>OX371225.1:278109373-282909373 GCA_947310385.1 Nephrotoma appendiculata | reverse complement strand
AAATTAAAATATTGAGAGTGATTAAAGTTTAATAATGAATCTTGAAGTAAGTGTAATAAAAACTGTAAAGAAATAAAAAAAATTATTAATAAATTGTACTTTTTAGTATTATTTAGATTACATCGTGATAATGAAGACATAGAGGACGCTGATTTTCTATTTTCATCAGACTCAGACAATGAGGACGATCAGATGCATTCAGATTTTAAAATGCACTTCCGTTTGAATTGATCAACTGTTGAGTATTTAACCAATAAAACTATGGTTTTGATTGAATTTTAGTTTAATATTTATTATTTATAGAAAAATACAAAACAACAAGAGAATTGCCGGTTCCGGTAACGAAAAATTAAATGCAAAGGTGGATATATATATGTATATATATATATATATATATATATATATATATATTTCTGTGGTACATTGCCAATACAGAATCATTTCATCAGTTGGGGAATTTATTTGGGGTTGCAAAATCAACAGCATGGAACGTTGTTGTTCGAGTGGCCGAATTTTTTGTTGATAAATGTATGTTATGAATATATTTGTCATTAACATTGCTAGTTACTAATAATTTTTATATTTACAGGTCGAGAGTTTTTGAAATGGCCAACACATGAAGAGGCGGAAATAACTTCAATAAAATTTGAAAGACATAAAAAAATCCCAAATATTATTGGTGTGATCGATGTGACTCATATTAAAATAAAGGCCCCACAAGAAGATTCGGTAAAAATTTTTTTTAGCATTTCAATGCAAGTTATTGTCGATGCAAAAAAAAGATTTATTAACGTTTGTTGTGGAGAGCCTGGGTCATACCACGACGGAAGAGTTCTCAGACGGAGCGGAATTTTTCGAAAAATTGAGAATAACCGTGGTTATTATTTCAATCATAATCAATTTATAATCGGTGACAGCGCATATCCAGCTAAAGAATGGTTAGTTCCATCATTCAAAGATAATAGAACACTGACAGAAAGACAACGGGCATTTAATAAAGTCCATTCTTCAACTCGTATTGTTGTTGAACATGCCATAGGATTATTAAAAACACGCTTCCGTAGGCTACTGCACTTTACCGAGCAGATAAACCTGACGACCTTGACGAGAATAGTTTATTCAGCATGTGTTTTGCATAACTTCTGTTTAATGCATAATGACGAATTTGAAGTCGACCAGGTAGAGCCAGTAAATATTTCGGTACAAATTGATCAGCCATATGTTTCCGAAGAAAATGACCGCCGACAGAGATTGTTTGAGGAGCTCATTCAGAAAAATGTAATATAAACAAAGCAAGATTTTATTTTAGTTGTATTTTACATATACTTTGATAATAAAAAGTTTATAAAAATTCAAAAAAATTATTTATTATTAAATTCATTTTATTTCATTTGTTTCAGTATAAGTAGTAATAAGTACAAAACAAAAGTTAATTTTTGTTGTATTTTACATATACTTTGGTAATAAAAAAATTGTTAGTAATAAATAATTTTTAATTTCTGTTATTTTTAAAAACTTCTAATAATTCCGAGTGCCGCCGATTGCGCTCATCATTCATAAATAATAATAATTTTTTTTCCCTCGAATATCTTGGTTTGATTTAATTTTCTTTTCTTGGGATTCGGTACAGTCGAAGTGGAGCTCGATGAGCAACTGTTTGAGTGTATTAAGAATGGTGAAGCTGTTGGAGGAACTATTTGGGATGAAGGAATAATGGGGGAGGAGGAATGGGATGAAGGAATGGGAGAGAAATTTGATTCGAAACAAACTGTGTCCATGATATGGTTACATCTAACTAGGGGTTTGTCCCCAAAAATTTCATCTAGCTCCTTTTCAAAAGGAATGTAGCCTGCTGATGCTCCCGTTCCTCGCTCATTGTCTTTACCTGCTTTGTATGCCCTTATAAGCGCTTTAATTTTATTCTCTAATTGAGAAGCCGTGAATGGAGATTTCTGAAAAAAACCAAATTTAAACATGAAACAAAATATGAAAAGCGTATTTTTTTTCTGATGCTATCAAATTCCTTTTTTCTAGCATTATAGCAGTGTAAAAATGCTTTCGTCTCACAGTCGAGCCAGATGCGACGTGGCCTAAAAGCAAAAATTAGTAAAAAATCGATTTTTACCATGTTGTTAACATAATAAATGTTGTCATATGGACATACGAAAAAACTGATTACAAAATTTTTCTACGTTAAAACAAAATTTATTTAAGGAGGGGGTACTTACGTATTATCTATTTTGATAAAAAAAAATTTGAATTTTTATATTATAAATTATTATAAATAATTTTATTGTATATATTTTAAAATTATATTAAAAACCAATTTTTACTAATCTTTACGATTCTGCGAGAAAAAATCTTTTGTTTGTATGTCGACAGTTTGAATTTTTTTCAACATTCAAAATTGTAAATGAAGTTCGGCACAATGAAAAACTTGTGTTCTAAAAATTTCCCTGTTCCGTCACTTCAGCAATTTTCCTGAACTCTGTTGTACTCTACATAAATCCATAGAGTTGTTCAGAACTGTTGAGAACTCACAAAAATACAAATTATTATAAATTATATAACAAGATGTTGAATTACAATTATTTATTTAGTATACAACTCATCTAATTTCACATTGTAATATATAAATAATATTCATTTGGGTGCAAAAATCAAAATAAAATTTATCCCGATCTCGAACAACCATTTCAGAAAAACGCAGCTTATGATGGTGAATATCTTACGACGAAAAGTTTTATTTACGCCAACCAAATAAAATTTATAATTGTTTTGAGTTTTATTAATTATGTTAAATTATTGTATCAAAGATTTCGCGCTTAACTTACAATAATAATGGTTTATTTTCGTAAATAGTTGGTTAATTATTTTATGCTTTTCTATAATTTCAAGTAAATTTATTACAGAGACATCTGTAAACGGATTTTCAAATTACAGAAAGCTCGGTTTTGCCATCGGATAAAATTGACAATTTTTACGTTTTGTTCTGTTTTTGTAATATATAATTAAGAAAATCATGACATCGTTGATTTTTTGTATACAAAAATATTTTTCGTAAATAGATTTTGATGTAAAAATTTTATTATATGAAAAATATTATTGTTTCTACATGGTGATTCATAAAATTTCGTTTCAGCTCACGTTTTCTTTTTAATTTTGTTATAAATGGGGAATGTTTAGATTGCTATTAAGTGCATCGTTCATCTCAAAAATTCTAATGTGCATGTCACCAGAATTAACCAAATAAGTTAAATTTTTATAAAACTAAATTTTAAATTGGATGTAAGAGGAATCCGCGGCACCACCCTTTATTATTTTACTTTATAAACCTACACAACTAAACGGAAAGCTCATTTTTATAGAAGATTAATAAATGTATGCTCCGCTTTAGTTTAAATTTACCAAATAAATACTACAATATGATGGCTGATTTTCAAATATATGTTCTTTGAATAGTTTATTAAAAATATAAAATTAAAATTTAGATGATTTGTTTAATTTTTTATTCATAAATTCATGTTCAAAAATTTTCCAATTACCACGGTTTCTTATAGTAATTCAATAAAATCTCTCTTTTTAATATTACGGCTCTTCAAAATCATAGATGGCTCTGTAAATATTCGTATAAGAACAACAATAGATTTTTTATTAAATAATAAAATAAACAGATACGTATGATTTTTTTAAATAAAATTGTTTATTTCGTAAACAGTAAAGAATTACGCTAAATTTAATTGATATTTCAAGAAAGCAAAAAATTAAGATATTTTTAATATTAATTCAGTTTAAAAAAATACTCCAAATTGCTTACATATTCGTATAAGAACACTTCAAATTTTTCAAAAAAGCTACATAATAATAAAGAAAATTTTAAATTAATATATCGTATGATGCCTTTGTTGTTTAATGACTTCAAATATGCGCTCTGACATTGAATTTGATGTTTTTTTGGAATTTTTTGCCTTAATTTTGCCCGAACAGCACTTAATGCACTGCTTTAAGTAGATGACCGTTTTAAATTGGCGACCATTCGCTTAAACCTTCGTCGTAAGTATGTCTTGTAGCGGATCAGACAAAAATTAAAATTTTTCTGCCTATTCGATTTGGAATTTTGCCGGAGCAACATAACATTGGAGCGCCATCATCACTCACCAGCAACAGTATAAAATTATTTTTATTAAATAAAAAATTCATTTTAAAATTGAATTGAAAGTTTTTTTTATTCTATTATTATTAAATTAATAACAAGTTTTCCACTTCACTTTTCGCTGCCGCATCCATACTCCATATCTGGTGACCCCGATGACGGTTTTTACCGTACAGGTGAGTGATTTTTTATTTAATTAATAAAATGAAATAAAGTTTGTTTTATTAAAAAAAGTGCATGTGTGTTTTATTTCTAAAAATTTAAAAATATAAAAGACGAGTTTTGTGAGATAGCGGCCTAAGCCCCGACCACTGGTAAGCGTGCTATGTTCACAAATCGTCCCAAAACCCCTGGTCGCTTTTTAGAAAACACGTGTCCTTTCCGACACCAATTCTAAAAATTCATTCTTTTTCTTTTGTTCTAGTTAAAAACCGCGTGTATTCAATTTTTCTTATACGTGCGATAGAATATTTTTTATTTTTAAGTGTGTGTGAATACATATTTTATTTAGTGAACAACGTTATATAAGTGTTATAAAGAACATGGTAAATAACGGTAAAGATAATATCGTGGTAAATAATGACGCAAATCGTCAACAAAACGTGCAAGCCCCGCCTGTATTAGCCACATCAAAACATTTGATGCGGCTACCAGCATTCTGGGAAATCAATTCGAAGATTTGGTTTATATCAGCCGAAATATTGTTCGACGCGAACAACATCACCAGCGACAAACAAAAGTTTGCGCACACAGTGTTGTCCCTCTCGACAGCACAAGGTGGAGAAGGTCGAAGTCCCTCTACTAAATAACAAATATGACGCCCTCAAGAAAGTATTAATCAATCGCTACTCCATCTCCGAGGAGCGTAGATTAGAAACGATTTTGAGCAAAGTCGAGTATGGTGATCAAAAATCTTCGGACTTACTGCACCGAATAAAATCGTTGGCCGGCAACAATTTCACGGTCAACGTCATCATAAAACTATGGATCAGGCAACTCCCTGATTACTTACAAGCGGCGTTGATCCCCCCCAACAAGGCAAATCAGCAGAGGATCTCATTAAAATCGCCGATAAGCTCCACGACATCATTGGCACGCGGACTCAGAGCTTGAGTTTAATCGATCGCGACACGCGGATACTAAGCTCAGAGATACACGCGCCAAGCTCTAGCAATAGCACTTTAGAAACAACGCGTAAACAAATTAGCAACCGGCTAATAAAGCTAGAGCATATTTCACATACACAACGACAACCATCGTGTTCTCAATCGCCATGGAGACCAATTCCATCTCCTTCAAAACATCCACCATCAAAATCAAACCAGGGAAGTTCATTTCAGCAAAACTATCAGCAATCACCAAGATACTAATTTTCACACAATTTTTGTTGGTATCACACAAAATTTGGTAACACAGCATCAAAATGCTCTCAACCATGCACTTTTGCTACACAACAAAAGGAATCCGCAAATCGGTTCCCTAAACCAACAAGTCTTAAGGTCGTGGTGGCGGACCTAGGACAACCTCACCATAGTCGCCTATTTCTACGGGATTTGGTTAATAAAATAACATTTTTGATTGATACCGGCGCTGATCTAAGCGTAATCCCGTACAACCAATACTATCGCCACGGAACAAATCGCAATCCCGATTTAGTTTTGTCAGCTGCAAACGGTACCACTATAAACACCTATGGTTCAAAATTACTAGACGTTGACATTGGATTAAGGTGTTCATTCAAACACGCCTTCATTCTCGCCAATGTCAACCGCCCCATCATAGGCGCGGATTTCCTAAAGAAATTTGGTCTTTTACTGGATTTAAAAAATCCCAAATTGATTGATCCATCCACTATAAACTCTCAATCAACGCAAAATCAGCACGCGTTGATACACCATCACCATTAAATTATACACTTAACAATGGCTATGGAGCACTTTTGAAGAAATTTCCTTCTTTAACAGCTCCACCAAACTATAATGCTCCAGTAATGTACAATGTAGTACACCACATAGTGACTACAGGGCATCTACCATTTTCAAGAGCAAGACGACTTGATCCAATACGACACAAAGCAGCTTTCCTAGAATTCCAACATATGGTGGAACTAGGAATCTGCCGACCGTCTTCTTCAGCAGTATCATGTCCATTGCACATGGCGAAGAAGAAGGACAATGACTGGAGACCATGTGGAGACTACAGAAGGCTTAACCCAGTCACAATTCCTGACCGTTACCCTATCCCCCACATTCAAAACTTCTCCATGCAACTACATGGTTGCACAATTTTCACTAAGATAGATCTCCTCAGAGCAGACCATCTTATCTCAATTGCTCCTAACGGCATTTACAAAACCGCAATTACCACACCATTTGGCCTATTCGAGTTCACCCGAATGCCATTTGGACTCAGAAATGCTGCTCAAACATTCCAGCGTTTCATCAACGAAATCGTGAGGGATCTCGATTTCGTTTTCGTCTATATCGACGACATTCTCGTAGCCTCAAAAGACGAGAAACAATACATTCAACATTTGGAACAACTTTTCCAAAAGTTATTAAATTACGATGTCAACATAAACACCGAAAAATGTGTGTTTGGGACGAAAAATCTTGACTTTCTCAGTCACAAGATTACATCTAATGGCATTCTGCCGTCTGAACGACGAATTAATGCCATTAGAGAGTTTCCAGCACCTCAAAGCGTGAAACAAATTCAACAATTCGTCGGCAAGGCAAACTATTACCACCGATTTATACCAAAGCTTGCAGAAGTGCTTGTCCCAATTCACAAGCATTTGGCAAGTCTTCTTAAAAAACCCAAAACGCCTCAAAATGTTTCTTGGCCTGAAGATTGTCAAAATGCATTCCTTCAGATCAAGAACAGTTTGGAAAAGATTGCTCTTTTAGCGCATCCGCTAAATGAAACCAAATATAGCATCACTACTGATGCATCCAAAACAGCAATAGGCGCGGTCTTACAACAACTCAATAATAAGACCTGGGAACCTCTAGGATTCTTCTCAAAAAAATTATCAGATGCCGAAAGAAAATATTCCGCATTTGATTGCGAAATGCTTGCAATTTTCCAAGCAATCAAACACTTTCGTTACTTCATCGAAGGTCGGGAATTCACCATATTCACCGACCACAAACCGCTTACTAGGGCAATTAACTCTAAAGCGGAACAAAACCCAAGGCAAGCACGCCACCTTGATTTTGTCTCTCAATTTACGACAGACATCCAACACATTCAAGGCAAAGACAATGTGGTCGCCTATCTGTCTCTATTGATAGACTCAAACCAGTCTATGGAATTTTGAGTTCGCCCGAATAAATATCGGGGATGAAGAAAACTGTCCGCATTTTCGGATAATACATACTTCACCAAACTCAAATATTAACTGAAAACTCCAACCACAAACGCTGGCGGAGACAATATATTTGTTTTATGACGATCATATATCGTCACAATGATCCATTATCTATCATCAATTCAATTTGCGCTGCTAAACCATTTACATCACCTCTACCATTACAATGACCAGTCATCAATACAATGGTACCATAACCAAATTAATCCACAAACGCCAGCGGTCAAAGAACCCGCGGTGGGAGAACTCACTGCGCGGTGGGTGATGTAGCGGGTAGTTTCTTCAACTATAAGAAACTCCGCACAATTATTCTCAACGGAATATCCTCCGTTCAAATAATTCTTTATAAACGAACAATTCTCTTTTAAAGAATTATTCCAAATAATATACAACAATCTTGTATATACAAATAATGTACATAACAACTTGTACATAGTAATCGTACAACAACACTTGTACATACGAAATTTGTGTACGCAAAATATAATTGAAAAATTATATTTTGGTTACACAACAAAATACCTCTACAATCAAATCATTGAGAGATGCATAAACATCGTATTGATTTTGCAAAACCAAAATCATGCAAAACGCATCAACACATACATCAAGCCATTGCACAAGAGATGGCATGGAAAACATTTATGTTTATTAAAACATAATTTGTATAGGGTGCACCCAAATATTTTGGTGCAGGTAAATAAAAAACAAAACCAGTTTTGGATTGTTTTGTTTTTTTTTTTTTTTTAGGCAAGAAGACAAAAAATTAAAATTCTTCTGCCTATTCGATTTGGAATTTTGCCGGAGCAACATAACATTGGAGAGCCATCATCACTCACCAGCAACAATATAAAATTATTTTTATTAAATAAAAAATTAATTTTAAAATTAAATTTAAAGTTTTTTTTTATTCTATTATTATTAAATTATTAACAAGTGTTCCACTTCACTTTTCGCTGCCGCATCCATACTCCATAGTCTCATAAATTCTCTAACGATTACAACCGGGACTATATGCAGGCCAATCAAGAACATTCATTTATTTTTTACAAAACCACTCCATTGATTGCTTTGATGTATGGATGAAAGCATTGTTTCGTGAAAAATCAAACCATTGTCGTTGTAGTCCTCAAGAAAAGTTTTCAAATCGTTTTCTTACAAATTATTGTACATGTCTGAATTATTTCGGGTGGTAATAAAGCAAATTGGTAGCTTCCCGCCATAGTGAAAAGCTCCCAACTCCATTACTGTACCTCCACCTAAATTTCTTTTAGACTGTAATATATTTTCAAAACGGATATCGTGCCAGTAGCAAGAATACTGGCCTGGGCCGTCTTGGTTGATGTTTACTCATTCGAGAAAATCACTTTTTGCCATTTATCTTTCCAATGCATGTGTCGCTTCGCCAACAGTAGGCGCGTTTTAATATGTTTATAGGAAGGTTTAGTCTTTGCAATTTCGACCATTTAATATTTTTTGGTGTTAGTGTTAAAAGCAATATGTTGTTTTATAACAGGTAAGCCCAATTTTGCTTTAATTTGATTGGCGGGTAACTTGTTACGGGTTGTTTCCTTTCTTATTTTGCCCATTTGAAATTTGGGTAACCTACTATTTCCATTTGTTTTCTTTTTTAGACCACAACTTGGAGCATTTTTTAGAAAGTCAGCTGTTCATTTATACGAATGTTTAACCAAATTACTATAAATTTTATTAAATGATTTTTCTTTCTTCCAATACATTATACCGTTAGTTGATCCCTGTTTACGAACATAATATTCGAACACAGGGTGACAATATAGTATACTTTTAGTTTTAAAAGTGGACATAGTTTTTGTCCTAATCATAAATTTTTGAACGAGTTTACTTGTTCTTTTACGAATATGTATCACTGTGCGGCCGCAAATTGTTGTTGAGTGGTACTTATTGAAATATTAACACCGGGAACCATCCAGAACTCTGATTCCCCCAAAAATGGTTATTGACATGGCTGCTCCTGAGTAATCTCTAATATATAAGCTTCTTACTAATCTTAATGGTATAATAATTTCGACACGGAATTGAAACTAATATCAAAATTCAGTTCAATGCGTTATATTTGTAAAAATGGCTTTGGGACTCCCCAAATATAATAATAAGCAGCTATTTAAGCAAGTTTAATCAGCAAATTAATAATCTTTTCTTATTTAGTAATCGTAGAACATTTGAGAATTTGTTTCCAATTAATTTAATAATTAGTTTTAGGGCTGCAAATCAAATATCGGCTACCATGACATTTTTATAGTGTCACGACAGTTTTATTTTTGGGCTGACAGGAAAAACATGCCAGATTTCACTTTGAGTCAGATAATTTTTTTGGATTGGCTATAGTAAATAATGTCGTATGGAATTTCCTTTAGGCTAGTAAATGAGATGTGTTTAAGGCCAATTTACACATGAAAAGTCGTTCATCATCAATCAAATTATAGCCACGTATAATTCCATTTTGAGTTATGCTTAATATACTTTATTCGGCACTCGTTTGCACGAGATAAATAATGGTGGCGATGAAATTACTATAATGTCGATAAATTAAACATCATATCATCAATTTTTGGTTCGCGTGAGCACGATCTGTTTCGACATGATTTCTCGTACCGAAAATAGTTTTCTTTTACTTTAGGCTTAAAAAAGTATTATACTAAATTCAACATATTTTATTTATCCAAGCAATTATTTTATCACTTTTCCACAATGAGTTCGTGGTGCTTGAGAATAAGATATCGGGATATGACCACCGCGCACGTTGGACTATACATTAGACACAGTGAATGCAGTTATCATCCATCCTCTTCACAACGCTCGTCATCAAGGCTAACGTTAGCTGAGCTAAATTCATGAATAAGAGTCACACTAATATGTTTAAGACGTATTCACGCCACAAAATATTCTTTATCGTCAACAAAGCAAAAAGCTGATGTACTTTTTTTATTTTATAAATGTATGTGCGGTTTCTTTGTACTTTCTATGTACCGTAAACATCTCCGCCGCACATCTTTATGATCATAAATTTATTTGAATTTTTCACAATACAAAAAAAAAAAGAAAAATTAAAATACACGAGAGGAAAACAAAAAGAAAATTCCTTATTTTACGCTTCATCAAACTAAGAATTTATACAAAGTCGGAATAAATAAAAAATAAATTAATTGAAAGGAATTTTTAGAAATTAATTAGAAATACAACAAAAAGGTGAACTTTAAATGAATATAAAATAAAATGAAAATAAAAAAGAAAAACAGGAAAATTGTATAATTGATTATTTAATTTTTTTCCTATTTTTTATGTATACGAACGTTAACAAAAAATATTTTGTTTTCGTCTGATGGAAAACACAGTGTTTTCTCGAATATATTGTTTTTGTATTTTCACAGTCGGTACTTGTTTTCTCTATACACAGCTCTCGCTAGTATATAATTTCCATATCCGAGGTAATTGTTAAAATAAGCATTTAAAAAAAAAATTAATACAAAGAATTTTCTCGTTGCTTTCAATTAAACTACACAAAAAAATACGAATTTTCAACAATTTAAAACGAGAAAATGAAAAATACAAAAAAAAATAATTCTAAAGTCTTTTTTTTTTGGTAAATGGTAATTTTAATCATTTTGAAGCAATAAAGTGAATTTAAATTTAATTTCATTATTTTTGTTTTTGGTGTTTAGTGTTGTAGGCGAGAAAGAAAAGTGTCTTAATTGTTAATTAGCATTTTATCTGATTTTTTTTCGTCATAAAATTACTGGAGATAACAAAAACTGTATAAAGAGTTAAAAAGTAACTTTGTTGCCAAAGTTTTTTGACAAAGCCAACAATGTTTGGCAACCTAATGTCTATAGCTCATTAGTTGTTTCAAATTGTTCGTATTCGGGAAAAAATATTTATAATCTTAACTCAATGACTAAGAAAGAATAAGATCATGTCATTTTTTTTACAAAGTCTAACAAAAGAGAAGTATACTGAATCCCTAAAGGTGTGTGCTTAGAACTATGAGGAATTTTAAAACTAGACTACATCTCAACCGGTATAGTAGAGCTAAGTACGGTAGCTACGATGGACCTTTGCTTTCATTAAAAAATCACTAATGAGAAGACAAATTGACAAACCCGAAAAATAGACTGACATTTTCTGAATCTTCATAAATTTTATAAAAATTTCTTTTTAAAATTACAATGTTACAGTATTATTATAAATTCTATACCAATGGATTAATTTGTCACCAGTGCCAGCCAGGTGGACTTGTGTACTAAAGTGCTGGTGACAAAACTGTTGCTTTACCAAGACCTTTCAACCATGAATGATAACGCTCTTCTATTTATTTTTTGATGTTCATCAGACCTTTTTAATGATATGAGATACGAATATTATATTCTATACCAAAGGAATAACTCGCCCCACCGTGAAAATGCTTAATTTGTGAAAAAATTGTTGTTAAACAAATTTTTCTTCATTCAAAATCTTAAAAACGACTTATATGCTTAAGCTAATTTGTGACTTTCTATTATTCTATAATAAATCAATAATTAGCTACCAGCGCCAAAACGGTGGTTTTGTGAACTTAAACGCTCATTTCAAAATTGTTGCTTTCCCAAGACCTTTGAATGGGAATAATTATTGGGAATTATAAAAGTTGTAGCTGCTTTAAGCGCCAGCACGCTAGTTTTTAATACTTAGGTGTACAGAACCATAACGGCATTTATCCATATACGACAAGTATATAAGTTATCACATCTAAAACTAGGTCTCTACATGCATGCAAGGAATCATATTGCTACGCTCGCAATATGACCCAATAAAATAACACGCGCACCTTGCATCGCACGTTTCGCAAGCAAGTACATTCCTTGTAGAAGCGTATGACTCGTATAGAATAAGTAATTAAGTTTAAGTTAGTTGTAATCCAGAAATTTAGAAGTTAAGTTCATAATAAATAAAATATTGTAAAAGTAAAGTTTTAACTCAAAGTAAATAAAGAAAAGTGTTTAAGATTAAAATATTAAGTAATAACGAAAGTGTAATAAACAAATAAATAAATTTATAAATAAATAAAAAATAAAAAAAAAGAAAAATTAAAAATCATAAATTGATTTTTTTTAATAAAAGTGAACCTGAGAAATTTAACTGGCGCCGAAACAGGGACCCGCGCCAAGTGTCGTTAATAATTATATTTAATCAAAATCAAAGCACAAAAGATTTAAACATTAATCATTACAATTTCATAATAACCAAAGTGAAAATTGCAAAGAATTTGTGTTAGTTAACCACACTAGACAAACAAATCTAGTACACAAAACCAAAGTGTTTTCATCAGTGAAAGTGTTAGTACTGGGAAAAGAAGCGCCTCAGTATTCGAAAGGAAAACGGGAGTTGAGACGGAAGGAGTAACAGACACCACGCTGCATCGCCAATACTGCTCAACAGCGGCCCAGCCATCTTAAAAAAACAAACAACCACGACATCGAGGCACGGGAAGGATTACAACTCCAGATGGTCAGACATCTGATAATTTTAATGTTAGTTAATAGAAATTTTATAAACAAATTTTTGTTTTGAAAGTAAAGTGTAGAAATATTTATATTTTATTAAACTATTTGAAATAATCAAAGCAATAGATTTAGAAGAAAAATTTGGCAACAAAAATTAAAACGAAAATTATAAGTTTACTAAAAATTGAATTTAAAAAGAAATTTCTTAAATTGAACCGAACTTATATTTCATAACAGTCAATATTTCAACAAAAAATTTATTATAGAATAATCAATAATCTATTTAATTTAAGAAAATTAAAGTGAAAAAGAGTTGAAGAAATTAACTAAATTACTAAATCCAATTATAAGTCATAAAAAGTTACAAAGAATTATATTTCATATTAAGTTACATTATACTTCATTCAAGTAGTTGCGATAGTCAAGAATATTGATATACATTTTTAAACCACCATATATTTAGTATACCATTTTAAAATTATATCTGATAATTCTGTATCATAAAGTTCAATTAATTAGATATTTATTATTTAGAATTCTTATCGTCCGCGTACACTAACACACCATTAATTAAATTTAAATATTAAAAGAATAGTAAATTTCATCTTAAGTCTCAAAATGGAAACAAAACCCTCGACGTCAACCGCTAACACAAACGCAAAAACGGAAAACACATTTGACCTTAACAAATTGACAGAAATCATAACAGAAATTGTACACGAACAGAGCCAGGCTCATAATAATCTTAGACATGATATAGACCAAACGATAGAGGACCGGTATAAAGGAAATCTCACAGATCTAGACAAGATCCCAGATATCGTGAAATGTATTCGTGAATTCTCAGGGCAACCTGGAGAATTCGGATCTTGGAAAAAAAGTGTTGACAGAGTGTTACAAATTTATGAACATCTTAGGGGTACTCCAAAATACTATGGCATTTTAAATGTCCTACGAAACAAAATTGTGGGTCATGCAGATTTAGCTCTAGAATCCTATAATACCCCATTAAATTGGCCAAAAATAGCCAAATGCCTTACTCTGCACTATGCGGATAAACGTGATTTAGGCACCCTTAAATACCAAATGATGACGTTGGTACAAGGAAACCAAACCATTCAGGAATTTTATCAGAGAGTTTATCAACACCTTTCCCTAATATTAAATAAATTATCTTCCATGGAAATGGGTCAAGAATCCATGAACAATTTAACAGATAATTATCGAGACAAGGCACTCGATACCTTTATTAGAGGCTTAAAAGGAGATCTGCCACGACTCCTAAGCATTCGCGAGCCTAGTGACTTGCCTCAAGCACTACAATTATGCCTAAAGTTACAAAATATGGACTGTCGAGCGCAATATGCTAATAATCACAGTGCGCAAAACGTCCAACGCAAGCCACCGGTTCCCCCGCCTCCTTTCATTCGAAAGAAACAAATGTCTATGTCCGCTAACGGACCACAACAATTTTTCCCACAGCTCCTTCACAACTCTCAAACCTCGTTCGAAAGATCAAAAATATTTCAACCTAGTCGACCCCAATTTGGGTATCAAAGCCCACCATTTCCAAGACCACAAAATCAACCTTTCAGACCACAATGGGGATACCAAAATTATCCACCTAAGCCACAACCTAAACCGACACCTATGTCAGTAGACGGCAGTGGTCAATCAAGACATGTAAATTACATGAATCGACCACAGAATGTCCGACATCCTATGAAAAGACCTTTATTTAACTCTTCACAACAACATCACCATCCAAACAAAGCTCAAAGGGTCTACCATTATGAGCAATTCAACGAGGATCCTACCGTTCAATACTATCAAGACGAATTAGCTGAGTACGACTCGCAATACGAACAAACTTTAGTGTTAATATACAGACGCTGAAAATATCCCTGAAATAAAGGAAGACAACCCTACAGAAGTTTACGAGGAAGAAGAAAACCCCGAACAACTGGATGACATAAATTTTTTAGACTAAAGAGTTCTTCGCTCCCATATTTAGAACATCGAGCGAAGAACGGCAAAATTGTAAAATTTTTAGTAGATACGGGCTCCAATAAAAATTATATACAGCCCCAATATATTCGTAACTCTATACGGAACGAGAAACCATTCATGGCCAATTCAGTAGCTGGGAGTATAAAAATCACTCACCATGCTATGATTGACCTATTCGGTCCTGAACGGAAATTAAAATTCTTTATTCTTCCTAGTCTAAAATCTTTTGGGGGTATAATCGGTAACGATAGCCTTAAAGATCTTAATGCCACCATTCATACAAATAGTGGATTTATGATCATTTACCCTAACATTAAAATTCCCCTTAAACAACACGTATCGGATTCTGTAAACACTATCAATTTAAGAACCTCACATCTCAACCCAGTACAGAACTAAACTTTAGAGAAAATAATTAAAAACAACCCTAACTTATTTACCGAGCCAGAGAAAAAGCTAACATTTACTACCACAATAAAGGGAGAAATTAGGACCCAGACTGATGAGGCAGTCTATACTCGGCCCTATTCTTACCCTATATGTCTCAAAGATGAGGTGGAAAAACAAATACAACAACTATTGTCGGACGGAATAATTAGACCATCGAAATCACCTTATAACTCTCCAATTTGGGTCGTACCCAAAAAGGAAGACGCATCGGGAGAGAAAAATTATAGGATGGTTATCGACTACCGTAAACTAAATACGGTAACAATCCCCGACAAATATCCAATCCCTGAGATTAATGATATCCTAGCAAATCTCGGTGAAAATAATTTATTCACAGTCTTAGACTTGAAGAGCGGCTTCCACCAAATCCCACTCAAAGAAACGGATATCGAGAAAACAGCCTTCTCTGTCAATCATGGGAAATATGAATTTACTCGGCTTCCTTTCGGCCTGAAAAATGCGCCATCTATATTTCAACGTGCTTTAGATGATATCCTTCGTGAGCATATAGGAAAACGCTGCTATGTCTATATCGACGACATAGTCATATTCGGAAAAGACGAAAGCGAGCACTTTCAAAACATCGAAATAATATTCAAAGTTCTTGAAAGAGCTAACCTTAAAATTCAATTGGACAAATGCGAATTTCTAAGGGAAGAAGTTGAGTTCCTGGGATTTGTCATCAGTAAAGACGGAATTAAAGCAAATAGGAAAAAAGTCAGGACTATAACAGAATTTCCTATCCCCAAAATATGTAAAAGAGCTAAGATCCTTTCTAGGAATGGCTGGATTTTACCGCCGTTTCGTCAAGGATTACGCTAAACTAGCTAAACCCTTGACTGCACTTTTAAGAGGGGAAGATGGACATGTGTCCAAAACGATCTAAAGACATAAACAAATTCAGTTTAACGAAGAACATTTTTGTGCTTTTAATAAAATAAAAAACTCCCTTACCTCAAACGAGGTCATACTATCATTCCCTTCAAAAAAGAATTCCAATTGACCACAGATGCCTCAAACTTCGCACTAGGTGCAGTACTTTCTCAAAACGAAAGACCAATTACCTTTCTGTCCAGGACATTAGATAAGACAGAAGAAAATTATGCAGCTAACGATAAGAAGATGTTAGCAATAATTTGCTCTCTAACTTCATTAAGGAATTTCCTGTACGGAAGCAAAAAGGTCCAAATTTTCACAGATCACCAACCTCTTACGTTTGCCCTAAGTAACAAGAATAATAACTCCAAGATGAAAAGATGGAAGGCCATCCTGGAGGAATACAATTTAGAACTTAAATATAAACCAGGGAGAACGAACGTGGTAGCAGACGCTCTTTCAAGGGTGACAATTCCCACTGAAGCGAATGCACTAACTTCGACGCAACACAGTGGCGAAAGTTCTGCACATGATCTCATTCCAACGATTGAAACTCCTATTAATGTCTTCAGAAATCAACTGATATTAAAGACAGGAGATGAGGACTCATACCAAATTCAAACACCGTTTCCAAATTATTTAAGACATACCATAATTAAACCAAATTTCACTCGTGCTGATATAATAAATATATTCAAAGGATATCTAAATCCCAATACGATAAATGGCTTAAATACTACCGAAGCTATTTTGGGTATAGCCCAAGAAGTGTACCCAGTACACTTTAGAAACTATAAAATACGATATACGAGTAGAGTAGTAATCGATATCACAAGGGAAGCGGAACAGGAAGAAACAATCCTAGCGATACATAGACGGGCCCATCGCAATGCAAATGAGAATAGAGCGCAAATCATTCAAATACACTACTTACCAAGGATGAATAGGAAAATTAAATTACTGGTCAAACGATGTACTACATGCAAAGAGAATAAGTACGATCGTCACCCGAATAAGCAAGTGATCAACGCTACCCCTATTCCTAATTATCCAGGGCATACCATACACATAGATATCTATTCGACTGAAAACCAACTAGCCCTCACAGCAATAGACTAACTATCAAAATATGCAGTTTGTAAGCCACTCAAATCCAGAGCGATAGAAGATATCAAACAACCTCTCAGAGATATCTTATTTTCTTTTAATGTACCTGAAGTTGTAGTAATTGACAACGAGCCATCACTCAGCTCAAATACAATATTATCCATGATGGAAGACTCTCTAAAAATTTCTGTATTCAAGATTCCCCCTTACAAGAGCGAAGTGAATGGACAAGTTGAACGATTCCACTCGACCCTTTCAGAGATCATGAGATGTTTGAGAGCAGACGGAATCGAGAGATCATTTATAGAGCTGCTTGAAAGATCGGTGAATGAGTACAATCATTCAATACACTCTACTACCAAAAGGAAACCAGTAGAGTTATTTTTCGGACGAAGTCCAAATGTTTCCCCCGAAGAATTCGAGCAGACACGCCTGAACGGCATAGAAAGGCTTGTACAAAAACAAGAACAAGATTTAGCATACCACAATAAGCGACGAAAGCCTATAAAATTATACCAACCAGGCCAATCTATTTACGTAAGACAGAATGTTAGGTTAGGCTCAAAACTGACACCTAGGTATAAACACGAGATAGTTAAAGAAAATCGGAACACCACGGTAGTAACCGAGTCAGGAAGAGTTGTGCACAAGAGCAATATTAAGTCGTAACGCTGCTTTAATTACAGGTACGCGATAAGCGCTATTTCCGCAGAAGTACAACTGCTGCACTATTCAAATTCTCAGATTATTTCCATCAATAGTGGTAGAGGTAAAATCCAAGAAGGAAATTTTAAGTTAATTCATGTGATCGAGCTAGAGAACCATCAGAATTTCATAGACAGGATGCGTACCATACTGAGTACGGAAATCACAACTGTACATCCATTGTATCCATACTGAAATCATGAACTCACTATGTTACAAACATTACTGGACGGACTGAAACCGCATAGGAACAAATGGTCTTTAAACTTTATAGGAACCACATGGAAATGGTTCGCAGGCAATCCAGACCATGAGGACTTCAAAATCATTAAGAGCAAGATTAATAACGTGTTAGAAAATAACAACAGACAAGTTATTATTAATCAACTATATAATGAAAGGATTAATAACATTACAAAAATGGCTAACGAAATTACTAACGCTATCCATAAGGAAAACAAGTTAACAGATCAATTGGCACTAAACATACAGTATAAATTAAGGTTGATGAAAGAGGAAATAACCAACATTAAATATGCAATCCATTGGGCAAAAGCAGGAGTAATAAACTCCCTCGTTTTATCAGATTCCGAAATTAAATTAGCCATACGAACAATTGAAAAAGAAAATTTGCCATACGCGACACCAGAAGAGGCCTTAGATTTTGCGAATATAAAAATTATCAGTAATAAACTATGCCTTCTCTACATCGTTTATATCCCTTTAACAACAATTGAACTTTACGATAGATTATTATTAAAACCAGTCAAGAAAAATCAGAAAATAATTGAAATTAAATATGAACATATATTAAAAAACCATAACAAAATATAAGGTATCATTAGTAATTGTAAGACCATCAACTCGTTATCAATATGTAATCAAAAAAATATAGTATTGTTGATATAAGTAACACCTCTTGCTTGCCAAACTTGCTTAACAGTCGTCTTTCAAAATGTAATCAAACCAATAGTCAACATCTGTTAAATGTCGAAGAGGTATCGGAAGGCCTCATTCTACTAAATCAATATGATGGAGAAATGCTCATTAATCACGAAGTGCAAAAATTAAATGGCACCTACTTAATAAAATTTTCCAATGCAAGTCGAACCATTGGCAACATGCATTTCATTGCCAACGAAAAATCAACAGCGCAAGCACTTCCAGCTATTCTTCAACCCACACCTAAAGAGGATGAATATAGAGAAATACTATCAGTTCAACTCATGAAAGACTTAGGCATTGACAATACCAAAACAATTGAACTTCTCCAACAAGAAACATTTCAACAATCCATCGGTATAGGATTGTTCTCAATTAGCATTATCTTCACGATACTTATTATTGCTTTCATATTAAATAAAAGAAAAACTCTACGAATAACTAATTCCATCAATCATGAGATATTAAAGAAATGCACCGAACAAACAATAAAAGAAACTACTGAAAGCGATGGCACTCAACAGACTCCAATAGCCAGTTCATCTAATGCAACAAATCCGGATCCTCCTAGGAAAAAGTTTTATGATGTTCCATTCTTCTAAAAATAAGAACAAGATCAAATGGGACATTTGATTTTAAGAGGGGAAGAGTTATCACATCTAAAACTAGGTCTCCACATTCATGCAGGGAATCATATTGCTACGCTCGCAATATGACCCAATAAAATAACACGCGCACCTTGCATCGCACGTTTCGCAAGCAAGTACATTCCTTGTAGAAGCGTATGACTCGTATAGAATAAGTAATTAAGTTTAAGTTAGTTGTAATCCAGAAATTTAGAAGTTAAGTTCATAATAAATAAAATATTGTAAAAGTAAAGTTTTAATTCAAAGTAAATAAAGAAAAGTGTTTAAGATTAAAATATTAAGTAATAACGAAAGTGTAATAAACAAATAAATAAATTTATAAATAAATAAAAAAAAAGAAAAATTAAAAATCATAAATTGATTTTTTTTAATAAAAGTGAACCTGAGAAATTTAACTTATATACCATAACATTAAGGTAAAGTGTATTACGGATTACTTTGATGTAACAAAATTGTGTTGACATTTGTTAAAAAATAATTATTTAAAAATTGAAATAAATCTTTTAAAACTAGCCAATAGTTTTTTATTCTTGAAAAACTATCTGTTAAAATTTAACAAAACTATTTGACATAAGTAAGGAAAGTATTTTTGAAAATGAACCCCATTTCTTTATTTTTATAAACAAATTTGGCGAAAAAATTTATTTTAAAAACAAAAATATTATCCTTTTGATTCTAAAAACGAGACTTTTCGTCTAAAAAATTATTTATATTTTTTTATTTTTACTTGTTTTTTTCTCTCAGTGACTTGCATAGTTTCCTGCTCTATTTTTGTCGGGGATTGTTGGTACACGAAAATGCAAAATTCGATTTTATTCATCAACATAATTTCCTACCATTTTTATGCTTTTTTAAACCGATTTATTTTTGGTTTTAAAATAGGCGTTTGTTTCGGCTATAACTTCAGAATTTGACGGACACCTCTTTATACGGACCATTTTGTTAAATCTGCAAACAGTGACAGTCGTTGGAAGCCAGAGCTGGAGAGTACGGTGGTTTTGGAAGAAATTCGAATTTAAATTTATGAAATTTGTCGTGAAAGAGAGCTTTTTATTTTGAATTTGAGGTCGTTTTCCTCCTACTACTTCCTACAAACGCATCAACAACGCCACGTAAAATTCACTGTTGATGGTTTTGCCTTCCTCAAGATAGTCCACGAACAAAATACCTTGCGCATTCCAAAATACGAAGACTGTTTGTTTCCGTTGGGAATTACCGCAACCCAACGACTAATAAACAGATTATTTTTACCCCACTCAGATTAAAATTCTAAAAAAATTTGTCAACCGAATGTCACGAACACCATACTACTAAAATGCTCGTACTTCTTTTAAGAACATTAAAATATTTATTATTATATTTGCACACACGACTCTTAACCATTTATATCGTTTAAAGCGATGACGAGTGCATTTTATATCAAAAAATTATCCCCCCCCCCCTTCTTAAATACTATCTAGATATTAGAAATGTTAAGATACCTACAATTATTAGGTATAAATCATAAACATAAAACAATACTTAATATTTCTATCTTCCACTAGATGGCAAAGTGTACAGTAAGTAGGCTATAATTATGATAAAATATAGGTAATTTAAAGTACAGCAAAGGCTCGATTTAACGGACTAATTGGAGGAGTCCTTTAAATCTGAATGTCCATTAAATCCGTATGGAAAGTTTTTAAATTTAATCGACTATAGATTTTGCACTTGTTCTGGAATATGGCCACTGAGTACAGAAATCGTTTACCTCTTAACCGATTATGAAGGAATTTTGTTTGTTGGATGGCAATTAGATTCATAAACAGTTTTAAGAAGAAGTTCTGGAATATGGCCATCTGGGAAGGAAGTCAGGCATTTCTTAGCTGATTATGTTGGGATTGGGTGTGTTGGATGGAAATGAAATTCTTAAATTATTATTGAATGAATTTCTGGAATATGACCACCTCGGACGGAACTCGATCTTGGGATTATTAAATGATTTTTGGAAGAAGTTTTAAAATATAACCACCTGTGGCCCTATTCTGGCTTTCCCTCGAAATAGGGAATTGGGAAAAACATTTTCATAGCATTTTTGTTAAAATTATACTTTTCTGGCCTACTGCAAAAATAAGTTTAGTGCAAAAATTTTCAAAACAAAGTGATTTGGGAAACTTTTGTTCCACAAAATTTTTGTAGGGAAAAATATTTTCCCATTTCACTTTGTTTCGAAAATATTAACACCAATCATGTTAGTAGGCCAGAAAAATACAATTTAGACAAAAATGCTATGAAAATATATTTCCCAATTCCGTATATTCCCAGGGAAAGCCAGAATAGGACCACTGGGATGGAACTCGATCTATCCTTAATCGATTATGGTGGGATTTTGTTTCTTGTATGGAAAAGAAATGCATAAACAGTTTTTGGGAGAAGTTTTCGAATATGATCCTGGAACGGAACTCTTTAATTTCTCAACCGATTATGTTGGAATTGTGTATGTTGGACGGAAATAGGATTCTTAAACGATTTTTGGAAGAAGTTCTGGAATAAGACATCCTAGAACAGAAGTTAGCCATTCGTGGATGAAACGAGAATACCAAATAATCTTTGGAAACAGTTATGGAATATGGCCATATGGATTATGCGCTCTTGTATTGCAAGTACCTCAAAAGTGTAAATTTTTCGCTTGATTCAAAAGGTTCTAATGATCTCATGATCTTAGAAGACAGCATGTTCCATGTTCTCGTGAAAAGTTTTCGAGGTCGTTGTTGATAAGAATAATAAAGATTTATCCAAGCCCTTTGTGAGGGTTTATAACGTGATTTTTCTGTGAAAATAAGTAGTTGACCTGCCGCTCAACCCACTAAGCAAAGGAGTGGGTTACGTGCTGGTGATAAATGTTAAGGCATCATGCCTTACCAGAAACATGTTAGCATTGCGAGCCGCCGCTTGCTTCATGAAAAACGGTTGCTTATTATCGAGTTCTGCCCTAGTTTAAACTACCGAGTTTGGTGGCAATATTCCAGATTTTCTTGAACAAATCATTTAAGTGTTCTTTTTCCATTCGACATACCCAATCCCATTATAATCTGTTAAGAAATGACAGAGTCCTGTCCCAGGTGGCCATATTCCAGAATTTCCTCCAAAAATCGTTTAAGAATCCTATTTCCATCCGACGTACCGATACGTACCATGAAAATCGATAACCAAAAAATGGAAAATAAAAAAATAGTCCGCTAAGTCGTTAAACATTCGTTAAATCGAGGGTTTATTGAATTAACATTAAATTCATTATTTTCTAAGATATGTACAGTGGCTATATAATTTTGGTTTTTTAAAATGGAAGTAGGTAGGTGTTACAAGGATACAGCCAATAATTTTAAATCACCGTCCGAACAAAAACCTTATCGGTTGAACTTAAAATAAATCATATCGGCCGACATTTTTGTTTTCTTGTTTCGGACGTATTTTACAGACTGGTGTCCACTCAGCTGATAAACGATTAGAATTCGGAGTGTAGTAGTGGATTCATGTTTCATAAAATCCTGTTTATTATGATTCAATAGCTCCAAACATTGCTCTTAATTATCGACGCGTTATTGTGTTTGATCCAATGTGAGGAAGCGCGGCATTTATGGACAAGTGTTCATGTATGTATATACCTTGCCTTTTGATATCTTAAAGGTGTTTACTATCAAACTCAACATCATCCTTACGGTACTTCAAAACGATTTAAAGCGCTTTTCTAATCTTTTCTGGAGTGGAATTCGACCGACCAGAGCGTTCGGCATCATCGGTGTTACACAGATTTTCTTAAAAATTTGACACAATCGTTTGAAGTTTGATAAGTTCTAAAAATCATACGAGTTTTTTCATTATATGCCATCTATGTGTCAGCTTCGGGGCTTACTGACCGACGGATTATTTCAATTGCTTCTGTTGATATTATTTAACTCTGTTAAAATGGTCTGCACACTAGTCTGCACACATGGTTCAGGGCGATCCTTCCTGTTTTACGAAGGTGTCTCGCGTTGTATGATCATCATGTTTGGTTTCAAAAAACTATATAAAACTATATGGTGTACCTGTGGTGAGAGTAATATTTCACTTGTCTACGAATTATTATAAATATATTTGACTCATAAAATATGCAAATGTAATAAAAAACATAATGCTTCCTTCCACATGTATACGGATACAAGTTACATAATACAAAACAAAACACATGTCCCATGAAAAATACCAATCTCGATGGAATTTTTTCATAAATTTTATAACGTGCTAAGAGATAAAAACGGAGGGATGGATAACACATAATCATTTTCATATATCTAGATTCGTATACCCAAAAGCTCAATCCAAATCTTATTTCGAAACAATTTTCGCCTCATTAAATTGATAAATTAGAATCGATTCCCAAAAAAAATTATTTAATTTTGTGCCTCGCATTTTTTTTTTTTTGTTGGCTCGAATTATTCGTTCCATTCCTTATATTCCATATACATATAAAGTAGATCTACCAAGTCAAATTAATATTAAAGCAAATAAATTTTGTACACTGAGAAAATATTTTTTTTTTTTTCGTTATGAAGAAATGGATATAACAACATATCGTATATACCTTTCCCCAAAAAAAAAATGAAATAAAATATTAAGCAAAAAAAGTGAAGATTTTTCCAGAGACACTAAATTTTCTTATCATTTTGCTGCAGGTAAATCTTTTTTTTTTCGTAACTTTGTAATCAAAAAAATTTTTATTTTTTTCGTAGGAAAAATAAAAAGACAAATTTGACGTCCGTCTTTTTTGACATAAATTTTCTTTCCGTCGTCTCAAACTCCGGGAAATTTATATATATATGTATACACCAACGACCGAATAAAATATAAAAAATGGGAAAAATAATAATAGAAAGGATAACACGAAGAAAAATGAAATATATAATATTAATAATAATAATAATAATAATACGGAAAGGAATATGTAAGGGGCGAAGCGGAATTTTGTCGCCTCGTACGGCGGCCCTGTATCGTATATTTTGTATTGTGCCTTACTTCGTATTTTAATCGTACGGATCTAATTCAATTGTTCGGCGTATATTTTAGAAAATGAAGGTGTTTTGCTTTATTCCTTATATTTTTGTTGTTACGGGTGTGTATATCGTTCGGCTCTGCCATATTTATAGGATTCAGTTTATTGACTTTTTGATTTTTTTTATGGCTCTATTTTTTCTCGCATATATGCGTTCGGAACGAAAAATATATTTTATTTTGAACTAATCAGAAATTGAGTTATTTTATGACGTTAATAAAATTAACTTAAATTAGTTTAACCAAGTAGATATAGAGTAAAGTATTTTTATGCGTGTATATCAATGTAAATGTGTGCTTTTAGCTTTTTATGCTTTTTTATTATACTTGAATGTGTACAATTGTACATATATCTAAAATAAATAGGCGGAATGGATTTTGGGTGTTTAGGAGTAATTTAATTGATTGAATATATGAGTAAAAAATACATATCCTAATTAAACACGTTACTGGTATTTTGGATTTTGTTAATATTTTATGACCGCACAGTGATTTTCTAATTTAACGCTTATTTTTTATTTATGGTTGAATGAAAATCAAGCACATACAAACAATAAAATAATCAAATAAAAATAATATTAAGAACCGAACTAGAAAAAACCCCGAATAACATTCTTAAGAAAATTATGGGGGAATGTTTAGTCGAACAATTCACTTTAAGCCATACAACCTTAAACAATTTTAAATACTTGTAGCAAATTTACTTCAACAAATTATTTTTAATTTGTCCCTTATATCATTATTATTTATTCAACTGAAAGAAAAAAATAGGCGTGTTACAAAAAATCAGGAATTATCAACATTGAACAATACTCGTCGTTTCGATTGAATGTTAGTAAAATAACAAGGAAATTCCCGGATTAAAGAAATTAAAATTTCCTCAAATTTAGAACTCATCACAACCGATTCTTAGCACTCGAATAACCATCTCATAAATTTTTATTAAAAGTTGTTCGACCCGAAAAAGCATAAATGAATTTTCCCAAAAGCAGCACTTATCGCAATCTACCCATGTCATTAGAAAAGCTTTACAGCGCAATTTTTATCTAACAAGTTCGAGCCGAATTTTTTATAAAAGGGTCCCGTGCCGTACCGATGAATCTTCTAAATGAAGTTTCCTGAATTCAGCATCCATCGAAATCGATTCCTGGCATTTGATTTCTTGGCATTCCCTTCACCAATTTTTACTAAAATCGTGCTACCCAAAAAAGAATTAAATATCCGGACCGTCTACTATGGACATCAAAATAATTTGAGGCGGAACGAATTTCTCATTAACGCCAGATATCTAATTCATGAAAAACACAAGACACAACACGAAGCAGCATGACGGGCATGATAGTTTAAATTCACGCAACATTACGCAACATGGTAAAACACGGTGCACATGACGCAACGTGGTACAATATCCTACTACAACATCATGCAACATGGCACAACCACACGCAGCATAGTGCAACATCATGCAGCATGATGAAACATGGCGAAACGTTAGGCAACATTAAATTCCATCCACAGGACTCTTAAATGAATTATCCAGAAATCAAATCGAAAGCAAAATATTAAAAGAAGGCAACAAACAAACATGACGCAACATAAAGGAATATCACACAACATCCCTAAACAAAATGAAACCTCAAGAAACATGGTGCAATGTCACGTTACGTGGTGAAGTGCAACATGACGACCTACACAGGGAATCCTAAATGAATTATCCCATCCTTGTAATTGCTTCTCTGCATGCGAAAAGCCTTTTTCACTAAATTCTATCAAAATCGTCCAAAACAAAATATTAAAAAAAGGCCGAAAGCTTTCCGGCCTCCTAATTGATGACCGTAAACGAATTTTCCCAATATAAGGACGTATCAAAACGCTTCTACAGAAATTTTTATCAAAATAGTGCGGGCCTAAAAAATTAACGAAAGGCTCCCGGGATCCACCAGACGACCCTCTACACGAATTTTCCCTAAATTAGTACCAATCACAATCGAATCCTGGCAATCAAAAAATCATTCAATAATTTTTATAAAATTCATGCAATGGGCTAATGGCTATTGAAAACTTCCCTTCGCCAATTTTTATCATAATCGTTGCCCGGGCTCCACCGGATGATCGCTTAATGAGTTTTTTTAAATTCAGGACTCATAACAATCTGTTTTTGGGATCACCAATTGCTCTCGACCAATTTTAATAAAAATCGCGCGAGCCGAAAAAATATTAAATGAAAAGACCCAGGGCCCACCGTATGTTGTAGAAATTAGCACAAATCGATTCCTACAACTCAAAAATCCTCATTCACCAATTTTTATAAAAATCGTCGAAGCCGGTACAAAACTAAAGAATGATATCTGAGCCTCCCATGTCACTCTCTGATCGATTTTTCCCAAAATCTGAACTAATAGCAATCGATTTCTGGCAAATGGACTCCAACTATTCACCAAATTTTAATAAAATCGTACGAACCAAAGAAAAAATTTAAAAACGGGAACTGGGTCCCAATTCAATGACGCTCTCAACCAATTCTTGGAAAATTAGGATTACCTGAGGAGGAACTTCACATGCGCAAAAAAACAATAATATTTTCGAATGCTTGGCAGTGAAATTATGCCTACGTAAGTAAATCAGAATGTTCCGTTTCTCTTAGCGGTTTTATAAATAATACCAGACAACCAACAAGATCTTAATTGACAAATCGGATTTATTTTCATTGTAAAAAATTTCGCTATAATACAATCATATTTAGGCCAAATCTATCTATAATCAGCAAGGTCCATAAAGTTCTGATGAATTATGCATCACCTAATAAAGCTTGGGAGTATTATACGCTGCCTTTCGTTAAGCTATTCAAATTGCACCTCATAATAAACAGGTTTACGGGATTTAGCATCGGTTTTCTTTATAATAGAGCCAGATAGCCTTTAATTACATATTTGTATGTTAGAAAGCCTAGCAATATTTCGGTTAACAACGACTGTATAACTAGTCTTAAGGGTATCATTAAGGGATAATCCAATAGTCGACTTTGGTATTAATGCTGTATAATAATACTTTTTATGATCAGCTAGGCTAACTTTCGACATATTAACATATGCTCATATTTCTTCATAAAGTTGATTACATTCTTTACTCAAGAGTTGATCATTTGTTTGAATTCGTGGTGTACTTTTGACAAAATATTCTAGTTTTGTTTTACGATCTAGGCCATCCTTTTTTACAATTTATATATATTGCTTTTAAGATTTGAGAACAAATATCGCAAATGTTTTGTGCTTAATCTACGAATTCTATTGTAACTCACTTTTCTGTTGAACATAGAATTTTAATTATTACACAATTATTTCCGGTTGCTGATTTGTTTTACTTCGCACGAAGCACAAATGTTTAATCCAGCCGTAGATTTGCTCCCGATGGATTCTAATACTAATGATTCAACTAGATGTATGATGAATGGTTCAACCTAGAACGTTAACCCTATTTTTCCTACTGCCAGAGCTTGTCAAAATAGTGGGGGCTTAGACCTCTATATTTCAAATTAAATGACTGAATTAAATGTTCTGTTTAGTAACAAAATTACATAACTGCATTACACTAACAAATTTTAAAATTAGATCGATCAGCACTTATAATAATTTACAACCAAACACGTTGATGGCTACAATCCTTCGTTTATTTTAATGTATTTCAATTTATGCAAATTTATGATAAATATTTAAACACTTCCTTCACTCGCCAAACTCTATTTGAAGAGATACGTCGGCGGTTGAACCAAAACACAAGCAGGCTCTTTTATATTCCATCGATAAGTATGTGAAATATTATTCATGGTACCATATGCGGTGTCCACTTGCTGATGCTGTTCAGTGGCCTTAAGAACACTACTTGTGTACTCAACTAAATTTGTCGTTGTGGATTAGCCAGGCATAAACCGATGTAGAAAACTGGATAAATGTCGTGGGATGATATTTTGAAACTCTAACACACAACAATTTCAAAAAACTTCGGTATTAGAACTTTCAGTTATTCGACATTTTGAGTTATCCGGATATCAAATAACAATTTTTTGAAATATCCGAATATTTAGGTAATATTCGAAAAGTAAAAGAAGTATTCAGAACCATGAATAATCGGTATCGGTAAATATAACATTTGTAACGTTTAACAAATTATAAATTTTATTTTATTTTATTTATTTTAGAAAGGCATTTAAGAAATAGAATTGCATTGAGAACTTTAAATTTTAGGCTATTTGTCATTTTAGATTTCCCGCCGTAGAGAAACCCCTTTCTGTTTCTAAACGGCTGTGGCTAAGAGCATTAATCATCAGTCAATAGAGCATTATAAAGGGTGATTTTTTTGTGGTTAGGATTTTCATGCATTAGTATTTGACAGATCACGCGGGATTTCAGACAAGGTGTCAAAGAGAAAGATGCTCAGTATGCTTTGACATTTCATAATGAATAGACTTACTAACGAGCAACGCTTGCAAATAATTGAATTATATTACAAAAATCAGTGTTCGGTTCGAAAAGTGTTTCGCGATTTACGTCCGATTTATGGTCTACATAATCGACCAAGTGAGCAAACAATTAATGCGATTGTGACCAAGTTTCGCACTCAGTTTACTTTATTGGACATTAAACCAACCACACGAATGCGTACAGTGCGTACAGAAGAGAATATTGCGTCTGTTTCTGAGAGTGTTGCTGAAGACCGTGAAATGTCGATTCGTCGCCGTTCGCAGCAATTGGGTTTGTGTTATTCGACGACATGGAAGATTTTACGCAAAGATCTTGGTGTAAAACCGTATAAAATACAGCTCCTGCAAGAACTGAAGCCGAACGATCTGCCACAACGTCGAATTTTCAGTGAATGGGCCCTAGAAAAGTTGGCAGAAAATCCGCTTTTTTATCGACAAATTTTGTTCAGCGATGAGGCTCATTTCTGGTTGAATGGCTACGTAAATAAGCAAAATTGCCGCATTTGGAGTGAAGAGCAACCAGAAGCCGTTCAAGAACTGCCCATGCATCCCGAAAAATGCACTGTTTGGTGTGGTTTGTACGCTGGTGGAATCATTGGACCGTATTTTTTCAAAGATGCTGTTGGACGCAACGTTACGGTGAATGGCGATCGCTATCGTTCGATGCTAACAAACTTTTTGTTGCCAAAAATGGAAGAACTGAACTTAGTTGACATGTGGTTTCAACAAGATGGCGCTACATGCCACACAGCTCGCGATTCTATGGCCATTTTGAGGGAAAACTTCGGAGAACAATTCATCTCAAGAAATGGCCCGGTAAGTTGGCCACCAAGATCATGCGATTTGACGCCTTTAGACTATTTTTTGTGGGGCTACGTCAAGTCTAAAGTCTACAGAAATAAGCCAGCAACTATTCCAGTTTTGGAAGACAACATTTCCGAAGAAATTCGGGCTATTCCGGCCGAAATGCTCGAAAAAGTTGCCCAAAATTGGACTTTCCGAATGGACCACCTAAGACGCAGCCGCGGTCAACATTTAAATGAAATTATCTTCAAAAAGTAAATGTCATGGACCAATCTAACGTTTCAAATAAAGAACCGATGAGATTTTGCAAATTTTATGCGTTTTTTTTTAAAAAAAGTTCTCAAGCTCTTAAAAAATCACCCGTTACAAATTGCATAATTTATCTGTTCATGTTTTGAACGAATTTAATAACAAAAATCTTTATTTCTTGGCGTGGAATCGCATGGAAATTTTTCGCTCGATTGTGTAATAGCTCCAGTTTCAAGATATATCAATAAGGAGGTTAAGGTTTTGTCTCTTCCGTGATCCATTATTTTCTTAATTTCGTTGAGTACGTTTTACTTAAGCCACTGTTGATTTCCTTTAAAGAGTTAAATAAAAATGTATAAACGCCCTCGGCTGTCACAAGTGTTGAACTTGCTAAGTTCTTTGGCTACAATTTCAGGCAGAGTCAATACGTGAAGCAATTTTTGTACATAAATGGTTTCCCCTTCAGTCACGGTTGCATAAGGTATAAATTCTAGTGCGTGATTAGCACTATAACTTTAAGGCGTAAACATTTTCGCATCATTGTAACCACTGATCTATATATACATGGATACGACTTGACAAAAACTATATGGTAGTGAAAAAATAGTTCTACGTTTGTGACAGAGACAGAAAAATTTTCTTTTTTTTCTTAAATTCCGAATTTTCGAACATCAAATAATGTAAACAGAAAACTGGTTCCTATGAGTTTTTGACGTTTGACGTTTTGACGACACGAACTCTTTTTTTTATTCGAAATATTTGCAGGTGTGCATTTGAAATATCAACGGAAATGGCAAAAAGAAATTTGCATACAAAAACGATACCACATGAATTTAATGAATAAAATGTGATTTATAATTTAAATCATGTGAATATTATTATTTGTTCATTGACTATAATAATAAAAAACCAATTTCAGAAATTTTCGAAATTAAATCTATCCTCGTTACGGTCCTATCTTTCGGAAATATTTTTTTAACGCAAGAGGTGTATATAAACGAGCGATATGACTATAAAAAAAGTGCTCCCATTTTTTGCAGTTGTTTTATATGGTTTCTGACATTCATGTCGTATCCATGTAATATAGATCAGTGATTGTAACCAACAAATTCCATATTGTTTTTACGCCGAGGAGAAGGCCAAGTTTTTTATTTTCTGCTCGATCATATATTTTTGTAGTTTATTATTTGTGGCTGGAGCCTTTCGATTTTTTTTTACTATTTTCCGTATCTTCTAATACATAGAAGAAATATTGACGTTGAGCTCCAGTAGACAGAACTGTTCCGTAGACCAAATAAAATTATCATTATCATTCTCGAATGGAAAATTTATATCAAAATAAATTTACTCAGTATGTCAATGGTATTTCATCGCCGTTAGGGAAATTATTTTTGATTCCAATTTATTCCGATTCGCTGTCAAATACAAATAAAATACAAAATACCGTTGTTGCACAAGTCATAAATTACAGGACTGTGCATTAAATATTGAAATTTTGAAGACGAATTTAGATGGCGTCTACATCGCAGAAATCGGGTAAGATGAAAATTTTTTGAAAAATTTGCTTTGTAGGATTGTGTACCTATCGTTTTTAGTTGAGTTGCAAGCCAAAATTTCCGGAAAACATGTTACATTCTTGATAATTTTGAAATTTCAATTTTTTTTTTGGTGTCAAGTTAAAAAATAAAAAATAATAATAAGTTTTTTAATCGATTTTGTTGTTGGAATTGTGAATTTATGGTAAAATTTGTAACATTTTCTGAGAAAATTTAGAAATTTTCTATTACTTAGCGGTTATCCATGCGCGGAGGAGATGAATGCTAAGCGGTTTTGGCGAGTTCCCAACTTTAATATATCATAAACCTACCTAAAAAACATACATTTTGCAGTCTTAATATTTTTTTTTTTTATTGGTAACTATGCGATCTGTTTTGGTGCTCAAGGCTCACCCTGCTCTTCCGCGGTTATGCTTTTTACGTCCTTACTTTACGCCTACCGGCCAACTCAAGGACGTACGGCTATTGGACCGATTTAAGACCATCTGCACATTGCAAGCTCCATGCCAGCCTATACCGGCATGGAAGATGGGTCGGCCCATGGGTTTTGCACACCGACAGGGGGTCATAGATGTGTTACATTTCACCACAGATCGAAATCTGTTAATGAAATTTCACTTTGCATCCTGCCCCTATCGGGATTCGAACCTGGTACCTCCCGATCCAAACGCCAAAGCTTTAACCACTGTGCCAGTATCTTAATAAATATCAAATAAAATAGCAAATAAATAGCAAATATCTTAATATTTGTTGTTTAAATTTTTTCTAGTGAAGCGGTAACAACACGAATTGAAATAACGCAAATGTGATTTTACCAGTTTCATGATAGTGTAATTCGAATTTTTATAATTAAAATTAAGATTTGATAAATAAAAACCGCATATTTTTAATTTTTGTATGAAAAAAAAAACAAAAAAATGTTGTTGGATAAACTGAAAATTTTCCCGGAAAATGTGGTGATTTTTCCGAAATTTTTGGCTCGCACCTAAGGTCCGTTGCACACTTCAGCTTTGTTTTTTAAGCTCAGTGAGCTCTGTTTTGAGATCACAGCTTTTTGATTTACTTTTCAAAGCCGAAATAAGTGAAATCGACATGAAAACCTAGATCGCTTCCGTCAAAAAACATAGCTCAAGTGTGCAACTGGGCTAAAAATGATAGATATACAATCCTATAAATTAAATAAAAAAAAATCATCTACCCGATTTCGGCGATATACATCACCTACACTTTCACCGCAGTTTGCTTTACAAGATATTTTGGGAGATAAAAAAATATTCGTATATTCGCGTGTAAATATTCAAATAACGAATACTTAAATTTACAATGAGCTATTCATCGGTAACACATGTCTATATGATGCCAGTTTACGAGTATACCTTAGAAAAAATTTATCAATTTCATCAATTGTTATTCTATGGCTGTGGACCAATACTTGGGTAAACCGTTTAGTACAGTAAATTGAATTTTTATAAAATACTTACCTCAAATACCGATGTCTGTGAAGTTAGCCCGTAAATGATCCCGGAAAAACGCGATGGCAACACTAACATACAAATATCACGACATTTTTCAATGTCATCCCGAAAAAATATTTATATCGCGATATTTTTGAATGTCATCCCGGAAAAAAATGTCATGACAGTTTTTTATTGTATCAATTCATAAAAATTTATAAACAATTTGTTTTGAAAACTGATGCCAACCCGGAAAAGATTATGTCACAATAAATTTTCTAACAAGAAAATAAATAATTTTTGAAAACTAAAAACGTGTATAATATCAAAAAAACATGAAATGATATATAAATTTAATAATATAGGAAAATTAAGTACAGGAGTAGGAAAACAAAAAACCAACCAAAATAGTAATATAAGTGGCAAAAAAATTCTATGATTTAGAGTCGTTTGAATTTAAATAATATAAGACGAAAAAAATCTTTGATTTAGAGCTCCGCTATAGTCATTTGAATTCGTAGAAGAAGTCCATTACCAGAAACCGGACTATATAGGTTTTGTAGTTCAGGGATTGGCCTGTTTAAATAATAAGAGGTAAAAAAATTCTATGATTGAGAGCCTCGCTATAGTCGTTTGAATTTAAATGACAAGAGGCAAAAAAATTCTTTGATTTAGAGCGAGAATCAGTAAAATCAAAAAAAAAAAATATTGACGAAAAAAGAATCAAAAATTTACCCGCCAAAAAATTAGTTTGTTGGTGAAGGGGAAAGAAACGAAGAAAGAATCACGCTGAAAGAATTAAAGTGTGGAACCGCGGAATGGGTTTAGCGAGAGCGCCATCTAGGTTAAAATTTAGAAATAGGACAATGCCATTTAGTGCTATAATACAATGATAGATGCCGCTACTTCTCCTTTTCGAGTTCAGTTTTTTTGGCTTCAATTTAAGTTCAACATACACAAATGTGTACGTAAATAATGACAGGTTGCAATGTCTTTCGTATTTTAATGGATCTTAGTTAAATGGGAATTCTTAAAAAAGAACATAATAATTTGATAACACATAAATTATATAAGATATTAATTATTTGTTTTTGATAACATATTAATTATTTTATTATTATTATAGTTAGTGTTATTTTTCTGACCAAAACATAACTAAGCGGTATACACAAATCTGTATACTGGTCTTCAATTTATACGTGTCAAACATAGAATGTGTCAAACATAGAATTTATTATAAATTCTATGTTTGACCCATTCGTTTCTTGTAATCAAAATTGGCATACACAATTGTGTATACTAGGCAGGCTAGGTTCTATCCCTTTTTCTGCCTGCCATCACAATTGTGTGGGTAACGAAAACGAATCATGTCAAAAATTGATTTTTGTATGTGTTTTGGACCAACGATGGAACAACATGGGTTTTCCCGTGGAAGATCTACCGTGTCGAATTTAATGGAATTTTCAAAACGTGCCTTGGAGGTGATTGAGGCTAAGGCGCAACTTGACGTCATTTATACTGACTTTAGTAAGGCGTTTGACTCAATCAACCATGCTATTGTATTGGAAAAATTAAAATCTTTTGGCATTTCTAATAATTTGTTAAAATGGATTGAATCATACCTTACTGAACGCATACAGTTTGTAAAAATAAATGACAGATTTTCTAATCCGATAAAAGTGCATTCGGGAGTTCCACAGGGTTCCCATCTTGGACCCCTTATCTTCATTTTATTCTTGAACGATATCACCAAATGTGTCAAATTCGCTCGTTGTCTAATTTATGCTGATGATCTAAAAATATTTTCCCCTATAAATAATACGCAAGACTCATTTAATCTGCAGAAGGACATTGATGCAATTAGCCATTGGTGTGAAAATAATTTATTATTTTTGAATACCAAGAAATGTAAAATTATGTCATTTACCCGCTCATCGTCATATGTAATACATGATTATTGTATTAATAATGATAAGTTATCAAGAATAACTGAAGTAAGAGATCTTGGGGTTATGTTTACACAAACCTTATCAGTGAATCGGCATATTGATTTGATAATTGCAAAGGCTTGTTCTATGTTAGGATTTCTTAAACGAATTATGAAAGAGTTTAATAACCCGAAAGCTTTGATCTCGCTATATCAAACTCTTGTCCGTTCACAACTTGAATATGCGTCATGTGTTTGGTGTCCAAGTTACAGTAATCATGTCAAGAGAATTGAGGCGGTTCAGAAATCATTCTTAATTTTCTATGCCTGGAAAACTATTGGGTTTGATAATCGTAGAATGTGGTGGGAGAATGTTTTAGGCCTCCCTCCATATACCGAGCGATGTAAATCTCTAAAACTCGAGCCACTTGATATTCGTCGGCAGCATGCTGGGGCTATTTTCATTTCCAATTTACTAAATGGCGAAATAGTCAGCCCGTATTTATTATCTAACCTTAACTTGTATGCCCCTGTGAGGAATCTACGTACTCGAACCCTTCTGAAATTAGATTTTCATAAAACTAATTATGGATGTGACGAACCTTTTAATTTAATGTCGAAGTTTTATAATCAATTAAGTATGTTTTGTGATTTTAATATGACGAAATCTGGAATCAGACTATCTTTAAAGGAAAACTATTTTAAATAATTTATTATAATAACCAGAATTATGTATTTCATTTGATATATTTTTATTGCTAAAATTGTACTGTAATTTATATTACGAATTAATTCACTAAAATAAAAATAAAAATAAAAAAATAAAATACAAAACCTATATAGTCCGGTTTCTGGTAATGGACTTCTTCTACGAATTCAAATGACTATAGCGGATCTCTAAATCAAAGAATTTTTTTGCCCCTTGTCATTTAAATTCAGACTACTATAGCGAGGCTGTCAATCACAGAATTTGTTTGCCTCTTATTATTTAAACCGGCCAATCCCTGAACTACAAAACCTATATAGTCCGGTTTCTGGTAATGAACTTCTTCTATGAATTCAAATGACTATAGCGGAGCTCTAAATCAAAGAATTGTTTTGCCTCTTGTCATTTAAATTCAAACTAATATAGCGAGGCTCTCAATCATAGAATTTTTTGCCTATTATTAGTTAAACCGGCCAATCCCTGAACTAAAAAAAAACCTATATAGTCCGGTTTCTGGTAATGGACTTCTTCTACGAATGCAAATGACTATAGCGGATCTCTAAATCAAAGAATTTTTTTGCCCCTTGTCATTTAAATTCAGACTACTATAGCGAGGCTGTCAATCACAGAATTTGTTTGCCTCTTATTATTTAAACCGGCCAATCCCTGAACTACAAAACCTATATAGTCCGGTTTCTGGTAATGGACTTCGTCTATGAATTCAAATGACTATAGCGGAGCTCTAAATCAAAGAATTTTTTTGCCTCTTGTCATTTAAATTCAAACGACTATAGCGAGGCTCTCAATCACAGAATTTGTTTGCCTCTTATTATTTAAACAGGCCAATCCCTGAACTACAAAACCTATATAGTCCGGTTTCTGGTAATGGACTTCTTCTACGAATTCAAATGACTATAGCGGAGCTCTAAATCAAAGAATTTTTTTGCATCTTGTCATTTAAATTCAAACGACTATAGCGAGGCTCTCAATCATAGAATTTTTTTGCCTATTAGTATGTTAAACCGGCCAATCCCGGAACTAAAAAAAACCTATATAGTCCGGTTTCTGGTAATGGACTTCTTTTACGAATGCAAATGACTATAGCGGATCTCTAAATCAAAGAATTTTTTTGCCCCTTGTCATTTAAATTCAGACTACTATAGCGAGGCTCTCAATCACAGAATTTGTTTGCCTCTTATTATTTAAACCGGCCAATCCCTGAACTACAAAACCTATATAGTCCGGTTTCTGGTAATGAACTTCTTCTATGAATTCAAATGACTATAGCGGAGCTCTAAATCAAAGAATTGTTTTGCCTCTTGTCATTTAAATTCAAACTAATATAGCGAGGCTCTCAATCATAGAATTTTTTGCCTTTTATTAGTTAAACCGGCCAATCCCTGAACTAAAAAAAAACCTATATAGTCCGGTTTCTGGTAATGGACTTCTTCTACGAATGCAAATGACTATAGCGGATCTCTAAATCAAAGAATTTTTTGCCCCTTGTCATTTAAATTCAGACTACTATAGCGAGGCTGTCAATCACAGAATTTGTTTGCCTCTTATTATTTAAACCGGCCAATCCCTGAACTACAAAACCTATATAGTCCGGTTTCTGGTAATGAACTTCTTCTATGAATTCAAATGACTATAGCGGAGCTCTAAATCAAAGAATTGTTTTGCCTCTTGTCATTTAAATTCAAACTAATATAGCGAGGCTCTCAATCATAGAATTTTTTGCCTATTATTAGTTAAACCGGCCAATCCCTGAACTAAAAAAAAACCTATATAGTCCGGTTTCTGGTAATGGACTTCTTCTACGAATGCAAATGACTATAGCGGATCTCTAAATCAAAGAATTTTTTTGCCCCTTGTCATTTAAATTCAGACTACTATAGCGAGGCTGTCAATCACAGAATTTGTTTGCCTCTTATTATTTAAACCGGCCAATCCCTGAACTACAAAACCTATATAGTCCGGTTTCTGGTAATGGACTTCGTCTATGAATTCAAATGACTATAGCGGAGCTCTAAATCAAAGAATTTTTTTGCCTCTTGTCATTTAAATTCAAACGACTATAGCGAGGCTCTCAATCACAGAATTTGTTTGCCTCTTATTATTTAAACAGGCCAATCCCTGAACTACAAAACCTATATAGTCCGGTTTCTGGTAATGGACTTCTTCTACGAATTCAAATGACTATAGCGGAGCTCTAAATCAAAGAATTTTTTTGCATCTTGTCATTTAAATTCAAACGACTATAGCGAGGCTCTCAATCATAGAATTTTTTTGCCTATTAGTATGTTAAACCGGCCAATCCCGGAACTAAAAAAAACCTATATAGTCCGGTTTCTGGTAATGGACTTCTTTTACGAATGCAAATGACTATAGCGGATCTCTAAATCAAAGAATTTTTTTGCCCCTTGTCATTTAAATTCAGACTACTATAGCGAGGCTCTCAATCACAGAATTTGTTTGCCTCTTATTATTTAAACCGGCCAATCCCTGAACTACAAAACCTATATAGTCCGGTTTCTGGTAATGAACTTCTTCTATGAATTCAAATGACTATAGCGGAGCTCTAAATCAAAGAATTGTTTTGCCTCTTGTCATTTAAATTCAAACTAATATAGCGAGGCTCTCAATCATAGAATTTTTTGCCTATTATTAGTTAAACCGGCCAATCCCTGAACTAAAAAAAAACCTATATAGTCCGGTTTCTGGTAATGGACTTCTTCTACGAATGCAAATGACTATAGCGGATCTCTAAATCAAAGAATTTTTTTGCCCCTTGTCATTTAAATTCAGACTACTATAGCGAGGCTGTCAATCACAGAATTTGTTTGCCTCTTATTATTTAAACCGGCCAATCCCTGAACTACAAAACCTATATAGTCCGGTTTCTGGTAATGAACTTCTTCTATGAATTCAAATGACTATAGCGGAGCTCTAAATCAAAGAATTGTTTTGCCTCTTGTCATTTAAATTCAAACTAATATAGCGAGGCTCTCAATCATAGAATTTTTTGCCTATTATTAGTTAAACCGGCCAATCCCTGAACTAAAAAAAAACCTATATAGTCCGGTTTCTGGTAATGGACTTCTTCTACGAATGCAAATGACTATAGCGGATCTCTAAATCAAAGAATTTTTTTGCCCCTTGTCATTTAAATTCAGACTACTATAGCGAGGCTGTCAATCACAGAATTTGTTTGCCTCTTATTATTTAAACCGGCCAATCCCTGAACTACAAAACCTATATAGTCCGGTTTCTGGTAATGGACTTCGTCTATGAATTCAAATGACTATAGCGGAGCTCTAAATCAAAGAATTTTTTTGCCTCTTGTCATTTAAATTCAAACGACTATAGCGAGGCTCTCAATCACAGAATTTGTTTGCCTCTTATTATTTAAACAGGCCAATCCCTGAACTACAAAACCTATATAGTCCGGTTTCTGGTAATGGACTTCTTCTACGAATTCAAATGACTATAGCGGAGCTCTAAATCAAAGAATTTTTTTGCATCTTGTCATTTAAATTCAAACGACTATAGCGAGGCTCTCAATCATAGAATTTTTTTGCCTATTAGTATGTTAAACCGGCCAATCCCGGAACTAAAAAAAACCTATATAGTCCGGTTTCTGGTAATGGACTTCTTTTACGAATGCAAATGACTATAGCGGATCTCTAAATCAAAGAATTTTTTTGCCCCTTGTCATTTAAATTCAGACTACTATAGCGAGGCTCTCAATCACAGAATTTGTTTGCCTCTTATTATTTAAACCGGCCAATCCCTGAACTACAAAACCTATATAGTCCGGTTTCTGGTAATGAACTTCTTCTATGAATTCAAATGACTATAGCGGAGCTCTAAATCAAAGAATTGTTTTGCCTCTTGTCATTTAAATTCAAACTAATATAGCGAGGCTCTCAATCATAGAATTTTTTGCCTATTATTAGTTAAACCGGCCAATCCCTGAACTAAAAAAAAACCTATATAGTCCGGTTTCTGGTAATGGACTTCTTCTACGAATGCAAATGACTATAGCGGATCTCTAAATCAAAGAATTTTTTTGCCCCTTGTCATTTAAATTCAGACTACTATAGCGAGGCTGTCAATCACAGAATTTGTTTGCCTCTTATTATTTAAACCGGCCAATCCCTGAACTACAAAACCTATATAGTCCGGTTTCTGGTAATGGACTTCTTCTATGAATTCAAATGACTATAGCGGAGCTCTAAATCAAAGAATTTTTTTGCCTCTTGTCATTTAAATTCAAACGACTATAGCGAGGCTCTCAATCTCAGAATTTGTTTGCCTCTTATTATTTAAACAGGCCAATCCCTGAACTACAAAACCTATATAGTCCGGTTTCTGGTAATGGACTTCTTCTACGAATTCAAATGACTATAGCGGAGCTCTAAATCAAAGATTTTTTTTGTCTCTTGTCATTTAAATTCAAACGACTGTAGCGAGGCTCTCAATCATAGAATTTTTTTGCCTATTATTAGTTAAACCGGCCAATCCCGGAACTAAAAAAAACCTATATAGTCCGGTTTCTGGTAATGGACTTCTTTTACGAATGCAAATGACTATAGCGGATCTCTAAATCAAAGAATTTTTTTGCCCCTTGTCATTTAAATTCAAACTACTATGGCGAGGCTGTTAATCACAGAATTTGTTTGCCTCTTATTATTTAAACCGGCCAGTCCATGAACTACAAAACCTATATAGTCCGGTTTCTGGTAATGGACTTCTTCTACGAATTCAAATGACTATAGCAGAGCTCTAAATCAAAGAATTTTTTTGCCTCTTGTCATTTAAATTCAAACGACTACAGCGAGGCTCTCAATCATAGAATTTTTTTGCTACTTGTTGTATAAACAGGTACTACAGTACTTTGAAGTACGCAGTAGTTTATATTCGTAAGTGTATTTATTACTATTATTTAATTAATTTATTTTATTTAATAAAATTATTTATTAATTAATTATTATTTAATTAATCTGGAATTTTGACAATTTTTAGAAAAAACCAAATTTTTGTGACATTGTTGTTGTTTTCCAATTTAATTATTACTTATTATATAAACAAACCCACTCGTTCATATACAAATTATGTAATTTTTTATTTTGTCATCATGTCAGCTATACATTATAGCTATATATAGCGCAAGCTAAAATTTGTTAATCGGTTTTTATTTATAATGGCCGCCATTTCTTGTATTATTTTTCATGATAGTTTTTCTTACTATCATTATATTTTTATATCGTGATAGTTATAGTTTCATTATAATTTCTTTAATATATAATGGTGTTGCCATACTTAACTATAATCATTTTACGTGATGATTTTACGGGCTAACTTCACAAAGGTCAAATACCGTGTCTACTTATAAGGGAGTGGGTCAAATTTATGCGTTCAATGGGTTAAAATCGCTGATTCGTTTGTAGTAAAATAGATACAAAATTAAAATATTTCAATTATCGTTTGCATAAGAAACTAAAGTATCAGAAAAAATGGAATTAAATAACAATAATGAAGGAGCTATGACAGGTATAATAATAAAAATAAAATAATGGTCATTTTATGACTGTTATTGTAATGTGTGGTGGGCTTGCCAAATTGGTAAAGCAATAATTAAATCTTCAATAAAAGATTCTTAAACAGTTGTACCAATCACTGGAGATTTGGCACTTGTGATTTCCGTAAAAATTTGACTTCTAATTTTTTTTAATTTTTAGACTAGAATCAGCTGTTGCATCGACTACAAACCACCAATAATTGTAAATATTTTGTAAATATTTCGTTTAGAAGGATAATACAACACATACCCACATATTCAAAACTCATAGTTGGAGTACAGAGGTAGAGGTAATTGTGTTTTTATTTTGGTTGGGATGCGGAACCAGCTAGCACCACTTTCGGCGTTCGATGAAATTGGAGGTAAATTCGGGAATAAGGTAAGCATTACAGTATGTAATATCTTTTATTTCATTTTAAAATCGTTACACTTTTCCAAGATTAAATAATGTTGGTAATTGAATAATAAATTCAATTAATGTTGGAAAAGTGCAACGATTTTCAAATGAAATAATCTAAAATGCAATAGCTTTTGTGTAAATTATAATAGGATCTATTTGAATGTAATGTTAATTGTTTTATAATCTATAGGCGAGTTCCGAGATTTTTGATAAAGTAGTGGCAGTAATGACGGGTGCCACATTAAAGTTAAATGTCCACCTAATCAGAAAGACCAATATATCAACCGCAAAATGGATTATTCCATCCAAATGCAGTTGGTTTGCGATCCAACATACAAAATTATTAATATGTGTGTCGGATACTATGTGCGTACTTATAAACAGCAGCCTGTATAGGAATGCAACCTTACCTCCGGAAGGATATTTTCTTTTGGGCGATGCGGATTATAAGTGCATGTTGAACCCAATCGCAATTTTAACGTCTTACAAATTTTAGTGAACAACAAGCACGATTCAATTATGCCTACTCAAAAGCTCGTTTCGCTATCGAACAAACTTTTGAGATGATTAAAAGAAGATGGTGAATTTTTTGTTTAAAACTCTAGAATTAGAAATTAAAAGATGCGTGTTCAGGTCATTTGAGCGTCCGCGTAACGTATAATATTTGTATATCTGCAGATGATTTTATTGATTTTGGAAACATCGAGATCAATAATTTTTAATTAATTCATTTATTGCATTATCACGTTTGTTTTATTTCAAATATACAAAATTCATAGGGACTAGTTCAATTTTGATCAGTCTTTAAATTTATGTGATCATTTAAATCATGTGATTATTCCAAATCTGGAAAATCTTCGTTTGGGAACATTTTTTTGGTCACGAACGTAATCAACTATTCGATGTTTCGGACACTTTTTCTTACTTCAGGCCGTTTCCGTCAAACGGCTGGTTTCAATTCTTCGTACAGAATTGATACTAATCGGCGTTAACGCGCCACCGCCACCGGAGGCGAACATTTTCACAAATTCATTGTTTGTATCGTTCATTAAATAAATTGGATATAGTCCATGTTTCCTTTTTAGGAAATCACGGAGCTCATCAAAGAGTTGGCATCATTTTTTTTTTTTTTTTTTTTTTTAATTTCATTACCATCTTTATTATAATAAATAAAAACTAGTATGTACAATAATATTAAGACTAAAAAAGTTTCAGAAGGTAAGATAAGTGGACCATTGGATCAAATAGATCGCGTGACTGGTCCCCCGATTCTAAATTACAAAACAAAAATAAATATTTAACTTCTATTTACAAAAATAAGAAATAAAAACAATATAATTTACGTTTAAAATTAATAGCATATGTATAATAGATAACAATAGATAATTAAAACTATTATTCTAAATTCATTACACATGGATATATTAAAGCCTCTTAAAATACTACATTTAAATAATTTTTCCTTCTTTCATTATCCTTCCCGTATTTGAGTTATCATTGTGAGAACGCGAACAATTTTTAAACTAATAATTGAAAAAGATGGTCAATATTTTTAGTTTGATGGATCCATTTTTAAGGTGTTTAGAAAAGCTAGAAAAGCTGCTGCACTTTCGAATATCCAAAGGTAAATTGTTGAAAATAATTGGTGTAACGATATTAAAAAGTGTTTCCGTAGGTCTAATCTAAATTTTGGAATATGTTTTGAAAAGGTATGATTCGACCTGAGATTATAACCTGCATGGGTCACAAAATTATTTCCACTTTTAACATAAAATATTCTTAGAACCTTAAAAACGTATATATGCCGTAGTGGCAGTATACTGAGAGTTTGAAATAATGGCCACGATGGCGAAAAAAATGGTTTGAAGCACATAATTCTGATTAACTGCTTTTGTCGCACGTAGATAGGATGTAGCGTGGCATTGCACGCACTACCCCAACATAATAAGCCATATTGCAGAATTGAGTCCGCTAATGCAAAGTAAATCATTCCAAGTAAATATTGTGGAGCAAATAGTCGTAGAACATACATTTTCCTAGAGACCAATAATAGTCTAGACTTTGGCCCTTGTGTATGCGCTTTCCAATTTAAATCTCGATCAATAATAATACCTAGATATCGAAATTCATCAACTGTGTTCACTAAGAAGCAATCATTAAAAGGGCACTGCATGTTATAGTTTTTGCTACATTCGAAAGAGTGATATGTTGTCTGACGATACGACGATGGAATATCCCTAAAATGCAATAATTTCGTTTTATGACTCAAAACAAAGTTATGTGCTTCCAACCAAATGGATAAAGTGTTTAAATCATGATCTATGAGCGCGATATTGTCTTGAAAACTTGGACTAGCATATGTAAACGAGAAATCATCAGCAAAAGCAGTTGGAGATCCTCGTAATTGTTGTCGGAAGATTCCATTTACATACACTAAAAATAATAAAGGTACTAAGACAGAACCCTGTGGAACTCCCACATCAATCCGTAACTCTTCACTTAATTGTCCATTTACTCTTACCAATTGCGTTCGCCCATTTAAGTACGAGTACAACCAATCCCGGGTTATTCCTCTGAATCCACAACAATGTAGCTTTTTTAAAAATGTGTTATGTTGGACTCTGTCGAAAGCCTTTGTTAAATCTATAAACAGAGTAGATACTTGAACCCATTATCAATATGTTCAGTTACTTGTTCTAGGAAGGATAGAATAGCTTGTTCAGTATTTTTATTTTTCCTAAAACCATATTGGTCGGGAGAGAGAAAATCTATTTTATCTAGGAAAGAAACAATTCTACTTTTTATAGCTTTTTCAAATATTTTAGAGAATACAGAAATTAGTGAGATTGGTCGATAGTTGTTCATGATTGATTTATCATTATTTTTAAAGATCGGAACAACTAAAGCTCGCTTTAACGAAGTAGGAAAAATCCCAGTTACCAAGCTTAAATTGAAAATAAAAGATAAAACATCAACTAAAAACCAGGACATTCTTTTAACAACGTTGTTTGAGATGCCATCCAAACCAGGAGTTGAATTATTTTTTAGTGAAAGAATGGTAAAATACAGTTCTCCAGATGAGATTTCTGAAAAAACGCAACTATCAATAGATTGGTAATATTGACATATTAATCTATTTTTGTCGGCTTTATCCAAGAGGAGACTGGTAGCATTTGCACCACCAACACTCGTAAAGAACTCGTTAAGTTCGTTTGCGATTTGAACTGGATCAGATATTATGCAGCCTGTTTGATCAACGATTTCTTTAATTTCAACTGGATTAGGCTGTCCGTTTATTATTTCATTAACTGTTTTCCAATTCTTACGAGCATCATTACCATTGTTGATGAACTTTTGAGAATAAAAACTTTTTTTGGCTATTTCAATTTGTAGGTTAACAGAGTCACACAGCGTCGAGCTATATTGTTTCAATCTACGGTTGCTGTTATGTTTTTTTGCAAGGCGACAAATATAATTTCTTTTACGTATAAGTCTCAATAAATCATCAGACATCCATGGCTTAAGCTTCTTTGTTCTACTGGGAAACTACTTAATTGAAGTGCATTTTTTAATACGTCTTTAAATATTTTAATAAAACTATCATAGGCCTTAGACACATCTTGGCAAGAATAAACATCAGTCCATTCTTCAAACAATAGTAGATCCTGTAGTTGGTTGAAATCGATATGAAAAACTTCAGAGGTTCTCCGAGATGTAGATTTTGTGTGAAAGGCAGTACCTGATAATTTAATTTCAATTAGACAGTGATCTGAAATTTTTAAGTCTAATACACTGTAGGAAACTGCCGAAAAATACCTTTGATCAAATCTATGGAGTACATTATCAATACAACTAGCTGTGGTATTTGTAATTCGCGTTGGTTCAAGAATATTATCTAATCCATGTTCAGATAATAAAAGCAGCAACCTATCCAGCATTGCATTTTGCTTGAGAAAGTCAATGTTAAAGTCACCCATGATAATTAAGTTAGGATGGGATAGATCCTCCAAAAGCACACTGAATTCATCAATAAAACTGGAGATATCTGTATAAACAAGACGATATATACAAATAACACAAACTAATTTAGAACTTATAAAGAATGTCAGACCGACCGCATTGAATGTTTGGAAAAGTAGATTAAATTGTTTGCAATTCAGACTACTATTGGCATAAACAGCGACACCTCCTGAACGTTTATCATGCAAGCAAGATGTGAATAGATCATACCCCTTTAAACCAAATTTCAGACAAGCCAATAATTTGAGGCCAAAGATTACCGGAACCTAAGTGTGCAAGCAGCTTGTCTAAATTTTTTCTTAAACTACGTATATTTTGATAAACAAGATTAAAGTTCATTGCGCTGCTCATTAAAAAAAATAATACTCATATTAATATAAACAATCGTAATAAATAAATTTGTTTCGCGTCCCTTAATTAAATTTATCAGACTACCATGCAAATCATCAAAATAAAAATATTGAACAAATAAACCGACCATGTTATAGTAAAAAATATTGTAGTGTAATTGAGCCTTTAAACAACTACCAAAATGAAATTTATAAGGTTTTAATTCGATTTCAGTGTGGGAACAAAAGAAAACAAACAAAATTATTTAATGTCAGAAATGAAATAAGAGAAAAAGATAAAATAAAAATTATAAATCGTATAAAATTTACCCGATGATATAATAATGTCAAATACATGAAAATATTTGACCAATTAAATTCGACGCGAACAACACCAAAAATTACAACAAAAAGAACTGAAACATCTGTGAATGACATTTCATATGTAAACAATACAATTATTGTAGTAATAAAATTAACAACTTTTAAAGTGTATAATAAACTATAAAAATAAAATGTAAGTACATATAGGCTATAATATATTGAAACTTTAAAATAGTGAAAAACTAAAAATATTATTATATTTACATGACAAAAATTCGGAGTTGTGGATATCACATCAGTTACAATCGGCACCATTATCGAGCTCACCAGTAAGTCGTCCAAGAAATGTTTTTTCAATAAAGTTGATATCGTTCATCGATTTAATATGATAAACAATTGCGTCACTATCCTTCCTCAGTAAGATTTTCCCTTGCTTACACCACAAATATTTGAAATTTAACGTTTGTTTTATTCTTTTAGCTTCTGCATACAGTTTGGTTTGGAGCGGTGAAAGATGATCCATAATACGAATAATGAGATTGTTGTGTGATGATGGGCAGCTAACCCCAAGGTCAGACGTCCGTATGTAATTTTTATTAGTTGTTTTTGATTTAAATTTTAATAAAATTTCATTTTTTAATTCGTTATTCTGTGTTTTAATTATTAACATGGGTTTTTTGGATGTGCTAGTTCGTTGTGGATCCTTATGATTAACGAAGAATGCAGATTGAATTACACTAATGTCAGCTTTAACATCCAGAACACGAAGCAAACCGGTGACCATATCATTTTTAAGATCCATATTTAATGGAAGACCGCTGATTACTAGATCGTTTTGGATTGTGCGTTGTAATTCATTATCCAAACTTGCTTCAATTTTGTTGAATTTATAATCATAAGAAGATTGTTTTGATTCCAATTGTTTGATTTATCCTTTAGCACCTTGTTTTCATCAGAAATTAAATTGATTTGTTGCAAAAAATTATCAAATGAGTTTGATACATATTGTTGGGAGGTTTCCACATTAATTATTCTAGCACGCAGGTCATTTAAAATTTTTTGAAATCTCTGGAAGATCAGATAAATTATTCAGCACTGTATCACTGGTACTTTCCGATCCATCTATAATGGATCGACGCTTTGACGCTTTACAAGAGTTGTAAATCTAGGCTGCTGTTTTATTGCGAATATGATCAAGAAGATCAACCGGAATATCCGCACAGGCGATGTGGAAATATCCATTGCAGGTGCCTTCACAGGAAATCCCGGGATTATTTCGATTTCCTGTAACTGCAACTTGACACTTTGTACATTTTTTGGGAGCCATCACAACCACAAGTAGTAATTATACAACTTTCGCGCCCACAGAAAATTAATTTTATGACAGGGCGTATCTAATATCTTATTTATATTTTATTTAATAAGCTTCTTTTAAATTATTTAATTGTTATTTTATGTAATTAAAAAATGTTTTTTTATTTTTATTAGTAATATTATATTTATTTATTTAAATTTGTTTATTTTATATTATTAATAAATATTTCGCTGGAATTTTATATTTTTGACATCCGTTCACTTCAAAAAACACAATGAGAATTTCCCCGCCCCTCAGTTGACACACCGGAATGTGGTTGAATAGAAGATGATTCATGCGTAACATGAAGAACATAATGGATCATAAAATTTTCTATAATTTAGCAAACGCACAGTATATTTTTTTAATAAGTTTTGCCACCTCTAAATGACATTTTTTAGTTTTTGAGAGCCATGCTTCTCTTATAATTTTTCTAAAAAGGAGATAGATAGTAGATGGGTTAATAAATATGTCACAAATTATCTTAACATGTTAATTTATACTTACTCCCTACAGTGCTTGGGAACGGAGTGGGTTGATTGGAATTCACTGTCTAATAAAATTCGATGACATAATAATTTTTTTCTTCCTCAATAGTCCCATTTGTATTAAAATTAGTTATTCATAAAAAATAGTTAACCTTACATCAATCAATGATTTGAACTTAGTCTACTTTTGGACTAAGCTAGTGAATGCGTAACGAAAAGTGTGATCGAACGAGGCGAACGAAAGTTGTTTATTATTATTCATGGTAATGGTAGATGTTCTGCGTTCTATTGAGAAACAAAACAAAAACCGCAAAACAAAATCATTTTCCTTTAGTATCAGGATGTGCATGACAATTCATAAATCCCAAGGTGGAACATTCAATGAAGTTGTTTATGAATATCAAAGGACTCATTCTCTACCATTACTATATGTTGCTTCACGAGTTACCAGTATTGATGGACTGTACATAGTGCCAAAAGAAAATGATAATAGATTTTATCATGGTCGAAAAACTGATACATCAATCATATTTTTACAAGATGAATTTCGCCGATTATCGTTGAATAATCCCACAGCCCATATACTACCTCATGGTTCCTTTTTTCGACCAAAACGAATGCATCAAATCGACCGGCATCGCACCTAAAATAAGAACTATAACCACCGCAATAATTTTAAGAATGCTTACTGTTTTAGACACAAATTTTAGCTAATTCAACTTCAAGATTATGACATTTCCTCCGAAGGCGCTATAATGTCAAATAGTAAAATTTAAGATTTTCCAAAATCATGAAGCGTATAATTCTCAAAAGAGAATACACTCACTTAGACATTTATATATATATATTTGGACCATTGCAACGCCAAAATTATATATATTTCGTAAAAAATGGTGACACATGACAACCAGAAAATAATAATAATCTTTTGATTGATATACGAGTATAATTCATAAATTCCAAGAAATTCAATTTTTTTTTTATTTTTAGCCAAAGAATACAAACAACAAGAAAGTTAAGAGAAACCCGATTAAATATTATAAAACATATAATTCCATAAAGCTTTTAAAATATTAATTCCGCAATGTTTCATTGTTGAAGTTTCAACTTTCAAACAAAAATATGTATAAAATAAAACTTTACACTCTTCCGCAAAAAATTATATAAATTCGCACGAAAATTTTTTCGCTTTCGTGTAAAGAGAATTCTCTTGAGAACTGTGGCAGCGGATATTACGTGTTTTCGTACGTTGGTTAGTTGATACGGTGTCCAGTATATAAATTCCATAATACGTACACACACAAAAAATTGGATCAAATTCATCATCATAATTCAAGTTAAGAGAAATCGTTTTACCTTCCTCGACCATATAATTACATGCACCTCCCTGGCCCTTATACACGACTGTATATATAAAATTATCCAGGCTGCGTGATTTCGCATATGTTAATTTAATTAAAAGTTTTATAAAAATTAATTAATTACAATTAAAAATACATATATTGTATGTATAAAATGACAAATAAATATTAATTTTTTACAAATTTAATGAAAATCTGCAACATGATATTTGTGCAGGTACAGGGAACACCAAAAATTGATAATCGTACCAACAGAGAGACACATTGGGCTACCATTAAAAGTAAAACTTTTAATTTAATCAATCTAATTTCTAAATGTATTCCCATTAATGATTCCCGGTCCCACTAGAGTCATATACGCTCGTACTTTACGAACCGAGCATAAACCATATTGAATACAATATCCACATATTGACGACGATGACGATGATGTTACTAAAAAAATTTTGTTATCAAATTTTTTATACACTAAAAAAATTTGCCAAAACTAAATAAAACTTTGTGAAAAAAAAATTCTGTCTATATATCCTCATAAACATTTTGATGAAGGTTGTAGATTAGCACCCTTTTCTTGTGCTTTTGGTGTAGATGAATATTAAATATTCAACTTAAAACTTTAGTTTTTATTTATTTATAACACAATATTTTTCCATATATGTAACTGTGTGTGTGTGTGTACTATGTATATGATATAAATTTGTAACATTGTTTGGGAAAATTTCGTATAAGAAATTTTTTTTCCACTTCACATATCTATACGCTTCAGAGGTATATTACCTTGAACGGAAAAACTATTTTCTATTTTTTTTTGGTAATTTGTCTAAAAGTTTTGTTTTATTTTTATAATATGAATTAAAGATTAAAAAACTAAAAATGATAATAAAATTTGTCGAAAGTGTGAAATAAATTAGTGTGTTATGTACTTTGTGTATATATGCGAGTACGTATTCGAGTATATGTACAGTGTAGTAGTTTTGACGGGGGGAATAATGATAGAAATACATAAATTTAATGGGGAGCTTTAAGCATGAAATATGTGCAGGTGTTCAACTCGTTTATTTATGTTTAATTTAAATATTTTTTACGAATGTGTGTGTACGTGATTATAAAGCTTATGTAATATACGATTTAATGGAGGTGTATAGAGGTGGAAATTAAGTGGTTTCTACATATCGTTGGTTATGTAGCGTGGAATTATTCAGAATTAACTAAACTAAAGTGTTTAAGCCACAATTGTTTTTGTTTTATTTTCTGTGAAAACTATTTCACTGTATAATACGTATTAAAGCAATCTAAAATTTATGACAATCAATTATCCTTAATAAACATTTTATTTAGAACATTATAGGCAAAAATATTGAATCATTTGTTTTGGTTACAGACTATAGGTATATTAGAAAATTAAATTTTTGGCTAAGACGTTAAACACAAATAGTTAAACGCAAATGGTTAAGTTATTTCTCATATTTCGAGCCATTGCATTCTTATAACGTGTCAATCTCGACAGATATAATATTTTGAAAATCCAACGGTTTTCTTATTTTGTCGAGTAGTATATTATTGTACAATTATGTGCGTGTAGCAGTCAATTTGTGCATAATGTGCAATTGCGATATAATGTGGGTTTTCTGACGTCACACCAGAAATCGTATAGATCGGTTTAATCATTGAAGTAAATATTTAACTTCAGTTTAATTGTGCCAAACTATGCATCACAAAAACAATTAAGTTCTCCTCCGGAATTGGTCACAATTTTTCATAGAACTTTTCATAGATTTTTCCATTTATGAATGATTTATGGAAATCCCACCTTATTAATGAAATCACTTAAACTGGTTGTACTGAACACACCGACCTAGCTGGTTGTGCCTATTCCTTGAACAGTTTTGGATGAATGATGCATATCTGGAAATTCCACATTTTATTAATGAAATAATTTAAACTAGTTGAAGTAAATATGCTGATGAAATTTCATGATTGTGCCTACTCTCCATCTGTCAGAATCGGCCACAGAAAACCTTTATCTTAACCCTAATTGCGAAAGATCATTTCTGAAAAGTTTTATACGTTGAGGAGTCTGACTTAGTTTATGATAGGGGTATACAGTTTTGTATAGTTCTGAACGTCCCCGAATTATCACTGAGGACGATATCATAGTAAATTACATAATCAGTGCTTATAATGTTTTGCGAATATTACATCTCTAACTTACCATAATGTGCGAGGGGTCACGTATACACGTAAATTGTGGTGCTGATTGGTAGCGCCGTTTCATCACTTGATCTTTAAACGAGTTGACGCCAATTAATATTCTACATGTGTAGAGAATGTATGTAGACAATTAAATCAGTGACGTCGGCAATGTAGAGAATGTAGACAATGTCAAAAATTATTGTTTCTGTTACAAATCAGTAAAATTCATGGCAGTGAAGTATGTCCCAAATAACAAAAATAAGCCTGTATTAGTATATACACTGTTAAAAAAATTCTTATAACAATTTTGAGTGACAACTAGTTATATTGACATTCTTTATAATACCCCGGAAAATCATTTCCATTTTTCTTCATTTGTAAGTAGTTTGCAGAAGATAATTTATTTCAATATATCTAAATGCCAGGTACAAAAACCGCAGTACTCTCCAAATCTCTGGTCACAAAAAAAAAATTTCTGTAGAAAGCCACTGTGTGGAATTTCCACGATAAGAAGATATTCAGACAGAGAAGAAAAACCAAGTGAGCTAAAGGACATTTCCAAAAAACAGGATATTTCTGAATTTTGTTGTGGTAAATGGAGTCGTTTTGTTAGGTATAAGTAGTTTTAGTTTATATATTTATATTAGTAAAATCGTGGAGTTTGTCGGGAAATAACTATAAGATAACACAATGAAATGAACCAAGTTTCCAAATATCCTTTTTAGTTCTGCTAAATTTAGTCGATTTTATTAGCTTGCGTAATTCTTGTTAAAATAAATTCTGGTTATCGTAAACTTTGTCGGAAAAATCACCTATGTAAAAATAAGAGCCTTTGTTGATAAAAATAAATTAATTAGGTGCAATTTCCAAACGATACCAAAAATAAGATATCATTTTTAGTTGTGGAAAATGAAGACGAGTTTATTGGATTCAATAAAATTTGTTTAGATAAATTCTGAATATCCTAGTGCTTTTTAACACAATCAAATAAATCTAGAGTCATCTAGGGAGCGAAAAATGACACTTATCCCCTAGATATGGAAATGGCTCTAGATCTATTTGATTGTGTCAACCTGAAGCTAACATTATTTTGTACATAGTGAAATTTTCCGACAAACTCTAGGATATTCAGAATTTATCTAGATTAAAACTACTCAATCCAATAAAATTGATTAGATTTGCGGGAGCTTAATGTGTTTTATTTTTTCTTGATTATTTCTCACTCTTTCTTTCATGTTTGCAATATACAATACATAAATCGAATTTGAAAAAATGTGGCACGTCTTTCCGTCTCTTTATATTATAATATAGTTATTTCGCAAATATTTTATTTTAACAGTGTAAATACGAATACTGTTCTGCATTACAAATTTCTAATTGGATTTGTATATGTACACGGGATTTTTTTGGGACAAACTTCACAACCGTTGATTTCTTTGTTGTTGGTTCCATTTCGCCTCGATGGAAATTTATTTGTACCACGCATTCAAAAAATTGTAACCCAAGTTTTTATATAGCAATGACGTACTCGTACCCCCTTATATGTAAATATAATATGAATTATGTTCGGAAAACGGAATGATATGAATAAATTGATATTTGTTGCTTATATCTTAGCTGCGTGTTAGTACAATTTTAGAATACATCGAGATGAGCTAAAAGATTCGGCCGTTTCATCAGACTGCAGTGACCAAACTGGAAAAAATGTGAAAATACTTTGAACCCCTCTGGTGATTACCCCCATTACAGCCTGGTCATTACCCTCCCGCCAATACTCCCCGGTCATTTTCCATCCGTCATTTGCTCCGATTATGTCTAAGGGATCGTCTAATACCATTTCGTCGGCAAAAAAAAATTTATTTTCGTAAATTACGTGAGTTTTGATATCAAATCCCACTAGAAACATGAAGGTTGACAAAAAAAAATCGAACCAAATTTCAAAACATGTAAACGTTTGCAAAAATTTGCTGGTTACGGGACAATATTTCATTTCGTCAAGAGATTTTGATTCTTTATTTCAAATTTAGCAATAAATTCAAACTATCTTACACGCATCGGTTCGATCTCCCATTTAAAAAAAAAACAGTGTAAATTTCAAGTAATTTACATAAATATGTTATTTAAGATAGCCATTCTAACGTCCTTCCTCTATCTAGAACTGTAAGTCGTGTCATGATATATTCACTAGGAGCTGAGATTATGGTTTTTCTCGTCAAGCGATACTCCAAAATCGAAAAGTACTCTTCAACAATATATTTTCCCATACAAATGAAACTTTTTTATTTAAATGAAAATTTTTTAGAATTTATATTTAAATTTGGCACGTAAAAACTTGGATAATTTTGGATTTGTATTTTCATTAACGAAAAGGCGAATAAAACTGGAAATCAAATGAGACATTTTCATTACTGAAAATGAGACATTAGAATATTTTATTTTCATTAATGAATACATTTAACTAAAATTAATTAAATAATAAATAAACGAGGCCGCTCTGGTGGCAAAGTGGTCAGCATGCTTGCTCCAGCGACCGGAGGTCTCGGGTTCGATTCCCGGTGGTGACAAGGAAAAATTTCACGGCTGGTTTAGGATCAATGAATTAATCACTCATTATCCGAAATGAAAACTTGATTATGAAACCTCATTTGAGGCGGCCAAATCCCTTGATGGGATAAAGTGCCAGAGAGAGAGAGAAATAAACGAGGCAACAATTATAAAAATAGAAATATATATAGAAAACAAATATATTACATTTAAATTCATTTTTACTTAAAACTAAAAATTATATAAAATGGCAGAATGTCAACTAAATAAATGACAGCGTACTTGACGTTTATCTTTGACAGATGTCGGTATACAGATTTCTACTTTATCAACCTCGAATTGGATAACCCGATACATATAATATTAATTCCATATTTTAATTTATTTGTTTTTTTAATTTATTAAATGAAATAAAATGTGCCTTTTTTGATTAATTTTGAAAATGAATTAAGGTATGTGTTTTAAAAATGAAATATTATAAACCTTTGTTAATTCATTTTTGAGTTTTCTCATTTTTCTAAATCGCTTTTTTAATTCATAATTTTAAGTTAAAAATATGAACTAAGGTTGCAGATGTTCATACAAAAATCAACTTTTTTAATTCATTTTTAAAGAACTTTTTTATTTCAGACTTTTTTAATTCGGTACCCCGGGAAAATATATATTCATTTATATGATAAAAGCCGTATGGAAAAATGATTGAGGTATTGACACGAGGTAATGAACAAGGTGGCCGAGGAGATATTAATCTGGTAGGTAATGGTGGGGAGGTAATGTTTGGGGGTAATATCCGGAGGGTAAAGACTGGGAGTAATAGACCGGTGGTACTTCCGATTTGCTTTGAGGTAAACTCGGGGGTGTTGTCTTCGAAATCGATAGTCAATATCCAAGGAGGTAAAGTACTATACCTAATGGAGGTACTAGTGTTCGCTTATCTACCGATGTGCTGCTACTAGTTCTATGGTATTCGCTAATTTTCCCAATGATATACGCGAGAAATAATTATTGAGCCAAATCTATTAAATACGGACAAACTAACATTTAATAATATATTATAAACGGCTATGTCACTGACTGACCCACTCGAGAACGTCCAGGGTGACCAAACAAATTCGTCCGTGTGATTTTTTTTTTTAATTTCGTCAACGAAAAACACAAAATTGACCACAAAATTAACGATGACCGTCAATTTTCTCGAAATGTAGTTTAATTTTTAATAAATATTGTTCGTACAAATAACTACCTACAATTTTTTTTTGATTTTGTAATCTTACATCCGATCTATTTAAAAAATATTTAACTACACTTTGCTGGGAATAAACGCGCCTCAGAACAACCTAGTAATTACATAATTCATGTAAAACCTAGAAAACAAAAAAAAAAAAATTAAATTTACGAATTGTTAGCATCGGTTGCGCGAAGCATCGGTTAATCAAAATGCCGGTCGCTAAGGTAGACAGGGCTTGACAAATGATATTGGTTGGTTACTACTATACATTGGTCATTAAACGTAAATTTGAACATACGAGGGTATATCAAAAAGTCTTGCAATATCATATGAAAAAAAAGAGTGAGTGAGACAACAATATATTTTTCAAAACCATTTTTTGTCGCGATGAAACTTCTAGAAGAACATTTCGATGTAAATTTTACAGTTCGTTTGTTTTTGTCAATTTAGTAACAAGTGTTTTGAATTTTTGACAAAATGCAATTTATATATTCAACTATATATCAAAAGTTTACGGCGAATCTGCACCATCATATGCCACAGTAACAAGGTGGGTAAAATTATTCAAAAGTGGTCGGGAGTCATTAGAAGACGACAATCGCTCGGGTCGCCCAGCAGATGCTATTAGCCATGAAAACGTAATTTTGGCCGAATCTATTGTATTGGAGGACCGGCGTATTTCTGTTCCACGGTTAGCGTGGAGACTTTCTCTTTCATACGGTACCACATATACTATATTACATGACAACCTTCACATGTCGAAAGTAAGTGCGCGATGGGTTCCCCGTTTGTTGAATGCAGAACAAAAAAAAATGCGTGTTCAAATTTCAAAGGCGATTTTAGATATGTACAAAGAAGATCCAGAAAATTTCTTGGATAACATAATAACAAACGATGAAACATGGCTTCATCACTGGGATCCGGAATCCAAACAAGAATCGTTGCAATGGATTAAACGTAGTGAACCACCACCAAAGAAATTTAAAACTCAACCGTCTGCTCTTAAGGTTTTGGCAACAATTTTTTGGGATGCTGAAGGAAATTTGATAATCGTTTATATGCCACCGAAAACCACAACCACAGGCATATATTTCGCTGAGGTTTTGCGAAAATTGAAAAAAGCGATCCGGGAAAAACGGCCAAGGAAAGTTAGGAAAAAAATCTTGCTTCTTCACGACAATGCACCGGTGCACAAGGCTAATATTGCTCAAGCTGCATTAAAGGACTGCGGCTTCGTGGGAATTCCGCATCCACCGTACAGTCCAGACTTGGCACCCAGTGACTACTTCCTGTTTCCCAATTTGAAAAAAACACTAAGGGGCCGAAAATTTTCCAGTGATTATGAAGTGCAGTCTGTTGTAAATGAATATTTTATGGAGCAAAATAAATCTTTTTTTTTAGAGGGTTTAGGCAAGTTAATTGATCGATGTGACAAATGTATAAACCTTAAAGGAGATTCTGTCGAAAAATAAAAATATTGCTGTCTCACTCACTCTTTTTTTTCATATGATATTGCAAGACTTTTTGATTTGCCCTCGTAATTCAATTCCGTAAATTCATGGATAAACTTGGACAATGCACCTGAAACATAATTAGAAATTGATCCTGGCCAGTGAGAGGCTAGATATAATTTTAAGCACATGGTGATCATTAAAGCTTCAATAGGAAGAAACAAATTTTAGTACATAGTTGTCTATGAAAATTTTGTAAAATATTGCGTGCAGTTTCTCGATATCGAAAGTAAACGATTCCTGCAACTGGTGCTACATATAATAGGACGCACAATATGCCAATTGGAGGATTAAGTGGATAAGAAAATTTTATAGAAATCTGAGCCGAACAGCTTGTTAAATAAATTATACCGCAAAAATTTTAAAATCTTGTTTTTATTTGACCTACTGGAGGCTGGTGAAGCTGGTGGTTTTTGATCTGCCAGTATTTCTGTTTTTTGTAGATGGCGTTAAAAGTTTGATAATAAACTTTTTACATGTTTAGTTTAATTCGAGTGTTTTTTCGAAAGTATCATAGAAAACATGAGAAATGCCCAAAGAATGAAATGTTCAAATGGTGACAACTAGAAAGTGGTACAAAATCAAATTTCTCAGTTAAGAGAAAAAAGTACCTTTTTGCTAAGACATGCGAACGTGACAATAGGTTTGTGTTGATGAAAAAAAAAACATATGGCATTGACAAATAAATAATTTGAAATTGTTGTCTACGCCAAAATTAATTGTCTACACTAATTTGGACACCACATGTCAACAATCTCCAATTAAGCATAGACGCACAACACTGGTTGGCGCAAGTGTTAGGCTACAAACGTCGCATTCCTTTACTTGCACTATCCGCTTCTCATCATCTTGTCTGGCTCAAATTTCCGAAATTCCATTCCCACCTTAAAGAGTGGTCTGTTGACCAGAGATGGACGTTCGATAGCTGTTGGTTGTTATTGCTGTAATCTATATTGGAGTAGATTAATGAACTGCTGTATTTGTATGAACAATACAATTTTATGAGTACTTATCATAGTGACACGAAATGATGTATTATAATAGCATCAATCCAGGCGGAATCAGATATATAGCGAAGAAATATTAGCCGTGTTTTATTATTCGAGCACTATCTGGCGCCGAATGGGAAATTTCTACTGAAAGTGCAGCTATAATTCACTGGTGTCTCTATACCACCAAAATGAAAAAATATATGCATCCATACAAGAATTCACCTTGCTGCGTTTTAAATTTATATTGTAAGATTAAGTCTCTAATGGTTTCCCGGGTTTACAAAATAAAGGCCTTCACAAATTTAGCGCTTCCGATAGTGGCTCCCGATAAATAGATAGAGCAAGATATTTTTATTTCAATTTTTAACAAAAAAGTTTGGAGTTAAATAAATTAATTATACGCAAAAATAGCACGCCAAATATAAGTTTTGACATAGAAAATTATCGGGCGCTAATAAAAAAACACGGCCATAATCATCATGAAAGGTGATGAATCAACATCAAGATGATGACAATGCGACCCCTTAAAAACATCGAGTTTTCGGAGATGGGTGTGAGGGCGACGAAGAAGGTGATGGAAGATGACTGTCAAGTGTGAATCGGCAAGTCACTTGAACCAAAGATGTAGTAGATAGTGCGGAGGTCAAGAAAATTACAAAGCGACAACATTTGTGGTATTGCGACAATTTAATTTTTTTTTCGCTGCCTATCGAATTGTTTTCTTTGACAGTCTATAAAAAAAAATTTCTTTAGAGTTTGGTTGATTTTATTAAATGTAAGATAAAGAAATGTTTATATGAATTCAATAGAACACAATATTTTTTGGTTCATGTGGAAAAACCAGTTAGAAAAAAACTGGACAAATCGTGTGGAAAGTGAAAATTTATTATTGATGAACGAATGAGAAAATATGACTATTGTGCAGGGCACGTGGTTAAGGTATAAAAGAGTGTGCTAGTGTTGTAAGCAACCGGACCAACCTGAAAAATATACGGAAGCGGAATAAAAGTGCACAAGGTTGAGCCAGTTTTTCTTTTTCTCTCACTAAACTTTCATTAAATTTTGGCGTTTTATTCTACTGTTTTTCAGTGTGTGTGAATTGTTCGAGTTCGTTTGTAGGTCTCTCTCTTTCTCTGTATCTGGCACTATATCCCATCAAGGGATTTGGCCGCCTCAAATGAGGTTTCATAGTCATCTAAACCAGCCTTGGAATTTTTTTCCTTGTCACCACCGGGAATCGAACCCGGGACCTCTGGTCACTGCAGCAAGCATGCTGACCACTTTGCCACCGGGGCGGCAATACAAAATTGTAAGTCGCTATACAAAATTAGTTGATCGTGTTTTGTTTTTAGTTAATTTGTGATATATTAGTGGAAAGTTCGTCTGCCCTTACCCCGATAATTTTTAGACACGTTACAAAATATGAATTACTATTAGACAGCTAATTCTAATTCCTCGCTATTTTCAGCGAGTGCATTTTTGTGCGAATTTAATCTAAATTAATATTTGTGATAATACCTTCAAAATATTAGTTTTCGCTCATTGATCTACGTCTGCATTTGGCTAGGAAAAAAGTCTTTTCACATACTTTAAAAACTCTCTTAATCCGAAATACATATTAATACTTTTTACACGGCAAACTTAATTATTAATTCTGATCGAAAATTAATTTCCCGAAAATATTTAGTCGAAGGACTGAGACCAAATAATCATAATTTCGAGCTTACACCAAAGTTAATGGGATATAATTATGTTAGTGTTGCCTGTTTTTTTTTTTAATTTTGGGATAGAAGCGTGGGCCAATTTTATATCCATGTAAATAAAGCAGAACACTTAAATAAGTAAACTTTTAAGGCACCCGGGTATGAGGGTAAATATTACTGTCCATTTCTGTTTGTATTATTTGTATTGTATATTTTTACGAACCTGCCAGAATACTGTTTAGCACATGGCATCCCATATCAAAGAAGAATTTGAAAACCGCCTAGTTCAAAATAGCCGAGATACAACGAGTAAATTCAGAAATGAAGTGCATTTTAAATGTAATGATGGTGATTTCACGAGAAAACCCGCACACGATGATTGAATTAATTGAATCGTTTATCACCCTCAGGAGAGAGGCAGCTTGAGGCGCTGTTTGGCGGTCGGAATTATGTGCGACCTTCATAAGTTTTACGACATATGCAACTTCTTGCAGGTGACAATTTACAGAACGTATAATCCGCTCATTGTGGTTCCGAAAATTTACCGAACCGATCAAAACTGCAATGCTGGCGAGCAACGAAACTGTACCTATTAATCAGCTGAATAAATGGCTGATAAAATTTATGAGGAACTAGTGCCTCAGAAACAGGTTAACGTACCGGCTTGCAATAAATCATTTCGATCCCCACTCACCCAAAATACTGAACATCAACTTCCTTCCAATCTTCGACAAGTCATACGGTTAAAGAACGCATACTCGAGCAAAATCTTTCGATTTTGAATGGGTAGATAAGTATCGTACAGATTAACAACCACCTTATAGGACCATTTATATTAATTCGTTCATACTCCTGATGATGATCTAAGAAGTCGAAATCGATAGAGTGATTTTTTAAACTTTTTGAACAAAATTTGTGTTTGATAAAATGTGTTTACTAAGTATAAGTGTGTTTCGCCAAGTGCCTATGGCAAATACTGTAAGAAGTATCGAAAGTAAAATTCAATAGTGAACACACCACCACCCTGAACCCATACTTAACTACAATTGAGTATTGCGAAGGTTGAACAGAAATAATAATATGGTTCCTTCCAAAATTTTGTCATATCCATCCATCCGGTCTCATTAGACAAGAGATAAATATTTGAACTTTTCTTTTGCGAAAAGTTAAACAAAATCCAAATTCTAGCAAGTAATAAATCAAATAAAAAGCGGCTCATTCATCACATCACTAATATTGACCGAGAAAAACGGATTAAAAAAATCTTCTGGCAACACATTTCTAAGACAACACATAAAATTAATGCTGCTACATTTCCATTATATATTTTGACAGTCGACTAAAAGTAACAAGAACAACTTCAGTGATAAAATAAGATTAAATCAAAATAAAAAAAAGTATATTTATATTTTTAACTTTAATAAATCTCACCATCCATTTAAAGTCATCAAAAAAAAACTCAAAAAGCTCAAAAAAATATATTTTAAAACTTTTAATTTTTTGTGTTGCCTCTGCCAACCAACAACCACTTTGAATATCCAAAAAAAAAAAAAAAAACCAAATCCTCGGCAACACAAAAAAAATATCTTCATGACAAAAAGTAATTATTTAAACTTTTTAATTGAATTGTGAATCAAATCAACGACGAAATGAAAAATAATAAAAAATTTTAAAATTCTGAAATAATATGCTTTGTCTGTGTATATATAAATATATCTTATATATAACATCTAAGAGATAAGATTAGAATTTTATTTTATCAATAATAATAAGTAATATTCTTGTCATATCACAAAATATTCAATTTTCATCACGAAAAATAATTCAATTATACTTTTTTTTTTGTATATTAAAATTTACTTTTGTGTGCCGAGCTTTTGCTTAGCTTTTTATATATCATCCTGAAAATTTAGAATTTAGCAGTAATTTGAACAAAATTAGTATGCTATTTGTATTTTAATAAGAATTGAAATCTTACCACCTCTTAGTATATTTGAAATATAATTAATTATATGCAACTTTGTATATACATATGTACATAGACCGCAATAACTCGTCTTACCTGGAAATATAAAAAAATACGATTATAATACACGTCTAAGTTTAACAGAAGCGTGCTGTATAAAATATAATAAGCATTGTAACAAAACTACCTCTGCATCCAGCAGCGCAGATTTGTATTTCTGACTTTATTAAAAATATTTAATTTTTTTTTTGGAAAATCAAATATGAATTTATTTAATCAAAATTTTATGAACGTATTTCATTTCTTATAAAATTCAAGTTTTCAGAGAATTGCATATACATGCATACATTTTCACAGTTTCAACAATTTGCCGTACTTTTCTTCGAAAAAAAATTCCGTTGTCGTAGAGACGAGTATATGCACTTGGAATTTTACCTTTTTTTTTTGTGTAGAACGTTATAATGTTCAAATAACTAGAAACGAGTTATGGATTCACGGCATTATTATTTGTAAGTTGATTAAGAAATATGTACGAGTACTTAAAAAATGCACGATGAAATCCAGTTTAATAAAATTTTGAGATACTTTTTGTTGTAATGTGAGCTCTTGTTGTTCATTATATGAATTAGAAATCATTTAGTAAGGGCTGTTGCCTAATTGGAAGTTAATTATTTTTATTTATTAGAAATGTCTTTAAATTTGACTCGAAATTTAGAACATTAAAAAACTCAATAGCACGAAAACCAGCTAAACCCAAGATAATCTTATTTATTTCATAGCCTTACTCTACGTAATTATATTCTTCAATGCGCCAATCAACCCCCTCATTTTGTAATGTTTGGCCAACGCCAAAATGGGCATTTACGTTTCATCTACTAATTTCTACGTGATCACGTATTCAACTCGTCGATAACGTCGATAACTCATCGAATACGCCGAACACTCGAATGAAATACATATTTGGAACAACTAACTTATACTAGATAGTTAATAATTTGAAATAATATAATCTAAATATTAGTCATGGTAAAGGATTTTAGTGTATAGTGTTTTATGCCATCTATTACCAACGGTTAAGAATTAACATTAAATTGTTTATTCAGAAAAAATTAGTATCAGCCACACAGCAATAGAGTTGGTTTTCAGACTTATACATTTTTTTCTGCTATTAAGGATTGAAATTGATATCTTTATTAAAACAGTAAAAAATTCAAATATTTTGCTGGCATCAAAGGTCAAGGTGCACTGTTAATATTTTGCTCGTTCAACTGACAAGTTCCTCCATACATAAATTTCACAGTGCAGTTAAAAGTCTAAACATTAACAGAGCATTTTTCCTTCCTAGAATATTGCGAGATAATTAAATATGAACCAAGTACATTACCGCTTATAGGTGTTTAGGCACCCCTTTTTTCATGTATTATTGATACAGTGTTATATTTACGAAAAAACATTTGAATAAAATGAAATACTTACACAATGCGAAATGCAATGATATAGGGTTAATTTTACTATCCTCTACCTGCACTTGTAAAAATTTCCAGAAAAATTTATCAGTCTAGTATATTCTAGGTATAATGATGTTTAATTGTTTTTTTGGAAAGATTTCAAATACGATCAGTTGCAGTCTGATATTTACACTGTTAACATCGTAAGCGAAATATCAGTTATTAATTACAACAATTATTTAAAATGCCTCCAAGAAAAGAAAGACGAACTGAAACACGTACGGTTATGATAGTTTACCGTACAGCTGAAATTAGATCAGGGGCGGAATCATGAAATACGACCGGAAAAATTTAAACGGACTTAAAAATATTTTCAAATCTATTAGATTAAAAGTATTCAAATTTACTATGATGGATGCAGACTGATGTATAAATGCAACTTCTATAATGTTTTGAGAGCAATGGTTAATTTCTTACAAGATTTTCGAAATTAATTTTTCTCGCCCCAGGTTCGTCGCCGTTTCATTTTATGAGATGGCATTGAAGTCTTTTGTATTTGAAAATTGTAAAAATTCTGGAAATAATCCGACCGGAAAAATAAATTGTTAGAAAATATTTCAATGGCCAAACACAAAAAAAAATCGAAAAATGGTCAAAGTTGGCGTAGATATTTTGTATGAAAGCTCAAATAAATGAAAGTTTAAAATAAAACGAGTGACCGCAAAATTTGCCCGTCTTTGCGTAGTCTGTAGCAAGAACGGGGAAGGTCGTACAGAGGTCCCTGTGGGGTTAAATTGACCGTCATAAAAAATGTGGGTGAGCATAACTCGATTTTTTCAATATTGAGTCAATTTACATTTACTTGAGGGGTGGAAACCACCCCCAGAAGAAAGAAATGGGAAAACGGTTGGGAAGTTTTCGGCAATAGGAGCGGTTTCCCTCCCACCCAGGGGGTATGTTTCACCCTGAGGATATTTGGTAGACCATTTCTGATGTCACTCTTGCCATGAAATTCAAGGCATTTTTATCATGAACTTCCAGACCGTTTTCCCATTTCTTTCTTCTGGGGCTGGTTTCCACTCCTCCAGTAGGGGTTAATTGACTAAATATTGAAAAAATCGAGTTATGCTCACCCACATTTTTTATGACGGTCAATGTAAGCCTACGGGGACCTGTGTACGACCTTCCCCGTTCTTGCTACAGTCTACGTAAAAACGGGCGAAAAAATGGTGTTTTTTGCGGTTACTCTTTAATTCGACAACTATTTCATAATCGAGCAGTTTTAAACGGAAATGTTGTACCGGTAAAAAATGAATTTTGAAAATCTTGTAGGAGATTAGCCATTGCATCCATCATGGTAAATTTGAATACTGTTTATCTAATAAGTTTGAAAATATTTTAAATCCGTTTAAATTTTTCGGTTGTATTTCATGTTTTCGCCCCAGGCTACACGTTCGATTATAATGTTAAAGAATATCGGGAAAATTGCAGTTTTTTAATAAAAGACGCAGTGGAAGACCAAGAGCGACATCATCTGCAAATGATCGTAAAATAATGATTACTAGCAAGATGAATAGACGCAAAACAGCACCTTGTTAAAGTTAGCCGAAAGTGGCCAGGCGAAAGTGAAAAAATCGATAATGCAGATAGTGTCTTGACTACTTCAGCCGAAAGTTAAATAAATTATATATTAAATATAAATATCCTAGCCGAAAGTGACTAACTTACAAAATCAGCCGAAAACATAGATTATAACAAACAACAAATACAATTTTCAATCTAACCGATATTAATTTATTGTTTCATATCATTCATATCTAATTTATTAAAACTTAACGTTAATAGGTCTCATTTGAAGAGGTTTGTAAGTGGTAATATCTGTTTCATACAGCCGTAAATTGCCAATAAAAAAGTTTAAAAATTACCAAGCTTTAAATAGTTTGTAATTGTCAGACATACACAGATCTGACTATGCCTATTCGATAGCCCATAACCATAGGAAAATTCTGAGTATAGGTTAGGGGTGGGTCTGCTGGGATTATAGGGGGTGAAATTTGAATGTTCCCTATTTTTCAACGATAACATCGTTCGTCATTCGAATTGACTATGCCAATTCGATAGCCCATGCCCATTGATGGATTCTGAGATAGGTTAGGAGTGGGTCTGGTGGGGTTATAGGGGTAAATTTTGATTTTCTCCATTTCTCATCTATAAGATCGTTTGTCATTCATGATTTTGGCATACAGACACCAATTTGACTAAACTGATTTGATACCCCATGGCCATAGGTAGATTCTGGGTGTAGGTTAGGGGTGAGTCTGCTAGGGTTATAGGGAAGAAATGGCATATCTACTTCATGCAACCGAAAGTCGTCGATGAAGAAGATTGAAAATTATCAAGCATCGTTCGTCATTTGAGATTTTGGCATATAGACACCAATCTGGCTATGTCAATTCGATAGCCTATGACTATAGGTAGATTTTCATTATATGTTAGGAGTGGAACTGGTGGGGTTATAGGAGTGAAATTGTGATTTTCCCATTTTTTCATCTACAAAAGATTTCGCCATTTGAAATTTTGGCATATAGACACCAATCTGACTATGCCAATTCGATAGCCCTTGGCCATAGGTAGTTTCTGAATATAGATGTGTATAATGGAGATTTTTTGATATAGACACCATATCTGAGAATGAGAAAATAAAAATTTCATTCCTATAATTCCAACAGACCCACCCGCAGCATATATACATAATATACCTATGGTTATGGGCTATCGAATCGGCATAATCAGATTGGTGTCTATATGTCAAAATCTCGAATGACGGACGATTTTATCGATAAAAAATGGGGAAAATCAAAATTTCCCCATCAGACTCACTCCTAACCTATAATCAATATCTACCTTTGATAATGGGCTATCAAATCGGCAGTCAGATTGTTGTCCATCTGGCAAAATCTCGAATAATGGACAATTTTACCGTCGCAACAACGGAAATGGAACTTTTCACCAATATAAACTAATAAAACTCACTTCTAACATATAATCAAATTCGACTTAGGGTTATCGTTCATCTGTCAAAATCTTGGGGACCGGGAAGTAAAGCAATCAGCTACAACATCAGCTGCTCTTATATGGAACACACTTCAATCAATTTGGAACTCAATAACGCCAGAAACTCTGGCAAATCTTATTGCGAGAATGCTTCGACTGTGCGCTGCGGTTGTTCAAGAGAGAAGGGGTCACATAGATGAAAGTAAAATTTAAATTAAGCTTTTTAATTTTGACATTTATTTAGCATATTGCCATAAATATATGTGTGTATGTACCAAAAAAAAAATATTTTCATATTTTTACAGTTTTTATATATTTTAAGTTGTTTTTGACAGGGCCTTTTGACACTTTTGAGCAGTAGTGTACATTACGGATGTGAAGGTATATTTTTTAATTCAACCCGAGCAAGCAGGCTTACCCTGGGTAGTGTACACCGAGCAAACGTTGTACTGGGTAAAATCATTCGGTGCGCATATAGAGTAAAAATTGTTTTTACATTGCACACTCTACGTACACTGAGATTAGTTTCAGAGGAAAATTTGAAGAACCGTGTAAGCGCGGTATAAGCACAGTTCACAAACAAAAACGCAGTGTGCAGAGTACAATTACCCAAGTCAGCGCAGTGCCTGCTCGGGATGAATTAAAAAATAGACGCAGAATTGGACGATGGAAATGAATACTATACATTAATTGTTATCGCCGCTCAAGCCTGTGAATTGTTTTATTTGTGATGGGATTTTGTATGTGTGTTCATCATATTCCCCGTGCACGTTGTGCATGTTATCGAGGTAAGCATGTACGGCGGGATAGTCTTACACTTCTCTCAGGGCTGCTCACGTCTCTTTAACCCGTCCAAATAGTACGTGGCATTTTTCTCTACAAAATAATCGTCTGTGATAGTCTCCTCATTTGACGATAATTTCCGTCTTCCGAGCGCAACTTTTACCTTAGGAAACAAAAAAGCATCGCTTGGGGCTAGATCTAGCTAGAAAAAAACATAATGTGAGTGTTACAAAAAAAAATAATCATTTTATACGAAATTGAAAATTAATTGATTTCCAGGTACATTTCTCAGGTCCACTTCCTTAATATAAGGTATAAATGTATTTGTTATATTCACATTTACAAAGATGAGTATTCAAAATTTAATTTAATGGATTTACCACTTATACTAATTTATGACGTTTATCTTTTGCAGCAACTAACCAGAACAGACTTTACCTTTTTTTAATTTTTTACTTAGTCCATTGTTTTGACTGTATTTTTCAATCTGAAGTCTAATGGGGTATCCGTATCATCAACAGTAATTAGCCGGCGCAACAAAGCGTTGGTAATGTTCATACGAACACATTTATATTTATCGCCTCTTCTGTCTCTCTAACCTTAATTGGACAATTTCCAGTTTGTGGGTATCCCAAACGTTCATCGTCACTCAAACTGGTACGGCCAAGTTTAAATTCTGCCTACCAAAAATTCACAGTGTTAAACCACGTACACATCGTTCACAGTCACTTCCCCACTTTTGTTGACGAGTGCTGTCATCTTCATGTCGAGGTCGGAAACTTTTCAGGCCCCCTCGTAGTCTCTACAATGATACGTTTATTGACGATTGTTGTCAAATTGAGGATTATAATTGTCACCGAAAAAAATTATGACCACCATTGTCTTTCCGTAATGTGGTGCGGATTATTACCATATACTGCAGAATGTGGTGGAGTTTGAAATCAATCCAGGCAATTGTGTCAACTTCAAGCAGTAAAAATAGTATGACAGACTACATTGCGTAATCTACCCCGCCCATCCTTGCATGATTCGCACTACCACCTTTTGAAAACTAGCGTATGACCGAAATGTGGATTTCTACAATATTTGAAGCCGCCTTAGGGGGTTTCACTTTGGGCAAAATATTTTTGCAATAAATTTTGTTCAAAACGATGACTCGAGGTTTTTCCCTACCATACTGGAAGCTAAAATTCAGAAACCTTAAGTAATCCGACCTGTAGGTAAAGTTTATCCTTCTCTTTTCTGACTTCAGAGATATATCTCAGATGGGTCGTCCCCACGGTTGTAAGAAAACTTACTTTAGAAAAAATTTCCATTTTCCATAACAATAGAGGAGAAACTATCATGTATCAAGTTAATAAAATAAAATCTAGAAAAAAAGCTTTTTGGATAGCGAGGAGAATTTGGTTCTGACAAATAGTAAATGAGAAGTCGTACACCGCGACAAAGTGATCTTTGTCATAATTAGCAAAATACTCACTCTATCTCTCTCTCTCTCTTTCTCTCTCTCTCTCTCTGGCACTATATTCTATTAAGGGATTTGGCCGCCTCAAATGAGGTTCCATAATCATATTTTCATTTCGGATAATGAGTGATTAATTCATTGGTCCTAAACCAGCCGTGAAATTGGTTCCTTGTCACCACCGGGAATCGAAACGCGGGACCTCCGGTCACTGGAGCAAACATGCTGACCACTGTAATACTGTAATAGCTAATTTATGGTGGGTAAATAAATTTACTTAATTTACAATGACCACTGTTTGTAAAAAGTAACGACTGTGTAGTTGAGAAAATGCAATACAATAAAACTTCGATAACACTAATATCACTCCATTACTCCGTAACATTTTGTTTATTACTATGCGGTTGATGATAGAACAGATAGTGGCAATTCTGTAAAACTTTTTTGGCTTTGGATTGGAACAGCGGCTAACCCGTTTCAAGTTAAATAAAAATATTTTATCAAGGATCTTGTGGACCTTTCCAAAATATTTAAATACAACTTAAGTGAATTACAAAATTATATATAAATAGTAATATAAGAGATACACATACAATTAAGAGCATCTTTAACCGATTACCACTTGATATCCACAATATTGGTGCTGTAGTGCCTGAAGCATCACATGAACAACAAACAATGATCATGCGATTTCTACACTCCAACAGAAGGTCTTAGTTGTGTTTATTAGCACCACCGATTAAAATCGATGACAAAAATTTGCTTTGCATCCAGCCTCTGGTGGGATTCGAATCCAGTACCTCACGGTCTAAGTGCCGAAGTTTTAACCACTGCATCACTTGTTTATTTCGATACAACATGATGACCGCTATTTAAAAAAAAAATCTCAAGACCATCCGTATTTTGAGATTAGCACAATAGATGCATATGTCAATGACCCATTCAGATTATGTATAAATAATTGATTTAAATTAATGGTTCCTGGGAACCGAGAATGTCCTGGGACCCAAGAATGTCCATCATGTCTGCTAAAATAAAATTCACACTACAATCCGAATTTCGAGATTGGCATTTTACATTTAAACGACTGGTTTCCTGGAACTCAAAGTGTCGTAACCGATCTCAGTTGATATCGATTGGACATAATGTGAAATACCTTTGAAGAACATCCGTATTTAGGATTGGCGCAATGGGGTCGTATGTGTAAACAGCCGAATTATTTTTAAGAATCAAATTGGGATTTAGATAATTAGTTCCTACAGGAACCTGAAATGTCATCATCGAATTCTTCTGACTTCTATCTATAAAAAAATCACAAGACCAACCGTATGTTGAGATTTGTGCTATATTCCCATGTGTGAATAGCCCATTCAGTTTGTAGAGTTTAAAAATTTATTTAAAATTTTCCATCCCAGGATGCTTTAGCGCCAATCACAACATTCGGATCATCATATGAATTTTATTTTAAATACCAGATATGAATACATGATGCTGTGCTGAAATCAGAAGAGATCGTTGGTTTCCGGGAACAATTAATTTAATTCTATAATTACATTAAATGAATCGGCTTACCGAGCAAATGGCACAATGGTTAAAGGCCTTTGGATCGGGAGGTACCGGGTTCGAATCCCGATAGTGGCAGATTACGATCTGTGGTGAAATATAACACATCTATGACCCCCTGTCGAAGTGCAAACTCATGGACCGACCCATCTTCCATGCCAGTATAGACTAGCATGGAGCTATGAAATGTGCAAATGGTGATAAAATCGGACCTATAGCCGTACGTCTTCGATTTGGCAAGCAATGCGTAAAGTAGGACGTGAAAAGCAAACCGCGAAAGAGTTGGGAGTGCTTCAATCTCAACATACGGCTTGACTTCTTATCATTTTATTATAGACATTTGAGGAATAAACACTTTAGATCATGTTTTACCATATTTTGTGTCATTTGAAAATTTTCTGGGATACATTTAAAAATTCTGCGAATGGATATAACTATTATTGCCTGATGAACATTTTTAATTTTTCTGGAATCAAATACTGGGATAACTTCATGCACTTAATTATATGTACCTTAGTTTTTGTTGTAACATTCAACCCAAAATCTTACGGGGCTCACTAACACTTAATAACTAATAACGGCCAAGATGTAGCAGAAATAGGGTGCGAAATTGATTAACGGTACACAGCTTTAGTGGTCGGGTCTCTAATAAATAATCAAATTATGAAACAGACTAGACAGGTTAACAACTGAATTTTGAAATATGAATACCTAAAATTTTGCTAAAGTTTTTTATGATTTAGGACTCGTTTTTTATTTTAAATAAAATAAAACAATTTAATAACTGAGCTTTCGATGTCTCATCGACATCATTTTCAAAGCTAAACAAACGATGAGCTTTCAAATTTTTTATTGAGATCGTTAACAATATCAGGTGGTTAAAATATTTTAGAATTGATTTGGTAACCTTCTAAAAACATGAGCGGAGTTGTTTGTAATTTATAAATTATGTGAAAGTTACAATTAAACCTAGAAAAAATTTCCGTACTTTAATTTACAAAAGACAAAGTGACATTAAAAAATATTTTGTCAGTTATCTACCATAATATATACAAAGTGGTTTCGTCTCCTTTTGATCTATTAAAATTATGCCTTAGGTTACCGAGCGAATATAATAATAATTCATGTAGTGGTAAAACATTTATAAATTTCTTTTGAATGTGGTACGTTTTTCCTTTTCCGTTATGATTTCCACGGCCTCTCCGCTCTCGAAAAAAATCAACTTAATTTAAAAGATAAAATAATAAAAAAAAAATGTACCGATTTTTTTGTGCCAACGCATTTCCCTCTTTTAATTTACAGATTACAGATTATCAAATTTCGGTATAAATTACTTTATAAATTAGGTAATCAAATCCATCCATACATCTATAAAGCTAAGTACATACTCGTATAATCAGAAAAGCAACTACATTGTTTTATGTATCTTCTATATTATACAGTTGGTAAAAAAATTAAGATCGAGCGGGGCGCAAATTTTCCCATTAAATTGGGTGCAGAGTAGAAAATCGTGCATATAAAATTCAATAATTGTATTTTTTGTGTCGTGCATGACATCTTCATAATAATAATAATAATGATAAGTCATAAAATAATAAAATCAATATTTTATTTTCATCTTTTATAATAAAAAAAGGCAAAAAATTGTCTTCGGAAAGTAAAAAAAGAAAATCGAGAAAAATATAAAATTAAAATTAAATGTTAAGAGAATGCCCTAGATGCTGTTCATCTTGTATACACATCCAAACGACATTTTTGATGTATTTTTATTTCGACATAAATCTATCATCATATATACACTCGTATATATACCAGCAGCGTATCCCATAAAAATATACTCGAGCAAATGAAGTGTGTGTACGTCATTTGCATATTTAAATAACCAATTTTTATGTCATATTGAAATTAAATTTTTTTATGCAGTTCAAGAGATTAGAGTAGAAGTAGAGTAATAAAAATCGATTACGCATCATAAATACATATATATGTCTATATATGAGGGTTATTGACTACTGCCAACTATAAATGTATGGTACTTTCTTACTGTGCTGCTTTTATGTCATAAATCCATTTTAAATGGTACATAACCGAATTAGATTACGTAAACCTGATAAATCATCGATGCCAATCATAATTTACGTCATATGCAGCCTGCATACATAAATCGGAATACGTATATAGGGGATCATTTACTCGTGTACGAATAAATTTGACGTCATATTTTGCCGGTGGTAGAATTTAACATATTTTGCATTGATTTTATTTAATATTCTTATCCAATTCTCGATAATAACAATTAAAACAAAAATAAGATACTTTGAAAATAATTGATATTCAGTTGTTCAGTGTATCTTATAGAATAACATTGAGAGTTTCTTTTTTCCGCACGTCGTCTCTGGGGCGTTCGAATTTTAGATCGGAGAGTAGACAAAATCAAAAATACTTTTTTGGGTACAATTTATTAGCGGATAAAAGCCTTTTGCGTTCTCCTTTTTTATCAGATATATCGGATTAAAGATGTCGTGTTTGTTTATTATATATATATATTATATATCCGATTGCTGCCGCACAAAATTTTACGCTGTACATTTGTGATAGATATTTGAGATATGTAATGTTATTCATTTTTTACTGACATTTCGTAGTTCTAAAATGAAAAATAATAATAGTCGATGTACCCGAGATATCAGATATTTATCTGACAAAACGGATAATATTTTATCTGAAAATGCTTTTTACCGAGTTTTATACACTACTGAGAATCTGTAATTTGGGTATCTACTACGAAAAACTAATAAATTAGTGTGTTATTAATTTTACAATTAATTTAATAAAATTAAGAGAAACATTTATTTATTACCATTTCCCATAGCGTCCGCCATATTTCCTGTTAAAATATTTTAACTATGCTTTTTCTCTGAACTATCTGAAAAAATGCAGATGGAAAAATCACGATTTGAGAATTCTCAGAGAAAATAAAGAAACGAAAAAAAAATTTATCGACTTTCGATCCGATATAATAAAAAAACCGAAAAGGCTTTTTTATCTTTCCGATGTAATAAAAAACAAAACAATATTATTCAATTCCAAAACATACTAGTAAATATATATGCTTTCACATTAGATACAGCATAATTATAGAATATTTTTACAGCGGCACATGTATCCGAAAAGGCCTAATCAAGATTCAAAAACATAAAACTAAAAATCTTCGCCAACTTCATGCCACATTGTATGTTGTTTTTCACTGTTGACACTAAATTTTGTCAAGATTGACGACAAAATTATAGAATTTATAAAAGAAACAGTTTTAGTAAGGTAAAAGACATTTCCATTACAAAAATATTTGTCTACGTGATAAAAAGTTTAATGAGTTAGAACAAAAGTTGATAGGTTGCTCTAACTTTAAATAAAAATGGCACACATGAGTGTGAAAAAATTATGCTCTGCACATCTGTTTTCAGCATTAATCACTATACGCGTAATAATTTTCGTTCATTTTATTTTATATTGCTTAGGAACATTTCTGAATGCATAGTGCAGAAATTGTAGGTATTTTTGATATTTTCTGTCATTTGCAAAGTTTGGCTAGTGGAATCGATTAATTCGAGCAGTCCCAATTTCATTTAAACTTTTGCTTTTTAAAATTTTTAATAAATTATAAGAAGCATAAAAGTTATTAAAAAACATTTTGAGTTCAGGCTCTTTGATGAAATTGCTATGTTTGACACCTGTTACATTACGAAATCAAACGGTTGATCAGATGTACCACAAAGCACAAACAATTTTATTCCCCATTGTAATGGTTTGCTTTGCATATATTGTTTGGCAGATAACGTGCCTTTAAAAAGTATCATTTGCTCGTCGATGCGGATATGTTTCGAAGAATTTTGACTACACTATTCTAATTAAATTTTCAAAATTTCCAGACATAATTAAAAAAAAAAAAAATTATAAATTTAGTTTTAGTTTACAAATTGAATTTCTAATTGAAGACTTGGAAAAACATTACGTCCACCGAATCAGGAACACAAAACCACTAATTTCACTGATGAGAGCAAGCTGCCAATTTGATGTGCGACGAAGACTAAGAAAAAAAGAAATTCTCGACTATGTATTTTCAAATATAAGTCACCGAAATTATCGAGCCTTTTGAACAATAACGATCACGTCGTGAGGTTATCACTTTATGGAGAGAACTTTAAATAAAAATTTTTGATAAAAATTAAATTCATTTTAAAGTAATTTTACATTTTTGTAAAATGTTTACAGGATTGCTCTAGACGCAAGCACATTTTCTCCAATCTAAACCAACTCTCTCGTATCAAGTAAACTATGACAGACCTCTATCTTGAAAACGAAATTTGAAAAAGTCAAAGAAAACATTGAAGAAAATGTCAAAACATAGAAAAAAGTCCACTACACATTTTCTTACTCAACCCAGTTTTCTCATGTAGCGAAAATATAAAAATTAGAAAAATTACGTAGAAAAATTATCACATTTTCCGGGATAATTTTACATTTTTATTTTTATATGACAAGTTAAAAAATAATAAACAATGATTAATAGCTTTTGATATTGAAGAAAATCTTGAAATTTTTCATAGTTTCTAAATATTAAAAAATTTGGCGCTTAGAGGTTATTCTTGAGTAGAGACTAAGCGGATTTGCAGAGTTCTCAATTTTAGTATACTATATATACCTACATAAAAACAAACCTACATTTTTTTTTTAATTGTTAGAGAGGCGGAGGTTTGGGGGCAGCCTCCATCCTCTAATGTATAAGACGAAACCTTGTTAAAGTTAGCCGAAATTTGCCAGCCGAAAGATAATGCAGATAGTGTCTTGACTGATTCAACAGACAGTTAAACTCTCTTTATACTCTCGCTCCTATCGATTTTTAAATTCCTATAAACTGAAATAATTTCTCCTTCACCCGAAGGATATAACCCGATCCTAAATTCATTCTAAATTCTAGTTTATGGCTGATTTTTGCTGTATTCAAGACACTATCTGCATTAGCTTTCGGCTAACTTTAACAGTATAACGAATAAAAAAACGCAAATGTAATTTTTACTTAAATAAAATTAATATTTGATTTAATTTTTGAAGATTTTTAATTTTTAATTTTGATTTGATTTTTTAAGATTTTTAATTTTTGAATGAAAAACAACAAAAAATATTTTTGGAAAAGCTGAGATTATTCCGGAAAATGTGGTGATTTTCCCGAAATTTTTTACGATAAGTACACAATCAATTTTTATGATAAATACCCAATCCTGATTTTTTTTATTGGTATAAATGGAAGTAAAATCGAAACATTTTCTTACACATCTTAGCTTTCTCATGTCAGGAAAATATAAAAATTATTTAAGGCATTTAATTAAATATTTGCCAAGTTCTCTCAGAAAAAGTTTAAGATTTGTTTCTGTTTAAAGCTGTTCCTACACTAAACTTCGAAATAATTCTGGTTCCTTCTAAATACTACGTTAACAACAACTTAATAATGACCATACAAAATATTTATACAAAATGCGTGAAACAATTACAACAAATTTTCTGAAAATTTGATTTTAATTTAATTTGCGTTTCAAGCAATAATTCCTAAATAAATTTTAAAAACTATGAAATTCATTTCACCAAAACTATAATTGAAGACGTTTATAATATCCGGACTACCAATTTGCATATTTTTTGTTTTTGTAATAAGAGAGACTTAATAAACGCGGAATTTCATGGTTTAATATTTTTACAAGTCTAATGTTTGTGTCGCTGTAAAAAAAAAATGTCCAATCCCCAATGTGAAAAATCAATAAATTTTAATTCTGCCATTTTAATGAAATCGATTATGTTTTGTCGCTAAACTAACACATGCTATAACTATTAATGCTATATGAGCAACAAAAAAAAGAAATTTGTGAAATGGTCGTAAAGGTAGCCATTTAAAAACATTTTTCATTCACATTAAGTTCCCGGTTCGTTCTTATTCTTTGACGAACACCCTTGCGGTTAAGCAAACCGTTGTTGATTGACGGATGGAAATTATGCATCAAATATTTATGAACCTAATAAATTTACTACTTACCGTAAAATTTTTCCATTTGGCATCACGTCCATTTTGCGTATACCGTAAACATTTTTTACACGTCACAAATCACGTATAACACTTTCCACTAATATTACACTATATAACACATTTCTAACTAGATATAATTTTAAAACACTTCACTAAAACAACTGAAAATTACGCGCGCACTAACTCTCCGACACAATTGAAATACTAAACACTACTAAACGCGAAAAATTATTGATTTCACAAAATACTAAATTTATCCCGTTATCATGTCTGGGTTGTAGATATTAAAACGTAGACGTGTTGGTACTTGTTAAACCGGAAATTTTATTTTAATTTGTATGTGATGTTTTTTAAATGATGCACCAATATTAATAAAAGAATTGAGTATAAATTCTGTCATGATAGTAAAAAATATCACGACACTTCGTACAAAATATAAGAATTTGTTTTCGAAAGCTTCTTTGTGAACACAGATTAAAATTAGTTAGTCGTAATTTTGTATACGTTTATTAATAACACAACATAAAATGTTGCATAAAAGCCGCTTGAGACTACTTTTTCAAGCTGCATGCTACGTGACTTGCCATTTTGCTGGTATAGCAAATATCAAAAATTTTTTCCATATTGTTGACATCTGTAGTATCATATGTATAACATGATATTTTATGATGAAATTTTATATCGGGCTAAACTCATTAGAAATGAGATAAGTGAAATAGTTATAGTCTATTTGTAACAGTGTATAGTGCAAATCAAACACGATTTTTAGGATAAGTCCTGGATATTCTATTTAATTATTCATAAAAAATAACTTATAGTAGAATACAATATGACCGCAACTTGGACGGGGCTGATCCATTTTTTTGATCGATGATGATAAAAATGACTCTTGTATTCTGGCTTTCCCTGAGAAAAGAGGTTTGTGAAAAATATGTTCATAGCATAAGGCTCATTGCATACTTCAGCTAAGCTAAGCTAAGCGATGTTTAGCTCGACTTGTAACTAAATTTTGAATGTATTGTGTTGCACACTAGAGCTAAGCTGTGTGAAATATGTTGCCCAATTTTGAGCGCACAGAAATAACTTCGATATTGCTCGAGATGTCTTTATCGTACTAAGGTCAGCTACATCGCTCACACAAACTTTGACAATAAATATGTATTTATTTGTAACGCATAAGCAATATTGCATGGAATGAAATGTTTTCAATCAAAATATCTTATTTAAAAGTTATATGAATACATATAATACCAAAATTCTAAATTATATTTGAAAAAATATATTTTTCGAATTAGAAAATAAAAAACTGTTAAAACAATAGTTATTAAACCTTGATGGTGTGTATATTTTGTACGCGGAGATTATTTAGACATGTTTGAAAAAAACAATAATTATTTACATTGTGTTTTGAGAAAAACAATCCATTGCTGATTAGCTACATATCGTACCAACATTTATTGGAACACTCGAGACAGGTCACTTACTTCAGATTACGAATCGGATTCTGAAGATGTTGAGGAAAATATTATGTTACATATTTTGAGTAAAATAAAGAAACGAATTACTTGGTGTTCTCCGTCCTTCTATTTATATACAAGGGCAAAGTTAGCGGTTTGTTTGGGGTGAATATTTATAAAACTTGTGAATATTTATAAAACTTGTCCAGTGGTGAACGCTGTTTTATTTTAATTGAACAAAAACCGATAAATTAAAATACGTTAAAAAATTCACTCGACTGGCGGTGAGAAATTACCTTACACTTGTAACTTATCAAAAACGGATATATTAGAAATGATCAGAAAATTTCACTTGAACGCTCTTCTATTTTGAACTAACATTTTATTTGATCAAGCTTTTAAACTGATTTGGCGTATATTATCATGTGGAGTGTTCCATTCTGTGTTTCACTGTTTCTCATCGTTACTACAAAAGCACTTAAATCGTCAAACTTGAGCCATTTACCATTTCTGAAACAGTGACTTATATAGTGCCCCTCGCCCCAAATTCATAGTAATTCATAATACACAAGTAGGGTTTCCAGTCCCGGATATCGGGTACCCGGGTACCCGGATATTTTTGTCATTATTCTACTACTCGAATACCCGAGTAATTGCTTCGGGTATTCGAGTACTGTCTATAAAAAGAAAAATTTAAATTTTTAAAAAAAATTTGCGTTACGATCGATGAGTGGACAGACATTAATATGAGAAGATTATTTTGTGCAACAAGAGGGAAAAACCTGAAACTAATTTTGGACCACAAAACCCCGGAATACACTCATTTTTGCTGTTAATCGATTATTAAAATTAAGTAACATTTAATGGTTTTAGTTAAAGAACTTAGTAAAGAAAATGCCAATCTTATAACTGCTAAGGGTACCCTTATATAAATATTTAAAAAAAAACTAGAAGAAATGAATACGGGGCTTTCGCAGGATATAATTGAACATTTACATTTTGAAGTTGAGGAACGATGAAAAAATGCCAATTTTTAAGTTACTCATCAAAGACAACAATAAAACTACTTGCTAAACAATTAATGAATAGACTAAATCAAGATCAAATCCATACCGAAATATCGAAAGCGGATAGCTCCAACGATGACACAGATCGAGATTGTGAAAAAACAGCATACGATAAGTTACAGATGTCTCATCAAATTTATTTGTCTTTTTCTGGGTTACCCGGGTTACCCGGGTAGTTCAAAGAATAACTACCCGATACCGGGGTTTTGTATTTTTCGAGTATTTTGGAAACTCTAACACAAGTGGTAGAATTATTCAATAAATTATTTATTGAAGTACCCTTGTTATCGTAATTATTGAATTTATGCGTATTCATTATATTGAAATCTTACAAAAAAGGATTGCGTAATTTTAAAAAAATATTATTTTCTCGGGATGAAGTAAAGTTTTATGTTTAAAACATACTTTTTTGTTGATAATTATTTTTTCAAGCTAGAAAAAAAATTCGGGATGAAACTCACATTTTGATATTTTTTTTATTGTTTTTCGGGTTGAGATTTGAATTTATCTATTTTGTAGATGTGACAATAAAATGGGATCCGCTCGAAACGCGATATTTCAAAACGCGATATGGTACAGAATGTTCATTGCGAAGCGACGGGAGCGCAGCGACCCGCCTAATATAATCCGGTCCTATACTCCCGCACCTATCGATTTTTAAATTCCTGTAAAATGAAATTAAATTTCCCCTTCATCCGCCTGATATAACCCGATCCTAAACTCCCGCTCCTATCGATTTTCAAATTTTAGATTTTTAAAATATCGCGTTTTGTACCATACCGTGTTTTGTACCGTATCGCGTTTTGAAATATCGCGTTTCACATTGGACCCAAATGAAATATAACTCTACATAATAGTAATATATATTTTATATGTTAAAAAAATACCTTAAGAAAAATTATCTAATGATTCCATTTTTTCAAATCTTCAAATCTATTTAATTCTCTTAAAAATAAAGTCACTTTATTTTTAAGAGAATTAAACCTCAAAGAAAAATATGCTGCCCAATTATATTTTGTATCGTATATGAACGAAATTATTGAAAATAAAACAAATTCATAATTATATCTTTTACTATATTTATTTTTTTAAACACAATTCCACTGCCATGGTACTGACCCATCGGTCATAAAATGTTCTGCCAAAGTGTTTCGTCCTTCTATCGCAGCGAAGCTAGCATTATAGCTGCCTTGTTTAGAAATCTGAGGCAAAACTTCAACGTTTTTCCTCCAGTCACCGGGTATAATATTGGTTTTATCTATACTGTCGCGATCAACGAGAGTTCTTGGACAATACTTCTTTTGGTGTATACTGCTGTCGTCTTCCATCACACAAAAATTTTGTAAACATATGGTAGCCTGTACAATTTTGTCAGCTGTCTCTACAGAGGTATCTAAACACTTTCGCAAAATTTGCCATCTTGCCATGTATATCCCAAAAGTGTTCTCTATCACTAGTCGTGCTCTCGATTGGCGATAATTGAAAATCAGTTTTTCGAAATCCAGTTTACCAGTGGACTTACCAGGATATGGCGTGATCAACCACGGTTTAAGGCCAAAAGCCTCGTCACCAACGAGATAATAGGGCAAAACTGGGCCACCTTCAAAAATTTCATTTTTTTCCGGTACCATCATCCAATTATTTGAAAATTTTCTCCCCATTTTCGAACTTTGGAAAACTCCTCCGTCACTTTGACGTCCTTGAGCACCGATATCAAAAGCTAAAAATCGGGAGCGGTAATCGCATATTGCCATTAATATTATCGAAAAATAGTTTTTGTAATTAAAGAATTCTGATCCCGAATCTGGTGGTGTCTATAATAAAATTTGTGTTATGATGAGGTATTTGATGCCATAAATTAACATACAATAATCCTTATGTGCTTGCCATCTACGGCTCGAATACAGTTTGGAAAATCCCATCTGATTTTAAACCCCTCTGCAACTTCCAGCCAATCATGTGATTTCAATTCAGGTAGCGTGTTCTGCTGAAGGCCTAAATATATAGCATCAAGAGTTTCTGCTATTATATTCCAAGCAGTGCTTTTTCCAACTCGAAAATTGTACGACAGTGATCGTTGGCTGTCACCGCTAGCCAAATATTTATCTAAAACGAAATTACAACTAATTGAAATAAGCCCCCAATTTGAATTTTTTTTTTATTTATTTACCTTAATGTAAGTGCCAATCTAGTAGATGGGTTTATACATATTCTAAACTTTGTGTTTTGTTTAGAAATTCGAGGACCTACTATAGATAATAATTTATTAAATGATTCTGGCGTCAAACGTGTAAAATTAAAAAATGATTCGTGATCATTGAGCTTCATTTCTGCCACCAAATTGTGATGTCCAAACGAGTCTCGTTCATTTTGATGAAAAATTGGTCGTCGGAATTCATAATTATTGTAATTAATAAATGTATATTTTAATTTAATTGATTTTTTTAGAAACACGAATTTAAAAATGAAAATTTATTTTGTCTTAAAATGTCAAAATTTTTTACTACCACTAGAATAAGAAATAACTAACACAGTCGCACAAGCCAAAAATTTCCCTTTGCAAATAATTGCAATGCATTCAGATGAGAACCAATAGTTAGTGAAAATAAAACAAAAACGTAGTGAATGGTTTTTCTTTGATTTCGAAAATTTTTTTATTGTTCAAACTGCAGTCGAAGGACTTACAAGCATGTTTTAATCGCCTTCGTCTCGTCTTCACTGAATCTTAAAATGCTCCCTGCCCGCTCACATATTAACATCAAAACCATTAGAAAATTTGGCTAATATTTCATTAACAAATAATGATATTTACAGATAGCGTCCAACCAGAACCGTATAGCATTTGTTTTGCAAGGACGCTTAACACCGCTATAGCCAAATGAACATAGGTTTATTTGGCTAAAGCTGCCAATGTTAATTGGGCTGTATTAAGTTTAGTGAATTTTACTGTGATGACCTGAATCATTTTAGATATGCGTGTTATTATATTTTCAAGTATCAACATACTATGAAACTATTCAATAAACTATAAAAGCAAAAAACTGTTTCCATTAATTTTGACCAACCATAAAAACAATAATTCGTGTTAACATCATACACACAATCGACAGTACTTCATACAGTTTTTATAGTATTATTTTGTTAGTAAATAATGTTTACTAATAATATTAGTGGTTATATTATATAAATTTTATCTGCTTACATCTGTACATTGTCAATTACTTAAATTAATAAATGATATTTTGAAAAAAAAAAAACTGTTTATATAAATAGAACGCCACCCCCACCTCATTATATAATTATATATAATTACAATTGTACATGACTAACCGATGAAATGATGGGCATCCTGTCAGCTAGAGTCACTCATATTACATTCCATGTAAATATATTTCCAAAATAATTTTATATTATGTACTCGTATGTGTAGCGACACATAAACATTATGATGATTGATTTTTAACATTTCATGTCAGAAAATTAATTAAATTTTACAATACTAATTAATTAATTAACAGTAAACTGCCTAAATGACATATTTAATAATAATTTTAAAATGGTGTTACTTCAGTTTATTCCGATATGACAGACGTACAGGCATTTATTATAAATCAAATCAATCATTGATCATAAAACATTATTGCAAATTGCTATTTTAGTTTAAAATAAAATGTAAACAATTAAATTCATGTTTATGCAAATTAAAAAAAAATAATGAAAAAATTAAGGAATTTCCGAAAAAAAGGGAAATTAAAAGTGAAAGGTAGTATAAATAAATATAAATTCAATTGAATCGTTTTACTCGCCCATCTGTCCTTCCTAATTTTTATCGAGTTCGAAAGCTTGCCATTCCAACAAAATATTATTAGATTCATTGAGCGTTATCATTAAAATACCTTAATATTTTTATATATCAAGTATTAGAACAGAAGAATGATACATATCAAGTAACCAAGTAACAATTTGTTTGCTAAGAAGAAACTTTTGCTTAAATCAGGCAAATCAGAATTTATTCAGAAGGTGTTAAGCAAAATTTTAGCAAGAAAATATTGTAAAATTAAATTTTTATTTTATTATAAATATTTTGTCTATTCTGGCAAAATAAGTTCTGATTATGCAAAAATTTTTGCTAAACTTCAGAACGTTTTACAATTTTATTTAGTCTGAATGATTTGCTTTTTTTCAGTTCTGAATTAGAGAAAAATAATTTGCTTAAAATTGTCTCATATAAATAGAAAAAATATTGGAAAATTAAGTTCTGATTTTTCAAAAAAATTTGCTATTATTTTGCTTTACATATTATGTTTATGAATTCAGATTATAAGCAAAATAATAGAAAACAATTTTTGGAAATTTTGCTTATAACGAATACAACAATGTAAACCTCATTTCGGAAACACACGCCATAGCTGTTGAAAGTTTGTAACCGGCTTTCTGTATTATTACATTTTCATCGGCTCTACAGCTGTATTTACGTATTACAAACAGGTAAGATGATATTTTCTCCTTTACTATAAGAGTATATAATGATAATCGAATAGAAATAAATTTACAAATACATATTATTCGTATATTTCTTGCAGATTTTGACGTGTATGAATCGATGGTGTTTATTTTAATCAGCGATACAAACACCACTGCAGGATCACAACAATCGGTTGAAATTTTGTCAAATGATATGTAGATCAACCAGCAGCATTAAATAATGTTATTCAGCATCAGCACCTAATATTTTAAAAATGTCGTACATGGTTTTAAAAACAAATATAATATGTGTGCCCTAATACCTTTTAGAAACGCCCTAGCTGGTGAATCACAAATAAAACATCGAATGTGTACATTCATTTTTTTATCATTAATTAATATTCCGTTTTCCAAAATATTGTTAACTCCTCGACGAACTGACCTAAATACTCTGACAGAAATGATGGTTTTCCAGTTCCACAAAATAATCCAATTACCATCGGATTGAACTCAGGCATGTTATGAATATTAAATAATACTGGCCAAAATTCTAGTTTCGAACTTTTATAAATGGGAAGCCCGTCTATATTAATGTTGATGAAAATTTCAATAGGTTCTGTAAGTTGATTAAAATACTTGCGCAGACACATTTCTAAGTCATAATGCCAATATTGATCATTTTTATTTGCAAGCGTACTAATTGATAAATTTTTTGGTGTTTCCATTAAAGTATGAGCGGAAGTTTCACGTCAATGGTTTTATTGAGAATTTCCAACAAATCATTAATTGCAAAATTCTTCCCCATCTTGTTCAGAATAATTGCTGTCATCACTGGCATTGCGGTAATCATCAAAAATATGAACTTGAGTATTTGTGTCTTCTGGCACAGGATCAACTGGGTTTGGATCAGAAGTAGCATTATCCTCAGTGATGATGACTGCTTGTGCCTCGGAATAACTGTGGTTCACGTAACAATCTTTTTCATGCAGTGAGGCGAAATTTGATTTTATATTGGCATGACTTGTTGAAGTTGAATGAAAAGTTAAAAGATTTTTTTTAAGCCTTCTCGAATAAGTTCCACTATTTTTAAACTTTTTAAATTGCTCAATGGCTTTTACATTTATTTCCATTATACTTTCTTTTGTTTTGTTCAAGCCTTGCATAATGTTTTCAATTATAAATATTATGTCTAACTAAATCTTTAATCTGCACCTGTCAAAAGTACTTTAACAATAAAGTCATTATGCTTAAAATGTGCTTATGTGCAAAAAAATAGCAAATGATTACTAAAATTTAAGAATACTATTAAGTGGTTTCATAAATGCATTATAGATAGCAGAGTGGTTAACGTGCTGGCTTCATATGCAGGAGATCTTAGGTTCGAATCCGGTTAAGAGGAACACACATAAAAGTAAATACATTTAATAATATTTCAATAAATCTTAAATTAATACAAGTTAAAATTTACTTTACAGACTAGAAAAATCAATATAATTTGCTGAAAAAAGAAATGGCCGAAATATATAAAAATGTTAATGTAAATAAATAAAAAAAAGTATACTTTTTGAAAAAAATAGGCAAACTTTTGAGATCATTTAGCTGTTTACAGAACTTATTCAGAGAAAAATTTAGGCAAATTTTTCTCAGTTTTTTCTCAAATTTGTCTCTGGTTTTTCTGCGATTTTGCTATGGTTTAGAACTTATTCAGCGAGAAAATAAGGCACATTTTTCTCTGATTTTTCTCTAATTCAGAAATTATGCAATTTAGAGCACTAGCAAACTAGTTTGCTGGAGCACTCATTTGCTGTTTTTCAGAAGCAATTCAGAGGGGTTTTTACCTCCACTTAGTTCTGAATTCCTTCTGAAATACTATAAAAGAGTACTCATACTTTAGCATACTGTGCCTATTAGCAAATCATTCAGAGAAAAATCATAGATTAATTTGCTTTGAAATGTTACTTGGGACATAGATGGCGTTTCCTTCAGAGGAACATAACATTCTTGATAAAAACCTTTCGTATTTTTCTCGTAAAGAAAACATATGAGGAAATAAGAGCAGCCTTAAAGAATCTCGTGACAAACTTACACCAATCAGTTCTCCCAAGATAAACGGCGAACTGGTTAAAAAGGTGGGAGAATCAGCTTAATTAGTTTTCGAAGGCGATAACCAAAGACCATAGAATAGATCGAGCCAAAAATCTAATGTTGCTATGTTCTTCGCTAAGTGATTGCAAGAATAGTGCATAATGTTGGTGTTGCTTTAGTTGAAAAAAACAGGAATATTATATACCCGATTTCGAATATTGAACATTGATTATTTTTTTATTCAAAACGCTAGTCTGTAGTACTTAGATATTTTGGTAGGAGTGCTCTTAATCCTTATTTCAATTTCAACTAACTTACAAATTTTAATTACGTCGCTCTTTAAAATAAGTAAACCTCCCCGTTCCATAATTTAAGCGGAAACGTTTCTTTAACAAAACATGTTTTTCAACAACAATTTGACCCTGTACTACCCAAACGGATTCATTGATTGGGATGAAACCTCATACTAAAGCTTTCTCTACAAATTAGGAGATATCAGTGATTTTTGGCCGAAATCGGTCTACCGGAAGTGACAACTAGCATAGAAGCTTTTTCACTTTTTGCAATGATGTTGAAAAGTTTATCATTTACAAAAAACGAGAAACAATTAAAAGGTTTAAATAAACTAATTTTCATCGAACAAGAGTTGACCTTGTTGGTTTTATAACATGTAAGCGGGAGTAATGATTTTACTATATTTTATTTAGTAAAATAAAGTACAGTAATTATGAAACAGTTTGACTTCAAAATGTTTGCAGATTTACCATTCGCTATGTCGTCGAAGTTAAATTTACCGGTAACAATACCAGTCCACAACATTTTTAAAAAATTTAAGCGTAAATGACATTGTTTGAAAAAAAAAAATTATTTTTCTACAAAAATTCGGTATAAATAAATCTTGGCTAAAATGCTATAATTTTCAAGAAAAACGATTAGGATCAAAAAGGTTCTAAACTAATTTTACATCAATACTCGTCGATCAGTTTAGAAAATGCAAAAGAAAATTGCGATTTTCAGCAAAAAAAAACTGCTTTTTTTAATAAAAATTTGGCCTCTCTACAGTCCATACCGATTGATTGATTGACATGAAACTTCATACTTAAGCTTTTTAGCTTTAATTGGAAGATCCCAGTGAGCTTTGGCTGAAGTGACAGCTTCCATTAAAGCGTATTCATAGGAGCTCATGATTTTCAAGAAAAACGACTATAAAATAAAAGGTTCTGAACTAATTGTGCAACAATGGCTGCGGTCGAATAGTCGGGTAAATCGTTAAGTACAGTAAATTGAAATTTTAGAACATATTTACCTCAAGCAGTGTCCCAATTCTTTGGTAAATATGTGTCGCAAAAACGGCTCGAGGGGTAAAAAATAGTGTTTAAAGAAGGGTTCATTTCGGTGGTATATTGGTAACTGCCAAATAATTCATGTTGTCAAAAGTTTAGAAATTATTCACACAAAAACATGGAAAAATATTTAAAAAATATTAAAAAATATTTATTTTGAAAATAACAAGCCATTATGTTTAGTAGACTTACTTTTTGAATTGGAAACATACGAAAAAAAAGAAAACGTCGAACGCACAACAACAAAAACTCAATTACCCTGCTATTTAGTACAGTATTTCAATTTACCCTGTACACTGTTAGAAAAAAGTAAAAAGTACAATTTACCCGACTATTCGACCGCAGCCAATACCAATCCAGACCAGTTTTCCAAAATTTAAGCGGAAAAGATGATTTTTGACTAAAAACAGATTTGCAATAAAAAATTTGTCCCTGAATAGCCCACACGAATTGATTGATGAAGATGCAACAAGCTTTGAAATCCTAGTAATTTTTGGAATAAATTGGTCAATCGTAAGTGACTGCTTCCATCGGAGTTTTCCGTTTATTACAAATATTTTGAAACGTGTATCATTCTCGAGAAAAACGACTTTCAAATTAACTTTGCAATAATACTGGCCCAGATCAGTTTGCCAAAATTTTAGCGGAATTGACAACTTTTGACAAATAAATGTAGGCTTTTTCCATAAAGAGCATTTTGTTTTTTTTTTGATTTTTGCAAATATTTTGAAAAGTATACTAAAAAACTATTAAAAATAAAAAAGTTGTAAATTAAATTTCAAACAAAATGTATTCCAATCATTTTTTTAGATTTCACTGGAAGTGACGAATTTTGATAAAACGGGATTTGTTTTACCAATATTCGGCTTCTCTACAGTCCAGGCGGATTAACTCGAAATCAAACTTCATACTTAATCTTTTTGATTAATTAGAAGACCCTTGCGAAATTTGGCAGCGTCAATTGTAGTTTTGTTCAATTTTTGCTATGTTAAAAAGTTTAGCATTTATAAAAAAACGACAAAAAATTTAAAGATTTAAATAAATTTATAAATGTATTGTAATTAATCAACCCAACCGGTATCGATTGTAGGATATATTTTGAAGCAGCTTGCTGAAACACACTACACGAGCATTTAACGATCGGCCAATTGACAAGTAGCGCGTCATATGTTAAATGTAGTTTAAAAGTAGATATATCTGTATACTTGAAAAATGTTGTTGCTGTGTGAATTTGAAGAAAGGTAATATTGCGCTTGTCCTCCTAGCAATTGGCACCTACTAGCTGTTTAACACACAATGACTATATGCATGTCGATCATGCATATTTGGTGCAATTCTGAGCAACTGCAACCTTTTGAAGACGATAAAGTTATGAAGCTATGAATTACATCCATTTTATAATTGAGCTTGTAAATTGCACCTAAAACTTTTGGAGAAAACTAGAACTGCATTCTCGTTGTGAATGAGCTTCGATGCTCAAAATGGATGTGCGGTTTTGCAAAATTATAAATTGTATAAAAATAAATAAATAAATAAATCAACAAAGGTTGACCTTATTTATTTTCCGTACAAGAAGGAAAATGTTTTTGTTTTTCTGTACAAAAGTCTTACCAATAGTTTGGCTCGAAATCTATGTTCATACATTCATGGTAAAAAAAATTCGGCTGTTGGCCACAACAAATTCAACGACCATTTTTTTTTTTAAAGTCTGAATATTTTTTTATGAAAAATTTAGAATTTTAGTAGAGCTGGTATTATGCTTGCCAGATATATTAGGACCAGTCAAAATTCCAGACTGGTGGTCGAAATGTTCGCTGCAATGATAATTGTAAAAACTAATTTTAATTTGGATGTGCAGAGTTTATGAACATATACTGAAGAAAAATTAAGATTTATTAAAATAAATTTTTGTTACGATTATTTATTAAAAATATTCTGATAATATGGCTTATAGACAACAAATAATTTTAATCAAATAGCCCATTAAAAGTATGCTTCAGTTGCAAAGATAACTGTTTTAAAAATTTTAATATTACGTTGTCTATACCGCAGAAACTTTCATAAGAGGTGGCTTTACAAGCCAAATTCGCAAAAAGAACTGTGTAGACAGTAATATCGGTACAAAACTCGCTCGGAAGATGAAAAACTAAATCAACAATCTTTTTCTAAATTTGTGGAAAAAACAATGGAAATACAGTGCAAGCTATGTACCTCCAAACAATTACCTCCTTATGTACATAAACGCATCTCCTGTTCATAAACGCCTCTCCCTACGTTGCTGTACTTGTAAAAATTTGAGAGATAGTGCTAAATTGCTAGTAACGAATTTAAAAATTAGAAGGCAAAAGTCAAAATAAGAAAAATAATGAATTGGAATTATTTAAAGCATTTTAATTTCCAAAATATCAAAACTAGATATCTTAAGAAATGGAGCATTCCCATAAATCTATTCCGTTCATCTTGTACATTGGACATAATAATTCAAAAATGGAAGTTGCTTCTTGTCTCAGTAATACTAAGCTGATTTTTAAAACATCAAATAATCAAGTTTTTTAAATCGTGGATGACAACGTAGCCAATGGTGGTGGCTCACAGAAATATAGATTGAGAACGTATCTCTATTTAAATCCGTTTCAACAAAAAACGGAGTTGTGCAGAATAACTGAAAAGAAAAACAGCATTCTTTTTGATGGCAGTACAGATGTTGAAAAATCTATCTACAGTGCAGACTATCTACAGATTCGCAATACAGATATTGTTAATATCACCATGCTATCGACAGAAATCAATAATAATATTCAAAATTCAAATATCAATGCATCGAATTTTAGAGGCGGAGCAATCACCACAATTGAAGCTTCAATGAAGTAAACCAAAACCGCCGTAGTCCAAATTTCAAGCAAGATTATTTTAGTCAAGTTTTATTTCAACATGTTTCTCGTGGCTATTTTATCGTTCGGCATATGATAGGAAAATGTCGAATCAACTACAAGTAATGTGTTGTAAGAAACTCGTCCAAATGAAATGTTTCCATATACAAGTTAACATCTCAATGTAACGTGTGAAATGCTGATTCAACTTATTATAGAAACATGAGCATCCGCCACGCGTATCCGGATAAATTAGTTCAACACCAAAAAAGTCGAATCAACAAATATTTTATAAATTTTCCATTACTGCTTTTGCTGAGGAAAGCATAATGTTTAGTATAAGAATATAATTTTTTATATTGTAAAGTTAGTTTATTATCGTATTGTGAACTTAAATGTAACATTTTGAATTAATAAAATTATTTTTTTTAAGTTTCACGGATAAAACTCGTTAACTGGCGCCGAAACAGGGACCTGATAACTAAAAAGTGAATATTTAGGGAAAAAAGTGAAGTGATAACTTTTAAACTGAAATATTGTACCCCGTTGAACACAATAAGTTTGTGACAAGTGCTTTACTAAGGCGTATTATACCCAGGTGACCATAATACGCCTACCTCACATTCGCTTAAATTCTGTGAGTGCTACGTACCGTAGTAGGCTGTTTGTAATTGTAAACACTGACGGCTAAAAAGGAAGAAAACGGACCACCCAGAATAAATCAGGCCAAGTGTACATATTACCCGGAGTGCACTATAAAGATCTTCGCGGAAACGCTAATCCACGAATCACTCATTAGGAGATATCCTCGCCAATGAAGCACATACTAATTTTGTAAGTAATAAAAACAAAAGATTAATAAAAATTTTATACCGACATAAATAATAATAAAAGTGAATAAATATTAAGTGAAAATAATAAATTTACGTCTAATAAATTAAGTGCATATTAATAAATCTTAATCAATTATAATAAAAATGGAAAGACAAATAGAAGCACTACAGGATGCCGTAAAACAATTAACTGGAGCACTTAACGCTCACATAGAACAGGCAAAAATGATTGAACGAAGGCTTCAGAAATTAGAACAACCACGACCACGGCAGGAAACGACTAACTTAACGTCACCTAAGAATGCGGAGGATTTAAAAGAAATCAGTAAATTACCAGACTGCGTTAAAGAATTACAACCGTTTGATGGCAACCCAACACAATACCTTTCTTGGGTTCATAGTGTAGAAAATATCTTAAGTGACTACCAGATCATGCGTGACAGACCAATCTATCGTGCCATCTTGCAAAGTATAAGGCAGAAGATCAGGGGGAATGCTGACTCCGCCCTAATATCATACAATATATTCGACGACGAATGGGCATCAATGAAAAAATGTTTGTCCCTCCACTATGCGGACAAACGGGATTTAAGAACACTAGAATACCAACTGGGTAATCTAACGCAAAGAAACAAGTCGATAGATGAATTTTACGCCAACGTCAATCACCAATTATCCTTGATTGTAAATAAAATTAAAACAGAGGACTACTCGACCGACACAGTTACAGTACTCATAGAAACCTATCGAAACAGAGCACTCGATGTCTTTATTCGAGGATTGAATGGGGATTTATCGAAAATACTGATAATCCAGAAACCAACGACGTTGCCTGAAGCTTATGCATCCTGTCTAGAAATTCAAAATTTAAATTATCGGAACCTCACTGTGCATGATAGAAATTCGAACAATTCGATAACAGCACCTATCAATCAAATCTTCGCCCGAACGAATGTCAATCAATATGACCATCGCAGGAATCACAACCAAATAGCATTACCTCAAAAGAATCAGGCATACAATATCCAACATAGGAATATCAGAGCACCACCAAGGCCAACACAAGCCAAACCACCAGAGCCAATGGATATTGATCCGTCGACAAGCAGACAGGTCAATTACATAAATCGTCCAGTGCTACCTGCTCAGTTAAGTTCACCCGCATTCAAACGAGAAAACTCGTATTACAATGAGCCACGGAAACAACAGAGAATATACAATATAGAGACACAAGAAGAAGAGGAGCAATACACACAGATGGTAAACGAAAATACGGACATCGAAGAATCAACAGAATACGAAGAAAGTGAAGAGAATGCCGAGTTAAATTTTATGCTGGAAGCCTCTCTAGCATACCATACATAAAGTACCAAACGAGGAATGGCGATACGCTCAAATTCTTGATTGATACAGGTGCAAACAAGAACTTCATCTGTGATCAGTTAGCCGAAAATTCGACGGCAACCAATAACAAATTCAAAATTAGATCAGCCGGGGGGCAAATCGAAATCAGCAGAAAAATATGTGGACAATTTTTTAAGAGTGTCGGAATCAACACAAATATAGAGTTTTTCGTTCTTCCGGGACTAAAGACATTCGATGGCATAATAGGTGATGACACTCTTAAAGAACTCGGTGCAATTATCGATCGGAAAACACAACATCCTGACACTTAACTCAAACATTAAAATACCATTGTATGAGAAGCATACACCCCAAGTGAACAATTTAGAAATCCGAGATAACCACCTATCCACCGAATTAAAGAATAGCATACAAGTAATGCTCTCAAAATATAAAACGCTGGTTGGACCTGTAAACAATATAACACCCATAGAAACCACTGTAAGAGCCGAAATCAAGACAACAACAGATGAAGCGATCTACACAAAATCCTATTCCTATCCAGGTAATATGAGGAAAGAAGTCGAAGAACAAATCAACAAACTCCTAAAGGATGGGATCATACAACCTTCAAGGAGCCCATATAATTCGCCTATCTGGGTAGTGAAGAAGAAATTAGACGCCTCCAATACACAAAAATACAGAATGGTCATTGACTATAAACGTCTAAATGCCGTCACCATCGCGGACACTTATCCAATTCCGGATATATCCAATACAATCGCGAACCTCGGGAACTCTAGATTTTTCACGACAATTGATCTCACCTCTGGGTTCCACCAGATCAAAATGAAAGAATCAGATATTCCTAAGACGTCGTTTTCCACCATGAACGGAAAGTATGAATTTTTGAGGCTTCCCTTTGGTCTCAAAAATGCGCCGGCCATTTTTCAACGAATGATCGATGACGTGTTAAAAGAGTATATTGGGAAAATTTGCTACGTCTACATAGACGATGTTATAATCTTTGGAGGCAAAACAGAGGAAGAACATCTAAGGAACATTGAAATGATATTTAGCAAACTCGAAAAAGCCAACCTACGGATCAATTTGGATAAAACAGAATTCCTAAAGACGGAAACGGAATTCCTAGGTTACATCATCACTAACCAAGGTATTAAGGCCGACCCAAAGAAAGTAGCTGCCATTAGTAATATTAAAATACCGGAGAATCTGAAGGACTTAAAATCATTTCTCGGATTGGCATCTTATTACAGACGTTTTGTGAAGGACTTCGCAAAGATAATCAAGCCACTGACAAATCTTACAAGAGGTGAAAACGCTCAGATTAAAGCTAATCAGTCGAGGAAAATAAAAATCAGCTTGGATCAAAATCAAATTCGGGTATTCCAACAAATCAAGGAACTGCTATCATCCTCAGAAATATTAATGTTTCCCGATTTCAATAAACCTTTCAACCTAACAACCGACGCCTCGGATATGGCGATAGGAGCCGTATTATCGCAGGGGGATATGGGCAAAGATAGACCGATCACGTATATTTCTAGGTCTTTAAACAAAACCGAAGAAAGCTACGCTGTCAACGAGAAGGAGATGTTGGCAATCATTTGGGCCCTAGACAACTTAAGAAATTATTTATACGGCGCGAAAAAAATTAAAATCCTTACAGACCATCAGCCGCTCACATTTGCTCTGAGCAACAGGAATAACAACGCCAAACTAAAGAGATGGAAGGCGCGTTTGGAAGAATATAATTATGAACTTGTGTACAAACCAGGTTGCACCAACAAAGTCGCTGATGCCCTATCCAGATTGGAATTGGAGGCAAACACGTTGTCCACAAACGAAACAGCCCATAGTGCCGAGGAGGATTCTACGGACCTAATAAGATATTGCGATGCTCCAATCAACGCATTTAAGAACCAGATCATATTTCAAAAAGGACAAGATATTTATGTCCATGAAGAGCCGCACCCATCATACCACCGACATTATATTAGCAATCCAGGGTTAAATAAAGACACTCTAAGTAAAATCCTACGAGAGAATCTAAATCCGAATACGATCAATGGGATAAAGATACCTGAGGAATACATCCCACTACTACAGGAAGTCTTTAAAGAGCATTTCTCAATTTACAAGATTCGCCTAACCCAGAGAACAGTTACGGACATTGCTAACGAAGAAAATAAGTTTGCGATTATAAAGGAGGAACATAAGAGGGCACACCGCAATCATATGGAAAATAGGAAACAGATTTTGGAAAAATACTATTACCCTCAAATGGCTAGTCTAGTAAAGAAATATACTCAAACTTGTGACACATGTAACATCAACAAATATGATAGACATCCAAACCATGTGCAAATCCAAGAAACACCTATTCCTACGTACCCAGCTGAAATACTCCACATTGATATAATGGAAATCAAGAATGAGAAATTCATTTCCTGTGTGGATAAATTCTCTAAATTTGCCAAATTCTTTCGTGTAAAATCCAAATCCATCCCGCACATAAGAGACAAGCTGATTAAAGCACTACATTATTTTTCCGTACTTAAAATGCTGGTAATGGACAATGAAAGGAGTTTCGTAAGTCCCATAATCACTGACTACCTCAAAACTTTGGGAGTCGAAATCTACCTAACACCTACACAAAGGAGTGAAGTGAATGGGATCGTTGAGAGAGTCCACTCTACGGTAATCGAAATTTTTAGGTGTCTCCAGAATGAATATAAAGAATTAACGGTGAAGGAGCTGATCAACATCGCGGTGGACCGGTATAACAATTCTATACATTCAGTCATTCAACAAAAGCCCAGCGACATATTCTTCGGAAGAGCTCATAAGATTAACTATCAAAATTTAACGGATTTCAAGACCAAACTTAATGAAGATATAATCGAAAGGATCAGGAAAGCACAGGAAACCAAAATCGCAAGAGAAAATACGAGGAGAAAAAAGCCCAAAACTTACGAGGCGGGTGATACGATCTTCACAGCAATTAAACAAATCCAATCAAAAAATAAACCGAAATTTCAGAAAGAAACTGTAGCAGAGGATAACAATGTTACAGTTACCACGACTTCAGGAAAACGAATTCATGAAACCCAGATTAAAAATCTAACACAATAAATCACTCTATTTTCCAGATCATGGCTATGGGGCCTAACATTAACCTTAAACATCTATGAATACGATGCCCCAATAGTAACCTTAAAACAAGGGAATGGACGGATAATCAATGGAAATTTCAAACTAATCCATGTCATTAATTTACAAAATTATGAAGAACTAATCGATCGGATAACACCTACAATAAATAGCATCCAAGGAAGTAAACTTCGACCTCAACTAAATTATCAGATAGGACAAATATCCCAATTAATTTTGGAACTGAAGAATCAAAAAGCAAAAAACAGAAGATCTATAGATTGGATTGGTAGCGCCTGGAAATGGATCGCAGGCTCACCTGACGCCAAAGATTGGGACCAGATAGTGAGAAGTCAAAATCAAATAGTCGGCAACAACAACCAGCAGTACAAAATCAATAGGGTTTTGATCGACACTTCACAACAGATGCTTAACGAGTACAACAAAATCGTTGAACACCTGGATATGGAGCATGATGACCGAACAGAACAAATACTATTTAATCGACTTACGCTCATCAAGGAAGAAGTTAAAGAAATAGTTCGCGCTGCGCAATTAGCAAAAGGAAAAATTATCAACACCAACCTATTGGACAAAGGAGAAATCAACCGGGTGATCATGGAAATAGAAACTTTGCCATACTCCAATGATATAGAAGCGTTAGAATATGCGGAACCGATGATGATGGTTAAAAACTCTACAATCCTGTACGTCATAGCTATACCGAAGACGAGCAACCAAAATTATAATCATATAATCATAAGATCAACAATTAACCAAGACAAACAGATCTACCTGGAGTTCAAAGAGCTTCTGCTCAATCAAAATGAAATTTATGGAATAACAAAGGACTGCAACATTTTCCGAGACATAACAATATGTGAACAAAGTAAGCTGAAAAAACTAACTGAAGAGCACTGTGTTAGTCAATTAATTAAAGGATTGAGTGCCAGGTGTGATTTTCAAGTCAATAGCAACCAAGTTATCGAAACCCTAAACGATAACACAATTTTTCTGAATAACTTCAAGGGGAACGTCATCAGTAGCAACTCCAGTAAGAGTTTGGAAGGCAATTTTTTAATACAGTATCACAACGAAACAATAAACATTAACGGTGCCACGTTCACAAACAAGGAAATAAGAACATCCCAGGTACTGCCACCTGTGCTAAAAACAAACATTACCGAGAGAAGCATCAAAATCGATTCTGGATACTTGCATAATTTGTATCTAGACAATATTAAAAAAGTTCAGCAACTATTCAGCAACCACAAAAAGGCTGCTTTCATCGACTTAAGCATCATAATCGTCATCATATGCTTAGTTAGCATATCTCTTATCAACAAAGCAAGAGTAAGGAGCCAGAGAAAGACCCTATTTATAAACAAACCAGCCCAACAGGAAGAGATTTCCGGTAACCTAAGAGGAATCCAACCCATTAAATTAAATTTTTGACCCACGAGACGTGGATCTTTGAAGAAGGAAGAGTTAACATCTCAATGTAACGTGTGAAATGCTGATTCAACTTATTATAGAAACATGAGCATCCGCCACGCGTATCCGGATAAATTAGTTCAACACCAAAAAAGTCGAATCAACAAATATTTTATAAATTTTCCATTACTGCTTTTGCTGAGGAAAGCATAATGTTTAGTATAAGAATATAATTTTTTAGATTGTAAAGTTAGTTTATTATCGTATTGTGAACTTAAATGTAACATTTTGAATTAATAAAATTATTTTTTTTAAGTTTCACGGATAAAACTCGTTAACTTACATGTACATAAATTCAATAATTTTTGAATAATATTTCTCCCTATAAGTCACTGATCTAACAAAAATAGAAAGACTAGTTCACAGTTGAAATTTTATGAATATTTTAAGCATTGTGGTCATATAAATATATGAATTAAGTTACAAAAATATACTACGTTATTAAATCATAATAGTTAACACCTTATTCGTCTTTAAGTAGTCTAGTAATTGTGTTCAATAATAGAACATTTAATAAAACCCCAACAGCATTTCCATTTATATTTGGCACCATTTAGACCGTATTTAATTTTTGAATTTCTTCATTTATGTGGTAATCAGACACTAACCAGAAACTTATCAGAAATGGCACTGATTTCGCTGAACAATATTCTACAAACAGTCAGTATGAAACTCCAGCCTTATACAAATATTAATAGGTATTGCGAAATATAAGAAAAGAGGAACATTTTGTAGAGTACGAGGATTCAAGAATTTATTTCGTAATGTTAATTTACAAAAACGAAAATTAAACAATTTTAAATGAAATTAAATATGTTTATTAAATAATATTACTAGTTTTTAGAATGGTGAAAATTTTTGCTTTTATCACAACGAGTACAAACACCTAGAATAAAAGCTTTAAATTTGCTTTCAGTTCTATTAGTAAATTGAATGACTGAAAGCTCGATCAAGAACGAGTGGAGCCAAAAATAATTACATGGACAATTTCATTAGGTCATAATGAGCCTAAAATTATTGGTATATTACTGGATCTCAGTTCGTATTTTCGAGTTGGGTTCTGCTAGTTTTGAAGTGACAAACCCTAATGCTTTTCCTACAACGAGAAGAATAAATAAAATTAATAGGCCATTTAATTAGCCTAAAATTAACCTTTAATTAGCCTAAAATTAACCTTTAATTTTCCAATTTTAAATCATTTTTTGATATGGGCGCTGCTAACTTTTCCTAAAGCTATAGCAGAACCCATTATTTTAGTTGGAAGGAATGGAGATGGATTTATAATTATCTATACTATCTTGTATTGTATGGCTTCTGCTAGCTTTAGGGAAGTAATTTTTTTTGCAAATCACAAATAGTTTGCGAACAAGTTGTCGTTATAATACTTCACCAAAACAGTAACTGATATTTGGGTTAGAAATTCACGCTTTTTTGATTTTTTAACACTTTTAAATAAAACAAGTACTTTGGTTATCAAAATGACTTTCCTATCATCATGAAACCCTTACTTATAATTGTTGTAAAAAATAGTATAAGGACCACGCTTGAGAACTACTATTATAGCTATCGCTTGCTATAACCCTCGATTGACACTACTTGTCTTGGGCTATACAAATATCACTCGGGTTAGTATAGCATACTTCTCAACCAATTAAACTTGTGGATAGCCTTGTGATTGGTTTAAAAACTTAACTGTGAATAATATTCTACTTTTAACACACGTGTCTACCGCTTTTCGATTTTTTGGAAATTTTCCAAAAAGGTAAAATTGTTTCAAATGTGGAGTAGGAATGAAGCCCTTCGCCTTGAAAAGGTTCCATTAATAAGGAAATCCTAGAATTGCTGACAAAGACAGTAATTTTCAAGATTGCGGACATATTGCCTACATTCTTTACAATATCAACGTAATTTTTGGTAATTGTCTACAGACATTTTATACACATGTAGGATATAAATACATAGGTCAAGATTCTCAAACGAGTAAAGTTCATTTTCAAAAATCAAGCAGCGATGATACTCCTCACATCACCAATTCATTAATTCAGCCACCTGGATTGAATAGTGTTGTGGACGATATGAAAAGCATTTCTGATTCTTTTAATATTGCATTAGAACTTCAAAAATTATAAGAAAGGATAACCGCGATGATAGAAAAATTAGCAAAACGGCAAGTTGGTCAATCAGAATCCCGACAATGCCTCTAAGTTTTCACGGTAACTATTCTTATTCGTATGCTCCACCTGTTCCTTCCAATTATTCGTATGAACCTACCCCAACCAACAATCATTTTCACCAGTTAGATTCGACTAGAACAATTAAATCACGGAACATAAAATGTTGTGGAGACCGTAAAGATCGTGCCGTGGAAAAATTTCTATTTCAATTAGAATATTTGGCGAATACATTTAGTGTATCTCAATGAAGATTAGTCGAAGAATTAGGCTTTGTGTTGTCTGAGAAGCTGCTGAATGGTGTTGGACATACATGCGCAAAACTATGACTATATTGAAATAGCATGGAACCAATTGAAACAAGAAATGCAAAAATATTTTCATGATTCTAAAACCGATGATAATATTAAAACATAGCTTCATGTCTTTTTATAGGGAAATGTACATGTTATCAAGTGCATTACATGTCCCTATTTCAGATCAAGAATTTATTCATATAGTAATGAAGAATATGCGACCCGGTTTGAAAATAGCTACCAAGGGCGATACTTATGTTACTGTCGACAAATTAATTACTAGATGTGGAAATCTCGAAGAGATGTGGGCGGAAGTACGTTATAATCCGGAAATTGGTTGTCAAAAATCTACGCCTCGAGTTCATTTTGATTGTAACGAAATTCAACAATATCGGAACACACCTACACAAACCACCAGGGAATGTTTATCCTCCAAGACCTCAAACACCTTCCTCAATAGTAACCGAAAATACAGCCTCGAACACCTGTCCCGAACTTCAACGCAAGATGTAGGCCGAAACTCACTCAACTCACGGTGAACCTTATTCTGGCCTTCTTGATAGTGGGGCGAATATAAGCGTTTTAGGACATGGCTCGGAAAAATACTTAAATAAACCGAATACCAAATTTCACAATTTACCAATATTTTTGAAAACTGCAAATGGTCAAAAGCAAAGAATTTTAGGTTATATTATGGCTAAAACCTCATTTAATCAGCAAACTAAAATTTTACGACTTTATATCGCTCCCACTTTAACCGATGTTCTATACCTTGGTATAGATTTCTGGAATACATTCGGAATTATTCCTTCAGTAGTTTCAGAAATTTTAAATTCTATCCCTCCTGATATTGATCCTCAGATCTCTGACTATCACCCACTCAATTCGGATCAGAAACAAAAATTGGCCACCATAGTCGATTCTTTTCCAAATTCGAAAAAATTAGGTTTAGGCAAAACAACTCTTACCAGTCATCATATTAATGTCGGTTCCATCGTAGGCATTAAACATCGGTATTACCTAGTTTCCCCAGCTGTGCAAGCAGACTTCTACTCCGAAATAGATAGAATGCTCAGCCTCGGGGTAATCGAAGAATCTCGTGAGAGCGCATGGAATTCTCCTGTTACATTAGTCCGCAAACCTGGGAAAATCCGGTTATGCTGGGATGCCCGAAAGGTAAACGAGGCAACTGTGAAAGACGCTTATCCTTTACCAATCATCGAAGGGTTTCTTGTTAAAACCTGTTATATCTCCACACTGGATTTGAAAGACGCGTTTTGACGCATAAGACGGCTTTCACAGTGCCCGGTCACCCACTATACCAGTTTACAGTAATGCCTTTCGGGTTATGCAATGCCCCGCAGCGAATGTGTCGACTAATGGACAAGGTGATTCCATTTCAGCTAACATCTGGTACACTTGAAGAGCACTTATCGTTATTAAGCATAGTAAGCCGTCAGTTGCGCGAAGCCAGATTGACTAACATCGATAAGAGCAGATTTGTTTTAAGACGAGTTAAGTATGTTGGGTTTATTGGAGAGGATGGAGCAATTTGTGTTAACCCAGAAAAAGTTACAGCAATAACAGAATACCCGTCACCAAAATCAACAAAGCAGGTTCGAAGATTTTTAGGGATGACAGGATACTACCGGCGCTTTATTAGTAATTATTCTACTTTAGCAGCTGCACTATCAGAGCTGTTAAAGAAGAATATAAAATGGTCATGGCCTCCTGATGCAAAGAAATCTTTTGAAAGCTTAAAGCACGCAATGACCTGCGCCCGTACTATATAATGCGGATTATGGACGCGAATTTTATATTCAATGTGTCGCCAGCACTACGGAAATTGGCAGTGTATTGTTACAGAAGGATGATGATGGAGCGGAGCACCCTATCGCATATGTCTCGAAGAAACTTAACGCCGCACAGAAAAATTACAACATTACTGAACTCGAATGTTATGCTGCTGTTCATGGTGTTAAGTCTTTTCGATCGTATGTGGAAGGTTACCGCTTCACCATTATTACTGATCACGCTAACCTGAAGTGGCTAATGAGCCAAAGAGATCTGACAGGACGCCTGGCTCGATGGAGCTTAAAACTTCAATCGTACAATTTTGACATACAAAATCGTACTGGTTCGCAAAACATTGTACCTGACGATTTTTCTCGAGTAAATATGGATGAAATCATTGCCAAAGCTAAGCTTAACACCGATGCCGAGATTCAACTCCACATTGATTTGTCATCTACCCATTTTCTCGACGAGGAATATCTACATAAAATCAAACTTTTACAAGATCGGCCAAACCTGGAATCTAACGTCACTACGGAAAATGGTAAACTGTACTACATCTGCTTGAATCACGGAAACACCTAGTTAGAAGACGATGAACCACAGTGGAAATTAGTAATTCCCAAGCCTTTGGTCAAGGATTTGTTGATCATGGCACATGAGCCCCCTAAATCTGGTCATTTTGGCATCGCCAAAACCTTAAGTAGACTTCAACGACAGTTTTTCTGGCCTGGAATGGTCAAAGACGTCACCAACAATGTTAACAGTTACCTTACATGTAAGATGCTAAAACCAGTTAATTATATAACTAAGCCTCTGATGCGAAAATTGATAGACGTATTTAGGCCTTTTCAATTCTTGTATCTAGACTTTTTAGGACTTTACCCTACATCGAAGAATGGGAATTGTTATTTGGTGATGTTATTGGATAAATTTTCGAGATTCGTTTGTATTGAACCTCTTCGTCAAGCAACGGCGCAAGCCACTATAAATTTTCTTGAAAAGATTTTTCTCCGATTTTTCGTGCCTGAAACAGTTCTCACAGATAATGGGTAGCAGTTTCTTTCCATTATTTTCAAAGAATTTCTAAATAAATATGGTGTACGTCACATCCTAACTCCGAAGTATTCCCCTCAGGGCAACGCCTCTGAGCGCGTAAATAGAACTATTTTGGCCTCGATTCGAGCTTATATTAAACAGGACCAGAAGATGTGGGATATTCATATTCGTGATTTTGAATCCGCTTTGAATAATTCAAAACACAGCTCCACAGGTTTTACCCCACACTTAGTTGTCTTTGGAATGCAATAAATAACTAATGGGTACGATTACGAATTATATAACTTTTTAGGTTTTGCCGGGGATGGTTTCTCGTCTATCACGGGAAAATGAAACCGATTGAGCGCTGTACGACTAAAGGTACTGGAAAATTTAAAAAACGCGCATGAGCGAAGCTCTTAATATGTAGTAAATACGTGTTTTAAGAAAGGGGAAATGGGAAGGGTCTCAACAGAGAAAAGAACGTCGTGGGTACTTTTTCTTTTTGTTTTGGATTAATTTTGTAAAAACAGCTTTGTAAGTTCGTCAACAGTTCTCCAACCCACCCCCATGCAGACTCAGCTGGCGGTCCAATGGCTGCACGGGGGACCAAATGTTGATGAATTTCTGTTAACGAAATATTTCCTCGTGTATTAACCTGAAAGGTTCCGTTACATAACTACGCTGTGTAGACAATGAGGCACAACTGTAACAGAATTCTATCTAATTCTGTTATCAACCTATCCCAATTTTTTTATTTCCAATTAACATGACCTCGAAGAGGTTACTCGTCTAAAGTAATAAACCCGTCATGTTCAATTTGCTCTACATTTTCTTTTAAAGTCAATTTAATTCAAGGTAACATAATTTATTCACATTAGAATATTTTATGTGCCTCGGTTAAATGAACCCAAATATGTTCATGAACGTAATTTGATTACGTCTTTATGCACATATTGGAAATGTAAGTTTTCATACTATACTTACCAATAGGTTAGCAACAATGACACCGATGCAAATATTGAAAAGCATTGTGGTTGTTGTTTTTCGAACTTCCTCAACGGATGTGTTAAAGAAAAAAAATATTCTCGCGTGGCTCGATTCAGCAAAATCGATGTCACGTTGGTGTACAATTTTCGTAGGAATTTTTGTGATGAGATCGCAAAAACTACCTTCGAAACTGAAAAGAGGTACGTTTTTCGTTTCTGGTTGGGGGCAGTGAAGTTTTGGAGAGACCAACGAGTGGTCGGTTGAGAGTTGAATTTTAGAATTGATTGGTGAAGTAACTTGCTCAACAGTTTTGTTAAAGTTTTTTTGTGTTTGTAAATTGTCGGGAAATTTTGTGGAAAATAAATTGGTTTTAATTTAATTGTTTATATTTTTTGTACGTTTTTTCTGGTGTGTTTCTCAGTGGATTCAAAACATAATCGTTATTGTGTAAATTAAATTAAATCACAAATTACAAAAATAGTACCATAAATTTGGGTCATTAAGATAAAAAAAAAAAAAAAACTTATAATGTTGACATAAATTAAAAGTTTGAAATCGACAAGAATATAAAATATATAAAAACAAAGGTCTAAGAACTTTCTATCTAAGAAATTTTCCTTAAAAGTGAAATTTTTGTCTAATAAATGAATTAAATCTAGAGAAGAAGTGTTTAATTTGAGAGACGTGTTAACCAGAATTGAAGGTAAGTGATATATGTGTAAGTGACTAACACATTAAATAACAGCAGTGGGTTGGCACGGGGTTTGCTGGGAGGGAAATTGGTGACACGAGTTGGATCTTTTCCCCTTCCGAGCGAGCACTGTGGCATACCACCGCTACTTATAAGTATTTAATATTTTTCTTGGTATTCCCTTAAGGATTCAGGCCCGAGAGGCCTCTAAATTCTTAGGATGTTAGGATAGTTTTATTTTCTTAAATACAACCACGGTAGGCGTCTGATTGCCCAATTCACTATTTAAGGGTCCGATGTTTTTTTTATATCCGTACCCGTTCAATCTTGTTACCTCCGGCGGTAACCTAGGCCGCTATCTTTTGTATCCCCATCGCCACGGCCAATTAACCTTTACCGCTGAGCTAGCGGGTTAATGCCGCCTACGGGATACATTTAAAAGGATAGTGGCAACAATAAACGTACCCGAGGTTGTCCTGTTGACGATAGTGACACCTCTGGTTACACAACACTGCGTAAACTATTGGTTGACCCTCAAATGCAAATCACTGAATGACGTTTAACCCCAACGGGTTAAACAATGAAATAATTTTTCAAAAATTTTTAAAATCTTTCAAAATCATATTCTTTGGCCGTCTGTGTAAATAAATTATATTCAACCATGGTCGGAAATCTAAGTAACAAAAGCTCTAAAAAGGTGTGAAACTAAATCATTTATATCGCAAACAAAAAAAAAAATTATAATAGTAAAACCCACTCATTAAAAATTATGCTCAACGATCACAATAAAACACTATTCCCCTAAATAACTACTTATGACTATAAAATATATACACGGTCGGTCGTACTTCAAATTATAAATCATGTTGCGTGTACTTAACCAGTAAAGTGTTTTGCGACAAATTTGATTTAATTTTTTTGTACACACACAAGACATAAAAATAATAGTAATAATAATAATAATAATATTAACAACAACAACAACAACAAACTTAATTATATAATTTATTTATATTCGTGTTTTCGTTGTTGTGTACCTCAATAAAAAAATCTTAACTACCAACTCAACAGCAAATAAATAAAAATTGCAAATTACAAATATTTTAATTAAATTATTATAAATTTTTATACAGATTTTTATTTCTAATTTTTCATAAAATTTTTAGCTTATTTAATTTATTTTATTATATATAAATTTATTATTTCTGTATTAAAATAAATAAACAAAAAAACCGTATAGCTCCTATTCGTATATATAGTACATAGAGAAATACATAAGACAAAAATAAAAATAATTTTTAAGTAGAAAACAAAGTATTTTGATTTTATGAAAAAGATAATTAAGTTATAATACAAAAAAAATATAAATTGTTAGATAAAATTTAATTTAGCGTTGTGGTTAAAAATACCGGGTGTATATACTTTCGCATTTATATACAGGAAAATATCTCTTAACGATAAATTGAATAATGAATTTTCAGTGTACGAACATTTTTTTTTGTTTGCTTAATTTGTTTTTTTTTGGAAAAATGAAAATATTAGTATTTTTTGTTGCTGTATATATTCGTTTCAATTCATTAATCATTGTTAGTAACTTTGGCTGTGTGTATACATTTATAGCAAATACATAATATTTGTGTTATGGTTCTATTTGGGAAACACAAGTGTATATAACGAACCGAACGAACGAACGAATGAAATCTAATTGATTATTTTTATTGATAATTTGACTTTTAACTTCTCATTTGTTTAAGGCAATTTAGTATGAATGATTATGTTATCATGGTGTTTTGGTTGAGTTTGCTGTTTTTCCATGTTATCTTGACATAAGTAAAATATGGTAAAAGGTTGATACTAAAAGCTATAGCACAAGGTGAGATAATTAATGATTTTTGTATACAGAATTATTATTTATTATGAAATATTTTAGTCTTTGATGAAAGTTACAAGGTTTAAAAAAATTCGATCAAGTGCGAAATTAAATTTTCATTTCGCAAAATACCCCCAATTGAAATGGGAGGCATTCGAATATTAGAATTTTTATGATATTTATTGACATCTCATGATCACAAATCGTGATGCCACCATGTTTTCCACTGTAAAATCTATGTCAGAGTTGTTTCTGGAAAACGTTAAAATATATACGAGGGTATTTCATGTTTTTAAATCTTTCATATGATTCTTTGTTCACCTTTTGCGCTGCATCACTTTGGCGAAAGTTCCGTTCAAATACTTGTTGGCCTGCAAAAAATGTTTGCTTACGGCTTCGTATGTTAGTCCTCTGGAGGCTTTTTAATTGTCGTAACATATCATAATAACATTCATCGGGTAGGTAATGCTGACCATAAACTAAGAAAAAGGATGATCGATCTATGCTTTTATGAATTACATTTACCTATACCAGGTAGTGGTATGTACCTATGTATGTACCATCAAACACGAAAGTGAAGAAAATGCTAATCTTTTGCTGGTTTCATTAATTGGGTTTGTGTTAGTTATATTACCTGGGTAAGACGGAAAATTATCGAATATTGCAGTTTTCTTGAATGCAATCATTAAATCCCATAATCGTGAACTGAATAATATAAAACCACTTTACTTCAACTAGTTACACGAAAGTTTAATTTGGCTCAAATTTATATTTAAAATTGAAAATTACAATAAAAATACAAAGCAAATAATTAAAAAAGTATATACTTCGATCAATGATACAGTAATAGCCTGTTCAATTTACCGCTAATGGAAAGACGCTCTCATAATCAGACAGCGAAAATAAATTATGCATAATCTTGCAACAAAATTGCAACAAGTTATGTTTTTAATTGTAAATTAAAACCCCCCAGGGGTGGGAACAATTTACAAAATTTTGTATTATGAACAAATGTAGTAAAAATTGTTAGAATAACTGAGATATCCCTATAGAGATGGGGATTAACTGAATATATTTTCTATCTGAAATGGTCTACAACTAACTCCCCATATATATGAGATTGTGTTAAGATCTCGTGGGATATCTCAGTTGTCTTAAGAATTTTTATTATATTTGGTCATAATACAAAATTTTATTAACTGTCGCCTACCCTGGATGGAGATCAACGGAATTCTACCTGAAATGGTCTACAATTAACACCCCATATACCTGAGGTGATTGGATCCCCGAAAATTATGCAACAAACAATTATGCGAAAAACAAATCATCGAAAAACGATTCATCGAAAAACAAATATGAAAACTACAATTTTACAATAACCAAATGTGCGTGAAAACACAATCATCGAAACAAAATTTTTCATCTAAAAGTCTCTTTTGAACATCAGTAATTACAGGTAAAGATTTCCTATGGAAATTTTAGAATTCCTTTAAACTAAAATATGGTGCTTGACGATTTCTTGAGTAGGAGCTGTGATATGAATATTTTCGTCAAGTGATGCTCAAAAAGCGACAAATACTCTTGAACAATATGTTTCCCCATACAAGGGACCATGTACTAAAAATGCTCCAATCATCATAAAAATTCATATTGGTAATCTCTAGGCTATACTGAGCAAAACCTTAATTTTTTCTTAGAATCATGAGAACTGTCCAAATCTGAGCCAATAGTTAGGGCATATTAATTATCATGAATATTTTCGATGAATTGTAACGTCGCACAATTCGTTTTTGCACATTTTTCGTGACCCAGTGGAATTTAATATGGAAATTTTACAATTCATCGAAATAAAATTATATCGATATTGAGTAAATATTGAAACGGATTATCGGGCTGAGGTACATAATTCATCTAATATCATTCCTTCCCCAAAAATTGTAAAAACACATTGAAAAATAAATGTAAAAACACTAAAAGCTTGCAAAAATGTAGCTGATTATTGGACAATAGAGCTACCATTTCTTCAGAAGCAAATTTTTTGTAAATATTTTAGTAGAATTTATTTCCATAAATTAATATTTTTTGTCACGCTTTTGTTCGATCGCCCATTTAAAAAAAAATCAGTATAAATTAAATAAATCAGGTAAATCATATAAATATGTTATTTAACATAGACATGCTATAATTCTTCCTCTATTCAAAACAGAACGCCGTTTGACGATTACTTGAGTAGGAGCTAGGAGATATGAATATTGTCGTCAAATAAAGCGCCAAAATCGTCGAATACTCTTACACAATATATTTCCGAAGCAAATGACCATTTTCTTTATAAGCCCTAATCACTGTAAAAATTCACATAAGTTTTTTATTGAAACTGAATAGCTATAGGGATACACTCGAGCCAACAATCTTTCAGGTTGGGGTTTGCTTGACAAAGTCTTAATGTCATAATCGCTATAAGGAAACACAGATGGGCCGATACTCATGGAACTATGATAGCTCTTTTGCCGAAACGGAGATCAGCTTTTAGAATCCGTTGCAGTTCAATTCATCGTCGTTTCAATTCATCGAGAATATTCATAATAACTAACAAGCCCTAACTGTTGGCTCACATTTGGACAGTTTCCTATGATTTTAGGAAAAAAAATGAACTTATTGCTCAGCATAACCTAGAGATTACCAATATGAATTTTCATGATGATTGGAGCATTTTTAGAACATGGTCCCTTGTATGAGGAAATATATTGTTCAAGAATATTCGTCGATTTTTGAGCATCACTTGACGAGAATATTCATATCTCAGCTCCTACTCAAGAAATCGTCAAGCGGCTGTTCTGGATAGAGGAAGAGTTATAGCATATCTATGTTAACTAACATATTTACGTGAATTACCTGGAATTTACACTGATTTTTTAAAAATGGACACCCCGGTGGCAAAGTGGTCAGCATGCTTGCTCCAGTGACCGGAGGTCCCGGGTTCGATTCCCGGTGGTGACAAGGAAAAAATGTCACTGTTGTTGCTTTAGGATCAATGAATTAATCACTCGTTATCCGAAATGAAAATATGATTATGAAACCTTTATGGGATATAGTGCCAGAAAGAGAGCGAGAAAGATCGAAAAAACGAGTAACCGAATAGAATAATTTATGGAAATTTAACACAGGTTTACTTTTTTTTACGATATTTAGTGTGTCGTAGTTTTCAATTCGGATTTTCAAACCAAACTCAAATCCATCACCCTATTTTACCGAAATATTCGAATTATTATAACAATTGAGTCTGATTTAAATAAATTAAGCTCCTCATCACATTAATCCACGTCAAAATTGAACAATTAAGAGAAAATTGATCAATATTTTTTAATATGCCTTACGAGTCTTTTCGTTGAATTGTTTCTTTCGCATATTTGATTTTCGATGAATTAATTGTTCAGTGTAGAATTGGTTCCGTGTACAATTGTTTGTTTTTTAATTATTCTTCTCTGAATTCATTTCTAACAATTGCTTGTCGCACTTTTGTGATTGTGTTAAATTGTGTTGCGCTTTATTTTCGGGTTTCCACCTGAGGTTGTGTTAAGATCTCTAAGGATATAACAGTTGGTTTAAGAATTTTTATTATATTTGGTCATAATACAAAGTATTATTAGATGTCCCCTTCGCTGGAAGGAGAGCATCTGCATATTTTATCAACGAAGATATTTTGTCCCAAGAACATGCAACCTAAATAAAAAAATTAAGTAAATTCGAGAGAACCAAAACACGAGAGAAGAACCAAAAGTCCCAAAACAAATCCGTGAATTAGTAAGCGGCTAAGCTTTTTTATTTAGGCATTAAGCAAAATTTCAATCCCCATCTTCGACGTTTAAATTTTTAGCCTTATGCTCAAACTTGGGATTTTATCTAACTGACATGGTCTTTAACTAACATCCCATTTCTTGATGTTGTGTTAAAATCTCTAGGGATATATCAGTTGGCCTAAGAAATTAATTATATTTGGTCATAATAAAAAACCCTCTAAATTGTTTCCACCTCTGGATGGGGAGCTCCTGAACAGAAAGTTCAATAAATAGTACCCACTCCTTAGTAGTTCACATGGTTGTATTCAGATTTTTAAGGATATCTAATTTGATTCATGGATTCTTAAATTTCTTTCAGTTGTTTTGAAGTTAACTGCAAATTTTTCAAATAATGTTAATAAATTAAAAGTTAAATATTTTTTTCGTCTTATACAGGTATCATTTTGATACGCACCAACACACGTTTAGCATAATTTAGTAAATTCATACTGCTTTATATACATGTGAAATTTTTGCTAATTTTTCTACTAGTAAAACTTTAGCAGTCTCTTCACATGTATCCTTCGAGTGGTCGCCAATATGCTCTTGTTAACTCGTTCGGAAGCATTTGCCTGTGGCGAGTATTTTGTTGTTAAGATATGTTTTACGTTATATGTGTTGGTAAGAAAAAGTGAAACAGTCGTGAGGTAAACTGCTTACCATTATCACTCAGGATATATTCAGGAACAGAATAAATAATAAACACTCGGTTTTCTAAAAATTTAATGATATTAGTAGTTAGTACTGCAAATCGACTAAAATGGTCGAAAAGATCGAATTTATATTTATTTCAAGATTTAGATCTTGGATACGTTCTATGAAACCCAGTGGACGAGTTTTTATATTTGATGATTTATTAGACTTACAAATTGGACAGATGACCACAAAAGTTGTTGCCCAATGATATTGACTTCACAAAACCTCGAGACTCTTTCGCATCTCTAAGTGTGAAGCATTAGGAGGTAACTGTACTCTTTCTATTAGGATTGGAATAGGCGGTTTGGAAAGTAAATCTTCCAGGAAGGAATGTCGGTTGATAGGTCGTAAAATGATTATAGGATTGAATAAGTATCTTACTATCATTAATTCGGAAATTGGACTTTATATGTGGGTTTGATTGGATGGTAGAAATTTGAATTAGGTAATATGGATCTTGGAAATAGGCAGCATCAGGATCTACTTGTACAGGAAGGATTATACTACATTCATTCAGTAAAAATGCCTCTGCCTGACGTAAGAGCACGCTCGGCATCAAATTTTCTTTGCCTTTTTCGTACGCAATTGTGAAATTTAATCCTTGTTATTACAGGTTCCTTCCCATTGACCTATGAACCACTTCAGACTTACGTAATGATGATAAACTGCTAGTTTTCTACATATTGTCTAATCAACACTTCTAATTAACAGTTACTACAGTGGTCTAACATTCGAGTTCAGTAACGCTATAGTTACGCAGCGCTGTATTAAATTTTTGAGAAGTGAAGGCAATAGGACGTTCATCGCCACTTGAAAACCTTTGAAGCACAACGGCCCCACGCCTGTCGAAGATAAATCTGTTATTCCAATCATAATTACAAAGAACAGGAGCAAAGGAAAAGGCGAGCTTCAACTTCTGAAAGCACTTGTTATTGGGTTAGCCAAATCTGCATATCGATGGTTTAATCGCCTATGCAACCCCGACATGCACAGACATCTCCTGAGTTGTCGAACAGATTGAACGAATTGGGTAGGACGTAATGACAGATATTTTGGAAGGGTTCCGCTTAAGTACACCATCACGGATAATATAAACAAGATACCGGATTTCGTTGAGAAGAAATTTACTTTTTTCCAAGTTAATGGTTAACTCAGCTTCTTTTACCAATTTGGCAACTATACCCAATATTTTAATGTGCTCGTCGAATGTCTCAGCGGTTATCATGAGATCGTCAAGGATCGTAAAGTGGAATAACGGCCGTCATAGAACATTGTAGGCTGTTTTAGCCCTTGACCTCTCATCTAATAGTTTCTTCCAAAACGCATCTTCGACGTCTTCGCTAGTAATGAACCGTGTCAAGACACCCTAGCAAAACGTCAATGGGAGGTAAAACGCAAGCATCCTTTCACTGTCACCGAGTTTGTCTTTCTTGCGTCAAAGCGCAGTCGGACCCTGCCGAACCATAAATAAATTTTTGAACAGCACAGCGAGTTTAATACAACGGCTTAGACAATTGAAAATTAATTACGACAACTACATTTGTACTTTTCATTGTCCAGGATAAATAATAATTGTAAACTGAGGGCATTCCCATAAATCATATATGGAATTTCCAGTATTGTTGCCAACTATATTTCTCTGACCATTTAGCTAACCGATTTTAACGCAACCATAAGTGATCGTGTTGTGATTCGCAAAATTAAATTTTTTTTTTTTTAATATCCAAGATCAATAACGCATAAACAATGTAACCAATATTTTGCTTCGGCAATATTTGGGTTAACATAAGCTTCCAAGCACTTGGTGCAGTTAGTTCAAAATTTATTTCTCTAACCTGGTTACATTAAATAATCCTTCGTCAAGAAATTTTGAAAATGGGAATATCGGCGTTATTTCGGCGTCCGTTCACAATCAGTGTTACAAGTCGGATTTGACACAACAAATTCGGATCAATTGGTGACAGGGGTGGTTTTGTGAATATCACAAGATTTAAGTCTAGAAAATTCAAGAAATCTACGTCAAGTTGGGATTTTGCAAAAGTACTAGCAGAAATGAGCTTCAGACATAAACTTCCGCAAGTTACAAAAATTAAAGGGAATACTGCTGAGTTGTGGGTTTTTGGGCCGAAAGAACTACGAAAAAGCTTTTATCTAGACTAGTAGAAGGAAGCATGTAGTGATGAATATGGAAGGCGATCACAATCACCTAGGATATTGGGCGTAGAATATTAGTTACGGATAGTTACGAGTTCGAAGAGGTGGATAGAGGAAAACTAGATGATAATTGTTAACCATTATCACACAAAAATTACATTTATAAAGCAAAGATTTAACGCGCGAGATTAAACAAATTAAAGACATCAAAATATAGTCAACGGAAACAGTGATAAAAAACTGGATCAAATTGTAGACATAATATTTGGCAAACGCATCCTTTCGTAGGCGATACAGAGCAGGAAATCGAGCATTCACAATATCGGTGGGAAGCAGATATTGGAAATGACTGTGAAGATGCTCCCGATGATTATGGTACTGGAATTATTTATGTAATAGAGAACGACGGTAACCTTGAGAAAAATTATAATGGGACGGTGATAGCAACTAAGTTTGGGCGGAAAAAAGATACATAACTTGAACGATGACGTCTAAGAGGTCATCTTTGAATCGGATGAAGTTCCGCTAGATACAACATTGAAATGTATCAGGAAGAAATACTGCCTAAGGTCAGTTGAGATTGCAGATGGTCTACCACTTGTGTAATTAGAAGCGGTGATTGGCGACTAAGAATTCATATATAGGAAGTTTATCAAGCGAGGGGTCTGTGTGGTGTGAATTTATGGTGAATATACTATGCATAAATTCTGCAAATACTCAAGTATAAAAATTCGTACAGTAAAAACTGACTATAATTATTGGTTTCTATTGCTAGACTAAATTTAAATTTTAATTTGGTCTAAGAAACACTTAAGCCGATCAAACACATGCATGCGCAGCATTATATTTTTTTAAATTTTTTTTTTTTATCTGTTTTAATATATTTGGAGGCGGAGGAGGAGGTAAGCTGACCTAGGAATATTTTAAAATGATTTTAAGAAATTTCTGTTGCTGAGCAATTCTTGAAAATAATTGACCAATTTTGAACAATTACACCCAACTTTTGTTTTTACAAAATTTGCTTGATAAGATACCAATTTTCAAAATTCGTGTGTTGGTAATCTGTGTTGATCGAGTGCGCTCTAACTAGAATGAAAACGAAAAAGAATACTGATTTTATCTCTTTGCGTTTAATTTAAAGTTAAACACCTCTCTTAACTAACTCAACTGTTCTTAAAGGAAGCTTTTACACTAATCCAGCTTTAATATAAACAATTAAGTGAAATCTTTGGTATTATAAATTAATGGATCATCGCAATCAATACACCTTATATAAATTCACTATACCATATCGTCTTATAATATTTTGTTTATGTGCACACCTGGTTAAATCCATTAAAACGAACGAACCAAAAATCACAAGAAATTTGATGCATATATTGTTAAAACCACCGTAAACACTAAATCAACCAAAAAAATCGAACGAAATTCCAATAATACACAGTACAAAAAAATATAAAGAATTTTCCACTTAATTTATTTCGATCGACGAACGAAAGGAAAATTTTTTCGAATCCCGGCATTAAACAAAAAACACAAAAAAATATTTATGTGACAAAAAAAACATCGGCACATAAACATCTTAACACCTTAACGTGTATATGCGATAGTAGCATAATACAATACACACCAAACTTTTGAATGAGTTATGAATTTTATGTTGTTTTATGCATTTTCCATTTTCCTTCACATCCGGGATGGGTACCATATACGCCGTATATTCAGCTTTTATAAATTCTCCAAAATACAATAAAATATTTATAAAAAAAAAAAATGGAAATTCCAAACCATTTGAACACATTTCAGGAATCGAAAGAGATTCGACAGTAACTTACAATACGTACGGAAAGATGGAAAATATTCGCATAAAATGAGAAAAATTACAAAACAAAATACATATATAAAAGAAAGTATCATATTCAAACATGAAACCGAACCGACACAAACAGAGTATTGCACGCGGGGAAAGAGGAAACATGTATTTTTTATATATGGCTTACTGGCGCCTTTATTTTCCAAAAACAAAACAAAAAAAATATAATATTTTTCCAATTTTTAAAGGTTTTTCCACGAATTCAGCATCGAACCACCGCAGATCCAAGGAAACAACACATTCGTATACACATTACACATCCACCACCCAAAAACAACAGAATAATAAAATATATGTAATAAAAATAATAAAAAGTACAACAACAATACAAAATAAAAATATGGCGGAAAAATGTACGAGTAGAAGAAAAGCTTGGATACGACAAAAAAACACATGAAAGGTGTCATATACCATTGTCAGCGCTTTTATATATTATCGCATATCGACACTAATACGAAATAAAATAAAATAAATTATTCGAATGTAATAAAAATAAACTCTCGCTATATAACGTACATACATTGGATGTAATGTGAAAAACGAAGAAAAATCGAATTTGGTACAGAGACAAAAATATTAAAAAAGCTTATTCAAAAAGCACGTACCTAGATTTTATGTTTTTATTGTATTTCCATTTAAAAATCATCCGGTTGTTGTGGAAAAATATTTTTTTTCATAATAACGTATCTGGATACATATTTATTGGAATTTATTGATAAAAAAATAAATTTGATTTGTTTTTAATAATTCTGCACAAGCTTTTTTTTGTGTTGAAATATTTTTAAAAACTATATACATATATACAGAGATTAGTAACAAAGCATAAATATTTCATTCATACATAATGTTTTATATTATATTTTATATATCTACGTATATACATGATTCACAATAACTATAATCGTATTGATACATAAATTGAACATTCGCCCGTACAGCTTTTTGTGTGCTTTGTGAACGCCTCGCAGGTGTAGAAATTTTATACGTTGTATTTGTATTCGGAGATTTAAAATTTATCAGTTTTCACTAACAACAGAACAGACACAGAGTTCACAATATTATTTTGATTTACTACTGTCAAATTATTGTGAACAATTTACCGTAGAACAATTTATCGTGGAAACAATTACACAACACAATGTCTTGGATTTTAAATATTTAAAATACAAAAATTTTTTGAATATGTATTTCGTGTACATTAGGTATGTTGGATGGAAATGAGTTTTTTAAATGATTTTGGAAGTTCTAGAATATGGGATTCTGACACATACAAACTTTCCATTTCAGTTGATCACCTTTAATTGTTGGCATTCAAAACTTCAGCTAAATTACGTTTAAATATAAACATTTAAGCGCGATATTATCCAAGGTTCCTACCAAATTACGTGTACATACTTAATCAACATTTAGACGCAACATTGTTAAGATTTCAACTAAATCGGATGTGCAGGTTACATATGTCAAGGTGAGTCAGTTTTTAACCATAAAATATTACCAAAAACTATAAGAAATACAAAGACAAGCCATATGGTGAAAAAATGGTAATCCGATTCAAAAGGATGATTTACAGTGGAACTTGAATAATCGCTTACGATTCGAAGAGTTCCCGTTCTCATTTTGAGAGTTTTTTTTGTATGTTTTTTTTATTTTCAGTAAAATATAGCTGTGTGCTATTATGTGTAATATAAATTGGAATAATGAAAACGAATATTTTCGTCAACTCAAAGGCATTTTGGGTCTTTGGAGTTGTTTATGTGTTTCAGTTATTGAAAATGGATTTATTGCAGTATTGATTAAAATTACATTTATCGTTAAAACTTTATCGTGTACCGAGTTTCTTAAAAATAAAACGGCATCGAATAATTCAATTAAAAACCAAAAAAAAAATCAAAATACAATTTGAAAATAAAATGTTCATGGTAAACAAAGTTCGGAAGGATGTTTCTAACTATAAACTGTTGAAATAATTTAACAAATTTATTGTGTATTTCCCAATCGTTCATCGAAAATTATGTTTATGCCAAATAAAAATATTTTGGTTTTCCTTGGTAACGGTGTACTTGAAACAGACTTAAGGCCAGTGCACACTTGAGCGAAGCAAGCTATATTGTGAGGTCACAGCTTTTCATTTTACTGTGCAAAGCAGAAATAAGTAAAACCGTTCTCACAGAGCTTAGCTCAACACGCTCGTAACAGTGATTTATTGAAATGCTTTATTTAAAATAGCAAGATAGAAACATTGTTTCATATTGTTAGCGATGTAAGCTGATCATTTATCTCCTAAACGGAAATTAAATATTTAAATCTCTGGGTGTATAGAAAGCGTTGATTATTTTGCCATGTATGATAGATAATGTTTGATTTATTTGAGCTTTACCTACCAAAATGGGAAGCAGTGAGAAAAAAGCTGGTATCAGTCTTGAAACTGAGCTTTTGTGTGCAAGGAGCCTTACAATGTTTACTGCTATCAAAAATTTTCTTGTAAATCTTAGTAAGAAATACCTCTGTATGTGTTAGACAAACTAATTTCTACTTAATTATACTTTCTAAACAGTGGTTGCTAACTTTTTACTTTATGAACCCCGACAAACAATTTTGAAATTAATCTTATTTAAAAAATTTTCTTATTTCCTTAGCTCTAGATAATTCAGCAAAAACACTGGAGGACTTGATGATATGAAATTTTAGTTTATGTCGCTATGAATGGAACTCACGGCCAATCGAATTAAATTTAAATCAAATATTCAGAAAAAAATTAAATTCAAACATAGATTTTAGATTAACTTGTTAAATATAATTGTGCCTTATGAGCTTTTTTAGGCACAGCTTTCTTAGCAAGAACTCAATATAGAGAATGCATCTTAGAATTTCAGTTTCGTCTGACTAATTAAATTTCCTACCTGTGTATGATCAAACTTGGTTCACAATAGCTGCATTTCATTGGGAAATAAAATATTCTAGGCCAGTTTTTGATTTAGAAATTTTGTATATGAGTTTATCATAGCGAAAGAAAATTTTTCATCATAGTTGGCGTCGTTTTTCGGTAGTATAATGAAATTCGAGTCAGTTTTCTATAAATCTTATTTTTTTTTTATTTCAGATACAAAACTTTAAATTAAAAACTAGGCTAATGTTACACGAATTGCCGCCCCGGTGGCAAAGTGGTCAGCATGCTTGCTCCAGCAACCGGAGGTCCCGGGTTCGATTCCCGGCGGTGACAAGGAAAAAATTTCAAGGCTGGTGTAGGATCAATGAATTAATCACTCATTATCCGAAATGAAAGTATGATTATGAAACCTCATTTGAGGCGGCCAAATCCCTTGATGGGATGTATAGTGCCAGAGAGAGAGAAAATGTTACACGAATATTTAATAATGAAATATAGCTATTTAAAATTAAGAAATACACAAGTCATAAATAAAAAACATATTTTTTATTTCTGATATTACTTTAGCAGATAAAGAAAATTTCATTATAAAAATTAATTCAGATTCACCCCGCTCCCATCCATGAAGGTTAACATCTGCAGTCTCTTGTTTGTGTTATTCAGCGTTTAAAATTTTCAATTTCGGATGTTTAATAATTGTGATCGATTTATTTTGCATTTTTGTGTTGGAGTCGTTATATTTTCTCAGCTTGTTGGTGGCTATAAATTTCTTTGTACTCCATTTTGAATGTTTCCTGAGCATAATAAGTAATATATAGTCTAATATATCTAAATGATGCTGATAACAAGAGCTGTTTTCATTAAACTAATGCTGGTACTCCTTGTTTTTAACTGTTTGTGCAACGCAGACATCTCTCATGTAGCTCTTGATGTTTTCCATATGAGGCTGCATTATAAACAAACTTTCGAAAATATCAATGTGCAATTTTGAAATATTAAAAAATGTATCACTCGGTGCGTGAAGGGCTCTAAAGTTACTATTGCTAGTATAATTTTTATACATTATAAAACGTTCACTTTTCGCTTCTAAAATATCATTACTCTTTATCAAAATTTTATTACAAATGACGCATTTTGATTTTTTAAAATTTTTGAATGCAACGAAACCGATAAAATATCTTTTGGAAGAATCATCAAAATCGTCTTGGCATCCAAGTCCATCATCCACGTCTGTTTCTATCAAGATTTCCAAATCTTCATTATCTCTTGAGATGTTTTGTTTGTTAAGTTGAGATTCATGAGCTTGCGGCTCGTTAAAAGTGTCTTTTAAAACTGTATTGGTATGATGATACAAAATATCCGTGATAATATCAGTGGTCAACATTTCGTCTGCATCGGTTTCACAGTTTGCCAAATCAGAATTTTCCAAAAATTTTATAGCCATTATTTTTCCTATGGAATGATTGAATTCATAGAGCGATGGATTTGCACTATTGCCACCCCGTTGACGAACAAGTCCAAACAAATTTTCTATTGGATCTTGATTCAAACGAGCTGTTAGAATAAAGTCAATCTTATTGTTCTTTTGTTTTAAATGATCTAACATTGATAAAATTCCACCTACCGTTTGGATTATTCCATTCAAACAATAAACGGTAGATTTATTTATGGTCTTTACTTGAGCAAAATAACTTAACATATTTCTAAGATTTTGATGAACTTGATTATCTATTTTTAGAGCACATTTCTGAGGATTCGGAACAAAAACCAATTTGCTATTTAAATTATCAAAGAGCTTATAGACTTTCTGAATGAAATTATCAGTAGATGAAGCGAACGGCTTAGCATTTGTAGAAAATTTGTTAAAATCGGCCATCGTTCTTACTCCAGCTGCCACTGTACGACTAAAAATTTGAGTAGCAAATTTTACTCGCATTTTTTCGAATGATTTTGGGTAAATATGCCGGTTTATAAGCTTTGGACACAACTTGGTAGTTCTGAGTTTTTATGTTTCAAATAACTCTTTTACAATATCCCACGAAACGATCCCGTCAGGTGTGCTTAAATTGCCATTCATTAAAACGTTTCTCAGGGATTTTATTAAGTGCGGAGCGTCATATAAGGCAAATATTTTGTGTTCATTGAAATAAAAAAATGGAGAATTTTTATCAGCATTAAGTAAAGTGTAGCATTTCCGATTATTCGGTCCCTGGTCACAAACGACCGCCACAACCTTAAATCCAAGGTTGAACAATACTCTCACATTTTCTAATAAAATATCTTTTAGATTGGAACTTTCCATGTTATGTGACTTGCGTAAAAAGATATGACATATTTAAATTGTTTCATCAGCCCGCGAATTAAAAACATTGTTACATATTTCGCAATATCTGGAGTTCGTTTATTTGTTTGTGAAAATCCAATGACTTCATCATTCACGCGATCGTACTCCAAGTCAGGTCTGATAGACATTTCATCAAACATCAATACAACATACTTTTCTTCATTACTCATCACATCAGCTTTTTCTTTTAAATCTATCAAGACCGAATCGTTTAATCCTGGCTTTAAATTTTTAATCGGAGCCCAGCGAAACAGTGAAGTCTTGGATGGCATATGCAAGTTTAAATTGTCTCGTAGATAGTTGTAACATGCCGGTGATTTGAAATATATCTGTTGGGCGATATTTCGCTGATCTTGTGGCCATTGCTTTCTTCAATCTATAATCATCTTAGCAAACTTTTTACATCAGGGCTCAAACTTGGCAACCTTTCAATTTCTTTGCAAACCAATACATGTTTAGGCACTGAATGAACTTTTGATTTTTATTTCCTTAATTTGATTTGCTTTTTGGTATTTTATAATGCTTTTCGTAACAATATGTTTTTATCTCGTAATAATTCTAAACGCTTTGCCAATTTTTCAGACTTAGCTTCATAATAAAACGATTTTTTAATTGATTCGTCATTTTGGGAAAGATAATTATCACAGGGTAAATTAAAATCAGCAGAAATATCCACAGGAATATTCGACTCAACATTCACCTGAAGTCCTTGCATAAATTTTAATGTTTTCGTAACGAGTAGGTATTTGCGCATTATCAGTTTTTAAATCTGGATACATCAAGTAATATTCAGGAACACAATTTTTTTTTATCCGCCGTTTACCTATAGATTTCGGATCAAAATGCTTTTCGCAAACCAACAGCTTTTTCGGCAAATTCCACTTCTGCAATCCACATTTATATAACCATACGTCAAACATATCTTTATTCGAAGGAAAAACAAAAAATTTTCGTTCGGGATTTATTCTACGAGATGCTGTACAAGTTTTCACAGCACACAAAACACCAGAGTTTATACTTGTCATGATTATACTTTAAACTTATCAGAATAAAAAAATAATGAAATAATGTTACTATTATGAACGATTACCAGTATGTATTTGAGTTTGCGAATATATTTTGTAGTTTTAATTATTACAAAATTAATTTAACACTAAACCTACCATGCGCGGTCAAATGCCCGTTTTAAAAATTTCTCGCATACAACGTTACTTTATCATCATGTGGCTTATTATCTTTTCCTAAAATATACAAACAACCTATTTTACAATGTTTACAACTTTTTTTATTGTTTAATTTCCGAAAACAAATTATATTATATCTAGTCTACTTTACTAAAATACATGTTTTTTTAAAGCGGTCATTTGACCGCTCATGGTAGGATTAGGTATACATAAAATGTCGGTATGTTTAGTGTTAAATATGCAAAATATGCTATAAATCACTTTTCTAATTTCCAGCGATCGAAATTATTCTTCGATTTACAACTACAACTATTCATCATGTTTCCTTGTGTGTGATACGTGATACTCATTTCTTATGGAATTATTTTCTATTCGTCAACCGAGAGTAACAAAACAAAATTTTTATTTTTGTATTCCATTCACTGAATAGTGAGCGAACAATAGAAAAGTAAAAAGATCGATCGTTTTTATTTCGTATACGATGATTTTTTAAGCATGATTTTATTTTTTCAATCTCTCATCTATAATTGTAGTAGCGTAAAATAACGAGAATAAAAAGAGAGAATAACAATAGTCAAGAGAATTCATTTCTGTATAATGTTTTAGATTTCAGGGTTCTGCGTTGCGATCGTCCCCAAATTGAAATCGATCGTCCCCAGAATTTTGTTTTGCAAGTTATATGGTACGGAAAGTCTTTGTAATATTATAGTTTTTGATATTACCATTTGGTGATTTTCCAAAACGAACATTTCGTATTTGACGCCAGAGTCGCCACTGGCGCGAAAAAATATGACAACAAGAAAAATTTGACACATGCGATTAGTGAAGCCATTTATTTATATATGTATTATTATTTATAATAAAGCTTGAAGTGACTGATTGATTGATTGATTGGACTGTAAGACCAACTACTTGACAGGTAGTCCAAGATAACGCCGGGCCTATTCCTACAGCCTGTTTACACATAACAATAGGAAGGATAGGCATTTTTTTTTAAGACGGAACGACACCGTTTCAGATACCTAACGATCGTACAGCACAACACAATTCTAATCTACTTCTAACCTACTAGAGGAAAGATAAAGGCTTAATAGTTTTAACAGATAATGATGTTATTGGTCGTCAACAATTGCTTCTCTAAAACAGCAACCTGAGGAAAAAATTTATTATTTCACGTACATCTGGAAAAATCCTGAAATTTAATTCTAAATTCTCTTGAAATTCCACACCTTACAATATAATAACCATAATTATTTAATTTTAATTCCTATAACCATAATTATTTAAATTATATTAAAAATAACTCTAAAATTCATAAGTATTTAACTCTTGAATTGGCAACCACGAGATAGCCAAACAAAAAAATCAAAAACTTGAAAAAATATGTGAGGCATCGCAAAGGCAATGGTTCCCGGAAAACTACCAATACTATTCAATATCAGATTAACTACCGGATTGGATATTTCAAATAAATTTAGCTTTCTGCAAAAGCGCAAATCTGAATTTGGCGATTTTTTGGGATTCGGATATAATGAATGAAACCAGGTTGCTTCCTAACCGATAACTTTCCATTTTAGTTTGTAGCTTTGTAAGGCTAGGATGTTAATAAACTGAGGTCAACTTGTATTGGGTTTTTAATGTGTCTTTTTGCGGTTTGACCAGTTCGACCATTCTGAATGGAACTTGACCATACCCCAAAAAATTATTGTCAAATCAGGTATGTAGAACTGGGTGAGGATTTAAAAATGGAATTTAGAGAAGTTCTGGAGTTATGCCATGCTAGGCAATTTCTTAACTAGTTATGTTCAAATCTGGTATATTGAGCTGAATCGAGATTCCAACATAAATCCTGGATGAAGTTCTGGATTTGTCTTCAAAATAAATTTGAAAATAATCAGCCAAATAAATATCCAGTTCCTACATTCACCATAGCTGAACCTTAATCCGCTAAGGTCTTAATCCGCTAAGAGATGTCTCAGCCAAATTCAGCTTTCCCAAAACTAAAGTTTGCTTGAATTCCAATTCAGCCCAATTCGTACCGAAAAATTATTTTATGCATCTTCCGCAGTATACCGTCTAGAAACAGATTACTGAGACAATTCCGCACATCTCAATCAATCAAAAACGATCAAGATTACGTGAGGTGACTATATGAATGGAATATAGGACCACATGGAAGGCTGCTTACATAACTAGTGCTTGAGGAAGTCATTGAATAGGATTTAGAACTCAAATCAATCGATATTCGTGTTCGTTCCCATGTAATTCCTGTTTCGAGAAATATTATTGAGCCAGATAGACTATTTTACAGAAAATAGCCCAGCAGTAGAAAAAATAGTCAACAAAGAAGGCCGAGGATATCACATGAAACATTTACTTGTCATTAAAAACGAAAAAATAAAAATTAAAAACCATTTTCCTTCTGCCATGCCATAACACATATGAGGACTCACCCTTTTAAATCTGTCTACAAAAATATGTTATTTATATTATTTGAAATTTTCATCATGCATTATTAATAGTTAGAGAGAAAAATCGCTCATATCGAAGAAGTAGTTGTAACTAAAAACGGATTATTACAAGCGAATGGACACAAAACTCAGTTCTTAGGCCTGCTACACGTAACATAATAACGGTGTAAAATATCGAAGATGCCGGGATCGGTGGTAATAAATTGGCCTTAGCATATTTGAGGATCAAATACTTGTATAATTTTGGTAATCGGGCCGTACGAAACGTATTCAAAAATATCTAAAATGCGTCAACCATAAACATTACAGAGAACGATCCGTTTATAGGAGCAAACGTTTTAATAAAGAACTATCACGCAACTATAACAACATACTTCACACTCCTCACTTCGGGGGTGTTAGAGAGGCACAAATAAAATCATTAAAATTTAATTGCATGAGCCATATTTGTAAAATTTTAATAAAAACAGTTTTACCTAAAATTCGAGGGACCCATGTTAAACGCTACCCAAACAACTCTATAAAAATGAAATTTTCGGATTTGTTTTTTTTTTATTGTATGAGATTCATGAACCAAATATGAATTAAGCATCTTAAGGTAAAGAGGTAAAATTCCGAGAGCGTTTGATAGTGATGATGTAGTAATTAATCATTGTATAATTGCAATCGACTAGTTTTATTTGGGGTTTTTTTGTTCGTCCTTTTTTTTAAATTTATACGGTCTATCAAGATTCATTTAAGCTTTGGAGCTATAGCTGGCCATAGATGACCGTTCAGCCTCTAAATGAATAAGCAAAAGTAAATAAATAGAAACCGACTGCTCGGTAATCGAGCAGTCGGTTACACATTGTCTTTTGGATCCAACGATATCTTTGTTTACGATTGGCCATATCTCTCTCACAGCCGAGTCGACATTGTCTCAACTAGACAAATCTCAGGTTAATAATCAAATCCAGCAACTTCTTTCTAAATTCTCAGAAATTATGACAAACTCTCTTAACATCAAACCGGTTAAGCATATGATCACTCATCGGCTGAAACTTTTGGACCACCGGTTTTCGGAATCTGATGGTACTTGGAATTTGAAGATCGTTATCCTATTCCACATCTTCAAGATTTTTCGTACCAACTTCGTACTGTCTTTTCTACTTTTGATCTTGTCCAAGCTTATCGTCAGATCTCTATTGAACTGTCTGATATTCCAAAAACCGATATTGCGACTTCCTTTGGTTTATTTGAATTCACAAAAATGACTTTTGTTCTCAGGAATACAGCACAAACTTTTTAGAGATTCATGTATTCTGTATTGTTGGGACTAAATTTCGAATTCATCTACTTTTAGATGACATTTCCTTGAACTAGTTTTCAAAAAATTATTAAACAATGGTTTAATAATCAATCCTGGAAAATTTGTCTTCGCTTCACCTGAAGTTAAATTTTTCGGACATTTTGTTAATGCTAATGGCGTTTTACCTGTTCCAGAACAAGTCATCAACAATTTTGAACGTCCATTAACTGTTAATCAACTTAAAAGATTTTTGGGGATAGACGTTTCATTCCAAGGCTATACAAAAATATCAATTAATTGGTCAGCAGAGCCCATTGATGCCTTTGACAATTATAACCAGAAGAGGATTTGGATACAGCTATCGGGGCAGTATTTCAATAGTATATTGGCAATGTTTAGCAACCTCTTAGGTTCTCTTCGGATCGTCTAATGAAACGCAGAAAAGATTTAGTGCTTATGACAGAGAGTTGTTAGCAGCGTACTCTGGCATCAAGCATTTCAGATATATTTTGGAAGGATGACAATTTACGTTGCTTACGGACCTTAATCCACTTGTCTATGGTTTTCTTGTCTTTCTAACGAATTGTCAGAGTTAATCGGATTCAGACGGGTAAGAACGAAATCATAAAACCCAAAGTCCAACGGTATGATTGCGAGATGGCACGGAAATTCACAGATCGCAATCATGTGCAACGAACGGACTGATTGGGTAATGTTCTGTTCTTGCCAACCCTACTGTTAAGTTCACGCACGTCACATAGTGAAAAATTTAAAACTGCTCCTGCTGAACTTGTTTATGGAAGTACGTTGATGGTGCCTGGTCAAATAATAAACTCTTTTTAGGCAGATCGATTCAACGGAAGTGGTCAAAGGGAAAGCCTGGACGTACACGATTTTATAGTCCGCATTGAAACGTTTGTTAGAAGAGACGGATGCGGCATTCAAAAATTACTAGCAATAATCCATAATTTTGTTACCAACATTGCCGAAAAATGATTATGGGCTTTCACCAAAGACAATCCGGATGCGTCCTGGGAAGAAATGCGACGTTCATTCTTAAAGCGGGTTTTCAGTCACGAAACTGAGCGTGAGGCACAAAGGTTTATTGAGAGACGCAAGCTACGGTTTGCAGGAAAGCGTCAGCGTTTATATACTTGATATTCAGACATTGAACGGCAGACTTTCGAATCGATCCAGCGAATCCGAACTATTAGAAATCATCAGAGTAAATTTAATCTCGGCTCTTCAAACCGTAACTTTGACGCAAGAATTTCGTTCATTGGAGCATTTACGTATGTCAAAAATTTGAGAGAGTGTGGGCAAACTCAGGGTTTGACCCGAGAAACCTGGGAACCAAACAAAATTGCCGTCAACATCTCAATGATGTACGGGATTGAAAATGACATGCTATGAAGGATCGTTAAATCAATTAAACTTTAGGGATAGTTTGCAAGGGGAGGAGATTTCAGCCTTAAAGAAACAGACACGCTCTGATACGCACGTATATAAAGTTAGCCCACCTTTCATCCCATAAAACTAAAAAATGGCAACACATAACTATCACGACAGTTGTTCCATCCCAGGATATTACTGTCAGCCCAAGATTTCTGCTATATATTAACATTTATCATCCCAGGAAAAACTAAAACGACACTAAAACATCATCCCATAAAATAATTTTAGCTCAGCTATATCTGTAACGGAAGTTAACTATCCGATCAATGTCAACCCAGAAATTAGATATGTATAAGGATAAATTAATAAAAAAAATCTGTAGCGATCACATAATGTAAAAATCTATATCTAAAGATAATACTGCCCACCCAGAATATGTCATTAAAATTATGCAAAAAACCTATGTAAAAAGATCAAACATAATAACAAAATAAGAACCAATGCAAAATTATTCTGCGGCCACAAGTCAAAAGTGCTAAAGTCGACTTATGCATAAACTCATATTTTATACTTTCCTAAACTTATCACGAAAATTTCATTTAAATTTTTTAAAATTTGGAATTATAACAGTATGACAATACCAAATTATACAGACTTTTAAATGATCTTTTCGTGGTAAGTTTATGAAAATATAAAATATGAGTCTTACTTAAGTCGACTTTACCACTTTCGACTTGTGACCACAGATTTTATTCTGTGTTGCGAGTACATATTAGTAAGAATTGTGATAATAACAAAATGTTTTATAGATATAGCGATCTCCTTAACTGACGACATGTTAGTAAGGGTGTTTTTTAGATAAAATATACCCATATGATCATTAAGAGTTGTTTCCAAGTACCTTCTATGCGTACGAGCGACGCTATAGATTTTTGAATTCCAAAATTCATATATTTTGTGATAAACGACGATTTACCACTATCCACACTCGGTGAGCCAGTTATTTTAAAACGACATGGTAGTGAGGGTGTGTTTTAGATAAAGTACACCCATATGTTTATTAAGGGTTGTTTCCAAGTAACTTCTATGCGTACGAGCGACGCTATAGATTTTTGAATTCCAAAATTCGAATATTTTGTGATAAACGACGGTTCACCATTATCCACACTCGGCGTGCCAGTTATTTTAAAACGACATGGTAGTGAGGGTGTGTTTTAGATACAGTACACCCATATGTTTATTAAGGGTTGTTTCCAAGTAACTTCTATGCGTACGAGCGACGCTATAGATTTTTGAATTCCAAAATTCGAATATTTTGTGACAAACGACGGTTCACCATTATCCACACTCGGCGTGCCAGTTATTTTAAAACGACATGATAGTGAGGGTGTTGTTTAGATAAACTACACCCATATGTTTATTAAGGGTTGTTTCCAAGTAACTTCTATGCGTACGAGCGACGCTATAGATTTTTGAATTCCAAAATTCGAATATTTTGTGATAAACGACGGTTCACCATTATCCACACTCGGCGTGCCAGTTATTTTAAAACGACATGGTAGTGAGGGTGTGTTTTAGATAAAGTACACCCATATGTTTATTAAGGGTTGTTTCCAAGTAACTTCTATGCGTACGAGCGACGCTATAGATTTTTGAATTCCAAAATTCGAATATTTTGTGATAAACGACGGTTCACCATTATCCACACTCGGCGTGCCAGTTATTTTAAAACGACATGATAGTGAGGGTGTTGTTTAGATAAAGTACACCCACATGTTCATTAAGGGTTGTTTCCAAGTAACTTCTATGCGTACGAGCGACGCTATAGATTTTTGAATTCCAAAATTCATATATTTTGTGATAAACGACGATTTACCACTATCCACACTCGGTGAGCCAGTTATTTTAAAACGACATGGTAGTGAGGGTGTGTTTTAGATAAAGTACACCCATATGTTTATTAAGGGTTGTTTCCAAGTAACTTCTATGCGTACGAGCGACGCTATAGATTTTTGAATTCCAAAATTCGAATATTTTGTGATAAACGACGGTTCACCATTATCCACACTCGGCGTGCCAGTTATTTTAAAACGACATGGTAGTGAGGGTGTGTTTTAGATACAGTACACCCATATGTTTATTAAGGGTTGTTTCCAAGTAACTTCTATGCGTACGAGCGACGCTATAGATTTTTGAATTCCAAAATTCGAATATTTTGTGATAAACGACGGTTCACCATTATCCACACTCGGCGTGCCAGTTATTTTAAAACGACATGGTAGTGAGGGTGTGTTTTAGATACAGTACACCCATATGTTTATTAAGGGTTGTTTCCAAGTAACTTCTATGCGTACGAGCGACGCTATAGATTTTTGAATTCCAAAATTCGAATATTTTGTGATAAACGACGGTTCACCATTATCCACACTCGGCGTGCCAGTTATTTTAAAACGACATGATAGTGAGGGTGTTGTTTAGATAAAGTACACCCATATGTTCATTAAGGGTTGTTTCCAAGTAACTTCTATGCGTACGAGCGACGCTATAGATTTTTGAATTCCAAAATTCGATTATTTTGTGATAAACCAGGATTCACTATCCACACTCGGTGTGCCAGTTATTTTAATTTTTTCCCATATTTATATCTATCTATGTATCTATATGTATTTTAATAATATGTAACTTTTTCACATTTGTTTGAATTAAAAAAGAATAAACTTTTAAAAATAAAGTTTATTTTTAAAAATAGATTATTTTTTTTGTGCATAATATGTATGTTAAAATATTAGTACTTATTATTAATAAAATTGATTTTTTGGTGCATTTATTTAAAAAAAAAATCGGTCCTTAAGGTGTTAATGATCATATGGGTGTACCTTATCTAAAACACACCCTCACGACCATGTCGTTTTAAAATAACTGGCACACCGAGTGTGGATAGTGAATCGTGGTTTATCACAAAATATTCAAATTTTGGAATTCAAAAATCTATAGCGTCGCTCGTACGCATAGAAGTTACTTGGAAACAACCCTTAATGATCATATGGGTGTACTTTATCTAAACAACACCCTCACTACCATGTCGTTTTAAAATAACTGGCACACCGAGTGTGGATAGTGAATCGTGGTTTATCACAAAATATTCAAATTTTGGAATTCAAAAATCTATAGCGTCGCTCGTACGCATAGAAGTTACTTGAAAACAACTCTTAATAATCAGATGGGTGTACTTTATCTAAAACACACCCTCACTATCATGTCGTTTTAAAATAACTGGCTCACCGAATGTGGAAAGTGAATCGTGGTTTATCACAAAATATTCGAATTTTGGAATTCAAAAATCTATAGCGTCGCTCGTACGCATAGAAGTTACTTGGAAACAACCCTTAATAAACATATGGGTGTACTGTATCTAAAACACACCCTCACTACCATGTCGTTTTAAAATAACTGGCACGCCGAGTGTGGATAATGGTGAACCGTCGTTTATCACAAAATATTCGAATTTTGGAATTCAAAAATCTATAGCGTCGCTCGTACGCATAGAAGTTACTTGGAAACAACCCTTAATGATCATATGGGTGTACTTTATCTAAACAACACCCTCACTACCATGTCGTTTTAAAATAACTGGCACACCGAGTGTGGATAGTGAATCGTGGTTTATCACAAAATATTCAAATTTTGGAATTCAAAAATCTATAGCGTCGCTCGTACGCATAGAAGTTACTTGGAAACAACCCTTAATGATCATATGGGTGTACTTTATCTAAACAACACCCTCACTACCATGTCGTTTTAAAATAACTGGCACACCGAGTGTGGATAGTGAATCGTGGTTTATCACAAAATATTCAAATTTTGGAATTCAAAAATCTATAGCGTCGCTCGTACGCATAGAAGTTACTTGAAAACAACTCTTAATAATCAGATGGGTGTACTTTATCTAAAACACACCCTCACTATCATGTCGTTTTAAAATAACTGGCTCACCGAATGTGGAAAGTGAATCGTGGTTTATCACAAAATATTCGAATTTTGGAATTCAAAAATCTATAGCGTCGCTCGTACGCATAGAAGTTACTTGGAAACAACCCTTAATGATCATATGGGTATATTTTATCTAAAAAACACCCTCACTAACATGTCGTCAGTTAAGGAGATCGCTATATCTATAAAACATTTTGTTATTATCACAATTCTTACTAATATGTGCTCGCAACACAGAATAAAATTTGTGGTCACAAGTCGAAAGTGGTAAAGTCGACTTAAGTAAGACTCATATTTTATATTTTCATAAACTTACCACGAAAAGATCATTTAAAAGTCTGTATAATTTGGTATTGTCATACTGTTATAATTCCAAATTTTAAAAAATTTAAATGAAATTTTCGTGATAAGTTTAGGAAAGTATAAAATATGAGATTATGCATAAGTCGACTTTTGCACTTTTGACTTGTGGCCACAGAATAATTTTGCATTGGTTTTTATTTTGTTATTATGTTTGATTTTTTTACATAGGTTTTTTGCATAATTTTAATGACATATTCTGGGTGGGCAGTATTATCTTTAGATATAGATTTTTACATTATGTGATCGCTACAGATTTTTTTTTTATTAATTTATCCTTATACATATCTAATTTCTGGGTTGACATTGATCGGAAAGTTAACTTTCGTTACAGATATAGCTGGGCTAAAATTGTTTTATGGGATGATGTTTTAGTGTCGTTATAGTTTTTCCTGGGATGATAAATGTTAATATATAGCAGAAATCCTGGTCTGACAGTAATATCCTGGGATGGAACAACTGTCGTGATAGTTAAGTGTTGCCATTTTTTAGTTTTATGGGATGAAAGGTGGGCTAACTTTATATACGTCTGATACGCGGATGACTTTGAACTTGATTTGCCAGAATTGCAGGGACATTGGACACCAGTACCAAGACTGTCCACACGAAATGGAACAAATTGTTTGCTTCGAATGTGGAACTCACGGAACAATGAAACCTAGATGTACTAACTGTGTGAAAAGTCAATCGGTAAACACGACGCCGTGAGTCAATCGGTAAACTCGAGGAGCTTGTTCGGAGGGAAGGCCAATTTAATCCAAGAACAGTTAACTAAGTCGTTTAGCTAAGTTAACGACACTGTTAATACGGGTCATAGTCAATACTCTCAAAATTGTCCTTACACCCATCGATGTCAATGCTACCTTACAAATCAATCAAATATTAATTTAGAAATACACGAGAGTAGTCGCTTCTCGACACTTTCTGCTAGTACACAAACTGAGCATCACACTGATTCTTAAGTAGTAACGGGCACAAACAATTAACTCAGTCAAAATGTATGCGTACGTGGAACTATTGGAAGGAGCGTAGAAGAATTCACAAAATTTACAGTACTACCATCGTGAAACTAATCGATGATCCACGTCCGAATGCAAAAATAATGATTGGTAGGAAATAACTTGTCGGACTGTTAGATAGGTGTCTATCGGTATATTGGGAAGAAATTCCTTAGAATTAATTGACTCGGAAAACCTCAAGGTAAAGAAAGTGTCTTCTGTTATTCGAACCGCTGATGGAACGCCTAACAAAATTCTGTGCTCTAATTCTCTAAGCAGTAAGATAATTTGTAAACGTGTAAACGATAATTTATCTTGCCTTTTTACAATATTTGCATTCTGTAATTGCACTCCAAGATAAAATTTAATACGGTTACGATAAATAAATGTCAAAACTTAACACACTCTTATGATGTATGTAGGTTCATATTTAGACTTTGAGGGCCTATAACTACCCTTCCCATTTAAATTTCAACATTATTCTTATGGATATAAGTTACTCTAAGTAGCATCTGTTCACAATCTATAGTTCGAGTTGTTTCGGGTTGTGGTATGGCTAATTTTACAAGTGAAAATTTTATACAATATATTATCTTGGCATTTTTAAATCGCATTCTCTAAACAGTTTTTTTACCCAAGATAAACCTATTGACAGCAAGCGAGCAAGATAACATTAAACGTCAAAACGAAATTTTAATTATTTTATATCCTTAATAACTCAAAAAATATAATCTCTAGAAACGTAAATTGTTGCATATACATCAAAGCCATCTAGAATCACACATAGCCCCTAAAATCATATTGAAAAATGATCGGAGTCGGGAGTTATTTGAAATTCAAATCAAGATACGGTTAGATAGACTTATAAAACAAACCAAATGTTTGAAAAGAACATTACAACAGCCAAAAATTTTTTTACTTCGTATGGTAAAGGCGTGTATAATATAAGTCTTATTTACAATTGATCGATCAGCTGAATTTTGATTAATGTTGTGTATTCTAATCTGTTTAAAGATTATTCTTTATACTACATACAAAATCGCATTATTATGTACATAATTATTATTTGCGATATGTTTTTGAAATTCATTCAAATCTGTCTTAAGTAGATCATAATTTTAGTGTATTTCGTTGTTGAAGACATGTTTAGTTCTTTCCGATGCCATATTTAGTTCTTTCCGCACATGCGACTTGACAATACCTAAGTATAATAGTCGGATCTCGGAAAGCCCGGGATTGTCTTATTAAAATTTTAGAATTTCGAGTAAACTACAAAAAGCTATGCGTTTTAAGCAACGAAACTCATTTAACCATCAAATTTGGTTAGTCACTGCGAGCTTTCCAAACTCCACGAGTTCCTCATCCAAAATTTTTTTAAGTGCCTCCCCAATAACACCGAAAATTTGTTAACCGGACCCATTTCTAGTATTTGATGTAGGTCTAGTTATGGAGGGACGTTTTAGTGTTACGATTTGTTTTTTACCATGAGTTAATTTTTAATCTTTGTAAAATGTTTGGGTTAATCTTAAGGATCGGTAACGAGTAGGAGGTGAGACTTTGATCAATTACCTGCACTTTAGAAATCGATTTTATGCAATATACATCTTGTTTGCCTTAGTGCTAGTTAAAAGCTAATTTTAATGCATAATATAATTAAATACTGTTCTCGTTCATTATTTTTCGAAATTTGTCCTAATTGTTACTTTTCTCAAACATAAGTTAATAAATAGTTTAGAGTTAAAGCATTGTAAGATCTTATAAACTGTTGAGAGCTCTTAGTGTCTCTAAATGAAATATTAAACAACAACAAACTGAAATTTGTTGACTAATTTTGGTTTTCTATAGGCCGTCATATTTATTGTGCTCGTCAATTTTTTAACTGTGCAAGTAGTGTAATGATCAACTAAAATATTGCAAGTGCACACAAACTTGAAAACTTTGCTTGCTATGTGGAGAGCGGGTCCATTTTAGATGTTGTCAAATCAGACACTTGAAACTTGACAACTTGACATTTATATTTGAAAATTGAGCAACTAAAATTGCTTTGGCTGTAATCCACAGACCATCTTGTTCTAGGATATTCTACCCCTTAAGTCTTCTTCTTCTTATATAAATAGGTACATTATATATTCCCTACTTTAAACATAAAAATATTAATAATAAATTTATTTGTTTTGTTGTATTTGTGGAACGACTGGATATAAACCTAAGTAAAAGTATAGGTAATAGTGAAGACGGTCGATGAACATATTCGAATGTTTAACTTTACTGAAAGAATATTTTAATTCCAACGATAATGGTCCATTTTTATAAGTACACAAATTTAAATAATAATTAGTAAGAGTTTAATTAATAATTAGAGCATGATCTTATTTAATTCTAAAATAAAACTATAAACTAAAATATCAAAAATTGCAATTAACATTAATAATATCCAAACGAAAGCGTTTTACACTTTCAAGCAAAGTTATTCCGCGATAAATTACTTGTGTTACTTTTTGACATAAACTTATCTTGCCACTTTACATTTTATCTTGAAAAAAATTTAGTGAATGCGAGATTACTAAAACATCACGATATCCAATATAAATCTAGACTTCTACGATAATTTTTTTCGTGTGTAAAAGTTATCACTTTTACACTTTACAATTTATCTTGGTTTTTAGAGAATTAGGGCACTGGGCTACGTTGAAATCGAAATCTGTTACAACAACAAAACTAGTCTCATGCAATTCTATGTCGTACCTAGTTTGGATGGCGTTTTATATCTGGGCATTGATTTTTGGTCTAAATTTAATCTGGCTCCCATGCTAATAAATGAATTGGTCGTTGACAATTTAGATCCTTCTCAACATAAACTTACCGACGGTGTAGTTTAAGAACTTGAGCAGATTAAAAATCTATTTTCTTCTGACGCAACTAGCGGGTTAGGAAGAACCACGCTCCTGGAGCACACGATATATGTCGGTCAAACAACACCGATCAAACAGAGGTATTACAATGTTTCACCAGCCTTCACTAAATCTGAACGTCATAGAAGAATCCCATAGTGCATATGAAGTTCTCCTGTGGTCCTAGTGAGGAAACAAAATGGCAAAGTTCGACTTTGTTTGGATTCGCAGAAAGTTAATCAGGTGACAATAAAGGATACCTACCCTCTGCGCCTCTGATAGATGGCTTGTTAGGGAGATTGCATCAAACCAAGTTTATAAATTCGTTAGACCTTAAAGACACCGTTTGGTAAATTCCATTGTCTGAGGGATCGCGCAACAACACAGCTTTTACGGTGCCTCGCAGACCTCTCTACCAATTCACCGTGATGCCGTTTGGTCTTTGTAATGCCCCTCAGACAATGTGTCGGCTTATGGACTTGGTTATCCCCCATAAGTTACACGACCACGTCTTCGTGTATCTGGACGACCTCCTCATCATTTCACCCACAATTGTGGAACACTTTTCATTACTCAAAACTGTTGCGGAATTTATTAAGAAGGCAGGATTAACTATTAATCTCAAAAAGAGCAAATTCGTGATGCGCGAAATATAATATCTGATAAAGTTGAGGCTATCTGTAATTACCCAGCTCTTAAGAATGTAAAACAGACACAGAGACTTTTAGGTATGGCAGGCTGGTACAGAAGATGCATCCCCAACTTTGCTGAATTAACTGCTCCCATCATGAATTTGTTGAAGATAGGCCAGAAATTTGAATGAACACCGGAAGCACAATCCGCATTTGAAGGTCTAAAATCCCGACTTTCGTCTGCCCAGTCTTAATTAACGCAGATTTTAGTAAACCATTCGCTATACAATGTGATGCCTGGACTCAAGCAGTAGGTGGGGTACTATATCAAACGACGGAAGATGGGGTAGAACGGCCAATTGCTTTTATGTCGCAGAAGTTAAACTCTGCCCAAAAGAATTATACGGTGACGGAGCTCGATTGTTTGGCGGCCCTTTAAAAAAAGATTTGAGTGGGCGTTTCGCTCGCTACATATAATTTTACCATCGAGCACCAAAAAGGATCCTTGAACATCGTTCCTGACGGTATCTCGCGGGCCTACAATAACTGTCTGGCAGAATTGATTCAAGACCTCCTAAGTTAATGATTAGGATTACATTAAACTCCCAAGCAAGTTAATGATTAGGATTACATTAAAAGCTGCAAAATCTGCAAAATTACAAAGGCACGAAACAAGCGTTTGGCACCGCCAATGTCTAAAAATCCATCGTTTAACGAGCGGTCTTTTCAAAAATTGTATGCAGATCTTTTAGGTCCTTATCCACGATCAAGATCAGGAAAAACATATATACTCATTGTACTGGATAATTTAATGAAATGTGTTCTTCTTAAACCTTTGTCGCAGGCTATTACAAAGCTCTGAGACGAAATATTTTATCAATTTGGCGTTCCAGAGTATATCCGCAGCGATAACGGGAGACAATTCATTTCAAATGAGTTTAAAAAATTGTTGGATGAATTTGTGATACAACACATTAGAACCGCTATATACACCCCTCAGTTTAATGCATCCGAGCGCGTAAACCGTTCGATTGTATCGGCTATTCGAACCTACGTAACAACGGACCATAAACACTGGGATATTCATCTAGGAGCAATAGCCGGGTCCAATTGATACTCAATTCACGAGTTCATAAACTTTTCATCTCACTATGGTGTATTCGGGTGTCATCGCATTGGGCACACTAATGAATATAAATTACTTCGCAATATTAATTATCTGGACGAAAACTCTATTGAGGTCAATGGATGACCCGATAAAATGCAGGCTATCCACGAAGAAATCCAAAAAACCGAAAGAAAGCTTATGACAAGTATTCTCAATTCAATAATTTTCGCTCCAAGTCAGTTTGTTTCCATCCTGGTCAAATCGTATTTGTACGTGAACTTTCACAAAGTAATGCGGTTAATTCCTTTTGTACGAAAATCGAGTTTTTTTTTTTTTTTTTTTTTTGGAACAGTAGAGCCCCTAGCCCTGAGCCACTCGTAACTAGCTTGTGCATTTACATCACGGCATAACCCCAAGGCCTACGTTACAGTGGCTGAATTTGTGGTAAACCTGAATTGGCCCCATTACATTGAACAACAAAAACCGGATCAATTTTCTGACATGAATGGTCCTAGAAACCAATAAACTTGGCACTTATGATTGCAACATACCTTTTCTGCGACATCCGAAAATAAAGTGCCAAAATTTGTGCTAATCAAGAATTGACTAGATTTTATTAAACTTTGAGGATCGTTGAATTAACGATTTTCTGACATAAAGTGTTCTAGAAGTTCATGAACTTGGCACTTATGATTAAATATCCCTATCGGGTAAATTCATTGGCATTTAAAAATATAGTAGCTGAATTTGTACTAATCCAGAATTTGCTCAATTTTATTTAACAACAAAGACCGTTGAATGAACGATTTTCTGGCTTAAAGGGTTGCAGAAACCAATAAACTTGGCATTTCTGATTGTAAAGTATAGTCACCAAATTTGTGCTAATTCGGAATTGGCCCAATTTCACTGAAAATTGAAGATCGCTGAATAAACAGTTTTCTGACATAAAGTGTTCTGGAAACCAATGAACTTGGACCTTGTTAAAGTTAGCCGAAAGTTGTGAGCCGAATGTGAAAAAATCGATAATGCAGATAGTGTCTCGACTACAACAGCCGAAAGTAAAAAAAAATTGTATTACTTATAATGAAATACCCCAGCCGAAAGTAATAACCTAAAAAAACAGCCGAAAACAAATGTTTCATAAGAAAAAACAAAATTTAAATACCGACAATAATTTATATGAATTTATTAGAAAGTATATGAAACGTATATAAGAAAATTTCAAAAATTCGTAATTTTTACGTCCCCCCAATTTTCCCGGACTCTCAACATAAAATTTGACCTGAAAAATTTTCCAACGATAACCATCGACAAACCGATTCAAACGAGACCTTTTCCAGACATAGCACTTTAAACGTTAAGTTTTTACGAATTTTTGAAGTTTGCACGTGTATTTCACTCCCCCCAATTTTCCCGGACTCTCAACATAAAATTTGACCTGGAAAAATTTCCAGCGATAACTATTAATTAACCGATTCAAACGAGACCTTTTCCAGACATAACACTTTAAACGTTAAGTTGTTACGAATTTTTGAAGTTTGCACGTGTATTTCACTCCCCCCAATTTTCCCGGACTCTCAACATAAAATTTGACCTGAAAATTTTTCCAACGATAACCATCGACAAACCGATTCAAACGAGACCTTTTCCAGACATAGCACTTTAAACGTTAAGTTTTTACGAATTTTTGAAGTTTGCACGTGTATTTCACTCCCCCCAATTTTCCCGGACTCTCAACATAAAATTTGACCTGGAAAAATTTCCAGCGATAACTATTAATAAACCGATTCAAACGAGACCTTTTCCAAACATAACACTTTACACGTTAAGTTTTTACGAATATTTGAAGTTTGCACGTGTATTTCACTCTCCCCAATTTTCCAGGACTCTCAACATAAAATTTGACCTGAAAAATTTTCCAACGATAACTACCAACAAACCGATTCAAACGAGACCTTTTCCAGACATAACACTTTAAACGTTAAGTTTTTACGAATTTTTGAAGTTTGCACGTGTATTTCACTCCCCCCAATTTTACCGGACTCTCAACATAAAATTTGACCTGGAAAATTTTCCAGCGATAACCATCGACAAACCGATTCAAACGAGACCTTTTCCAGACATAACACTTTAAACGTTAAGTTTTTACGAATTTTTGAAGTTTGCACGTGTATTTCACTCACCCCAATTTTCCCGGACTCTCAACATAAAATTTGACCTGGAAAATTTTCCAACGATAAACATCGACAAACCGATTCAAACGAGACCTTTTCCAGACATAACACTTTAAACGTTAAGTTTTTACGAATTTTTGAAGTTTGCACGTGTATTTCACTCCCCCAATTTTCCCGGACTCTCAACATAAAATTTGACCTGGAAAATTTTCCAACGATAAACATCGACAAACCGATTCAAACGAGACCTTTTCCAGACATAACACTTTAAACGTTAAGTTTTACGAATTTTTGAAGTTTGCACGTGTATTTCACTCCCCCCAATTTTCCCGGACTCTCAACATAAAATTTGACCTGGAAAATTTTCCAGCGATAACCATCAACAAATCGATTCAAACGAGACCTTTTCCAGACATAACACTTTAAACGTTAAGTTTTTACGAATATTTGAAGTTTGCACGTGTATTTCACTCTCCCCAATTTTCCCGGACTCTCAACATAAAATTTGACCTGAAAAATTTTCCAACGGTAACTACCAACAAACCGATTCAAACGAGACCTTTTTCAGACATAACACTTTAAACGTTAAGTTTTTACGAATTTTTGAAATTTTCTTATAGACGTTTCATATTAGTATATTCATATAAATTATTGTCGGTATTTAAATTTTGTTTTTTCTTATGAAACATTTGTTTTCGGCTGGTTTGTTAGGTTATTACTTTCGGCTGGGATATTTCATTATAAATACATGTTTTTTTTAACTTTCGGCTGATGTAGTCGAGACACAATCTGCATTATCGATTTTTCTTCACTTTCGGCTGGCAACTTTCGGCTAACTTTAACAGTATTGAACTTGGCCCATCTGATTGCATATTCCTATCAAATATATTCATAGCCATCCGAAAAATAGTATAACTGAATTTGTGCTAATGTAGAATTGGGCCAATTCTGGATTACCACAAGTTCAGCCATAATATTTTTTGGATGGCAACCAAGTCCATTGGATTCTAGAACATTTTATGCCAGAAAACCGTGTATTCTTGGATGAATTCTTTATTTTTCAAAGAAATTGAGCCAATTCTGGATTAACACAATCTCAGCCACCATACTTTTCGGATGGCATTGAACGTGCCTGACATAGGAATATGCACTCTGAACTGTTTATTCTTGGAATTTAGAACATTTGATATCCATTACTTAATTTATCGTTCCACACAAAAATTATTGAAAGGTATCTCTGTATTTTTTGTTTAATATAGTATCTTTTAGGGTTTAGTTGGTTTTTCCTCAATTTATGAATGAAAATTTATGAAATTTATATTACTATGAAATACTATGAAAGAAAAATGGAAATTGTTAAATTGTCTTTCAGGCGAAATTTGAAATTTTCTTTTCCCGTTTTCTCAGCTCTTGAACCAGCACTATTTTTTTCAATGAGCCAGCACAAATTTGGTTTAATCGGTTTGCAAAATTTCATTAGCCAATTTCAGTTACCCACACAATAAATTAGTATGCAAAATGAAAATTATATTAGAAAGAAAACTATTTTGAGATGCCTATTAAGATATTAAATTATTTACGTGTAATTTAACAAGAGAACACTCCAATAATTTAAAGTTTATTAATTATTCATAGTAAGAAAGTTTCAGAATCAAAATATGAAAAAATTACAAATATTTTGTTTTTTAATTTAATAATTTCATATTCATTATACAAAAACAATAGAATTTATTTTATCGTTATTATTATTTTTAGAGAATTGTATTTATTTTATCAACTGGAAATTGTGGTTTGGAATATAATACCGAGACAAAAATACAAATAAATTTATTAAAATTTTATCTGGTGGAAAATATTGTTTTGCAATATTTTTTTAATTAGTTGAATTTTATTTTTTTGGTACCGAATTAAATTTCCGTGCGAAATTAAATTTTGTGTGAAGGAAACGTAAAATCACAATACTTAATTACCTTTGAAAGTGTTTTTTGTTTTGCTTTTATATTTGCCTAATTAAATTTTTAAGGTAAATTGTACAAAAAAAAATAATAAAATTTTAATTAGTGGAAAATATTGCGCAAAATAAAAATTAATGATGATCACGATTACGAATGTAAATTGGCATTAATAATAATTAGGGGTATTTAGAGATACAGGAGTGGTTCTTTGTTCGACATAATATACTCGTACACTATTCTGGTACAGTGTTTTTATTTTATGATTTGGACAGGCACGTAGCCAAAATATTATAATATTTCTACAAATACGAGATTTAATTTAAATTTGAACACATACAAATTTCTCTTATATATTTATTTATTAATTAAAATTTATTGTGCAGATATTTCTTTACAAAATAATTTTTGAAAACATACTTACGTCCTAGACCATACCATGTTCCCATATATTTATATATGAAAAACTATAAATAATATAAATGAATTTATTGTTATATGAAATATGAATTAAAATCTATATATGGATTTTAGAAAATATATTTAGATTTCGGAATATGTATTATATTATAGAGGTGTGGAATTATATAAAAAACAATTAGTTTTCACCTTAAATGCTATTCATGGTATTTTTGTATGCTAAGAAACTATACAGACATACAGATTACGTATATATTGTGGAAAATTGATTAGATTTTCTACAAATACCTTTTAATTGAATTTTATTTTATGAAATATAAGAAAATTTTGCAATAAATATTTATAAGAATTTTTCTAAGATTTATTTGTTATCGTCATACACTTAAAATATGCTATTGGTCTTTTAATATATTTTGATATGCCAATTAAAAACTATTGGTATATGGAAGATAATTGCGGAGATTAAGTTTTACAGCCACGATACAAAATACTCGATCGGTTACACCAGGCACTAGACTATAGTTATAATGTTTGGTTATAAGTACTAAACTTACTACATACTTGAAAAAATTTCCAAGAAACTTTTCTGTTGTTTTACTAAAATCGTTGTATTAGCATCGATTTTGCGAGAGGCAAACAACATACGTCGATCGATACTAATTTAATTTGTGGTTAAACATCCGTGCCGAATTTGTATTTAGTTATTGGTATTTCTTTTCGCAGTAAATCTATTTAGCGCCAAAGAAAACTATCTGCCTCATGCTTTGGGCTCTGGCTTGTTCTAATTTTTGGATTGCTTAGCTGGTTTATAATTTTGCAAAATTAGTTATTGAGTTATGAGCGGATTAATAATTATTTTGTGTGATTAAATGAAATAGAATATTAGTTCTACTCTTTGCCTTATTTATTACATATTAATTTAAAAGTATATTGCATGAAATAGTTTCACACATTTAGCCGAAATCAACTAAGAATATATAATATTATTTTCTAATTTTAATTTTTTTTTAGCTGAATATGCAAATATTCCATTAAATGCCGAACAAGAAGCAGCTTTAGACTCGTGAGATTGAGCTGAATGTTGAAGGGAATTCCCGTTCTCGTCATTATGGTTTGATGACGAGGATATTAATGATAATTTTTTTGTTTCAGGTGAGGAAAACAATAGTGAAACATTTTCTGAAAGTACAGGGTTTATTAAGAATATGACGATAGAACTAGTTGAGTGGGCAATCGAATCGGGTTTAGGTAGAGACAAGATCGAATATTTTGACATAAAATTAACGTTCCAAAAAATGCCAAAACTCTCCTTAAGACCCGTATTAGAAATAGCCTCCAATTAGAATCCATAGCCTTAAATATTTTATGTCTCCATCTATTTTAGAAGGTTTTAGGTGTAAGCAGGATTTCCCAGTTTATAGGGGACTCAATACAAGTCATTGATCTTGGAATTGTCCCCAAAATTTTAACCGCTTTTGTTAAAGATGAAATGCTGGTGTTTAAGTAAACTCAGTATATAAAAAGTAAGTTAGATTTATGAATAGGCAGTATTCCATTAGAATTCGCTCGTAAACCCAGGTCGTGTAGAAGGCTACGGAAGTAAGGGAGTTTATTTTGTATACTGGTATTATTGTTTTAAAAAATATTGTTAGCGACATAATTTTCAATCATCTTCTTTTATTGCATTATTCATATCGATTGACTTCTCAAAGGGATTCGTGGAACCATATAAATTCTGAGTCAGTAAAATGTTAACAGAATATTTCCGAATATATATGGTAAACATAGGGGTGTGACAAACATTGATGCATTAACGCCGTTCTTAATTCTAGTATTTTCCATGACGATTATCGCCGTCGTTTATAATTCCTTTCGTTATCTCCATACTCCCTTCGATTTGGAATGCCATTCTAAAATCTAATTCGCAATCAGTATTGGAGGAATATTTGATCCGACATCATCGTTAAGTGACGAATAATAACCGGTTAATATAGTTACATCCTTCAACCAGGTTCGAACTTTTTGGAATGATAACACATTCTTATGATTTATACTTTACAACCTGTTCTAGGACCGAAGCACTCCAAGCTCTTTCGTGCTTAACTTTTCACATTTTAACTTATAGGTCCGATTTACGTAGAAGCATCAGCACATTGTATAGCTTCATGCCAGCCTATAGTACTTGCATGAAAGATGGGTCGGGCCATGAGTTGTGCACTCCAACATGGGGTCATAGTTGTGTTCATTTCCGTCACCGATCGTAATCAGATAATGAAAAATCCATTTTTGTGTATAATTTTACAACTCGACCACCGTGATATGCTGGCCTAGAGTACAATTCGTAACAATGTAATTTTGTAAAATGTCCCTAAAGCTCACAGAGCCCATCCAGCACAAAATTTTCTACTTTACAGCTAGCTGAACCCAAATCAAAAATCGGAACAAACCTAAATTAGAAGCCAAAACAAGATCTATTAAGCATGGTCAAAAACGAGTGGGACCCAAACTTTTTAAATGGAGAATTCATTTGGCTTTAATGAGCCTAAAATTATTTGAATGTCTAATAGATTTTGTTTTTCGATCTAGTTTCGGTTTAGGTCCGTTTTTGGTTTAATATTGCAATGGTTGGCTGGAATATTTTTAACGAATGTATGAGGCTTTTCACCATCACACAATAACTCATTGGAGAAATGTTATAGTTTCGATCCCATCACGGCTTTGATTCCCACAGATCAGGCTTATAGGGAGGAATGCTTGTGGGTTGAAATATTATGTTTTCCTAAAAAATGGGTGTGATGGCGAGAAGCCTCTCATGCGTTCGTTACAGTGGTGCCCAACATTTGACTTCTTTGGTCAACCCAGAGTGTGAGTAAATTTAAAGTTGCGACACTCTTTATAGTCCTGAATCGCGTCATTTTGAAAAGTTTAAATGTGTTGTAGTGTTAAGTGTTAATGGATCCCCATCACCGGATCCCCGAGTATTTCGTGTGCCTGACGCATGTAACAAACCGCACTCCGAAGGTGAACTGCGGTATTCGTGGTTGTGATTGGAACGCGATAACTCGTTCAGTCACCGAATACTTTTGAACATACGCTAACCTAACCCAAGATTTGTACGGTTGTTGGCATCATGTGTAAGTCCCAAATTTGGCATACTACGTCTGCAAGGGTGAATCTTGCGATTCTTGATATAATGTGACGATGAAGTCGAACATTCGCACTTTGTCAACTTTAATTTTCCTCGTAATTTGCTTATAAGGCGGCATGGCAAATAACGTAGACGAAAATACCCTGGTTGTTAAAACAAACAATCCACAGCAAGATGGTGCTGTACCTGAGATAGCCTCATCAAAACTAGTTTACGAGGTTTTCAACGTTCTGAGAGACTAATCCAAAAAGTTCGTTCTTAAAAGACGAGCTAATGTTCGTCGCGAATAAAATTACAACTGACAAATAGAAATTTAAGCACATTCTGCTTTCACCCTCGGCAACACATCTTGCAAGATCCTCCAACTGTTGAAAAGTATGAAACAATCAAAAGAGTCTTAATTGTTCGCTACGCCATTTCCGAGGTGCGGAAATTGGAAACAGTTCTGAAAAAAATCGAAATTGGTGATCAAAAACCATGCGTGATATTTTGCATCAAATTAAATTGACAACTGATCAGGCTTTGTAGAATGCAATTGTAAAGATATTTTAGAATTTTAATGAATCTCCTCTTTTAAAGCTTTCGAAATAGCTTTATGTAATGAACGATAGCAGAGCCTCCTTAATATAAGAGCCGTAAGATTCCGCCATTTTTTTCCAAGTGCTTTCCATAGAGGGGAAGCTTTTTGTACTTTTTCATACCAACCAGTGTATTTTAGTATTTTTTTAGAAGCTTTTTTGTATATAAAAACATAAATTCTTTGTTTGAATTTTCAATGTGAATGGTTAATTCAATATTAAGGAAAAGCATATTTTAATATTGAGTCATATTATGTTGAGTTAACGCAAAAACATTTAAATTAGTTTAACACAATTTTTTATTTTTTTTTTGTTTGTAGAAACAAGAATTTGTTTATGTGTATGTACAGAAAATTAGAAATTAGTATAGAGTGTTCCATAAAAAAGTCAGCATTATTTTTCCAAAATAAACGTTCGTTAAAAAATGCTTTTGGTGTAGCAATGTAATATGGGGATTATTGTGTTTTGGGTTCTATTTCAACATTGTTGATGACAGACTTTGAAAACTGTTTTTTCGTTACTTGTTAAAAATTTGATTTTTCATCACAATAAATTCGCAGCCGATATTGTTTCATCCTGTAGTATAAACAAAACAGAGCTTCACCAAATAAAAATATTATAATTTGATAAAGCTTTTCGCAATTACTAAACCTGTTAAAAGATGTCGCTTTCAAATTAATAAATTAATTCAAATTACCCGTATAGGAATTGTTACACAAATTGAAAGGGGGTCTCCAGGTTAGAACGGTTGTAACGGGCGTATCTTATAGCAGGCAGCTCGTTGTATAAACGAGTTTAAAGTACGACTTGTGAACCATTCAGTTATTAACAGTATACAAAGGCCTTGGGTTATTTTATTGAATTCCACACAACAACGATCCCAGAAAACGTGCACGAACGAAGCTATAAAAATGAAACTTGAAACATGCATAGCCTTTCAAGACCAGTAGATCTGCATAATCAATTGAACCAGCCGGGAATTACTACAATGTATACGAACTGTCTGTCATACACCTTAGCCGAGGGCCTTTAGCATCAAAAATCCTCAATAAATCCTTGTATTAACAAATTCGTGTACATTGAAAGAATTCCCGCCTGGATTGGATCGAAATAAAAAAAAACAAAACATTTTTCTATTATTGTTTTACAGCGCGCAGCAACTATGATGGTGAATATCTTACGACGAAAAGTTTTATTTACGCCAACCGAATAATAAATAAAATTTATAATTGTTTTGAGTTTTATAAATTATGTTAAATTATTGTATTAAAGATTTCGCACTTAACATACAATAATAATGGTTTATTTTCGTAAATAGTTATTTAATTATTTTACACTTTTCTGTAATTTCAAGTAAATTTATTACAGAGACATCTGTAAACGGATTTTCAAATTACAGAAAGCTCGGTTTTGCAATCGAATAAAATTGAAGTTTTTTACGTTTTGTTCTGTTTTGTAATAATATTTAATTAAGAAAACCATGACAACGTTGATTTTTTGTATACAAAAATAATAATAGATTTTGATGTAAAAATTTTATTATATTGTTTCTACATGGTGATTCATAAAATTTCGTTTCAGCTCACGTTTTCTCTTTAATTTTGTTATAAATGGAGAATGTTTAGATAGCTATTAAGTGCATCGTTCATCTCAAAAATTCTGAGGTGCATGTGACCAGAATTCACCAAATAAGTTAAATTTTTATAAAACTAAATTTTAAATTGGATGTAAGAGGAATCAGCGGCACCACCCTTTATTATTTTACTTTATAAACCTACACAACTAAACGGAAAGCTCATTTTTATAGAAGATTAATAAATTTATGCTCCGCTTTAGTTTAAATTTACCAAATAAATACTGAATTATGATGGCTGATTTTCAAATATGTGTTCTTTGAATAGTTTATTAAAAATATAAAATTAAAACTTAGATGATTTGTTTAATTTTTTATTCATAAATTCATGTTCAAAAATTTTCCATTTACCACGGTTTCTTATGGTAATTCAATAAAAGCTTCCCCTCTATTGAAAGCTCTCCTTTTAATATTACGGCTCTTCAAAATCATAGATGGCTCTGACGATAGTCACCAGCATTTATAATAATTTCCAAATTGTAAATGATGAAATTTCAATTCCTTGTAGTGGAATTATTGGTAAGGATTATGACTCATTGGCAATGCAAGATAAACTTTGAGAATCTTACTTTAGAAATTCCTTTTGAATCTACATCAATTCTTCTTCATCTATTAACATCCTCGTCTAAATTAATAATTCCTCCAAGAAGTGTACAGATCATTAATATAAGGTCTAACAATATAGAAGACAACGTGAAATACTTGTGTTTATCTAAGGAGATATTGTCGGGCATGTTTGTATGTTACGATATATTTTCTTTCAAATACTGGAACAATACAAACACTGATCGCTTAAAAACCTGTTTCATTATCGTACCATAATCAAAAAGAACGTGAATCCATTAGACGTGTTATACGTGAAGGTGATTTGCTAACTGCCGCTCATGGGGTTAAACATAGTATCCCAATAAAATCAAATACCGTACCACACCCATTTATCAAAAATTATATCGAATCCGGATGCAATTAAAAAGGAAACAAACAGTCAACTAGATGAAAAGCTAAAACCAAATATATTGGAACCGAGTGCAAGCCCTTGGAGTTTTCCCCTTTTAGCTGCACCGAAAAAATCCTGAGACTTAACATTAGACTTAATAAACACATTTTTATTAATCACTTGTTTTTTGTTTCGCAGGAAAAATTCTGCGAAACAAAAAACAAGTGATTAATAAAAATGTGTTTGTTTATTAAATATAAGTGTGTTTCGCCAAGTGCCTACCGCAAATACCGTATAAAAAGTATAACATTAGACTGCTTATATTCTCTTCCAAACATTGTTTAAATATTGGATCAATTAGGCAAACCATCACACTTTATTAGTTTAGATATGACTAATGGGTAGCACCAGGTACTGGTGCAAAACTGCTTTTAATGCTATAGTGCTGGGCATTTTCATTTCAATCGTATGTCATTTGGTTTGAAAGGAGCTTCTACTACTTTTCAACATTTAATGAACACACTACTTTCTGGACTCAGTGGCTTAACTTGTTTAGTTTATTTAGACAATATTGTGATATATGGGCAAAATTTATATTAACACAAAAGATTACGGGAAATACTCGATTGTCTAAGAAACCATAAATTAAAATTAAATCCAGTGTCATTTGTTTCGACAAGAATTAACTTACTTAGAACATGATGTAGATAAAGCAATATAGTAAATTTAGAATAGATTAGTATTTCAGAATCGATTGAAATTCATACTAAAATTAATTATCGTTATTACCATTGAGGTGCTGTAGTCGATGGTAAAATTCTGCATAAGCTTAGCTAAAATAATAAGAGTCTATTTTTAGTCATCACTTAAGTCAACAAATAAACGATATAAAAAACTATTTATATAACGTAAACAAATATATTCCAGTAAATAAAAATTTGACTTTTTAAATACTAAAAACTAATTATTATAAAAATTATTCTATGTGTTTTAATTAAAATGCCTTAATAAAACAAATAGATTTCGTAACACAAACTACCTGTGGTTTATTATATAATATCCTAACATTCAAACAACGTTGATGCCGCAACAAGATAAACGAGAAACTGATATTGCCGACAAATTAAACGATTTGGTTAGCATTTGAATTCAAAATTTGAATTTGATACAATACAACACACATACGCCAATTTTAGAGCTACAGATACCCAGCTTAAGAATACGATCAAGAAACTACAACGGCAGGTTGGACCCATCTACTAAGCTTTCAATTAACGCAATATCAGCACACTTTGATACACCATCACGATTATTTTAAATAATCAACAGTGGCTACGGTTCATTATTAAAGAAATGTCCTTCTTTAACAGCTCCATCGAACTACAACTCTTCGGTAAGGCATAATGTAGTACATTGTGACTAAATGCCATTTACAATTTTCGAGACCATGTAGGTTTGATTCAATCCGCCACAAAGCAGCTTTCCTAGAATTCCAACATACGATGGAGCTAAAAATATGACGACCTCATTCTTCATCAATATCATGTCCATTGCAAATGGTGAAAAATAAAGACAACGCGGCTATGTAGGGGCTACGGAAGACTTACCAATTCCTGAACGTCACCCTATTCCCCACATCCAAAATTTCACAATGCAATTACATGGGTGCTCTATTTTTTCAAAAATCGATCTCGTGCGAACATATGAGCTGATTCCATATTCGGCCTCAAAAATGCTGCTAATATTAATTTCAGCGTTTCATCAACGGAATCGTGAGCGAACTGGCATTCTGGTTTTCAAAATGTGTCGGTATGGTAAACTAAACTATCACTGAATCATCTTGTAACTCGCAGAGATACTTGCCCCAACTCAATGTTTCTTGATTAGAAGCATATCAAAATGCATTCATTTTGCACATTTTGCAGCATTCGCTAAACGCAACAAAATATTGCATCACCAGTCCACTGATGCATCAGCACAGCTATATGCGCACGCGCAGTCTAATAGCAACTTAATAATCAAAATCTCTGAGAACCTCTTGGATTTTTGTTGAACAAATTATCAGATGCCGAAAGAAAATATTACACTTATTTTGCCGAAGAATTCAATATCTTCACCGGCTGTAAACCGTTTACTAGAGCAATTTTCTATAAAGCGGAAGGATTCCGTTCCATCCAAGGCAAGAACGCCATTTAGATTTTCGGTCTCAATTTACCACAGAAATACAACACAAGCAGAAAAACATAATGTGGTTGCCGACACACTTCCAAATAGAATTCTGACCAATTTCTTTTGCTGATTTGATAGTTTATTGTGAAATATCTACATTCAACAATCGCCCGTACATCCCAAATACATTAAGTCGAACTCTGCACTCTGCATAATATTCCACATCCAAAGTGTACGAGTAACTCGCAAACTCATCATTTCAATATAACTTTGGCCTATATATGAACAAAAATGTAACCCAATGGGCGAAATCTTCTTTAGCCTGCCAAAAATGTAAAGTGTAACGTGTGACGAAATCACCCCACGAGAATTTCCAAATCCCACGAGGTAAATTTGAACATATATTAATGTAAATATTGTTAGACCACTTTCGCTATCTAATGAATTCACATATATTTTAAATTTTGTAGTTAACTCTTCCGTAAATATTGTCGTAAGACCAGTAAGTACGATAGAGAAGTTTGTGCTAAAAAAAATATTAAAAAATTACACTGTTAAATTTATTATTTTTCTTATTGGAATTTATTTGCAAAAGAAAATTATAAAATTGGACTAAATTTAAATGTTGTGCCGTCGAATTAAGAAATATTTACAGATTCTAGCTGACATTTTTGTGATGGTAAAGCATATGGATCTAGTCTTAAGATTTAAGTAAAGTGTTTTTTTGAGATTCGTACTATTAAAAAATATATTTAGAAATTGAGCATTGTTACGGGTTTCAAATAATATTCCAGCCAATTCTGGAGGCGTCCACGGGGTTTCACTAACATATTCAAAGAGATCACAAAATATTATGAGTCTATATAGTTAATGCGCTAAAATTATCATGGGTTTTATTATGTTTTAAACAATTCACAATTTTGACAAATATTTCTAGTATAATGAAGAGCGGGCTAAATATATTTACAGGTCCTGCACAAAATTTTTTGTAGATATGTCCATAGGTTCTCACTTCTCACTCACATTTCCGAATTCCGATTCTAATGGGTTTTGCAATCCCTATAATAGTATTGATATGTTTTCATTTGTACTGCCATTACCGCAGGGACGTCCTCGGAATCTCGTCTACATTTTTCTACCGCTTATAATATTTTCTGTCTATGGAGTGGAAGTGGGTCAATTGTAATGAGTCTAACAATGATTTTTGAATTTTTGAAGTACCTTGATTTTGACATAAATATTATTATTTTCTTCTACAAGATATTAGCAATATTTCCAATTGGATTTTAAATTGACATTCCCAAACGAGTGACGGACCCGTTGTATTAGAATTGTAGTATACGTTATACTCGCTTACGGGGTTTGCAGTCCGGGACCGTTTTATGAATCCCGGGACTTCGGGATTCATAAATTTCGAATCCCGGGATCCTGAGATTGAAAATTTGTATGAAAAACCACAAATAATTATATTCCATAATAAAAATCTCGTTCCTTACATTTTCGAATTATTTAAAAAATGCAATTTTAAAAACATAACGCGTTAACCGTTTTATCGTCCAGCCTGGTTCTTAATTTAGAAATAATATTTCCAGTAGCGGAAAATGCTCGTTCCAATTCCACGCTTGTCGGTCAATAAATCAATACATAAACTCGCTGCAAATGTGCGGCTCTATGACCGTTTTGTTCAAATATTCTCATTTCTATGCCGATCGCGGTTACCAGTTTAATATTTGTTAATATTGTATTACTTACAAAGCGATTTTGAATGGGTTTTAAGCTAGAACTAATACTATACGTTGCAGTTCATCTTCCGAATTCTTTTCCTCGACTAAATCGATTGAAACCACATCATTGGTATTTTCGTTGTAATAATCTTTGCTCGATGATGCAACATTTTCATCTGTTTCACATTATGCGTCTGCTGCCCCATGTATAATCCTTAATAATAGCTAATGAAAATTTTAATACGGTTGCTACTTCGGACAGTAAATATGCCTGTTACATTAAATGCAGCGTCGCCGTTATGTAAATATTTTAATATTCCGTTTCTGCTCTTCTCTGCTTTATGAGGGTTATTAAAGAATTTACCAACTCGAGAGCTATTTTCTTACTTTGGTTTTGTAATTTACTCAGCACAAACTGAAGGGCGGCATCGCATGTGATTAGATTAGCATCTCTCCTATAAATGGCTTTAGCAGTTAATTTAAGAGGTCGCAAACCTGATAGCAAACTTGAGGCCTACTCAAATTCATTCTCGGATATATTAATATTCGAGTTTATATCTAACCAAGTTGTTCCAGCGTGTTTTTTTGTCTAATTTCAAAATCTTGCTTTCAATATTATTTGACATACTTATGCAAAACACTGTCATTTTTTATTGGAGAACGTCGAAAAACTCGAACTATTTGTCGTATTTGGTCGATTATATTATGTTAAAAAGTTTTTTATTACGTTATTTCAATTCAGCAGAACTCAATGTTTTCATAAACTAATCCCGCCAAATTTAGAATTTTGTAGTCCTGGGATTGGAATCCCTATACTTACGATGAACCTTGTTTTAGTTATAAAATTTTAAAATTTTTTAACAAATTTTCCAATGGCCTTTCTTCGTTGCACGAGACTTCAATGAAAAATTTTGTTCTACAGCAGTCAAAAGTCCCATATATATAGACATGGATTTTGATGATGGTATGAAGTATGTGCCTTGGTATGTACTTTAATACAAAAATGTTCGTATGACCGAACCCAGGGACCGACCGTTTGTAATTTTTGAATTACTAATCGATTTTGTTTTGTTTGTCTAGAAATGGTTAATCGATATCTCATCGATAGAGAAACCTTGTGTCCAGAACGTTATTATTATGAAAAGCTTTCAATTACAAAATAATTCATGTATACTTAGCAGATTCGAGCCGCATATAAAATTGTCAACATTGCTCTATTTCACCTACCCACCTGATAAAGCACTAAAATAATCTTAATTTCAGCTTAGCGTCACAATTATAAGAGATAATAATATTAAAATTTCTTCTCATATAAAATATAATGTGTATATATACAACGTCTTAAGATTGTATAAAACATCCTTGTTAAATTTTATACTACATTATGTATATAGGTAGGTAAAGTAGGTAGGTAACGTTCGAGTAGTAAGAAACGTATTTTGTAAACAACACAAAAAAAATTACGAGAGTTTTCCTTTTATTAATTTTCTTCCAGCAAATATAATAGCCAAAATTTAATTAAGCATTAAAATAAAAATACAATGAACGAATTATTTTTATTATTATTATTATATTACATAATTTTGTCCTTATTTTTAAGACAAACACTTATATTACAATGATCTTAATCTGTTTTCGTTTTTATTTTTTTGTGAGTGTATGCCTTAACAAGTGTTTTTATTATCCACTTTTTCTTAAAGACACGAAACAAGAGAAAAACGAAATCATCGTTCTTCTTTTGTTTGCGTTGTCCTATTTTATTCCCTATACTTTCATTATTATTTTTATTTTCCTTATTCGTTTGTGAAAATGGATACGAGTATGATGTATGAGTTGAGACATGAACAAGTTCCAAATCACTGTGCTTGAAATATATTTTTACGTGTGAAGTGCTGAGTATTGTTTGAAGGAAGGCCAATAAATATACCTAGGTTGGCTATAAAATAGTCGATAATGCAGATTACGACCTTGCACCTTTAATGTATTAGATGTCAATTTTCAATGATGTTTAGCAAATTTGATAAGGGTGCTAAGCTTGTAACAATTTTTCTAGTGGCACTCTGTACCAAAAAATCCGCTGCAGGTTATAGAGTTACTATACATCGTCGACTTGAAATGCACTATATTTCACCTGCAGCGAAGCCAATTCTACAAAAAAATTACTCATAAGCAATATGCTATCTTTGCTTATCCTTGAATTTTAGAATATTTTATTTCTATCGTCTAATTTGTTGCTCAACACAAAAATTATTGGGCGGTATTCCTTTGAATTTATTTGTTGAATATAGTATCTTTTAGGAGTAGTCTGTTATTTCTCAATTAATGAATTAAAATTTATGAAAATTATATTTCTATGATCAGCACAAATTTCTGCCAGTTTTGCCGTCTGGGGAAAGTGTTAAAATTATTCTTAAATTATTTCTGGGTTTTTCTAGAAATCGGGTTTTATTTGCTTCGTCTTTTAGGTGAACTTTAAAATTTTCTTTTTGCGTTTTATCCGCTCCTGGACCAGCCCTAATTTTTTCCCGTGTGCACTAATATTTTGCACAAATCTAAATCGGCATGAAAAGTTTAATTTTGAAAGTCGAAAATTTCCTTGCTGCAGTTAATGGTAAAAAACTCATACTAATTTATTTAATATGAAAATCAATATTATTACAAATTTTGGGCGTTCGATATGGATTTTTACTGGATTTTAGAAATAAAACACTCAACGTTTTAAATTACAAAATTTGTTTCCTAAATAAATGTGAAGTAAGCCGAGAATTTCATCACAGAAAAATTAAAAAATACTATCGTGTAACACTCAAACCGCAGCCCAGAGTTTAAAAAAGTAATTCGTTCAATATCGAAATATTATTCTAGTCCAGAAATTGAATTCAAACTTTAAATATTGAAATATTAAAATTGAAAATTAAAAATTAACGACAAGGGTTGTCTGAAAAGGTTCCGACCTACATAACAAAGATACAAGATATTTTTTTTTAATTTGTTTTTATTTCTCTACGTATAGTCTCCTTGTAAAATCATACACTTCTCCCAACGACATACCATCTCATCAACCCGTCCAGATAGTAGCGTGTTTCGACGAAAATCTCTGTCGTTCGAGCACAGCTTTGAACAAAAGTGGTAAACCAGTTCAAACCTGAATTCGTGGATTGAAACCGCTGAGGTGTGAGATGGCGCATTGACGCATTGTCTCGGTGTAGCAAAATCATTTTGTTCTGCAAATGTGGTCGCACAAAATATAGCCGCAATAACTTTCCCACTTTCATCTTCACCCAAGCAGTTAACGACTTTGTTTAAAATCAGTCGCCTTAAATTTTACGGTAGTAAATGAAGGTGTATAATGTCCCCGCACGTACTGCCCAACTCGTCTTTGTTTTGCATAGGCGAAAAGGTCCGAAACTTTTCAGACAACCCGTGACAAAATAATAAAAGTTTAAATAAAAAGAAATGAATTGATTTAGCACTGTGTAGCAAACAGGATCAGCTCGTAGAATATCGGTAATAACCAACAATTCTCTACATAAAAACACCGGCTGAATGTGTTACAATACCAAAGAGCAAGTCGTCGTGCTTTTAAAAACATCCTAAAAAAAGGCCATTGACGAAATGTATTCTATGCGATACCGGGTCCTCTAGTTTTGTAAGGGAATCAAAAAAAATAGGCATGACGGTTTGAGACAATGTGGTATCGAGATTCAATAACATCCAAAGAGTTTTTGGCGTGGTATGCCTTGCTGCATCAAAGGCCAGTACCAAAGTGTATTATATACGACACGGGCTCGTGTTATTCAATTGCCATGGAGACGTTTTCTGTGATCTCTAATATTGCCGGCCGCTGTAAAGTATTTTAACACTTAAGTGTTGGTTGTGATTGTATGGAATAAGCATCATTCAAAGATTTCTCACTGGTTGCTTATATACGATGAATGAGTTTGTAGGGACTTTGGGCACAAATTTCAAACGTATTGACTTCCTAGATAGGCAAACGCAAATACAGATGAAGCCCTTTATTGATACACCGCCAATACCTTTGCGTAGTTTATGGGCATTACGACAGAAGATTGGCCATCAGTTGCTGGCTCGGTGTTGGGCGATGGCGATTGCGCATAGCGCTTAACGTTATGCGATGTACTTGCGGAATTAGTAAATTCGTAGCTTTGTGCCTTTGATTAGAATAATCTCACTTTCCCGAGTGTATGGCAAGTTCGATTCGTCAAGCCTCCTTCCGACTTGGAATATACCGTCACTAGAGATGAAACAGCACAGCGATCGAAGTAGGCTGTTGTCTAAAAGATGTTCCCAGGAATGGCGTCCTGATATCTCCTTACCTTTAAATGTGTTTCTCTAACTAGCTTGACCCATATCTCTAATACACAATTGCGATTGGGCATGGTAATGAAGCCTCTCGAATATGTTGTTGTGTTCAAATATCGATGTTGGATGAAACTTCGTCACGTCTCACGGTTTCTGCATGCGTTGCGATCATTGATTTGGTTTCTCCTTCATCCATTTTAATCGGAAACTGTTAACCACAGCGGATGGCTCTGTAGTAATTAAAAATCAACAACACGAGACCGCAGTTTGAAGCCGAGACATCTGAGTATTTCCACTATTTCCTACTGAAACTTGATTAATTTCTCGATGTTGTCTAGGCTGGTCATCACGTTTTTGACCTAGACGTCTCTGGATGCGAATTTAACTGCAATTGGATATTTCTCCTATTTGTGACGTGCTAACTAAAAAATGGTGCGAATTGCAAGATACGGAGCGCTGATAATACTGTACGTGACGGTGCATAAACTCTTACTGGCTCATGTGGAGAAAGTCGTCATAAGATCCGCTGATAATTTCTAGGTTCGGGCGCCATCAAGATAAAACGAATACAAATTGATGTGTGCGAAAACGGGTTATGAAAAACCTATTGGACTCAGAACATAGTTGATCGTTCTTGTGCAGTACTGCATCCTTTCATGATCTTCCAAGTAGTTCCCATTGAATGGTAGGGATACGGTGAATCTTTCATCTTCATTGCAATAATGTGTCGATAAATAGTCCTGTTCACATGCCGACTAAATGTACATTAATTCTCGAGGTGAATTAACATCCGCGATTTCTCAAAATGACCGGAGCGTGTCATCGATCCTACGCCTCATGATCGGCAAGTTCAAATTGCCTCAAGTGTGGTCATTAGCAAAATGTCTCCAATTTGCAGGCTCTTACAAAAAAGATATTCCTTTTATATGAAATAAAGAATGTAATATGGCGTTTGCATATGTTAAAGATGAAATAATTAAAAATGTAGCATTAGCGCATTTTAATCCTGGCAACCCAATCTGTTTAACAAGCGACGCGTCTAGTTACGGTTATTCAGGAACGGGGAAGAAAAACGCGGCTTATTATAGCAGAACTTTGAGTAAGGCGGAACAAAATTACAATGTTGTGGAAGAAGAGGGACTTGCAATAATTTTTTCGGTATGGACATTTTCAATTATTTAATTGGATATGCATTCGTTATAAAAACCAACCACAAATCTATCTAACGAAGAAAAGACGAATTATATATTCCAGACGGAATTATCATGTGGGGTTACTGGATTATACTACCAAAAGTATTACAAAAAGGAATTTTGCAAAATATGCCTGCATCACATTTATGGCATGGTTAAATGTAAATCGATTGCACGTTCATATGATTAGTGGCCCAACATGAATGATGATTTAGAAAACGAAGTTAGAAATTGAGTGTCATGTTTATCGGTTAGGCCGGATCCTGCTAAATCTGAGCTGATAATTATATAATTTACTAATTAAAGACTCGTTTTCGAAGTGGGTTGAAGTATTTGTAAGAAAGGTTTTTGGAAGTTTTGGTTTTCCTGATACCATAGTAACCAACTGTGGTACACAATTCACATCAAATTAATTTCAATTATTTTGTAAATCTAATGGAATCCATTATATTGCTATTCCTCCAGGATATCCATCTGCAAATAGCGCAGCTGAGAGTTCAGTAAAGTGTTTTAAAAAGAAAATTTATGCAGCACTCAATCAAATAAAATTGACAGACACGTCGAATGATAACGAAACACTGGACTTTATAATAAATAGATATTTATTTGACTATCGTCTTTCAACACATTGTTCCACCGGGGAATCTCCAGTAAAAAAAAGGTTTCAAAAAAAATTTAAAGATTACACATACAATTTAGATCTCAGTAGTACAGTAGCAGAAAATACAGATAAGAGCTTGCATAATCAAGGAAAATATTCGAAGGGGAGGCGTACTGGTAAATGATCCGGTTATGATTCGTGAGTACAATAGCAATATACATAAAAAAGGGTGGATAAAAGCTAAGATACTGCGAGTTTTAGGTACACAAACGGAAAATGATCGTCAAATAGTGCGTCACAAAAATGGTTATTCAGAAATTAAGTTGAAACGTTCGGTTGTTCCAAAGGGATAAAAAAAATGAAACTAATTGTAGTTTGGCACCAAATTCGAATACTCATGATATATCGTATGATACACTTTCCAATTTGGAAGAACCGGTTGTTCACTCGGGACCAAGACGAAATTTAAGCCTCAATTCGTTTAGATTTAAGATCAAAAATGTTAAAACTAACGTTGAAATATTTCATGTTCAAGAAAGTTAAAGGAAGAAATATGTAATGATGTACGTTTAGTTTATATAATATTATTGGACAACATCCCTGATTAGTAAAAATAAATGTTAACCCTCTTGTGTTTCACTTCACGAAATATAGAATTAATTAGTTTTTCACACTCATTAGAAACTCATGTGTTTTATTTATGAGGACTATAATTAAATTACATTATACATAATACGGTAGATCGGGGCAGGTTGTTACACTTTTTCCATAATTTTGTGTAACGTGAAAAGCATAATGGCGAATTTTATTGTGTGTATTGGAGTAAGTAAAACTGAATTAAGGCGACAATATTTTTATCCATTTAAAGGCCTAACAGCAAATATTATTGTACCGGGGTGCCCAATACTTGCATTTAATGCACTGTACCCATTCCTCGCCTGGTTAACTTTCACCGTAACCGTCGGGGCAAATTATACAAATCCATTCTGTATCTTCGTTTAAGTTTTTTGTAGATTTCTGTTTCTTTGCAGTTCTGTTTCAATTCGAAACGGTGAAAGATAACCCACCTTGTTTTCATTGATGTCGTAAAATAATTGAATGTTACTATATTCGATAGAATTTGAAGCTTTATCTATCAATACCACAGAAGATGATAACTCTTGATTAATAATTTTAATCGATTCACTTGCCGGTGAATCAATAGAGTTTAGGCTAAATTCGGACCGCTCCATAACAGTCGCATCCAAAAATTCTTCACCCGAAAATATTTCACGATTCATTGGTTCTATTCCCGTAACTTTAAATCCATTTATTATATTATTTGGTGTGAGCGCTTTAAGAAGGGCATCAACCTACAATTGCGGAATATTATAAACCGTCATCACCATCCTGGGTGGTTTCGCATCCATACATCTTGCACATTGGACAAATATTTTTTAAAAGGACCATATACGCTTCGATCCAATGGTTGCATTTTATGTGAACAATGGGGTGGAAATGAAAGCATCGCAACTCCGATTATTTAGCCAAATTTATGGTATTAATGGCCAAATGCGATTCGTGATTATCGAGGAGCAATAAGATTGGGCGAGTCAAAGAAGGTCGAACATGATGGATAAAATGTTGCATAATTTGAAAAAAATCTTCAGTTGTCATCCAACCAGATTTATTTCCTGAGCCTATGAGAAATATATTTCCAACTAATACCTAATAGTCGAGAATCCCTGGCGATACCGAGGCTTCAGCTCAACTATGTCTTTGGACGATACCACAAACAAAATTATCGAAAATTTCGCTGGTATTGGAATAGACGTAATGAATTGTCATTAAATTTATGTCAATAAAATCCTAAATTTGTAAACATTTTAATAATAAAACAATTTAGTTCTGTCAATTTGGTAGCAAAGGAGCCAAACGCCAGGAAGCGATATCCGCTGTATTATCCTTTGAAGCCACATGTTGCAATTTTATATGAGGAATATTCTCTAATATTTCGGATGTGCGATTCCCAATGAAACATTTCCAACGTCTAGGTACGTCAGCAAGCGACGACAGGACCATTTTTGAATCGGTCAAGGCAAAACATTGCGCATTGCTGATTTTTAACTCTCGTTCAGTGTATTTGATTAACCTGTTCAGTAAAACCGCTCCACATAATTCTAATCGTGGTAGGGCGACTTGTTTTACATGTGCTACTTTTGTTTTGGATATGACAAGTCTGAGCGTTGATTGTGTAGTCATCAAAAACCACGGAATTTGTATGCTTTCTAACTCGTGTAATGGTGATTTATTTGCCACCCACTGCTGCTCTATATCTGAAGGAAGTGGGTCGTCCCAGCCTAGTTTTCTCAGCCATAGTTTCTGCATGTTTATTTTGAATACGATAATTACTGATAAAATCCATCCTACTGGATCGAAAATTCGTGCGATCTGGGACAACATCTCGCGCTTTGAAAAAACAGTTGTATCTGCGAATTTAATTTTAAATGAAAACACTTGATAGTGTTCCATTGAAGCCCCATATTTTAACTGTTTCACTGTTGTCATCATCTTGGCCAGCATTTCGGTACGATGTTGTGTCACCATTTTGGCATCTTTGATTGTGTCAGCACCAGATAGGCTAATCATCTACATAGAAATCCTGGGTTGCTATCTTGAAACAATAATTGGTAATGTCAACTTGTTATCTTCAGAAATTTGGTGCAATGTCCAGACAGGTAAGAATGGTGCGCATGAAGTTCCGTATGTTACCGTGTTTAATTTAAAGGTTCTCGTTGGCTCGAATGTTGAGTTTCTCCAAACAACTCTTTGATAATGTTGATCTAGCGGATTTACTTTGATTTGGCGATACATTTTCTCCACATCGGAGGAAAATGCTATGGCATGTGTTCTAAATAACATTAGAATGGAAATCAAATCCGTTGCCGATTTTGACGATCCATCGAATACTACTCTTAACGCAGTAGTTATGCTTTCACGCTAGACAATTGCATGGTGAGGTAAAAAAAAACACTCGTTCTCCCGGCATGTTGGTTCTGTGGATTTAATTTCGTCCATGTGCCCCAGATTTAAATATTCATTCATGAACGTCTTGTATTGTTCTTGTAGTTCACGGTTTTTCTTGAATCCACGTTCCATGGCAATTAATCGACTAATGACTGCTGCCTTTGAGTGTCCCAGTTCTCCGGAATCCTTTTTAAAGGGTAGTCAAACGACATATCTACCTTCAGAGTTTTGTGACGAGTTCTCGAGAAAATGATGCTCGCATGTTGATTCTGCTTCAAACATTTCTGATATGGTTGGGACCTCCTCTATTGTCCAGAATTTTTCCAGTGACGTAGACATATTTTCTTCCTGAGTGATTGAACTTAGTGCAATTAAAGTATTTGACCTTTCGTGGGTTGATCCAGATATGACCCACCCGTATTGAGTTGATTGCGCGAAAAGTCGATTTTGAATGTTAAAAGGATCAGCATTGAGTACCTCAAAAAAATGTCTGCTCTAAGCAGGATATCAATTTTACTTGGAATGATTTGAATAATTTGCTTATTAGTATTGTCAACCCATTCTGCATCAACCTTTATCTGCGGAATTGTAGAAGTTAATTTGGTCAAGATTAAAGCTTCAAAGGGCTCGCTGGGCTTGAATCTTGATTGTATGTTGATTTTTACACGCTTCTTTCCGCTATGCCTGATACCGGGACATTTGCAAATGATCGAGCATGATTTAGTTGTCGAACCAAACTTTCGCTGATAAATATGAAGTGAGATCCTGAATCTAATAAAACTCGAGCTGCGTGGTGTTTGCCAAGTGAATCATGAACATATATCACTGCAGTTGGCAATAGTGCAAGACGGGACGTGCGGGTTTTTATTGCGGTATTGGTTACAGCCGTAGACGCTATGCTAGAGTTAGATGATGAACTGGTTTCTGATTTATTTGAAGTTAGCAGTTCTTTAGTTTGAGAAACGGCACTGGCGTTGCAAATACGACATGAATAATCTACTGAACACTCATTGACAGCATGTTCTTCTCTCAAGCAATTATATTATACATCAGATTGATAAGCAGTTTATACCTAACATTTGTTCAATTCGGACGTGTTTTTCATTATTTTATAATTTTTAATATTTTAAATTGTTTTTACCAAAATTCATGACGAGCTTTAATTTTTTTTTTTTTTTTGAATTGAAATTGTGTGTTGTTGAACTGAGTTCTTAGTGTTTTAGTGACCTATTTATTAAAAAATTTAAAATATGTGTGAAAAAATTGCTGCATTTGCAAGACTGATGGTGTGTTTGATAATTTTTTTGTCTGTAAAGGAATTTTTTGTGATCATATAGCGCATTATACATGTGCTGGCATTAAATCTAGATCATTAACTACCTTTAAAAATGCGATTATAAATGCAAACGGGATTTCATGGTTCTGCCCTGATTGTGATCGAAATGTGCAAGTTCTATTTCATAAAATCGAGGAACGTTCGAATAAGATTGATAAGTTAGAATCTGTGTTGAACCCCCAATTAAATAGTATTCAACTAAATCGTGATATAATGACCACTGATAACCATGCCAGCAATATTAATGAACGACCAGTAACGCGATCGCGCGGGAAATTATCTACACCGGAGGTTAATAATAAACAAGCAGGAGTTATAAATATGGGATTACCCCAAGATGATACCGTGGCGAATAACGCTATCATTGTTGTTCCACCACCACAAATTTCGACGTCATCTTCGACTGCATCAACATCAAATTCGGATTGTTCGTCCTTGCCGATTGGTATACAAACCACATTAACTCAATCAGCGTAGTCGCAAAACGATGGATTTTTATTAGTAGGATACACTCATCTGTTACTGATGAACTATTCAAAGGCTTTTTAAATGATAATTTCCAGCTTAAAACGGTTAATGCAATCAGAATGGTTCCAAAGGCTAAAAACGGAGGCCAGTATGAATATGTATCCTATCGTTTCAGTGTTGAAGACGAAATATTTACCACCATATTAAACTCTAAACTTTGGCCGTCTGGCATATTTATTAAAGAGTTTGAATTTGCGCGAAAAAGTAATTATTTTCGCTTGTCGGGGCCAACCAGACAAACCACTTGACTGCTAGCAAAGATCTAAAAAATACCACTACCTACGGCACTAATGGTGTACTCTCTACTATTGTCCGTACGGCGGATAAATCATCATGTTTAACACAACCAGTAACCTCTACTAAATTAATTGATGCACTTTGTGATGTTAATGTCGGCTTAATGTACTTTTCATGCACCAAAGAATATATAAACGATCGTTATCAGAAGAGCAATGGCAAATCCAATCACGTTGAAACTCAGACTGAGGAGGAAGCTGTGTCAACACAATCAACGAACAAATCATTACTCAAATGTATAAAAACCAAGTTACTTCCAAAAAAGGGCGGCAAATCTATCTATCATGTGGATTTCACAAATGGATACGATTTCATTCAACGGATTCCTCCTCAATAATTTGATTATGCTGAACCTCAAATTACCACTTGGATAAAGGGGAATTATTTACCATGTTCTTCTGTTACGATTTGCGCATCTATGCAAGCCAAATTAGACAAATGTCAAATTAAAGAATTCTTAACAAAAAAAGAACTGAAACTGATAAACTGCTATTCCAAATCTATAAACTTGTTTACAAAAGTATACTTAATTGAAGGGAAATCCATTATAGTTGTCTCACATCAAGATAAAACCAACTGCACTGATTTAATCTATGTGTTAGATATATTAAGGTCATATTTACAACATAAGCAGGAATCATTTGACATCACGCTTGACATCAAATGCTTCGTAGATAAACTTAAACTGGCTCTGGATTACATCTCCAACTGTTCATGCTCCAATATCAAATGGGTTCTAAATATACCGTTTAACATGTCAACATCTTTTGAAAGAGCTTTGTCGTCTCGTTGGATCACTGGTGAGCCTTCCAGATTTTTGAAGTCTGCCATTAAGAACAATGTGCCAGTTTCATCTCCTTCATACTATGCTGATACTAGCGCAGGTTCCTACTATAAGAACTCTGTTATGGAAATAATGTTTTATATTAAACATTCTGACAGTATCATTAAAAGTCACCTCCAACACTACTACAGCAAATACATCCATTTGATGCCGTTCGCCTCCTCATCTTTATTATCATTGCACATCTTCGTATTTGACAATCTAAACAACAAACATCTTGAGGAACCTACAATTATTCATCAGTTTGGTTTTGATGGCGATCACCTAGTTAAATATTGTGAGTCCACAAACTCTTTTTTGACATTTCAAAGATATATTTTCTGTTCCGCTGGCACTGAAATTATGCTCGATCTCCTGACATATTCAAATTTACAATATATCTATGCAATAGACAACATCATGTGACCCATCGTTATTGGTGTTCAGGGTATTCCAGGCTGTGGAAAATCTACATGGATCATAAACAATCACAAACTAGGCTTTGATCTGGTCTGATGTGCCACTAAGGAAGGTCTTGCCGATCTCAAATCTAAAGTTGCCACCCGTTGTATTAAGGAGAAGATGGATTTCAACAAAATTGAACTTAACTATAAAACGATTGCTTCATACCTAATTAATGGAACCCGACGTTATGACTCAGTGTTTATTGATGAATATATGATGATACATGCAGGTTATATTGGACTGGTGGCCATGCTCAGTAAATGTTCAAAAATATATCTTCTTGGATAATAAAATCAAATTCCATTCATCGACAGATTACACCATGTTAATATTCAATTTTACGATGCTAATAAATTTATTACGAATTCAGATCAGCTAAACATTACATTTAGATGTCCTGTTGATATTACATTACCACTAAAATAATATTATCCTGATATCAGTACCAAAAACCCTATAGAGGTATCAATGGGATTCTTCAAACTACCACCTGATTTATCATCCTTGCCTGTATTTGATCATACATAATATCTAACTTTTACCAAGGCAGATAAGCGCTTATTAATGGACCGGCTTACCTTACCATCTTCCAGTAAAGTTTTAACTATTCATGAGGCACAAGAACTAACGTCACCAAATGTTATATGCGTCAGAACAAACACTCATCCGATTAAACTTTTCAGTAGTTTACCACACGCAATAGTTGCAATATCGAGGCACACGTGTTCATTTAAATATTTCGCACCTGTGGAAGATGATTTACTCCATTCGTTGGTGATGAAGGCGCGCCATTTTAACAACAGTTGTCCTGCTATTTACAAATCACCAAATACTACCAAAACATCTTCAAAACCGTGTAAAAATTCAGCCAAGGTTTCAGTGGTTGACACTTAGGCCATTTTTGGCCCATTGTGATACCACGCATTCACCTATTCACCTACTCACACAACTACAGTATTACCACCTGCACATTGCAAGCTACATGTCAACCTGTACATTGACATGGACGGTGGGTCGGCGCTGAATTCTGCACTCCATCAGAGGGTCTTAGTGGTGTTTATTAACATCACCGATCGTAATCGATGATGAAAATTCGATTTGCATCTAGCCTCTGATGGGATTCGAACCCAGTACCTCCCGGTCCAAGTGCCGAAGCTTTAACCACTGGACCACTTGTCCGGTAAAATTCAGCCAAAGATGTCATTACAATTTATTATCAGAATGTAAATAAAATAGCATCAAAAGCATCCAAATTCTATCAATTTGTTCATCAAACAAACTACCCTATAAATGTAATTGTGGAAACTTTATTAAAACCCGACATAAGGAGCAGCGATTTTTTTTGGCCAGGACTACGTTGTTTATAGATGCGATCGGTCTCCTGAAACTAGTTCGAAGAAATCGGGTGGTGGCGTACTGATAGCAGTATACATTCTAAACTGTGGAATGCTCCAGTAACTTTAGCCCCATCGAGAGTCGAACAGATTGGTGTAATAATCAAAATCAACCAAACCAATCTAATCATCTACGCAGCATATATACCACCTCAATCAAATAGTGATCATTATGCAACTTACATTGATGCGATTGATGAAGTTATTAATACAACAAACTCGTCAGATTTAGTTCTTGTGCTTGGTGATTTTAATCTTCCAAATATAACTTGGAATTTGGACCCAGAACTAAACTGTATTTCACTTTGCAATATAACAACAGATGCGGAATCTTTATTTGTGGACGCCATGCTTGGTTATAATTTGAACCAAGTAACCACAATTGCTAATAATCGTGATAGATTATTGGATCTTGTCTTCAGCAACGACATTGGCACCTTTAAAATTTCTGAATCCCTATTACCTTTTGTCATAAATGATGTTAATCATAAATCTTTGGATATTGTATTTGACGTAACTAAAATGGCGAGATCAGAACACCTACAACCAATGAAATACAACTTTAAAAAAACTAACCGTGTGGGGCTACAAAGCTACCTGGAATCCATCAACTGGCAAATAACTCTCAATTACAATGATATAAACGAAAATGTGGGCAAATTTAATGACATCATGCTTCAAGGCTTCGAAATGTATGTACCTATGTGCTGTAAACCACAAAATGCTCACCCTCATTGGTTTGATGATAGACTACTTAAATAAAAAATCGGAAGTCGAAAGCGTATTCCAAAATGTTGAAAAGTGGGTTAGAAGCGGACAAAACTACGTTTCTACAACATAGTAAGGAATTTGAAATTTATTTCAAATCAAAATACAGGTCGTATCTTAATCAAATTCAAGACAACATCAAAGTAAATCCAAAACAATTTTGGAAATACTTTAGGAATAAACGCGAAATTGAAGGATACCCTGCTAATATGACGTACAACAATACCTGCTCTTCAAACGCCAAAGATATAGCTAACATGTTCGCGTCGTTTTTTCAATCAGTCTATAGACCAAGCACTACTAGTGGATTGTACAACCCAACAACAACACATCAATAACTTTTCCGGTTTGGAGATGGTTGCGGTCTTGACGATATACCCTCTTCTATTCTGAAGGAGTACGCTGAAATTTTAACAATTGCATTATGTTATCTATTCAATCATTCCTTAAACACCGGCGTGTTTCCTGACAAATGGAAAATTTCAAAAATTACTCCAATTTTCAAATCGGGTAAACGTGATGATATCTCATGCTACAGAGGAATATCAACTACATCATCAATTCCCAAATTATTTGAGTTAGTACTATGCAACAGCTTTAAATCCACAATTGCACGTCATATATCAATAAACCAGCAAGGGTTTATGCCTGGCCGATCCACATCGACTAATCTGGTTGAATTCACCAGTAAACTAATTAACGAGATAGAAAAACACCGCCAAGTTGATGTGTAGCGTACACGGATTTTAGTAAAGCATTTGATTCTATCTGTCATCATAAAGCACTCCAGAGTTTATTCAATTTTGGTTTTTCTCTCGATTACATAAATTGGTTTAAATCATATCTATCAAACCGGTGCCAATTTGTAATAATGGGAAATGAGAAATCAAACGTTATTAAAGTTACATCTGGTGTTCCCCAAGGATCACACCTCGGGCCTTGGATTTTTATTGTTTTCATAGACCGAATAACCGAGATAATCAAAAACTCAGACGTGCTCATATTTGCACATGATGTGAAAATTTTTCGTACTATTAATGGATGGTTAGATACGGAGAAACTTCAAGAAGACTTAGATAGATTAAGTGAGTGGTGTGATCAGAACTCACTATACTTAAATATTAAGAAATGCAATATCATGTCTTTCCATCGTAAAAGAAATCCGGTTATAACTTCATACAAAGTCAAAAACGAAGTACTGCAAAGAGTCAATGAGATTATAGACTTAGGTGTTACATTTGTCAAAAACGCCAGTTTCAATAGGCATATTGAAAATTGTATTGCGAAAGCGAATGCCATGTTCGGATTTGTTAAAAGATGGACAGGTGAATTTAAGGATATTCAAACCTTATGTCCACTCTATTTCGCTTATGTTCGATGACAACTGGAATACGCTGTAACGGTCTGGAACCCATATTATGCTGTACACATAAAAAGAATTGAAAGCATTCAAAAGAAGTTCCTGATTTTTTTATTAAAGAAAAGTGACTGGGATTACGACCACAACTTACCATTCCATGAAAATGTGGCTCGCTTACCTCCGTACACAACAAGATGCACGGATTACAAAATATGCACGCTTGAAAATAGACGATTTCTCTTGGGAGCAGCTTTTATTGGTAACGTTTTGCTTGGTCACGTAGATTCAGCTTACATCTAGGAAAACATATCAATTCACGTGCCATGAAGAACATTTCGAAACCATGAATTGTTAGCACTTGAACACCATTCCACCAACTATGGAGAAAACAACCCCATTAATAGGGTGTCTAAATCTTTCAACTTAATCGACGACCTATTTGACTTCAACTCATCAAAGGACAACTTTAAAAATATCCTTAAAGATTTTTTTCTAAATTTTTAATTGTTTAAACCAAAATTTGGTTTATATTTTTCTTTTTCTGTTCTAAAGTTTTTTGTTGTAATATAATTTTAACTATAACTGTAAATAATCTGAAATCATACATGTATATTACAAAATAGATTTCTTTAAATAAATAAATAAATAAGCTAATTGTCGTTGATCCACTATTGACATTTTTTCGGAATTTTTTACCATTTCCACAAATAATGTTTACCACTACAACATGGACATTTTTCAATGTTGGAAGAACTATGCATCGATTTCACTGCTCTACTTGAACCTTTTAACACCTTTTCTTTAATTCCGCGTGAAACGTTTTCCTTCGCATAACAACGATTATTTAAAAATTCTAAGAACTCATCAATTTGTTGCTTGCTGAAGGCTGATTGAAGAAACGATCGATGTGTGAAATTAAGATAGGGCGTTTTTTGTTATATCGCTTAACCAACGAGTCCCAAGCTTCAGAATAATTAGCTTCAGTCAGCAAAAAATTTCGAATAATGTTAAGCGGTGGACCTTTTAGCATTCCTTTCAAAATTTGAAATTTACGTACTTGGGAAAAGGTATCTACATTATATGAACCGACATATAGATAATAAAATGACTGCCAGGTTTCATAATCTCCATCAAACTTATCGAAATACATACGGGGTAATTTAATATTGACTGCAGACTGAATCATCGACCGTTCATTAATCGCTTGTGTTCGACCAGCAAGGTTTTCTAAGAATATCTGTTGTTGGTCTAACAACTGATCAAACGAATTATTATGAGTGGGTGGTGGATTTGCTTGTGGCTGGATTTACCGAAACCATTCTAGTAATTTGGAATTTGTTTCGAAAAATTTAGTCTCGAATTCTTCCTGCTTGAGCTCAACATTTGCATTGGGATTGGTGTCAAGTATTGTAGCAACTTGAGTTTCATAAGATTGAAACTCATTCCACAGATCATCCATGTTTTTTAATCGTATACCTCAATATCACAAATTGAGGTATCTTGATTTATTATAAATGCGAATTTTTTTATTACGGTTAAAGAAGCCATGACGCGACCACACGTACTTGTACTGCGTTAGTCGCCATGAATCGTACCGTTTAGTTAACTGTACTGGATACCGATATAATGGTTTAATTATGCGCGAAAACTGCGGCGGCACACAATGGTTTTGTTACGCGCGAAAACTGTGGCGTCACTTGAAAAAGTAGCTTTGTAATTAACCCGATTTTTTGCACTTGCTACTGATAAAACACGTATTTTCCGGCGATTCATGATCGTAAATTCTTGATCATTGAAAAGGTAAGTATTTTCATAGAATGAGAATTGTGAATGTTTAATAATGTTTTGATTTGGTTTTACATTTAGGTAGTGGCTTGATGACAAGTGCCAGTTAATTTATATGGATTGCAGTGTTGTGCAATTGTATGTAAAAAACTGTTTTATACATTTTTTACGTAAAAAATGGTAATATACTTAAATTACTGTATAAAACGTATAATATTGTATAAAATCAAACGCGTATTTAAAAACCTTAGTAAAGTCGCAAACCTTAATATACGAAACGTAAATTTGTATCATATTAATACATTTAATTTTATTCGATAAAAACTATATTAATAAAAGATGCTAAGTTAAATTAATATAAAATACGACATAAGCATAACTACAGAAGTCGTTATCAAAATTTACACTTCGCAAATGCAATTACTGCGAGGAACACTGCGTAAAATATTCGTAACTAATTCAAAAACATCAATTCTTATTTATTTATTTATTTATTTATTTATCAATAATGACATTTTATAATACATTGTTTTTTAAATTAATTAAATTATTTTTTATATACTAAATGTCTACTTTATCTTTAACGAATGTATGTAATAATTTATTAAATTGACCGTACTCTAATTCTCGAAGTTCACCTAGCATGCAATAGTCACCCAATGAATTATACAACTTTACTCCATTATATCCCAGCGACCGTTGTGAAAATGATTTACTATACATTGGTAGTCTGAAGTGTGTACTCCGAGTATTGTAAGTATGAACATTTCTATTAGAAGAAAGCAAAGTATCTAAATATTTTGGCAGATCTCCCTTTTCCAGCCTAAACAAGAATTTTAACACATTAAATTGTATCCTCTGTTTGATTGATTTCCAGTTTAAAATTTCTAACATGTCTTTTATGTGTGTTCTACTTTCCGCATTCAAGATACGTCGCATGAATCGATTCTGAATTTTTTGAAGACGTGTAATTTGAGTTTGATTCATGATAAACAGCACAGAAGAACAATAATCAATATGTGGAGTCACAATTGATTCATAAAAAACAACTTTTGTCTGCATTGGTAATTTGTCTTTAATTCTGGTGAAAAATCCAAGTTTTTTATTCATCTTTTTAGCGATATAATCCAAATGATCGTTAAAACTTAAGTGCTCGTCGATAATAACACCAAGATATTTATACTGTTTTACTCGTTCGATAATTTGGTTGCCAACTATTATATCTGCATTACTCTCGAACTTTGCTTTGATTGATAGGAGCATGTACCTCGTTTTCGAGATATTCAGTGATAGTTTGTGAAACATCAGCCATTTCCGTAGACTCTCGAGATCTTCGTTTACTTTCTGCACTGCTTCTGGAAGAGTTGCTGCCGAAATAGTAAGTAAAGTATCATCTGCGAACATATTTATTTTGCAATTTTGAATAACGTCGACTATGTCATTGATGTACAGAATAAAGAGTAACGGACCCAGGGCTGATCCTTGAGGTACTCCGAGATTATTTTGTATTAGTGACGATGTGTAATTATCAATTTTCGTATATTGTTGCCTCCCTTGAAGATAACTGTTAAACCACTCTAGTTCTTTCCCAACAACTCCGTACTTGGTTAACTTTTTAAGTAGAATACTTCTATCAATGGTTTCAAAAGCCCTTTTAAAATCTAAAAAGACTACAATGATTACTTTGTTGTCATCTATTTGACTTTTCCAGCTATCCAACATTAGGGTTAAGGCCGTTTCACAAGAATGGGATTCTCTAAATCCAGATTGTTGATCAACCAATATATTGTTATCAGCGATATGATTTACCAGTTGGTTTTTAATTACTCGTTCCAGAACAGTCTCATACAGTGGGAGCATATTTATTGGTCGGAGCTCTTCTGGCATGGTTGGCTTCGAAATTTTTGGAATGGGAACAACTGTTGATATTTTCCATGAATCTGGTACCACTGCTTGCCTTAAACTACAATTAACTATATCAGTAAAATGTTCAGAGAACATTTGATTCTGCATTGCATCCATCATGACAATTTTGTTTATACCATCTATTCCATATTGCGATTTTATTCTGCTTATTATTTTTAATATTTCGGTTTGTGATGTTTGTTGGAATTGAAATTTTTGTATGTTCAAAACAGCATTAGGAAGTTCAAAATCCGATATTTCAGGGATGTTACGGTGAATATCTACCACGCTGGACACAAACGAGTGATTTAGTGCATCTGCTATCTGTTGTTTATCGGTGAGTGTTTTGTTATTAAATTGAATACTCCACTGCATCGTATTTTTAGTCTTATACATAGATTTGAGAGTTTTCCATAGCTCCTTTGGGTTATATTGGTTTTCAATGAACTTATTCTTGAAGTATTCAGATTGTTGCTTCCTTAACGATTGTTTGTAAATATTTCTAGCTTTTCTATAGTTTTCCCAATTCTCGCTTGAATTTATTAATTTCAGAATACTAAAATTACGCTCCTTTTCTTGTCTTAATAATGACAAATTTTCTGAGAACCAAGGGATTTTATTTCTACTTTGAACAATTTTTGTTTGCGTCAGTTGTTTAATCGCATTCTTTCTTACGTATGTATATGAAAAAAAATTTGGATATTCATGATGTAAAATGAGAAATGGATTTGAAATTTTTGAATTTATTTATATTACTTCTAATTTATTAATTATAATTAAAAGTAAAATATTTGTAGAAAAATATCAATAAAATTATTTTTTTTCAAATAAAATATGGTTTGTTTCTCAGCTACTAACTTATTTTTTAGAATAGAAAAAAAAATCCACAACACTATGGGATTGAAGTGTAAAACGATTAATCATCCAACTCATTCAATATTAATGCTATAACATTTTAATGTATTCTGTTACAAAAATTGTTTAGATGATTACGAGAAATCATTACCATCTTTCGACAAGATTATTTAACTTGACACAGACAGAGACATCTGTAGTGCAATTTGTTTTCGATCGATTATTGCTTAAAATAAGAATTACATTGCTTAAAATAAACAACTTCATACTGCTCTAATATTGTAGCAAAACGAAATAAAAAAAGTGTTGCGCTATGTGACGTGAGGAGTAAAAATCCAAAAATTTAGGTGTCATTAGTTATTGTCAAATGTCAACACACAAAAAAAAAATAAAAATCGAAATAGTAATATCGATTAATATTACGGAGTTTTCAGATAGGTTTGCACGAATTTCTTTAAGACAGCTATCTTAGTTAATCCCTAAGAGTCTGTTTGATAAAAAATTTCGACTAGGGAGGGACCAGTTTCGAATGTGATCGAAGATTTAATAATTTCAGTGCAAAGTTGGATAAGTTTGGGTGGCTTATCGTAGTGCTCCAAAAATCTTGTGGATTTCTTATTTCTTTTGAGTATAAAGTATGTGATATTCCACTTTCGTTTTTGTAAATGAGCCAATTCTCATTTCCTTGGCCATTTAAATTAGTTAAAACTGATCGATTTTATCCATTTGACTATCAATTAAAAGGTCGTTATCGTAATTAGGATGCACATAATAAACTGGCGTTTTTCGAAAAATATTTGTAGTTTATCTCTTAATCTTACCTGCACGTTAAGTAATAGCCACATAAAACCAGCATTCGCTAAAGTAGTTTTTCCACGTTGGAAAGTGTTTATAAGATTAAATATGGGATCAAACAATTCTTTTGAGTTTTTTACGCTTTCGATAAAATCTTTATTAAAAATAAATTTAGATATATTTGCCATAACTATTTTGGTGTCTGACAAATTTAATTGGCCACGGAAATTTGAGGATTGAGGATTGGAACATTTACAAAAACAAAGTGGAATTTACCAAACTTTATACTCAAAAGATTCCAGACATTTTTTGGAGCACTGCAGCGAAGCCACCCAAACGTATCCAACTTAGCACTGAAATTATTAAATCTTTCAGCATCGACAGCGCACTAGCGCAGATTGAACGGATATTTTCAAATCGGGGTCAAATTCCTTGCCTAATTCGAAGTAGCCTGACATTTAATAAGTCTAACAAATTAATTCATATTTATTAATATTATTCTTTAAATAATAAAGAAATTCGAATTAGATTTGTTGATAGTGATGATAATGAAGATTTGCGATAAACCAAAATTTCATTAATGTTACTTTTAAAAGTAAAACTGAATTTATAATAAATAAATAAACAATTTTTTTGTTTTTTATTAATAATTATTATAAGCAAAAGTAAACAAAATATTTATTTTTCAGTCAAAATTCTACTTAGTTAAGAAAATTAAAATATTCGAGCCAAAGAGCCATTGGTATAGTTTCATTTGACTTTTAATTTAATAAATAATAGAAAACTCACTCGAAAACGGTTAGTAAAATTTTAATATCTCGGGCCAAATTTTGATTTGCCGTATTCTTATAGCTAAGGCTAAGATGAGCGATACATCGAACAAGCATAGTTTTGAACTCCAACTCATTCATACGAAATATCGTTTTCAAGCAAATTTGCACTATCCTTGATTCCTTGGCCGTAATAAAGTCCTCTAGTTTTGGAGCTGGTGTATTTGGAGCTGGTGGATATAATTATATTATTTTGATATAATATAATATTTAAATTTTTATATACCTGATTTTATTTTTCGATTTTTATTTTTGTTTTTTTGTGTTGACATTTGACAATAACAAATGACACCTAAATTTTTAGATTTTTTCTCCTCACGTCACATAGCGCAACAAATTTTTATTTCGTTTTGCTACAATATTAGAGCAGTATGAAGTTGTTTATTTTAAGCAATGTAATTCTTATTTTAAGCAATAATCGATCGAAAACAAATTGCACTACAGATGTCTCTGTCTGTGTCAAGTTAAATAATCTTGTCGAAAGATGGTAATGATTTCTCGTAATCATCTAAACAATTTTTGTAACAGAATACATTAAAATGTTATAGCATTAATATTGAATGAGTTGGATGATTAATCGTTTTACACTTCAATCCCATAGTGTTGTGGATTTTTTTTTCTATTCTAAAAAATAAGTTAGTAGCTGAGAAACAAACCATATTTTCTTTGAAAAAAAACTAATTTTATTTATATTTTTCTACAAATATTTTACTTTTAATTATAATTAATAAATTAGAAGAATTATAAATAAATTCAATTCAATTCAATTATTTAAAGTTCAATTCTCATTTTACATCATACCTATATCCAATTTTCTTTATATAGATACGTAAGAATTGAGATTATGAACTATAAGTAATTTTGAATTAATTACGTATAGTTTTTGTATATTACATTTTGTAAAAAATTGTTATGTGTAAAATACGTATTTTACATGTAAAAAACCGAGTATATTACGTAACGAAAAAAACAGGCACAACACTGATGGATTGCTACTATTACAGAGATAAGTCACCTTAAATTGATACATACAATTGTTCAATAATATAATTTGAAATTCTTCCAGATCAGTGTTCTCAACAACAGCTGTTATTGTTTACTTACCATAAGTGAAAACAAACTTTTCTCTTTCACTGCTGCAGTATACGTCTGATCACCCCGAAATTTTGTAAGCAACTGACAATTTAGAGAGAGATCGAATTACTCATGCACATTATGTGTATTTTCCTTATAGTGTTTGAACAAATCGCTCTTTAACAACCTACCCTATGTAACAATCTGCCCCGGACTACCTTACATCACAATGATCTACGCGGTGTAGACAATGCGGCATAACACCGGGTGGTGGCAGCTTTCGTCACTAATTTCTGTTGTCGACCCTATAAAAAGTATGGTTGTTTTGTAAGGGTTTCGGAACAATAACCCTGACTAGATAAATCTTAAATTAAAATTAATTCATTCCACAATCCCTTCTTAGTATCCATTCCAACATCTTGCTGCTTGCATACAAAAATCGTTAGTAAGGGCGGATTAAATGTGGTAAAAGCTTCCTTTGTAAATGTCTTGAAGCTGATAGTCCAAAAAGTTGTCATAATTTTTTTTTTTTGCTGTATATTTGATATATACAAACTTATATAGCATAGCCAAAGCATATTCGTGTTCATTTTGGGCAGTTTCTGGTTATTTATTTCGTTTAAGTACATAAATTATATTATAGACCGAATAAATTATTTATTTATTAGTTTTTATGGTTTCTTATTGTTCTTTCTTTGTTATCAAATTAATTTAAATGGAATTATTGATTATTTCGTATATTCGAATTGTCTTTTATGGTTCTTTATATAAAAATATATTGAACGTAGAGCAGCAACACCCGCACTACACTCACTATACTATATAAGATGTTATTTTTATGATATCTAAGACTACAAAAACGAAAAGCGTCACATGGAGATTAATTTTTTGACCTAGTTGAGGTTATCGAAACACTATGGGGTTCCTTAGCCTTTACGATTTTATCAACATTATCAATTATATATATGGTACGATACAAAATGTTTAATGAAAAAATTTTTTTTTTATACAAAGCTCGAATTATCTATATAAACGAGTATTATATGTGTGTGAATGTAAGTCAAAAGTTTAACTTTAAGTTCATTTTGTACATAAAAACAAAAACAAACATTTCCTTTTTTATTAACACATTAAACATACATAATTAAATGTTCTCTCAGCATAAAAAATATTTGTAACATATTTTTGCATCTCATACACGAATTATGTTATCTTTTAATAAATTTTATTTATTAGTTTTATACATTTTCTGCTTGTCTTAATTTTTCCGTTTACTTTTATGTTTCATTAAAAACGTTTCGTTATAATGTAACGACGTAACACACACATACACATACAAATATAGGATACCCAGAAAATAAACTGTGTTATAAAAACTTTGTACCTTTTTTTTGTTCGGGTGTGTGTGTGTATTTTTTTTTTTTAATTTTTAATAAACGGAAAAATTAAATGAGAAAATTTATTTCAATTAGATGAAGGAAAGAAAAGTGTTTTTTCTCTCTGTATTATACCGCGCTCATGGTATACGCTTTACACTTTATGAAAGTTTATCCTTTTTTATTTTCATTTCGTTCGTTCGTTATCCTTGTTGTTTTTGCGCGTTTCGTATAATGGACGAGATAAAATTGTTAATATATTTAGGTTTTTATTTTTTCGGGAAAATTGTTAACTATAAATAAAAGATTAACTACAACACTAAGGTTTAATTAAAGATTACACAGTACAGTAGATCTTCGTTGTCATTAAAAAACATAAAATTAAAAAAAAAATGGTACGAAAATAAAAGCGAAAGTTTTTCTTTTTATTTATTTTGGTATCCTTTCAACAGTGCTTTGTACTGTTATGAGCTTTTAGCTTTTAATTTAAGTGAAATTATGTTCGAGTTGTTTTTGTGTTGGGGGGTTTTCACGTACAGGTAATCCGTTTCAAATCTTCCTTATTTAAATATTGATAGCTCAAATATGGAATAAATTGTGGAACTAATGTTGAATACAATATTTATTTAGATCCATTCTTTGTTAGTTCAGAGAAATATGATCTGCTGCCGGTAACTGACATTTGAAAAAAAGAACCCCAGATATTCGCAACTGGTATAGGCAAAACACAAAAGCAATGTAAAATGTAATGTCGATAACATATTGTGATGTCCATAACAACAACATAGTTTTGCAACAGGTAGCAAAGAGGAGTTTATGATGTGGTTCCTAGCCTCGTTAAGTTCTTCAAGCAGATGCATGGAAGATATTCCAAAAGTTTTATTAGTGAAGAAATTAGCAAAACCATCACATAGCGGTGTACAGTTTTTTTTAAACAATGCTAATCGTTTATAACTGTTGGTGCAAATAAATATTATACCTGTATAAAGCGGAATTCAATGTAATGTTTAGTTATTAACTTACTGAAAAAAATTTATAATTCCAGTTACCGATATTCTCTTTCAATAAATTTTTCCAAACAGCATCCAAGGCTGATTAGTTACCATAGGCCATCAAAGGAGGTGTTAAATCTCCAAGGTTTGGCCAAGGCGTAAACTTGGCTTTGGATAATTTAATGTTTTGGCTACCTACTAGATTACCACTGGTGAGGTCTAGTAGATAGTAATGAGAAGAGTGTTTTACGTGGTTAATTAACTTCTGCTTTATTATACAAATATGTTTTTCTTTTATACAAATAAATTGCATAGTAAGCGGTTAAGAATAAGTATTACATACAATATAAAAAATGCTTATATAGTTAATGCAATTAATGCCACGGTCGTTGCATATATATAATAAAAAGTGCAAGTTGTCATTAAATATATAATAAATTATACCATGTTCAAACCCGTGATTGAACATACTGCGGGGCTGTACAATTGAGAGACCTTGGCCGTGGCGTTGGCCGTTGTGGTGGTGACATGTCTTTGGAAGAAACCCGGTGATTTTTCTTGCGTCTGCAGAGATATAACAAAATTATGATCACCATGGTGTAAGTCATCACGTAATGATGAATGTGATGCCCGACATTAGAAGAGTCCATTGATTTAGGTAAGGCTGTTTCCTTTAATTTTTGTTGAGCAATGGCCATTTCAAGATTAATTATGTCCTTATTTAAACTGAGGTCCGCTGAATTGTTGGTGCCTCCCTCTGATGGAATCGTCGGTAGCTCCGATAAATATGATAAATTTTTCAGTTCACTCTGAATCGTTATTGATGCAGCAAAAGAAGAATTAATCATATAGGATTTTTCGTCGATAGTTGTGAGATAGAAATGCCCGTTTTTTAAAGTAAATTTCCGATCTAGACTGAGTATCCCAGAATTTTGCAGCTTCTTTGTGGTTATCTGACGATCACATATTACATCAACGATTTTTGGTGCTGTTACTGAAAATAGCCATTTGTTTGTGTCTACTGGCCTCCAATAGTTCAGTTGGTGCAATATAGTTGTTGTACAACCGTTCAAATTCTGCGCTACATGTCTTAATAGGTTCATTTCACATTGTGACTGATTTGAATGTATGTTGTAAATTGGAGAAATGGTACATAAATATCCATTATTTTTAATTTGAACGCATTGTTGTAGTTCATCGTTAGTTAGAGGAGCGAAACGTTCTCGATGCATATTTACTATGAGGTATTCTGTTGTTCGCATTATGTGTAATTGACCATTTTCGAATATGCTAAAGGCATCTGGATGAGAAAGAGGATATGATTATTCGTGACTCTTGTCTGCACGGTTAGCAGGTTGTAGATGTACCCAAGGCTATTATCGTTATCGCCTTCAGGGATCATCATGGTTGGTGAAATATAATCCTTAATTTGGTTGATTTCCTCTTTCAATTGTTGAGGGGCCAACAGGGCTGGATGGATATGTCCTTGATGGGCATTTATAATAACATCAATAATAACTCGTTGTTTATCTTATTTGAATAGTATATGTTGTAATAGATTGCACCGTGTCATAATGATCACCATCTATGGATAATTGTTGGGTTTTTCCATCGACATATAAGAACTGCTTGGCGATAATTTTAAAATGATTAAAGACGACTCTCTCTGTCGTGTTTAAATACATTTATTGTTGAGTCTATATATTCCTCATTATCTTCTGCCTTTTCCAGTTGATTCTCTATATGTGAAGCATTTCTTTGATTCATGATGCCGAAAGCATCACCGAGAATGTATCCTATTGTATCACCTATGTCACGTTTCCTCAGAGTGTGGTCCTTGTTTGTTGACATGAGTAGGGCATTTTGCGATGTAATTTCCTGCATTTGTTCAGTTAGCTGGTGTACCACTACATCACAGAGTTTTGGTCTCTTCCCCCCCCCCCCCCCCCCCCCCGTCCACCTCGTTTGACAAGGGTTATTTAGATGACTGATGTAGTATTCTATAGCGCTGATGTCGTCCCAATATCCTGATAGGTTGTAGTTTACAATTATTTTCTACCGCAATGCCATCAGGTTAACAGTTCCGGTGTTGTGGAAATATATGCCGGCGTCCGTTGGTAGCGGTTCTACAGTGCTTTCATATGTTCCATGGGAGAAAATCCCTTGCATCATGCCGAGCATCAAGATTATTAGTCTCATCGTTGGTCCTTTTTTGAATATTACCTTATTGTGATATACTTGTCTTTTCTTTTTAACTTCTCGGGGAGGTTGAACACGTAAAGGTATCGTTGGTTGTTGAGGTTGCTCGACCGGTGAATGTGTATTCGTTTGTTTGGTTTCGTTCTCATGTTCTATTGGTAGTCGTGAAAGTTTGTGAATCGGTCTTTTTATAAGAGTCCCTCCCGGGCCACGAAGTGAGACTACTCGAACCTTTTGGTCTATGCCTGGATGTATTTCCATCACCCGACCAGTTAGCCACTTTAATGGAGGAATTTTGTCCTCTTTGTAACCTGGTACCCTATAATCATGTTTGGTTGTTCATCTGACCATTTTCTTCTATATTGAAATTGATTTAAGTACTCGCTATGCCATCTTCTCCAGACATCTTGTTTAATTTTTTCTACAAGTTTCCAACGTGTTATGCCGTGAATGGTTGTTTCTGCTACTATATCTTGTAGAATTGCTTTTAGAGGTGCACCGATTAAAAAGTGTCCAGACGTTAAGAAGGTAACATCTGTAGGATCGGTTGATAGTGGTGCCAGTGGTCTTGAATTTAAGCAAGCTTCTATTAGTGAAGTAACCGTTGATAATTCTTCAAAAGTCAATGTTGCTTCTCCAATGACTTTTATTAAGCATCTTTTTACTGACTTAACTGCCACTTCCCATAGTCCTCCAAAATGTGGTGCAGCCGGTGGTATAAAATGCTATGTTGTTTCATGAATTACGAATTAGTGCAGCTAATTCGTGTTCAAGTTGATTTTTAGCACCGACAAAGTTGGTACCATCTACGTGCAGTGAATCTTTTGTATGCCGCGATGAATGCTTCACTAGTTAGATCACTCACCGGCTCAATCTGTGTGGCCTTGGTTGTCATACAAACAAAAATCGCTAAATAACCCTTGTATGCCTTGTGACCTCTTCCCTTTGTTGTTCGAATCAGAAGAGGTCCCGCATAGTCGACTCCAGTTCTCAAAAATGGTCTTCCGGAAGTAATCCGGGTTGCTGGTAAATCACCCATTAGCTGTGTTCCTGTTTTTGTATTGAAACGATGACATCTTGTACATTTCGATATGAAATGTCTTGTTAGATTCCGACCGTGGATGATTCAGTACCTGGTGCGAAGATGAGCCTGGGTTAATTGTGTTCCTCCATGCATTGTTTGTTTATGTGCTTGTTCAATCAATAGTTTAGTAATGGGATGATCTCTTGGGACAATAATCGGATGTTTCTCGTCGTAGCTCCAAGAGGTTGTGTTTTGGACTCGGCCACCAACGCGTAAGATATCATCCTGCATGAAAGGAGACAAAGATTTAATCTTACTTTTATTTGCCACTCCTTTCTGGTTTGTAAGATCGTAAATTTCGGTCCTGAAGCGTTGCCTCTGTGCCAGTTTAATCAATACTTGGGTAGCTTTTTTTAGTTCTTCTATCGTGGGAACTTCTTGGTTGTTTACAGTATTCCTTCGGCTTTTGTCAATAAATCTCAATACATATACTAGAATCCCTTTTATTGTATTGAAATTGGAATGCCTTCGATATAAAATCTCAATTGGGCTATTTGATGTCACTGTCGTGGCCCAACAATCGGTTGTTTCAGCTCCAATTGATCTGGCGTTCCTTCTAGCTTCATTGGTGTTAGTTGGATTGCCGTTTTGAAGGCGTGTTGAGGACCCTTCCACCATAAATTGTATATGATTAATTGATTGGCTTCAATACCCCGGGATGCACAATCTGCGGGATTGTCGGATGATTTTACATAAAACCATTGAGATGAGGCAGTTAACTTCTGGATTCCAGAACTAGGTTGATGTTTTATCGAATTTCATGTCCTGTTGTACCTTGCTCATTAGATTAGCAAGCAGACTGGCTTCACATAACTCTAGCCTTGGTAGCGTTAACTTGGTTGCTATTGGTGCCACACGGGTTTTTGATGTTAACAAAGTTGCCTTACTTAACGATCTATCGTAAAAATATATTACTGCTGCATAAGCCGCTTCTGAAGCATCACAAAATCCATGCAACTCTCCTGGTAACGTAGAGTTGAAGTTGATCCACCTTGGGATTTTGATCGCTTCTAGCTGCGGGAGAGAGACATAGTATTGGCGGCATTTATTTTCGACGTCTTCAGGCAGTTTCTCATCCCACGTAACGCCTGAGATCCATAGAGTGAGTTAGGATAATTAGACGCCCATTTACTTAGATTAAATCCTCCGATTTTAAGTGCACTGATAAGTTGGTTTTGTGCTTTTTGAGCTTCTTCAAGGGTGTTACCTCCTGATAATACGTTATCCACGTAGAATTCGCTCATTATTATGTTGGCCGCAATCGAGAATTTCACTTTTTCATCTGTTGCTAACTGCTGCAATGCCTTGATAGCCAGATATGGCGCAGATGACATACCGAAAGTTATGGTTGTTAGCTGGTATGATTTTATAACTTCATCTGGCGTCTTCCTCCATAATATTTTCTAATATTGTTGATCATCGGGATGTACTTTTACCTGTCTATACATTTGTTTTATATCTGCTGTGTACGCCACCTTGTATTTTCTCCATCGAATTAAAATTGACATCAGATCTTCTTGTAATTTTGGACCCACGAGTTGAGTTTCACTTAGGCTAACGTTTTTATCGGTCTTAGCTGATGCGTCAAATACTACTCTTAATTTTGTTGTAGTGCTGGTGGTTTTGACTACTGTGTGGTGAGGAATGTAATATTCGTTCTGCTTCCAAGCATCTTGGTAATTCACCCCTGTTGCTTCCAGATGACTAATGATTCTAGCTGCGCTACCTTGGACTGTTGATTTTAGTTGGTGCATCTTGACGGTGTCGCTTAAATCGTCATTTTCGTGAACCAACTTTCTAAATAAGTCGCAGGAAGCTGCCCATTTCAGAGTTTCTCCGTAAAACTGCGGTATCTCTTTCCGTTTTAATTTTATCCTGCTTTTTTCACTATCGGTTGTTTGTTGTTCGCGTTCATTTTTAACCAATTTACAACGTAAGGTTTCACTTTCGTTGACCAATTCAGAGTAATGATCGTTGGTAAAGTAAGTTGTACGCTCTTCTTCACCTGCATTTGCGTGCACTAATATGTCTTCGTGTGTTATCTTTGCATTTAGCTGTTGCAGCTTATGTTGCAGTTGGACATGATTGCCCTGCTTTCCTAACAGCTCATTTGTATCGGCTATTAACTTGTAGCAAAGACGCATATTTTCGTGTGTTTGACCTCTTGTGTTTTGTACCGATGTGCTTGTTCTGGTTCAAGCGCGTCGGTTGTTAATGGTTTTTTTGTTGGTGATCCCGTTGGAATTGCCTCTTGTGTTGCTATTTCGAGTTTTCTTTCTATCTCACGTTTGAACGTTGTGAACAGTTGTTTTAATGTGTCCCGCTCAGCCCAGCAACTATGCGTTGGATCGTTGTCGAAGTGTTGGTCTTTCATTTCGTTGACTGCATCCGTGTAACTGGACCACCAGTCATCTAGTTTTTCCAGTTTATCTTCTAAGTAAACAGTTGTCCGTCTACTTTCGGAATCCTTGCTGTAATTGGTTTTTAACCGCTGCAGTTGTTCCACATGCGTACATTGCTTTTTATATAAAGCATCCATATTTTTATAGTAATGTGGCTCGAAATGATTATGACCAGTAGCTCGAAGTATTTTGTATACCGCCTGTTTTTGTGGTTGTTATGTTCGATGCCTGTTGGTTATTGGCTCGAAATTTATATAGTCCGCCGGTTGTTGTTTTGGCGTCGAAGGACCAATGTTAAATCTCCAAGGTTTGGCCATGGCGTAAACTTGGCTTTGGATAATTTAATGTTTTGGCTACCTACTTGATTACCACTGGTGAGGTCTAGTAGATAGTAATGAGAAGAGTGTTTTTACGTGGTTAATTAACTTCTGCTTTATTATACAAATATGTTTTTCTTTTATACAAATAAATTGCATAGTAAGCGGTTAAGAATAAGTATTACATATAAAAAATGCTTATATAGTTAATGCAGTTAATGCCGCACGGTCGTTGCATATATATAATAAAAAGTGCAAGTTGTCATTAAATATATAATAAATTATGCCATGTTCAAACCCGTGATTGAACAGGAGGTATATTCTTATCATGCAATAGTACTAAAAGCTCATTTTTTTGATAAGCCTGTACTTTTAACCATTTTTGCTGGCGCTGTAATTCGATTGGGTATTCGACAGATAAGCGAATACAGCGTTTATATTAAGAATAATAGTGCTGTAATGGGAGCACGATCCAGGAATTTTCTGGAATAAGAGCGTTGCGAAGTCCGTAGGATTTCTGGACATCGTTGTTATGGCGAGGTCAAACACGCTCCAGTCTGGAGTACGAACGTTTTTATTTCAAATGTGGCTTCGCGATTTAGTTCGAAGCTTCCCATAATCGACCGAAATCAGTAGAACGCGGTGGAAACTGTCATTGGATACTATTCGGTGAGAAAAATTTCTTTTTTAGAGCCTGGCATGCTTGTGACAGAAATATTTCTCTAAGCTCTTTCAGTTTGCAACGTGTTTCAACAAAATAAGTACCGTTATCTGAATACATATATTTTATGACAATGCGCACGACACGAAACGAAACGGCAAACAGAAACCAAAAACGATGTTGTAACGGGTGATTTTTTAAGAGCTTGAGAACTTTTTTTAAAAAAAAAACGTATAAAATTTGCAAAATCTCATCGGTTCTTTATTTGAAACGTTAGATTGGTCCATGACATTTACTTTTTGAAGATAATTTCATTTAAATGTTGACCGCGGCTGCGTCTTAGGTGGTCCATTCGGAAAGTCCAATTTTGGGCAACTTTTTCGAGCATTTCGGCCGGAATAGCCCGAATTTCTTCGGAAATGTTGTCTTCCAAAACTGGAATAGTTGCTGGCTTATTTCTGTAGACTTTAGACTTGACGTAGCCCCACAAAAAATAGTCTAAAGGCGTCAAATCGCATGATCTTGGTGGCCAACTTACCGGGCCATTTCTTGAGATGAATTGTTCTCCGAAGTTTTCCCTCAAAATGGCCATAGAATCGCGAGCTGTGTGGCATGTAGCGCCATCTTGTTGAAACCACATGTCAACTAAGTTCAGTTCTTCCATTTTTGGCAACAAAAAGTTTGTTAGCATCGAACGATAGCGATCGCCATTCTCCGTAACGTTGCGTCCAACAGCATCTTTGAAAAAATACGGTCCAATGATTCCACCAGCGTACAAACCACACCAAACAGTGCATTTTTCGGGATGCATGGGCAGTTCTTGAACGGCTTCTGGTTGCTCTTCACTCCAAATGCGGCAATTTTGCTTATTTACGTAGCCATTCAACCAGAAATGAGCCTCATCGCTGAACAAAATTTGTCGATAAAAAAGCGGATTTTCTGCCAACTTTTCTAGGGCCCATTCACTGAAAATTCGACGTTGTGGCAGATCGTTCGGCTTCAGTTCTTGCAGGAGCTGTATTTTATACGGTTTTACACCAAGATCTTTGCGTAAAATCTTCCATGTCGTCGAATAACACAAACCCAATTGCTGCGAACGGCGACGAATCGACATTTCACGGTCTTCAGCAACACTCTCAGAAACAGACGCAATATTCTCTTCTGTACGCACTGTACGCATTCGTGTGGTTGGTTTAATGTCCAATAAAGTAAACTGAGTGCGAAACTTGGTCACAATCGCATTAATTGTTTGCTCACTTGGTCGATTATGTAGACCATAAATCGGACGTAAATCGCGAAACACTTTTCGAACCGAACACTGATTTTTGTAATATAATTCAATTATTTGCAAGCGTTGCTCGTTAGTAAGTCTATTCATTATGAAATGTCAAAGCATACTGAGCATCTTTCTCTTTGACACCTTGTCTGAAATCCCGCGTGATCTGTCAAATACTAATGCATGAAAATCCTAACCACAAAAAAATCACCCTTTATAAGATAGCAAAAATGTCGAGCAGAAAAATGTGTTTTTGCTGTTCACCGCTAGAGGCATCACTACCACAAACATGAAATTTTTTATGCTGATATTTTTTGAATCCAGCAGAAATTTTTTGAAAGTTTTAAGCAAATTAATAATTCTCAGCTAAAAATTTAATGAAAAATCAAAGAATTAATGAAAAGAAGAGAAAATACCTGTTTAAACGTTTTAAAGCGAAGAAAGTTAAGTTTCTTTAAACAATGATTTGCGTATTAGTGTTAGGACTCTCAAAATATATTAAAATTGCCAAATTCTTCAATTTGCAATACAGGGTAACATCAAAAAAATCGAAATCGTTGGCCATACATTTCTGAGGTCATTTTAATGTGAAATATTTTTCTTTTTTTAACAAAAATGTTAGAAAAACAGCCCTGTAACTACCCTAGGTGTATGTTTTTATGATAGCAGAGATCATATTCTATATACATGAGCAACATAAGATTGATACCTGGCGTCAGTGGCCTTCCATACCAGTAGCCTTCCAAGCGACTTCAGAAATTTATGGAGTATTATCAACGTAAGCGATTTATTTTATGTTGCCTGACTTGTAATTGCATTATGATGATTATAGTATTTTTAGAATAACCGAGATAATCAAAAACTCAGACGTGCTCATATTTGCAGATGATGTGAAAATTTTTCGTACTATTAATGGATTGTGAGATACGGAGAAACTTCAAGAAGACTTGGATAGATTAAGTGAGTGGTGTGATCGGAACTCACTATACTTAAATATTAAGAAATGCAAAATCATGTCTTTCCATCGTAAAAGAAATCCGGTTATTACTTCATACAAAGTCAACAACGAAGTACTGCAAAGAGTCAATGAGATTATAGACTTAGGTGTTACATTTGTCGAAAACGCCAGTTTCAATAGGCATATTGAAAATTGTATTGCGATAGCGAATGCCATGTTCGGATTTGTTAAAAGATGGACAGGTGAATTTAAGGATATTCAAACCTTATGTTCACTCTATTTCAATTATGTTCGATCACAACTGGAATACGCTGTAACGGTCTGGAACCCATATTATGCTGTACACACAAAAAGAATTGAAAGCATTCAAAAGAAGTTCCTGATTTTTTTATTAAAGAAAAGTGACTGGGATTACGACCACAACTTCCCATTCCATGTAAATGTGGCTCGCTTACCTCCGTACACAACAAGATTCACGGATTACAAAATATGCACGCTCGAAAATAGATGACTTCTTTTGGGCGCGGCTTTTATTGGTAACGTTTTGCTTAGTCACGTTGATTCAGCTTACATCTAGGAAAACATATCAATTCACGTGCCATGAAGAACATTTCGAAACCATGAATTTTTAGCACTTGAACACCATTCCACCAACTATGGAGAAAACAACCCCATTAATAGGATGTCTAAACCTTTCAACTTAATCGACGACCTTCAACTTATCAAAGGAAAACTTTAAAAACCTCCTTAAAGATTTTTTTCTAAATTTTTAATTGTTTAAACCAAAATTTGGTTTATATTTTTCTTTTTCTGTTCTAAAGTTTTTTGTTGTAATATAATTTTAACTATAACTGTAAATAATCTGAAATCATACATGTATATTACAAAATTGATTTCTTTAAATAAATAAATAAAATAAATTTAGTATATTTTGAGAGTCCTTATACTATAAAATACGCAAATCGATTTTTTAAGGAAAATTAACTTTCTTCATTTAAAAACGTTTAAACATGTAGTTTCTCTTCTTTTCATTAATTTTTTTATTTTTTTAAAAACTTTCTGCTGGATTCAACAAATATCAGCAGAAAAAATTTCATGTTTGTGATAGTGATAGCTCTGGCGGTGAAAAGCAAAAACTCATTTTTCTGCTGGAAATTTCTGCTATCTTATTCAGCATCCAAAAACGTAAGTGTTGAAAAATCATCCGCTTTTTGCAGGTGCATGGCTTTAACTTCAAAACATTTGAATAAGCATATATTTTAATCTTAATTTTGAATCAGTTGTGTGAACGGTCCACAGTTTGTATTCAATTTGCCTGTAGATCCGCCACTATTTCAGTCATATATTGGGTTACATACGAAAACCGGAAATACTGAATAGTAACGCCTGGGGTCCAATAGTAATCGTCTGTGCGTATCACAAACCAGTAACTGTTTGCTCAAGATTGACTGTTATTAGACACAACCGTACGTTAACATAGTTATTCAATATCATCTCTACAAGCCTGATGTTGGACCATTTAGAGCAAAATCTATTGATCTAAAATAAAACACATTGGTTGCTTAGAAAATGAAACAATTGTTTATTTAAAGTACCTCCAACTGCAGCTAAAACTCTACCCCATCTTTCAGGCACTTTACGGATTCCCTCTTTGAAGAAATCGTGGTCTTTGGAAATAAGCCAATTTGTTGTTGGAGGAGCGGGTTTTGATTATCAAAAACCGATTGTGATGGGTCTTGATTGCAGAAAATTAATTTAACGGGTTGGGGTCCCGTTGTTATTATTATTTTTTACTCATACGATTTTGAAAAAAAAAATTGTTGAATGAGGTTATCAGATGCCAGGAATCGATTACGATTGGTCCATATTTCGGGAAAAATCATTCAGAGAATCAGACGGTTGGCCCCAAGCACCATTTTTAATTTTCTTTGGCTCGCTCGAATTTCATGTTGTTTCTTGGCTCATGTTGCCCCTTATAACACGATGTTGCGTTATGTTGCACCATGTTGAGATATGTTGCGGTTCGATGTGGAATGTTGCATCATCTTGGCCATATTTGTTGAATCTTGTTAAGCGATTCTTTGTGATGTACCATTATGTTGCGTCATGTGGTTCCACAATGTTGAGTCATCGCGTCTTATTTTAATATTTTATTTGCCTTGCTATACCAAAGATTATAATCAAATTATTTAAATTATTTAATCAAATGTTGCACTATGTTAAATGCTGCTGTTTGATGTTGCACTATGTTGTGCGATGATACACCATGTTGTTAGATGCTGCATGATATTGCGCCATATTGAAATATATTGCGTGATGTTGCACCATGTTGCATCATGACGCTAGATATTACGATATTACGATTTTGCTAGATATTACCCATGTCCGTACTGTCTCATGTTGCACGATACAATTGGTACAACGTTGCGTAATGTTGCTTCGCATTGTGTCTTGTGTTTAACTATAATTAGACATATGACGTCATATTTCATCATGGAATATTGCACCACGTCATTTTGGTTACGTTACGGGCACACTAGATGGTCGCACTATGAGTAACAATATTGACTTGTATAGCATTTACTATCTAATTATTGTTTTGACCTTGGTCCCTTTTAACATTTTGTTCTGCGTCAAATGATTTTGACATCGTTTGATGCGAAACGGGTCTGTTTATTAAATTTTTTCGGCAATCAACATTTTAATTTAAATAAGTAAGGGAATACCGCTAAATAAAAAGCCTGGAACCGATTTCTATGGGTGCCTATTTGGGGAAAATGCATTTAGGTGGTGGGGTTGGGTTCCGGGCACCTATTAAAAAAAATGCGGCTCGAACAATTTTGCATATGTTGCGTCTTGTTAAATTGAATAGAGCTTAGCCGTATAGCAGATTTACCATTTGCCATACTGGCGAAGCCCGATAAAGTGGTCTTGGGGGGTGGCGTCTGCCTGTCTGTCTGTGTTTTCTCTATAGCCCAGACAGATTTACTGATTTAGATGAAACATCATACTTAAATTTTTCATAAATTGGGATGCCCTAATGAAGTTTGGGGGAAATCGTTCTACCGGAAATGCATTTAACATCTGCAAAAATATCGATTAAGCACAAAATGATATTAAATTAAATTTGTAGCCAAACTCATACTTACTTTAAGTTGAAGATTGGTAATAAAACATTTAATAATACACCTAAGTGAAGCCATCGAGAGGCTAATATGCGGCAAACTAGTTAAAAAGAAATAACTATGCCATAGTACAGCCTAGAAAACGAAGGTCCATGAATCTAAAACATGTGTTTAATAATTTGACAATAATTGTTATTTTTCAGAATTAAACAAAACAACTGTTACTTGTTTGGACTTTGTGTAATATATAGTCTCGATTTTTTCACGGTATTACAATTAAAAATTAACTTAACAATTTTGAAATATTTATACCTAATGCCACAAAAAATTTTAAATCCAACATTCAGCTTTGCTGCAGCTCAATTTACGGCGGAATGTTGAATGAAAGTTTTTTTGTGTAAAATGTAGTCTCATCTAAGGGCAGATAAATTACAGTTTAAAGTAAATTCTCACATTTTCCGGGAAAATTTTAAAATTTTTATTTTCAAATTATGTAAAAGTGATAGCATTCAAGGGGTGTATGCAAACGGAAGAAACGGAATCACCTATTTATTTTTCGAATATCTTTTCGTCAGTAAGCGAGCACCGATTGAATCTGCTTCTAGCGTGATTGAGAAATCACTCGATAAATTAGCATACACAACTAGCTACCGCAACTTTGATCTTAAAGGTTTTATGTGATCCAATAACATTTCCAGACAAGTTATTTGTATCGATACGGCACAGCAGACGTTGTAATCCACTTCGTGTGATTCTTCATCAAGTAATCTGGAAAAAAGAACATCAAAAACAATTTTTTTGCATCCAGTGTTATAAAATATTAATTCCAATTCTGGTTAGAATCGAGTTATATTTTTAACGAGAATAGATTAAATGTTGGTAGGTGGTACCTTATGTGTGTTCTTGTGTTTTGGTAATAATCTTAACTCTATAACGAGTCTAAATCTGCTTTAAGAGCAAACAAATACTGTATCCACCCAACACGAGCGGCATCCCGATATAGCAACCGCAAATGTTGTTTTCAACAAATTTGGGTGGCCTGCTTCAAATACAGCTTCGCGTTTCAACCACAAAAATATCCCAATATTTATAAAGGTTTAAATTTAGATTGTGTTGAGGGGTTGATTGAGACTAACATGTGATCGACAGAATATTTTATTCAATGGTGTTATATTGCCTGAAATACCCAGCGAGCCTTTGCTCAAACAAATGAGTTTATAAGGTTTATTAAGCGATGAACTTGCCAGAAACTTTTTTTTGTGCTTTAACATTTTATTATTGTGATGTTGTTGTTCATTGTAAATTAACAGTAAGACAACTTTTATTTGGTTTAAAAATTTAACCGTGTATAATGTTTTATTTTTAACCCAGGTTTTTATCAATTTTCGATTTTTCAAAATAATCCAAGCTAAAGCTTTTACAAATGTGGAGTAATAATGAAGTTCTCCAGCTCTAAATGGTTTCAATATTTGGTACGTTGTCGGCACAATCGTTTTAATTATCTACATATGTATATTGTCTACACGTGTTGAATATTAATTTACGATGTAGTGTAGACAGTACGGCACGACATTGAATATAGCCCGAATATAGCTCAACAAAGACTCGTCAATTTTTACACTATAACTTCTAAGTTTTGTTATTGGTCTGCGATGCCATTAGTTACATGGCATAAACTAATCAAGAAACATAATGGCATTACCAATACAAAAATTCAGAAGTTATATAAAACAAAAATTAACGAATATTTGTTGAGCTATAATTGGGCCATTTTGCCCATGAGAGCTTTTATTGTTAGAATCGCATGCCCCAAGGCTTTGGTTAGATTATGAACAGACAGAATCAAAAAATGTAATGGCATCGCGAGCCAATATCGAAACTTAGACGTTACAGTATAAAAATTGACGAGTATTTATTTAATTTTAATTGGGCTCTGGAATAAATTTGTGCCATATCTAATGGGAAAAGTAATGGCCTCGTTAGTTTATGCCTAAACTTTTATATTACGAAATTTATTCTTTAAATTAATTTTAACGTATTTTTTCGTTTCAGTCTTTTCAGTTATTCATTACTCTGTATTAAATTGTCTTTAATTTTTATTTGAAATGTATTTTTTTTTATGTTGGGTTATTATTTAACATGTCATACGTAATATTCGATATTACTGGAGGGACCACCAGGTACATACATGAAAAAAAATTTCTTGGTTTTGGACCAAGATCATATTTACTATTTCATTAGGATTTTATAACTTGAGATTATACAGAACAATTGTTCAGTTGTTTTTTATAAAACTGGGAAACTAAGACAATAGACTTCAATTCTATTGACTATAGAAGATTTACTTTAACACAATTGCCATCTGCAATAAAAATGATTTGCAAGTTCATCACTTGCATAACAAAACTATGAACATATTATAAACAATTTTACATATACAACACACCCGTGCCTGTCTAGCACGTATATGAATCATATTCAAATTTAATTTAACATTCATCTATGTGATCTATATATACAGTACACATGTATGTGTCTACATAAATCTATAAAATCTACCCAAAAATTCATTAAAATATAAATCATAACCGAAAGAACCACATTTCAACATTTAATACAAAAAAAATACGCGATAATGGTATATAAATTTTCATAATACAACATACAACATATACTGAGCACAAAAAAAATAATTTTCCAAGTAAATATGTATATAATAATGTGCAATAAAGGATTAAGCATGAATTGGTTAAAAAAAAATCGTAATTTTTATTTAATTTAAAAACACAAACTTTTTGTTTTCTAATCCCGTGAATTTTATACCCGAAATGTTCATACTTTGTAACATGGTGGTTATTTCATATTGTATACAAAAGCTCTACACACATATATACGATGTGAGCTTGGCGTATACATTACAAAAATTTATTTTGTAGCAAAAAAAAAACGATTCTCGTCTACAGACAAACTTTTCACCTCTCTAGTGTGTAACGCTCGCTGTATATATAGCTGATAGACATGCCGCGTTGATAGAAAATTAGCCCATTTAATTCTTTAATTTCATCATAAATTTCAAAAGCTCACGTCTTTTAGATAACCTTCTAACTTTTATATACTTTTTTCTTCTTATATTCTTCTATCTACATACTTTTTAATTTATTATACACAATTTTTGTTCATCTTCATCCTCATCTCGACTGCGTCGTTTATATTTTTTGATTTACTAAGTGGAATAAACTCCCAATTTTCCATTTACTTTCCCATTGTTTACCGTACACACACAGTAATAACAACAACAACAATAATAAAATACAATCTTTAAAACTTCAATATTTAAAGGTAAAGTATATATATTTTATGTATATATGTATAGCTTTATATATAGAAAGAGAGAGAGAGAGAGAGAGAGAGAGAGAGAGTATCTCATGTAGAAACAAATAACGAGGATAACATTAAAATTAATTTATCTCAAGTGAAATAACAAAATCAAATTTTAACTGAAAAACAGCAAAATGTTTTGTTGCTGTATAGTAGCAATAATACTTAGTATGCAACACTCGTATTAAGTAGTAAAATTGAAATAAATATTTAGACAAATCGCGAATTAGCCTCGAGTGTTGAGGGCTCCATATCATAAATAAAATTGTCGGGTTTCATTGATAAAGTAACGATCTGTTAAAAATATTACAATTTATAGATTAAATTATTGGGAGCAGATCCTCCTGTCAAAATAAGTTTTTTATGAATTAAACAATTTTTGTTGACCAAATTTTAAACGATTTGCACTCTTTACCATTTCGCGGCATTCATTAATGGTAACTACCAACCACACTATTTCTGATACTAACTTAAATTAATTTCTAAAATTATCTTTTACGGTTTACAAAATGCTCTTAATGGGCAAAAAGTTCTAGTTATATGTACTTTAAACCTGCCCCGCCTTAATCAAACCCATACCATAATTTGTTACACATTTATTACAACAAATCCCGGTTTTATTAGAGTTACCGTTTTCCAGGAACATGTGGTTGGTTTAGCTTATAATCAAACATGCACCGCCAAAATTGCAACTATTGATGTGCTATGATATAAGAATGGTTCTTTGACCACCTCTGTAACTTGCCTAAGGGTAAATTTCGGGGGCGAGTCAACTGTTGTTACTCCTTTTACATTATGGTGGACAGGCTAACCTTAGCCAAGTGTGCAATAAATAATTTTTGTGTCAGGTAACAAGGAATTGGCTCCAAACTTTAAATGCTTCAAATATATAATTTAAAGTTCGATTTTACCAAATTTAATAATTTATACCCCATACCGCACCAGATATTGAGAAAAGGGTTACTTCCTGGCCCTTGTGAAGGGCAGGTCTACCTTATCCAGGTATGTTATAAATTATTTTCGTGTTAGGTTACACGGAATTTGCGCAAAAGGTAAAGACTTTAAATTTAAAAAAAAAAATCGATTTTACCACACTTAATAATTTATTACACCAGACCACCACCAGATATGGAGTCAAATGTTACACCTTGGACCTTGTGGAGTATAAAATTGAGGCTCTAATTTACTCGGCAAAAAATTAAAATTTATATTGATAATTAAACACTTCTGAAATAGTGTTAATTTTGAATGCCAAAACATGTCACATTTTTTCTAAACCACACCTAGCGTTAGAAGCAGGAACGAACTGAGTTTAACAAATTTATTTCATTTTCAACGATTTAGTAGATGCAAGTTTAATTTTCTCGTTTATTAAGTAGATCTTTTTTGAACAATGTACTATATAATCGCTATAAATGGAAAATAATTGTAAAATTTGATTTGCGGGCAAAACACTTTTTTAAAAATTCAGTAAATTAGAAAATTATTTCTAATCGAATTTTTCCAAAACCGCGTATTTACCGCTTGCAAATTTAGCTCGCTTTGCAATTAAACAAGAACTAAATCAATATCTACTTTTTTGTAGCCATAAACTGGCATAGGCAAAATTTTGCTACTTAAAGTTCAGTGGCGTCTGATATAATAAATGGTGCAAAACAAAAAAAAAAATATTTTAATTTATTTTAAATATAATATCGTTAAGACAAAATCGACGTAAATTACTTTTTCCGCAATTTTCCATAATGTTCAAGGAGTCACGTTAGACCCATTTTCTATAGTGGTGGTCTGGTCTAATAAATTACACTGTGCTTAAATTGCAAACTTTTTTTTCGTGACAAGCTGAGCACCCAAGGGGTAAACCTAATTCGAGTACTCTGAATTCAACGGTGCTAGTCCCATTTTAAAGTTAGTCCCCATTTTTGAGATATCGCAATCGACATGTTTTGGCCCTGCGTCAAAATATACCCTCATTTTCACGTTGATTTCTCTTGAGCCATTAAGATTTTTGTTATGCTTTCTTCAGCAAAGTTGTTGCGCAGGTCAAGACCAATAACTTTGCCGAACATATCAAGACCGAAAAACCACATCTAATTTTTTTTTGCTTTTCATTTCGACGAAAAACACTGTTTTTATCATTTTGTTGAATTTAAACCGAGTAGAATTGATCGAATAAACATCGTATCGACAAATATAGATACAATAGAAACTATTTAAAAGAAAGTTAAATCGATTCGATTGATTTTATGGTGACTTTTATTAAAATAAAAATTCCTAAAAAATTAACATTTTTCTTCTCTTTGACAAAACAATGGCGTGCCGTTGCTATAGTGGATAAAAATCCTGAATTTTTCCATCCCATCGTTTTAACCAATTACGTCACGTAAATTATATACGTAAATTAAGAAACATCTGCATCAATATATCAACCATCAAATGTCACTGCGCCATTCGATCACAGAAACATACGACGGATAAAAATCTCGGATTTTTCTTCCCAGATTATTTTTCAATTTTTTTCAACTTTTTTGTATGCAAAGTGGCGTGTCTGTTGTACGAGGTAAATGTTCGAGTGACGGAAGCCGAATACAATTCACAAAATTTCTGATATCAAATTTGTGTCGAAAAAAACAATTGCATTCGATTTGTCAAAGATTTTTCGGAATGTTAGTGCATTCAGCGCGTTGTTGCTGTTGAACATTCCGAAAAATCGTTGACAAATCGGATGCAATTGTTTCTTTTCGGCACAAATTTGATATCAAAAATTTTGTGAATTGAATTCGCCTTTCGTCACTCAAACATTTACCTTGTTAAGCGGTTTTTTATTTGATATCAATGATTTTTGCACGGTAAATTGAAAATGAATTGAAGTCAGTTTTTTCATTTTTTTTTTGTTATGATAAAAGGGTCACTGGTAAAAATTCTCTTAGCAATGATAATAATATGATGTATGTATATTTGTTTCATTGTAATACGTTGATTCACTATCATTATGAACCGCAACGGACCGATATTAGGGTGCATTTGAGCCAAAAAATTAAATTTTTCAAAAAATTAAGGTTATGAAGGTCAATATCTAAAATATAAGAGTTTTCTGGGACAAACGGTTGATGTCATATTGTAGTTGAGGTTTGTGGCTCATAATCCTGAAAATATGAACCAAAAGTTTTGGGCTAATTTTTTAGCAATTTGGCCGAATGTGGCCGGCCGATTTGGCATTTTTCACTTTTTTGATCAAAATGACCCTCAACCTTAATTTTTTGAAATTTTTTTATATGCTATTTGATAGCTGTCAATACTTTTCTATCGATATGCATATGCCCGGGGTATGTCAAATAAGTTCAGCGCAGTGGGCGTGGCTAAAATGGCCATAAATGGCCTTTCAGAGGCTGGCCGCGGCCAACATGGCGGCCAAATCAAAAAGTCGTAGAACAAAAGTTGCTTAGTTTTTCAAGTACTACAAACCCTGAAAATATGAGATCAAATGAAAGAAGTACGGCAAACAAACAAACAAACATTATATACCAAAGCAAGATTAGATGGTGACGTCATAGAAAAATTTCCAAATGTCATAGCTTTGGTCAAAATCATCCGTTTTGGACGTTTGAGGTTTCGTTGAATTGGTATTGACGTCTACAATCATAATTTGCTAGTTAAACATAATTGGGGCAGTTTTTGGGGCAGTTATACCTGAAAAACTAATTTTTTGGGGCAATTTTCGGAAGGTCATATCTCCACTCAATGTTGATAGAAAATCCAGCTTTTATACATTATTTGGGTCTACTTTTCAAGACCTATCCAATGGTATATATAACATGATCCTGGCAGCCTCAAAGGGAAATAGTTCGAAACTAGCTGTTTATATACGAGTTCGACTTCCAGTACAGTAGGTGCTTTCGTCACTCGTTTGGACTGCCGTTAAAAGTGATAGTTTACGTGATGTAATTGGTTAAAACGATGGGATGGAAAAATTCAGGGTTTTTATCCACTATCGCAATGGCACGCCATTGTTTTGTCAAAGAGAAGAAAAATGTTAATTTTTTAGGAATTTTTTTTTAGTAAAAGTCACCATAAAATCAATTGAATCGATTTAACTTTCTTTTAAATAGTTTCTATTGTATCTATATTTGTCGATACGATGTTTATTCGATCAATTCTACTCGGTTTAAATTCAACAAAATGATAAAAAATGATAAAAACAGTGTTTTTCGTCGAAATGAAAAGCAAAAAAAAATTAGATGTGGTTTTTCGGTCTTGATATGTTCGGCAAAGTTGTTGGTCTTGACCTGCGCAACAACTTTGCTGAAGAAAGCATAACAAAAATCTTAATGGTTCAAAGCTATCAACGTGAAAATGAGGGTATATTTTGACTCAGGACCAAAACCTGTCGAATGCGATATCTCAAAAATGGGGACTAACTTTAAAATGGGACTAGCACAATTGAACTCAGCGTACTCGAATTAGGTTTACCCCTTGGGTGCCCAGCTTGTCATATTTTTCAACTAGCACAGTGTTATTAAAGTGTGGTAAAATCGAACTTTAATTTAAAAATTTGAAGCCTTTAGAATTTGGAGCAAATTCCGTGTAACCTGACACCCAAAAAGTTTGTTGCAGACCTGGTTAAGGTTGACCTGCCCTCTGCAATGCCATGGAGTATAGTTAGACCCAATATTTGGTGGCGGTCTTGTGTAATAAATTATTTAATTTACTTTAATTGGCATTTTTATTATAAATAATCGTTTGGGGTAAAAATTTACCCTTAGACAATTTCGTGAACCTTGTTGTTTGTAATTGTGTTTTTTTAACCAATCATCATTGCTTTTAATTCTTCTTGGCTTGAGTTTTAGCACTTGTAATATGTAGAGCGGAGACGATATGGCTAATATATCAAAAGTACTGGATTTTTGAGGAACCAAGTATTAAATCTAATTTGCAAGTACTTTCCGCACGTTTACCTACTTCAACAAAAACCGACTATAACTAAACAAGCCAATTTGAAGACATATTCTTTTCAGTCTATTTGGAAGCAAACAGAAATCCTGCAATTCTTTCTATTTGTTTATTTGTTTATTTCGAACAAATAGTTTTGAAAAGTAGTAATTACCCAGCATATTCGTGTATTTGTACGGAGAAATTTGACGCAGGTTAACAAAATGTCACCTTAAACGCGGGTTCACGTACGTGATCAAAAAAATTTGATCACAATATGAAGTTAGAAACAAAAGCTATTGCTCTAAATATTAAGCTATTTTACTTGACGTTTCATTTGTCATTTTCAACCATTTTAATTTGTGTGTTGCGTGTGGCTGTGGTGACGACTGATAATTAAATAAAAACATTCATTTCATTTTTCATCAACATTCGTTTATGGTTGAGTTTGCTAAATCTCAAATCGAATGAATGAGTGATAAATTGATGAAAAGTCTTGAAAACCCGTGACAATCCGTTTCAATTTCGGCATTTGCAGTTGTGTCACAATTTCGCTGATTTAAGTAAAGTTCCGAGCCCAAAGATCGTGTTAGCTTCTACTTCCGATATTGAATGTGGATAAGCACGTGATTTGTTTGTACAATGAGCTTCAAATTCTAATAACAGCATTATTCTAACGAATCGTACCTCTCCTGGGACTTTTGCTAGCGATTTAATAGAAAACGGTTTGAATGGGCGTAAAATTATTATACGAACAATATGCGATAGTATAAATATAAAATAAAATATGTATTTCATTTTTCATAAAATAAAGACAAAAGTGGAAAAAAAATTGATTTAATTCAGTCTTGTCCGATCTAGCCAATCCAATTATTTATTACTCTACCCTTCACTTTTCTGCTTATTGTGGTAAGGGATTACAATTGGCGCCGTGCATCGGTGTGATCATTTTACGGTGGCTAGTTAAATTCATTTGTACCAGCTGGTCCCCTATATCTGCACCTTTCAAATCCTTCGTAGTACGTCCAAATCGCTTAAATTATTGCTGTAATATTCATTCAAAAGTTAAATGGAGATAATTTAGTGATTTAAACAAACAACTTACATAACTACAGCTGTCAAACGCTTATTTAAAATTAAGTTTTCAAACACTGAAACACTGGCTGTCCTATTTCCGAATTTTATTCAATGTAATAATTCCGCAATTACACAACATTTTAGTACACAAGATATTTTGAAAATACGTCGCACAAAATTACAAATTGTTTTCACAATTTTAATACATTTATTAAATATTAAAATTAATTAATTATGTAAACGCACGACAAAATTAAAACACCAAATGCCGAAAATGAAAATGGCGCGTGTTTTGTTTGTTTTTGATATTGACCTGAGTCATATAGAAATGTCAGCAAAATAGCAAAACTATTTATCCCTTTTTCCACTTACCCACACAATTTGCCCAAAGATAAAAATATTTCATCTGAGGCGAGGAAATTCCAACGATTTGATTGGCTTGATTCGCGAATCATTTTTTGATCACGTACGTGAACCCGCGTTAAAGGTCAAATAATCTGCGTCAATTTTTATCGGAAAACTTGACGAAGAATATTGAAGGACATAATACGTATTTTTCGTTCCACGATTGATTTGTGTTTATCAGATTTGCTTTTTGATTTTCTCACACAAAACAAGAACTATTTTTTATTCATAGCAATATTTTGTTGGAAGTAGACGCAGCTATTAGTCGATTGAAGAACGGCAAGGCACCCGGTCTCGATGGAATCCCCGCAGAATTAATTAAACTCGGAGGCGCTACTCTTGCAACAAGTTTATACGATCTCATCGTATGTATTTGGGATCAAGAAGAGTTGCCGGATAATTGGAAGACCGCGCTCATATGTCCGTTGCATAAAAAAGGTGACCGTCTTAAATGTGAAAACTTTCGTGGCATAGCCCTATTGAACACTGCTCACAAAGTGTTGGCTAATGTTGTACTTGCCAGACTCATCCCTTTCGCCGAAAACATCATTGGCGACTATCAGTGTGGCTTTCGTACCAACCGATCGACCACTGACCAGTGTTTTACCATGAGGATGATCTTGGAAAAATGTTGGGAGTATAACATAACCATTCATCAACTATATATAGACTTCCGGCAGGCATATGACAGTATAAACCGCGATAACCTTTGGGCCGCGCTCATATGCCTAGGTATTCCAGAGAAACTTGTTTCTCTGTGTAAATTAACAACGTCTGGATCTGCATGTAGAATTGAAATTGAAGGATCTGTGTCAGACTCTTTTCAAATAACATCTGGTGTTCGACAGGGAGATGCACTCGCGCCTGTGCTGTTCAATTTGGCGCTTGAGTACGTAGTGAGGAAAAGCAACATTGAAACTTCGCGCTGTATATTCAATAAATCAGGCCAAATTCTTGGATATGCAGATGATATCGTGCTTCTTGGCCGAAGACCTAGCGACATCAAGGACAGTTTCATACCGCTCAATCGCTGCGCAAGAAGACTTGGTTTGGAGGTGAACCGTACCAAAACGAAATTCTTAACAACACCCAGGAACATCTCAATGGCAAATCTCGAAATTGGCGACCATAACTTTGATAGCGTCGAAAATTTTAAATACCTCGGGTCACTTATAACATCCTTGAATGATATGCAGGCAGAAATAAAAGCCCGAATCGCTGCCGGACAACGAGTTTTCTACGCCCAATCAAAATTATTGCGATCTAAACACCTATCGCAGTCGTGCAAGCTCGCACTTTATAAAGCACTTATAAGACCTGTGCTGGCTTTCGGAAGCGAGAGCTGGACCATGACCTCTAATGACAGTAGATTATTATCTACCTTCGAAAGAAAGGTCATCCGTTCAATTTTTGGTCCTATTAAAGTTGCGAACAATGAATACCGGATTCGCATGAACCACGAAATAAAGCAACTTCTCGGAGGTAGCGATATTATCGGCTTCATCAAATCTAATCGAGTGAGATGGCTCGGCCACGTTGCAAGGTCTCCACAACAACGAATGATTTACAAAGTGTTCCATCAACAACCAGCCGGAGTACGTCGTAGAGGAAGACCCCGACTGCGCTGGCGTGACGACGTCGAACTAGACCTACTCGTATTAGGATGTCGAAATTGGAGGACGAGAGCGATGGACCGAGAAGGATGGAGGACCATAGTGCGGGCGGCAAAATCCCTTCATGGGATGTAAATGCTAGAGAGAGAAAAAAATATTTTGTTTGAAAGATGAATTTAAGTAAATGAACTTCCTTTCTTCCTGTTCCGTTGAAAACCTGCAAAATTATACTATCCAAGGACTTACATTATTTCAACTTTCAACCGTTCATTTGTTCGGTATAGAGCTGAATTGAAAATTACTTCAAAACTAATATTAAAATACATAGATACCAAATAACTATCTAGTTTTTAAAATACGTGTGCCGAAAGACTGTAAATAGTAAACATAACAATTTAGAAAAATCTGAACCAAATGCTAATTTATCAAAAATAGGGAGAAAATAAAAAATTACTGCAAAATTAATATTATCATATAGCTAGAGGAGGTTTCTCTCCATATACCGACCAGAAATAAATGCAAAAAATTTCCAAAGAATTTTGCTTTATCCCATAGCTATTGCAAACCAAATAATACAGACATGAGATTTGAGCAAAACAAAAAAATTTCACACACAAAACTTTGGTTTTCATTCTGGATTTAAAAAAAAATTCTTTAAAAATTTCCTAACCTAAAATAAGACCGACAAAATTGTATGCATACGAGTTGCTATAGAAAAATATAAATTAAATCAAAATTTATTTTGTATTTAAATTTTGGTTTCTTGATTCTTCTTCATCATGAATAATGCGAATAATTTCGTATATTTCAATAAATTTTCACCCCCCATACCAACCTCGACACCGCACCAACACGAAGAAAACATTTATATTCAAATAGATATTACCTTAATGTTATGTCATAAAATTGTATGTATCTATGGATGTACATATTTTACATAAAATTTTAGTTTAGATTTTTTGGGGGTTTGCTGATCACAAGGAGATGCTGCATTAACCATATATAGTTTTTGTGTACCAAACCAAGTAATATGAGAGACAATCACTTTGTAAATAAAATAAAATTAAAGCTTTATACAGTTTTGTTTTAAAGCTTTTGTGCTTTTATTTTTAGGAGTCCCTATCTATAAAACAACAACAAAGGCGGGGTTAAGTCGTCTCATTATACAAACTATCGAGCTACTCGTAGACAAAATGAAAACTTTTAATGAACAGTTTTCCTCGCAATGTGCAACGAAACTACAAAAAATATTTTTCTAAAAATTGAATCTTTATGAAATTTAAAAAAAATTGATTTTACCGTATAATGTTACCAAAATAATATAAAGAAAACTATAACAGAAATTAGAAATCAAAATCACAAAAATTTTTAGTATGGTTTGTGCTTGCTCGATAAGTATACAGAGAATCTTTTTTAACGGACTCATGCAACGAACATAAGGGTCTAAATAAGCTTACGCGATTGAAATTATATTCGGAGTTAAAATTGCTTCTACCAAAGGGCTGTACTATTGGAGATGAAACCAAACGCTTCTACGACAGACGGAGAAGATTTCCATTGGTGCGGGCACCCCACATTCAAACGTGGGCAACACGGTTTTAAAGAAAATACCAACATCGGAAAATACTATCGCAGCTGTTAAAATTGTCATATCCAGGTGGATAACCTTCTACACTTGAACCTCTAATCATCTGTCTTTTTTCGCAATTTTTTTAATATTTAAATTTTAATTGCCGTGCCGCAGCAAGAAATTCACACAGATGCAGATCGGCCACGTACCGTCCCGGTATAATGATTTCGGGGGCGTACAGGACGAGATTGAGGTCGTGTGCTGTGAAAATTGACTTAAGGCAGAGTATATGGTAGCTGTGAACAAGCGGATAACGCGAAAGCGAATTCGCAGAAGTTACCGATAGGATTGCGCAAGATCCTTGATACTACGAGGCCGAAACCAATTGCATAGTCACCACACGCAGACAAACTAGACCCCAGCGCAATATCCATCATACCAAGATCTGATTTGGAGACGATTTTCATCGAATCCACCATATCGCGCACTAGTGCGCTTCCCAAACTTTCACATAATCAACTCGCTTACCCGTCGTCACTTCGGACTTTCGCATCTTTGAGTGTAGAGCTTGTGCTGGAAATCACAACATATTCAAGTGCAATGATCAATTCAAACCTCTAGCGATTCAAAAAAAGTCAAATCTGGTTCCAGAAGAGAGGTTCTGCGCCAATGGCCAAAGCAAACGGCGCATCAGCTCGAATTCAAAATCCACTTTGTATCAGGTTTGCAACAAAAGATATCACACACTAAGATACAACTTGAATTCGAATACCGCATCATTATTATTCGTCGCCATTTCAGCTTTATTGGATTCGGGATCCCAGGTCAGTTTCATATCGGACAGTACCAGCAACTCACATCGAATTAGCGAGAATGCCACAGTAACAATCACCGGAATCTGTGCGAACAAGCCGCCCCGCTCTCTTTCAGAAGCCAAATTCGTGTTACACTCTCGAATCAATCCAGCTCTCGTCGTTACGAGAAAATCACAGGAAATTTACCATCTCAACCAATTGACATGCCTATAAATCACGCATAAATTTAGCGTAATAATTTACTAAGCCATAAAAGCTATAGTTTCAGTAATATTTACAGGTACAGGTGTTTTAACTACCGCTTCAATTTTTAATGATACATTTGCATCTGCTAATCTACGTAAAACTTCTTCTAAATTTTATACATGATCATCGGCATTCTTCCTCGTCACAACAATATCGTTCAGAAGATTTACTACTCTGAGAATAATACTTTTTCCATTTCTTTCTGAAAAATTTTCTTAGGGTCACGTCTTTACGAGATTCCTCGTCTAACTCATACTGATTATATGCAGATTTAGACAGTTCTGACAATTTAATTCCACTCTGTAAAGCCTGAAACACTTCTTCCACGCGAGGTAATGTATTTCTAAATATTTTCAAATGTATAACTTTTGGCATTCGGCAATGATTTGAAAAATTTGGAATTTAGGGGTTATCCTTGCCCGGAGGAGATGAATGCCAAGTGGCTTTGAGGAGATCCCAATTTTAGTATATCATATTACTTACATAAAATATACACATTTTTGAAAATTTTTCCCAATTTTAGTATTTGCTGTTTTAATATGAAAACAGTTGTTTTAATTTTTTCTAGAGAAGCGGCGGTTTGGGGGCAGCCCCAATCCTGTATCGTATAAGACGAATTTAAATAGCACAGATGTAATTTTTATCTGGCATATGATAGAGCAATTCAAATTTTTATATAAAATGAAAAAAAAAACAAAAAATATTTTTGGAAAAACTGAAAGTTTCCCGGAAAATGTTTTGATTTTTTGCGAAATTGTTGACTTGTACCTCCAAGAAATGATAGATACACAATCCTATAATTTTTTTTTTAATTGTTCAACATCACCCGATTGATCTACACTTACGCCAAGAATACGTTAAACGATTAAAAATTGGCTGGTACCGACAAGTTTACTGACCCGTTGACTTAAATGACCAATTGATAGGATTAAATGGTTGGAAATAGATGCAGGCCCAGCAGGAAATTATCAATAATAAAAGTGCCTTTTTCTCGGATTGCCTAGTCTTAAGTCTTACATTCAGTTAGACAAAGAGGTTGTTGCTGGATATTAACGTTTAGGTTAGGTAGTGTAGAAACTCCTTTTGAATGTTCTTCTTAGAATAGACACCACACATTTACAGCATATTCCAGTTCAAATCGAACGTAAGTAAAATACAAGATCTTTATTGTCTTCAAATCAAAATTGTCACCCGTGTAACGTTTGATAAACCCGAGCATGAAGTGCGCTCGAGCGATACATAGCTCAATCAGCTCTTATAGCGAACGTAACTCTTAGGTCTTTAGTTTCAAGTACTACCTGAAGAAGTTCATCATTTATATTAATGTCTTGTTGAAAAGGTTTTGCTTGAAGCCACGACTTTCCGACTTTTTCCGCTCCTGCTAGTATAGTTTTTTTTCTAGGTTACAGCTGGTCGTTCAACTTTCTATTCCAGTGACCTTCTTGTTATGCCATTCTGGGACTTTTTCAGTGTGTTGTGGAAAAATTGAAAAAAATCGAAAAAGCAACATTTGCGTCTTGTAGGGGGATTTTCAATAGACGTTTTGTATGGGACGTGTGATGCGGTGGTTATTCTTGTGCGTTTGTCACCTTTGAATTGGTAAATTTTCCACTACCTCGTCGTAAGCTTCGATGTAGTGACGCATGCTTCGGGTTTACTGTAACTGGAAAATGTTTTCAGTGAATTGCCCACGGCCACTCCTTTCCATTTCTTTATCTGTTGGTAATATATCATCGCGTCCAGAGGTAATTATTTCGTACGTTTGTATTTACGTTGGACTGTTTTTACATTTCACTTCCCTGAGGCCAGTTCTGATGTTTCATTTTCATTGAAACATAGAATGATTGTGCCATTGAATCCTATCTAGCTCTCAGAGCCGCAGATTAAGCAATAGATATTGACGTTAATAATGAAGTTGTTGTTGTCTTATCTATCTCAGTCTTCAGAAACCTTAATTTCCTGGTACTTAGGGGAAAAACAGCGATTGATAATCAATTGGTGAATCTCTCGAACAAATGTAATTCTAAGCTAACTAAAAGTCCCAATATGTATTCTTATTTCTTAAACTCTTCGTATGGCCCGCACATCTGTTCGCAATATTTTCCTACTCTCCCGAGGCTCCTATAAACTAGCATGTTTAGTTATTATACTGGAATGCTACTATGCTGCCAATTTTATAAAAAAAAACCTTCTTGTTTTGACCATTTCATAGGTTTGGGGTATTTTTGTCAGCCAAATTTGCCTTGGAGTACTATAAATCGAACGAACACTTTTCTGAAATTTTTTGAGCAATTTCTATAAACCAGGATGCTAAGTATGCTAAGTATATAACGAAATTTAATGAAAACCGTATGATTTTCTTGAAATGAGGTGCTAACATGAATTTTTTCAAATTTTCATTATTTTTTTTCCATTTAATATGGTCAGTGATCAAACGAACAAAATTAGTGACCAGTTTTGACCCACCCATTCTAATTATCAAAACCTTTTCGGGTGCGAAAAAGGTGGAGCTAAAGTATGATACACAATGGTTGAGTTAAACAAATTTTTTAGGTAAAGGGCTAAGTTTTGCCACAGCTTTGTTATAGATCCCAGTTTGTGGTCTTGCATCAGCACGTCAATCACATGAGTGAACGTGAGTTCAATGCAGCCTCGATTTGAATGACAACAGTATTGGGCTCTTCGCGATTTTACTGCATTCACATCAGCTTCCCATGTTGGTCGCCGAAATGTTTGCTTCTTGGTAGTATTGATTTCCGTCGAACACGATCTTTATGACACCATTTTTGAAAGAGCATTTTTATCACCATTTTTATCAGAGTGTGGTTGAGACTGAAACAAATCATATAAGTTTCGAACCTAAGATCATGGCACCAACCAAGTTCGTGACGTTGTCACAAAATATTGTTTTACATAGACCGCCGCCCACAAAACGATTTAATGCGGCGATGCACGCTGTTGTGACGTAAGATTGATCACAATTTTCCTAAAGTAATAAATATGGCAAAAAATGCCTTCGTTATTGTGTTCCTTCGTATTCGATGGTGTAAGCTTATTGAGCCACGAAAATCGATCCCGGTAGTAAAGAAGGGACTTGCTGGTGTGACGCTCTTGTCAGACAAGTGGTTTCCATGAGATGGTTCATGCTTCTTGGCTTGGTTCTAAAATACCGAGTACGGTTGTTGATTGTTCGACAAGCCACAATTTTTCCATCAATTACACAGAATCGTTGTCTGCTAATGACCAGAAATGATTGAAGTGCTGCGTGCATCTCTTTCACATATGTAAATAAAACATTAGCGTATTAGAAAAAGAAGAATTTTCTGGATCGATGTACTATCTAAATTTGGTTCCGTTTAATATATTATCTCTGCGAGTGGTGCATGATTTGCGGGAGTTCGGTATTGAGAGGAGTGACGTGCGAGTATTTTTTTATTTTTTTAAAATGCTAATAACAAATAAAATCAACTTGTAGAAGACAAATGTATAGGATTTACTTCCACAAGATTCAAATTAGACATCTGTTCAACAAATTTCAAAAGATTGACATAGAGTCTATTTTCTGGAATGTTTATATCTTGCCGGGACAAACGTTCTAACGGTTCATGAGGTTGGCGATAAAAATTACGGGTTTTTACAAAGCGGTTGTTTCAAGAAATGTTAGGTTTCCTGGAATGCAATTGGTATGCTCTCTTATCGGTTCTGGAGCCAGCGACTTAAAAAAATGGTCTTTTACAAAGGAGTTGTTGCAATAAATTTCAATTAAGAAATCTGTTCAACAAATTTGAAAAGATTGTCATTTGACCGACCCCAGAAGTAGTTCAATCACTGCAGAGAACTTACCGACGTGCCAATCTTTTGAAATTTGTTGAACAGATTTCTTAATTGAAATTTCTTGCAACCACCCCTTTGTAAAAGACTCGTTATTTATATCAACGACCCTAGGTTGCGTTTGCACCAGTTAGGAATCAGGATCATTCCAGAAAATCCACTTTTTTTTTTGATTTGTATTAGAAAATATTAATTGTCCAGTGGTACTTTGAAGGTCATAATTAATATTTCCCTTTTCATTCACGCACCCATCATCATTGTCATTCACAAAATTACAGTATATCCCCACTGGACATGGACGGTGGGTCGGCGCTGAATTCTGCACTCCAACCGAGGGTCTTAGTTATGTTTATTATTATCACCGATCGTAATCGATGACGAAAAACCCGTGTGTCAAGATTTCGAAGTTTGTTTTTTTAACATATTTGTTAATTGAAACTTTTTGCAACTAAATTTTAATTGTGCAACATATATTGCGTGCAACAAATTTGTAGTTTTTTGGGGAAATTTTTTAGAAACTAAAAAAATTAACCTTATATTCAAAAACAGTTTTAAATACATTTAGAAAGGCGCGTGTGCGCCGTCAGCGAGGCGCATAGCGCCGAGTAGTCATTTGAACGAAGCGCCCCCGTTCAGCTAGTATAGTATAGAACAATTTCAATAAAATAGTTAACAAATTCACAATATTTTAAAAGTTTCGTATAAAATACCTTTTCTTGGTAAATAATATCCATTTAACTTAATTTGTTGTCCTCCTCTCATGACTTACCTGAAACAAAAAAAGAAAATTTTTGTAATCTAAATATTCACCAGAAATCATTTAGTTTCCTGCAAAGATCATTATCTTGTATTCAATATTTATTTATTCTTCTCTATCTCTCTCTCTCTCTTTCTCGCTATATATATATATATATATATATATATATATATATATATATATATATATATATATATATATATATAAAGTCACATATATATATACCACAAAGTACATAACCAAATAAAAAATGGTTTTCCATTTCCTAATAATTCATTTACAAGACGTCACAGATATTGCTATGAGACCAACAAAAAAAAAATTAAATTTGCTGTAGAAAAACCATTTAATGTAATAAAAATTAAATTACAAGTTTTATACAAGACGGGGGGAGTGAGTGTTTAAGGCCAGTCCGTAAATGAAATAGGTATAGAGGTATAGTACGTTCAAATCCAAATGAATCTAGGGATGTAAATAGGATTGTATATAGTTTTGTATTTTCATTTAAAATATAAAAAAAGGACTTAGATCAGTGTTGACAAACTTTTTTTTTTCGTAATTCTAGTTTTTTTGATATAAACATAAAAAAAAAGTTTGTGTAATGTAATTTAATGTGAATTATTTTGTGTGTGTGTGTGTGTGTGTGTGTGTGTGTTGTATGCTACTGCCATGTACCCAGGATTGTGTGTTGTGAAGATAATTTTGTGTGATTTATTCAAACAGATTTGGAAGAGGTAGTTTTTATTTTATTTTGGTATTTTGTATTTTGGAAACGGAAAACTTTTTTGATTATTATTTTTGATTTATTTTTTTTTGTGCTTGAGTTTTTCATCACTATACATAATGTTATTACGTTACGTATGGAAATGTATTATAGTACCGTCCGTATATAATATTCGGTTGATATATTTGTTGAGATGTTGTTTTGGTATAAGGCAAGTATAAAATTAAAAAAATTAAAGGATATTTATATTCGTTAAATATTTATAAAATAAAAAATATTTTTTTTAATGTCAAATAAACAACAACACCAAATTTTGTGAATGTACCTTTTTGTATTCCTTGTAGACACTCCAAAGAGATATATCTAAAAGTTAAGTTGGAAAATGTTTCTGGGGACGCAATTATATTAAAATGGAAAACATGACATAAAATTAGTTAGTATATAGTTTGTATAGAGGTATTTCAATAAAATGATAAATTAGATGACAATTTAAGTCATTTCAGGATTATAAAGTATGTATCGCTATTAAGTTTATTCACTCTGCAGGGGATTACTGTACGTCATTTTCTATATACGTATAGTATTGTGCCGTATTGCCTACACTACATAGATAATTAATATTCTACGTGTGTAGGTAATGTATTGTACAATTGAAAAAATGCCGTCGACAATGTAGAGAATGTAGGATGTCGAAAATGCTTGTTTCTGTATACAATCAGCAAACTTGATTTTCTTATAGATAGATCCACATCGGGCTCCATTTATACCCCACATTTGAAAAATGTAAACCAAAGATTTTTTATGGCAACTACTCCCACATTTGAAAAATGTAAACCAAAGTTTTTTTATGGCAACTACTCCTATGTTATATATTATTGTGTTGGTATGCTCGAAAAAATGGAACTATAAGATAAAAAAGGATATTTCTTGCATATATTCATTAGCAGTCAGTTAAATTTTTAAATAAAATACAAAGCGGTATAAACTACTTTGTGCCACGGTAGTTCAATGCCCAAAATGATCGCCACGAAATAAAATGTTAAAATACACACCCATGGAAGGATTAACAATAGGTATCATACAATACAATTTGTTTCAGTAAACCCAATCCAATATTCCAATATTACTCCAGAATCTCAGAAAAATTCTCAAAATTCTTTGAAGATGCTCCTATTTTCCCAGTCTCTTGACTAATTAGATACGGTAATAAGAAATATTACAGGATCTTATCAAATATCTGGGATAACAGTTAAGGAGCTACCAGTGTTCACTTATAATCGGTACCATACCCAGGCCAAATAAACATATGTCCAAGTCATTGGCAAAAATTTATGAAAACTGTTAGTTTGCACACGGGTTTTCCAATAAGTACGAACTCATCCACGAACGTTTTTCATGATCTGTCAACGTCAAAACGCCAGTCAAGGTTAACATTTTTATCGTGAAGTTCACGAACGAGCAGCGTTTGGAAATTATTAAAAATTACTACCGTGCTTACTCCGATGTTTGGTCGTAATATTCGTCCCCCCAGACAAGATAGACTGTACGTGCTATAGTGGATAAATTCGAATCAAAATATTTACTATTGAATGTTACTATAATCGAAACTATCGCAGCCGTAAGTGCTTCAGATCAAAATGAGCCAAATCAAGAACTGAAGCCTCTTGATTATGTGAAGCTCCGAAACTTCTCTGATTGGGCTCTGCTAAAGTTTGCAGAAAATCTTCAATTTCATCGAAAAACCATCTTCATCGATGAGGCCCATTTATGGCTTAATGATTTTGTCAATAAGCCAAATATTCATTATTGGACAGCAACAAACCCACTTCAAGAAACTCCGTTACTACCACACATAGTAAGCGGCTGGTGTGATTTGATGCCGGAGGTGTGATCGGAGCATATTTTTTCGTCGATGAAAATTATCGGCATGTTACGGTCAATATGGAGTTCCTTATCGTGCCATGTTGAAAGGACTTGACATCAGTGACGTGAGATTTCAACAGGATTGTGCCATACGTGCTAAACAGCTAGTTAATTAATTAATTTATTGAAGGAGAAGTTTTTGTAACCGTGTTATCTCGAGAAATCATCAGGCCGAATGGTCACCTCGCTCATGCGATTTACTTTAAACTTTAAATTTTATGAGAACTTTATGAGAACTTTAGTTCAATTGGCAAATTATGATCATACTTAAAAATAAGAAATGTTACAACTTGGACGAACGTGGAAAAAATAAATTTCCATACAAAATGCATGTAGGTACTAATCACTCAAATTAAGATATTTTTTGTTCACTCACATGAAGTTTAATGCCGTTGGATTTCTTTTTAGGGTTAACTTAAGTAGTTAGTTTATGCCACCAAGTTAACAAAGTGATATATTGTATGAAAGATTGGTGGAAATTTGGCTCCAAAGAATCGATCGCTGCAACTGGGATCAAATCCCATAATTAAATGTAACATGTGTACTGCACCTGGAGTAAATTTCAGCCCAATATCTAAATTACTCTTTGTTTTATTTAAATACAAAATTGTTATGTCCTTATTGAAAAACCCGATATAACAATTATTTTCAGGATTTACCAAGAACGACACTATCTTAGATTCTTAGCGCTTTTGGCAGTTCAACAATTCTAATCAGAAATCTGATTAATATTCCTTAACCTCAAAGTACAATAGTTATTCTGCAAGTGATCCAAGAGCTATTGTCAACTAGTTCACTAAATTCTTTAGTTCGGCTTTCTCGAACAATGACTCGGGTTTAATCTTCTTGGTTTCGGTCCAGAATTATTACAACACTGTGGGTGGAAAAATTAAAAATTTAAAAATTAGTTTTTCATGTGCTCCTGTTGGTTCTGCAGCCCAAAATCATAAAAAATTCAAAAAAATTAAAAAAAATTCACGGTAAAAATGTTTTCGTTCATCTTATAAAGACTTTTTAATTATTCCATATTATTCCATCCATAAGAAAGGCTGCAAATAGGGTATGATTAATTATAGGCCTCAGGTCGTTTCACAATCAACAACCTCACCGAGTTTACATCAACCATATTGGATGTTATGGAAGCAAGTAATGAAGTAAATGCAGTTACAACAGATTTTATTAAGGCATTTGAGGGATTCACCACAACTTCTGCTGTGGATGGACTCATATTTGAGAAGCAGAAAGTAACAAATGATCTTCAGATCATACGACGCTGCTGGTGTTAATAAGAATTCGTAAATCTTCCATACGCTGACAATATGAAGATTTATTACAAGCGGCCTTGTAGCGGATGTCAATCCAATACGTACTCTCTTAAGCGTAAACGTTGTCAGATACGAACTTGTTATGGACTTTTTTTTATATTTCAACAATATAACCCGAGCCTTACCTATCCTAACTCGACCGAAAATTGTGCAAAGTCAAATAATCCGCTGAACATAGAGTATTAAATTGTTTTATTACTTTCCACACTCTTCTTAATACATTATAAATTATAAAACAGACCCTATATCAGCAACAACAATGCCGGAGTTACTTCAGTCAGAGATTTGAATCTGGAGCAAACTATGCGCTTGATATCGTTAAGCGTAGGGCTAAAGAATTTCATGACCCTTTTGTAACGCAGGCTCCGTACACAACCTTTGTTTGATTCCTCCTGGAACACACCACTAGAGTGTGATCCCCTTCTCATGAAATACACAAAAAGCGAGGCAGTGCAGCGAAAATTTCTTCGTTTTGCTTTATCTGATTTACCCTGGGTGGATGTCTTCAACTTGTTCGAATTATTGCTCACATTGATTGTGTTGTTTCATCATCAGATTGAATCAATCCGCCTGTTCTGCTACGTATGTGAAGTTATCCCAGAACTCTATACCAGAAAATAAATTTTTTTAATCAGGCAACACTAACATATCAATAACCAATTTGCTCTTCAGTGAAACTAGTCCAGTCCAGAATTTTTATCAATTTTAATGAAAAAAAAAAAATTAGAAAATTCATTAAATTTGATTTGTTTTTCATCTAATAAAAAAATTAAAATCTAACGTATAAAAAACTTTGACATTTTGAGTTACATAAAGTAATGGAAAACTACAGGCAATGTAAGAAAAAATTTGTTCCGTGGCAAGCGAAAATGAGCTCTGGACTCGTATTTTCATTGATTTCTCGTCTCTAAATTTAAAATTAATTCGCCAAAACTTAAAATTTCACGGATAAGGGCTACATGTTTTTGAAATGGATACACTAGTAGCCAAATTTAAGCTAAATTAGAAAAAAATCGTTCGTCGGCAATGGCATTTCCGAAAACGAACTGTGGGCTGGGGTTTTCATTGATTTTTATATAATTTTTCGTCCCGCTCGATAAATTTAAAATTATTTCACCAAAACTAAAAATGTCTCGCATCAAGGCTTCATGATTTTAAAATGGATACTGATAAATCTATTATCTTTTTTCTTTGCCTTCGATTCGATAATATGGATTTCGGCATTTTAGCTTATACTCAATTTTAGTACAATATTTTAATTTACTAAAAAGGATGATATTTTGACTTCCGGCTTCTTTGTTTTTTTAGTTCGTGTGTGCTTGTACGATAGAAATAATGTATAATTTGTTAATCATAAAATAAAAAGAAATAAAATTAAAAGTTGTTTTTAAATTTAAAATTAATTCATCGAGAAAAATACAGTCCACAGTAAAGGAAAACAAAACATCATTACATTGAACAGTGTATCTGTCACATTGAACAGTGTAGCTAAATTTTGGCTTAATTAGAAAAAAATCTGAGCTGGGAATTTCATTGGTTTTTATTTAAAATTATTATAAAATAAGAATTTTTAATTATTTATTGGTTTTTTGTTTTAGTTTGTCCACTTTAACGATTCGTTAAGTACAGACCTAACTGACAATTTGTAACGTATGTTCCGGGTTGTTGGTGATTTACGACGTTAACCTGTATCATGGTTGAATTGCGCTCTACAGAGGCTAGCTGTAGATTTGTGTTCATGGGCGTAATTCAAATAAATACGAATGATGATGACGTAATGGGCTTCAGTTTATGACTTGTTTATTGATCGTACGAGTTTTGCTGTTTTCGCGCGAAGAACTAGTTTTGGTATGAAAATAAATTTTTAGTGTTGTTGGTCTAGTCGGAGATATAAAAAAGTTGAAGTGGGTCTTGTTTTAGGTGATTTGGAAATAAGTACTAAATTTCAATCTGTTCATACAATATTATTAAATATTGCATTTAGAAATAAAAATAATACATAAATTGGTTTTCAATAATATAAAGTAAAGTATTATATTAATTAACCAAAGTGCTCAAAGTTTAATTTTGTGAAAATACGAACTAGATGGTCATAACATAAAAAGAGTATCAATAATAAAAAATACAATTGAGTGCTATTGTTGGCTTGGGATATTGAGCTTTTTTGCCGGCTGGTAACACGACATAACTTTAAATGGAACGTATCTTACTTTGTCGAATGTGGTATACATTTTTATTGGTGGCTCTACTGTCATTCGTATAGCCACTAATTGTATAGCTTAAATGGAATAGGTACAAAGGGCCGAATGTCGAAGGGCCGAATGTGTCGAAGGGCCGAATGTGTCGAAGGGCTGAATGTCGAAGGGCCGAATGGGTCGAAGGGCCGATTTTTTGTTTTGTTTTTAGAAATATAATTTTTTAAATTTGTTGTTTTATGGAATATTTTGTAAATTTGTTTTTTATTAAACATAAAGGAATTTCTTATGAATTTATGTATTTTAAAATTTTTCATTCCACGTATCCAGTCAGCGATACATTTTGGTGAAGGAAAATTTTCTCATGCGCCACCAGAGACATTCGGCCCTATTTGTCAGCCTTCTGATAATAGATATATGGTACAAAAAATAAAAAAAATAATTAAATAAATATTATTTCAAATTATTTTGCATCAACAGCATACAAAAATTCCTTGCGGTGAACCATCTCAAAAATGACGAAATTAAATGACGAATATTTAAAAATAATCGCATGAGTTACATATAGGACATTGGCACCACATGATAACAAAAATACAATTTATAACAAGAATGCACACGAAAACATTTTATTCTAAAAAAAAGATCAAAATACATAAATGTTCTCATAAAAAGTGCAAACGAAATATTTTAGCAATTTTTATATTTTTTTATGAAACGAAATTTAATATAGATAAGCATAAATATTAGTGTCAAATTCGAAACACGTTTAAATATGCTTACATTGAAATTTTTACCAAAAAGTTAAAATTAAAAAATTAAATAAAAATTTAGAATTGTATCTGACTGTGAAGAGTTCAGACTAAAAACCAATTTTCAAAAACAACTCTAAAGAGTTTGAAATACGAATACATTAATCTTAAGATTAATGTACATATGTACTTAAAACACTTAGAATAATTTACTAGTTAATTAAATCTTAAGATAAAAAGTGTAAAGTATAAAAATAAATAAAGTTTTTTTTTCGTTCAACCGAAATTAAAATATAAAACTGGCGCAGTTGGTAGGATCCCCTTCTGAAGAAGAAGGATCTAGTGATTGAACTTTAGAAAAAAAAAATTTAAAAAGCGTCTAAATTAAAATATAAGTGACTAAACAGTAATAGAAATTAAAAATCGTCTAAATTAAAATATAAGTGCCAAAGTTCGCGATACAAGCAACAAAAGTGTAAAAAACAAAAAGAAATTTTTTATATAAGAAACATAATAAATAAGTGAATTTTTTTTTTTCCCTCGTGAAAGTTGAAAATGGAAATTGAACAATTAAAAAACGATTTATTTGATCAACAACAGATCCAAAAAAAGTTGTTGGATCAAATTCAATGTCTAAGCCAAAAAGTGTTAGAACAAGAAGGTAGAACAAAAGAAATGACAAAGTTCAACTTAACACCTGATCAAATAATCAGAAATTTCAACGAGATACCACCATTCTCTGGTGAAGATTCGTTCAAATTAAAATCATTCTTGAAAACAGTGGAAGATACAGAGACACTGTGTGGAAGCAATAATATCGAACTCAACTCATATTTTTTACGAAAATTAGTGAATAATAAAATCATCCGACAAGCCAGAAATGTGATCATGGAGATTCCAGACCATCAGCGGACGTGGAACGTCGTAGTACAACAACTTAAATTGAAGTTCCGACCCAAACACACAACACACCAATTGCTTTTTCAAGCAAAGGATCTCAAGGTATTTAATCTTAAAGATTTGTTTAATAAATTAACTAAAATTAAATCACAATGTAGCGAAATTTGTTATTTCGACGAAGAAGATATATTCACTTATGATTCCATTGATAATGAATTTGTAGAAATTTTGAAATCGAAGTTAATTCCGATTGTTCAATTACAAATCGCAACAGATAAATCTTTGTTTGAATTGGATAACTTATTATGCAAAACAGAAATTTATCTAGTGGAAGATGTCATTAAAATTGAGTATAGATTAAATAAAAGTAAAAATATCTTCAACAATAAACCAGTTATTAGTAATAAGAAAAATGATTATAGTGTACCAAATTCAAATCAATTCAATAGATTTAACCAAAATAACAATTATCGAAATAATCATAATAATTATCAAAATAGGCATAATTTGTTTAACCAAAATAGTAATTATTATAGAAATAATAACAATAATAATAGTAACCGAACAGGACAGTACAGATTTAATACAGAACAAAACAGATTAGATAACAGAATAGATTTAATACAGGACAGTACAGTCGTCAATTTAATAACAATAGAAACAATTTCATTAGAAATAATCAACAAGAACATGAACCTATGGAAGTAGATAATATAACTAGGGTTCGCGAATTAAATCAAGAGGTAAATTTTATAGAAGAGCCTCGGAAAACCAATTACCCATAATAAAATTAACATTTGAAGATTATCCCATTAATTGCTTAATAGATACTGGCTCGGATACCAGTTTAATAAAACCTAATATTCTAAACTATAAAATATTTAAACTAGAACAACCAATTATGTATAATTCTCTAGGTGGACCAAACTACGTAACAGAAAAAACAGTAACTCCCATCCCAAAAGAATTAATCAAATCAGGCACACTCGAGTGGAAAATATTCCCTCTAAAGAGTTGGAAATACGATGCCATAATAGGTATCAATTTTTTAAAAGCATTCGAAGTGACTATTGATATAAGAAATCAAGAAAAACAATATTTAAAAGAAATTCTATCAAAAAATAAAGATTTATTTTATAGCGAAGGCGAAAATTTGACCTTCACTCATGAAATAACTCATGAAATAAAGTTGAAAAATGATAATCCCATTTATTGCAAAATCTATAGATATCCCCAAGTACACGAAAAGGAAATCGAACGACAAATCAAAGATATGCTAGAACAAGGAATAATTAAAGAATCAAATTCACCGTATAACTCACCCCTTTGGATTGTTCCAAAGAAATTGGACAATTCTAATATAAAAAAATGGAGAATCGTTATAGATTATCGTAAATTAAATGAAATTACTATCGACGATAAATTCCCAATTCCTAATATCGAAACCATTCTAGACAAATTAGGTAGAGCGCAGTACTTTACTACTCTAGATTTAGCAAAAGGTTTCCACCAAATATTAATGAACAAAAATGATCAAATCAAAACCGCATTTTCAACTCCATTTGGTCATTATGAATATGTAAGGATGCCTTTCGGGTTGAAAAACGCCCCAGCTACCTTTCAACGACTAATGAACTCCGTATTAAGAGAATTTATTAATAAAATTTGCGTGGTGTATCTCGATGATATTCTCATTTTTAGTACATCTATCGAAGAACACATTTTAAACATTAATAGAATCTTTAACAAGTTAAGGGAAGCAAATCTGAAAATTCAAGTAGACAAATATAATTTTTTCTGTAAAGAAACAGAATACTTAGGGCATACACTAACCACAGAAGGTGTAAAGCCAAATCTAAAGAAAGTAGCCGATATTACCAAATTAAAATTGCCCGAAACAACAAAACAAATTAAGTCATTCTTAGGAATAACTGGCTATTACCGAAAATTTATTCAAGGTTACGCTAAAATTGCACAACCTATGACAAAATACTTAAAGAAAGACGCAAAAATTAATAAATTGGATCAAACTTACATAAATGCCTTTGAAAAATTAAAAACTTTATTAACCATTAAAGGTTGGTTAACCCTTTATTACCACCCATCCTATTTTAAAATACCCAGATTTTAATAAATCATTCGTACTCAACACAGACGCAAGTCAATTTGCGATCGGAGCTGTGTTATTTCAAGAAAACCATCCTATTGCCTACGCAAGCAGGACCTTAAACGATCATGAAACCAAATACAGTACTACGGAAAAGGAATTACTTGCTGTAGTATGGGCCATAAAGTATTTAGGCCGTATATATATGGAAAGCAATTCGAATTGAATACGGACCACCAGGCACTCAAATGGTTGCACACCAAATATTTAGGTAAGGACCTGAATGCCAGACTCCAAAGATGGATATTATCACTTGGAGAGTATAATATCAAAATAAATTACCTACAGGGAAAAGACAATAAGATAGCAGACTTTTTAAGTAGAATAAATACGGATATTAATGAAATTAACAAAATCGAAGCTGTAGTCGAATCTAACGAAGGGAGACAACTCCACTTACTTCCAAAATATGAAATAAATAACGAAGAATTAGTAAATAACAATATAACACTTTTAGAAACAATAGTAAATAGATTTAAAACACAGTTAATATTCACTGAAAACTTTGCAGAAGAACTAGAAAACATTTTAGGAAATAGAAGAATCAACATTAACCCGAAAATAAACAGAAATGAATTAATAAATAAATTAAAAACATATTTGTCAGGAAATAGAGTAGCCATTCATACCCAAATCCCAGATAATGAATTTCATAATATACAACAAACGTTAATAGAAGAATTCCCTAATATTAAATTTATTAGATGCACTCAATTCGCTCAAGACGTAGAATCAGAATATGAACTAATCAGGATAGTTTCAATTCATCATAAAGAACAACAACATCCGGGAATAATTCCTTTGTACGAATATCTTAAAGATAAAATTTACCACCAAAATATAAAATTAATAATCAATAAAATCACCAATAATTGTGATACTTGTAATAAGGCAAAATATGATAGAAACCCCATAAAACCTAAATTTAAATGCACTGAAATGCCAACAGATAAAAATCAGATAGTTCACGTAGACACATATGTAAATAAAAAGCAATCATTCTTAATTTTCATAGACAAATTCTCCAAATTTGCAACAGCTTACCCTTTAGAAAGTAGGAACAATTTAGAAATAATAGAAAAATTCAAAATGTATCTCAACCATAAGAAACCACTAAAAATAGTAGCAGATAAGGAATTTAGCCATGTCAATATTAAAGAATTTCTAGATCAGGAAGAAATTGAATTACATTTAACCAAACCAAACAGTCACACTGGAAATGCAGATGTAGAGAGACTGAACAATACGTTAACCCAAAAGTTAAGAATTCTTAATTTAGAAGAAAATAATCATGTAAGAATTCAAATGCTAGAAGCTTTTAAATGTTACAACAATCAATACCATAGTACCATAAAATATACTCCAGTAAAAGCTGAAGAAAACTCACAAATTAAAGAAGAAATTTATAAAAACTTAATAAACACTCAAAAGAAAAGATTAGTAAAGTATAATAAAAATAGGGAAGATTACGCAGAAACTAGAAAACAGGGATATATAAAAAATTACAAATCTCTTAGACATAAAGACGAACCAACCCTTCAGGCGCAAAAATGTATACACCAAAAATGTACTTTTTACGAACAGTTTACGAACGGTTTTTATACTTCCCACCAACACATATGTACATAGTACGTATTGTAAAAGAACGTATTCGTAAACTGTTCGCAAAATTTACATTTTTGATGTAGACATTTTCATTGTATATTGTAACAACTCCGTATTATCAAAATTCCACAGTGCAAAAAGTCATTGTGCGTTGTTTTTTCAAAGAAATCGGTGCTGTTTTAAGAAACTGGGTTTTGTGCGATATTTCGTGGTAAAAAATTGATCATATTTACAAATTTAAAATTTAAATTATTTTGTTTCGAAATGCCAAAAACAACAGGACATAAAACAAAAAAGCAATAAGAAGAAAATGCTTGTAAGTTCCTATTAAAATATATTCCCAATTTTATGATTTTTCGATTATCTGTTTACTTTTACAGTTACAACATCTCAGAATTACCATTGATGCAACACATGAGAAATATATTAGGGGATGCCTAAAGAAAATATTAACAGGCGAGGCAGCCTGTTACTTTTCCTGGCACGGGCAGCACAATATCCATAAAATCGTATGCCATAATGAATATTTCGAAAGGTAAACTATTTGTACTTAGTATTTAAGCTATCTTATAATCATTATTTTATTGCAGAGGAGGCATTAGCAAAATTTCTCACTGCACGTGCTACGGTCCTGCAGTCAACCCTAACACTGGGCTTATGGTGCAAAAGTCCTCATATGATAAATATTATGATATTTAATGTGATAAAATAATGCAATAGTAAATAAAACAACCAAAATCGATAATCAATCAACAAGTTTTATTATAAATCAATTTAAAATTAAATTCGTTCCATAAACAGTACGTAAATACTGTCCAAATTTAATTCGTAAACAGTACACCTAAAAAATACATAAATGATTCGCTTAAAACGTACACATTACGAACTCTTATATATACCACTACATACGCATGTGTTCGCAAATATGTTACATTTCTCACATGATAAAAGTACGGTTTACGTATCATTTATGTTCTTTTTTCGCGTACAGTTTACGAATACCTTAGTAGTGTGAAGTCTTCGCAAAATGTACGTTTTCGATACGCCTGGTCTGGAGGGAAAGTTTAGAAAACATAATTTAACGAATATATATGCCATTAATATTAAAAGACCGTTAAAATTTACAGATTATAACAATATTATTACTGACAATAACGATGACAATTACTCCGATTCTTGCTCAACTACTAGTCGAGAAAATAGAGACTAATTCAGGATACACAATACTGAGGGAGACAGAAATACTAATACCGGAAACATATAACTATTCTTTACATATCGTAGACTTAGTACCAATAGAAACAACAATATTAGAAATTAAAACACTAATTAAAGGAATGATACCAACATTTATAGAATACAATATTAAAACACCATTTATAAAAGAGTTAGACAAATTACTATATAAACTAATGACATTAAAAGACGGACACCATACGATTAGGAAAAGAGGACTAATAAACTTTTTAGGGACAATTAACAAATGGATAACCGGAACAATGGACGACGAGGACAGACAATTAATTAACGAACATTTAAATGTAATAGATAATAATAATGAATTAATAGTATCCAATATGAACAAACAAATACAAATCAATAACAATTTTAATAAAAGTATAAACAAATTGTATGAAACCATAGTAGAAGATAGAAAATTAGTCAAAGAATTTATCGAAGAAAAAGAAAAATATAATTCTATGAAATTAATAATATTTGATTTAAAATTGAAAATTCAAGAAGTAGATAGAATTATTAATGATCTACAAGACAACATAATTTTTAGTAATTTAAATATCATACACCCCTCATTATTAACAATTCAAGAAATTATTGATTATGAAATAGACGCTAATAAATTAAAAAATTTGAAAGTAGGCTTTTCCAAGACAACTACAAATAAATTAATATTCTTAATCAAAATACCATATACTAATAGTCCTCAACTTACGACGAGCCACCGTTCCAGAACATCCGTCGTAAGTCGAAATAGTCGTAAGTCGAGGAATAAGGTTATTTTATGGAATAAGTATATACTTGTGATAAAATTAGCTGAGATAATCAAATAACGTTAACCATTTTAGATTGAATTATCTTAAGAATTAATTATTAAGCCAGATTATTAAATAAACGCGCTATAAACATTGTAGTTTTTCCAGAATTGTAGTAAAGTTAAACATTCATCTTTGTCTATTGCTGCAACAGCATTTGATAAAGTTTTTCGTAAACAGTATGCTTTCAAAGTGGAAATGGCACCTTGATACATTGGCAGAATAATTGAGGTAGTGTGGGAGGCAAATAAACCAATTTTACGTTATCGTCCAACTCTATAATATACCAGGTGGGTGACTTGGCTCATTGTCCAACAGTAAGAGTATCTTGAACGGAACTTTTTTGCGATCACAATATGCTTTTGTTTCTGGTATGAAATATTTTCTGAACCATTAGTCAAAAATTATTCATGTCATCCACACTTTACTGTTTGGAAAATAGTGCAACGGAAGCATATGCTTGTTTACTACTTTTGCAGCTGGAGGATTTTTCGAATTATGAATTAATTACGGTTTTAACTTATATCCAGCCACATTACCACTCAACAAAAGAGTCATGTGCTCCTTAAACACCTTGAAACCTGGCATAGTATGAGCTTCAGTATTGACGTAGCTGTGTTGTCGCATCAGTCTCCATTCTCCAATAAAGACTGGTTTAATTAAATATTTATTCAGGCAAATAATTCCCTTGTTGGATTATTTGGTTTAAATTCTCTATAAATATTTTAGCAGCTTTGACAACGGCACTAGCTATTTCTCCACTTATTTTAACATTATGATATTTAGACCTGTTATTTAGACCTAAAATTCTGAAACCAACCATTGCTGGCAAAAATGAATTTTCTCCATATCTGGTGTTACCTTTCTTTATAACATCAAAAAGGCTAAGCGCTTTTGCTTTAATTATAGCTAAGCTAAGTGACATGCGCTTCTGAATAAGATCATTCATCCAAATGATCAATAGATTTTCCATTTCGTTAATGGGCCGTTTTATTTTCTGGGATATTATTGTTGCATTTATTGATGTGCATTCTTTGATTGCTGATCGAATTTCATTCTTTTTTAATAAAATTTTTGAAATCGTCGAATGGCTGAATACAAAATCACGAGCTATTGAAATTACTGTTTTTCCTTTTTCCTTATCTTTTATTACTTTTAATTTGGTTAATAAATTGACGACACTTCTCGACCACATGGTTTTACTTGGCCCAGGTTTATTTGCCATATTCGATTTAAAGGAATGACGGTATTTATTGCTTATAAAAACTCAACTGAATCTACTTACTTATTGAGCACTTAACAGATTTTGAATTTAAAGTTAAAACGAACATAAAAATGTTAAACTATGATAGAACGTATGGAAAATTAATATTAACTTCTCCGAATATGTATGATTAAATAGAAATAAATTTATTGATTTTGATTTTCAAAAAAAATTCGAAAGGAAAGGAAATCGAAAAAACGTGTTTTTTCGCTGTCGTAACATCGAATTGTCGTAAGTCGAACCGTCGTAAGTCGAGGACAATTAGTAGTATGAAAAATGTAAACAAAAAAATAATTATCCCTCTAGCTAATGAAAATGATTGTAAATTAATTGATTGTAGAATTATCGAAACAATCGAATTTAATGATAAGTATTATGAATATGATGAAAGTAAATCTATAAATTATTTAAGTAACTTAAAATATTGTATCTTAAGTAAAAACTGTGAAAAGATAAAAAATTGTAACACAGAAATTTATAATATTAACGATAATAGTTTAGTAATACAATTAGCAAATAATCTAACGTTAACATCAAATTGTGACGAAAGACAATTTATCTTAAATGGAAATTATTTTATAAAATTTTATAACTGTACCGTTAATTTAGGAAACAAAACTTTCTATAATAATATTAAAGAAATAAAAGATAATTATATAATTCCAAATCTAACATATAATCCTACAAATAGTACATTAATATTTAAAGAAATAATATTAGAAACAAATAAGAACATAGAAGAAATAAAACTTTTAAAATATCATAGAACTTTTGTATATTCGGGAATAAGTATAACTACAATAATATTAATAATAATGATAACAATATTAATAATTTATAAATGTTATAAAAGAAAGAATTTTAAAGTAAAAATAATAAACAGAATCCAGGAGGATTCTTACCCCAACGAAGGGAGAGTTACATGTAGGACATTGGCACCACATGATAACAAAAATACAATTTATAACAAGAATGCACACGAAAACATTTTATTCTAAAAAAAAGATCAAAATACATAAATGTTCTCATAAAAAGTGCAAACGAAATATTTTAGCAATTTTTATATTTTTTATGAAACGAAATTTAATATAGATAAGCAAAATATTAGTGTCAAAGTCGAAACACGTTTAAATATGCTTACATTGAAATTTTTACCAAAAAGTTAAAATTAAAAAATTAAATAAAAATTTAGAATTGTATCTGACTCTGAATAGTTCAGACTAAAAACCAATTTTCAAAAACAACTCTAAAGAGTTTGAAATACGAATACATTAATCTTAAGATTGTATGAATGTATATATGTACTTAAAACACTTAGAATAATTTACTAGTTAATTAAATCTTAAGATAAAAAGTGTAAAGTATAAAAATAAATAAAGTTTTTTTTCGTTCAAACGAAATTAAAATATAAAACTCATGTGACTTCATAAAATTTTTTATAAACCATTTATGTATTTACATTTTGATTTTAAATTAATCATTTAAAATTATTTATTTTACTAAACATTTAAAAATAGTTCATATGTTACACATTCAAATTTATTTTATTTATAAAAATATCTCTTAGATGCCAGTCAATTAAATTAACATTTTTTTAGTTAAAATTATAACCACCTAAAAACAATGTAGAAAAATTTAATCCAAAAGCGGAAAAAATTATAAATAATATATAAAAAATTGAAATTTATCTAAGATGGCGTTTAATATGTTAACATTTTTAGTTAAAACTATGACTATTTTGAAAAAATTCTCGCGAAAGTCAATTTTGATTGCGATACTAAAGGCTAGCCAAAAAAAATATACTTCTAAAAGCAAATCAAAATTAAAAAAAATTCGGCCATTCGACACATTCGGCCCTTTGACACATTCGGCCCTTCGACATATTTGGCCCTTCGACATTCGACTCTTCGACATTCGGCCCTTCGACACATTCGGCCCTTCGACACATTTGGCCCTTCGACATTCGGCCTTTCAAAACATTCGGCCCTTTGAAATTCGGTCCTTCGACATTCGGCCCTTTGATATCATACCGCTTAAATATACCATTCGTATGAAAGCGGAGAATAATTTATATACTCTAAATACGGAAATTGACGATACACATGAATCGTGAAATCGAATAAGCAATGTTATGGTATACCCAAAAAGACGAGAGTTATATACGCAGACAAGTTACAGAAGAATTTCGGTTGCTGTAAGTCATTTTTTGGCAATTTTGCTGTAATATTGAGTTCTATAACTGGAACATATCGAGTGATATTTGTTATTACATCAAGCAGCGTGACATTTTAGATGTTATTTGACTAACATCAATTAAATCAAAGGATCGAGTACCGCTAAGCGTTACGGTGGTAAAATTTGCGGTTTAATTGTCAAGGCAGCGCAGCAGTTTCTTCGTAGAAAGTTCTGGATGTACTACAGCATGCCGAATCAATTAAGGAAGCATTTCTTTTTTGGTTGCTGAGTTCATTTTATTTTATTAAACCATTTTCTTTTCTTAGTTATTATATATTTATTAACTTCAACTTATTTTGGTTTTGGGTATTGATTAATTTTAATTTTCTTTTTATTAATTCTCATAAAATCACTAGTCTTGTGTTACTGTTGTTTATTTCAGGTTAATTAATAATATGTTTTCTTCCTTTATTTTTCAAAAAATGATTCTGCAGTACCTAGATCGTGGAAAGCTTTCTTCGCGTCTAGGTAGGATGCTTCACACTAACATTTTATAACTTTATATTCTTTTTGGTTTGGTCATGCCTGTGCAAACCTCCGTATTCAGACGATTAAATAACTGGCAGACATACTTTTCGTAAATTTTGTTTAACGTAGATTCAGCATATTGTACCATATTGTTAATAGTTTTTTATTAATGTTAATAAAGTTTGTTATAATGGAAGTGAGTAAAAGGTGAGTAGCATGTAAGTGAGATCTACTTCGTTTTAATTTGATCATAGAGACCTGACCTGCATTGAGTGACCAGTGTACCAAACCCATGACAAACATAACCTTCACCGCCATCTAGTGGCATGAAGATGGTGTACTCTGGAGTCCAAAGAAGAGGAGCATATTTACCTTACAAAAAAAAAACCTTCAAGTTTTTGCTAACGTCAGCGACACCCAAGCTGGCGTTACAAATTTTAATTCACCTCGTTACGGTGGAGTATCATTCAATCTGAATTATTTTAAAAATATTTTTCCTGCTTCATCTTATATTAAAGTTCATCGTTCTTTTCAAATGTTCAACTAATTTTTTAAGGATACAATTTTAATCACCAGTTCAATCTGAACTTGTTTCAGTTCAGTGTTTCAATGTAGAAACAAATTTTATTTTACAGCTGCTGAAGAAAATTTCGTACAATTTGCGTTTAGATGCCCGCTATCGAAAGTAATTGATTGCTGAAAGTGGTGCCACGTATAATAGCGTACCAAACAAAGTGGAGGAGGAGAACAAGAAAATGCAAAATTCAGGCAGGTCGAAGCAAAATAGTCTATTAAATTTTACATCAACAATTATAAACTAATGTTTTCAGAATTGAATTACCGCAAGCAGGTAAAGCTGGTGGTATTTGGTTTGTCGCAGTATTTCTGTTTTTGCAGGTGGCAGTTGACACTTTAAAAATTTCGAAATAAACTTTTTAACAGTCTAAAGGTGGATCCAAGTTAACAAAAATTTGTGCCGAACACAAATTAGGAAGTGTGGACGTCTGCGGCGCACGAAAACGACACAAAAATGTATGCCACATTCAATCCACACGATCAAGCCCTTGTCTGTTTTTTGAGAAACATCAAAGAAATTTGTGCCGCATGTTGCTCTAGTGTGGACGCTTTTTGAGTTTTCGACATTCAAAAAATTTAAATATTTATCAACCTGTCAAATTTTTTTTTTTTTTAAATTGACAATGATTTCGAGGTTATTCTGTTTTCGAAAAATAATAAGTGGTGACAAATGAAAAGTGAAAAAAGTCAATTTTTGTTTTTAGAGTAAAATCCAACCGAATTGTCCAGTAATGCTTATATGTGGTCAGGTCATAGACTTTGGTAACGAGAAGATATAGCGCATTGCGAAAAACAAATAAGAAAACGATATACTTTATATACATTATCTACGAGTATTTTACATACTCTACTAGTAGTCGACTTGTCTACGCTATTTTCAATATACGTAACAAACTAACAAATCACGTGTACTCGTACTAAAGCTCACGTGTCATCGGTAGCCCCATGCCTCCCAAAACCACCCCTACATAATTTTTGTTATACTGATTATCATAATACGTAATAATAAAATTAATTTTTTTGTTTCGGTCTCCGATTTTCTTTTGGCATATAATGCACGGTAGTTTTCGTTTTCCTTTCGTTCGTTTATTTTGTCTTAATCTTAATTGAAGAGAATATAAATTGAAAATTACCTGAAAACAATATGACTGCATTAAAACTATACGGGAAAAATTTATACACAACATTTTATTTGTGTGTGTGTTATAGGTTTTCCTTTTATTTCAGTACTTTGCCTTTCCATATAGAATACGGAGTTGAGTACGAATATAAAATATCGGGAAGAAATAAGATGAGTACTACACGCACACACACACAAGAATGATGATGCTTCTTGATGATGGTGATGAGAATAAATTGATCAGTTTACTTTATTTTTATATATATTTTATATGGTGTATATATCCTTGGTACATATATATATCGCAAGGCAACATATAGGATTTTAGATGATATGATAGCAATAGACATGGCAGGAAATGATGGCAAAATAACTATAAAAATTTTGAAATACGAATTTTATTAATATTGTTTAAATGCCAATTTTTTTTTCAAAATTTCTATACCAATATATACTAGGTTGGTGTGCTTCTTGTGATTTTTAAAAGATCTATAAGTATTACCACCAGTAAAAGTGTTATGAGCCTATAAATGTTATGAGGTTCATCATACACATAAATTTGGCATCCGGGAGTATAAAAATCATATGTAAGCATTTAAAATACATTTAGATATTGAGATTATATGGATTTTATGGTAAAGATATGGATGTATATAAAAAATGCCCTTTCGATTATATTTTACAGGATATAAAGGATGTGTATGTAGCAAGTATATTATATGTACTTCAATTATATCTACTACGATGTGAATTACTTTAATGGTTTGACATGATATAAGAATAAAAGTTATTCGATCTACTTAATATATTTTATATTTAGGTACTGATGGGATTAATTATGGATTTACGTGACTATTTAAGACAATGCGTGTTGATGTTATATCAAAGTATTTCAGATTAATCAAGGAGGTATTACAAAGATGTAATGAATATGTTATATTTAAGGCGTATCGTTAGAATTAATTAACTAATAATTTAAAAAAAAAACTACGGAAAATTTGACTAGTTGGCTAGTGCAGCGGTTACACAACTTGTCAAACGCTTTATGCACACAAATGGTCGGCAAATTTTTGTTGGTTTAATTTTCATTACGTGAACGAATTTTTACTATGGATAGATAAAATATACATCAATAATAACATTGTGATTTTAAAATCGTGATCGTTTCTGGAAGGCGATTTTATTTAGTATTTGACGTTTCCTTCAGTTTGCACGCAATTTTTTGGTCTGTTAAGTGACAGACATATTTTAACGAAACTCAATGAAAACAACTATTTATCGCATTTTTACGTTAAGTTGTTACTGATTTTCTGGTTCAGTTGTAACGATCCGCAAGACGGGCGAGGTGGTCAAGGACGGATAATTTCCGATCCTGAACTTGTTTCTGCCCAGATCGCTAACAGAAAAAGGAGTTGATTGGATGCAGAGGTTTCCCCGGCGGATTATTGTGTTAGCCCGGCTATGGCTCAGTGGATGGGGTTGGTCACAATGGAAACTCGCAAAACACAATCTGGTGTTACCGCCGAATTATAAAATTTACTGACATAAGATTAGCACGGACAATTATCTATCTAAAACTTACCAATACTAGATTACTCCATCCTGAAAAACAAAACGATCAGAGCGAATAACGACGACGTTGTGAATGGCGGAAAAGAAAAAAAATAATTATGTACTGTAAATTTAACCATACCCGTATTTATTTATATAAAAAAAAATTGTAGAAAAAAAATAAATTTGAAAATTCTTATCCTATGTCCTTGCAATAATTATTAGAAAAAAGGGATATTAGATGAATATAACCCAAGAACAAAAGATCTAAAGAAAATGAAATATTTAATAACACAACAAAAAAAAATTTTTAATAGAAAAAAACACAAAACAAAATTATTCGTGGTACCTTTTCGACGCGTTGGCCGGCATTGATGTTTAATCCGTATGATGACGTGGTTGGTTATTCCAAGATGATAGGAATTTAATTTACTACGACGTTATCTAGCTAAGGATAGATGTTATATTCCTTTATTCACATACACTCTTAACTTCCCAGCTTATGTAATCACTTTACAGTTCATTTGGGGGAGAAAAAAAATTTTTGGTTTGCTCCCACGGATCACTTTTAGGTACTACTTTGGTCACTGTACCCCTTCACAAGTTTATTGGTGTGTTATAATCAACTAGCACCGAAACAATAGCACGAAATAACAAAAATTAATATGGTATTTTTTTGCTTTACGATTACACATATTTAATATTTAAGTTCATAGAATATACTATCATGCACTATATTATTATTTTAGTTATAGGATTATAAATTAGACTAACAATCTTCATTCATTTTTTTTTTATTTATTATCATTGAACAAATGGAACAAAGTCAATTTTGTTCGTTTCAACGTTTTGTCACTTTTTTTTCAGGTTTGTCCACAAGTTTTTATTATTTTATTTTTTTCATTAATTAATTTAAGTAAATTTAGAAATTATTTTTGTTTTTCTATTTTCTTATAATATTTACAGATAGTATTGTTTATTTTTATGTTATATTTTTAAATTTTTACGTTAATTTAACTTTGGACACTGAGATAATTCTTATACTTATTTTTTTTTCCGACCATATTTTAATTTCCAGCTATTTTAATGTCTCTTCAATCAATTACCAGACACAACTCCCCGCGTGTTCAAAAAATTTCGTTTATATAGCTGACAAAAAAAACCGTAACGTTGATCATGCGATTTTTCCCCGTTTTCGTTTTGCTTTTTAGGATGGAGTAAAACTCCAGTTTCCCAATGTTTACAAAATACATACTTGAATTTCGGTATTTTAAATTTCCATTCATAAGATGGTATAGTATGCTTCAATTTGTGAATAAAAATAATAATAAATTAAGGGGTGTACACCTGACCGCTAGCTGGGACGAAACAAAATTCGTTACACAGTCATAACTACGCAGGCCATTAAACTGCCGGAAATAATTTTTCCGAAGGCCATCAAAGGCTCGGAATAAGGATGGTTGCATTTTCGTGCTGTTTTCCTTGATTTAAACCATAATAGTATAAAGCGATTTTACTACAAAATTTCATCATTTGATATCGTTTCTTCGTGATGCAAAAACTTTTCATGTAATTGAAGGACAAGTTGACCGGTGGGTGACAAGTCAAAATTACAATGTGGTATGGCAAACTGTAATTGATCATTTTAATAATGAAGTTACGATACAGAAATTACATAAGAAGAGTATTTACGAAGACCAGTCGAACGGTCCGAACAGTCGCTAAAATTGTTTATTGACACTGTGCTTAAAAATGTAAATGCAGTAAAACCATGGGTGTAGCAATTGACCAATGAGATTTATCCCTTATTCATCACTTATCTGAAAAATTGGATTCTGCTTATACAGAAGTCATTAAAAGCACACAAGAAAATACTATTTTGAAATTTACTGAATTCATCGAGATTTTAAGAAAACGAGCTCGAGTATAAATTAAATATGTGAAACAAGTTAATAATGCAGTCAAAGCTCGTAGCTCGTAGCTTTGTGTCGAATTAAATAATGTGTACCTTTTGTAGAGGTAATCATATTGATTGATTGATTGATTCTGAATGCACGACCAAGTTCTTACACAGGAGCTCCCGGGTGACGCCGGGCCCACCGTACACTCTTTTTTACATATAACAAAACCGAAGGATTGGATAGGTTAGTTAAGTGGGACAGAATCGGCCCGGTTACAGACACCTAGGTATAGCCGATAGTTAGTAACACAAAGACAGCACAAAACTAATCTACTTGGGGAAGGATAAAGGTTTAATAGGTTAAATGGATATTGATGGTATTGGTCATCAATAATTGCTTCTTTAAATCAGCAACCTAGGAAAAAATGTTATTATTTCACGTGCATCTGGAAATTTCTTAAAATGTAATTGTAAATTAATGCAAAATTTAATTGATTAAATCGGCCCAGTTGCAGACCCCTAAATAAAGTCGATAGTTATTAATGCAATGACAACACCATTCTAATCTACACAATTAACAATTAATATTTCAAAGAAATATTATTTCACGTCTGTTAATTTCCTGAAATTTAATTCTAAATTAATATTTTCCAGCTTCCTAAATAATATAAACATTTATTAATTTAACCTTTTGTAGAGGTAATCATATGCTAACAAATGCACAAAATTTAGCGATCCCAATTTGGGTGCTGAAAAACGCTTCGGTTTTGCTAAAAAAATGGGTACTAACTGTTTATTTGAGAAACATTGTGTGTCTGAGTGCAAAAGCAATCCGTGTGCTTTCTGTGATTTAAATTTAAAACACATCATATTATTGCATTTCAGTAAAATAAATACTTGTTATACCCAATCGTCGAATTATACTTTGGTCGAGCGTATTTAATCATTAGCTTCAAACACTTGGAAATCAAATTGTAAAACCATCTAGTGTTGTTCAAAATGTTGCAGTGGCATCTCAATCGCATTTCGTATTTGATAATAATTCGAGTTCCGTTAAATAATTCGAGAATCGTGTTAGTAAATTTTTGATTTTTTAAAATACGGAAAAACAGATGGTCGCAAAGCGGCCCCGCGAATCTATTGTAATTAATATAATTCTCTTATCTCAAAAATTGTACATTGGTTTAGAAGATTACGTCAAGAGGAATAAAAACCAAACATAACTAAATAAGTAAAACTAAACTAATGAAATATGATTATGTATATAATTTAAAAAAAATTTAATTTTCCTAAAACCATATAGCTCTACATGCAATAACAATGAACAGAGCTTTTTGGGGAGAACGATGAATTCATATATCTTTTGATATAATATAAAGAGCTTTTAAGTTTGTTCGTAATACTAAAATCTAGCTTCTAACTAAAATTATTATTATGATTATTTATCTCAAGTATTTTATATTTTATACGTTATGTACCACATCAAGTGCATGAAATAGTACAATAGTACGATATAAATTATATAGTTTTTTGTATAGACCATGTCTCCTATAATTGAAGATATATTTTCCTAACTACTTTGTATAGATTTATTATAAATTTTCCAAGTATGATTTATTTCATCTATATATATACTCGAATATGTATATTCAATCAGCTGATCATGTTTTTTATTTTATGTCGAGCAGGACGAACTTATTTGTTTAAAAGACGTTAGAGTGTATGTACCTCCTTATGCGCGAATACAATATACAGCGCAGTAAGGATTTGTTTTCGCCTTTTATACTCTCAACAAGTTTTTCAAAATTTTGTTTTGTAATCGTTGTGAATAGAAAACTATTAACAACAAACTACGTAGATTATTTACTCTGTGGTGTGGGACTGTGGGTGTATCTAAAGGTAGAGTAGTAGATAAATATATACGAGTATATAGAAAAACTTAGGGAAAGTTCAAGATGATGTAGTATTTCGTAGTAGTTGTAATATTAGAAAAAAACAGCAAAATGTTGGAAAAAATAACAACTATTTGAGAATTTACCGGAGCATATGTCTCAAAATCAATTAGAAAAAGGTTAGGTATGTAGTTCGTGTACATACAAGAAGTGTTGACAGAAGTCAAGCTGTATTTGTTTTTTGTTAACATAACAACTTGTAGGTGTACATCATATTTTGAGTTTAAAGAATTTTTGGAAGTGTAAAGCGTTGGAATTTCGTATAAGAGACGTGGATTAAATATTTAGTGGCAGACAATTTAAACTGCCAATTCAACTTTTGCAAGTGCTACCTTGCTTACTGCTCTCCAAAATTTGTACTGACCAAAAAAATAGTTGCTGGACATTGAAATTGAAATTGATGTCGCGTTTTCTCTGGAAAGCGCAAATGAATTTTTTTCTCTCTTCTGGAAAAGCCAGTACATTCCGTATAGTTACTGATCGAACTTTATGCAGGAAGTGTTTATTACTATTTGTAAAATACTACAAACAAAATAAATACCACTGGATAGCCCCCTCAATTAAATCTTATACTCATATAGTCTCGTCGAACTTTAGTTGAATATGTGAAAAAAATTTCATTAAAAGATCTGTGTAATTCGAGACTATTGAATCTCTTTAAAAATAAAATAAACTAAGCAAATGAAAATAAATAAATAAAAAGGTAAGAAACTCTTTTCTTTGATCAGATCGTTTGGATCCACAAAAATTTTGTGAAAAACAATTTACCAAACAACAATTATCCAAAAAAATCAATTCACCGATAAAATAATTAACAAAAACGACAGTTCACCGAAAACGAGAATTCATGAAAATCTCAATTCACCGAAAAGTTTACAGGAAATATTTAAAGCGCTTTAATATTAATGATGCAAATATTTGTTTCTGTTTGAATTTATCATCGGCAATCAGTAATCTTGTGAATTATTATCTCGAATGATCTGGTCAGATTGACATTTAAGTAATCAAATAAAAATCTGTTTTCACAATCGTAATATTTCATTCGCTATATCCACCATAATTTAAATATAAGGCATAATACACTTGCGAGCAACTAAATCAATACAAACCTCCGCGCGTACTAAAATGTGTACTTGTTTTGAAGAGCTTAACCGATTTTCGTACAGCAACTTTTTTTGACAGCTTAGTATTTTATCCTGACAAGATAAAAAATACCCCTTTATCATTAAAATCTATACAGTACATTTCAAATTAAAGCATTCGTAGCTAAATGCGTTTTTTCTGTGAAAACAATTAGCGTGCTGTAATCTCCTGTATATAATACCACGTTGACCAATATTTGCCACCAGTCACGTATCAGACGTTGACTTGAACAAATCTCTACTAGTTTCATTCGTTGCTTCCTCAGAATCTTTGATACTACTCCAGAAAAAGCCGCAAAAGATGTTGCCTTATGGTACGAAAGACGCCAATCAACGAGAAGTCACTCCTCAGCTAAACATGAGCCAATCTACTGTCTCAAGAGTAACCAGAGAAGATGAGACAAAACGAATGACCTATTTTAGCCACCATATTGTGAAAGCGCTGAAAGTGCGCTATCGAGGATTCGGTAATCGGAAGGTTTGTTCTCAGTACTCTTCAATCAGCTACTTTCTTAAGCGCAGATGTAATCTATGGGCTGAATAACAATATAGACTAGGTGGTAACAACCATCAATAAAAATTTTGATCTCGGTTAATTTTCAGCTTCTGTCAAAACCTACCTTAATGAATTTCAGCTCATTTTAGTATATCACATCATACAAACTTATTTCCATTCAAAATAGACACTCGTTCCATAAATAATATTAGAGTTCCATTTCGATCAGACATACTTCTCGACAATTTGTATGTTTGGAGCAGTAGCAGCAGGACCAACAACGAAGTACAACATATAGCGATTTGCTCCCCTATTAGAATTTTAAAATACTTTAGTTTTACACAATGTCTATGACATCATTTTTGGCTGCCCAATCATTAATCGACTTTTTAAGGAGAAGAGCTAATGCATTGGATTCTGTGAAAAATTATCCTCGAAAAACTGTTCCTCAAGCCAAAAGTGTTTCTAAAGCATTTGCTAATTCCGTTGTGGTTGTACTGATGGACACTATTTGTAAGGCAAATTACCATCCCTTATAAGAATGATCAAAATTTAAGAAATTGACAGATGAGCAATGCGAAGAACTGATCAAGACAGAAAATCTCTGCTTCAACTGCTTTAGTCAGTCCCTCATCATATTCCGTACGCCGAGCCCCTCACCGTCAGTATTCCATATTACACATCGCATCCACTGCAAATTGTTAAAAAATGAGAACCAAAAGAAATCCGACCGATCAGCATCAGTTAATTATTCGGCGGTAATGAAAACAATTCCATTTTCGAATTCTCAAGAAAAGGAATCATCATGTTTGCGTGCTTTTCAGTCGATTCATCCAGCTATCATACCAAAGGCTACCGTAAGATTTCAAGATAAGAGCAATCAGTATCGGCCATTCCAAGTTCCACTCGATTCCGGATCGGAGGCGTCTTTAATCACCGACGCATTCGATCAAAAACTGGGATTAGAACGTAAAATGAACGAATCAGCATCCATGGTCTAGCCAAGATAGTTTCAGCATATGTAGTCCCATATATTCGCACGAGTTGCCCAAATTTGTATCAATAATATCAGTCTCGATAGAACCTTGAAGAGATTCTGGGAGACAGAAGAAGTATTCAGATCGGCACCATTGCTACCCGAAGACCAGTTATGCAAAGATCTCTTTAAAAGAACCACCACGAAAGTACCTAGAAATCATTATATGGTGAACTTACCATTTAGGGAAGAGCGAAGTCAATTAAACGGATCGTTAGGAGTCTCTATTAAAAGATTGCACGGTATGGAGAAAAAGTTTCACGGAATATACATAGAATTTATGGAAGAGAACAGACGACTCAAGCATATATGATAAACGTTCATCTACCAACCGATTTCTGTGACTATTTATATCTGTCACATCATGAAAGAAACATCTATAACAACACAACTAAGTGTCGTGTTCGAGGCTTCTGCCAAAACAAGCTCCGGTTACTCATTGAATGACAATATTTTAAAAGGCCCAAATATACTTTGTATCTTTTAACCCTTCGTTACTAACCATTGGGTCGAATCCACCAAATTAATTTTTAAATGAAGAAAACTCGTGAAAAAGGAACTGATACGTGGTTTAAATTTCTTGTATTTTATCGGTAGCGTTTAGGTCGGTTCTTTTATCTCGCGGGGAGACGGAGTGCTCTGTTTTTAAAAATGTTGAACCGATTTTTTCATAGAATTTTTTTTCCAGGGCGATGTTAGTACTTTATTTTTATGTAGTTTTTGAAACATGTACAATATACTTTTTTTCTCCAAAAGTCCATTTAAAAAAATAATTGTTATGTAACAGTTATTTTTTTTACAAATGAAACCCCGGATTATCCCAAGCAAGCCGCATCTCTAATCCACTAAGACTCCTGGTCCTGGCACATTTACAATTAAAATTAAAACAAAATTTCAAGCGTTATGGCTGTTAGATCTATGATGGAATGACAAAATACCAGTTAAGGGTCAAAAACAACAGCAATAAATTCGAGCGGAGGTAAAATCCGGACGAAACTACCATAATGACATGGGTTTTGCGAATCGAGCGAAACTGCATTCACAGCTTCCACAATCATGTTAGACTGGCTTTCGCATCCTCCAAGTAGATGAAAGACATTTATATGGCTAACCGTACTTGGGAAATTTTAGAAATCATTCAGAGAAGCAAATGGTACCACATCGCTTTAAAATTGAATCTCGCCGACTGAGCTATACGAGGTTTAAGTTCCAAAGAACTGAAAACTCATCATCTTCTGTGGAATAAAAATTGACCAAGTTACTCAAGGTAATCTACCGAAAGAGAGTGAAGCGTTGAAAAGAAGCGCATTGTAAAGAATTTTTGCGCAAAGAGATGTCTGTACTGAGAAGTATGTAAAAAATTAAAAGAATTTAATACTTTTATTAAATACAATATAAACTTTATTTCTACTTTTTTTTTGTCTTATAGATGACTAATGTGTAAGAATCACAACAATCAGTTTCGAACAGATGAGAATAATGATTTGAAAAATCCTTTATTTCTACGTCTGTCTATTTTAAAGAAACATCAGCATATGCGAGGCCAGTGTTAAGTTAACAAAAAACACGCCTAAAAATAGTAATTGACACACTCGTGCACACAAATATTTTTATCGACTACATTACATATTATTCTTTCTCTTTAAAAAACCATCGGCCCGTTCCATACACGGCTTCAAAAGACCAACTTCACCTTTGTCTCTTTCCCCTTTTACCTATAAAATCGATGTTAATTGCGAAGGCAGATTCAAACCCAAGAAGAACCTAAATGTACGTTATTAATACAGATTGAAGAATCTGCTGAACTCAAGGCCGATGTGTATATTGTCAGTAGATGAACGATGATGTAGTTCTTTTCAAGGAAGACGACCTATAATCAAACAAAAGAAAATAGGAAGAGTGTGACAAGTGTTTCCTGGAAATGGTTCGTAGGAACAAATTCGTCGTGCAATCAATACACAGAAAGAAATTAAATAGATTATTTACCTAACGCCAATTAGTTAAAACCAAAATACAATGTTTACCTAATTTGTTAGGTATTTTGCCGAAGAAACTAGATATAAATATATATGTTGTATAAGATTTAACTAATTTGAGTTTAGCTTATTTTTCGTTGCAAAAATATTCTAATTTCCTAGAAAGTTCAGCTAAAATACGTCGATCTTATTGCTGTTTTACTACAATATTCATATAAAAATGTAAAGCTTAAACGATTTATGAGAATTAACTAAAATTATAGATATTTTCTAATTATAATTTATCGAAAATATTTAGTAAAATTATTTATTTATTTTATTTTATTTTATTTTATTTGTTTGTTTATTTATCAATAATGACATTTTATAATACATTGTTATTTAAATTAATTAAATTTTATTTTATATACTAAATGTCTACTTTATCTTTAATGAATGTATGCAATAATTTATTAAATTGACCGTACTCTAACCAGTGTTGTGCCTGTTTTTTACGTTACGTAATATACTCGGGTTTTTACATGTAAAATACGTATTTTACACATAACAATTTTTTACAAAATGTAAAATACAAAAACTATTCGTAACTAATTCAAAATTACTTATAGTTCATAATCTCAATTCTTACATATCTATATAAAGAAAATTGGATATAGTTCTGATGTAAAATGAGAATTGAACTTTAAATAATTGAATTGAATTGAATTTATTTATAATTCTTCTAATTTATTAATTATAAATAAAAGTAAAATATTTGTAGAAAAATATAAATAAAATTATTTATTTTTCAAAAAAAAATTGGTTTGTTTCTCAGCTACTAACTTATTTTTTAGAATAGAAAAACAAAATCCACAACACTATGGGATTGAAGTGTAAAACGATTAATCATCGAATTCATTCAATATTAATGCTATAACATTTTAATGTTATCTGTTACAAAAGTTGTTTAGATGATTACGAGAAATCATTACCATCTGTCGACAAGATTATTTAACTTGACACAGACAGAGACATCTGTAGTGCAATTTGTTCTCTATCGATTATTGCTTAAAATAAGAATTACATTGCTTAAAATAAACAACTTCATACTGCTCTAATATTGTAGCAAAACGAAATAAAAAAATTGTTGCGCTATGTGACGTGAGGAGAAAAAATCCAAAAATTTAGGTGTCATTTGTTATTGTCAAATGTCAACACAAAAAAACAAAAATAAAAATCGAAAAATAAAATCAGGTATATAAAAATTTAAATATTATATTATATCAAAATAATATAATTATATCCACCAGCTCCAAATACACCAGCTCCAAAACTAGAGGACTTTATTACGGCCAAGGAATCAAGGATAGTGCAAATTTGCTTGAAAACGATATTTCGTATGAATGAGTTGGAATTCAAAACTATGCTTGTTCGATGTATTGCTCATCTTAGCCTTAGCTATAAGAATACGGCAAATCAAAATTTGGCCCGAGATATTAAAATTTTACTAACCGTTTTCGAGTGAGTTTTCTATTATATATTAAATTACAAGTCAAATGAAACTATACCAATGGCTCTTTGATCCGAATATTTTAATTTTCTTAACTAAGTAGAATTTTGACTGAAAAATAAATATTTTGTTTACTTAAGTGTCTATTCCATGGGAAAATTTTACTGACTGCAAAAATAAAAGCGAGAAAAAAATATAGATTTACTGGTTGTGTACGAAACAAAAATTTTTGTCAGTAAAATTTTACTGAGAAAATAATTATCATTGTGGTAGTGTGCTGCCATAACGTGCTATAAAAAAATGTAAACTTTAGCACTTTTTATGGCAGCATTGTCAACACATCTACAAAAAATGTATGTAAAGATAAGAAATTTTTTTCACACTCACACAAAATAAATCGTTCGCCATTTTTATAGTCAAATGTCAGTTTGTTTTTTTATTTCGATACCTGAAATTCGAGTTTTGTTTACATTAGTGAATATTAGTGTTTTTAACGTTTTTTTAGGTGTTCAAATATACAAAAGAAAATCTAAATACTTGTTATAAAATTTCAAATATACAAAAAAAAAATCTAAATACTTGTTATAAAATACAAATAATTTTATATTAAACTACATAATAATAAATTAGGTAGGAAAATTACGATAAGTTTGATTGAGCATTATTTTATTTGGTGGATTTAGAGCATCAAAATATTTTATTGTGTGTCGACGAAATAGTTAGATACGTGACAACCATAAATTTTGCTATAAAAATGAAATAAAAGATATTTGTTTTCTTTGTCACTCTTATGGAATTTTAAGTATTTTTTTGTTTTCGTTTTTGCAGTAAAAAAATACAGTCAGTAAAATTTTTCCATGGAATAGGCACTTTATGCTTATAATAATTATTAATAAAAAACAAATATGTTGTATTTCAAAAATTTTTTTATTTATTTATTATAAATTCAGTTTTACTTTTAAAAGTAACATTAATGAAATTTTGTTTATCGCAAATCTTCATTATCATCACTATCAACAAATCGAATTAGAATTTCTTTATTATTTAAAGAATAATATTAATAAATATGAATTAATTTTTTAGACCTATAAAATGTCAGGCTATTTCGAATTAGGAGGAATTTGACCCCGATTTGAAAATATCCGTTCAATCTGCTCTGTCGATGCTGGAAGATTTAATAATTTCAGTGCTAAGTTGGATACGTTTGGGTGGCTTCGCTGCAGTGCTCCAAAAAATGTCTGGAATCTTTTGAGTATAAAGTTTGGAAAATTGTACTTTGTTTTTGTAAATGTGCCAATCCTCAATCCTCAAATTTCCGCGGCCAATTAAATTTGTCAGACACCAAAATAGTTATGGCAAATATGTCAAAATTTATTTTTGATAAAGATTTTATCGAAAGCGTACAAAACTCAAAAGAATTGTTTGATCCCATATGTAATCTTATAAACACTTTCCAACGTGGAAAAACTACTTTAGCGAATGCTGGTTTTATGTGGCTATCATTTAACGTGCAAGTAAGATTTAGAGATAAACTACAAATATTTTTCGAAAAACGCCAGCTTATTATGTGCATCCTTATTACGATAATGACCTTTTAATTGATAGTCAAATGGATAAAATCATTCAGTTTTAACAAATTTAAATGGCCAAGGAAATGAGGATTGGCTCATTTACAAAAACAAAAGTGGAATATCCCATACTTTATACTCAAAAGAAATAAGAAATCCACAAGATTTTTGAAGCACTCCAGCGATAAGCCACCCAAACTTATCCAACTTTGCACTGAAATTATTAAATCTTCGTTCACATTCGAAACTTGTCCCTCCCTAGTCGAAAATTTTTATCGAACAGACTCTTAGGGATTAACTACGATAGCTGTCTTAAAGAATTTCGTGCAAACCTATCTGAAAACTCCGTAATATTAATCGATATTACTATTTCGATTTTTATTTTTATTTTTTTGTGTTGACATTTGACAATAACAAATGACACCTAAATTTTTGGATTTTTACTCCTCACGTCACATAGCGCAACAATTTTTTTTATTTCGGTTTGCTACAATATTAGAGCAGTATGAAGTTTTTTATTTTAAGCAATGTAATTCTTATTTTAAGCAATAATCAATAGAGAACAAATTGCACTACAGATGTCTCTGGCTGTGTTAAGTTAAATAATCTTGCCGAAAGATGGTAATGATTTCTCGTAATCATCTAAACAATTTTTGTAACAGATAACATTAAAATGTTATAGCATTAATATTGAATGAATTCGATGATTAATCGTTTTACACTTCAATCCCATAGTGTTGTGGATTTTGTTTTTCTATTCTAAAAAATAAGTTATTAGCTGAGAAACAAACCATATTTTCTTTGAAAAAAAAAAATAATTTTATTTATATTTTTCTACAAATATTTTACTTTTAATTATAATTAATAAATTAGAAGTAATATAAATAAATTCAAAAATTTCAAATCCATTTCTCATTTTACAACTATATCCAAAAAAATTCATGTACGTAAGAATTGATGTTTTTGAATTAGTTACGAATATTTTACGCAGTGTTCCTCGCAGTAATTGCATTTGCGAAGTGTATATTTGGATAACGACTTCTGTAGTTATGCTTATGTCCTATTTCATATTAATTTAACTTAGCATCTTTACTTAGCATTTAACTTAGTTTTACTAAGGTTTTTAAATACGAGTTTGATTTTATACAATATTATACGTTTTATACAGTAATTTAAGTATATTACCATTTTTTACGTAAAAAATGTATAAAACAGTTTTTTACATACAATTGCACAACACTGACTCTAACTCTTGAAGTTCACCTAGCATGCAATAGTCACCCAATGAATTATACAACTTTACTCCATTATATCCCCGCGACCGTTGTGAAAATGATTTACTATACATTGGTAGTCTGAAGTGTGTACTCCGAGTATTGTAAGTATGAACATTTCTATTAGAAGAAAGCAGAGTATCTAAATATTTTGGCAGATTTCCCTTTTCCAGCCTAAACAAGAATTTTAACACATTAAATTGTATTCTCTGTCTGATTGACTTCCATTTTAAAATTTCCAACATGTCTTTTATGTGTGTTCTACTTTCCGCATTCAAGATACGTCGCATGAATCGATTCTGAATTTTTTGAAGACGTGTAATTTGAGCTTGATTCATGATAAACAGCACAGAAGAACAATAATCAATATGTGGAGTCACAATTGATTCATAAAAAACAACTTTTGTCTGCATTGGTAATTTGTCTTTAATTCTGGTAAAAAATCCAAGTTTTTTATTCATCTTTTTAGCGATATAATCCAAATGATCGTTAAAATTTAAGTGCTCGTCGATAATAACACCAAGATATTTATACTGTTTTACTCGTTCGATAATTTGGTTGTCAACTATTATATCTGCATTACTCTCGAACTTTGCTTTGATTGATAGGAGCATGTACCTCGTTTTCGAGATATTCAGTGATAGTTTGTGAAACATCAGCGATTTCCGTAGACTCTCGAGATCTTCGTTTACTTTCTGCACTGCTTCTGGAAGAGTTGTTGCCGAAATAGTAAGTAAAGTATCATCTGCGAACATATTTATTTTGCAATTTTGAATAACATCGACTATGTCATTAATGTACAGAATAAAGAGTAACGGACCCAGGGCTGATCCTTGAGGTACTCCGAGATTATTTTGTATTAGTGACGATGTGTAATTATCAATTTTCGTATATTGTTGCCTCCCTTGAAGATAACTGTTAAACCACTCTAGTTCTTTCCCAACAACTCCGTACTTGGTTAACTTTTTAAGTAGAATTCCTCTATCGATAGTTTCAAAAGCTCTTTTAAAATCTGAAAAGACTACAATGATTACTTTGTTGTCATCTATTTGACTTTTCCAGCTATCCAACATTAGGGTTAAGGCCGTTTCACAAGAATGGGATTCTCTAAATCCAGATTGTTGATCAACCAATATATTGTTATCAGCGATATGATTTACCAGTTGGTTTTTAATTACTCGGTCCAGAACAGTCTCATACAGTGGGAGCATATTTATTGGCCGGAGCTCTTCTGGCGTGGTTGGCTTCAAAATTTTTGGAATGGGAACAACTGTTGATATTTTCCATGAATCTGGTACTACTGCTTGCCTTAAACAACAATTAACTATATCAGTAAAATGTTCAGAGAACATTTGATTCTGCATTGCATCCAGCATGACAATTTTGTTTATACCATCTATTCCATATTGCGATTTTATTCTGCTTATTATTTTTAATATTTCGTTTTGTGATGTTTGTTGGAATTGAAATTTTTGTATGTTCAAAACAGCATTAGGAAGTTCAAAATCCGATATTTCAGGGATGTTACGGTGAATATCTACGACGCTGGACACAAACGAGTGATTTAGCGCATCTGCAATCTGTTGTTTATCGGTGAGTGTTTTGTTATTAAATTGAATACTCCATTGCATCGTATTTTTAGTCTTATACATAGATTTGAGAGTTTTCCATAGCTCCTTTGGGTTATATTGGTTTTCAATGAACTTATTCTTGAAGTATTCAGATTGTTGCTTTCTTAACGATTGTTTGTAAATATTTCTAGCTTTTCTATAGTTTTCCCAATTCTCGCTTGAATTTATTAATTTCAGAATACAAAAATTACGCTCCTTTTCTTGTCTTAATAGTGACAAATTTTCTGAGAACCAAGGGATTTTATTTCTACTTTGAACAATTTTTGTTTGCGTCAGTTGTTTAATCGCATTCTTTAACTCCAGTATTAAGCTTTCAGCTTTCTCATTCAATTCATTCTGTGTTCTGTAGTGCTGCAGTCTAGTGATTAGGACACAATTTAATTTTTCACCAGAATAATTTTTCCGAGATCTAATTTCTTTAAATTGATCAAGTAACTGTGAATTGTTTCTGCTTATATCCACACATAACATACAATGATCACTTTGTTGTTGTTCTTTTATAATTTCACATTTTGTATTTACTGAATTAGTTATCAAAAGATCTATTAAACTTTTGCTGGTTTGTGTGACTCTGGTATAATCTGGAACTACTTGCACCAATCTATAATCCATGATTAACTGCTTTAATTGTAAACTGTAAATATCGTTGCTTTTCACGTCAATATTGAAATCCCCAAATATATAGTTCGATTTATTATAATTGATAACTTCTTCGAACCATCCATCTAAATTATTTAAAAATGCTGCTTTTGTTGTTTGGTATGATCTATAAACTACGCCAAATATTCCTGTTGTATGGTATCCTTTTATGATTTGAATCGCCAAAAACCAAGCGCGGTCCTTCTCGATATTCGAAATTATTTTAAAGCTTATGTTTTGGTGAATATACATGACAACCCCTCCAGTATGACGACTATCCGAATCGCACCGTACACATTTATAATTTTCAATAAAAAATTCCGAGTCGTACATGTCTTCTGTTGTTCTAGATTCACTGAGTAATACAATTGAATTGAAATTATCTAAAATATTTAATAACAAATAGACAATTGTAAGCTAACGGCACATTGAAATTAAGTCTCCTAAAATTATTCTAAAAATCCTAGCTGAATTGCAACACTGTTTTAAAACAATGGTTTATTGTCTACATTTCTCTATAAGTCATCTAAAAAACTAGATAATCACCTTAACTAAAGTGTTTAGTTCAGTAAATTAGTTCAGTGAAGTAATAAACTTTTGAATATAAAATTCTGCATAAGCAAATTTGTTTGCTTTCCAAAATGTGCGTGCAAAGTAAAAATTAGCGGTACATACATTTTTTGCTACCTAGTATATATTGTGTTCTGTGATTACGTTTTAAGTAAGTACATCCCAAGATTGTGTTACTATAAATAAGTAAGTGCATTTCAAAATAAAGGTACTTTGAAATGGAAGAAGAAATACCATTTGAAGAAACTGTTGACCAGAGTGATGTCACCCAAATAATTCAACCTATTGAACAATTCATGGAAATATTATTACAAAAGTGGGGGTTTCCCTCTTTAATTGAGGAATTCCAACGTAAGTGCTAATTCTCATACGAAAACATTATACAGATAAATTAATATTTTTTTTTATAATTTATGCAATTAGAGAAAGGAATCAACATTGAAGTTCTTAAACAATTAAACAGTGACGATTTAAACCGACTGACCAACGATTTGGATTGCGACTAAAATTTCAAAAAGCTCAGTATCAGTGGCAACTAGAAAAGGTACACATATTTTAAAACCACATACATTTTAAATTTTGATATTCTTACCAAATTAATTAATATTTTAATATAGGTCTGTCGATCAACAGCAGCAACTACAAATGTTGATTCGTAGTTAAACTCGCTACCCGTTACGTACATTGAGTCATCTGGATTGCTTACGAAACAATCAGGGCAATCCTCATCTATACCGTGTACGAGTTCATCAAGTAACGATACTCATAATACCGTTACATCATTATTTGTAAGTATTTGTTCACTCAATCTTTACAATTATAATTTTAATTTATTTAATAAATTGGTTTGCTCTAATTTTACAGGACTTAGAAAAACACCTTGTATTGAATAGTGCTACAGGGATTCTTATTTTAGCTATACTTATAGAAAAACGCATCAATCAACAAAATCTGACCGAAAATACATAGTTCAAGTCACTGCAGAATATTTACTATAGAAAAATCGCAGAATTACTAATTTCACATATAAGGAGGTCTCGCCGAAAATTGTGGAACTGTTCCCCACTGAAGACGAGGTAATATAATATATATCAATCTGAAATTATTTATAGTGTTTTAGTTTAGATTGAAGAGTAGTGGTTTTAAGAGAATTTCTACAATGACACCGAGGTTTCGAGTAAGCTTTTCACCGCGTTCGTTGTGAAAACCACCTATACAACTTTTGCCACGCCGGTATATCGAATTGCTCGAAAGATCTAGTTAAAGACGCAATAAGGGCTAGGTTCGGCTTCTACGCCATAAATAATATTGCAAGGGATCATTTAAGTTAAAATCAATTCTCCGATAATCATTTGTAAGAAAAATTTTAGTTTTTAAATTTAACCATTTCATTGAATTTTAATTTCCTGGCTCAATCATAACCTTTGGCTGCCTAAAGGCTTCGTTAGTTTTTCTAACAAACTATACTAGCACTGAATTTAATTTTGCAATTTTATTTTAAGTGATTTTTATCAGTATGGTATACAAATTGCAAATTGCTAAATTGCTAAAATATGAATTATTTAATTAAAATTAATTAGTTTTTAATATTAATCGATTTCAGGTTACATATTTTGAAACTAATAGTCAACGTGGCAAGTTGGCTGAAAAATATTATACTCTTTCAAAAAAATATGTAAAGTCTGGGCTGGGATGTTGTACCATCACTATTTTCGACTTTCGACTTTTTTTATGTCTCAATTTTCAGGAACCAAATATCATTCTATTTCGGGTAAACAATTATGTGTTTTATATCGCGATTTCAACCTCTTAATATAATTGTGAGCTTTCTCTCTTTTCTACATTTCGATGAACGTATTACGAAAAAATTATTTTGTAATACATAGAGTCGAGTAATCTAGTAGTCTTAGAAATCGTATAAAAGAAATAGTGCGATGTTTTACTCGAGCAAGCTGAGAACACATTAGAAAATGCGTAGTTTTGGAAGTGAAATAGGCTGTCGTTTTATTCGTAAAAAATGAGACACAAAAAAAGTCGAAAGTCGAAAATAGTGATGGTACAACATCTCAGCCCTGGTATAATTGAACGACCAGCAAAACGAAAACTATCAGGAGAAACTAGTGCTCTTTCAAAACAGTTAATTTATAATGAAAAAGATTTTAGTCCAGAAGTATTAGTTACTGAAAAGTGGATTAGCACATATAAACTACGAAGAAGTCATATTTAAGATGTATCGATCGATAATTTAAGCCAGAGGCCAATTTAAAACTGAAGATCGTTATTTGACTCGTAAGTTTTAAATACTATTATTCTAGATTGCGAGTATGTGTGCTATATAAAAGTATTATTTATTTCAGATTGAACTTGATTTTGAAAGATTGTTTCCAGAAAAATCAACAATTCAATCACCACAATCATCACAGATCAATATTATTTTCGAAGTTTTCGAATTCTTTTTATCAAAAAATTATACAAATTTTCGATCGCGACATATGAATTGAATTTTAAGTTATAAAACTTTATAATTTGAATTTGTTAAAAATAATATAAATAAATATTTTTTCAATCAAATTAAAGTTTTATTGTATAACAACCATGAATATTTCTAGTTAAGGCTTGTCCTTTTCAAATTGGAAATAATTTCTTAGAGCTTGATGATTTTCTTAATGATCACAATAATATTTCTTCCCATGATGTATCGTATAGAATTACTGATGACACACTTAACTAGCACATATTATGGTTTAGAATCATACTAGGTCATACCACACATTTCATGAAGCATTGTTATTATAGTCTTCATTGTAAACGCCTTACCAGAAGGAAGCAATTCAGCTAATTTTAGTAGTTATTTTGCCTAATTTAAATTTCGAAAAGTTATGGTATATCTACTACATTTAATATACAAAACATCTAAGATTTGTTGATAATTCAGCTAAATTGATATTAGATGAATTAGCAACATTTTTATAATAACTTAAATATATTCTTAGGTGTTTTGAAATCCTAACGTACACTGAGAAAAATTTTGGTTTGTAAAATTAAAAAACGAAGTTCTTAATTTCTAAAAATTGTAAATTTTTTTGAATTTAAAAAGTATTTTTTTGAAATTAAACGAAATTTTTGCAAACTAATAAATAGTTTTTTTATTTTAATAACATATTTTGTAAAATGATTTATAAAATACTTTTTAAATTTAAAAAGTTTATTTATTTAAATATAATAACTTATTTCAGAAGAAGAGTTTTAGCATTTAAAAACCATTTTTTGATAATAATGACAATTTATTAAAATGTTTAAATTTATTGGTTTTCCAGCAATTCCGTTGTTTTATTTTTCAATTCATCTATATTTTATTTTTTATTTTGAAGTTTTTTCAGCTATTTGTGATATAATTCGCCAAATAAATATGTTCTTGTGTTATACTAAAGGTATGAAGAATTGAATTTTTGCAGTTTGGTCGTTCCAACCTAATGAGTCGAGGACTGAGTAGAATAACTTTTTATCAGTACGAAATCAAAGTGCCAATAAAGAACTTGAAGAGGTTCTCATTTATTTTTTTAAGGTTTGTGTCATGTGTGTATTTTTACATAATGGCCATGGGGGTTAAACATTTTGAAGAGAGAGTTAATTTTCTACTTATGAATAGATCACGTCTTTAGTTTTGCGGACTTGAACAGTCGCAAACATTGTGAATGTCATTGTATTAGTAACTTTCATTTAATAAAATAGTGTGACATTTGTTAACAAATAATTATTTAAAAATTAAAAACAAATCTTTTAAAACTAACCAATAATTTTATTATTCTTAAAAAACAATCTCTTAAAATTTAAGAAAACTATTTGATATAAGTAATGAAAGAATTTTTGAAAATAAAAACAATTTTTTTATTTTTATAAACAAATTTGGCGAAAAAATATATTTTAAAAATAAAAAGATTATCCTTTTGATTTTAAAAACGAGACTTTTCGCCTAAAAAATTTATGTATATTTTTTTGATTTTATATGTATATTTTTTTATTTTTACTGGTTTTTTTCTCAGTGTACAAAACGGTTTTAGGTAAAACATTGAAGTTGTCTAGGTAATTTATATAAACTTTTAGTTACTTTGAAAACTATTGTTTATAGAAAAATCTTCTAAAACCCTTTTCACGGTTTTACCTAAACCGCTTAGAAGGCTGAAAATCTATTATAATTTTTAGGCAAATCATTGATATTTTTAGAAATGTGTTCTAATGTTTTTTCTCTGTGTAAGTTGTGTCGTTTACCATTAAATTGAAATCCGCAGAAATACAGCACAAATTAAAATTCACTCTGAAACAAAAAATGCATGTATTTATTTCTATCACAAGAACACGATTGACTGTGTTCTCATTAACCATGATTTGGAGAAGGCCAATCAACATTTAGATTTTCCTGATCAGGAAAAAGGAAACAGTTCCAGTAAACACAAACACAAGCTTCCTAATTGTACATCAAGTTTATTAAACCTTAGTCTGCCAATGACTCAATATTCACCTGTTGTTGAACGTAAAATTAGAAAAATATTTAATTATGCAACCACCATTGCACTGTGAGACCAAATTCAGTTTTCTTTTAATTAACATTTTATTGAACGAACACCACTGATAACAATTTTAATTTAGCAAATCTTCAATTTATTCTCAAAACATCTTGTGGTACACAACATGAACATCCAAACAGTATTTGATGAAAAAATTAAAATGATTCTCTAACATTTGCACGACTCTAATATTCCCATGGATTATAGTAGAAATAAAAATAAATTTTTAGATTCATTTGAACGTACACCTTACGTACATCCATATTACATATACTATATATATATATGGTACTGATGCAGGGAATATATACAATATTTATCATAATTAAAAACGTGTACGAAATGTTTGATCAACTAAAAGCTGCACAATATTACACCTAGTACATGTCGAATAGTATCATCTACCTTTGGTTTACCATATTATTGTAAAATACATCAACACACACACACACACCCCCGATATGAGATACGAACGGAAAAATTACGAAAAATGCCATAGAAAAATCAAAATCTGTGGCATGAATTACTAAAAATTGAATATAAAACTGAATATCCATTTTTACTAATAACCGAACAAAGATGCTATCTCCTAGCTGCTCCCGACTACAATATGCTTGCGATAGATTCTAAATAGAGAGAACATTTTTGGATCGAAAGGGGTTGTTTTGTGACACGTAAAAGTCGTTCAAAGACGTAGGATAAAACAAAAATCACGTCTCATATATTGCATCTACGTGAATTAAATGTTTTCTCTGTTCATCGCTGATGATGCTTGTTGCTACGTAAAATAATACCCCAGCCCAATCTTTACGTATATATTATCTTTTCAGGATTTCATTTAAATATTTTTTTCTCCCATTGTTTATCTTTTCTTCCTATTGGTACATACATCTTTATATATATATATATATAATACATAAGGCAATATGAGAAAAGTAGAGCAAAGTAAAACAAAACGGAAATAATTTTCCCAATTTTGAAGGAAGCGCTTTTGGAAGCGCATAAATACACAAAGAACAAAAGCAAAATGAAAATCTCTTAAAACAATATAAAACAACATAAGAAGAAGGATAAAAATGAATAAAAGGGTTATTGGATAAATATAAGATTTAATTTTATTTCACTCAGTAATAGAATAAAATGTTGTATAACGAACAAAAAAAAAATAATAATAAAGGGGGGATGACAATAATATAAGTTTTAAGGCAACGAAAAAATTAAATTGTCAACCCCAATTTTTTCGGTAAGGTTAAATTCAGATAAAATTAATTTCAAAAGTTTTATGTATGTATCGTTTGCGTTGTCTTAAACACACATAAATCCCTTTTATTGTACAAGTTCGCGCTTTCAATAATTATTTTTACCCGATCTTTTAAGTATAAGGACCAACAACACCTCACGTTACGAATTTGATTTTTTTTACTTTTCACCTGTTACAATGGCGGTTAATGACGAACACTTTCAAATATTCGACGGAACCCCTCCATTCACATTTAAGATTGTGCATTCGATCTATTTCGGCAATGGTTGCTTCAATATTGATTTTCAAATGCTTAATTGTTTGTGGATTGTTCGTATAACACTTGTCCTTCACGGCACCACACAAATAAAAATCCAAAGGCGTCAAATCACAGCTCCTTGCTGGCCAATTCTCGTCACCATTTTGACTGATAATGCGGCCATCGAATTTTTGACGCAGTTTTGCTATTGTAACGCCCGATGTGTGGCAATGAGCACCATCTTGCTGGAACCAAAGCTCGTCTAAGCCAATATCTTCAAGATATGGCCACAAAATGATGTTAACATGTGGCGGTAGTTCATTTCGTGAGTCCACGCGTTGCATTGTTGATTAGGTAGCCCGTATCACGCATTTTACTCACAAACTTTTTGTTACTGTTGGGTATGAGTCCCGTGTTTTGGTCAAATTGTGTACGACATTTTCTTGCAATTTCAAACCAATTGTCTTTGTTGTGCAAGTACATTTCCAACATTTCCCACTTTTGTTGAAGCATTGAGCGACTCACCTAAATGCTCGTGGTATTGTGTATTCACTTTGGGAGGATAAAACGGTGGAAAGGAGATTCAGCAACTTGCTGCGTACATTTGAAAGTTGTGGAGGCTGTAAATCAATACAGTTTCTGCTAGCTAAGTAGTAAAACCAAAACAAATAGTCATGTTAAACGTAAAATATTTACCTGATATATGTTACGAGTTTCGGAAAATCGCGTGAGTCGGAAAAATGATGTTTTAGCTGTTTGTCCATATAAAGTTAAATTTTTAAACACAACCAAGGGCTATCAGAATGTCAATATACCCTATTCCAATGTTCAAAATCATTTATTAAAATGGTAAACCAGAAAAAATGTTCAGGTAAACAATGACCATTCAAGTTACTAGGCCTTTTTCCAATTAATTACTTATTTGAAAGATATTGACTTATTTGGCGCCATCTTAAATACGTCGGTAAAGTCATTTCAATTCACTGTACTGCCTTATTTGTGACGTAATAACAACAAACAAAACGCGATTTCTATTAAGTATATGGAAGAAAAAAATGTCTTGACATGTTAGTTGTCGCAGTGGACCTAGAATACTACAGGCCACACTGCTTGCTATGTCATCAAATTTATGTCTACAGTTTATTCTTTATTTGAGTTTTCTCAAATAAATCAATCAATAACGAAACTGTTGTTCTAATTTTAAAGTATTAGTTTTAGTGTTGTACAATAGATGGCACTAATTTTAATAATTATTATAGTACCAACTAATAAAAATAATATTTTTATGTAGAAAATGGAAGTGGGATATTCCTTCAATAAAAACACTGAAATAAAGAAGACATATAAAATAGAGGCAAGGTGTGTGCTTACATTTTATTTTTCGTTACAATAACGAAAATTGAACGCAGATGGAAACAAATGGCTATTGCAACAAAGTTTAATTGATTGTATGAACGATGAGCAAAATTCGGTGCAAAATTTCGGATATTTTTGTAAAAAAAGTTATTTTGAGAGCGGTAAGCCGCTTGAGCCTGAAACAAAGTTTCAGATGAAGATTGAATTAATTTCGACGGAATATTTTTCTACAGTGCTTCGTTCACTATCCTTTGTAAAGCGTGATGTCCTTTCTGAAATTTTTCAGAATTTAGTCGCAAAAGGTGTGAAAGAGTGATTCTCCATATTGTTCTCCAATTGGGTTAGTGAATAAGAGTAATGGTAATGAAAAGCAATTATGTGTGGATTATCGCATGTTAAATAAGATGACAATTCGGGATAATTATCCTATACCTGTGATAGAAGATCCTTTAATTTACTTACACGATAAAACCTATCTTCCAACGTTGAATTTAAAGTCGGGTTTCCATCACGTTAATATGGCTGAAGAAAGTGTTATGTTAGTTTCGTGACACCTAGGGCAGTTCGAGTGAGTAAGAATGCCTATTGATTTGAAGAACGGCCCTCCAGTATTTTAAAAGTTCATAACCTCAATCTTTCAGGATTTAATTTCGTCAAATCAAATAGTGGTGTATATAGACGATTTGCTAATTGAAACAGATACTATTGAAGAGCATTGTGAAATGTTGAAGGTTATTTTTTACTGTAAGAGTTTTCAAATGAGAATTAAGAAATTGCAAATACAATTAAGAAAAAGCCATATATTTGGTAGTTAATTGATTATTGGTAATTTAGATAATGATTTAATACAACTTAATGATAATCTCTAAGCAGATCAGTATCTACTGTAAATATATGGCGAAAAATACGTGAAATCACAAATTTGGTATATGGAACCGGAAGTCGTGTTTAAATTTTTTACTTTTTATGTTTTGAATGTGTACTAATTGTTAAAAAAAAAACAGTAGAACAAAAAATGTGTTTCTAGTTGTTGTTGTTAAAGTTACAGGGTGTCAAATTTTGATAAAAATGATGAACATGATGTTGTATATATGGCTATAAAAAGAAAACTAACTATCCGATACTTACAAACGAGGGCTCATTTTAAAGATAGATGAATAGGGATTCTAAAAAATTTATAAAATTGGTACCATGTTTCAACTCTTCCTATTCAAAATGGCCGCCAAAATAGTATTTTAGAATTTTCTCAAAAACCTATTTTTTTTTTTTTTTTAATTTTTCCTCATTTAATTCTATTGAACACACCAAAAAATTGTACTTGTGTTATTTTTTGTTTTTTTGCAAAAGACGTTTAAGTATGAAGATCTACCCATTTTTTGTATATAAAATCAAAGTCAATGTGGTATTTTTTATTTTCTACTATTTTTACGATCAACTTGACAAAGTAACTGTTTAGAATTATTCAGTTCACAAATCGTTCATAAATTACATTACCCTAGGTTTGATCATTTTTAACTTCCTTTCAGCGTTTTGCGTCTACGCGTGTTTATTTAGCAAAATTATTCCATTTGATTAAAATTTTTTGCGATTTTCAACGCTATCTTGTTCAGAAGATGGAACAATAGCTTCTGATTGCAAATTGTTATATTGAATGTTTATCCTATCAAAGTGATAGTTGTAATTATAATTAAACACGTTGTCACGTGACGTCACGTCACAATCTGTCATTTTATAAAACTCTTCCTCCTCCAGCGACACACGTCACAACAATCGATACTCCTTCCCCCATAAAAATGTGAGATAGTTTATGGATAGCCAGCCCCTAAAGCAATTAGTAGAACAATAAAATTTTGCCATGAGTCATTTATTTTGTTAGGATTAAGCGTATTTTCTGTACCTGAACGCGTGACGTAGTTTATGGATAGCCCCTAAAGTAATTAGTAGAATAATAAAATTTTGTCATTTTTGCGGAAAATCATCATAAGGCACGCCTTTATGATGAATTCATGGATCAACTAAAAGCCAAATTTCAACAGTTGGAGAAAAAATGTGATAAAATACAGTTGCTGTTTACATTGCCGAAATCATTAACAATACAAGAAATCCAGGAAGAATTTAACACAACGCAGTATATGGTACGAACAGCGAAAGATATTCAAAACAAGAATGCGTCACTGAGCCTTCCTCCACCCAAAGCTGGCAAACGGATAAGTGATGAACTCAGAGACTCAGTTCTAGAATATTATAATGATGATGATGTTAGTCGTACAATGCATGCGAAAAACGATTGTATAACTATTGAAAAAGTTAAACTTCCGAAACGTCTAATGATGTGCACATTAAAGGAGGGGTACAAAATCAAGTATAAGGATGATGAGTCAAAAAAAATTGGCTTTTCTAAATTTTCTCTGCTTCGTCCTAAATACTGTGTGCAACCGGGAAGCAGCGGAACACATACAGTTTGTGTTTGTATAATACACCAAAATTTTAAATTAATTATTTATGGAACCAGGATGGAAATTGTTACAAATGGAAAAATTTCGCGATACCAGGAATGCATTTCATCCATATTATGTAAAGATCCAACATCAACATGTTATCTTCTGCAATGCGAGAACTGCCCTGGATTGGATAATTTTTGCGAATATTTGAGAAACGAATTTTTGGACAATGATTGTCTGGATGCTGAATTATCGTTCAGTCAGTGGGTTTCAACTGACCGATGCAATTTGGAAAAGTTTTCAAAACCATTAGATGATTTTCTGGATTACTTCATAATAAAGCTGAAAAATCTGATTCCCCATTGCTTTATAACACTGCAACAATTGGTTTCATCAAAAATAAAAAGTTAACTCTGGAGCCCACAGAGGTACTAGTTTCGTGTGACTTTGCAGAAAATTATGCGTTTATAATGCAAAATGCAGCACAGGGTTTTCATTGGAACAACAAACAAGCAACTATTCATCCGTTTGTAATTTACAAAAATCAAGGAGATAAATTGCAGCATTCCAGCTACATTATAATATCAGATTGTCTCCATCATGACGCCGTAGCAGTTTACGTGTTCATAGAAAAATTATTGCAGTTTTTGAAAACAAAAATTTCGGATTTATCTAAAGCTTATTATGTTACTGATGGTGCAGTAACACATTATAAAAACAAAAAAAAAATATGAATATAACTAAAACACAAAGAGGATTTTGGAGTCGATTGTGAGTGGCATTTTCATGCAACTGCTCATGGAAAGGGACCATGCGATGAACTAGGAGGTACTATTAAGAGAATGGCGTCCAGAGCCAGTCTCACCAAAGAATATGATGATACCATAACTAATGCTGAAGAATTTTTCAAATGGGCTCAAACTTTGAAAACTGATATGATTTTTGAATTTTGCTCAGATGCTGAATATAAGTTAAAACAAATTCAACTGGAGACTAGACTAGGGAATTTGAAAACAAAAAAGGGACCCGCGATTTTCACGCAATTATATCTTCAGGAGAAGACAAGTTAAAATGTAAAAAATATTCAAATAGTGAACATTATGTAACATGTAAATTTTGATTGTGTTGTAACGATATAGACGTTCCTATCGCTACACGATTTTTTTAGTCATGCTACATTGTGTGTATCATGCATGATGTAACAATGAGGATGCTCTAACCGAAACAAATAACAAAAGAATGATGCTACATTGATTTCATATTTTGGGATTCAGTGTAGGTATGCAATTATCGGCGTTTGTTTTGTGGCTGTAGTTTACAATTCTCTAAAAACCTAATTATTATGATATTTTCAGGTTATAGCTATGTACTCTCAATAATAATTATATTTTGTTATGTAAATCTTATCCGAGACCAGGGATGATTCAAACATTTTGTTTTACTGTCTTAATGGTAAATCGTACAACCGATCCTGGATGCATGTAATAGTATGCAATTTTATTTTCTTCCTAATGTAATTGTATGAAATCTATATTCTCACGATGTCTAATACCATCAAATATGAATCGAAAAGTTAAGCAAATTGGGAATAGCGATTCATTCGTTTTAAAAAGTTTCACTCGAAAATATCATTTTAAAATTTCAAGAATAGTGAGCCTTAGTAAAAAGTGAACTGTACCTTTTAAGAAAAAAAAAAAAATATTAATTAAAGTGCTGTGACTGTGCCGATTTAATTAATTATTAGAATACGCAACTAAAAGTTGGCGTATGTTCTACCTTTGAGGTCGAAAGAACAACAGTGTGTTTGTTGTACAAGCCGTAGATTCTCCATTTTGCATGAGGTACGTTATCAAAATTAATACTAGTGTTTCATATATATTTAGTGATTAATCTATACATATAACAACATACCCCCTACCTAATTGTCTTGCTTGAAAACTAATTATCTTTGTCTTTCGTGTTTTACTTATCTACCTCGCTTATAAATGTAACTCCGCAAAATTGCGGCGCATGAGAAGCTGAAAACCGCGATTTGATTGGCCGTTATATTGTGGATTGTGCATACCAGTCATTCAAGGCAAATCGTGCGCGAGATTTTGGATCATTCCTAGTGTAGTGAACAGTGGAACTCTTCGAATTTGGATCAAACAAATAAATAAATAAATAAATAATTACTAGCTGACCTGTGACTGAATAATCAGTCACGTAAATACATTTTATTGAATTTTTGGTTAAGAAATGATTTATAAGATTTGTTAAGATGTATATTTAATGCACTTTTATCAAAAATGTAAATTCATAAACGCGGATCACATGAGTCCACTCCATTAATACGGAGTAATCCAATACTTGCTAATTCAAATTCTCCCTTTGTGATAGACGGGTCCGTGCAGTGAAAAGAAGTACGGTTCGCCAGGGCGCTGCTCTTCGAGCTCCATTCTGGTGCTGACCATGGAGAGGGCGGAGTTAAGCTTCCGGATGTTAGTCTTATAGAATCGCGAGGGGGAGTTAGTTCCGAAAATCAGCTGATTGAGGTAGGGGAGATTGTGTAGTGCGTGGAGAAACACCTTTCCTTTACCACAGCAGCGAGTGAAGCCGAGACCAAGCCCTTCCTTATCTGCCCGGAAAAATAGCACGTCAAAGAACTCGCAAGCCACGCCCATCGAACCTAAATAGTGGATTTAAATTTCCCGAGAGCACTTTGGGATGATGCCGTGCGCTTCTCATTGCCCGCCAGGTTTGAACCTTCGAGTGCGCTCACAGGAACAAAAAGGTTCCTAAAACGAAAAAAATTTGCGAGTTTTCAAAAATAAAAACAAAATGGCGAAAAACTTATATTAAAATCGAATTGATCTTGCTCCGCCTCTTCGTCTGCAACCTATTCCTCAAATGTGAGGAAGGCGTCTGCTGGATATTCACTTGGAATGTTGAGCGCGTCTTGAGAGATCCATGGAAGGGTGGCTCCTGATGGCCCTGGGACCGGGTTGGCGTCTTGGGAGATCCATGGGGTGGTGTCACGTGATAATGATGAGACTGGTTCATGGCTTGAATTTGTGGATTGTGAATTTCGATTTTGATCGTATATTTTTCGTTTTCGAGGGTCTCTTGATTTCCAAGGCATTTTGAAGAAAAATGAAAAGAGTTTTGTTCAAGACTCGTTGAGGTGAGAAATGGTAATGACTTACTCGCTGGACCGCTCGTTCAAAGTGGTTTTGATTTATACTCGAGGCTTGACTTGATGATTGACGGCTTTATATTTTGAATTTCTTTGACATTTCAGTATTAAAATCAGCAAAATAAAAATATTTTGATTTTTATTCGATTTAGTATGGATTTGAAAATCGCAAAATTAGTCACTCGCGTTGTTTTTTACATTTCAATGCATTTTTATTACTATGTATTTGAAAATCGTTATTTTTGTCGTTTTTTACTTTAAAAAGTTAGTAGCTTGCTTTTTTAAAACAATTTCAATTCAGTTTTATTTGTATCCGCTACTTTAAATTTGAATCGCACGCCAACAATTTAACAACTTTGAATTTAAATCGCGTGTCAACCATTAAGCAGCTTTGAAATTGAATCGCGCGAAAACTGTTTTGAACTTTGAATCTAACTCGCGTGCAAACTGTTTTGCAACTTTTGATTTGAATTTAATTTGAACAAAAAAAAATTCTTTTCTGTCGTCCGGATCAGATCATATTTAGGGGTCATTTTAGGGTTGAATATGAAAAAATTAAGAGTTTAATATAATAAATAGATAGAAGATAGATAGAAGCTGACCTGTGACTGAATAATCAGTCACGTGAATACATTTTATTGAATTTTTGGTTAAGAAATAATTAAGAAGATTTTTTAAGATGTAAATTTGATGCACTTTTATCAAAAATAAAGTAAATTCATATACGCGGTTAATTTTTAAATCTTAAATAGAAAGAGTGTCATGACAAAATTGTATTTTTACACTCACAACTACTATTAACACCAAAATGTATGTAAAATCATTTTATGTTCTCTGTTTTGTTTAATTGAGATTCATTTACAAATTTTCTACTCATTTTGTCATCACAGTGTGTCATCACAAAAACATCGGCAATTTTAATAAATTTTGTCATTGTCACGGTATAATGCGCATGATCGTAGATTCAATATAAACATATTTTGTCATGGCATTCTGGCGTCGTGACAAAATTTTGCTGAAAACACCTGAGGTACCCGTTTTAGGTACTTCCCGGTGGAATTTTTCCAATTTTTCTAGCAAAGGCACACCGCTATATTTATGTCGACCTACCCTCAAAAATTTAAACGGATCGGATCATGTTTAGGGGTCATTTTAGCGTTGAGTTTGAAAAAATTAAGCGTATTAATATAATAGATAGAAGATAGATATACTTTAGTTCGATAAATTTAAGTTCATTTTTGGATCACTAGAACAAAACTTTATGTTTCGTTGTTACGGAGTTTATATTATACGGTAACAAGTAAAGTAAAGTTTTGGTGGTTTGCAGTTATTTTTCTTTGTATGTCTTTTATTATTAAGATTGTTATTTTAGTAATTTGAAACATTTTTTTATGTTTTCTTTATTTTTCTTAAATTTAATATGGTAAATTTCGTTAAATTATTATTGTTTAATTTATAATTATCCATATATTATAATACGTATTTAGTTTAATTCAAAACGTTGTGGTATCAATGTACCAATCGCGTATCATTCGGGTTTTAGGAAAACATAATTCATTAAATCTTATTCACAGGTATATCAATAACTTGCTGGAAGCGCTTTCTCAGGACATTGGTTACTATTGGTAAGTTTTTTTTTTGGCATTCCGTAATTATATCACATGTCCTAAATATATATAAAAAAATTAAAATTAACCTAAAAATTAAACTAAATATAACGGATAAAAATTTATACTTCTATATTAATTTTCTTTAATATTATTATTATTTTTTTTTTGTGTTTTATTGGTTATGCCAAGTACGACGTAGAGGTTATGTCTTTTTTTATAATTAATTAATAAATAAAATATAATGATATCTTTTATAAGAAAAGGAAAATAAATTTTTCATTTCTTCTGCTATACATATATTTTAGTTATTATTTGCTACAATTTCTTTTGGTAATATATATATCGTTCTTTTGTTCTCTTCTTTACTATATACTAATTAACATGATTAATTAATCCCTTATCATTTTGGAATAGAATGCAATTTTACTGGATTCTAGCATCCATGTTGGATTTGTAAATATGTTTTTTTTTTTTAAAGGAAGTATTAATTGTCCAGTGGATCTAATGTCCTTTGAAGGTCAATTAATACCCCCCTTTCATTCACGCACAGACCACCCATTCACACAATTACAGTATACCACCTGCATATTGCAAGCTCCATGTCAACCTGTAAACTGACATGGACGGTGTTGTATTATTTGGACCATTTCCTTTACCATCCTAAATTTACGGTTATTCCAGATCCTTCACAGCCTGCAGAAAACCCACGCAACGACCCTGAGTGATAGCGGCGCGTAAGAGACCGTCTTGCAGAACCTGTATTGGATAATCATTTCTTTTTCTACGTAACCACCTCGTGCTGCTAAAACGTGTTCGGATTGCCATCCATCGAACCGTTACACAAAGGGGGCAAGGTTACAGTATAAGGACTTTTAAATTTCTTTATTTATTTTTTAATATATTTAATAAAATAATAATAATAAAAATATATATACTAAAAAATTGGACTTGCGATATTTTGTTTCCTTGCAAAAATAAAAAAATACCACATTAAAATTTGATTTTAAATACAAAAATAGGTAGACCTCTTTACTTAAATGCCTTTTGCAAGAAAACAAAAAATAACACAAGTACAATTTTTTGGTGTGTTCAATATAATTAAATGAGGCAAAATTAAAAAAAAAAAAAAAAAAAAAAATAAGTTTTTGAGAAAACTGTAAAATACTATTTTGGCGATACGATATATAAAACGATATATAAAATTCGAGGCACTGTATTAAAAAAAAAAAAAACAAAGGAAAATTAATATTCACGAATTTTTTAAAAATTTGTTTAAACTCGGGTTACTGTAGGTATTTTGCACTTAAGTAAATAATATATTACTTTTTATATACACCAACTACACCAAAAGAGATTTTATTCTAAATTAATAACTTCACTGCACGATTTAAGTTGTTTATGCCTCAATCACAATCACCGACTGATCAATTATATTGCAAAGCCATTTAACAATCGATTATTGAGAGGGGTATAAACACAGATACAATCAACATCAACATCACCTTGCCACAATTTATATGCCACAACTGCTTATGCTTTATACTAATAAACCAATTATACCAATTATATAACTCCGACCATGGTTGCACGGTAGTAGTATCAAAAATCGCAACGACAAAATTAAGCAAATCAAGTAATCAGTAATTAACGCTCGCCTCATCGTATTCGCCTTGGTTGTTGGTTTAATCCTACGAAAATTCAACAAATGATATGATTCAACCCGCCTGGAACATCTACAATGTTACAGCACCACTCATTTCTCTATGACACCTTGAATTGACGTGAGAAAATCCTTGTTGACCATTTTATTGGATCTATTTGGCTTTCTGCATGTATTTGTGTATATTTTTGTCTAGAATGTTACTAATTCTAGTTGGATTGTGGCGCAGAAGTCTAATGCTGGTTTTGCGGTCGGTGTTCAAATTTTTGCATTTAAATCTCCTTCTTTTATTATGTTGGCTATTTTCTGTGTGTCCTTGTTATTGTGGCTTGTAGTTCTTCATATAACACATCCTTTGATTGTTTCATTTGCGGCATTTGTTGACGCATATCACTGAATACTATTGTTGTCTTTCATAATTTTTAATAGAATTTGTTTGCGATTCTACGATTAGTGCCACTAGTGCCATTTTTTTGCTGCAGCTGTGTTGGTAATATGCCCACGCCTTATTCATCGCGTCCAGATATATAGTCAGATAATTTCCTTCGCTTGAGTTTATTTTACCACTGTTTTCCACCTCAATTCACTATGGCCGATTAATGAATGATTAGTCCAACTTTAGCGAGCTTCCAGAGCTTCTGAGTAAGGTTTATTGGCATGCCGAGGGGAGGGGTGTCGTCGTTCTATTCCAGTATTCACTTTCTTCTATAAGATGTTCCTATGCAATGACCCAAATTCGTCATCCTGACGAAGCAAGATAACAAAATCAATGATGAATGTCGCGGAAAAATGTGATCTTGAAGCTAGCCTAAGCAAAATGGATATCGCTTGCATTCAAAAATCTAATTAAACATCAACAACAAAACACACAAATTGCATTTCAAATTAAAAAAAATGTTCAAGATACGATTAATCACAGTTATCAGACAATTTTAGTCTGGAAAAACCACATTATTTGTTGTACACCATATTAATTTTTAATTTTTGTTTAAGTTAAGTCGTAGCACATCCAAAAGCCGAATTTAGCCTCGTGTAGCGTTCTGACAATCGATTAAGCTCTGAAAAGTAAATTGCCAACCAAGATTTTCTTTGATTTCCTTACCACCAATATTGAATCGATAGTACAAATCAGTAAATGTGACAGGATGGTGTAAACTCCTGGTATGATGTTGCGGGAGCTATCAGTATCCGCTGAAGTTCACAATATTGTCTATTTTATTGAACCTGGATTTATTAAATAATTTAATTTTATTTCACGAACGAAAATGAAATCGCTTATGGTTGTACCAATATCGAAGCCACCGATTGAGCAAGATATTTCAATGTTACCTATTTTTAAAAAAAAAAATTGAATCTTAACTACCAAAATACTTATATAAACCCAAATAACTCAATAAGATGGTGACCTGATACAGAAAAACATTAGAAACAGTAACAAAAAAGTAATAATCTACGTTGTCTACGAATTGTCTACATTTTCTACCAATCAATTAAAAATCAATTGCCGACGCTATTTTCAACACCATAACACCAACAAATCGGAAACACGCGTAGACAAACAACACTGATTACCAACCATTATATTCCTTGAGTGCTAGATTTTAGTCAAAATAGTGCCACATTGGTAGTATAGAGTGCCAAAAAAATTATACGAAATTTTAATGACCGGTTGCACGGAAAAATGACTAACAACCGATTAGTTGTACGCCAGTTAAATATTTTATATCATATCTGTTTCGCAATAAGAGGCGGCATGTTGTACCTTCACAGTTTCGACTTTCGACTTAGTTTACGTCTTAACTTTCAGGAACCAATTGACATTCTATTTCGCGTAAACAATTATGTGTTTTATATCGCGAGGTCAACCTCTTGATATATAATTGTGAGCTTTCTCGCTTTTCTATACATTTCGAGAAACGTACCACGAAAAAATTATTTGATGATAAATAGATTCGATTAATGGTTGTCTTAGAAATCGTAGAAAAGAAATAGAGTGACGTTTTACTCGAGCAAGCTGAGAACACATTAGAAAATGCGTGATTTTCGACGTCAAATAGGTCGCTATTTTACTCGTAAAAAATGAGACATAAACTAAGTCGAAAGCAAAAATAGTGATAGTACAACATGCCGCCCAGAAAAAAATCAGCGCAAATTTGATCCGTGGAAATATTGAGCTAGCGTATAAATATTTAAACGGCCAATTTGAATAATTTTTTAAATATTTCCGCGGAATAAAATATATTTAATCAAGTTTGCGTTGACGTTTTTCTGATTGATGATTGGAGTCTACCACCTGGTGACAGGAATTATAAGTGGTGATGTACATTTTGTCATTTCAACATTTTGATTTGGTAAATCAAGGTGTTTATTGTTTTTATAATTTGAATAGCCCAAATAGAAATTAATTAAAGTGCAAAATGGTGAAAAACTAGTGAAATATTATAATTTAAAGCTAGTTTTATATAATTAAAGAAAAACAAAATATTGTAATTTAATTAAATAAATCATATTAAAGATTGTATTCAAAACAATAATTGATAATAGTGAGGCTAAACGTTCAAGAGTATATCGACGTCCCTTAAGCTAGCAGAACCCATATTGCAGAACATAACAAGATAGTACGGATGATTTTAGGCTATTTAAATGCCCCATTAAAAAATTTTGGGCTCCACCCGTTTTTGACCAGACTTCAGGTCATTTAATCTAAAGCCCGCAGAACCCAAATCGAAAATCGGACCAAAACTGAAATTAGAATGCAAAACAAGATCTATTGATAAGCAAATAATTTTAGGCTCACTATAGGCTATTCAAATACCTCATTAAAAAATGTTGGGCTCCACCCATTTTTGACCAGACTTTAGGTCATTTAATCTAAAGCCAGCTGAACCCAAATCGAAAATCGGACCTAATTATAGTATAATTACTATAATTAGCCTATAATTATCCGTACTATCTTGTAATGTTGTGCTATATGGGTTCTGCTAGCTTAAGGGACGTGTATATGTATTTTTGTGGAGTACCCCAGTGTCAAATGGCGAATGGCGTTGGAAATGGGGAAAAAATTCTCAAAAAATTCTTGTACGAGTCACCATTTTCAATAAAAATATCTTTTAATGTCTCTGCGGTCTCCATTCACGAAATAAATTATTTAAAGTTAAATATGCCGAAGACATCGTAACACTAAAAAATATTTATTTATTATTTAATAAAATTTAATTTTAGCTCTTTGCTTCAAGGATCTCAATCTGGTATTTTAGAAGCTCAAATTGAATTCCCTACTCGTATATTTTCTGATGCAGCTGTATAGTGTATTCCAAATAATCGAGACAAATGTAATCAAATTGATTTTCGAGGCACATTTGATATAACTTCACTACGGAACACAGATGCAAAGCTCAATACAATGACGGGAACATTTTGTATGTAATGGTCCATGTATGTGAGTTAGTGAGAAAGAGGAGAAGTACACCACGTCGATGAGAAATAGAATACTCCTTACTATGCATACACTGATATCAAACATCTCATTTGCAGATTTTGATTTTGATTTTGAAGTAACCAATAACTTGTTCTTTGGCAATCAAAAGAACATAACCCAAATAATTTACCTCAATCCGTCTTAATAGTACAGAAATTCAAATTAACATTTTGATGTCTACCTTGTAGGACGTGCACCTATACTTTCATTACAAGGGAACAAACGCGTTGAAGATTTTGAATGGTGTTTCTCCGGCCGAATTAGTTAACTTTATCAGTAAAATTTCTACTGGACGATCCTCTGACAAAGCCATCTTTAACTAGACATCTGAACTGCTAAGTAAACTTGAACTAGGTGACGTTGTTGATGTAGAAATGATCAGACCAGCATTTTTCTGTGTGAATCATTTACGAAGCAGCAGATTGAGAGTAAACGCACAAAAATTGCTGCAGCACGAGTTCAAGAATAGGCCGCCTTAAAATATTGAAGGTGTTGTCTGAGAAAATTGGAGTTTCAGTAATTTCATATGAGAACGATATTATGGCGGTTATTTGATGATGTATAAGAAAGCGAAATTTTGACAGAGGTAAATAAGAGATTGCGCTGCTCGCCGCAAGTGGCAGCACTACCACTAAAGAGTATTCATTTTATTATGTAATTACCAGCGGAAATGTTCCATTCATTATGTACCACTTTTTTCACTAAATAAAATATCTCAGCGGAATAAAATATTAAAAGTGATCCTTAAAATGGCAAATTGATTGATCTCGGAAGTAAAGGAATTCGGTATATGAAATGTTGAAACAATAATCCGTCTATCCGCCATTTCTTCTACTAGTATCCAATACTTTCGGTTCTTTTTCTAATAGCTTAGGTCATACTGAGACTATATAGTAAATTTGGGGAAATTTCATGGACTAGAATTTTCACTAGAATTTTTTTAATTTTTCAGTTTTTGACCTGATGTGTTATTGCTATCCGCTGCTAGATGCATCAGTAACACAAAAAGGAAATTTTCTGGTGGTACTTCTTAAACCAGCGGAAATTTTTTGAAATATTTAAGCAAATCAATAAATCTCAGCAGAAATTTTTATGAAAAACAACGAATTTATGAAATAGAAGGGTTTTGAAACAAAAAAAGAGCATTTTACTTTTAAAAAAGATTTGCACAAGGACTTTCAAACTATACTAAAATTACTATAATCATCATAATGCAAATATAGGGCAAAACAAAAAAAAAAAAACCTGCCAAAAAATTCTAGTTATTTTAATGTGAAATGTTTTCAGTTTTTTAACAAAAATCTTAGAAAACCCCCCTGTAACTACCCTGGCTTTATGTTTTTATGGTAGCTGGGATGATATTGTACATATATACATGAGCAACATAAGAATCATATAGCGTCAGTATCATTTCTCGACCTTATAATTTTAGAATTAAAGAAAATGTATCGTTTGAGGCGATTGATAGGAAAAACTATTTTATTAATCTTAATGACATTTGCTCTTTTTTATGGTGCGAGTGTAATGCATGATTTACATGTTCCAATTTTTTTTCCAACAAATTTTTTACTGAAAAATAGAGCTGCGCGCATATAAAAAAAAAGTTACTAGTTAAAATGAGTCAGGAATATAAACAAATAAGGCAATGCTATAATTTTTTTTGTAAGTCCCATAAATGTTGACAGTTCGAACATCTTGCGTTTAAATTAGATAACGAACAACATCGAATTGCAAGAAAATATAAAATATTTAATTACCGCTCATGTTTGCTCGTTTTGTTTGAATGATGTTTATGGCTGCTTGATGTTTATTTGAAACTTTTTTGAATTTTTTTTATTTTACTGCTATAAAAATACTCGTAGAAACTATATTTTATGGCAACATTCCCAATTTTATGCCAACATTTGCTCAAATTAAAAATAAAAAAATCCAATTTTATTTTACTGGAATTTGTTTCGTGCTCCTCTCGCAAACGAAAATCGTAATATACTTAACCTTTCATTTTTTACTGGAAAAAAAATTGGAACATGTAAATCGTGCATAAAACACATCATATTATAAAATATGGTCACGCCATAAATTAGTATGTGCATGAATACATGAATCTCAGACATTTTACGGAATGAAAACTTTTTTTTATTTTAATTTTATTAATTTAATTCAAAAGAAATATGTAAAATACAAATCATAAAACATTTTATTTGTTCATCTTTAAGTTTTTATAAAAACATTAAAAAAAAAAGTTTTCCTGTTTTCAAAAGCATTATCTCCCATCAAAGCTTTTATTTGTCTCTCTTTTTCTCCATATATATATAAAGTCTTGTTATATTTGTGCTTTGTTTTGTAAAAATAAAAAAGTTTACCAATGTTATTTTAAAAAATAAAAAATAAATATGTGTAATATAAAATAGTTTTTAAAAATGCTAAAATAATTATATGCAGTTTTTGGCATCAAACAGAAGTTCTAGCAGATACACAAAAAATGGGTAGTGGGGAGGGAAAACAACAAAATCAACATCAAAAAGATGAAAAGTTTAAATTTTAATTATAATTAAAAGAGCTTTCACCATAAAGTAATACATATAAATAGTTTTTTACTGTTGTAACAAGATTTTTGTTGTTGTCTTGTATTCCTTTAATTTTAATTATTATTATTGTTTTTGTTGTGATGATGTCGAGCATTTTCTGAAATCATTAAAACATAAATTGTGATGAAAATGATATTAGATTTGTTTTCAAAGCGAACAGGAAACTTTTTCAGACAACATTTATTTCAAAAAACTAAATGTTTATGTATAAGGGAAAATTAGAGACGTGGTGAAATGGTTCGTTTAGTCTGCCAATATTTTCGGACTCGAATTTGAGTACAATTTGTGAGTTATTAGAATTGTTTATGGTTTACTTGCGTCACTGTAGTATCCATTTTGGTGGATGCGTTTTCCGGACAGTGAAAACATTTCGGTTTTTGTATACCCGGCATATACATCCAAAACAAAATATTCTACGTGGCCGATTTTCTTAAATAATTCGGGCTCGATTATTTTTTTTTTTCAAAGATTTAATTTGTCTACGTACATCGGATTGATATGTTCACCGATTGTGATCTCGTCTATTCGCTTCTCCAAGACAAAAGATTTTGTAGTTCATAGCCCGTACGACTCAAGTTGTCTTCTAACGACAAACACCATTTTACCAGTGCAGCAATTGATCAAATTTCTTGCTTTACTAAGGCAACTTGAAAGTCGCTGAAAGTTCTGCCATAGAGGTAAACTTTGAACAGAGATCAGTGGAATCCCCATAAAATTCACAATTTACACTTACTGGTTCTCGATCTCTGACGAGGACAGATTTTCCACGTGTTTCGTAAGACTGTAGTGGTTAACAATAAGGTAGTGGTCCTATAAATATAAGAGATTGGCCTTATACCACACCAAAAAAAAACGACTTCCATGTAATATTGAATTCTTCACTAGCGTGAAGGCATCAACAGGACATACCCAGATGACGTTTTGTAGCCAATCAGATTCCAATTATACATTCGAAATTACATAAACCACAAGGCAAAGTAAACAGGGCTCTGTTTTTGAAAATGACACATTAATCAATATTATTTTTCAATCCTAAAAATGTAACAACGTACGTAACGAAACAAACAACAATATAAAACAACAAAAAAAGTGTTTGGGAAATATCCTTTTTCAGACTTTAATAAATGGATTGTTAAAAATGTATTTTATGTCTCCCACAAAATTGTTCACAAATTTCTGTATCATACAGCATCTAAATACATAAGTACATACATACATATATGTAATTGTTGACTTAAAAATATTTATGTAATTATTGTGTGCTATGTACGGATAATCAGAAGGAAAATCTATATGCACATACGAATACATACATATAGACATTATGTTGTCTACATAACATCTACATAATACTATGTATGGTTTAATTTTAGATTTCTGCCAAAATTTTATACATAAAAAGAGCTCAGTATAAAACTTGTTAAAATTCAACCTCAAATATTTTATATCCCAGCTATGTGCACACGAGTATGTACGGTACATATATATGTTGTATGCTACATAGAGCAATGACAAAAAGTTAAAATAGGATGCAATTCGTTAAAATTAATGTTTCCCTGGAGGTCATTTAAAATGTGTCCGAAAATTTTCTCACATAAAATATCCTGTATGCATGCTGTGGTTGTTATGCTCATTGTTGTTGCTGCCGATGATTTTGGAAGCCAACATACACATTACAACATAATATACTACAGATTATTGGTATGTAAGGTTTTAGTCATTTAGTTGATTATTTTAATTTTATTCGAAAAATTTTAATACGAAAAAAAGGATAAACGAGTACGAGAGAGCAGCACATAGAAGTTTTTCCCGTACTCTCAATTTCTAGAATGAACATTTTTATCCCCTGTCTTTTGTGTATACCTGTTGAACATGTGAATTGTTTATTGCTTTTAAGGAACGATTTTTCCGTTTTTGAAAATTCTGTGTACGGAATTATACCCACACCTCGTGATACTATACTTTACGATAAAAATTGTTAGTATGCAAGCGTCTTAGCTATAGGTATAGCTATAGAAATACAGATAATATACGATTACGACATTTCTGATTGAGTGTTCCAGAAACCATTCAAGCTTTGGTGATTATAGATATTCCAGTTATATTGATAGCTATGTGGTAAGAACTTGGATCTATGCCATTTATGTAAGGAATCATATGGCGTGCATACGAGCATCATAATTTTTGATGACCTTTTCCATAAAAATAGTTAAATGGCCTCACTTATAGCTCGAATGTTGTTCTTAACATCTTGAATTGTTTGTGGCTATACACTTTACTTTTGTAAATACCCCAAAGAAAATAATCTCCCCAAAGAGAATTTTTGGAAATTATGCAATCATCGAATTTGATTACCAATAAGTCGAGTGTATCAAGATTTGTGTGACATGTGGCACCGTCTTGTTCGAAGCAAAGATCATATAAATCAATTTCATCCAATTTTGGACACAAAAAAATACTTAAACTGCCGCGATATTGCTCACTATTTACTGTTATTGCAGCTTCTTGTTCATTTTCCAGAAATAAGGCCCAATAATGCCACCAGCCCACAATCCACACCAAACACCAATTTTTTTTTGGATGAATAGATTGGTTATGAATAACATGAGGATTGTCGGTTTATTCCGCTTCATTCTTAGATGCGTAGATGATCATTAATATTCTCCGGTCCATTAACGATCTGATCGTTAATCATCATCTAGATCTAGCTTGCTCTAGATCTAGCTTGATATAGCTTGCAGAGTTCATCAGTATGTTGAATGACTTGGCTAAGAGACCACTTGTAACTCGGCAGATTGTCGTCTTTGATTAAAACATTATCTCCGATTTTGGTGGTTGTAAAAATATTCTGCGCTGAATTTCTTCCAAAATGATTGGACGCGTTGCCGTATGAATGGAGAGTCTGCCAACATGAATATTTTCATTTATTTCCTCCGCATCTACTGCTGCTTGAAATGGTCGTGAATTTAAAATAGTAAAGTCGTCATCTCCTCAAAAGTAAGGTGAGTATTTGCGGAGCATTTTGAAAGGTGTGTATTCAAGGACTTGACAGCAGCCTCCCATAAGCCCCCAAAATGTGAAAAACTCCAAAACTTGAACCATTATTGATGTGCATATGTGATCTTCTCCTCGACACAAATCTCTTTAAATCAGAAATAAAAGCTTCAGTGGATAGGTTACTGACAACCTCCAAGTGTATAGGCTTTGAGACCATATAAACAAACACCGCAATGTAGCCCTTGGCGAATCTAGCCCCTCCTTTTTTCGATGCAAGCTGCATTGTGCCTGCACAATCGACACCACATGATGTGAATGGCTTTGCTGCTTTTAATCTTGCTAGTGGCAGGTCCTCCATAAGATGCTTTTAAGTCCTCGCATTGTTCTTGAAACTGTCGACGCATTTTTTATATTTTTTCAGATGGTGCTTCTTCCCCCAACTACCCAAATTGATGTTGCTTTGGTAGAATGACCGGATGCTTATAATCATATTGACGGTCTTAATGCCTCAGTTTGCCACCGACTTTAATATACCAGTATCATAAATCTATGAATGGCACAAAAGATAGAATATCACCGTTTTTCTGATTTTTCTGCCCCTCTGCAAACAATCGATTTCGATTTTTAGGTAACCTAAAATTCTTCTAGATTCAGGTAATCTCGCGTTTCTTAAAAATCGTTAAACAAAAGCGAGTCCTCGAACATGCTGGTTATACGACGCAGACCTTTGCAGAAATACAACAATAATATTCTTTATTTTTGGCATTAAGAAAAGTAGATTTTGTTTGTTGTGTCAGATAATGTGGATTGATATTTCCATCACTTTCAATATTAATAATCAATTGAGGAGTTTGAAGCCATTCGGGATCCTGCCACTATTGCCGCAAACTTACTACATTTGGATGGAAGAACTCCTCGAGACTCTGATCAGCTGGATTTTGCTCAGTTCGTACATGGTACAAAAACTCGGGGTAGCTCATTTAAATTGAACGTTTTCCATCCTGCTGGATGACTTCATAACCACATCAAAACAATAGTGGTAATATCCACGCATAGCATTATACTGGCTTATCTCACCTTCACTGTACCATCTGCATTCACTGATTTACAATATATTACAGCTCCGTGCACCTTCTCGCTTGCATACGAGAACCCATGTTATTCGACCTTACCATTATGTAAAACATTTCGCTTAATCCCTAGTCTTTCAATTAATATCAGATAACTTCGATTTTTTTTGTATCAATTTGACACGCTTTCTGGCAGTTCACCGTCTCACCTCAGCAACTACAGGCTTTGAAAAATGATCTTCATATGTTTATTGATGGAGATAGCCACCCCAGGGGATCAAATACTCTCGAATACTTCGAAATAATCTGCCGCTTATGGTCGGTTTTGAATTGCTCTCTAAGTTCAACCTAAAAGTGAAAACGTCGTCGATCCTTTGAGGGCCAATGTTCTCGTTTCTAGTGGATTTTGGAACATCGAAATTTGCTGAACAAATTTTTGACGTCATAATGCTAGCTGCTCGATGCTTGTGCTCCTCTGATGTTTCGCTTCTCCATAGTATGCGTTGGAATTGCGCATCCTTTTCAGCAACTGATATAATTTTCGCCGAACCATCAAGGACCACTGTCAATTAAGTCGTTACACTATAGAATTCTTCAATACACAGTGATGAGGTTAATTAAATAATTTGGGCTGCTCAATTTAATGCTCAGTTTCACCGATAGGTTACATGTATCCTAAATTTATGAGCTATTTTTGGCGGCATTCTGGGAATTTTTCAGTTGAGCAGCGAATTTCTTAAAAGCAATCTGCCTACGTATCTCTCATCGCCATTTCGCCTAATCGTTGCCTTGAACATAGTGTTTTTCACATTCAGCTTCCTCTGGCTTTAATACATGCACCGTTGGCATTTGTTCTTGCTCGAAAAAACGCTTCAATGTGCTGTGATGTCAACGCTTAAGTTGAGATTCAAAGTACGCTGAGCTACTACCGTGTTGTTTGAATCGGTGCGTCGCCCATCAATTGGAGCAGCTTATTAATATATCAGCACCCATTAATATATCAATTGGAGCAGCTTGGTTGTATTGTGGATCGGCGACTTTCAGATCATTTAAAAAGCTGCAATCACATAACTTAAAATCAAAACTAGAGAGCGTATTTGGAAGTTGCCCCTATTACAAGTGCATCTATTTGTACCTCATCCTTTGTCGAGAATAATGATTTAAGTGTGACACAAACCGAACTCCTCGTAGTGACCTTTTCAGGTGCCAAGCCTGTGATTACGATGTTTGCTTTTGACCCAATATTTAATCGCTGCATACACGCCGGTAAAAAATGACGCTTGAGTTCCATATTAGATTTATTCCAGATCCAGATTAGTAGATATCCAGATTGGTTATTAACTTGAACCATTTCTGTTGGTAATAATGATAGTAAAGTGTCGTATAGTCTCTTGTATATTTTTACTAGTAGCCAACTGCGACGGCTTCATTGCATCCACAGTGTGCAGCGTTAGATGGTGTTTCCTGTGGCATTTATCGCATATATATCTCGATCTGCATACGATGGTGGCTCGGGGATAAACAGTTAAAACGCAGCTTTCTCTCAGACATAAAACCTTGTCTCTCATTAACATTTAGAGAAATAAATTGGTTACATTTACTGAGATAATGGCCTTGCGAACATTTAAGCCACAAAGGCCCTGCAGATGACTGGAAGAATTTAACTCGTTTGTTGGTTGCTGGCTGTGATACCTTATTGACTTCTATGGCATCCGCTGAATCAATTTGTTGGCTTAAAAATTGAAAATATCCTACCGTCGTAGCGAAATCCTCTTCACCTATCACATTTTCCTATTCCTGCTTGGTCACGCTTTCCAATTTGTTTACCAAAATATGAATAAGCCCTTTTTCCGCTTCGGCACCTAACATTTTTAAACCTCTGAGAATTTCATCCGATACGTCAGCTATTTTCAGCCTTAGCTGAAAACTTTAATATAGCTGGCTGATTAGCGAACTGCTTTATGAGATTTGCCACCACGAGCCATTTTTTATCGTATCTCTGTTGTATCTTATCCCAAGCCTCATTGTAGTTTGAAGCAATTACTGGAATTTAAGCACCTTATAGATTTTAGAATGGATGCATCGAATAGATCTTCAAGCGAAGGAAACTCCGAGTATTGACCGGAAAAAGTGGGAATATTAATTTTTGGAAGCCGGACATCATAATTCCTTTTGTTCATAGTTGCGAATTCATATAAGAAAGACTGCTGATTCGCCATTAGTTTGTCAATTGATTCATGATCGGAACACATATAGGTGTTTCAGCTTCACGCTCTTTTTTAGCACTAGTATATGTTTTTGTATAAATCAAGTATAAATTGCCGATTTTTTCCACTAGCGTGGCTTTCAAATTCTTGATTAGTCAAAATTCACTTTTTATGCTGTACTCCTGAGGTCAACTTTTTCGGCTAAACTATGAACTAAACTTTTTTGATGTGACCTTAAGCTATTCGCCGCCAGTGACCCTATTCTGTCTTTCCCTGGCAATAGGGAATTGGGAAAAATATTTTCATAGCATTTTTGTCAAAATTATATTTTTCTGGCCTACTGAAAGAAAAAGTTTAGTGCAAAAATCTTCAAAACAAAGTGAATTGGGAAACTTTTGTTCCACAAAACTTTTATTGGGAAAAATATTTTCCCATTTCACTTTGTTTCAAAAATATTAACACCAAACATGTTCCCTCAGTAAGCCAGAAAAATACAATTTAGACGAAAATGCTATGCAAATATTTTTCCCAATTCCCTATTCCCAGGGAAAGACAGAATAGGGCTACAGGTTACAAACGAAAAGTTTTCTCGCGACGTACCTTTCAATTTAATTGTCAAATGTCATTTTTAAATTTATTTTTTTCATTTCTTCATTTTTTTATTTTTAATCATTTCACAACACCTATATGTTGTTGCAACAACCCCTTTATAGAAGACTCGTTAGTTATATCGCCGACCCCAGGAATCGTTCGATTCGTTTGTCCCGTTAAGAGAACGTATTATGAGCGTTCTAGAATACCTACCCACATCAGTCTTTTGGCAAATTTGTTCAACAAATTTGTTAATTGAAATTTGTTGCAACAACCTTATTCATTTTGAAACGGTTATTGCATGCAACAAATTTGGGATTTTTTTGGGACATATTTCACTTGGGTCCAATTTTTATAAAATGCTGGGTTTTAGTTATGACTACGACAGGTTGAAATTCTCGCAGATGACCGTGGTTGAAATACAATCAGTCGATTCCGCTTAATCGGGACAACGCTTAATTGGGATACCGGTTAGTCGGGACAGCCGCTTCAATGGGACAAATTGTACTAATCCCGATATGTCCCGATTAAGCGGAATCGCCTATAGTCCTGATGTCAGATGTGTCCCATTTTAAATTGTTAGATCATATTTTGCCAAATTTTTTGATCATTACAAACAAAACTATATTCTTAGAATCGGATTGGGATTTGATAATGAATTATTAACCAAGATCTGTAATTGAGAAATCCTAAGAGGAACTGATTCCCACTTGACCAAGCATAGCAGAACCTTAAAAGTATGATTTTTTAACGAGCCTTAATAACATTTCAAAATCATTCAAGTATTTACTAAGCATTTAACATGAACTTCAGTAACATCGGTAGACAGTCTAAGGCCAAACGAGTGTCTGATAGTGTCCCATGAGATTTAAAAATGTGATTTTTATAATGGACCTAACCTAGAAAATACCTAGAATGGACACTCTGTCAGACCCATTAGAAAATCATATAATTTACTAGAGATACTCGTTTGGATTGAAACCTAATTTGTCTTTACTCATAAGCTTCTATTTGCAATGACAAAAGCTTACAGTATAGAGAACATATTTGTCATAATAATTAGTGAAGATGAAAGACTAAATTGTACCGACCAACGCTACGCCTTCAATCAACAATCAGCAGTTGGCTGGCTCATCCAACAATTCAAAATGATCGGAAACTTTATAATGAAGACACCTTTGATTCGTTTGACGACCTTCGTTCTTAATTTGTATAACATAGGTAAACAACCATAAAAGCATAATGAAGAACCAATTAGCAAACGCCTGTGGCGTTTTGAAAGCGAAAACTTGATTCACCATCAATATTTAAACGCAATAACAATTCATTTTTTGTTCACCGAGCAGTGCAAGCAAGGTTGGATTCGGGTCAGTGGATGTATATCTGCACTATGGCTGGAATTTTTCTCATGAGTATGCGGTGTTTGTGTTGCTATTAGTGTATGATGGACACACCAAGTTAAGTCTTGATTTCGTCTGAGTATCCTAATATTGATAATAGACTCTAAAAATGCTGATAAACGTGGAGGAGTATATTGGAAAGCATCTCGAGAGGAGCAGGGCCCACAGCTCCTATTACGCTTAGGCAGAAGTCCTAACAGTATTCTATTGGTTTTAAATATGTTAATAGTCCTCCCCAAGATAGAAGAGTCAAGGAAATTTCGAAATGTGCCTTTGATTTCTGTTATCAGCTCATGTAGAACTGTCCATCCTGATCGTCGGATCTAAAATATCTCTGTTTATTGGGTTGTAATTTGAATGATTCAGATTTGACATAGAAACCTAGTTCTTCACGGTTTTAATGATAAAAATTTCGAACAACAATTGGAATTTTTAAATTTTCGCGAGTGTGTGCTGTGCTGCTTTTACAGTGTAGTTCAAAACATAGTGGAACAGAAGAAAATGAAAATCGCCTTTTAAATCTTTAAACTCAATCAATTTGTTGTATCGATGCATATATTTTTCATGAGTCCGATTAATGATATTTCCACGAGGTTTCATTATATACCAGAGATAGCCAAGCTGCACGTGCTTCACTACACGTGGAGCCAAATTTCAAAAACCTTTCGTTACTAGAGCCAACGTGATCGAAATCGATATTTTCGATTAAGAGCACAAAATAGTTTTAATGAATTATTAAATGTTATATAATTTTTTCATTTCTTTTCGAAACGATGATCAGTCTTGGGTCTGTTCAGCCACTATTTTTTCCGATGACAACATACTGTCACGGCTATGTAATCAGAACCACAAAGTTCGCTGGTTTCTAAAATATGATAACCACCAATTTCCACGATTCTGCTGCCTTTCGAAAATGTTATAGTAAGGGTTAAATAATTTCTAGTATTATCTGAAAATCAAGTTTTTGGACGTATATTGTTATTAAGGCAAAGTCTGTTGCCGTACTAGCACTAACTTTGTCTTGTGTGCATAAGTTTTCGAAAATTGGGCTTTAACATTTTAGAGAGTTATATTTTTTGAATCCGATCAGTTAATGCCGTATTTAAATACTTTTTGTAAAATTTGTAGTTATAAATTTGGGAACGGAAGTTTGAGCTCCAAATCTCTTCGCTGCGCTGTTCACATAAGGTAGTGATAGGCTGAATGTGGAACTGAGTTGAGTTTATGTTTTAATCGTACTGCTATGACAACCGGATAGTCTGGAGCTCAGTAATCTGACTCAATCTGTAATGGTGCGCATACAAAACACACGCAGACACAATGGTGAGTAATGTTGATTCATTTGTTTACTAAAATACCAATGCAGGATGAAAGTTTAGAAACTTCCAGGAAGCTCAATGAGATTCCGCTGGCATAGAAAACTGGTAATGATATTGAAATGTCGCATGGTCTAAAATGATTATGAAACTTTTAGCAAAGCAGTTTGACTGAAGGTTCTCTGCCCAAGGTGTAGAAATCTGTGGAACATAACTTAAGTTAGGAAAATTTGTTACGTTACAAGAAACGTAATGTAGGTCTTTCAATAAGGTGTTCAATGAGAAATGATAGCAAAACAGCAGTAAAACGTTTACAATTAAGGATTAAAATACAAAAAGCTCTAGCCACTACTTACCTGAGAATCGTGGGTGAATACCCAGAATATGCAAAAATCAGGTTAGCATGGATCAAAATGGAGGTCTTTCCTAAGGAAGACCAATAATACTGGATTAGGCCGCAAAGTAATTTAACAATCCTAGAGATGTACAAGAAGTGCTAAAAATGGGTAATACTGACATACTATTGTCCAATTGGAAGATTGCCAAGATGAAAAAGTCAAAGGCTAAACAACGAATCTTTGGTTACAAATTAAAGCAATTCTTTCATACAGTAATGAAAAAAATCGGGATCTTCGGTTCAGGAGAAAACGCCGCTAGCGATATCCCGCTCGCAAGTACGATCGGCCATTGCCTGACTTATTCTGCATTTTATCAACGGACTACATACTGAGCCTTAAAACGACTACTTTACACTGTAACGGGATGGCAACCCTAATTTACTACTATCTGACAGTTTCCTATCGCTACCCGGAAAAATACCACTATCACGGTACGAAGTAGGGTCATGATACACTGTCATGATATTTATAACTTTCAGCCCTAAAATTTTAAAATTCTGTGGCAATAATACAAAAGGGCATAACTCATTTTTCAAAATTTTTAGGAGAATATTTTGAAGTTGAAAATCATTGTGTAAAAAAGGTTTCAGCATCTTGGAAAAGTAGCTAAGTGTTACGTGACGCCTAATTATTTACTCTATCACATCGAATAGTGAGATGTACCATACGGTTTTCGCAGTTTTTCCCTATTTAAAATAATATTGTATAATGGCATAACTCGAGTTATGCCCTTTTGAATTATTACCACAGAATTATTTTTATGTGTTTTTAAAATATGCTTCTATTGTTTGGAGGCCTATACAGACCCAAACTCATCATTTATAGAAACCTAGTCCGTTATTTAGTTCGAAAAAACATGATAGCAAATACCTTCATCACGTCACGATCGACTGTCATGGAATTTATACCATTCTTACCGAAATTTTAAACATTTCTTTTATGTATTTTAAGTTATCTTTCAATTGCTGAAAAGCCTAAACCTCGGCTGAAAAATACTATGCCGAAACTAATTAGCACTGCGTGATTCGCCTCTATGAAGCTATCAATTTTCATAGCATCAATTTTCAGCCCGAAATTTTAATTTTTGGTTTATGGATAGTGCTGTTTGACGTCTTAGCTATAAACTAAGAGATTTTCTGAAAAATTGTATCTGGTTTAAATCAGATAATTCCGCCGACATTTTTTTTTATTTAATTTATAAAATTCCGGGCAGCATAGCACAGCTGTTTGACTAATTTTGCAGAACTAGGAAACTTTCCGATGACAAGTTAGGTCTGCTTTTTCTGGATTTCACTAAGTAGATATTTCCTAGGGTTGCACTCGGGTTGACTTGGTGCTTTAATAATTTCTACAACCATTACGGATCTTAACCAAAAAGCACACCCTAAATAATATTGATGTTGCAGGCCTGGCACAACGAAAATCTGCATGTGTGCCGTCATTCCGAGATATGTAACAGTAGGTTTAAAATACCCAGTAATTTGTTGTATCGCACCGATAGCTGCCTGAATTGAATTGGAAAGAGGGTACATAAATATTTTATGTTTGGTTAGAAACTCAACACAATTTTTACCCACCACGCTGATAATGGTAAACGACACAATAAATTAAACTTAATCACAATATAAGGTATTTCACACGTTTCTAATTAAATAACGTTCACGACTAAACCGCTTTATATCTCACATATTTGTGACAATTTCATTACGACCATAAAACCACATCAAACTAAACGAAACGAATAATTTTCAAATTATGCTATAAATCCACATTTAGGAGACTATATGTCATACATAAAACTTTAAGCAATAAAATTTGTCAATCATAAAGCATAAAACAACATTTTCGTTTTAAATATATGCGCCGTAAATACCTTCACAGCCTAACAAAATACATACTCGTGTATATACGAAGCAGAACTCAGCTTGACCATATAATGCTTGGTATATATTTGCCCAAAAGTGAATTAGTTGGTTTGTAAGAATTTTACTTTTTTTTCATTTGGTTTTGTTATTGTGCTGTCGGTTGATTGTACCACGGGTATAAAAACTAACACATCACACCCCCAATATTTACTTCTTTATATCGTGTTATTTTCATTTTTAGATATTTTCAAAGAAAAACACAACAACAAATTTTTTCATCATTATGATGTTTTATGTATACGTTTTCTTTTCATTTTCTTGATGCTGTGATACATATACGTATTTTTGATAAGAAATAGAAGTCTCCGGTTTTAGGGTATATACGTATGCGCTATATATAGCTATATGGTGATGTTGATATGTGCCAGGTTAGGGTGAATAACAACATAAAGCAGTAAAAATAGATCCCGTACAGTTTTTCTTTTCGTTTTCCGTTAATTTTCCCTTCACAAGATTGTATTTTTATTCGTTTTTAGTGGAAATCTCATAACAAGTGAACTAAATAATTGTGGTACATTGTTGTAATAATAAGAGCAAAAAATACAGGGCGCTCGCAAATTTTTCTAATCCATCTTACCCACTCGTACAGATATGTATTCTGCTCGATCAAAATGAGCCCGGAAAATACTGTGCTTTTTCACTACCACGCATTATAAATTATTATATGGCCTAAATTACCATAACAAAACTTTTTCATTTAATTTTGACAAAATAAAATATCCAAATCGTTTTTACACCATCTCAAAAAAAGATATGAAAATCGAAATGTTGGAGAATCTAAATTTGATATAGTCGGTTGTGAAGAAAAGAGTGCAAATGACAGATGTCACATTTATAGGACAGAAATAATAAAGAGAACGACAAATATTGGGTGGATTATTGTTATTTCGATTTGTATTCTGTGTACTGACCATGAAATTGTTTTTCCTCCTTTTATAAATTGAATTTAAGATACAAAGATGTCCTATAAGTGTTTAGTTTATACTATACACATTCTGTCATTTCGTCTTTTTTCTATATAAATCAAGGTGCTTTCTGCCACCAAAGTAAATGGACCTCTAAAATATTTTAGCTCAGTACACAAACGTTTTATTACTTATATTTGGAAATAATATACAATTACAGTGAAACTTGTCAAAGCCGGAATCATGCGGGGCCGAATAAAATTTCCGCCACTGGGAAGTTTCCGTCTCTCGAAAGTTCTTAGCCAAATTTTCTCTAAATTAAGGTCTAGTTTTAGGTGTAAACCTTGTTAAAGCCGGAACTTTGATGTGCCGGAAATTTATATTACACGGAATAATTTTCCCCAGAATGAAATTTTATTCTAAATTGAACTTGGATAAACCGGAAACTTCTCAAACCCGGAGGCCGGAATAACTTTTTGGTACGAAAATTAAAATTTTCACTATTTGGTACTTGTGTAAGGCGGAAACGAATTTTATACGTTTTAATAGTTATTCGAATAATCCACGTGCCTTTAAAAGAATAGACAAAAGATCTTTACCCGTCGATTTTTTTTTCAATAAAAAAGCGTGGATGACATCTACGATCCTTGAACAATTTCTACGGGGTTTTAACAACGAAATGATCAAGCAAAACAGAAATATTTTGCTGTTTCTCGACAATGCAATGTGTTATCCACGCAAAAATTTCTCAAATATAAAATTGTTCTTTTCTCCGGCCAATACTTCAGCTTCTCTACAACCTTTAGAAGCCGGTATAATTGCAAATTTAAAATTCAACTATAGAAAAGTTTAGCTTAAAAAACTGTTGTCTGCAATGGATACAGCGTAAAAGCACCTGATTAAACGAAACAGACCAATATATTGGAAGCAATTTACTTTATTGTGCATTCAATAAAACAAACTAAACTAGCAATTGACGATGAGTAATTTTTGAAAATGACGTAATATTGAATGAGTTGATGTCCCGAATAACTATTTAAACGTATAAAATTCTATTCCGCCTTACACAAGTACCAAATAATGAAAATTTTAATTTTCGTACCAAAAAGTTATTGAGGCTTCCGGGTTTGAGAAGTTTCTGGTTTATCCAAGTTCAATTTAGAATAAAATTTCATTCTGGGGAAAATAATTCCATGTAATAAATTTGTCCGGCACATCAAATTTCCGGCTTTAACAAGTTTTACTGTACTTGTAATTATCATAAAGTTTCTCTTCTTCATTCTCCTCAAAGAATTTATTCAAACTTTCTAATCTATCGACATAAATTACATATTAACAATTCCAAAATGTTAGTGACTTACAAAAAATTAATAAAAAATGATCTAGAAACCTAAGTCCCTAACGGTGTCGCAGCAAAAATCCAATAATTTTGTAACACATCTACCTTTATATTTCCAATCCTATAGAAACCTTCATGGGTTCTCAGCTATATGACTGAATAGTTAAACCAAATCCCACGTGCGTGGTGAACAAGAATTAATTATGATGATGAGCGTATTTTAAACAATTGTGGGTTTAGGTCTAAATATATTTTCAAATTTTTTGTTACCGCTCCTAGAGAGTTAGTTCACGGGGTCTCACCACATGGCCGGATAGATCAATCAAAATCCTATGAGTGAATTATGATAAATTGTTTAAAGTTCAACTAACTTGCTGGCCGTACTAACTGTACGGTCTATTCGGACAATTATTATTAATGTAAGCTGAATTATGAAATGTATACATCTTTTCGTTATTTTTAAATTTGTTACCGGGCGTAGAGATGTTCACAAATTATGTGAAAAATTCTATGAGTAAGTTATTATTTTAACCAAAAGAGGTTCTGATAACCTCAAATAGCCCCTAGCACTCTACGGTTACAAACTAAAAATAAGATTAATTTTGTAAGGGAAATTGGCTTTTACGGTTCACAAAATTGTAGACCTCTTACATATTATGACCTTGTTAAAGTTAGCCGAAAGTTGTCAGCCGAAAGATAATGCAGATAGTGTCTTGACTAGTTCAGCCGAAAAATAAACAAATTATATATTAAATTGAAGTATCCCAGTCCAAAGTGACTATAAGTGACTATTCAATAGCCCATGACCATAGGTAGATTCTGAGTATATGGTTGGGGTGGGTCTGATGGGGTTATAGGGGTGAAATTTTGATTTATTCCTTTTCTCAACGATAAAATCGTTCGTCATTCGAGATTTTGGCATATAGACACCAATCTCACTATGCCGATTCGATAGCCCATGACCATAGGTAGATTCTGAGTGTATGATTGGAGTGGGTCTGAGGGGGTTATAGGGGTGCAATTTTGATTTTCTCCTTTTCTCAACGATAAAATCGTTCGTCATTCGAGATTTTAGCATATAGACACCAATCTCACTATGCCGATTCGATAGCCCATGACCATAGGTAGATTCTGAGTATATGGTTGGGGTGGGTCTGAGGGGGTTATAGGGGTGAACTTTTGATTTTTCCTTTTCTCAACGATAAAATCGTGCATCATTCGAGATTTTGGCATTTAGACACCAATCTGATTATGCTGATTCGATAGCCCATGACCATAGGTAGATTCTGAGTATATGGTTGGGGTGGGTCTGAGGGGGTTATAGGGGTGAAATTTTGATGTTCCTCATTTTTCGTTGATATAATCGTTCGACATTCGAGATTTTGGCATATAGACACCAATCTCACTGTGCCGATTCGATAGCCCATGATCATAGGTAGATTCTGTGTATATGGTTGGGGTGGGTCTGAGTGGGTTATAGGGGTGAAATTTTGATTTTCTCCTTTTCTCAACGATAAAATTGTTCGTCATTCGAGATTTTAGCATATAGACACCAATCTCACTATGCCGATTCGATAGCCCATGATCATAGGTAGATTCTGAGTATATGGTTGGAGTGGGTCTGAGGGGGTTATAGGGTTATAGGGAGATTGGTGTCTATATGCCAAAATCTCGAATGTCGAACGATTATATCGACGAAAAATGAGGAAAATCAAAATTTCACCCCTATAACCCCCTCAGACCCACCCCAACCATATACTCAGAATCTACCTATGGTCATGGGCTATCGAATCGGCATAGTGAGATTGGTGTCTATATGCCAAAATCTCGAATGACGAACGATTTTATCGTTGAGAAAAAGAGAAAATCAAAATTTCACCCCTATAACCCACTCAGACCCACCCCAACCATATACTCAGAATCCACCTATGGTCATGGGCGATCGAATCGGCATAGTGAGATTGGTATCTATATGCCAAAATCTCGAATGACGAACGATTATATCGACGAAAAATGAGGAAAATCAAAATTGCACCCCTATAACCCCCTCAAACCCACCCCAACCATATACTCAGAATCTACCTATGGTCATGGGCTATCGAATCGGCATAGTGAGATTGGTGTCTATATGCCAAAATCTCAAATGACGAACGATTTTATCTTTGAGAAAAGGAGAAAATCAAAATTTCACCCCTATAACCCCCTCAGACCCACCCCAACCATATACTCAGAATCTACCTATGGTCATGGGCGATCGAATCGGCATAGTGAGATTGGTGTCTATATGCCAAAATCTCGAATGTCGAACGATTATATCGACAAAAAATGAGGAAAATCAAAATTTCACCCCTATAACCCCCTCAGACCCACCCCAACCATATACTCAGAATCTACCTATGGTCATGGGCTATCGAATCGGCATAGTGAGGTTGGTGTCCATATGCCAACATCTCGAATGTCGAACGATTATATCCACCAAAAATGAGGAAAATAAAAATTTCACCCCTATAATCCCCTCAGACCCACCCCAACTATATACTCAGAATCTACCTATGGTCATGGGCGATCGAATCGGCATAGTGAGATTGGTGTCTATATGCCAAAATCTCGAATGATGAACGATTTTATCGTTGAGAAAAGGAGAAAATCAAAATTTCCCCTCTAATACCCCATCAGATCCACCCCAACCATATACTCAGAATCTACCTATGGTCATGAGCTAATGCACTATCTGCATTACCATCTTTCAGCTGGAATAGCAAATACACTATCTGCATTACCATCATTCGGCTGGAAAGTTTCGGCTAACTTTAACAGTATGAACCGAAATAAACATTTTTGATTTAAAAAGTAATTACTGTTTAATACCAAAATTGCGAATCTGCATTACCAACGTTTACTAGCGGATAATACAAAACGTTTTTGGTTCCGCATTATCGACCCGAGCTGATATTTTTGTTATTACAACCGTATCTGCATTATCGACATTTTTCGGTTGATGCCTTTTAGTTATTACAACAGATTCTGCATTATCGACATTTTTCGGCTTATGCATTTTAGTTATACAGCCGATTCTGTATTATCGACATTTTTCGGCTGATGTATTTTAGTTATGCAGCCGATTCTGCATTATCGACATTTTTCGGCTGAAGCGAATCAGCTAACTGAAACAGTATCATATTATGATATAAATCAATAAATGAAAAGCCCAATAATAGAGCTTTGTGGAATACTATGCCAAACTTTATGGGAAGCACTGGAATTAAATAATAAATAATACACAGTGTTAAATATCATCATCACCGAACTCTGCTCGTAACTATCAATTGTCGAATCATTGAACTATCCAAAAGTATAAACGTGACTCCGAGAATATCTCTAGGATTTCTGTTATTTGATTATTTTTACAATAAATCGGGTTCATAGCTTATTTGGGAATGTCAATTGGGTAAAATTACAATTAGCGAAAAAAATACTAAAATTTTCAACTGAGAATAAATATGGAAATGAATAATTTCAAAATTTTGGAAAATATTTTCACAATATTGATAGAAAAGTTTCTGACCTATTCGACCGTATGAAAAAGATCTCGTGAACATTTCTGGGGTAGGCGATATAACCGTAAACGTATAAATATCTCTGGAGGAATTAAAAATCATCATAATTAGGTAAGCCTTTTTTAGAATAAAAAAACTTTAGTAAATTCTATGACAATTTTCATGTGTTTATCTCAAATTGTTAGAAAATACTTTACAACGACACTATTAGGGACTCAGGGACTTCTCTAATATGAATGTTAAAGATTATCTTAAAATGTTTTATTTCCACTACAAAACAAATCTAATTGGAATATTTTTAAATTTTACAGTGTAAATTTTTGTTATTATTTCTGGTATGTATTTCACAATCATCACTTATAGAGGACTGTGGAACAAATCTCTTAACAAACCTAGTCGCATTCGTTAGCTGAGTAGGTACAACTCTAGCTTTGTTGTTCGGGGTTGTCCGGAGGTTTGATTCCTGCAGCTCGATTCTGGTTTTTCTATAGGAAAAGGCATTAGGAAAAATATTTTCATTGCATTTCTGTCACAAATAATTTTTTTCTGGCTTACTATGGTAAACAGTTAGTGTAAATCTTTTCAAAAACAAAATTAAATTGGGAATATTTTTCATCCATTTTCGATACGGAAAAAATATTTCCTAAATTATAAAATTTTAGATCAAACATGATTTCTCAGTAGGCCAGAAAATGATATTTTAAACAAAAATACTATGAAAATATTTTTCCTAATTCCTTTTCATATAGAAAAACCGGAATCGAGTTGCTGGTAGTGATCAAACAAAAAAAATGTACGAAAAAATTGAAATGAAGAAAATAATGAATGTGTTAAAACAACTATTTCGAGCAAAAACGAAAGGTTTTTAAACGACTTTTAATAAATAACACGAGCACGAGGCCATCAATTATATTGTACATTTCCGACTTGAGCGATCTAATACTCCCGGTAAACCAAAAGCCATTTATTCGCCGAGACATTCGAAAACTGAAAATGTCAATTGTCGACGAACCAAGTCGGGAAATGAAACAGGCACGCCGTATATAAGAATATATTAAAAGTAGGCCAGCTTCATTCGTATAACAGACTTTTGTCAGTGCAAGATGTCACATTGATGTCAATTAACTAATTAACCAAATTAAAACGTTAAAGTATATTATATTACTGACTCCAAAGTCTGATTGTAGACAAAACTAATAGTATACTAACTCCTAACTTCAAAAATAATTAAATGTCTGGCCTTGACGCCACTCATCAAACAGACGGTTGTCGTTATGTTATAAATATATACATTTATTCAAGTCGTTCATGTCTGACTTTAGATGACGCAACTGTATACAAACTACCAACGCGAAAAAGTATGAAATTATAGGCATAAATGTCACTCCTAAGAGATGGTAACGTTTTATATATAAGATTTTCCTCGGATTTTCGGACAAAATATTATTTTTAATGGCATTTATACGATGGTTACGACTTTTCTAGTCTAGTAACTCACAATATATCTAACACAAAAAGTAGAAAAATGCACTCTCTCATCTGCATTTTTAACCCCAGGGTACTTGTGTACACAAAGATATACAGAAACCCTTACAAAAATGAAAACTTTCTCAGGTATCTTCTTTGCAGCTTGGTGTCGTACTGATAAAATGTTGGTATACTCATCAGTGGCACTATTCTGGCTTTCCCTGGGAATAGAGAGTGAGTTAGGAAAAAAAATTCAAAAAATTCATAGCATTTTTGTTCAAATTATGTGTTACTGGCCTACTAAATGAATAAGTTTAGTGCGAAAATCTTCGAGGCCAAGTTAACTGGGAAACTTTTGTTCTATTTATAGGGAAACATATTTTCCCATTACATTTAACTTTGTTTCGAAATTATTTACAGCAAACTTATTCCCTAGGCCAGAAAAATACAATTAAGAATAGAGCCAAAAAGTGACCAAACTGCAAAAAATCAACTCTTGCTTTTACCGACCAAAAGGCACAGTAATTAACGCTTTGGCGTTAGGATCTAAAGGTCGAATCTCGATAGGGGCAGGATGCAAAGTAAAATTTCATCAACCGTTTTCGATCTGTAGTGAAATATAACACATCCTATCGGTGTGCAAAACCCATGGGCCGACCCATCTTCCGTGCCAGTATAGGCTGGTATGGAGCTTCCAATGTGCAGATGGTCTTAAATTGGTCCTATAGCCGTACGTCCTCGAGTTGGTCGAGAGGCGTAAATTAAGGACGTAAAAAGCATAACCCCGAAAGAGCAGGGTGAGCCTTGTGCCGCAAAAACAGATCGCATAGTTAGTTTACAATAAAAAAAAGAAACTCTTGCTTTGTACTTATATACAAAACGAGCATTTATTGATTTGGCGAATCATATCACAAAATCAGTAATTTCTGGAAATTCTCACTGAGTATGTCTATTTTAGGAGCGACATTTAAGCTAACAATTTGATACTTTTACGACCCTGAAGTCAAAATTCAGCATATTTTTACAGTTTTTTGAATTTGACTTTAATGTTCAATCGAACTACTAACCATCCAACCCAATTTTATGAAACTGACTTCGGAGTACGTTGAATGAGAGGGCGACTTGGTCAGTGTCTCGTAATTTACTTCGATTTTTGTCATATGGCTGTCCCCAAGGCCCAAAACAAATATTTAGATTAGTTATTATTTTATTTGTATCTGCCTTCAAAATTCATTCTTAATATTCAACATTAAAGTCAAACTTTTGTAGATCACTTTAGAGGTCATCGAATAATATGTCGATTATATCAGTATTCTTTAATCCAATACCAAACATTGACATTTAACGAACGTCCAAGCCAAAGTTCTGTAATTAGCGTCTTTGAATGTCAAATGATTGAATTGCAAGCTTACATTCTAAAAAAGTTATTTAATCTTATTTTAAGGTTGACTTCCCAGTCAAAATTTCATGAAATGACTTCCGTTTTAGTTATATTTGTAACATTAAAGATAAAAACACAAACTGTACATTTGCGTTTCTTATAGATATACAATGAAAAGGCACAGAAGTCATTTTACTAACTTCAGAAACAACCACAGGCATATGACTAATATTTTGAACATTTTCGACTTACTGGTTTACCGGGACTATATTCCTTGATGACGACTATTGATCAATTTTTATATGAAGATTGCTTTGTATAACGGTAGCGATGTTGAAGTTCTGTGATGTATTCACTAAACTAATGACACTCGAAGATTTGAAATATGCCCTCGGAAAGTTTCCAACGAGTAAGGGAATCTAAATTGAATTCAAACAATCTAACTCGGGAACTGAATGAAATGGCCGACTAGTGAGAAAATCTCATGGTGTGGGTATTTCAATTGTATCGTCGGTGCCTACAGCTAGCTGAGATTTTCTTTATTATTATATTAGTAAGTGTAGCAATGCCGTTAATCTGTGGAAATATAGTGAGGCAGGTAGGACAAGCAGCAAACTCAGCAAATCATGTTCATGATAATCTTCATTTTAAAAAATGTAGCAATCTGCTCTGCCACGTTTTAACGGCAATGTATCATCTGTCAAAATCGCAGTTCCGGAAAACGCATGCTCGAATTAATCATGTCTCCGAACTCGTTGCCGAGTAACAACAACCTTAAACTTTTATTACTAAAATGTAAGGGGACTCCACACTAAATCACGTGAGGCGTTTCTAAAATCACTAACACTTCCTTTTGAAGTTTTTGTTTTAACGGAAATAATTTATGGTAAATGGCGAATTTCATAACCACGAATAGTTCACAGCTGATTTTAATATTTTTCATAACGATGGTGAATTCGAAGCGCTTCGAAGCCTCCGAAAAAAAGGATTTCAGAAATTAAAAAAAAACATATAGTCGATGACTATTCTAATTATTTGATGGCCTATAACGAATTCAGCAGATTGACCAACGAACTTTACAAAGAAGAAATCAGATGGTTTGCACAATTTTTCAAACTTGATTTTTCTTGTATTGATTTCGAACCCCATGTCAATTATTTTAGATATTTTGAAAGTTGCATTCAGGCATCCTTGGTATTCATTGACTTCGATTCTAACACAGTTATTAGGAAAACGAACAATGTGATTGACGATTTTTCTTTCGGTCCAGACAGTTTATCAGCAGTGGTTATAAAAAGATGTAGTGGCCAGTTAAGCTCTTGCAACACTTTTCAAAAAATTTATCTTCTGGAATTTTCCACAACATGTGGAAAGATTCATTCATAATCCACAACCATAAGAAAGGCTACAGATATAAAACCTAACTAACTAGCGATCGATCGGGAGGTTGTCCTGTATTCCCAAGCTAATTGAGATTGTCGTATATGATACATTGCGCGTCCACTACAGACTTCTGCTCTCTGATAACGCACAGCTAAAAAGCACAGCTTTTTGAGAAGTCGATTTACCACAACCAATATATCAGGTGCGCAACTAAATTTCCGGCTCTTTTTGAAAAATGGAAAATTTAATTGAAATATAAAAAATTGTTTATTCAAAGTATTTTCGCAATCTACACATTTTTGCCATCTAGCTGGTCAAGTCTAGCCCTGCCAAGCCATTCGCCATCGATCGAAACAAGTAATATTCCGAGAGGGCAAGGTCTGGCGAACAAGGCGAGTGTAGTAGCAAGAGAAAGCCACGGCTTTTCGCGTTTGGTATTCTTAAAAAAGAATTCTTAAACTGAAAGCACAATTTCGCAAGTGGCTCTTCGATTTTCCATCTATCTCTCAGTAAACTCATGCGGCAACGATTTTTCCTCCTTTTGAATTTTTTCCGTAACATGTAATTTTTTGGTTAGAATACATTGGCGAAACGTGTTTAATGCCTCCGCAAGTTATCTTGAGTTTGCTTATCATCTTCATCTAGTAACGATTGCAGTTTGGTGACTTTTTTGGTCTTCTGGAGCGGTTCTTGGCCTCAATGTCGAAATCAACAATTCTGAAGCGTTCAAACCTATCTCCACAGCCAGTTTTCGATGTTGAATGTTCGTCGCAGTTTAAGCAGAAAAGCAAAGCTTCTGCAAATGCTGTTTGGTTGGCATAAAACCCGACCTTTTCGTTTTTAGAAAAAATATTTTTGCGTTACGATATGTGCTAGTATTACAACTGGTATCGTTAACAACTGTCTGCGCTATGAACAAAACACTACCTCTTACATAAACGGCAACTAGATGTGTGGCTAGCACCATCTATGTGCGAGACCCGAAACTATTTGGTTGAGCATGATAGTTGAATTCGCCCTTAAGACTATGGAGGCAGAGAAGAAGGTTGATGTTGTCACAACAGATTTCAGTGAAGTCTTTGATAGGGGTCCCACGACATCATTATGCTCAAATTTAAAGCCATCGGCTCTCCAGTATATATTACATATTATGGATGGAGTTTTACGAAAAAAAATCGTCGATATTAAGAATTATTCAGATCATACACATCCGCTACATTTATCGCGTGTCCAAGATAATTATTTGGAACATAAAACTAAAACAATCATCTCGAACTGCACGTCGGTAAATGTCAATTCATTACTTATTATCGGAAGCGCTTACTCGAAGCTCTGTTTGGTCTCTGTTTTACATTATGACTGGGGTAGACAATTTAAGGTTACCTATAGGTTCTCTGGAACCGTTCTGTAGAACGTTTAAACCGTATCAACGATCATGCTCTCTCTCGGTATAAGCGTCGCATTGTTGCACGAGTATACAAATATCGACTAATAAAATTCCATTTATGTACTTTTTGTGAACACGAATTTCGAGGAGTGATCCACTGCATATTGATCTCGTGGGGATTACCATTTTTGAAGAGGGGAGGAAAGGGTCCCAAAAAATCTAAGCATATAGTCACTGAAACGGGCGGAGGGTCTGGGAAAGTGATCCAAGTGGTCTTAACGTTCGATAATGAGCTTTATTTGATTTTATAATTATTTGGAGGTGAGCACGAGATATCAATAGGTCCAATTTCGACACAAGATAGGGCGTCCGGAACAGAATTTTGACAGCATTTTTTGCAATTAATATGAGACTTGCCGTGGTGGTTATGATCGTGAACGGGAAACCGTCTTCATAAGTCCTAAATTTGTTAATTTCTTTTATAGCCACCAGACACTCCCGCTTCGTGACAGAATAATTTATTTGAGCCACATTCCTTTTTTTGCATATAAGCATATTTCTGTAATTTTTTTCATCATCACGTTGAAATAACACTGCGGCGGTGCATGCCGGTAGCATCGTATTGTAAATATATAAAAGCGATTATTAAATTTACAAGTAATCTATACCGCTGAGGATGAAGATCTTTTGCTTTAATTTGATAAAAGATATTTATGTCTCAACTGACCACTTAAATTTCATATTCCTATTCAATAATTAAGCAAACGGAACCGATAAATTTGAGTATTCATTCTAGAAGTAGCAGTTTATTTCTAGAAATAAATACGTCACCGTTGATCAATATTCAATCGAAATTTTGTCAAATGACACCCCCGTATCCCCATCAGAATTTCTTCAAAATTGGACTGTTAAATAAGATCGCCAGGCCGTTCAACGAATTTTGCAAAAATTGAACTATGGACATTTTGACAAATGACACCCTCCATCATGCCCATCAGAACTTCTTTAAAATCGGGCTGTTGTTAACAGGCGTTAAGACCTATCAAATGGTCATAGTGGCATCAATGCGAATTTAGTTTAAATAAGATCACTAGGCCGTTCAACGAACTTTGCACCCCCGTATCCCCTTCAGAATTTTTCACAATTGGTCTGGAGTAGGCATAACATATCATAAACTAAATCTTTTATTTTAATATCAACTTAAAGAAGTAAATAAAATGAAGGAAAAAATTATTTTTCTTAAATATCGGCTGGCAACTTTCGGCTAACTTTAACAAGGTACAACAGACGCTTTGGGATGGTAAGCGCTGTCGTTTCTCTGGAAGCAAGTTTTTATGGTACCTGCCAAAAGGTATTTTTAAAACTATAATCGACATATTCGCGGGGGTACGATCTAAACGAAACAGGAAACTGCAATCTGTAGATTAGCAAAGGAAAAGCGTCTTTTTTCGTATACCTACATTTACTTCTAAACATCATAGCAAAATTGTACAGTCCCATTTTTTGAAGATCGTCATTGAAGAGCTCCATGCACTATGACTCTTTTCAATTACTCTCAGACCAATCATTCTATCTAGCTCTTCTATCTAATCGTTCGGCGGCAGGGAAATATTTGTATAACAATTTTGCAATTTGTGAGATAAAGAAGTTAAAGGTAAGAAAGAAACAATAGAAGGTGGAATTCTAAAGCATTTCCCTAAACCGCACTCCATCTAGAGTGGTTGTTGATGATTTGTTACAACCATTGGCAACTTCTGCAGCACTCTAGTGTAGGAATGGGATGGCAGGTTATGTTGTTTAAAAAAAATTATAAAAAGCTTGCCTTTAAGAGGCTCATATATTCCAGATTGTTCAATACGGCTTTAAAACGATGGCCGATTTGTTTACAATTCCAAAATATGGCAACTGTCTGTTTTCGTATTTAATTTGGCAAATGACTTGGGTGATTGGGGGAAATTCGGCTAAGTCTTCCAGTTACGTGATTTGCTATTAAACTGTCACGTTCTCGTGAAAAAACCGACACGGGCGTTATTAAACGGAAAAGGAGGTTTGAAAACAGATGTCGAATTTGGGTATTTTTACTTCATACACTCGGGAATACAGCATACTCCGATGCATTGTTTGCTCAGGTGTATGTCCTAGGCCTTGGCTTTGTTTAAAATAAAACTCCGCCTCGATATTCAATTATTCGCGATTAATTCTAAATTGTGATCTAGGAAATTTCCTAAATTAGGTCCATTTTTTATACAAAATCGTTTTATAAAAGAGACCGCATTATGTTTTTGACACGATTACAGTTTGTAATGTCACCTTTGAAAATTGAACAAAAATTTAAATTAAATATAATTTTGTTGCAAAAATGTATATTTTAAGAATCGAAAATACGTTATTAATCTATTGGTATTTAAAACGTACACCAGCAGAGGTCATAAAGTTTAATCTTAAAATAAATAATCGTACATCACATCCAACTGATACAATGTGTCGGCGACATCACAAACAGATTTTTTTTAACCCAACTACGATTCCCATCTTGCTGATACTAAATTCCTTTTTAATGATACACGTATCCAAAATTAATGAAAACCCATAATATTCTCTCATCCCCTCCATGTAACCGCTTGTGTTTTACCCTTCGTATACCATCTTTTGTGCACAAAGTATCTCTCGACTCGAGAAACATATATACAATCATTTTATGACCATTTAAAAATTTGAAACGTGTCTCATTATCCAACATAATGATACAACTTTTTTTATTCTTTTGACTACCTACCTACCTACCTATACCTATGTGCGGGGACAATCGCCACCCACCCCGAAGGATATAAAATAAATCCAAAAATCATTTTTTTCCCCTAATTATTTATGGGGCTCTGGGTGGATTGTAAGTGCGTGTATAAAATGTTGTGCTCAGGGATAGAACTTTGTTAAATCCATTTTTATAAATTTTAATTAAATAAAAGAAACATTTTTATTATCGAAAAATATGTTTCATTTTATCATCATAATTTTTGCCGTTTTCAAAAAAGAAAAAATATTTTTGTCCTTTTACTGATTCGTCGTTGATTTACTTCACGATTTTATTTTTATTTTGTAAAATTGATTTAAAAAGGCGAAAAAAGAAAATTAATTATGGAAATTGATTTACTTGTGTTATTGGATAGATTTTTTTTTTTATTACGTTTCTAAAGGATATGCCATGTTGGATAACTCTGCTCGTATATTTACGTATAGTATGTAAGAAGGATGAATTTTTTTATTTAGGAAATTGATGTAAATTTTTATTATTTTTAAATAAAAAAAGCACATAAAATGTATATCGGAAAGGAAGTTCAAATCAATTCGATTATTGTTACACATTTAAAGTACAGTCGAGTAACAATGGAGTTAGAAACGAATCTAATCATTTTGTGTTATACTCGTATATATTTTCCAAGCTAATTTAATTCAATTTTAGCAAACAATGCCAAAATGTGTATCTCATGTGTACATAGCAATCGCTCTGGGTATACCCAATATCCATAATAATCGCAAACAATACGTTGCATCGATACATTACACTGGCAAATATTTACAAATTTAGTTTAGCTTACAATATTCTATATATAGTGTCGTTGGTCTAAGAAAATATTACACCGAATGGAAAACTATTACCATAATATTATAAAATAGGTCAGTCCACGATGAATAAATTCGTATGACTTTGATGAATAATATATACCATATGTACGTCTTTAAAACCAACAAGAAATTATAAATTGTTATGTTTGTATAACGTCTATACGTGTATATGCAAAGTGAAAAATCTAGGACATGCTTTATCAATTTTCCACAATGCGCACCATATATAGACGAGAGTACAAAGTGTTATGCTGAGAAAATAAACATTTCAATCATTTAATACAAAGTAATTTGCAAACAACACATCACATCATACTTCTAATACCAACAACAACAACAGCAAAAAAGTGTCAATAAAAATTCTAATATCCATAATCAATCAATTTAGAAAAATAACATCCAACATATAAAATTAGACGATATCTATATGTGTGTGTATGTGTGTATGTATTCTGTGCTGTTTACGCAATCAATTAACTTTTTTAACATTAGGTCATTAGTATTAAAGTTTTTTACATGGGCATGTGTGTTGTTTTAAAAGTTTTTCCTTTATATTTTTTTTGGGAAAGTAAATTGAATTTTTTTTTTTGTTGCAAAAATATCAATCATTTGATTAGTTTATATGTTGGATGGTTATTGATGAGGTAATTGAGTTGCGGTAATGTTTAGTTACCCACATATTTTCGTTTAGGTGACAAATTATTTGGATTTTTTATTGATAATTTTATGTCTACAGAATATGACTTCTAAGTTTTTTTTTATTGTAAATTGGCTGGAATCCACAATGGTTCAGCACTCAAAAAGTCTGGTAAGTGATTTGCAATAGCTTTTCAAGGTTATGCATGATAATCTCAATTACAAACTTGTGGTAAATGGCTTGGATTCGATGATTTAGTAAATACAAATCTTTCTCAAATACCGAAAGATCAATGTTGTGCTAAACGGGAGATCATCAACGACGTACTCCGAAAATGCCCTAGTCCCTCAGGGAACACTTTTATCATCGACTTATACCAACTCCTTAAGAAGTAAACGGCAAACCGCTAGAAGCTGTTAATTCGCTTAATTTTTATTTGAGTGGAGAGGAAAAAATCAGGTCAAGTTTAACGAGAAAAAACATTAATATGCGCACATTATCGCGTACAAGAACTTTGTTAAAGTTTCGAAAGTTGCCAGCCGAAAGTGGAAAAAACGATAATGCAGATAGTGTGTAGACTACTTTAGCTGAACGTAAAAAAACTATTTATTAAATTGAAATATTCAAGCTGAAAGACCTTGTTAAAGTTAGTCGAAAGTTGCCAGCCGAAAGATAATGCAGATAGTGTCTTGACTATTTCAGCCGAAAGTTAAACTCTCTTTATACTCTCGCTCCTATCGATTTTAAATTTCCTATAAACTGAAATAATTTTCCCTTCACCCGAATGATATACCCCGATCCTAAATTCGAGTTCATGACTCATTTTTGCTGTATTGAAGACACTATCTGCATTATCTTTCGGCTGGAAACTTTCGGCAAAATTTAACAGTATAGCTGAAAGAGACTAATCTACCAAATCAGCCGAAAACATTGGAATCATAAAAAACTAATTTTAATTAATTTATATTTTTAATTAATTTATTATTAACTTTCAAAAAATTGTTAAAACTTTACATTTAAAATGTCATAATTAGAAACATCTTATTTGAAGAGGTTTGTTAGCGCCAACAAAAGCCATATCTGTTTCATACAGCCGAAAATTGTTGATAATGTAATTTAAAAATTATCAAGTTTAAAATGGTTTGTATTTGTCGTTAAAATGGTTTGCATTTCAATATGCCAGACAGACACCGGTCTGACTCCGCCCAGTAGATTTTGATTATAAGTAATGGATGGGTCTGATGAGGTGCTTGGGGTAAAATTTTGATTTTTGCATGCTTCGTCGATAAAATTGTTCGTCATTCGAGATTTTGCCATATAGACATCAATCTCTCTCGGCTCTTGACCGTAGATTGAATTTTAATTATAGGTTTGGGGTGGGTCTGATGAGTTTATAGGGGTGAGACGGTGAGACAGTGTCTATTTCACACAGCCGAAAACTGTCAGTAAAGAAGTTAAAAAATTATCAATCATTAAATGGTGTGTAGTTGTCGTTAAAATGGTTTGCAATTCAAGATTATGTCTGATAGACACCGATCTGACTACGCTAACTCAATGGCCCATCATAAATATTGGTTATATATTAATCCTGGGTCTGATGGTGTTATAGGGGTGGAAATTTGATTTTTTCCATGGTTCGTCGATAAAATCTTTTGCCATTCGGGATTTTTCCAGATAGACCAATCTGACTATGCAGATTTATAGCCCATTACTATAGGTAGATTTTGATTATACAGGTTAGGGGTGCGTTTCATGATGTTATATAGGGGTGCATTTTTTTTCTTGTGTTTTGTCGATAAAATCGTTTAGTATTCGAGATTTTCCTAAATAGACACCAATTTGACTTTGTATACTAAGATCGAAAAGGTTCGATCTGATTATGCCAATTCGATGGCCCATGACCATTTGTAGATTTTGATTATAGGTTTGGGGTGAATCTGATAAGGTTATAGTGGTACAATTTTTATTTTCCCCTTCTAGAACGAATTGGCATAGTCAGATCGGTGCCTATTTGGCAAACTCTGGAATGATCGATGATTTTATGAACGGGGGGATTTTATCGAGTGATAAGAGATTATATCAAAAAATCATAGGGAAATAAGTTTCACTAACGTCATCAGAATAACCTGCAATCTATCATAAAAACCTCGATGTGGTCATGACCCATCGAATTGAAAGAGACAAATTGGTTGCTCTCATGCAAAATTTCGAATTACGATCGATTTTACGAAAAAATATGGTTACGACTCTATGGTCATAACAATTATTTCTCTCTTTACGTGCATTCTTGTTATTTAAATTCTATGATGAGTAGCGTATTTTGTGTGACTGCAGCGCCACCTATTCTCGAGCACGTGTTTAGCGAAAAAGTAGTCACAAAGAATAACATGTTGTGGTAACAGAGCGTGTGCTCGTGGATTGGGACCCAATTCGTCTACTTGGTGTACAAATTAGCAACATTTTAAAATGAAATTAACATATTGTTGTCTTGGAGTCCGTTTCAACAAAACTTTGGTTTCTCAATAGACGCAGAAAGTTTTTTAATTCATCAACCACATCAGGTTCTCGAGATATAAAGGATGTTCGAAATTGTTTCGTCAAAACTATGCCATTTTTAGTCATGTGTACGTTTACAAAACAACAACGGGTTCCGGTAATTCAAACTTATAACTAAAATAGTCTTCCCGTAAAAAAATAACATTTCGTTAATTACGTGAGGATTTTGGACATCATGGACGTCTTACCGAGCCCGGAATTCGCAAAATTGTTGAAGGTTTTGAAGAAACTGGATAAGTTGCAGGTCATAGAGTTTATGTACATCATCTTCAACAGCAATCAAGTAAATGAAAATCTTCGTCTAGAGCCAAGCATCTTTTTGAGGCGGTGTTGACTGGTTAAATTGAACACGTTAAATTGATTTAGTTTCAACAAAACGGTACCACATGTCACACAAGTCGGAAAACACTCAACCTATTGACAACCAAGTTCGATGATCGAATAATTTCAGAAATTTTTAGATTATTTTCTTTGTGGTTTTTTGAAAAGTAAAGTGTAAAGCAATAATCCGTAAACAATTACACCTGGAGAACAACATTCGAGTTGAAATTGAGGACATTGAATTTAACTGCTTTTACTGGAAAAAGTCATCATCAATTTTGACGTTCGGATGCAGGCATGAAACGGAATTTTATCATATTCTGATACCAACTTATTCCGCATAATAAACATTTATCTTTTAAATGGGTTAAAATACCCACTTCCTCGCGCCAATTTTTTGGACAAAATAGTAGAATTTCGAAGTTCAGACCATGCGCGATTCCTAATTAAATAAACACTGAGCGTTAGCCGTGTTAATTAATTGGTATTTGTTTTCAAAGTTAAAATCAGTATAATGAAAGTCTTTTTAATAAATTGTTTCTTTTGAAAATATCCGATATCGTGTTTTGTATTGTGAGGAACTTGTATACAATATTTTGGTAAGTATGCCGCAACCAACATGCAAGAGCCCAATTGGCGGAGGATCTGTCAGCTATACCCCAAGTGGGGTATCTATAACCGTAGATACACAATCAAACAACCACGGGTTATTAACACGACACATTAGGTAACAAGTGATCACCAAAGTGGGTCCGGAATGCTTAGTTCTCATATTTTACTGGATCCGGTTAACCTTTCAGCGATAGCTGAGGCCTTTCCTATTTCAAGTGGCTCCAAAAAGAACCTAAAATCGACCAAAATACTTGGCCAAAAATATTCTGGAATCATTTATGATTTCTTAATTTAATTAGAGAATTCCTCTCAAAATGATTACATTATATTTATCACATCCCCAGAAAAGTTCCCGGTATGGCACATACATGGTGTCACAAAGTTAAATACACGGGTACCCTCATACCCACTTGTTAAAAATTCATGACATTTCGATCGTTAAGTTTACAAGCTACAGTTGTTTTAGTGACGCTACTTTTGCTAATTTCAAAACAATGGAAAAATAGAATTTCGTGTGTTGGTTGACCAATAATTTTTGATTGGAAAAAATACCATTCAACCAAAGCAGTGACTTCATAAGTGTTATCCGGACTCTGCACCAGAAAATCAAACATCATTGACTGGTATGCTGAATTTATACGTCGTCGTATAACAGCCGATGATGTACCACGCTCTGCACGCCCAAATGAGGCTGTGACTCCAGAAAACATAAAAACGAAATTTTTTTGAAACACCGTAAAGTGAAGTGTGAAGTTGTGTGAAATAGTTGACATTGTAAAGATATCAATGGAGCGTGTTCCAAAAATATTAATTTATTAGTTGGTACTATATTTGTTGGTACGAACTACGATATACACAATTCGCTCTTTCTCGCAAAACAAATTATATGTAACAAGGAAATACATCATACGAATACCAAACCAACTATTTGGTTATTCCATTTGAGTTGAGCATCGAATGTATTAGTTGATACTTTTAACCAGATACTTTTAAAAGTACTCAATTGATAGTTCGAATTTTTTGAGTATCAGGTTAAAAGTATTCGGTTCGACTCAGTTCGAACATTGCTGCAATATATACATGAAATATCGGCAATCAGCTGAATTGCGGAATGGTGAACCTCGTTCAAAGCGACCAAAAGCATAACAGTCGACTGAAAAGGTTATGGCGCCTGTATTTTGGAATGCACATGGTATAATATTCGTTGACTACCTTAGGAAAGGAAAAAAGATCAATAGCGCATATTATATCGGATTATGGTGCTTTTGAAGAAAGAAATCGCTAATAAACGAAATCAAATAAAGAAAAAAAAAATTGCTCTTTCACCAAGGCACTGCACCATGTCACAAGTCGATCGCAACAGTGGTAAAATTGCTCGAATTGCACATTGAATTGCTTTACCAATTTTAACTTCAGCAATATAGAGAATTGTGCATACATCTGCAAGAATCTCGAGTTAAAAATTTCTTATGATTACTGTACTTTATTCGGCTACGTGAAACATCTTACATATGCAAAAATAGAATCGGTTTCCATGTCAGATTTCCAAAATTTAAGTGGAAACATTTTTCGGAATTTTCACAAAGAACTGTTTTTCATCAAAAATTCGGCCTCTGTATAGGCCAGACGGGTTTACTGATCGCCGAAGTCTGAAGGAGCAGTTTTTGAAAAATCTGTGTATGAATGTGGAGCGGCGTAGTCTAAATTTCTGAAGATTCTCTACAATCCAGACTCATTGACTGATAACGGGTAAAGCTTAAAATCGGACCCCCGGAAGTGGTTGCTTCCATAGCAGGTTTTTCGTTTTTTACAAATATTTTGAAAAATATATGAAAAACTATTATGAACTAAAATATTCCAAACTAATTTTCCAACAAAGCTTTTATTTTTCTACAAAATTAATTTCGGCCTTGTACAGCTCAGACGAACCCGAAGTGGCAGCTTTCATAGAAGCTTTCTCTTTTTTTGCAAATAGTTTGAAAATTATAGTATTTATGAAAAAAAAACGGCCTTGGAAAAAATAAAAGAAAATTTAATTTAAAACCATGACTATTATTATCTTTTACATTGAGCAAATATTGATTCATATTGATTCAGTTTTGCATTTTTTGGTCAAAAACTTTCAAAACATGCAAAGCGAGACAACATCTTTCGTTTTTTGTAAATGCCCCTCATTTTTCCGAAATTATTTTAAATTTGTTCAAAAAAATCATAATTCTGTACGCTAAGTCATTTTTATAATGGTTTAGTAAGCCATGGAGACCATTACTATTGGGCGTTACAGCTTTATTGTGGGTAATGTTCTATGGGTAATGTTTTATCTACTTTGCCAATGATCTAACAATGATTAATGCGGGGTGCCGTAATCGAGTAAATTAAATAGAGTAAAATTAAAGATGAAACTTCTGCTATTATTCACTATGCCAATTTTACTTTTAGATAAGTCTTTAGTTAATCTATAATTTTGTTATGATGCACTAACTTCGAATGACACGAATTAAAACTTATTGATGCATGCTTTCTTCATATTTGACAGATTTTAGTGAAACATGCTTTATATTTCACTAACTTCTTGTTTACATTTATTTTAGTCAATTGTGGTATACGAGTACATCAATACTGAAATAGTGTGAAAGTGAACTATTAAACTGATAAGACCGCCATATCAAACAAAGGTACCACTTAATGCTCAAATTTAGTGAACGGATCATTTTATTTTTAATCCGAAATCATGAATTAAATATTTAATTTTGCGCGAAAATTTCCTAGAGGACAAAATTAATTTCGGTTTCTCAAGAATGAAATAAAATCGAAAAATGTATATCTCTAATTGGACATCACACGAGCGAAAAATAGAAATCGCTCCCAACATTAAAATTAACTAAAAAATCGTGAAATATATTTCAAAAATTGGAAGTGATCCAGTCCAAGATGCACTAGCTATTTTCTCAAAAATGACGGTTACAAAGTGATGTCAGAAAGTGATGTATGTATCAATAATGATCTTCGAAAAACGGCTCGAAAAGTGTTTATAAAATTTGCAAAACGGAGTTTTTGAGAAGCAGAAATCAATTGCCAATGGTTTTGAATTTAGGAAAATTCGAGGACCGCGCGGTGCGGCTCGAGGTGATTTTTCTAATTTCCCCCCCACTATTAAAACGGCGTTGGTGAAAATTGCTTAGATACTTTTCTCGAGTACCAGGTATCGATTGCGAATGGTCCTGATTTCTAAAAAATAGGCTAAGAAGGTTATTCGGTTCCGTTTCGGGTCCGCCCCGGTTCCGTTTCATTTTACTCGCACGGTTTTGGTAAAAATTTATGAATGAGGTTTGCAATTTCCAAGGAGGCCCGATTTCTTTTCTTTAATATTTCGGGTGAATTCATTTATGGGGTTCATCCGATAGGGGCCGTATTCCATTATTTAATTTTTGGCTGGTATGATTTTGATACAAGTTGTTGAAGAGGGAATTTTAGATGCCAGCAATCGATTCCGATTATTAGTTTCAGGAAAATTCGTCTAGTTAGTCAACCAGTGGGGGTCAATTAAAAAAAAATTGACTCGAACTACGAGGGCAGTTCGATACATCTTTGAATTTTTGAATAAAACATATTTTTTCAACAAAAAAGCGTTTTATTTTTCAATATAGTCTCGTTTAAGCTCGATACATTTAGTCTAGCATTTTTCCAATTTTTTATTCCTTCCAAATAATATGTTTTCTTGAAGACCTCAAAATAGATGTTTGTTTCAGTGACCTGCCCAGCCATTATTTCTTCAGATTTGTAAACAGGAAATAGTCACAGGTGGCTAAATCTGGAGAATGGACGAGTGTAGTTGAGATGGTTATAGCCTCTGCCTTATCAACTATTTCCAGGCTGATGACCTCATTTAGGTGACCTGAACGTTCGATGTCACTTGTGCTGGTTCGACCACAATGGAAATCAGTAAACCACTTCTTTATCATTGAAATTGGAGCAGAGTCCCCATAGTTTTTATCAAGTCCTTCCTTGGTTTCGTTGATGTTTTTTTACGCAAAAAATAGTGCCTATTCAGCACACGAAATTTGACAGAAGCTGCGTTGCATTTAAAGTTAATGCGCGGAAAATTCAAAAAGTCACTGAATTATCAACCCTCCCTCGTATTTAGATAAAAAATGTGGTGATAACGGTTTTCTAATATCAGAATGGTTTTAGTTGATCGTAATTTCGGGGAATCCGTTTAGGAGGATTCTCGGTGGGAAAAAATTTCTAGCTCGAATAATTTCGATAAAAATTGTAGAGGGCGGTTTTCAAATCCCAGGGTTCCATTCCGATGGATCCTTTTTCTTGGAAGTTCTTGGTTAGAATTGGGGCTTTGTTATATCATCTTATTTCACTTAAACAAATTTGATAAAATTTAAGAAAGGGGGTGACGATTGCAAGGACACGAATTTAATAAATTCTGAGTTCGAAAAAAATAATTTAGGAACTTTCCGAAGAGGCCGTCATGATGCACAAAGTTGAGTAATATTGCTACTAGTTGAGTCATATAACACCATGTTATATGACTCAACTAGTTGCCAAGCGGGTTTTCAAAAACCAAGAATCAATTTTCAGAAATATTCTTTCATAGTGTCGTACGGAGAGGCCTGGGCGCCTTTTCCAATTTGATTGACTTGATTTTTATTAAAACTACAATGAGGGCATTGTCGATGAGTCGTGAAAATTCATTTAGGGAGTCATCCGGTTTTCATTATTTATTTTTTTGTTTGACCTGCATGATTTTGGTAAAAATTAGTGAAAAGGGGATTTTAAATGCCAGCAATAGATTTCGACCTGTGCTAACTATCCTAAAATTCGTTTAGCGGATTATTCGATAAGAGTCGGGATCCTTTTTAAATTTTTGTCGGCTCTGACAAAATTGGGTTGAATTACGATGAGTTCTAATTTCAGGAATATCCATTTAAGAGGTCTTCCGGGGGGCTCAGGTACCATATTTTTTTAAGTTTCGCTTGAACTATTTCTATAAATATTGGGGAGAAGTCGAATACTTTGAACCGATTCTGATAGGAACTTCTGAAAGGAAAATTCATTTAGAAGTTTTCCAAAGAGGCTGCAATTTTGAATGCCTCGAGACCGTTGCAATTTGTACTGATTTCAGGCAAAATCATTCCGAAGGCGATTTAGAAAAAACATGATTTTGAAAAAAATTGGTGAGAGCAAATTTTTGAGTACCGTTTATGGATAATATAGTGGTGGGTTTCAAATTCTAGGAATCGATTTCGATGTGTGCTTACTTCTGGAAAATTTCTTTAGCGAGTGGGTTAAACACGTTTGATTAAAACTTGCGGTGATAAGGCGTTTTCAATGCTTCTAGTAGGTCGTGGAGTCTGGGTGACATTTGTTTAAAAAAATATGTTAGCCCGAACGATTTTCTTAAAAATGTATGAGCGACGGTTTCGAGTTCTTTAAATCGATTATAATAAGCTTTGTTTATGGAAATTCTTTGCTAGGATTAGGGCCTTTTTTTAATATATTTTGCGTTTTTGGTAAAATTGAACGAGAAAGGATTTTCAATTGTAACGGTTACAAGTAGTTTTATTTTCCAAAATTACTATTAATATTGAATTATGCACATTTTTGATATTTCATTTTTTTAAAAGAAGTTGTGCGATGTTCCCCTTTATTGCATAATATTGCAACATAAAAAAATAATCGATTCGACCAAATCAATTACTCGATACTAAATACTGTCGTGATTTTAGGAAAATTTGTTTAAGGGTTTTGAGACTTATAGTTTTCAAACAACTATGATAAACTTTGCTGGAAAGGGGTTTCAAGTACTAGGAATCGATCGCGGCGAAAACTTATTTTCGCGTAAATTTTGTTATAGAGTCCTCCGATGTAAGCCATTTCGAATGATTTTAATGAAAATTCATGTTACATCATTTCGTTACATTTGTTTCGTATCAACGCGTTGCATGGTGTTGAAAAACGTTGCGTCAAGATTCTTGAAGCATTTTCTGCTAAAAGAAGCTTGGTGTAATTTTACAGATTATCTTGCCATGTTGCTTTGCTTACGTTACAGCAAAAGTTGTATGAATGATGGTGTTAATCGCGTCCATGCGAATTTTTTTTAGGTACCTAACTGTTTTCGTTTGTATTATCCATTATGTTGTGCCAATGAATCAGGAAATGTTGTTTTCGAGTGTCAAAAATAAATTGTGATGAGTCTATGCGAAAAATCAATCAAGGGTTTTGCTGTTCGATCTATTAAAATTGAGTGGTAAGAATGGTTTGTGACAAGCGCTGAGTTCGGCAAAAATATGTTAGAGGATTCTCAGATGGAGTCTAAGTCCATAGGGGGATTCTTGAGTACCCTGAAATAACCGCAATGTATCTTGTTGTCGAGAAATTTGTTTTGGGCTCCTTCGGTTTAGCCATTATATTGCGATATGTTCTACAGTAGTATGTAGAATTCGTTCGATTCAATTCACTGCGATGTCAAGTGATTTCAGATTCCCTACTATATCTTGTAATAAATCGTAATATTCAGAATATCACCTAAATGTTTGCTACCTATTTGCTTAGCTGTATACGATAGATGTGGCATTTTTTTATTTGGGCTGTTTGGCGGAAAAACAGGTAGAACCAGATATTGTGTTTTTGTAGATTGATTTTTTGGTGTTGTTTGATTGAAAGACAATTTTTTTTTAACATTAGCCATGTCGAGCCAGTCAAGTAAAGTTGTTGAATAAACCATTAAACATTTAAAAAAATTAAAAATTAGAAATACTAAAGTGAAATATCAAATAAAAAAAATTTAAGTCAAAAAGATTAAAAGTCGATCGATAGTGAAGCTACATAGAAGTGTAATTTGTTTCACGGACTTCTAGAGCCTTGTTAAGTGTATTTTGTGTGTACGGTGTACACTATGCAATGCTGAAGAGCCGCAATTGTACAGTTGAAGGGTGTGGTTTGAATATTTTCCGTGGCGCTTACCCGAGCAGCAGTTGCGAGGTATTGATTGTAAATATCGCAGTATTTACAAGTTTGTGAACGTGAAAGCTTGAATATCGTGATAGCCTCAATCTGTTAATAGTACAGTTGAAAGTACAATTAAGGTAGTTATAAAGCGGCAGTTGTGGGTATTATTGATCGGAAATATCGCTAGATTTCATATAAATGAAATGTTAAGATGTATAGTTTTTTTACATGGATTTACAGAACACTGCTAAAGCGGGTGGACCGTTTAAACGTTTGTTTTTAAGAACACTATAAATGATTGTACATCTTTATTTTGTGGAATCTGTTTTTGTATTATTAGGTTAGAGTCTCCGATTTGTTGCTTCGATTTGAGGCCATACAAAGTTGGTCAGCATGGCTTTATAACAGTCGCCACTGACAGTAACGGCGTTTCCAGCAGCGTTTTCTAAAGAAAATGGGCCACTGATCCGAACTGCATACCAAACAATAACTCTTAGTGGATACATTGGATTTTCTACGTTTACGTGTGGCTGTTACGAACCCAAAATCTAGCAGTTCTACTTGTTTACATAGCATCTGAGATGGAAATGTGCTTCGTCTGAAAAGATTATTCGATCGACCAAAATCGAAACCGTCTTTCGACCGTCATTATGAAGCTGGTCTATATCCCACGTGGAGAACTGATAACGAAGCAGATAATCGTTTGATTTCAACTGCTGAGTCATCTGTACGAGGCGTTTGTGCATGCTGGATAATAAGAGATTACGCCACTCTCCGAAAGTGGCAGCACTATCACTAAAGATAATTTATTTTGTTATGTAATTACCAGCGGAAATTTTTCATTCCCTATTTATCACTTTTTTCAATAAATAAAATATCTCAGCGGAATAAAATATTAAAAGTGATCCTTAAAATGGCAAGTTGATTGATCTCCGAAGTAAAGGAACTCGGTATATGAAATCTTGAAATTTAACAATAATCCGTCTATCAGCCATTTCTTCCACTAGTAACCAATACTTTCGGTTATTTTTCTAACAGTCTTGGTCATACTGAGACTAAATGGTAAATTTGGGGAAAATTCATGAACTAGAATTTTCACTAGAATTTTTTGATTTTCTGCGGCCATATAAATGATTTTCAGTTTTTGGGCAATATCTCAAAAAGTGAAAATCACTTATTTGGCCGCAGAAAATCAAAAAATTCTACTGAAAATTCTAATCCATGAGTTTTTCCCATATAGTCTCAGTATGACCTTAGCTATTAGAAAAACAACCGAAAGTATTGGTTACTAGTGGAAGTTTTTGAGATATTGGCCAAAAACTGAAAATAACTTATATGGCCGCAGAAAATCATAAAATTCTAGTGAAAATTCTAGTCCATGAATTTTACCCAAATTTTCTATATAGTCTCAGTTCAGTATGACGTAAGCTACTAGAAACACAACCGAAAGTATTGGTTACTAGTGGAAGTTTTTGAATTAATGGTCAAAAACTGAAAATAACTTATTTGGCCGCTGAAGATCAAACAATTCTAGTAAAAATTCTCATATAGTCTCAGCATGACCTAAGCTTTTAGAAAAACAACCGAAAGTATTGGTTACTAGAGGAAGAAATGGCTGATAGACGGATTATTGTTCAATTTCAAGATTTCATATACCGAGTTCCTTTACTTCGGAGATCAATCAATTTGCCATTTTAAGGATCACTTTTAATATTTTATTCCGCTGAGATATTTTATTTATTGAAAAAAGTGGTGCATAATGAATGAAAAATTTCCGCTGGTAATTACATAACAAAAAATATTCTCTTTAGTGATTGTGCTGCCACTTGCGGCGAGTAGCGCAATCTCTTATTTTCCGCTGTCAAAATTCCGCTATCTTATACAGCATCGTTTGTGCAGTATTCTCATCAGGCTGGTGCGACTAAATGGCCAATTGGTGCGATGGGCATCGAGTTTAGGGCGTGCACCCTGTCCGAGCTCGGGGACTACTTCGATCATCCAATAGGAATCCTTTCTCACGAATTTTCTTCGCCAATTTCATTTCAGCAGTTTTTCATTTCAGCAGTCGCGGTTTCGGCTACACAACCCTGACGTTGAAAACAAGTTATCAATATTTCGAAATGCTCGCCTCAAGCGAAATTATGATTGTTTCGGAATATCAGACTGCTGTAAAAATTTCAAGCAAATCGTTCGCATTTAAAAGGAAACCAAAAGATGCCCACCCTTATTATGGCTGTGAAACGTCACAGAATGGCTTCGAAACATAACATTCTGGTAAAAATGTAAACCATAACTTAGACTATTTTGTTGGTGCACCATTTGGACCTCGAGGACCACCAAACATAATTTTGAGGTAAAATAAAAGCATTTAAAACTACTGTTGCGACGCCATTAATCTCCACCCCCTTTCAAAAAAATATTTTAGTATATTATGCTATATATAATATGTATGTAGGTTAGGTACATAATATACATAAAAAATATTTATGTATAATAAAATTTATTAATAAAAACGGAACGGAATGTTAAATATTAAAAAATGTTAAAAAGGTAACCAGTAGACGACATTTAATATTGTTATTATTCTTATTATTACTAAAAAAAAAAAAAATTTTTTGTTTCTAAGATTAAAAAATTCCAAAGTTTTATTTTTTATACATATTTTCATGAAACATTTGTTGTTATGTAATATTGTGTAGTATACCGGTGGTGTGTGCACGATTTTACGGTAGGTATAATTTTGTTATGCGAACGTCTTGGGCTGCTCTATAAAGTATATACAACACGAAATATAATATTTAAAATTAACGCTAACAATTTCTTTTTTTTATTTTCCAACATTTAATAATAATTATTATAAGGGTGTAAAATGACGACAAAGTAATGTATATTGTAATTATTTTTATCATTATTATAAATAATTTTTATTTTTTATATCATTTTTGGTGACAAGGTAGATTTTGCGGAAAAATATGTGGAGCAGAAAAAAAGGTAGATTTTATGTTACTCGGTATTTTATTATAAATATTTTAAAATATATAAAAATTTGTTATTGTTTTAAAATAAATATTAAATATTTTTCGAAAATAATAATAATATAATTATAAAATGGAATTTAATGCTTTATTGGAAAACGTTTTATGTTGCTTAATTTAATTTTTTATTATACAGATTGCATGCAGATCGGAAAGGACTTCAAATCAAATGAATAATTTAAAAATGTAAAATTGTACTAAAATTGCCTAGAAAATTTATTACAACTTCTAAATTACTTTTAAATTGTTTCGTCCTTATTTAGCGTTAATAAGCCTTTCATGAATGCGGACCCAGCAATTAAAATAATTTTAATGACGGATTGATGTACATTTTAATTGGTATTCATGATAAGTTTTAATTGCTAATGCAAATGTCCCCAAAATTGTATAATTTTTTTTTTATTATTGGCGTAGGCAATTTAATTATTTTTTCGATTTTTTCATTTCGATTTATAATCACAAGACTAAAGAAAGTACCAAACTGTTTTTCTACTTACACCTTCCAGTATAAAATTATGTGATATGCTGTAAGTGTCTTACCTGTAAATATAAAAAAAAAAATTGATTAATATTATTTTTTTTAATAATTTTATTTAGCATTAAAATAACGTTTTTTTTTATAGACAGACATTAGAAAAAATGACACAATCAAATAAAATTAGACATATCCGAATAGCCTATAAATTACACAAGCGGTTTATGAAGATAACTGTAGGTCTGACGATGACCACTTAACTTAATGGTAATAAGGCGTATTCTTAGAGAAGCATGTTTGGTCGTTTTAATCCAACTCGTTTCATCGGACGTAAACGTTTGATGCAACATGGCGATTTTCACAAAGTAAGCCTTCAAGGCTAGATGGCAAATTTAAAATTCCTGAAAAATATCACACTTTCAACTATAAAGCCTCAGTCGCTCGTGTTGTGCACGAAACGGGTTTGAAAACAGTTAGGTATTTTTAATTTAAAGAAAGTTTTTTCCGAAATGATCACAAATTTCATAAATGCGAATTTTAGAAATTCCTAAAAAGGCACTTTGTAATAATTGTATTTTTAAATAATAAATTATAAATGTAGTTGGATTCGCAATAGAATATATGATCGTTGAAGTAAACATAGTATAATATTATCACGAGTTACATCTTACTTCGGTAGTAAGCAAGTTGACCGATTCCTTGATTTCTGTAAGAATCCGTTCATTGTAAAAAAATTGCTTGGATAAAATCCACTTGCGTTTCACAAAAATTTTACTGATGAACTGTATATTTTGCTTAATAATAATAATACAAAATTTCTATGTATCATCAAATTTTGGTTTGGAACAACCATTTGCTGTTTTCTCTAATACAACTTTATAATGTTCGACCTTGTAATGTCTAAGTATTAATTGGATATGACCCTAATGCTGCGCCAGCACTTGCAGTACAAGAAAATGGAAATGGACAAGAATTTTTTACAAATTCATAGCAAATTGGTTACACAGTTTAAAAAAATTGATCCCGTTAGACTGCGATTCGCGAGGAGGCTGGAACTGGGCATGGTACCGGAACTTTTTTCATATTAATTATAACATTCTGCAATGTTTCAACCCCCAACTTCAACATACCTTTAAGGAGTTTTGGCGTTTCTGCTAATATTCAATGTATTGTATTGAGGGTGGTACTTGAATTTTTTTTAAATTAACTACAAATATATTGTAGAAGAGATAAATATCGAGTGCAACCAATTAAATCCATATTTTTCTTTAGACCACAGTTTTTTGGGATGATACTAGAAGTGTTTGCAAAATAATGAAAATATAATGGAATAGTCCAATCTCCAAAAACAACCCCTAAGGAGTAAAACCCACAAAAATCATTCGTGTGAAGTTTGTCCTAAATTGTCCTAAACCAACAACAAATTTTAGGACAAATTTAGGACAAACTTCACACGACTATATAATCATGTGAAGTTTGTCCTAAACTGTCCTAAACACAAAATTTCTTTCTAAAAGTAATTTAACAGTGTAATTTATTATTAAATTATATTCTCAGTTCAATTTAAAAAAAGAATACCAACTACCACTACATTTTAAATTAAATATGGAATATCAAAAATTTTGAAAGTAAATTTTCTTTACAATTATAAAGAAGTACTTCATAAATTTTTCCGACAGCTTGTTGATCTATAAAAGATCTGGACTCCTATGTCTATCTACCGAGCGAGTATGATGACCCGCTGATCGTGGGAATTCCCGCTATTCGAATATACGTGACACGGGAAAAGTATTGGTTTTCTTGAAAAGAAGAAAATTTTGTTAGCCTTAGGGTTTAAAAGGGCCGCCAATTTATTGATCTATAAAAGTTCTGGACTCCTATGTCTATCTATCTAATTAAAATTTATTTATATTATTTTATTTATGTTATTCTGAGAATTTTTCTTTCTTTTCGAGAACTTGATGAACCACGTCACAGAAGATGAAATACGCCTCTAGAACGAACCGTTTACTAAATTTACAGAGTTTAGAATTTATGGCAGTTTAGAATTTACTTACTTCATGTAGTGTTTATAGTGAGTCTGTGTTCCTTGAGTTCTAAGAGTTATTAAAAAATTATTAAAATTGCTTATTTTGGGTGAACTAATTTTGATTTCATGTGTGAATCCAGTGTAATATTTTGAACAATTTATTGAAGCCACAAGACGAGTGAGGGAAGAGGAGGGTGATTTTGAGAGGACGTCACAAAAAAGTCAAAAGTACATTAGTACTCGTTTTTGATGTCCTGTTCCGTGCCATATACGGTGTGATGTGCTGATTTGTTAAATCCTGTTTTGAAATGTGCCATAGTGAACGGATTCAAATCAGAAGATAACCGATTATTTAATCTCAAATATGAGGTAGCCAACTCACATGGGACGTAGCGCGAGCAAAATAAATAAACAAGAAGTAACGGAGGAGCTTACCATATTTTTTCTTTCACACAGCAATTTTGAAAGTGATAAAAAACAGATTTCTAGATTTTATAATTTATTCAGGAAAAGCCTTATGGAAGGTTAAGAAAATTTCAGTGAGAAATCTTCCATTATAGGAATAAAAACCTCAAGATAAAAACATAAAAAACTCAAATTCAAATATACAATTTTAATATTATTATTAATTTACGTCATTGATTGACCCATGACGACATTTCCTGGTAGACTGGCCTGAAAAAAAACAATTTAAAACGCAAAATAAAAAATGTTTGGAACGATACTTGCTCTTATAAATTTGCGATTGGCTGCTGATTAGTCAAATAAAAAGAAACTATTCATGTATGTACCTTTTACATGTGAAACATTGTGATGCATTGCATGTCACTTCGCTATAACAGACCAAACAATTGTTTTTTATTTCTTCTGAATTAGCTGCTACAATATTTTTTAAATAAATCCGGTATTCTTGTAAGGCAGTGGAGTTTGTTTGTTCATCGTCGGAATGAATGTCCTTCCTATAACAGCCATTTATTAAATAATCTACTGCATAGATGATTAATACACCACAATTATATCCATCTTTTTGTTGTGGTAACGTACTGCACGAAACAATGTTAAATTTATTTTGAGGTGTTTTGTAGTAGGTTGATATCTGGTTGATGAATTTTTGTATTATATTTCCCATTTCGAACACACACTGTGTCGGATTTATGGGATTATACGTTAGTATAGTTGATTTATCCATATCGATTATAGCTACTTCAAAATGACTATTTCGGCAAACGGGTATAATTATGTATCGGTTTTCTGTAGCCCATTTCAACTCTGGCTGTTTTTATGGTCGATCGCTTTATAGCCAGGATTTTGGCTAAAGATTTTTGAAACCTGAAAGTGGTCGAGGCAAACACTATTTTTATTTTTAATAAGAACGCTCATTGCAACGTAAACCAATACTTTTCCCGTGTAACGTATATATGTATATTGTAACGTATATTCGAATAGCGGGAACTCCCACGAGCAGCGGGTCATCATACATCATACTCGCTCGGTAGATAGACATAGGAGTTCAAAACTTTTATAGATCAATAAATTGGCGGACGTTTTAAACCGTAAGGCTAAAAAAATTTTCTTCTTTTCAACAGAACCAATACTTTTTCCGTGTCACATATATTCGAATTGCGGGAACTCATACGTTCAGCGGATCATCATACTCGCTCGGTAGATAGACATAGGAGTTCAAAACTTTTATACATCAATAAATTTGCGGACGTTTTAAACCCTAAGGCTAAACAAATTTTCTTCTTTTCAACTGAACCAATTCTTTTCCCGTGTCACGTATACTCGAATAGTGGGAATTTTCACAATCGGCGGAACTTTATTTTTCGTCATAAATTAGCTAACAGGGTACAGAAACTATTAGCAATGGCAAGTTGGTGGACCTTTTAATAGAAGTACTAGTCCCAGACTAATTTTCATTGCTTTAATTCGTGCACTCAAATTACACTGTTAAATTTAATTATATACATTGTTGTTGGTTTAGGACAAGTTAGGACAAACTTCACATCCGTCAAAAATCAATAAAAATGCATCAAATTGCCTTTCCGTACAAATAATTTAATACATTTATTATTTTATTTCTATCAACTTTTCTTGAATCATTTTCATAATCAATTAAAATTACTTCAATCTAAATTCAGAAAAAACACTTATTTCGAATCGTTGCATATTTTGGGGCGGGCGTATTTCGAATCGGAACATTTTTTTTTGAGAAATTTGTAAATGGTTGTTATGAAATGGAATTACCTAAATGGTAAACTAACAGTGAACATTTAGGAAGCACTTCCAGAATACGTAAAATTTATGCGCGAATACGAAAATCTTAGACATATACGGAACGAATATCTGAATTCGAAGTATGTATAGCAAAAAACCACTTTGTACACTATTTACAGCATCATGCCGTAATCAAGCAGAGCAGCACAACTACTAAATTACGGGGCGGGTTTGATGGTTCATGCCAGACCGATATAGGTTTATCTTTAAATGATGTCCTAAACCATACAGGATGATATCTTCAATATTCTTACCAGAATACGTAAACATAAAATTGCTATCGTTTCAGACATGCAAAAAATGTATCGGCAGATAATGATCAACCCGAAACATCAAGAGTATCAAAGGATCTTATGGCGGGAGGATTTTACTATTTCAAGTTAAAAACAGTTACCTATGGTCTAACTTGTTCCGCGTATCTTGTAATTAGATAATTACAACAAACCACGATAGATAATAAAGAAATTACATCAAAACTATTAAGTATTATTGAGTTTGATTTCTATGTAGACGATCATTTAACAGGCTGTGATTCAATAGACGAGGCTGTTGCACTATATATGACAATATATCAAAAACCTTTTCTCACGCAGGGTTTTCTATAACGCTTCGATTTTGTGACGCGTCTGAAAAGGCTTATTCAGCGGTCGTTTATACAAATGTTGTTCACAATAATGCAAATATTTTCGTTCGTCTAATTGCTTCCAAGGCGAATGTATCTCCTCTAAAGCAGCTGTTCATTCCGCGTTTAAAACTATGCGGTGCCGTGCTATCTACCAAGTTATTAGGAAAGTCAACAACTATATTTTATGCTCCAACAGACCGTGCTTTCTTTACTCTCAGATGTTCCTAGGAAATGGAACTGTTTTGTAGCGAACCGAACCGGTTGCATTATAGAAAAACTATCACGAAATCATTGACGGTTTTTCGCCTATCCAGCTGGTTAAACAACGAATATGGTGGGATGGCCCCATCTACCTGATGAAATACGAAACTGAATGGCCGAATTATAATTGCGCTTTTACCGAACACGAATAACTGTTTTACTGACCAACAAGAAAATCTCTAATTCACAAACCCCTTTACCTAAACAATACGTAACCGACAAGTATTCTTCATATACGGCGATGCTCCGAACGTTAAGCCATTGTTATACATTTTCTGTAATTTGTCGAAATCATAAAACTCCTTACATCACCAGTCATCATCTAATGAAAAGCGAGAGTATTATTATTAAAGTGTCCAGAATGAAGTATTCTACGATGAAATTTACATGCATAAAAATAATCGATCCATTAACGGAAGCTGTAACCTTATTTCGCTTCACCCGTTTTTGAACGAAAACGATGTGCTACGAGTAGGGGAAGGTAGCAGCACTCAAATTTGTGTTATTCAATGAAACATGCTGTTATTCTGCCTAGACAACACACATTAGTCGATAAATTACTTAGATACTTACACAGCAAATACCTTTATCCAAATCCATCTGCTTTGCTATTTATAACATGGAAATCATAATGGATACTTGGGGCGAAAGAAGCAATAAAAAGAATATCCAACAGTTGTGTTCAATGTACCAGGACTCAGCCAAGGTAGTACGAACAAATTTCGGGCAATTTACCAAACACTAGAATAACCTTAATATGAGCATTTACAAATGTTAGGGTCTATTATGCTGCATCGATTACCATCAGTTCTAAAAAAGGAGAGGATCTAAACGACTTAAGGCCTACATCTGTTTATTCATTTGTCAACGAAGGCGACGCACTTTGAGCTTTAGTGCTACTATTTATAGCGATAATGCTACGAAATTTGTAGATGCCAGAAGAACGTTTGACGAAATGTTTGACAAAATTACAATCAGAAAACACAACGAGACAGTATCCGCATATATCGGCACGCATCAAATAGAATAGCACACCGTACCACCGTCAACTCCACCCCCACACTCTAGAGGATGATGGAAAGCAGGGGTGAAATCCGTGAAGACCGACATTCGTCGAGGCTAGGACTCACATTCATCGAGTTCTGGGCTAGTCCAGCTCGACCGTCGGAGGAACTACACACACTTCTTATCCAATTTGAGGCAATCGTAAATTCCAGGCTGTTAACTACATTAAATGAAGATGCTGGTTGCATGAACGTTTTAATATCTGAACAATTTCTAATTAGCGTTCCTTTGCGCCTGACGCAAGCAACGCTGAAGGTTAAGGTTAAACGACAGATGGCAATTCGGCTAGAGGATTTTGGAAGCGTTGGCATGCAGGATATCTTACGATGTTACAAAGACGATCAAAATGGCAGCATCAAGGACGAAATTTGGAAGAAGGCGAGCTGGTTCTGATCAAAGAGGATAATTTTTCATCGCTCGCATGGGAAAGAGGAAAAATCACTAAACTTTATCCTGGTAAAATGGCATTGTTAGAGTTGTCTCCTTAAAAATGGCTAATGGAGAACTGAAGCGTCCGAAAGCCAAATTATGCTAGCTACCTGTTGAATAGATAAGCGAAACACTCAACTGGGGGAGTATGTTGCAAAACAATGTAATGCAGCAAACATAAAATTATTCCATCTGATTATAGCTTGTACATCAATTTTCGTGCTGAGTGTATTAAAAAATAAAAGCGCTTAAAAATTTGTAAAGCTTTTTATTTGTTCAACGAAACGGACTTGAGCAAAAGTTACACCATGAGTTTTACACATCGACAGGGGGTCGTAGATGTTTGTTCGTATTTCACCACAGATTAAAATTTTACTTTTCATCCTGCCTTTATCGGGATTCGAGAATGCGGTGCCTCCCGACCCAAACGCCAAAGCCTTCACCACTGTGCCATTTGGACGGTAGACAAATTTTATTTTACTCAAAAAAGTCATAAAAAAACAAAATAAAATAAAACGGATTCCAGTATCAAAAAGAAGACAACATTTCCTTATCGAAGCCAAATTATTTTTTGGAAAAGTTTTATTTCACCAAGAGACAAGCATTCAAATTTGAATATTTTTTCGAATTTTTTTCGAGTGTATTTAAGCCTTGCATTATTCTACCTAGCTGCTTGCTTAACCGCAGATGTCACCGAGGATCCTAGGATTACTATATATGCCGTATTGTCCACTGCTAACCGTATTTACATATTTTCATAAAAAAATCGAAATAGTATTAAAAAAGAAACTAAAACATACAAAAACCACTTGTACTTTATTATGTTTGTTTGTAATCGAGCTTTCGATTTAAAAACATTAAATTTTGATTTATTTATTTAATTATTTAAGCACACAGATTGTATATTAAAAAGTTAAAAGCTTTATTTTTTAATGTATATTATTTCGCTTTAACTTTATTATATAGTCGACGGAATAATCTACGTATACGAGTTGAATATATAGCACGAATTTAATACGAGTACGTGTACGTGACAAAACAATCATATAGGTCATATATGTGGCAGCTCTACACTACCATATATTATATTTATGGGAAGGATATTGTTGAACCGCAAATCACCCGATTCAAAATACAATTTTTTTTACTATACATTGTATTGTCTGCGGTTAATGCAATTTTTTGTTGGTGTTGTTGTTGGTTCAATCAATATCAAAAGTGATTTTATCGCACAGCTAAAACACCTTTACAATGTTCTACAAAAGTTAAAACACCACATACTGTGTTCGAAGTCATGGGTCGTACACAATCCTTAGTACACACACACAGACACAAATTATTGTAAGTGTTACCAAAAAAAAAAAAACAAAATGCTCATATGGAGATATAATAACACATACACAACATAAACCATATACAGACATTAATTAAAATGTCAAATACCATCATAGGCAGAACAAAATAAATTTATTTATTTTAAATTGAAAATTTTACACAAAATAAAAAACTAATATTCTAAAATATAATCATAAATATTATTTATACACAATATGGAATTATACATACATACATGCATATATCTAAATTGCATGAGTATGTTGTTATGCCATCTAAAACATATCAATTTATAAAAATCTCATTTATTTATATTTAACTATAGTTTTTGAGTGACCATAACTTTGTTTTGGATTTCTGTTATTTATTTATTTAAAAGTGGCTTAAGTGTTATATACTTGAGATTTTTTTTATAGTTAGACAAATTTTTCGGTTCGCATGTCGCAAATTCTATTATTTGCGACATGCGAAACGTGGAAAGCCTGGCCAATATTCACCATTATTGGTGCCAATATTCGCCATTATTGATCATGATTTATAAACGGGCGCTTGGATTTAAGATATGTCACTATTTATTTACTATTCTGTAATAAATTCAATTATTGTTGGTGATCCAAAAATAATAGTTGGATTAGAGGCATTGATTGGTCGATATATATTTAAATACAAACTAAACCTAAATTATCACAATAATTTCAGAAATGATAGTAATGGTGATGGTTGGTGATGAATCTTTTTATATCCCCAATAATATAAATTTTGAAAAGTTTAAACGAAACCCAAGGATAATTTTAGAAAAAAATTACTTAGAGATAATTACAGGGTGTCCTAGAAGTGGGCGTTCAATGAAGCCGGGTGATAGAGGAGCTCATTTCCAACAAAAACAGCCAAGGAAAGTTTTTTCGAATCGATGATGGTTAGTCCATTCAAAAAATTAATTTAAAATAAATCAAGAATTTATTTGTTTAACTTTTTTTTTAATACGATCTAGAAAATTGTGCCTTTCCATCAAAAACATTTTTATAAGCTGGGCTAACTTCTGTCAAATAAAAACAATGTATATGTAAAGTCTATTTGTTTCACAAAATTTTTTGCTGATGTTTAAGTGACGCCAACGGGAAAACAAAGAATTACAGAAAAAAAGTCGTGTTTATTAAAAAATGCACAATCATGCACAAATTTTGAGTTCTAAAATAGATAAAGCAGAAATAAAACGAAATGAATAAAATAATTTCTCTTTTATTAATTTTGAATATTATAATAGGTGTTCGAAGTGGCCACCAATATAGCCAAAATACATAATCGGCATCGCCGTACAAAATTTAACTTGATCCGTCAAAATGCACATTCGTCATTTTTAATACTATTTAACGCTTCAATTACACGTTGCCGCATCTCCTACTCGTCATCAAGTAAATCATTATCACGTCATGAAGTAAATCATCGAAGGCATTTAGTAGAAAACTTAAAAGGATTTCCCCGTTGATCTGACTTGGTAGTTCAAATGGGCCAATCAATTTTCTATTGACTATTCTCGCGCTCATTTTCACTCAAAATTGCTGTTAGTGACTACCCGCACTTTTTTTAGGCCTACGGGCCAAATAGTGCAAATTATGTACATATATTGAATATCCTCTGCCCCTCGCTTTTAAAACATTTTTCGTCGCTCCATAAAATGTTGTTAAAAATTGTGAATTTTCCTGGCATCGACGCATCATTTCTTGACAAAGTTGCGCCACTTTTTTCATGGTTGCCAGGTAAAAGGTCTTGTACACGTTGCACATGGTAATGGTACCACTGATTTTTTTTAAAAATACGATGCAAAGTGAAACGTGGCACTCCCTAACGTTTTAGTAAACAACAAACACTTACACTGAAAAAAATAGCGCGGAGATATTTACACATTTTGCTGTGTTAACTCAAATTTGCAATTATTACCAATAATGTCTTAATTAAGTACGAGCCTTGTAAAATTTGCAGTGCAATATTTACAGTGCATTTTTAAATATTAAAATTATTGCTGAGCACCGTCTGATGACAAATTAAATTAATGATATTGCAATGCTGCTAAGCAAAATTTGAGCTGCGCAATTATATCATTTTCAATGCAAACATATTAAAAATGAAAAAAAATTATTTTTTTCGTTGAGAATAAATTGCAAAGTGTTTTTAAAATGTTCAAATACTTTTCAAAATTTACTTTGCACTTTGTAAAACAATTTTTGCAGGGAGATTATAACCAATCAAATCATTTATTCTACCCGACTTTGCATTTTGTTCTCCAAATTTTATTTAAAAATGCAGAACTTATACAAGCAGACAATTTACAAAATTTATCTAATCGGAGCTTGATATAGTCGGCGAAAAGCAGGCAGCTGAGATACTCCGGAAGACGCCATTCTCGTAATGATCTAAGGGATGTAATGGAAACCAGGGATCTTACATGATAATTTTGTGGGGAACTCTATCAAGTACTTTTTATCAATATCAAACCAAGCTGTCAAGAAGAAACCTAAGGAAGTTCTGATTTTTGTAAGGATTTGTGCATCTTCACATAAGTACGCTGAGGTTAAAAATGAGGGGAATGCATTTTTCTACTTTTTGTGGTAGATATATTGTGAGCAAAAGGGGTCTTTATTTTCTATGACTAGAAACATTTTAAACATTGTACAAAAGACATTACAAATAATATTTTGTCCGAAAAGCCGACAAAATCCTAAATAAATTTGAGCACTATTATTCAAAACGCAAATTTCAAACCGCTTAGTTTTGTCGAACATATTCCATAAGTACGGCATAATGGGCGCTTTCAGGTACCCTATCATGAACATTTTCATAATTTTGGTTTTGACTCAACATGCGTTCCTAACTGTTGAGCGACCTTGTAGCGCCCAATGATTTTAAAACTTTGGAAACATGTTTGAAATTTTAAAGTATGTGCTACTAATTATTATTATATCATAGCAAAAATCGCGAAATATTTTTTTGGTAACTCAAAGTTTGTATCGATTCCTAATTGCTGATTGACGACCGTGCTTGTCTTTGCTAGAAATAATAATCCCTGTATAATCGGATAAGTTACATTTTATGATTTTGGATACTTCACAAAACCGAATTTTACAGATTCATAATGCGATCTCGAGGCAATTAAATAAATGTTCACTGTCGTGTTTTAAAAATATACCAAACTGGATAGCACACCTGTGAAAAACGATCCTACGATCGTATAGTGAATTATATATATAATCCGTCAAACGTGTTTTAACCATTAAAATTCGTAATCATCGAGTATTAAAATATTTTCTCTTGTTAAACGGGTTGTAGGAATTGGCTCGTCATTATCCGGAACACTTGTCCTTTACTTGGTTATACAGTCCAATCAATCAACAAATGCCATATTGCTGTAAATGTCTTGAAAAATGCATCAAAACTTATCGAGCTTTCATTTTCCCACGGCCTTAAATCGTCGGCCTAATCTTTTAAAAACAAATTGGTATTGGAAAATATAAGGTCGAAAGAAATATTGGTAGAATTTTTCCCCTTTCTCCGAAAAAAACCGCATGAAATTCCAGAACATCGTGGTTGTTATAGTACAAATTTTTTACAAAATCAGGGAACAGTGATCTAAATTATTCTGAGTCATGTTATATTCTGTTCAATATGAACAGGGTCATTTAACTACAACATTATGCAGTTTTGCACAATGTTAGTTTTAATTTAGCTATAAATAAAATAATTAATTTTTTACATGCAATTTTGCACCTTTGGATTTTATCCAATCCACGCCTTTATTTTCATATTCCGGTATTAGCCCCTACCAGAGGAAAGCTCGAATTAAAAGTATATTAAAAAAATTAAATTAGTTCAAGAGCTGAGGCTTAAGTAAACAGTGGTCATTCGCCATTGAAATTGAATAATGGGAACTCTGCATTCAATCAAGAAGAGCTTGCGACTCAGATTGATAAACTTTGTAATAATTAAAAGAAGGATGGCCCAGAGAAGAAAACAAAAACCTACCTCATCAACCGAATACAGTTAAAAGAGCTGGACACAAAATTTCAAGAAACAGATGACAAAATAAGGGAACTGCAAGATATCAACTTAGAGCACCCGTATTTTAAAATGGTAACACGTGTAGTAAGAAAATATAATGAATTTATTGCTATAATGCGTGCAAAATTAAACAACGACCCACCACTTACACCGGTCCCAGATCATCGCAGTATAAAGCAACCTTGTTGTAACTGGGCCAAAACCGGCAATGAAACTGTCACTAGGATTGGTGCGAAAACTTATGGAGCTAATTGTTCAACTCCATGAGGAAATTTGCATGCTCATTACTGATGAGGAAGAACAACGTATAAAGTACTTCACAGAAAAGTACTTCGAGAACATTGATAACAAGTGTCGAAACAGTAATCCTTCAACAACGACGAGCATAAGCCGAAAAAATTATATCAACAAACCATACAAGATACAACGGACAATCGGCTATACCACGAATTCAAATCCCAATATTAGCTGGAGATTACCAGATGTGGACTTGATTTCCTAACACATTCACCAATCTCACCCATGAGAATAGACAGATCAGTGATACCCATAAAATTAACTATCTAAAGGGTCAGTTGAAAGGTGCTGCGGCCAAATTAATTAACCACTTCCAACAAACAGAAAAAAATTACCAAGCCGCCTGGGAAATTTTGAATAGATATAACAACAGAAGACTACTGATTTCAACATATTTAAATACGTTGCTCATTTAAGCAAATATTAACATAGAGTCTGCAGCGGCACTGAAAAAACTTCATGAAGCAGGGGTAATTATTAAATCGTGGAACTCAATAATAATCTGCATTTTAACTAAACCACTAGACAATGAGTCAAAGCAACTTTATGAGATCTCCTTACAAAATCCAAGGGAATTCCAAATAACAACAGAATTTTTAAAATTTTAGGAAGGAAGGTTCAAATCATTAGTGGTCAATGGCAAGCAAAAGCCAATATTCCTATCAACATCTGCCTCACGTGAGGGCAAAGGTGAAATAGTTAAAAGGGCCTTCTTAACAACTTCGGCTGGTTATCACCAATAACGATCACACCAAAGCTGTTAATGCAAGACACCTGAAGAGCTGATACACAGTGGGACAACAAGTTTGAAGCAATTGAAGAAAAATGGAAGAAGTATAAGTTCGAATTAGATGAATTAAGCAGAACAAAGGTAATAAGATGGGTTAAGACAACGTCCACGCAAAAATCGGAATTACATGGGTTTCCATATGCAACAAGCAACAAGCATATGCAGCGGTGGCTTATTTAAGAACCACAAATACAATCGAGCAATTTACAACCAGCTTGCTAGTAGCAACAACATAGAATTGCTCCAATCAAAACAAAACTGACAGTTCCGAAGCTGGAACTAAACGCACCGCATCTGTTATCTAGGCTTCTAAGATACGCCAAAAATACCATGAACATTCATGATGTAAAGATGTTCGCTTGGACGGATTCCACCATAGTTTTAAGCTGCATGAGAGCTGATATCACGAAGTTAGAAACCTTTGTAGCCAACCGGGTATCTCAGATTAAAGGTAATTTAGCTCAGCTACTCAGCAAATTACATACCAACAAACGAAAAATCCAGCTGATTTATCAATAAGAAGATTAGCAGCATCTACCATCACCGCACAAAGCACAAAACAAATACGCTACATGAGTTAATTGATAAAATTTCAAACATTCATAAGTTGAAGCGTATATTGGTGTACAGCCAAAGGTTCATAAACGTGCATGTTCATAAACAACGGCTGTTCATAAACAACAGTTGAAAGAAGTGACAGTACCAGAACTGAAACTCGCGGAAGTCCAATGAATCAAAAGCAACTAATTATCTTACCGAAGGAAAACTCAATCAGCAAGCAAATAATTGAAGATGTGCAACCGACTTAGGGTTTTTTATACAATGTTTTGGTTTTTAGAGCTGAGAGGTGCATTTTTTGAGCTTTTTGGATTTTAAACTGAGCTTAAATATTGAATAGTTATTTTCTCAGAAAATAATTAATAGAACACTATAATTGTGTTCTGGGTTGTATGTTTTGTTTCATAACGCAGTTGCTGAATATTAGTAAGTTTTAAAAGTTTATTACCTCCAGCTTTTTTACATGGAGTAATTATACCTTAGCATTGTTTTAACATCAAAAATTTAAATTGAAATCAATTTAGTTATAACATCAAAAATTCATAAATCATATCGGAATATATTACGAAGATAAAACTTTATTTTATATAAAGAACCGTATTTAAACTAGTCTGCATGTTAATTAAGGTATATTCAAAAATTCACATTACAAAATCAATATAATCAAAACAATATTACTTAATCACGATGAATATATTTTTCGTCTATCTATTGTTCCTCATATTTCACATTGTCTTGTAGATCCCTTTCATGATATCTTTCTTTTTTGTTAGTGTGTGTGTGTGTGTGTGTCTGCCTTCTTATCATGAAGATTTAAATAACAGTACCGAATATATACACAAACTTTCAACTAAAAAATAAAATAAAATAAATACAACATAAACACAAAGTACATAAAGAAAATTTCTTGTTGCAATAAATTTTCTTATCTTTAACAATCTACAAATTTGGTCTTTTTACGTATATATTTATATTAAACACAATTTATGTATATAGCATACATAAGAGAAGCAAGCAAGAGTTAAAAAAGCATAAAGCACAAAACAAAACAAAAGAAAATTGATAGAAAATTCCAAAATAACAGAATGAAGGCAGCACACACAAAAAAAAAATCCTGGAATTAAAATTATACGTATTGTTGAATGACTCAACAAGTTTTCCTTTTTGATAGTTTGGTTCAGTTTTTCCAGTGTACATTCGAGTTCTGCCTTCTCCACTCTTGTTATTGCTTTCCTTGTATAAATATTTTGTTGCACTCAGTTTTTTTTTTGTTGAACTTTTTTGTGCTTTTTTTAATCTATTTTAAATATAAATTTTAAACATGAAATAAGTTTCTTTTGTGTTTTGGTAAAAAAATTGAAGAAGGCACAAATTGTGTCGTTTTATAAGGGTACAAAAGAAAAAAATAACATAGAAAAAGCTCGAAATTATTTATTTAAAGAACTTTAAGTTTAATAGGATTTTTAGCCGAATTTTTCTTTCTCAAGGTGTTAATGCAAGACATAAAATGGAAGGATAACATTTTCATGTGAATCGTGGTTTGTTTCTCTGTGTATAAGTCTTCGCGAATATCCTGGGCCACAGAAGGACCAAAGATCCCAAAGCCATAGTAAGAGAAACGCCTTTTTCTATCGACGCGGTTGTCAACACGTAATCTATTATTTAGGTTACATAGCGATCTTTTTGCGGACCTGTTCAATTCAACTCTTATGAAATAACGCCAAGACACCTACTATATTTCAAATCAAAATTATTGATCCAAAACAAAATTTGATCAAGTTTTCCATATAAAATTTGAAGTGAATCGGATCATTGGGTGTCATGAAATACTGCTAATGTAAACAAAGTCAAGTTTTATTTTAAGTTAACCGGTTTTATAAAGTTAATGTCACGCTATTGCCAGTTTGTCTAATAATTCTAGTCTACATTTTAGAATGCGGTCCAATTCGTGACTTGTTTTGTATAGACTGTGTTATTCGAAAGTCTACCATAAGCTTCCTGTTGGCTAGACTTTTTGTAGGCTTGTTTGACTTTTTACCGAGGTTGCGACCAAACCGGTAACTCGTTTAAATAATTCAAGCAAGGTTTGTAATACGTCTATTCAGCAGGAGACTTATAAATAATTCAGTCTCCACAAAATACGTCACGAATTGGACCGCAGTCCTAATACTATATCGCATAAATTATTCGTTTGTATATCGGTTTTCCACTTCGAATTTACGATTTTGCAAATGATATTCCATTTTTTGATGTGTAAACATCTTTAATCGCGCCTACCAAAAATTTTTGTATGAAGGCGGTGATACATGTACAGATTTTGCCTTTAAGGCATAAAAATTGTGCGAGTTGATTGGTTAAAAGTCGGCCATCTTGAATCGCCTTATAGGCAAAAATTTTAAATTGAACATTTCTCAATTTTGTATAAGGTAAATGTTTTTGCCTTAAAGGCAAAATCTGTACATGTATCACCGCCTTTAGAGTAAACTTGTAAATGAAAAGAACGGAAACGATGTGTCAATAAAAACAATTTTGTACTATACATGGCATGCTTGTTGTATATGTATAATAGTAGGAAAAACAAAAAAACTAATTTAAAAATGAAATAGAAACCATCGGACATGTCCATCGATCAGAAATATCAAAAAAAAATTACGATACGAAATACGATTTACAATTACGAAATTTCATACTCTTACGATTAAAAACACAATCAACAACTTGTGTATGTTGCTTTATCACAAGTAACGAGTCTCTACTAAATGAGGTTATATAGACGTCTCGTTTTTAACATTGAGCTGCCAGAGTCTCAGATGACAGTCATGCAAATAAGCTCAATTCATTTGCTTTCCGAGACCTGACTGCGCAATGACGAGCATGTTAATATTCCTACGTTTGAATAGTGTGTTCAGTTCAAGAGAGATGGTCAGAGGACTGCTGGACCAGCAATCCCGTTAAAAGATTCGTAAAATGAGTATAGTGGACACAAATAATTGGCCGTACGAACTTCCACTTGTCATAGGTCGGCTTTACTATCTCAAAACCAATATTTACGTAATAGATGCACTAACGAATGAAATTATGGGCTGTCTGAGGTATATCGAATGCAGCCATCCAAACCGGGACAACGAGAACGATAAAAATGTCAACAGTAAACAATTTTAAGCAACACTGGATGAATCTCGATACAAATTCACAAGATCGCAAGAAGGTCAGTTGGCTTAAAGCTGAATGGGCGCAGAAAACGAATATCGACCGATGTTTGGTGCCCATTTCTACAAAAAGCTCAACCATTAATTGAAACAACAATCGGACAATTAATGTTATGCGAAATCATTTTCCAGTCGTACTTGCATGTGACACCACAATTCATGCATCACAGGGTGGTACTTGTAACGAGCTAGTCCGTATATACTCTTACGATAAAAGACACAGTCAACAACTTGTGTATATGGCTTTTTCACTAGTAACGAATCTCGAATTGCGTCATCTATCGATAATCATGTTTTCTACCATGGATGTAAAAATGAGACCTCAGTGGGTCTTCTGCGCCTCACTACAAATCCGCTAAGTATACCTCAGGTTGTAATGGCGAATTTTGTACGTGATAATAATGACGTCTGGTTTTTAACATTGAACTGTCAGAGTCTCAGGTCACACCACATCAACCTAACTGATGCAGTCACGCAGGGATGCTCAATTATCTTGCTTTCCGAGATCTGGCTATGCAATGACAAGCATGTTAACATTACTAATTTTGAATGCTGCGTTCAGTTCAAGAGAGATGGTCAATGGGCTGCCGGTGAGTAATATATAAAAATGCAAGTTGAACTTATACAGTCACCCCGCATAAGGAAATCATCGCTGGACAAACAACTATGAATTGTTGCATTCACTTCGCCGAATAAATCTGTCGAAGACATAATGTTCATACATTTCATCCTTGCTCTATATTCTAAAAGAATTTCAAAAATTCTCGAAGGAGACTATCATCTTTTGCAGATGATTATGAGCGGGGATTTCAATATTAATTTTGCTGTTCCTAACGCTGAACCGCTTATAAAGTTCCTGCGAATTCGATTTGCTCTATAACCCATATCGAAATATACATACTACGAGATAAGAGACAACCATTGTGCAGTTTTTCAATGAAAATTAGAAAAGTTATAGAGTAATAGACCAATTTAACGATAAAAAAACAAATGAAAAACTCTGGTTAGTAGAATAGCATTCCTTCTTCTTTCACAGTTCACACGCCATGTTTACACATCTCCTTGAGAGTATACTGAAAAAAATAATAGGGTGAAGTCTACAAAAAATATAAGTAAATTTAACTTAAAATCGCTGTTGAAATTGAGCTTAAGTTGCGCACAGTAAACTTCACAAATTTTGAAATGTGAAGTTAACTTCATGCTATGTAAGAATATTTTATAAAAAAATTATGTCGTTGCATGTAATATTTACTTTACATTTTGTTAATTCAACTTACTGAATGAAATAAAATGAAAATATAAAATACGTAAAATGAAAATATGTGTACATATGTTGAATTTACTTTAATTTAAGTAAAATTTACATTTTGCTTAGTAAAAAAATAAAATCGTGGTTCTTTTGTATGATAACAAAATATTTGTTATCACATCGACGTGAGGTCTCTCTCACTCTCACTTTTTCAAAACCAATGTTGTAAAAATTTTGAATCTTTTAGTTAAAAGATTCGATATACGCATCATCAGATTAGATTATGTATATAGTTATCAAACTACGAAAATAATGTTTTACACTTCATGTATTTAAATAAAGTAAACATCAACTGACTTAGCGAATTACAATTAAAAATGCAATAAAAATTATTAGATATCGCCGATGTTAATTTAACACACCAATTTGCAAACTTTACCTTGCAAGTATAAATTTTGATTAAACAATTTATTTTACATTGTCTAAGTAAATTTTAGTTGTTAACAATAAGCAAAGAATATAATGACAATTTTTTGATTTATGCGATTTTTACGTATGATAAAGTTCTTTTAACTATTTAAAAGTTTTTGTTTCGTTTTATTTCGACAAATTGTTTTTACAATGCAAAAAATGTTATTTTAATCTGGGCTAAGTAAAGAGAACTTATTAAATTTTTACTTAGCATGGGTAAATAATGTAAAATATTGTGTTTGTTTTACAATTTTAAATTTACTTAGCAGGTTATGTTAAAATCGCATCGAATATTTTTTTGAGTGACTAATGGACTCATTTTTTTTTTTTTAAATAAAGTCTTCGAAATGTAAAAGATCCAAACAAAACATCTGGTCTGCAAAGGACGTTGAGATTAAAAATAAATACTCTGCAATATCGATAAATTTATATTTTTTTACCTACACTATGTGACAATTTAGATCTATTGTTCATTCCTGACTATTTAAGGACGAAACGGGAGTCATTATTTCACCCCAAAAGATTTATATTAAAATTTTCTTGGGCTTCTTCGATGTGTTTTTTCCACTATCAATTAAATTTGTCTTCGACGTCGAATTTCTCCGAAAAAGTCTGACTGGGTTGCTTGGTTCGTTTTATTACTTATGCATGCTCCATTAACAATTAAATGAATTAAGCCAATTTGTACTAAGAAGTATCCTGTTATAAAATAAGGAGCGAAAAACTGTCAAATTTAATATGTACACACGATATCAATACCAATAATTGTTGAGCAATAAACGGTCCTACATAGAGAGCCGTGGTAGCATCATCGCAACCTCAGAACAACATGGTTTTATGTGCAATTCTTATCGTTTTGAAAAAAAATTGTGGGATAAAGTTTAAAAACGGCTTTCATTTTTTTTTTTTAGTTCATTCACAACTTTTTACAATTCAACCACAATTTTGTATATTCCATTGTCAATTTTTTCTAAATCAACCTCAATTTTTTGCAAAGAAAATTCGTGTTTTTTCAAAGTAACATCAATTAAATGCAGAGTAAATTCAAATATTTTAAACACAAATTCAAGTTTTAATATTTCAAGTTCGTAAATTGTTTGCAACTTTTTGCAAAACAAATACAGTTCTCCCAATTCTTAACCGATTATGATGGGATTAAGTTTGTTGGATGGAAATGAGATTGTTAATCAATTTTTGGAATAAATTCTGGAAGTTGGCCTCATGGAACGGAACTTGATCAATTTTTAACTGATTGTGATGTGATTTGGTATTCTGGATAAAAATGAGATTCTTAAATGATTTTTGGAAGAAGTTCTGGAATATGCCACCTGGATTGGAGTCTGGCCATCTCTTAACTAATAATTATGAGATTTTGTTTGTTAGATGAAAATGGGCTTCTTAAATGGTTTATGAAAAAGTTCCAGAATATGGCTAGTTCCTTCTGCTTGAATTCCCTTTCAGATCGCCAAATTACATAATTACTCCCAATAATCATTTAAAAACCCCATTTCCATCCAGCATATCCAATCCCATCAAAATCAGTCATGAAAAGGTAGACATCCGACCCAGGTGGCCTATTTCCAGAATTTTTCTTCCAAAAATCATTTAAAATCACAATTTGATCCAAAATACTTAATCCCATCATAATTGGTTAAGAATTGGGGCACTGAATTTATTTTGCAAAACGTTGAAAAAAATTTACGAACTTGAAATATTAAAACTTGAATTTCTGTTTAAAATATTTGAATTTACTCCGCATTTAATTGAAGTTACTTAAAAAATTGAGGTTGATTTAGAAAAATTTGACAATGAAATATAAAAAATTGTGGTTGAATTGTAAAAAGTTGGGGTTGACTGAATTGAATGAAATGAGGAGTGAATTTAAAGTGCCTATATGAACTGATTCCTACGCTGACCTGAACTAGGTGGGCCACCGGAGTTATGCACACTATTAAAATGTTTTATATTTGTGATTTATATTGCTCGAAAATCAAAATAGGTACATTTTCTCCTGGATTGGACATGTCACCATCAATGTTTATAAAATTTTGTGTTTCGCTAATGTTAACTTTGTCAATTATATGGTCTACATATTTTAATACCTTTGAGTTATTTCGAATAAGCTCAATATATCTCTTTGGGCGTTGTGCAAAATTTAAATACTATTTTGAAGTGCCGTCATATTTTTCTAAACAAAATTGGAGTTTTAAAATGTTTTCAAAAGTTGCTATGTTTGACTCTTCGACAATTTTATTAAATGGTGCAATGTTTATCGAATTCCTATTACAAATACGAAACATTAAACCTCGATATTTTGGAGAAATCTGTTGATGAGCATAGTTAATTATGTACAGGCCGCAAGCTATTAATTAATTTTCTATAGGTTGTGGCGTAATGCAATCATGAAATGTTTTCATTAGTAAATGCGCAAAAAGTTCTTTGGTTAAAGCACCACGGCAATTATTCCCCCAATATCGCATATTTCTATTATCTAGTGCCTGGCAGTACTTGAGAAATCATTTTGTTCGCTTGTACGGATAATTTATCATTAGCATAATAGTTTAACATCCCTTAAGCTAGCCGAACTTAAACAGCAGAACATTACAAGATAGTACGGAAAATTATGGGCTAATTAAATGCTATATTAAAAAAGTTTGGGCTTCATCCCTTCCAACTAAAATGCGGGTTCTTCTGGCTTTAGAAAAAGTTAGCAGAACCCATATGAAAAAATGATACACAATTAGAAAATTAAAGGTTAATTTTAGGCTAATTAGAAAAAGCATTAAGCTTTCCCACTTCAAAACTAGCAGACAATAAATCGAAAATCGGACCAAAAATAAAAAATAAGAACCCAAAACAATCTCAATTTACCAACAAATAGTTTTAGGCTCAACGTGGTCTAATCAAATGCCCTATTAAAAAATTTTCGGTTAAACTTTTGGGCTTAAAACGAAAATCGGTCCAGAACCAAATAAATAGAAACCGAAAAAACCACATCAAAGCAGATAAAAAGTCAAAACAATTGTTGAAGGTTTTCTTTGATTATCATGGTGTTGTACACTCTTAGAATTCTTGCCAAAAGATCAGACAGTAAATAAAGAATATTATCTGGGCATTATGTGGCGTTTGAGAGAGCAAATTTGTCGAAAAAGACCAGGTTTGTGGTAATAAAATTCATAAATTTTGAACAACGACAATGCACCAACTCACAAAACTATCATTGTGAACGGATATTTGGCCAAAAGCTCAACAATTATTGATTCCACCAGGGCATGATAGAGCTTTCTTAATGTGGCTTGAGAGCAGAACGGTTTAAGAAAAATGAATTTCTAAAGGTGAGAATGCCAATTTAACTGCGAGTCAACAATTAGGCCCAAGTTTTTAAATTCATTCATGCCTAAAAGTTGCAGCACTGTGAAAAGCAGTAATATCTGTTGCATAAGCAGCTATATGAAACGTCAATGTAATTGGAATAATTTCTCCATTAGCTCGTGTAAAATTTATAACTATAGATTTATTGCTTAAAGCCAGCCGATGGTAATATAACCATTTAATAAATTTTGATAAATCACTTTGTAATGCAAGTTGAGTGGATTTTAATCAAATTGATAGCTCAAAGCCAAGTCGTCGGTGAACGCTGTTGCCTGACCCAACACATTGATTTCGAAAATGGAATTAAAGGAAATAAGAAATAGCAGGAGTCTAACCACCGAGTCCTTGAGAATACCACAACCCAAACTACCTGGAATAGTGATAGAGCTTTCCACTATAACCACTGACGACAATTTTTTGAAATAAAGCAGTAAGCTTTTGAAACTTTTTTATGGCCAAATATATATTACTTAGAAAGAGCAACAAAGCTTCCTCAGTATAGATTTCTCCGCTGTGAAGCCAAATTGTTTCTCGTCTAGTATAATGGTGATATTATACAAGAGCTAATTTAAATACGTTTGGAAAGGTTCTCCTATCCAGGCTCAAATTAAACGTATATTTCAAAATATCTAACAAATACTATGAACAATTTTTCACTAAAAAATTTTCAATTGCGTCAATACCTTTGGATGGTTAGTTTTTAAATTTTTTAATTTCGGATTGAAGTTCAACCGATGCAAGATGTCATGTAACCATTGGAAGAACCCGTTGTATATGTTGAGAATTCGTGGAAATCGATGGATAATGTGGTATTGTTAAACATTGAGAATGCGCCGGATGTAACATTTATAAAAAGCTATTAAATTCATTGAAAGTAGTTAACGAACCAGAAACTACCAAATCTGTGTTTAGTTTTCTAATGCGGGTTATTGGACTTTGGCCTATTTTTTTCTAGAATCTCATCAGTTTTCAAGTTTTCTTAGAGTTATTACATACTGGGGCAAACTTATTTTTGTAATAATTATTCTTTGTAGCCTTGACAATGCTCTTCACATTATATGACAGAATGGATTACACTTTAGTTTCTTCAAAAACTTGTGAAGCTTATTTATTTGACGTAAAAGATGTGAGTTCATCCATGGCTTGAGTTTTCTAGTATTACCAACAGCTACACTACATGTATAATGTGAAGAAGCGATATGCGATTTAAGTATGTTAAGAAATTTTTCGAAGGCTAAGATGAAGTTAGCTTCGCAATAAACTGAATCCCAAATATCAAATAGCAAAGATTTTTTAAGGATATGATAATTTACTCTAGGATAATACTCGTATCATAGAAAAAACAGTTCACGCTTCAAACTTCATACTTAAGCTTTTTCCATCAATTGGGAGGTCCCAGTGATTTTTAGCCGACATTGGTCCACCGGAAGTTTCAGCTTCCAAAGAAGCTTTTCCATTTTTTGCCAATATTTTGAAAAGTATATACCATATCATTTAAGAAAATAGGAACGTTAATGAGACTGCAAACAAAATTAGTTCAGACCATTTTTAAAATTGTATCGGAAATGACGAGTTTTAATAAAAAAAACTTCATTTCAATAAAATTCGGGATCTACAGTCCAGGCGGATTGACCATTCGAAAGAAAACTTCATACTTAAATTTTTCTATTAATTGTGAGACCCTTGTGAAATTTGGTGGATATCTGTGTTCTAGAAGTGGTAGCTTTAATTGTAGTTTTTAAGCATTTTTGTTATAAAAAATGCTATATGGTTTCGGTTTGCCGTCTGTCCGGCTGTGTCTACGATAACTTGAGAAAGGATAAAGATATCAACTTAATTTTTTCACTAAAAGTTCAAGCAATTCATGGGAAAGTGCCCTATTGATTTGGACATTTCTGTGTTCAAGGTGTTCTGAGATACGTAGGGTTTTGTTGACCCGCCTGGGTTGGGTCTAGTGTGGGAATTTCTAGTGTTTGGGTTTAGTGTGGGAATTTTGGATTTGGTGGATGAGGATTTGTGTGGTGTGTGTGAAAGTGTGTATGGAGGTGGTGTTGATATGGGATGTGCGGGATAGGGTGGTGCGGGTGAGATGAGTTTTAGGGGTTTGAATTGGATAGTGGGTAGGGTTTGGTAATAATTTTTAGATGTATGGTGGTTTGCGGTTGATTGGGGTCGGTTGAGTTATGGTAGATTGAGGTCGCTTGGGCTGGGTGTAAATGGAGTTAGGTGGGTGTAGGTGGATGTGGGTGGGTGTGATATTTGAAATACGCAAATCACACATCACCTCTTTATAGGCAACAAAAATGCTTATAGAGTTCGGTTCCGAACCTTACCGTCTTTTTAAAGTTGATGATGAAATGATGCTTAGAATTTACAAAGATTTTAATAAATTAAAAGATTAAATTTTCAACAAAGTGACCTTGTTGGTTTTCACGAAGCACGAATGTTGATTTTTGATTATATAAGACAATTTTACCTAAAGTGCGGTAAATTTAATGTTTCGCAATAGTGTTGGCCGCACCATACTGGAATGATTTAGATTGATTTCACCGGCACGTTTCGAATAATAATCCATTTTAATACTCTTTAATATTTTTAACCTTAAACAATATTTATTTAGCAAACGACAAACCACAAAATTTAAATATGTAATTAATATTGAACAAAAATATAATTAGATTTCTATAAACATTAATCCGTTTTGCAATAGTTTTGACGATGTAACTAAACAAACATCCCCAAAGAATGAAAACAAATTCATATAAATTACCATCCTTTAAGGACCACAAAGAAGAAAAATTTTAATATCGATAAATTGCCAAAGTTCACTGCAATAAAAAAAAAGCTCTTCAACATTTTACATCACATTTTCCACAAAGTGTAGTTTTTTTTTAGTAAAGTACACAATATTCCATATCATATGCAAGTGATTTTGAATTTTAAAGTTAAGTTTTTAATTTGAATTGCAAACTTTTTGTATATAAATATTATATGCACAAAAAAAAATTCATCTTAAAATTTTCATTTCATATATGGAGATGGATACCATATCTGTTAGTTAAGGTTACCATAACAAGAGGTTAGAATATATTTGAGAACAAAATTAAAAACAAATATTTGATTTATACATCTATCTGGTATACGATACGATGAAATGTACCAAATTTTTATTTTTATCTCGATGTTGTTTTCACCAAAGTGATATTTCAATATTATTTATTTAGTTTTTTATGCTTTTGGTATGTGTGTGTGTGTGTGTACAACTGAAGACCGTTTTCAGGGAAATATTTTCCCATTTTGTCACAATAAATCCACTTTTTATTCCTATCTGCCATAGATATGAGGGTTTGTTATTTGTTGAAAAGCACAGTGTTTATCTTTAGTTTGTCGGATTGTTGATTTTGAGATTTTTGTGTAAATACATCGGGCGGGCTATATGGCATTTAATAATTTGGTGTTCTGTATAAACTATATATATCTACCTACACACTATGTAAACGCAAAATATACGAATGACGAATGAAATCTACCTAACTTTAATTAAACTAAATGGATACGGCTTCATATACACCAAAAAATAAAATTCCAAGAAATAAAATTAATTAATTCATAAATTGTAATTTCAATTGATTTGGCTTCTTAGAAACGTAATAAAAACATAAAGTTTAGTTTCAAAAAAATAAATTTAAATGGTTTCGTTTGAAATACACAAATTAAAAAAAAAAATCTTTTGCATTTCAAATTTCTAAATCAAAAAAAGTTTTATTTTTATATAATTTCTCGAAGGAAATCTGAAAAGTGAACAAATTTTTGTTGATTGATTTGGGTATGTACTAGACTATATAATATACCAAAGAGGGATGATTGACTTTATATAAAAACTAGTAAAGAGCAGCCCATCATACATGTACCGAAAATAGTTAATCGAAAGCTCAAGGCGCTATTCATAATAAAGTTTTTGTGTTGGGATGTAGATTAATTGAAAGATCCTCAAAAACATTTTACCACCATTCACGTCTTGATAGATAATTTCTGTGTCGTTCTGTATTTTAAAACAACATTCGTATATATGCGAAAGTACAAACAAATTGTTATATACATTTTATGTTTTTCCGAATCAGGAAAAAAAATATAAAAATAAAAAATAAATAAAATATGAATTTTTAAATGTCCTTTTAAAAGTATTTTTATTCTATTTTAATATTTACTTTGTTTATTTCTTCATCTTTGTATAAACAACACATACAATATTCTTCCATTTTGACTCTCATAAATATTGAATAAAAATAACGCAGCATCCAGAAGGCAGAAACCAGTGTATACAGCAACAAGGAGCAAATACACACAAGCACACAGCAAAAAACAACGTTTATAATTTTTAGCGTTTAAAAAATGCAAAGAACTTTTATTTTATGTAAATTTTACATAAATAAAAATATTGGAAGCATAAAACGTTTCGCTTTTTTTGCAGCTCTGTCTTATTTAGCTTTTTAGAAATGTACAAAAAAAAAATAATAATAATAATAACATAAAACATATATTTTTAATGCCATGTTAAAGATTTTTTTAATGCTTTTTATTTCTTAATGTTTTTTCTATCCTTTGGGACAAATTTTCCGCTTAGTAAAAAACCATTTTATAATTTTTGCTTTTTTTTCTGCTTTGGAGTTACTATATGTTGGTCTGCGTATGTATTTACAGGAAAACGCTTTAAATATTAGGAAAAAGAAGCTTTTTGCTAAGTAAATAGTGCGATATGCAGTAGTGTTTAAAATTGTTATGATTTTATCCATGTTATGCTAATTCTTCGACCAGTCTATTGAACTGCTTGCACCTTGTAAAAGTAAAAAAAAACGAAATTTCATTTTGACCTAAAACCTACTTCCAAAATCAGATTGACGAGATGAACCTCATTAGAACAATTTCTGGTGAAGAGGTTTTTTTCGAATATTTGCTTTTAGTAGGCTGAAAAATCGAGAGAGTCCCAGCACGATTGATTGAGCTCTAAGGCGGTACTTTGGGACCAAGAAAAGCTGCCGCTGCATTAAAAAATTGCGCTCATATTTCCGCTGCACAAAAAAGGCGAGAGCCTTAAACGTGAAAACTATCATCGCATAGCTCTATTGAACACTCCCTACAAAGTGCTGGCTAACGTTGAACTTGCCAGACTGGTCCCTCTGCCAAACATATCATTAGCGACTATCAGTGTGGTTCCGTATTGAATCGTAATCGGAGGATGTACATCAGACACTTTCCAAATAATATCTGGTGTTCGACAGGACTCACGCATGTGCTGTTCAATTTGGCAAAAAATCAAGGTTATTGCGATCGAAACGTCTTTCGCAGTCCGGGGGGTATTCGAGTGCCTCAATCGATTACGATAGGTCCTTATTCGAGGGAATTCTCGGTTGGGTTTGACGCTTTCTTTTAATATTTTATTTGGATTGAACCATTTTGATAACATTTGGGAAGACTATAGGGTTTCCGATTCCAACAAACGATCACAAGGAGTTTTGATTTCCGGAAAATGTATTCAAGCATCCTCGGTTTCAATATTTAATTTTTTACTGATCACACGATTTTGATAAAAAATGATGATGATGGAGAAATTTCAAATGCCCGGGGTTGATTTCGATTGGTAATACTTTCAGGATAATTCTTTTAAGGTTCCATTCGATCAACCACGATTTTCATTTTTAAATTTTTATAACAAATGATGAAAGGGAATTTTCAAATGAAGGATTGATTGATGATTTTTTGACAAAAATTGGTATGGGAGTGGTCTCGTGTGTCAGGATTCGAAGGCCGGGCTTTTTTCTTTAATTTATCTTCGGCGTCTTTTAAAAAAAACGCGAAGTACCATGTTCAAGTACCAGACGCTCATTGCGATTGATCCTGATTCCCTGACAATTTATTAAGGGCTCATCTGGTGGGGGTCTGGTTTCATTGATTTAAAAAAAAATGGTGAATTGAGAGTTTTAAATAACGGGTGATTTTTTAAGAGCTTGAGAACTTTTTTTAAAAAAAAAACGCATAAAATTTGCAAAATCTCATCGGTTCTTTATTTGAAACGTTAGATTGGTCCATGACGTTTACTTTTTGAAGATAATTTCATTTAAATGTTGACCGCGGCTGCGTCTTAGGTGGTCCATTCGGAAAGGCAACTTTTTCGAGCATTTCGGCCGGAATAGCCCGAATTTCTTCGGAAATGTTGTCTTCCAAAACTGGAATAGTTGCTGGCTTATTTCTGTAGACTTTAGACTTGACGTAGCCCCACAAAAAATAGTCTAAAGGCGTCAAATCGCATGATCTTGGTGGCCAACTTACCGGGCCATTTCTTGAGATGAATTGTTCTCCGAAGTTTTCCCTCAAAATGGCCATAGAATCGCGAGCTGTGTAGCATGTAGCGCCATCTTGTTGAAACCACATGTCAACTAAGTTCAGTTCTTCCATTTTTGGCAACAAAAAGTTTGTTAGCATCGAACGATAGCGATCGCCATTCACCGTAACGTTGCGTCCAACAGCATCTTTGAAAAAATACGGTCCAATGATTCCACCAGCGTACAAACCACACCAAACAGTGCATTTTTCGGGATGCATGGGCAGTTCTTGAACGGCTTCTGGTTGCTCTTCACTCCAAATGCGGCAATTTTGCTTATTTACGTAGCCATTCAACCAGAAATGAGCCTCATCGCTGAACAAAATTTGTCGATAAAAAAGCGGATTTTCTGCCAACTTTTCTAGGGCCCATTCACTGAAAATTCGACGTTGTGGCAGATCGTTCGGCTTCAGTTCTTGCAGGAGCTGTATTTTATACGGTTTTACACCAAGATCTTTGCGTAAAATCTTCCATGTCGTCGAATAACACAAACCCAATTGCTGCGAACGGCGACGAATCGACATTTCACGGTCTTCAGCAACACTCTCAGAAACAGACGCAATATTCTCTTCTGTACGCACTGTACGCATTCGTGTGGTTGGTTTAATGTCCAATAAAGTAAACTGAGTGCGAAACTTGGTCACAATCGCATTAATTGTTTGCTCACTTGGTCGATTATGTAGACCATAAATCGGACGTAAATCGCGAAACACTTTTCGAACCGAACACTGATTTTTGTAATATAATTCAATTATTTGCAAGCGTTGCTCGTTAGTAAGTCTATTCATTATGAAATGTCAAAGCATACTGAGCATCTTTCTCTTTGACACCTTGTCTGAAATCCCGCGTGATCTGTCAAATACTAATGCATGAAAATCCTAACCACAAAAAAATCACCCTTTACAAATGAACCGATTTCGATTCGTGCTAATTTCGGGAAAATTCGTTTAGGCAGTCCTTTGGTGGGACCCAGGTCTCTGTTTTAATTTTTTCGCGTATTCTTAAAATCTGTGGATATTTCCGTCTACGGATTATAGGTTAGGTTAGGTTAGGTTAGAGTGGCTGCTATCGCACACTTAGGCCAATAATGGCCCATTGTGATACCACAGGATCCAATCTCCCCTTACTCCCGCTGAAACCAACCAGAGCTACTAATGTAGCGTAAAATATCTCGCACCCTACAGTCCGCGAGTTCAGAAAGGCTGTCCATGTTGTACACACCCAAGTACTTACGTCTTTTGTATGATAGCGCCGGACATGAGCATAGGAAGTGAACTAGCGTCTCTTCCTCCTCTTCGTCCATACAACTTCTACAAAAGTCATTCGTCTCTAGACCCAGCCTTCTCGCATGTTCCCCAAAAAGGCAGTGTCCTGTTAGTATCCCTACGACCAATCCTAAATCTCGTTTTCCCAGGGATACAAGTGCCTTGGAGCGCCGCAGGTCCAGTTTTGGCCAAACCTGTTTTGCTACCCTGCACGTGAGAGTGTTGGTCCACCTCTCATCTGTTAAGGCGATTGCCTTTTTACTGAGCGTCAATTTGAGCGCTGCTATAGGCCTCCCCAGACCTGCCCTTTCCGGTTGCATCTGGAGAGTCGTACCGTACCTAGCTAGTTCGTCTGCCCTGCAGTTTCCCGTGACGTCCGAGTGACCAGGGACCCAGATCATCTGGATACTGAAATACTCGCTCATCTCATTAAGAGATGAGCGGCAATCCAGCGCCACCCGTGACTTCAGAGAAACCGCCTCTAGTGACCTGAGTGCCGCTTGACTGTCCACATAAATCGCGATATCCCTAACAGATACCACGTTATGCTTCAACCATGTCACGACTTCCCCTATCGCCACCACTTCAGCCTGGTACACGCTGCAGTAGTCAGGGAGACGAACAGAAATATTAACATTGAGCTTCTCACAGAAGACTCCGGCTCCTACTTTGCCGTCTAGCTTAGAGCCGTCCGTGAAAAATGTCAGTGCCTCGTTTTCCCGTATTGATCCATTCCTCCAAGATTCCCTAGAAGGACAGATGATCCGGAAACCTATATCAAAGCACAACGTTGGTTTAATATAATCTAGATTCACCAGTTCTTCCCTTAGTGATCTAACTATCGTCGAGTGTCCCACCTGAAGAGACTTCCACTGAGAGACAGCCGAGAGCCTTGTAGCCACATTGGCTGCCATCTGTTTACCAAAAAATTCGATTGGAATAAGGTGGAACATAACCTCTAAAGCGCGTGTAGGTGTTGTCCTAAGCGCCCCGCTTATAAGCATACAGGCCGTTCTTTGCACCTTCTCCAACATCCTTATGTAGGTTACCTTTTCCAGAGCTGGCCACCACACGCCCACCCCGTACATCAGCACAGGCCTTACCACTGCGGTATAGAGCCAGTGTACCAGCTCTGGTTTCAAACCCCATTTCTTCCCTATTGCGTTTCTACACGAGTAAATGGCTACATTAGCCTTATTCACCCTTTCTACAATGTTAGGCTTCCAGCTGAGCTTACTGTCCAAGATTATGCCCAAAAATCTCGCTCTGTCAGCAAAAGCCAGTCTAATGCCGTTCACAGTAGGAGGGCTAACTACCGGAATTTTATATTTCTTAGTAAATAGTACCAGCTCTGTCTTGGACGGGTTGATCCCTAATCCGCATTTGCCGGCCCATTTCGTAACGATCAGGAGTGCATTCTGCATAACATCCCTAATCGTATCCAGATATTTGCCTGAGACAGCTATCGCTACATCATCTGCATACGCTACAACCCCCATCCCCTCTTTCTCCAGTTCCAACAGCAATCCATTCACCACTGCACTCCAAAGAAAGGGGGACATCACTCCTCCCTGCGGAGTTCCTCTAACCACCCGCCTTCTAATGGTGGACTCTCCTAGTTCCGAGATAATAATCCTGCTTACCAGCATCTGATTTATCAACCTACTTATAGGATAATCCACCTTCAAAAATGACAATCCTTCCATGATCGCCTCTGTTTTTACATTATTAAAGGCACCCTCAATGTCGAGAAATGCTACCATACAGAACTCTTGCGAGTAAATTGTCTTCTCAATCATGCGTACTAGATCGTGCAGAGCTGTGTCCACCGACTTTCCCTTACAGTACGCATGCTGAGACATTGCCCAATTCCTCGGATCAACTTTTGTTCGAATAAGTACGTCTATCAATCTTTCCAAGGTTTTCAACAGAAAGGATGATAGAGTTATAGGCCTCAGGTCCTTTGGATAAGCCTGTGAGCTTTTTCCCGATTTCGGGATAAAAACCACTCTGACCTCCGTCCATTTCCTGGGAATATAGACCAATTGCAGACATCCCCTGAAGATAACCTCCAGCCAGGGGAGGATGACCGCCGAGTTCCTTTGGATCTCTGCTGGTATAATCCGATCCGGGCCCGCCGATTTATAAGGCTTAAAACCGTTCAGTGCCCACAGGATTCGTTTCCTGTCCACGATGCCATCCACATTCGTTAAAGGTGTTCCTCGATGAGCTCCAGGCTCCATCGAGTCATCAATGCTTCCCGGAAAATGGGTCTCAATGAGAAGCTCCAATGATTCCGCACTTGAAGCTGTCCATAACCCGTCCGGCCTAATTAAGTAACTAGGACTGGTTGGGTTAGTAGATAGAATTTTCCTTAGGCGAGAAGTCTCGGAGACCTCCTCCATTCTACAACAGAAGAGTCTCCAAGACCCCCTTTGTGCCCTCCTCAACTCTTTTTTGTATTTTCTCAGGTCTTCCTTATAGGAATCCCAATCTCGATTTTCCTTGGTGTTCTTAGCCTTATTAAAGGCTGTCCTACACACTCTCCGATAGGTTCCCAACCCCGTGGTCCACCATATCGGTTTCTGCCTGCCCCTAGGCTTTATTAGGGAGCACGCAGCATTAAATGAAAGATTGCATGCCTTTGTGACAATATCAACCATGCCATCTAATTCCTCTACTGTCGCCGGAAGTCCAGGAACCTCCAGCGGCAATAGTTCCTTCAACACCTCCCCATATTTGTTCCAGTTTGTCCTTCTGGGATTCCTGAAGGCTTTCCGGGCAACAGGTTTGATGTTGAGGTTATATGTAATATATCGGTGATCAGAGAATGAGTGCTCTTTCGCCACTCTCCACCCACTGATCATATCAAAAATGGTTTCTGACGCACAGGTTAGATCTAGAACCTCCTGTCGATTTCTAACAATGAATGTTGGTTCACACCCAATATTGCAAACTACAAGGTTAGTATTTAATAAATAATCAAAAAATAACTCACCCCTTTCATTAATGTCTGTGCTTCCCCAGATTGTGTGATGCGCGTTTGCATCACATCCAAGTATCACACCTACCTTTTTCTGACCTGCTTCCCGGATCAGTTCCCCCAGGTTGTCCGGTGGAACCCCCTTCTCGCGATCCATGTAGGCTGAGGCTAGCCATAGTTTTTCACAGCCTACCTCAGCGCTCACCGCCGTAACGTCCCCGCTACTAAATTGTGGAAGAAGAAAAATATTCAAATTATTTTTCGCTAAGATACACGATCTGATCTTTTCAGAGTTGCTTGAGTATAATAATTTATACCCTTTCATTCCGAGGCCACAGATCCTGTTATTATTAATCCAAGGTTCTTGGATTAACACCAAGTCCTCATCTGACTTAGTCAGTCTGAGCACTTCGTGTGGTGCAGGTTTATTTGTACAATGCTAACCATTGTAATCTACCTTACTCACCACTTCATGCACTTCCTGCATCAGGATAGTGTCATTTGGCTCGTTGGTTTGGTCGCAAACCCCCTCTCGTCGTGTGTTCGACGGGTTGCCCACATCGGACTTCAGAGAGAGGAGGCTGCCTCCCATCACCAACTTCACTTCGTCCGAAATATCGGAACGGCTATTCTGGTCGGCCTCAGCCCGCTTGACCGTTTCCTGCCGGGTCCGTTCTACGTCGCCCTCAGGCTGGTCTTCCGCGCCCTTATCGACCTCGTCTTTCCTATAAACTTTAAGAGTGATCGACCCGAAACCGAAGTTGATTACTCCCTTAGATCTAGCAAGGGAAACCAAGGATTCCTTATTGATCAGCATGATTGCCAATCTAAAGCCCACCTTAGCCTCCTCCTGCTTCACAATCCTCCATCCTTCCGTTGGAAGATCGGGATTACTGGCCCGGATAATCTCAATGACCTCCTCTGGCTTATCCGGCTCGGTTGGTAACCAGACGCGTGCTCGCGGCCTGCTCGGGATTTCCGATCTGCTGACTGCTTCCAGCCTCGCGCCCGGCCACACCTCGCCTACCTCGGTCACTGCTCTTTTATAGAGATCGACCGATCTCTGGTCTGAGCACGCAGTTAGCTTAACGCGCCCTTGGTGCCATCCCGCATCTCTGCAGGACGGGGGGGATCCCGGATTTTCTCTAAGGATCCTCAAGAAAATGGAGTTTAGTGCATTATACACTGCCCTCCACTTTTCCGACGTGATGCTCCCATCTTCCTGACCTTTGTCAATGACGGCTAGCACCAGCACGTGCTCCTTCAGGATTTCACTGAATAATTTCAGTTTCTGCTCCTTAGGAGCACCCGACGTCATGTCTGCTTGCACTTTGGCCCGCTTACTGCCTTCTGCTTCAAGCTCATCCTGGGACCTCTGTCTTTTAGACACAAGGATCCTCTCCGAGCTATCGCAGCCGACAGTTTTCTTAGCCCATGCTACAGATTCCTTCTGCGCAACTGTAAGCTGCCCCTCAGGGGTCGCAGCCAGTTTCTCCAGAACTCTAAATGCCGACCGTCTTTCTCTGTACCGTCGTTTTGATGGAGGGATCTCTCTCGGTCCCCCACTGTTCTGTTTGGCAGTTCCGCTTCCACCTGGCTTCGATGTCATGGTGTTGCTTACCCTTGCCTCAGTTGAGGGAGCCCCACCTTGTTGGTTAGAGTTACTCCCCTCTATAGTACTTCCCGGTTTTTGGTGGGTACCGGTCCCCTTATTTTTATTATTTTTTAAAACTTCCATATATTCCTACGAGTATCGGAGAAATATGTCCACCTGCGCAGAGATCCGTATACGCAGGTAAGGCTAAATACAACTGGAGGTTGCCAGGTATCCAGAGGGCTCCGTTCACGACTGGGCTTTGTTAAATGGGCCCCCAGTCTAGTCGATCATCAGCACGGGTCGCATAACACCTTAATCCAGCCCATTGGCTCACCGAGTACCCCGCCTTCCACGCCCCCGCCCCCCAACATCCACTCACTCATTCACCCATCTATATGGATATCCCAAACAAATAGGACCCATTTCATTCAGGGGATTACCGTTTATAGGGTTCCCTACTCACTACCTGGAGGCTCGAGAGCGCAGGGAGACGTGACGCTCAGTTCACCGTGGTTGTGGTCGATGGTTTTATGGCGCCATCAATTCGCCTTTCCCTACTGGGTATCATAGGCACTCAGAATTTAGTGAACAGAGGTTAACCACTCCCCCGTTCTCTGAGACTCTCCTTCCAGCAGAGCTGCGGTTGGGGACGGCTTATTTAATTCACCGCTAACCTACCTATCGATAGGCCGTTCACAATCCACCACCTGTGACCCCCCCGATAGCTGCAGCTCGCCACGGGTACGGATTATAATTTGCTTTAAAATTCTTTATATTATTCAAATTTTTCGCCGGCAACTTTAATCGGTTTTTTTCAAATTTGCTTGCAAGTTTTCTATTATTTGGGTTAATAAATCAGCATTGATTTATCCAGTCGGAAATTTCCCTCGATTTTTGTTTAGTATCGAAATAAATAATAGTAGACTGCAAGCAAATTTATTTCAATAGAATCCGTTTCGAAGGTCATCCTGTGGGAGCGGGTGACTTCAAAAAAAAAAAAAAAAAAAATTGGCTTGAAACATTATGACAAAATTTGTTGATGGTTGGATTATTATTCGACCGGATTCTTGGTGAGGCTTGGGACCTTCTTTTAACACCTTATTTTGACGAGGAGCCATCATCGTGCACCATGTTGCGTGAAGTTGTGCTATATTTCAGGATGATATATCACATGGTGACCTTGCATCTTATTGAGGGATTTCGTGTGATATTGTACTATGGTGCGTCATACTGCAAACGTTGAATCATATTGCGGAATGTTATACCATGTTATACTGTTACGGTGTTCTGTTTTATGGTTGCATTAATCGCTTTTTTACAAAGGTTGGTTTAAGTAACAATATTTATTTGTAGCATTCGGTTTCTAATTAAAGTTACGACCATGGTCTCTTTTCACATTTTTCTCTGCATCTAATGATTTTGATGTTGTTTTTCTTTAATTTTTTCGAGTAGCACAATTTGTGTAAAAATCCTTGAGTGGCATTTTTAAGCACTATAGATTAATTGAATTCCTAATTCATTTAGGGAGTTATACGGGACCTAGTAAATTCAGAACGTTATAGTGATAGTGTTTCCAAACATTTTAAGCAATTTCAAAAACAATCAATAATGAAATTTTATCAAAATTCCCCAGTCCAGCAATAAAATTCAAATCTATTGACGCGGTTATTGATGAGAATGAAGCTGCCAATTATCCAACAGAGTTTCAAAATTTATTAAGCCATATGTAATTTTACCACACATACTAACTTTAAAAAATGGTTCAACATTTAGAGGTAATAAAGCCAGTCAATCAATAAAAGATTTCCAATCAAAATAATCAAATACTAGAAAAACTTGGCATAAGCAAATATTTATACAGTAGAGTGACGCGCCCGCTACTTTATAACCTTAAACAAATTTTTCGAACTTTTCACTTAAAAATTAAGCAATAGAATTTTTTTTGTTCACCTTATAAGTACATTTTACCAATTTTCCCATGACTTTTACATATACTAGTCGAACTTTTAGGTTTTTCGTTTGTATGTATGTATATGCGTTAGATATTATATTTTCCCTTTTGGTTTCTTGTGTTATCTACACACAAAAAATAATAAATTTGCGCGCCAGATGGTTTTTCCTATGGATGTTTTGTTTTTTAAAAAAAAAAGAAAACAAAAAAAAATTAAAAATTTTTAATTTTGAAGAAAAGTTTTGTCTTTATTCAATAATTTTCCATTTTTGTTTTGTATTTTATATTCTTTGTTTAGTTTAAAATTTATATATAAAATATTTAAGCACAAATTTGAATGTGGCTTATTCAAGAGCAAGACAAAAAAAAAGTTCCAGTATTATATTATTACTGTTCGAAGAATATTATACAAAAAAAATAAAAAAACAAAAGAACCAAAATTTTCTTCAATTTTTAAAGCTTTTTTTTGTGTTCGGTGGTAAGCTTTTTATTTTTCCTAATTTGATTAATTACAAAAGAGGGTTATTTTATGTGTATTTATGCTTCTCGGTATATATATACGAATCATACATAGTCAGTACTACATCTGTGCAATGAATATAAAACTTTTCGAATCGATTTTTATTTTATTTTATTTTATTTATTTAAATTTATATTTTTGTTGTATTTTTTATATTATTTAAAATTACCACAATACTCATTTTAGTATATCATAAATAAATGTTTTATTTTATTTTTCATACTATATATAATATTGGTGGTGCGGTGATGCTGCTGCTAAACTGAAACAGCTTGGAAACTTAACACTGTACTTTAAATAAATAAAAATACTTTTCGGTAGATTTTTTTGTTTGTTTGTTTGTTACTTGTTTGTATAGTATTGTGTTGGTAGTTTAAAATTGGTGTTGTTATTTTATTTAAATGTTTCAATAACAAACGCTTTTTGCGAAAGCTCTTTTTTGTTGTTGTTGTTGTTGCTGTTAGAAGAGAAGATAATTTACGATCGCTAACAGATGTACATGGGTGTATCTATCGACAGCGTTGGTTGTGTGAACATATTTTTCTGCGTACTTGCTTTTCCTAATATTTTATATACTCTTCGTGTGTGTGTATGGAGAAAAACGGGGGAAGATTATTTGTTTGAATTTTAAATTAAACATAATTTTAAGATTTTAATTAAGTCATTGAACCGCGAATCATTGACATGCAAATATTATTTTGAATCGGATAGTTATGATTTTAGTTTAGCATCTGTCATTTTAATAATTGCGAACATTAATTTTGTTATAATTCTTGTGAATTCTAAGGTCTAAAAAAAGATTAACTTTTTCAGTGTAAAAATCTCACCTGAATGAATTTAAAACTACATAAAACTGAAAATGTGTTCTTTATACAAGTTGTTTTGATTCTTAGATGATTTTTAGATGTTTTTTATTCAATCGTGCAATTCTTTAATAAGATGATCAATATTTCTTTGACTAGAGCTAAAAGCCAATCTCGATCGTAAAAATGACCTAGATATTTTGGCAGATTTACCAATCGGTATATCAAAATTAGGAGATTCCAGTGATTTTTTGGTGGAAATCGGCCCACCAAAAGTAGCAAATTCCATAGGAACTTTTTCGGTTTTGCAAATATTTTGAAAAGTTTATAGCTAAAAAATTTCAAGCAAAATTTGCTCAGATCACTTTATTAAATTTAAAAAAATATGCATTTAAAACAAATCGGCCTCTCTAACAGCCCATGCCCATTGACTATTCAAAATTAAACCTCATACTTAACCTTTAGTGTTCCATTAATTGAGAGAACCTTGCAAAATTTGATAGAAACAGGTTGCGAAAATGGTAGCTTCCATGGGAGCTTTTAAAATTTTTGCAATGATGATGAAAATTTTTGAATTTACAAAAAATGAAAAAGAATTAAAAGATCCAAATAATTTTAAATATTAAATTTTAAACAAGGGTTGACGTTGTTGGTTTTCTGAAATCTAAGTAGGGATAGTGAGTTTTGTTTATACAAGCGTGTTGTACTAATAGGCCAGTAACTTTATTTGGCCACAACATTTTTACCCCACTAATTTTTTTGTTTGAATATATAAAAAAACGTGATTCTTTCTTTCGTCACAGGTGATCATTATATGTGTTGCACAATTTTGATATAGGTTGTACAGCTCTGGAATTTAAGCAAATAATTTATTGTTAGGGGGTGTAATTTTTGAAATGTCTAATGATAAATTCCGATCTCTCTTGCAGGAATTTTCGTAAAATATCGTAGTTTGTTTAAAGGAGGTCTGAGGGGTTTATAAATAAAAATTGAGGTTCTGACCAAAATCTAACAACGAAATTTTGATTACATCAACGCTACTACATTGAATAGTCAAAGTTGAGTAAATTAGAAATTACACCCCCTAAAATTCCACAGACCTCCTCCAACCATAATACGAACCTTGCGTAAATCCATGCTACTTATAATAGTCATTGATAGAATTTGATCATTATACGACATTATTGAACTTTATTTCATAAAACTGGCATACACACTCTGTAATTAAGGACTACTCGAATTTTGGATGACATTTTGTGAATTGTTTTTTCACATTTTCTCACACCCCCATAAGACTCCTTAGACCTGTACAAGCCATACTACACTATTTTTCATACATCCATGCAACATTGAATTGACATTCTTAATACTGGAAAAATCTTGAATATTGAACCATTGTTCGTTCAAAATTGAGAACTTTCCAAACTCTTTTTTACATTCAAGCTGCATCGAACAGTTATTGGTAGCTTGATGATCAAATTATTGAATTCAAGGGCAAGCTATAATTAAAAATTGAGAAAATTTGAAATTCCAGCCCCTAAAACTTTTTAACCTCCCCCAACCATACGACAAAATTTTCCGTAGATCCACACATCATCATTTAGTACTTAATAAACACATTTCACTTAACACTTGTTTTCTATTTCGTAAAAAATTATCTTTGAATATTGTAATTAAAAAATTGGTTCAAAATAAATCACTCCGAGTGAATATTCAAAAACAATTTTTTGCGAAATAGAAAAGCAAGTGTTAAGTGAAATGTGTTTATAATTTGTTAGTGTATTTCACCAAGTGCCTACGGCAAACAGTGTTTAAAGTATCATGAAATAGTCGTAATTAGATTGATGAACAACGACAAAAATTTTGAACGCCGAACTATTTTATCATTAAAAATTATGAAAATTCGAAATTACAACTCGTCAATTCCGGTAAAATTTAAATTTTTTCTGAACTAATTTTTGTTTGTGTTATTTACAATCTTGTTGTTTTAATTTTTTTTTAGTAAATACTATATACTGTTCAAAATATTAGGAAAAACCGAGAAAGCTCTCTTGAAAGCAGCTACCTTATATGGAATGTTGTTGGTTAAAATTCACTGTGCGATTTCTAAATTTTGTGGAAAAAAATTAAGTATGAAGTTTCATCGAGATCAATCAATCGATCTGCGCTGAGGTTTTGTTAAAAACAGTTTTATGTCAAAAATCGTGATTTCTACAAATATTTTAGAAAACTGATCTAGACTGGTATTGTTGTAAAATTAATTTAGAATCTTTTTCTCGTAAATCATATACTTTTCATAATTCTTGCAAAAACCGAAAAGTTTTTATGGAATCTGACATTTTCGATGGGCCGATTTCAGCAAAAAATTTCAGGGATCTTAAAATTTGTAGTTTAAGCTGAAGTATGAGCTTAATTTTTTTTCAATCAGTCGATCTGAGCTACGCGATGACGACTATGACCTAAAAGATACTTAATTATATTTGCAATAATATCGGATTAACTCACGTTTATAAAAGTTTAAGCGGGAATGACGATTTTTGACAAAATACTGTTTTTCAAAAAACATTCGGCTCTGTATAGCGCAGACGGATTTATTGTTCGGGATGAAACTTTATACTTAAGTATATACTTTATATTGCAGATGAAAACACAACAACAATTAGCAAAATTGATGACCATAATATACGATCTGTAACTCTAAAGGAATTGAAAGAGGAAATCAATTTCAATTTAAATGCGAAAAAAACTCCGGGTTATATGATCTAATTACTGGCCAAGTCGTAAAAGCCATTCCCGAGAAGAGATTACGAAAATTGGTTCAAATAATCAATACTGCCTTCAGACTAAAATATGTTCCACGGCAATGGAAGGTTGCTGAAGTAATTATAGTAGTGTTGCTTTCGCAAATCCGCTTAGCTTAGCTAAGAAATGTGAAAGCAACAACTTTTGGATTTAATTTTTTAATGCGTTTTAATTTTTCTGTGTTGGTTCATTTTCTTAATATTTATTTTAAGAAATAGAATAAATTAAATTCGGTATTTTGCTATCAAATAACAAATGCTAAATTATTATTCAATATAAATTTTTCTAGAAAAATAGAAAAAATAACGCCTTGCGGTAAACACCATAACCATAAAATGATTTTATTTCCCCTAATCCTAAAATTTTTTTTTCTTAACATTCTAAAACAATCTGCTTGAATACAATGCAATTGTTGTTGTAATCTTTTGAAAGCAACACAGTTTATGATTCCTAAACCAGCAAACGGCAAAAAAGTCGTACAGACTGATTTCACTATTTCCGGTCATTTCAAAATTATTTGAAAAATTACTGGTCAAGAGGTGGTACTAGGATAGAACAAGTTCACAAAATAAGGGACATAATTGTAGACGGACGCACTTGAGAAAAAACAAATATGTTCTAGTATCTTGAAGGACTTAAATTTAAATTGCATCGAGATCTATGTACCTAATCAGTTCTATCAAATTCTTAAATTGTACATCGCAGATCGGCATTTTCGTGTAAAATACAACGGAGAGTACTCCGAACTAATAAAAATAGCAGGAAGCACACCACAAGGTAGCGTACTTGGTCCTATATTGTATATCCTGTACACCACAGATATACCAAATACAGAAGGTGCTACGATAGCAACATTTGCAGATGTTACAGCTATTCTGGCAACTGGAATCTGTATATCAGAAGCAACAAAAAAACTTCATTAAGCAACCTACTGGTTGCTGGGCAAGGTAATGGCGCATTAGCCTTTAATATATAGTACCGCCGCCCCTCCATTGCTCAGCGTCGAAGTGGCATCGTGCTAATGCCTAGTGAAGAAAAAATCGCTTTTCGGTTCTTCTGTACTTCATTGAGCTTTGTAATTTCCTTTTCAATTGATTATTTCATCTTTTACCAGGTATCAGCGTTATTAGGAGAGGAAAGACTAGCTGAGGCTCTTTTCCCTTTGGTGGCAATTGCCAACACATTTGTGTGTGTGTTGTAAGATTTATTAACGACCGCGATATTTGATTGCCTAACGTGGATCAAATCTTTTCTAGTTATCGTTCTATGCAATTAATTCTTCTAAATGTATTTTACATTATTTAACGAAGTAAAATAAAATACAAAATACTAATCATCAAAATGTTCGATTGCGAGATTTTTCCAGATTCACCATCCGCCGAAGTCAAAAAACTGATTTTTAAAATAATCTATGCCTGTGTCAGTTTGTGCGTGCATTTGGCTAATAAGTCATACTTAAGGTTTTAGCTTTAGTTTGGAGATCCCTGTAATTTGTCGGTGAATCGGTCTACCGCAAGTGCAAGCTTACATAGGAGCTTATTCATTGTTTGCAACTATTTTGACAAGAAAATCATTCATGACAAGAAGGATTATGAACTAGAAGGTTCTAAATAAAATTTACAACAATATATGGCCAAAACAGTTTTCTAAGATTCACTCGAAAATTAATATTTTTGAAAGAAAAAAAAAATATTTTTAACAAAAAACTTGACCTTTTTACAGCTAAGACGGAATGACAGATTAATATGAGTAAAAATGCATACTTCAAAATTGGAAAATCGAATTATCATAACTCAATTTCCCCTTGAGGTTTGGGCGAAATCGGCCCACCAGAATCTGCAGCTTATATAGGAGCGTTTATTGCAAATACTTTGAAAATTATAACATCTATGAAAAAAACTAATGTGTGGTAAATGATTCTAAACTAAATTTGAAACAAAATCTGTGAACATTAGTTTTCCCAAATTTACGCGAAAATGACGATTATGATTTTTGACAAAAAACTGTTTTTTGTCAAAAATTCGACTTCTTTGCTGCCCAGATGGATTATTTGATTGAGTTGAAACTTTATACTTAAGCTTTCTCCAAAAATTTGGAGATCTTAGTGATGCTTGGACGAAATCAGCGCGTAGAAAGTGACACTATTAGAGGTTCTAAATATAAGAGCTTTTACAGTTTTCGCAAATATTTTGAAAACAACATGAAAAGCAAATTAATTAAAATCATTGAGAATGTAAATTATGTTTTAAACAATCCTTAAGAGCTTTTTTTTAATTTTACCAGAAATGATTTTTGATAAAAAATATGTACTTTTCAACAAAATTTCATACTCAAGCTTTTCTAGTAACTTAATTGGTTTGGGTGATCCTTACGAAAATTGGTCGAAATTTGTCTGCCGGAAGTAGCTGCTTCCATGTTACCATAGCAGTGACAAAATACAAATAATTACAGGATCGAAATAAAACTTAAATTTAAATTTTTACCAGGGGGTTGACCTAGTTGGTTTTCTAAAATTTAAGCAGGATAACAATGATTTTTGATTAAACAAGACAATTTTTACCAAGAGTTCTGTAAGGTTAATTATTTGTTTTAGAAATCAAGTGTAGTGTATTCGAGATCTATATGTTCATGGTAAATGAAAGTTGAATGTTGGCCACAACTTATTCACGCCTCTATTTAATTTCACAGTATTAACCAATATTTCATTTTTAATCCAACACTTGAAATTCATCTTAGTCTTGGCCCTTGAATTAGTAAAATATTTTAACTTAAAAATCTTTTATTATAATAATCTTGATCGGAGAATCTTATATTATTAATTAATATATTTCAACATTACAAAACACAAGGGTTATATTTCATTTATCCTCATAATTCCAAGAATTGTTATTGTAAAATTAATGTTCATCTAGAAAATCTTGAATTTCTAATATTTTATCGATATAAGATTTAAAAATTCAAAATCGTATGTCTTTAAACTCACCAGAACCACTCCAAACATAAAGTCAAATTTTTTCAACGACCCATGATGTTTTGTATTGGTAGTTTGTCATGAAATCTTACATGAAAAATTAAAACCAAAAACGATCAAATATTAAAACTTCAGTCTTACAACTCATTAGACCTAACCATAAATAAAATGTAACCCCTTGTTTAATCTTGATTACTAATAATTTTTTTTATCATATAAAATATCGGGAAAATAAAAGTTTTGCTTAAATATTACTAATTGTCTCGGTGGATCTTGCAAACTATTAATTTACGAATAAGTTTATCGAACAATATTACAAAATTCGAAATTTCATTACCTTAACTACCACTGTAGCAACTCAATTATCGCAAAATAATTGATTCTATAAATTCAACGAATACGACATATAACCGTCCGACATACAATGCGACATACGATTAATCCGAAATTAAATTATCAAATAAAAATAAACTTGCATAAATCGACCGCGCACGAGCGCATGCGAGTAGGCCGTACGATATACTGGCCTTGGCGATTTATGCAAACGAAATGAAAATAATGTGGAAGAAAACGAACGCGACCAAAAACCAAAATTAAAAAAAAAAAATTTAAATAAAGAAAAAGAGTTCGATGTATTTTTTTTGCGACGTGTCAACATTATTCGGTTTTGGTTTTTAGCGCTCGCTCTTGCGAGCAAGCTTATACAAAGACTTAGGCCGTCTGTCTGTTGGCACTATCACAGCAAAAACTATACATACCAGAGAGCTCAAAATTTGCACACAGATAGGTACTACTCTAAAAAGATTACATTTAAAATTTGGGAACTCTAGGTCAAGTTGTTTTCGAGATATTCAACTTTTCCTAAAATTAGAGGTCACACAGATGCGGCTGTCTACTTTTTTTTTTTAAATTTTCAATTATTATTCTAGGCATACTTTTATCTATAATAAAAAGAGTGTTATTTCAAAACTAGTTTCTGTAATTTTATTTTGATTTGCTTAAGATTCTATTCATTTTTTGTCTATTGGGCTAATTTGTTGTATTAGCACGTTAGTTGTTTCAGAGGTTTTACACCTTTGTCCGTCGGTCTGTTTCATTTTCCTATTTTATCGAGCGCTTGTCGGACAATTTCAATTGTCCGCTTCTACTATTTTGTTTTTACCACGTCCACGACGCACAGTTTTAAATATTGGGCGCGATACGACTTGCCACAAAATAAAATTGTAAAATAAAACATATAAAGTAAAATAAAAAACGGTGTAGGCGATTGTACACACAAAACAAAATAACAAAAGTTTTGTGGTTAAACCACATTAAACTCAAACGTTCTTTAATATTTACTTCACCTAGGATCAGGTTCAATCGAACTGTCACAGTGAATTCGATGTCAGTTATTTGGCACTTTCAGGACATCCAACAGTTGGGAACTTGTTGAGTAAAATCACGGCCAACGGTATGCAAATATTTAGCACTAAGAAATTTTCAAATCAAATTGGCGGTGATAGAGGACTTGAAAGCATCAATTGCAATGCAAATTGCAAACTTGAATTGCGCCTATTAGAATATGAATTGAACTTGAATTTCCGCTTTCGGCATAATTGGTATATTCGGAATTACATCCGGTAGCCCTTCACACTCACCGCAACAAGAATTTAATCAACAAGTGACTAATTAAATAATATTAAAACTTCTGTTACTTACTAAAAAAAATCCACAATATTTACCAAAAAATATCGGATCCGTATGAAAACGATGTAAATAGTTTATTTCAATTATAAAACACTTTTGTCTGGATTTTTACTTCTATTTGCTTTGCACAATTGCAGCTGTTATGTATGTTTAAAGAGAGGCATGTATATACAGCTTAAGCACCCCCATAGCAATTTGCATAAGTAAAATGTTTTATTTTTATAAAATTCAAAAAGAATTTTTTCAAAAAAATCCGTTTTTATTATGACAAAGTCAAAAACATAAGAATTCCTGCTTAAATGATTATTTTTTTTAATTTTATTGCATTTTATTTTATTGTTTCAGAAATTTTTGTAATTAATTTTATTTGATTGTATCATTTCTATATAAATTTACAATTGTTTTAAATTTTAGTATATAACTAAATTAAAAAGTTTTTTATTATTTTATAAATTTTTAAATAGAAATTTGATGAATTTTTATTTTTTTTTTTTTTTGTTAAAAGGATTAGAGAATTTTGTACATTTTTATTGTTGTTTTGTAAGTATTGTTTGTCATTGCACAACAGCAATTAATACGATTAAATTTTATTACAGCTCAACTCCATATTTTACGAATTTGTAGTTAGTTTAATAGAAAATGTTAATAAAAAAAAGTTTTGTTTGTTCTCTGCATAGTTATTGGGTGAGTATGTGAGTGTCTGTGACGCTTCTGATGAAAGTTTTTAGAAAATTAGTTAAAACTTTACGAATTTGATGTGGTAACCAGGAAATTATTATTTCATTCTAGTTAGTTATTTGTTTCCTATTAAGAGTTGACATCGCAGGGAACTTGTTCATTTTGCAAGTAGTCTAGCAATATAACAACGGGAGATTTACAAGCAACATAAAATGAGTAAACAAAAAATTTCTTTTGTTGTTCGTCGTTTTCCGAATATCTCATTAAACCAAGAAGATTTGTACGACTATAATAAATACCACGTCAACTACACCCATAACACATAACTGCCTAAAAATATATAGGAACAACATCATACAAACTGTAAAATATTTTGAAAATTCCACTGGGAAATTTTTCCCCGTTTCCCTTTGTTTTTTTTTTTTTGATTGAATGCTGTATATTATTCGTTCTCGCATATATTCCCCGAAAATTGAAGTTGAATTGTCTCCTAAAAATAATATCGCACGTTTAATGTTAACATGTATCCCCTTTTTTATTTATTTTTATTTAATTTTTCCAATTTTAGTTTCGTACATGTTTTCTTTAAAAAAAAGTGTCAACCGTAAAAATCTGACATATTTGTATATACGTGTACGAGTATGTAACTGTGTATGAACTTTTAACTTTATATTAATAAAAACAAAATCATTACAGTATTACCCGTGTGGAGGTGCCAAACTTCCATCGTGGCGCGTCCCCAGGTGGCGGATAGGGGAATGCTCTTTAACCGTCTTGCCGGAGGGTAGGTGGGAAATAAAATACCATCCGCGGACCAAAACTGGCTAGGGGAAAGAACCCCGAACAATAAACCAACCATGGCAGATCAGAAGAAGATTAATGCTACGGTGGAGGGATTAGGATGCCCAGTACCGGCGACTTCGGAAAGTGAGCGAGCGGGCTTCCAGTCGTCGATATCCACCGACCGCAATGCTTTAGTAGTGGCAAGCTTAGCTACTGGAGCAGATAGAAGTATAAGCCCCATTTCTTTATTAGAACTCATGCATTCTCCAACATTAACGAAAAGACACCGTATGCTTCAAGACGGCAATAAAATGACATCAAAATTAGCCTCGCTTGAGCGCCAGAATAATGAACTAAGGACAAAATGCCAGCAATATGAGTTACAATGTAATAAATACCAAGATATTTTGGTAAACTTATAAAACAGAATCGAATCACTAGAAAAGCAAAATAAACCTTCTACGTCTACTAATGGTAGAAGGCAGAGCCTACAAAGTCTAACCAATGACTACTTTACGGATGAAAAGGAACTTGGGAAAGAAACCCAACCTAGACAAAATAAACTAAATGTACATAAAAAGAGGAGACTCTCCAAAATGCCATCACTAAGGGTATCTCTACCGCAAGATAATGAAATACCAAAACAACCACAACAAGCACACAAAAAGGAGCCCTTACCACCACCAATCAATGTCAGCAACGTTAGAGATTTTAATATACTCAGAGCTCAAGTATTGGCAGTGACAGAGAAACCTGCTCAGTTTAAGCAATATCCAATAACGACATCAAAATAACAACGCAGTCTGAAAATGACTACCGTAAAATTAAAAAACTACTTAGCGATATAAAAGACACTGAATCCAATAACAAGGATAGTATACTATATAAGGTGGAATACCATACTTATCAGCTCAAAAGTGAAAAATGGTATAGAATCGTAATACAAGGTTTACCGTCATCTACCAATCGCGAAGAGATCAAAGCAGCAATCGAGGACCATGGTCATAAAGTAACCAACATTATTAACGTTCATAAAAAGTTGACAATTATTAATGAGAAAATTATTAGACACTTCCCATTGTTTTATGTAGACCTGTTGCAGGGGGAAAACAATAAGGACGTATACGAAATTAAGAACCTGCTATATTGCAAGGTGTCTATTGAACCACCTAAAAAGGTAATATATAAAGGATGCCTGGTGTATCAGAAAAAAACTAAATGCTCAGCTACCGAGAAAAATGACAGTAGCAGAGCGCCTACAGCAGAAGCCAAACCAACAATATGATACAATTAGAGAGGGGGTTTCCTACGCCCAGGTGACCAAAACCTCAAATAACAATTCAAATCAAGTAAGCAGGCAGAAGCCTGTGCCCAACGAGCCAACCATTAGTAATATAATGAAAATGCTCACCGAATTTCAGGCAGAAATGAGACAAAATTTCAGCCAGCTTACTAACAGCGTGGATAAACTGGAAGATAATTCCAAACCACCAAACAAACCGCTAACACATAAAAAGTAAATGACTGTAACATTCCTACGTATAATTACCTGGAATGCTACCGGGCTTTATGCTTTAATATCAGAGACGCACTTTACGGAGAAAAACTTTATCGAAATTACAGGATATAGAGCCTATTGGACATTGCATCCTAGTGGTCGTGCTCGAGGAGGGACAGCAATCTTAATCATACAAAATATCCTACATTTCCAACAAGAAGAAATTAAGGAACCATTTATGCAAGCAACTGTAATAACGATTAACCATGGTAGTGCTGAACTAAGTTTAGGGGCGATCTACTGCCCACCAAGACATAATATCGTAAGAAATCAATATGTCAACATTTTTAATAAACTTGGACCAAGGTTTATTATAGGAGGTGACTACAACGTGAAACATACAGCGTGGGGATCTCGACTCATAACACCAGGAAAAGGAAAAGAACTCTTAAGTGCAATAGAAATGTCAGGATGTGAATATCACTCATCGCGTAAACCTACCTATTGGCCTACAGACATAAACACAATTCCTGATTTGATTGACTTTTATATCTCGAAAGGAATAGCCTCAAATTACATTGAAGTTGAAGGCATTGACGACCTTACTTCTGATCATACACCGGTCTTAATGACTCTGAGTACATTAGTCATAAGAAAGCAAACCAAACTTAACCTTACTAATAAATTTACTGATTGGGAATTATTTAGAGAGAAACTGGATACTCTAATTGAGTTAAAAGTTAGTCTTAAAACTAAACAAGAACTTGAATTACAAACTAAACATTTTATTAACTCCATGCGTGATACAGCTATAGAGGCTACACCCGTATTAGGTGAGAAAGTCGTACAAGAGATCAACTATCCCCTGGCGATTCGGGAATTGATAAAAGAAAGGCGTAGGAAAAGACGCGTATGGCATAGAACCAGAAACATTATTGACAAAAGAGAATTTAATCGGGTAAGTAATAAAGTTAACCGATTAATTAAAGAACATAAAGAAGCTTGTACTGAATATTATTTGAAAGGACTGGGTCCTGAAGCTGACAAAAATTATTCTCTTTGGAAAGCTACTAAAAGATTCAAGAGGCCAATAATCCAAGTGCCACCTATAAGGAACATAAATGGAGAATGGGTGCGACGTAACGAAGAAAAAGCAGAACTATTTGCACAACATTTGGCATCAGTATTTCAACCACACGACATACAATCTAGGATTGATCCTAAACCAGTCTATAGATCTCCATCAAATATCAGAAGTGTCACCCCACTTGAAATTGCACAAGAAATTGACATGAATCTGAATCCCAAAAAGTCACCTGGAATTGATGACATTTCGCCAAGGATGTTTAAGGAGTTATCAAAGAGGGCAGTGACTATGTTAACATATATATATAATGCTTGCTTTCGACTTACATATGTGCCTGAGTGTTTTAAGGTTGCACAAATAATCATGATAAAAAAACCAGACAAACCAGCCGAGCAAATGGGCTCATACAGGCCGATCTCTTTGTTACCTACTATTTCAAAGTTGTTTGAGAAGTTGTTATTGAAACGACTAAGACCAATGATCATTATACCTGACTTCCAGTTTGGATTCAGGAATAAACATTCGACAATTGATCAAGTTCATCGCGTGACTGCAAAGATAGAACAAGCACTTGATTTCTAGATGTATCACAGGCTTTCGATAGAGTGTGGCATGAGGGTCTTATCTACAAGATAAGTAAATTAGTGCCAAAAAATTACTGCCAATTGCTCGAGTCGTATCTCTCCAAACGAATATTTAGAGTATCACATGAAGTAACATACTCCAACTTTTACCCAGCCATAGCAGGGGTGCCCCAGGGTAGCGTATTAGGACCCATCCTATATCTACTTTACACTTCTGATATACCGACAACGGAAACAACCTTCATTGGAACTTTTGCTGATGATACCGCAGTATTGGCATCAAGCGAATCGCAGAAGCAAGCAGTAGAATACTTACAGCACGCACTCGATAAAATCAGCCAATGGACCAGGGATTGGAAAATAAAGCTTAACGAGCTGAAATCAGTACATGTAACATACACGTTGCGGCACAAAAATAGCAACATCCATACATTTCTCAATGGGGTACAAATTCCCCAAGCTGAATCCGCAAAATATCTCGGATTGCATCTCGATTCAAGATTGAACTGGAAATATCACGTTAGAGAAAAAGCAGAGCAAATGAAAATGAAACAACATGAGATGTACTGGCTAATAGGAAGACATTCTAAGCTTAGCCTGTACTGTAAGCACCTGATCTACGAAACAATAATTAAACCAATTTGGACGTATGATATCCAGCTCTGGGGCTGTACTAAATGATCAAATCGTTTAATTATTCAACGTTATCAAAACAAATTTCTACGTACAATAACGAATGCTTACCGCTACGTAACCAACGAGGAATTACACAAAGACCTAAATGTCAAATGGATTGATGAAGTGATCCAGGAATTTGCAATCAAACATGAAAGAAGGTTACTGCAACATACCAACAGTGAAGCAATACAACTTCTTGACATAACACAAGAACTGAGACGCCTTAAAAGAATTAAACTGCATAAGCTAGTCATCTAATAAATAAAGTTTCATTATTGGGAGCAGAATATTGATTTCTGTAAACCTACACTCGCTCCACTTATTAGTTTCAAATAAGTACGTTATTATCTTTAGTAATCATTTGATAAAATCATTTGATAAGATTGTACTATTTAAATAAATAAAAAAAAAAAAAAAAATTCAGTATTACACACGATATGTTTTCATTATAAGTTAGGCGCGGTTCAAGGGAGGGATATGGAGGGGCCATTTTATCTAAATTCAATTAATTTTTTTACTATTATGCTCTTGGTCGCAACCTGTAGCATCTGCAAAAAACTATTTGTGCGTACACCAATTTGCACAGCACTATTGGTATAACCCGAACAACTAAATTCTCAGATAGTTTTCCAAATTAATACATAAATTACCTTAGAGCTCCTCGTAATGAGGCTGTTAGTTCCTACGGCTAAAAGTGGTATACTTTTGAAGATCATTAAATGTCCAATTTTAGCATTAATGTATTAAAATGATTAAAATTTGATTACGCAATTTTTTTAAAATTAGAGCAATAAAATGGGGACTATATAGCGCAATTGACAATGATCTTCAACAAAGGTGTAGAGGGTTTTAAAAGGTAGTACATCGGAAAAAACTTTTCAATTATGGGCCATATTTCAGTTAATTTCAGTTGCTATAATAAAAGCAACTTTCCGGGAACTTGGGAGGGACCAAGAGATTTAAAAAATTAGATGATTAATGGATCGTCTAATACTATTCCTTCTCGAAAAACTATTAAAAAAATTTATTTCCTTGATTACGTGAGTTTTGATGCCAAATTCCGCTAGAAACATGATAATTGAAAAAACAAATCAAATCATGGGAAAGTTTCCAAAAAAACTTGCTAATTGTGAGGCAATATACCATTTCATCAGAATAAAATTTTGATTGTTTAATTTTTTATTATGGTGGATTCGAGTTCAGTTTGTCGCAAAAAATTATAATATATATATATTCAAGTTATCTGCCATTGAGCAGATGAAAATTCACATAGATATTCTCAGGAAATATTCATAATAAAAATTGCCCCGACTGCGATGAAATTGAATTTTCATGACGATTAGAGTATAATTGGAAAAATTTTTGTTCCGTCAAATGGATGTTCCAAAATCGGTTAAATACTCAGGAACAATATATTTCTCCTCATACAAATGACCATTTTATTAAATGTATGCGTGATTGTTCAGCATGGCATACAACCGTAGAGAATACCCATGTGAATTTTCATAAAAATTTTTAAATTTTTTAGAAAATGGTCATTTGTACGGGAAATATATTATTGTTGGAGTACTTTTCAATTTTGTTGCGTCACTTCAATAGAAAAACCTTATATCAGCTTATAGTTAAAATATCATAAAAAAAGTATTCGAGTGTTTGTGAATTAACTGGAAAATTCCCTAGCTTTTTAAAAAAGAGCGATAAATGGAATTTAAAGAGATTACACAGGTTTACAATTTTTTGAGACAAATCCGGCATAACAAAAAAATGGAAATTTAAAATATCGTTTATTGGACCTATTTTTTAATTCAATCGCAAGCAGTGCGCTGTCAAAAATATTATCTGTGTTTTTATTCAACCTGAGAAATTTTACTCTGCACACTGTGTTTTTATTTGCGAACGGTGCTTAAAACCGCGCGCATACTTGGTTCTTGGTTCTTTAAATTTTACTCTGAAATGAATGTATGTAAGTGTACTACTTATGTAATTTCGTGGTTTGTGGAGTAATAATAATATAATATTTATTAAATGTGTTTAAGCTAATGCTTTTATACACATGAATATTTACAATAATCATATTATTAACTTATAAAATTAACACAAAAAAGAGAAAAAGTAATTAATCAAAGCAATAAACTAAATTAAATATCTACAAATATGTAGATTAATTATTTGCATTTTGATTTTCCATAATTAATTGTAAACAAGATTTCTTAAATATACTAAGAGAACTGATGTTTTTTAGTTCTATTGGCAAACTATTCCATTTAATAATTGCATTTATTAGTACAGAATTATTATAAACATTTCTTTTACTAATAGGCAAATTAATGTTTCTTGTACGTAAAGACTTGGAAAAATTTAACTTTTTATACAAATATAACGGTAAACCTGAGTTAACCAGTTGAAAAATAAAAACAGATGTTCTATAATCAAATAATTGAAACAAATCATATCCAAGAATTGAACACCTAAACTCCGAGATATGAACGGGATATAAGGTCATGAACGTATCTAGTGCAATTATTATACGTAAATAACTTCAAGTAAACTTTTAGAAAAACTGTCACATTGATTGTAGATAACATCACAATATGTGAACATTGGCAAAACCAAACTTTTAATTAAATATTTACGAAGGTTAACTGGACAAAACTTTCTAATCAATTTAAGGGAATACAAGGCATAATTAACCCTCTGCCAAAGAGAGCTAATATGATCATTCCACGTTAGTTTAGAATTCAAAAGCAACCCTGAATCATTAACCACTGGAACAAAGGATATAACATCATCATCTAAGAAAAGTGTAGGTGTAACATTGTGTCGAACATTTTTTGAGAGTAATAAAGCCTTACTTTTAATTGGATTTAATGATAACGAATTATTTTTAGCCCACAAAGAAACATTTTTAAGATCTGTGTTAAGTTTAATCACTATCTCATCTAGCTGTGATAAATGACCACCAATATAAAGTTGTAAATCATCAGCATAAAGATGAAACCGGCAATTCAAAATTTTCCATGGTAGATCATTTATGTACAAAGAAAAAAGTAACGGACCTAAGACCGACCCTCGAGGTACATCTACTACCATTTCACTAATATTTGAATGGTCAATACCATACTTCACAAATTGTTTACGATTACTCAAATATGAGTATATTAGATTAATAGCCGAATTAGAAAATGTATAATACAAATGTAACTTCTGAAGCAAATTAATATGATTAACACAATCAAATGCTTTAGAAAAATCTAGTAGGACCAAAATAGCAACCGAATTTTCCTTGTCCAAGATAGCAGACAAATCATCAATAATATTAACAAGAGCAGTAGTGGTACTGTAGCCTGATTTGTACCCCGACTGAAACTCACTTAGGAAACTAAGCCTATGAAGATGTTCCTGCATTTGACGTTGCATGATTTTTTCCAGAACTTTTGACAGAGCAGGCAAAATACTAATGGGACGTATATCTCCTATATTGGAAATTACATCCTTCTTTGGTAACGGAATTATGGACGCCACCTTCCATAGATCAGGAAAAACAGATTTTGTCAGACATTGGTTAATAACAAAAGTTATAAGAGGGAGAAATAAATCAATAGAAAGTTTTAAGACTTTAAAATCTACCATATCATAAGCCAATGAATCAGATTTAATTTCACGAATAACATTTAAAACAATATTTTCATCAACACAATCAAAAACAAAATTATCACCTGTAAAATGATCAGATTTAGCATCAGGTAGTGGTAAAACACGCAAGGAATCACGAAATTTAGTGATTCCAACCAAAATTTCTTCTGCTGAAAAGTCAATTCTAGCATCACTAGTGACGCAAGAAACCCCCAATTTTTTTAAATTATTTCAAGTTATTTTGGAATTTTTCAAATTTCCAAAATAATATCTTTGTTTGGCTTGGTTGATGTATATATTTGTTTTATTTCTAAAAAATCTAAAAGATTGTAAATCATTATGTAATCCAAACCTTTTATGTTTTTTAAAAGCTAAATCTCTACGTTTCATTAATTTAATAATATGAGCATTCAGCCATGGTGCAGTAGAGCATTTATTTATAACACTTTTACAAGGCACACAAGTCTGGTCTAAATGTAAAAAGTTTGAGTTGAAATTGGCAACAATATCATCAACCTCAGAATAGTATTACATGGTTTGCCAATCTAACAAAAAGAAATTTTCATTAAAATCTAGTTGATTAATCGCCTTATAATCAGAAACAACAGTATACGATATCTTACTCCTGGTGTTACAAAACTTATAACTTGCAAATATTAAATTATGATCTGAAATAGCAGGAACTTCAATTTGCCCAAAGGAAATAATATTATGTTTATCAGGCTCATAAACAATAATCAAATCTAAATGGTTGTTAGTTCTAGTACAAGTTAGTAATATACAAGATATTTTTGTTCAGCAAAAATATCTTGTATATTAACTATGTCACCTGAATAAACAGGAGAAGGGTTATAAATAATCAAAATAAGTATTTTTTCAAATACTCCAACAAGCTCAGAAGATAAGAACTCAACTTTACCTACAGAATTAGAAGAAAGTTTGTTAATTTTTAAGGAGGAACGATAATAAATACAAACACCACCTCCACGGGAATCAGTACGATCAGCTCGCAGCAATTTGTAGTTGTTTATTTGGAATGACTTGTTTCTATTTTTCTTAGTGAGCCAAGTCTCAGACAAAGCAAAAAAATCAAATTGATAAATATGTAAAAGAATAGTTACATCATTAAAATGTTTCACCAAACTTCGAACATTTAAATGACCAAATGTCAAACAAAACTTTTTATTTACAGACAAATTATTAAATGGAATAGTTGTGTTATTGCTTATCATAAAAGAATTATTTAAAGTATTATTTAAGATGGATTGGGTATAGATGCCGACGTCCAAAACTTTACTTTTGCAGGTCGAGTTGACCAAAAATTTGCGAAAGGTTTAATATATACACCATAATAGGCCAGGTAGCAGGATCCAGAGCTTTCACTTCCAAATCATCTCTACACCCCAAACATACGTATTCCAATTTCTGTATGTTAGAATTTTTCGGAATCAACTTATGTACTTTGCAAACTTCAGTTTGCAAACAGGATTTAGCCATACCCAAGATATCTTCTTCCTTAGTAATAGGATCAAACCGAGAAAGATGTATCCAAAACATCTTAGGAACATGAATAGTTTTAATACCAAAGTTCTCAACTGACTCATTAGTTCCATGAATCAACTTTGTAGGTATGGTAGGTGTAGAAACATTAATAGTATTACCAGAGCACGGTACATCTAAACACTTAACTTCCGTAGAAACAGAATTAAATATTTGTTGTTCACACTCTGCAGGTTCAGGCATAACGGAAATAGAGCCACTGGACATTACTACTTCTGCAAATGTCTGTGAACTTCCAGGGTCCAATGTTGATAAAGTAACAAATTCATCTTGAATGTAGGTTGAAGATGTTGTTATATTCGTAGAATCAACATCTGACCGAATAGGTGGATTAATAATTTCTTCTATAGAATTAATAGCACCAAATGTGTTACAAAAATTCTTCTCCATAAAATCAGTTGACACAGAGGATGTATCATCACACGATGCAATATTTGTTGTTAATGGCCTAATAACACTCGGCAGACCATGTATAATAGCATCAGGAATTCGTTTATCCTTAATATTAAGTAGCTCCAACACATTCTCAATTAGAAGTCTATTTAATTTAGATTCTTTCAACAAGTCTTGATATAAAGAGTCTTGATTGTCCCACGATTTGGCTTTTATATATATATTCTTAAAAGATCGGTTACTCACCAATTCTTTGCAATCATCACAAAACCAAAGAATGTTTCCACATTTAAAGCTTTGCCGGTAACATGCACGATCCACAGCAGCACAACTCAAATGAAAAAATTTTTCACAAAAACCGTCACATCCAATCTTGTCCACACCAACAGCCAAAAAACATTTTCCACATTCCATTTTACAGACTTTACAAGTCAAATAACATATAAATATAATATACGAATGAACTTGTACCACTTGACTAAGTAGTATAGAAAACGTACATAAATATATTTTTTACATTGAAAATTGTTACAATCAACACTACGATAATTTTACAAAATTTAGAAGGACATTAGACGTAGTTCGATAGTTATAGTGTTATAGATAATTTGTGAAAAATTCCAGTACCACCCCCAGTACGATACAACAAATATTTTTTTTTTTTTTTTTATACCTAGTTTTATTTCTAAAAAATATAAAGTAATTACATAAAATGAAAAGTAAAAAATCATAAATAAAACTAGTTTAGTAGTCTCCTTATTAAAGATAATGTTTCGGAGCTACGATTCAATTACAAAAAATATTTAAAGAATAAATTAATTACACTATTACAAAATTAAAATATTAATTATAAATATTATTATTTCTATTCGGGTACTGTTTCTATTCGGGTACTTTATTTTTATTTCTTAAATCAAAAGAAGAAAATTATTAAGATGGAAAAAATTATTGTAATTTGTTGATAATTGTTCATAACAAAAAAATTGACAAACAAAATGGTAAAATGTTCATTACAAATATACTTCCATGTTACTAACGGTAAATAGCCAATCCTTTAATAATTTGCAAAAATCATTAACATTATTTGTTAAAGAAAAATTTGACGGTAATTGACTATATAGTTTAGGAGCGGTATATTCGAATTTTTTTTTTAAAATGTTCCTTATTAGGACGAGGAATATTTATTCTATTAATGTTGCGTAAATTATATGAAGCACTATTCAAATTACTAACTGTACGATTACCGCTAATTAAATAAAAAGCTTTTAATACTTTAAATACATATAAATATCGAAGCGGCAAAATTTTGAGTTTCACAAATAACGGGAAGGATGGAGTCAACCTTGGTTTAAAGTTAATTATTCTCAACACTGCTTTCTGAACGGACATCAACGGTCTAATATTGGATAGGTAAATTCCGCCCCAACAAGTAATTCCATATCTCAAATGTGAGTCAACTAATGCATAATATATGCATTTTAGGAATACCGGACTACAAATATTCCGAAGATAGTAAAAAGTTCTGATCAAAAAAAATCAAAAAGTCATCCGTAATTTACTTTTTAAATTGTTCACATGTCTCTTGAAATTTAGTTTTGAGTCCAAATGCAAACCGAGATATTTAAAGGAGTATACGGTTTCATTTAGAATGCAAAGGGGGTCACAATTGGTAAGATTGCAAGATAACGAATGATAAATTAAACATGAATTGAATGCAGACGTTGTGCCACCTATGGAAAAATTCATAAGTTTAGACTTGCAACTGAGTATCATATTATGCACAAAGAACCACTTTTTCAACAAGACGACGTCGTACTTAATATCATGTTCAAGCGAATGTATATTAAAACCAGAGTAAAGTAATGCCATATCATCCGCGAACGCGACGATATTGTCACGTAAATCCAGGCTGAAAATTGAATTACAATAGATTAAGAAAGATCAGTGGCCCGAGAACTGATCCTTGTGGAACACCAACATTAACTAGTTTCTCATCACTAAACTTCCCATTAACACAAACAGTTTGCTTACGATTGACAATATACGATTTAAACAAATTCAAAGCGACACCTCGTATACCAATATTGTATAGCTTCGATAATAAAACACTATTAAGGCTTTTTCCGTTGAAGAATTCCTAATAAAACCATACTGTCGTACGTCAAGAAAATTAATTTTATCAAGATAATCTAACAATCTATGTTTAATTATTTTTTCAAAGATTTTAGAAAAAGTGCTCAAAAGAGTAATAGGGCGATAGTTATTCTTATCTTACTGAGAACCTTTTTTGAAAAGCGGTTTTACAACACCAACTTTAAGTAGTTCCGGAAAAACCCCTTCTGACAAACAAGAATTAAAAATAAAAGTCAACACATGAACCAGACTACTAATTTAATTTTTGATTATATTATGTGAAACTTCGTCAAAGCCGTATGAAGTACTATTTTTTAAATCACGAACGATCGCAAAAATTTCCTCTTCACAAACTGGGAAAAAGAAGAAATTTTGGTAATTGCAGTTAGAGAGAATTAAGTTATCTCTAACAGACTCCTCTATATAAACCGTTTCATGATTAGCATATTAATATTCATACTCACACTCTAGTCCTCACACGAATTACAGCTTAACGGGATCTGTAAAAAATTGTTTAACTGTGTAACAAATTTCGATTTTTATATCTTCAGGCTGAATGAACCATTTATTAACAAAATAATTACACTAAGCGGTATTTTCGGTACTTCGGTCCATATATTAAACAAAAATTTTGTAAATTTCAATTAATTTAATAAAACTTTGTATGACGTAAATATGCTAACCGTATAAAACCTGACTAAAATATCGATAGCACAGATTAAATGAAAATAATTTATTATGTACGAAAACCACTCGCCAACCGCACCATTTCATTATATAAAATATAAATTGATACTTAAACAAAACAAAATTCATTAAAAATTTAATATTCTAAATATTTTTTTTCTGTATTCTAATTTAATCCAATTAATAATAAAACCGCAGTTTAATATGTTCAGTGGTTAAAAATCAAAATTAAAATGTATACATTTTATTTACTACAAACAAAAATTTTAATAATTAATTCCTTGAAAAAAAAAAACATAAAATTAAATTAAATTAAATATGTAGATTTATATAAAATTATAGACAGTTATCGCTTTATCAAGAGCTTTTTAATAAACAACCGTAATAATAATATTTATAATTAATTAGATACATTTTATCATTCAAGTGTATGGATAAAATATTATGAATTTTTATTGTATACAGTGTTGAAAATACTGCTCTAAACCTAAATTTCTATGTACATAATATTATCATACAGCCAAACAGATATTAATTACGAAATAAGTCGGTAATACAGCGAAAATAAAACTTTTTCTAATCTAATGAAAAATTAAGCTTCGAATAAAAGCATAAATTGTGATTCATTGTTAGTTATGACAAAAATAATATGTCAAGTATTATATCCGTGTAGTTTGTCCTAACTTTGTCCTAAAATCCAAAAACAAACGAGTGACCGCAAAATTCGCCCGTTTTTGCATAGTCTGTAGCAAGAACGGAAAAGGTCGTACAGAGATCCCGTGAGCTTAAATTGACCGTCTTAAAAAATGTGGGTGAGCATAACTCGATTTTTTCAATATTGAGTCAATTTACCCTTACTTGAGGGGTGGAAACTACCCCCAGAAGAAAGAAATGGGAAAACGGTTGGGAAGTTTTCGGCAATAGGGGTGGTTTTCCCCCACCCAGGGGTGTGTGTTTTACCCTGAGGATATTTGGAAGACCATTTCTGATGTAACTCTAACCATGAAGTTCCAAGCATTTTTATCAAGAACTTCCCGACCGTTTTCCCATTTCTTTCTTCTGGGGGTGGTTTCCACCCCTCAAGTAGGGGTAAATTGACTCAATATTGAAAAAATCGAGTTATGCTCACCCGCATTTTTTATGACGGTCAATTTAAGCCCACGGGGACCTCTGTACGACCTTCCCCGTTCTTGCTACAGACTACGCAAAAACGGGCGAAAAAATTGTGTTTTTTGTGGTTACTCTTTAGGTCAAACTTCACGCGTGTGTCCACGAGCGTAAATTTTGTCCTAAAATTGTTCTGACTATTTTATTATGAGTATGTATTAGTTAATGTCTCGTTATAATGAATTATCATATTTGTAATATTTGAACATACGTATATAAACAAATTTGAAATAAAGGTATAGTGAAAAAATCGTTATCATTTCTAATTCAGCGACTTATTTATTGGCCAAGCAGCAATATTGTAAATGATTTTAAAAATATGAAAGAGTGTCTATATTGTGGCTTATATCAAACTTCCTTTATCAAGAATATGTATGTATACTGAATTTAAACTTGGTCGTTCAACCATCGATGATGCACCACGATCTGGACGCCTAAATAAGACTGTGACTCCAGTTACATGAGATAGCTAACATTGTAAAGATATCAATGGGACGTGTTGGTCATATTTTGCACGAACATTTATCCATGAGAAAGCTGTGTTCGAAGTGAGTACCGCGTTTGCTCACAATGGATCAACAAGGATAACGCGTCATGATTCCGTGCGCTGTTTGAAGCAGTTTGAGCGCAATAAAAAGGATTTTTTATGCGGTATATGACAATGGATGAAACATAGATCATCCGGAGCGACCAAAAGCACAGCTGTCGGGTGTAAAGGTTATGGCGTCTGTATTTTAAGATACACATGGTATAATATTTTTTGACTACCTTGAGAAAGGAAAAAAAATCAACAGCGAATATTATATCGGGTTATTGGAAGGAACAAATCGCTGAAAAACGACCACAAATGAAGAAGAAAAATTGCTCTTTCACCAAGATAATGCACCACGTCACAAGGCCATAGCAACAATAATAAAATTAACGAAATAAAAAAAACGAATGTGAAAATAACGAATTTCACATTGAATTGCTTCCGCATCCGCCATACTCGAGATACATACTCGAGATACGAGATTTGGAGCCAGCGATTATTACTGGTTTGCAGGCCTCAAAAAATCTCCAGCGAAAGAAATTTAGCTCCACTAACTACAAAAATCAGCTCAAGTTTCAATTCAGCCTCAGTTTTTCGAGTGATTAACAACACTGTGATCGAGGACCTTGAGATTTTTGCAGATGTACCATTCGTTTTATCGGCAATGATCGAAAATTGGCTCTTGAAAAAGTTCTCTATGAGTCTGTCGTAAGGATTGACTAAGCGGTTTGAAATTGCGGACTTAAGCTTTTCCTATAAATTGACGGTCCCCTTGATTTTTGCCCGAAACTGGTTTTCGTGAAATGGCCGCTTACTAGGAATTAATAAAATAAAAATATGAAAAAAAAACGAAAACGCAAGTCAGGTGGCTGAAATTGTGAATAGTGTCTATGGTCTCGATACTGATCACAGCCAACTATGCGCAATTTTGGTTTCGTTGATTCTGTTCTGGTAATTTGCGTATTAAAAATGTACCACGCACTGGAATGCCTATCGTCGAAAATGTCGATAAAATCCTGGAAATCGAAATAGACCGGCTTTTCAGCTGTCGTAGCATCGCTCAGGAGCTGAAGATCGCCCTTCAAAAAGAACCTCGATGTTTGGGTATAGACGAGTTGACGCAAAAATCTTGATGGGTCGTGATTCTATTTGCAAATATTGGACCAAACGGAAGAAAAACGAGCCATTTCTAAACCGGGTGGTAACTGGCGACAAGAAATGGGTCATTTTTGAAAATATCAAGCGGAAACGATCATGTTCGAAGGTCAGCAAGGCGGCCTAAAAGCGACCAAACAACGAATGAACTGCACCGATTGAAGGCAGCAATCGACCCGAAGCGGCCATAATCACCCAAAAGGAGAGGTGTTTCGTTCCACCAGGATAACGCCAATCCCCCCTCACACGTCCATGATGACCCGCCAAAAGCTCCGGAAGCTAAGTTGGGAAGTTATTATGCATCCACCGGACCTAGCACCAAGCGATTATCACCTCTTTTTTTCCATGGCAAGCACTCTTGGTGGTGTAAAAATGGCCTTAAGAAAGGCTTGTAAAAACTGGCTATATCAGTTTTTCGTTAATAGGGGCAAGTCATTTTAGAAAAACGGCATAATGAAATTGCCTTCTAAATGGCAAAGAGTTATCGAAAAAAACGGCTGATATTTGAGCCAAAATGGATGATTGTAGATTATTTTTCCCCATCCATATATTTTTTTTTATGTATTAGGTGTGCACGTAGAAACTGTGCTTTTTTTAGTCGAATTCACCTTTATTGAAAATATAATTGTTACAAAAATCAAGTATTGAATTATTCGTCATTACTATATATTTGATCTTTTGCCATTTATCAGGTAGATAATGAATGCCTTCGCGATAGAAACTTGGTGGTTTCGAAGCAAAACAGTCATCGATCCATTTTTGAACATCTTCAACTTTCATGTTCCGCTGGGCTTTGAAATATAACGACATCGACCTGAATAACTAATTATCAAAGGGAGCCAAGTCTGGAGAATACGCCACATGCTATAAAACTTGCCAGCCAGAGACGTTGAGTTCCTGGGTCGATTTTTCTGTATATTTTTGACCCTTAAATTGTCATTTTTCCTCCAGAGCATTATATAATTCGATAATTGCACAGTTTGACCAGGTTCAAGAAGTTCGTAGTAATTAACTACTTTCCAATCCTACCAGACACACAATAACACTTTTTTTTCTAAAGTTGATGCCTGGATCAACCCATTCTTTTTCCGCGTTTACGATTATCGTACAAAATCCACTACCAAGAAAGGAAATTCATGACATCTGTATGAACGCAGATACATCTGCACCCTTCGGTTTCTGTTTTCTTCGGTCTGTTTATGATGAACCCATTTTACTTTCTTCTCTATTTTTCACATTGCGATTACATGATTCTTGAGTTGTGAATATTCGTCTTCAAATTAATTTTACTACACTTGGATGTGGATCGTTCTCAGTCCATGTTTTTTAATCCCAATTTCTCTATCTTGGATACGTTTACAGAACGCAAAAGCTGCTTTTGGAAATCGGTTCTGCTACAGCTTCAGCCATCCCTTAGTATCAATATACAGCCGGATTCATTTGGAGTTACCCAGGAAACAACTCGATTCTTTTCGATTTTTCTAGGTCTAAATTTGGGGGAAACAAAAAGTACGGGGTACTGCGTAGGGACCCGGGTTCCACTTTCTTTTTTTTAAGTTCAAACGTTTTCTATAAAAATTGCCTGAAGGATGTTTCGAGTGCCAGGAATTGGTTGGATTGGGTCTCGGATTAAGGAAATTATGTTTAGAGTATCCTGCGTTGGAGCCCAGGTTTCGTTTCTAATTTTTTTTCTAAATATCAACATTTTTGGTAAAAAATATTGAAAGTGGGTTTTTAAGTACCAAAAATCAATTGTGCTAAGTCAAAATTTCGGGAAATAAAATGTACAGGTTCCTTCGTTGGGACCCGGGTTCCACTTTCTTTTATTTCAGTTCAAACGTTTTCTAACGTCTAAATTTCGGGAAACAAACTTCCCACTATCGATAAAAATAGCCCTAAGAATGTTTTCGAGTGCTAGAGAGCGATTGCGTTGGGTCTCAGCTTAAGGAAATTTTGTTTACATGGTCCTTCGTTGGGGCCTTTTCGATAAAGTTTTCGATAAAAATTGGTGAAAGGCGAATTTTAAGTACCAGTAATCGATTGTGTTGTTCTTTCCCAATTTCGAGAAAACATTTACAAGGTTCTCCCTCGGGACCCGGGTTCCATATTATTTTTTATAGTTCAAATATTTTCGATAAAAATTGCCGAATCTATGTTTTCGAGCAAGTGGAATTTATTGCGCTGTTTTTCAACTTTACTAGGCGCGTTTACTGGGCCCACTGTCGAGGCGCATGGCCCGGGTTCAGTTTTTAATTTTTTCTAAGTCAGACGATGGAATTGTTGAGAGGGTTTTCGTGAACCACTAATCGATTGCGTTTAGTCTCAATTTTGGGTTAACTTGTTTATAAGGTCCACCGTCGGGGCCTTTAAAATTATTTCATTGTTGAACGGTTTTAATAGAATTTGCTACAAAAATGGGGTTTCGAGTACCAGGAATCAAATGCATTGGGTCTCAGCTTCGGGAAAACTAATCTACAGGGTACTCCTCCGTCGGAACCCTAGTTCCATTTTAATTTTATTTTATATGCTGAATGCACACTTTTAAGCACCAAAAATAATTTGCGTTTGGTCTCAGTTTTTAAATATCAATACCAACTGCAAGCCGTTCAATCTATACTCGAAAATCACACGGAAGGTATTACTGAAAATGAGATATTTCCATAAAAAATCATAGAATTTCTCTGTATGTAGGTTGAATGATAGAGGACTCTTCAACGAGTCTAACGATATACATCACGGTACTATTATTCGTTTTTGTGTGTTTGAAAGATTACGTCTTTGGATTTCGCTTAAAATCTTTGGCAATGCCTTAAATTTCATTTGTAGAAGTTCTTATTCGTTCAATATCAATAGTTTCTATATTTGTTGAATCGCGAAATTTATTTGTATATAAATCTAATTTTACGCACAACACCATCTTATGGTCATTAAATATTTTTCTGCAATTAAAAAGGTAATATACGATACCTTTATACCCAATTTAGAGAGAGTTTAACCAATACATACGCATTTCAAAAGGTAAGGACAAAATTACGACATACTTCACACACGTGTTTTGTTAATTTACGTTCCCTAACTGCTTTTGTATTTTCTATTAATTATTACGAATATTAAAATGCATTATAGCGAGAGATTAACTAATACATTCTCGCGATAAAATGTAGGACTTTAGGACGTACTTCACACCCGTCAAGTTTTTTTTTTTGGTTTTATGTATTTTATATATTTTTATGTGTCTTTGGTTTGATAGCCGAAAATAAACAAATTCGAAAATGTTGATCAACATTTTTCAGCCGAAAGTTACCGGACGATTTTTAAGCAGAATTATTTTTTTTCTGTAATGAAATTTATTGATTGCTTTTAGTTCTTATTAAAAATAAAAGTTTTAGTTTACAAATGTTATGTCTACTATAGAGCCCGCCTCTGCCACCCCCTGTATGTATAATTTGACAAATTTTGATTGTTTAACTTCTTACAAATTTATTGACTGGTTCGGCCGTCTGGGTTGATCTAAATTCGCATTGACGCGACAATAGCCATTTGATAGGTCCTAATGCCTGTTAACACTAACCAAGTTTAAAAAATGCACATTTTACAATTGGGCTATTGTTGGCATGTATTAATACGTATCAAATGGCCATAGTGCAATGCGCCAGGCCATTCAATGAATTTTCAAGAAATTGAACAATCGAAGTCTTGTCAAATTACACCCCCGTATCCCCATCAGAATTTCTTCACAATACGGGTAGAACTAACAAGAATTATGGCTTATCAAATGGCCATTGTGGTATCAATCCCGAGTTAGGGTAACCAAGAGTACTAGTGGTCATAGTAGTTTTCCATGCAACACTTCAAATTTAAATAAAAATTAACCAAGATTGGCGAAAAAAATCGAATTGCATAAACCGTTCGCGAGATACCATCGGTACAGATTTTCAGTTGGTCGAACAATCTTCTTTTAACTTTGGTCTTACAAACTAAGTTATTGCAATCCTGATAAACACGTTTTGATAAAATTCCCAATGTCTTCAAAAGATCAAATCAAAATATAAACATTACATACTTTACTTTCTCGCGTCTCATTCAAACTAGAAATTAGTTCATTTGCAGGGCTGCCCATTTTTTTTTTATATACCAGTATATGTTACGGCTAATCGCTATATCCCTTTCCTGACCCGCATACACAATTGTGTATGTAAATTTCGATTACCACAAACGAAGATGTCAAACATAGAATTAGGTGGTAATTGAAGACCAGTGTACACATTTGTGTAAACCACTTAATTTTGTTTTCGTCCGAAAAATAACAGTATCTATGATAAAATAATTAATATGTTATCAAGAACAAATAAATTATATGTTATATTTTGTTAACAAATTATTATGCTTTTTTCAAAAAGAATTCCAATTTAACTAAGATCCGTTAAAATACGGAAGACATAACAACCTGTCATAATTTACATACACATTTGTGTGTGGTGAACTTAAATTGACACAAAAAAAAATATTTTTTTGATCTCGAAAGGGATATAAGATAGCGGAAATTTGACAGCAAAAAATAAGAGATCACGCTGCTCACCGCAAGTGGCAGCACTATCACTAAAGAGAATTAATTTTGTTATCTAATTACCAGCGGAGTTTTGTTATTCAGTATGTATCTCTTTTTTCACTAAATAACACATCTCAGTGGAATAAAATATTAAAAGTGATCCTTAAAATTGATTGATATCCGAGTAAAGGAACTTGGTAAATGAAATCGAGAATTTAACAATATTCTGTTTTTACGCCATGTCCTAAGGAATAACGATTAAATTTGGATAGTGGAATTGATCAGGGATTTTAAAGTAAGTTTTGGTACAAAATTCTAGGACCTCAGGGACAATTCGGACAAAAGGTATGGATTAGAATTTTCACTATAATTTTTCAGTTTTTAGCCAAAATAACTATCTTATATGGCCGCAGAAAATCCAATGGAAAATGAAATGATCTGACAAATATAAAGAATTTTAGAGCAAATTATTTTCGAATGCAGAAATTTCCCCCGAGTTCGAAAATAGGGGCTCAGGAATATTAAAAACTACGAGAGGGGTGATTTTGAATCTAGATGACTTTTGTCAAGAGTTCAGTAACTTAGTAATGGAGAACCTGTGTTATCAGGACCTATGTTAATAGTAATTGGATAAAAGCGGATGATGTTTAAGTATTTATTCTGGATTATTGGTATAGTAAAAATTCCTGCACTTGTCACGTTGGGTTGGGGGGACAAGGAGTGTCAAGAATTTTATTTAGTGTACTACCGGTTCTTCTTCTAGGCGGTTTTTCGAGAAGCTAGATTTGGCATATAAAGGTGTGGAGCGATACTTTCACATAAGTAGCATTAATTTATTAGTATAGGAACTTTGCAATTATACATGTTGAAATATTTGCCTCCCATCTTACATAAATCCTGCGTACAGCACGAACTATAAATATAAATGTGTATATACACCCGAAACAAGTCATTTTCATTCTTGGTTAGCTACATTATATATTATGCTTTATGTACATATAGTGATGAGTTGTTTGTAAGCCACAACAGCATACATAACAATTCTATCTTTTTGATATACGCAAAAATTTACTTTAATTTTATTTTCTATTTATTTTGAAATAAGTTTAGTGTAACGCTGATGGGTGTTATGTATTTTGAAATACACACATACGCCACACATCGAAGAGGGTTATGCTTGGGTGATATTTTGGCTTTTTTTTTATTTAATACTGTGCTGTGCGCTTTGTTTTTACATCATATCTGGTTTGGTTTTACAACGAACAGCCATATATGGATAATGGTGGTGTGTTATTTTTTAATTTAGTCGAAAAAAATTTAATTTTTATTGAAATGAATGGCTTAAAAGTTTATATATAAAATTATGTATGCTATTATACATACATATGCGACTTCATGTGTACTGAAAAAGACACACACACACACGAATGTACACGGTGCTTGTTTTAAATACATATATGATACTTTGTTATTAAAAAATAATAAAATTTATAAAATATTTTGTGAATTTTATGAACTGAAGTTGATTGACACGTCATAAAAGCAAAAATTCTTGTGTGACACATTTTCTGTGTGTGTTATACAAAAATTGTATATGGTTTTGATATTCGTTGATTTTCTATACACCAGCGGTATTAATTTTTTGTGATTTTTGCCATGTAAAATTGAAAACTTTGTTCTTTGTTCTTCTTTCCACATATGTACGTACAATATTTGACTACTGGCAATAAAGAAAATTGAGTGAACATGCATGCACAACATCATATACAGTGTAACTTTACACAAGATGAAAGATCCATAATTTAATTCAAACGATAGAAAAAAATTATCTTCGAAAAAAATACTTTTCGAGTTTCTGACTGGTATCAGGGAGCACAAAGCAAAATTCATATAAAAGCACAACTTTTTATGATATTTTATCACCAATATGCATATACACAGAGCTTGTATTGCAAAATTTTCTAGAGAGCTATTTCATCAGAACACATATTTGGAATATTTCCCTATAGAGTGCTGTTAGTTTGATATACTCTTTTTATCTAAATGAATTAACTTAGAAAATTCTTACAGAATTGAAGTCAACAATTTCACAATTACGAAATTAAAGATGAGAAATCTGCGGCGAAAATTTTCCATAAAAACATGAAAAAAATAGATGAAGTGATCAATGTTAGATTGGGCCGGAATAACGGAAAAGAATGAGTATTAGTATTGATTCTAAAATAAATACTGAATATCTACTATACAAAGAGTGTACGCTCCGTTAAAATCAACGGTGAACTTATTGCAGATGGCTATATGGTGACCTTATCTAATTCACTGTCATTGAAGTTATTCTATGATTTCAGTTGAAACTTTGTCATAACATATGTCAAAACAAAACGTCACTTTCTAATTGGTATTTTGTTGGTGTGGTTTACGATTGTAACTTATAAGCAAGGTTTGGAATTTCCATTTTAAAACTAATAAAAAGGATAATCCATTCAAATTTTGAAAACGGAACAAACTAAAAAAGGTCACTATGCGAGCCAATCTCTGAGTTTTTTGTTATTTGGTGTATCATTTTATACCGTATGGTACGTGATTTGTTGAACAATTTATAATAATGAATATTTTAGATTTTTTAATGTTAATCAATTTCTTTTGTTTTATCAATATTTATTATAAATATTGTTTCGATTTTAATATAAAAATAAATGCACTGGTAAAATTGCAAACTTCCAAAAATTTGTGTCCATGAAATAAAATTGTGTCCAAAAACTTCACAAAGAACACTCACGTAAATTTTTGCCCAAGAACTTTATACCGGTGATTATCTTAAGGTGCGACAATTGTGACGGATTATTTCGCTCAAGCTGTAAGACAATTGTTGGGTCCAATTTAGTCCTCCATCGTTAATTGCGAACTGGTATTGTTGTAGTGAATGCAGAAATCTGTACAGTGGTGCTAACTCAAAAGAAATTATAGTGAATGATGCTGATAAACAAGAAAATAAATTAACAGCTCTTTTATGCAGTGATATAAATGATATGAATTTTATTAAAACTGCGTCTCATACGACGTACATAAATCCCCCCCCCCCCCCCCCCCCAAAAAAAATCAACGAAATATGATGATATCTACATGCGTCTTTTGTATTGATGAGTATAAAGTTTTAAAACAACGGATAGATAAATTGGAGGCGGATAATAATTTTTGTACATAAAAGACTGTATGACCCTTAGAGCAATAATGCGGAGCAGTTAATAATGAAAATTCTGTAATAATAAAAAATCTGATTCTAAATCGGACATAAAATCAATTGTTGTGAATTTAGAGTCAGCTAATTTAAAAAAACTATTATTCCAATGTAAGAGAAACAAGCTAATTATTAGCACCGTTGATTTGCATGTACCTAAAGGGGCCAACGTTTATATACGCAAATTGGTTCCCAAATCAAGAATGACACATAATGTCAACAGTTTAAAGTGTTCAACAATTGGAAATATTGCTGGTACAGAATTAATAGTTACAGTACTGTTAAGAAGGATGATAAAGCCTTTCTTCATAAATAGTTTTTATGATTTTGATAAACTTAAGGTAAGTGTAATAAACAACAAGTAGTGTTATGTTAAGTTATTAACATTTTTTTATTTCTCTTTAAGTTTTGTAGTATTGTAAGTTATTTCTTTTTGTGCCAGCTAGATATGCTCAATTATAGACCGAACGTAATATTTTTTCGGAAATTTTTATTAATGTACCTGAGGTGTCGTTGTTTGAAATGAAATGCTGGTTTTGCAGCGTATATTGATATATCTTTAAATTTTGAAGCGTTTTTGGTATTAAGATAAATTTAATTATTAACAAAGTTTATTTTACTTTTCTGGGTTTTTATAAATTGCATGCTTTTTCGATTGATCTATTTATGAATGAACCAGATATGTGCTTAGAGATATGTTTAATAGTGATGTGATAGTTATTATGGAGGACATAAACATTAATTTGAGTTCCTAATGTCAATCTTGTGTTGATTATATATTATTGATGTCTTCACACGGTCTTTTATCCCTTATCGATCAACTAACTAGAATCGTAAATGATAGCTCTTCAATAATTGATCATATATTTTTGAGAGTTAAGCCGATCCTTCATTTTTCTCATTCAATCTTGGTTAAATATTTTCAAGTTACTGATTATTGTGCAACTTTTCTTATGTTGGAGATTCCTATTAGTTGTACCAGTATAAATTTGGCCAATTACAAAAGAATTAATTAATTAATTAATAATAATGAAGATAATTCACGAGTGTGAAGAAAATGCTAAACTTTTGCTAAATTCATTAATTGTGTTTGTATTAGTGATATTACCTGTGTAAGACGGAAAATTTTCGAAAATTAGAGTTACACAACCTAAGGTATATAGGGTGTTAGTTGGGGACCACATCAATTAGAAAATATAATCAAATGCTTCCCATCCAGGGAAGGGGGCAGGTAACAAAATTTAGTATTATGACGAAATATAATAAACATCCTCAGGCTGACTGAGATATCCCTAGAGATCTAAACACAACCTCAGGTATATAGGGTGTTAGTTGGGAACCATATCAATTAGAAAATATATTCAGATGCTCCCCATCCAGGAGAGGGGCAAGTTATTAAATTTAGTATTATGACCAAATATAATAAACATCCTCAGGCTGACTGAGATATCCCTAGAGATCTAAACACAACTTCGGGTACATGGAGTGTTAGTTGAGGACCATATCAATAAGAAAATATATTCAGATGCTCCCCATCCAGGGGAGGGGCACGTTAATAAAATTTAGTATTATAACCAAATATAATAAATATTTTTTGGCTTACTGAGATATGCCTAAAGATCTAAACTCAACTTCAGGTATATGGGGTGTTACTTGGGAACCATATTAATTAGAAAATATAATCAGATGCTTCCCATCCAGGGGAAGGGGCAGGTAATAAATTTAGTATTATGACCAAATATAATAAAAATGTGCAGGCTAAGTGAGATATTCACGAGTGTGAAGAAAATTCTATTAACTGGCCCCTCTCCTGGATGGGGAGAATCTGAATATATTTTCTAACTAAAATAGTCCCCAAATGACTCCTCATATACCTGAGGTTGTGTTTAGATCTCTAGGGATATCTCAGTCAGCCTGAGGATGTTTATTATATTTCGTCATAATACTAAATTTTATTACCTGCCCCTTCCCTCGTTGGGGAGCATCTGAATTTATTTTCTAATTGATATGGTCCCCAACTAACACCCCATATACCTGAAGTTGTGTTTAGATCTCTAGGGATATTTCAGTCAGCCTGAGGATGTTTATTATATTGCGTCATCATACGTAATTTTATGTACTTGGCCCCTTCCCTGGATGGGGAGCATCTGAATATATTTTCTAATTGATATGGTCCCCAACTAACACCCCATATACCTGAGGTTGTGTTTAGATCTCTAGGGATATCTCAGTTAGCCTGAGAATGTTTATTATATTTAATCATAACAAATCTTATTACCTGCTCCCTCCCCTGGATGGGGAGCATCTGATTATATTTTCTAATTGATATGGTCCCCAACTAACACCCCATATACCTGAAGTTGTGTTTAGATCTCTAGGGATATCTCAGTCAGCCTGAGGATGTTTATTATATTTCGTCATCATACGTAATTTTATGTACTTGCCCCCTTCTCTGGATGGGGAGCATCTGAATATATTTTCTAATTGATATGGTCCCCAACTAACACCCCATATACCTGAGGTTGTGTTTAGATCTCTAGGGATATCTCAGTTAGCCTGAGAATGTTTATTATATTTAATCATAACAAATCTTATTACCTGCTCCCTCCCCTGGATGGGGAGCATCTGATTATATTATCTAATTGATATGGTCCCCAACTAACACCCTGTATACCGGAGGTTGTGTTTAGATTTCTAGGAATATCTCAGTTAGCCTGAACATTTTTATTATATTTGGTCATAATACTAAATTTTATTAACTTGCCCCTCCCCTGAATGGGGAGCATCTGAATATATTTTGTTACTGAAATGACCCTCAACTAACACTCTATACAGTAGTTCAGTGTGTAGTGTTTGTACTAATCTGCCTCGGATACCGCGATTTTCTAGTTATTTTTTTTAAACTTTTATTAACCGCAATATTCTTAGTAGAGTATATTGATTAATGAAATGAGAAATACAATACATATATGTATAATAATTTCTTCTGGATTTTAAAAGATAATTGCCAAAATATAGTTAATAAATTAAAATATACGTTAAATTCCGTTTTATACAGGTTTTTTATATGCACCAACATATAAATATTTAGTATAGATTTATTAAAAACTTCACACAGCTATATAAACATGTGAAGTTTTTGCTAATTTATTTACTAGTAAAACTTTAGCAGTATCTTCACATGCATAGATAATTCAGCCTATGATAATTTCCTTTTTACACTCTCAAAGCTATTGTCGTTATGTACTGTTTCCTTTGAGTATCAATTATCTAGCAATAAGTAGAGGCTGTTTTGAAACTAAACTTTTAAATTTGATAAAACTTAAAAATAATTTTGGTTTGAAAATTAAAAAACAGCCTGTTAGTATTCGGCTGTCTATTTGATATAACAATATAAAATTATGATAATGACATTTTGATATTCCCCATTTTTCAACGATCAAATCGTTCGTCCATTCAAGCATGTGAAGTTAGTCCAGTTGTTCATCCCAGAAAAACAAAAATCTTCAAACAATACTATTTCATCTAATCCCAGTTTTTTCTATTTACACTTGTATAAGACGGAATATTTTTAAATTTTTTTTTTTCAACAACAAAATATCCATCCCAGATTTTTGCATTTAATTGTTGTTATTATATTTTGCTTATTTATAAATGATGAAAAATAATTTTTCCAAGTGAAATGATAATAATTGTTTGTTTTGAATAAAGGTGAGAAAAATATCAGTAAATATATTATTTCAAGTTGGTAATAGTAAGGGCTTACAATGACTATGAGGCCAGTACCAGCTGTATGGTAGGATTTGCGCAATCGGCCAGCTTCCATATGGCCCAATATAAAAATTAATAATTGCCATTCTCCTAGCAATATGTTACAGTTGATACAGTTATTACTATATGATACAGTTTTGAGTTGGTAACACTAAAGTCTTACAATGACTAAGAGGGCAGTATCAGTGGTATGGTAGTAATGGCGCAAATGTGCAAGTTCCATATGGCCCAATATAAGAATAACAGAAAATCAAGCCATTCTCCTTGATATATGATTTTCCGGAAATGATTCTTTATCTTTTGAATAAGCCATGGTATGGACTAACTGTGGCCAGTCAACTGTGACGAAACAGAAAGAATCATTTCCGGCAAATCATATTTCTAGGAGAATGGCTTGATTTTCTGTTATTCTTATATTGGGCCATATGAAACTTGTCCATTTGCGCCAATACTACCATACGGCTGGTACTGCCCTCTTAGTCATTGTAAGCCTTTACTCTTACCAATTTAAAACTGTATCAATCATTTCCGGCAAATTATAATGTTAGGAGAATTGCTATTATTAATTTTTATATTGGGCCATATGGAAGCTGGCCGATTGCGTAAATCCTACCATAAGGCTGGTACTGTCCGACTGGCCACAGTTAGTTCGTACCATGGCTTTTTTGAAACATAAAGAATCACTTCCGGCAAATCATATTTCTAGGAGAATGGCTTGATTTTCTGTTTTTATTATATGGGGCCTTATGGAACTTGGGAATTTGCGCCAATACTACCATGCAGCTAGTTCTGCCCTTTTAGTCATTGTAAACCTTTAATGTTACCAACTTGAAACAATATATGGACTGATATTGTTTTCATCTTTAATCAAAACAAATAGTTATTATAATTTCACTTCATACAATTATTTTTAATCATTATTATTCATACGGAGAGTACAAAAACAACAATTAAATAGAAAAATCTGGAATGGATATTTTGTTGTTCGGAAAAAAAATTTCCGTCTTATTCAAGTTTAAATAGAAAAAACTGGGATGAGATAAAATAGTATTGTTTGAGGATTTTTTTTTCTTTTTTCTGGGATGAAAAGCTGGGCTAACTGCACATGCTTTCGTCATTCGAGATTTTGGCATATAGACACCAATCTGACTATGCCGATTCAAAAGCCCATGACCATAGGTTAATATGATTATAGGTTATGGGTGAGTTTGATGGGATTATAGGGATGAAATGGTATATCTGCCTCATATAGCCGAAAGTAGTCGATAAAGAAGATTGGAATTTATTAAGCATCGTCAAGAATCGTTCGTAATTCGAGATTTTGGCAAATAGACACCAATTTGAGTATGCCGATTCGATAGCCCATGACTATAAGTAGGTTTTGATACTAAGTTTGGGGTGTGTCTGCATGCAAAGAAAAATATTTCGCAAATCGATAAGTAAACCTAAAATTGTAAAAACAACCTATTTTGTAGTTAATTTATCCTACTCTTTATAATATAAGTTAACATATGCTTTGTTAATTTAACTAAATTGATAAAGTAAAATAATAATTTTCGTAAAATAAATTATTTTTTGAAAAATACAAATAGATTTGTAAAATTAACCGAGAGACATGCTAATTTTACTAATCTACAATGTAAAATTAATATTTTAACAAAAATTTTCTCTTGCAATGTAAAGTTTACAAATTGGTGTGTTAAATTTACATCGGCGATAGGTAACAATTATTATTGGATTTTCAATATAATTCGCTAGGTCAATTGATCTTTACTTCATTTAAATTCATGAAGTATTAACATTATTTTCGTAGTTTGATAACTACATAATCTGATGAGGATATCGAATCTTTTAATAAAAAAGATTCAAAATGTTTACCTCATCAGTTTTGAAAAGATGAGACCTCATCTCGACGTGATAACAAATATTTTGTTATCATACAAATGACCTAATTGCACATTTCAAAATTTGTGAAGTTTACTTTGAGTTACGTAGGCTCAATTTTAATAGAGATTTTAAGTTAAATTTACTTATGTTTGTTGTAAACTTTACCCTATTATTTTTATAGTGTGGGTTTTATTTACTTTAAAAGGTTGTCGGTTTTACTTAATCAATCGTTCGGTTAATTTTACCAAAATGCTATTCATATTTCACTTTGTATTGTAGTAAAATCTATATATATATTGGTTGAATTTACTTACACAATAGTAAACTAAATTTTTTTTAAATTATTTTACCATTCTCTATGTTAATTTTACTATTTAACATTTATAATATTTACCAATCAATAAGTAAGTTGAGTTTGTAACAATTTTTTGGTAAAGTTATCTTACTTTTTTGGTTAATATGACCAATTATTTCACTGTGTGTGATGGGATTGTGGGGATAGAATTAATGATCTTTGTTATGTTTTATCGATAAAAACGTTTGTCTTTCGAGATTTTGACAGATACACATCAACGTTGAGAAATGGGGAAAATCAAAATTTCACCTCTATAACCCCATCAGACCCACCCCAACCCTATACTTAGAATCTATCTTTGGTCATGGGCTATTGAATTTACATAGTCAGATTGGTGTCTATATGCCAAACTTTTGAATGACGAACGATTTTATCGACGCAAAATGGGGAAAAACAAAATTTCTCCCCTATAACCCCATCAGACTACCCATAACCTATACTCAGAATTTACCTATAGTAACTGGCTCTTTAACCGGCATAGTCAGATTGATGTCCATCTGGCGAAATCTCGAACGATAAACGATTTTATTGCCAGAAGAAGGGAAGAAACAATCTTTCGCAATTGATATGAAGCAATAAATTAATATCGGTTAAATTTAAGATTTTAATTGTTGTTTGTTATAATATATATTTTTGACTGATTTTGTAGGTTAGTCACTTTCGACTGGGATACTTCAATTTAATATATAATTTGTTTAACTGTCAGCTGACTTAGCAAGACACTATCTGCATTATCGAGTTTGTCTTTTTCGGCTAGCAAATTTTGACTAACTTTAACAAGGCGTTCTTTAAATCATATTTCGAAATTCGATAGGCCAGTAAGACTTTCAGTGAAAAATTGACTATGATATCCGGTATCCTACAGAGTTTAGTTCTTGGGCCAATCCTATTTTTAATATATATAAATTCGCTACTTCCATTAAATCTTCGTGGCCGTATAACAGCTTTTGCAGATGATACTATAATTTCATAAAGATTTAAAATATTTAAGCAAATGGTTTAATATGCATTCATTAGTATTGAGCGACAAAAGTGTGTTTATGTCATTTAATACTATTTATCTGAAACGCATTTTCATTATATAAACACCTTTGATATATGGTTAATTTTACTACCCTCTACCTGCCGACCTACCTGGTTGGATTGTTGTAAATTGTTTATTACGGTACAATTACAATAATAGTCTGTAGGAATTTTCAGAGAAATTTATCAGTCGGGTTTATTCAAGGTAATGTTTAAATTATTTTTTTGAAAAGATTTCAGTCAAATGAGTCAAATACGATCAGTTGTAGTCTGATATTTACACTGTTAACATCGTAAGCGAATTATCAAGAGACAATTGGACGATAGGCCAGGTTTTATGGATGGATGAGTTCATATTTGAAGCATTCGGTACTCGAAGGCGAATATTCGTGAGAAGATCTTTTGGTGAACGTGTCAGAAAAGAGTGTATTGCCGCTACCGTAAATAATGGAGGTGGTTCATTGATGGTTGGGGCTGTTTTGCTTGTACTAGTGTAGGCGATATTGTTGAAATTGACAGAATACTAAGGAAAGGAGGATACCGACAAATTTTGGAAACCTAAAACTTATCATTCAACAAGATAATAACCCACAACATTCATCTAAATTATTTAAAGGCTATCTACGCAATTTAGAGAAGAAAGGAACGATTTAAATTATGGAATGGCCTCATTAGAGCCCAACTTGAACTCTTTTGAGTAAATGTGGGGAGAACCAACCCGAGAAGTACAGCAATCAAGCTCCAACATCAGTTACTGTTATGTGAAACAATCTTCAATCAGTTTGGAACTTAACAACACCAGAAAGGCTGGCAAAACTTATTTCGAGAATGCCGAGTGTTAAATCAAGATGAAATCACATAGATGAAAGTTAAATTTAAATTAAGCATTTTAATTTTAACATTCATCAACTCTTCTCAATATATACATCAAGTTGTCTACTCCACAACTCTAGGAAATAGACGCGAATTGCTACAAAGTATATTTATTGGTAATCCCTTACTAGGCCTAATCGACGCACCGGATGTACTAAAGTCAATAAAAATAAAAGTTCCTGGTAGGCAACTAAGAGATCATGACTTCCTCCACTTAGATAGTTACAGAACAAACTATATAGGCATAACTATTTATTTGATTTTTGTTTAACTAAAGATAATTTTAAAAGTAGGTGAAGGTAATTTTATACCTCTGAGTGATTTTTACTTTTTATTTTACTTTTATATTTTCAAATCCAACTCGGATTTATTTTATTTTGTATTCTTACATTAATATTTTTCAAGTAAAATTTGTAGATTTATTTCAATATAAATAAATAAACTCAGTATTTATAGTTTTAAACTTAATTTTTAATTTATTATTTGAACAGGCTTGGCTTACCAACTGCTTGGCTTGTAAATCAAAATTGGAAGACTTACCTGAAAATGAAAAGAAAATATAAATAATATTAATTTTATGTCAACTAGATTTTGTATAAAATGCTTTTATTTAAAATTGTCGTTAAATCTTTCCCTATGTACATCCATTAGTCTTCCATAAAATAATTTAACATCTCAAGCGAATTGAAAGAATTTTTAACCCAAGAAAAGAATCAATGATGAAATTAATAACATCAAACTTCCCGAGTATATACATAGCTTTATAAAGCATAATTCTGTGGAGAATATAAAATCAAATCCTTTGACAAGATAGAATTCAATTTCCATATTTTATAAGATTTCGCTCATAAGACAAAAAGAAATCTTAAATTATTTTCACAGAATCATATCTACATATTCAAATGAGATTGCGACATTAATAAGTGTATGGGAATTATAAATTTTACATAAAAATCATAAAGGTTTATTGTTTATGTATATTATGCGCGCCCAAAACATAAAAGAGCGGAAACCTTGAAAAGAAAATTAGAAAAATTAGAAGTTTTCCTAAAAAATTGTGTTTATTATGAAAGGGCGAACTTTTATATTTTATAATCCACTTACATAATTTGACAAGTAACATAACAAAACGTCTTACATATATATCGAATATTTATCTACCATGCCATTTGGATATCAAACCGAAAATTATTTAAAAATTTATTTTTGACATTCGAAATAATTTTTTGTTTGAATTCCCAATTGCGTCCAACGATCACGTTATTTTGAGTGTGGTGCGCGCGTACGTCGGTCGAACCGTTTCATACACACTTTATATAAGACGTGGGAATACGATTACAACAAAATATAAAATATAACTCAAGATATAAACAAAGAACGTTATTTTAAATTTTACCATTGTCGTGCGGTTTTTTTTATTCTGCCAAAATATAAAAAAAAATGTGACACAAGCAGTCATTCTGGAGTAGAGAACCAGCCCTTAATAAAAATACAAAATTTTAAATACTCGTTTATTATGCAATCGTGCAAGGATGCGAGTATGGGATACGCGGTAGGAGGTTTGCCGTGTGTTTTTGTCGTTGTAGTATTTAATATTTGTGGCTTACCACTGATGAGGGCTCACAAATAGATTAAATGGTTTTTGTTTTACAACTGAGCTGTTTATTAAGTTTTCTTTGATATTTATACATTAATTTTGTTTACTTAAGCATAATTAACAATTATAATTTTATATCTATCTTATAAATTATTATATGTATGTAATGCATGCAAATACAATAATTGCTTATTAATCAGTATATTACATGTGAGTTATCGTGTTACACACATTGGCTGCGGACCAATTCTCGAGTAAATCGTTTAGTACGGTCAATTAAAATTTTAGTACAGTTTACTTAACAAACCGTACCAATTCATTAGTAAATAAAATTAAGTAATTACGGCTTCAAGGCCCAAAATGGTTTATTGGATTATACAATATCTGGTTCGTAGGTACATAAAATAATGTCAAAATTTGACATTTGTTATAAACAAAAATCATTTAATCAAATGTAGGGAAAATTTTCATTTAAATAAGACGATATGAATGAAATTAAATAGGTTTGGTATTATTTGTGTAGTGGATGTCGCTGCTTTTTACCACTTTCTTGTTTGATGTGTAGATAAAACACGTAGTTGAAGCGAAAAATTTCACGAAAAATACATAATCGGATATTAAATTTTTTTATGAAATTGAATATTTTCAAAACAATTAATGGTTGCCAAAATGTGTATTTTTTTATTAATGAAAAAAATTAAAATAAAATTTATTGTAATGCAATGATTTCATTATAAAGATGTTTCTATTTCAAAAAAAAAAAATGGAGATTGCATTGTTCATATAGAAAAAAATCATATAGAAAATCCGCCATATTATTGAGTTATTATGTTAGCAAAGTCACAAATTATCATTTGCTTATGTGTCTTTGCTTTACCCACCTTTTTAGTACGGTATTTCAATTTACCGCATACACTGTTAAAAATGGCATTTACCCTAGATTTACTTTAGAATTGGTCCACAGCCATTATATTTAATTGTAGAAAAAGAAATATAAAAATTCTTAGAAAGAGAAATATAAAAATGCTTAGAATAAGCAAAATTACTAAATTTGAAAATATCATGTCATTTACGTTGTTGAGTATAAACATTCTCCGGGCCTAGCTTTCTAAGTTATAGGCTTCGTTCGGTGGAGGTCTCCTTTTGGTTCGGCATTTGTAAATAATAAAGGCGATTATGCTAAAGGCAATAATTGCATAGAGAAGAAAATAATGATGAATGTCATGGTGTGATACTGGGAGCTGCTCTTCTTGTATCTGTTGTATTCGCTTGTGCAGCTCAGTTATGTCATCCACTAAGGTTGAGTTTTCCAATTGAATTGAGTAGTTTGTACGCCTATCCATCCACTTCATTGATAGGTTGACTTTCGGTAGATATGACGAGTCAATTACGGTTTCCTTGTAGATTTTATAACTTTTTAGAAAAATTGACCCTTCTTTTAAAGTGCATCCGCCTTTAAGAGAAATTATTCCATTGCGTGGTAGTGATACTGCTACGAAATCTCCATCACAGGCTATAGTAGCCTGCCGCTCCTGATCAATTGAGAAAATCCACTTATTGTTTCTCAACTTTATCCATGTATCTCTTGGATTTTGCGATATCCTTTTTACAATGTGGCAGTTGAATGGTTGTTGTGAAGCCAATAGGTCTAATTCACATATAGAATTGTTGTTGTATGCGGAATGAATGGGATGTAGCAACATACAAATATACTCACTGTTGCTATGCTTGCAATGGTTGAACTCGTCCCTTGTCATCATGTAATATTCGTCACGATGTATGGAGGTAACCAAATAGTCCATTGATGCTTGAATGAAGACGCCTTCGTTTGTAGGAAGAGGTATAGGTTTAAATACTTGATATTTCGCCGTGTTCATCAATGGAATTTTTAATTCAAAAATTAAATATTGACCACTTAATTTTCCTCTGCATGATATGATTTGATACAGGCTCAATAATTCATAGTTTTCATTTTGCGAGGGCAGCAGAACGTCTGGAGGCATATGCTGTTTTATATCTTGAAGTGCCTTGTTAAGTTGATTTGGTGGTAGGATTGAAGTGCTCACTGCTTTGTTGTTTGAATTTAAAAGGACATCAATTAGTTTTTGCTGAGTGTCTTTGAAGTCGAGCATCAGAAGAAGTGCATGAAGGGTTAAAGACGTCAATTTTTGACTGTTGTTGATGTCACCTAATGCAGAACTTATTTGTCGTGTAATACGAGTAGCTTGCCAATGACGTCTATTTTCTTCATCAGTTCGTTTTAAGATGTTTAAAGTTGCGTCAGCAATCGATGTTTGGTTCTTGGCTATCATTAAAAGGTGTTGTTGATTTAATTTAACCTTTTGTATTTCCTCTTCATAGTGCTTCGCATCCCGATCATCTACAACTCCAAATAGGTCACTTGCCAAATTGCCCACGATATTTAAGATCCCACGTTTTCTTCTCCTTTCTCTGTAGTGAAGTATTGCGTTCTTGTCCTCGATTTCAGTTAGAATATGCATGAGCTGAGTGTTGATTACAGAGCATATCTGATGATTGTCTTCAGCTGTTTCCATGCAAAGTTGATCCATGTTCCTTGCCAGACTTCTGTATGCCATCAAATCTGAATAGTAGGATGTGAGGTTGAAGTAAACTACTATTTTCCACTGGTGATTGGTGAATCGGAGATTTCCCAAATTTTCTAGATACAGAACAGGTTGGTGACTAAGAGTGGTGATGTTGTACATCAGCTGTTCGGTCGATGACACTGGACTCGGCAGCGTAGTGATCGCCACTAAACATAGTAGAAGTAATGGTAGAACTATGAGATTGGTGGCTTTAGGAACCTTGGTACGGGAGTCATTTGGTGACTTATTTTGCGACTTCTCGGTGTCGAAAGGTAGGACGCTTACTTTGGTAATGGGTCTTTTGAATATGGAACCATTCTCACTCTTTTCTGTGACTACCCTAGTCAAACCATCGCTGCCAGGATGTAGATCAATGATCCTTCCCAAAGGCCAGTTTGTTGGCGGTAAGTTGTTGTCTTTTATTAAAACAATGTCGTCTACTTTAACCATTGGTTGTTTGCTGGTCCATTTAGTTCTTTGTTGTAGTTCGGTAAGGTAGTCGTTTGACCAGCGTTTCCAAAAATCTTGAACCATTTTTTGTAGTAATCTCCACCGATGATTGACAGGAATGTTTTCATTCAGCATATTCGATTCTGGGATAGTTATTAGTGAATCACCAACTAAAAAATGTGCCGGTGTTAATATCAACGCATTTGGATCAGATGAAATTGGTGTAAGCGGCCTTGAATTGAGGCATGCTTCTATTTGTGATGTAACCGTTGATAACTCTTCATATGTGAGGGTTGTGTCTCCAATTACCCGTTTTAGATGGAACTTTAGAGATTTCACTGCTGCTTCCCAAAGTCCTCCAAAGTGTGGTGCAGACGGTGGTATGAAGTGCCACTCAATCCCATTGTCAGCTAGCATTTTCCGGAGGTAAAGATTTGCTTGTTGTAGAGCTTGTTGTTTATCCTTTTCAATCAGTTCTCGGGCTCCAACAAAATTGGTTCCATTATCGCTGTAAATCCGTTTGCAAAGACCTCTTCGAGCCATAAATCTCTTAAAGGCCGCGATAAAGGCTGCACTGGTCATATCGCTGACAACCTCTATGTGCACTGCTTTGGTAGCGAAGCATACAAATAGTGCTATGTATCCTTTGTATGACTTATTCCCACGTCCTTTAGAAACTCTTACTGAGATTGGTCCGGCGTAGTCAACGCCTGTGTTAGTAAATGGACGTGATGGCACGACTCGTTCTTTGGGTAAGCTTGCCATTAGTTGGTGTCTTGTTGAAGCATTGAACCGAATACACGTAATGCATTTTGCTATCTCCGTACGTATGTTGCTTCTGCCGTTCGTGATCCAATATTTGTTTCTAAGATATGACAGAGTTAACTGAATCCCCCCATGCAATGTTTTAACATGAGCATCTTTGATTAGTAGCTTTGTGAATCTATGTTTTGGAGGCAGTATCTTTGGATGACGGGTATCATAGCTCAGGTTACAATTAGTTATTCTTCCTCCTACTCTTAGTATTTTATGTTCATCAATAAATGGATTAAGCGAGAGGAGCTTGCTTTTTCTTGATATTGAGCCTTCTTTGTTAATCTGCATGATTTCGTTCTGGAACTCCGCATGTTGAATTATTCTGACTAGTTCGTTGTAGGATTCATTAAGTTCTTCAGCAGAAAGTAAAGTTGGCGATCCGCTAACCTGTTTTTTTCAAACATTTTTTTATAAATCGTCGACAGAAGCCGACAACGCGAATTATTTTGTTCATGTTTGAAAATCGTTCTATAATCTGTGCAAACGGATTGACTGCAGTTGTTGATGTTGCAAGTGTAACCAATTGTTTAGTTTCCAAAGTAGCTTCCTCTTGAGTAGTAGTTTGTTGTGGCCAACATTCGGTTGGAAATTGTAGCCAATCTGGACCCGTCCACCATAAATTGTTGTTCTTTAGTTCTTTCGGACTGGTCCCTCTTGATGCGCAGTCTGCTGGATTGTCGGTTGATCCAACATGATGCCATTGTGATGGACTCGAGTATGTTTGAATTTCCGATATTCGGTTGGCCACGAAAGTTTTATATTTATGAGGACGCCCTCGAATCCAACATAAAGTGATCATTGAGTCGGTCCAAAAGAACGAAGTTGTTTCCGGAATTTGCATTGCTTCTTTGATTTGGTGCATTAGTTTAGTGAGCAGCAACGCTCCACAATGCTCAAGACGAGGTAGTGAAAGTAAGTTTTTAATCGGTGCAACCTTTGTTTTTGATGCGAGAAGACTCACAATAGTAATGCCTTCTGAATTTGTAGATTTGATGTAAACGGCAGCAGCATAGGCCTTTTCTGAGGCGTCGCAGAAACCATGAAGTTCTGTTATATTGTTATACTCAAAATGGATCCAACGTGGAATAGATATTTCTTCCAGGAGAGGTAAAGAATTTTTAAATTCCTGCCATTTTGTTGATATGTGTGACGGAAGTTCTTCGTCCCATGATAGGCCTGCTAGCCAAATTTCTTGCATCATCAGTTTAGCTACAACTGTTATGGGTGCCAGCCAGCCTAATGGATCAAAAAGTTTTGCACTATCCGAAAGTAGGTTTCGTTTGGTAGGCTTGCCAGGCGAGGATTGAGTGACAATGAAACCGAATGTATCTGTAGCTGGATTCCAGTGTAGTCCAAGAGTTTTAATTGTGTCATCAAGCTTGAATTCCAATCGATTTTGATTCCTTAGATGCACTGGTGTGGATTTCAAGAGGACTGTGCTGTTTGTTGCCCATTTTCTTAACGTAAATCCACCGCAATTCAGTAAATCAATGGTTTGTTTTTGGCTGAGTAAGGCTTCTTCCAGTGTGTTTTGTCCAGAAATTAGGTCATCCACGTAGAAATCATTTAAAACTACGTTGAACGCTATAGGATAGTTTGGTTGTTCATCGATGGCCAGCTGTCGTAGTGACTTCACCGCTAAATAAGTTGCTGCTGCTGTTCCATATGTGACAGTAGTCAACTTAAACTCCTGAATTTCTTGTTGCGGAGACTCTCTCCATAAAATACGTTGATAGTTCTGGTCATCTTCATCAATGGCGATTTGTCTGAACATTTTTTCGATGTCAGCCGTATGGACGTATTTATGCTTCCGCCACCTTAACAATATGGATAATAAATCCTGTTGAAGAGTAGGGCCCGTCAACATTACGTCGTTTAACGATATTCCAATTGTGGTTTTGGCAGAGCCATCGAAAACTACCCTCAATTTTGTAGTTGTGCTCGAATCCTTCAGAACTGCATGATGTGGCAGGTAATAGTAACCAGTCTCAGTAACTGTTTCAGCAACTTTCATGTGTCCCAAAGCGATATATTCATCCATGAACTTTTTGTATTGAGTGCTAAGATTTGGATTTTTAGCAAGTCGTTTTTCTACTTGTATCAAACGCGCCATGGCAACCCCTTTTGAGCATCCCAGTGGGTTGGCAGAATATAACTCAATGTCAAAAGGAATCTTGACTACGTAGCGGCCAGATTTGAGACGTTTGTGACTGGTCGCGAATAATTTTTCACACTCTAGTTCTTCTTTGGTGAATGCTCGTTTACGTGGCACCTCCTCTATTTCCCAGAAGCTTAGGCTACATTTATCGGGTTTTCTGGCTACTGCAACATTTGTCAAGCTCTCCATCAATCGCATTTCCAATAATCTCTTCATGATTGTTGGTAAGAGATATCCATAAATCGGTTAGTAGTTTGATCTTCAACTCGTAATACGTTCTTGAGTGCTGCACCGCATCCTTGATTTGATGTATGGTGTTAATATTCGTTTGAAATATTTTAGCTTTGGCGTGTTGTATTTTATAACGCCTCTGCTGTTGTTGATCGTCTACTTGTACCACCTTATGGTCAGATTCGCCTTGTTGTTGCTCATCTGCTAGTATATATGATGACGCATCTGCGACGTGTTTGTCCCAATCCGTATCCCGATCATCTCCTGCTGTATTTTTTCTGGCTTCTAGTAGTATTTTTTTTGTTTCTTCGAACGCTTGTTTGACTTGATCGAAGAAATGTTGTTTAACATACGGATGATCCTCTGGAAGAGTGACTACTAATGAAGCATCGGTGGTTGAAAATTTATCGAAGAGTAGCTGCAAATTTGTGAGTCTTTGGTCACAATAATGTTTGGTTTTTCTGGCAGCTCCATCTTTTTTGATGTTTGTTTTTAATTGGTTAATTAATTTACCGGTTTGTGTTTGTTCACACAAAGCTTTTACGGTATCCATGTTTTTTTTTTTTTTTTTAGATTAATTTTAAATACGTTTTTATGATGTATGTTATGTAAGCGCTGTATCTCTAAGCGCTGTTCTTTTTAGCTCGAAAGACCAATGTTTTTGTCGTTGTAGTATTTAATATTTGTGGCTTACCACTGATGAGGGCTCACAAATAGATTAAATGGTTTTTGTTTTACAACTGAGCTGTTTATTAAGTTTTCTTTGATATTTATACATTAATTTTGTTTACTTAAGCATAATTAACAATTATAATTTTATATCTATCTTATAAATTATTATATGTATGTAATGCATGCAAATACAATAATTGCTTATTAATCAGTATATTACATGTGAGTTATCGTGTTACACACATTATATTTAATTGTAGAAAAAGAAATATAAAAATTCTTAGAAAGAGAAATATAAAAATGCTTAGAATAAGCAAAATTACTAAATTTGAAAATATCATGTCATTAACGTTGTTGAGTATAAACACCGTGATATGACATAAAAATCTCTCGTTGCTTACATAGTGACAGCGTTACACTTATGTTTTAATGTGCATGCATTACATTACATATTATATAATATATATTGTAATATGTAAATCAATAAAAATTGTTATGCTTTTAGCTATGTATGTACGAGTGTACCGGGGACTGAAAATAAATACGTTTTCGGTGGAACAATATAAAACGAATGTACCCAGTTTTATTGTATATATTCTGTTGGCAATAAAACAGAGATTCTGAAACAAAGTATTAGTATTATTACTATATGGCATTAACAATAAAATGACATCAATGTAACTAAAAATAAATAAAATACCGAAAAAAACTGTTGGTATAAAGCCCATTTAATCATAATATAAATGCCAACAAAATATAAATCCACCATATACAGGAGGAATATAAACAGTGTTGATGCTGATTATTTTGTATATATGAAAAATAACTTTGTTTTTTAGTGTTTAATTTTAATGTGTTGTGGGTGGGTGGGTTACAGTGGCATGGAAAATGTATATACAAATATTTTGCGGCGATTAATGAACAAAAAACGAAAGGTTAAGGTAAATTTAAGCAAATGGGTAGATCGTTTCTGATCGTCTGGAATGAGTTATAATATAATAAGTTTTTTCGGACCGCGTTTCCTTAATGCATTAAGTTAATATGTTTAAGTTAGAATTTTTAACCAGTTTTACAAATGTAACTTTATGTTAAAGCTAACTAAGCTAATATTTAATGTTACTGGACTTTTGGTAAAACTGTCTGGTATAATAAAAAACCATCATTCCTTATTTAAAGTTCATATGATTATTTTAATTGTAGGTCGTGTTTTGTAAATCCTAAACTTACAACATCAATGCAAAAATTTAAAGTTCCCATGGGTGCTCCCAATTAATGTACTCAGATTTTCGCAAGGATCTCCCAATGAATGCAAAAAAATTAGGTATGAAGTTTAACTCCAAATAGTTAATCCATATCCACCTGGATAGGGCATATCTAATTATGATGAAATAAAGTTTTTGTATCGAAACTCGTCAGTTCGGTAAAATTAAAAAAAAAATATCTGCACAAATTTTGTTTGAAGTTTAATTTACAAAAGAATACGAAAAAACTTTGAACACATTTTTTGATTCTGATTCTTATTTTAATTTGTAAATTAAATTCGATCACAATGAGATCAATACGACCGGAAGTGGCAGCTCCCATAAAAGATTTTCCGATGTTTGCAAATATTTTAAAAAGTTTATCATTTACAAGAAAAATGGTTATAATCATACGATTCTATATTACTTTTGCAACAATACCGGTCCAGATTTATTTTTCAGAATTTAAGCAGAAAAGTTTATTTTTGGCAAAAAAACTGCTTTTGAGTAAAAAAATTGGTCCATGTACGGGTTGATTGATTGGGATTCGGTCACCGAAAGTGGCAGCTTCCATAGGAGTTTTTTCGTTATTTGCAAATGTTTTGAAAAGTAAATTTTTGAGAAAATCAGCTTTGAACAAAAAGATTCAAAATTTAATTTCCAACAAAATTGGTTCAGTTCAATTTTCCAAAATTTAAGCGGGATGGTTGATTTTTGACACAAAATTTTTTTTTTTTTTGGATAGTATTTATGAAAATTTTTCACATTTTGTTTTTTGGTTAAATGTCAGTGTCCTCTCTGCAAGTCAGGCGGTGTAACTAATCAAGGTGAAACGCTATTATTTTTGTTGCTCATCATTGCCTTTTTAAGCACTCGTTTTAGTCGCGATACTATTTTAACAGTAGTATGGAATGATGACACTCGGAATGATAAATTTTCTAACCAATCTTCGTTCTCCTGTATCTTAGTGAAACATGACGTCGTTTTTCTTTCAAACGACCAATGTTGTTTTGGCCATTCTTCCTTATTCTTCAGCCAAGGTGGACCATTACACCATAATTTGATGTCGATTAATTCTTCCGGCCATAAACCTCTTGAGGCACAGTCAATGGCGCTGCTATTTATTGGAACATGAATCTAATTTTCTCTTGGAGTATCTTCTAATATCTTCGATGTTCCGTTGGCCACGAAAACCTCCCAGCGACTTGGTACATCTGACAGCCAGTCTATCACGATTGTGGAATAGGTCCAATAATATTTAATGTTTATAATGTACATAATGACTGTTCTACTGATTTCATCAAATGGACCAATAGTAATGCGACGCAGAGTTCTAAACGTGCAATTGTTAACATTTGAATCGGTGCGACTCTTGATTAAGCAGCAATCAATTTAATGCACCACTCGCCTTCTATGATGTTTTGCTTACACTACGCCAGCATAAGCATTTTTTATCCGTGTAATACGGTGCCGCTTGTCGTTTGTAGCCATCTTGGAATCTTCACCATAATTTTAACTCTGATAACTTACTTCTAATTGCGAGCCAATCTGATTCAACCGCTTCTGGTAGCGGATCATCCCAGCTTATTGCCTTCAACCAAAGTTGTTGGACAATTATCTTAATTCGTACAACCATCTTGATCCGGACAGACTAATAAAGTCCGGAGGACTAATAAAATTTATTGCGCTTGGGCAACAAATTTGCACAAACTTGTAAAACGGACGCCTTCCAAAATTGGTTGATATAAATACCCTCTTCGTTCGATGCAATGGTAATTAAGAAGAGTACAATAAATAACACTTAGGCCCTATTTTATGAACGCGGATAAACGATTAATCTAGGATTAATCCACAGTTTGCGTTTTATGAACGACGATAAACATAAAAGAAAACCCGATAGTTTAAATTTATCCTCTGATTTATCTTCTCTTTTTGGTGTTTAAATCACAGGGTAAAAGTAGTTTTTGTTGATGTTTTATTTTTTATCATGCACAATAAAAATTGTTTAGATTACGTTGAGAGATACGAACAGAAAGTATAAAAAAATTATTATTTTTAATTTTTTGACAATTCAATTTTCAAGACGTTTTGAAAAGGCAAAATGGATTAAAAAAAAAAAGAAACTGAATGCAAATGAATTACAAAGTTTATTTAGTATTGTTGATAAATATAAATCCATAGTTATTTCTAAAAAAACAGGTGCCGTGTCAAATAATAAAAAAATGAAGCAAGGAAAACATTACAGATGAATATAACACGGTTAATATTCATAAAAAAAGAGTTGCAGTTAAGAAATGCATTTAAAAATAAATTGGGTTATTCCCCTTTTACCTAACCCACTCTTTGTTCTTTGTCTTCTAGGGAGAAGAATATAATGAAGAAGAAGGAGATTGTAGGACTCGGGTGAAGCAGAAGAAGAAGGAATAGGAGGAGATTTTTCCTTCCTCCTTTCTTAGATAAGTGAAACAGATTTTCCTTCACCTTTTTCTAGCCGTTTAATTCCCTTTTTACATAACTCACTCTTTGTTCTTTGTCTTCTGCGGAGAAACATATAATGAAGAAGGAGATTGTAGGACCCGGGTGAAGCAGAAGGAGAAGGAATAGGAGGAGATTTTCCATCATATTTGCCTAGATAAGTGAAAGAGATTTTTCTTCACCTTTTACTAGCCCTTTACTTAACCCACTCTTTGTTCTTTGTCTTCTGCGGAGAAGGATATAATAAAGAAGAAGGAGATTGTAGGACCCGGGTGAAGCAGAAGGAGAAGGAATAGGAGGAGATTTTCCTCCTTTCCTAGATAAGTGAAAGAGATTTTCCTTCACCTTTTCCTAGCGTTTACTTCCCCTTTTACTTAATGCACTCTTTGTTCTTTGTCTTCTGCGAAGAAGGGTATAATGAAGAAGAAGGAGATTGTTGGACCCGGGTGAAGCAGAAGGAAAAGGAATCGGAGGAGATTTTCTTTTCTCCTTTTCTAGATAAGTGAAGGAGATTTTCCTTCACCTTTTCCTAGCCTTTTACTTCCCCTTTTACTTAACCCACTCTTTGTGTTTTGTCTCCTGCGGAGAAGAATATAATGAAAAAGAAGGAGATTGTGGGACCCGGGTGAAGCAAAAGGAGAAGAAATAGAAGGAGATTTTTCATCCTCCTTTCCTAGATAAGTGAAAGAGATTTTCCTTCACCTTAACCCACTCTTTGTTCTTTGTCTTCTACGGAGATGGATACAATCAAGAAGAAGGATATGAAAGATAGAATCCGGGTGAAGCAGAAGGAGAAGGAATAAGAGGAGATTTTCCATCCTCCTTCCTCAGATAAGTGAAAGAGATTTTCCTTCACCTTTTCTTAGCCCTTTACTTCCCCTTTTACTTAACCCACTCTTTGTTCTTTGTCTTCTGCGGAGAAGGATATAATAAAGAAGAAGGATATTGTAGGGCCCGGGTGAAGCAGAAGGAGAAGGAATAGGAGGAGATTTTTCCATCCTCCTTTCTTAGATAAGTGAAATAGATCTTCCTTCACCTTTTACTAGCCGTTTATTTCCCCTTTTACTTAACCCACTCTTTGTTCATTGTCTTCTACGGAGAAGGATACAATGAAGAAGAACGAGATGGTAGAACCCGGATGAAGCAGAAGGAGAAGGAATAGGAGGAGATTTTCCATCTTCTTTTCTTAGATAAGTGAAAGATATTTTCCTTCGCCTTTTACTAGCCTTTTACTTCCCCTTTTACCTAACCCACTCTTTGTTCTTTGTCTTCTGTGGAGAAGAATACGATAAAGAAAAAGGAAATGGTAGAACTTAGGTGAAGCAAAAGGAGAAGGAATAGGAGGAGATTTTCCATCCTCCTTTCCTAGATAAGTGAAAGAGATTTTCCTTCACCTTTTCCTAGCGTTTACTTCCCCTTTTACTTAATGCACTCTTTGTTCTTTGTCTTCTGCGAAGAAGGGTATAATGAAGAAGAAGGAGATTGTTGGACCCGGGTGAAGCAGAAGGAAAAGGAATCGGAGGAGATTTTCTTTTCTCCTTTTCTAGATAAGTGAAGGAGATTTTCCTTCACCTTTTACTAGCCCTTTACTTCCCCTTTTACTTAACTCACCCTTTGTTCTCTGTTTTCTGCAGAGAAGGATATAATGAAGATGAAGGAGATTGTAGAACCCGGGTGAAGCAGAAGAAGAAGGAATAGGAGGAGATTTTTCTTTCTCCTTTCTTAGATAAGTGAAATAGATTTTCCTTCAACTTTTACTAGCCCTTTACTTCCCCTTTTACTTAACCCACTCTTTGTTCATTGTCTTCTACGAAGAAGGATACAATGAAGAAGAAGGAGATGGTAGAACACGGGTGAAGCGAAAGGAGAAGGAATAGGAGGAGATGTTCCATCCTCCTTTCCCAGATAAGTGTAATAGATTTACCTTCACCTTTTACTAGCCCTTTTCTTCCCCTTTTACTTAACCCACTCTTTGTTCATTGTCTTCTACGGACAAGGATACAATGAAGAAGAAGGAGATGGTAGAACCCGGGTGGAGCAGAAGGAGAAGGAATAGGAGGAGATTTTCCATCCTCCTTTCCCAGATAAGGAGGAGATTTTCCATCCTCCTTTCCTAGATAAGTGAAAGAGATTTTCCTTCACCTTTTACTAGCCGTTTACTTCCCCTTTTACTTAAGCCACTCTTTGTTCATTGTCTTCTACGGAGAAGGATACAATGAAGAAGAAGGATATGGTAGAACCCGGGGGAAGCGGAAGGAGAAGGAATAGGTGGAGATTTTCCATCCTCCTTTCCTAGATAAGTGAAAGAGGTTTTCCTTCACCTTTTACTAGCCCTTTACTTCCCCTTTTACTTAATCCACTCTTTGTTCATTGTCTTCTGCGGAGAAAAATAAAATAAAGAAGAAGGAGATTGTAGAACCCGGGTGAAGCAGAAGGAGAAGGAATAGGAGGAGATTTTTCTATCCTCCTTTCTTAGATAAGTGAAAGAGATTTTCCTTCACCTTTTACTAGCCTTTTACTTCCCCTTTTACTTAACCCACTCTTTGTTCATTGTCTTCTACGGAGATGGATATAATGAAGAAGTAGGAGATGGTAGAACCCGGGTGAAGCAGAAGGAAACGGAATAGGAGGAGATTTTCCATCCTCCTTTCCTAGATAAGTGAAAGAGGTTTTCCTTCACCTTATACTTGCCCTTTACTTCCCCTTTTACTTAACCCACTCTTTGTTCATTGTCTTCTGCGGAGAAGGATATAATGAAGAAGAAGGATTTTGTAGGATTTGGGTGAAGCAGAAGGAGAAGGAATAGGAAGAGATTTTTTCATCCTCCTTTCTTAGATAAGTGAAAGAGATTTTCCTTCACCTTTTACTAGCCGTTTACTTCATCTTTTACTTAACCAACTCTTTGTTCTCTGTCTTTTGCGGAGAAGGATATAATGAAGAAGAAGGAGATTGACGAACCCGGGTGAGGCAGAAGGAGAAGAAATAGGAGGAGATTTTTCTTCCTCGTTTCCTAGATACGTGAAAGAGATTTTTCTTCGCCTTTTCCTAGCCCATTACTTCCACTTTTACTTAACCCACTCTTTGTTCATGGTCTTCTACGGAGAAGGATCTAATAAAGAAAAAGGAGAATGTAGGACCCGGGTGAAGCAGAAGGAAAAGGAATAGGGGGAGATTTTTCCATCCTCCTTTCTTAGATAAGTGAAAGAGATTTTCCTTCACCTTTTACTAGGCGTTTACTTCCCCTTTTACTTAACCCACTCTTTGTTCATTGTCTTCTATGGAGAAGGATACAATGAAGAAGAAGGAGATGGTAGAACTCGGGTGAAGCAGAAGGAGAAGGAATAGGAGGAGGTTTTCCATCCTCCTTTCTTAGATAAGTGAAAGAGATTTTCCTTTACCTTTTACTAGCCCTTTACTTCCCCTTTTACCTAATCCACTCTTTGTTCTTTGTCTTCTGCGGAGAAGAATATAATGAAAAATATGGAGATTGTAGGACCCGGGGGAAGCAGAAGGAGAAGGAATAGGAGGAGATTTTTTTTCCTAATTTCCCAGATAAGTGAAAGAGATTTTTCTTCACCTTTTCTTAGCCCTTTACTTCCCCTTTTACCAAACCCACTCTTTGTTCTTTGTCTTCTGCGGAGAAGGATATAATAAAAAAGAAGGGGATTGTAGGACCCGGGTGAAGCAGAAGGAGAAGGAATAGGAGGAGATTTTCCATCCTCCTATCTTAGATAAGTGAAAGAGATGTTCCTTCACCTTTTACTAGCCGTTTACTTCCTCTTTTACTTAACCCACACTTTGTTCATTTTTTTCTACGGAGAAGGAGATTGTGGAACCCGGGTGAAGCAGAAGGAGAAGAAATAGGATCAGATTTTTCTTCCTCCTTTCTTAGATAAGTGAAAGAGATTTTTCTTCACCTTTTCCTAGCCCTTTACTTCCCTTTTTACTTAACCACTCTTTGTTCTTTGTCTTCTACGGAGAAGGATATAATGAAGAAGAAGGATGTTGTAGGACCCGGTTGAAGCAGAAGGAGAAGGAATAGGAGGAGATTTTTTCATTCTCCTTTCTTAGATAAGTGAACGAGATTTTTCTTCACCTTTTACTAGCCGTTTACTTCCTCTTTTACTTAACCCACTCTTCGTTCTTTGTCTTCTGCGGAGAAGGACATAATGAAGAAGGAGATTGTAGGACCCGGGTGAAGCAGAAGGGGAAGAAATAGGAGGAGATTTTCCATCCTCCTTTCCTAGATAAGTGAAAGAGATTTTCCTTCACCTTTTACTAGCCCTTTACTTCACCTTTTACTTAACTCACTCTTTGTTCGTTGTCTTCTGCGGAGAAGGATATAATGAAGAAGAAGGAGATTGTAAAACCCGGGTGAAGCAGAAGGAGAAGGAATAGGGGGAGATTTTTCCATCCACTTTTCTTAGATAAGTGAACGAGATTTTCCTTCACCTTTTACTAGCCGTTTACTTCCCCTTTTACCTAACCCACTCTTCGTTCTTTGTCTTCTGCGGAGAAGGATATAATGAAGAAGAAGGAGGATGTAGGACCCGGGTGAAGCAGAAGGGGAAGAAATAGGAGGAGATTTTCCTTCCTCCTTTCCTAGATAAGTGAAAGAGATTTTCCTTCACCTTTTACTAGCCGTTTACTTCCCCTTTTACTTAGCCCACTCTTTGTTCGTTGTCTTCTGCAGAGAAGGATATAATGAAGAATAAGTAGATTGTAGGACCCGGGTAAAGCAGAAGGAAAAGGAATAGGAGGAGATTTTTCTTCCTCCTTTAGATATAGATTAATCTCTACTCTCCGATTTTTGTTTATCTATCCTGGTTCATAAAATCGAGCATTAGTACAATTTGACAACACAACAGCGTGTTGTAAATTTATTTTTTACTACTTATTTGCACGGCGGCACGATTACTACTACTAATTACAAAAAATAATTTTTTCTGTCTTGGTTTCAGTTTATGGTTCATCAGTACAATAAATTCTATGTAGATGCCGTGAAGTGATAAACCATTAATCATCAAACACTCATTTTTACGCACGTATAAATTTCTGTAGACTACATTTGCAATGTCAAATGTCAGAATGATTGTGTTCGACATAAATAAGTTGGTGAGTATTTTGTTTTGGTAAATTGGTAAGAGCAGGGTTCGTTCAATTACCAGATATGTCCTTGAATCTGTCTTCATATTTTGACAGTTAATAATACTTTCTGTCTACAAGGCGAATATGGATCAATTATGATAAGCCGAACGATAATTGAAATGTAGGGTGGTTCTGGATTAAACTAGCTAGATTTAATTTTACCCGTGGAGGTGAGATTTACAAAAATTGGAAAGGTAGTTGGTTTCAAACTGAAAAAAATTATAAATTTTCAATAAAAAATTGATAATTTCGTCAGAAGGTCTGGATTAAAATGCTAACGCTTTATTCAAAAGGATGATGTATTATATATTATTTTTGTAGTTGGTATCTTCAGTCTGGCTTTGAGTGAATATGTTGTGTTGATTTCTAAAATTAAACTTACTGCACTTTTCGTAAATATACAATTAAAAAACATTGCCTCCTTTATTTTCAGAAAACTAAGAAGGTCTACACTTGACACTTGTTGGTTGGAATTTAATTTTTAAATTTATTTCAATCTTTTCCTTCTTTGTCGCTTTTTATCTCGCAATTAGTATCTCAATTAATGAAAAAAGTTCCAGTATGACGTTGTATTCCGAATAGTCAATTCACCGGGGCTGTAGAAGTGCCGAATTTTTGTGAAAATAAAGTTTTTTTATGAAAACTCATTTTACGGTAAACGGTGTCATATACGGTAAAATTTAAAAATGATCTGAATTAATGCTAGATTCAAAATATTTGTAAAAATATTTGCGATTTGGGGAAAACATCACTGGAACCTCCAAATTTATGGTAGAAGCTTATGTAAAAAGTGTCGTCTTGATGCTCTATTCTGGTAATTCCCTGGGAATTTGGAACTGGAGAAAGATTTTACATAGCTTTTATCTATAAATTATTTTTTTCTGGCCTACTGAAAAACATAGTTTGATGTTTCCCAATTTTATTTTGTTTTCAAAAAAATTACCATTTACTTTTTACCTTAGTATGCCAGGAAAAAATGATTTAAAAAATATGTATAGGTAAATTCTTTCCCAATTCTCTATTCCCGGGGAATTACCAGAATAGGGTCACTGATTAATCAATCCGTCTAGGGTATTGAAAACAGTCTGTATTGAGGTCGAATTGTTGCTAGAAAACAGTTTTTATGTCAAAAATCCTAATATTCGCTAAAACTTTTGAAAACTGATCTGTAGGTTGATTCTGGTTGCGTGCGACTTTTAGTGGAGCGAGATTTCGTAGTAAAACAGAATAAAAAATTTTAAATTCGGTAAGCTAGAAAGAGAAATATAAAAAAGCGATCTCATCCCATTCCTTCTCACCAAACCGGATTCTATACGCTGGACTGGACCCATTTTTCTTTTAAATGATGTACATTTCAAAATATCTGGAAAAAACGATGGCGTATGCCATTTTCGGTGGACCGATTTAAGCCACAATTCATTGGGATCTCACAATTAATGGAAAAAACTTATGTGTGCGATTTCATCACGTCCAGACAACATTTGGGCTGTAGAGAGGTCACAGGCATTTATTCTGAGATCATAAGTGTTACAGACACACAGATTTCTTTAAAAATCCCTTTTTTACTTGGGCGGTATATCCGCAGGTAAATCTGCAAAAATTTGAAGGTCGAAATTTTTTATGACTACTATACTTGATTTGATTACTTTATAGAAAGTAAAGATATATCATTGAATTTTGAAGATATATATCAAAGTAAATTCAAATCAAAATTAATTCGACCATTTTTTTCAAACGTTAGGTAGAATGTAGTATAAGTTCCAAGGATGGGCCGAACTCTCTGATGAGTTTTACAATTTTAATTGAATTTAGAATTTCTATGCCTCACATTTTTGTACAAAACTCTTTTGATCAAACTGAACCGAATTGATAGTATAGTTAGTACAAACCAAAATCTAGTTAATTAGAGCAACCAAAACCAAAATCAAATCCCTGAGAGCTAGGATTAGATGAGTCCACCCTGCCAAAGTAAAAATATCATTCAACCAATATTTCAAATTACCACTCTGCAATCATTAGTAGAAATCATCACACTTTGTATAGAGTATAAAGTATTACGGCAACACCAAACAATTTTGTTAAATATAATTGTTTGCGATAAATTCTTTTTATTTATTATTAAACTGAATAAGAAAATTATGGCAAAAAAAGGAAAATAAGCAAACAGGATATTAAATAAATTATATTAACAGTTTTTCACTTCGCATCTCCTTTTTTCCATCGTTGTGCTTTAAAATGCTTTTTTCATTCCATGAAATACAATCTTTATACTCATACTTTTATTTCCGGACTAACATCCGTTTGCAGTTTGTTATAAGTATAGTACTGTACACATTCATCTTGTTTATTTCCCAATAATTTTTTTTAAAAAGAAAATAAATAAACAGACAATTATAAGTTATACATACATATAGATGATATAGAGTTGGGTGTGCTGTGTAAATGCTTAAAATTTAGGTGGAATCTGCTTCTTTACGTAGTAGAGTGCGCTGAATGTACCTTCAAAGAACTAAAATCCTTATCGTTGTTTATATTTATTGACTGTCTATGAAAATATTTATTTTGTGTGAATCTTATAACATCCGACATATTCGTTTGACGTTATAAAGCAAATTCTATCTATTTCTTCCTGTTTGTATTGATAAATATTTTTATCATATTAAGTTGTACAGTCAATGATAAAAATTCCTTTGAACTTTCTTACAAGTGCACTTAAAATAAAATATTGTATATAAAAATGCTACATTTTGTACTTTGATTATATATATTATAAAATTTATACAACAATCGGTTTAAGTGAACTTGTAATATAAAATATTGTTTATACTGATTTGCGTAAAACAATAACGGCCGTTGAAAAAGAATAATATAAAAGGCCTTTTCATAAATATTTTTTGTTTGTTAGTATGTCAAACATCATATCCAGTCAGAAGCAAAATAATTTGACGATGGATAAAATGCTGTGTATATTATTTTATTTAAATATACAACAGCAACAAAAATGTAATAATTTTCAATTATTTTAGTTTGAAAATAATATCAAAAAAAAAAAGTATTTACACATTTTTTTTATATTTTACTAAATAACCCTGTCAAAAAAATTTTTTTAATTAAAAATTAAAATAAATAGAGTTTAAAAAAATATATACATAAACTAAAATACAAAAAAAAAATTGATTAAATTCAACTCGGTTGGTGGTAACATTTTGTTATTTTTATATTATTCTGCTCTCTACTCGTAGTTAGCTAGTAGCAACAACCGAAAGATTAAACTTTGCTTTACAAACATTAATTACTTTATTTTAATTACAAAATATATATATGTATATATATGTATAAATAAAAAGAACAATTAAAGCTCGCCTTAGATTATTTTTTCGTGCTTTAAAACTACAAGAATGCGGCGGATTCAGGTGAGACCAATTACTACATTAGGGATTCAATGATATGAGGTCTAATACCGTATTTCTCGTAGTAGGATTATAGTATGTATTTTTAGCTTTTAACATGCTTTATATTTATAAAGCTCGACTTCTAATTTTTTTTATTTTTTATTATTTATTTACCAAAAACAAATGTTTACAAATTTTTACAAATGTGATTTTTATTTATCTCAAACATCAACGGAAAGAGTAAGAATTAAGCAACAATAAGTAAAGTAATGTGACTTGTTATAAAGTTCAACAAATTTGTTTTGTATAGAATCGTTCTGAAATAAGATTTGGGCATTGAAATGTTATCATCTTTCGTACTGTCTATTTCATGCACACGCCACCCATTCAAACAATTACAGTATACCAGCTTTACATTGCAAGCTCCATGTCAACCTGTACACTGACATAAGTCGGCGCTGAATTATACACTCCCGCACAGATGGTCCTTTAGTTGTGTTTATTAAGTATCGTAAAATAGGATCCTCAACTAAAGTTACGCGAAGTGGAAAAGCTGGCAGTTCTAATGATACAACGTCTGTCGAAATAAATTTGTAAAACGCTTACAGCTCTTGTACAACGCCTTGCAGGTTTAGAGAGTAAGCTGTCAGTATTTGTAACAAAAATTGATAACATCGAAACTAAAATTAAGACAAAATTTGATGAGTTATTACGCATAATGGACAATCTTGGGCAAAGATGAAATTTGCGATTTTGAAAATTACGAGAACACTCTTAAGAAGTTTGAAATTTGTCTGTATTAATATTTAAAGTTTCAGCTTATTATAGACAAAATATTATTTTTAATGACATTCACGATGTTTACGACTTGTTAGTCGTTTGAAACAACGAATCCAATCACAATATCTCTACCAAAATAGTAGAAAATTCACTCCCCCCCCCCCCATTTTGATCCCCAAGTTGCAGTTTGGCTTCGTACTGATAAAAAAGTAAATCTACTCATCAGGTTGCAACGACCAAACTGCAAAAATTCACATCTTAACTACCGTATAATACAAGAACACATCGCTTAAAACACACATAATGTGAATTTCCTGAAATTTTGATTTAGTGATATAATTCGCTAAATCGATATGTTCTTGTGTTATACTGTAAGTATAAACAAAATGTGAATTTTTTCAGTTTGGTCGTTGCAACCTGATGAGTTGAGTAACTTTTTTATCAGTACGAAACGAAACTGACAAAGAGAACTTGCGGAAGTTCTTCATTTTTGTTAGAGTTGTGTATATTTATTATACAAGACTTTTGGGGTTCGAAATGGGGGAGAGGGGGGGTTGAATTTTCTACTATTTTGGTAGAAATATTGTAAGTAGATGGCCTCTTTGTTTCCAATGACTAACAAGTCGTAAACATCATGAATGTCATTAAAAATAATATTTTGTGTATAAAAAGCCAAAACTTTAAAGAGAAAAATCTTGTTGCTTTGGAGGAACGTGTCGATTATGTTGAAAGGTTGTTTAATTCCATCAGCGTTGTTATAAAAGAAAATCTGTTCGATAACATTCAATTGATAGCAAAAACTATTGTATACAAAAATGAAAAGCAAATTGTTTCATGTGTTTTATCGGATTCCATCTAAACAGAATGATAAGTCGTCAGCTATATAATTCGTAAGTTCTGCGATAAAGAAATAAAAGACGCATTTTTATCCTTTTATCGAAAATTCAAAGACTTAAACCTTAGCCATTTGGGAATTTTTCAATCAACGTCCAGAATATATATCAACGAAAACCTAACCAAGCGAAATTAAATGATCCAGATAGAGCTAATGCCTTTCAAGAAGTCTGGTAGACTGCGTCAAATTTTTACAAGAAATGGTATAGTTCATGTCACAAAGCCTATAATAACAAGTAAGCCGTTGAAATAAAATCACGCATAATTTTTCGCTCTTGATTTTAGATTTTTCTTTGAAAATAAATTTTATTTTTTTTATTCAAGTTAGGCAAGTGATTTAATATAATATATAATATCCACAAGACATTTCGAAAATTAATTCCATTAATCATGCACGGTCAAAATATTTGTGAAAAATGTGATAAATTGTTCAGTAGACACAAACGCAACACTACAAAATGTGTAAAATGTCAGAAGATAAATCACGATGCGTGCACTGGGTGGAATAGAGATGATCTAAAAAGAAATATTTCATCATTTGAATGTATAAGTTGTAGTCCAGTTATGAACATCGATGCAATACAAATTGGTGAAAGGGAAAAATCATGTATTAAGGACTTTACAAGCCCAAATGTTATTAATTTGCCAGAAAAATTAGCTACGGCTATAACGTTAGAAGATGTGTACTTGGAAATAAAATGTTTGAGACAAGCACTAACAAGTATGAAAATTAATATAGAACGTGTCGATAAAAATATAGTGATGTTGACAAATGAGAATAAAAATCTTAAAAATGAAAATGTAGAGCTTCGAAATAAAATAAGTGAAATAGAAATTGTTGTCAATCAGAGCAAACAACAAGCGTTGTCAAGTTCTTTGGAGATTTGTGGTATTGCAGAAAAAAAAGAAGAACATTTGGTTGAAATAGTTACTACGATAGCAAAGAACGTAAACATAGATATTGATTCAAGAGATTTGAATGATGTTTATCGTTTGAAGCAACACAACACACCTTCAGGATTACCTTCAAAAATGATTGTGAAATTTAATAGAAAATCTACTCGAGACTCGATCATAAAAGCCCATAAGATGAAGAAGACCCCGCAAACTGCAGATATACTCAATGGGGTTTCATTGGAGGATATGAATTTGATGAAATATGAGAAGCGACCATTTTATGTAGGAGAGCAATTAACATCGTACAATCAATATTTATTTAAGACGGTAAGAGATCTTAAACGTTTTAATAAAGTTAAATATGTCTGGGTTAAGAATGGTAATATTTTTATTAGAAAATCTGATGATTGTGCATCAGAGAGAATTATTAATTTTGACTATATAATAAAGTTCGATGTCTAATTTCAATTCAGATTATAATTTATCAATTAACTCAGATATACAAATTTGTCAAGGGCCCGAGAACATAATATTAAAAAATCCAAATTCGCTTAAAATTTTGTATCTAAATTCTAGAAGCTTATCGTCTGATAAAATTGAGGATTTATATCAAGTACTTGATGTTTTAAAATTGGAAATTCCGATAATTTCAGTAACAGAAACATGGATATACGAATATGCTTAAATCATTTTATTTTAAAAATTACAAAGCAGCATTTTCATGTAGGAAAAATAAGACAGGCGGTGGAGTAGGAATCTTGGTAAATAAGAAATATAATTTTGAAATTTTTTCCGAATTTAGTAATGATAAAATAAATTTATTGATTATAAAAGTTGAAATAAATCAAAAGAAAATTATAGTATCATCGATTTATAGAGCTCCTTATGATAATTTAGATGACATGAATTTATTTTTTGATGTTTTAGATAACCACCTTTACACTTTACAATACTACAAATCATATTTAACAGGTGACTTCAACATCAATCTTTTAGATTGTAACAATACGAGTAATAAATACTTTAGAGTAATGGTTCCTTTATATTCAATAAAATACATAGTACAAGACCTGAACATAACTCATGCATTGACCATATATATTCAAACGTTTTTAATCAAAAAGTTGATATTATGCTATTCAGCTACTCTGGGTTTGATCACAAATTTATTTTATTAGAATCTGATTTTTTATTGAAAACAATAACTAAAAACACACAATCTGTTAGAATCATGTCTAATAAAATTAATTTCGACATGTTAAACACAAGTTTAGTATTTAACCCAATAATTATCAATCAAAACCAGGAAATAGAAAACATGTATGAGTCTTTTTGTTCGCAACTTAATTCAAAAATTATAGATTGCTCTTATCGGAACAGAGAAAGAAAAGAGTTACACTATTTTAAAAATCCGTGGATTGATAAAGAATGTATAAATGCAATCAAAGCTAGAAATTTTTGGTATTCAAAACGCATGCAGGATCTTAATAACCATGCATTAAAATCAGAATATATATTTTGGAGAAATAAAGTTACTTCTTTAAAACGATTAAAAAAAAGAAATTATTTCTCATCAAAAATTGACAAAAATTCAAAAAATCCAAAACAAATTTGGAACATTTTCACAGAAATAATTTATAATGGCACGATGCCTAGAGATAAAATAGAACTTACTTCCGACTGTAATAATAAAAACGAAACGTTAGCAAAACTGAACAGTAGTAATAATTTTTTCGCAAATATAGGCAAACAATTAGCTTCTCAATATAATTTTACAACAAACAGTTTATCAATAACAAATTATAATGTCTTAGACAGATTTGATCAAATTACTCAAATTGATATAGAAAAGATTATTGATGGTTTAAAAAATACAAAATCAATTGGCTCTGATGGATATCAGGTCCAAGTTTTTAAGTTGAATAAAACTGCATCCGGTAATATCGCAAATTGTCAACAAATCTCTGAAAGTAGGCAATCTTCCTCAAAAGTTGAAAATATCCAAAATGATTTTAATACACAAAACGGGCTCAAAGACTGATCCAAACAATTATAGACCAATTAATTTGCAACCAATAGTAAATAAAATACTTGAAAAAGTGGTAAATAAACAATTAAATCAATTTATCGAAACAAATAAAATATTAAGTAATAACCAATATGGATTTATTCATAATAGCAACACCAACAGTGCACTATTTGATTTGATAATTCGCAAATCCAAGGTAATTGCGATAATAAACTAACTTGCGGAGTTATCTTTCTAGATTTAACGAAAGCATTTGACACTGTTGATCGTCAAATTTTACTTAATAAATTAAATCAAATAGGTATAACAAGAATTTGCTTGAAATGGTTTACAAATTATTTTAATAATCGTCAACAGTATTTACAAATTGATGATCAAACCAGTGATTTTGAATTAGTTGAGTTTGGAGTTCCCCAAGGTAGCTCTCTAGGTCCCATTTTATTTTTATTATTTATTAATGATATTTCTAATTTACCATTGAAAGGTTCCATATTTCTTTACGCAGATGATATATCACTACTTTATAGCGCTAGTCCAGATAATATCGGCTCTATTGAACAATGGATGAATGAAGATTTAAACATGCTTCCGGAATATTTTGCGTCTAACAGGTTAACATTAAATACACTAAAATCAAAATTTATGATTATCAATTCTAAAACTATCAACAATTTTAAAGTTACTTATAATAATAATGTAATACAACGCTGCTATGATTATAAATATCTGGGTATAATATTAGATGATAATTTAGATTTTAATAAAGAAATAGTAAATTTAAAGGCAAAGTTGAAATCAATATGCTATGTTTTTAAAAAATTAGGTAACTTTATTAACCATAAATATCGTAGGACTATATATTTTTCTATGTTTCATAGCCTTATATTGCATGGGGCCAATTTCTGGAATAGTACAACAAAGTTCAATGATGATGCGTTACAAAAGTTACAAAATAAGGCTATTAAAAATTTATATAATTATAATAGATTAGAACACACAACAAAAATACATTTAGAAAATAATTTGCTACCACACTCAGAAAAAAAATATGATAAATACATGATTGCATTTACCATATAATAATAATAGAAATCATTATAAAATTATTGCCATATTCCCTATCATACAATAATAAGAAATACTATTTGTTTAATTATGTCAATCACTGAAAACGGAGCTTATTATTATTATGATACTTGTAATCATATTCATCTCCTATGATTAGGGTAATCAGAATGCATGATTAAATTTTGATTCGTTTAGTGTATTTATAAAAATTCGCTATCTCAATGGGTGATTAATTCATATGTAAACACTAAATATTTACATGTTAATTTGTAGTTGCATGGCTGCAATGCCAATAAGTCATGTGATTACCAGTATATATATATATATATATATATACATATATATATATATATATATACAAATATATATATATATACAAATAGATATACAGTGAAATCCCGCTATAACAAACAGTCAAGCGACCGCTACTAATGTTTGTTATAAACGAATGTTTTTTATAGCGAGATTTCGGTTATAATAAACACCGTGTTTTATAACCGAATTGTGCCCTATTCGTGTATAACAAACCCTGTGTTCTATAACCGAATTTTTTTCTTGCTAAAGTTTTATTCTGAAAGCTTAATGTAATAATAAAACAAACATTTTTTTAGGAAAATAAATTATATTAAGAATTAAATAACTTCATAACAAAAATAAAAAATTAAATTCATTAACAATGCATGTCTTTAATATTAAAATTAGGGCTATAACGACGAGTAACTTTGATAAGTTAAGCCTTTTTCAAATAAGTAGTAATTTTTTCTTGGATTAATTTTTTATGGACTAAACTATCAATCGAATTTTCAATGAAATGCAATTTATTGATTTCCTCTTCAGTATTAGGATGTAAACTGAGAAACATTCGTACAGTTTCAAGTGCTTTTATTACTTCGTTCGATGGAACGGTGACAGGCGAATTAACTAGATCCAACTCTACATCAGAATCGTCCGACTCACATTTGTCATATTTATTACACACTAAATCCACAATGTCGTCATCGGTTAGTTCCTCACATACAGCAGTTAAATCATCCGCTGTCACGAAATCATGTATTCCAATATTGTTGGTGATGCCATTTAAAGCTGGATTAGACCAAAGCATTTCTAAAGCATCTTCTGTCTCTTGAGCAGTTATTTCACAATCGGCTCCTTCTATTTCTGTCGCTAAATAAAATCCGGCCTTCTTGAAACAATTAGTGATAGTTTCAGGCTTTACACGTTTCCAAGCCCGCGTTACAAAATGTACTGCATCCAGAATATTAATATGTATGTCTGATGCATTTAATTGGCAATTTTCACCAATTCTATTTATTATCTCCTTCACGACGAACTCTCTATAAAACAATTTAAAATTTTTTATTATTCCTTGATCCATGGGTTGTGACAGCGATGTAGTATTAGGTGGTAAATATTCTATTTTTATATTATGCAGGCCTTCGATCGGCAAATGTGGTGGAGCATTGTCTATGATAAACAGTACTTTTCGATTTTCTTTTTTGAATTTTTTATCTTAATTAGAAATGTATCTAGTCCACTCTGTCGAAACCATCCATGCTTTTTTGTTAGCAGCATAAAGAAGTGGAAGCGTTTTCACATTTTTAAAAGCACGCGGTTTTGCTGATTTCCCAATAAGAAGTACTGGCAACTTCTCTGAACCATTTGAGTTTGCCCCCAGAAGTATAGTCACACGATCTTTGCTCAATTTTCCTCCACGACAAGGTTCGTTTTTAAAAGCTAACGTTTTGTTTGGCATTAGTTTGTAAAATAAGGCGGTTTCATCTAAATTAAACACGTCTCTGTGTTCATAACCTTCTAAAATCCGGGGTAATTTATTTTTGATCCAATCGTCACAAATCTCTGGTGGTACAGACGAACTTTCACCCACTATGTCCTTAAATGAAATGGCATTCCGTTTTTTGAAACGATCTAGCCACCCGTCGCTAGCGCTAAAATCATTTATTTTCATTTTTTTACCCAATTGTTGAGCCTTTTCTTTAAATATCGTACCATTAATACTGACTCCAGCATGTCTCATAGATTTTATCCATAAAACTAGTGCCTTATCTAAATCTGGGTAGTTTCCTGAACGCATTTTCTTTCGTTTTTTACACTCATTCATCTCATTTTCGTATTTACTGCGATTGCGCACAATTCCCGCAACTGTTGATCTTGGTAAATTCATGATTCGCGAAATTTGCTCATAGCTTTTTGTTTTACCGTCGACAATTTTTAAAATTTCAATTTTTTTTTCTATGGAAATAGCGAATCTTTTTTTGCAGGCACTCATTTTGTCTAATCTAAAAATTACGATACAATAAAATTATACATTTAATTAAAAGTTATCGAGTGTTTACAAGAATGATCAAAAATGAACCTACCTTTATGGATCCTAAGTTAAAACTGTATACCTTAATACAAACCAAAATTATGTATGTACATATTATTGATTCGAGGTCATGTCATAGTTCAGATCAACCTATCTAGTTAGCAGGTTATTGTCACGTGTTAAAACACCTGCATACTTTTCAAATTTTATATGTATGATATTTGGCACGTGCTGCTATTTTTTATATTATACATACGTATGTATGTTATGTAACACATTAATGTAAAATGCAACCAGTGGCGGGATATTGTTACATCACTTTCGATTCGTTTTCGTAAGTAGGTACAATGTATTTTTGTCAAGTGTTTCAAGAATAAAATTGTACACTATGCACAATTTCGCTTTTCCTATTATGCGTTGTCTATAATTGCTAGCTCGACATACTGGAACAAATTTGTGTACTATGTATTCCTTCTCCTCATTTCGATAAAGTACCATAAGAGTGATAAAGATTGATGAATTGAAGTAGAAATAGAATGGTTTTATCGAGTAAGTTGAAATCGCAATATACACACATTTTATAACATCCCACCCCAGATACGAACTACGTTCGATTTTAGATATTATATGTACATATATACATATACATATTTGTATATAAGAAATTCAAAGTAATCATGACTGTTTGTTATATCAAGATTATTTCACACTGAAACGAACAAAATAACTTAAAAAAGTGATTGTTATAGTGGTATAACCGAAGTTTTTTATATCAGAAGTTTTTTCATAGATTTTGTACTGATCAATCAAGGAGCCAGCCGTTTTGGTTGTTATAAACGAAGGTTTGCTATAAACGTTGTTTGTTATATCGGGATTTCACTGTATATATATATATATATATATATATATATATATATATATATATATATTTTTTTTTTGTCTATATATGTATATATATATATATATATATATATATATATATATATATATATATAGGTGGGAGTGGGGTGGTTGAATATATATAACCATCTTACTCCCACAGTCCCATATCACCCCCCACCGCCTACTCACCCACCACTACCCACCCGCCCACCACGTCACGCACATGACGTCGTGTACGTGACGTCACGCACATGACGTCACGCACATGACGTCACGTACATGACGTCACGTACATGACGTCACGCATATGACGTCACGCATATGACGTCACGTTATGTCTAAACCAAGGCTACGCAATAATAATGTTAAGATATTTATACTAACAAAACAACTAGAGAAAACAACAAAAATCGACATAGCGTGTCGTCAATGTCATCATTTGGTGTAAGCGGCCTGTAGTTTAGGAGGCATTGGTTTAAATCAAGTCCAAATCAAATCCAAGGACCTTGGATTAACAATTTTTTTTTTATTTTTTTTTATTTAAATTATTACAACTGAATAAAATTCATCTAGTAATTTTTCGTTCTTAATTTGGATTAACAATAGCAGGATCTGTGGCCTCAGAATGGGTGTAAATTATTACACTCAAGCAACTCTGAAAAGATCAGATCATGTATTTTAGCGAAAAATAATTTAAATATTTTTCATCTTCCACAATTTAGTAGCGAGGACGTTATAGCGGTGAGCTTTGCGGTTGGCTGCTTAAAAATATGGCTAGCCTCACCTTATATGGATCGCGAGAAGGGGGTTCCACCGAATAACCTGGGGGAACTGACCCGGGAAGCGGGTCAGAGAAAGGTAGTGGTTATACTTGGATGTCATTCAAACGCGCATCACACAATCTGGGGAAGCACAGACATTAATGAGAGAGGTAAGTTACTTTTTGATTACTTATTAAATACTAACTTTGTAGTTTGCAATATTGGGTGTGAACCAACATTCATTGTTAAAATCGACAGGAGGTTCTAGATGTTGTGATCTTTGTGTCAAAAACAATTTTGCATATGATCAGCGGGTGCACTGAAAAAAAACCTGGGTAATAGTAACAAAAATCGTGTTTAATATTAATATAAATTTGGGTAAAGAGAAGACATAGTTATATTAAGAAAAGTACTTTATTTAGCGTTCGACTTATTTCGAAATTACTAAAATTTTCTTAATATCACAAAAATATCTTGTTATTTCTTCACGATATTCACATCTTGTACACAACGAAACGTTTCTTTCAATCATACGTTCCAAGTTTATGAACTTTCCGGAGGTGAACTATCAGAGCTTTGATATGGCCGTATTTTCAGAACTTTTCAGGCTTGTTTTTATAATAAACCAAGACACAGGAGCACGCGCAACTTAATTTCAAACAAGATGGTTGTAAAAAAAAAAATTTAGAATGCTGAAAAAAATATGGATTTGCACAACACTCGATATGGTTTAGATAACTATATAAACATTTACCTGATTTTAGAAGAATTTTTTACATGAAATTATCAATTAATTGTTTCACGATTTAATAGTTTTATCAATTAATTGTTTCATTTAATCACGATTTCACGAACAATACCACTTTTCTATTTACTACTATAAAAAAATTGATGCACACCGTTGACAATTAAGGATGAAATGAACCAAATGAATATCGTGTTAACCACAAAAAAATGAGAGAACTAGAGAATATTTTTTAATATGAATAAATATTTTTTAATTTGTTTCGTTTGTTTTGTTCTCTTTTTGTAAATAATACAAACAACTTTGTTTATAATAAACAAAGGTTTAGTAATTTTAACAAAATTTTATTAAGTAGTAAAAATCGAATTTGTTAAATATAATTTTGTTTTTTTAATAAAATGTAGTTATTACTAAAGATTATTTTGGGAAAACTAAATATTTCTTTAAAGCAAATTTCCAATTTAACAAAATAGCATTTTTAAATATTGGATTCATTTAACTAATTATGGATTATTCCTTTTATTAAGCAATATTAAATAAATACTAGAATTTTTAATTAACAAAAGTGATTTTCTTAATAATAATATGGCTTTTTTTTCAGTGTGAAGAGTGACGAAGGATCACTCATTCTCTGATCACCGATATGTAACATATAATCTCAACATCAAACCTGTTGCCCGGAAAGCCTTCAAGAATTCCAGAAGGACAACCTGGAACAAATATGGGGAAGTGTTGGAGGAACTGTTGCCACCGGAGGTTTCTGAACTTCCAGCGACAGTAGAGGAGTTAGGGGCAGGCAAAAACTGGCATGATCGACCACGGAGTTGGGAACCTATCGGAGATCGTGTTGGACAGTCTAAGGCTAAGAATACAAGAGGAAATCGGGATTCCTTAAGGAAGACCTAAGAAAGTATAAAAAAGAGTTGAGGGGGCACAAAGAGAGTCTTGGAGACTTTTCTGTTGTAGATAGGAGCAGGTCTCTGAGACTTCTGGCCTTAGGAAAATTTTAGCTACTAACCCAACCAGTCCTAGTTACTTAATTAGGCCGGAAGGGTTATCTGTACATTTTAATTTAATTTTTGTTTCAAGTCACAGAATAGATTTCTTTAGAAATAAAATGAAATAATCAGTAGAATTTGAATTTACATCTCAAAATCATAACAAAATTATTTGCTTGCAGTGTTATTTGTAAAAATAGATATAAAATAATCCGATTTTGTTCCAAAAACTTGTTTAGTGTTACGCATGCCTCTGCACATTGTGCATATCGATTCTGTGACAGGTTTATCTGCAGATGTAATGGCAGGCGATTATCTTTTTCAGGCGCGCCTGCACCCTATTAGACATAAAAGAGCATTTGCCGGATTTGAGCATATTTTCTGACTCTGTATATGCCGACTGCCTTCCTCTGCGGTATCATCACCTCTCAACATAGTTGAAAAGAGAAACGGGACAGATTAGAAGCCATGAGGAGATTACCGAGGCCTAAAGTAGTCTCTAAACCTGTTCGACATCCAATCCCACACATCTAGAACTTTTCGATGCAACTGGAAGGTTGCAGAGTCCCATCCAAAATTGACTTGGTGCCATATTGTCTACACCGCGTAGATAATTAATATTCTACACGTGTAGACAATGTATGTAGATAATTAAGAAAATGGTGTCGACAATGTAGAGAATGTAGACAAATGTCGAAAATTATTATTTCTGTTAGCAATTAAGTTTCTTTGTAATTCAAATCATTTCAAGATGGAGTTCATTCATCTACACATTGAAAAGCACCCAAAGCTTTTATATGGTAATCAAACACATTGATATTTATGCTGCGGATAAAGTGCGGAATCGATAAATGTGCAAAGTTAAAATCTTTTTATACCGTTTACATGATGAAAAAAATCGATTGCGTAAATAGGGCCTATGTTGGGAGGATTAAATGGTGGAAAAGAGGTGCAGGAACTTGCTGCATGCTTGTGAAACTTTTGTCGGCCGACAGTTCCTGTTGACTAGACGACGCTTTAACCTTCCAAGTTAATTTTTCATACACTACTGAACAATTCACAACAGATTTGACAACATCATGCAACATGGCTGCTATAACCTGACAAATTTCGAACTTTCCTATTGAAAGACCTATTGCAATGTTCATTATCACGCAATAAAATGGTAAAGCATAAAAATTGTGATTGAGTACAAGTGGTTCATAATCCTAATAAATGCCAAAATATGACCGTAGGCTCACTTGATATTTTAATATCACAGGGAGTCTATATATTTCTTCTTTACCCCTATATTATTGTATTGTTTTGTTCATTTTCTAGTGTGTCTCTGCTATTGTGGCTTTTATTTGTTCATATGTTGTGAACGTGTTTGTATTTTGAATGGAATCCTGGAATCCTGTTACGATGCTACGATTATTCTGCAGGTTTATATTCCATTAATGCCTTATTTGCTTTAGCTGTTGCTAATATGTGTGCCCACATCTTATACATCGTGTCCTATTCTCTTGACATGATGCATGGTAAATGGGCGTGGTAAAACATATTAAGTAATTTAGCTTGTGTTTTGTTTCACCAGTGTTTCACCTCTTACTGAACTGAGGCCTTTCTGTTAAGTTTTAATGCTATGATTCCGATTCGTGTCCATGTTAGATAACCGAGTGTCAGATATCAGTTGGATTGTATTATTTATTCGAGTATTGTGGTTTCTGTAATCATTTTGAATATATGGATTAATTATTGATTTTTCCAATGAATCCTAGCCAGCCCGGCGAAGTCTTGGAAGCTTCTGAGTGAGAGGTATACTGGTCGGGGAGTGGATGACGTTTCATTTTATTTCATTATTCCCTTTTTCCAATGGTGTTCCCAAGCGATTCCCGTACCTTCAAGTGTCGAATCATTGGAGCTTCTCATTGAGACCCATTTTTCGGGAAGCGTTGATGGCTGGATGGAGAGTGGAGCTCATCGAGGAATATCTTCAACAGATGGGGATGGCATCGTGAACGGTTTTAAGCCTTATAAATCGGTGGGCCCGGATGGAATTATACCAATGAAATGTCACAAAAATATTCGGAGAAAATTTCGAAGAAAAATTCAGAGATTGAAAACTGGTGACGGAATTAATGATCTCACTGGTGAAAACTAAAACAAATAAATAACGCCCATCCACCAATGGAGTGCTAAGCTAAAAAAGCTATCTATAGAAGTCGCAGAACAACAACACAACGCTCTGTAATTGCATGAAATCTTACTGCTCTACTAATAGAAATATGGAGCAGATTTCCACATAATTGGAAAAAATTATAACCATAAAAATACCAACGGTAACCTTAGAGAACTGGTAAGAAATCTCTTTTCACAATAAAGGATATTGTATTCGTCACCTCATCCTTGTGCGAATATTACAAACAATCATCTAACAAGTTTTATTCACCACTATATCTTTTTCGTGGACTTCGATTATATCAACAAAAGCGCAATCTAAAAAGCACCCGGCGAAATAGGGATTCCTAAGAAAATATTCTAGTAGTAATGAACAAGTTATCAGATTTGATAAGGCGATGATCAAATCCAAAAAATTCAATCTCGCATAGAAAGGCCAAAGCAACCACATGCAACCTTTTGAGGATACATATCTTCTTTTTCTTAATATATAAAAACGTTGGTGCGTATACATATATGTATGACCGACAATCACGCCTGAACCGCTGAGGCTATCTAACTTATATTCACACCATATGTTCGTGTGGTGCTCCGGATGGTTTTTGTTGTGTGTGTTAGACCCCTAGGTGGGGAAGTCTTTGGCAAAATGTGCACCCGATAGGTGGCGCTGAGGTAGAAATATTTACGAAAATGTAGGTTTTCCGGTATATAATTTTCATTTCAACAATATTAAATTTAAATGTTACCACAAAAATAACCACAAAAATCTGATAGGTCGGGTGTGTTGTATTTAATGCATTTTTATGAATTTTTTGTTTTTCAAATTTAACATATGATAGGTTTGATAGGTTTTGCACTCCAAATTCAACCTTTTCCAAATCAAATTCATCTTTGTTCAAATCAAATTCACATGATTGTGATTACATTTTTCAGCATTGGTGATATGGCCGCACCCCGGTGGCAAAGTAGTTAGCAAGCTTGCTCCTGCGACCGGAGGTCCCGGGTTCGATTCCCGATGGTGACAAGAAAAAGATTTCACAGCTGGTTTTAGGTTCAACGAATTAATCACTCATTATCCGAAATGAAAATATGATTATGAAACCTCATGTGAGGCGGCAAAATCCCTTGATAGGATATAGTGCTAGAGAGAGAGAGAAAGGGTAACGGTAGTTTCGGGTCGTCATAATAAATATAGCCCGTTATTCATAAAGAAGCTTGCCTCGGATTTTTGGTTCCAACCAACTTTATCCCGATTATTACTCTAACCTTGGTCAAGAGTGCACACTAATTTTAGTTCCAAATATTCACTCTATAGATGTGATAGAATCGTTATACCTACTAAAGTGTGGCAGAAGATGCAACATTTTTAAACCGCTTATAACTCATCGAGTCTGTAAACACAATAGGCAATTTTTTTAGTAATTTCTTATATTGTTTAGGTGTAAACCTTATTATTACTGTAAAATATATATTATTTCAATTCAGAAAGGTGTGATGTACTTTATTGTATGTCAAATTCCTAAAATTTTGTCTAGACTCAATTTTCAATTCACTACGAATTTTCAGCACAATAGAATTGTTGTAAACTCTAAATTTTTATCAAAATAATTGCGCGGCATCCTTTCAAAGATTGTCTCAATAAATTGGGTAAACATATCATATAAAGCAAATTATTTTGCTCAAAATACGATAATTAATATCAAATTTATGCTATGTACCGGAATAGTAACTGATTGATTTATTATTGGACACTTTAGCTCAAAATATAACATAATGTTACCAAATTGACGCGAATGAAAATCAAATTATGCCAATTACATCAATATTTTTGTCGACTTTACACAAACCCACTAAAAAGCACAAGAATAAAAGCTTAAAGCAAAATCATAAATTCTATAAATGAAAACCAGATTTACTTCTATTATCATCATCATCATCATCATCATCATAATATTTAGAAACCATCAACCCACTTTTCTCTGTATTTATTATTTTCTGTATATAGCGTAACTAACCATCGACGCCATATTGTTGTTTACGATTTTTCTCAGTTGAAAAATAGCAAAAAAAAATGAAATGAAAATCGGAAAAATATAATAACAACTACACACCAGCACAACAAAAACAGTAAAGAATAAAATCATAGCATAGCAAAAAGCGAAAAAACCGCACACAGCATCCAATAGTTCAACTTTCACATAAACACGTTACTATGGACACGTTCGTCTATATGTATGTACAGCTCATAGCATAGTGTATACATAAAACCAAGAGCATAACATAAAAATCAACTGAAGTATAAAGAAAATATACACAACATCATCGAAATTGTATACAGCACACAAATCGGTATACGATACGGCTGTGTGATGTAATATTTTCCACCATCCGCATAAAACCATTGTAGTACTGCATGGTATTTTCATTTCAGGGTTTTGTTTTTCGCGTTCCACTGCACCCGCTCCAATGTACCTAGTTCCTAGTACCTATACCTACCTAATAAAAACAGAATTGAATGAAATTTTTTATTTTCCGTTTTAATTTTACTTTTGTTCTGTATACAGTACATAGTAAGTTTTCATTATCGTGCATACGGGAGTGTTAAGCATATCTAATTTACACGTGACAAGTCCTATTTACAAATACAATGATGAGATCATTTTTCTTAGAAGCAAAATTCGAGCACACTAAATTTCACACTAGGCAAACATTATGTTTCAGAGAATGACACTTCTATGTGACGGCCATATCACCAATACTGAAAAATGTAATCACAATCATTGTATACCAGCCAAATCAAGATTCTAACAAAAAACTAGTAAATCTAACAAGAAATATATCTTTGGCTGTTGTACTTATTTGAGAATAAAAGAATAAGCATTTTAATTGACAAAAAATTATTATGAACGACAAAGCTCGTTTCGACTTGGCAGGCTTTGGCCATAAACAGAATGGCCACTATCGGGGTACTGGAAACCCTCAGTTGATACACAAAAGTTCACTACGCCCTCGTACAGTAACTATATTGTGCGTCATTTGGGCTAGCGGCATCATCGGTGACCTCTATTGGGACATGTTGGACAACTTTTTGGTTCCCGAATTGGATAAATTAGGCCTACAGAACATGTGCTTCTAACAAAACGGTCCATTTAAAAGTTAGTAAAAAAACTTCAAGTTGATTTTCTTTAAAATTGCTAAGAGAGATTTTTTGAGTACTAGATACCAGTTACGATGGGCCTTGGTTATAAAAAAATAGGTGGTTCCTAATTGGGGCCGGGAACCCGTTGCTTTTCAATTTTTTTTCAGCTCAAACAACTTTGATGAATACTACTAAGGGGGTTTTTCAAGTACCGGGAACCTATTGGTGGGTCCGTGTTCTGTTTTTAATTTTTTTTTGACTCGCATGATTTTCATAGAAATTGATGAAGGAGGGTTTCCAAATGCCATTGCAATTTATCCAGTATTGAGGAAAAATCGTTCAGAGGGATGTCCAATTGGCCACAGATCCTTTCCTTTATTTATTTTTCACCTAGCACAATTTTAATAAAAAATGGTGAAAGGGGTGTTCTACCAAGGATAGATTGCGATGAGTGTTAATTTCGGGAAAATTCGTTCAGAGGGTGGACGGTGGGACACGGTCCCTTCCCTTTTTTTGTTCGCATGAATTTTATAACAATTACAGGAGGAGCGTTTCCGAATATCAAAAACCGATTTTGTTGGGTTCTGTGTTCATAAAAATTGTTTTGAGGGTCATGCGAAGGGGACCGGGTTCATGTTTTTAATTTTTTTTGCACGATTTTGACAAAAAGTGGTGAAGGTCACATTTCAAATGCCAGAAATAAATTTTTATGGGTCTCCGTTCCGAAAAAAATCGTTTTGAACGTTGATGTTAGCTTGCGGTTTTCTTTTAACATTTTATTTGGCTTAAAAATTTTTTTTTTGAAACTTGACGAGCAGGGTTTTGTAATGCAATGAAAAGATAGAAACGACCTTGGTCTCCATTTTTCATTTTCTTATGCCTCAAACGATTTTGGTGTCGCCTGGTAGGGTACGGGTTTTCTGTAATTAAGTTTTTTTTTGGCTCAAGGGGGGTATTTACCATAAATTTGCCAGGCTACCAGAAATCGATTGCGTATGCTCCTGATTTGGGAAAAATTCATTAAGGTGGGCATCTGGTGGGGGCAAGTGTGTTTCCACTATTAAATTTTTTTCGGTTTGCATGATTTTCCCCTTTTTTGTAGGCTCCTCCGACTTTGATAAAATATGATGTAAGAATGTTTTTAGTCCCCAGGAATCGATTGCGATAGGTCCTGCTTTGTGGCAAAATCTCTCGGGATCTTGGGGTCCTACTATGGAGCCCGATACTTTTCTTAAATTTTTCTTCGGTTCAGCGATTTTTATAAAAATTAGTTAGAAAGTGTTTTTGGGTTTTTGGGTTTTTGGGTCAATTGCGACGGCAGCAGACTCCGAAAAAATCTGTTCTGAGTGTCGCTGCCCTGAAAATTGCTGGATGAGCGTTTTAAAGTATCAGGAACTAGTGGGTTCCATTAAATGTGAAATTTCAAATTCCAGGAATCGATTTAAATGGTTTTTTATTACTAGAAAACTCGTTTATAGGGTCCATAAGTCGGGCTCGGCACCTGTTATTAATTTTTAGCCCCGATAATGATTTCGAATGGCAAGAATGGATTGCGATAAGTCCTAAACTTGGAAAATCCGGTTTGCGGGTCACCCAGTGAAGAGTTGGTGATACGGATATTCGAATGCCAGAAATTGATTTGTAATTTGTGTCCATATGGACCGGTGTGATGTTTTACCATGTTGCTTAATGTTGCATATTATTGAAGGATGATATGTCATGATTAACTATGTTTCGTCTTGTTGTATCATGTTGTCATACGACTTTTATAAAAATGGGTGAGAATGGTTTCAGGACACGACTGCGTTGGTTGACGATTTCAGTAAATTTGGTGAGAGGTGCTTCGGTTTAGCCGTTATTTTACGTTTAGGACAATAATAGAACTATGTAATTTTTATAAAAACTTGGCCTAGTTAAGAGCTTGGTGGTATTTATGAACTTAGTGCCATCTAAGATGTAGTAGCAACATTAAAAGTAGTTTATTATCAGTTTAGTTGTATTGCAGTTACGGCAGATTAGTCTAGAACATAATCGTTTACATTGATCGCAGAGAATCTGAAATGTTGATGAGAGTTTTAGAGTTAAGTAAGTATTTGGAAACTAATTCTACGATTATTTGCAGTATTTTCAGGAATGTTCCGTAAGCGGTGGTGTAAGTTATATTAGTTTAGGAATTAGGTGTGGTGTATTGAGATCTACGTACAATTGATGCTACTGAAGTTAGTCGTAAATTTAAACATAAAAAGGATCTGCATTATCGACGTTCTTTATATCAGGTAAAAAATTCTGATATGGAAAATAGCAGAAAACTTTCGCTTAATACCAACACAAGAAAAATTGGAATATCAATACAAATTCATTTCACATAATTTGCATTTTTATAGGTTTTTTTTTTTTTTTTTTTTTTTTTATTTTTTTTTTTTTTTTAAAAGGAAGTATTAATTGTCCAGTGGATTTAATGTCCTTTGAAGGTCAATTAATACCGCCCTTTCATTCACGCACAGACCACCCATTCACACAATTACAGTATACCACCTGCACATTGCAAGCTCCATGTCAACCTGTAAACTGACATGGACGGTGGGTCGGCGCTGAATTCTGCACTCCAACAGAGGGTCTTAGTTGTGTTTATTAACATTACCGATCGTAATCGATGACGAAAATTCGCTTTGCATCCAGCCTCTGATGGGATTCGAACCCAGTACCTCCCGGTCCAAGTGCCGAAGCTTTAACCACTGCACCACTTGTCAGGTTTTATGAACTGGGTGAAGACCAATTTGTAAATAGCTGAATACCAAGTTCATATTTTGTCGTGTTATGGATACTACTGAAATTAGCAGAAAATTGGTCAGTGAAAACTGCATTATCGACATTCCGACCGAAATTTTTTCAGGAAAACTACTACGGGGGTAAATCATAATAAACCGAAAACTGCATTACCGACATTTCAGTCGAACTATCTTCAGTAAAATGACTATCGACATTTCGTGAACCAACAATAATATGAAACTGTAGTATCGACATTTCGGGAGAAATTTTAATAGAAAACTTCATTTCACGACAGAATTATAAAAGGAAACGAAAACGAAGATTTTTTTAAATAAATAAACTAAAAATTTTAAAAAATTTTAAAATCATATTCAAATTGGTTCTGTGACATATTATGTAACGGGTTTGCCAATTCGAGGTTGATAAAGTAGAAATCTGTATACCGACATCTGTCAAAGATAAACGTCAAGTACACTGTCATTTATTTAGTTGACATTCTGCCATTTAAGAATATGGAGCATTTAACAATCGACCAACGCGTTAAAATTATTAAATTTGCTGATGCTGATTTTTCGAACAAAATTTTCTTCAGTGATGAAGCTCATTTTTCGCTTGGTGGATACGTTAATAATCAAAACTGTAGAATTTGGGGCTTAGAAAATCCACAATTGATTGTAGAGAAGCCATTACACCCAGAAAAAGTCACTGTTTGGTGCGCATTGTGGTTTGGTGGTGTGATTGGGCCGTATTTTTTTGAGAACAACCATGGACGAACCGTTACCGTCAATTCTGAGCGCTATGGCCGCATGTTAACCGATTATTTTTTTACGAAAATCGAAGATTATGATCTTGACGATATGTGGTTCCAGCAGGATGGAGCAACCAGTCACGTAACACGAGCAAATCGAGATCTTTTGTAAGAGAAATTTCCTGGACGTTTGATTTCGCGATTGGCTGATGTCAATTGGCCTCCAAGATCCTGTGATTTAACGCCTTTGGATTTCTTTTTGTGGGGCTACGCAAAAAATCGTGTTTACGTAAACAATCTTCAAACTCTTGACGAATTGAAAACTAATATTCGTAAGGTAATGGCCGAGATACCGCCCGAAATGTGCCAAAAAGTCATTGAAAATTACCTCAAAAGAATCAAGGCCTGTAAGAAGTCCCGTGGAGGACATTTGAATGATATCTTGTTTAACTAAAAATGGCAAGGATCAATCTGTAAAATGAAATAAAAATTACAATACATTCCGAATATTTTGTGTGTTTTTTTAAAGTTTACTTTATCAAGCTTGAATTGGATAACCCTTTACATTAGATAAAGCTACCTAATTAACTAACAGCTTCTACCTTGTGCAAAGTTTGAGACCAAAGTTTATGTGGAATGATATAGTTAGATTTCCGAAAATCCTTAACAATGCCTGAAATCTCTTTTTCTCATGAAATGATCCACATTCAAAAATTCATGTAGTCCGCAATTTTCATGAGAAAAAAAAATTTCAGACATGGTTGAGGATTTTCGTAAATCTAACTATAACCTCACATAAACGTTGTCTTGAAACTTTGCACAGGTTTACGTTTATAGGCTCGACTCTAATAATATATCCCGGTTACAAGACAATTATTTTATTTTTTCCCCTTAAAATTTGTCGATAATGCAGATTTTGGCTGAATTTTCTGCTAACTTCGGTAAGGTGTGTTAGGGGCTATGCATTTTAGTTGTGGCACATGGAGAGCTTGGATAGCTAGGAATGGATAGCTGTAAAAAATTAATTGTTTTTAGGTCTTTTAATAAAAATTAATTTCTTAAAGCTATCCATTCTTGGCAACATAATAATTTTCTGCAAATCTACAGAAACAGTGACAACCCCATCTTCAAGTTGGGCGCTAAATTGCGCTTGGTAAAGTTCTCTCGACTGATTAGCACGTATTTTATGGGATTTCCTAGAGGTACATATTTCACAAGTATCGTCCAAATTTTCCTCTTTGTGACCATGTAATCTAGACACCTTCACAGTGTTCACATTCTTCGTGCCCCAGTAATGCAAATGTAATATTTTTTGCTTTTACACGTAAGCAATATGATTCATATCACACGATGTCATTAGGGTTTTTAGTTTAAAATCCGCAAACATCGAGGAAATTGATATGTCACTTGGGAGATATGGTCGATTTGGACCGTGGATACGTCTGAAGTGAGATATTGATGGATGGAACGACTCAATATGTTCATCTATAAGGTTATAATTTATTTTAATTTTAGCAGAATTGAGACGTCGACTTCCTAGAGATTTAATCTCATGCTTTGGTGTTTTCGACAAGACATCATGTGAAATTCGATCATTCGATTTTTTATTACCTAACGTTGTTAAGAAAAATGTTTTGCATACTTTTAAATAATATTTAAAAGATTTTTGTTTGCTAATCCTTTCAGCCGCTCGACGTTTAATTGTTTGCCTACTACAAGTATTCAGCATACAACTCTTTCTCTGTTCAGCTCTAGGGCTGCTTTCATTGATTAGACTTAAGCATGATTTCATGGTTGTATCGCCGGGCGGTAAAACTTTATGCTTCTCCACAATTGCTTGCCTTTTAATTTTCACGTTTTCAGTTCTACTTTCTGTTTGTTGGGTTACCTCCTTTTGTATACCCTCTGTCATGTACATTTTGCATATCGGATAAAGCTGCACTATCGTTGGATTGATCATATGTAGGCCATATGGCATCCTGAGTACTGGCTGATGTTTCAATATATTGCACTTCCTGGATAAACAAAATACTTGATGTAGTAGACGGGAATATTTTAACATTTTCTAATACTCCATTTGTGTTTAGGAAAGGTAGATATTTTAGAAAGATACGATAAAATTATACCTGTTTTTTGGAAGAAATAAAATAAAAACCGCGTTTTCCGTTGGTAAATAGGTAGAATAACATGCCAGGATACTAAAAAAATCATAATCTCAATTTTTGATTTTTTGTATTGTAGATACCGCGTTTGATTCTAGGATGGCACAAAAGTGTTCTGTAAGTCTAAGAAAAGCACTTCAACATACTTGAAACTCCCTTTTTAAAACCATATTGATGTGAGTAGAAAAAGTTATTTGAGACAGGAAAATTTACCAATCGGGAGAAGAGTAATTTTTCAAAAATGAACATGGGATCCAGCTATTTACGAATTGGTCTAACTTAAACCAGCCCTTATTACTTTTAAACATGTGAATTATGAGAAATCAATTTTTATTTTTTTTCGGCGAAAAATTTGTGCTAACATCACCAGAATGTTGTAGCACCACTTGGTACAAACTATGTCAATAATGCAGATTATCAAGAATAATCAAATTATTATTTGGGTGTGATCATTTATAAAGTTTTTTGAAATTTTTTACGATTTCGAATGTTTGGTAAAAATTATTTAAAATTAATTTGTAGAAACCCGCAGCTGGCCAAAGCTATAATTTTCTGGTTCATTTACAATGATCACCTAGCGCATTTTATACTTTATTATGATTTGGCGACTTGATGATTTCGAACTTTTGCAACGCATGTTTATATTATTGTGAATTGACGTAGTAGGGTGTGGGATATCTAGTCAGATAAACCGTATATAAACTTTACGTGTGAGAGCAGAGTGACACAACAATATAAGACTTGAGAGAAATGAAACCATAATAAAGTCATCTGATTTTTCTACATATTCTCGAATCATTCATTCATTCACCAAAAAACGGATAAGTAAGAAATAAGGAAAATTAATTTTCTTTCACTTTATTTATTTCATATATAATGTGATGTTGCCATATGAATCTGTATATAGATACATACGATTTTCTACAACGTACATTACTACGATTATTATTTTTGTTAAACAGGAATATAATAATAAAAAGAAATAAGATATCACATCAAGAAAAAAAATATTCTTCTTAATCTCCATCTTGGTTGGTATATAGCTAGTATTTCTAATTTATATAAATGTAATACATAGACACTGCGGTACATCCGAGTACGAGTGTGCTATAAACCGAACCCAACATGTATATAATTTGGTTGGAAATTTTGGTACCACAAAATAATACTTTGTTTCTTCTCCATATGATGAATTATGTCTATTCATATACGTATATGTACTTATAGTAGGACTAAGGAGGAATATGTATACCAAAATAACAATTCTTTAAAAAAAAGGAGAAAAGATGATTGTGACAAGGGAAATAAATTTTAACTTTATTCTTTTAATCCTTTTGTTGAAATTTACTGATATTAGATTATTATTATTGTTATCTAGCTTGTCAACTGGGATGTTCTATTATGACGAAGTGGTCACATTAACCTTTTAGACATCGCTTTTTTATGCTGTGTGTATGTTCTCTGTATATAAGAAAATAATTTACCATGATACAAATGACCTTTAAGTCTGATGATATCATTTTCTTTTGAACAAAATATTTTATTCTCTTTGTTGTATTTATACATTTTCATCATTCGATGTGTGTGTGTTGGAGAAAAACGGAAAATGGGATTTATTTTTTGGCTTGAGTTTGTGTTTTTTGTGTTGTGTTGATGTGCTCGAAAAATTAATATCAAATAATAATGCATTAGGCTATAAATGCTTAATGATGGAGGATTCTTCCAAACGAACGTATATCCATCCGTTTGAATGGAATTGATTTTGTGTGATAAATCTTTTATTTATTTATACACAGTGTTTTTTTTTCTGCTGAGGTAATTTCGATCTGATTATTTATTTTCGTTATCAATCATAATTATTCAGATGGTTTGAGTTTTGTACACTCATGTAAATTTATCTTATAATCCATACGTACAATAAAATAAAAACAGTAATTTTAAAATTACTGACCTAGATATTTAAGACTGGTTGTAGTGCAAAATCAAAACTTAAAACATGGAATTAAAGTCCATACCTTGCACGTTAGGGTGTTGGTCCACCTCTCATTTGTCAAGGCGATTGCCTTCTTGCCTTATTATTTCCGGGTGTTCGTCTGCACTGTGGTTTGCCGTGACGTCCGAGTGACCAGGGACCCTGATTATCTGGATGCTGAAGTACTCGTTCATCACATTAAGAGATGATCAGCAATCCAGCGCCACCCGTGACTTCAAACAAACCGCATCTAGTGACCTGACCGAAGTCTGACTGTCCACATAAATTGTGATATCCCTCACGGATACCGCGTTATGCTTCCATGTCACGACTTCGCCTATCACCACCACTTCAGCCTGGTACACGCTGCAGTAGTCAGGGAGACGAACAGATATATACATACAGGCTTATGATTCGGACCAATATGGAGTAAAACATATTAAAATGCAGACATTTGACATTTATACCATCAATTTATTATCGATATGTTCGCTGAAATTGAAAGTTAACGTCTCGATTCAAACAGTTAAAATTAAGGTCCGAAGAATGCGTTCATTTGCGCGATGCCATAAACGATAATGTGGATGGCATTGTAAACCCTAATGAAATTGGTCAAATGTGCATCCTACTTTCGTCATATACACTGAAAGTCCTCGGCATATGCAGAAATATATTCAAGATGCAATGGCTTACGTACGTGTATACGGTAAACCAGATTTATTCATCACATTTACATGTAACCCCCAGTGGGACGAAATCAAAAAATGTTTATTACCAGGCCATTCAGCTAATGATCGACATGACATAACGGCACGGGTTTTCAAACAAAAACTAAAATCTGTAATCGATTTTATAGTAAAACACCACTTATTGGGAGAAACGCGGTTCTGGATGTATTCAATTGAATGGCAAAAGCGTGGATTGCCATAGTATGCCCATATTTTAATTACGTTGATTAACAAAATTAGACCAAAAGAAACCGATCAGATTATATCAGCAGAAATCCCAGATGAAACAGTAGATCCAGAATTGTTCCAGATTGTAATGACAAACATGATACATAGTCCATGTAGTGCAATCAACCTCAATTCACCATGTATGGATAATGGTAAATGTACTAAGCGCTTTCCCAAGGACTTATTATCGGATACTATTACAGGAATTTATAGATATGGTGTCCATCCTTTTGTAATAAATTCAAACAATAACCAGGATGGTATTGAAATAGATAATAGATGGGTTATACTTTATTGTTATCTTATGTATCGAAAATCTACAAGGCACATATAAATATAGAATTCTGCAGCTCTGTTAAATCTATTAAATACATCTGTAAATATATACACAAGGTCAGTGACATGGCCGTTTTTGTGGTCCAAAATGTTAATGAAAATGACGAGCAGGTATATTTATTTGTTATTTATTAGGTATATAAGCAGTAATGAAGCGGTCTGGCAAATACTATCCTTTCCAATTCACGAAAGAAATCCAGCTGTCATTCATTTAGTCATCCATCTTGAAAATGGGCAACGTGTTTACTTCACAAAAGCAAATGCAGTTAGTCCGAGCAGAAGCACCGCCAAAAACAACGTTAACGGAATTTTTCAAATTATGCCAACAACAAAATGTTTTAGAACGTTTCGCAAAAATCATTCTTTATTCATGATGGGATTCTGTTCCAAAATTCCGGTTCCAGTAAAATAATCTTTCCTTACAACAGCAACGTTTTATTTTTGGTAATTAAATTATTAAATAAATTTTCCAATACAAAAACGTTTTATTTAATTTTATTTAATGTGTACAACTCAAAATGTTCCATCAAAGTGACAGAGAAAAATTTTATAATCTTATTGTACAAGTTTGACTAGCAAAAAATAACTCGGCGAAATCTCTCCATATTAAACTGCTTGAAATTCATATTAAGCTATTAAAACCGAGATGGCAGTGTATTTGTTTATCGCACTCTATCGATAACACAGAAGATGGAAGAGTGGTAAACAAAGACCGATAGCGATAATATTACACAACATACTAACTGCCAATGGAGTGGTAACACCAGGTAAGCTAACAATATAGTAAATACATTTTTTAAGTTAAGTTCAAAATAATTCAATTAAACTATAATAATAACATTAAATTAATTTTAGCTAAATAACAACAGCTCTATGAAATAATTCAATTATACTACAGTTACATAATACAATTCAATTTTTGATTTTCATAAAACTTAAATTTTAATTCCAGGTTTATTATCCTGAACATCCCGCGGCCGTTGGCTCAATAGAGCCAGAATATAATAAAGTAGAAATTTTGGTAATTGGTCGTTTTATTTCCCCCAATTTAGTTTTTATCCGCACTACACGGACTAATCCATCTTGCCCAGGAATTGTTTCAATGATTCGTCCCATAAGCCACTTAGCTGGAGGTGCATCTTCATCAAAGATAACTACAAGATCATCAACTATCGGATTTGTAGAAGTAAGCTTCCATTTCTGGCGTTGTTGAAGTGTTACAAGATACTCCTTATTCCACCTTTGCCAGAAGTGCTGAACCATCCGTTGAATGTGCTGCCAACGCGATAATCGATTTGCTTTAATGTCCAACAGATTTGGTTCTGGTAATAACGTAATCGCGTGACCAATTAGAAAAAGTCCAGGAGTTAATGGATCCAATTCTTCTGGGGATATTTCACACAAAGGCCGAGAATTCATAATTGCTTCGATTTGAGTAAGTAACGTCGTGAGCTCTTCAAACGTCAATAGTGTTTCACCCAGTACTCGTTTCAAATGATATTTGCATGATTTTATGCCTGCCTCCCATAAACCTCCAAAATTTGGAGCGCCTGGAGGAATAAAATGCCATTCTATATTGTTTGTGTTGATATATCGTAAGAGCGCCTCATCCTTGGAAACCATCAGCAGACTTCTTTGGATTTCCCTTTGTGCCCCTATAAAATTGGAGCCGTTGTCACTGTATATATGACCACATATGCCTCGTCGTGCGTGGAATCTTCGAAGAACTGCCAAAAATGCTTCGGTGGTCATATCGCTGACTAACTCTAAGTGCACAGCCTTTGTAGCTATACACACAAACAGCGCCAAGTAAGCCTTGATTGATTTAGCTCCTCTCAATTTTGATGCCTTTATTAAAAACGGACCCGCATAATCCACACCAGTTGTGAAGAAAGGCTTTTGAAATGTCACCCTAGATTGCGGTAACTGACCCATAAGTTGTTGTTGTTGCTGCTTCTTAAACCGGATACACTTCACACACTTCCCAATTACGCTTCTAACTTCAACCTTGCATCTTAGGATGTTGTACTTCTGTTTAAGTGTAGATATTAGTAATGTTGGACCAGCATGCAACAGTCTAAGATGTTCATCTCGGATAATTAACGTTGTTAAGCGATTCTTAGACGGGAGTATAACGGGATGCTTCATACCATACGACATATCTGCATTATCAAGCCTTCCTCCGACTCTTAATAAGCCATATCTATCTATAAATGGAAAAAGAGAGATTAATTTGGAATTCGGATTGATTTGTTTATTTTTGTTAATCGAATTAATCTCATCAGAAAAATTGTTCAGTTGTATTCGCCTTATCACCAAATTGAATGCATCACATTTGGCTCGATTAAAATTTCTCGACAATTCGATATCTGCAGCTGCGTTCCGTGATGCTCGATTTCTGAACAATATTAAAATCCGAGCAATTACAAATAAGACCTTCGTAAATGAGGAACATCGTTCAAGAAGGTCGACCAGCCAATCGTTCCTATTGCCCGTAGTGACCAATGCAATCGAATTAATTTTTTGCTCTTTTATTGCTTCTTCAGGTAATTCTCTCATGCATTGGGTTTGTTTTGGCCGTTCCCATTCTGGTCTACTCAACCAACGTGGACCATTGAACCAGAGGGAATGATTGACTAATTCCTCTGGAAACAAACCACGTGACGCGCAATCCGCTGGATTTTCACTAGATGATACGTGACGCCATTGCCTCCGATCGGAGTGTTCTAACACATATGAGACTCTGTTGGCTACGTACGTTTGCCATCTTCTGGGGCACGATGATATCCAACTCAGTACTATTGTCGAATCGGTCCACAGCCACGCAATTACATTCATTGTCTTCTTGAACGTTTGTACCACGGATGTCATGAGTTTGGTTAATAAAGTTACTGCACCTAGTTCTAATCGGGGTATACTAACTGTCTTAATCGGCGCCACCTTTGTTTTTGCAGTTACAAAGTTAATTTTGTAGCCAGTTTTTGTTTTTACTCTACTGTAAATAACTGCAGCATAAGCTAATTCTGAGGATTCCGCAAAGCCATGCAGTTCCAGCTCTTCACCGTCGGTATATAACCATCTTTTTATGTGAATATCCTCCAATTTTACTAAATTTCTTCTTATGGCCATATAGCTTGAACAAACTGCATCTGGTAATAGATCATCCCAACCGATTCCAAGTAACCAAAGCTTCTGGAAAAGAATTTTGATTTTTATAATTGTTGGTGATAGCCATCCAATAGGATCGAACAGTTTCGACGCCTCTGGCAGCATATTCCTTTTTGTTAGTGTTATATCTTCTAGGGACACTTTGAACTGAAATGCGTCGTTTATTGGAAAGTATCTCACACCGAGTACAGTAAGCGATGAATCGTCTGTCAATTCAATAGCAGAAGCATCTCTGTTTTCTTCAGGAATATTGTCTAAAATATCGGGATAGTTAGTAGCCCATTTGCGGAGATTGAATCCTCCCCTGTTTAATAAGCTAACCAAACTCATAACTAATTTCTGGGCGTCTTTTACATTGCTTGTACCGGACAATAAATCATCGACGTAAAAATCATGCTTTAATATTTGTGCTGCCTCTGGGTATTCTTGTTGGTAGTCCGATGCCAGTTGCACTAAAGTTTGGGTAGCCAAAAAGGGGGCGCACGATGTTCCATAGGTTACTGTTAACAGCTTAAAAAACTGTAACTCGTTTTGTGCTTCCTTTCTCCATAAAATCCGTTGGTAATCACTATCTGTTTTACTAACCCATATTTGCCGGAACATTTTCTCGATATCAGCTGTAAATATTACCTTGTGTTTGCGAAATCTGAGCAGTATTTCTACCAAACTAGACTGCACTACTGGTCCTACTGCTAACTGCTCATTCAGAGAATTTCCATAGGTACTTTTAGCTGAACCATCAAATACGACTCGTAATTTCGTGGTTGAACTATTTTCTCTCAAAACTCCATGGTGCGGCAAATAATAGCTCTCGGTAGCGTCAGCAGTTGATAGCTCCATATGTCCCAATTGTAGATATTCATCTAGAAACTCGATGTATTGCCTTTTAAACGATTTATCACGTAAAAACCTTTTTTCCAAATTAGCGAATCGTTTAACTGCCATAAACTTTGACTGTCCAAGTTTCGGTGCATCTAGCTTAAATGGTAAACTCACGATGTATCTTCCATCTGGTGCCCTTTGAAACGTTTTCTGGTAATAATTTATGCAAAATTTCTCTTCATCACTATACGGCTCAGCACTCACAACCTCCTCAATTTCCCAAAACCTTCTTAGCGTACGGTCCACGTCTAAATGGAGATTAATTGATGTTTCTTTATGTGTAAGTCCTCCATCAAGTGGCATCCCTGCTACAATCCATCCAATTTTGGTGTTATGAGCAACTAGCTGTGAGTTTGTGATATACTTTTTACCATCACTAATTATATCAAAAAACAAATCACTACCAAGAAGAACATCAATTTTGTTTTTATTTTGAAAGTTGGGATCAGCTAGCTTAATCTTCGTTAGTTCTTGAAGGCTCTCCAATTTATTAATTGATGGTTGATATGACGAGATTTTTGGAACTATAAACACCCTTGCGTTTGCTTCGTAATTGTCATCTTCAAATCTAGATCTAAATCGTAAGGTAGCCACGCCTTTGGAAACACCCGAGTTTGTATTATTGAGGCCTTGAATAAACATTCTGGCCTTCGTTCTTTTTATTCCGAGGCGCTGAAAACATTCTTCAGTAACGAAAGAAGTTTGCGATCCGGAGTCCAGCAACGCCCGACAAATTTGCCATTCACCATTATACCGTTCTACTACTATTTGGGCAGTCGGCAGAACCGCATTTCCAACTATCGAATTAGCATGCCCACAAGTCGTTTTTTCAGGAGAACGTGTGGAGGATTCTAGTTCTAGGTGCAAGATGGCGTGATGTTTCCTTTGACATTTGCTACATTTTCGTTTCGATTTGCATTGATAGACCATATGCGTATCACTCAAGCAATTGTAACACCTTGAGTGTTTCTTCACGTAATCCCTCCTCTGTTGGATTTCTAACGCTATAAAACCTTCACACTCAAATAGTTTGTGGTCCTTACCACAAAATGCACAATTTACTGCCGGTGCAGTGTGCATAGATTTGGTTTGGTGTACATGTGGTTTCGATTATATACGTTTTGCGCTCTCAGTTTTCATGCCTTGCAACACATCCATTCGTTTGTTCAAAACTGACAGAAGATTATCGAATGTTGGATAATTGATGTCGGAAGTTTCTAGTTTCCACATTTGCCGTGTTTCAGAATCCATCTTCTGGGTTCCAATATAAATAAGCCAAGGATCTCGACTCTATGCTTCTGAACCCAACGCTTTAAGGCCTCGAACTACTTCATCACATGTGTCGTGTAATCGCGCGAGTGTTTGCGATGTTGCATGCGTTACAGTTGGTTGATCAAAAAAACTTTGAATAAATGAATCTACGATATATTTCTTCTTGTCATTCCTTTTGCACAATTTCTGGTAGGCTTCGATGTAATTTGCGTCATTAATCTGAAGATGTCGAACTAGGGCTAAGGCTTCACCTCTTAAATGTCCAATGAGCAACTGGAACTTCTGCGCTGGCGAAAGATTTGCGTTTTCGTGTACAGCCGAACCAAATAAATCAAAAAATGATTGCCATTCCTTAAAGTTCCCATCAAATGGGGGAATGGTAATGCGAGGCAACCGAAAATCACTAGAATGCGCATATGTATTATTCAAAGATTGATCGAGCATTCCCGATGGTTGATTCGTAGGCGCTCTTTTTCGAATAGCACCTTGAAGTTTAGGAATAATGCTATAATATTGTGCATCTACGGCTTCAATATCTGTTTCAACAATATCGGACAACTCAAGCATTTGGTACTCCACCTCAATAAAATCCTTATACAATTTCTGTACTCTTTCTAACCTTACGGTTAACTCATCGACACTCGTGTCTTCTTTAATCACACGCACATATTTCTCCATTCTAGTAATCTGACCTTTGATGTAAGTTCATTTTCCTTTTAGCACTTCCATTGCTAACTGTTTTAAAAAAAAATAATTTCACTTTCAAAGGGAACCGTAATTAAACTAAACCAATACGTGGGAATAAGCAAAAAACTATAATATGTACAATTGTTCGAGTATAACCAAGAAAAGCACTCACTATACAGTTTTACAATTCACACACTTTCAATTCACTAGTAATATCCTACGCTATTATTACGTATTTAAATCATCAAATGATATCACAGGGAGAGTTTTTATATTTAATTAAAACGAATTATGTAGATAATGTAAATTTATTATTATCATAGTGCTTAAAAAATAAATAAATAAAAAGGTATACTCAATGCGATACGTTTTTTGTCCGATGGTCTTCAATCCACGTGTGTTCCTTATATCTGGTTTACAATAATTCTGGATTTTTCTTCAGGATCCGGCTCGAAGGACCATTAAATGATGGGATTCTGTTCCAAAATTCCGGTTCCAGTAAAATAATCTTTCCTTACAACAGCAACGTTTTATTTTTGGTAATTAAATTATTAAATAAATTTTCCAATACAAAAACGTTTTATTTAATTTTATTTAATGTGTACAGCTCAAAATGTTCCATCAAAGTGACAGAGAAAAATTTTATAATCTTATTCTACAAGTTTGACTAGCAAAAAATAACTCGGCGAAATCTCTCCATATTAAACTGCTTGAAATTCATATTAAGCTATTAAAACCGAGATGGCAGTGTATTTGTTTATCGCACTCTATCGATAACACAGAAGATGGAAGAGTGGTAAACAAAGACCGATAGCGATAATATTACACAACATACTAACTGCCAATGGAGTGATAACACCAGGTAAGCTAACAATATAGTAAATACATTTTTTAAGTTAAGTTCAAAATAATTCAATTAAACTATAATAATAACATTAAATTAATTTTAGCTAAATAACAACAGCTCTATGAAACAATTCAATTATACTACAGTTACATAATACAAGATAAGTGAATTAATTAATTTACAATTCAATTTTTGGTTTTCATAAAACTTAAATTTTAATTCCAGGTTTATTATCCTGAACAATTCAGACGTACCAACTTATTTTACATGAAATACGTCTAAAAAAAAACTTGGGTTCACCGTAAAAGAGGTAAGCCGCTCACCGAACATCCAGACATTTTTTCTAGGAACACATTAGGCAGGCTATACACTGTTTATCCAAGACAACGTGAATCAATCTACTTACGATTGCTATTAATTGATATTCCAAGAGTATCATCATTTGAATATTTAAAAACAGTCAACGGTCAAATATACGCCACAAATCATGATGCATGTCGCGCATTAAAATTATTGGAAGGAGATTCTCTTTGGGATTTGACTGTTACCGATGCTGTTCTCGGTTCTACCCATCATCGAATTATGGGAGAAATTTAAGGACACCATGAGTTAGGATATTTTACATGCACACCGTACAATTCATGGAAATACATTTTGAGATTATGCACCAGTGGCACTATTCTGGTTTTCCCTGGGAAAAGGGAATTGGGCAAAATATTTTCATATCATTTTTGTCTAAATTATATTTTTCTGGACTACTGTTGGAATTGGTTGGGTGTAAATATTTTTGAAATAAAACATTTACACCCAACTAATTCCAACAGTAGGCCAGACAAATATAATTTAGACAAAAATGCTATGAAAATATTTTTCCCAATTTCCTATTGCCAGGGAAAACCAGAATAGTGCCACAGCAATTTATAATGAAGCATTAATAAAATTGGACGACTTATGCCTGATTATTTCAAATAAATCACCCATTACATTGGGACTACCATCACCCAATCGTCCAGCAAGTGATTTATTTAACCGAGATTTACAGCAAGTATAATCATACATTATTGATGATTTAAATGAGTACATTGAAACACATGAACCACAATTATTGGCAGAACAAGAAAGCGGATTCTTCTTTTTGGATGCTCCAGGTGGTATTGGCAAAATATTTTTGATTTCCCTCATCTTGGCTAAAATAGGTTCTCAAGATGATATTGCTTTGGTCATCGCTTCATCAGGTATTGCTGCTGCTTTATTGGATGGTGGAAGAACTGCTCATTCTGCACTTAAATTGCTGTTAAATATATAGTCAAATGAAAATGCAGTATGCAATATTAAATCGTGCCATTAAACAATGGCACATAAACATTCATTAGAAGCTTCAAATCGTACGTTGAATGATTTGAAAGGCAACGACAGAATATTTGGCGGTACTCTTACAGAGTTATCATGAGATTTTCGACAAACACGGTTAATCCACGTTCCACCTATGCAGATGAAATAAATGTCTGTTTCAAAGCTTCATCACTGTGAAGCAGTGTTCACAAATTGAAGTTAACAACAAATATGCGTGTCCAACTTCAAAATGATCCATCTGCTGCGCTATTCTTAAAGCAATTGCTTGATATTGGCCATATACTTGAGAGGACTTAGATGGTTGTCTATATGCCAATATTTGAAGTTGGTCAATATGTACAAATACATATTAGGAAAACGATATATTTATATCGACATATTTCCTTGTGTATCAATTGTCGTGAAGAGAATCATAGATTACGGTTTTGTCACAAAGGGTCTTATCGAAAATGTCAAAAACGACGTCACACCATTTTGCATATATGGAAAAGGAAAGTGATACCACGTCGAATATGGCATCGCGACCAAATCTCGAGCAACCCGAAAGTAACGTGAGTATTTTCAAAACAAGCATGAACTCAGAAAATTTAAGCTCGAAGGTCACTCTCACTATATCTTTAAGGATGCCATGGTTGAAGCTCGCGACCGTTACGGTGAAATAATAAGATGCCATGTTTTGCTCTATTCGGGTTCGGATGTAAGTTTTAAAAATGAATGTTTAGCTTAGATTCTCGATCTAGTCTAGAGGGGGATATTTCGATATAAATGATTTTCATATACTTACAACATAAAAACATGCTGTAACTAATAGAATCGTGCACATGTAGCTGTACAGCCTAATTAGAAATTTTCGCCGTTACAAGGGTTACATTTAATTAAGACAGCATAAATAGTTACGTCGCCGAATGGATACTCCCATCACATATTAATAAAGTATATTACGCTAAGTTGAACCTAGAAATTAATATTGGGTTACACGTTACTGAAGTTTAGCCAAAACAATACATTGAGTGGGTTGGATTCATATTGTTTAAAGCGTGGTTCATCATCATTAATATTCAAGCTATTTTAACTCTGCGTTCCACAGTATATGATTTTCGAAAATTTCCAAATAAAACGATAAAATTATCAATGATTGGCGAGAGTTTGAAACACGTTTGTTTCACTAGAGCCATCTAGATTTATAAGTTACTCCAAATTCAAGGATTTATGTTTCTTTTTAGAGATTTGTGCTGATTAAAGTTCGTGGTGGCTTTGTCAATGATTTAACAGATTGCTCGAATGTGTCTGTGGATGAGACTATAAGTTCAGAACGTTAAATACAAAACCTCTCGTTTGTGTTTGTGATGTTTAGCAATGTTTGGGTCAACGTAGGTTGGGAGGTAAAGAGTTACCAACGAAAAAAAGATAGCGTGTAAGTTGACAGCATATTGAAAATAGATCGCTACTCGAAAGAAAAATACATTTTTATTGTTGAGCAATACGTGAAAATGATTACGGCTTGGTGGCTTTGTACAAAATATGGTCGGAATAGTGATTTAACTTCACATGTGAAGAGATTAATTATAAACAATTTAGGGAGACTGGATCTAGTAGTGATTTTAGATACACTGGTCCGTTCTTCGACAAGTCGTTAAACACAAAACATCGAAACAGTTTGTAAGAGTGTCACGTCGCTTAGATTGTAAGAACATCAATTTGGCACCGTGGTCAAAAATTGGGCATTTTGAGAACAGCATATTCTAGCGACAAATTTGCATCTTAATGTTTACAAAGTTCAATTGGCTCAAGAAGTTAAATCAATGAATTATAAAACAACAATAAGTGTATGCTGATTTTTCGAAGAAAATCAATTTCGCGATTAGGTTCATCTTTATCTTAATGGGTTTGTTAATCATCAAAATTGATGCATTTGAGGTTAAAAATCCACGAATGATAATTGAGAAACAAATACATTCACAAAGTGTTACCGCTCCGTGCCGATTTTGAACTGGAGGAATCAACGAACCATTCTAAAATTCTTCAAACAATCACAGTTAATGGTGCTACCTACCGCACCAATATAATCCAGTTCTTTATGCCTAAATTGAAACTAATGTGGGCGACATGAGGTTTCAACAGCCCTTTTGGAAATTTAGAGCTGTATCAACGAAATGCAGTCACATTTATGCAAAACAATAAAAAAATCACAATTTTTACACCAAAAATTGTGTTTTCTATCAAAATTATTTGTTGTGTGAATTTTGGGACACCTAATACTTTCATGAGTTTATTCGGTTGGTATAACGCTGTACGAGGCTAAATCCGACTATAGGTTTGTACTCGGAATACTTTATTGCTAATTTTAAAGTTTCTGCAATATAGTTTCTGTTACTTCAAAATTTGTTCAATAAACTATTCTTTTTTGTTGATTTTAGTGTTTTTCGTTGTGTTTCGTTCCAAATTATACAAAAAAAAAATGTGGCGTACAGATATACCAGAATCACAACCCCTTGTGATTTTGTGTCATATCTGTTGTGACCCCTTCATTTGTTTGCACGTTAGACAGTTTTTAGGCCGGAATTATCCTATCAAGCATTTTTGTTACAGGTGTTTTATCTGCGTGTACTGGAAAGATCAAGCTTGAATCTTGCGGTTTCTGCTTAACACTAAAGACGCAACTGCACGAGTTCACCTTTACACCGATAGTCCTTCCCATTTTGTTTATAAGCGAGGTGAACGGCAAGAGCGACATAGAGGAGGCGAAAGGAATATAGCAGGAATGTACGTGGTGACATTAAGGATGAAGAACGCTTCTATCTTCGATTACTGCTACTACATGTTCCTGGTGCAACAAGTTTTGAGATTTTGCGTGCGGTAGATGAACATTTATGCGAAATATTTAAAGCGGTAGCGATGGCAAAAGGACTACTTGAGTCTGATGAAGAATGGAAGCGAAGCTTGACAGACGGTGGAACATACTTGATGCCTAAGCAATTGCGAGAGATGTTCGCTTACAATTGTATTTTTTGCCAACCCGTTCAACCCCTCAAATAATGGCAGGATCATCTAGGAGATTTTATACTAGACTACATGCGATGACATAGTGAATCTATAATGATCAGCTTGGCTCTTCATGATATCAATTTTGTGGTCAAACAGCACGGAATGTCATGCGGTTCAGTTGGTTTGCCTGTTCAAAGTGGTAAATCATCCGAAGATTATTAAATTTATGATCAAGAAGAAGAAGAAGCGCGATTGGCAGTCGAACAAATTGGAAAATTGAACGAAGCCCAGCTTGCGGCATACATCAAAATTATGATTGCAGATGAAAATAATCATGCACAATGTAAGCTTTTTTATCGTTGGTTCTTGTGGCTCAGGCAAGATCTTTTTATAAACAACTTTAATTGCAAACTTTTGAGATGAAGGAAAAAATGTGCTGCCATTTGCAACAACCGGAATACCAGCCACTTTGCTTAAGGGAGAACGCACGATTCATAGTAGATTTAAACTTCCAGTACCACTTCTTGAAAATACAATCTCATCAATGCGAATGACATCACCAGCAGCTGACGTTTTGCGAGAGGCTGTTCTTACTGTTATCGACAAAATTACAATGCTTGGGTCAACACGAGCACAATGAATGGCTTCTGCTATAGTCGGATCAGGAATTTTCCCTGCAATACCTGGCATTTATGAGGAGGACACAATTCCGACCGAAATGATCACAAGTCAAGGTAACCATAATTAGTGTTATTTTTAATAATATTGAGCAAATTTCAACAGATGAGTTCTCAAAAAGAGTTATCGTTGCTGCAACGAATACTCAGACGCTTGAGATGAATCGAAGAATAATTGACTTGATTCATGGTGAAACAGAAATTTACTACAGAATAGATTCGTTAGTAAGCGAAGATCCTAATGATGCACTCATCTTTCCCGTTGAATTCCTCAATGAACAAAATCCATCCCTCATGCCCCTCAAATATTGCTTTTGATAAAAGGTGTTATCATAATACTTCTACGAAATCTAAATCCTAAGAAAGGTATGTGCAATTATATAATCATTCGAAATGATATGGCACCTTCTGAGACCAATCTACCATTTGTTTTGCGAGGACGACAGTTTCCAACAATTCCGACATATGCAATGACGATAAACAAGGCGCAAGGCTAGTCTTTTAATAACGTGGGAATTCATCTTCAAACGGCAGTGTTTTCCCATGGGCAATTGTATGTTGCTCTTTCCCGCTCAAGAGATTCTCACTAAATGAAAATAAGAACCGAAGATAATCCACAGCAGGGAAAGCTTCTCAACGATGACTGTCGTTTTCTCGAAATGTTGTTTTTAAAGAAATCCTGTAGTTTAATTTTTAATAAATATTGTTCGTAAACATAATTATAGTTTTTTTTTGATTTTGTAATCTTACTTACGATATATTTAAAAAATATTTAACTACACTTTGCTGGGAATAAACGGGCACAAAGATGCTCAGAACAAACTAGTTCGATATATTCATCTGGTTTAATGATTAAAATATAATAGGTATATACGAGGGCCCTGGGATCGGAAATACTCTTTGGACTTGTTTCATGTTAAGTGGTGCTTCCTTCAACAACCACGAACACAGCATTCTAATCATTATACAATTTTTATTCTGTCCACCGCATCCATTAGCAACTAATCGAATTCTCGCCTTTCCGTTAAGGTTTAGGTTGCAAAGGCGAAAGAGAACTGCTGATGAAATTTGATTAGATCCTTTCAAAAATAAATTTTCCGACCAAGTACAGGTCTAACCCGATTTAACGAAACTCTGATTAGACGACACCCGATTTTGCCACATCCGATTGTACGAAAGAAAAGTATCCGATTTTACGAAAGCTAGAAAAATTTATTGCGTGTGAAGTCACCGTGAGTTACATAACCTGTCAGAATAGCAAAGTTTATGGTGGCAACTGATAAACAGCACATTTGGCACTGCATTTTAAACGAATTCCAACAAGAAAAAAATGCTTGTAAAGTACGGGAATCAATTTCTGGTGTTCTTGATGCTGACGTTGTGGCATATGAAACTTGTAATTTTATTGTACAAACGTTTTAGAAGGGGTTATTTCGATCTTAGTGAACAGTCGCGCCCGGGACAACCACGAAAGTTTGAAGATGCAGAATTGCAATCTCTATACTTAAAAAATACTCAACGCAAACGCAGCAAGAGCTTGCAGTTTTAGTGTTGGTCACCCAAACAGCTATTTCCAAGCGATTGCATCGAATGGAACAAATTAAAATCTTATCAATCCTTTGTATCTGGTGGGATATGAACGGTGTGCTTTACTACGAACTCCTGAACACTGGTCAGACAGTTACTGTGGAACGCTATAGCTGACAATTGAACAAACTGTGCGAAGAACTGCGTCAGAAGAGGCCATTTACTGGGCAAGGAAGCAGGCAAGTGATACTGCTACATGGCAACGCTCGATCTCAGGTTGTTCGCGTGATTCAGAAAAATCTCTTTAACTACATGCGTTATATTCACCAGACTTGGCCCCATTCGACTGCAATTTGTTCCGGTCAATGCAACACGTATTAGTGAATAAACAGTCCAAAACGCTGGACGATGTGCGTAAATTTATCGATGACTTTATCGTATCGAAGCCTGCAAGTTTTTTTCGCAACGGTATTCGTATGCTACCTAAGAGATCGCACATACAAACGATGGACAATATTTCGAAGTTTAAATTCGTTGTTTATTTTAGGTGTACTACGAAGTCCCGGTTTTCAAAATCCCGGCTTCAAAATCCCGGTTTAAAAATCCCGGTTTTCAAAATCCCGGTTATCGTCTGTTAAGAAATGTCCAAATTCCATCCCTATTAGCTATTTTCTAGAACTCTATCGCAAACTCATTTTTGAATTTAGTCGAAAAATCATTTTAGTGTCCCATTTTCCCACATGTCAAATTTTAAAAATTCAAACCGGGATTTCTTAAAAATCGGGTTTTTTATACAAACTGGATTTTGAAAACTGGGACTCCGAAAATCGGGACTTATAAAAAATTGGGACCTTGAAAACCGGAACTTCGCTACACACCCGTTTATTTTTTTATATAAAATAAATTTGCTGAAAAATCTGTAAAAATTAAATCAATGATATAATTTTTAATTATGTACTTTTAAATTTTTAGTTTTATTTTAATTAAATTTAAGATTGAAAAACTCTTTTTAAAAAATATCCGATTTAACGAATGTCCGATTTTGCGAAAGCAAAATATTATGTGCCTTTCGGTAAATCGGATTAATACTGTTTATAAAAAACACATTGATTCGATAACGGAGTTTTCGATGATCCCACGACTATTTCAAAATTATAAAAATAAATTTGTCGACTATGATAAGACGCTTGGTCTGCGAATTTTGGTAAAACCTGCCGTTTTGGTAAAACCATTCGAGCTTTTTTAATTCCCAATATTCCATAAAAAGGTACTTGGCATACTCTCGAGATATTCTATTCTACTTTACTCACGTAATATACCACGGACACGGTTCTTTAAGCGACGAATTTTGGCCCCAGCATCATGGGTTTACTGCACTTGCGTATAGTAATATTTTCGTCAAGTTTGCGTAAAACAGTTTGGAAAAGTACATAGCGTCACCATCGTTAATGGTATTATATTGAAAAGTACCGCAGCACCGCGATAAATTATATTTTGATTTTTTTAAGCTTTTAGTTCCCTAAATCCGATAAAGAGAGATTTAGATGGCGCTGTATGAAGTTGATGAGTAGATGATGTAGATGGTGTTGCCGACGATTCCGATACAATTTTATTGGTTTTTAGAAAGGAGAAATTAACGTCATCTAATTTGAAAGGTAGCACTTCCGCTAGCTTGCTAAGAATTACATTTGTCGATGAGACTTCGGAAGGTAAATGACTAATAATGACATCATTTGTGTATTCTTTTTGGTGGAGCACATTTACTTGATATTTCAGACAGAGAATTAATATCATCATCGTGTGTATATCATACACTTTAAAGATCCTATTTATATTAGATTTGTGCTCGTTGTTATCCTGCTGCAAATTATAGACAGTTTCACTTAATTTGTCGATGCAGCTGCTAATGTTGTCATTCAATACTAAAATGGCAGAAAGTAGATGCGTTATAGTTGGATGTTTGAGATTTGCCAGATCAGATAAATCCGCCATATTTGCCGCCATAGTTTTAAATGTGCCAAAAGAGGAAATCTTGAAATTGTTTTCTAACACAAATATATGAAAAAAATGAAACAATAACTTTCGATTTTGTCTACATTGTCGATCTATTTTTTATTATCTTCAACATTGTCTACACTTGTAGAGTATTAATAACCTGCACGGTGTAGACAATGCGGCACAACACTGCTTGCACTACCGCCGTTTGACAAATATTTTCCACTCCCGACCTCAATAAATTTAATCAGTAAAGCTCCTTAACATAAAAAAATAATAATTAATTTAAATTACTGTCATCAAAATTCCATTACTCTTGCGTAAAACGTATTTTTTTAACGGAGACCCAATTTTTGAATACGATTATTAATTGATTCACATTGAGTCGTTACCATAGTCTTCAAATCTATGCAAATGCCATACCGAAGGTATCCCTAAAGGTATATAGAATATTATTTCTCATGGGCGATTTTTCATAATTTCCATAATATAATTATTATTTTTTCCCCTCAACCGAATATTTAAATATACGAGTATATCAAGAGTCGATTTATATTACAAAAAATAAATTAAAAATTAAAAATCTCTTCAACATAAATTTAATTTGATTAAATCTCTTTCTACGAATCATTAATACAATATTCCTGAACAATAATATAAAATGAAGTGATTGGAAAGTATATTTACAAATTTATTAGTTGTTGCTGTCCTAAGCAGAAGGCAGCAGGGTGTAGAAAACCCAAAAATTTGTTGGCCGTGTGTGCGCACAAAATTAAAAAGAAACGACTATAAAATCCCTTATAAAATGTACTTAGAGTGAAATTGAAAACTATCTTCACCATATGTGACTTTTCGTATACAGTAGGGACATGATAATATGATCTGTTGTAATATTGATTTTGTAGTTTTATTTTTTTAAATAAAAGTAATAATACATAAAAGGTTATTTGAAGAAATAAAATTACTTGTTAAATATATCGAATTCAATACTGTACCCGTCGCATTATTGTCAATGAATTTTCTTCAGTATTTCCCGTTCAATATATAGTACGTAGATAGTTTTTGTTCGTTTTTCATCTCCGTGTGCTATCTATATTGATGTAATAAACATGAAATAGATATACCGAATTAGATAAAAATCGATTTGAAAAGGATGAAGAAAATTGATAGACAATAAACTTTAATTTAGTATTGACATTAGAGAGATTTTTTGTTTTTTGTTCCTTTTCGGTTTGAGATGAAAATTCATAAAAAATTTAAGTCGATTCTGTTTTAAATTGCCCGTCTTGTAAGTAAGGTATTTTTTTTACTTTTGGCTTGATTCTGCGAAAATTGAATATTCTTCTTGTATAAAGGGTCAATTGTTTTCAATTTTTTTTGATTCGGTTTTATTAATACGGGGTGATAAAACGAACGAAATGCTTATGTCTTTCTTATTGTTGAACGGGCACAAGTATCTATATATTTTATTTTAAAATGCTTCTGCAAGCTAAATTTTATCTTATAATTTTTTAATCATTTTAAATGGTTATGGGATCAAAAATTAAGTGGATTGCTTTATTTTGAAGTATGTATAGCTGACTTGACAAAATGTCAACGATATTGATGTCGATTCATGTGTTCAACAATAGAGATAAAGTATGTTGCACGAAAAATAAAAATGTATTGAATTCAGGATTTTAGACTAGGTAGTCGGAGTTTAGAATTTAAATAGCTTCATTCTACAGTCGTATTAAAATGATGACAACTTATTCAATTGAAGAACCTGCCGTAATTTATATAGATACTGCTTATTTACACAAAATTATGGACCCCTCTATTTTCGAACCCATTGAATCAATTGGACTATGTTGAGCCTTACTGTTGCTTTTCAAACGACATAATTAAACTCACAAATGAATTTGAATAAATTTCGACAGTGTCCCTCGTTGCTTAGAAATCTATTGGCAATTGAAATTCGTTTGTCTAGGCTCATATTTAATGAGGTCAGTCACTCTATATAAAGAGACAACCACAACTACTTAGATAAAACACAAGATTAAGTAAAGAATCGGCGCAAATTTTCTGGCCAACCAGATGAGTTCAGCTCCTGGAAGAAAAGTAACAACAGAATTTGGAAAATATAAAGTGATCTCAAAGGTATACCAAAGTACTACGACATACTCAGTGTGGTGATAAACAAAATTTCCGGTAATATAGATGAGGCATTACTCATATAACACCTCCTTAAACTGGCAAAAAAGTGCCCGACTCTCCACTATGCCGATGAAAGAGATTTGGGGACTTAGAGTATCAAATGAATACTCTTATCCAGAATGATTTCACAATTTCACATCTTACAACCTTTCACTAATCTCTAAATAAATTGGGTTCAATGGATATGAACCAAAAATCACTAAATATCATGCCTCAGACATACCGAGACAAACTGTTGGACACCTTCATAGATGTGGTTTTAAGGAAGAACTACCATTGTTACTAAGTATGAGAGGTCCAGCAGACTTGCCGGAAGCCCTTTCTATTGTTTTCAAACTAGAAAATTTGCAGAGTAGAGCACAGCAAAGCCTCAGCAATTTCTGCATATATCCCAAGACAAAAAACCCCCGTCCCTCTCTCCTAAGAAAAACATTCCGAAAATACTTTACAATGCGCAGGTACTAAAGGCAGATTCTAATCCCTTTCCATTTCATCTACAAAATTCACCAATACTCAAATGCCAAACCAAGTAATCAATAGAAGCTACTTACCTAGAAGAGGCGATCTAAGTCCAATGTATATATAGATCAATCCACCTAATCACGACAAGTTAATTACGAGAATAGACCCAACCTATAGTCCACAATATTCCGCGAAATAACCAATTTTCAAACAAAAGTCCTACCGAGTCAAGCCATATGCATCAACCAATTAAACTTTAGAGAATTTACCATTCCGATCTTCAGAGCGAAGGTCCCCGTTTTAAATACGTACTGTGAACGAATACACACTATTGGAATACATGAACACCCAAGCAAATTCCGTAGCAGGTAGCGTAAGAATTACCGACTCGCTCCAGTCGAAAAATATTTCGGTTGCAACAACTTAAATGTATCAGCCTAAAAAATTCGGATAATGCAGATTCAAAACTACATGTCTTATTCGCCTATAAATGTCAGTAAGACCGATTCGTATAAATAGCCGGCCAAAAAATGTCGATAAAGCAGATAAATAATTTTGATGTTAAGCAGTAATTTCTATTTAAATCAAAAATTTTTAGAAAATTGTTTTTTTATTAAATGCATTAATAAAACTACAATACAAAATTATTTTATTACTGAGAAACCTCGATGGAATATATCAAGCAAAACTTCAAAAATGTCAGGTCAATTTTCATGTTGGGAGTTCGGGAAAATTTGGTTGAATAAAACATACAAAATGGTTAAGAAATCCATAGAAATACAAAGCCGAATAAATGTCAATAATTCAGATACAAATTTTATGTTAATAATTTTTATTATTATAAATTATGATTTTGTTACTTCTTAAAATCAACTAAAACTATTAAAATAAAAATTTTATTTTATTTAATTAAGACTTTTCTTTTGAATCTATTTTCAGCCATGGCACTTTAAACGTGGGCCATGGCACTTTAAAACCTGACGTTTTTTAAATGATAACTATTAGAAGACACTTCATTTAAAATATTTTCTAAACATACCGCTAGATGCATTTCACGTCTTACCTCCCCAAACATCTAACACAACACTTAGAGAATTGTGGTTTGGAATATTAGTTAGGTTTTAATATGTCAGAATGATAATTTCTTATTTTTAATTTTTTAGTTGGTTTTTAGGAAGAACAAAATAACAAATTCTACTATAATTAGCAGCATAAAATTTGTATCTGCATTATCGACATTTTTCGGCTGGAGTCGGCCAACTTTAATAGGGTAATGGCTCCTATTCCGAAAATTATGTTATTTTTTATGTTAAATTTTTTTAAAATTAGATCTGTCGGTTTGCCGTCTGTCGGTTTGCCGTCTGTCCGTCTGTGTCTACGATAACTTAAGAATGGATAGAGATATCAACTCAATTTTTTCACTAAAAGTTCAAGCAATTTATGGGAAAGTGCCCTACTGATTTCGACATTTCTGTGTTCAGGCTGTTCGGAGATACGTAGGGTTTTCTTAACCCCCCCCCCCCCCCCCCCTCCTTAAAATTGATAGAATTTTTTTTTATTTTCTACACTATTTTGATTGCATAGAGCATGTGAATGTGGAATAAAAATATATCTCGTGTGGACTTGGGTTTGTGTGGGTGGTGTGGTTATGAGGGTGGTAGGAGTAATGGTATGGGAGGTGGAGGGGTTGGAATGAGGTGTTTTGGATTTTGTGTGGGAATTTTAAATTTGGGGAATAAGGGTTTGTGTGGGTAGTGTGTATTGGGAGTGAGTATGGAGGTGTTAAAGAGTGATGGGTGATGCGGTATAGGGTGGTGTGGGTGGTGAGATGGGTTTTGGGGGTTTGATTTGGATAGTGGGTGTGGGTGATAATAATGTTTATGTGTGGTGGTTTGCTGTTGATTGGGGACGGTTGGGTTGGGTATAAATGGGGTTAGGTGGGTGTTGGTGTGGGTGGATGTGAGTGGGTAGGTGTTATATTTGAAATACGCAAACTACACTGCATAGAACCCTTTATAGGCAACAAAAATGCTTGTAGAGTTCGGCTCCGAACCTTCCCCGTCTTTTTTTCGTATTCTGGACACACACTGTTATATTTTATTTATCATAACATGATCTTGTACAATTTTACAAACAAAATCTATTACATTTTGAATTAGTGATTATGGATCTTGTTTTGACTGATAGTTTAATTCTTATAAAACCAACATGGCAACCGCAATTACAAAACCAGGTTTGTATTAATCAGATTTGTTTTAAAATTATTTAAATTTTATATTTTATTATTTTCATCAATAAATAAATAAAAATATTTATTCGTTCAACATTTATTTTGTGCATCAATAGTTAAAATATCAAGGCAAATAAAAACATCACGCGAGCATTATGAAAATCGAATAATAACGCTGAAAAAGGACAATGACAATGCCGTTCATTCTTTTTGGGATGAACTAACAAACCTATTGAATTCAGGATTAGAAGCTTCCTGAAACAAAAATAATGGAAAAAGGTTGGTCAAATTATATTTTTAGTTTATTGTTGTTTATTATTACACATAACCTTTTCTTTTTAGATTTTTGAAAAGTTGTGAAATGCATTAACCCTTTCACGCTCAGTGGTTTTTGTGTGTGTTTCTCTCAAGATTTTTTTTAGAATGCAGTTTAGTTTGTTGCGCTTAGAATGTCAGGACCACTGATTTCATTAAAACTAAAAGTGTTGTAAATTGCTCTGTTTGGGGTAAGTACTACATTATATTGTTTGGTAAAATTAATAATTATCGATTTTTAGTGGAAGTAAATGGACCTATATTTTTTAATTTGCTGTTTTTTCGGTTAATACTTGGTGGTTCCATAATGTTACCACCAGACATTGGGTTGCTGGTTTGGGGATTTCACGTTTTGTGTTACTGTCATAATATTTACTAAAAACAAATTGTTCTTAGGTAGAAAATGAATAAAATATTAAATATGAATCCCGAATTTGAAACGGAACAGGACTTTGTTTCTGTTGAAGATTTTCCAAGGTTATAGCTCGTGCTGAAGATATTAGTGATTGGGATAGTGACGACGATCTTCCGTTGTCAAAATGTTTACGCAAGAAAGTTGAATAGACGAAAGATGTTAAAAACAGTACGATAATACGCGCGTTTGAACAACACCTAGTACTAAATAATCCCGATAATTTGCCAACGTACAACAGCTTAGAATATCCGGTGGATATGTTCCTTCTATTATTCCCTCAAAGCTTATTAGAGACAATTATTTTTGAAACAAATGGAATCATTTCATTGGCTACTACAGTCGATGAACTAAAATCGTTTTAAGCCATAAATTTACTTATGGGCCTCAAACATACACCAAGTTACCGAGTCACCTTCACTTAAATAATGATCTGCGACAACCTAAGAAGGGGGAGCTTATATTTGATAAGTTTTATAAAATTCGGCCCCTCCTGGATAAATTATCTCAAACATATTAAGCCATTTTTAAATGCCAGTCAATCGACGAATCGATGATAAAATTCAAAGGTAGAAGCAGTTTGCGACAATATATGCCCATGAAACTAATTGAACGAGGTTATAAAATTTGGGTTCGTGCGGATGAAAATGCATTTGTGACACAGTTCCAAATCTATACAGAAGAAATTGAAAGTCAAAAGAAAAACAATTGGGAGCAAGAGTCATAAAATATTTAACTCGAGATTTAGTTGGAAAATATCACGAAATATATTTTGATAACTATTTCAGTTCGGTTCAATTATTACGAGATCTATTGGCCGATGGAATCTATGAATGTGGAACTGCTAGACAAGGCCGAAAAGACATCCAAATGATTTTACAGTAAACAATAAAAATCAAAGAGGCGATTATGATTGGAAAGTAAGCAAAGATGGTGTACTGGCAACAAAAAAAGGGAGCAAAGTAGACATGACATGCCTAACATTAGTACAAGATTATAATAAGCATATGGGCGATATTGACTTATCCGATATGTTAAAGTCGCATTATGAATTGGATATAGAAAATCGAAAAAATGGCGATATTGAATATTTTTTTTCATTTTTTAGATCTAACGGTTGTAAATCCGTTTATAATTTATAAAGCTAGAACCGACGGTATCGGATTGTCGTTGAAGGAATTCCAGTAAGCGGTCGTAGAAGGATTTTTAGGAGCTTTACAAACAGGACTACAAGGAGGAAGAAGAACTAGCAATGACAACCCCATCAATAAATTCAAAGTTTATATTCCGTTGGAAAAACGAACCGCCAAAGCGAAAACCTGTGAATGGCAAAAAGTAAGATATGCCAATTGTAGTACGAAAGCGAAACCTTAGGTGGATTGTGCCTGACGGATGAGAGGACTGTTTCCTAAAGTTTCACCAGAAATAATGAATATTATAAACTTTATAAATATTATTTAATTTTTTTGATTTTTCTCGCTTAGTGGTTCCATATGTAACCACCCATTTTTAAAATATCGGTAGAAAATAAAAAAAATTGTATTATATTTGTTTATTTGTATTCTTTTAGTTTTATTATTTATCCCTCCAAACCACCATTTGCAAAAAAAAAAAAATTAAGTCCTCAAAGGGTTAAGGCATAAAAGAAGAAAGATAAAATTAAATGTGGATTCAACAGGTGGTGGACCATCTTGCCCGGTACAAATCTACAGAGTTTGAAGAGCGAGCACTTAGCGTTTCGGGTGAATTTTGGAATAAATAAGTGAAAATGAAGCGGGGAAAGACCACATTCGAATATAAACCTAGATAAATTTCAAGAAAACGTTTTAAGGCTAGAGGAACAACGGATCGAACTGGAGTAGGAATGATATGTCAGACTGGCTAATGCAATGCTCCGAATTGCAGATAGCCTCGATAATGTGGCCGAGGCGATTGTTTTTAAATTTCAAAATTAGTTAGGCCTGTTGCAATGGCTCACTTAATTTTGATTTTATAAAGCAATCGCAAAGGCTATTAAATATGATGAAATAAGACGAAGACATGAAATTTTTACATTATATAAAATATTTAATGTGATATTTTTAATTTAATTAAAATAAACTGTCCGACCATTTTGGTTCAAAATTACTGGTCTTTTACAATTTATTCTTGGGCTAAGCTCAAATAAAATATTGGTTAACATATTCCGAATTTCCGGAAGTAATATCATCAAACATAATTTCAATCACATTATCATCAATGTCATGTTAAATTGAATCATTTTCAGCCACACAAACATCTTCAGACGTAGAATCATCTGAATTTTTATCTGATGCATTTGGAGAGTTATCGGTGTCCAAATGGGAATGATCTAAACATAAGTTGTGTACAATAAACACGTCATAAATTATTTGGAATGCTATAGTCGTATGATAATAGAGTGTTCTGTGGCGGAGCAGATACTTGAATCTAGATTTCACAACACCGAAACATTGCTCGATTATATTCCTAGCTCTAATAAAACTTTCGTCATAGCGAAATTTATTAGTTCCATGTTCCGGATTATTATAAGGAACAAGCAGCCACGGTTCTAATTTAAAACCAGAATCGCCAAGCAAAACATTAGTTTGATTCGCAATACTAGAAAATTGATCTAAAAAATATTTTCTTAATTGTGACGTAGGCCAAATGGCCGAGTCATGGACAGAACCAGGGAGACGTGCTTTAGCAAAATTAATACGCTTATTTGCATCACAACATACTAGTGCATTAAAGCTATGATATAGCCTTTATGATTTCGGAAAGGGTTACCTCGAAAATATTCATCGTCCTTGGGTGGTGCTATAATGGCAATATGGCATCCATTTATAGCACCAAGTACTCCGGGCATCATAGACGGGTAGTGGGTGTTCCATTAGCTAGGAAAATCATCCTCATGTGTGGTGACTACCTGAAGGCGGGACGCGCGCGAACTTACGAATCGACCATCAAGTTGAACCCGCTTTGGGAATTGGTAAATAAGTTTACACTCACCAAGAACATGCGCATCAATGAAGGTGAGGACGAGTTTTCGCAATATTTTCTTTCTGTTGGAAACGGCTCGATCAACGGCTCGATTGCACCTAAGAATGATGGTTGCGCGCTAACCAATCAGCAGGTGTTTGACCTCCTGCCCGACGAACAAGAAGTCAAACATAGTGCTGATAAATTTGAGATGACGACATGCATGAGGAACTCCGCCTACACGTCGAGTTTCTCAACAAGATTGAAGGGTCCGGATTGCCGCGCCATGCCATCTCGCTAAAGGTAAACGCGATCGTTCGTTTGATGAGGAATCTAAACACTTGCAAGGGTCGAATCAATGAAACGCATGCGCGTTGCAAAAATAAACCGCTACATTCTGGAATGTGAGGGGCAGACTGGCTTCTCGAAAGGCGAGTGCGTTCTCATCCCATGCATTAAGCTCTCACCCTCGGAAGGCATCTTCTCATTTAAAATGTCTCGCCTTCAATTTCCGGTTCAGCTCGCATTCGCCATGACCATCAACAAGAGTCAGGGTTAAAGCTTGAAGAAGGTAGAAGTGTACTTGCCGGCCCCCGTATTTACGCATGATCAGATGTATGTGGCCTTTTCACGATGCCGCTCATTTGACGGACTCAATGTGTTTATCGTTGAGACAAGCGATCAATCAGCTGATCGGGATGGGCGCATCATAACAAAGAATATATTTTTTGAAGAGATTCCGTGCATGTAAATTGTAATGTATTTTACAATTTTATTATCTACGTTCTGCTACTATTTTATCTTTTGCACATTTCTTATTAAATATTTAGATTATAGCCTCAGCAATTGTGTGCTTTTCCCTTTTGAGATCTTAATATTTAGTTTGGCTGCGTAAGTGATCATGTGATCCCGAGCGCGCGCTTCCTGTTTGAGATATGAGTATTTGACTTGACACGTAAGTCATACCGTGTACAAATGAGCGCGTGCTTGCTGTTTAAGATTTAAAAATTAACCACGTATATAAATTTACTTTATTTTTGATCAAAATTCCATCAAATTTACATCTTAAAAAATCTTCTTAATCATTTCTTAACCAAAAATTCAACAAAATGTATTCACGTGACTGATTATTCAGTCACAGGTCAGCTAGTAATAATTAAATTCGAAGCGGGATAGATGCGTCTCAGTCGGTTTTGATTCAAATTTTGAGTTTAAAAATTCAGCGGTGCTGCTTGTTTACACGAAATAATTTTTTAAAACGAAATGATGGTAGAGCGAAAGGATCACTTCTATCACGAAGGGATCACAAATTGGCTCGGTGTTCGATTCTGAAAAAAAAATATAAATATGTGTATTTATGAATAATTTAATATTTTTATTTTCAAACCTCGCTTGCCTTTTGCGTTCCTTCCTGATGTACCAAAGTACGAAATAATTTGACGACATATTTAATATTAATTAATTAAATCAATTATATTAAATTATATTATTAATCGACCCTATTTTAATAAAATCTAATAAAGTACCAAATTTGATTCTTTTAATTTCTGTCAAAATAACATAGAAAATTAAATAAGATAAAAAAAGAATTGACCGGAATACCAAAATATCTACTTATATAAAATAATAACGTGACAAAATGAAAATTGAGCGGAATACGAAAGAAACATTTTGCATGTTACGTAGCATAATAACACGATAACATGGTAAGATTGAGTCGGCAGAATAAGGGCCAATATGTCATCCTTTGTAAACATAAAAATGGGTATTCATTTTCTGTAAATACATAGTTTCACCAATCAAAAATTTTTGGTTTTTTACTTATATATATATATATATACGTACGTAGTCTAGGGTTGCCAACTTTCTAAAATGCTCCGACCAGCCAGAGGCCAAAAAAAACAATAAAAATAAATGTACAACAAAAACAAACGTTTTTATTTTTAATAATTCAATATAAAATTATAACTACATTTATTAGAACTTCAGTGGGCATACTACTCGTATATTTGTACATAAAAAAAGGACCATTAAGTATTGCAATTTAATTTCAGTCTTATCGTTACATCAATTTTCGTTTATTTTTTTGAATTTATATTTTTCTTGCGATTTTGCTGCTTTCAGCAACATTTTATTATTTTTAATAAAATCTTTAAATTCAGAGCAAGGGACTTTATAGTTTTCTAAAACCATTAATTCTGCCGCTACATTTTCGGTTAGCAGTCTATTGCGGCCATTCCTCCAAATATTCCCCATTAAACTGAAACATCTTTCTACATGCGCATTACTACTTGGAATAGAGAAGATGTTTTCCATAATTTTTTGAAGCGTAAGCATACTTTTTTCCTTCAATATTGATAACCATATGTCACATTTTTGTTAGTTGATTTTTCAATAAGTTTCAGCATGTGTATAGATCTCCGTAAGCTTCATCTTCACATTTTATATTAAACATTACTGCTGCATTTGAAATTTAGAAATTTATTTATATATATGTCGTTCTTAAAATCGAACCACTTTTTCAATTACTGCAAACCTCTCACATATACATTATTTGATTCTAGTTTGAAGCTACGTAATTGTTCCTCAGGTACACATTTTAAATTTTGATTTACTTTAAACCCATAAAATTCATCACTTTTCCTTTCAATAAGCTAATTCCTAAGATTATTCTTTATCATATAAAGTTTAATTAAGTCAGTTTTATATTTTTCAAGAATTAAAATAGATTTTTGGAAAAAAGATAAAAAAGAGTGTATAAAATACAAAAAACATTCTAGTAAAGTTCAGTTTGTCAGATATTCCATCTCCTTGATCACCATATAGCCATATCATATTCTTCCACACCTTGACTAATGAAATAGCTTTTCACGTCTGACCAACATAAGAGCAGGCGGTCCAACGCATTAAATAACGATAACCACCTTGTACTTACATGTCGGAAAATAACATGGTATTCTTTGTTGCAAACTGCGAAAAAAGATTTTTATTCCTCTACTCTCTTCGCACTAACACAAAATTCCTTATATACCTTGAGAATAAGGGTTTCGACATCATAAGACATAGTTTTTACGGCATGCTTAGCTGTATTATGTTCAATCTTGCAATTACAACCTGATTGTATGAAATTCGATTTTTTTTTTCTTTTAATTTTGTGTAAACTGAAGAGTACTTTCCGAAATTTACAGGTGCATGATCCGCTGAATATGCAGTTAAATGATGTTCACGAAAATCTAATAGTGCATTCGTTACCCCATCGCCCTGAATGTCATAGAATTTTGTGGCTATCGGGAAAAATTTTCTGTTACCTTTATTGGAGGCATCTGTAGCGACACTATATGGAAGATGTGACTGGAGTGAATTCGTTAACTTATTTAACATAATTTCAACCGAATGTCGGGCGAGTACATTTTGAACAATACTTGCAATTTTTGTTCTACCCAACCTAATTTTCTTGGCTATTTCTGAGTCCGGAAAGTGAATATTATTTAACTTACTACCACAATCAATTGACAGATAATTTTGATGATGCTTAATAGCCATGGTAAATCGTTGATAATTCAGTGGCCATTAACTCATCTTCTTGAACCGAATTTGTTGTCACAAAATAAGAGGAAATAATACGTTTTGGTTTTCCAGCTATCAAATTTGTTCTATGTGTTTTAGTGTCGTGATGATGTCGTACCGCTTTCAAACCATCATATTTAACAAGGAATGTAATGCTACATACCTAACACGTTGCTCGATTTGACATCTTCTTTAACTGTGATGAGCCATTCCGTAAATTCCGGTGTTTCCAACCATTTGTTATTAAATACACCATTTCTCGATTTCCTATTTTTTTCTATGGTGTTTTTTGTTTGTTGCTCGAAGAACCTGAATCACACAAGTTAATACTACTAACTATTAATTTAAGCAGCTTTAAAAATTAGAAGAAATCACTTTACAGGTTTATTAGAAAACAGCTGGCACGTTAATTTTGACATAAACTGTGAAATGAAGTTACAGACGATTATGAAAATAAATCGTTTTCGGCCACATTAAAAAATTTGGTGTTTAAAAGTAATAGATCGAAAAATTGGTTAGCTATACACATTTGAACGCGGGTTTCCTGAATTTGAAATGAAAACCAGTAATTTATTCTGCCGATCACCTGCACGACCGGTGACCGGCTTATGGCCATGAAAACCGGTCAGGCCGGTTCAAAACCGGCCATTTGGCAACCCTAAGTCGTAGTCTTACCAAAAATCACAGATACAACGATAACATCGGAATTATCAGAAACAATTTTGTTTTATTTTTTTAGATCAAATGAAAAATCTGTTTTGATTGTCTGTGGTTATATCAAAACAAGAAATATTTTTAGTTTTTATAAAATAAAATACACAATATTTCGGTGGACAATAGTACCTCTCAGTATACGTTTCCTAATGATCTATTAAGTTCGGTATCGTTTTCACCGTTAAAATAAAATTTTATATTCAATCAAAGCTCCAATGGCAAAAAAAAAATTTATAGAAAATTTAAAATCCTGTCACACAACATCACCTGGCGCATTATTAATACAACACATCTAAACAATATCGGTGCTTAAATTAAATTACTTAGTTCTGGGTAAAGGATGTATAATACTGAGAGCTAAATATACCATAACAAAGAATGAATATCATTTTATTATGCTTAAGACGTGTACACAACAAAAATAAGAAGAAACTTTAGAGCAAAGATACACAGAAAACATGAGTTAATCCTTTCTGTCTGGATTATACAGTTTTTTGTTCTGTTTTTGTCTTATTATAAAATAGAAAAGTTCGTATTTTCTTCATCATGCATATCATATCTATATACACGTATATCTATCTACATGGAGTACCATAGCACACAAAAAATCATCATTATTCTTCATTCAGGTGATTAAATCAATCTTTATTTTGACTTTTAAAACCTTTTTTTATGTCTTTCTTATATCCTCGCAACTCGTTCGACTCGTGCTATATACACTGTCTCAATTTTTCTTATATAGCTTTTTCCATTTTCTTTCAATTTTCCTCATTATAATTATTTTATATATGAAGATCCTGTGCTGTGTATAGGCGGTGTGCGGTAGAACTTGATGAACGTAACATTATATTACAAAATAATAAGAAAATGTCATTGTTTTTGTTTATAACAATATTGATTATAATCAAAATTAAGTCTTATTTCGACATCATGTCTAAAGATATTTAGGTACATACAGCACAAAAATATAATACACAAAACAAAAAATCTGAACTTGAAAGATTTTTTATTTTCGTCTCCAAAAATAAAATTAACAAAAAATTGGAAAAAGGTAAAAATTTATTTTAATTTTGCTTTATTTATAAATTATTTTTGTAAGACGAAAATCATAAACAAATGAGAAAAAAAGGGAAAACTGTTCCTCATTAAAATTATATAAAAGAAAAAAAATACTGAAAAAAATTAATGAGTTTTCTTTCTTTCGTACCAACAACAAAAAAATTAATGTATTTTATGTTTTGGAAGCGTTTTTAGTTTATTCAAATAGGAATTTTAAATTACAAAAAATCTCGTTCCGAATTCAAACTATACCGTATCTATATATACACACACACAAGCACAATCCGTACAGATTAAAATGTAATCCGTCATTTAGATAAGTCGTCACGAAAGGAAATATTTCGCAAACAAATTATTATATCGGATTCAGCGCATCACGCGCTCAACGTAAAAGGTATGTACCTATCCTCTCCTGTACACATAGTCCGAATTAGTGTTATCTATAAGAAAATCTGTTATATTTTATTCTTGGGCACAAAAAATACACATAAAAAAAGGATTCAAAAGAATAAGATTTAATATTTCGATATACAATTTTCGGATAAAAAAGGATACAAGTTTTTTTTTTTTAATTTTATCATAAATTTGCATAAATTGAATTATGTCCTAATTTCATTAAAATTCGTGCTATTTCGTTGATAGTAGTGCGTATATATTTTCAATTTTTAGCACGATTTTATTTAAGCTAATTTACCTATTAAAATGTTTAATATTTCCTAATTAGAGTTTTTCATCAAATTGTAAAAAAGCAAATAAAGCAAAAATTTTAATATTATATCAAAAAAAAATGCAAGAGACAACAACATATTCATTGTGGTCAACACCCGATTCTCTTTGTCATAGGAAAAATTATAACAGCTGTCACGGAAGCTGTCTCTTCCGGTGCACCGGTTTAATAGAACAAGTTTCACTTTCACTCTTTGTATTAGTGTCAAAATGACTCCAGTTGGTTTTAACCTTTATGTGATTGATATTTTTACATCATATCGTAAGTCGATTAGGTACATTTGTACCTTCATGCGAAATGCATATGATTTTTTCCGTTTACGAAATATGATTTCGATTAAATAGCAACTTAAACATGTGCATTATAAGAAAGGGGATTCGTATTAAATGAAAATTCTATAGATCTATATTCTTCGGAATATCAAAAGTAGGAAGTAAATATGGGCGAATATTTCAAGCTGAATTCGCAAGGCAACGGCTCAGAAAACGAATGGGCCCTCTACGTCATTCAGGTATTCATCGTGTTGACGAATTATCGGATGTTGAAGATGCTAATAATGCTTCTGAAATATTAAAATAGAGCTACATGATGATGTTCCGTGTAAATACAAGCCGAATGAACATAATGATATTGAAGAAGAAATTTTTGGTGGAAGCATATTTTCAATTCTCGGTTTTATTGCTAAAGATGGTACGGTTATGGATGCAAATTCCACGGGTTGTAACTCGGATACAAAAACTGAATATTCTCCGTCATAAAGAGGGACCAAGCGCTTCAACTAAATGCTTGTATGTTGCAGATACATTGAAATGAAATTTTCTAAAGTAATGATGGTGATCCATTATTGTACGTGAATCAAATCGGAAAGCTCTGAAACCATTTGAAAAATGGAACGCTAATATAATTCTGGAAAACTTACTAAAACCTGGAAGTGTTTTTACCTCAAAGAAGTTTTAGGGCTGTATTGGAATGCTTATTACATGGGTGACCATCATTCCAATTCGGAGCACTACAGTATTTTATGGCGTGTGAATTCTATCCACTATACCGAGCAACCATTTCAATCCACCGATTTCGTGGTAAATGCTGATTTATTCGATTTGACAACGATGTCACTCGATCTCAACGCTTGGATTTGGATAAAGTAGCTGTTAACAGTGATATATGGGCTGCTGTTAATGCTAATTTCTCATTACATTACACAGTTTCGGATTGGGTTGCCGTTAATTAACAACTATTACCCTATACCCTGTTAACACAATCTATATACCATCCAAGGCGTCTGAATATGGGTTAAAAATATTTTGGGTTTGTGACGCATAGAAATTTTATCCCATCATCGGTCTAATTTACACAGGGAAATGACGTGGTAAACTAGAAAAAGATCAAGGACAGCAAGGTGTATGCGATATTTGGCTTCAATTTAAAACAAAACTTGCATTCTAAAAGACTTCAAGAAATGTGCAAGTAAAGAAGAATATTCACCCAAGTTTGGGTTTAACGATGGCGGAAAGTGAGCATTTGCTCATATGTTCCGAAGAGGAATCGCATTATAACCTTGTTGTCGACGATGCACACTACAAATAATACGAATGGTTCAAAAAATAAACCAGAAATGATTTTGTACTAGAATGTCACCAAAGGAGCGGTCGATAACATGGATAAAATGGTAACGCAGTTTATGTTCTACAATAAAGTGAATATCGCCATTCTCGCTGCATTTATATTCTATACAGTGAAAACAACACCGAAAGTGCCAAATCTTTACAAGGTCAACGAATTTTTCTCAGGATCAAGCAAATAATTGTCCGCATGTCGGTTATTGAAGATTTTGTGAAAAATCCAACAATTTTAGCTCATTTTTCCACTAAATCAGGAATAAAGTCTATGTTAGGCCATCTTGTAATCCTTTTTTACTCAACCATCTGTATCTGCGACTAAAACTGTAAGTTCGCAAGTAGAAAGTTGCTTTGTTTGTCCGACAACTTCATCATTTCAATGAAAAACTCGAAAATACTGCTCGATCGCAAACGGTCAATTAGTACCGAAGACGCAGAAACAATTACAAAATCAATCAGTGTTCACTTTCCCGAGAAAAATCTGGAGGGAATCCTGTGAAAATCCGCAGGAAATCCGGGGGAAAATCAGCAAGAAATCGTGGGGTGGGGGGGGGGGGGGGGGGGGTCCGTGGATAGGGTGACCATTTTTTGAAATAGCCATCTAGGACTATAGTTTCAAAAACTAGGACATTTATCATCCAAAAGAGGACAAAACTAGGACATAAACCACATTTTCAATTAATTGAGCTGTACTAATTTTATTTCAAAAATAAATATGTAATTCAAAGTTATAAACAAAATAACAAATTATAATAAAAAAAGTCTAGATTAAATCACATTAATTAATTAAAAACATAAATTCGGTTCGCAACGGCAATTAGTTTTAATTTTTGGTATATTTATTCATGTCACTTATTTTATCTCTGATAGCAGGTTCCTTTAAATGTAGTTATAAAATTCGTCGCACTTCATTTCCATATTATTAATAGTAAATAAAATTCCTTTAATCGAATCTATCTGTAGTTTATTTCTTTCGTTTGTCGACTGAGTGTTTATTAACGAAAAAACTCTCTCAACATTTGCATTGTGACCAAATATACAAAGTGTAAATTGCACAATTTTTAATAACTCTGAGCAATACTCTAAAGAATCACACTGCTTGAAATAAATCACCCGTTTTTCGTTCGCAGTCGATGTTTGCCATTCCGGATCTGCATCTTTATTTGCCATAAATAAAGTTAAATTGTAAAATTGATCAAATAGTTTGGAATCATCTATTTGAACTCCCTTATCAATAAAAAAATCTAAAGAAATTTGTGCTTGCTCCCAACTGGAAATGTCTGTCAAATCGATCCACTCCAAATGTTCGAATATATCCAAGGGTTTCATCCAAATTTCTAAGTATTTAATAGCACGAGAATACAACTCACTGATTTCAAGCTTAAATTCAACTACTTTATTTTCATGGCCGTTTTCCGTTTGACCTTTAAAAATTGAACTAACTTTGAGCGGAATAAAATTAGTTTTTTGTCGTTCTTTTATTGTATGAACAATATTATTAAGAATTTTTCGAACTTCGATAACGGAAATCGAATTTTTCTCGATACGTTTTATATTTTCATTGAAAATTGACATCATCGAATGTGCCAACCAAAGATAGGCCTCGTTTATGTCGTCGCAAAAATGTTTTTTCAATACAGCAGGCGGTTCATTTAAAGACAAAAAATAAGATTTCAGGCCATCGTAAATTTCCAAAATTCTCTGAATTGCTGGAAAAAGCGACAACCATCTGGTTTTGGAGTGGTATAAGATTGGTTTGTATTCAGTTTCCACGAAAGTACAAAATCTTTGAGACATTCAACTCTTACCGTGTATATTGAAAAATGATTATGTACTAGGTCTACAAAATTTCCCACGTTTAATGATAATCCATCAAAAGCGTGATGAATTGTATTATTCAATACATGAGCTGGGCATCCAACTCCAATCAATTTTTCACTTACAGTCTCTTTGAGTTTAAAATATACGTTTTGTTTTCCCGCTCTATTAACACCACCGAAATTGGTGTTACAGTTATCACCAGAAAATGCAACACATTTAGATTTAATACAGTTTCGGTTCAAAGAATCAACAATCATGTCGCGATAGTCTCCGACTTTCGTTTTTTTGACTAACGATATCTAAAAGGTTACATTTTGTTCCACCATTCTTGTAATCAAAGTATTGGATTAAAACAGGAAACATTTTTATTGCTCCGTGATTGCTTGCATCAGTTGAAACACTTATAAAAGGGATATCCTTTAAATTGTTTATCAGTATATCGATGGTGTGGGGCCCTAATATATTATTTACTATTGCCTCGGCCTTAGTTCGGCCACACGACATTTTTTGACATGTATTTGAATCGATAAATACCTTTTTCATTAACGGAATAGTACAATCTAATGATCTGTAGGACTGGTGATGCATTACTGTGTGGTACGCCATTGCCCCTTCTGCAGCTCTTACCAATTTAACGTCATTATTAGAAACTAAAAATGTGTCTAGTGATGAATTTGATAATCCTGTTTTCTAATATTATTTTTATGTTTTGTAGTATTTAAATGTTCTTGTAGATCAAGTCGCCCTTAAGCCGAAATATTGCTGTTGCAAACAATACATATCACCTCATATTTATGTTTGCCTTTTTTGAATGCTGGATATTCTTTAAGTATAAGTCCTCGGATATTATACATTTTTTTTTATCCATGCTAGCACAGTATTACTGACTGAATGTCTAAAAATAAATATAATATTAAATATTGAAATTTAACTTTAAGAACAAATATTAGCAAATACAAATCCATTTTAGAAGTAGTAATTTACTTTCATATGTACTTACATAACCTCAATTTTTCTGTATGAAAATATTTTAAAATTATTATTAAGTAACAACAGTTTTAAATTATGAAATATGAATTGAGAAAACATTTGACAACTGTTTGATTTTTATTGATGGACGAATTTATGACCCAATAAACATTTCACCACGGAACAATTTCACCACGGAACAGTTTATACCATGAATAGTGGAAATGGAAACCAATCGATATTTGACATGGATTTCTGAATAAATTAAGAAAATAAGCACAATTTGAAAAACTAGGACATACTTCAAAACCCCGCGAGGACGTCCGAGAATGGCTTAAAAAGAGGACTTGTCCTCGGAAACTAGGACGGTTGGTCACCCTATCCGTGGAAATCAGGGGAAATCTTCGGGAAATCCGGAAAATTCTGGGAAGGTTCGAGAAATTCGAGGGAAATCCGGGAAATACGGAGAAAATTCTGGGGAGATCCGTGGGACATCTTTGGGAAATTGGAGAAAATCCTGGGTAAATCCGGGAAATCCGAGAGATACCTTGGTAATGCCTGAAAAAACCGGAAAACAAATCCGGGAAATTGGGGGAAACCTGGGGAAATTGGAGGAAACCTGGGGAAATCCGGGAATTCCAGGTGAAATGCGAAAATCCGGGGTGAAACCAGAAATTCCTGAGGAAATCCGGAGAAAATAGGTGTTTTTTATTTTGTATTTGTTTCATTTCTCTTTTTTCCCTGGCTTTTTCCCTTACTACTCTAGTAGTTTACAAACTAGATGCTGTGCGATCAGGTGTGTACGTGTTGTAGTTACCCAAATGCCCTAGAAATTATCAGAAAGGAGTTAACCCAGTTAACAACGACTAAAATCTAAATTATGCCTTACATTTGACTATAAATAAACTATAAAATAACCGACTAGTCTTCATTCAAGTAACAAGCACCGCATAGGTTCGGAATTATGTCTAACATTTATTGGTAAAAAAATCTATTAACCAACCGATGGGTTTTTGTTGAGACAACAAGTAACTTGTTACATCTGACTTCTGCCTAACACTTCAGTGACACAAAACCACAAAATAATCGGTCGGTCAATGTCCAGTTAACTAGTACCACACAGAGTCTAACTTTTGCTTTACATTTGACTAACAGGAAACTGCAAAATAACTGATCGGTATTTTCTCGGTTAACAAGCATGGCTCTAGGTCTGACAAATCGTGGTTATTTTAGAGTACTTGAGGAAATGATTGCCCGAACAAAAACTACTTGGTACCTCAGTCCCTCATCGGTTAATCTACATAACTGATATTGTAAATTGTTTTCCGGGGACCTATTCCTAAGATTTAAGTGAGGTAAATTTTTAAAATTCGTTCAAATAAAAATTAAATTTAGAAATTGAGCATTTTTGACTGGTTTCAAACAATATTCCAGCCCATTGTGGAGATGTCCACGAGGTTTCACTAACATTTTCAAATAGGTCATCCAATCTACTGAGCCCACAGTTTAGGATAAAATTATAATGGGTCTTAGTATATGTTTTAAAGATGTTAGAAAGGGGGTCCGTCCAGAACTGCAATTTTTTTTTTTTTTTTTTATTGGTAACTATGCGATCGGTTTTGGGGCTCAAGGCTCACCCTGCTCTTCCGCGGTTATGCTTTTTACGTCCTTACTTTACGCCTACCGGCCAACTCAAGGACGTACGGCTATAGGACCGATTTAAGACCATCTGCACATTGCAAGCTCCATGCCAGCCTATACCGGCCTGGAAGATGGGTCGGCCCATGGGTTTTGCACACCGACAGGGGGTCATAGATGTGTTACATTTCACCACAGATCGAAATCTGTTAATGAAATTTCACTTTGCATCCTGCCTCTATCGGGATTCGAACCCGGTACCTCCTGATCCAAACGCCAAAGCTTTAACCACTGTGCCATTTGGTCGGTAACTGCATAATTTAAAACTGCATAAGGTGCGAAACGGCATAAGTACAAAATTGCATTATTCTAAACAGCATTTTTCAAAACTGCATTTTCAAAACGTAACTTTTAAAAATTGTACAAGATAGATGAAATATTTTAATCGATTATGAATCTAGAATTATTCTTCATTAATTTCTGGAATGTGACAAACATATTCCAGAAATTAATGAAAAATGTGGCGCATGTATGACTGAACATCACTTAAGAACGGCTAGACCGATTTAGCTACCTTGTTTTTTGTTGTGTTCTTAATATTATCAGGACAAGGTTTGTATGAAAGAAAATTTTGGAAAAAATCCACCGAAAAAGTCGGAAAATTTGGAAAATTGAAAAATTATTTTTTGTATGGGACTTTGCACGTTTCTGATTCAAATGGTCTTTTATAAGAGAAAAATTTGAAAATCTAAGTGGAAAACTCGGAAACTTCCAGAAAAACCCAAAGAAAATTGATTTTTTTTCTAGCGCATCAGTTGAGAACGGCTCGATTTGGCTCAATCTTTTTTCGATCGAGAATTTGAAGGAGAGCGGCAATCCGATCGAAGTTCTTTGAAGCAATCAGTACGGAAAAAAGTCCAGCTTTTGATTTAGCAGCAAAAAACCGCATACGACACCTTGATGATAGCAGCTAACGACGGCTACGGAGACTGCGGAACTGACAAAACGTTTTTAATTTCGTTATTTTTAGCTTCGATTTGCGCACAAATTTGAGTCAAATAGCACTGGCAGTAGCATCATCTGGGATCGCTGCCACATTGCTAGAAGGAGGACGGGCAGCTCAATCTGCACTCAAACTGCCACTGAATTTGCAAATGATAGATACTACAGACTTACAAAATAATCATTTGGGATGAGTGTACGATGGCGCAAAAACGAGCATTAGAAGCGCTCGATCCAAAATTGAAAGGTTTGCACAATAATCAGGACCACTTTGAAAGTACGATGAGATCCGTGAAAACTCTCAAATTAACAACGAATGTACGAGCCGCGTTACAAAACGATGAATCGGCGGACGTGTTCGCAAAGCAATTAGTAGACATTGGAAATGGAAAAATTCAGGTTGACAATTCGATTGACTTCATTTCGTTACCACCTAATGTTTGTCATTTCTCAACCTCTAAAGAAGAATTAATCATGAAGGTGTACCCGAATATTGGTGCAAATCACAAAAAACCATAGAGAACGAGCTATTTTGGCTGCGAGAAATAAGGACGTAGACGATTTGAATATAAAAATTCAAAGCCAAATCGCTGGCCAATTGATTCCATTACAGATCCAAATGGATTTGTTAATTATTTAATTGAATTCCTGAATTCATTGGATGCCAGGAAAGCCGCCGCACAATTTCCAGCTCAAGGTCGGATCAGCTGTTAATAGGCTGATGAACAACATGATTGAAGCAATGATAATCATAGAAAAGTTCAAAGGTGGGATGTTCTGCTTCCAAGAATATCATTGAATCCAACGGAATTGCCGTTTCAATTTAAACGTATTCAGTTTTCGGTTGGCCTTGCATTCGCAATGATGACACAAGGCCAAACGTTGGAAGTGTGTGAAATAAACCTTGAATTACCGTGTTTTCCATAAGGGCAGTTGTACGTGGCGTGCTCGAGAGTAGGTAAACCATCAGCGCTATTCATTTTCTCTCCGGACAGAAAAGCAAAAAATATCGTTCATCACCAAGCGTTACAATGAATAATTATTAATTGGCTGTCGAGGTCGTGAGATTTGACTACTCTCAAATCCTTTCATAGAAGGGTTATTTAAAGTCACTGGATTATGCTGATTAATAAGCAACAAAAGACGCTTTGCGAATAAATTACAATTATTGATTTAAAAAAATAATAAAGTAAATATTATAATCTGGCAAATGAAATACTATTTGGTAATCCTAAATCAAAATCATTTATAACAAAATTTGCAGAAAAATGTTCTATGTGTGCACGCCCGCGAAAACTTCTGCGTTTAAAAAGTCAGGGCAGACCCCAAGGTCTAGGGGCTCAGTACAAATGTTTCGTAAAATTTCAATTTTAGTTATATTTTTCCTGGGAAGGTATTTTATGAAATTAGTGACATGTTCGAATCCGAGGGATGCGTCTTCTGAACCAGGGGGGAGCTTTCTGAATTAGGCATCGGTAAAATGATTTTCTAAAATTTCAATTTTTGATGCTTCCGGTGATGCTGCCGATACTGAATTCAGTACCTGATGAATTCCTGTCATATACGATTGCAATCACGGTGACATCGAGAAATTGCCTGCAAAATATCCGTAATTCAAAGTAATTTTAATTTCTCCCGTGCAAGGCCGGGTAGTTCAACTAGTTTAGAATAAAATTAAAATTGTTTAATGAGCTTATTAATAAAAGTTAAAGTATCGGTTATTTAGATATTTATTGGATTTATTATCAGCTTTTTATTTTACTCTATTTTTATATTATTATTGTAACAAAATTTAAATTTTTCTGGATTAAGTACATCCCTCTTTGGATAATAGAATAAAATTTACTGTTGCAAAAGAAATTGACTACAAAATTTCATTTTTAGATTTATTTTTAATTGATGAACCGGATGGTAAAATTTCTCTTGACTGATATCATAAAAATACCTGGTCCATTCGTTATCTAAATTTTATTTCTTGGCTTCCTTTTACTTTCAAAATTAATACAATCAGAGCGGGTAGTCTCACAAAAATCCGGTTATAAAATGTACCTAAAGGCCTCGGATAAATTTAACATTTTGATAATAAAAAGAACCTCCAAAAATGTATACGCGAATATGGGGTGTGTAACGAAATCTTGGTTGTCAAAATCTCGGTTTTCAAAATCCCGATTTTAAAAATCCCGGTTTTTAAAATACTGGTTTTGTATAAAAAACCCGATTTTTAGTAAACCCCACTGGAATTTTTAATATTTGGCATGTGGGAAAATGGGACTCTTAAATAATTTTTTTGATAAAATTCAAAAATGAGTTTACGATAAAATTCTAGAAATTGGCTAATAGGAATGGAATTTGGATAGAGTGCTAAGTACCCGTGAGAGTTTTCGAAGTCGTCAGGCTCTACAATTATTGCATTTCAAAATGTTGCAATTATAAAATGTTGCAAGTACAAAATCTTGCAATTACAAAATCTCGCATAACATAATGGTTCAATTAATTTTCTTTTTAGTAGGTGTCATTCTATATAATTCGCTCCTACGTGCGGCACGCAAAGCGACATATTTGCTGAACCCGACTCCTACGTCCCTCGAAGTTCAAATCTAAAGTCCCTTGGCGGGCTAAGCGGGGGGGGGGGGGGGGGACCTCCCTCGTGCCGGTGAGAGTTATCGAAGCCGTTAGCCGCTACAATTATTGCATTTCAAAATGTTGCCTTAGCAAAATGTTTTTTTTTTTTATTAATTTAGCAACTACAAAATGTTGCAATTACAAAATGTTGAAAGTACCAAATCTTGCAATTAAAAAAACTTTGTTAAAATATTTTGTGCAATTAATTAGAACTAGAAGCAAAGAAAACCAAGATTTTGAAAATTGAGTTCGTAGTAGGTACACCCAACCGGACAAGTGGAGCAGTGGTTAAAGCTTCGGCACTTGGACCGGGAGGTACTGGGTTCGAATCCCATCAGAGGCTAGATGCAAATCGAATTTTCATCATCGATTACAATCGGTGATGTTCATAAACACAACTAAGACCCTCTGATGGAGTGCAGAATTCAGCGCCGACCCACCTTCCATGTCAATGTACTACAGGTTGACATGGAGGTTGCAATGTGCAGGTGGTATACTGTAGTTGTGTAAGTAGGTGAGTAGGTGAATAGGTGAATGGGTTAATGATGTGGCGTGAATGCGTGGTATCACAATGGGCCAAAAATGGCCTAAGTGTCAACCACTGAAACCTAACCTAGGTACACCCAGGAATATGGAACATACTCGGCCTTTTAAGACCTGAGATTTTCAGAACCTTTCAAACCAAGCGGAAATTTTCACTCTGTACGTATAACATATTACATATTACAAGAACTTAGATGGTCTAAGAGTTGGATACGTAACTTCACCGATGATTACACATTTTACTAGAAAATTTAAAATAATAAATAGAATATGACTTTTTCATCCAACAGCGAGTACAGCAATTTATCATCGACTTTCGTTCAATCAATCAGATGGCAACTTTTCTAGAACATCTTCCAAAGATCAATAAAAAATCCCATTTCCATTCAACATACCTAATACCTGTAAGTTCCGTCCCCATAGGTGGCCATATTCCAGAACTTCTTCTAAAAATCATTTAAGAATCCCATTTCCATCCAACATACCCAATCTCATCATAATCGATTAAGAAAGAAAATTGTGCTACGATAAGTTGTGTCCACGATAAACTGTTCTACGATAAATTGTTCCACGATATACTGTTCTACGATAAATTGTTTACGATAAATTGTTCCACGATAAATTGTTTACGATAAATTGTTTACGGTAAACTGACAGTAAATCAATGAAAAGAAATAACCTCATTCGTAACGTAACGATAGTTACATCAGTACAAAAATTTATAAAAAAAAATTAATTGCTGGAATCCAGGAGATATCCTCCTCAATATTATCGGCTCAAAAGTTAGGTCCATCCATCTCAGATATAACGCCAATAGTTCAAGTCTGAATGGCGGATATAAAGGTGTGATCTAAAGCAAAATCTCAGCATAGGTTTCATATCTATAATGGGTTAAATTGTCACTTTATTTTTGGAACTCCTAGGAATAACTTCATTGGGAATTTGACCCTAAAAGTTAGAATTCTTGGTGTTCCAAACTAACAGCAATTATCGATTTCCAATTATTCAATATTAGAGCCTTATTTTTATCCATGTGTTGCTAAGGTTGCATTGAACTTTTTCATTTTGTATAAAAAATCAGTTAAATTAAAAATTTAAATGCTGGAATCCAGGAGATATCCCCTTCGAGATTATTTGCTAAAAACTTAGGTCCATCCACGTTAGTTATAACACTAATAGTTCAAGTCTAAACGGCGGACATAAAGGTGTGGTTAAAAGCATACGTTTCATACCTAAAATGGGTTCAATTGACAATTTAAATAAAAATTGTCAGAACACAAATTGTCTAAAATAAATGGTCAATTTAACCCATTTTAGATATGAAACATATATGCTGAGATTTTGCTTTAGATCTGAGATGGATGGACCTTGCTTTTGAGCAAATAATCTCGAGGGGGATATCTCCTGAGATATGTATACTCATAAATTACCTCAATGAGATTTACTCATAAATTAGATGGAATTTTCTCATATTAATTAATTAGCATATATTTCGAAAATAGCAGAAACAATTATTTCGGGATGAAATATGCCTTTTCCATACAATTATGGTATTTTTCGGGATGGCATTGAATTTAGCAAAGAAACACACCAAAATTGAAAAGTTTGTTTTTCGGGCTGTTTTTTAGGGCCAACTTCACATACATAACCCTCGTATATTTTTTCTCGGCTACTAAAATGTATTCTTTCAAAATTTGGGACCAATCGCACCAGTTCATCAAAATTTGTCATAATGTAAATTCCTTATTACAGGTAAGCATGGGGAAGGGGTAACATTTTTTGATCATTAAACCCCTATGTTTTTCCTCAGCAACTGAAAAGTTCAAAATTTGAGAGCAATCGCTCGAGTGGATCAAAAGTTTTCATATATTGTAAATGCCTGCGCACAGGTGAGCATGTGGAAGGTGTAATATTTTTTGATCACTAACCCCTAAGTTTTTTCTCGGCTTCTGAAACGTATTCGTTCAAAATTTGGGAGCAATCGCTCGAGTTCTTCAAAAGTTGTCATATATTATAATTCCTGCTTACAGGTGGGCATAAGAAGGGGGTAATATTTTTTAATAATAACCTCAATGAGATTTACACATAAATTAGATGGAACCCGTAAAAATATTCCTATATGGTGTAATTTTAGTGCAATGTCTGTGATGTTTTGTTATTTGCATGCTAAATTGGATGCACTAAAAAAAATATTTCTGATCAAGATGAGAGTTTTTCTCAACCAAAAATATCTTTGTATAAATGCGCATCGCGTTATTACATTAATTAATTTAATTAATAATTTATTTTTGTTTAATTTTTTTTCTATTTTAAATTTCATGACATTTAATTTTTCACTGAAAATTCGTATAAGAACTATTTTAACAGTGTCATTTCCAATACATTCTTATTTTTGAAAAATTCGAAAGCTTCTCTGCTGCACTTAACCATATGATTTTAGGGTAATATGATGCTTTCAATTAAAATTATTACGCCGTCTACCAGTGCAGAAAGATGCGAAAAATGTTATACGAGTAAAACAGAACACCCTGTAACGTATTATCCCACAGAAAGATGATTTTAAAAATAAGGCAATAATAAAAAAGGAGTACCCAGGTACAATGTAAAGGTAGCACAGAAAAATAAAAATTTAATTTTACTTAAATCGAAAAGAAAAAACTTTAATCCTTTATTTTTATGATTATTTTTATTTAGTAAAATTGTATGCAAAGAAAATGGTTGAATCAAAACGAAAATATAAAATGGGGAAAATAAAATAATAACATCCAGAGATTGTAGTAGATTTAGAATGGATTTAAGAAAATTGCAAAATAAAATAAAAATGAAAGTTGTATTGTATTGATATCTTACTGATGCTAAATTTTTTTTTTATGTAATACACAAAAGGTAAATGAATTGAAATTTATTTTTTTTTGTGTGTGTGTGCTCTGTAATAGTGGGTATGTTTATTGTGTAATGATTTTTTATTTGAATCTTTAATATGTGGCTTGAATAAATAAAATTGATAAGAAAACTTTAACTTTAACCATCATATACGTGTGGTTTGCATCATGTTATACTGTATCATAAAATTTAATTATACCGTTATGGAACGCATGTCATATGGAAGAAAATTGCTCTGCACTATTGCAAACATAAAAAACATTAAGCCAATTACTGTAAAGTATTTGAGTAGAATTCACATTAATATTTTACCAGCATAGAACTGATCCTTTTAACTGTCTCGTTAAATTGAATTTTCCGGGTATAAGGATAATATACAACAAGCCAAATCACACAAAACATGTGATTTTTCAATCATACAAATTAAATCACTTTTTAAAAATATTGCAGATGTATTCACCATTTGTCCAATAAAATTATCCCAGTATTTGGCTATTTGTTATGTAGGTAGGTAGGTTTGTTTATTTTTGCTCCCCAGATATCATTTCAAAAGTGTATAGGACCTACATCAAAATAATATTTTATTTTTTCATCTTCTAGGACAATCATAAAAAATATTTGATATTATCATTTCGTACAAACATGACATAGCTTTACAAATAAAAATAGAATCAGGTTGATTTATTTTCCACCGAAAAAAAGTAATCTCTATATACGAGTTGTAGTAGAATAAAGCAATAATAATAATAAAAATCCGTAAACTATTGTTTATAACCAAATCACTAGACTAGAAGATACTACCATATAAAAATCTCTTTTATGCGAGATATCATAATCTACACGACAATATAAAATACAACGTAAAAAAAAAAATTCCATTTGAGTCTATATTTTCCACTGAAATGAGATTTTTCCCATTTTTTATATATATTTTATTTTAATATTCTTCCAGAACCAGATTTTTCAATTGTTAACAATTCTTAATAATAAATGTGCAAAAAACACAAATAACCATAACGTAACGTATATTATATCCTCCGAAAGCTCAAGTTGTGTAGTAAAAAATACAAACCGTAAAAAACTACTCTGTGTGCGAGTACCCCGAAAAATACGATGTACACAGAAAATGGAAAAGTTATTCGAATTTCCCGTTACCTCTCCCGCCACATAGACATTTTTAATGGCCTTTTATATAAATTGTTGTTTTACATTTTATTTCAGTTAAATTTAGGATTGAATGTGGCGAAAATAATTTTTTTTTTGCTTGTGCAATTACCAAAATAGCTTAACAAATACATAAAAAAATTATGCTTTAAAAAAATTTTACAGAGGGTGCTGAGAGGTGGGTACAAAAATATAGTACTTCCACACACAAAAACATCTCTCTCTTATATTGTTGTGATTAAATTCTTTTACCAAACTATTTTATTTTGATTCGTATTTTTGTAGTTTCGTTTTGGCATTCAAACAATAGGAATTTTGCTCGGATCACTCCATCCAGATGTACATACGAGTATATGTATATGTGTACATATCCACAGCATTGTTTAAATTTTGCTCGCTGCTTTAGACCTGGATAATTTTATCGTGTCTTTGTAATAGGATTTTTCTTTTCTATAAAGGCGTAATCACATTTTTAAAACTGAATTTTCGTTGATTTATAATGTTGTAGTAAGCACTGTTAGCTTGCGAGCAATGACGGCTGCTTTCGTTGTTGCCGATATACTGAACCATGTTATGTCTTCTATAATCTCTGATTATATACAATTACGTATGCACAACGTTAAGCATTTTTCTGATGTCGGATGTATGGATGCTCTTTCCCAAACTTATTAATCCAGAAAACCAAATCTGAATTGTACAACCTTACATGAATTCAGAAATTCAAACTTTTCGAAAGATGATGAACCAGTACAGGAATATTATGATATAGGACCACATTATTAAACTGTACTTAAAAAAAAGAGTGAGTCCGTTAGTACTCTCAATGAGTTGTGTAAACATGGCGTGTGTATAGTGCCTGTGTACAGTTTACTTTGAAGGAAGAAGGAATGCAATTTTACTAACCAGAGTGTTTCATTTGTTTGTTATCGATAATTGTTCTATAACTCTTTCGGTATAATCGGCGCAATTGCATTATGGTAGTTAAAATAAGATACATATACGGTCGACTCTAACTTTTCTAATTTTCATTGGAAAACTGCACAATGGTCGTCCCATATCTCGTAGTAGATATATTTCGATCTGAGTTCATGTACAAATTGAACTCGTCTCGCAGGAAGTTTAAAAGTGGTTCAGCTTGAGGAACAGCAAAACTAATATTGGAATCTCCGCTAATAATAATCGACAAAAGATGATAGTCTCATTGGAGAATTTTTGAAATTCTTTTAGAATATGGAGCAAGGACGAAATGTATGAACTTTATTAGGTCTTCGACAGATTTATTCGGCGAGGTGAATACAACTACAGAAAGCATCTTATTCCCATTGAGAGGCTGAAGTTCAGCCGTATTATTATCATCAAAGGGTGGTGTTGTGACGCTCATAGTTGTTTGTCCAACGAGGATTTCATTATGCGAGGTGACTGTATAAGTTCTACTTGTATTTTTATATATTGCTACTCCGGCAGCCCACTGATCATCTCTCATGAACTGAACGCAGCATTCAAAATTAGTAATATTAACATGCTTCTCATTGCGTAGCCAGATTTCAGAGAGCAAGCAAATTACGTGATGGACGTGATGTGACCTGAGGCTCTGGCATTTCAATGTTAAAAACCAGACGTCATTATTATCTCGTACAAATTTCGCCATTACAACCTGAGCTATACTTAGCCGATTTGCAGTGAGATGCGATAGCTCATTTTGAAGAAGACCCATGGATGTCCTATTTTACGTCCATTGTAGAAGACATGATCATCGATAGCTGAAGTGATGAACATTCCTTCGAGACTCGTTCTTGCCAACTTGTGAATTTGTACCGAAATCCATCTAGAGTCGTTTGACATTGTTTACTGTTGACGTTTTCATCGTACTCATTGTCCCGGTCAGGATGACTGCATTCGATATACTCCGACAGCCTATATTTTGCATTCGTCAGTCCATCTGTTACGTCAGTATTGGTTTTGAGAAAGTAAGGCCGACCTATGACAAGTGGAAGTTCGTACGCTAAATTATATGTATCCAACATGTTCATTTTATACCGCCCCGGTGGCAAAGTGGTAAGCGTGCTTGCTCCAGCAATCGGAGGTCCCGGTTTCGATTCACGGTGGTGACAAGCAAAAAATTTCACGGCTGGTTTAGGATCAATGAATTAATCACTCATTATTCGAAATGAAAATATGATTATGAAACCTCATATGGGGCGGCCAAATCCTTTGATGGGATAAAGTGCCAGAGAGAGAAACATGTTCATTTTATGGATCTTTTGACAGAATTACTTCTCCAGCAGCCGCTGACCATTTCTCTTGAACTGAACGCAGCATTATAGGAATATTAACATGCTCGTCATAGCGCAGCCAGGTCTCGAAAAGCAACTGAATTGAGAATCCTTGCGTGACTGTAACCTGAGACTCTGGTAGTTCAATTTTAAAAACGAGACGTCATTATAGCCTCATTTAGTAGAAGACATGATCATTGATAGCTGATGTGATGATTGGCTCCTAGAGACTCGTTACTCGTGATAAAGCAACATATAGTACACAAGTTGTTGAGTGTGTTTTTAATCGTAAGAGTTGATTTTTCTGCACAGTGTTCTGGAAGGTGGTTTAGGTTTCCATACGATAACAAAAAAAACTGAAATGGTAGAACTATGGAGTAGCACAAAACCAGAAAACAGGAAAACTTTGCTCTGAAATCATAACGGTTCATGTGCTCAAAATATTCACTATTTTTGGTTCCTTTCTTTTATTAAAGTACTATTTCTCCATATTCATGTTTTTTTATTATATAGTAAATTTACAGGTCTTACGGCTTTTGCAAATACAAAACAAAATTCGGAACGATTTCTAAAACCTACGTTTAGAAATATAGGAAATATTGGTAAAGTAATAATCAAATAATCAAACCATTTAATATGAAAAAAAATAAATCTGTGTAAAAAAAACTGTGCGCAGTAAATTGGTGCTGCTTTAATTTCGCAAATGCCAGATGACTCAAAATTATATGAATTTTTAAAGTTTCACTCACATCGAGAGCAGCGAGAGCTATTTTGAGACGTGATATGTGTTTATTTAAATTTGACGTCATCCTCGTTACTGAAAAAGTCGACTTTACAATTTCGTCCATGGCTCTAAATGCTGCTACGAATGAAAGCAGTGACAAATCTGCGCCCACGATCCTACAGATTTAGGATCCAATAGTTTCGCGGACTCCTGGAGTAATTTTTTGCAAGCATTCCTCTCAAGCGCCTCTCCATTGTAACTTTTCGAGAACAAACCCAGATGTTGCGGCCATACAAGGGATTTCTCTCTGCCGAATTGCGGCACAAATCATCTCCAGAACATATGTTGTATGAACTCTTGCAGCAGATGAAGCTTTGGCACAACACATTTTTGAATCACTCTGATGTTATCAGATTCATCGAATAAAGGTGGGTTGATTGTACTTCTACTAGTAACGGAATTCTTTTTCTTTCCTCCTAGTGATATAAATTAATCATAATCGTGTCGCAATTGCCGTAATGGAAATATTATTGATTTTTGTGAGATCAAATAATATTTTAAAATTTTCGTAGGCTTCTTTGATACGCGGTACAATACCCAGCATAATCAACTAATATACACTCGTGCACTTGAGAATTTTGCTCTTCCTCCTTGATGAACCTCCTCCTTGTAGACTTTCAGAAACGTAATTTTCCGGAATAATTGACATACAAATTATGAAAAACCCTTTCCCGCCATCAGCCATAACTTTAATTGAGTAGTTCCCAATCAAATAACGTCTATCCACTTCATTCTCTAAAAGTTCCTCTGCGTCACCCCTGACAACAGGCCTTTTTTTCCTTTGACAGAACTATTTTCTACATCAAAATCCAAGATATCGTGCCTGTATAGATCTTCCCTTAAATTAGCTCTTTCTGAAAATTCTTTCTGAAAAAACGCTGGTACTGCTTTTCTCTCACAATGTGACTTAATTTTAGCATTTCCCGTTCAGACGCTCCAGAATCGAGTTGATGGCTATGTAGGGCTTCAGCTGGAAGAATCTTTGGATCTGCCACCTCTTTCAGAAACACTCTTTTTGTGTTACCCCTTGTAGACAAAACTACAGGCATTTTGGGATCACCCACTGAAGAACTACATTTTTCGTCGAGCAGAGAAGCACACATCTATGATCTCGATGTTTTTCAGGAAGCCGCTTGACTAATATTTCCAAATTTTCCACTGCCCTTGTTTTCGAACGAGTGTCAGGAATAGAAGGGTGTGGAATTCCTCGAGATACTTCTTGGAAATAAGTGGAGCAAAGTTGTATAGTTTTTGGAATATTTTTTTAACCCCTCTTAGCACCAGTGATGCTTGAGTGGTGGGATCTATACATTCCATTGTCGGAAGTAATTTTTATCAATAAATCAAGTGTTTACCAACAGGCAGCTTTTTTTATATTTATTACTCCCATATGCCTAGCAAGTAAACATATATAACAGTTGCAAATAAAATTGGATTTTTCATCTGACCTAGTTTCCTTTTGTAGGCATCTGTCTTCAAGACATCACTTTAAATGGTCTTCTATTATCATTCTGCCGTTTATGATCTTGAAGAACTTGACGACAGGCTACACAGATACTTGAAAGGAATTGAGGGTTGGATATGGCAAAATTCACGTTTATAAATCTTCGAATTTGTAATTCTTGATCTTCACTAATGCGGAAATCTTGTAATTTTTTAACACCGATATTTTTTTACTACCACAAGGAGCACACACCTTTTTCCTGTTCTCATTATGATCACATTTATGATCACAAGGGTGTGGCATTTTCGAATAATATAATTCACACAGCACGAATGAGAGGTATTTTGTCCAGCGGCGAGCGGTAAATCACCGCTCTAACCGGCTTTAAAACTAGCACATACTAAACAAATGGAGCAATTTTTGCACACGTATCATATTCTTTCTCTAACTCTCTCTCTCTCTCTCTCTCTCTCTCTCTCTCTCTCTCTCTCTCTCTCTCTATCTATCTCTCTCTCTCTCTCTCTCTCTCTTTTCGACTAGTTCATCGTTCGTCATTTACATGCTGTAAAATATATAAACAGTCATTATAAACAAAAATTCATTTTCATTACATCGTAGTTTTGAAAATATATAAACTCCTGTAAAATCACACATTCACACATGTACGTGCATATAGTTGTTCACCCATACACGATTTTCCACACATGTATACATATACATACGTATACACACTCGATGGTGCTAAGCATCGTGATAATCAATGTACGAAATATTAGTTGAACAAATTTATTAAAAAAACAAACCAAAAATCATGAATATTTTGACACATGAACCGTTATGATTTCAGGGCAAAGTTTTCCTATTTTCTGGGCTGCTACTCCATAGTTCTACCATTTCAGTTTTTTTCATTATCGTATGGGACCCTAAACCACCTTCTAGAGCACTGTGTCTGGTCGATGGAAATGTCGATGGTTTCTATTTCATTTTTTAAATTAGTTTGTTTGTTTTCCCTACTATGATACATATACATACAAACAAGCATGCCATGTATAGTACAAAATTTGTTTTATTGAGTTTGTTGCTTTTTTTCAAACGAAGTAGGTACGTCATTTCCGTTCGTTTCATTTACAAGTTTACCCCCCGATTCTGACGATAAGACTACTAAGACCATCTTAGCTTAAACTTTATTGTAAAGACTATTTTTTTACGACTAAAGTCTTCATTGAAATTCTGATGGCAGTAGTCTTAAATAATATATTATAAACTCTCCAATCACTTTTGTAGAACTGCCAAACCAAATTTACACCATATTGTTTCAAATTTATGAACGAAAAGCGACAGTTCAATTCGAAATACATATAATTATTGTTTCTGTTTAAATGTCAAAATTATGACTCCCAAGACCACCTATTTCGCTGATATTGAAGACAATTTTTTAAGACTACTGACAAATAAGAAGTGCAGAATAAGAATTGATAGTGAATAGTCTTCGCTGAGACAAAAGTTTTTTGCTAAGACTGAAAATACGTTTGTGACTGTACGTTAGAATCGGAGGGTTACTCTAATACAAACATTTTTAGTAGGCGCGAGTAAAGATGTTTACACATCAAAAAATGCATTCCGATTGATATCCATATTGTGTTTATACTTCCCCTAACGCCCCTCTGTACGAACACCCTTTATGCGGAAACGCTACACAAAAGAACAAAATTCGTTTTACGGAATAAATTTTTTTAAATTCGGGGAAAAACCAATTAATTCAAAACTGCATTTTTATTACATACTTACATATACGAATACTGTTAATGTTGACCGACACGCTCCAGCCAAAAGAATGTTGACAATGGAGATTCGACTGTAACAAGTAACACCAGTCTTAAATTGTCAATAATGCAGATTCAACACAATATGTAATTTCCACACCTTACTGAAGTTAGCAGAAAATTCAGCCGAAATCCGCATTATCGACAAATTTTAAGGGGAAAAATAAAATAATTATTTAACAAAATGTTTTAAAATAAAAAAGTAAATCGAATCCATAAAATTATATAAATTTATTTAAATGTGCATATAAATTAAAATGTACTAGTAAATTATTAAATATATGTTATTATGTCTATTAAACTATATGTCAAATATATTATATATGAAAATACTGTATAAGAAAATTCGCGAAATTTAAGTAATTCTTTTGTCATGTAAGCGTACTACAATTTAAAATTTAGCCGTAGTATGCAATAACCATCTATGTAAATCTCCTTTTCTCATGAAATGATATACATTCAAAAATTCGTGTAGCCCGCATTATTCATTTGTCATGTAAGCGGGGTATATTATTAGGCTCGGGCCTACAAATAGAATATCTATGCAAAGTTTGAGGTCAAAGTTTATGTGGGATCATAGTTAAATTTCCGAAAATCCTCAACCATGTCTGAAATAACTTTTTCTCATGAAATGATATACATTCAAAAATTCGTGTAGCCCGCATTATTCATTTGTTGTGTAAGTGGGGTATATTATTAGGCTCGGGCCTACAAATAGAATAATGCGGATTACACGAATTTTTGAATGTATATCATTTCATGAGAAAAAGTTATTTCAGACATGGTTGAGGATTTTCAGAAATTTAACTATGATCCCACATAAACTTTGACTTCAAACTTTGCATAGATGTTCTATTTATAGGTCCGAGCCTAATAATATACCCCGCTTACACGACAATTGAATAATGCGGGCTGCACGAATTTTTGAATGTATATCATTTCATGAGAAAGTGATTTTAGAAATGGGTGAGGATTTTCGGAAATTTAACTATGATCCCACATAAACTTTGACCTCAAACTTTGCATAGATATTTTATTTGTAGGCCCGAGCCTAATAATGTATCCCGCTTACACGACAAATGGGTTATGTGAGCTTCGCGGATTTTCGAAGACATGGTATAAATTAAAATTATACAAAATTTATAATTATCATAATATTTACTTAGAAGCTGTTTATTAATTAGGCAGCTTTATCAAATATACATATGTCGCAGAACCGATTTGATAATGATTTTAAAATTTGTTAAAATATTTAGTTTATTTATTTAAAAAAATCTTGTACTTTTCGTTTCCCTCTATTATTTGACCGGCAATGCAGTTTTCTGCCGAAAATATACCCATGATGTCGATAATGTAGTTTTTATATTATTATTGAGTCCCTCACAATATGTCGATAAAATAGATTTTGCCTGAAATTTCGGCTGAAATGTCGATAATGCAGTTATCATATTATTGTGGGTTTCCCTCTCCATATGTCGATAAAGTAGCTTTTGCAGAAATTTCGACTGAAATGTCGGTAATGTAGTTTTGCTGCCCAATTTTATGCTAACTTTAGTAGTATAATTTCCACCTGCCAAATTGGTAACGCACATTCATATAAATAGCCAGCCGAAAAATTTCGATTTGTGATGTTAAACGGTAATTTATTACAATAACGAATATTACACAAAAAAAATTTTTTTAATTTATTAAAACTATAATACAAAACTGTTTTATTATTTAGGGAACTCATTAAAATATATCAAGCAAAACTTGAAAAATTCTAAAAATTAAAAGTATTAAGTGACATGGCTCAATCAGTTCAAATATAAGGTCTTATTAATAGTTTTCTCTATGTCATAACAATTTAGCTCACGTTTCATGTGGAAAGCCGGGTAAAACTCGATTGAATATACCTACATACCAAATTTGAAAATTCCTAAAAAATGACTGTTTTGCCAAGACTGAAAAAAGATTCAAATGAAAGGTCCTCGCAGCTGGAAAAATTTTCAGATCAGTTTTCATGTGGGGAGTCTGGGAAAATTCGTTTGCGTTTATCGCGCACAAAAAGTCTGAACACTTCCAACAATTGAAAGCTGCCCAGAAAGCTGTCTGTTTTTGACGGTAATCCGTTAGTTGGCTCAGGTACCTTTTCAAGCCTACCATTTCTAGCTGGTATTACTCTCGTTCTACCACTCTTATTTTCGGCTATATACATCATCAACTCACTCATGTTGTTGCATTTTTTTTGCATTCAATTTAATATTTGAACAATCAAAAACACATTGATGTGTCTTTGTTATTGAAGCCGAAAAAATAATTTAAAGCCAATAGATATATAACTCAAAATACCTAATTGCACTATCAGTTACAAATAATCAGACTACCCCAAAAATGTGTCATGAGCAATAACACTTTATCGGATTGATCCTAATCCTTTGACATATATAAATTTCAATCAATTAGAAAAATTTCGAAACTAAATTAATTAAATATTCTGTAATTTTTGAGTTACCCACCTCCTCAGCGATCCTATTATATCTTATGACCTATCTCATGCACATATTGTAGGCAAATGGGTAACTCGAAAATTTCGGAGTTTCAAGTATACATCCTCTTATAGCCCCATCCCCTTTAGACTAACTCCACTCCACCTAAAAATACTTAGAATTACAACCCATTTGCTGGATAAAGTAGGATCAATGTCCAAGTGGGTAATATAAAAGTTACGGAACATCTTATTATCTAGTTTTGAAAATTTCGGATTTTCTAGGACATCTAATATCCCCTTCAGACTTACCTCAAGTTCCACATGAGTTACACCTAGAAATACAACTTATTGCATGGACATAGTATGATCGACGAGCAAATTAAATTTCAAAATATTTAGATTTTCTTGTAAATATTTTCAACTGGAAACTTTCGAAGTCTGGTTAATTTTTACTAAATTTCACTGAATCGCTCTTCTGATTTGATTTTCTTAAAATTGGCCAATGTTTAAAAACATTTTTTAAGGATACAACAACAGCAAACACGATCAGCATATTTTTCTAAGTTATTTTGCGATGGAATATTTAAGTGAAACTTTTCGTATTCCCTAGGTTTTCCGTACATTTTCCGGATTATTCTTACATAAGGTTTTCCTTACATTGCAATCTTCAAGCAAATCAGAGAAGTTTTAATTACCCGGCTCATTCATTGCGTATCATGTAAATAGATTAATTTTTGCGAAATTTGCGATATTTACAAATTTTCCTTGATTTTTTCGGTGGCAAACATTTTAGCTGCTATGTAAAATATTTGAGCCCAATAAATAAAATTCTCTGATCACCTCGTATATACCATATTCATAAACAAATTATTTAAAATACTTCCTTTCAAAATCTAAATAAACCTCAAAAACGGAACAAAAAACACAATTACACCATTCATTAAATTTCAATCTAGGAAAATCTAAAAAAAATAATAAAATTTTTATTAAATATTTTTCGAAAAAGTTCCAAATAAAAATTGAAAATTACAACAGCAAAACCAAAAATTAGAAAACCGACAAAATTTATAAATACATATGAGGAAAAATAAATTTTCATGCGAAATCTAATTAAAAATTTTAATTCATATTTTTTGCCTTCATTGAAGATTTTTACTCGTCTATTTTTCCTAATAACACGAAAAATTTTCCCAAAAAAGGCAAAAAAAAATCAATTTTATTAAAACAACAAACAACAAAAATTATCAAAAAAATTAAATTTCAATTTTGATTTTCTATTCTGTGTTATTGTTGTACTGGATGGATATACACGGTACATGGACCGAATAAGGAACAAAAAATTGGTATCTAGAACCACATAAAAAAAATTGTTATAAATTTTATAGAAATTTTCTAATGAATCTACTTTTCAATAAAAACGTTATTATAGCCATATACGAGTACTTATGTGTAATTTATGTACTGGCTTTTGTGTTGTACTTCGAATTTTAGTTTTAAAAATCTGGTCAACTTTATCTATAATGTACACATTACACATACAAGATACATAATTTTTATGTTATGTACAAAAGAAGATTACATATTACATACATGAGTTTAGTATGTAGAGGCAAACACAGCACAGTATCTCACACGTCTATACAATATGCATATCATACACACCGATCAGATATGATAATATCTCTTCATGTATACACCAATTTCAATATACATACACACACACATCCTACAAAATAATCTATATATTGAATAGATTTAAAAGCTGTTTCGTCTCACAAAAAATAAAAAATAAAAAACTATTGTCCTATATTGACGTATAAAACTTCATCATATCATCAATCCTCGTACATGTACGAGTACACGTAATACCGAGTATGTACAACGACAAAATTTTTAATGTACACATGCACTAAAAAAACGATAAAAATAAAATTTTATATTTCACTCAAAAATAATATCGAAATAATAATAATAATAATAGTAGTAATAATAAAAGCTCGTCGTATAAAACTATACAATAAAAGTTTTAAAGAATATAGTAAATCGAAAAATGATTTTAAAATCCGCATATAAAAAACTATAAACACACACGGAGAGCTTTTTTTTTTTTGCAATTTTGCCATCGCACATAAAATTTTCGGTTGGGTTTGGTTTCGATGTGCACTGTTAAATGTGACGTAAATAATTTCATGTCATTTTTTTTTTTTGTATAAGTTTGATGATCTTGTATGATAGTCTGCAGTATATGATGTTATGTTCTGTATGCGAAAGGCAATTGATTGGAAATGTTTTACAATTTATAAAATATATAATAAAACTAGGGGCACATCGGGTATTACGAAGTGGATAGGGTCCAATAAGGGAGTTTTAAATGATACTTGATGAGGCAGTAAGCAAAATTTCTTTTCACTATACATATAGTATCACTATACAGTATAGTGATTCAGTAAAATTTAGCAGAAATAAATTAAACTAAATTTTTTTCTATTGTTTCTGCCCTTCACCGAACAATTTAAAATAGTATTTTGATTTCTCAAACAAAATTTTTCTAGTATCGAGTGGAGGGTTTTATAAAGCCTTTTTTTGTAGATTTTATTCTAGTAGAAATTGTTCATACTCTTCTAGCATGGAATTCCTATACACATTGCTTAAAAAATTTGGTTTTATGACGATGATCAAAATGTCGAAAATTTTTGCACCATTTTTTAGGACATTTACAGTGATACTAAATGTATATATCTACGAGAAAGTGCTGCTAACTTTTAATCAGCTCTGAATTTTTCTATTGATCAACTATCGTAAGCTACTCTTTTCCGAGTCTCACTATGTTCATTTGTTTCAGTAGCCCTATCTAGCGTCTTCAGTATGCGATTCTATTTCCAATTCCAAACATTTCTATGGAAAAATGTTGTTATAAAATCGACCTTCGGATTCGAGCACTTCACTAATTTAGTATAAATTCCTTTCCTATGACATTTATGTTGTGTTGTATTTTATATATTATATTTTTTTTATAAAAAAGTAAAAGAAAAAGCAATATTGAAAACATACCCGGAACTACATACCCGGAAAACATACCCGGAACTATAGTAGAGGGCCTCAATTACTCGAAAAATGACAGTGTTAGTATTCAATGTTTTTGATTGACGAATTTACTACTTTTGTAAGAGCAAATTGTCATGGATTTTCTTTGAATAAACGCAGACGACTACCACACCTGGAATTGAAATTATCTTATAGAAGGGCTGAATTACTCGAAAAATAACAGTTCTTTGACAAGTCTAGAAGAGAAGGGATAGGGCCGGCCCTCCCATAGAACAGTATGAACAGCTTGCCGTTGCGCAAACATTTCAGGGCGCCAATATATTTAAAAAAAAATTATTTATTAGAAAATATTTAATTTTAAATTACATTTTACTATACTGCACAACTCTATTAAAATTTGCAGAATAGCATCACAGTCATTACATTACCATATACAAAAGAATATTTTCATTTTCAACACAGAATTTTAACGTAGTTCATAGTTCATATGTAAAGAAAAAATATCAATAAAAATTCCCCACCATTCTTTATATAAAAGCATCTCGCTCATGAACAATATTTTTATTCTGTGCACAAGTGCAACGGCTTGTATTTATACACTTGCGTGGATTTTGAATGAACATAATTTTACGCATACGTAGAAAATTAAAAAATAATATGCTTAACCCTTTCAAACCTGAACTTTTTCCAAAAAAGTTATTTTGTTTTCTGGAAGCTAATAGCTCTCAAAGTTTTACAGCTAAAAAAAATCCATTTTTTTTTATATCTTGCTAGGCCTACCAGACTTGTCTATCCATATGGACATTCTGACTCAAGTGTTGCAAAAAAAAATAGAAAAGTTTAGTGGAGTTTTTGTTAATTGTATTTGAAAATAAATCACATAAAATAATTACTTCAGTCTTACAATATAAATAATAATACTAAATATAAAATCATCACAATAACATATAAAATAATAAATAATAGCTTAAAAAACAACCAAATTAAGGAACTAATTCAATTCAAGAAATCACAATTCAAATACATAATATTTAATTTTTTATAACTTGTTTGTCATTATTGCGTATGAAATTTGACAAAGCAGTTTCTTTCGTTTAGGCAGCATAAATGAACTTTGCATTTATTGCACATAACATGTGTTTTTTCCCACAATTTTCTAATTTACAGCGCGACGCTTCTTTCTTGCTGTCAAATATGGGCCAGTGATTTTCACAATCAAACCGCAAGTCTACTTATGGTCTTATTTCAACTTTAGTCCTCTTGGGGGATGAATATAACGGTGCTTCTGATAAATCGGCTTTTGGGCGTCCTCGTTTTCGATAATTATTGGTCTGATTACTCATCATCATTAGAGATTTAGCTAAGCATAATTGAAGTTCTAATAAAGATTTTATTTTATTAGTGGGAAGCCCTCTTTTGGCGGCATTGGTTTTATACTCAATTCAACAAGCAGAACATGCAAAATTTAGAAAATGGGTTGTAATTCGTAATGGCCATTTCTTTGACTTTATGAATATTCGGTAATAACCAATTAGTTGGTCAAGTAGATCGACTCCTCCCATTGACTCGTTGTATCTCTTGATCACTTCAGGTTGCGGTACTTCTAAATGTTGTTTTTTGTTTTTGTTCCATCGTGTACAAGTTAATGGTGATCCAACTCCAACGAAATTAGAAGCAATGTGTACCGGTTTGTTGTCCAACCACTTCACTATTGCTATCTGCTTATTTCTGGAACATAATTCTTCATAATATCCTCTGTTATTTTTTTTAAAAGTTTTATCCTCCGTAAATTGTGGATTGAAGAATCTGTTTATTCTAACCGTTCCAGCAGCGTTAATACCCATTTCCTGTAGTATTTCGAACAGGTAGTAACTACTAAAATAGTTATCGAAGTATAACTTGTGACCTTTCGTTTCTATTCGTGCTGCAAGGTGAAGCACGACAGAGGGACCGAAACCAAACTTTTTTAAATTGTATTCGGATAAGCCAGTATTAGATCCCTGGTATAAGATGAAATAATACGGTTGTCCTGACTTCCCGCACAGTACAAACATTTTTATACCCCAAGGTTTTGGTTTATTTTTGACGTACTGCTTGGCTGATAGTCTTCCTTTAAAAGGGATCATCTGCTCGTCAACACAGAGATTTTCTTCTAAATTAAGTTGGTTGCATCAAAACTTTATGGTATCTATCAAAGGCCAAAGTTTATAGTACAGATCGGTGATTTTAGCTGGTGTATCTAAGACATTTACGTAATGTAGATTGGTCCTTAGTTGAAAAAAGCGATCGCGTGTCATTGCGTATGATACTAAGTCCATCCCCATCTCTCGATTCCAGTAGATTTTAAGTTGGGGTATCTTTGTTGCACCAATGAATAAATGGATTCCCATTAACCGCATGATTTCGATTTCATCTGTCGGTCTAAAAGCAATATTGTTTTGCATAGCGTATAAATTGGTATTGGATGCCATAATTTTAAAAAGTTCATTGGTAAAATATCTTTGAAAATATGAAAGAGGTGAGTGTTCACCAATCATCTCGGTGCTATCATCTTCAATTTGTAATTTTGGCTCGTAAGGGATTTCAACGCAATCCGTTTTTTTTCGCCATTGTTTGTCTTTCTTATCGGTAAGGCTCATATTTGTGTCGGCTTTCGTGAAATCCAGTATTTGTATATATACGTCATTGTTCATCACGACATCCCCATCAAGTGTTGCTACGGCAACAACAGTTATTCCTTGATCACTAAAATTTGCCGTAGGTATTTCAAAGTGCAAATTTTCTTGATTGTCTAGTTCATCCTCCGTTTGTTCTCTTTCTATTCTGCTAGTGCGGGTCAATTTGGAGTTATGTTCAAGTTCTGTAGAAACCCCTGTTTCATCCATTTCATCCTCATCCGAACTCTCCATCAATATGGCATATATGTCATCTTCGGTCAACTTTTTACTTCGAGACATGGTTTAGATTTAACAAAAAACAATTTTGGAACGTAAGACTAAATTAAATTCCTGTAAAAACAACTAACTTTAATGACCATTAATCCGAAAAGTCCATCCCAGTGGACAAAACGAATTATGTCCATTGAGATGGACATTATACTTCTAACGATTTGTCCATCCAGAAGGACGTTGTTAATTTATCAAAAAAACACTTCATTTAATTATTTAAAAGAACAAAATAGGCGATAATCATAAACTAAAATACATGTTTATCAACAAAATATTTTTTTAACGAATAAATTTTTACTGTAAACTCTAAATAGTACTATGAAATTTCAGACATTTCTTACCTCATAAAACATGATCTTGTCAAAATAAATGCTGTAACTAAAATGTTTTCCTATTAGTTTTTTTAGTTTAAAGTGGAAAAAATTGGAACTAACACATAAAAGATAAAGAAGAAAACAATAACTGTACACAAATATTTTTTGCTTGCACGTAATACTAATGTAAAGTTCTTGTCCATTTAGATGGACAAGGGGTTTCAAAGGGTTAATAATGGAGAGCGAATAAAGAGTATTCAATATAGAAAAAGGGGAATAGAAAAAAAGCAGCAAGTCATTTTTTCCACGTCGGTTTCTCTCAATTTTGTGTTTACACTTTCCGTTTGCTCAATGCACAGAATAAAAATACTGTTCATGAACGAGTTGTTTTTATATACGGAATAGTGGGGGATTTTTATTGATATTTTTGCTTTGCATATGAACTATGAACAGTGTTAAAATTCTGTGCTGAAAATTTTTGAGTGGTACATTGCATTTTTAAAATGTTGTATTTGTAATATAATTTTTATTTTTAATTCAAAACAGACGCATTGAATAAAACTGAATCAATCATATTTTTATTTACTGATAATGTGAAGTTAAAAATAATGATGTGATTAAAATTTGATGCAAATTTTAATTATGTATATTTTTTATAAAATAACAAATAAGTTTCATATGATTGTTGTTCATGCTTGTCTGGAGGAAAAGTATTGTATTAAAATAGTTTTGTGACGTCGTCAAGATATTCATCACATTCACAAAATTGGAAATACATAACTAATTTTTATATCATTATTATTATAAATATAAGAAGTAAAATTATTTTAATAATTTAATAAAAATTCCAAAAACTTAATTCCAAGAGTCCTAGTTTCCACAAACTGTAAAAAAAATAAAACATTAAAATATTTTTTACATAAATCTGAAAAAAAAAGTTCGGGCAGCGAAAATCATACGTCTCCTTCTACTATTGTTAATGAACTAAAACTTATTGAAGAAAAATCAAAAATAAAGTATAAAACCAAATAAACCGAAATATGCACAAAATCAAAAATGTACTAAACTATGTACTAACAACGGTTAACGAGTAGCGAAATCATTTGTTTCATTTCATTACAAAAAAAATAAAAACGAAGTAAAAACAACAAACGAAATGAGTGAGATAGACAATAAAATCATATGACAATCCTGTGCAAAAGACAAAGGAACTTATACGTACTATTTGCTTTTAAATCCGGCCTTACACATACATTTACTATTTCACAATTTAGAAACAGGCGATTGGCGAAACAGAATAAAAATACTCACGTTATATTTATATAAGCAAAAAGCAACGGACAGTTCAGTTCAGTGAGTGAGACTTTCAGTGGTGCATATGCAATTATTAATGTGAATTGTAATTAAATTTTTATTCATTTTTTGAACTGTTTTTGTTGTGTTTGGTGCATTTTTATATCTAAATATAATGTTGTCCAAGCGAAAATTGTCTGGTCACGCTAACGGACAAAAAAAAAGCAATTGTCGTTTTCTGTCAAAAAACAACAAAATGCTCTAAATAAATTTTTTAAAGCAGGAAATGCAAACATACAGCAACAAACAATAGCTACCCAAATCAACACTGCCAATGACATTGAAAGTATCAATGGTATTGATGATCCACCACCACAAAATAATTCAAGTTGTGATGATAGATCTGTATTAGGTAGATCAGAAGACGCTGGTGAGGTTTCATTTTCTGAAACGATTTAAAAAAAAGTGCCAATTAGTTCCAAATTAGATTTAAATGATCCGGCAGTCTGGCCAGATTTAAATGATAGAATTTTAACCTACCTTGTTGAAAAAGGCCTAAACAAATCACAGATATTTGTTATCCTGTGACGTCCTGTAGGAAATTTAATAACAAACATTTTACAAGGATTTTGTCAAATGGGGAAACAGTTGTACGATCGTGGTAAGTGTATTCAGTTTCAAGTGATTCCATTTTTTGTTTTTGTTGTAGGTTATTTAAGAAAAATTCTCTTATTCCAAATAGTAGTATAGGATTCAACAAATGGAATCATATAGCTACGGTTCTTAAAGAACATGAACAGGGGGTCGTTCACATAGAGAATTTTAAAAAATGGAAGGAATTTCAACTAAGACTTTCGAGAAACTCCACAATTGATTGCACTTTTCAAAATACAATGTCCCAAGAAGTTCAACATTGGAGAGACGTTGTTGAAACGACTTATTATTCTCGTTAAATTCCTTTCAGTGCTATCTTCGGCATTCAGGGGTGGGTCAGACAGATTATACGAGAAAAATAATGGTAATTTTCTAAAGTTAGTGGAAGCTATAGCTGAATTTGACATTGTTCTTTCAGAACACCTACGGCGCATAACTAACGGTGAGACGCAAAACAGATATTTGCATAAACGCGTTCAGAATGAGCTTATTTCGATCGTTTCTAATGTTATTGAAAAAAATAATAAATAACATCATAAAAGTAGGAAAATATTTTTCGATAATTGTGGATTGTACTCAGAATCAGAGTCGCAATGAAAAATTATCACTCATTATTAGAGTTGTTCATAGAAATCAAAATAATTTTGAAATTATGGAGCTTTTTATGGGTTTTTTAAAAGCTACAGACACAACGGGTAAGGGCTTGACTGATTTAGTTTTAGATCGACTAACTTCTCTAGAATTTTCAATTAGTGACTACATAGGGCAAGGTTATGATAATGGCTCGAATATGAAAGGAAAAAATATAAGAATGCAAGCTCAAATTAAGCATTTAGAACCTAGAGCATTTTTGTGCCATGTGCTTCACATTCAGCTAACCTAGTTCTTTTGGATTCAGTTCAATGTTCACTTCAAGCTGTAATTTTTTTTTGATACTATCCAATGTTTATATGTGTTTTTCTCTAGTTCTGTTTCAAGATGGGAAATTTAAAAAAAAATGTCAAAACACTAACTCTAAAGCCATTATGTACGACAAGATGGGAAAGTCGCATATAAGCTTTAAAACCCTTAATATATAGTTTAGATAATATTTATGACGCTTTATTTGAAATAGGAAACGACACGGACAAGGACGGAATAACAAGAATTAACGCGAATAGTTTGTCTCTTAAAATTATTCAATTTGAATTTATTTGTTCTCTATTTATTTGGTATAGTATTTTAGAAAAAATTAATATATTTAGCAAATATTTACAATCACCTGCTATTTGCTTAACGACGGCAGTAAATATGTTACGGGATACAAATCAGTTTTTAACAAATTTAAGAAATGAGAAAAAATTTCAAGGGTTGATCCTTCAAGCTAAAGAAATGGCTTTAAAATTAAATGTTCCACCACATTTCCCTGATGCTCCAAGACGCCCCAGTCGAAAACCTCAACTTTTTGCATACGAAGGTAGAGACGAAACTATATCAAATCCTGAACGAAAATTTAAAGTTGAATTTTATTTCTAAATCATTGATAGGGCTATTCAATCTGTTAGCGAACGGTTTGAACAAATTTCCTAACACAATAATATTTTCAAATGTTTGCATGATATTTCTGTAGTTTCATTAAATGATCCTGATCTTTTACGTAAATGCCTTTCCCTAGAAAAGCATTTAGCTTTCCACTCAAATTCCGATATAGCAGGATTAGAACTATTAGACGAAATTAAAATATTTCAAAGTACAGTTTCAGGAATTTTTTTAATCCCTATAGAATCGTTAAATGTTATATTTAATAAGAAATTAGAGTCGATATTACCAAATCTAGCAGTAGCGCTTAGAATTTTATTGACAATACCAGTTACAGTAGTTTCTGGAGAACGTAGCTTTCCCAGGTTAAAAATTATTTACGTAGTACCACGGGGCAAGAAAGACTTGTAGATTTAGCTAGAATATCTATAGAAAGTGATTTTCTGAGCAACTTGGATTATACTGGCTTGATAGACGATTTTGCAAAACCTAAAAAAACGGAAAGTAAACTTTAATTAATTAATCAATCTATTTTTACAAAATATTTGTTTTATTTATGTATTTAAATGCACCCGTGAATTTTAGTGGTTTTTGTACAAATATTTTTAGTTTATTTTTGTTATAGATATTTTGTATATATTTTGTTGTGTATTCGTACGCTGAATTAGTACGATAGTAATATTTAACCTTTTTATTTATTTTTTAAATATATATTTTTGAGGACTATACCTACGTGAGACACCTCGTTAAAAAATGCATTGCAAGTCCTACCTCACGGGTGATGTGGAAACGGATTATTTAATGCAAACCTTTCCTTAGCAAATTTTCATGGATTTTCTTTGAATAAACGCAGACGGCTACCACACTTGGAATTGAAATTTTCTTATATGTAGTAGGAAGGCTCAATTACTCGAAAAATAACAGTTCTTTGAAAAATCTAGAGGAGAAGGTAGTTAGTATTCATGTTTTTGATTGACGAATTGACTATGTTTGAAACCTTCTTTGATTACCATATAGTCACCATGCGAGCACATCTCCAGATTTCGCGATAATTTGCATAGAGTAGAGAGAGTAGAGTAGAGTAGTAATTTGCATAAACTTTATACTTTGACATAAGTATAGTACAGTGATTAAATTTAAATTTGGATACTATTTTCTCTTTGTTCAAATATTTTTGTATAATTTAATGTGAATTGTTGTTTGATATAAATTTTTACAAACCTACACTTTTTAACGTTAGAAACTTCACACCGGTATTTATATAGCGAGCTGCTTAACACAAGACAGACACCTGCTTCAGCCGCTCCTAACCTGGAGAACAGACGCTGATAACGTAACGCGTACAACGAAATTATTTATAAATGTTTTAATTCAAACAAAATATACATTTATTATTATTTATAGTAATATATTTTGTGCAAGTTTCATTTATTTGACGTTCACAAGTAAGACATTTTCGGCAGTCATAGCCCGATTTGACTATAGCAGTACAAACAATGATCTTCGAGGGATTCGGAGTTGTCGTCTATTAATATTTGAAGACGGTGTGTATATTCTTGCAGTGATGTACCACTTATATTTTCATCTTCGGAATGAATTGCCGGCATAAGAAATTGATTTACGATGCAATCTACTGCATAAATTATTAAAACACCGCAGTTAAAGCCGTCTGTCTGTTGTGGTAGATTACTGCATGACACAATTTTAAATTTTTTATGCGGTTTCCCATAATAGGATAAGCTTTGATTTAAAAACTTTTGGACTGTTTTTCCTATATCAAACAAGCATTGACTTGGGTTTATTAGATTATAAGTTAAAATCGTACAATTTTCGAAATCTACGAGTGCTAGTTCAAAGTGGTTATTTCTGCACACGGGTATAATCAAAAATCGACTTTCGTTCGACCATTTTAACTCTTGCTGGTTCTGGTCATTCAAAGCTTTATAAGCAGGTTTTTGTTGAAAAATTTTGTAAATCTGAAATTGATCAAGACAAATACTATTCGAATTTTTTAAAATGCATCTGATGGCAACATAAACTAATTCAGTTGAAAGCAAGTTTTTATTATTTAAAGAGTTATAACAGAAATTATAAAGACATGTTTCTCGATATTCGTGGAAGTGAAATTTAAATACAATAATATTAAAATTTAAATCAGTCATTTTTTGATAATACTCCCCTTTGATTGGTCTTGAAAAGCGTAATTGTTTTGGCTGTAAATAATTTTGCTTAAAAAATAGGTTAAGAACCCGTTTGAATCGTATGGATCTTTTTCATCAGCGCGTGCCACAATTGGTGTCGAAATTACATACGAAGTTTTTGCTTTCTTTTTTTGGATCATGTAGCACTTTTGAGATGAGTAGCACATTCCACGGCCTTTAACAACATTTTAGTCTTTTCTTGAAGGGAAACTATAAATCTGCCAACTTTGAGATGATCTTCATTTACTAAATTATTTTTTAATACGTTGAACCTACTCTCAACAGTAGCGTTTAACACCCTTACGGTATGCCCAAACTGTCTTAAAAATCAGGTAGCCCATAATGGCATATATTTCATGTATCTTTTTAAACAAAATAACATAAAATCCTGACAAAACATTATATTTGTCGCCCCGCTATTATCTTGAACTTTGATTTTCTCTAAAACCGTTGTGTCAATTAAATGGTATCTTTTATAAAATGGCGTATCATCGAGACTTAAATGATTTTCTTGGCAGTTTTCAGTTGTCGGCAACTCCTCTGTTTTGCGGCTTAATTCAGTGGACCAGTAAATGTTAGTTTGTAAATGTGATAGAATTTTTTCTTTTAAAAAAATTTTGGCATCACAGAACATCACATTCTCAAACTGCGAACATCCAATCGTGCATAAAATTTCGAAAAGTTCATCAATTTCTTGAATACTATCGCCATAGAAAAATATGTTTAACAGTTAGTTTAGTTGTTAGACTTATTTTTCTATGCTATCGCTATCAATAATCATGAACATAATTATCATAATTGTTTCCCTTACAGGCTTCGGGCAACTATGAATTTTATTTTTAATTTGACGAATTAGAATCGCAGCAAAGTGCGAGCAACAAATGAAAACTCCAACTTTACTGCCTAATTTAACGTTTCCAATTATAACTTCGCAAGCGAAACTCAAGTACTGTTTTATTTCCATCAGGTTCATTTCTTTTAAAATAGAATTAATGAACATCCATGACCAATCCGAAATATACATTTGTGGTATGGGTATTTTTGGGGTCAAATGAGTAATTTCTTTTTAAATTTATTAAAAAAAATGCTCAGAGCCGACACGCCATACTCTGCAACTGGAAAAATTATGCCGTGTTTTTTAATCACGGCGGCATAGTAAAATATTTTTCCATAATTGTGGTTTACACAACATTTTGTATTACGTACTAATCCGCCAATGGCATCTACATACACAATAATATTTTTAAAATTTAAGTGCTGTAACGCAGCAGTTCGCAGTAAAATAATCGAAGGGGCGCCGAGATCGAATAAATGTATTTATCGTTTATTTCAGTTGCCGCGCGATGAATGATATCTAAATCACAACCTTTCACAACATCATTTATTAAATTTCTTTCGGATTTTGCTTTTCTTAAGTTGCTGGGCTTTACTATCTGTTGTGTATTACCGCTCGCTAACAAATTCACATCGATTGGAGTAATATAATACTAACCCCCCTTCTCCTCTAGATTTTTCATAGAACTGTTATTTTTCGAGTAATTGAGCCTTCCTACTATAAGAAAATTTCCAGGTGTGGTAGCCGTCTGGGTTTGTTCAAAGAAAATCCATGCAAATTTCCTCTTTCAAACGTAATTGACTACAATCAATCAAAAATTTTGAATACTATCATTTTTATAGCTCAGATTTTTCATATAACCATAACGTTTTGGCTGAATTATACCCTTTGCGTTTTGAAAAATAGCCGTTCCAATTGTGATAGTTCTCAGCATTTATTCAAAGAAAATTTTTGATTTTTAAAATTATTTAACTTTAATCTTATATACTTAATGAATACTAATTTCAAAATTTTTCAACAATCCTGCACTTTGCTTTTCCTTATATTTTGAAAATTTTGTCAACTTCTCTTTGTGCTATAAATAATTTGAATTTTGTTTCGTTTGTCAATTATTTTTCCCATTGCTATCACAACCTACTAGAATACTTTTGAACAATACATACCTATTTCACCAATTTCGTTCTAGTTTCAAAAATAATTAATTTTAACATCACCATGTTTCAATCTCAATGATATAATAAATGAAATAGAGATAATGTAGATACAGAAACGAAACATAAACGTCGATAAACTAAACGATGAAGATAGAGATGAGTTAAAGGATGATGTTAGAACATCCCAGCTGTTATTTCTTAAAAATTTGCATGGCAGTTTAAATTTATTTTGCCGTAGTGTTCGCATGTGTTTAATTTTCAAAAATGCTAACATTCCGGTGAATCAAATTGTATTTAAACGTTATTTTATCTATTATTTTCACTAATACTTTCAAACAAATTTAGGATTTAGGAAAAACTTCATAGTGCTATATAGAAGCGTGAAGTTTGTTCTAAATTTGTTTTTGTAGTTTTAGGACAAAGTTAGGACATACTTCACGGGAATCTTAAGGTTGGTTCTGAACATGCAACCGTTTTATAGTAAAAATTACATAACGATTGGTTAATTGTCTGAAATGCCTTTTGAAACCTAACATAGATTTTTCGGTAAAAATCCTATTGGAGCCTATAGGAGTAATCTTTCCTCCTATTGGAGGAAAAGGAATTAGGAAAAATATTTTCATAGTATTTTTGTCAAAATTACCATTTTCTGGCCTACTGAGAACTCATGTTAAGTCTCAAATTTTATAATTTAGGAAATATTTTTCCGTAATTTAATTTTGTTTTTGAAAAAATTTACACATTTACATTTTCATTGTTTACCATAGTATGCCAGAAAAAAAAATTTTGTGACCAAAATAGTATGAAAATATTTTTCCTAATTCCATTTCCTATAGGAATAACCAGAATCGAGCTGCAGGTCAGTTTTCATGAGGGAAGTCCGAGAAAACGTTTGAATCCCACACACAAATTTTTTATAATATTAGTCATTCAAAGTGTCATGGATAGAAAAGGGTTCAAAAGAAAAGTTTTTATGATGGTTCCTCCTGGAAAAAAAAATCAGTTTTTTTCTCCACATTTAATTATTAAATTATTATTCTGACATTACATTTAGGATTATCATTTTGTAATGTTGTAACAATGGCTTGCATTTTCGTTTAGCAACGCGTGATCAACTAAAATTAAAATCCAGATAGCATCTTCCGGAATCATGGGGGGGGGGTCCATATCACTCACGCGGTGGCCATTGCACAAATCAGTTCGATAAAAAGTGTATAAACAAAAAAAATTTATTCGGCAAAAAAAATTGCACTGTCATTCGACACCCTCATCACTAGGAATAAATTTTGAGCGGTGAGCCAATCATTCTCAAATAACTAAATGTATATGAAAAAAAACTATATCTAACTATTTAAACTTACAATTGACAATTATGATATTTATTAAATTCAATAAACGTTGTTCAAAAAAAAAAAAATTTAATCTTAAAATCTAAACTAAAAACTAAATTAAAGTAAACTTAACTTGCCGGCATAATACAATTCAACGTTAAGTTGCGGATCCGATGGGAGATGTAGAAGCTTCCTAACAGCATCCATATATTGTTCCGTCACTTTTACAGCGATTTCAATATGACAAATAATGGTGGTAGTAATCAAGCAAGCTACTTAATCGAGCTGCCTCATTCGTGCCAATAATTGTTATACTCAATTATGCCTAAGAATTTGTTTAATTTTTTATTTTTAAGTAGAAAATTATTAAAATTTCGTAATTCAGCTTTTCTTGTATATTATAGCAAATTATTATATGTATTATTTTACGGTATTTAGCAAATTTTTGTTGGTTAAGGTTATTCATGCACACCGTCCAAAAAATTTAATTTTTTTTTTTTTTTTTTATCACAAGGATCGCAACTTCTCGACTACGTCTTCACTGACTAGTTTCTTGTATTTTAATTTTTAATACATATGCCTCAGCATTTTATTTATTTATTTCTTTTTTGTGTGGGCATATACCCGTTAAGTAATTTTTTTAATACCTATTTACACTAATGGGTACTGACACATAATGGTATATAAAGTTTTAACTTATGTCATGCATTTACAATTTAATTAAAACAATCACGGTATCTATTATATTACATATCTTCATAATTGTAACTTTACTTTTTATTTATTTAACTTATGGTACTACCATTACTACTTTAATAATTTTAAAACCCAGTCGATGCTGGAGGTCTTTTCGATTTAATTATTTGCGTGCGACTGACTACTGATTGATCCGCGATTTTTATTTATATTTTTTTTTTGTATTTTTTTCATTTTAATCTTTTTTTTTGACAAAAATCTAATTTCACATTTGTATCCCTATAATCAAAACAAACCATTTTTATTTGTACAAAAAGAGTTCATGCGTACCGGGTGACCATTACAAATCGTTACAATGTAATTAATAACGTTCATGGCCGTTTACCATTTTCGCTCAATCTCTTAATTGGACCACAAAATATCATATCGAATTTGATGTCCCGGTTAGAAAATTTCATCCGGGTCCGTAAAATAAGCAAATTAACGAGTTATTTCAAATGCTATCGGTAACTTAGTCTAAATCTTTGGGAAAGTATGTGCGGTCGGATCCGCTCGAAATGCGACATTTCAAAACGAGATATGACAAAATGAGATATGGTACAAAACGCAATATTTCATAATGCGATATTTCAAAACGCGATATCGTACAAAACGCGATATGGTACAAAATGCGATATTTCAAAACGCGATATTTCAAAACGAGATATGACAAAACGGGATATGGTACAAAACGCGATATTTCAAAACGCGATATGGTACAAAACGCGATATGGTACAAAACGCGATATTTCAAAACGCGATATTTCAAAACGCGTTATGGTACAGAATGTCCATTTCGAAGTGACGGGAGCGCAGCGACTGATACCGGTCCTATATACTCTTGCCCTTATCGATTTTTAAATACCTAAAAACTGAAATTAAATTCCCCATTCACCCGCCTGATATAACCCGATCCTAAACTCCCGTTTTGTACCATATCGCGTTTTGTACCATATCGAGTTTTGAGATATCTCGTTTTGAAATATCGCGTTTTGTACCATAGCGCGTTTTAAATTATCGCGTTTAGAAATATCGCGTTTTGTCATATCTCGTTTTAAAATATTGGGTTTCAAATGGGACCCATTTGGGGTAGTATACTTACAATAAGGATTTACAAAAAACGATAAAAACTTAAAGATTTTAAAATACATTTCAAATAAAATTAGTTCAGATTCTTTTTTAAATTTTACCGGAAATGACTAGTTATGTTAAAACAAAATTTTTTTTTATCAAAATTCTGCATCTCTACAGTCAACGCTAAAGTCCTAAAAGTCAATTATTCGGAAAAAAAACTTCATACTCAATTTTTTTTCATTAATTGGGAGGAGTGGAGTTTTAATTGGATCTTATTTTCAACCAACAAGGGTTGACAAGAGTTGGTAAAAGAAAGTCGGGTGTTGGTCACAACTCCTACATTTTTTTAACTGTAGTATACCGTGTAAATATTGTACCTATATATGTACTTTACGAGTATGCAAAGTGGAAACAAATATCACATCCGGAACTCATTTTGGAATCCTATGTTTAACATACAAAGAGAGTTGTATCCCAATTGTTCAAGAAATGACTTCGGTTAATTTAAACTTTGAATATTCCAGGGGCACTACCAAAATTTATATTAGATTCCCATTTTCATGTAATATGTGTTCCATCTCCTTCTATTATGGAATTACTTAATTCTATTATAGAATAACACTTACCCTAACGGCTAACCAGAGCACCGCTAAACAGATTTTCCTAAATCATGATCCATTGCGGTGGTTTCCTGACACTTGAAAATATTGTCTCAAAATTTTATTTATCAAAATCCATCGAGCCGATTTTTTCTTTTAATTGTGAACCCGGACCCTATCTGAGAACCTTTAGAAAATTATCCTTCTTTGCGTAAATCCAAATTATGTACGGGATACCATTTTAATTACTTATTTGTGATTACTCCACCATATATATCATCGTTATCGAACAAAAAGTAATCTTGTACAAATTTATGATTTCGAGTTATAGGGTTTTAGTATTAACTTTTCTATTAAAAATCCAATTTTTTAAATTAAATAGTTTGATTACTGTATCTTTTATAATATATAAGATACAGTAATCAAACTATTTAATTTAAAAAAATTGGATTTTTAATAGAAAAGTTAGTACTAAAACCCTATAACTCGAAATCATAAATATGTAGCTGATTACTTTTTGTTCTATAACGACGATATATGTACTAATGGCAGTAATACTGAACAAGTTCAGTGACCCAAAATTATGTAGATAAACAATGAGAGTTTTAAAATATTCATACATTATCTGGCAATATTAATTCGTGCATCTCACAACCTGTCTCCCTATCATATATATAAAAGTTACGTGTGGAAACGTAAAAAATAAACTAATTTAATTCCAATCACGATCAAATAATCCTTCCCTATATATTTGGCATAAAAAATGTCGGATTCTTCCCAGAAATAATATCGTCCCTTCTCCGCACAGCTAAATCAACCCTAAAATTGTGCAATTGAGTATTAAACCTTATTTGTATTATACGAACTATCTGCTTGATTGACCTAATTTCATTCATATATCGAGCTATATATCGAAATTAATTTCATTTTATTATATGGATATCTTTAATTCTCCTAAGGCATATTTGCCAAAATAAAAACCAAGATAAATGTAATTTTTATAACTTTATCTATTTTAAGTTTTTTCAATTATATTTTTATCACAAGCAAAGTAGTTTTTATTATTTTGTGCAAAATAGTTTCTTCCTTACTATTAGATTATCTCCATATCGTCGTCGTCTACTCTGAGAATTCAAAATATGACAACATGGAATAATATTTTAATTTAAAACGTCTTTTCTTGTTTTATGCATATACAAGATAAAAATTTCATCATCTATTATAAGATACACGACGAGGATATCTTTGCTATTTAGAAAAAAAAAAATATTGAAAAATTTAATAACAAAAAACTTCGAGTATCCGACCAAAAATATCCAAAATAGAAAAAAAATTTAGCCCTCAAGAATTTATTTATTTTTTATCGATAATTTAATTAAATAGCATCTTTTTTGTTGTTTTTTTTGTTATATATATATAATAAAATTCCATTTTCATTTCCTTAAAGTTATTATTAGTTTTCCATTTTCCAAAAAGCAAGCAGCAACAAAACTGTATAATGGTACATAGTACAGTATAAAAAAAAAATTATTAACTTTTATTCTGTGATTTTATTTTTATGTAGTCCTTCCTACAATTTAATAATAATATCCTCTTTTGTGGTGAACCCAAGGAAGATGAAATAAAAAAAAAAAGATTTCCAACTTATATGTTAGAGACGAGAAAGCTATATATAGACATATACACACACACATGTATGTTCAAACAGGATATGTGTCATTATATAAAAGGGATATATGCATCCTGTAAATTGGTGCTGTTGTTGGTGTTCGACTGCTTTTACACAGCAAAAAAAAACATATTTTTTTATACAATTTGATTAATAAAATAAGGAAATTATTATTAAAATTTATTTCCAGGTAAAATATAACGTAAGATATCGCGCCACACAAAATACCCAATTAAAATGATAAATTCAATCCAATCCTAAATAAGATCAACGATGTTCGCTACATCTTTCATGTTTTTTTTTTTTTTTTGCTTTCAATTTTCCAAACATAAATTATTGTTTTTATGTTGAATTCTTAACGCTCTGTTAACATAATGTTCTATGACATAAAATTATACCCAGCCAATATTCCTCTATTATACTGCGTGCTATACATATATGCTGCTCTATTATACATAAAAGGTACACACATAATACACGATAATATTAAAGAATAAAAAAACACTTACATATTTTGACAGGTAAATTATTTTATTTTAAATGGAAATCGTTTTATTCGGAGGATTTTCTATATACGGAATCTCAATAGAGCTTAATAAAGGAATGGCAGAATGTTTATGAAAATGAAAAGAAAAATTGATTTTGTTATGTATATGGACGTGTGTGTGTGCGTATTTGACGGCATATCCTACAACAAAAGGAAACGGAAATTATAATTTAATAAGGTGGGGTGACTCGGAGTATATCGTTAGACAAAAATCTGTTTTGCCTAAATAATTATGATTATATGTCAGACTGGAGGGTGATTAAGGTTACAACTTCCATTTTAGGAATTTTCTTTTTCACAATTACGAATAATTATTTTTTTAATTATTTAGCTAACTATATATAATTTATAACGAACGATTTAAAATTATATCGTTGATTTTCTTTTAACTCATACATAAATATTTTGCTGCTTTTTGTCAAAATTCGCTACTTCAATAAGAATATAAAAAATTTAAATATGTATATCATTACAGAGAAACTGCTGATTGGATTGAATAATTTACAAAACTAACCAACGCGTATAAATGGCGCGTTTCCAGTTATTTTGCAGATTCAGCGTTTTTTTAAATATTTTTTTTGTGGCCCCCAACTAAATTACATCCAGCCTCTCTATTCTCATTTGAAAAACAAACAAATCGTCATCGCAATCGTTCTCCAGTCACCACATTGGCAGTCAGTTGTTACTATATACTTGGTACTTGGTTGCTCTAGATTCTACATTTTCTGTTACTGTTCTTAAATCCTATTCCTAAAATTCCCATCTATTTTCTCTAGTTTAAGATAACAATTTTATGATTGCCACATACATTTGGAAAGAATCAATATATTTCTAGATTACCATTAACTTCTACAGTAAAATATTTACCCTAACTGCATTTTTAATAAAAATTGTCTTGTTTAGTCAAAAATTCTTCTTAAATTTCAGAAAACCAAACATATCAACCCTTGTTAAAAATGGAACCTTCATTTCAAAAATTGAAGAAGCTCCTACGTAAGCTGTCACTTCTGGTACACAGGTATCCACCACAATTCGCCTAACTCTCCAATTTATAGAAAAAGATTTAGTAGAAAATATTATTCGGAAAAGTCAACCCGCCTGGTCTGTAAATAAAGTTTTTTTTAACAAAACTCGTCATTTCCGATAAAATTTAAAATATGACTTGAACTAACTTTGTTTGAAATTCAATTTACAATATATTCCTATTTGTTGATTTTTCGAAAATGCCGTATATTTGTCAAAATATTTGCAAAAATAAAAGCTCATTTGGAAGTGGCCACTTCCGGTTCGATTTCGACCACAAATCACTGGAGTCTTCCGATTTACGGAAAAGCTTAAGCATGAAGTTTCATCCCTATCTATAATCAATCTGTATCAATCCGTACAGGGAACAAATTATTAATGAAAAACAGTTTTTAGCAAAAACTGTCATTTTCGTTTAAATTTTGGAAAACTGATCTGGACAGGTATCGTTGAAAAAATAGTTTATAATCTGTTAAGTCATAAACGTAAAAATTTCAAAATACATACAAAAAACGAAAGAGTTTCAGTTGAAGCTGTCCGGTGGAAAAACGAAAAAGCTCGTGTGGAAGATGACCCCTACGATGGACCGCTTTCGCCAAAATTCACTGTGAAGAGTTGTGAAAAAACCTTAGGTATGAAATTTCAGCTCGTTAAATTAGTCCATCTGAGCTGTACAAGGATAATTTTTGTTGATAATCGGTTTTTTTTTGTCAAAAATCGAAAATTACGCTTAAATTTTGCACAGGTATTGTTGCAATAATAATCAATTCAATAATTAATTCATAATCAATTTTCTTGTATATATGTTTTTCAAAATATTTGCAAAAAAAAAACAGTTCCAATGAAAGCTGCCAATTCTGGTGAACCGTTTTTGACCTAAAATCACTACTCTAGTGTCCCAATTATAGTATGAGCTGTTGTATGATGTTTTACTTCGATCAGATAAACCACCTGGGCTGTAGAGAGGATACAAAAATTTATTCTGCACGCGCACACGCATACACACACAAATAGTTAGGCCTCCAATATGAAGATAAAACAACATTTCCAACACACAATAAACATCATTGCAAACCCCGTATCCATACTCCTAACCAATACAAACAAATCACACCCATATCAAAACCAAGATTACTCCATCATTAAAAACCTCCATCAAATTAGCCTTACCTCAAGATCATGAATTTATTGAAAAAATATTGAAATGGAAAATCTCAGTCACTTGAGAAGAGGATCTAGATAGATGTTCAACTACTGAAACAAATCAAACAATAACATAGGAAATAAAAATGGAAATTATCACCATAACCGCAACAAAAAATGAAACATCCACAGAAAACAATAAAACATGGAATCAGCACCTTAAAAATATACAACACACAATATACACAATATACTTAAACGCCCCAAGGTTTATCATAAACCAGAAGTAAAGCAAAAGTGATGACCACAGAAAAAAAACCATAAAATTAAAAAATTTACATAAAATATTCAGCACAACATTCAGATCCAACATCAGTATAGCTAGTATACAGTAAACCTACAAAGGCGAGACCTCCATCCTACAAAACTTAGATAACATCGGAGTATTTTTCGAAAAGATTACGACAGCAGTATTCTTCAGTAAGCAGAACGACTTGATAAGTGAAGTCAACATATACGAGACAGCTTACAGTAACACTAATGGATTGCAAAAAATACATTTAAACCATCTGTGACCAAATACTTAAAGAAGCACCAAGAGATCGTATATCTGTCACATCCAAATCCAAAACAACAAATTACTAGAAATGTACGGCAAATAAATGTATGTGAAGATAGCCCAAATTCCATCCGGGAAAAATGTGATGGCAACACTAATTATTGATGTCATGACATTTTTTTTACTCTCAGCCCAAAAAATCACGATATTTTTACTGTCGGCCCCGAAAATTTACTGTCATGACAGCTAAAACTATCATGACACACATATTTTTCTGGGCTGAGAGTAAAAATATTGCATTTTGGTGAAGGAGGAATATTTAAATTAATTTTTGATTTTCGCTGTGGGTATTTGGCGTAATTTTACTTTACGTATACATTGAGAAAATCAGGTAAGGAGTATAAATTTTTAAATGCAGGATTGTTTCCTATCAGTTTTTAGGAGGGGAACATTTTTCACTTTTTTATTTTTCCATTAATTTTTTTATTTTTATTAATATTAATTGCTTCGTCAACCTTGCACACACAGATCAAAGAGTTTTTATCGCTCTTATCGCTTCTTTTGATAGTGCCACAAATGTTAAAAAAATCAACTATCAGTACGTATATACAAACTATTTTTTAATGTAATTCGTTGTATACCTTTGAAGATGAGACTGCCGCTTTTCCACAATTTACACAATTCTTCAAATGTCAAACTAAACAAAAAAAAATTGAAAACATTTCAAAAAATTCCTGGAATAATTGCCAAACTTAGATTTATTGCTATAATTAATAATTAAATGTCGCAATAGTATACATAAAAATGTATAGTATTGCCATAAGCAACTTTTTCCATTTTCGGGGATAGAAATTGGGCTCACGACATAACACAAACGATTAACCACAAAGTTCCTGATTCAACATCATTAATATTGGTACAATGCCTCCACATCGTAAATTACAAGATGAAACATCAGAAATTATAGCATCATTAGAAAATGCCAAACTACACACTAATAATACCGTTCAACAAGATCATAAACTTAATAGAAACGACTGACACAGAGATAAACAGCAGACTTAAATAACACCAAAAATTATGAATACGGCGTGAAATTACTTATGAATAGAAAGGCAATGAAACTGACGTGGGGCATTGAGAAATAGAGTCAGCAACAACAACGAAATACAATTAAATATACTCAACCGACAATACCAATGAGCAGCCAATATTGCCTACCAAACATTATTAGCGTCCTACTTTGGGGATTTTACAATAACAATCCCATATAAATTTCAATCCGGAATGAATAATTTCATTCCACCTAAAAGTAGGATTAGAATTATTACATTATTCGTGTAGTTCAAATGTTCACCGCCCGGTTAATTAATAAAATAATTTTATTTTTATGAGTTGTCACTTTGGGAGTAATTTAGTATTTGTTTATCGCAAAAAGGGTAAAGAATTAAATGACAAAAATCAACGATACAAAAAATGAACTCTTGCGTCGAAAACGCATTTTACATTTTCATAAATACTTGTTATGACATAAAAGTAAAACGAATGTTTCGTTTGGTTTTATTAAATTTTTATACCAACCGATAAAAGTATAAAAAAAATCGCTTGGCTGTAACTTTGGGCACAAATTGCATTCCTATTCGAATAGGAATAATATTTCCCAAAGTAAGACCACACATGATTTCAGTAAATATTCAAAATTTTGAAAAATACTGTAAACAATAATAATTTCGAATAGGCCGCCCTGAAAACAACAAAAGGCCGAAGGTTCTCCATTCCTGATATAGTCAATGGTGCTATGGAATATATTCGTTATACCGAATATCAGCTAAAAATAATATGCATCAACTTTGGTTAGAATTTACGGACAAAAATATTAGTCCTGCGCTTAGATTGAAATATAAAGCGCATTTTCAAAAAAATTTCCGGGTGAAAATTTCGTTGACACCCATTACCATGCGTAGTGCTACCATAGAATAAGTAGGTAAGAATGATAATTTTCTTGTATTAAACTAGCATTAGTCATATAATTGGGTACTGGTTGTATACCTGGTAGTGCAGAACTTATCCACGATATATTTTGTATTATTTGCCTTTTTGCCTTTCCTTGAAAACAAGAAAAAAACATTCGTAGTTTTTTTGCTCAACTATCTAGTAGGTATAGGTATATTGTGTAACAAGGAAAGGCAAAAATATATATCGTGGTCTCATTCTGCGTTAGCAGGTATACAACCAGTACCCAATTATATGTCTAATGCTATTTTAATATTGTTCACGCAAGAACGCACATTAGTCGAGGAGCACACCAAACAACAATCAAATGAAACACCACAAATTATAATTTATTTTCTATTAAAATACGTGACATTTGCTTTAGGATAAACCGAACGTCCCAGATAATATGGATTTCCGTGTATGTGCACATATGTTAATAAAAATAGAAAATAAATTATGGTGGTGTTTCATTTGATTGGTGTTTGGTGTGATCTCGACTAATGTTCGTTTATGCGTTGATGCGTGAACATACCGCTGAGGTTGAACAGTTCGGTTCAAGAAGTACAATAGGTAATTTTACCACTTTCGTTACAGGCCTCTTCAATTCACCTGTTTTTGTCTGGACGGTGACCACTCGTGTCTGCTGATCCGATCCAGGATGAATCGCCGTTACCTTGCCGAAGAGGCATTCACTGACGAGCTGGTTATCATTCTTGATGATGACGATGTCGTTGATTTTCAATGATGGCTTTCAGTTTTGCCACTTGGACCTTGGATGAAGCGAAGTGATATACTCCATTTGCCAGCGTTTCCAGAAGTGTTGCTTCATGGATTGGTTCATCTGCCAGCGGGTTAAATGTGACGTTTTAAGTGAGTGACGTCGGGCTCCGGGATTGTGGTGCCAGGTTGGCCGCATCTATTTCTTCGGCTGACAATACACATAACGGTCGAGAATTGAGGGAGGATGCCTTCAAGTTCCGTGAGTAGAGTGTGCATTTCCTCCAGTGTGAGCGCGGTGTCACCGATTACGCGAACCAGATGATGTTTGGTGGATTTTATTGCAGACTCCCAGATTCTACCGAAATGAGGTGCGTTTGGAGGTATAAAGTGCCAATTGATGGCTTTACTGGAAATAAAATAAGCAATTTCATTAGAGTTTTGTATAGATTTTCTTGTTTGTTGGAGATGATTATTGGCGCCGATGAAATTCGATCCATTGTCGCTGTATATGCCCTGACAGCAACCTCGTCACGCGACAAATCTTCTTAGGGCGGCCAGAAAGGCTTCACTGCTTAAGTCACTTGCCAGGTCGATATGTATGGCCTTCGTGCTGAGGCATATAAATGAACATATGTACGCCTTATATTTTCGTTGCACTCGTCCCTTTGTTAAGTAAATGAGTACCGGACCAGCGTGATCTACTCCGACCTTTAAAAATGGACCAACCAATTCCACTCTATACTCGGGGAGGTTGCCCATTAGTTCGGTTTCACTCTTTGCTGACTGCCTAGTGCATGGAACACAGTTGGGGATTATCTTTCTTATTAAATTCCGTCCACCAGGTATCCAGAATTTCGGACGGGATAGGGCTAGTAATAATGAGGGTCCCGAATGTTTGTGTCTTCGGTGCATTTCGTCTAGTATTAACGCGGTAACTGCTGACTTGGGTGACATTATGATTGGATGTTTCATAGAAAATGGGACATGCCATTTTTCCAACCTACCCCTTACTCGTAGAATTTCCATTTCGTCAATAAATGGACTTAGTGATTTTATCTTGCTGGAACCCTTGACTACTTTGAACTTCTTTATATCGTAAAGGTCTTGCTTGAAGAATTGACTTTGGTCATGCTTCCATATTAGGAACAATGCGTCATATAATTCAGCTTTGGTCACGAAGTTAGTGAATACGGCCGATCTTTGCTTTTTATCACGAGAAACGAATCTTAAGCAGTAGGCCACTCGTTGTAACTTATGAAATGATGAATATTTTGAGTTACAAATTTTCTAGAACGTTAGACTCGACTGTGGCTGCATGAATTAGCGCTTCCATGTGTGTAAGTTCAAACGTTGCATAATCTGCTTGTTGGGCTGGCCAACGGTCCTGAGGGGCACTTAGCCAGTGTGGCCCTTTCCACTACATGACGTTGGCTTGTAATTCGTTTGGAAATGCACCACATCAGCCGCAATCAGCGGGGTTTTGCTGGGATGGTACGTGGCGCCAGTGTTGTCGATTGAACGATGATATTATTTCGGAAGTCCGATTCGCTATGAAGGTGGGCCGTCTTCGTGGGTGGGATGAAAGTCAATCAAGGACAATGGTGGAGTCCGTCCATAAATAAGTTTGGTTTACGGTGGTCGTGGTTTCTCTCTGCACGACGTTCATTAATTTGGTGAAGAGTACTGCTCCACACAACTCGAGGCGCGGGATGTTTTATTGTTTGATTGGAGCCACCTTGGTTTTGGCTGAAATTAGGTTGATGTGGGTCTCTCCCATTTGCTAAGGCTACCTTGCAATATGACCACCGCAGCGAATGCCAGGGTGCTTGCGTCGCAGAATCCATGTTAGTCCACCGTGGCTTGTTTGGAGGTGTGTATAAACCGTGGAATGGGTATCATTTCGATTACGGGCAACTTTGCCCTAATAAACTCCCAGTCCTGAATTTCCTTGAACCGGCAACGGATCATCCCAATCTAAGTTCAACAACCATAATTGTTGAATAAACATTTTTATTTTTACATTAACAGGTGCGATCCAACCCAGTGGATCAAATATCCTTCCGGCTTCGGATAGTATCATCCTCGTAAACTGGGTCATATTGCAACCCTAAAATCGAAATGGACTGGACAGATGTTTGATCGTGAATGGATTTGACTCGTTGCTATCGGTCCGCGACTGGAATATCTTGTAGGATGTTATTTGAGTTCGACACCCATTTCCGCAACGGAAAGCCATACCTAGCAAGTGTTGACGTTAGTGATCCCTTCAATTGTTGCACTCCTTCGATGGTGTCACCACCAGTCATGATATCGTCGACATATAAATACATGAAAATTATCATTCTTACCTACTTATTCTATGGTTCTACGATTATATTATGAAATAAACAGTTGGAGATTAAACGAATTCAATTTCCTCTAGTAGAAAGTGCTAATGTAACAATTCATAAATCTCAAGGCGCCACTGAAAGCTAAATCGCTTATATACAAGCATCAATTAGTATTATGAAGCGCTTTCAAGAGTTACAGATCTAAGTGGATTATGGAAAATGATTTTAAGTTTTATTATACGAATGCTTCACAATATTCAGATATGCGGCGAGGGATGTCTAACTAAAAAATACCCAAAGTTTACAAGCGCATTATTATCAACAGATAATGCACTAAGTAAGATTGCGATTATGATGTAGTTGAACTGGATGGATTCAAATGTAAAAGTTCTTGGAAACGTAAACGTGTTCGAGCTAGAGGCGTTGTTGTTACTAAAGCGTTCTACTATACTTGAAATTGGAGACGTTTGTGCTGTAGAAGTAATTATTCGTGTTCAAGGTGCGTATTATGGTTTCCGTAATTTTAAATCCAAATACTCTTATGGCGGACATTCGGGCATTCTTGGTTATGAATTTAGCAGCATATACGTGAAAATTTGCAGAAACTTTCGATATAGCCTATTCGACCTACCGATGATTGTAGTCTGTGATTTTAACATAGACTCTAAAAAGCCTGAAAATGAAGTATTACAATACAATATGCCTTTAGCTACGGCAAAGGGTAATACGTGTAATTGATATGATGTTTTCCAAAACTTGTGAAAATGTTGTTTGTATGAAATACGTTAGTTATTTCGGGATCATGTTCCTGTAAAAAATTTAAAATTCAAAATTAGTTTTTTTTTGTGTTTGATCAATAAATTTACGCTGTTTAGTTGGCTGAAACCATCGGCTTTTTTCTTATATACGAAAAAAAAAATCCAAATTCCAATGGTAGCTATAGAATCGATCTGCTGGCCATGAAAATGACTTTTATTATGACTAAATATTGATCTTTTTTTTATGATTCATTATACTTCGCATATTTTTCTGCGTGAAAAGGTCAAGACCCGATTGAGGGTGTTGGCAAAAGGAAATTTTGTTTCTACCAATTAGAATATATTTTTTACATTTGGAAAAGCCCTTTTTACAAACAATTATTAGTGATATATTGAAATCGCTCGACTGAAAACTTTAAAATTTTATTTTATGTCACTCTTGCAGCAAATTATCGATTTACAGTCAGAGAAACACCAAACGTATATTCGAAGTCGTGCCCATATTCCCATATAACCGAATTTATTTAGTCGAAGGATTAGCCAAATCACCTTCTCGAATAACAACATCATTTTGACCGTTGAATAAAATAATATTAATTATTCACAATACAACAATATATTGACTATGTATTCTTACAAATGCAAGAATAAAGCGATTCAAAATTTCTACGCTTCTTAAAAATATAAGCTAATAAGTTGTAGTGCAAGACAACCCACGATACTTAAGACAACATTTTCAAGACGAAGGATGGCCAACAAAAATTTTACCCGCACCACTAAAATAACTTCTCTGTAGAATAATGTATAGTGAAGTTTATTTGAATAGCACAACCAAATAAAATCATAATAAATTAAATATTTTACTTATATTTAATTTGCACTTAAATAAAATAAAAATCTAAAAATTGAAAAACGATTTATTTTCAATTTTTCGTTTATTTTTTTTTTCTAGCTTCTCGTATCTGATTTTTCCACATTTTTGTGAATACGCTGTTGATTTAAAAGGGAATTGATTTTAATATTAAACATAAATATTTATTTGGCAAAATAAAAATGTAAATTATAAATTAAATAAGAAATAAATATTTGATTTATTATTATTATTATTATTTTTTCTCCTATAGCTTTTTCGTTATTTATTTATTTTTAATTTTATTTTTAATCAAAAACTTTTTATAGCAACTTCTTATTTAGTACATAGATTCGTATTTTGCTTTAAATTTTTATAATTAAGATTTAGCTTTAGGTTATTTTGTGTGTACACACAAATACAAAGGAACAGACAAAGTAGTCTTAAAATTATTACAAATGTATTAGTTAATAATTAACTTCTTATAACATTTTTAGAGTTAATTATATTTATTTAGGTTTGGTTTGTGATATCAGCATATATATTTACGTTAACATACATAATGTTTTCTTTTCATATGGAATATGGCACCGCATCGATAATAATACGCGTGATTATATTTACTGTTTTCTCGGGCATAGACAAAATTGCAAAAGATCTGACAAATTACTGGTAATTTTTCATTTTGCTTCCCCCAAAATTTTACGTACGAAAATCATAAAATTTATTGAGACAATAACCATTTATTTAAACGAAAAAAGTTTATTTCTATTTTATTTTTACAAATCATTTAATTTAAATTCATATTCTGGGAACAAAAAATTTGTTACAATTTCGAAAATACAGATTTCTATTAGAATAACAATATGTATACAAAAAAAAAACTTTTAGACATAATTAAATTCATACAGAGTATTTTATATAAGAAAACAAAAGAAGAGTTGGAGAAAAATTGAACTTTAATGGTTTGAACCATTGACCTATGGAAGAAAATAGAATTTGAACAAAAACAATTGGAAAGTTACATAATGTATTCTTTAAAGGACATTCATAAATCATTAAATGTTATGCAACTTGCTCATGCTTCTATTAACTTAAGATTTCTTTTGGCAAAACAGGACGAACAGTTTTCTTTGGATTTGCTGGAGGAGCTCGCCTATTATTGGAGTCTTAAGTTGTCGTTGGAATTTGACTTAGAAGAGAATTTTTCGGTACGGAAACTTCTTGAGGTTGATGATTTACATAGTAAAATTTATTAATTTTTCTTAACCTATGTTCTTATAATCAGCTCATTGATGATATTTGTGTTCAGTTGTTGATTTTATTGATTTCTTCTCCTAGTTCAGTTGTCGCTTAGTTTATTTAGTTGATCTTTTTGACTCTCTCTCTCTCTCTCTCCCTGGCATTATATCCTGGCCATATCAAGGGATTTGGCCGCCTCAAATGAGGTTTCATAATCATATTTTCATTTCGGATAATGAGTCATTAATTCATTGATCCTAAACCAGCCGTGAAATGTTTTCCTTATCACCACCGGGAATGGAACCCGGGACCTCCGGTTACTTGAGCAAGTATGATAACTACTTTGCCATTGGGGCGGCAATATCTTGACTCTGGCATTAATTTGGTTTGATTGATCAGTCTGCTCTTTTTTGTTTGTTCTATCCTTTTCTTAACGTTAAGAAAATGATGAAAAAAAATTGATTACGAATGCCGGCTTGATCACCTGTAATTAGCTGGATTTTTGTTGTCATGGTACTATTTACTGTTTGATGTATTTCACAGTTTAATTGAGGTGGTAAAGAAGATTTATGTATTTATTTCACATATATTGCCATAATACTGCATATTTTTGTTTTGATAATTAGTTTGGTTTAAATTAGACCTCTATGTTATTATTTTAATTGTTTCTTTTATTAGTTTTTCTTTTATTTATTCATTCGTACATAGCAATGTGTAAGTTGTTGATTTAAGTTGGTTTTACGTTGATTATTTTGAATGATTCTTATTTCTTGGGATCTTAGTTCCGTTTTGTTTTTATCTTTCTGGTTTGGTCTGGTCCCTCAGTTTGTTATGTCTTCTTAAGTGGTAAGTTTATACTAAATTTTACTAAAATCATTTAATTTATTTTTAAAATTCCAATTTGTGGCTGTTTCAATAAATACTTAACATTTTCGCAATCGATCAAATTGAAGAAGAGCAAGCTTTTTTCGGTCCGATGTAATTTAAGAGATTTATATAAATTTCGATTTGGTATCAGAAAAATGATTTCACTATACTTCCTCAAATGTGTATTGGATAGAATTAAATATCATATCATTCACTTATAGTCGTGCTTCAATACCCACCGAAGTCTTCTTTGGCGCAGAATAATCGTAACGTTTATCAAATTTTCCAGCTAAAAAATAATTTGTGACCAAACATTTCTTAAGCATATTTAATAGTATCCATCGTATTGTTTCAATATAACTATTGAACGATATAACTATTGAATGTAGATTTTTTCTCGGAATAACGTTGCACAATGCAGGCACAATGTACATGTTTAAGTTGAACAGGTTCATTCGTGTTACTATAATTGTAGAAGTTGGTCGTGTTCTCTCGTATTAAATCCATTAATTATTTTTATTAGCGATTTATATTTCTAATTGTTTAAAACAATAAAAAAAAACTAAAATAAAAGTGAATTAAAGTTTAGTGACAAAAGTGGATAATAAATTTGATTAACATTAGCGAAAAAAGTGGAAAACAAATTTAACGGTAATTACAACCCAATCATTCGCCATTATATTTAAAGGTATGTAATAGAAAATGATTTATTGTTTTGTAAATTAATTATCGCATATTTTATTAGTGTAGTTTGTAATTTTTTGTTTATTTAAATGCACTTCTGAATATCCCGCTTAATAGTGTAAAACTGTAAATCCTCCTTTTTGTAATCTTGTTTAGTTAAAATAAAAATCATGCGTTATCATTTCAAACAATATATGTGGTAAAGATTAAAAAATTATCTATGTATCTCGTAACCAATTATGATAAAATTGGATATTTACATAAATGGATTATAAAACGATTCAATTTAATCATGCTTGAAGATTCACACTCTAATGTGGAATATCTAGTTACTATACTATACAGATCTAAAGTTCGTGTTTTAATGCTTTTCATATTATATTCTTTAGGCTTGCAAAACATTTGAAAAGAACTTTAAGTGTATATATGTTACGGTTAAAGTCCGAAATGCGGCGAATGTCCACATTTACCGGGAAATGTACACATTTACCTATTCATTTGGTAAATGTATGTTCAATCTACTTCTACCTGCAAATTTACACTATTTAAACACTTATCAGCACATTTTGGTAAATGTTCCTTTAACTTTAATATTAGAAAATTTATACTAGTGTACTATTTAATTTCTTTTACATATTACATTTATGGCTTCCACATTTAAGAATAGTTAAATTAAAAAAGGTTATTTTCTAAATTTAAATACACGTTTTTATTTCATTCTAAAAATGAAAAATTTTCATATTATTAAATTGAATTTATGTGAGTGTACAATCTAAAAATTATTGTGCACTTTATAATCTATAAATTGTACCATAATTTTTAGAATGTGTGTGACTCACAATTTCATAAAATGAAAATATTATATTTCCAGTGATAGTTACTGTTTAATTTAGTAGCGAAACTTTCAATTTTAAGTTTCAAACATATAATTCTAAAATGTTGACTGTTAAAATTATAATAATATTGAGAAAAAGTTGCTTATTAGAAGTTGAAGAAAAATAGAATATAACTCAGGAATAAACAGTGATTGCTCTCATTCAGTTACCACCCTGTCGTTCGGCTTAGGACAGTAATTTCTTACCTCCATCATAGCAAAAAAAAAAACAATCGGGGTTTAAGCTTCATCTGAAACACAAATGTTTGGTAAAACATAAGGTCAAAAATTAAAAATCACGTATGTCATCGCTAATTACAAGAAGTCGATGGTTATCCAAACACTGCAGTTCCTTGCGGAGTTCGTGCATTTGGGGAGTGGGATTTTGGAAAAATTTGAAATTGTTTTTAGCGATATACAGTAAACCCTGGATTTAACGGACCCCGATTTCTTAAAATTCTTAAAACATACCTCATCTACGTTCGAAAACAAGTTCCTTAGACTATGATTTCAAACTCGTGTCTTTGTCTGATAAATTGTGTCAGTTTGTGTAATTTCATACTGTTAAAATCAAACGCACCTCTGTCTACATATTAAGTTGAATTTAAATAATAACAATCCATTTACATCACAATAGTTGATTCATTATGTATCTTGTAGGAATACAAGCTAAAGTTTTATTGGTGGAGCTCAAGGGCTGGTTGGAAACTTAAAGATTTAGCAAACAAATTTATAAAAAAACGCTATCCACAACATTTACAGTCTAGTGTAATTATTACATATTGACATATTTTGGAACTCTTGATATCTAACAAAATTTAATTTGCACATAGATATTGGTAAACGTATTTAGTTATCATGTCTAGCATTCAATTTATGTTATGCTTATTACCTAAATTTTTTCAAAATTTACTACCCTAACCGAACAAAATTCCTTCTAAATTAATTTTATTTAATCGAAATTCATCGAAAGTAAATCTTGAGTCTTTACAATCTTTACTTATATTTTAACAATATAATTTTTTATGTGACAGACTATATTGGAACGTCTTTTCAAGTTTTGGGATGTGTCGCGTAACTACGTGAAATATCCTCTTTATTTCGCTTATGTTGTACTTATTTAAGACAGTAAAAGAAATTGCGCATCTATCTCATCTAACTGATTCTATTTAATTTTAATTTAAATTAAATCGTATCGTAAATCTGCACATTACACCATCATTTTTAGAATGTACACTCGCATAAATTTAATTTAATAAAATTAAATTGTAGGGAAATGTTTACATTTACCAAAATGTAGTATAAATGTGTACATATACTGGGAAATGTGCGGATTATCAAATATTTTTAATTTTAGTTTCACATTTACCTAGCATTTTGGTAAATTTGCACATTTCCCGGTAAATGTGGACATTCGCCGATTTCGGACATTAACCGTAACATATATACTACAATACCTTTATCAAAATGGAAGATAATCCAAATATTAGTGATGTGAATTATATAGATATTGAAATATAGTAACATACTCATCTGCTGTTGAAGAAAACATCGTCGAAACAGATAATGTGGAGTTAAAAACCCTAATTTGCGTAAAATTTGACTTGTCAAATGAAGTTTATTTACGACTCAGTGGTAAACAAAATGGGCGCTATTATTGGTTTGTTTGAATACAGCATAAAATACACCCTATAATGGCACCTTCAGTGATATAAAAACATAAGGGCAAACGAATATCCCTAATAATTGGGTGTATTTTATAATAGCTGTGTTTCTTGATGCATGATCGGATCCAGTTCAGTTCATGTTTCATGCAACGACGCAAAGGCGCTTGCTAGATATCAAATCAAAATTTGTGATCTAAAATAAAATTTGGATCAAGTTTTCCATATAAAATTTGAACTGATCCGGATCAATGTGCGTCAAGAAATACGGCAAATATTATAATATGTTTTTTATTATTTTATTTTGAATTTTTTATTATTTCTTATAAAGCTTGTGGGGTTGATATGGAGAGCCTTATTGTACTAACGGAAAAGGATCTAGGAGACCTTTTCCCAATTGAGCTAATAGGAACTAGAGCCAAGTTGAGATATCATCTAGATGTTTGGAGACGAAGTGTAAAATTTTAATTCTAATGTAACCTTAATTTTACTTCAGACTCTATTTAATTATTAAATACTAGGCAAGCACATTATCAATAACCAGTACCACAAAAGAATGGATTGAACGTCACTGCTCTTCTTCAAATCAACTCTCTGCAGATGAATCGGTTTTAGCATCTAGCACTACTTCGACCTCTGGTATATATTTAAATAATCAAAAATTGAAAGAACTCTTAACAAAATCTGAACGAGGAAATGCAATTATGAAATATTACGAAGAACATGATTCATTAAACGATACGCACAGGAAAACATTGACTTCCATTATTGTAGATCACTATACATTGCAAAATGTTGCAATGACGATGAATGATATTGGGCTTATCGTAAATATTATTAAAGAAATTTTTCCATTAGAATGTAGTGTAAGCCAATTTTTTCGTAATTTGTTACTAAAATTTTATATTTTTACCAGTATTTGCTTATTATGCTTTATTTTATATTTCAAATATTATTTTTATATAATTCTTTGACTATTTTAACAGGATTACTACGAGGGCAAATCAAAAAGTCTTGCAATATCATATGAAAAAAAAGAGTGAGTGAGACAGCAATATTTTTATTTTTCGACATAATCTCCTTTAAGGTTTATACATTTGTCACATCGATCAATTAACTTGCCTAAACCCTCTAAAAACAAAGATTTCTTTTGCTCCATAAAATATCCATTTACAACAGACTGTACTTCATAGTCACTGGAAAATTTCCGGCCCCTAATTTTTTTTTTCAAATTGGGTAACAGAAATTAGTCACTGGGTGCCAAGTCTGAACTGTACGGTGGATGCGAAATTTCCACGAAGCCGCAGTCCTTTAATGCAGCTTGAGCAACATTAGCCTTGTGCACTGGTGCATTGTCGTGAAGAAGCAAGATTTTTTTTCTAACTTTCCTTGGCCGTTTTTCTCGGATCGCTTTTTTCAATTTTCGCAAAACCGCTGCGTAATATATGCCTGTGATTGTGGTTTTCGGTGGCATATAATCGATTATCAAAATTTCTTCAGCATCCCAAAAAATTGTTGCCAAAACCTTACCAGCAGACAGTTGAGTTTTGAATTTCTTTGGTGGTGGTTCGCTACGTTTAATCCATTGCATCGATTCTTGTTTGGATTCCGGACCCCAGTGATGAAGCCATGTTTCATCGCCTGTTATTATGTTATCCAAGAAATTTTCTGGATCTTCTTTGTACATATCTAAAATCGCCTTTGAAGTTTGAACACGCATTTTTTTTGTTCTGCATTCAACAAACGGGGAACCCATCGTGCACTTACTTTCGACATGTGAAGGTGGTCATGTAATATAGTATATGTGGTACCGTATGAAAGAGAAAGTCTCCACGCTAACCGCGGAATAGAAATACGCCGGTCTTCCAATACAATAGATTCGGCCAAAATTACGTTTTCATGGCTAATAGCATCAGCTGGCCGACCCGAGCAGTTGTCGTCTTCTAATGATGCCCGACCACTTTTGAATAATTTTACCCACCTTGTTACTGTGGCATATGATGGTGCAGATTCGCAGTAAACTTTTGATATATAGTTGAATATATAAATTGCATTTCGGTCATCTTTACAGAAAAATTTAATAACGGCGCGATATTCAATTTCATTCATTTTAAGAAAAATTCAAAACACGTGTTACTAAATTGACAAAAACAAACGAACTGTAAAATTTACATCGAAATGTTCTTCTAGAAGTTTCATCGCGACAAAAAATGGTTTTGAAAAATATATTGTTGTCTCACTCACTCTTTTTTTTCATATGACATTGCAAGACTTTTTGATATACCCTCGTACTTCAGGAAAAGGGGTCATGGGCTAAATCCTGTTGGGAAACTTTACGATAAAGCGGTAAACGCGCGCGTTAAAATAAGAAAATTAGAAAAATCTCTAACCGGAGACCAGAAAGGTAAATCAATAAACATTTTAGATAACATATCTTTTTAATTAAATTAAAATTGTTTATATTTTTTGCAATTAAATCGTTTTAAACTCTTAAGAACCGCATACCGAAAAGAACACTACTAATTTAAGTATTGAAACAGCAACCATAGACGATGAAGCAGCAACGATAATTTGGCTTAGCCATAACAGTGAGCCTTGGTCAGAAGTTGAACTAAAATGGACATCAGTTTTATATATTAGAAAACTTGATATTTTAACGGATAGTGGGAACATATTAAACAAATGGCCTCTTTTCAAACACAGCCTTGGACATATATTGGTAGTATATTTTGATCTTCAGTTATAACTAGGATTACTAAAAATGTATAAAACTTTTAACAGGTGGAAATTGACTACAACCTCACTTTCTCCCAAAACCAATCGGAACTGTACACCAAATGACCAAAGTTTACAAGAGACGTCATTGAATATTTTAAACTACATATTAAGGATAAGTCATCACGCAGCTTGCTCAAAGCCTTGGAAAAATAAATTGATACCAGTAAGTTTGATTTCAATATTTCAATTAAACAGTTTAAAAAGTTTTTCGAATATTTTTGCTTTAAATTATTTTATAATACAAGTCGCATTGTGCGAAACTATATTCCGAACCCGGATCAGATCATACCTTTAAAGTAACAACAAAAATTGAATTTTTATTTTTTATTTTATTCTTTCACTGTATTTTTTCGTCGTTCCATGCGAGAGATAACCTGATTCAATAAATGGTACTTGTGTAACTAAAAAATTAAATATGTACTACTTTTTGTGGTAATACACTTTGTTATCATTTTTTAGTCCCAAGTACAAATTATTTAAATTTATATTTCCCCAACCACGATTTGCTAACTATTTTATTAATTGACAGTTAGTTTTCTGAAATTTTAAATTTTTTTATATTTATTTATTTCAGACTCTCAGGACTGCATAATTTTTCTGTTGTTACATTCGGTTTTACAATCATCAATTGTAACTAACAAAAAAAGCAAGTGGAATCCTAGTATCGTTGATTGCCAGAAGTCAACACTACTTCACTGTTTAAGTGTAAGTCAATACAGAGAAAAAGTGGAGCAATTAAAAAGCAAATTTTTTGATAAAGGTATAACTTTCCAACCAATAATCATTGCAGTAGGACCAGAATTAACTCTTTTAAATACCTTCTATACATATTACGATCGAATATTATATAAATTTTCAAGCTTTTTGAAATGTTGAGATACAACTTTTAACTTGTTTCATGTTTTGAACTTTACATATCCAATGGAAGGTAAAAATATATTTTGCTTCATTGAGAATTTTTTTTATAATTTTAAAACATCCCAAAATTTTAATGTAATAAGTTTTATAAATTTTTTGGCCAATATTATTTTGAAAGAGTAGTTATAATTTTTTATTAAGAAACTCTGAATTTGATCTGAAAACTATAATAAGTTCAATATGATAATGTATATCTGCTTTTTATGTTCATTTACTTTTTGTTCATCAAAAATATTATAATATTTGAAATAAAAAAAATCTTTTATTTACAATGTTGCTTTGAAACTGTTGAATTTAAAGAAAACGGAGTACATACAGCCCAACTGGTAAAGTCCGTGTTTAAGTATATACTTCTATAAGTGGTAGCAACTGAAAAAAATATCAGTAGAGTTAGAATTATTGTATTTTTTCACAGAGTAGTTTTGTTAAGATTATATAATTTTCAGCTATGAATCAATTTTTAATAAAAATGTAAGTATCCTAAATATTTGTGATGACTAATTTCTGATATTGTCAGTAAACTTTGAAAATAATGGGATATCTCGTTATAGCTTTCAATAGAACCAACAAAATTATTTTCGTATTGGAAAAGAATTAAAACAAGAATTGAAACAGTCGTACTGTAAAAATTTTAAAATTTCCCCATTGATTTAATAGTATCATTCATATTAAATTAATAGGAAATATAATAGTTTCAATAGTATATTCTGCTAGTACCATTATAAAACAATACGATTTATTATTAAGTTTCAATGGTATGAACTATTGTTTTAACATTGCCAACAAATTAAAATAATAGTCTGCAGTATTAAACCTTTAAATTTATCAAATTAAATTAAAAGTACCATTAATGTTGAATCAATGGAATATAATAACTTTAATCGGAAATAATGAGATATATCATTTTCTTTTAATAGTATGAACTATTATTTTAACATTGCAGAACATTTAAAACAACAGCATGCAGTGTTAATTTTATAAATTTATCACATTAATTCAATAGTATAAATGATATTAAATTAATAGGAAATATAATAGTTTCAATAGTATGTTGTGATACACAGTGAAAATAATGAGATATCTTATTAATTTTCAATGGTATGCACTTGTGAAAAGAATATTCTAAGTACCGTATATATTTAATAGTTTTCAAACTATAAAAATAAAAGGGCAAATCGCATTGACTAATTTCAATAGTAAAAAATAATTGATTCAATATGATTTCCTATTCTTTTTAAACGATTTTTTTCTGAAAATCATGATTTTACCGGTGCTTTTTCCATTAGTTAACCTGTACTTTTGCTTTCGTACCGTTGTCATATAAATCGACAATTTTTTTTTCTTAATTGTACAGTTGCTGTCGATCGATCGGGTGATGCTTGCTCGTTTCCGCAATTGATGTGCGTAAGCCTGTTGTGACATAGTTAACAAAATATGTTATTATAAAATTTACGCGAGTATACTTTCAATATTTTAAGAGCGTAATTCAACAAAAAATTGAACAGAATTGATAGAAAAATAAATTAATATAGTTAAAAGTAAGCTCATTAAATTTTTAGGGGGTAAGGGGCATCGGTCTAGAAGGTCAATACACCAGCCCAAATGTCAACCTCACCTGCACGTGGTGCTCCCTGCTAATTAACCAACGAGGCTCTGGCGACCGAGTAACGGCGGGATAACCGAACACCGAGAACCTAGCAAATGATGTTCTCTCCACTGACCCACTGCCAATTTCACTGGTTAGATTGGTAGCTGCTTCAATAACCAGTCATTATAATGCAATGAGTTTTCAACAAAAAGGAATTTTTACCCCAGGTGGTACGCCAACTGCTCAGTTGGTTAATCCACCCTCTAACGAGGCCGGCTCCTCACCACCTAGACAAATAGAGTTCGCAACTCAGCAGGAAATCGAAAATGCTGAACTACGCAGAAGACTGAGTGAAATAGAAAAAGTCGCATCGCAACTTAGCAATGAAATCGCTAAGTTAAAGAAAGAAAACGAGGAGCTAAAGAAGCCCAATCTGACAGAGGTTGTGGAAACTCCTCTTACTTGTTATAACGAAACCAGTACACTTACCCGTACTGACGCTGAGTTCCACACAGATGAGGAGGAACTTGCAAGAGAAACTGATTGGATATACAAACAAAAGAAAAGACCAATGAAAAAACGAAGAGCAGAATTCTCGCCAGTAGTTGAGGAGCTCTCGCAAGCAAAAGTTAATGAAACTGTCAAACCAGTGCCTGTACCCCAACATCACCAGCGACAAGAACAGCGCAAGGTTGCAATGAAGACCAAAGCACCACCGCCAATTAATGTGATAGGCATTACTGAGTTTGCGAATATCCAAGCTCTAATGAAATCAGTGTCCACAAACGACTATAGAGTAGTTGCACTAAACAATAATGTTTGGAAGATAAACACAAGAGATCCCGATGCATACAGAGCTTTAGCCACAAAGCTCACTGAAGAAGGTAAAGAGTGGTATACGTATGAAGACAAAAATAACCGAAACATCAAGGTTATGGCCAGAGGTCTACATCCCACCTGCAAGAAGGAGGATATAATAGAAGATCTCAAAATGAAAGAACTGCAAATTGAAGACGCAGTAAATATCCTTAAACGAGAGAAAGTTGAAAATAATCAAGGAACCAAGATCGTTAAAAGAGGGCTCCCGCTATTCATGCTCACATTTAACAAAAGCGAAAAAATTGAAAATATATTTAATATCAAAGCAATACTTAATATGAGGGTTAAAATAGAACCACTGAAAAAGAACACGAGATTAATACCTCAATGCAAGAAATGCCAAGGTTATAACCACACCCAAAAATATTGCGGGAGAGATGTTAGGTGCGTAAAATGTGCCGGCAGACACAACGCGAAAGACTGTTCTCTTTGTCGATCCGAACCTGCAAGGTGTATAAACTGTAAAGGACAACACCCAGCCAACTATAGAGGATGCGAAGTAGCGGTACAACTGCAAAGGTTAAGAAATAAAACACGCCAATCGACTCAAAACAGTAATGTTAGAAGAGAAAGGATTCCAACTACAACTAGAGCGCCGACGCAACCAGAGCCAATAGGGCCAGAGAGGAGATCCTACTCTCAGATAACGCAACAGAATACTATTGAAGAAAATCCACTAGAAAGGATATTTCGTAGTATAGAAACGATAAATGCACGGCTAGCAAAACAAGAACGTGGTCTAGAAGCTATATATAAGCGGCTGGATAGACAAGAAGCTACGAATGAGCTTACATCAATGCTATACTAATCAAATGAATAGATCACTTAGAATTGTTATTTGGAACGCGAATGGATTACCACAGCATGTTCCAGAACTAGAAACTTTTCTAAACTTAGAAAAAATAGATATATGTCTTGTCTCGGAAACTCATTTAACAGAAACTTCATTTATTAAAATACGTGACTATCAATGCTATCATGCTATTCATCCAGGAGGAAACGCTAGAGGCGGGTCTACCGTAATTGTTAAAAATAATATTAGACATTATGAAGTGCCCGGCATTGAGGAAGAAATTATGCAGGTTAAAACCATAATAGTTCAATCACTAAATAATAGGGAACTTAGTATCTCCTCTATTTACTGTCCCCCACGCCATCAATTAAAAAAAGAAGACTACAGTCGACTTTTTAAATCACTGGGATCAAATTTTATCATAGGCGGTGATTTTAATGCAAAGAATACCTATTGGGGATCTAGACTTACAACCTCCAAAGGGAAAGAGTTATTTTATGCAGCTCGCGAGAACAACTGTGAATTCTTCTCTGGCGATAAACCAACATATTGGCCTGCTGACATACATAAAATTCCAGATCTTCTTGACTTCTTTGTAACAAAAGGAGTTTTAGAGGACTACACATGCATTGCAAATAGTGAAGAACTATCATCTGACCACTCACCTGTGATCATGACGCTGAGTACAATGATAATAAAAAAAGATAATTCACCCAAGTTAACAAACAATAAAACCAATTGGGATCTATTCAAGAAATTAGTAGAAGATCGAACAAATCTCGGCGAACCAATTAGAACGAAGGTGCAGCTGGAAGATGAACTAGAAATATTTAATAACAATATCCAGCAAGCGGCTTGGGAAAGTTCACCGATTTCTCATACCAACGCTATAATGAAACATAACTATCCTCTTGAAGTTAGAGAGCTACTCAAAGAGAAACGGAAAGCTCGCAAAATCTGGCAGCACTCTCGTGCACCGCAACACAAAACTATTTTAAATTTTTTGTGCAACAAATTAAAACAACTAATAAAGGAAATAAAGAACGAAAGCATAACTAAGCGACTATGAGGTCTTTCTGAATTAAAGGATGACGATTACTCGCTTTGGAAAGCAACGAAGGGACTAAAAAGATCCAAAATGCATGTGCCGCCTATCAAATGCGATGACGGATCATGGGCTAAAAGTGACAAGCAGAAAGTTTCTCTATTTGCTGCTTATTTAGAAGAGACTTTTCAACCGTTGCCGAGACAAACAGCAAATGAAAATACAACAGTCGTAAACAAAGCAGATGATCTTGACATAAGGCATGTGACTTTATTAGAGCTTAAAACTGAAATCAATAGTAATTTAAGTATCAGAAAAGCTCCAGGTTATGATTTAATAACTGGGCAAATTATGAAAGCCATTCCCGAGAAAGGTTTGCGTAAATTAAATCAAATAATTAATGCAGCTTTCAGACTGAAATATGTTCCACGACAATGGAAGGTGGCCGAAGTAATAATGATTCCTAAACCAGGTAAACCAGGAAACGATAAAAAATCATATAGACCGATATCACTACTTCCCGTCATATCAAAAATATTTGAAAAACTGTTGCTGAAAAGACTCAAACCTATAATAGAAGAGAGATGCCTAATTCCACCACACCAATTTGGGTTTAGAGAAAATCACTCTACAGTTGAACAAGTTCACAGAATAACGGATGTCATTGAGGATGCACTCGAGAATAAGAAAATATGCTCCAGTATTTTCTTAGATGTAGCTCAAGCTTTCGATAAAGTTTGGCACCAAGGGCTTGAATTTAAACTGCATCGAGACCTGCCTAAGCAATTTTATCAAATTCTGAAATCGTACATAGCTGATCGACACTTTAGAGTCAAATTTGAAAATGAGTACTCTGAAATAAAAAGAATATCAGCAGGTATACCACAAGGTAGCGTACTTGGACCTATTCTGTTTATTCTTTATACGAGAGACTTACCGAATATTGAAGGTACCACAGTAGCAACATTTGCAGACGATACAGCTATTCTAGCCGTTGGAAAAGATATTTCGGAAGCAACAAGCAAACTTCAAAGTGCAGTTAACACGGTGAGCAACTGGACTAAAAAATGGCGTATCTCATTAAATGAAGCCAAATCAGTACACGTCAACTTTACAAATCAAAATGTAAACTGTATTCCCGTGGTTCTAAACTCAAACCAGATTCCATATGCAAATACAGCTAAATACCTTGGCATGACCCTCGATGCTAAGCTAAGATGGAAAGAACACATCAAGAAGAAAAAAGAAGAGTTAAACATCAAATATAGAAAAATGTACTGGCTCATGGGTAGAAATTCCGAGCTCTCAATACACAACAAATTGCTTCTATACAGGCAAATGCTAAAACCAGTATGGACCTATGGTATCCAACTTTGGGGTTGTGCCAAGAAAACCAATGTACAAATGATACAATGCTTCCAAAATAAAGTGATACGAGGGATTGTGAACGCCCCATGGTACATTAGGAATGACAACATCCATAGAGACTTGAAGATGGAATACGTCACCGATGAAATAAAGAACCATGCAAGGAAACACGTACAGCGCATATCTCTACACGAAAATGCAGATATCCGTCGTATGTTGGACACCACTAGCGGAGTGAGGAGACTCCAAAGGCAGAAACCGCTTGAGCTGGGCAGTTTGTTTTAGAAGAAATTATTATAAAATGAGTAACCAATAGGTTACTCATCTTAATCCGAGAACTTAATTTAAGAAAGATAAATTACTAGATGATCTCTGAATCAGTTGTAATATTGTATAAATAAAAAAATAAAAAAAAAAAATTAAATTTTTTTGAAGTCCGATTATAAATATTTCCGTGCGGGTAATGTAATGCCTATGTAATAAATTGCCTAACTATTAGGCTTTCAAAGCCACCACGATAAGATTTAGTGATAAGGAAGCACTATGATTTACCAAACTTTCAATGAGAAACCTTTAGGTCAATAAATTTTGTTGTGATGCGGGGTAAATCCTAGAGATTTCGACGTGGTTTCATTTTAAACATTAAATAGCACAATTAAAAGGCTGTGAACAAGTCACGGTAAGAGATATAGCAAATGAGATGTACCATGAATTAACAAGCTTTCAGCGGATAAACTTAATTCATTAAATTTTTTGTGTTAGAACTGCTTTGCAATATATTATACGGGTTCTTACCTATAGAGATTTCCACGCGGTTTCATTGTATATATTAGGCCTATCTTATAAGCTTTCAAAATATCATTGTAAGATTTAGGGCTTTGAGTGGCCCCTTATAACAAACTTCTTGTTAATTCATATAATATTCTATAGAATGAAAGCGCATGGAAATCTCTCGGATCGGACGCGTATACCGAACTACACAAAAAAATTTTTTGAGTTAAGATTTTCCATTGTTGAAACATATTCAATTGAATAAGTTTACTTTTAAATATTTTAATGCGATTTTCAATCTCTGTACATGTAAATTAAATTTTACCAAATAATTTGGGTCTCAAATCACAAAACAATAATTAATTAATCTTTTAAATAAATGAAAAAAATGATTGTCAGTTTTTGACATTTAACAAGGTGTCGAACGAACCCTTTTTTTTTCAAAGCGAGATTTTCCAAGAAAAAATGTATGCGCGAACGATGGGTAGAAACTGTACGCTTGAATATGTACGCTTTTCTCGAATATGTGACAAACTAAATTGTTTGGTGGTTATTATTTCCTTGCCGTGTCCTTTTCTGTACATTATCTGATGCAAAAGGCGGAGAAACCTACACAATCGACACAACATTATAATTTTTAAAATTATTACAACCCATTCGTAAAACTTTAAATTACCATCGTACATATTTACCAAATTTTTTGTTACGCCTATTTGAGAGTGCCCAGGCTCCGAAAATTTTGTTGAATCTCAACGATGTGAGGGTGTTTCTCCATAACTTTAAATAGCAAATTTCGTTATCTGGTTGCAATTCTGCGGTGTGTAAGAATCGGATCAAATTATGTTTCTGAGAATATTAAATTTATCAGCAACAAATTAATCCAATATTTTAATAGTAGGTGATATCGCACAGAACGTAGATTAATTTAAACTGGTCTGTTATAGTTATACCTGATGAAAGAAATTAGAAACTTCAGTCCGAGGTAAACTAAACACATTTTGTCGATTACAGCAGAATAATACAGTTAAGTGGTCTGTTAAATTGCGATCGGCGTTCCTATTTGTTTTTGTCATCTGATTGTTCTCTTGGCGTATTTATACTCAATTCGGTTTCTTAATCTTACCTGATAGAGGCCGCTCTGCAATAATGTGTACCCATAATAGGAAAACTTTTGATGTGGTCTCTTACTTGGTTAGTTTTTTCTTCCGGAATCTTACATTTAATGTGCTTGGTACGTATTACACAATTTAATTTTTTTTCATTACAAACAGTTTTAAAAGCAACGAAAATTTTAATGGCACAGATTGCCTAAAAATAAATCAATTAAATATTTTGGAGTTTGACTACCAGTGGTAAATTAGGATTTTTTCCCAAATATTCTCGGGGGGTACCAAAGTGGCATACGTACTTACAATGAAAATTGATGAAAACAAGAGACGTTTTTGTAATATTTTCAAAATCAGACAATGTCATTGAGAGTATGCAATGTGATCTTTTTAAAAACACTTATAATATTCTAAGAATGTTTTTCCATTATTCCAACCCAGAAAATGAGGAAATCACAGACAATAAAAAATGATTTGTAAAACTATTCCGCTTTTGAAATTTTAGGAGTGGGTTAGCAAACCCACCCAGTAAAATTTTTTTGTACTCAATTTTAACCATCTGATTATATATCAGTTGACGATTATTAATTCACTTAGCATGGATTTTATTTACTAAATATTATGGTTAAAGTAACTACGGAGAAGTTGAGGAAATCAAATTCCCAGTAGGCCTGGCATAAGTGCATCTGTGCTCGACAGTATTATTTAAAATTTCCTGATTTTTTTGGAATAAAATGATTTTTTTTATAACAAAATTTGGCAATTTGTCATCGATCTCATGAGGCTAAATCAAAAGTTGTTAAGTGGGGATACTCGAGGTGTGATTTCCTGATGTTTAATGACGAAAGACTCATGACTATTTGTTGAGTTAGTTGAATGTGGTTGAGAGGGTGTAATTTAAAATAATCTATTTTTTTAATGTTGAAACAGTTCCAATATCGAGCGTGTTAATAAAGCTTACTTAACCATTTCAGAGTAACGACAACCAAAACAGTTAAATTTTGAGAAGATGCCATATTTGGTAAAGAACAATCAAAGGGAAATGGACGAATAACGGGGATACCACTAAATGAAATCTTTATTTTATTAAATAATCCTAAAATTCGAGGTTATACTTCTTTGGTCTTTTTAAACCTCCGCCACTTTAAAAAATTTGTCTAGCTCATAGCGTGAAGTAGATTTATGGTATCATTAAATATTATATTTATTTTGAAGATTACGCTATTCAACATTTGAGACTCAAACCAACATTAGCATCATAACCTACGCATTAAAATTTCCTCAATAACAATGTTATCTTAATTTGGTTATACTGAAGTTAACAGAAAGTCGGGCAGGAAAATTTCACCATTATCGAAATTTCAGCAGAAAATGGAGCTGAAAAAAATACTCTATCGTCATATAATACTACATTATCGACAGCTTAGCCAAAATTTCCATAAAGCTGCATTATCGACAACATCTTAGAAGATAACGCAATCTAGAAGAGATTTAACAAATAAACTAAATATTCCAATACATTTTACAATCATATTCAAATCAATTCTATAATGTAAATTGATAAAAGTAAAATTAACTTACCAATAATTAATACATTCAACGTATTTTAACAAATGTTAATTTTGCCTATTTATTAATCTAAATAATTAATTACTCGGGTCTAAAACAGAATAACGTATCCGTACACGAACATAGCTGGCGTTATTCATATGTCGTATAAATGGGCTATATATTTAGGATTGGACTTAAAAACAGAATACCCATGGAAAATATCAGATCAAAGCTTCCAATTTCAGATCAAATTGTCTATGTTCGACTCGCGAATTTCACAAGCAAATTTCTAAAAATTTCCGGAAGCCTAACTATGATTCCTCATTTGACCAAGAATTTCTTAATGAGTATTTTATTTTAAGCCCAAGCCTTAAAACATACGCTGCTTAGACGAAAAATAATAAACGCGTGATGCACACATTTTTGAATGTATATCGTTTCACGAGAAACTGAAATTTCAGACATGGTATATAAACTTATAAGTTTAGAATGCTGACACGGAAAACGCCACTCTAGCGAATTTTCATAAATTGAACGTAATTTTGAACGCACATTTTAATTTACTAACGATTTGCTTATTTAAAGTTAAATATTGCTAAAAATAATTGTATTGGTTCTTCTTAAAATTGATCGGCAATGCAGATTTCGGCTGCATTTTTTACTAACTTCAGTGAGTTCATAAGTCTAAACATTTATAGATTTTATGTTAACTGTACATATAAAAATAGTATAACTACAATCTGCATTATCTACCGTTTAATTTTCAATTGATACTTCTCGACTGACTGGTGTGTTTTGTTATAATGTTCAGAAAAAGTCAGTTTTGATAACTCAATCATTCTTGATATCAAGTTAAAATAACACGTGCGTTATATTTTTAAATATTACTTAAAATATGTATAAAACGGAGCGGTAATCTTAATGTTCAATCTAAATCACTCCATAAATTTTATTGATTTGAGATTTTCAAGCAACATTCTGAATACAAGCAGCAACCTATTGAGCCTTCGTTCTTTTCCAATCACTTAAGTATAAAATAGTTGGTATTTTCTTTCAATTTTCACTAAAATGCAAATTCTATGACCTGAATCTAAATAATCGTTTTAAATTATTTGCACTGGCCCTCAAGTCAAATTCACAAAATCTCGTATAATAAAAAAAAATCTCAATTTTTCCAATCCTATTGTTATACAAAAGAAATTCAATTTTTTTTCTTCTCGATATACTTTAACGTTTTTTTATGGATAGATTTAAATTGAAATTCACTTAAAATTGAAAATAGAAAACGATCTATACATCGACTGTACAACAACAAAATAAAATTATATGTTGGAAGAAAAACATCGACAATATAACCAAATAACACACAACAGTAAATAAAATATCGAATACAGTAGGACAAAAGCTTTGAAATATAAAAAAAAGTCTACAATTATTATTATTATTTTGTATTATTTGTTATATACCAAGGACTCGATACATGTACAAGCAAAATGTCTACAAAAATACGGAATCCTTCTGTAAATCAACATAATATAAAATCCATTAAAAATCTCAATTCATACTGTATATGCCGTATAAATACAGACGGCTCAAAATAGGGAGAATACATCTATGGCAAGAAAAGAATTATTTCAATATGTTGTATTTGACTTTTCTTAGCTTACAAGAAAATATAAAAAAAGCTCAACGTAAAAAATATATATAAATAGATTTGTATTGTGTAACAAAGAGACAAACTGAGCTTTTGATGAGCTTTTCCGTTTCAATGTTAATATTTATTCGGTCTGCACAAAAAAATGATAAATTGAGTTGGTAGCACATGCAATGATTACGTAACTAAGCAAACAATACAAACCACACCATATACATACATAAATTATGTATTAATAATCACACTTTACACAAAAATTGTAAAAACAGTTTTGTATTTCCTAATTACCTTAAATATTGCCATTAAATTACCATACTATATACGTTTATGCCAACCATGACTAAACAAACTATAATACCCAACCTGATTATATTTAAATTACACCCTTGTATCAATACTGTGCGCCCCTTACGCCCCTCGTTCGTGTCGTGTACATTTTGTATAGTGTAATGTACACAAAAAAGCACAAAAATATCCTAATTATAATTTAATAGTAAAAAAAAAATATTATTATTATAAAAATGAACTCAATTTTGGTTGAAACCCAGTCCCCAGCGTGCGCCCGCGTTTTGTTCTTGTTATAATACTCGTAAAAAATTCTACATGAAGGTACACAATTTGCTGTGTGTGTGTACAGATATCGTAAATTAATTATTTTAATCTTACAAAGTATATACAACAACTACTGTATACTAATACACTATATATAGTAGTACACACGACACACCAAAAAAACGCTTAATTTCTTTTAAATATTAAATTCATTTTTCCATTAGTAGACACAAAATGGTAGGAAAATTATACCAAGAGTACGTCGTATTCCACCAGTCCTATATACCGAGTGGTATGTATAACGTAAACTTGTTGAATTAAAACAACAAGTGTTTCATTACTATTTAAATAAATTTTTTTTGTGTGGTTTTAATTCTATTAAAATTTATTTTATGATATCCAAAAACAGCAAAAATTGAACAAGAAACCAAACCGAAATAAAAAATTTATAATTAATAGTTTTATACGAATATATAGACAAAAAATTTAGTTTTTTTTTATTAAATCTGCATAATCACGATACTCTACTCATGTACTATGATAGTCTGTATATAGACATAGTACATAGACGAGTATCATGATTTATTTTTTAAGTTTGATTATTTTTGTGATAAAAATATGAATTTTTTTATGCTGTCTGAAGTTGATTTGAATATTAAGTACTTAAAATTCAAAAACAATAACAGCAACAACAAAAAAAATATTGGGTTATAATGATGGCTTAGTTAGCAGAAATTTTGAAATTTATGTTATTTCACTTATTTAGTTATTATTAGGATTATTAAATTAATGAACTGCGATCTAATCGTGTTTCCCTTGTGCTATGTTTTTCTGAAGAGGGGAGATATTTTTGAGGTTATTTAATAATTAAATGATTTAAGCTTGTTTTATGGAGAGTAAGTCCTTTTAGTCGCTGACACTATGCGCTCAATCAATACTATAAGAGGTTCACTAGAAGATTCTATATATCTATCAACAAAATTCTTTAACTTAGCTGTTCCAATTTAATTATATTGGTATCGGTTTTTGGCGGCCACTCACCTGGAAAAAGAAGAAAATATGTATTAGATAACAAATAAATTAATAAAACACTATCATATTAAAATTTTGAGAGGGGAGGGATGTAGGTGATAAATAAATTAAATGAAAAGGGAGAGATGTAGATAATAAAAAAATTAAATTTTCCAAACTTTTCGCTTCACATAAAGATTTATGTGACCGGTGTGAAGTATTTAACGCTAATAAAAAGTGTAGTTACACTTTTTAACGAAAACTGTAGAGTCAAAAAGTGTAGTTACACTTTTTATCAAAAACTGTAGCTGGAAAAGAAAAAAAAACAGTTTGAAATGCGAAACACGTGGTTTAAAGAAAATTATGCATTAAAAATAAACAATAAATATTGAGAATCATACTTTATAAAAAAATTGTTAAAAGTATTTTAATTCAAAAAATCATCGGAACAATGGTTGCCAAGTGTGGAGTTTAGTATTTTTAACTTAAAATGGTATCTGGAGTTTGTAGAAAAAAACTCAAGGCAATCTGGATGTTGTGATTGGCGGTATGGCCCTACACGTGGAAGCATCTTTGGTCAAATTTACTTAATTCTTTATTAATTCAAAAAATCATCGGAACAATGGTTGCCAAGTGTGGAGTTTAGTATTTTTAACTTGAAATGGTATCTGGAGTTTGTAAAAAAAAACTCAAGACAATCTGGATGTTGTGATTGGCGGTATGGCCCTACACGTTGGAACATTTTTGGCCAAATTCACTTAATTCTTTATTAATTCAAAAAATCATCGGAACAATGGTTGCCAAGTGTGGAGTTTAGTATTTTTAACTTAAAATGGTATCTGGAGTTTGTAGAAAAAAACTCAAGGCAATCTGGATGTTGTGATTGGCGGTATGGCCCTACACGTAGGAGCATTTTTGGCCAAATTCACTTAGTTCTTTATTAATTCAAAAAATCATCGGAACAATGGTTGTCAAGTGTAGAATTTAGTATTTTTAACTTGAAATGGTATCTGGAGTTTGTAAAAAAAACCCAAGACAATCTGGATGTTTTGATTGGCGGTATGGCCCTACACGTGGGAGCATTTTTGGCCAAATTCACTTAATTCTTTATTATGTCAAAAAATCATCGGAACAATGGTTGCCAAGTGTGGAATTTAGTGTTTTTAACTTGAGATAGTATCTGGAGTTTGCGAAATTGTTCAGTCAGTAACAACAAATTGTGGGCGATATGACTTGGGCATATTTTTGACGACAAATTTCAGAAATTGTTGAATTGTGTCAACGCCATGGCTCAAAGAAATCATTTCACCAATAGGCAATAAATGTAAACATAACATCCAGATTGTCTTGAATTTTTTTTTACAAACTCCAGATACTATCTCAAGTTAAAAACACTAAATTCCACACTTGGCAACCATTGTTCCGATGATTTTTTGAATTAAAATACTTTTAACAATTTTTTTATAAAGTATACATATAAACTTATTTTTGTAGTACTTTGATTCTCAATATTTATTGTTTATTTTTAATGCATAGTTTTCTTTAAACCACGTGTTTCGCATTTCAAACTATTTTTTTTTCTTTTCCTGCTACATTTTTTGATAAAAAGTGTAGCTACACTTTTTGAGTCTACACTTTTCGTTAAAAAGTGTAAATACACTTTTTATTAACGTTAAATACTTCACACCGGTATTTATGTGTACTTCACATGATTCTTTCTATAGTAGAACTACTGGCCAAAGAAAAAAGTAACAACAATTCCTGTATCAGTGTGAATCTCAACTAAAAAGACAAAAATCGAATTCGAAAGAAGATGAACTAACAACAATTTACGTCATCGTAAATATATAATTTTTGTATGAATATTGTGACACTATCGTATCACAAATTTTTATTATCTTTCTAGTGCAGTTGGGCGTAAACACGTTTTTACAATAAACGTGTAGAAATGTATTATAAATTACAAAAGGTTCGTGTATTTTCCAAAAATATGTAAAATATACTTAAAAACGTTAAATCTCTCAAAAATAATTAAAAAATATTGAATGTTTACTAAAAAGTGTGATTATAATTATAAATAACATCATAAATTACAATCAAAAACTTTATTATAGTTAATCATAATTATTTTTCACATTTAGACATTAAGAAAACAATAATCATCTATCCTTTTACAATGCTATATGTTTTCGTCCTCCAGTTTGTACGAATATGTGCAATAAATTATAAATAAATTTCACATATTCGTACGCAGAATTGCACTCGATTCCAAAACAGATGACAACAAAAATTTGAAGTGGGTCCAATTCTCGGTTCGCTTCTTAACAGTTTGGGTGGCGAACTTATCACATCTGGATTAAAAATGAATGTAGCGCGGGAGTTTGTTTGCTCAAAGAATTGAGTGATATACTAAGAAGTCGCTTGAATAAAAATAAGGTCGAGCGGAATTTGGTTACTTTCATCTGAATGGGCGCTTGGCACCGTTGAAAATTTGAAGATTTGTTTGAGATCGAAGTAATAATGCAAATGGTTGGATGAAGCTGTCGCAAATGCAGATGGCTTGGTTGAAATGGAAGCATGCCTCATCCGCATGGTCACGTATCAGCTTAATTTGGATGAACAGGAAAACCAAGATAGGTGCATTTAATGGAGTAGTATCAGTTCTAATGAAATAATATAACGATAAACTTAAGGATAATTTGTCATCGAGGATGGATACGCCCAAGAAAAATAAAACTCTTCATGAAAAAATAAACAGAACCATATACAAAATCGAACATTTTTTATTTTAATCAAACTCAATATGTTCACAAAAAATTACAATAAAATAAATTAAAGATTAAATGGGAATGACTTATAATTATAAATTATTCAGACAATTTTTCGCTAGCCACTTTTTGGCTACTTTGATTTCATTTCATTGAATAACACGTGCGGGTCCGGTTTATTAAATTTAAGTCGCTTGCTTGTTTAATTTAATCGCCTGGGCTTTCGGTTGCGCCTTGATTTGACTACAAAACTGTATTATCGACCATTTCTACGGTTTGCGTAAAAAAATGATTGATATTTATTCGATTAGATTCCAGCCAAACAGGCGATTGTGTTTTGTACTCACAATCGGTATACCGCTAAAAGAGACTCAATAATTTTTATGGCGTTCATTCGTGGCCAATGCCGTTCATTTAAGTCAACCCATCGCTAAACTTATTCAATTTATAAATATATAAAATTTCAAGACAATCACAATAATTTGTATGATAAAACTCTAGAAGTAATATAATTGTTTATCCTTACGTTGCCCCAGATTTCACAAATCACATGATTTTAAATCAATGAAATATCTGCTACTAATCTGATTATTATCTGATTAAAAATTCTATAGTGCCTGGCGATATGCATTTTAAATAGAGTCTTTAGTAGTACAGTGTTGAATATATAATAGTGTATAGGACGGAGGGTTCGTTTCATTCCCCCTTCCTAACGCGGTGTGAACAAGATCACAATAAGCAGCTGGAAACCTCTGATGTGATAGTTTTTATAACGAAACTTGCATTTCGTTACAAGAATTAATACGGTATTCCATGTGTACAAACATTAAGGGGTGTTTCTTGTACAAATGTTTTTCTTTCAAAAGAGTATTTTTTTAAATCTCTGTGCGTGTAGACTAAATGTCCGCAGCTTCTCTACAGCCAAGAAAAATTGACTGGTTGAATTAAGAACTCTGACATAATGAGAAAAGCTTAGATATGGAACTTCAATATGTAAGCTTTTCTCATTATGTTAGAGTTCGTAATGATTTGTGGCCGAAACCGGTCTTCCTAATAAAACTATTGCTTCCATATAATCATTTTCGTTTTCGGCAGATATTTTGAAAATAACGTCATTTACTAAAAAAAAACAATTAAGAACTTAAAGGTTCTAAATTAATTTTGCAATAATAACGGCAGGTTCAGATCAATTTTCTAAAATTGAAGCGGAAATGACGGTTTGTAACCAAAAAGTGTTCGATACCTGCACAGGCGGATTGGCAGAGAGGAGTGAAACTTTCTTCATATCTAACTTGTTTTCATAATTCGGGAGATTGCAGTGATGTTGGGCCATAATCGGTCCATCGGAAATGACAGCTTCCATAGGAGCATTTTAGTTTTTTGTAAATATTTTGAAAATGAAGTCTTATTTCACGAAAATTTGATACCGCCAATCTGTGTACCAGGTTTTGTAATGATGTTGAAAAGTTAAGCATTTACAAAAAATGATAATGAATTAAATTAAAAGGTTCAAATAAATTTAGAGATTAAATTTCACCGATACTGGTTTTTAATTATACAAGACAGTTTTACCAAAACTCCAGTAAGTTTATTTTCTCGCTTAGGAAAATCGGGTGTTGGTCACAACATATGCACCCGTTCATTTTTCTAATTAATTTTTGATATTTTCTTGATCAACGATAATGAACTAGGTAGTAGTTATACCTTAAAAGACAAGGAAGCTTTAATATATTTAAATCCGTAAACTGTGTAAATCTTTCACATAAATAATATATTTATATTTTATTATTTAATTATATTATTATTATTATTATATCAACACACGAGAGTTTAAGGGAAGATTGTAGATATAACATTTTTGATCAAAAGGTAAAATATTTTTTTTATAGAAAGTATTATTATGGATTTAATGTCCTTTTAAGGTCATTAATGACGCTCTTTTCATTCACGTACATACTACCTATTCACACAATATACTCCCTGCACATTGCAACCCATACACTCACATAAATGTGAGTGTGAAAATCTCTCTCTGAAAAAAACCGATATGCTGACATCCGGAAAATGTAGTGATGGTGCACGCGCATCAATAAAGGTGGCAACAATACAAACGTATAGGGTGCGCGGCCCTCTTTTGATTCATTTTAGAACTAGAGGTTATTTAGCCGCTAATAGCTCTAATGTTATCTGAGAAATTCAGTACTATACGTCCAGTAAAATAAATGTGTCGATATACGCCTGATCAACGTTGAGCTATATTGCAAACTTATTTTCAAAGTAGTGAGCCAGTTTTTGCCAAAAATTACTTTTTTCCAACGAAGCTCATTTTACCTTGGTGGTTATGTGAACTAGCAAAATTGCCGTATTTTGGACACAACAAATTCACAAATGACAATTGATATCCCATACACCCTAACCGAGTGAATGGTATGGTGCAATGATAAAGCCATTTTTTGAAAATGACAAACTAGCCGCACTAACAATCAATGGCAAGCGTTATCGTTATGTTAACTGACTTTTTATTCCCACTCATTTAGCGCCACTGCTCACTCAGCCAACGATACAATTGATGTCTTGTATCGACATTTTAAAACGAACTAAAAGTTTCCGGACCCTTTTTTGGCGACCAATAATGGATCATATGAAGATCGAAAATTTATTGGTAACGAGCGATAATGTAGCATATCGCAGGAGAACAATAAACGGGTCGAATTTATAAATCCATAGTTGTAATCGACAGACTAAAACTCGCTAATAGAAAATCCAAAATTAATGATTCGACGCTTCCAAATGTATAGAATATTCTTTCACTGTAATTAATACCGATATTTGTTAGGTTTGAATCTTCGCTGAATATCAAATGGTCGTATTATTATTATTTTATGAAAAACTCGAAATGTTTGATTTTTTCACAAAGATGTTGTACACAAGTATTAAAATAACAAGTCAGTTTTGTAATTTAAACAACCAACAGACAAAATTGTTAAAAAGTAAAATTTCATATAATTTTTACTATTTTGGGTATATTATAAAACCAATTTGCCCCACGGCAATTGGTTTTAACCAAACACCCTGTACATATGTCGATAACAAAGCGGTCAAATACATCGCCCCAACTGTATAATATCCCAAATCAGGACACTCTGTATATATTTAATTCACATATGTATTATTGCAGCCATGTATAGTGGTTCTGTAATCAATCAATGATGACAAAATGATTCGTATAGCGCCATATATAAATTCATCTAATGCCGATCATTATATAAAACACAGAACATAATCGTTATCCTGTTGATTTCCCTCCCAGTATGTTACATGCCATGTATGTCTTTTCAACAAGAGTATATGTGTGTTGTTGTCTTCCTTTAATTTTTTTTTTTATATATAAATACGTATAATTTATTTATATCGATTAATAATTCTCATGTAAATCCAGGGAGGATTATTGGTTTAGTACATTACTATTTAATTACATTTAGGGATTGAATATATGCTATACCATGTGATTATTATTTTTTATTTTTTTCAAACATATATAACTAAGTATAACATATAGGTATCATAATACACGTATGCGATATAAATGCATGCAACAAATTTTCAAAAATAATTACGAGCATGAATATGTTGTAGATAGAGGAAATTTTATTTAAAAATTTAAATCATTTTAAAAATTAATCAAATAAAATAAAATTATGCGTTTCATGTTGCAATTACTAAAATTAATTTTAGAGGAGGGCGCATATTTTTAGGTGTGCAAACACTCGAGCGTAGTTAATTTTTGATTACAACATGATAATCATAATTACATTAATTTTTTATTTTTTAAATATTGCGATATTAATCTAATTTATTTGATTTATTTTTAAATTACATTTTTAAATGAATTTCGATTTTAATTATTTATGTCTGTCTGTTTATTTCCGGAATATTTTTAACTATAATTCTTTGTCATGTAAACATCAGATCAAGAACAAAAATGTGTGTAATTATGCGTGCAGCAAGCATCTAGCTTTGTTAGTGTTCTAACCAAAATAAATAATTTTCCATTCAACCCCGCATCTAAAATTTTCCATAACAAGAAAATAAATTAAATAACATTTTCAGGATTAATATATTTTTTAAATTTATAGCAAGGCTAAGCACAAGTAGATTTATTGTTTTGTACCCAGTACATAGAGCGGGCGAGAGTACATAAAATACAAAAATGAAAGCGTAACATTTTTCTTTTATTTTCACATAAATAATAATTAAATTATTATTATTATTATAATTATAATACAAAATATTAAATATTTATTATTATTACGATTATTACTACTGTGTAATAGTCACAAAATATGTACAAACAATTTTCGCAAAAATGAAAACACCAACAAAACATAATGTAATTCAATTAAATGAAAATACATAATACAAGAAATTAAATTGGACTTTTATGTAAAAAAAATAAACATCATCTGTAAGTGACACATTTCCAGTTTTTCCATTTTATTCCTAATTTTTTTTTATTTTTTTTATTTTATTGTGGTGTTGGTATAGGCAAACAAAAATGTCCTTGGTATGCAAATTATGATTGCTAAGCAGGGTTGCTTTTAACGTTCTTTCTATGGTATCAATATTTAAGGTTCACCGAAAATTCTACCGACAAACAATTCATATTATAAAACTAGGAATAAAGCAGAGATTTTCTGTTTCAGCTAACCGCATAGGGTAAAACGTCTAATAATCAGCTACTCACCATCAATACGACAATGGGCCCGATTCTCGTGGCATATTATGGGGTCGACTCCGGGATTTAAGATTATGTTATTATTATTATTTTTTTTAATACGGAATTAATATGGAATTTGTACCAATAGGGAGCCGGGAAATAAGTTAACATAACAGCAATTTTATGCCACGAGAGTTCGGCCCAATCGCTGTTATTATATTTTATTTCCCCGTGTTCTATTGGAATTTGTATTGAAAAAACCAAAATAAAATAACATGACATACAATTTTAGATCCCGGAATCGACCCCAATAAAAATATTTTTAGTTTTTTAGTCATGTTACAAACAGATATGGCCTTGGCAACGTCGACCACCTGTGGACAATGTTTAAAACTACAGTAGATCGGATAACACGAAATTGAAAGGACCCTTAACGTGCAAAAATGTATACACTAAAAATGTGCGGTTTACTGGCTGACCATCTTCGGAAGATTTTGGAATTGTAAACCAAGAATGGCGAAAACAATTTGCTATAGTAACAGGCGTAGCAAGTTTCTTTGCGTGGCGTAACATGCAAAACGCATCTAAGACTGACACCTGTTTCAAATCTTCCTTAAGCTCAATACTTGCTAAATATTTTTGAAGGAACACCTTTTTTAAAAACACTTTTAAATTCTTAATGATTCCGTGATCACAAGGCTGTATTACACTGGAAAAATTAATCTGGATCTTCGGCTGTGCTGGACAATTAACTATAATTAAAACTACCTTTCTCTTTAATTTTAAAAGTTTTTATCTAACGATTTCAACCAACATGAAAATAAGTCCGCTGTCATCTAGACTTTTTTATTTGATTTTAAAACATCTCGGACTTCGAGACTTTCCAATAACCATCAGAGGAAGTTATTCTGTTCCATCGGAATTACAACAAACAAGTACTGTGATTTTGAAATCGTGCTTGTTTAAACCAAAGCAGAAATCCCGTATTTAAATCTTTATATTTTGGTAAACGCAAACGTTTACCGGCTTCCTTCGAAATTACCGAAATTGTTGATTAAGTAGAGTTTGGAATCTCAAATTCTTTACAAATTTTGATCGATCGCGATCAACATTTTCCAGAATTTCATTTTTTTTTACCGTTAAAGCGTTTTGTTTTTTATTTCCGCCAGCCATGCTTTTGCTTATTAATCACTAAAGAAGCGACAACAAATTTAAAGAATTCTAGAGAACACAATTATTTAGACAACAAGAATAATTTTATATCTCACTCACCAAACTAACACAGTCTAACTAACAACAAAACTAACCCCGCGAACGTCACCAATAAATTCAATTTTATGATTTCAAACAGAAACCATTTTACGTTTAACGAGAACAATTTAGTAACAAAATTTAATTTCGGGGAATTCCCTAAAACTGAACGATATTTTTTGTTTTATGAAAGCACAGGTGTTCAATTATAAAATTCGTCTTAAACGAATATTTCATTACTAATTTTATATAAAGGGACTGAAAAATTTGTTCGCGTTAAATGAAAATTCGTGTTATGTTAATTCGTCTTAAGCGAAAAATTTCATACTGAAATAATATGAAAAAGCTAAGAATTCAACTACTTGTACTTTAATTCATGCCAGAAGCATTTACATGATCTACACATTTTTCTTTTTTCCCTTTTCTTATTCTTCTAAACAGAAAAAAGGAAAATGTCAATTATTCTGCGGCAGCTGACGCATTATTTTCTTAAATATATGATGAGAGTGGATGGGGGATAATTCAGTGGCAACAACCAAAAACCACTTAAGTTGACTTACGTGAGAAATGATATTGTTTTAAATTTGAATTCCTCAATATCGATTTCATATACTGCCAAAATTTCAGAAGTCTAGTTTCAGTTCAGAAGCACTATGAATAAATTAAATATAACAAAAACAATAACCACTTAAGTATGATATTATGAATTGTGATCGCAGAAAAAACACTTAAGTTGCACAATTAAATTTTTTTTGACAAAGTTGACCTAAGCGTTTTCACAGTATGAAAATAATTAGTTTTTTCGAGAAAAAAATTTGAAACAAAAACTTATGGGTGAGTTAAGTGATTTTGAAAACAAAAATTTTGTGTTTTTGTTTTAATTAAGTGAAGTTACGTGTTTTTTTGGAAAAATTAAATCGTAAAGTAAAAGTGTAAAAGTAAGTTGAGTTAAGTGCTTTTTAAAAAAACATCTTTAAATTTATTGTTGGTTTAAGTGTTTTTGTTTTAAATTAAATTTTTTAACCTATCTTCAACGCTACTGTTTTTGATATCAGCATGTATCATCGTAAAAAATTAATGTTGGCCATGGCCAAAAAGGATCGTATAAATCAACAAACATGTCAGCGATCCCCACCTAAACTAAAAACATTTCAAATTGGCACCATGAAAAACGATTTGAATGGAGCGAATGTTACCGAGACCACCGAGCAAGATTCTTCGTTTCAGCAATTTGCTTTGCAATTATTATTCTTTCAGCGAATCCTACGAAATTTTCTGAAAATTCCAAAATATTTTCACCCCCTGTTCTCAATGAAACTGCATCGTCATTTGTCAATGGACTCTTTTTTGATCCGTCGAAATATACCGAATATCTTGCAAAGTCCGTAAACAACACGAATGATACTAATCAAATGTTAAATGCCAGCAATGACGAAGTTTTTAACGATAATGACGCGGATCCCAACTATTCTCCTGAAAATGATGATACCGAAAATGAGTCGGAGTCAGAAGATTTAATTCTAATAGGTGCGCAATTGGAAAAAAACTTAGATGAGCCAATCGTTCAAAATTTTTCGTTCCAACATCTAACTAAATCACAAACAAAGCATAGGTAAATTCAGCGAAATACTGGTAAGGAATATAAAACTCGGACTAATCGAATTGTTAAAGAAAGACTGTGCATGCCTTTAGGCAAATGCCGAAAGAATTGCTTGGGGCGTTTAACGTTGGAAAATCAAAAAAAAATTATTTGGAACATACTGGAATTTAGGTTCGTACAATTCGAGAATAATATTTCTCTCAGGTTTAATTAGCATTGAGGAACCGAAAACTCGAAGACAAATTAAGAGCATTATTCGTCCTAAAACACGAAAGTATACCTGTGTTTATTATCTCAAAATCGGGCTTGAAAATACAAATGTTTGTCAAAAATGTTTCAGGAAAAAAATGTGACGAGACAGATAATGTGTTGAAAACTGTAATTAAGAAAAAAATGTCGATGGGGGACACAAAGTCTTTATGCGATTTACGAGGCAGTGGATCGCCTAGTTCTAAAATACCCGAACCAAAAATTAACCAAGTGAAAGTTCATGTTAATAATTTTCCCAGTTATGAAAGCCACTATTCAAGACGTTATACTGACAAAAGATATTGGAATTCCGATTTAAGCATCGCAAAGATGTATAACATGTATCGACAAAAATTTGGTAATCCAATATCATTGACGAAGTACTCTGAAATATTTAATAGTAATTTAGCAAGCAATATAATATAAATGATTTTATCAATTTGTTTGGAATGTTTTTAATATTGACTACTTTTTCTGCAGGTATGAATATCAAGTTTAAGCGACCAAAATCTGATGGATGCAGCGTGTGTGAAAAATTCAGATTCAAATTTGCAACGATAATGCATTAAAAAATGAGATTACCCAAAAACAGACGTTGCATCACGAACAAGCTGATTTTGGACATATGTACTTGGAAAGTTCACTGTCATTTTATAAACGTCAACTTTGGACGTTTATCTAGTTTCCAATCAATCGTACTGCTATATGTGGGGCGAAATTGACGGCCACCGAGGAGGAAATGAGATGGCATCCTGCTTATTTGAACATTTGAATTCCCTAGATGCGAATACGGAGCATGTTGTTTTGTACAGCGCTGGGCAGAATACAAATTCAATGGTCTCATCCATGTTTTCTGTGTTTATGTGCAATAATGAAAATATAAAAATAATAGATCATAAATTTTTAATATCAGGTCACACGCATATGGAATGTGATTCCGACCACGCACTTAACGAGAGGAAAAAGAAAAAAACATCAACATACATGTGCCTCGCGATTGGTTTCAGTTTATAAGAACAGTGGGCACTAAACATAACTTTTTTTTAAATGAAATGAATAAGGATAAATTTTACGACTTCGCTAGGATTCTTCAGACCAAATTTATGTGGCGAAAAGTGGATCAAGAAAAAAATAAATTCGTTTGGCGAAATATTCAATGGCTTCGGTACAAAAATGACTTTGGAACTATTTACTACAAAAATTCATTAAGTGAAGAAGAGCCATTTACAATTCGTAACATTCGTCGCCGGGGTTGTTAATAATATAACTACAACGGATATAACGGGTGATTTTTTAAGAGCTTGAGAACTTTTTTTAAAAAAAAAACGCATAAAATTTGCAAAATCTCATCGGTTCTTTATTTGAAACGTTAGATTGGTCCATGACATTTACTTTTTGAAGATAATTTCATTTAAATGTTGACCGCGGCTGCGTCTTAGGTGGTCCATTCGGAAAGTCCAATTTTGGGCAACTTTTTCGAGCATTTCGGCCGGAATAGCCCGAATTTCTTCGGAAATGTTGTCTTCCAAAACTGGAATAGTTGCTGGCTTATTTCTGTAGACTTTAGACTTGACGTAGCCCCACAAAAAATAGTCTAAAGGCGTCAAATCGCATGATCTTGGTGGCCAACTTACCGGGCCATTTCTTGAGATGAATTGTTCTCCGAAGTTTTCCCTCAAAATGGCCATAGAATCGCGAGCTGTGTGGCATGTAGCGCCATCTTGTTGAAACCACATGTCAACTAAGTTCAGTTCTTCCATTTTTGGCAACAAAAAGTTTGTTAGCATCGAACGATAGCGATCGCCATTCACCGTAACGTTGCGTCCAACAGCATCTTTGAAAAAATACGGTCCAATGATTCCACCAGCGTACAAACCACACCAAACATTGGAGCATTTTTCGGGATGCATGGGCAGTTCTTGAACGGCTTCTGGTTGCTCTTCACTCCAAATGCGGCAATTTTGCTTATTTACGTAGCCATTCAACCAGAAATGAGCCTCAGCGCTGAACAAAATTTAACGATAAAAAAGCGGATTATCTGCCAACTTTTCTAGGGCCCATTCACTGAAAATTCGACGTTGTGGCAGATCGTTCGGCTTCAGTTCTTGCAGGAGCTGTATTTTATACGGTTTTACACCAAGATCTTTGCGTAAAATATTCCATGTCGTCGAATAACACTAACCCAATTGCTGCGAACGGCGACGAATCGACATTTCACGGTCTTCAGCAACACTCTCAGAAACAGACGCAATATTCTCTTCTGTACGCACTGTACGCATTCGTGTGGTTGGTTTAATGTCCAATAAAGTAAACTGAGTGCGAAACTTGGTCACAATCGCATTAATTGTTTGCTCACTTGGTCGATTATGTAGACCATAAATCGGACGTAAATCGCGAAACACTTTTCGAACCGAACACTGATTTTTGTAATATAATTCAATTATTTGCAAGCGTTGCTCGTTAGTAAGTCTATTCATTATGAAATGTCAAAGCATACTGAGCATCTTTCTCTTTGACACCTTGTCTGAAATCCCGCGTGATCTGTCAAATACTAATGCATGAAAATCCTAACCACAAAAAAATCACCCTTTAGCTAAATGTTACACCGGCCCTTTAAAAATTAGCAAACAAAAAAAGCGCGATCTTTTGGATTTACTACAATTTATTGACCCATCACTTCATCATTTTTATTTGAATTTGGTTGACGATAATGTGGATTACATGGGTCCATCAACAGATACAGATAGCGGAACTGATGGCGATGAGGATTAAGATGAATTTTGTTATAATTTTATAGTTATTTATTCCATTTTTTTTTCTTATGTGTGCTGACAATTTGTACCTTAAGTTAACGTTATGTATGAAACTTACTCCACAAAATAAACTTAATTTGAATTTAGATTGATAAATTGAAATGTTTTATTTTGAAAATTACTGAGAAGATTAAAAATATTTTTAAAGTTTGGAAACTTCAATAAATTGCGCTTAAAAATACCTAAATTTTTATATAATAAACGTACTCTTCTGAAAAGTTCACATTTCTGACTTAAGTGGTTCTTAGTTGTTGCCACTGAATTAAATGTGAACCAAATACATTCGAAATGAGGTTATGAAGGAAAGAGATGCTTGATGAAATCGGCTTAGGCCACCTGGAAAGTACATGAATTTATTTCCATCATCGCTTAAAGATGTGATTGGTTTTATTTATTTTGAAATTTTAAATATTTTCATCATACTAACCGTGTTCGAAGAGGATGTTGTCCAAGCTGAGCGTATACTCTCTAAAATGACACGTATAACGACATTTGTTGTAAATACGCCTTGTTTTAAAAAATCCATTTAATGGTTTTAGAAAAACTCGATTCTAACTAACCAAGAATTTAAAATCCGGCATTCCGGGTTTTTGATTTCCGGGGTTTGGGGTTTCGCTTTTCGGAAAATTGTTTTTATAAAACGGGATCCGCTGATATTTTTGAATTTGAGTGCTATTATAATATAAAGGCTTGGTTACTTATTAGGTGTGGAAAATGAAATTGGTAATCTACTTCTTTTCAGTAATCCTGGGATTTTGTTTTCCATAGGACTAATTCGTAATCATCATGACGAAATTAGAACATTTTCCTTTGTGAGCGTGTATTTAGCTGATTGTCTATCAAACACATCTATTTATGCGCATGTAATTACAAATAACTCAGGATTTAAAGCGATAAATATCTTCATATCCGATATTTTGTTCTGGAGCAGAAATACTCGTACATATTCTCAAATTTTTAATATTAAAATCAAAATTGAAAATAATGCAAATAAATATCAAAAGTTTAAATAAAATGATTTAACTTAATCCTGTGAAGTCTATTGGGCCAATTCGTTGATGCACTGAAAAGCGTTGTGAGCGAAATCAAATTTTATAAAAAACATAATGATCCCTGACCTGGCACCCTCTTTCTGAATGCGATACGAGAACGAGAGTATTATTTCAATCAAATATGAATCTAATATTCTGGTTTTCGTATCGTATTTAGAAAGAGCCACTGATTTGTCTGGATTCGTTAGACACTAGGTATTAATTGAAAATAATATGTAGTTGAATTGAATAAAAATGTGTTGGTCACTGAACTGACAAATATTTTTTTCGTGCATAAATTAGCGGATGTATTTTTTCCATAAATATAGTGAGCCAATAAAATATAAACCAGGTACATTAGGGTGAGAACAAATTGGATGTTGGAAATGGATGCTAAATTAAAATTTTTATTTGTGGTCGAATTTTTTAGTGTGTTCATCATACTAATGTATGTCATGAGGATGTTGCCCAGAGTGAGTCACTTTACATCACAAGTTCAATAAAAGGCGAATGTTGTAAAATCGCGTTCTTTTACGCCCAATGAGAATGAGTTGAGAACCAAAATATAAACTTATTTTGCCCCTTGCATAATAAGATGCGATTACCTATTAGCTAGACAGCAACTTTTTCAGACTATTAATGTAAAATAACGTAAAAATAATGAGAAACTTTAGATTTTAATATCATTTCTTAGGTTGTCGACGTTGTCTACATTCTTGACGTCAGGGATGCAGAAAATTGCTGTGTAATCTACGTGATAGGTTACGTGCTGACCACTGCGAAGATTACATTGTGTAATCTACCTCGCCCAACCCTGCTTTTCATAAGTTAAAGAGGAATTCGGCCAAACCTAATTCAGTATTAAGTGACTAAAACCATCAAGTTTCGCTCACTAGTCATTATGATCCAGAGTCGAATAGAATACATTTTAGTACCTGTTCTCTGACGAACCTAGATAAATCAAGCTCAGTTCCTTTGCTTGTTATAGAAAAACAATATGACATTGACTCAAACCATCATAGCTCCACTTTATACGCAAATTAGTTTCATACTGATACGAGCGGTAGTCAATATGATTTCGTGTCGAATATAATGGTTTTAAATACTGGTCTCTGACGAACGTAAACAGATTGGGATGTCGACTAGTTATTTTCAGGCATCAATGAACTGGCCCACTTTTGTTCATAGAGCTAAATAAAATCAGGCAATTTTATTTAAATTTACAATTTAATATTTATTAAAAAATATTAATTAATTATATTAAATATTGAAAATGTCACAAGCCGACTGAATTAAAATGACAAAAATTATGAAATTTATATTTGTAGCTGAAATTCTAAACTGAGATCTTATTGCAATTTCAGTATTGCCCAATGATTTTTATTTATAACTGCAGTAGTTTGGGTACCAAAAAGTAGTAAAGTAAATACACGTTAAATATAGGGGAAAGAGAAAATAATATTAGTTATTATTTAGAATTCCCAATGACCAATCATCCATATCTATCGGAGGCGGAGGGTCTCCTTCTGTATTATTATTATTATTTTTTTAAATATAATTCAAGTAAAAATAAGCAAGGATATCGAGCTGCTTAACCACTGAAATTAGAATTAGATGAAATTTTGAAATCAAAAAAATCTTTTTGTAAAATAACATTTTTTTTTCTTTTACTTAGTAAAAAAAGTTTAGCAATCATTAAAAATTTTAACCTCAAAATTTTTGCAGGTTTAAATGGATTCGCTATATCACCGAAGTCAAAAGAAGCTTCCCAGAAATCTCAAAAAGTGTCCCATTTTTTCACCCCAGATATGATTTATCTGATCGGGCTAAAACTTTATACATATATTTTTTTTTTTTTCATAAATAAGAAGATCGCAGTGATTTTTGGCCGAACTCGCCGAAATATTTGAAGAAGTATATCATTTACAAGAAAACCGATTATAATGTAAAAGTAACTCTAATTAAATTTTGCGACAATACCGTTCTAGATCAGTTTTTCAAAGTTTAAACGAAAAGGACGATTTTTCGACCAAAAATCATTTTTCAAGAAAAGTTCGACCTGAACCCTGACGGACTGATTGATCGGGATGAAACTTCATGTCAAGCTATTTTTATAAATTGGGAGTACAGTTGGTCATTTACGCGTCATCTACAAACTTTTAAGTGATCGTGTTGGCAAATCATCGACAACATCGACTACTCATTAGACAATGTCAACAACTACTTTTAGTCCACGCCAGTTGTGATTGTATGATCCACATATTTTGAACTTCTGTTAACGAAACTTTTGGTTAATGGAAATTATTATTACTATAAAATATATTAGTAAGCAACTTATACTTATGCTTTGTGCCTTAATCGACTAAACTAACTAAACTAAACAAAAATACGAAGATTCTGCTATTGACCACTAGTTGGCAGCCGAAAAGTTAATTTACGAGGTAACTTTTCAGTGACATTTCATTATACTGCGAGAAGCAAAGAGCTAAGCAAGCTAAAAAAATAGAGAAACGTCACTATTCAATTCGATGTAAGTTGTATCTTATTTATTTCGAACTATTTTATATTAATTTCTTTTTTGATTTAGGGACACAAGATGAGGCCGAGAAAATTATTGCAGCACGCATTAAATTGGAGTATTTATTTAACGGCAGACTTTTCGATCTAAAATCAAGTAAATTGTATAGTGAATAAATATGAAGCATTTATTTACAAAAATTGTGTACAAATTTGATTACAGAAAAGTTGGAGGTAGATGATTGGTACAAACTAAAAAAATGGTCGAATTTAATGGATAGATACAAGTTAATTTACATTACAATTTATAATGAGTATTTCAAAAAAAGTCTTGTCAGACCACTATTGAACCACCTACAGGGTTGCGGACAGAGGAAGTAGGAGCACAAGTGGCTACGTGGCCCTATTTCGAACGCATGCACCAATACTCTTCCGAAAGGCACAATTTTAATCCAACATTGGTTGTGGACCAAAAATCTACCATCAATATCAGGCTCAACGTTAAATGATATTACTCCATCTACGCATAGTACCCCTTGTAAACGTAAATGCTGTGAAGTAGATGCAGATGAGAGGAAACAATTATAATTAATGAAAAAACTACCAAGCTTTATATTAAATATATATGTCATCTTTGGTTGTGCTCTCCAGCGACAATATCGACCACAGCGATTAAATTCACTCTTGTCTGTAACTCAACCATAAATTAAATAATTTTTACTGGAATTTTGAGATATTTAGATGAATGTGCTGTAATGAATTATATCTATGTTTTATGCACAGCACATAAGTATACAACACCTATGTATAATAAGTGATATCTATAAGGAACTTTAATGAATTATACAATATAAAATAAAGATTGAATTGTTATTAAGATTAAATTTTTTATTTCAAATTTAAACAACATAATAAGAATTTAAATAAATTTCATAAATTTACTGGTTCAAGTGCACTAATATCACTAATATCAATGTAGTCATATGAATTTTCAAATGCTTGAGAGAGCAGAATAAAGCAATACAAAAAATTGTGTGTTTAAATATAAAATAAGGTTTTAAATTAGCAATAAAAAATTTATTATGAATTATTTTGAAGTGTGAAGCTTCTTTGACATCCCGTGTGGACCGGGTGATTGTAATTAGTTTAGTGTTTCTTAGGGCACACATAATGACTTTTGTAGTAGTGCCACCTATTATCATATTATATGAACTAACCGTTCTAGTTTTAGTTTAGTTAGTTTAGTCGATTAAGGCACACAGCATTAGAGTCTCATACAGGCTTTGCGACCAAAGTACTAACGAAACTGAACTGCTTTTGGTTTGTACTAATTCTTTGTTAGTTGTCACTGTATCCATAAAACGTACTATGCTTATTACTAGATCCTAAATTTCGTACTAAATTTTATTTCTTCAGAATATCTCTAAATTGATGGATATTTCATACCAGTTGTTCATATACATGACATAAAACACACCGCGTCTGATATTTACCTAGTATCTGTCAAATAAATTAGAACTTATATCAACTATATCAGAATAATCTATCAATAACTGATTTGAAGTGACCATCAAGTTAGTTGGACGGAAATTTAGACAAATATGAAGGCGTGAGGCACTCAGCATTAACCGACAGTTTCTTACGTATTCTGTGTGCCTGACACTTTTTTTTTCAAAATTTCCGACTAACTAAATTGATAGTTAGTTCATGCCAGTGATTGATAGATGTCGGTAATGTCTATATATCAAAATGTGAATCACATAAATTTCAAAACTGAAAATTTAGTTCAGATTCTTCAATCGTTTATTAAAAAAATTATTTTATTTGACAACTTTTAATTATACATCAGACGGCTGGAGAAAATTAACCCCCAATTAAGTTAATCGGAAACTTCGAGATTCAAATCTGTGTCAGGCATAAACAGTATAAATACAATTTTGTATTCACCTCTGCCTCCAGTGTCATCTCTATAAAAATGGAAACAAAAATTCGAAGCATATTCATTTAGCTGACTTCTTCTGAAACTAATTAAAAAAATTTTGGACTATAAATATTTTGTTCCCTGAACTGCATCTCACGCATAATTTAATTTAAGAACACATTCAAATGCCAAAACATTTACAGGCATAAATAAATTTGGTCAAATTGATTCTATGGTAACCGATAGGTTTTTCGTTAAGTATGGTGAGCTTAAATGTGAAGCGGGCTCATTAGGGATGAGACAAAATTGGCAAGAAGAAAGTATACTTGAATTTTTTTTCATCGTTGCTCAAAGTTGTGATTGATTTTTAATTTGGTGGAATTTCAAATGTGTTCATTTACTATCCGTACACGTTTAGGATATTATTGTCCAGGTAGAGCGTTATGATAAGTTTCACTATAATGACGAGTTTTTAAATCTAACCGTGCAGGATAGGGATGTTGTCAGTGACAGTTGATAGATGTATGAACAACAACAAAAAAATATCAAATTTCGGTCGATTAAGTCTTATGACGCGATCTAGTCTATTTGATAAGAGATGGTGTTCAAAGCGAGCATTCTTTTATAAAATATTGTTACGTTTCCGCCTTGTCACTCAAGGTTCGAACCTCTGGATTGTGAATTAAACAACTGATTTTAATTTGAACACACACACAAAATTATTTCCACAACACAAAAATTACACAACAGAAAATTAACACCAAAATATTCCAATTATAACACAATATTTTATTATCGCTCTATTTAAACTTCACTTCTTATATCGCGTTTGGAATAAGACTCATCATTCAAGATCAATTTACGCCTATTAATACCAAAATATTTGTTTCGAGAATAATTTCGAATGCTCTCCAAAAATTATACAAATACATTCAAACAAACATTTTAGTATACAAATAACGCCTAAATGTTGAACCAAACCAAATATAAAATTGACTATTGAAATAACTTATTCTATTCTAATCTAGGTGTCACCGTAACAATTTTTATCTTATCAGTAGATATTCCATTTGTTATATAGGTGTAGTTAATTAGAAATTTAAATATATTTGAAAGTTTTAATTTAAAAATTTTAATTTTCAAGTATTCTAATTTACTAAAATATGATTCTACTTGGGTTGGCGTATTCGTCGAGAAATAACTAACGAATAATTTATGTGATTTAGAATCTATAAATATAAACTTATTTTCCCTTAGGATAATTAGACAATTATGTAATAGCTAGACAGCAACTATATCAGACCGGCTAACGTAAAATAAAGAGAAAATAATGAAAAGATTGATTTTCTAATGTTATTGTTATGTCGGCAACCGTGTAGATTACATTGTGTAAACAGTCTTGCCCATCCTGGGGTTACGAATTCAAATTTGAATAAATTGCCCAAAATTAGTAAAAACTATAACTGTAAACATATCAAAACTGCTCTGACGCAAATAAATAATGGGTTCTCGATTCATGCTGCTTCTCGTAAATATATAGTTTCCCCAAATCGATAATTCAAAATAGAATTCGTAGCAGGACAAAAAAAATGTTGGGCCGCCACCGGTGCTCACTACTGTGGATGAAACACATATTGTTGAATGACTTATCGCAAATCACGCGAACAAATTTCCACGCCGAAACCAGGATATCCAGAAAGCTGTATTTTTTAGATGCGACACTCAGAGATAATCCAGTTAACAATAATGTTTCGGAAAACTATTGGTACCAAGGTTTTCTTAAACGGCACCCACATTTTACAGTTCGAATTCTAAAACTGATAATGTTAAACTAATGTCAAGTTCATCGATTTCTGCCCAAAAATAGTTTTCCAACATGGCACGATAGCGAACTCCATTGACCCGCCTTGTTACGGAATCGATGAAAAAATATGGACCAATCACACCTCCGGCATGAAATTCACACCACATCGGTAATGTTTTACGGTTGTAATGGAATCTCTTGAAGCACTTGTGAGTTTGTTGCTGTCCAGTAATGCGTATTTTGCTTATTGACAAAGCAAATCATCCAAAAATGAGATGCATTGCTTCAACTTTAGCAGAGCATCGGAGAAGTTTCAGCGCTTCAAATGATCAAGAATCCTTAGTTTTTGAGTTAGTTTTAAGTTGTTTACGCAAAATGGTGGGACATTCGGCCGAAAAACGAAATAACCTCTTAAAGTTGCGACCACCGATTCAAAATTACGGAATTATTTTTAATCTTTTCCATACGTTGCTCACCACGATAAAATTGTTAACCTTGACAGACGTCATGACGCTAAAAAATTGTTACATCTCAATTGGGAAACCTGTTACAAAAAAACTCGCACTCGAATTCCTGCCTCTTTTATGGATTTGGTTCCGCTAGATTATATGACTATAATCACTATATAATCCCAATACAGGTAACCCTAATACGGTATTCGAAGAACACGACTTTTACAACTTCATGTTTTAATCCATACCCAAGTACCACCCACTTCTGGAATGCTTAAACGGAAGCTTTTTCATTGGGATTACCCAATACATGACGAAGGCTTAAATACAAAGTTTCATCCTGATGAGGTAATCTGTTTAACCTATGGTGAAATCAAAAATTCCGGTTAGAATCTATTTGTTTAAATACTTTTTTTGTCTAAATCTTATAGAGATGATTACATAGATTACAAAATATTTACAAAAACCGAAAAAGCTCGTATGCAATCTGCCACTTTCAGTGGACTAATTTTTTCCAAATTGTGTTGGGGCCACCTAATTGTGAAAAACTAAATATTGAAGTTTTATCAAAATCACTCGACGGTCAGGGGCGCATATAACAGCGAATTGTAAAACTACAAAACTGTTACTATACGTAAACGATATATCAGATCAAACATTTCTATGTCGCTTTCTACAACTAAAATACTCTGCGTATATAACACGTTTATAAAATGGATACCATTTTCAACAAAACAGCACAAAAAATGCAAATTTAAGCAAATTTGAATATGGAGATTGGTCTCGTCTATTTTAAGACAACAGCAACAACAAAAATTATTTTTGCATTTTCTTCAAACAGAAATAATCATCACTTAATTGGTAGTTTGAATTGATTACATAGCTGATGGCAAAATTGAAAGTAAACACACAGTATACACATATATCTATGGTTCTATAATTTTATGCCATAATCTGGGTTTTATAGATATTTGAAATTTAAATTAAATTTCCCATCCGTATATATCTAATGTGTATGAAACGAACACGAATTTTCAATAATTTTCCATCTTCTATTGTATATCCGAACGGAACGATATGCTTAGAGTTTCAAATTGTATAACGCAAACAAAGTTTACATAGAAATTAAAACGTATTCTAGAAATGTTAATGATCACAATTTTATCATCTTGTATAATCAGGTAACTGATTTAAAAATAAGGTAAAAAAAAAATTAATGTCGTTACCTAAAATTAGATATAAGTGAATAGGAGGTAGCTGTACAGGATAAAGTGAACAGTTGTTCCAAAGAATTTATTTTATCGTGTCTTAATGTCAAATACGCTATTTTGGGGAGATTGACTTTTCAATAACTATATAGATATACGTGTATGCAAAGCAGGTTAAGTAAGACACCTGCTGTCTTCAAGGTAAATTTATTTCGCATACATTTTAACGAGTCAACTATACTAAATATTATACAGGGTGATTCTTAAGTAAGTGCAACAAATTCGGTTAGGTGATGGAGGACATTAATCTGAACAAAAAAGTTTTTGACAGCACATATCCTATTTGTAACCGTTATAGAAATAATCCAGGTTCCAAAAATACTATTATTTCCTTCTAAGCAGCAGTATAAAATTAAAATTGAATGTTGTCTGAAATTATGGGCCAGTATCGACGGTATGAAATTTTGAAATAATTGAAAATCGAAAAATTTTTTATTCAGACATTAGTTTTCACTAGAAATGCATGAAAATGTCAGAAAATATAAGCCAGTACGCATGGACAACTCCAGGAGCATTCGCAGACGTTAGAAAATATAACAAAACCCGTAGAGATTTGTAACGTCAATTTGAAATCCAATTGGAGTAATTGCTGCAATTTTGAAGAAGGAAATAATAATTTTATTCACAAAATCACGGATTTTCTAATTTTCAAAAATCATTATTAGACTCATTCCAATAGACCCATATTCGCCCCACTGATAAAAAATAAGACGAGACTCCGTGATACTGATACTTTCCGTGATTCCTATGGTACTGGCTCCACAAATGAAAACAAGAATTCAATTATATATAGATATAGCAAAGTCGATTAAAATCGGATGCAATTCATTACAACTGTAGAATATTGGATAATCTATTCGAAAATATTAATGAGAACCTGTAGACGTCTCGAGTAACGTTCACTACAATTTTAGAGTACTGGTCGGGCTGTAGGAAAACGTTGGACACAGCTCCTTGACGGCCCCAGGACGGACGGTATAGAATTTTGAAAATAATCGAAAATCGAAAAATCCTTTAATCAGTAAGACAGAAGAGCGAACGTCAGATATCTATCCCATTCGTCACATATAAAGAGGCTAGTCTCATATGTCCTAAAATATGGAATAGTTCGCATGGACATATCCAGAAGTGATTTTAGATATTTGTAGAATATATCAAAACACTCAAAGATTTTATAAAAATTTATAAATTCTGTAAACATCGAAAAACCATTCAGGTTTCGGAACATCCTCGCCACTTTAGCACAATTTACCTAACCATTCCTTAATAGTGGTCAGATTACCAAGCACATCTATAATTTTACTGATATCCCTTATTCGACCGCAGAGAAAAATGTTGTTACTTCAAATTAAGTTCAATTTCAGTGCACAACGCATTGTGCTACACGATTTACATTGTACTACTTTTGCCATAGATAGTTTGGCTGTTGGTTGTTGATGGTTCCGGCTGAAATTATAATATTTCTACCGAAAAATCATATAGTGCAGGATTTACAAGGCTCCGCCTGAAAAATTGTATAAAGCACAATGCTGCAAAATTCATCATGCTACTTGTATCACAGTTGGTTTGGCTGTTATATGGGTCTGGCTAGCTTTATCAGGTTTTGACTGGAGTTGTAAGGTTCCGTTTGAAAAAAAAATATAGTGCACAATGACTCACAGTGTATCTTGGTACTTGTGACATAGTTGGTTTAGTTCCGGCTGGCACGGTTGATTAAATTAATACTTTTGCTATTTAACGCAATTTCTCCCGCTTTGACCCTTTTTTGTTGGACTGATGGACAACTTGATATAACAGAAAAAATGTGTAGCGTAATGTGTGCATTTAATTGTCAGTCAAATCGAACATTCGAAAGAAATTTTCAAACATAGACCAGAATACGTTAAACTTTCAATATTATTAGAGGAACGGATGAGCGATAATTGTATCCATAAGAAATCATCGATGTTTGTGCAATCATCCAGTACACCACCTACCTTTCGGTACAATTCGGTATAGGTTCGAATTTGTCGGTTATATAGAATTTTAATTTGCAACATTAACTAAATTTTCTGTTCTACTACATCGGACATATATTTCCAGTAACGGTATTTAAGTATCATTTAGCGACTAAGAACAATCGTTGCGCGCTTCAAGTTGATCTTTAATTTTCGGGAATGTTGAAGTAGCAATCATGTAACGTATAATCTTTTAAAATTATTGCATGTTATTGCATACTACACGGGTGTATAGTTCTTGCCAACCAAAGCGTACATATGTTTAACTTTTTCCTCAGGCCAATCGGAAAATATATGATCCCATATTTGCTTGCGAGTAGTTGAATACCACACTTCCTTCTCTCCTTTAAAGAAAAATTGAATGATCATCACTACGAGTGGCTGTAATAATTCCAATGTTTTACTGCGACATTTACGGTTCCCTGTAAGCCAGTAAATTTACAACACATTGTTGCACAAATGTTTCCCTGAAGTTTTTTGTATTGAGTTCGTTATGCTTGAGAGCATTTTGCAGCACCGAGTTAAAATTCTTGTTTTTGAGTGGATGGAATACCGTTTCACTAAATACCTAACCTCACTTAATATTTCACAAATTTTTGAACAAGTGGTTAGGAATATTTTACTATTAACTGGATGAATTTATTAATATTTTGATAAAAAATATATTCATGGTTAACCAAATAATAATTATCATAATATAATTAATTATATTTATGGACAATATTTTTATCACTGGTTTATTTATATCGAATCGGATAATTATTTTAGAATCTAACACCCCATCATAAATATTTAAGTTTCCGATGGGATAACTATTTCTGAAAATAAAATTTGTTACCTCTTTTGGTGTTAGTTTTTAATCGTGTGTGAATATTTTTTATATTACCTGCAAAACCCCCAAAGATTGTTTGATTAATTTTAATATTGTTTTTATTTTTTGTATTATCTCAACACTTGTCATTTTGTCAACATAGTTTTAAATGCTACTGTATATAAGCTCCGAAAAATATAAACTTTTGTATTCGGTGTAAAAGTTGGTATTCAACTGTTTACATATGGGACTGTCGAGACGATGACACTTCCATCATTTTGTTTGACACTTACGTACACTCATACCAAAATATACCTATTGAACCTATATAAATCCGAATGTACAGTATACATTTTAAGACACTTGTTTATAGGATGAGTTAGGTAATTCCGAAACTCCGAAATTTATGTCAAAACTTAAAAAAAAACATTTTGTAATCTCGCTCTCTTGTAATTCATCTTTGGAAGCATCAACACGTACAGAATAAATAAATTTGTATATATATTTTATACTGCATAATATATTTCATTTTTATTCTATAAATTAAAATCTATAATATTTCAAGGTGAATAAGCTTGGGCACAATTATACTCCGTACAATATAAGTTTTTATTTGCGGACGTTCTACATTTCCCAGCTATTCACTTTGAACACATAAATTGGTCCTTCGAGCCGGATCGGCACTAGTACTCGGGCGCAACTATTAATTTCTTCTCGTCGGCGATAAATACTATCTGCACAAGCTAGTAAATTATTTCGATATCCAGTACACGCTACCCTCCGTTGTATCAAACTACAAAACAAATTATCTAAGTAGCAACAACTGTAAGTAATCAACTTTTAAGAACAATATATCAGTGCTTCAACAGTGAACTAAATTATTAACAATAAACAGTTATCAGTCTATTAAAAATAAGTGTGTGAATAAAGTGTGAACATGATTCGTGTAGTTCTATCCTAATTCGACGCGTTATATTTTATCAAACCAAAATAGACGCTGCTTTGCTTATACAAAAACGTGGTCGCATACTCGGTTCATTAACAAATGCGGCTTCCTTTATCGAAAACGTACACGACGAAATACTCACTGAAGAGATTGAAGCTAGGCTCCTTAAGGTAGAATCGTGGTGGGAATCATTTTTTAATATAGAGGATCAATTATTATTGTTGCCACAACAAACATCCAAATCCGATGAGTTTGAACGGAAATTCTTCGAAACTACACTTGATACGAGAATGAAAATAAAAAATTAAATAAAAAAGGTGAGAATGATACGAGAGATTAAAAGACGAAAGCCTGCTGAGCCAAACATGCCGAACGACGATCTAATCGCCAGCGTGAGCAATATGTATTATCAACAAAAGGCATTTTTCAAAACGTTCAATCAAATCATAAATGAAAATAGTGATGTTAAACGCCCTAAAAAAAATATTCCACCGTTCGATGGCAAATATACACAGTGGCCATCCTTTAAAGACTTGTTTGAAGCTAAACTTCACTACATTTTACAAGATCCAGTCGAGCAGCCTTCATACACTAAAGAGACTAACAACAATGTATCCAGTATATGCGCAACTAAGTCAGAAGAGTCTCAGCCAGATAGTTCCACTTCAATCTCGTTCACAACGAAAAGCCCATCGCATGTCAATAAGCAGTCAATACTACCAACAGTTGTAATAACCACCACCGGTTCGAAAAGCAAAATTTACCAGATACGTGCAATATTAGATTCAGGATCAGAATCCACCTTCATCATCGAACATCTTACCAAGAAATTAGGACTGAAGCGTAAACATGCCTTTGTCACTCGGTTCGTCTGCATTCGCAGCTGGTCAAACAAGAGGTATGGTCAATTTAAAATTATCGTCAACATTCGATTGCTCCAAGTTTATCTTCGTTGATGCATTGATACTCAATAAACTAACAACTAGCTTACCATCACAACCAGTTATTTTGTATGAACATTTATCAAGTAAAATATCTTACTATCGCCTTGCTGATCCTACATTCAATGAATCGAAACCTATAGAGATGATCCTCGGAATCAACGTGTTTTATGAAATTGTTAAGGAGAAAAGAATATCCATTCAAAACAATCTTCATGTAATAGATAGCCTATTCGGTTGCATTATCGTGGGGTTTTGTGACGACAGTATTAAATCAGTTACTGGGTGCTACACAATTCACGAAGGTCCTAACGAACCATGTTTGACCGATGAAGATGCATTTACGTTCAACGTTGCAGAAATATCGTCCAGCAAGTTCACTAAACCAAGTTTATCATCCGAATGCAGTAAATTATTTGACCCGTTCATCAAGTTCAAAAATTTGCTGCAATATCTCCGGTTGACAAAGATAGAATGGGATGATCCATTTCTAGAAGGCGCAAATCGGACTTGGTGTTCAATCCGCAACGAGTTGTCTAGTCTTACTTCTGTGCGTATTCCACTATATCTTCTAACACAACCACCTACCAATATCATTCAGTATCATAGTTCCTGCGAAGCTTCGGAAAGGGCGTGTTCAGCTGAAGTATATATAAGAGCTTCGAACACTGAAGGAGCATGTTTCGTTCTCATAATCGCTTCGAAAACAAATGTTGCTTCTCTAAAGCAATTATACGTTCCACGTTTGAAACTCTGCGGTGCTGTACTACTAACTAAATTATTTTATAAAATTTCAGACATTTCTCAAGTTCCAATTGGTTTATTGTACGCAGGGACTGATTCGAACATTATACTATCATGGCTTTCAAATGTCCTAAGGAAATGGAATTGTTTCGCAGCAACTTGTACGAGCTTCATTATCGAGAAATTACCGAACGATAACTGGCATGATGTACTTAGCAGTTTCAATCCAGCTGATTGCACAAAACGGGGAATTCTACCTAGTGAACACCTAAAACATTCAATTTAGTGGAATGGTCCAGAGTTTACGAAGATGTCACAATATGATAGCTTCCGAGACGACATAAAACAGTTGCAGAAACACACATCGATGAAAGGGGATAGCGGACGTAGAGACCTCTCATTGCATCCATTTATAGACGAAAATGGCACATTACGAGTGGGTGGTCGTCATCAAAATTCAAACATCCCGTTTTCCAAGAAACACCTTGCTGTATTACCTAGGCGCCATCAATTAGAAGGGAAAATCATGAGGCACTTACACTACAAGCACGTCTTGCATCTAAATCAATCAACATTGCTCTTCATATCACGAGCAAAGTATTGGATAATGGGAGCTAAGGATGTCATTAAACGAATCACAAATGGATGCATATGCTGTTTCAAAACTCGTCCAAAGATCGCGGAACAGCTGATGGGTAACTTACCAGCACTAAGAGTCACTCTAACGCGAGCATTTAATAAAGTTGGAATAGACTATGCAGGGCCAATTGCCATCAATTCAAAGAAAGGCAGAGGATCCAAACGTATCAAGGCATACATCTGTTTATTTGTGTGCATGGCAACCAAAGCCATTCATTTAGAAGTCGTAGATGAGCTCTCAACCGACGAATTCATTGCTGCATTAAGAAGGTTGAAGGGGGGCGAAGTCCGAGATTCATACCTCCTCGCGGTGCTCCCTGGGTAACGCTAAATGAATCAGGCGGTGTAGTGGAGACGATCAGTCTAAATCCTGTTTATAGTCATGGACACTACATGTCAGAGCGGGTTATTGGCGCCTTAAAACCAATACCAAATCAGCGTCTGTTCTCCAAGTTAGGTGCGGCTGAAGCGGGCGTCTGTCTTGTATCAAGCGGCTCGCTATATAAATGTGTTAAAGGTAGGACTGGATGCCTTAAGATTTTCACCAGTACGTGACCCACACACGTAACAAGCGGGTTGAGCGGCAGGCCAACAACCTTCCCTCATAAAAACCATTTAAGCTATGAACCCTGAACAAAGGCCTCGGATTACCATATCGGATTCATTACAAACTCGACCTCGGAAATTGTACACGGACAACGCTTTAAAAATGGGAACATGGAACGTGCTTAGCCTCTTAAGACCTGGAGATCTCCGGAACCTTTCGAACCAAGCAAAAAGTTACACATTAGACGTACCTGCACTACAAGAGCTTAGATGGTCTGGGAGTGGGATCCATGACACCACCAATGGTTACACTCTTCATTACAGCGGCCATCAGAACGGAGGAGAATTTGGAGTTGGCTTCCTCATCCATCGACGCGTGAAGCACCACATCATCGATTTCCGCCCTATCAACATGCGGATATGCACGGTCAGACTTCGCACTCATAAATTTAACATCACGATCGTTAATGTGCATGCACCCACCAAAGATAAATCAGATGACATCAAAGATCTCTTCTTTGTCGAGCTCGAGGTAGTCATCAACGACATACCGCACCACGACATTAAAATCATCGTGGGCGACTTTAATGCAAAAATCGGTAGGACTGCAGAAAATACAACGCACATCGGTCCCAACAGCCTGCACCTAACCAGTAACAACAACGGCCAACGCGTCACCGACCTGGCAATAATGTACAACTTAGTTGTATCAAGTACGTTTTTTCCACATAAGAGAATTCACAAAGTAACGTGGAGATCGAATGATGGAAGAACGGAAAACCAAATAGATCACGTCATGGTGTCCAAGAGACACTCCACCAGCATATCTGACGTTAGATCTTACAAAGGGGCAGATATGGACAGCGATCACGTGCTTGTCATATTTAAATATAAGTGCAAACTGTCATCAACCTTCAATAGACAAGCACAAAAAACCGTTCGATGGAATGTCGATGCTCTAAAAGACCAAGCGTTACTGCAGAGTTACCAATCAGCTGTCACTAACTATTTAGAGCGGCCCAGCGATAACGAAGGAGATCCTCCTAATATCCAGGAGCAGTGGCACGCTATACAGTCAGCCATTACCACCGCGGCGCAAAACACTATCGGCAGAAGACCGCCGAGATCCCGCAATGATTGGTTCGATGATCAATGCCGCCTGGTCGTCGAAAATAAACGAAAGCTTCGTGAAAAATGGTTGGCTCGCAACACGAGAAGCACTCAGGCAGAATACCTACGCGCAAGGAAAGCCACGATTATATTCCTTCGACAAAAGAAACGCGATTATATGAGGTCATGCATTGAAAACATCAGCTTCCAAGCGGAAGTAGGAAATTCAAGGGACTGTTTTGCTAATGCCAGGAATCTCACTAAACACTTCCACCCAAGAAGTACAGCCATAAAAGACGGGAAGGGAGAATTGAGAACAAACGTGGCTGATGTTCTCTCAGTATGGCAAACCTACTTTCAAAGTCTGCTAAACCGGAATGACGAAGTGACCCCCATTAGAGCAATAGCTCCGCCAGGTGAAGAGGTCATTGTCGAATATCCCACAGTAGAGGAAGTAGACGCAGCTATTAGGCGATTGAAGAACGGCAAGGCACCCGGTCTCGATGGAATCCCCGCAGAATTAATTAAACTCGGAGGCGCTACTCTTGCAACAAGTTTATACGATCTGATCGTATGTAATTGGGATCAAGAAGAGCTACCGGATAATTGAAAGACCGCGCTCATATCTCCGTTGCATGAAAAAGGTGACCGTCTTAAATGTGAAAACTTTCGTGGCATAGCTCTATTGAACACTGCTTACAAAGTGTTGGCTAATGTTGAACTTGCCAGACTCATCCCTTTCGCCGAAAACATCATTGGCGACTATCAGTGTGGTTTTCGTCCCAACCGATCGACCACTGGCCAGTGTTTCACCATGAGGATGATCTTGGAAAAATGTTGGGAGTACAACATAACCATACATCAGCTATATATAGACTTCAGACAGGCGTATGACAGTATAAACCGCGACAACCGATGGGCCGCGCTCATATGCCTGGGAATCCCAGAGAAACTCGTTTCTCTGTGTAAATTAACAACGTCTGGATCTGCATATAGAATTGTAATTGAAGGAACTGTATCAGACTCCTTTCAAATAACATCTGTATACCAATTTTGTCCCGAAACGTGTGAAACGAAATGAGTGTAACCGGAAAGTTATAGTAGTAGTATTTGTGTTTGTGTGAGAGATACATGCGCGTATTTTTGTTTTGCTTTACTGCATATGCATGTTACGTGTCATTGTTTTTGTTTAAATATTAACCATTGTAAACGCCATATTGTTGTGTCGTTTACAAGACAGTGCTACTTTTTTAATTATTTATGTATTTACATATGTATTTTTGAATTTTCTTATATTTAGTAAATTAACAATTAATTTTTACAATATATGAAATTTAAAATAAATTTATTAATACATATAATATTAGTTTATGATAAAAAAATATAATAAATACAAAATATATTAGCATATTAAATAATGACACTCCACAGCTCGAGAGCAGACGTAATGTGCTGAGAAAAGGAAGTAAGCACCATAAAAATTAAACCGATTCGCCCGGATCGCGTTAGTTTGGTACTGTCGATCTTAAAAATGACACAAATACGAACAAAAGAAAAATATAAATACAAGGACATTATTGTGTATTATACACTGTGTACATATTCGATTTTTTTTCTTCACTCATTTTAAATGAGTAACTCACGAGACAAAATCGATATACTGGTGTTCGACAGGGTGATGCACTCGCGCCTTTGCTGTTCAATCTGGCGCTTGAGTACGTAGTGAGGAAAAGCAACATCGAAACCTCGCGCTGTATATTTAATAAGTCAGGCCAAATTCTTGGGTATGCAGATGATATCGTGCTTCTTGGCCGAAGACCTAGCGACATCAAGGACAGTTTCATACCGCTCAATCGCTGCGCAAGAAGACTTGGTTTGTAGGTGAACAGTACCAAAACGAAATTCTTAACAACACCGAGGAACATCGCAATGGCAAATCTCGAAATTGGCGACCATAACTTTGATAGCGTCGAAAATTTTAAATACTTCGGGTCACTTATAACATCCTTGAATGATATGCAGGCAGAAATAAAAGCCATCTTTGGAAGCATCAACACGTACAGAATAAATAAATTTGTATATATATTTTATACTGCATAATATATTGCATTTTTATTCTATAAATTAAAATCTATAATATTTCAAAGTGAATAAGCTTGGGCACAATTATACTCCGTACAATATAAGTTTTATTTGCGGACGTTCTACATTTCCCAACTATTCACTTTGAACACATAAATTGGAGTACGGAGTATAATTGTGCCCAAGCTTATTCACTTTGAAATATTATAGATTTTAATTTATAGAATAAAAATGCAATATATTATGCAGTATAAAATATATATACAAATTTATTTATTCTGTACGTGTTGATGCTTCCAAAGATGAATTACAAGAGAGCGAGATTACAAAATGGTTTTTTAAGTTTGACATAAATTTCGGAGTTTCGGAATTACCTAACTCACCCTATAAACAATTGTCTTAAAATGTATACTGTTTACTTATTATAATACAATTCGGAATTAAATTGATTTGACGTATGTACTATCTACATGCAGAGTACAATCTACTTTACCTACATTCGGAGTTATATAGGTTCAATGGGTATATTTTGGTATGAGTGTACGTAAGTGTCAAACAAAATGATGGAAGTGTCATCCTCTCGACAGTCCCATATGTAAACAAGGTAAGTAATTTTTATTTATTCAAGTTAGATTCTGTTTAAATTCTAAAGTTATAATAATTATGTTTTTTATAGATAATTACCCTGCCTGTGATTTATAACAGATAAGTATTTGCATATAAATAATTGATAAATTCTAATATTATAATTTCTATTCTATTAACATACAAACTGGAAACAAGTACTGAATAACAGCAAGTTTTTGTGTAACTATACATTTAACAACAATAATAATAGTAAAAATTTGTGTATAAATTAGTGTAAATAATAAATTAATAAAGTTTTTGTATATAAATAATGTTTTAAATTTAGTGTTTTACTTTGGAATTATGTGTTGTTTTGTGTTTTGTAAATTTCAGATTTTATGTTTTATGCCGTCGAAAATGTTGCACAAGTTGCGTAGCAACAAGTATTTTTTGTCATTTTTATTATAACATCCGATTGGATTCAAATTATAAATATCCGATCGGTTTGACATTATGTAACACCGATTCGGTGTTGTAGTAACCTTCTATTTTTCGTGTGTAGTGCCTTTCGTAATTGATGACATTTACCGCACGGCGATAATTGACTAGGAAGAGCTAATGCCAAATAAATTAATGCAAAGCAGGAAATAACATACAACTGCAATAAAACCGATCATTTGGGCCTGCAACTGTACTTCGACGCAATCATAGGAAGTCATTTTAATTTCGAACAATGTAAATGTTAATGTACATTAGTTTTATGAGATATTATTGCGTGAGTTTTAGAACCTTATCACTATGCAGAAAATGAACCCAATAATCTTCGTTTGACGATCAAAACAACCTAGGACAGTTTTGGAAATGTTTTAGATATACAAACTTTAGCAAAGCCTGTGATTCAATTTGTCATCAAAAGGCGCTGGAAAGCCATTGCATATTCGGATTCTGAGTTAAATTTAATTATACATTGCTTACGCTATATTTCACGAATGTTAGACCCCAAGTTAAATATGCAGTAACAGTCTGAAGTCATTACTATTCTGGTGACATGAAGAGAATCGAAATTTTGTAAAAAAGTTTCTCTTTTCACTGAATAATAATGCTTTTCTCGATCTTCTTACTTATTTCTTTAGGTGATGCGACTGTGACTAATTTTACAGTAGAACAATGATTATCTCTATCACGGTTACAGATTTAGTGATGGTTAGGCATATAAATTACCGAATGAATATTCATGAACAATATTTGAGTCTAGCATTCAGGATCGATTGGTATTATTAGCTCTGAGCTGAAATGATATATTGGGGAATTATTACTTGCTGCTTTTTATTCTCAAAGAACACAAACGCATATTTTCGAAGTGAAAGAATAATGGTAAAGATTTTTCCAGTAAGCAGCATGATCGAATCTGAATTGCAAAAAGTACGACATTGCAAATTGCACATCTGACGATTTCCACATTTCGACACAATTAAGCAGCCTAAAGGAGTGTTTCCAGAAATTATGAATAGTTTATAGTGTTGGCAACGCAACGGAAACAAATGTGAACAGCAGCAAAAAAACGGAACAGAACGCAAAGACAGGTCAATCACAAGGCAGGTTATTATGGATCAGCAGCACGAAATTGTACTATAACTTGATTCCGAATCTAACTTGACGATTTTTTTAAGAGCAACAAACTGGAAGCGGCTGCCCTATGACTGGGACAGTGCTCAAACCTGAGTGGATACTGATGGTACTGCAAAATCGACCTGTCTGACGCCTTCTTGTAAATGGAGATGAATGATGAATCAAAAAACTTATGACGATCAACACCCATTGGAGCTTATTTCGAATGAACTTGCAACCATGCCTACAACCGGTTGTGAAGACAGCATCTGGCGTTTTTCAATTAGTCATTGGTTCATTTGCTGAGACTAATTCTCGCACCGGGGCAGATGCAGCGAGAGGCTTGTAAAAAGTTTCATCGATACATATACAGTCGCACCCTGATTCTAAAGCACTGCTGGAGAATTATGGATAGAAGAAAGGCATTCCGGTGTACAAGGCTGACCGTTTGCAACGATAAGCAGTCATTTTGCTCAAAGACGATCAACCAATTATAAGGCGTTTTTGACTATCAGGGATTCTGTAACACCATCGTTCAGGACAATGTCTCCCGTTTTGTTTCAGAAGGATTTGAGTCGTTTTGGTCAGATGAGAGAAGGTAGTGCCGATCCAATTTTAAGAAAATTCTTCATGTGCTTCCGCTACACACTATACAATTGCACAAAAGAGATGTTAAAACCCATGCGAACCAAATGCAAAAATCCATTCACTTTCCACGATGACGACGGAACATTGTGCTCGACGATTTTGATGTACCAGCTTTCATTTCAACATGTTGGCACAGTTAAATTTTTTGCACTTCTTCTGGTGGTATTTTACAAACGATCTTAATTTAGCAATACCGATTTAGTATTAAACACCAGAATTTTTTTCTCTCGCGGTTGTTAAGGCTTTGTTTTGTTTTACCGCAGATTTAACTAATTTTTGTTACATTTCCTAAAACAGTTAAAATTTTCATCTCTTTGGCCTCGTTGTTTCTTCCGAGTAGGAAACTAAATTGGCATTTATTCTGGGTGAGACCAGTGTTTCGATTAAAATTGGCATAATATACGAGGGAGTTGATAACGAATATCTTCTATTTGCCCCACTGGATTATTTAGCCGTAGATTTCTTTAATGGAACCCTATTTACCATAACTCGATTGGCCATGGCAAATTAAAAATGCATTAAATAAAATTTGTTATTTATATCCATAAACATCATTTATCAATCAATTTAATCGAAAGCTCACCCGCAGCACGAAACAGACAATCATATATACCAAATCATTATCATTTCAAAAATATATCTACGCCTAATAAATAATTTATTAACAATCCATATTATTATAAAACCTAATTGAACATTATAATATTTTAAATATTTTATTACTAACTCAATTTGCCTCGTTTCTCCCGCGCGCATGATAAATGAAAATCCACTTTCCACATTAGGCGCGCATATAAGAACACGTAACAGAACAACAATCATATTATGTATTAAAATGAAAATGTAATAATTTTTTCATAGGGTTTTTGGGGTAATATTTTGTGCTTCAAAATGAATTTTGCATTTGGTGAAAATGAAAATGGTGAAAAATCATCATCAAGATTCCTTACAGCATTTCTACCATTACCGTTGAAATATTCATTTATTAATTTGGGAATATTATTTTATTAACTATATATATATGGATGTATTTACGTGTAAACGTATAAACGTTGGAAAACTCACAAAATGGTCCTTATGCATCCAAATGGTAAATAACACTCCAGTGAAAACAAAACAAGAGTTTTTGTTGTATTTTATTAGCCATTCGTTAGATTTAAATGTGTTTTCCTCGCTCTTTATATACACATTTCACCATCTTACATATTTTCCAGGTTGCTACTTTAACGGTCTTACGATTTTTGCGATATTAAAGTAATAAAATATGTAAGGTATACAGCACAGCACAATCGTACTCGTATATACATCCGCACCGCACATAAAAAGACGCAACCATATCAAACGGATAGTAAAGTGGTTTTTGTTCTTATACGTGCGCGGTATATTGTTGTTGTTGTTGTTGGTTGCTCATATATGAGAAATCGTAATATAATTCACATTTTTAATGTAATCGTCAATATTAATGAGCGATAAGTGGTTTTTTGTTCGTCAATATTATATATGTACTTGGGGTAAAATATAATAACATAAAAAATATGTTCATTAATCGCGGTGTTAACAACCCAACAATGGAATCGTATAAAACGCACATAACGAATTTGTGAGATTTTTCGAATTATTAATATTATACGGGGTGACTCTTAAATAAGTACAATACAACAATAAATTCAAGAAGCCATGGAGGACAATAATGTGAACAAAAAAATGTGTGTGTGTTATGGCAGCACTACCAACCATAAAACTTAATATCAGGACACTAGTAATGAAATATCAAGTTAAGGAATTATGTGTAAATGTATAATCTTCGAGAGAGCTTCAAAAAACTTCAAAAATTTATTTGATAAGATCGCATCCTGAGGATCAAAATGCCATGGTCAAGAAACGGCATGAAGAGAGTTATGAGAATTATGAGTTTATTTAAATAATTGAGTTTATTTCAACAATACGTCACCGAATAAGCATGAAAATCCTGCAAGTACACTGAAAAAAAAAATCTCTGTTTTTTTTACGAATCGGGTAAGTAAACATAAAAATGTTAATCTAACGAAGTTTTTGTGAAAACAACACAAGCATTTGCTAAATCTGTTAGGTGACATTTACATTTACAATGATAATGTAGCAAAACGTGATACGTAAAATAGCATCAACTAAAGATTCCGCTATTTTTCTAAAATTTACGTATCCGATTTTCAAAGTCTTCATGTGCTTCGTAAAATATTGCAAATGAAAAGCAACAATCACACAGAGCAATGTTAATTTTACGTAATGGTAATACAATTGTTACAAACAGTTCGTTTTAAAAGCATAATGATCAGAGTTAATTTTTCGTATGCGAATCCTGCTAGTTTCTTAGCAAAGTGACGTATTTCTATTTATTTATTTATTACCAACTTTATACTTATATACAATCTGGTTACCATTACAATAATTCATTAATATATACTAAGAATTTAAAAAAAAAAAATAACTAAAATTAAACAAACATGAAAAATTACCAATAATCTAAAAGAACATTAGACATTAAATTCTTAAATGCATCCCTAGGTAGATTAAAGTCAAAAGCCGATCGAACTTTATTAAAAAAAACAGCAGATTGATAAACAGGTTCATATTTACCGTAGTTATGCCTAATATAAGGCAGCTTAATTTGGAAATCTCTAATACGAATGGTATGGAATGGAGTATATATATCGTACAACACCAACATCTCAGGATAGTCAATTTTAGACACCGCAACAAGTCCCTAACCAATAATGCTCCAATTTCGATTCTGCGGATAAAGAGCGGCTCAATATTTATTAATTTAAATCTGCCTCGATACGGTGGGAGTATAAAAGCAGGCAGGTTCCCATCTCTGGGCAACATTCGCAAAGAAAACCTTAAAAAGCGCTTTTGAACCCTTTCTATTCGGTCTGAACAGTTACCATAGAACGGTTATTTCGAAGTAAATTAAAATCGCAGCAGTTTCAAATATTTGATATATGTATTAAGAAATATGTATATGTACATAATTCATAATGCAGATTACAAATGAAACCATCTAACACAATAATTGGACCATAATAAAAAAATTATAATTTCTGGATGTTTATATATCCATATTGCGATGTGATTTATTATTTATCGTATTTACCAAAAGAAATCCAAATTTCTATTTGTAATTTTCAGGTGTTCATATAATTAAACCCATCTGTGACCAAAATTTTTTTTATGTATTTAATTTTTTGTTAATAGATTTATATTAACAGGTGTACGAATACAAAAACTATCGTTCATTTATTCCTTTATATACCTAGTTGAATAACTAAAACATATACGGTACAAGTTAGGTGCATTTATTACATATTATACGAGTGTATATATATATACAACAACAAAATACACCGAATAACGGTATTTTTGCGAACAGCATTTTTACAGATTCTTAGGCAACATTTACTTCGAAGCTATGTAAAATATACGTTGATCTATGCGAATTTTACTTAGCTGAAGTAATATTTTAGAAGGGATATGAAAATTTTACAAAGCAGATATGTAAATTTTAGAAACCATTTAAAATGGAGATACCACACAGCACGCGGTTTGCTATTTCGGTTTTAGGTCGTTTTCTTGAATTTACTTATCTGCTTTGTAAAATTTGCAAATGCCTTGTAAACTATTACCTAAGCTAAGTAAAATTTGCAGTGCTTCAATGTAAATGTAGCCTAAAAATCTGTTAAATACTGTTCGGACTGAATTTCGTTAAATATTTTATTAATTCGGTATAATTTGTTTGGAGGTGAACTAGACTAGTCGCATAAATCTGCTGCATAGTAGAAGCAATTTAATTATTATAAAAATAATCTTTAAGTTAATAAATTACGATCAGTAAAGATCAGTGAAAAAGTAAAAATAAAGATCAGTGAGATTATCTAAATGCTCAAGGATTTACTAAATAATCTGTAACATAATATTGTGCGTGTACATTCAACGAAAAGTGCATAGCTAAATTTCAAACATTATTAACCTAAATTTTGGCTGTTAACTAAATGGTAAGTAGCGTGTCTATAGAACAAAATTGTATATTCTCTAATGCATATAATTAAACAGTATGTCTAACTAGTCTAATTAATTTTATCTAATTATTTTTATTTGAATTAACGCATTAAATGCATCAAAATACCTTTAAAAAAATGCCGCGAAAAGGCGAAAACAGAAATGCGAGTTCTATTGCAGCTAATTCAGTTCAGAGTTAAGTGAAGCCATTTTGTATATTGAGTTAACTTTCGTATTCTACAGTAAATATTAAATTAAAGAACTACATTTCGAAATAATAAAAAAAAATAATAAAATAAAATGAAAATTAGATTATTCGATATTATAAATTAAAAGTTGAGTGGTGGTATATTAATAATTAGTAATAAATTATAACTATAATACATATTTTAGTACAAAATTATAAATACGTGTTTATGCACTTGTACACAATACAATATACATTTCTAATACAAATAACTAAATTTTTAGGAGAGGAACGAAATAAATTATTAGAAGACAAACAATCTAGAATATAATCTTCCGAAAGTACTAAGTTTCGTTTAGTACCAATTTTTATATACAAATTTGTATTTGGCACAATAGCAACCTACCAGCCAACCTGCAAGCAGCATTATAATTGGTAAATATAAACAATTCATAATACTTAATAATATTTTAGGATTCAATATATTGTATATGTTACCTGATCAATTTAAATTTGCTATATATTTTAGATAAATAACTGTTGTGTATTTATAACTTTCTGATTACAATGTATCAATGTTTTCTTTGTCAATTTTCCGATAATACTGTTAACATATTAGTAGGACATTTAAAGCTTTTCCATAAATGTAAGCCAAATGACGTGTTTATATGTAAACAGGAAAACTGTCTTCAAAATTTCCTTAACATAAATTCATTCAAGAGGCATTTATCCCGACAGCACATATTTTCTCCTGGACAAGGGGGTGGTAACAGTTTATTTGTGCCATTAATTGAATCCAAAAATAGCTCTTCTCAAAATGAATATTCTCGGACAATTCTATATAATAATAATAATAGAAACCAAGGGATTATTGATGAAGCAAATACCGAAAAAACAGGCGTTGATATTCAAGAATTGCCAGATAAACATCATTCTGAATCATTAAACACTGTTATTAAATTTATTCTTTCTTTACATAACAAAAACAACTTTTCTAGAAAAGATGTTACTTGTATTCTAAAGCAAATGAACGAATTAATAATTCAACCTTTAAAGCAAACTTTAAACCAAATAATTCGAGATTTAAAGGTAGATGTTCAAACTATATTTACTAACTTCGATAAAATATTTAAATTTTTAAATATATTTGAAACAGTTGACACTGAATATAAACTAATTAAATATTTAAAAGAAAATGATCTATTACATAGTGCTACACAATTTTCCATAGATGATCGAGTTACTGAAGTGTACCACAAAGGTATACCTGTTCTAGATGAAAGAAAATGTATTTCCTTTAAAATTTCAATTCAGAAAAATTTTCGAACTAAATGGGGTTTTCGATTTTGCAATGCAAACTATTAATAGATTAGAAAATGACAGAACATATCTCTCCCATTTTGTTCAAGGAAACCTTTGGAAGGAGAAACGTAAATTATATTCAGATAAAATATTGATCCCATTTTTTTTATATATGGATGATTTTGAGATAAATAATCCTCTAGGAGCGCATGCAGCCACTCATGCAGTAACAGGAATTTATTATAGTTTCCCAGTACTAAGTTCTTTATCAAAATTAAAGGATATACATATTGCTGCATTAATAAGAGCCTGTTTTGTAAAAGAATTTGGAAACGATATTTCATTGTATACGCTTGTGAAGGAAATCAAATCGTTAGAGACTGAAGGTATTGTTGTACATGTAGCAGGTAAACCGATACGACTTTATTTTATATTAGGTTTAGTTTTAGGCGACAACTTGGGGCTTAACAGCTTACTTGGATTTTCGAAATCGTTTTCAGCAAACCATTATTGCCGCTTCTGTAAAGTTGATAAGCACTGTGCTTCCACTTTAAATGTTGAACAGTTTGAACTAGTTCGCACTATAGAGAATTATAATAATGATTTGTTAATAAATAACCCTTTTGAAACTGGAATTCAGAGTGATTCAATTTTTAACAGCATTCCATCCTTTCACGTAGTCACAAACTTTGCCGTTGACATTATGCACGATTTGTTTGAAGGAATTTGTCATTATAATTTATCCAATATTTTAAATGATTTCTTATTTTTAAAGCGCCTTTTTGATTTGGATTTACTTAATAAATTGAAAAACACTTTTCCTTATGGGATAGCTGAAATGGGAAACTTAACAAAGGATATTAAAGTGAATCACATTAAAAACAGAAAATTTCAATTTTCGGCTAAGGAAATGTGGTCGTTTATTCATTTTTTGCCACTTATAATTGGAGACCTGGTTCCAAAAACAGACAAAATCTGGATATTTTTCTGCGAGTTTGTGGAACTTATAGATATATTACTTTCCGTTAATTTTACGGATGAATTGTTAAGAGAATTAACTTCAAAAATTCGGAAGCATAATGATGACTACATGACACTTTTTAATGATACCCTGAAACCAAAATTTCATTTTTTAACCCACTATCCTCGGATAATTAAACAATCTGGTCCTCTGAAAAATATATACTGTTTCCGTTACGAAGCTAAGCATTTCGAATTAAACTCGTATGCTAGGAATATTACAAGCAGAAAGAATATAACTTTGACTTTAGCTATAAAATCTCAGTTTAAATTGGCAAGCATTTTAGTTGCTGGGCCTGACAAATTACTAATAATTGACGAAAGTAAGTTAGTTATAAATATGTTCCCCATTGAAATATTTAATAATTATGATTTTGACCTGAACAAATTAAAATTTTATTCTTCAATTACTTACAAAGGGACTAATGTTAAACTAGAGTATTTCATTGTGAGATCTAATAGATCAATTGTTGAATTTTACAAAGTTCAAGGAATATTTCTTCCTTTTCTAGAAAATGAACCTTACCTGATAGTGCATAAATACTCTGCAGTTTATGTAAAACATTATGTTTCTTATAAAATTATGTCAAAATCTGAAATTTTTTCGATTTTCCCGCTGTCGTATTTTAACAGCCCTCCACTTAATACTTATGAAACTCAGCTAGGGAGTATGATTCGTATTAAAAACTTCTTTTAAGCAAATACTTTACCAAATATAATGATAAACGCTAAAACGTTATAAATAATTAAAGTTACGTACGAAGTAAAAATATTGGAAAGGGCAATTTCATGATACATAATACAAATAAATATTCCAACGAAAACTTTTCATCTCAAATAATTTTAAAACACTCTGTTTAATTGATCAATGGTATCTTATCATAATCCCTAATTGAGAATTATTTCGAAGATCAAATTTGTGCCTAATTTTTTTAAGAACTTAGAATTCCATACGAGTATGTCATAATAGTTTGATAGATAAGCTTAGAAATAAGCTTAGTAAGCTGATAAGCTTAGAAATGTTCTTTCATTTGATGTGCTTTACATACTCGTACGTTTTATTATGTATTTATTATAAAAAAAATTTGGAGTATAGCTCATTAAACTTTTAAATTATTTAATGATATATATAATAAATATAAATTGTATGGCCCTATCATGTTGAGGTGAACAAGTTTCGTAAGGACGACCTGTATAATTGACACTCTAAAGTAAAACATTAACACCATCAACAGGAATAAACCATACAAAATTAAATAAATTATTACCTGCAAAAAATCTTCAACGAAATTTAAAATGGACTGTTATAATACTGCTAAACAGTTAAATTCGTCAAATATGGTAATTTCACAAAATAATGTTATTGATAATCGTAGCGTTGAAACAAATTTTAATAATGAGCCGGCATTAAGAAACGATGTAATTGAATTAAATGCTCCACAAGAAGAAGAATCTTATCAAATCCAAATTGGAATGGCCATGACAAACAGTTTTGTCGAGGAACAACCACCAATATCACCATTCAATGAACCTACCTCCTTCATTTTGGAATATGAATCAACTGATTTGCTTAAATCATGGAATATGGAGTTTTTACGTCCACAATTTCAAAGTAAATAATATATTTTTTAAATTTTTATAAGTTTAACCAGTACATATTTCATTTCACAGGTGTTGGAGCTTACGATGAATTTTTCGAATATCTGAGACCACAACATCTGGACAAGTTGTTTCTACCCACGCAGTTTGGTTTGCGGATCAAATTTGAACATTATTTATTTACATGGCAAAAGGCCCATGGTCACTTTGTTTCAATGTGTGCTTGTTCAACAAAAAAAGTCGAAGATGCAAGTTCTACTTATATGTCGTCTATTAGTACATGTCGAGTCGTTGATGCCTCTTCAGAGTCGAATTCTGGAAATGAAGAGAGTAATGTTTTGATGGTAATACGTTTATTTTGTTGATATTTATTGATTACTGTAATCAGTTTTATTTGATTTTACAGACGGTGCGGGAAATTTTAGAACAAACCGAAAGTGGCCGTAAAGTTAAAAGGTTTTTTGAGGCTAATATTTATATTGAAAATAGTCACCGGGAAATTATATGTACGTTAATTATGGAACAATATTTAATAATTAAAAATGTGAAACCTAGTACAGAAAAAATCTGTAAAATAGCTGGACAGATTATTGAGTGTTTTCCTGGGGAAAATAAGGTAAATTATGTTTTACATATATTATTTTAAATAATCCTAATAATGAGTTTCGTGTCAATATTTTCAGGCCACATATTTTGCAAGAAGGCCCAATAGGCAACCACCAAATGGCAAACTGTACAATAAATTTAATTACAGATTCCGGAAATTGAAAAAATTTTGCGAAACGAAGGGCCCATCTTCATCAACTAAAGAACCAAATAGATATTCTAAAGGTGTTTATTTAAGCATTTGCTATATTTTTACTATATTTTTTTTTTTACTTTATATAGAAGTCGATCTTCTTGACAAGGATAATTTTGAATTAACCAAATTAGAACTTAAAAATATGAGGAGCCCACGTGATTTGGTCTTCGAAAAATGGACCGCAACCTCAAAATACCGGATACATGAAATCCTACTTAACGATGACACTTCTCTTATCAATATTTTTGAAGAATGGCCTCTTTATAAACATCCATTTGGACCAGATTTTGTAAGATTGGAGTTCCTTTAAATAATTTTTCATGATTTTTTGAACTGTTTTTTTTTTTCAAGATAAATATTGACTTCATGACCATGTTTCCGGGGAATTCAACGATTTATTCAAAATGGACCGAATTTTTGAGTAAAATTCCCGGAATAATTGCAACAAATGTAAAACAGCAAGCATATAAAACTACATTCATAGAAATGCTTCAAAAAACGGATGAACTGAACACAGGTAAAATTTTGTTATATACAAAGTAAGGTGGTTTTACTTAAATTATTTCGCATTAAGGCCTTCAACCGCAGTAGTTTTTACAACGTTTAAAAAAAACCTTCCAATGGCGCATTTTGTCCAAAAAAAACTTCGTATTATTATTCACGCCAACTAGCTATTTCAATTTTCATATATTACATTCATTGAACGGCTGAAAATTGTTTGCAATAGAAGTTCATATTTTGTTTATTCCGTACATGACTATGATAATTTTTGAATAAAATATTAACATTTACAGTAAATAATCTAATAATTTATTGTTACCTTTAAACTTTTAGCCCTTTAGTGATTTACTAACACAATTGTGCGGGTAGGGCAAAAGTACCATCTCAAAAATTTAGTTTTGTATGTTTTTTGAACCAACTTACACATTTGTGAATTCCTTTTTAACTTATTTTCGTCCGAAAAAAAAACACTATACCGATACACACAATTGTGTTGGTTTTACTTCAAATAAATCGAAATAATATTTTATCAACAACACCATTACATATTATGGTTTTTTACTCACACATTTCGGCCTCTCACTCACTGATACGGCCTAGGCTGTCCCTTTCCTCTCTGTTGGAGCCGATCTGTTACCCTCTAATTTTACTAACCAAATCAAAGTGGCCGGGTTGCTCATCTTAATGAAGGCCAGGTAGGAGATGACTCACTAAGAGTTATAAAATATACACGCCCATAGTCGGCTCATCAGCACGATGGGTTGACAATCTTGTTCTATTTCACCCCACTTCTGGGTCCGAGACCAGCCCTAATCCTATTGTTTAGTTTTATTCTTTCTCTTGCTTCCCTCCAAATGGATAAGCTGTTCGCGGTTAACCAGACTGCCATCTGGGCATCCTCATCCCCACGCCGTTCCCTCTACACCGACTGAGCTGCGGGAACAAATGCCGCGAGGGATGCCATACAGATGGTGGTAATTCTATGAAATGGGTTTACCTCTACCGCATGTAGAGGCTAACCTGTTTCACATGATCAAAATAGACCAATATATATTCAAATAACTCAACACAATAAACCCTTTTTCCTAATACATCGATGACATATTAGACGCACTCACTCAGCCGAACACCGACGAAATTAACTTCATTAACGACATACTATATCTCAAGGACCTCAATAATGTTTACAACTTACTGCCTTCCCAAGGATAATATCGAAATTCAACATTTTAGATTAAGACACCTTTTGTAGTTAGTTGTTAAGTTAGAGCCTAAGACAAAATTAAATTCTTAAAATTTAAGTGTTAAATAAATTTAAATAAGTAATATTTCCAAAACCATAAGTCTATAGTGAGTGACCTAAAGTGCCCCCAAAGCGCCGAAGTATTCCCAAGTCTTTCGCAGTCCGTTTTTCCCGTCTTTACTTACTTAGTTCTCTGCCAAGTGGAAGACGTACGGCTATAGGTACGATTTTCGTTACCATCTGATATTGCATAGCTCCATGACAACCTCCAGTATAGTACTGGTCATGAAAGATAGGTCGGCTCATGAGTTTTAGGCCGACAAGGGGTCATAGTTGTGTTCCTTTTCATTACTTAATCTTTTAAATGAAAATTCCCATTCATTACGTTGACCGTGATTTTACTCAAAAATTTTTGTTCATTTTGTCAACTATTAAGTGGCCTAAAGCGCTCATTGTTTAAGTAAATAAGAGCACGTATCGCGAGATGAATCCTAACATAGCGAAATATTTTAAATATTACCACTTTTGTGTGTATGTTATAAAATACAAGTTTCTGTTTTTAATTTGAACAGATATTTTGCCTAAATAAATCATTTCTTGGCAAAATTACAAAACCCAAAGATAAATTTCGAACGCTGCTTCCAGCTATTCCATTAGCAAAATTTAATTAAACCCACCCCAATTTTACCTATATTATAGTGTTTATTGTACTAAAGTGAAAACTCATTTCTTCACATTAAATATTTGAATTTTCCGAAACTAAAAACGAAATTCCATCGTCTTCCAATTCACACAAGAAAGTATATATAGGTAAATTACACCAACAGCAAAATAAAATTTCAATTAATAAACTGATCGAAATTTGTTGTTGTACACTTCTACATACTGTTATATAACTTAAATGCTTTCTGTGTGTAATATTAGCTTTTTGTATATCCGAAAGTTTACATTTTCACAAGAGATAATTTTTTGCCTTTCAATTTTTCATTTCTCTGAATTTTATATATACTCGTAACATAAGAAAGTTTATTTTATTCCTTCCTTATTAAACGGATATTATTGTTGTAGATGAATTTTTTTTTACATATTCCTGCCTGGCTGTATATAGGCCTGGAGGTAAAATATTTGGTTTTGATTTCTATACACAAAAAAAAAAATAGAAATTGAATAGCAAAATTTTTTTTTATAAATATGTATGTAGAGGTATATACAGAGATGGCACACACTCGTATGTATGTACCTAAAAAAAAAATTAAAATTTCTATCTAAATAAAAATCCATTCTCTTATTTAGATAATCCACGTTTATATTTACACTTAAGAATATATTATGTATTATATGAGATTATATTTTTTTATATAAATTTCCAAAAAAATAAAACTTTGCAGTATTAAATATACACACACACACATTACATATTTGAATTTCATTTAATGAAATAACAGCAAAAAGCTTAAGGTGTATAAAATGAGATATGGCAGATGTGTTGTTACATAGAATAATGAGGAGAAGTAAAATTTGAATTGGATTCAGATTTCAAATTAATTTTTATGTACAAGTAAGGTGTAAGTGCGATATGCTGTAGAGATGGAATCTCTTTTCAAAATTAAAATGAATTAAATTTTATTTTTTTTATTTTCTACGTTTTAGAAGCCCTCGATTGTAGGAATTTGGATCTTGAAATACCTAAGTTATACACGGTTATAATCAAATTTGAAAATGACAAAATTCTTATTATTTTTATGTGCCTCGCGTGGAATTTGTTAGTTTGGAGCTTTTTAGATTCCAAACCCATTTTAATAAATCCGATTTCAATAGTAATCATCTAGCTTGATTAATCGAATTTTTAAACCAAGTTACCCGTGACTACGTTTGCCCGAGATACAATTTAATTAATTCAATTTAATATATTTAGTACGTGTACCCCTCCCCCCTCCCTGTTTATAGAAGTGCATTTTAATACATGATAATTTTTGTTCTTTCGTCTGTTGCGTACTAGAATAAATTAGAGAGCTTTCCGACACATGCGAGTAAGCCACACATAGTTATCTATATGTGAAGCTGGATTGTCCAAACTTCGAACAAACACTTGTAGCGATTGCCCTTATACTATGTTGATGTATGGTAGCAGTATACATCTTTTTCTTTAAATTTTCAAGTTTGTTACAATATGAATATTGTCCCAAATTTTGGTGTTTGTTTGGAGTCTAAAACTTATACTGTGCAAAATTCTACTTTAATTTTCTTTTAACAAAACATAGTTCACAAAATTTGCGGTTTAATATTTTTCGAATCTCCTAGCCTAAAAAATTCCAAAAATTTGTTTGGTCGAAAAAAAAAATGAATTTTTGAAAATTAAAATGAAACGAACGATATAAATGTTAAAACGTTAAACGAACGTCTGATATAAATGTTAAAATAAATCTTTAAAATCATTTGTGTGGTTGTTGCTGAGTTATTGTGTTAGTTTCACAGGGTCTAAATTTTCTAAAATTTATTGTTAAATGCAAAACAACTCCACACCCTGATCCCTGAGCTACCGGAGTGGTAAACTAGTTGTAGCATGTAACAATATGGCGCCCAAACCGGTTTATTTGTATATATGAAAATTTAAAAATTTATTTTAAATTCCAATGTTTCTTTAAATTTTCATTTAGGTTTCTGATTGTAATTTTTTTTTAATTTCTCTAATTTGGATCGACATTAAATCAAATTTAATCATTGATGCCGGTGTTTTATAAACCAACAATATTAATTTTAATAAATTAAATAAACAATTTTTTTTTTAAAAGTCTTATATCTTTGGGATTTTTTCTCTTCAAATTGATGTTTAAGATATGTTTTGATAAGGTTTTTATTTAATTTTTTTTTGTATAGTGTAGTACTTATATGTTATCTAGGATATTGACCATATATGTGTATACTATATTCAAATAATTTCAGGTTTCGCAAATTTACTTTCGGTTTTATAATTTATTTTATTTTTGGAGAGAAACTAGATCATGGTTCAACAGCAACCACACACTTCTTTCAGTTTACGGAAAATTTTTATCAATTTTTATTAAACAACGTTTGTTTAAAAATATTTGTCACTATTTGTATTATTTAATTATTTTATGTTTTGGTCTAACGACAATATTCATATTGTGAATTTCTGGGGTCAGATTTTAGTATTACGAGTGTATTATATTATTTTAGTGTATAGATTAGGTTAATTTCGTGTTTACTTTTAATTAAAGTTAATTTTGATTGATTACAATATTTGTTTTATGGTTTAGGTTTAGTTAATTTTAAGTTAGGTATCTCTATTTTTTTTTATTTTTTTTTATTTAGGTTAATTTAATTTTAGTTTTATATTTAATTTTTTTTGTGTGTTAAAATAATAAATTTAATTTATCATGGAACGCCTGGTCATTAATTTATTAAGACCAGATGAATTTTTGGTTGAGTGCGAGGTTCGTAATTTAGAAGGCACGAATTTAAAAACCCCATTCTCCAATCTCATAAGCCGCACCGACAGGCTTGCAAAAATCCAGATCGTGAGATCAGGAAATGCAGTGGAAAAATTGACGAGTTGAACTATGGCTTATTAATTTAAATGACAAAGATGTGGAAAAGATGTATTTATCAATTGAGCATTCTCGGTTAGTTCATGTTATTGATAGGTTAACACGTTTATCAAATACAACAAAACGTTACAAATCAAAATGTTTCGACACGTTAAATTTCGCCAATATTTTATTTGATAATATTAAGGTTGTTTCAGAAAATAAATCTTTATTAAGTGAATCAATTAAGATTGTTAAGGGTCAGGTTCCAATTATCGAATTATCTTCTTCTGAAGAGTATGTATCAGATGTTGAATCGGTTTCTTCTGCGAAAATCTTGATTGGAAAAACTAATAAGGCAGAAAATATACCGTTATAACTATACCAAAATTGAGGAATCAAAATGATAGCACTGATAATCAAATTTGTAGCAATTTTCAAAATTCGCCTGCAATAAGTGATTTAGATTCCCAATTTCAAAATTTAAATATTCATTCGGTCAATTTACCAAACCAAATAAACAATTTTCAAAATCCTGTTTCTAATACACCAATTGTTAATTTACCAACTTATTCGAATAATAATCCAGATCAAAATTTTAACAATCCTTTTCCTGTACAAAATTAACAATATAACTATATACAAAACTATCAGCCTCAATCTATTTTTCAAACACAACAACAACCAAGTTTCCTAAGTCAATTTAATCAGTATCCAAATCAGTCGCAAACGTTACCAGTGTTTTCATCTCGGCCAATTACATCATTTGAATCTAGTAATAATCAGCATACACTTTCCAGGTGGAAAATTGAATTCGATGGGTCTGCTGGTGGAATATCAATTGAGCGTTTCATTTTCAGAGTTGAGCACCTTGCCCAAACTTATCAAGTTAATGAAAACAGTTTACGAAACGAATTTAGTGTTTTATTAAAAGGTGTAGCGTCCAATTAGTATTGGTGCATATAGAACGCAATCCTTCATCGACTTGGATTCAATTAAAAGCTGCGTTAATTGAAAGATTCCAGGACAGACGTACAGATGATGACATAAGACGGTTAATTGATTCAAGAAGACAAAAACCGAATGAATCTTTCATTGAATTTTATAATGAAATCTTGGTTTTAACTTTGCACATTAGTTAGGAGATGTGTAGCGTTAGAAGATACGTAGAAGCGTAGTAATAAAACTTATGACAACACATTTAGAAATTATAACAAATTTATTAATGAACTTTCACCTGATTTAGAAACATATATTCCAAATTCTATAGTACCAAATTCAAATGTTTGTTCTAATTTCGATAAATTGTATGGAAATTTTAATGGCAATCAACAACAGCAAATTCAAAATGTACAACCAACTTGTAATTCTAATTTAAATTATAATACACCTTACCAAATTGATGAATATAAATTACAACAAAATTCTAATTCTAAAGATTCCAATATTCGAGTATGTTGGAATTGTTTCGATATTAGTCATAAATTTTATCAGTGTGATAAATCTCTTCGACTTTTTTGTTTCGGCTGTGGTACTGATGGTGTGTTTAAAACAAATTGTCCAAAATGTTCATCGGGAAACAGCAAGCCGATGAATCAAACAGCTGCACCCAGAATTTCTCGGAACGAAAAGCAGCAACAGCCACCACACATTTCGAACATGGCACCAAACCATTATCGTCCAAACCAAATTTTCAAGAGACCATTTATTTAGATTTGATCAAAATTCAAAATGAAAATCCATTAGAATTGCAAAGTGCTATTTCTTCTATTTCGTCAGTAAAGGTGAGGAACAGATCTATTTTCGCTTCTTTACATATTAAAAGGTACTGGCAGAAGTTGAAGAACATCAAAAGTGATATCTCAGAAACTTTTATAACCGATGAAGTGGATGAAAGACCATTTGCCAAAGTAAATATTAATGGCGTTTCTTATGTTGGGTTAATGTATAGTGGAGCATCAATAACTGCTTTAGGAAAAGGATGTGAAAGCTATTTCACTAATTCAAATTTTAAAGTGTAGAATATTAATAGTAATATTAAAACGGCTAACGGATATTCTGAGCGGGTTTTCGGTTTTATTTGGGCAAATGTACGATTTAATGGAATTGATAAAATTATGAAAATTTATTTCATAATTTTATCAATTCCATTAAATTAACAAATTAAATTAAATCTTATTAAAGAAAAATTTCCATCTAGTAATAAGCAAGGTTTAGGTAAAACAACAATATTATCTCATCATATTGATGTTCAAGGAGCTAATCCTATAAAACAAAGATTAAGCAAGCAGCCATGCACGAAGAGTTGGATCGGACGATGTCTCTGGGAGTGATTGAATTGTCCAGAAGTTCTTGGAGTTCACCTGTGACATTAGTAACTAAGGCAAATGGCAAAGTTCGTCTTTGTTTAGATGCCAGACGTGTGATCGAAGTATCGTAAAGGGACGCGTATCCGCTGCCTATAATCGACGGATTCTTGAACCGGTTGGAGGACACCAAATTCATTTCAAGTTTAGATTTGAATGATGCTTTTTGGCAAATCCCGCTGGATCAAGAGTCTCGCGATAAGACAGCGTTTACCGTCCCTGGTCGTCCATTATACCAGTTCACAGTGACGCCATTTGGTCTTTGCAACGCGCCACAAACAATGTGCCGGTTAATGGATCAGGTGATACCCCACGAGCTTCACGAACGTATATTTGTATACCTTAACGACCTTTTAATCTTTTCCAAATTATTTGAGAAAAATATTGAATTACTTTCGGTGGTGGCAACTAAATTGTCTGCGGCTTGTTTAACGGTTAACATAGAGAAAAGTCATTTTCTTTTAAAAAGAATAAATTATCTGGGATATGTGATAGGAGATGGAATTTTGGCGACAAATTCAGAAAAGGTTAAGGCAATTCAAGAGTATCCTGTACCATCCACTCTCAAACAGATGCGTCGGTTTTTGGGAATAGCCGGGTGGTATCGAAGGTTTATATGCTCATTTGCATCATATAAGTGTCACCGCCTACAGATTTGACTAGGAAGCAGAGCAAATTTATTTGGACCAATAAGGCTCAGGAAGCATTTGAAAAGGTGAAAATCGCTTTGAAAAATGCTCCTGGACTTGTTCATCTGAGTTTTGGTAAACCTTTTGTGATCCAGTGTGATGCCAGTACTACTGGAGTCGGTAGTGTGTTGCTTCAAAAATTAGATGACGAAGAGGATCATACAATAGCATATATGTCGCAGAAATTAAACGCTGCTCAGCGCAATTATTCTATCACTGAGTTAGAGTGTTTTGCTGCTGTGTTGAGCGTAAAGAGGTTTCAGGCATATGTTGAGGGATATCCTTTCGTAATTGTAACCGACCATGCTAGCCTTAAATGGCTTATGAGTCAAAAAGAGCTCACAGGCAGGTTGGCGCGGTGGAGTTTGAAGTTACAGGCTTTCGATTCCACAATACAGCATCGCAGTGGATCACAAATGGTAGTACCAGATCCACGATTGATTGATTGATTCAGTGGCATTTAAATCTTTGAATTATTTAAATTTGATTGATAAAATTCAAAATAATTGGGCCTCAAATTTTTGTGTTTCTGATGGTCAAATTCTTGTGAATACGACAAATCAAAATATGACTATTTCGGAAACTGATCTTCCTAAATTTATATTATACGTGCCCCAACCTTTGGTTTTACACATTCTAAATCAAGCTCACAACCCTTCAACGTCTGCCCATTTTAGAACAAATAAAATGCTAGAACGAATTCAACGGTACTTTTAATGGCCAAAAATGGCACTGGATGCTTCCACTTGCATGTTGGTGTCTCAGTGCCAAAAAGTTGGCGCACTTGCAGGTGATACAATTGGCAGTGCGCAATTTTTGTCGTTAACGTATAGGTGCCAAATCACGATGAAATGTGCATTTGCAGGTCGATTTGGCGCATCCATTCTTTATTGTACGATTGCTTTAATAACGATTGCCAAACATATATCGTCAATCGATGTAGAATGTTTTGATTATTCATTTTGTACACTGTCCTCACTTTTTTATTAATAAATATGATTAAATAAAAAAATATTTTAATTTTATTTTGGTGAAAAAAATTGTATTATTTAAAAAAGAAACTAGTGTTTGAGCCCCGGTTCATTATTAACTTTATAAAATATGATGGATTGGTTAGTGAATGATTATTTGAAAAAGTGGCATCAACTGCTTGTTGTTTATTATGCATCAAACTAGTAAATATATCGCGCTAGATCAACAACATGGTCAACTTAAAAATAATCCATGTCGAAAAGACGTTAATCCTTTATTGTCGAACGACCATTCCAAACGTTTTAGGGAATACCGAAAATTATTTATTCAACGGTAGAGTTAAAATTATCTGAATTTTTATTTAGCACATAGAAGACACAAAAGTATTAATAGCTTCTAAAGATGAAGCGCTTCTGACATATTGTTCTTTTGTTTTCAAATAGATTATATGGAAGATCAACTTCTGATACGCTTGTATCTTTACTTTAAATCATTTAAAGTACGAATTCGCCCTCGTTAGCTTAGTAAATTTAGTGCTTGCCCTGTTATTATTAGGTCCCGGGTGTTATTCCTGGTGGTGACGTTTCAGATTTTCAGTCATAATAGTTACAGCTTTCTACTTAATATTTTTAAGGCGACAAAAATTCCAATTGGATTTGTATTATAGTATCACAGATGTCAGTAAATTTTTATTGAAATTGTTATTTTGTTTCTGCATGAAAACAAAATTAGGAATGGGTTGGCCATTACATTACTGACCTATCTTACAATTTTAATACAGAATAATATATCGAGCAAAAACACAGCGCAGATGGCTCTCGCGATTGACACTTAAAATTTATTTTAGCTACACTAAACTCGTTGCAGTGGTTTCAATATGACAGCCGGACGACGAGACTGGTGCGGTTGTTGTTTTTAAAGTTGCTTTTAATTAATTTTTTGCATATGCGTGCGCGCGTGCATGTGTGGTGTCGGGCAGACTTAATGTATGTATAGCTTTTTTACAGCCCAGACGTATTGACTAATCAGGATAAAACTTAATTTTTCTCATAAATTGGAGATCCTAAAAGAAGAAAATATTTCATAAAAGTGTATCATTTACAAGAAAAACGATTAAGATTTAGAAGATTCTAGACTAATTTTGTAACAATATCGGTCCAGACCTGTTTTCTAAAATTTAAGCGGAAATAATGATTTTCGGTAACAAAGAGTTTTCTAAAATTCTACCCCTGTACAGCCTAGAACGATTAGTTCATCAGGATGAGACTTAATACTGTAATATTTGGCCGAAGTTTCTTCCACTGTAACTTTTTCTTTTTTTATATTATTTTGAAAAGATCATTTGCAAGAAAGAAGACTGTGAACCAAAAATTCGGTACCTGTACAACCCGTAGAGATTGACTGTTCAGGATCAATCTTAATACTTAACCTTTTTCCATAAATTGGGCGATCACACTGATTTTTATTTCTCGACATCGGTGCACCGAAAATGACACTTTTTAGCTCGTCAGCTTTTTCGTTTTTAAAAATATTTTCAAAACTATAACAAAAACATTGTAAATTAAGTTTCAAACAAGATTAATTCAGGGGCCAATTAATTCCGTCGTATTTCGTGAAATAATGAAAGTGGGAAGTTTTTTTAGCAATCTAGTTGTTTGAATTATTCGCACATAATTTTAAATTCCACTGGGGAAAATAAAATTTCTAATGGTCAATTCAAACCATGAATAAAGCATTTTTGTATATGTATTTCGCCAATGAATAAAGCCTTTTTTTATATTTCACGGAACCCGCCTTAAGCCCCAGTGGAAATCGTGTACCAAAAGTGGCAGCTTTAATGGAAGCTTTTAAAAACGACCAAGGTTGAAATAAATTTAAAGATTTAAGTTTCAACCTATAAGGGTTGACCTTATTGCTTTCCGCAAATTTAAGAAAAGATAATATTTTTGATTATAAAAGGCAGTTTTCCCAAAAGTAAGCTTAATTTTTCGCTTAAAATCGGGTGTTAGCCACACAACATACCCTTCCATTTTTAGTCATTGTTTTATTGTTGTTGGTGTCATGGTGATCTATATAATTTAAACTTTTTGATAACCTTGTGTATTGGTCAATCCATAGATGAGGAGCAAAAAATATAAGAATGTATGGTAACTTTGGTCGTTCCAGAATTTCGTTCTGATGAACATGTCTTGACCATTTCAGGATAAAACCCATTTGTAGGATAGATTTTGGAGTACAACAAAATGTTTGGGGAGATATCCAAATATTGACCATGAACTGAATACAATATGGTCATACTCAATCAAATACGATTATTATAAATTCTTTTCCTACGAATCGCGGTTAAAATTATGTTGTGTAAATTATGTTTTTGACAATGTTTACTAAATTATTTTAATAAGATTGAAATTTGTAATTTTTCTAACTTAAATAAGTCACTTTGGAATGTAGATCTCCTCGGCTTTGCCTCATCCTACAGAGTGTTAGGAAGTTTCGGAAACATTTTCGCTTCTGTTAAACCGGTTTGACCCACATTTTTATGTTGCTGTTTTTATCCTGTACTGTTACACAAAAGAAAAGAAAAAATCCAATGAAGTCGCAGTTTAGATGAAAAGTATTCAGAAAAATAATTTGTGCGTTTTTAAAAATAAAATTCAGAATCTGTGGAAAGTTTGGGCTTGTATCATATATGACACCATTTGGTCAGTGCGATCGACACCTCCAATATAGTTGTTGTACTTGGAAATATCAAGTGTTTTAGTATGCTCACACCGAGTCGACTATTACAGACTTTGATTCCAAAGGTTGCTCTCTTTGATTTGATGTATTGGCGGTTGGTTTAACTGCATTTTGAAAGCCCTGATTGAATATTTTCAGTAATTTAGATACGCTGGCTATATGAATGTCACCTCTCAAAAGGTAAACACTGAGACACGGTAGAATTTGTTCAAACCTTCTGCCAGACACAGTTTTGCCAAATTCTGAGTGATAGTATATAGAGTTTTGCGAAAACAAATGGCGAATTTTAAATAATTTAATCTGCCTATACAAACTTAGGTCTAAAAATTTAAAGATTTAATGACGCAGGACTAGAGTAAATTTAATCATGCGTTTGAATCTGCTTCCTCGTGTTTGGAAAATATTCGCTGGCCATATTCATTTGGGCAAAAATTTGAAAAAATCAATTACACATAATTCGAACGATTAATGGAAATTTGGACCGGATGAAGTTAGACCAGTTCGTAAATAGCTGGATTCCGTATTTATAATTTGTCATGTTAAGTAAATACGGGATCCAGCTATTACGAACTGGTCTTACTTCATCCTGTCCAAATTTCCATTAAACATGCGACCAGCTTTTAATTTATTTCACTATGATGCTACATAAAGTATGGCCTGATTTTTGGCACAGGTGTTCTGTTGGTGCCTCAACTCAAATTCGTTGCCCCCTAATACGACAAGTTATTTATATTTTTTCTCCAACAGTTTACGATTGTATTAAGAAATACTGACAAAATAGATACATTTATATTTATTATTTGTCGTTGCAACATGGACTTCTGGATTACCTTCAATACGCGTCACAATTGTGGTCAATACTAAAAAATATTCAAACACAAAACTTTGACAGAATGATACAACAGTAAAGATTAATGGGTTTAACTTCACGTTACTAGAAATGGTAAAACATTAACACCACAATATAGCCAAGTTGAAAGCAAAGCTTTGTTTATTCTTTAGATTAAACAAATTCTTTAATAAATCGTTTTTGTTTAATCTTTTTTACTGTCGTACCTGTCATTGTCTAACCTCAAGCTGTGCTCTTTTCTTAATTTTCATTTTGTTAGCATAATTTTAATGACATTTTTCTTTGTCTAATGTCTCGTACATTCGTCTGTAACAGAACTAGCTGATTTGAAATTTTGTTGCGGATTTAATTTGATGCGCTTCATAAAATATTACTTAAAAAGACGTTTACGAACCAAACCGATGCAAAGATATTTATAATTTTGAGTCAAACGAAAATGTAATTAAGAATTAAGTTTGGAATTTTTCAGTTAAAGTAAGAAAATTAATATACAAAATATTACGGCGGTAATAAAAACTAAAATTGACAAATAGCTATAAAATCACCCCTAATAAGCTCTCCCAGCCCTATATAAAGCAAATCAGTTAAAATATTATTTATCTGCGTAATGAAAAATATAGCGCGCGTATCGAGATTCAAATATCGATTACATAAATTTAAAATACTCATTTCCTCAACTGTGCCCCATAAAATCTTGAATCCGCATTCATATCACCCACCCTACCAAATTTATTAAATTAATTGAATGGAAAGCTTTTGCCGTGATAAAGGCAAACAAAAATACTGAATACGCAGTAATTGAAATAAATCATTGAAATGTACCGTATCGCATCGCATATACATACAGATATAGAAACGCCAAACTAATAAGATGATAGTGAAATCTTTGATTTTTTTTTTGTGTTTAGTAAGCAAAAAGTATAATATTAACCATCACCCCTAAATATGGTCGTACCTTTTATGTATAAATTCAGCAAAGTTGTTATATAAGATGATTTTCATTTCTCATGTTTTTCGGATTTAATTATTGAAATACAAAACTTTTCCCAGAGTTCTATCGAAAAATGGAGAAAGCACATACACACACATAAACCGGTTAATAGTTTCGTTTTCCATTTCTCTGCAGATAGCAAACTAGTACCTATATACAGGAGCTACGTATATTACTAATTATATCTCCTGTTCTCTAATAGTATTAATTAGAATATTTCACATATAAGAAGCAAACATACATAACGAGTAAAAAACATCATAAAATTCTATAATTTATATTAAAAATATGTGAACTTTTATAAAAATATACAACTTTTTTAATTACCTGAGTCAAAAGTTTTACTTTTTTGTGAGCTTCAGCAATTTCTAGTTTTTTTTTTTTTTTTTGCAAACACACTCATACACTCACAGTAATAATAATAATTTGATTTGAGATTTGAAATAATGATGAAGGCAACTAATAATAGGATTTTCGTTTAGTTTTCTAAACGTTTCCATATATAATTTAAGCTGATGAAACTACTTTGCTATCTACTACTCACTCATCGTTATAATATGAATATATACGAACGACGAGTACTTTGTATCAGGTATTTTGGTAGGTATGGTTAGGTTACGAAAAATACATAACAATATCGTCTGATAGAAATTTAATATACATAATATAGATAAAATTGGTGAGTAGCATTTAAGGGTGGTGGATGATGACTAGGCTGACTTACACGTGTCTCTCGTATAATATGAAAGGCAATCGATTATCCTTGGTTACGTTTGATCAGATTGGATATGTATTTTGTGTCTGATAAAAAAAAACAAATTAGTAAATTAAATGATGAGTGTAATATGAATTATATTAACTATTATTAGACTGTAATATACGTTTGATGTTTTTATTATTTTCGATCGCAGACGTATTTTTCTGTGATGTTGATGAGTTTTTTTTAGATAACATTTGTCTATTGTATAAGGGTTATGACTAGCACGTTGTTTTTACAGAATTTAGTGTGTACATGTCGTTTGAAAGCTAAATTAGTAAGCGTTTTTATGCAAGCATCGCCATGTGCCTGTTCGAGCCTTTTTTCACAAAACTTAAAATAATTTTATTTATAATTTAATTATTCTGTGATTTAAAAATCCTTTACACTTAGTGAAACTTCGGTGCACTAAGAGAAATCGTAATTTAATATTATGAATAGTGTATTCTTAAATGCACAAATTTAAAATTTCAAGAACATATGGTGAGGATTGATGAATTAAAATGCATGAATTTAACCCAAACTTAAACTTTAACTTTTAACCCAATTTTCTTCACAATTCAGGCTTTATAAATTGAAAATAATATTCTTAATTTGAAATACTCGTAAAATGCTCAAATTCAACCGATTTGTTCTAGGTTCGGATTTACTACTCTTGAATTAAGAATTGTATGCACCAAAAAATATTTTCACGTGTTTTATGAAATTGTGCCCAATTTATGATCAAGTCAAACAGAAATTTTGTGAACGAAATTGATAAAATGGAATTCTTGAAACATTATTTTTAATTTAAGATTTATTTTTAATGCTTTTAATCTCAAATCCGAGCAAATATACTTAAAAGATCGCAGTATGATGATTTAAAGTTTTATAAATATATATAAACATTTTTTTATGTATGTGATACATGATTTGAGTTTAATAATTATGATTTAAGAATTACACAAACACTTATCACGTTTTATAACTAGGAGGCAATTCAGAAAACTGATAACAAAATCAGGGGATGCAGTTTAATGTAGCAGCTATACCTATCATCTACATCCGAAAAATTTCGCCATATTGACTCCGTATTATCTTAAGCGATTATATGGGATTGGAAATGTTAGATGGAAATGGGATTCTTAAACGATTTTTGGAAGAATCTCTGGAATGGCCACGTGGGACGGAACTTGATAATTTCATAACCAATTATGATGGGATTGGGTATGTTGGATGGAAATGGGATCCTTAAATGATTTTTGAGATAAGTTCTGGAATATGACCACCTGCGACGGAACCTTGTATTTTCGTAACCGATTAACGTAGCCAGAACTCTACATGTATCGCGTAGGTTATTTCCTTCCAGAAACATTGTACGTATGACCCTTGGTACAGATACATACTTTCTTAATTCCCTTTTCTGTTTCCAATAGTTTTACTTAATCCGGGAATCCCTTATTTGAATTTCCTTTTTTGTTTGCAACAAATTTACTCGCCGAATCCATTTTGTTCAGGGGGCCTACTATGGAAATCGATCGTCGGCGTTTTTTGTTCGTTGTTTATATTCAGCAATAGTAATTACTATTGCTGAATATACACAACGAACAAAAAACGTCGACGATCGATTTCCATAGTAGGCCCCCAGGGTTTAAAAATTCACTCGTTAAATTGGATTATTCACTCTTTACTGATCGACCAGCAATATTTGTAATACTAACTAGTAAGAATAATGAAAAGTAACAGAAAATAAAGTGGGTGTCTGTACCACGTGTACGGACATATGACGTGAATACGTACAATATTTCTGGAAAGAAATAGCCTATTCGATATATCGAGCTTTCTGGCGAAAGTTAATCGATTCAGAAAATACAGAGTACCGCTCCAAGTGGCCATATTCCAGAACTTATTCCAAAAATCATTTAAGAATCCCATTTCCATCAAACACACACAATCCCATTATAATATGAAGAAAATACCGAGTTCCGCCTTAATTGGCCATATTTCAGAGCGTCTTCCAAAAATCGTTTAAAAATCCCATTTCCATCTAACATATACCCAATCCCATCATAATTACTAAAGATAATACAGAGTCAATACAAACGGCGAATTTTTCGGATGTATATAATAGGTATAGCTGCAGCATCAAACTGTATCGACCGATTTTGTTATCAGTTTTCTGAATTGTCTCCCTATATGAAAGCAAATTTAAAAACGTATTCACATCAAAAAATGGATCCCCCGATTTAAGTAAAATTATTGCAAGGACAAAAATAAACAGTTATGTGAGTTAGCGGCTCTGCAATTTTAATTATACGTATGTACATTTAATTAAACCCAATCCTCGTTCTATCTCGATTTTTTTTTCGATCTCTTGGAACTTTGAGGCAGACAGAGTTGACTGTAAATATATTACATAAAATTACATTTCGTAGTATAACCGAGGACGAAATATATTCAGAACTTTAAGTAACATGAATTTATATTTATGTCTTACAACCTTTGTTTATGTACAATGTACATAATTGCCTTGGGATGTGTTCTAAATCTTGTTGGACCGTTGAGTTTAGTAGGGATATATGTACAATTATAATTATTAGAATTCTGTTTAAATTATAAATTAAATTTAAATTTTAATTTTTTATTATAAATAAAATACAATTGTTATATTTTCACATAATATTTATTCATATAGTTACAATAAAATAAAGAATTTAATTCATAATCCATACTTAATAGGCTTAACAACACAACCAACGGTAAATTTTACCATTTGTATTGATTCTCAATTTGTGGATTATATTCTCAATCCTAGTATAGATTGTCACAAATTAGATCTATAAATTAAATGTATAATGCTTTATTTTAGATAATAAATCTCAATATCAGAATAAATTCAAGATTTGTTTATATTTTTATTTCTACTTCTCCATTTAAGATTACAATGCTTGATTTCATGTTTTATAATATTACAATTTGAAGAATACTTTTCTAGGTAGTCATACAATAATACTTAAAAAGGAAGATATCCCAAATTGTATTTTATTTCAATCGTTTTCCTCAGTTCCTGTTGAAACTTTATACGTTAACGTGGTGTGTTATAAAATATTTATAAAAGTGAAACTTTATACGTTCGTTGGCTGTTATAAAATACATATATATAAAAGTGAAATTGTATTTATTTAAATGTATATATGTATATATAACATACATATTATATATGTTATATATGTTATATATTTTATTTATTTTATATATTTTATATATGTTATATATGTTATATATAATAATCTCAGAAGGTGCATTCCGAATAAAACAACATCACAAAATGGATTCTTCCAATTATGATTATGTGTTTGATTTAGGTAATTCGGGTACAAATGATCCACAACACAAACTGAGAATATTATTTTTGATGCTAGTATAGAAACTTCCGTTCCTGATGAATTGTATACCATTTTACAAAGTTGGGGGTTGTCTAATTTGCATGAAAAATTAATAAGTATTGTTTTGGCTATTATTTAATTCATTAAATTGCTTATATTGATTGAAACATTATGTTCTTAAAGGATTAAATATTTCGGCCGAAGCATTGCCTTACATGAACGTAGATGATATAAATACAATATTCAGCGGTGTAGGGGAACTTGGTTTCAAAATTTTACTTCGCGGCAAGCTGGACGAATAGCGTAAACAAAATGTAAGAAAATATTTCTAACTAAAATCAACACATATTTTACTTATGTAAAAGCAAATCAATTCTACGCGCCCACACGAGATGTCATGAAGTTCATTTCAATCATCGTTTCTTCCCATTTAGTGTAAAGGAGAAAAGAAAGGAAGATGGAAACCTGTTTTTGACATCCCGTGTTGACGCTTAGATTAACATAATAATTACCACAGCACAAAATCATCACATTAACGTATCCATCATATTCAAATCGAATTTTCAACAAAATTTTAAAATTTACTCTTAAAAATACATATGTTGTAATTGTAATTTAAATCTTATATTTGAAGAAAGAAATGTTAGTGTATTTTTGAAGAAAATTAAATTCGACACCCAGTCTTTAGTTTACAAAGCAACTTTACAATTAAATTTCATAGATGAATTATTATCAATTTAAAAAAAAAATCTTTCAGTCTGAATAGTTAAATACTATTTCAGTTAATAAATTTTCAAAATCGTTTGACCCATGTAATTACATATATAGATATTAATTATTAAATATAATATTTGATTGAATACTATATTACGTTGCATCGTAAATATAATACAAAGTTAAATATGATCTATAATGTTAATTTATATTTTACAGAATTAATTATCATTACACGAAACTTCATACAAACCGATAGCTTTAAGCTCAACCTAGGATAATTCACCAAATACTAGCACTTATGCAACCGATGAGTCAAACAGCAGAGAACCATTTGTCAGGTCCTTTAAGATTATTTTGATTTAGATGTTGAGAGTTTTGACTTAAACGAAGTACGATTAAAATTACCATATTGCGACAAAAATCAGCACGGAAAACCGTATGCGAAATATCCTTTGTTGTAATATAATTGATTTTGTTACATTCTTTAGTATTTAACCCTAAAGCTCTTAACAAGAGCCTGTGAGTCTCTAATTTTTTATTAAAACTGTTATTTTTTTAGTTTAAGTTATATTTTTTAATAAATGAATTAATATTTTAAAATAATTAAACGTTTATTTTCAATAAAAATAAAAATATACAAACAGTTCCATGTAAGAGACTGAGAGGCTCTTGCTAAGAAGATATGTTTTAAAATTATGTTAAGAGCTTTAGGGTTAATTTATTATTAATGTATAAATAAACATGAAGAAAATGTGTGTAGGCAAAATTTCAAAATTAATATTAAAATTTAATGTAAAAATTCAATACATAGCTTTTAATGGAGATATATTATTAAATTATGCTTTAAAAATATTGAAAAATAAACAGAATTGACTGAAAATACATATTTTATATAAAAATCGTAAATAATATTGTAAACTATATTTTTCATTAAATAATAAATAAACATTTATTTTATAAAATTAATAACGAATTTTATGTACTTAATCGGAAAATTGAACACTCAGAAAATATTAGTTTATTTTTAACATAAAACAAGAACTAATTCAATGCCTTATAAACTGAAATTGTGAATTTTAGTCTCATTTTAATATATTTTTACTTCTAAAATGGAACTTTATCCGCTCAAAGTTTATGAATTTAAATGTTTAAATGTGAACTACAATTTCAAAAATCGGAATTGTAATCTAAAATTAATATAGTAATTCTTATATTGCTGCTTGATTAAGCTTAATTCCAACGCTATTAGTTTTATTATAATCATAATATTCTCGTGTCTACCTCAAGTGCATTCCTATCAGCACAAATTTTGTGAACTATTGGCTTAGAATGCAGTTTGATCCTCTCGAATCACTAAATGTATTCTTATATTGCAACTTGACAATACTTAATTCAGACAAAATAGGTTATAATTATGATCCCTAAGTTCTCACTCGTAACAAAAACGTAAAAAAGGTTAACAAATAATAATTATATAATTCTTAATTTTAGAAGATTTTATTCTTAAATTGCATATTTTAATCATAAATTTAGATTAACTAAAAAAAATATTAACATTTTTTAACTTATATATTTACATTATTAAGAATTATAAACTTGTATAAAGAATTTTATATAATGCAAACTATGCTTTTTCTTCGCAATTTCGTCGTTTTCTGAAATGATAAATCATCAAAGAAATTTTCAACCGTAAACTGTATTTAAGAATAACTCCGCTTAGCGCACATTTGATCCGGTTTTATTCACGAATTCATACATTTTATGCTTAATATCAGCCATCTTTTCTCTCAGTGTGAGCACATAACATATTTCAGTGCAGGGATGGATGTCCTGAAGTGGTTCGTGTACATTTTAATCAATGTTTAACAAAGCAAACCTTTTAGAATTCATGATTTTGTAAAACCAGAGATTAAGTTATTAACCAAAATGCAATTATTTTAATAGTAAAGTTCTGTATAAATCGTAAAGTTAAGTCAGTATTGTTATTATATTAAGTAGACAACGAGTAATGATCGATATTACCAGTGCATCAAAAGTAGTAAATTTCGATCAGAAGTGGTAAAAAGGGTACCATAACCGGCAATATATTTACCATAGCATGGTCAAGGTTGCGAAGCAAATATGTGCAAATATTTAGCGATCAAACAATTTTGTCATCTCTGATTAAAAACGTCAACGATACTGTTTCATCTAATTTCATCAAAATTAGTTAAGTGCGAGAAAATATCAAATATCAAAATATTACGAAATTCAAAAAATTGCATGCCTTCAGTACTTTCAACTCTCAACCTGCAAATTTACGTTTATTCAACTAGAAATGAAACGATTGAAAAACATTTTTAAAATCATTAAAGTTTATTTTAATTAATTTGGTTCAAATATATTGTATTTTATTTGTAAAGTCAGACTAGTTCAGAAATTGTATCAAAATTAATGAAAAAAAAACGAAAAAATATCAAATTTATTAATTTCGATCAAATAATTAGATCAAATTATTAATAACTAAAATATCAAAAATCTGTAAGATTCTGAGATGCATAAAGGAATGGAAAATAATAGGCCATGTTAGGAAAAATTTCTTCCACGACAATTTCCTGAAAATGAACTTTGGGCTAGAAATTTCGCTCAGAGTTTTTTTTCGGGAATTTACCACAGAACTACTTCCTTTTAATCTGGTTTCTAATTCAGTACGAAATATTAAATAAGAATCGATAAAATTCCTAGCCCAGAGTTCATTTTCAGGATTCTCCCATTCAAAGATTTTTCTTCTTATTTGGTTAAAATTAGCTTCTAGTTATGACATTTTAAAATCATACAGCCCTTTCCGAGACATTTTTGGTTTTGGCGAAATCATTTTAGTTTAGACGAGCGGGACAAAAATTTATATAAAAATCAATGAGGAATCTCAGAGTTCATTTTTATGAATTTTTTCTGAATGATTTTCTTCTTATGAGCCTACTTCAATACTAAGAACTGATCAAGTAATAAATCACTTAGAATTATTATTTGGAACGTAAATGCATTACCTTACCACATCATGTTCCAGAGTTAGAAATTTTCCATAATGTAGAAGGTACCTTATGAAGTACCCGGCATTAAAGAAAAAATTATGCATTTAAAACCATAAAAATTGAGTTAAAACCATACTCAATATCTCCTCTATTGACTGTCCCCCACGCCATCAATTAAAAAAAGAAGACTAAAGCAGACTTTTTCAATCATTGAGATTAAATTTTATTATAGGCGGTGATTTTAATGCAAAGAATACCTATTAGGGATCTAAACTTACAACCTCTAAGGGGAAAGAGTTATTTAATGCACCTCGCGAGAACAACTGTGAATTTCTCTCTAGCGGTAAACTGGCCTACTGACATACATAAAATTTCTCATCTTCTGGACTTCTTTGTAAAAGAAGGAGTTTTAGAGGACTACACGTGCATTGAAAAAGTGAGGGACCACTATCTGACCACTAATTTGTGATCATGGCTCTGACTACAATGATAATAGAACAAGATAATTCACGTAAGGAAACAAACAATAAAACCAATTGGGAATTTTTAAAAAAGTTAGTGGAATAGGGAACAAATCTCGGCAAAACAATTAGAACGAAGGTGCAGCTGAAAGATAAACTAGAAGCATTAAATAACAATATCCAACAAGCAACTTGGAATAGTTCACCGATTTCTCACACCAACACCACAATGAAACATAACTATTCTCTTGAAGTCAGAGAGCTAGTTAAAGAGAAACAGAAAGTTTGTAAAATCTGGCAAAAATATCCTTAATTTTTGTGTAATAAATTAAAACAACTAATAAAGGAAATAAACAGCAAAAGCATAAATAAGTGACTTCGAGGTATTTCTGATCTAACGGATGAAATGTATTCGCTTTAGAAAGCAACAAAGGGACTAAAAAGAACAAAATGCATATGTGCCACCTATCAAAAACAATGGCGGATTCTGGGCTAAAAGTGACAAACAGATTGCTGCTTATTTAGCAGAGGCTTTTGAACCGTTGCCGAAACAAAGATTAAATAAAAATACAACGGTCGTGAACAAAGTAGATGATCTTAACATAAGGCATGTGCCCTTATTGAAACTTAAAACTGAAATCGATAATAACTTAAGTATCAGAAAAGCTCCTGGTCATGACTTAATTATTGGACAAATTGTGAAAGATTCCCGCCAATTATTGCAGCCGAAGTAATTCACTGTGCTAGTTGAAAAATGTGACAAGCAGGGCACCAGAGGGGTAAACCTAATTCGACTATGCTGAAATAATTGGTGCTAGTCCCATTTCAAAGTTAGTCCCCATTTTTGAGATATCGCTTTCGACATATTTTGCCTCTGAGACAAATATTTGTCAAAATAGACACTCATATTCACGTTGATAGCTCCTGAACTATTAAGTTTTTTGTTATGCTTTCTTCAGCAAAGTTGTTGCGCAAGCCAAGACCAACAACTTTGCTGAACATATCAAGGCCGAAAAACGACATCTTTAATCACATTTTTGTGTTATTTTATTTTTTGAAACGCAAAAAAATAGTAAGTAAGACTCTTTTGCTTAAATATCGAGAGTTAAAATTTGAAAAATATGAAAAACAACTAAAAATGTTGAAAAAAGATTTCGAAAAGAGGTTTCCGGATTTTCAAAATACCGAGTCTCATTTACATATATTTTTTGCTCTGCGATGTCCGTTGACATTGAAAATATTGATGGAAATTTGCAAATGGAATTTATAGAACTACGATGCGACACTTTTATGAAACAGAAATATAAGGAAATTGGTATTCCAGTATTTTACGGGTACCTGCAGATCGTTTTCCAGGAATTCGATATTTTGTAATACGCATATTATCATTGTTTGGTAGCACATATATTTGTGAACAGTTTTTTTCACAAATGAAAATGAAAATTACATCAAGCCAAAATTTAATACCTGATTTTGATGATTTGAAAAATGAGAAGCGGTGCATTATATCGAGCAAAAAATAATTTTTATTCTTTTTATTAATAAATATTACAATAAATGAATTGTTTATTTTCTTTATGGTAAATTTATATTCAATTTACACTCAAAATTCGAATTTTTAATAAAACTAAGTAGATGTGGCCCGCAAAAAGGATTTGGAACACAATTTTCAAAGAATTTGGCTCGTGCACTGAAATGAGTTTGACATGCCTAGTACACAGCATTGAATGATGACCACTATACAGAAAAGCATTTGAAGGCAGCTAGCTCATCGGCTTTTTGTTTACGATATTTAACCTTTCCTTTATTAACTAATTCCCTGTGGCTATCTTGAATTTCCTTCTGAACTGTTCAGTTTTTCTTATGTTATTTTTCTTACCATTGTTAATAGTTTTTCTGTATATCAATTTGCCACTTTTGAAACACTGTTATAGTTTCGTCGGCTCTTCTTTGCTGTCGATTAAGAGTTGAAGTGATTTGGATTTGCTAATAGTTCACTAATTTCTAATTCAGCAATAATTTCCTCATTTTCGGCTTATTGACCTTTATTCGTAGGGAACATCCAAAATGTTTGGCCCTTGTACCGTTTATTTAGTGGTTAGATTTAGTAGCCGGTCGACCCGTTCTACTGTTTGGTTAATTTTTTGCATCTATATGGGCCTCCTCCAGTAGCGCTAATCAAATTTTTTAGTGTTTTTTAATTTTCTATTGATGTTATATTTAAAGTCTTTCGATACCTTAAAAAAAATTTGTATTTTTGGACTTTAAGTTATAGCCTCCCTTTTTCCAAACCAGTTACTTGTTCTGTTAGAGAGCCTTTCTCATTTAATTCCTCCGTAATTTTCTACAGATTATTAGTTTAAACTGTGGTGCATTCATATTATGTTGGGCTTATCCTTCATTTCGCTCCACAAAATTTACTAACCGGTTGTATGAATACGTTAAATGAATTTTAATTCATCAATCAGCAGTCCAAAGTTATTCCATATAAATGTATCTGGAAACACATCTGGAATTTTGTGTTGTCAAATTAAAATCAGAAGCAGTTAAACAAATTTGCTATACGTATAAATAATTAAATTGTTAAATCATCGACCTTTTGTGTAATAATTTTACGTTCCGAAACGGCCGTTTTCCATCGAAACCAGTCATGTAGGTATCCATATCGAAAGCTTCATACTTTATTCAATCAGGCTTGTTAAATATATACTTGAAGTAAAAAATGTTTAAAAGCGTAACAAGAGATGTTATAAACCAATTTATTACGTTCGTGCCTACAACACTGAATTTATTCAGTATTTTGCGTAATAAACAGAGCTAAAAACACTCGACGGATTAATTTTGAATATTGTCAATTTTTTCGAATTAATTTTATGCGTAAACTGAAGTAGTCGTCAACATTGTGTAAGCTCGTTTACGATATTTTTTATTAAAACACAATTTGTAATAATAAAAAATATTTTAATGCTAAATTAAACATATTTTCGCTCGAGTAATTACTAAAGAATCCTTTGATAATTTAACCGTAAATATAATTATATCAACAACAACAACAACAACTACAAAAATAAAATGAAAAATAATAAAATAGGAGAGAAATCTATCATAAAATTCAAGAAAATACAGCAACAACAAAATCGTAATCATCGCAATAAATAAAAAATACAAAAAAAAGTGTATGCGAGCACATATACATTATAATGAACAGCGATAAGACATTGAAAAGAAATATGTAAGGTAAATTTGAAAACACCGTCACGACACAAAAAAAATAAAAAATAACTTTTATTGTGACAAATTTCTCATTTCTATTCTTTTGGAAATTGAAAATTGCAATTCAAAGTATTTCTGTTTTTCAGTTTTTTGTGTGCATTTTTCGTCGTTGATAAACTTTGCTGTTTTTCAATTTCGCAAAAAATATAAAAAAAGAAAAATTTCGTAAAAAAAAAAAAATGGGAAAAGCTTTTCCAAAGAAAAACTTCATTTAAACTTGAGATTTTACTGTTGTATATGTATTAAATATATTTTCAGGTAAAGTTCTTTCATTTCTTTTGTGAAACTCAGTTTTTTTTTATTTTTTTGCTTTTTATATTTCCATCTCTATAATAGTCTTGTGTTGTTATGGAAAATCATGAACAATCGTTTTGTTAACCGAACCTTTATAACTTTTTCGTAATAATTTTGTTTTTCTAGTTTTTTGTGCTTTCGTTCGTTTGCTTGTCATTGAATTGTGATAAAATGCTGCAGCTGCTTTTGTTTGTTTATGTGATTGGTCAACCGCACCGAGCCAAGTTGTGTTTAACTTGAAATGTTTTTTTTTTATATTAAATTGGATTAATATTACGTCAGGATGTATTATAATCGGTTGATTTCAGATTAATGTCACGTAGCGATTTGATGAAAAATATGCCAAAATAATATTTTTAGACTTTGATGCAGGTCAATTTCGAGTATCGACTAATAAATAAATTTTTAAGAACATAATTTAACTCTAAAATTACATGAGTAAGAACTTCCTTTCCTATATTCCTACATTCTCACCGTGCAAACAAAGTTTGATCTCAAATAAATTTTAAATCGCTGAGGGTTATCATATAGGCCAGTTTTTAAATCTCATTGAGATCTTGTATTCTCTATATTCATAATGCATACAAAATTTTACCCAAATCAGCTCAGATATGGCTTAGTTTCATTCAAATTGGTTTCAGATCATTACTATACAATAAATATGGTGGTGGTAATAGTTTTTAGTTGTCAGTCAGCCCAATCAATCAATTGGAATATTTACCAAAAACTATGCCTTAAAAATAAACTGTAGCGAATCTGAAATGACCTAATAATGAAATCCCATTCTCCCAATTTATAAACCGAGTTGCATCCCATTCCACTAAGAAATCGATTTTCGGGATAAAATAAACAAATTGTCAACATATTCTCGATCCATCTGGAAAAAAATCTTAAACTAGATTGGATTAAGATTATTTGAATTATCTGAACGTTTGCTATGAATTTTTACTTGTTTATGAACTTTGATTACATCGCTAGTATGTAGTCCTTGGAAAATAATAAACCCTAAGAAGATATCAGAAAAATATCCTACTACCATTAAGTTCAGTGATAATTGTTCTTCAGATTTTGAGGTCGATGAGACTACTTTAGGTAGATGAGCAACCGCGCTCAAACATCTTTGGCCTCCATTCAAATTGCTTGTGATACCTTGGTTAGGAGGATTATAAAGTTAATATATGTTTTTCATTATAATCTAAGTTCCAAAACTTGATCTCGCTTACGATCTACAAGAAGAGCTGTCAATCCCAAGTCTCCAATTCTATGCCAATTCTAAAAGGTTACAGTAACCTGAAGCTATTTAAAAGTACTTTACCATTCTCTTAACTTTCAATGTAAAACTACAATTGTTTATAGACACCGACCGAACGGCACAGTGGTTAAAGCTATGGCGTTTGGATCAGGAGGTAGCGGGTTCAAATACCGATAGGGACAGAATGAAAAAGGAATTTTTCATCATCTGGTTACGATCAGTGATGAAAATTACCATAACTGGATGACCCCTTTCCCGAGTGCAGAACTCATGGCAGAGCACCTTCTACGCCACTACTATGGCTGGATCAGGAGGTAGCGGGTTCAAATACCGATAGGGACAGAATGAAAAAGGAATTTTTCATCATCTGGTTACGATCAGTGATGAAAATTACCATAACTGGATGACCCCTTGCCCGAGTGCAGAACTCATGGCAGAGCACCTTCTACGCCACTACTATGGCGTGGAGCTACGTAATGTGTAAATGTTCATACGTAAATCGAAACAAAAGCCATACGTCTTCAATTTGGCATGCAACTGCGTACGGCAGGAAGTGTAAAGCTAAAAACGAAATTGTTGGCCTCAGAATAGAATGCAAAGATTAAATAAATAAAATCATTTTTTTCACACAATCAGAATTACTTTCTTAGATGACGATCTACGACAACGAATTTAACCAAATTTGCATCTCGTATTTTTAACGTTATGTATAGGCTAGAAACGACCACATACTTAAGCAAAACTTTTGACAGGATGTCCCATAAAATTATTTGTTTTACACTCTAGGCACTTGGTTTCGAATCTCAACTCTTACTTGGTAGGACTCTTATTTGAAGAAACGTATAGATATCATACCTAAGCTTCTTTTTCTGCTTCTTTTATCTTTTACGCTTTTCAGTCACCCCCAGGCAAACACAAAATTCCTAATATTGTTTGATTCTTATTTTAAAAGCATAGTTACATAATCGATTTAGAGTTAAAAACTGAAAAAAAAATCTTGAGGCGAGATTCTTCGATCACAAGTGTTGTAATTAATGATCTGTTTGTATAGCAGAGGTCAGCCACCTTATTCATGTTGAGGGACAACGAATGGTATGTGAACCTATCACAGGCCGCATTAAAAATTTATAAATGAAAGTAATAAAAATAAAAATACAGATAGGATTATAATTATATTTATTTAGATATCAATTAGTGCGACATTTGATGTTGTTTCAGAAAGCAATACATTGATTTATTAAGTTTGGATAAGTCCTAGCTTCAAGCAGATATTTTGGACAGAAATCTAGATCATTGCATTGTAGCTCAATCAGTTTCATTTGGGCATTTTCTTGTACGGAGTTCACTTCCACATTAAACGGAATAACAAAGAGTTATATATATATATATATATATATATATATATATATATATATATATATATATATATATATATATATATATATATATATATATATATATATAGCTGCTGCGTGAATATCAGCAGAACGAGATGAAACTGTTGTTCTCAAGTCGTTTATTACATTTACAAATATGCTGGCGCTTTGATGATTGGTGGTTCTGGAGAGTTGGAAAATGGGCGCAGTTTGATTTTCTCACAGTTGAATCTTGGTTTCAAATGAGAGGATGTATCATTACATGTCGTGTATTAGCTGATTTTTGTCTTGAAGCTGCAAATTAAAATTTTTGCGATGTTAAATCTACCAAAAAAGCAAGGCGTGAAAGCGAGCGAACATTACAGAAGTATAGTAGGTCACCGTCTTATTTTCTGTTTTCAATAAAAATTGCTGGGATGACAGTAGTTCAACCCCAGAGATAAGATGAAATTTACTGCTTTCACAGAAACACCCATCACGTCCTTCAAATTTGAGAACTTCCCGCACAATACTTCTTGGACAATGTAGTGACATTTTCTTAAGGTTTGTTTCATTCCGAGGTCTTTTAGGTGCTTTTGGGGCAGAGTATGACTCTTTTTCGCCAACCATTGCCGGTGCTGCATCAGTTGTCATGGACACTAATTGTGATATGTCTGTGATCTTTACGAATGTTAACTCCTGTGATAGTACCCTTCATAGGTAAGAGTTGTGCTAATTCCATAATAATTTCAAAATTTGGTTTTACTCCACGAATAAACACTGCAAGCTGCGCTGTATTCGTAGTATCAGTACTTTCATCAATGGCTTTCGAGAAAAAATGAATTTTTTGTAGTACTCTTTTAAAGATATTTCTCGTCAGTGAAAGGCTTCATTTTTTCTGCTATCATCTTCGACACTGCTTTTTCTGCTATCACCTTCCAAGCACATCTTAAATTAATGAAGTTCATCATATCTGTTTTGTACAATTAACTTGAATTCGTTATTTACAGAAAGACATTGAAGTCATGTTAGGCATGTGTTAATAACGCGGTGCTTCACAAAAAAGTACATTTCTGTCCAAGTTTCTTGGAAAACTCGGCATCAATTTTTCTGCGTTTTGTTGTCATTGAGATTAGCTAAAAATGAATGATTAAAAATTGAATTAAATTATAACAGATTATCTGCTTAAATAAATTTAAATAAAATTTTCGCAAATTACCTTTGTAATTTGTTACTGTAACTATATGATAAATAAACTACTCACGTTATATGTTATTATTCCGCTGGAATTTTCAACAATGATTCGTTATTTGAGAGTTATAAAACTAAACAAAACAAAGAATAAAAAACATTACCGATTTTATCCGAGCTAAGCCGAACTTTAGCCTCTTTATTTTTAATTTAATAAAATATTACGGTCTTTCTTTGGGAAATATACAACAACAATCCCATATATGTAATTCCAAATTGGAATTATTTTAAACCAACCTGTTGTTTTAATGTTCACCACCAGGGCAATATAAAAACGATTTTTGTTATATTGACATCGCATTTTTCTAAACAAGACGAGAAAATAGTTACGATTTGTAATAATATTGAATAATGATCTAGCACTTAATGGAAAATATTTAGTTGGATTTTTACGTTGAGTTCAAATTCAAAATGTAATTGTTACCAACTAATAAAATAAATTATAAAATAGCTTCTTAGATTGTTTTTTTGAGCACAATATTAATTCCTATGCAGAATGGGAATTGCTTGTACCAAATAAAGACCGCATATATAAAAAATATAATTTCCGAGAATGATGGAGAATGAGCCGTTCCACACGGGTTGTCAAATAAGCACTTTTTTCTTCGTTTCTTTCCCCGTTTACTTATGGTACCGGTTTTAATTGCGACTCAATTTTTGAACAAAATATTTTCAACACACATAGAAATGAAATAAAAAAAATTTAAGGCTATTTTTGAGATGTAGATTTTAGTTTAAATTTTATTTTCGAGAGCGCAGAATAAATCAATACAAACACAATATGTGTTTAAATATAAAATATTTTTCAAATTAGCAATAAACAATTTATTACGTCTTATTTTGAAGCAGTGCTTCTTTTGACGTCCCGTGTGAAACGGGTGAATGATGTAATTTTGTAAAATCAATTTCCGAAAATAACGTATTTTTGTTTTGTTCTTATTTGGAATTCGCTCTTATTTCGCATAAAAACATAATTTGTCCGCGGGCCATATATGTATGATATTTCTGTTGGGATCCGCGGGCCGGACAATTCACAATATAGTAGAACGTATGTATCAGTACAATGGGAACAGCTCATCATATGATTACAATGATTAGTGCCAGTGAAGTGTAATCTCGGAAAATTTTAGTTTACTTTTAACGAAAACTCACCTTCGTTTTCAGGAATTTTTTATTTACTTTTGCTGGCCGCTGCACATCATGTATGGGTTTCGCTACCTCATTATCGAGACTACAATATAATCAAACTATTTTTGGATTAATGGTACATTGGTTTGTTAAATCATAACCAGGGCCCAGATTTGCTGGAAATTGTACACTATTGTTGGATGGATGAGGCATATTGGCATGCCGGAGATTTTTACAATTATAACTACCATTAACGATGGTGACGCTATGTACTTTTCCAAACTGTTTTACGCAAACTTTACGAAAATATTACTATACGCAAGTGCAGTAAACCCATGATGCTGGGGCCAAAATTCGTCGCTTAAAGAACCGTGTCCGTGGTATATTACGTGAGTAAAGTAGAATAGAATATCTAGAATTTCTTTCATGAAGCTAAATATCTCTAACAAGTAAACCCTTTTTCTTAATTAATTTGTATATATCCTCCAATCAGACGGATTCATAAACCATACATTTTTCGATGGTTTGTCTGACAAATGTGGAGACATTCGCAATCAACATCCTTGCTTCGAATTAAATTTAGTTGCTGACTTTAATGCCCACCATAAAGAATAGTTGAATCACTATGATACGGATTTTGCTGGACACCAAGCTGAGTGGTTTGTCACTTCACATGATCTCGCACAGATTTTAAGTGATTTCACATTCGACTGTCTAAATTCTACAAGATTTGGCTGGAATTTGAAATTTAGGCCTTAACCTGATGACAATTATAAAGGTCTGTCGAAACTCCACCGGAATTCAGACAACAGCTAAGGTGCTTTTGGAACGAGGCCGACTTTGGTGGTTTATAAACATTTTACTTTCTTTTACGTAGTAAAATGTCGTTCTCTGGGTGATAAAAAAGTTAAGAAGAATCAAATTTTGCTTTAATGATTCAGATTAACAAATGTTTTGAGAACACTTATAAATTAATCCGTAAACATTAACACCCTAAAACTTTTGGTGGATTGACGGCGTCTAGTCAAACTCTAGTAATCAGCGATCACATGTTGAAAAATATATTTTTTTGTTTGGATTTTGGTTTTAATTTAAATAGGGGCGGAATTTCCCGAGATATTTAAGACAGAGTCATTGGTGTTACAAAATTGGTTAAATTTTAATATAATATAACAAAACTATACAGCCACTAATAGGGCCTGCAAAGGCACAATTTATTAGTACACAAATGACTATTACACTGCCAATAAATAGGCCGTATTACTTTCAAAATTTTAGTTATTGAAAAGGCTGAAATGGCTACAATATCGAACGTGTGAGTTTCCAAAATGTAATCCTAAATTCCTAATTACACGACTCAAAATAAAGTTACGTAAATTATAGTCACGTCATTCACTTCTGCATGTCGGCATATTGAACGTTGTCCTTTGAATTTCTGAACTTGTAGTTTGAGCTGTCAAATACTGCTGAACAGTTTTCTAGAGGAGGGTATAGATTTGGGGTTTAGATGAAAATATTACTTCTAATAAGTTTCTATACTTGTCACTTAATTGGTTCATAAGCCGTGATAAGTTTTGTTGACGTGATCCGGTTGATTATTTTTTCGAAATGCCTAATATCAGTTTAGTGATCCCGCACAAGTGGATAAATATTTTAATAACTAATTTTTTTTATTATCGAATGAAATTTTGTCGGTTTTCTTATGTTACTTAAAGCTTCCCAACAGATTATTGCCGTCCTTGCTTTAGCTGTTGTTAATATTTCTAAACATATTTCATAAAACTCAGTTATGCCAGATTGGTGGACAGTATCTATCTGTTTAGAACCCTAACGTTTGTTTGAAAATATCTCAGAAATTTATTAGAAATCAGTTTTTGGTTTTTACAAAGAACTAAAAATGGAAATTGGATTCTTAGTCTTACTTCGCATGAGCCTTCTTGTGAAATTTATTTAAAATAATTGCTTCATCAAATTTTCGGTTATGATAACAAGAGATTGGAATTCAGAAAATTTAAATTAATTTTATTACAGTGGTCTAAACATAAATAAATGTAATTTATATTGTAATTTTACGGTTATATGCTTTGTGTGGAACATTTTGCAGAAAACCCTTAACAGCTTTCTCTTTTAACACATTTACTGCAGTCACTAATGTAGTGATGGGAGAAATGATCCAAATGTGTTTCATTTAAGAATTTATTGAAGCGCTGAATTTTCAAAAATCTAAAATTTATTTTTTTCCAGGAGACACTTTAATAATTCAAATGATTCAAAATTAAAATAATTAAGAAACAAAAAAATAAAAAAAATTGATTTTTTGGTATTGAACTGATTAATATTAGGCTTTATCCTTAATTTTAATTAAACAAAATTTTCTTTGGTTGTAAGAGCTTCGAGGTTTCTGGTCGAACAACAAATTTAAATTCACTTATGTTTTAAACTTGTAATATAATTATTCACGCTCGTATCTAATAAAAACGCATCTTCACCTTTCCAATGAAATGCTTTCATATGGTTTATTTTAACATCTAACTTAATAAGTAGAATCTTCGAATCTTTCAACTGCCTGCGTAACTCAATTTCAGATACTCGTTAACCATGTACATATATCATTCGGAACCAGCCTTGGAGCCAATTTTTTTTTCTGTGTGCACTATACCAATATAAATTTATTTGACATTGACAGGATACATTTACAAAAAAAGTTCAAAATCATTAATACAATCAGTCTTCTCTATATTTTGATTTCTACCGAAAAAAAGCTCATAAAGAAAATCGGAAAATAAACTTTTTTTTTTTAATGCTGACAGTTCATAATTTTTTATTTTATTTATTGATAAATCATATTGAGTCATAAGATGACATACCTATCAAATAAAGAAAGTTATACATACCGAAAAAAAAATAAAGTTGCTTGATATTTTTGTGCTTTATCATTTCTTAATAACAAAACACCGCCACCTCTATCATCAACATCGCTGTATCACCATCATCGATGATGACGACAATGATGTTCATGATGATGATGATGATGATGAAGAGAAAGTAAAAGCAATCAAATCTTATTCAATAATAAATAAAGCGACGAGGAATAAAGAATTATTTCAATTTACAGTTAGACATTCTTATTATGTTAAATAAATTAATTTTTTTCTCTTCTTGCGCTTATAAATGGATTTTGGATTATATTGTTATCATGAAGATGTCCTTTTTATAACTATGTTTGGAGTGTGTATGTGTGTGTGAATATGTTTTGGTGTTGTTCAAAAAATCTTTGTCAAGATCGTCGGATTAAAAATTTACATTCCAATCGATAAAATGAAAAAACTTATATTTTTTAAAATTTATCTAATCTAATATATTTAGCCGAGGAAATCCTCGTTCTCAATTTTATTTCTAAGGTATTTTCCTGAAAATTGGATACTCCCTGGCACTTTAAATTTAGAAGTTTTTGTTTAAGATTTTACTAAAATGGGGTTTCCTTCTAATAATAATGACCAGATTTTTGTTTTAATTTGGGTTGAAATGATTTTAATTTAAACCTTTCTAAAATACTTTATCAGGCTTTAATCGGGCATCTTTACTCTCCTAATAATGTTTATGTATGTATGTTTATAGTATTTTGTACTTGATAATTTTAAAATTTTTCTATAACAAAGTAATTTTGGTATACTAGACTCTGGTAGTTAAGAAAAATATTATTGCGTTAAACGTTAAAACCACCAAATGATATGGAAATCGTCCATTGTCAGAAAAAAGCATACAATGGGGCGGTATTAAAGGTCGGTGATTATGCCCTACTTGTATTGTAGTTCTTGTTCGCATAAATGTATTGAAATAAAACCACTCTCGACATAAAAAAAAAAACTTATAAAAATTTTTTAAATGTTTTTGACCGATTTCGGCAGTGGAAATTTATTACTGAATTCAGCGAAGAGAATGAAATGTTGAACCAGGCGTTCAAGAGGTGTTAACCAAAAATATTTTTTGGTAATCTGTGGCCCTATTCTGGCTTTTCCCGGGAATACGGAATTGGGAATTAGTGACGTTTTTAAAAAAAAGTGTATTCTGGCGTTTGGGAATTATTTTATTCGGAAAAATAATTCCATTTTATAGCAGTTTTATTTTTTCTAATAAATAAACTTGAAAATAAATTAGGTCGCAATACCTGTTTTAGTTTATAAACACCAACATAAAGAAATTTTCCCCGAAAAATCATTCCCAGTCTACCAGAATATACATTTGGGAATGGGAAATAAATATTTGAAAATTAGCGCAATTTGTAATTACAGCAAAATATTTTGCAAAATCCCAGAGAAAACCAGAATAGGGCTATCTGGAGGCCAAATAACTCTGTAATGCGACAAAATTTATTTAACTTTTTACGTGATTGGTTATATCACTACTGTGAGAACTTTTTTTTAGGTTTGTCAAAAAATATTTTTAAACACACTAAATAAAGGTCGGAAATGGAATCACGGATATCGACCGAAGAGGAATGTATAAAAGATATATAGGTCCAGAAAACGAAAATGTGGCCATGTCGAATCATTTCCGTCTACGGCTTACATTATTATCGAAAGGAAACCAATAAAGCTTAACTAATTGGAAATTTGAATGTCGCTAAAATGCACAAATTGTTTACTGAACAAAATGTTGAAAACATGTTGATTCTTCACTTTAGGATGCATGATAGAGTTTGACAATTTCTCTCTCTCTTTCTCTCCCTCTCTCTCTCTCTCTCTGGCACTATATCCCATCAAGGGATTTGGCAGCCTCAAATGAGGTTTCATAATCATATTTTCAGTTCGGATAATGAGTGATTAATTCATTGATCCTAAACCATCCAAGACATTTTTTCCTTGTCACCACCGGAAATCGAACCCGGGACCTCCGGTCGCTGGAGCAAGCATGCTGACCACTTTGCCACCGGGACGGCATTCAATAAAACTGAAGCTCGAAAAGTAAAAGAAATGGATTAAATAGATGTCCAAACAAATCAAAATACCATCGTAACACCGGTAAAAGAATTCCAAAAAGTGTTAATGTTGCCAGTATCATGCTACTACTTTTTATTACAAGCGAATATACAATTTTAGCGTGTCTAGACAATAATAACGCCAACTGTTTTGTATGGCACGAAATAATTCCATCCTGTTCTGATTTTAGTTTTTGGTCGGACAATAAATTACCCAGGGCAACCGGACAAGTGGTGCAGTGGTTAAAGCTGTGGCACTTGAACCGGGAGGTACTGGGTTCGAATCCCATCAGAGGCTAGATGCAAATCGAATTTTCATCATCGATTACGATCGGTGATGTTAATAAACACAACTAAGACCCTCTGATGGAGTGCAGAATTCAGCGCCGACCCACCGTCCATGTCAATGCACAGGTTGATATGGAGCTTGCAATGTGCAGGTGGTAATACTGTAGTTGTATGAGTTGGTGAATAGGTGAATGGGTTAATGATGTAGCGTGAATGCGTGGTATCACAATGGGCCAAAAATGGCCTAAGTGTCAACCACTGAAACCTAAACCTACCCAGGGCAAAAAAGGAATAAATTATTTATCTTTTCTATGCGTGGGCAACTACATATTATACTACATAAAAATTTTACCGGAGCAGTGGTATCAGCTCATCAAGAGTGTATGCAAAAGTTAAATCACCAAAGTATAACGTCATTGGAATGAATATACGATTTTCTTGAATGCAAACGATACCGCTGAAAAATTTTATACGAATTAAATAAAATAAAAATTATCAATCTCGTAAATTCAACTAAATTACATGATAAATGGATTTGATAAAAATGTTAAATCAATTGTTTTGATTACCATAAAGATATAAAATCTAGAGGACGCAAATCAAATAAACTTTGCACAACGCTATCCGGATTTTAATTCTCCGCTTCCAATTTCGAAGGTCAAATTTATAGCTTTAATTGATCTTTGTTATAAGGAAAGCATTAAATCAGTTCACCACAGTTTTTATTACAATCTTCCTCACGTCACTCAAATAGAAAATTCAGATAACGACTAAAAGAAACCAATTTTCAATTATTTGCTTCTTTTCATTTCTTATTAATTAGTATTCTCTTTCTGAATTATATAAGTTGTGATTAAAATTGCCCGATGTAAAACGTCACATCGTAAACTTGGACATTTATCTGCAACATAACTTTAAAATGAGACGCATCGATTGCTTGTAGAAGTATATGGTGAGGCTGCCATAAGTGATTAATATGTCAAGAGTTTCAAAAATTTAGGAACGATGAATCGAACATAGCTGGAGGTCGAAAGTGAATGAAGACGCAGTATCCGAAGCATTATTGGATGAAGATTTACGCCCAATGCAAGAAGAACTTGTACTTACATTACAAGTGACTCAACAAGCAATTTAAAACCGTTTAAAATCATTACAGATATGTTGAACGCCGATATTTTCCATGTGAAATGCTGCTAAAACGAAGTGTTTTTTTTTTTGAAACGTTGAATCACTGGTGATGAAAAATGGATCAACTACAATAACCCCAAAAAGAACAAATTATGAAGCCACCTGGCCACGGTTCAACATCGACAACCAAGTCGAATATTCATGAAAAAAACTCATGTTGTGTATTTGGAGGAATCAGATAGGTGTATTGTAAGTTGCAAAATCCTATCGAAAGCATTCCTGGGTATTACACTGGGGCTGTACTACCGAACACAATTGATGAGATTGAGCCAAACACTCAAGCAAAAATGGGCTACTAATTCTCCAGGGCCTGTCTGGACAGCACTTCACATCATACAAAGATACCAAAAATTGGATTTATTCATGAAAAGCGTTCAAAACATAAAATGGTATTCGTATGCTGCCAGAAAGATGGAAAAAATTTGTAGCAAGCAATGAACAACACTGTGAATAAATAATAACCTACCGTTCTTTCAAAATAAATACTAAATTTTTGATTAAAACGGCGGAGATTTATTTGAGTATCAAAAAAATTATGAAGTATTATATTTTTTTTTCAAAACTGCCCTATATAGTCGACGTGATATGTAAACAATCAATTTGAGAAATGTTCAAAGAAGACTCTTAAAAAAATACTTTATCATTATTAGAAAATCTATTAGAGGGGCGGGGCATCTGGTGCCTGGGTCCATTTCTTTAAATAATTTCGACTCGCACGAATTTTATTAAAATTGCTGAAGGAGTGGATTTTGATTGGCAAAAATCGATCGTGATTAGTCCAGATTTCGGGAAAATTCATTTAGAGGGTGGGCCATCCGTTGGTGCTCAGGTTCAAAAAATTGATGAAGAGAGGTTTTAATTTACAAGAAAGCAATTGCGATTGGTTCAGATTTTGAGAAAATACGCTCAGAGAGTCATCTGGTGTGCTCCAGGTTGTTTGTTTTAGTTTGTACGATTTCTATAAAAATTGGTGTCTGAGGATTTTCGAGTATCAGGAGTCGATTGTGATGAGTGCTTATTTTGGGATAATTCGTGCAGAAGGTCGTTCGGTGCGGGCACTTCTTATAATTCTTTCGGTTTACATGATTTTAATAATTAATTTTGGAGGAGCGTTTCGAGAACCAAAACCCGAGTGAGATGGGTTGTGATTTTGCAAAAATTTAATTAGGGTCCATCGGTGAGAGCCGGAGGACTTGCAGCCCTCTTTCGATATTTTATTTGACGTGAACGACTTTGATGAAACGATTACAAGTAGTTTTTATTTCTGGATAGTTCATTTAGGATTCTTCGGATAGGTCGGCATGTTGTCTGACGTTATACTATGTTGCTTGATGTTGTACCATATTCCGCCATTTTGCGTGACGTTTCACAATGCGGGAGTTAAATTACGTAGTGGGATGCTGCCTCAAGTTTGGTCATGTTGCTCCGAGTTGCTTGTCGGATTTTGTGTGATGTTCCACTATGTTGTGTTATGTTGGATTTGGGCATTCTTTTAACGTTTTTTTTTAGTAATTCATTTAGGAGTCCTCCGAATGGGCCGTCATGTTGCACCTTGTTGCGTAATGTTTCAAGTTATGGGACGTTGCACATTGTTGCGTTACGTTACACAATGTTGTAAGTTGTTGCTATAAGTTGCTTAATGTTGCTCCGCATGTTGTGTAATATTGCATGGTATTGCACCACATTGCGTTAGCTGCACAATGTTTCGTGGTTTTACTGTGTGTTGCGCTTTTTTGTACCATGTTGCTTCGTGTTGGGTCTTTTGTTTTTCGTTAATTACCATATTATGTTGATTGCGTTACTGTGACATTATAAGGCGTCTTTTAAAAATGTTGGTTGTTTTGAATAACGATATTTCAATGCTAACAATAACTTAATATAGCATTCTCTATCTGGCTATTGTTTTGCATTGGTCCCTGTTTCACATTCTTTCCACCTCAAACGGTTTTGATGTCGTCTTTATTTTTTTTTGCCATCATGATTTTAATTAACATTAATGAAAGGAATCAAAAATCAAGTCGATATCAATCGATTCTAGTTTTGAAAAATTGTTTAAAAGATCCTCCAGTGTGGCTCGGGCATTTTAAATTTTTCTGATTCGAACGATTTAAATTAAATTTTTTCTGTAGCCAGGATTGCGATGAGTCTTAATTTTAATAAAATAGTAGTAGCTTTGTTGCGATTTGTTACACATTAGAACTATGTCGTCTCAATCGAAGGGCACGGAACTCTAATTAATGATGAAAATTGGAATCGAATATAAATTTTAGACATACCTCTGGAAAGTTGTCAAGTTAAACGAACCTAAGCCATTTCGTCACCGATTGAGATACAACACTCTTAGTATGATAAACATAAGATAGAATTCCTGATTTTTCTGAAACGAGTAGTTAGGAACTTGATTGAAACAAAACCGTGGGTTATTTAAATAAAAATAAATAATACATAAATATTTATGGAGAAAAGCCAATAACTATGGTTTGAGATATATAAGACAATGCACAATGTAAGACATAACACATTAAAAATGCCCAGTCGTAACTTTTTTTGTCACCACCAGGAGTCATTGTTTTGTCACAAACGAAGCATGTGAGCAGAGCATGGGAATCAGTGAAAATGCAAAGTGCAACCCGCAACTAATGCACGGGTTGAGTTCGTTAATGCCCACCATAAATCCATTCGCACAAGCATTGAAAAATCTTTATGAGGTAGAACAAGAGCCTATTCACGATGCTCAAGAAAACTATACAGACCCGCTTTCATTTTCAATGGCGATAATGCAAGATCAAAGACGATAAAGTTCTCCAAGATCTAATGAAGTAGTTTTTATTTTTCAAAATGATAATGGAAAGCCCCCACTTGAACGAGATCTGTTAATTCATTGCCGCGCTAATTTTAACGATGCAAACTCACGTAAAACTGAGAGAATCAGTGTACTTGATCCGAATTTAGAACCAATGACATATCCATTGTTTTTCCCACTTGGTGATCAAAGTTGGGGTGGTTTGCCTCTTTTTCAACCGGCAACACTTTCAAATATAAGAAACCGACTGTAAATCCATGAACTCGAGTTACTCTCAATAATAAATGGTAAGACAGTGGATAATTCATGGATTGTTCCGTAAAATCCACGTTCAAGCCTCAAACTTAAGTGTCATATTAATGTCGAATGTTGTTCATCAATTTAAAGTGTGAAATATTTATTTAAGTATGTCTACAAAGGACACGATTGCGCCAATATAACCTTCGCTCAACATCAGGTATTTTGGATCATGATTAGATTAGAACGTACATAGAATCGAGGTATGTAAGTGCGCCTGAGGCATAGCTTGGCACCTGTTTAGTTTCAACATGCATTCAACAGTCACACGTCATTGTGAGACTGCCAATCCACCTTCCACAAACCATCGAGGAAAACGTTAATGTTCGAAACTGATTGTTGTGATTCTTACATATTAGCCATCTATAAGTTAAAATTCAAATTTATCCGCAATCCAGCGTTAAAGGAAAGAAATGTATGGGGTGGTTGTGAAGTTGATTGTGTATAAATAAGTGTCGATTATCATAATTGTTGTCATACAGATTGTGACGCTAAATGGAAGAATTTCCTACGATTGTGTATTTAATTCGAGAGTGCTGAAATAGACCAATATACGGAACAATCACAATAACACCATTACAATTGTAAAACCCAAAGTAAAACATAATGACAGCTGTAAATCATTATGATCTTTTACTCCGATTGTTTTTCATAGATGGTCCAGAAGGTTCCAGTAAAACGTATCTGTACAAAACACTGCTTAACACGATTCGAGGAGAATCAAATATTGTGCTTGTCGTCGCTTCTACAAGAAAAGCGGTCAATATTCTTGACGGTGGCAGAACATGGCACTCCCATTCAACGACTTCTATGTGAATGACATCTATTGACGCAGAATTATTTATAAAGACAAAATTAATTCTACGGGATGAAGCTACAATGACACCTGGTGTTGCTATGAATGCTGTCGATAATCTTTGTAAAGAAATAATGAAAAACCAGAAACCATTTGGTAGTAGAATAATACGACTTGGTGGAGATTTTAGACAAACTTTACCTGTAATTGTACATGATAATCAGCAGGCAATTTTTGAAGCTACGAGTAGCTTAAAATTTCATGATCTTTGGGAAAAATTTAATGTTCTCAGGCTTCAGAATAACTTACGTTTCGTTCCACAATACAGTAATTTCTTACTTAAATTAGGCGATGAAACTTAAACAACCAATCATGGTCTTGCCGACGATTTAATTGAAATTCCGAGCAACCATATTTGCAAAGGCTCTATAATAACAGAAATCTTCCTAAAAATTGGCACAGTGGCTAAAACTTTGGCGTTTGGATCAGGAGGTACCGGGTTCGAATCCCGATAGAGCCAGGATGCAAAGTGAAATGTCATCAACAGATTTCGATCTGTGGTGAAATGTAACACATCTATGACCTACTATCGGAGTGCAAAACTCATGGGTCAACCTATCTTCCATGCTAGTATAGGCTGACAATGAGCTTGCAATGTGCAGATGGTCTTAAATCGATCCTATACACGTACGTCCTCGAGTTGGCCGAGAGGCGTAACCGCTGAACGGCGGAAGAGCAGGGTGATCCTTGAGCCCCAAAATAGATCGCATAGTTAAAAAATAAAACAAAAAAAAAAATTCTTTGGTGAAAAATCTTTCAAAAATTGCAATTTTATGCCCAAAAAATGCAAAAATGAAGCCATCATAACGTTTTGCGCGATGTGCTAATTTATACAATTATTTTGCATTTACAATTAAAGAAACAACAGATATTTGTTTCGATTTTGTATATTGTATGAATTATTGGGACTCCAGCAACTTATTATACTTTGGCCATGTACTGTAGGTGGCCATAAGCAACTCTCCCACCAATTCCTCCAGTTTACCTACTGCTGAAAAGGGTTACAAATCGCAGCAAAAAATAAAATGGCCCAACTCTCTAACCACTTTGCATACTTAATCAAATCAAACAAAATTTCATATTCTGTCTTTTTGTATACATACCGAGTACAACAAACAAAACCTCAATATATATGTAGGTATTTAATTTGCGCGAAGCTTTTTAGTATAAAATAAAAATCCACTTTAATTTACATATGTAAAATAATTATGTATTTCAAACATAAATATGTATGTAGAGCAAAATATCTTTTCTTTAGCACAAACACTGTAGATCTGTTTGTAATGTAGAGCAACATAAATTCCCATCTCGATATATAATTCACTCTCATAACAAGTGTATTACGTATGTAAACTCGTAAAATAGAAATAAGTGAATACATTTATTTTGTGGAAAAAAATAGGAATAATTAATTAATAAAAACCTTTATATTTACATATAAATCCTTTGAAAAATAATAATAAACATAAACATAAATATTATTTATAACAGAAGCAAACATACATTACTTATGTGTACATACGAACAGCGGAGCCTTATGTACTCATAACGAGGCATTATGGAAATATTGTGCTCGAAATATTTTCTTTATAGACATTGAATTAAATTGAATTTTTTTGTCGAGTCGATTTTTTAATTAAAATTTAAAATATTTACAAATATAATTAATACATTTTATATTTAATTTCTATTTCTGTCTTTTGTTTGTCGTTAGGTAAGCCGTTGTTAATTCAATTTAACAATATGGTGTGAAACTTGAAATATATAGAGAGTACTCTAGTTGATACACTCTACAGAAGTGTAGCTGTAATTATCAAACTAATTATTACATTTATTTTTAATAGTTTTAAAAACAGCATCAAAAATTATTTTATATTTTTCACTTAACCCCGGTTTATAGATGCTTTCCCTCTTATCATTTAATCGTACAACCGATATTGATCGATGGATTTCTTCGGCAATACCATTTGTAACCTGTAATCGATTTCCTCGACAATACGTGTACTGAATTCCGCTGCGAGTGATAATCACCCTTGTTATAATTTTGATTTCAATACGAGGGCTACAACTTGAACCAAACTGTTGGACTGTCCTTCAACCAAAAAAAAAACCGGTTTGTTATTTTATTATTGTTCGTTACTTATTGTTTAACTGTTCGGCTTTATTTCTTCTCTCCTAATCAAATCGTTTTACTTCGGTGCTATATTTTATCTTCAAGCGACCAAATCGTTGTTTATGTGTTTTTTTTGTACTTATAAAAATTTTGTCTGTCCGAAAGCTTCCTTATTCATTATTCCTTTTAAAGTTTAAGAAACCCAACAAGGTCAACCATTGTTAAAAAATTAATTGGAAAAAATTGAAATAGCTCTACGGAAGCTGGGGCTATGCTTTGAAGAGAAAGCTTTAGTCTACAGTTTGATTCTGAATTTTAAACAAATTTTTATTTTCGCTTCGAAAAAGCTCCTGATGAAGCTACTACTTAAATCTCCCAATTTTTAGAAAAAGCTTAAGTATGAATTTTCATTCCGATCAATCAATCCGTTTGGGGCTGTAGCCGAATTTTTACTGAAAAACATATTTTTGACAAAAAATCGCCATTTCCGCTTAAATTTTGGAAAACTGATCCAGAGTTCTTAACCGTTTTCTCGCTTAAGTATGAAGTTTCATCCAAATAAATTAGTCCGTCTGTGCTGTACCGTTTGTTGAAACCTAGTTTTTTTGACACAAATCGCCATTTTCGTTTACAGTTTTTAAAACCGATCTGGGACGGGATTGTTGCGGTAAAATGATATAATTTTCAAAATGTTTGCAAAAAAATAAAAAGCTACTATGGAAGTTACTAATTTCGGTGGACCGATTTCAGTCAAAAATCAGGCTGTACAGAGGACACAACATTTAGACTGCACGGTACTACACATGCACACATAGAGATTTTTTGAAACCACTTTTTTCTTAATTTTGCGATATAGCGAATGGTAAATCTGGAAACATCTCGAGGTCAACATGTTCCATGATTACGAAATTGGAAGTCGTTTCAAATTTTTTTTAAAACTAATCAGCTTTTCAAATTTTTTTAACACAAGAACGCTCTTCGGGTGAAATTTCAGCCATTAATGATCTTAAATTTATTTTATCTTTTTATTATGAAACTCAGGATGGTCAAAATTTTTGAATTCGTTTATATTATTCGTTTGTATTACAAATTAAATATTGAAATATATATTATGGATGGATATGTATATAGATTTTATATAATATATATTCGGGTGAAATTTTACCCGAGCAATGCATGTGTAATTTTTTTGAGAGTCGTATGAGGGTTAAGATTATTAGCATTTAAATGAGATAAGTTAAAGCATTGAACAACAAATTTTCAAATGCGAATTAAACAGAAGATTATCCATTTCCGAACATTTGTTGGTCTTCTTAGAATAAAAGTTTTCAGCTGAAAATGAGAAAATGTTCAGCTGAAAGTGAGAAAAACATGACAAACCAGTTCATTGAAACGCTTTTATCGTTGATGAATGGTATGTCGATCTTTCACGGGCCCGTGCTCAACAAAATTCGATACGAAACGACGAAACGTGTTATCATACGGTACCTGTTGGCCACGATATTTTCGACGATATACACGTTGAAGTAACTGAACGAATATTTTCAATGTACAGCGATTCATATGAAACAAATACGTCATGGAACCGATGAGGAATCACTTAATCATGGTTCAATCAATATTCTTTCAATAAATGACAACGAATATGAATATTTGACCGGAACCACATTTACTTGTCGGCTACCTAAAAAGTCATAAGAGAGGATTTAGAACTATAGGTATCGTCAATCACACCTGACTGTAACATATGGTCTAATTCTTCGTAAAATTCAGCTAATTTAATGAGAGGTACCTTGTAGCACCGTCGATTCACAGGTGTGGCGTTACCTCCATCCATATGGGGATTTACGACGACCTAATCCATTACGAGTGGAACACAGAAAACTCTCAATAAATTTAGAACCTATCTCAATGTTCGAGCGTAAGTGAATATTGGCTCGATAATCAGTACTTAACAATCTAATTCGTTCGCTAATGCTGGTACTAAATCTGGAAAATTTCCCAAATCAAGTTTCAAATTGAGAGGTCGGACAAATTAAATGTGGAAACTTCAAAAATTCAAAAAGCTTAGCATTTAAAGAATTATACATATTTGGAAAATGTCTCATTTGAAGCGGATTTTCGATGGTGGTCGATAGATAAACTCACCAGAACGAGTAATCATGTTGGTTCTTTGCTTTAATGTTAAGATTTTAATAATCCCAATTTTCCTGCGTCCCCAAAACGAAACTTGACCTGGAAAATTTTCCACCGATAACCATCGACAAACCGCTTAAAATAAAACATTTTCCAAACATAACACTTTATACGTTAGTCGTTAGAAATTTTTGACTTTGCACCCAATTTTTCCAACCTCCCAACAAGTTTTCCCAGAAAACTTCAATTCCTAATAACGACAATTCAAATGTTTCGCATATTGTTGAAGCGAATAATTTATGATAAATAAAAATAATTTCTCTTATATGAGTTTTAACAACCTAACGAACAGCTTTGAAACAACGCAAATCTGTTAAATAATCGAAATGTTTCATTTGCAGTTTACAGATACCACAATTTAAAAATGAATGGTTGCATGACTTTAAGGGAAATAAACATTTTGCCAATGCATTGCACGACTCAGGTTCGCAATGTACATTCGTATCGGAAAAACTAGTTCATTATATGTCACTTTTATCAAATTATCCACCCTAGAAATCTTGACAAGTAATTCATTCAAAATTGATGCTGTTATGTTAAAGAATAACACATAAACTTTTACAGAGGCAAGAAACATTATGTGAATACCGAAAAATTTATGAACCATAAAAATATTTTGAGATATTTAACAGTGTACTTTTTAAATGGTTGGCTATGATGCTGCCGGCACAATTCGTGCTGGTCGAAACATATTCTGTACTCACCTGAAAAAAAAATAAAAAAATTATTTATTAGAAATGCAAATCAATAAATTTTAAATAATTTGGCATGCAATCGTACAATACTAAATTAATGATCGATGAAGGCATAATAAATAATTTAAACCTTTAATAAAATTTAATTGACGTCGCAAAGATAATTAAATTTCCAAACATTTTTATTACCACAAAACGCATAAAATCAATCAGCGTGATATATAAAATTCTAGGAACTAGGTGTAGAAAACCAAATTATTATGACACCCGACCATTCCTCTGTAGCAATGTCCGACCAAACCACAGAACTGGAATTTTGTAGACGTAAAAGGAAAAGTTGTGGGTTTGGTGAATATAAATTTTCGAAAACGAATTGTTAAATAGAAATTTTTTCGGCAGAATACACATAAACCTATATATTTTTGTGACGGACTAAATTAAATGAAAATTCATTTTCCTTAATTTTAAATTACAATTTCACTTTTTTTGTTCAATTACTTTGTAAATTATTTTGGTTGATGATATAAAAAAAGGAAAGATTTTCGCATCAAATTATAAAGTACATTACATGTTGTACAGAGCGACATTAAATATATTTCGGTAGTTGATGTCGTTAATGTTATCGTGCCGCGATACATAATAATATGGATATATAATCGTAAAGTTCCCGTGGCAAGATGCACGAGGGCGGTGGCTTCAGGGAGGGTGAACGACGTCGAAAATAATAATAATTAAATTTAATTATTTTAAAAGAATATTATATATTATATAAAATAAAAAGAATAGCACCAACCAAAATTTAAAATAAAAAATGCAAAATTATATTTCAATGATTATAAAATTATTCCAAAATGATAAAATAATTTGAATAAAATTTAAATTAATTTTTTTTTTTATGTATATCACTCCGTACATACATTTATACGAGATAATGTTGTTATAACGACGGAAAAAAGATTTTCGTTTTTCTTATTTGGGTTTCATCTGACAAAACAAGAAAAAAAAAATTGTGTTACTCGTATCGTGTACTCGCATATATATGGGTGAACATTACACCACACGTTTCAAATTAAATCATATAAAATCAAGATTGATAGGCGACGCGAACAACAACACGCATTAAGTAAAAAGTTTTGAATTATTGCGTCAGTTTTTTGTAATTGTTGTGTGTGAATTATTTAAACAATTGTTTAATGAATTATAATCCTTTCATGTGTGAGGGTGGGGGTAATGAGAAATATACGTTTTTATGATATGTAAGGATTAATAAATGTTCATAATGTGGATAAATTTATATACATATAGTAAACGGTAATTTATCGCTACGGATTTGATTTGTAATTAAACATAAGTTTCTATGGAAAAATAGCTGCCACTAACGATCATTTACAATATTTGCATTTGTTAAATAAATTTAATTGTTTAACTAAAATATGTATTTTGCACTTACTTACTTGATGACGTTTCATAATTTGCAAAATAATCCTTTACTGTGGCTAAAGAGAAACTTTGCAAGGCTTTATTTTGCCAATAATATTCTTACCGGAAATTGGTTGAACGATGATTTAAAATCTGAGGAATATTTTTCACCATGTTATTCCGTGTTACGTCACGAGGAGTAAGTATTGCGGTAAATAACGACCATAAGCTTTTGCACTCCACTGACACCTACGAGGGCAAATCAAAAAGTCTTGCAATATCATATGAAAAAAAAGAGTGAGCGAGACAGCAATATTTTTATTTTTCGACACAATCTCCTTTAAGGTTTATACATTTGTCACATCGATCAATTAACTTGCCTAAACCCTCTAAAAAAAAAGATTTCTTTTGCTCCATGAAATATTCATTTACAACAGACTGTACTTCATGGTCACTGGAAAATTTCCGGCCCCTTAGTGTTTTTTTCAAATTGGGAAACAGAAAGTAGTCACTGGGTGCCAAGTCTGGACTGTACGGTGGATGCGGAATTTCCACGAAGCCGCAGTCTTTTAATGCAGCTTGAGCAATATTAGCCTTGTGCACTGGTGCATTGTCGTGAAGAAGCAAGATTTTTTTCCTAACTTTCCTTGGCCGTTTTTCCCGGATCGCTTTTTTCAATTTTCGCAAAACCTCTGCGTAATATATGCCTGTGATTGTGGTTTTCGGTGGCATATAATCGATTATCAAAATTCCTTCAGCATCCCAAAAAATTGTTGCCAAAACCTTACCAGCAGACGGTTGAGTTTTGAATTTCTTTGGTGGTGGTTCACTACGTTTAATCCATTGCATCGATTCTTGTTTAGATTCCGGATCCCAGTGATGAAGCCATGTTTCATCGCCTGTTATTATGTTATCCAAGAAATTTTCTGGATCTTCTTGGTACATATCTAAAATCGCCTTTGAAGTTTGAACACGCATTTTTTTTTGTTCTGCATTCAACAAACGGGGAACCCATCGCGCACTTACTTTCGACATGTGAAGGTGGTCATGTAATATAGTATATGTGGTACCGTATGAAAGAGAAAGTCTCCACGCTAACCGCGGAACAGAAATACGCCGGTCCTCCAATACAACAGATTCGGCCAAAATTACGTTTTCATGGCTAATAGCATCTGCTGGCCGACCCGAGCGGTTGTCGTCTTCTAATGACTCCCGACCACTTTTGAATAATTTTACCCACCTTGTTACTGTGGCATATGATGGTGCAGATTCGCCGTAAACTTTTGATATGTAGTTGAATATATAAATTGCATTTCGTCCATCTTTACAGAAAAATTTAATAACGGCGCGATATTCAATTTCATTCATTTTAAGAAAAATTCAAAACACGTTTTACTAAATTGACAAAAACAAACGAACTGTAAAAATTACATCGAAATGTTCTTCTAGAAGTTTCATCGCGACAAAAAATGGTTTTGAAAAATATATTGTTGTCTCACTCACTCTTTTTTTTCATATGATATTGCAAGACTTTTTGATATACCCTCGTATACGGTGACATGTGACCCAGTTTTCTTTGAAGTTGGTATATAAAATTAATACAGAGAAGTTATTAAATATTTGTTTCCCATAGAAATGAATTTTCAGGATTTAGAAAGTAGTGATAGTGAATTACATTTTGAATACTATAGCGGATGAAAAGAAGCTAATTATGATTCGATATAGTGACAGTGGCATAGTAGTTCAACGGAAATGAAAACTCAAAGTGGTTGAAAGTGACACCGATAATATCGAAAGTGTTTGTGCTGAAGATTGTGATGATAACTGGACTGATGTTACAGAAAATGAAAATGTTCTTGACGTAATAAATTTCTCTGTGACAGCCAAAATCCCCGGATCGCAGGTTTGTAGAATTATTAAAAAAAATTATGTTTTATTTCATCAACCAGCTAATCGATGAGATTATAAATGAAATTAATAATTAAGCAATAACTCAAATAACATCGACAAAGATGAGTTTCGGTCTTTCCTTGTCGTTATCCACAATATTGGCCAGTAGCTAACATATAGTAATATTGGTCGACCAATCCAGATCAACAGTAAAATTCCATTTTTCTCACATACATTTACTAGGCGCGGATTCAACCAAATATTTTGGATGTTACATTTGAAAACACCTGCTCCTCAAAGTCAAAATAAAAATTTCGGATAGAAAAAGTAATCCACTTTTTGGAAATTATAAATACAAAATTCTCTGAATATTTTATACTTGCACACTGATTCTCCAAAAAACAAGATGATAACATTCGTTGGTGCGCAAGAAGAGTGACACAATTCATTACTGTCAACACGAATCAAAAAGATCCGATCACCATAGAAAACTTGCAGTATGTAACTCCAAATAACAGAAATGTTTGGATGTTGGGATCCCGGGATTGAGGCTATATCAAAATCAACAAAAAAAAAAAACATTATACCTACGTATTCTAAATATGTAATTCAGTTGCCTAAGCAATAATTTTTATTCAAAAAGTTTAAATCCATATTAAAATAAATGAAAACTCATATTAAAAAAAGAAAAAATATTATTTGTCACAGCAAATAAGACGCGACACAATCATAATCTCAAACATTGGGGTGATCTTCCATAGATACTTGATCGGCTAGCAAGCAAGCAAATTGCTAGTCAAATTATTGGTTACTCAATTAATTTTAGCAAGGAAATTTAATTTTCAAATTATGTTTTTCAAAAAAATTTTGTTTTTTTTGCGATTGCACAGTAAATTTTGCGGCTTCAAAAAATGAACATCACATTTTTGTGCGATTTTACTGTGCAATTGCAAAAATAAACAAAAATTTTATAAAAAAATATAATTTGAAATTTAAATTTTTTGGGTAAAACTTAATGAGTAGCCAGGATTTTGACTAGCAAATTGCATGCTTGCTAGCCTATAGAGTATCTACCCCATCTTCCACATTATTCTAAAATACGACTTAAAAAACAAATATCGTCGATCGAGTTGTCTCCTACTCTGTTCCTCAGCTTGTAAATTAGAATTCCGGCCGCCGAAAGTGCACGCTCCGATTCTACACTTGTCGGTGGAATTGCAATTAAGTCACACGCGAAGTTACATCCGAATGAACATTTTAGATTCATATAAAATTGAAAAGGAATTTTTTTCTGATTAACCCTTGAACGGTCATAAAAATATGGGTTTATTGGGTATAGTTTTTCCAAGAGTTTAACCCTGACCAAGCTCAAATCTAATGTAATTTGCAACATTTTGACAAAAAAATTAATTGTCAAAATCAATTGTAAATCAATTGTAATTGTAATTATTTCAAATGTATCACAAAATTGTATATCACAAGTATTTATAAAATAAAAACTACAAAACATATTTAAACATTATCGTTAGAAGACTTCTATTAAATTTATGGTGCTCCCCAATGCAATCTCTTTCCGTTTTCATAATGTCCACACAACTCATATTTTGGTTATACTCTATAATCATATTTGGACAGGGAACAATTAGTTTGTCGCTGCTTCCCTGAATGCTTCTTTTGACTTAAGATTTCAATATAGGAGACAAGTAGTTTGAAGACATGTACACTTCTTTGTTGTCGATCCAATTAACAAGGGATACGCCATCGGATCTGCGACACTCGATATCACCTCTTTTCGTTTTGTTTGAAGAAAAAATGGGCATTTGCTTTCGGTTTTTACGAACCGTACCACAAGCTTTTATATTGCGATGTCATAATGCATATTGTAAATTCGGTGAATTAAAAAAATTGTCGGAATAGAACTCAATATCCATGCCATTCAAGCCCTTTGTCAGTTCGTTAACGACCATTTCACCTTACAAATCAGGTGATTTTTCCTTTTTCTTTCCTGTGTAAATATCAACCTGGTATAAATATCCATTTTTCGCAGCACATCTGCACTACAATTTAAACCCCCATCTTACGGGTTTCCCTGTAAATACAGTTCGCTTTGTTATGAAAAATCAATAATTTGTTTAAATATCTCTTCGTACCTTTCAAATATTGTTTCAATATATTATGTCTTTTAAATTTTATCATGTGCTCATCTATTGATTGGGTTTTTGCATTTGAATAGGCCGTTTGAAATTCTGCATTAAAATGTGAAATAAGCCGACGAACATTATATGTACGATCATTATGAGGGTCTGTAGTAGGAACTGCTTTTGAATTATTAAAAAAAAATGTAAAGCAGATAGTATTTCTTCGAATCTTCGATATGACATGACATTTGACACAAATGGTACTAACATATCGGGTTGCGTTGACCAATAATCTCTTAAAGCTGGCAAAACATGATACCTCATTACTAAGTTTAATCCCAAGAAGGCTTTCATTTCCTCATCCTCAATATTAAATTGAATTCCTTTTTGAACATAATGTATTTTATTCTGTTCTATGATTAATGTTATCAAAACATCCAAGTTGGTAACTGCTTTAAAAAAATCGAATGAAAATCCTTCGAAATATTTTGTGGCAGTAAAACTTTAGAAAAGTCAACTGATGTGATAGGGAACATATTCGCTTGATATTGGATCTTCCATTTAAAAACGTGAAGACCATATCATCAGCAGGTAAACAATTATTATTTAAAGGAGCTTCAATAACTACTTCGCCTGTATCCATAATATTGAAGTCATCTTCTAAGAATTGACGATCTTCTTGGTCGGTTTGTTGATCATCTTCATTATCGCTGTTATCGGGCTATACCATTTAAATTAAGTCATCCTCCGTTATCAGAAATCGACGGTTATTTTCCAAGTAATAAATTTTATCCATTTTTAATTTTAAATCAATTAAAAATGTATCAATGTTCTAACGGATGGGAAAAATATTTGAACAAACTATTATGGGACATAATAGTGCCCAAATGCAAAATAAAATTGAAAATATTTTTCATTAATGTGTGATAATTTTTACATATGGGCCACATGCGTCACATAATTAAAACACTATTACATAATTATTAGCTATTATTATTTACCAGAATTTTTAATAAACAGTTAAAGAAATATGTCATTTGATAAAATAAAGTAAAATTTCTAGAAAGAAATGATTTTTAATAATAATTTTTAAGTTTTGTACTTTATAAATACAAAATCCACTCGTTTTACTCTAAGAGAAATTCGTTGAAATAATCATTTATATCAAAAATGACAGTAGAATATATTAAAACGCACTTTTATCTAATTTTTAAGACATTGCAAATTATTTTAGGACCTTTATCAAAAAAATAAAATAAATAAAACTGCGTGGCACGAATATGTCAGAAACGTTAAAGGGTTTAAAGAAACAAAATATACTCGTATGGTGTCAAATTTGTTAAAAATAACGGGGAAACACAGTTTTATTTAGTTTTTTACAATAATAGCTAATAATATTTTTTTAAGAGATTATAATATCAGGTTTCTATATAGAATATAACTATAAGGAATAAACTAAAATTGTCAATGGTCAGCGGTCAATTAATGAATGTAAGAGAATTTTTAAATTATATTTATAATTTTATGAAATCGCGGGATTCGTTTAAAAAATCCCAGGATTACGGGATTCAAATATAAGCCGGGATCCCAGGATCGCGGAATTGCATTCACTAGATGCAATGACCGTTTTCATTCATTCATTACTAAAATTAAATTTAAACGATCAAACGCTGACTAGTAGTCTGCACACTGGAATTTTAATGACATACTGGAAAATTTTGGAAAGTTAAGCGCCTACACCAGTGCTCGAAAACTGAAAACAAACTTATCAGAGACACTGACCAACAATTCACAATTCTGGCGTACCGTGATTTATTAAGTCGACTCGATATTTGCGTTACACTTAGTTACCTAAGTCGCTTCCAAGATTGTGCACTAAAAGGCACCTCCCATTTTAAGTTAAATTCTTTACGAAATGATAACTGTAAGCGAGTGATAGTGCCAATCGAAAGTCCACTAATAGTCAAAAAAAATTTAAACTCGTCGGAGCACACATACCGATATCTCGTTTTTCTTTCTTCGAAAGATGCAAGGAATGGAATAATAAAATTGGAACATGTAAGTTCGCAGGACCAGTTGGCTAATAAACTTCAGAAGATGATGTGTCTTCATAGCGGACGGATGATAGCAGGCGATTAGGATACTTCGCGTAACATCAATACATTCAGCGAACACATTCGTGTCTGGTCTGTCGAGAGACATGCTAGTAGTTATTATTTTTGCTTCTGTATGTGATGGAGAAAAAAAGGTGTAAATTTTCTGATATAATAAACGGGTTTAGCTTGAAATGTATTTCAAAATTCCGTTGTCAAACTCCGGTATTTCAAAATCCTGTTTTCAAAATTTCGTATTTTAAAATCCCGTAAAATATTATAAAATTCTCGTAATTATGAAGCAATTTGGCAAGTTGGATACAAATTGGATTTTAAAATGATAATTGGAAGAAGTTCTGGAATATGGCCTACTGTGCTGCAACTCAGCCATTTCTTAACCGATGTTCGAAGAAGTTCGTATTCGGATCGTATTCATGAATATCGGCCTGGAATATGGCTAACTGGAACAGAACTCACCCATTTCTTAACCGATTAAGTTGGGATTGGGTATGTTGGATGGAAATGTGATTATACAATGACATTTCGAAGAAGTTCTGAAATATGATCAGCTGCGGCGGATCTCGGTGATTTTTTGTGGGTTTCCAAAAAAGGAGCAATATAAAAGTTTAAGTAGTTTTTTCTTTCTAACGTTCAAAAGTAGAGATTCTGACATTAAAATTGTTGGAAAAAATAATTTACTATAAATTATACAACAATGCTCGAAGAAAAGTAAAAATGTATTTCAAGTATAAATTTAATGACTGATTATCGCAAAATCCTAAAGATGTGCTAGCATGGTGACCCAACGGTCTTGACATACAAAAACACGCTGTACCAGGTCGATTTTATTTGGAGTGGTCGCCATATTCCAGAATTTCTTCAAAAAATCATGATAAAATTACATTTCCAACCAACATGCCTAATTTCCTCATGATTGACTAAAACATGTCACACTTAGGCTGTGAGCTAAACTTAAGATAAATCGTTTACTACGGTAAAAACCGGTTTTAGGACAGATTTTTCGATCAGTTTTTCAAAAATAATTGTATTTACTGAAAAATTTACTTAAAATTGATTTTTACCTAAGTGTGGCACAGAGCCTTAATATCAAATTAACAGAATTTTTTGAACATTTTACATGATTTTGAAATATGGAATTTTAAAATCCTGGTTTATTGTTCGTTGGGCAGACATATTTAAAACTCCGGTTATTTCACTGTATTTCATATCAATTGGGTTTATTGTTTCTTTGGGAGTGTCAGTTGAGTAAACCCCAATGAACTGAAGAAACTATAATTTCAGATTGACAAAAAATTGAGAAAAAACGGATTAAATTCATCAAATGTGGCCCTTTTGCACTATATCGGTACAAATATTCTCACCCATACGAATAGAAAGATGAGAACCCTTGATTATTTCTGGGACGGGCGGTATAATCGTAACCGTAATATAGTCTTAGATAAGTTTAAAATCATTGTAATTGAATCCCGTAATTAAATATTACAATTTTTTTAAGTTTAGATTCAGTTGCACGGCTGGAAAATACACACACAGTAGATAAAAATAAAAAATATTTGGTGTAATAAAAATTCGTCCGAATTTAGAATACAGTAGAGTAGCTGACGAAATAGTATGTCTCGCAGATTTTGGAGAAGGGGAAAAACTTTCAGTTCCAGCTAAATATATTTGTTTATTTGTGGCACGGGGGCTATTCAATTCGGATAAATTTGTGATAAATTATTTTGCTACAGATACGCCTAAATCTGGTGAAAAACCTAAAGAGTTGTTTAAAAAACATTGGTATTTTTTTTTTAAACTTGGGGTAGATTTAGAAAAACCTTATTTTTTCACGCTTTATGATATTTGTCACTTATTCCAAGCGATCAGGAACACATTATTAAGCTATGATATTAAAACGTCCAATGGCTTAGTTTCGTGGGACGTGTTGATTGAACTGTTTAAATTAGATTGTTTGATTATTGTTTGATTCGTTTAATAGTAGATGTGAATTTTCGGCAAATTGTGCGAATTCAGCCTCGATTTTAGATAATGTACGTTATACGATATTAAAGGATGTAACAAAATATCTGGAATGCTTTCATATAGGAACCTCGAGCACATTTTGTTATATAAAAGGACTACTCCAAACTATATCAGGTATTATTTAAATAACAAAAAACGTATGTGAATCAAATTTAAATGTATCGTATATTTTAACTTCGAAATTGCAAACGGAAATAATTTCAATCCTTCCGTCTTTGACTTTAATTTTATAATATCTAAAACTATGTCAAGCAAAATTACTTTCCACTCATCTTGTATCAATAATGCTCCAGATAATTGTGCTTTTATTGTAGAACTAGACATGTTAAAATCAGTCAGAGAACAACAAAACTCAGACATGTTTTCTATTCAAAACTCTATAATGACACCTTGGACTTCGAAGAATCAACAAATGATTTAGTTCAATATTCAGAGTCAGATTTTAATGAAATAAAGTTTGTTGACAGTAAATAACAATTTGCAGATTGACCAGCCGTCTTTAAGATATTTTATTGGATACATGATTTTGAAGTTACTTAAAAGGTCCCTTACAAGTGAACTATAGATAGAAATAGGAATTTTAATCATTTTCCCAACAAAAAAAACAGTGAATCGGAGTCAAACCGCAGCTGCATGGTGGCCAATTGACATCTCCATTACGGCCGATAATACGATTCATGAAGACAGTTTGCAAAAAACCGATTGTGGCCTTCGCTGTGTTGGAAGTTGCGCCGTCTTGTTGAAATCAAGTGTCGTGTGTGTCCTCCTCTTGAACTGTTGATAACAAAAACCGGTGTAGTTATCACTCGGTAACGCTCCTCATTGACTATAAGGGCGGCTCCTATACTCAGTTTCAGAAAAAAATGGACCAATGTCTCTCGTCGTGAATACTTCGGCTTCTGGTTGCTGCTTCAAACGCGACAATTTTGATTGCTGACATATAGCTCCCGATGGTTTTTGGGTAAAAATGCTAATTTTTTTCTCATTTCTCATTTTCAACGTTGCGGACGGTTATTTTGCTTCAGCTCCTGCACTAAGTGAGCACAATGGCGCGTTGATGTTGATCGCACGAACTCGCTTCGCAAATTGCCTTGTAGGCATGTCATTTCTACTGAATTGTCCACTCTAATTTCTTACGGTTTGGGTAGAAGACACACCAATTTGAAAGTATGGTTTTCAATATTTACCATTTTTGTTCAAGCGTAAAGCAACGCATTTCGTAAATAACAAACATTAAACTAATTTTCTAATTAATCTAATTTGCTGTAATAACATCCGGTTGTACGTAATTTCCAATTTCAAATTATATAAATAAAATATATTTTTTGTAGACTGGTTTAAAAGGGGTGAGACCTCATATTTGTTAAGGCATGGCAAAGGGAAAATGGTTTTTAATTTTTATTTTCGTTTGTAACGGCAAATAAATCGTTGATGTGATACCCCTCGCTCGGTCTTTTAATGTTGACTATTTTTTATATTGCTTACTGCTAGCGCTATTTTCGAAGAAGAATTTATCTGGCTTCTATCTTCCGTTCGTGCTATCACCTCACGTAAACGTTGATCCTTTTTAATGTGCGGAATTGTCTCAGTAATCTGTTTCTAGACAGTAAACTGCGGAAGATACATAAAATAATTTTTGGGTACGAATTTGTCTGAATTGGAATTCTAGCAAATTTTAGTTTTGAGGAAGCTGCATTTGACTGGGCCATTATCTAACTGGGTTAAGATCTAGTTTCGTTTGGCTATGTTGAATGTAGCAGCTAGATAACTCCTTGGTCGATTATTTTCAAATTTATTTTGTAGAAAAATGCAGAAGTTCATCCGGGATTTATGTTGGAATCTCGTTTTAGCTGAAAATACCCGATACAAACATAGTTAGTTAAGAAATTGTCTAGCACGGCCGAACTCCAGAACTTTTCTTAAATTCATTTTTAAATCTCCATCAATTCGCAATACCTGATTTGACAATATTTTTTTTGAGATATGGTCAAATTCCATTCATAATGGTCGAATTAGGAAACTTCATCAAAAAGCTTTTATGATCAGTTTTGTTCAACGATACATAACAGACACGTTAAAATTCCAATACAAGCTGACCTTTTTTATTATAGAATCCTAGTCCAGGTCTTTCATTTGTTGGAAGATGGTTTGATTTCATTGAACATTATGTTAGAGTGCCAGTCCTATTCTGCATACCATATTTGACAGTAATTGGTTGAGGAATCATAAAGTTCCATTGAGCATGGCATAATATGTCCCGAGCAGTGTAATTTACTTGGTAATTAAACGAATATTCTTTGCTGACCAAAACATTTGAATTTTTTCCGAAATACGCAAAATTTACTCTAAAGCCGAAAAATATTAATAGTATTTTTTTCTCAGATTGCTAATTTAGAGAAGCAATTGTTGAAGACAAATATGTACCATCGTTATCCGTTAAACCTATGAAGCCTTTATTCAAAAAGTCAAGTAGATTAGAATTGTGTTGTGCCGTACGATTGCTAGGACTCCAAAACCGGGACGTTCCATCTATTATTATGTGTAAACAGGCTGTAGGAATAGACCCGGCGTTATCCGCGACACTTGTCTAGTACTTGGTTCTACGGTTCAATCTATCAATCAATCACTCGAAATAACCCGTAGTTGAATTTATAAACGCCAGATAGGCCACCCTATACTATAAAGAGAGATATAGTTTGGGTTTATTAGTTCAAAGTAATCTCAGAAACTGCTCAATGAATCTGGATGATTCTCTCGCGAATCAAAATTATATTCCCTTCTAATGGTTACATGCTAAATTTTAAAATGATTGAACCCGAAATCATGGGACTCACCCATATAAGAAATATTGCATTTCGTCTACCCGAATTTCATCATTAAATTCACCATTCAATTCTCCAAATTAAAATCGTCACTTTCGACGATCGCATACATTTCCACATTTAAATGATAATTGAATTTGGCTAAAATATACGGATTATCTGGTAAGGCAACTCGATTATTAACTGAGTGCTCACGAACATCAACATTCATATTATTATCACGTCGTTTATAAAAAGGATATCAATTCGAGCTATCACACGTATAATCACAGAAATATTTTGGACAATTTTTGTTGGATTTTCCTTCTCACAATCATATGACGCCTAACAATTTCATGTAGCTGTGGATGAGCTTGAATATAATATATTTCAGCACACAGGATCTTATCAATATCAGCAACTCCATATATTCTATCATCCCTACCCAAAGTGATCAAAATATGCACAAAAGGTAGACCACGTTTTGGAGATTCAATAGTAAAAATAATGGTTTTATTTCACCAAAAAGTTCTTCGAACGACAATATCAGGACGAAAATTTGCACTGCAAGCTTCAAGAACTTCAATAATTTCAGGCCGTTGTCGATTGCATTTCTGATATAATAAACTTGATTGGCCTGAAATGTATTACAAAATCCCGTTATCAAAACTCCGTATTTTAAAAACCCGTAAAATATAATAACAATCCCGTAATGTTGGTATTTAGCGTGTCATTGTCAGAAATTCGGCATGTTGGATGAAAATGCTTTTAAAATGATTATTGGTAGAAGTTCTGGAATATGGCTTACTGTGCTGCAACTCAATCATTTCTTAACCGATGTTCATAAGGTTGGGTTTGTTGGTTGGAAATGGGATTATAAAATGATATTTGATGAATAAGTTCAGCGAATCTGATTCAATTCAAAAAGCAATATTGTATACTTTCGTATTTGTATCGTATTCAGGAATATGGCCCATGGAATATGGTTACCTGGGGCAGCACTCGCAGCCACATTTCTTAACCGATTATGTTGGGATGGAGGTTGTAGGTTGGAATATGGCTACCTGTGACACTATTCTGGTTATTCCTTGGGAATAGCGAATTAGGGTAGTTTTTGTGTGTAATATCCATTTAAAATGTTTTTTTCTGGCATACTGAGGTAAATATCTAGTGTTAATTTTCTTGAAAACAATTGGAATTAATTTTGCCTACCAATATAAATATGGAAAAATTATTCCCAATTTATAAATATTATTAACATCAAACTTTTCTCCTCAGTAGGCCGGAAAAATATATTTGAACTGAAATTACATATAGAGGTAGATACTAGATCGGCTAGCAAACAAGCAATTTGCTAGCCAAAATCCTGGCTACTCAATCAATTTTACTAAGAAAATTTGGATTTCAAATTATATTTTTTATAAAATTTTGGTTTATCTTTGCAATTGCACAGTTAAACAACACAAAATTTGCTGTTTATTTTTAGAAGCCGCAAAATTTACTGTACAATCGCAAAAAAAAACAAAAAAATTTTGAAAAACATAATTCGAAAATCGAATTTTCTTGGTAAAATTGATTAAGTAGCCAGGATTTTGGCTAGCAAATTGCTTGCTTGCTAGCCGATCGAGTATCTACCCCATAAATTCTTTCCCCAAATCCCTATTCCCGGGGAATTACCAGAATAGTGTAAATGGGACAGAACTCAGCCATTTCTTAATCGTTTCTGATGGGACTAGGTATGTTGGATGAAATTAGGATTATAAAATTATGACGAGATCTAAAATTATGACGAGATTGGATATGTTGGATGGAATTGTGAATATACAATGATTCGAAGAGGTTCCGAAATATGATCACCTGTGACGGATCTCGATCATTTTTAACTGAACCTGTGTGAAGTTTCTTAAATTAAAAAAGTGTGGGTTCCCAAAAGGAGCAACATAAAAGTCTCGTTTTTTGTTTCTGACGTTGAAAAGTGGAGATTCTGACATTAAAAGTGAAGGAAAAAATAATTTATTATAAATTATACAAACAATACTCGAACAAAAGTAAAAATGTATTTCAAGTTTAAATGTAATAGCTGATTATCGCAAAATCCTGGGGATGTGCACATATGGGGACCCTATGGTAATCGAAGGAAATGAATTGGGCTACCTAAATATGTTTGTGCTATTTTATAAAGACCGTGTTTCTTGACATACAGCGTGCTTTTTATGTACCAGGTCGGTTTTATTTGGCCGCCATTTTATTTTGGAGGACCTATTTGTCAGTTCGCATTTTACAGTCGTACAGAGTGGTCGCCATATTCCAGAACTTCTTCTGATATGATAAAATTACATTTTTAACCAACATGCCTAATTTCCTCATGATTGGCTAAAACATGTCACACTTAAGCTGTGTGCAAAACTTAAGATAAACCGTTTACTAAGGTAAAAACCGGGTTTAGGACTGATCTTTATATCAGTTTGCCATATAGTTTTTGAAAAATAATTGTATTTACTGAAAAAGTTAATTAAATTTGATTATTACCTTAAGTTTGGCACAGAGCCTTAATATCAAATTATCGGAAATATTTTTATATTTTACAGGATTTTAAAATATGGGATTTTAAAATCTGTGATTTTGAAATACTGGTTTATTGTTCGTTGGGCAGACATATTTAAAACTCCAGTTATGTCACTGTATTTCAAATCAATTGAGTTTACTGTTTCTTTGGGAGTGTCAGTTGAGTAAACCCCAATGAACTAAAGAAACAAAAATTTCAGATTGACAAAAAATTGAGAAAAAACGGATGAAATTCATCATATGTGGCCCTTTTTCACTATATTGGTACAAATATGCTTACCCATACGAATAGATAGATGAGAACCCTTGAACATTTCTGGGACGGGCGGTATAATTGTAACCGTAAAATAGTCTTAGATAAATTTAAAATCATTATAATTGAATTCTGTAATTAAATCTTATTAATTCTTGTTAGATTCAGTTGTACAGCTGGAAAACACACACAGTAGTTAAACACCAAATTTCCGCATAAGAGATTTAAAACATATCAATTAAGCCTTATATATTCCCGTCTTAATAATAATGAGAATTTAATAGAAAAACTTCTTTCTTTTATAATATTACGCAGATATTTAATTATACACCACCAACTCCTGTAACCCAGGCCACAGAAATAAATAAATTTCCCACCTCTACATAGAAGTTCATCATCTTTACCAAATAGAGAAATAAAAATTTCATTCCTCAAGAGTTTTTTATATTTTTTTTTTTTTTTTTTTTTTTTTTTTGTAATTGAACAGTAAACGAAGAGAATATTACGAAATGTAAAATTTTAACAAAAATATTTGGGTCCACAGAGACTTAGAGATTTTTCTTTTTTGTTATTTCTTATTTATTTTCAGTAAACACTTAATGATTCTTTCATTTCATTTCAGAATATTTTTTTTTTCATTTTTGAATATATTTTTTTTGCTTCTGTGTGTTGTGTATATTTGTTTTTGGCAGATGTGAAAATTTGATATCTCCATTAAAAAAGCTAAAGTTTCAAGTGTATATAAATTGTATGTGCGAGAATTGTTCCACCAATACGATTTGCTGTTTATCAAGAAGATTTCGTTTTCAAAACGACTCACACACAAACACGAAAAAAGCTAAGCGACGATGAGGAGAAAAGATTTAATTGACAAAAGTCTGCTAACGAAATAAAATATATGTATACGTTAGCAGAATGAAAAACTTTTTAAAGTTAAAAATAAAAACAAATTGTTTTTCATCTTCAGCTGAATTTTTTGGTGTTGCCGAATTTATTTTTTTTTATATAGGGTGGCCGCAAAAAAGATTGGCAGGCATACACTTTATATACACACTTTCATCATTGTCTATATTGAAAGCAAAACAATTAATTATTTGACCTTTTGAGTACGCTTGAACAGTGCCGAGCAGTTAATTTAAAATATCATTAAAAATTTCAATTCAAAAATTATTCGGTTTTTCATTATTCCGTTTCTCCTCCAAAAAAAAAAATATTCAAATTTATTCATTTAGAAGTGTTATCGCCCAAAACCATAAAATTATTAGGTTAGAATAATAACTGATTTATACAAAAAACCAAAATTATTCATGAATAGTACAGAGTCGAGAGTACAGCGCACAAAAGCTTTAATATGGTGTGTATACCAAATAAATTTTCCGCATTGTGTCCTACTTCACACAGTACTACATATACCGAAAATGTTTATTTATATAAAGCGAAATAAAATTAAATCCCAAACCCAAAGGATTTTCGCTATATGTAAATATATATTTGTATATAGACATTCACACTCATACATAAACAAAAACCATAACGTCATAATTTAAAATATAAAAAGCTCTACATGCTAAACAATGAGACAAACATATATGTAGCTACCGTATGTATAAAAATTATGACATAAATCATAAAATATGTTACATGCTATCACTAGCAAACAACAATTCAAAACAAAAACAACAATAACAACAAAATAAATAAATAAATTCTATTATATTCCAACTTATAAAATTCACTGTCATTATTAATTTGAAATGATAGAAACAAAACAAGATGAGGGAAAAAGTGTTCATAGTTTCACTCCGTACATAAAATACAAGAAACTTTCTAATTTTAACAGAACTAATTTTTTTTTTTTTTAAATAAAAACGAAAACTTTTTTCTAATTTAATTATAAAAATTTGTTTTTCATTTTACCGAAGTTTTTAAAACCGAACATTTTATTTTTCGAAACTAAACAAGAAGCTTTAAGCTCTCGTTATATGTATGTATTATATTTTGTAAGCATAATTTATATTAATCATAGAGAAAATAACTTTCAATACTCGTAACTATAAGTAATAAATATTTTTAAATATAAAACCAAAATTAATGAAAAAATATTTTAATGCAAAAGAAAATTATTTTTCTTTTAAAATATTTCGAATTTTTGGCAATAAGTTTTTACTGAATTCAAAATTTTTTATCCAGAATAACTCTTAATTTTGCTTGAAACAAACTTTTTTTTTGTACTATGGAAGATTTGGGTACCGGCCACATTTTCAGAAATAATTTATAAGGTTTCAAGAAACCTTATATTGCGAAAATTGACCTTAAGGAACTAAGCCATTTTTTAAACAATTAAGGTGAAATTACATATACCGTGGCACTATTCTGGTCCAGTGAATAAGGAATTAGGAAAATATGCATTTTGCATATTTGCATACTTGTTGAACGGAAAACATTTGAAATTTTTTTTCCCCATTTTACATTGTTTCAAAAATTTCTACCCCAATCGGATTCCATAAATAGGCCAGAAAAACACAATTCAAACTAATACCATAGACACATATCTGGTTTCGTAACTAGGATTATGAAACTATGGTTTGCGAGACGAAAACTCAAGACACATTACAATTTCTTTTGTCTTCTCGTTTGGTTTTAATAATAATGGAGTAGGCATTGACAAAAATGCCAAGAATGACATTTAATTGATTTTTAAATTGTCAGAAATGACTTTTACGTTGACAGAACAGAAAAAAATGTGTTCTTGCCAACCAAATTATTCAATGACAAATAGAAAAGTCAAAGGAAACTAGATTTGCTTGGTAAACTATTAGTGTCCGGAATCTACATTTTTGACGTATTCGGCGTTGGGAGCACAAAAATGCCTCGGGATGAGAAAAAATATCTCATTCCGAAACTATGTTTAAACCGCGTTGCAAACCATTGTTAGGGGTGACACATTACAACGAAACCATGATTAACTCGAAACCATAGTTATGAAACCAGTAATGTGTCTATAGCATAAAATGCTATGAAAATATTTTTTCCAATTCCCTATTCCCAGGGAATGCCAGAATAGTGCCACTGGATGAAAATATGATTTTAAAATGACTTTTGGAAGAACTTCGGGAATGTATTTGTCTTAGACGAAACGAGGCCATGTTTTAACCGATCATATACATTTTTGGTTTCGTTTATGTTTGGAATTAAAAAAAATGGTTTCCTGTATACTCCGCGACCTGGACCTTGCGACATATAATTGGAAGTGTGAAAAACAACCTTTCCTCAAATCTAGTCCTACATACTTGAATGTTTGTCCTTGTGAACCTTAATTGTAACCAGAAATGCAATTTTTACGGGAAATTGTTATTGTTTAAAGGAAAAAGGTGTATCTCTCATGGATCATGGCGATGCGAGGCTAGTGTGCCAATTGTCGCGATGCTGGACGCGTGAGGATGGTAGCTTCGATGATTTGGAGGGTTCAGTTTCCTCAATAAAATAATTGGTATTTCAATTTCTATGCTGTAAAAGACTGAACAGTGTTTTTTGTATTTAAGATAGTGTCTATCGAAGAATATATTTTAAAGCCACCAAGTATTTTTTTTTTAAATTTCCGATAATTTCGTTAACAGAAGAATTCTTGCAGTTATGATAGCCTTTTCGTACATCCAAGTGTAATTTGTTTCCAATATTTTGTCTATGTCAGGATAAACGTTTAATATCAACTCATTAAAAGTCGTTATACTCTTTCCTAACTCGCTGCCAATTTTATTTGGGTCGTTTTATTCAGGCACTGCACCGTTACATTTTTTTTAATGCCGGGATGTCCTTTGACGTGTTAATATTGTGAAACTTCGTTATGTAATGAGGTTTTCGCGAAATCATCATCATTTCTTTATAATTCGAAACGTCTTATTGAGCGGGTTTTCGAATCTTTGTTGCAGATTCACTGACGTAAAATACATCCTCTGTCCGTTTTCTAAATAGATTGCCAAATGGATAATAGTGGGATATCTTTGGTGGATGTTAAATTCTATTGGCTCTGTGAATATGACTCCGCCCTCGCCCAATAGGAGTTATCACTATAGTACTACTTACGTGTACCATAAATTGGCAATACTGGGCCCCTATATTTCTGAATTCGAATTCGAATAAACGAACAACGTTTTCGATCCATCGACTATGAAATAATTAAATGAATGAAAATTTCTCCTATCGAGCAATCCGTTTCGACCAAAAATTGTACGATCATGAACGAATTTTTGATCGTTGTTAATTTTGTTTAAGAAGTCACAGAAAACGGACAAACGATTTTATTATGGAAGTATGATTAAATAAAGATGGACACCGATGCCAAGATAAAAAATGATATCGAATAAATAGTGATTATTGAAATGTGTTCTAAAAATAAAGATTTCACTGTATCATTAAATGTTGATCGAACAACTGGTGCAAATCATTAATCAACAATCGGAATGGGTTAAACAACTGGCAGCGGGGTTCCACATGAATTAAAAGAAAGGAGCCCCAACGTCGAAAAACCATTTGTGAAATACTGCTTCAAAGTTAACAAAGAAATGGTTTTTGCATTAAATAGTTACTGAAAAATCCCAAAAGCAAAACATATTGGGTGAAGCCTGCTGAAGCTGGTCCATGACAACCAAAACGAAATATTCATTACATTAAGGATATGCTCTGTGTCTGTTGAGACAAAAAAGGTGTGGTATATTATGAACTCCTGGAAACAGGTGAAATTGTCAATGACAATGTCTATCGACGACAACTAATACGTTTGAAGGGAGCTAAAGAGAAAAAACCAGAATGGGTGAATAGACATAACAAATTAATTTTTCAGCACGACTAATGCAAAACCACATGTTGCTGACGTTGTAAAAAATTATTTAAAAAGTCAGGACTGGGAAGTTCTACCCCACCCGCCGTATTCACCAGACATAGCTCCATCAGACTTCTACTTATTCCGGGTGATGCGGTCGTCTTTTTCTGAACAGCGGTTCAGTTGGCACCCTGAGATTAAAAATTGGCTTGTTGATTGGATCGTTTCCAAAGACCCGGATTTTTTTAGAGACGTAAGAATTGCCTGAAAGATGGGAGAAAGTTGTAGCTGCAGATGGAACACACTTTTAATAAATAATTCTCTCATTTTCTAACTAAGGAAATGTGTTGTTTTTAATAAAAAAAGGGCGAATTCATGTTCACACAACAAATTTTTTACGGAAATCGTACGGTTTGTCGGAAAATGTCTGTCAAGTAACGCAATCAAACGAATCAAGTGCAATTTCCAAATTGAGAGTTTAGTTCGGGTAAATGAAGTCGATTTTATTGGTTTGCGTAATTTTTGATGAGATAAATACTGGATATCGTAGAGTTTGTCGGAAAATTCCACATTTATGGTAATGACAGCCATGTTGACACAAGCAAGTGAGATAGGAGACATGACCAACAAAAGTAGAGGAGTGATTTTCTTGAAACAATATAGGGCTAATATTTCCACTTTCTGGAATTTTCCGAGAACGAAAAATGCTACCCCTACTCTGCGATTGGAAAGGACATTTGACTGTCATTTTTAGGCTATCATTTCCACGAAGTAGACATTTCGTAGTGTACGCAGCTTCTTTAATAACTTTTAATTAACAATTGTCAAACATCTATCTTTTTACTATAACTATTGATTACCTAAGTGTCTACAAACACTTAGGTAATCAACATCTTGTTATGTGTAAACGGGAATACGATAAACCTGGTCCCCGGATCAGCGTTGTGCCGTATTGTCTACATGGCGTAATTAATACATTGTATACACGTGTAGACAATGAATGTCGAAAATTAAATAACTCACGTCGACAATATCGACAATGTCGAAAATTAATCATAAACATTAGATATTAACAAAACACCAACAATATTTTTTAATTATTCTTTGGTTTTCTTGTTTATTGCAAAATCTTTAAATAATGTCTAATTAAAAATAAAAGTATAGCTTTCCAATCCAATTTAGATTCAAAACGTCTCTAGATTTAATTTGAACCACACAGATAGAATATAACTTTCCAATATTGAATAAATTTTAGTTTTTTTTAATAAATTTTAGATTTAAAAATTAAGGGGACCTAAATTTGTACAAAAAAAAAAAAAAACAATTAAATATTTTTCGTCTCAAAGCCGGCGAAAAATTTGAATAATATGGAGAATTTGAAAGCGATCTGTATCCGAATTGGGGAAATGTCCTCCGATTTGAAGAATACGGCCCCAGGTCAGATTTTTTTACGTACAAAGTTTCCCTGAACGAGCTTAACTGCCATTTACCAACAGTTCGACAATAATTAATTGATAGAGAAAATGCCACATATTTGTGGAGTAAATCCATAATTGTTTGGCCTTGGATTAGAACGGCACCGCGCTCTTTCGAAATATGTGTAAGAAACAGCGTCTAAAATAAATTAAATAAATTCTACAATTTATTATGGCCGAGCTACCATTCAGTCGGATAACATTTGTTAAGCCTTTCTTATCGACTGGTGTCGATTATGCTGGACCAATTTTCGTTCTCAGAAATCAAAACCTAGAGGTCTAAAACCTATTCATATTGCTTACTGTCGTTCTATTTATTGATTTATTCGTGTTTAAATCAAGCCGTTCTCTTAAATTATAAGTGACAACGGCGCAAACTTCGTTTGGACAAGACCGACCTGTGCATTATTCGACGTTGTAAATGGTAAAGCAAATTCTAATTTTATTGGACAGCACTAGATTACTCGGAAATTTTATTCACCATATGAGACCACTGTAATGCCTATAAAATACCACTTAAAGAGAACATTGTCGGAAGCTCTACTGACCAATGAGGACCAAATGATAACAGAGGACGACTTCAACCCATTGAGGCCAGCACATACTTTATTGAGCACATCTATTTACATGACCTGGCACCATTCATCTTAAATTGAAAAATGATCTCGATGGTAATACCTCCAGAGACTGCGACAACAATTCTGGAAAAATGACACCTTCTTTGGTAGACATCTTTAGTAGGTTTGTGTGATACCACATACTTCTCCTTGATCTTTCGCATTATTATTCAGCGGTTTTATCATGTCACCCATGTTGCCCATGTTGTGCAAATGTTTTTTCGATTATTGCATCTTGCTGTTGTTGGAGTTATCCCTGCTCCTGCGGGCGCCTTACGCAAGACTCAATTGATGAAAAAAAATATTGGTTAATTAAGCCTAAAAGCATTTACTAAGTGTATCGAATGTATTCACACATACGCTGTATATGCAACCGACAAAATTTTTCATAAACTATCACTAATGGTGTAGATTACAAGTAGCTGTCGATGTTGTCTAAGAGTAGTCAAAGTTCTCGACACGATTACGTAAAATTTAGTAGATGACACGTAAACGCTGAACTCTTGATCCGGATCGATATGACGCCAGCCGGAAATAAAGCAACAGTGGCACAATAGTGCATCATTGTGCACTATAGTTCTACTGTTTCAAATATTGGTTCTGTGGGAAAAATCAGATAGTATCCATTGTCCTACTTGTTTAATAGTTGGTTTGGTTCCGAGTGGTTTCATAGGTTTCGACTGGCGTAACATGAATCCATTTTATTATATAGATGTTCCAGCTGACTTGTTATGATTTCTTCATAAAAAGTACGTCATGCTTTTCGTGCAAGCTCCAAATAATTCTAGCTGGCTTTGCATAGTTCCGACTGACATATTTATGGTTCCAGCTCAAAGTGTGTATGTTGCACAATCAACTAAAGCCCAAAGCGATCATTAAGCTTGTATAGGTTACAATTTGTCAAAGATGCTGGTCTTAAATGGATCCAGCTGACTTAATATTTAATTCGGCTTACATTAAGATGGCGCACAATTATGCACAATTCAATGTGTTACTATATAGTGCCAGGTGACATTGTTATGATTCTATCTGAAAGTGTATAGGTTGCACCATCCTCTAAAATACATTGAAGAAGCATCTAATAATTCCGGCTGACAAAACTCTGTTTTCGGTGGGTTTGAAGTGGTTTCGGCTCACCCCATATTGGTTCCAGCTGAAATATCAAATATTGCAAAATTATGCACAACTATTAGTGTTATGGGTGCCAAATTTGGTTTGGTTGTGGCTGGCATGGTCCTGGCTGGGTTTATATAGTTCCGGCTGGCATAATAATGTTGTGACTGAAGAATCAGATAGTGCCCAATAATCCACAGTGCCATAGTTGGTTTAGTTCTAGCTTGCATTTACAATTCAGATACTGTATAATAATCCCTGATGCATTGTGCTACCTTTGCAAAACTGGGTTTAATGCGGTTGGCTTTATATGGTTCCTGGCATATAACAATATTTCTGGCTGATATATTATATAATACACAATCATCTAAAGTGCATTGGGGTTCTTTGTGCAAGCTCCAAATGCTTCCGGCCGATAAAACTCGCATTTTGGGTGGCTGCAATTTGTTTCGGATGGTTTAATAAGTCACAGCTGATATATCAGATAGAGCACAATGATCCATAATGCATAATCTTACTTGTACCAGGGTAAGATTTGACCCGGATTTGTAACGTTCTTCGTCCCTAGACTTCCATATTCAAATCTTATAAGCGTTTCGCTATATTATTACAAATTTAGAATTTAGTTCGATTATAATGTTTCAATTTTATTATATGCCACTTAGCTAAAATGATTGAGCGTAGTGTGCAATATTGTAGGTGTATAGCAGAAATAATGATAAATTATATTTATGTATGTACACATACACAAATTTGTACTAAAAAGAGTGAGTGTAGGAATATTTGCATGTTTTATGATAAAATGTCACTACACATATCAACGATATTGAAATGACGAAAAAAATGTTAAAAATTTTATATTTGGTTTCTGGAAATACTCTTGATTCAATAACAGTATAAAATAAGTATTTTTAAATATGCTTCTACATACAGATTTTGATAAAATTCATTTAATAAGAGAACATGCAGAATCATCACTTTTTCCATCGACTTTTATGTAAAAATAAAAAGTTTTCGTCAGTTTTTCACATTTTTTATGTACCGCCACCCAAAAGAAGATGTGTACATAATAAAAAAATAAAATAAAATGACAAGATAAATAAATAAATGTAGCTGAATTTTCATTACTTTGATTATAAGATATTTTTATTAAAGGGGAATAGCAGCTCTCCGTACATTGAAGCTTTTTATGTACACATACACGTTTTTTTTATCATTTAACATTGATAAGAAATGAATATTTATATGTGGATGGGAAATGCTCTAAATTAGAAACGAACGATTTGACATACACCGAAAAAAGAAAATCAATTTTTCCGCATGTGAAACACGAAGGGAAGTTTGAGAAAAATATTTATTGATTTAATAACCTAAAAATTGGTGTAATCTAGATTTAAATAATATAAATTATTTATTTATGTATTTTTCAAAAACCATACTAAGCCCTTACTAAGGAGGACAAAATGGATACAAAATTGTATCGTTGTTGAATAACAAAAAAAAAATCACTTGAATATTATAACAAAATAAATATTAAAATTAGATCGAAATCGATCGAAAATATGCTAAATAGATAACAAAAAAGCCGAGAGTAAATTTATTTTTATTTTTTTATGTATCTATCAAAATTCTGAATTTTATTCAAATGTAGTCAAATAAGACGACCAATAAACACCATTAAAATACAATGATAATAGCATCAGGACCAAAAAACGGTGTGCGGTATGAGAAATTCCATGTATAGAAAGCTTCATTTAATTCGTTTTCTATATTCACATAAATGTAAAACATTTAAAGAAGATATGTAGGCTGAGTCCCTAAATTCTGGGTGTAGCTCTAATAAACCAAATGTTTATTATAAACAGTTGATTAAAGAAATGTTGATGCGTTTCGTTTCACTGCGCTTTTAGTGAAACCAGACAGTTCTGAGTCTTATATCTTAACATAGTTATAGTTTTCTGAAAGAACACTAAACCCCTCAGTTGTGACTCGTCTTTGTCAACATGCAGGGATGAAGGGAAGGGCAGTCAACTACGGAACATTTCAAATAAATCAGATCGAGGATTTCGAGCCAAATCTTTCATTTTATAAATATTCCAGTGAGCGGTATACAATTGTTTCTTAAATTATCAAATTAAGTTTTCACTGAAGAGTTTTCCAAAATTCTATGTTCCGTTCAGTTGGTAAGTATTCAGAATTTTCTCCAAAAGTCGGTTTGCAATCCTAAACCAAAACTACAAACCAAATTTCATCAACATTCGTTTACGAATGGTCAAGTTCCAACTAACATTTTATATTCCCAAACTATCTAGGCCAAGTTCCTTGAAATCGGAGAAAAACAAATTTGACAATTAAATGAATACTTGGAGGAATGTCTTTTAATGGGAAAAAATGTAGGACATAAATTAATATTTCTCACTTAAATAACAACCAAATTCTCTTGTGCGATAGTGCTGCCTACTGTGACAAGTATCGTTACTTCTTATACAGCACGGCTACTGAGATATTTTATTTAACTTTCTCAGTTTTTTTTTAATTTCTAGAGCAAAGTAACATAATGTTTATTTTCTGATAAAGTCGTATATAATATCTCTGCTCGCTCTGATGCTATCAGCAGATAACGATCTGTAGTGAAATGTAACAAATCTACGACAGCCTATAGGTGTGAAAAATCGGTAGGCCTATCCATCTTAAATGCCAGTATAGGCTGGTGTGGAGCTTGCAATGTGCAGGTGGTTTTAAATCAGTCCTATAGCCATACGTCCTCGAGTTGGCCAGGAGACGTAAAGTAAGGACGTAAACAGCGTAACTGTGGAAGAGCAGGGTGAACCTTGAGTCCCAAAAAAATCGCAATAAAAGTTAATAATAAAACTAAATAAAAAAAATATTAAAAGAGGATTCCAAGCTTACATTGTGTGTGTGCCTGACGCCGATGTTTCGGTCTAAATTTCCGACTAAATAAATTAAAAGATAAGTTCACACTAGTTATTGGTAAATATCTCAAATGTTCATAAATCAAAATGTCAGACCTCAAAACAAAAATGGCAGCACTCACTAACAAAAATGAGGGAGCGTGTTTGCGCATGCGATGAAAGGTACTCAACCAAATATCAGCCATTTTGGACGCGCAGTTCTTGTTTAATAATCGTTTGAGTGAGCCGGCATGAGAATTTATCTGAAAATGGAAAAATCAAGTATCGAGCAGTCAAAATTCGGGACATCCAAAAACTGCAGCCACTAGCGATAACATCGCTCAAGATCACCAAATGGTGGTAGACGACCGTCGAAATTAAGTTATTAGGTGAACAAACAAATTTCTGACCTTTTTAGATAGGTGTCGTTAGTATCACTGCTTGCATATTATAGTGACATTTATTAAAAGCGTAAATAACAATTATTTTCATGTAATTGAAGATGTCGAATTTTGTGCCAAAAAACAACATTTACGGAAGTTTTACTTCATTATTTTTTGTTGCAGCGGAAACAAATCGTTTGCTTGTGGAAGTTTACGGTGAACATGCGCCATCGAAAACAACATGCAAAGAGTGGTTTCAACGATTCAAAGTTGGTGATTTTGACGTCAGAGACAAAGAACGTGAAGGCAGACCAAAACAATTTGAAGATACAGAATTGGAAGAATTCCTTGTCAGACTGAAAAACAATTGGCAGAAGAGTTGAATATTACCCAACAATGTGTTTCGCAACGTAAACATGCAATGGGATTGGTTCAGAAGCTGGGAAATTGGGTGCCACACAAATTGAAAGAAAGGGACATGGAACGTCGGAAAACCATGTGCGAATTGTTGCTTCAACGACAACAAAGGAATGGGTTTTTGCATCGGATCATCACTGGGAATGAAAAATGCATCAATTATGACAATCCATAGCGCAAACCGGCGTGGGTCAAGCTAGGTGAACCAGGCCCGTCGACGCCAAAAGCAAATATCCATGGTTCGAATTCGATGCTTTGTATTTGGTGCGATATGAAGGGTGTCGTCTATTATGAGCTGCTGAAAGAGCGTGAAACCATTACGGGACAAGTTTATTGACGACAATCGATTTCTTTAAAGCAAGCTCTAGCTGAAAAGCGACCGGAATGGGACAAAAGGCACAATTAGATTATTTTGCAACATGACAACGCTAGACCACATGCTGCTAAATTTGTCAAAAATTACTTACACAGACAGAACTGGAAAATTCTACCCCACCCGCTGTATTCACCAGACATTGCTCCTTACTTCATATGAAAATGTCAAAAAATGGATCGATGATTGGATCGCCTCGAAACCACCAGACTTTTTCCTTCAGGAAATCCGTTTATTGCCTGAACGATATGCGAAGGTTATAGCTTCCGAAGGAGCATACTTTGAATAAAACATTCTTTCATTCTCTACAAAATCTAATCTCTTTTATTTCAGTAAAAAGGGTTGGAAATTTATTTTTAGACCCAATAGAAAGATGACAGAGGCTATGAGTATATCTGAGAATATGTGAAAGAACTTGTTCGTCACGTATTGTATCAACATTTAGGAATGAGAAAGATGTCCTTGCATTGTATCTGTTCACTTTGGACCAGAAATGTGTTCGAATGAACATTTCCAACGCGGTTAATTAATGTTGATGAAACTTGGATCCACATTTAATTTCCAGAATCAAATATATAGTCAAAACAGTGAAATTCCAAGGGAGAATCAGCCCTAAAATAGACAAAGCCTTATTCTCAGGCTGGGAAAGTGTTCGCAACTGTTTTATGGGATAGTCATGGAGTTATCTAAATCGATTATATTCGCAAAGGTAAAACCTTTACAGGAGCACACTACGCATCATCAGCTGAAGACCGAAATTTCGCGAAATCGGCCATATTTGCAGAAAACAATTTTTGCTGAACCAAGACAATGTCCCGTCTCACACCTCATCGGTTGCCATGGTGAAAATCCACGAATTGCGGTTTGAACCGCTTGACCATCCTCCTTACTCACCAGATCTAGTCCCAAGCAACTGCGTTTTTGTTACCCGGGTTAAAAGTTCGCTCTGAGGACAGAGATTTTCGTCTAATGAGGAAGCAACCACCTGTGGAAAACACTCTTTTTCAGAGAAAAACGGCGAATTCTATTGGGACGGCTTGAAGAAATGCAAACATCGCTCGAAGAAGTGTATAAAATTACAAGGAGACTATAAAAATAAAATTTGAAGAAATAATGTATCTTTATAGGACAACTTTTCAGACAACCCTCGTATAGTTCTAAACTGCAAACTAAATTCAGATTTATCAACCTTCATTTATAATTCTTTATTTATTTAGCAAATTTTTATTAAATAACAGTCTCCAATTGTTTTGTTATGAACGGCTGGTGTGAACGTTACTCAACCAGAAATTTTAACAGAAAATTAGCATAAGGCACAATCGTTTATAGATGGAACAAAACAAATTGCGTTTGATGTTTAGTTAAAATTTGTCAAATAATTTAAGATTTATCTGCAAAGCATTTGTATAATCGGCGATTTACAAATCTGACCTAAATTTGCTGTTTAGAATTGATTGTCTGGCTTGTTTTGGTTTATGAACTTTCAACACATCTATCAATAACTAGTATGAACCAAACATCAATTTAATTATTCGGAGTTTAGACAAAAAGAACAGATGTCAGGCACACAACATTAGTTTCAAAACTGGTGATAATATCTTGTCGTAAACCAATTATAGAATCGGGTAATGGCAGTCTTAACTCCAGCCATGAAGACAAAAAACCTACTGAACGGAAACCGATGGACCTACATATGTGTTTTTATGAAAAAGCAGTTAAAGCAATTGACCATCCTGGCAAAGTAAATTGTGTATCTTATTCAAATAGCGTGGACCTAATGATAAAAAACAATATTTATGTTATGTAAGGCCAAACATCTGGAAGGGATGAACAAAAAACGGGAACTTGAGGTTACAAACTTTTGAGTTAGAGAGAGAGAGAGAGAGAGGAGTTATCGCGTTCCCAGCTCCATGTTTTAGATGCCAATAATACCAAATTTTACTTACATCAAGGATTGCAAGGAGTCAAGAACAAGAGAAACCTATAAGTTAAGAGCATACAAATATCAACAGCAAAGTGTGGATATACCCTTTGGGTCAAATTGTGTTGATGACAGCAGAAAGTTCCATAATAAGACTATAGTGAATTACACCGCATACCCAATGGAAATTTTTTTTCTTACGACTTATGGCTTATGACTTATGACTAACGAAGAGCATACCCAATGAATAGGAAAAAATTAAAGCAAAACTAACTTCATTGAACAAAATAATTTTTTGTTTATTTGTCAAAATCTGAAACGTCAAAATAAAATGTTTGTAATTTTTGAAATTATTAATATTTAATAAGAAATAACTTTTATTGTTACATATTTTTATTTCTACATATTTTATTTGTACCTATACATATACCTATTTGTACCTATACATTTGTACCTATACAACCTATACATATTTTTCAAGCAAATTACAATGATTAAAGGATTCTGTTGTCATTAGCAACAGCTAAAATCAAATTCGAAAAAACAACAACAACATTTTTACAAACACTGTTTACTTCATTGCATTTCTCATAAGCAAAATGTTAAAAGTTTGATAACATTTTTCATAAGTTTTTTACCAACATAACGAGCTAAAATTTTTTTTCTCAATATATTTTTCATACTGTTCTGTATGTCATAAGTCATAAGTTTTCCATTGGGTATGCGGTGTTAATTTATACTACAAAACTATACTACTGTTGAAAAGGATAAACGTCCAGCAATCGTCTTCTGATTTCATAACATGTCGAGCGATTAATTTTGGAACACCCAGTAATTCTAATTTTGAGAATATCTCGGTGGTGAACGTGTGCAAAACGAAGAAGCTCAAAACTTAAAACCCATCTCGAGCTCAAACTTAATCGAAGATCTTTAACCAGAATTTCGTGAAGCGCACTTGTATCAGCTACAAAGTTCATACACCCATACTTTAATTTTTCTAATTCCGCTGTACAACTTTAAGCTTCTTACCAATCTGACAGGTTTCAAGTTATCAAGTCATTAGTCAATATAAAAATAAACTTAGGAAATTGTGTTGAAAGAATAAATCTCACAATTAATAGTATTTCGAACTCCAAAGTACTCTTCGCAACTAATAATAAAATTGTGTTGTCTTGGGTTCAGGGATATGACATAATATTGACAATGTTCGAATAAAATTTGTAACGATGATAATCTAAGGCTTGGCTATAAATATTCCAATATTTTTGTTGTTCTTTTTATCCCTGCAATCTGTTCTAAAGCCTGCTCAGCACTCTCTGCTCTTTCGCTGTTTGCTTATTTTCGTCCTTACTTTTACGCCAGTCAGCCAATTCAAGGACGTACGGCTATAGAACCGATTTTAAGACCATCTGCACATTGCAAGCTTCTTGCCAGCCTATATTGACATGGAAGATAAGTCGGCCAATGAGTTTTTGCAGTCCGACAGGGGGTTATAGATTTGTTACATAGTTCATCATAGATCGCAATCTGTTATGAAATTTCCGATTCAAATGTCAAAGCTTTAACCACAGCGCCATTTGGTCGGTAATATTCCAACCTTTGCTGGGATAATCATGCTAATCAATTGTGGTTAGGTTTTACAACATGTCATGCTAAATAGAAATTAATACATTATCTAGTCGTGAAGCTTGTATATAAAAGTTAGTATCTTTGCTGACTCACTCAGCCCAAACCAGTAGACCTAGGAAAAATAAATTAGAAATAACATTTATTTTATGACGTAAACAAGCATTGAGAACGAATTTCTAGAAATTTATTTGGTAAAGAGTAAAATCAAGCATAACCAACAGAGGTGGGGCATGATATATTTTAAATTAGTATGATGGCAGTTACACGAGGGATGCAAGATTCTACCAATGGAACAATTGGGCAATAAACCAATAGAACACGAAAATGAGTGCATCCTGAATGAATCTACTATATATATATGAGTTTGTGGCTAAACTGGCAGAAGGCATAACAAAAAAAGGTTTTTTAAATTTTTTGTGCAGAACGGTCAGATAGAATAATTTTTTTCTTGTTTTATTACTGTTCCTGCACACTCTGATATTGCAATTTTCTTTTTTTTAGATTACCTACTCGCTCCGATGTAATAAAAATGTTTTATATTTGATTCTACTTCACACCCATTGCAGACACAGAATGAATTCAGATAATAAGGTAAGAACTCGAAAAACAAGCAAGATTTTGATATAGAAACTTTCCTAAAATTTCTAAGGAAAAATGATTGAATTGAAAAATTCGACGAATCGACGGTTTTCATAGATAATGAATTCATCAATAGGAAGAAAAAAATTCTATAAGCCGTTTATCTGAAATAGTTCACGATAATTGATCTCTAGATCGACGTCAGTAGAGTTTTCTCCTCACTTTATCATTTTATAGGTGAATTCAATATCGATGAATGTCGCATAAAGCAGTGCTCGTTAGTTGATAACTAGGTAGAACGTAAAAAAAGTTATCCCAGACTTGCATCACATAAAAATCAATATACGCTTGAGGCAATACTACCTAAACTATCATGGTATTATGTTATATATATTATTCTATCACGACATAACAAAAGAAGTTTAAAATAAACCAAAATATTTGAATAAAATAATTTCGGCAAAAGTTTGTTGGTCTAAAGGGCCAACCATAAAAAGATTATAAAAATAAAAAAAATTAAAAATTTTGACGACACTAATTTTTAATGACATTCCAGCCATACTAGACGTAACGAGTATGCCGTAAATATTGTAGAATATTGAATGACAACTATTTATTTATTTATAAACTATTTGTTATAGTGACAGCTGTTTATTGTTTGTTGTTTTTTTAGGTAGCACGATACAAATTTTAATTTTTTTTACGTTTGAACGCAAAATTTCGCTCCAATAATTTTTATTAAAGGGGTAACCATAGAAAAATTAAAAAAAATTATAAACGTAACTTTAAAAAAATTATGTTTGCGTTAAATGCCGTTTCTGTGCTTTCGTCCATGGAAAAATTAATTTAAATTAAAAAATTTAACGAAGCTTCGTTAAATATGAATTGTCACTTAATAAAAATTATTGGAGCGAAATTTTGCGTTCAAACGTAAAAAAAATTAAAATTTGTATCGTGCTACCTAAAAAAAAACAACAAACAATAAACAGCTGTCACTATAACAAATAGTTTATAAATAAATAAATAGTTGTCATTCAATATTCTACACTATTTACGGCATACTCGTTACGTCTAGTATGGCTGGAATGTCATTAAAAATTAGTGTCGTCAAAATTTTTAATTTTTTTTAATTTTATAATTTTTTTATGGTTGGCCCTTAAGTGACAATTCATATTTAACGAAGCTTCGTTAAATTTTTTAATTTAAATTAATTTGTCCATGGGCGAAAGCACAGAAACGGCATTTAACGCAAACATAATTTTTTTAAAGTTACGTTTATAAATTTTTTTAATTTTTCTATGGTTACCCCTTTAGTAACGTAATTAAATATCCTTTTTTCAACCAAAAAAATAAGAAAAAAAAATTACCTCTATTTAAGACCAAACCAAACAAATATGTGAGTAAAAAATGATAGTATGTAATGGCGTTTTTGATAAAAAATTTCGCTTGATTTGAAGTACAACCCACACAATTGTGTGTCTGGGTACAGTGTATTTTTTGGACGAAAATAAGTTTGAAAGGAATGCACAAATGTGTAAGTTGATTCAAAAAACACACAAAAATTAATTTTTGACATAGTACTTTTTCCGTACCCAAAAAATTGTGTAACCGGGTAACGAAAGGGATATAAAGTTCCGAAAATCAATAAATTACTCAATATTTTAGTACTCAAAAGCTTCCAGAGCCCGTTCTATAAAAGTTTCGGATTAGGACGAGTGTTTTTTAGATGCGGCACACTAATATCTTCATACAGAATAAGTTTAATAAAACTTCTATGCATCCAAGCTGCAAAAATCGTTAGCTTACTATTCTAGGCCCTTTTGACATCCTAATCTATTACGTGTGCAAGTAGGCGCGCGGCTCTAAAGTTGGTGGTATTAAAATATACTTAAGTACTTTTGAAATTATTCGCCATTTTGGATATATGTAGCTTACCCATATCTTTTTTATGACAAAAGTTTCACTCATTTATAAGTCATCATTCCGTGTACATCAATTTTAGGAGATGGATATCGATAGCTTGCTATGGAATTGATTAACTAGTCATTGAGTGAACATTCTGTGAGTCATTCAACAGTAAAAAAGTAGTTTGTAAAACTTTGTGATGGCAATTCTGGTCTTGAGGACGATTCACGTCCAGGTGCAGTTAAACAATTTGAAGACGAATAACTTAAAGTTTTACTGGATAAAAACCCGTATCAAACTCAAAAAGAGCTTGTAGATCACTAAGGAGCTAGTAGTTACTCACCAAGCAATATTACATCGATTGCATACAATGGTGGGAAAATACAAAAGGAAGAAAACTATCTGTGCTCATCAAATGACAAAAGAAACAATCATTACGGGTGAAGACTAGTGGATTTTATACGGTAATCCTAAACGCAGAAAACCATGGGTTTATCCAGGCCACTGATCAACATCAGTTACAAAAATGAAAATTCATGTGGAAAAAATATTACTCTGTGTCTGGTGGGATTGGAAATGAGTCATTTATTAGGAGCTTCTGCAAACTCGTCAAACTGTTACTTGCTGTAGAAGCGAATGAGTTTTAAAATATTGAGTAATTTAATGATTTTGAGAATTTAAAATTGAGTTGCGCAGCTTGGACGCATAGAAGTTCCATGAAAATTATCCTATATGAAGATGTTAGTGTGCCGCATCTAAAAGGCATTCGTCTTAATCCGACACTTTTATAGAGTGGGATGTTTAAGCAGATATGTAGAATTAGTTCGTTATATTTAATAATTTTGTTATTAAATTCTATGATTTCTGTCGTCCCATTAATATAATGTTAGTACTTTAGTTATTATGTGGTTGCTATAGTTTTTACGGAATTGGTGTAATTTTCGGGCTGATAGTGATCGGATAGTGAAATTTCGCTGTAGTGATGGCTCGCCTATTTCTATTTTCTGGGATGATAGTTTTCTCACATTATAATTTTTCCTGGGATGAGCTATTCTGGGATGGTAAAATTTCTGGGCTGATAGTAATATCCTGGGATGGAAAACTGTCGTGATAGTTTAGTGTTGCCATCGTCGTTTTACGGGGTGAATCCTGGGCTATTTTTATATACATATAACTAGACCACATTCAGCCATCCTTTTGTCACAGTGGGCCATACTTGTACTCGTTGGAAAGGGAAATTCTTGTACTATAACTCTTATGTTGCCATTGCTTTGACTGATCGACTCAGTTGTGAGTGTAGGATCGAGATAAACAAAGTGAAAATTTGCTATCTATGCTTCATATGTTTGCTTCAATAAAGGCGAAAACACTACAAGTTAGGTGGCTGTAATTGTGAATGGTGTCTATGGTCCCGATACTGTCACAGTTAATCATGCGCAATTCTTGTTTCGATTCCGTTCTAAAAATTTTGATATCAAAGCTGCATTGAACAATTTACATATGTGTACAAAACTGAATGGAATTTCATGTGAAATCATTAAATTATCAAGCTGACTAAGAAATATTGAGTAGATTATTTAATAAAAGCGCGATTTTTTCACTGGAAATAAAATTTCAGTAAAAAATTTCAGAAGTATGATTTCAATGGGCATTGATGAAGAAATATGGCGCAGATTGTGAATTAGAAACACAGTATTTCCACTGGAAGTAAAATATGTTTTAAACTCAAATATGAATGGCGCATTAACATTTCTGGATTTCCAATTTCTTTGAAATTGATCAAAATGATCTAAGACAAAAAATGTTGCGACTTAAAATTCTGCAAGGCATCAGAAAAAATTGACGAAAAACGAACAATTTTGGTAACAACATTGAAGGGAATTTCATGTACAACTATTTTTGAAATAAAATAACATCTTGAAGTAAAAAATATTGAACATATTATGTATTGGAAGCGCGGTATTTCCATTGGAAGTAAAATTTGTTACAAATTCAAATAAAAGTTAAAGCGAAACGACGCAATGTCCTAGTTCAATTTAAACTTCGCTTATTTTGTGATTTGTAATTGTTTCGAAAATAATAGAAAGTTTTAAGATCAAAGACAAACAATTTTGTGCTTTAAAAATCAAAATATTGAGCAGATTATGTATTGGAAGTCCAATAATTTCACTGGAAGTAAAATTTCAGTAAACTTTTCAGAAGTATGGTTTAACTGGAAATTAGGTAAGGTCATTATTAGGTTAGATTGTGTATTGGAAGTGCGGTTCATTGAAAGTAAAATTTAAGTAAAAATTTCAGAAGTATGATTTCTTTTGGAAGTATATTATGTTTTAAATTTAAATATAGATTCAAGCGAAATGATACAATATCGTTTTTGAATCTCGAACTTCTTTGAAATTGATCAAAATGATGTAGGCCAAAAATGTTGCTTCTAAAATTCTGCAAAGCTTAACACACCATCAGGAAAATTTGACAAAAAACGAAAAATTCTGGTAACAAAATTGAATGTAATTTCATGATCGACTATTTTGGAAATTAAAGAACATCTTGAAGTTAGAAATATTCATCATAGTATTTATTGGAAGCGCGGCACTTCCATTGGAAGTAAAATATGTTCCAAATACAAATAAAAGTTAAAGCGAAACGATGCAATGTTTTAGCCCTATTTAATCTTCGCTTATTTTGCAATTTGCGATTGTTTCCATTTAAGATCCAAGACAAACAATTTTGTGTCCTAAAAATCAGTGAGGCCAACCATAGGAAACTATCACAAAATCATTGTATAATTTTGGTGACAAAATTGAATGGGATTTTGTGTGAAATTATGTATTGGAACCGCGGTATTTTCACTGGAAGTAAAATTTCAGTAAACTTTTCAGAAGTGTGCTTTCACTGGAAATTGGCGAAGAAATATTGAACAAATTATGTATTGGAAGCGCGGGTTTCCCGCTGGAAGTAAAATATGTTCCAGATTCAAATAAAAGTTAAAGCGAAACGATGCAATCTCCTAGGCCAATTTAAACTTCGCTTATTTTGCGATTTGTAATTGTTTCCAAAATAATCAAAAATTTTAAGGTCCAAGACAAACAATTTTGTGTCTTAAAAATCAGTACGGCCAACCATCATAAGGAAATTTTGACAAAAACATTGAACAATTTTGGTAACAATATCAAATGGAATTTTTATGTGTAGTTATTAAAACATCAAGCTGACTAAGAAATATTGAGTAGATTATGTATTGGAAGCACGGTATTTTCAGTGGAAGTAAAATTTCAGTAAACTTTTCAGAAGTATGATTTTATGACTTATTGAGTAGATTATGTATTGGAAGCGTGGGATTTCCACTGGAAGTAAAATATGTTCCAAAATCAAATAAAAATTAAAGCGAAACGACGCAATCTCCTAGTCCAATTTAAACTTAGCTTATTTTGCGATTTGTAATTGTTTCCAAAATAATCAAAAGTTTTAAGATCCAACACAAACAATTTTGCGACTTAAAAATTAGTACGGTCGACCGTAAGAAAACTTTTGACAAAAACATTGAACTATTTTGGTAAATAAAAAAACAGAAACTGGATCCTATGGTATCACAATGAGCCATTATTGGGCTAAGTGTGGGATAGCAGTCGCTCTAACCTAACCTAACCTTGGTAACAAAATTGAATGTAGTTTCTTGTGAAATCATTAAAACATCAATCTGATTAAGAAATATTGAGCAGATTATGTATTGGAAGTGCCGTATTTTAACTGGAATTAAAATTTCAGTAAACTTTATGGAAGTATGATTTCACTGGAAATTGACGAAGAAATATTGAGCATATTAGGTATTGGAAGCGCGGTATTTTCATTGGAAGTAAAATTTCAGACGAAGAAATATTGAACATGATATGTATTGGAAGCGCGACATTTCGGTTGTTTCCATTAAAGATCCAAGACAAACAATTTTGTGTCTTAATAATCAGTGAGGCTGTAGTGACTCGTTACGCATTACACCGAAATATAATGACTTCCAGTACTAAAGTTGTCACTTGCAGTCAGTTAAACTGGAATAGGTCATACTTACTAAAATTGTAAATTGGTATTTTTTTGGATTTTTCGTTTTTTGGTAAGAAAAAAATTGAAGCTGATAACATTAATCAGACGCACGGTGATAGTAAAAGTAGATTATATATCTGATCATACATATAAAATAAAATTAATTAAGATAATATTAATTAAGAATATTATTAAGTATAAATACTTATTAATAATTAAGTAATAATATGTATAAACGGTTGAAATAAAATAAATAATAAATAATAAAATACCGTGTGATTTAATTCGTATGTTTATTTGTGCTCATTACGTGATGTACTTACAGTGATGGAAGTGGAACACGCGCTCCATCCCACATGTAAGATACAACAAGGCCAACCATAAAGAAACTATCACAAAAACATCGTTCAATTTTTGGTAGCAAAATTGAATAGAATATTATGTGGTCATTAAAACATCAAGCTGACTAAGAAATATTGAGTAGATTATGTATTGGAAGCGCAGTATTTTCATTCGAAGTTAAATTTCAGTAAACTTTTCAGAAGTATGATCTCACTGGAAAATGGCGAAGAAAAATTGAGCAGATTATGTATTGGAAGCGTGAGATTTCCACTGGTAGTAAAATATGTTTCAAATCCAAATAAAAGTTAAAGCGAGACGATGAAATGTATGTATTAGTCCAATTTAAACTTCGCTTATTTTACGATTTGTAATTGTTTCCAAAACAATCAAAAGTTTTAAGATCCAGGACAAACAATTTTATGTCCTAAAAATCAGTACGGCCAACCATAAGAAAACTTTTGACAAAAATATTGAACAATTTTGGTAAAAAGAAAAACAGAAATGTGATCCTGTGGTATTACAATGAGCCATAATAGCCTAAGTGTGTGATAACAGCCACTCTAACCTGGCCTAACCTTGGTAACAAAATTAAATCGAATTTCTTGTGAAATCATTAAAACATTAAGCTGACTAAGAAATATTGAGCAAGTTAGGTATTGGAAGTGCGGTATTTTCACTGGAAATAGACTTTCAGTAAAAATTTCAGATTAAGAAATATTGAACATGTTAGGTATTCGAAGCGCGGGATTTCCACTGGAAGTAAAATATGTTCAAAATTCAAATAAAAGTTGAAGCGAAACGACGCATGTCTTAGCGCAATATAAAAAACTTCGCTTATTTTGCGATTTGTTATTGTTCCCATTTAAGATCCAAGACAAACACCTTTCTGTCTTAAAAATCGGTAAGGCCGCAATCACCATAAGGAAACTTTAACAAAAATATTGAACGATTTTGGTATCAATATTGAATGGAATTTCATGTGAAATCATTAAAACATCAAGCTGATTAAGAAATGTTGAGGTGATTGATTATGTATTGGAACCGAGTTATTTTCACTGGAAGCAAAATTTCAGTAAAAATTTCAGAAAAATTATTTCACTGAAAATTGACAAAGAAATATTCAGCAGATTATGTATAAGTAAGGCAAGTCAATGTCCTAGTCCAACTTCGCTTATTTTGCGATTTGTAATTGTTTCCAAAATAATCAAAAGTTTTAAGTTCCAATACAAATAATTTTTTGTCTTAAAAATTATTACGGCCAACCGTAAGAAAAATTTGACAAAAACTTGAAACAATTTTGGTAACAAAATTGAATGGAATTTTATGTGAAGTCATTAAAACATCAAGTTGACTATAAGAAATATTAAGCAGATTATGTATTATGTGCTTCCACGGTATTTTCACAGGAAATAAAACTATTTCAAATTCAAATGCGTATTAAATTGAAACGATTCAATATCGTTACCAATTTGATACGAAGGTCGTTTCGGGGTCCCCAATTTTTTCGAAATTGATCACAAAATTTTAAGATCTCAATTTTTTTGTGGAGATCTATCTGTTTAAAAGGTACTTGCTGATTAGGCGTAACTTTTTAATTTTGCATTTATAATAGTTTTTTTTATAATGTGAACTATCGTGACATATTTGTTGCTCGATGAGTTGGTGTAAAATGTTTTACGGTTAAAAAATGTCACGGTGAAGAAATTTATGTCTGGAGGATATTTAAAAGTTCAATTAGAGTGCCAGAGTATCCAGTATGTCATTGAAAACTTTTGTATTTCCATCGCACTTTATCGGGATATTTTTCGGATTAAAATCACAGTAATAATAATTGTTATCTGTTACTTTATTTCTGTATACTTTTAAAAGAAATTTGAAAATCTGGAATTGGACGAATGCAAACAATTTACTGTACTATAAGGCGGTATTCACACCAAACCTTAAATCAATTTAAATTTGACGGGGAAAAAGAGAATAAATGTTTATCTATATTATTTACGATAAAAAATTTCTCAAAATTTTTTTGAAACAGCATATTTTGAAATTCGCTTTTTTATAAATCAATTTTTATATTGTGACGCGAATTTTTGCTTTTTTGCTATGTCAGATGGATGATTTTAATTTTATTTTATTGTAGAACAAAACGTATTTGAGTTCGTACATTTTCCGCATGGTAAATTTTAAGTTTATTTGTACAACGTTATTCTTGAAATACTTCCAAATCTAGAGCTAAATGCATATTAAGCGACTGCTAGAACAAAAGTAACTATAGTAATATATAATAAAGCTTCGGCACTTGGACCGGGAGGTACTGGGTTCGAATTCCATCAGAGGCTAGATGCAAATCGAATTTTCATCATCGATTACGATCGGTGATGTTAATAAACTCAACCCTCTGATGGAGTGCAGAATTCAGCGCCAATTCACCGTCCATTTCAATGTACAGGTTGACATGGAGCTTGGAATGTGCAAGTGGTATACTGTAGTTGTGTGAGTAGGTGAATGGGTTAATGATGTGGCGTGAATGCGTGGTATCACAATGGGCCAAAAATGGCCTAAGTGTCAACCACTGAAACCTAATATATAATAATAACCATTAAAACGTAAACATAACAAAAAGTATTCATATATAAAGAAAAACACTTACAATTATTATTCAAGTTTTATTGACACTGCTATATTGCACCTCAAACCATAGCCGCTTTTAATATCTCAAAAATCAATTTCGAGCCTAATCAAATTCTTCACGAATCTTAAGGATTTATCTCTAATCTTTGAGTACCAACGAAAAAAAAAAACAAGAAACCACCATTTATTATTATTTTTTCTTACCAAAAAAAACAAGCTTTTAAAAAAGCTCAAGTGGCTTACATGAATGAATAATAATTTTTTGGTTTTTTCCTATTCTGTTATCGTATATTTTATTTTTAAATGTCATCAAAAAATATCAAAAACAGTAAATTCAATAATAATAATTGTTTCCATTTTTTTCCAAAAAAGAATAGAACAATAGCGGTGTATTATATTTATATCTATAAAAAAAGAAAGCTTTAAAGCTTCTACAACGAAAACAAAACACAGATTTATTTTCTTATTTATAATATTATAGATACGAGCATACTATATACATGATAGACTGCTTTTGTGCTTAAATAATATAAATAATAACAGAAAGCTTCTTTTTCGTAACAATATTTTTTTACTTTGTTGTTGTTGTTTATATATTAATATTAATATATTTGTTGCTGTCGTTATGTCATTCAAAATTGTTGTTATATTGTATGTAAGACATAATCATAAGCAAAATTGTTTTCAGTTAACAGATATAAGCGAGCGAAATTGATAGACAAAAAAATATTTTTTTACAAAAGCGAAATAAAAGTCAATTTTTAAAGCTTTCGTTTTTCATATATTCATTGTGTGCTTGATTACATAGCTTTTTGTACGTATAAATATTATGCTTTGTTTTACCGGATGTGTTGATTATTTATACAAACATAACTTCATCCGAGAAGACGCAAACAATATTTTTTTGTTCTTCTATCGTTAAAGATAAATGTTTGTCAGCTTATATAAGTAAAGAAGTTTAAATATAGGCGTATGTCGTATACATAGACATTATTTTATGAATAGAATTTAATTAACCCCTAAAACCGCGAAATATTTTTTGTTCGTGTTCTTATGTCAAAAGCTTAATTTAATTCCAAAACTTAAGATAAGAATAAAAATTCTGTATATGAACAGCAAGTATTTTGATAGAAAATAACTCAAGTTTATAAAATTCATTTTACCGGGTGATGTTTTATCGCAAAAGTTAACGCTACATTTTCCTGGGAAATCACCCTTTTAATCTTGAAATTTTTGTTAAAACACTTTTATTTTATATAGTCCCGTAAAATTACATATAAAGTATTTTCCTTTTATCGTGTACTCCTCATATTTGTTTTGATTTTATTTTATAATATTTGGTTCTTTCCACTAACACGCAGACATTGTTCGACTCAACCTTGAACAATAAAACGCCAAACGAAAATATGGGGATTACAAAATAAAATTTTATCATTTACTCGTGATATTTAGACTTAAATATATCGATTGGAATTTACAGGCCGCGTTATACAAACCACACCTGTATAAATTGTTAATTTTTACTGTTTGCGTACTCACACACACTCCTACATATATATGTTTTATAATTTGGGAATTGAAAAACGGAAAAATCCAAAACAACAGGAAAACACAATATTTTTGTTGTTGTTGTATTCCACTTAAGCATATACGCGAACTTAATTTCAACGGAACGAAAAAGTTTATTAAGATGGCACAAAAAAAAATTTTTTTTGCTTTTAATATTTGAATTTTGAAGTGTGTAGTGAACATTTTATAAAAAAAAAGAAATATTCTTAAACCGCGTTTACTTTTTCGCCTAAATATGAATGCGGGGAGGACGGGGTACAGCATATTTGGTATACATGTAAAAAAAGCTCATATATGGAAATGGCAGATACATCAAGGTGACATGAAAATGTGTGAATTTTAATTTAATTATCAAATAACAAGGGGATATGGAAAGTGGAGTGAGAATTTTTTGATAAAGGATTGAAAATGCAAACTGTTTTGTTGACACCGTGATAATTATTATTATTTTTGGTCCATACTTGATTACACCTACACAATTAATTTAACAACAACAGCAATTTTTTTAATTATCCCGAACAACTCGAAATTTGTTTACTTGTTTGTTATTTAAAAATAAAATGTATATCTTTTTATCGATACTGATTTAAAAATAAAAATAAATATATTTTTAAAGAATCCTATTAAAAATGCTTAAGTAGAAAAAGATGACAATTAAAAACGGAAAAATAAAATAAAATTAAATTAATTAAAAAAGCATTTTTCAATCCACCGATTTGTTTTATTTTTGTTATTTTTAATTTTCGTTCGCTCGAAACAAAATTAATGAAAATTTTTTAACACAAAAAGAGGAAACTTTTATTTTGTTTTTTATGTCGTGTTGTGTTACGAGAGGATCCTATATAACTTTATTTTTTGTGTGCTATACCGACTATATCCTTATCATTGATTACAAACGACAAATTAAACTCATTTCATTCACTTTTAATAATGATAAAGTGAAACAAAGCTACTCGACGCAGAGAGATGAAATTTTTTTTTGTATTTTTATTTTTGGAAAATATAAACAAAACTAATGATAAACTTTTTTTTTTTCGTTTTCAATTTTCATCATCAAAAGAGGAAAAAATTTAAATAAAATAAAATAAAAAAGTTTGTAAAAAAAAGTTTGAACAAATTTGAATAAAATTGTAATCAAAATAATAGTAGCCGTATACACACAATGAAATTTAATTTTGTTGATAAGACTGCCATTAAAAATTTGTTTTTAGTTTCCCAAGGGGCCATGTCAATATAATAATATGTTTGTATTTAAGTATTTACATATGTGATATATTTTGTACATTTTACTATTTATTTGATAAAAAAAACATTAAACATTTACATACGTTTGCAGCATTTTAAAATAAAGTTTACTTCAAAATGTTCTTGGAATAATTGATTTGACTCACCTGAAACGAAACAAAAATTACATTAAAAATTTGTTATGAGAGTAAAAAATGTTCAGGAGGTTGATCAAAATTATTTAAGTAAGGACGAAGTAAACTACGCGATTTACTATGTTTACTAGTTTACTACTACTAGTTATTATGTTTTTTAACCAAATCTTAATAATATTTTTGTGTACGAATTAAAAATAAGTTGTGATTAAATATTAGTGGATTATACTTATAAATATTAGCAGGTTTTGTAACATATTATCAGCGATTACTGACCGGCTTGCGTAACAGTATTTCACTTGTTCGCCTAAACACTTATACGTGCTATACGAATATACCAACTTATTGCGCTATACGAATCAAATTTATATACTATTCAACTCTGAATAAAACTCAAAATGTTGCACTAGTTTTTGTATTTTAAATCAAGCGACCTTGAGTACTGCTATATTTTCTTCTAATACTATTGGTGTGAATCTACAATATGCCTATTAACTGTTCCAAGTGTAGAAAGTCGATTTCATCCATTAAAACTCAGCATCGGTGCGTAAGTTGCAACCAGCATTTCCATCCTAACTGCGACTGTGAGCTGAAAAACAAATTAGCTGATATTGAATCTAACAAAACCGTTTTCAAATGTTCAAATTGTGTTGATGATCGCCATACGGTTACCAGTGATGACGATGATGCCGCCTGCTCCAACTGGGAATCTCTGAAAAACGACATGGTGCTGATACAGACATCTTTAGCCAAAATGGTAAAGCAGTGCGATAATTTTCTTCGGCTTGAAAATGAAAATAAATCAAACACAGATAAAATAACGGCCATTCAGTTAGATAATGCTAACTTAAAATCTCAATTATCTGGTGTTTCTAATCAATGTTGTTTTCTTGAGCAAGAAATAAACCGGACTAAACTGTTAATATATGGATTGCCTGGCGATGACAGTTTAAATTTAATAGATTTGCGATATACGTAATATTTATCGTGCCAAATCAAAACTCAAGCTGAAACCTGTGGTTGTTGAATGGAGTACTCGTTTGCTTCACACGAGATTCTTGACCGTTGCTAAACAATTGAAATCAACTATGACGAACATCAATTTGTGTGTTATCAACTGTAGTCTTGTTGTTACTGATTACCTTGTAACGCCGGCCGCATTTGCGTACAGCGTTCCTAACACTGATTCGCACCTTACAGGTATAGGTGTTCTACACTATCCGAAAAACAAAAAAAAACGGAACCAATAATAAAAAAAAAAAAAAAAGAAATAATCGCGGGATGGTCAGTTTAGTCTAGAGTTTTGTAGAGAGAAGTCCAAATAAGTTGAACAGAAAAGGTTTAAAATTAATACATAATTATAAAAAAAAAAAATAAAATAACAAAAAAATAAAACTAAAATCTTGTATTAAAGTATAAAAGTTATAGCTTTGATTGTCGAATTAAAAATTGACCAACTGGGTGATTTAAACATATAATCGAAGAGTTTTCGTGATTTGATTGATATCTGATGTGCATGCGGGACTGATAGTGCCGGTCACCGCTAATTGAAAAAAAAACGGTTATTTGTGTAAAACGAGGTTTATTACAAAAAAAAAAAACATAAAAAAAAAAAACGAAAAATATTTGAGAAAAAAAAAAAGAAAATCATAATTAAACCTATAGTTAATAGTTAAGTTAAGATACCTTGACAAAACTTGTGAATATTATTAAGCTCATTTAGTAACTAAGTGATTGTAAAATTCTGCTTGTACTCTCTAAATAATAAAATTATCGACGGTTCCATGGTTAATTAAAACAACAATTTTTAACCAAAGTCGGTAACCTTAATAGTACCGGTTATAAAATAATATCGCCATAACATACATTGGATCAACTTTACGGGATATACATCGGTCCGGATTCCTGCCAGCTACTGTACATCAACAACAACCATGTTAACCTAGAAAAGAAACCGACGCCTCGAATACATATGTACATAGTAACTATAATATTTTTTTTTGATATATATATATATACATACTATAACTTTCTAATTATTTTAAATTTATCAGAATTATCTATTTAAATTCCTTTTCTAATCATAGTAAAATTAATAATTTTGGGTTCTGTATGGTGATGGTATTTATATATGTAGTTAGTTTAGTTGATTTAGTTTTGATTTTTTTTTTATTTACTAAACGATTGTAAAATTTAATATCAATTAATTTTCGGGAAACAAAATTCAAGGACGAATTTTTTTTCTCAAGGCATTAAAATTTGGTATGCCAAATATTATAACTCAATTAAATCATAATACTAAGTTCTTCTTTGTTATGTTTTCTTCATAATTTGTATTACTTTTCGAATTTAATTACATCATCAAATATAAATATATATTTTTATATGAAGTTAATTGAAAAAAACAAAATCGTAAATAATTAATTATGCTTTAATCGGGATCCCCAGTGTATGATGATGGGTACATAAGGTAAGTTCGCCGATTGCAGAATGATTGATTCGTTGCACTCCCTCATATGCGGTGTATTTCAAATTTGCGGTAGGTTTCTATAATTCCCCCACGCCCAACACCCTGAGTTTTAGCCGAGCTACGTATCACCGCCTAGAAACCGATACCCAAATTCTGTTAACGGACAATTCCGTTACAGTGGCGCCCAAACATATGGCTATCCCTTTCATTCTTTCCCCATCCCTTTCCGTTTATAATATATTTATTTATTTTTTATTTAAGTGTTCAGGTTCAATTCATTCAAATGTTTTTGTTGTTTCCAGCAATTCCGCTGTTTGAATTCCGTGGTTGAATTAATTGAGGAAGCAGGTTTAAATATTATATATTCAGTAACATCCGACTGATTTCCCAATTGATACTGATACTGAGCCCTTACTGCTTCCGCGTTTAGAGTGTAGACTTCAGTGTGGTATTCGGTATAATTTAAGTTGAGTAATCCGTCCATATGTTTTTAATTTCAAATTTTATCATCTCTCCCTTTTTATATGTAATTTTTTTTTCAATGAATTCTAGCGAAGATACTATGTTGATTCCGCTTTTAGTGTTTAGATTTCAGGGGACATCTTAGCTTCATTCATTTCAGCTTATATTTATTTTGACAATTAACAATTTCGAATTCCCAAATCGGTTTGATTTCATTTCTGTTAATTTTTTTTTTTGTTAACTACTATAGGTTACTCTATTTTGTTTACCTTCGGCGTAGACGTAAAACTTATTCTTTTGAGTAACCTTACAAAGCAGTTCAAATTTTCCCAATCCCTTTCCTTTAGGTGCAACGAAACCATTATTCTGTAACAATCAAAATAAATGCTTTTACAATCACGAGATATAAACTTAAAACGACGAACAGATCTTGTACTCATCATCATCACCATCATAATAAAACAAAACAGTTAACATATTTATATTCGGTTTTGAACTTATTGTTCAAAATACGAAAACATTTTATTAGTTTATAAAATTTTAAACTTGTGTTCGACGTTCTGGATTTCATATTAAATATTAGATTTATTAATTATTCTTTTTCTATTTAAACTCAATACGTACCGACGGTTGTATTTGTGTTCAACGTACATATAAGCCGCCAATACTGTTGATTCTTGCTTGGCAAATCAAAATATTACAAGTCAGTTTTTTTAGTTTTTTATTATTATTTGTTCATATCGTTATATTTATTTCGTTATATCACTATATCGTTATAACCATATAATTCCTATCACACTACATTTATCGCACTCATCTACCTAGGAGTATACGAGTATAACTATATTATCGCTACTCGAGTTTGCCCATTCGTTATTGAATCAAACATAGGTTTGTTTAACAATATCCTCTTGTTAAAATATATTGGTCGTTAATCATTAATCAAAATGGACGTATCAGATTTGAAACCGGACGAGGTCGATGTTGAACTCGAAGTTCGAGGAATTTGTTCAGGATCACCCGATGCTATCGCGAATCTGTTGAAACAAATAGCAAACGAACGGGATGGTACAGCGTTAGTTCCATCCAAGATGCATACCCGGGCGTACAAGCGACCTGATCTGGAAATCGAAAATTGTCGTTCGAAAATACTTAGCGTACAGCAGGAGATAAGCAAACTAAAAGAAATTGAAGTGGACAAGCAAGTCGCTCGAGCTAATAAAATAGCATCTCGTTTAATTCATATATGTGGGCGTCTAGAGCGCGCTTCGGGATCCCCAACGTACAAAGAGCCTGCTTGCCAAGTGCTTACGCCGTGCCGGGAACTGCTGGCTTCGCTCGATATGTACTTAAACAACCCAGATAATCTGGACACTTCTATTGAAGCTTCCAATATGGTTCAAATTGAAAAATTACCACCTATGCTCATGACCCCCGCAGAAAACTACGATAATACTTTAAACTCGGTGTCTAAGCCGGGGCCGAGTACTAGCGAAAGCAATAAGAGGATGGTTCCCCGCGAAGACTCTAACTCGAAAGTGGCGAATTCCATAGAACCTAATGCGATGTTGATGACTACCCTGCTGGCGCAGATGAACCAGTTATCGAAGCAACTCCAATTTATGCACCAGAAGCAAAATGAACTCGAAGCTAAGATTTTAAATCAAGCCTCCGACCCTGTTGCTAAAGTCGACACTAAGAAAACTCTCACTGTTTTTCCCCCACCTGACAGTGATTCTTCTCGAGTCCGTTTTCAAGAACCTAATCCCGATTTTAATATTGCCATTCCATCAGTGCCAACCGCTCCTACAAACGCCCTGGAGAACCAATTTCACATGCAACACAACAGCACATTTATTTCTAACACAGGAGAGGAAGGTCCAGAATATCGTCAAAACAAACAATCCTTCCCGAAAGCAAATCCCCATCAAACCACACATGGCACTATCAAATCAGAACATCGTCCTTTGTATCGAAGCGGTATAACGTACAATGGTTGTCCGAAAGGTATCACTATTGACATGTTCTTTTTTCAGCTAGAAACTGTAGCCTCCTCCATGCAATTGTCGCCAGAAGTTTTGATGTGTGAGATGCACACAGTATTAAAAGATGTTGCGCTCCAGTGGTTTTGGTCATACAGGAAATTACATCCTACAGCTTCATGGAGAGAACTAAAGCGGGATTTCATAGAAAGGTTTAAAGATCGGCGAAGTAACTTTGAAATCAGGAGGAGCATCGAATCTCGTAAACAGAAGACGGACGAGAGCTTTCTAGATTTCTATCAAGTAGTTTGGAATTTATCACTGCAATGCCACACCCCTTATAATGATCAGGAATTGATTCAAATTTTAATGTCAAATATGAATCTTAGTCTCCAATACCAACTAACCGATAGGCGTTTCTATAGTATAAATGAATTGATTAAAACTTGCACGGCCTGGGAAGAAACTTTTAGGCGGTTCCGCGTTCAACAGCCTAACCCACGGAGATGGCGCTCTATAAATGAATTACGACTTGAAAATTGTGATGAAGGTTCTTACCTCAAAATTTCTCAAGATTTAGAGTCTGATAAGTATGTCGCCGCACTCCAAAATTCGACGGGACATCCTTCAAAACCAAACACTTTAGTAACCCAGGGTAATAGAGTGCATTCGGCTGAGTTGGGTAACCATCCCATTTGCTTCAATTGTTCTGACATAGGCCATACATTTAAAGACTGCCCAACTCCACCCACCGGTATGTTCTGTTATCGGTGTGGCTTAAAAGGAACAATCTCATCAAGATGCTCTCGGTGTGCGGGAAACTCGACCAGGGGTTCATGGAGGTCGGGATTCTATGGACCACCGAAGATTTTGTTGACCCGGCCAAGTACAGAGGAACAAAAACCCAATACGAACCAAGAACCCTCGCCCAGGAACCCTTCAAACTCAGGTCATCCGACTCGATAAGCCCTTACTATTTTTCCCAACAAATGTCTTCGACCTTAACCTTACCTGATTCTACCCCAAACTCGTCAATTTCCGAGCCTACCAAAGTTTCAAACAAATGTGTGGTCAACGACATTACTGATTCCAATTGCCAGTTTAATCTACCCAGTGATGAAAATCCAACTATTAAAAAATCAGTACCCCATTTAGAGTCAAATGACTCATCTCCAAATAATGCTCTAAAGGTATGCCGTTCTTACGATGAAAATCGTAAATCGAGATTTAAGAATTATTGGGAAAATCGGAAATTTCGAAGGACAAATATCGTGTCATCCATTCTTAGCTCTGAAGTGGGAGACCTAAGGCCATATGCTAACGTTTCAATAAATAGTGTGCCATATAAAGGGCTCTTAGATAGTGGTGCCACTATCAGTGTATTGGGGAGAGGATCCGAAAAATTTTTATCTGACACTTCTTTCCCAATTTATTGATGTTGGACAAGCCAAGCCTGTTAAACAAAGGTTGTACCCTATATCGCCTGCGAAACAAAAACTTTTATATGACGAATTAGACCGAATGTTGGCGTTAGATGTGATAGAAGAGAGTGAGAGCTCGTGGTGTTCCCCCGTAACCCTAGTGCATAAGGCAAATGGCAAGGCACGAATCTGTTTGGACGCCCGAGAAGTGAACAAGGTGACCGTCCGGGACGCGTACCCTTTGCCACTTATCAATGGACTTTTGGGTCGTTTGGACCAAACACGGTTTATATCGGCGATTGATCTTAAAGACGCCTTTTGGCAAATTCCACTCGACCCGAAGTCCAGAGATAAGACGGCATTTACGGTACCAGGACGGCCCTTGTATCACTTCAAGGTTATGCCATTCGGACTGTGCAATGCCCCGCAAACCCTATGCCGCCTTATGCACCGAGTAATCCCGTATAGGCTCCATGATAAAATATTTGTCTATTTAGATGACCTGTTGGTAACTTCGGCAACCTTAACAGAACATTTCACTTTACTCGAGGAAGTAGCTCAGCTATTGACTAAGGCAGGGTTGACGATTAATGTGGCTAAAAGTCAATTTGCACTAAAAGAAGTAAATTATCTCGGATACTTAGTTGGAAATGGTTGCCTCCGTACCAACCCGGAGAAATGTCAAGCGATAATAGATTTTCCACGTCCTAAAACCGCGAAACAAATTCGTCGTTTTCTCGGAATGTGCGGATGGTATCGCCGGTTTATTAGGAATTTTGCATCGTTAGCGGCTCCGCTCACGGATCTTACTAAGAAATCCGTGAAATTGAAATGGTCTGAGACTACGGAAACTGCGTTCACTTTATTGAAAGCAGCATTATCATCAGCTCCCGTCTTAGCTAATCCGGACTATAACAGGCCCTTCTATATACAGTGTGACGCCAGTACCGTTGGCGTAGGCAGTGTGTTGTTTCAAACTGACGCAGATGGTGGTGAGCATCCGATCGAGTATATATCTCACAAACTAAACGCTGCTCAACGAAACTATTCCGTCACGGAACTTGAGTGCTACGCCGCGGTACTGAGCGTGCACAAATTCCGACCGTATATAGAAGGGTACCCGTTTACCATATATACAGACCATGCGAGCCTGCGTTGGTTAATGTCGCAGAAGGACTTATCCGGCCGATTGGCTCGATGGAGCTTAAAGCTCCAGTCCTTCGATTTTCAAATTGGGTATCGGAAGGCATCGATAAACGTTGTCCCCGATGCTTTGTCACGTGCTTTCTCCGATGATCTTGAGCAGATTCTATCTTTGACCAGCGTTGAGGATGGTTTCCTTTCTTGCCTAAATACCGGGGCAAAATGTACAGACTCCGGCAAAACTCCCCTTATATCTAGTATAACTTCATCAGTCGAGGGACCTCCGTTAGCCTTGGATCTGAATTCTCCTTCTTTTTTTGATGACGAATATGTGTCACAGCTTGATCGCGTTAAAAGAATGACAGATCATGATCATAATTTCACTATCCAAGACGGAAAACTGTTAATTTCCCCCGCCTATGGATGCCGATACACCGATACAGATCTATCTGAATGGAAGTTGGTGGTACCACTCGCACTACAAAAAGATTTGATTCAACAGTCACATGTTCCCCCAACCTCTGCTCACATGGGAATATCAAAAACAGTCGAAAGATTACAAAGGCAATTCTACTGGCCTAATATGTCCCTCCAAGTGAAAGAGTTTATTGCAAATTGTCCAAAGTGTAAGATGAATAAACCTGTAAACTATTCAACTCGCCCTTTTATGGGCTCCCAATTTGAATCTACCCGACCTTTCCAACGGTTATATGTGGACTTCTTGGGACCGTACCCTAGGTCCAAAAGAGGGAATTCCTACATCGTAATCGTTTTAGACCACTTTTCAAAATTCGTGCTTTTGAAACCCTTGCGAGAATCAACCGCTTCTTTATTGTGCACTTTTTTAGAAAACGAAGTATTCTTAATTTTTTCCGCCCCTGAAAGTGTAATTACAGACAATGGTAAACAATTTACCTCAAAACTTTTCAAAGAATTACTCGAAAAGTATAAAATATCACATCTTCGTACTCCAATATATTCGCCTCAAAGCAACGCCTCGGAACGAGTAAATCGAACGCTACTCTCAGCTCTTCGTTCTTATATTCATGATTACGAACATTATGAATGGGATAAGTATCTACAAGAAGTGGCAGCTGCATTACGAAACGTAATACACGATTCTACTAGGCACTCCCCACATTACCTCGTATTTGGGCAACACATGTCCTTGTCGGGGTCAGATTACGCCCTGCGTAAATTGCTGTTAAATACTGATACAAATGAACTCCATATATTATCGAAACCGGATCGCTTAAACATGATTCGAGACCAAGTCCTCCATTATTTGAAAGTTTCTTATAGTAAAGTTGCTAAACAATATAACCTTCGAAGCAGCAATCGAAATTTTATTCCCGGACAACCAGTTTTTGTGAGGTCTTTCGCCCAAAGCGACGCGACCAACAAATTCTCTTCAAAATTAGCTGCCAAATTTGTTCCTGCCATAATAATATCAAAAATTGGAAATGTGGCGTATGATGTTAAAAACCTAGAAGGCAAAAACCTGGGCACCTTCCACACAAAGGACATACGTGCTTGACCAAGGTTTAGGTTGCATTTTAGGCATATTTTTTGTTTTGCCCGGCTGTTCGAGACTCTCTCGGGTGTGGATCGTCCCCACGTTTGTAACGCTGGCCGCATTTGCGTACAGCGTTCCTAACACTGATTCGCACCTTACAGGTATAGGTGTTCTACACTATCCGAAAAACAAAAAAAAACGGAACCAATAATAAAAAAAAAAAAAAAAGAAATAATCGCGGGATGGTCAGTTTAGTCTAGAGTTTTGTAGAGAGAAGTCCAAATAAGTTGAACAGAAAAGGTTTAAAATTAATACATAATTATAAAAAAAAAAAATAAAATAACAAAAAAATAAAACTAAAATCTTGTATTAAAGTATAAAAGTTATAGCTTTGATTGTCGAATTAAAAATTGACCAACTGGGTGATTTAAACATATGATCGAAGAGTTTTCGTGATTTGATTGATATCTGATGTGCATGCGGGACTGATAGTGCCGGTCACCGCTAATTGAAAAAAAACGGTTATTTGTGTAAAACGAGGTTTATTACAAAAAAAAAAAAACATAAAAAAAAAAAACGAAAAATATTTGAGAAAAAAAAAAAGAAAATCATAATTAAACCTATAGTTAATAGTTAAGTTAAGATACCTTGACAAAACTTGTGAATATTATTAAGCTCATTTAGTAACTAAGTGATTGTAAAATTCTGCTTGTACTCTCTAAATAATAAAATTATCGACGGTTCCATGGTTAATTAAAACAACAATTTTTAACCAAAGTCGGTAACCTTAATAGTACCGGTTATAAAATAATATCGCCATAACATACATTGGATCAACTTTACGGGATATACATCGGTCCGGATTCCTGCCAGCTACTGTACATCAACAACAACCATGTTAACCTAGAAAAGAAACCGACGCCTCGAATACATATGTACATAGTAACTATAATATTTTTTTTTGATATATATATATATACATACTATAACTTTCTAATTATTTTAAATTTATCAGAATTATCTATTTAAATTCCTTTTCTAATCATAGTAAAATTAATAATTTTGGGTTCTGTATGGTGATGGTATTTATATATGTAGTTAGTTTAGTTGATTTAGTTTTGATTTTTTTTTTATTTACTAAACGATTGTAAAATTTAATATCAATTAATTTTCGGGAAACAAAATTCAAGGACGAATTTTTTTTCTCAAGGCATTAAAATTTGGTATGCCAAATATTATAACTCAATTAAATCATAATACTAAGTTCTTCTTTGTTATGTTTTCTTCATAATTTGTATTACTTTTCGAATTTAATTACATCATCAAATATAAATATATATTTTTATATGAAGTTAATTGAAAAAAACAAAATCGTAAATAATTAATTATGCTTTAATCGGGATCCCCAGTGTATGATGATGGGTACATAAGGTAAGTTCGCCGATTGCAGAATGATTGATTCGTTGCACTCCCTCATATGCGGTGTATTTCAAATTTGCGGTAGGTTTCTATAATTCCCCCACGCCCAACACCCTGAGTTTTAGCCGAGCTACGTATCACCGCCTAGAAACCGATACCCAAATTCTGTTAACGGACAATTCCGTTACGACCTTTCACCAGCCAAAAAATCCTTACTGTATGATGCTAAGGCACTTTTTCGAGCAAATCCGAATAATTTTAAGTTCGTTTGGGCTAACCATGGGATTATCTACGCCAAGAAAAATGAGGATAGCGATGTTATTAAAATACTCTCGTCGTCTGATTTAGATAAGTTTAAGCAATAATTATTATTTTTTCTTTGTTATTATTAGTATTATGTTAGTATTATTTGTTATTATTATATTAATTTTCATTACTTATTGTTTTCTTTTTTTTCCGCTTTTCCAATCCATTTACATTTTCTTTTCTTTTAATTTTAGTTTTATCTGCTGTACCAAGTGCATATTGTTTAAGCTACCCAGGGATTCAACATGGAGATTTATTACCAAAACTGCAATGGATTAAAAACTAAATTATTAAACTTTAAGCTTAATGTAATGGCAAATAATTTTGATATAATCTGTTTGACTGAAACGTGGCTGAACGAATCCATTAATAGTAGAGAGCTTATTGATGATCGCTATTACGTTATCCGCAAAGATCGCGATTTGGCACTTACCGGCTTATTAGACGGTGGGGGTTCTTTAATCGCTATAAAAAAATCTTTTGTATTTAGCGACATATCCAGTCTTAATATGGTCTACGATGACGGTTGGCTAAAAATTAATTTGCATAACGGGAAGGTACTAATTCTCTGTGTAGTTTACTTCAGGTCAAATAATACAACTTTTGATAATTACAAACAATTTTTCGATCATATATCTGATTATATAATAAACTCACCTACCGATTATAATTACTTAATTGTTGTTGATTTTAATTTGCCTTGTATAACCTGGAGTTGTAATCATGATGGCCTATGGCCTTCGCTATACGAAGGACGCACTGCTCAATATCTGGTAGAAACATTAATGCTTGCCAACTTAACTCAACATAACAGTACGCTTAACTGCACTAATAAAGTGTTGGATTTAGTACTCTCGAATCTAAGAACTGGTTGTATTGAAATCAAGCCCTGCTTAGATCCCCTTTCTAAGGTTGATAGGTATACCCCACCTATGCTTTTGCTTATTGATTTAATAAGCCTTGTTCATAAAAATGATGCTTTAGCGAATTATTATAAATTCGCCAAAAAATAGTTAACCCCAGATTATATAGACATTTTCTTTCGACGCACTACTGCAGTAATTTTTGGCGCAACTGCATCATAAATATTTTTAATGCAAGCTTTGCATCAGAATGTGATACACGATTGTATCGTATAAGCCTCAATGCAAGGGTTGCATTACAAATCGCAGCAAAATTTCTAAGTGTGTGGTACTCAAATAAACTGAGATACCTAATTACTCGAAAACATAAGTTTCATAAACTGTATAAGTTATATAGGAACGAGCATGATTATAAGATTTTTTCCCAGTTTCGTAGGCAGGTTAAATCTGAAGTTCGAACCTGCTATAATAATTATTTAAGAAATTGAGCAACAGCTTAAGGATAATCCTAAATTACCTTGGAGCTTTTCTCATTCTCTAACATCCAGAACGGGTTTCCCTGCCACTATGAAATATGGGACCATAGTTTCCCATAAAAGCGATGTTATTTGTAACCTCTTTGCTAAATATTTTGATTCGGTATATACGCCTAATAGTATCTCAGGTAGTATTTCATCAGTGATAAATACAAATCTAGATTATTATAGTAAGGTGGCATACTTTACATATGATGATGTTTATTCTGTTCTTAATTCGCTTGAATTATTTTATTTTTCACTTGAAGGAGCAATTAGCGTTACCATTGTCAATAATTTTCAACTTATCGTTAAATTCTGGAGTTTTTCCGACCACATGGAAATCGGCATTTCTCATTCCCATATTCAAAAAAGGTGACAAAAGCGACATTGTAAATTATAGGCCGATATCAATTCTAAATGCGTTTAGCAAAATATTTGAAAAGTTAGTCCATAAAATTATTTTCAATTTAGTTAGTAACAGGATAACAAATGTACAATACGGATTTTTTGCAAAGCGATTGGTACTAACTAACCTGTTAGAATTTTCAAATTACATTTTCAGCAAAGTTGACATGGGTCTTCAAGTTGATTGTATTTACACCGATTTTGAGCAAGCTTTTGACTCTGTGTCGCATGACATTTTAATTGATAAATGTTATAAAATTGGATTGTCGTCACAAATATGTAAGTGGTTATCTTCCTATCTACGAAATAGAATTTTGAGTGTTAAATTTAATGGTTCTTTTTCTGTGCCATTTTCACCTACTTCCGGCGTTCCACAAGGATCAACTTTAGGACCACTGCTATTTATCATTTTCATTAATGATATTTCTAATTTGTTAGAGTGCCCTCACCTATTTTATGCTGATGATTTAAAAATTTATAAACTAATTACTAGCCACTCCGATGCTTTTTTATTGCAATCTGATGTTTATAAACTGCACTCATGGTGTATAGTAAATGAACTTAATTTAAACATAAAGAAATGCAATGTTATTTCCTTTACGAAAAAAATTTCTCCTTTGCAGTATTCTTATGATTATCTGACACAATATTATGTAGAGTAAATCAGATTAACGATTTAGGTGTTATCTTTGATTCTAAATTATCTTTCGATACGCATATTGACAAGTTATGCTGCAAAGCAAATAAAATACTAATAAAAAATAAAATTCTTAATATAAACATTCGTAATATATATATAAGTATCAAATTCAAATACAAAACGTACAGCTAAATCCAGTATTTTATGCAACTCTTGCAACTTATTTATTTTTAAATTAAATTGTCAGTGAAGTTAAACATTTATACTGTTGTGCATGAATTGAATTACAAATTATAATGTCTCAGTGTGAAAAATATAAGCAAGTGACCGATTCGAGACAAAGAACAACTTTGCGATGTTTTGGTCGATGTAAAAAAGTGTATCATTATACATGTATTGATTGGAATTTCGACAAGTACAAGACATTATTTAAGGAATGTCCCTATGCTAGATTTGTATGTGCAGAATGCCAAAATCATGAGGAGGATACTATATATGAGGAATTCAACAAAATTAACAAGTTCGTTGAAGAATTAAAACAACATTTATGCGCAAATCATTTGAAGCTTAATGAACAGCTAGGAGTAATTAAAACCCATGTTGAAGAAATCCATAAACCTGATGAGACGAAATCCTTTGCTGCAGTCGTCAAAACCAATCCAACAAAATTGGTTTTGTTACAGCCAAAGAAACCTCAAGAGAATAAGAAAACCAAAGAAGACATCGTAAGCCAGATTGATCCGAAAAGTATTCCCCTAATGGGATACCGAAACGTTGCGAATGGGGGAATTATATTGCAGTGCGATTCAAATGAAGCAAAGGAAAAACTGAAGCAAATCGCCACAGATAAATTAGGAGCTCAATATGAGGTTAAATTGCCTACAGAACTAAGGCCTAGAGTGAAAATTTTAGGAATGTCAGAACAACTAGAAAGCGGTGAAATTATATCAGCGTTGAAGCAACAAAATTCATTTTTAGCTGCTAGCGACATAAAAGTAGTAACAACCTATCGAAGAAGAAATACACAGAAAGTCGATACAATCATTGAAGTTGGTGCCACTTGCTTTAAGAAAATAATGGAGGCTGAGAAACTCAATATCAATTTTGATAGATGCCACGTAGTAGAATCAATAGGCTTAACAAGATGTTACAAGTGCAATGGTTATTCACATCACGGCGATAAGTGTACCAGCAAGCTAATGTGTCCAAAATGTAGCGGAGAGCACAAATATAATGAGTGTAAGAGTACAGAAATCAAATGTAGCAACTGCGTTGAAACAAATAAGAAGCTAAATCTAAACATTGATGTAAACCATGCTACGTGGGATAATAACTGCACAGTATATCAGCGCAAGTTGAAAATACTAAGAAACCAAATCAATTACCAATAGCAGTTTCGAAAACAAGACGCCCTATACACCAACATCCGAAGTCTATCGTCAAATTTCATGGAGTTACAGGAAATTGTGTTCAATTTTAAACCAGCCTTAGTATTACCATCGAGCAATACATATATAAGAGAAATCAAGTAGTGCACATTTTATAAGCAGGTTTTTCCGAGGTTAATCTTATTTTATAGTTTTAATATATTTATATACACAAATTAATTTTTTTTCTATATTTAATCCATACATACGTATCTTATAAACATATCGGCATAGTTATTTTTTAGTTTATTGTTCTTGTTAGGCTTATACAGGTTGTGTAAAGTAAGATAGATTAACCTCGGAAACTCTACATGAGTCCTCTTATGTATATTTTGCTTTATGGTATTACTCAGTGAAACTAGAACAACTGAAGAAATGTACGATTCGGAGTTTCATATTGATAACTATAAATTTATACGCTGCGACTCGGATAGTCGACATACAGGAGGAGTTGCTATGTACATTCATGAAAATATAAATTTCAAAATAATTTCAAACTGTGAGAAGGATCGCACTTGGTTTTTAGCAATACAAATCATAAAAGGATATCATACGATTGGGATATTTGGAGTAGTATACAGATCATTTCAAACAACGAGAGCAGTTTTCTTAGATAAATTTGACGAATGGATGGAAAATATCATAAACCATAACAAAAATAATTTCATATTCGATGATTTTAATATTGATGTCAAATCCAATGAATATTACAGTGTAAAATTAAATCAATTGATAAGTGATCATAGACTAATTCAGGTGGTTAAAGAATATAGTAGAGTTACAGCAACCAGTGAGAGTTTAATAGATTTAGTGATCACTAATTCAAAAAATGTGCAATGTGAAGTAGTTAAAGAGCAACAAATTAGTGACCATTGTATGTTAAGCATTAATTTAAATTGTGAGAAGATAAAAGCAACAAGAAATTGTGACCCGATAGAAATACGTTCGCGAAAAAATTATTCTCATGAATTACTTAACTATGCTTTAAATCAACAATTTCTGGGATGCAAAGATACTAACTTAAACGAAATAGACCAAGAAATAAACGCAGAAGCTGAAGAGTTACTGTTAAAGTTAAAAACTTGTCTGAATGAGTTGACATGTACAAAATTGATTCATAAAACTAGTAAACTACCATGGTTCTCGGAAAATTTGAAATTACTAAAGCAAGATAAACTACGATCTTATGAAATTATGAAAATTATAAACTCAAATGAGAGCTGGGATAATTATAAAAGAGCCAGAAATATATATAAACAATCTTTAAGGAAGGAGCAGTCCACTTTTTTCAAAAACAAATTCATAGAAAATCAAAATAATCCAAAACAACTATGGAGAATGTTAAAATCGATGTATAAAACTAAATCCACAACACAGTGGAATATTCAGTTTAATAATAAAGTAGTAACCGATAAACTAGAATTGGCCGAATCTCTTAATAATACATTTGTATCCAGTGTGATTGACATCCATAACAAAATTCCAAAAGTAAAAAATGTTAATGAATCGAATACGTATCCCTACACAGTTCCATTCTGTTTTCAAAATATTACAAGTCAAGAGATAACTAAAATTATTAGTAGTTTGAAGTCGAACGCTGGAATTGATGGTATAAACCGTACTATCATGTTAGATGCTATGAAGAACGAAATATTCTCATCAAAATTTACGAACTTAATCAATAAAAGTTTATATGAAGCTAAAGTCCCGAGATCATGGAAAATATCAACGGTTATTCCAACTCCGAAAACTTCTAAGCCAACAACACCAGAAGAACTACGCCCGATAAATATGCTACCAACCTACGAAGCTGTGTTAGAACGAGTAGTTAAAAACCAATTAATAAACCACATTAACAACAATAATATACTAGTCGACCAACAATCTGGATTTCGCGAACACCATTCATGTGAAACTGCATTGAACTTAATGTTAGATAATTGGAAATCTGAAATAGATGACAATAAAGTAGTAGTAGCAGTGTTCCTGGATTTTAAACGAGCTTTTGAAACAATCGATAGACAAATTTTACTAAAAAAATTAAGTAAATATGGAATACAAGGCGCGGCATTGGAATGGTTCAATAATTATCTTCAAGAAAGGCAACAATATACAAAAATTGATAACTGTATCTCTAAGCCAATACCAAATAATCTCGGAGTACCGCAGGGATCTACTTTAGGACCGTTGCTTTTCATACTGTACATCAATGATATAGTAGAAGTTATAAATAATTGTAAAGTGAATATGTTTGCTGATGATACCTTGATTACGATTGCAACACCAACCCTTAGTGAAGCTGTTCAGAATATAAATGAAGATTTGGAGAACCTTAGAAAATGGCTGATGTTCCATAAGTTAGCACTTAACATCTCTAAAACAAAGTACATGGTGATGTCAATAAAAACAATACTAGAATGTAATCAAAATATATTCGTAGATACTGAAGTCATTGAACGTGTTAAACAATATAAATACCTTGGTGTTATCATAGATGAAAAGTTAAATTTTAATGATCATTTGAATTATGTTGCTAAAAAAATGAATAAAAAGTTAGGTTTATTTAATAGAATTAAGGATAAAATGCCACGTGAAACAAAAATTATATTTTACGAATCAATTGTTGGACCACATATTGATTATTGTTCATCAGTGTTATTCATAATGAATCAATCACAAATATATCGTCTCCAAAAAATTCAGAACAGATTCATGCGAGGTATTTTAGAAGCAGATATTAGGACACATATAAGTGAAATGCTTAAAGTACTAGGATGGAAGTCTATTAACCAAAGAATACACTACAACGTTTTTAAGTTGATGTTTCGCCTTGAAAACGGAGCTCTACCAAAATACTTGGACTTAATGTTATGCTCTATAATAGAGACGTTCATAACTATAATACCAGAAACACACATTATCGATTACCAATGTATAGTAAATCTTTTTCGCAACGATCCTTAGGTTATAATGGAGTCAAATTATATAATTCTCTGAGCAATTTCTATACTTTGGGAGAATTACGAGAGTTACAATACAATCAGTTTTTGGGACTATTGAGTGTATTTATTAAAGATAGAATTAGTATTTAGCTAGTATTAAGTATAATAATTATGTTCTATTTTATTAATTCAAGATAATAAGATTAAAAAAAATGTCATTATTGATAAATAAATAAATAAATAAATAAATACTTGGTTTTATTTTTCGTAGAGGAAAGGAATTTCGTGACCCTAATCTACTTATAAGTCTCTTTAACTGTTTGGTAAGAAGCTTACTTGAATACGCATCACAAATCTGGAATCCTTTCTATGACAAACACTCAGACCAAATTGAGCGCATACAAAGAAAATTTACTAGTTACCTAGTTTATAAGTCTATGCCGCAAGTTGGGCACATTTCCTATGGTATACGATTGAAGATTTTCAATTTGTTAACCTTGGATAATAGAAGATTAATTCTAGATGAAATGTTAAAATCGTAAATTTTATAATTGAAACAACTGTTTTATCCGAGATTATGTTCTATATCCCTGCCTATAATATTCGTAGTTATCAACTTTTCCTGCCTAGAAGATCTAGAACTAATTTAGGTCTAGCTAATCCTATAACCAGATTTCAGCTATTTCACAATGAGTTCTTCAGTTCTTTGGATTTGTTCTAATCCCTATGATATGATTTGTCCCTATGATAGAATAAATAATAATCTACGCAGTTGCCGTCACGAAATCTCTTACGTAGATTAGAGAGCGATGTTTTGCGTAATTGATGTCAACAATGTAGACAACGTGGACATTCTTGGAAATGGTATTGGAAACGATTTACTGTTAGTACATCGGTAACAATTGTAACAATCAATCGTAGAATAATTAGTCGTAGTTTACCGTATAATACAATTTAGTATAATGGATGTGATGTCTTCATATTGTAACGTCGCGCCTACTCCATTACTAGTGTCTAGCCCTGATTGCATTATTCGTTTAATTTTATTGAACTGTAATTGAATTTGAATTTAATTTTCGACTTCCGGTTTTGATTTGTTTTGTATTTTTACGAAAACAAAAAAAGCGGTCTAGCAAGATTAATAATGCACCTTGAAATCCTGCCCTCCCCCCCATTACTCATGAATATTAGCCGCGCATGATTACGACCGCTCAAATTGTGTCTCAATAATTTATATTTCTTTAACGAAACGACGCTATAACGGATCTTTGTTATATTACCAAAGTTACGGCAATGTCGCAAAGACATCATCAAACGTTGACCGCTCAGAACCGCTTTGAAAAAATTTACATATACTCAAATCATTTACAATTAATATTTATAAAAAATTTTCTTCTATTGCCAAAATGTCAAAATTATGCCATCGGAAAATTTAGATAACGATAAATTTATCATCGAGTGTGAAATTCGTCAAATAATTGGTTCAGTCCCAGAGAAGTTTAAAGCTTTGGATGAACAATTTGAAATTGAAAACAAAAACCCAACATTGATTCCTATGAAACCTCATGCGAGTGGTGCGTTAGTATCCCACAGGCCGAATTGTCATTTTGTATATTAAAACTGAATAATTTACAATCCAATTTATTAGCATATGTCCATTCAGGGAGTGTGAAAACCGACGATTTGAATATCAATATCACGCGACTTTTACATATACTAGGACGTGCCCATAGGATTTCTTCCATTGAGGTTGTTAAAGAAAACACAACAAAAATGTCGGATATAATCAATGCTTTACTAGAAATTTGTCATAAAATTGTTAATAGTTCACAATCCCTGGATGAGTTGACCACAATTGAAATTGAACCATCTAAATTTTTCATTCATCTTTCTAATTCACCAATTATGTCTTTTAATACGAAAAAACCTTACGCAACTGAACCCCCGAACGTGCCAACAGAACAGTTTATATTGATTCGTGATTGTATTTCGCCAATTACTGAGTCAGTTATATCTGAAAATTCAGGAGACAATCGGTTTGTTAACAGTACTTCATTAGAAAATGGTATTCGTCAGTGGTATTCGTTGGTAGACCCAACGTTTCACAGGCGCAGTACTACGATACTTGTTATACTCGACCGTACGTTAATTCACAGTTATCAGGTATAACCAAATCAATATCCCTTAGAAAGACACGCCTTCGGGTATGATCGGCAATTCGGTTTACGCTACTGCTGCGCCTCATTTACAGATACAGAGAGGAACAGTTCCGCCAAACTATTATTACAACCCAAGAAACAATTTCATACCACAGATTAATGCTCCTTATTTGTCGAATCCTCTACATGCAGTACATCAACAGTTGAATTCATCGTCGAATCCACCTGGTCTTCAAAATAAAATGTATAAGTAGAAACTGACTTTTAATGGCACAGATGTAACTACGCCGGTTGAAAAATTTATTTTTCAAGTCGAGCACTTAGCTTCTACTAATAATATTCCCGAGAGTCAGTTGGTTATTGGTATTTACATTTTGCTAAAAGGTATGGCCTGGCAGCATTACTGGAATATTCTTTAAATGAACCCAAGATGTACATACGTGGGCTGAGTTCAAAGTTCCCTACTCCATCAGTTTAAAATTCGACGTTCTGAGATTGAAATACAGCAAAGTATTTACAACCGAAAACAGACGCTTAACGAATCGTTTATCGAATTTCATTATGCCATTCACGAGTTAGCCCAGCCTCTGCTCGCTCCATTATCTGAATGGGCGACGATCACTCAAACTACAGTTAGCTGGTCGTTTTGTAAACTCGCTTTCACAATTGGTTAGTGTTTGTACCAATATTGAAGATGTATGGAGAAATGCTAATTACACCACTGAACAATCTTCTTATCGGCAGCCACGAATTAATTCATTTTCCATCGAACCAAACTCCTACGATTATGAACCTTCTTATTTGAATCAACAGGATTCACAAGGACTTGAAATAGCAACCATTCAAAGTTAGGTTCCACAACAGCCAGGAGCTGTACCATTTCAATCAAAACATATCTTATGCTGGAACTGTAAAAGCATCGGGCACGCGTTTACTGACTGTGATCTTCCATCTAAAATATTTTGTTACGGGTGTGGAACACCTGGTGTCTTAAAACCACATTGTCATTCTTGCCAGAGATCGGGAAACAGACAAACAGGGATGAAGAATGCGGGGCATCTTCATTCCCAAAATCAGAACCCTTCGAAAATTTTAAACAGCACAATGTTAAAATCTGTTCCTTCCAAACAGAAGCAATACGCTCAACCATAAAGTTACCAAATTCAGCAACTTGTAAAATGCCTGCACCAGTCAATAATTATATATTCAAATATACAGCTCAGTCAATAAAGTTTTTCCGAAATCGACGAAAGCTTTCCAAAAAATTTCGGAATCGATTTTTAATGACGAAACCTCGGATGAGTTGCAGGAGGCCCCTATGCTAATATTTATATTAACAACACGCGTATTAAGGGTCTTCTCGATAGTGGAGCAAATATCAGTACTCTAGGAAGGGGTTCTGATCATCTGATAAGGAAATTGAAACTTCATGAGCATCCAACAACTGCTTTTTGTCAGACAGCAAATGGTGCAAAGCCTCGAATCCTTGTGTATGTTCATGTTGACGTTACTTTCGAAATGCTAGGTCTGGGCCGCACTTCACGCCTAATACATTTCATTGATACCGGCGAGGCTGCTCTGGTGAAGCAAAGGTATTATGCAGTTTCTCCTGCAGTGCAGAAAGAAATCTACTCCGAGCTTGATCGGATGCTTGCTCTCGGAGTGATTGAAGAGAGCACAAGTGCTTGGAGTTCTCCCATGACTCTGGTACGCAAAAACAACGGTAAAGTACGTCTCTGTCTAGACGCAAGAAAATTAAACAATGTTACCAAAAAGGACGTCTTTCCCCTTCCATTGGTGGACAGGTTGTTGAGTCGACTTGACAGAACGACGTACATATCGAAACTGGATCTAAAAAATGCCTTCTGGCAAATTGGCAAATATAGTGGGCGACCACTATATCACTTTGTGGTAATGACTTTCGGTCTCTGTAATGCTCCGCAAACCATGTCTAGATTAATGAGCAGAGTGATTCCCCATCATATGCTAGACATAGTATTTGTCTACTTGGATGACCTCTTGATTACGGGCTCCACATTCGATGAGCATCTCTCGCTCTTAGTAGATGTTTCCGAGCTTCTGGCTCGAGCAGGGTTGCCCATCAATGTGGAAAAAAGTCAGTTTTTGCTCATTAGGACCGAATACCTTGGATTTGCCTTTGGTGAGGGAGGAATGCAAACTAATCCAGATAAAGTGCGGAGTACTACCCAGTATCCAAGGCCCAAAACAGTATGTCAAGTGAGACGCTTTCTTAGAACCGCGGTAGGGTATCCCCGCTTCATCCGCAATTACGCCGAACTCTCGAGTCCTTTAACTGATTAACTTAAAAAGGAAAAGCGATTCATTTGGACCGAGGCGGCACATAAAGCTTTCGAAGGCTTAAAAGAAGCATTATAGTTTCAGCTCCGGTACTGGTTCCACCAAATTTTTCACCGCACTTTTATATCCAATGTGATGCCAGCTCAACTGGCATTGGTTCGGTGTTATTAGAGAAGGACGGTGAGGGTGCAGACCGACCCATAACGTATATGTCGCAAAAATTGACTGGTGCACAACAAAATTATAGCGTTACGGTAAAAGAATGCTTAGCTGCTGTCTTAGCGATAAAAAAGTTCCGCCCTTATATGGAGTGCCTGCCCTTCATCATCATTACTGACCATGCCAGTTTGACATGGTCTTCGTGATCTATCTGGAAGATTAGCGTAAAGCATAAATATGCCCCATATTGAGTACCGCAAGAGCTGTGAAAAAGATGTGCCAGACGCACTTTCCAAAATGTATATGGATTCAGTGTTGTGCCATCACCACATCCTTATTGCAAAGTGTGGAAAATCTTCATAATGAATGCAATTTACGAATTGTCGATGGAAAAATATATATAAATCTTACACCCAATTATTTCTCTGTGGTTCATGCGTCGGAAAATCCTGCGTGGAAATTAATCGTTCCCGTACAATTACATCAATCGTTGATCGAGTACGCTCATAGCGCTCCAACCGGTGGTCATCCAAGAATTGTTAAGACGAAGGAATTACTCAAAAGATATTTTTATTAGCCCTCCTTGAATACCGAGGTTATCGAATTTATCCAGGATTGTGATAATTGCAAATGCAATAAAGCAATCAATTATACAGCTCGTCCTCTTTAGCATCGCTCCCAATCACTTCGCGACCTTTCCAGAGGGTTTATCTGTACTTTTTAGGACCTTATCCACGCAACAGAGTCGGAAATACTTGCATTTTTATTTTGGTGGATCATTTCTCGAAATTCGTGCTGACAAAAGCTCTGGTAAACGCAACTTCAATTGAAGTGGTAAGGTTCTTGGAAAGCCAGATATTTCCGATGTATGGAGTCCCTGAGGTGATTGTGGCCGACAATTGGAAACAGTTAGTTTCTACCAATTTGAGTAAGTTATGTTAAACTGTTAGTTAAACTGGCCCCAAAATATTTAAAAGCCAGAGTAGCAAAATTGATTGGAAAAGTTTCATGTGAATTTGCCGATCAAGATGGAAAATCATTGGGTATTTTTCACATGAAAGATATTAAAATATGACAATTTATAATTTATTGACATATCCAAATTGGTTCATAAACTTTGCTATTATTCTTACATTGTAAACCTGGCAGGATGTACGTAGTAAACACGCTTGAACGACATAAGATTGGATTTTATTTTCTTCGTTTTGTGATTAAATCAAATATTTCATTAAAGCTTTGAATTTGCCTGGCTTTGAGACTTGTCTCAGGTGAGGGTCGTCCCCACGAGTGTAACGCCGCGCCTACTCCATTACTGGTGTCTAGCCCTGATTGCATGTAATTGAATTTGATTTTAATTTTTGATTTCCGGTTTTGATTTTTTTTGTATTTTTACGAAAACTAAAAAGCGGTTTAGCAAGATTGAGGATGCAACTTGAAATCCCCACCCCATCACTCATGAGTATTAGCCGCGCATGATTACGACCACTCAAAGTGTATCTCAATAATTTATATTTCTTTAACGAAACGACGTTATAAAGGATCTTTGTTATATTACCAAAGTTACAGCAATGTCCCAAAGACATCATCAAACGTCCATGTAGTTTCGTTACAATATCTTAAAATAAATTTAATAATTCTTGGGATTGAGTATGTTGAAGGGAAATGGGATTCTAAAATGGTTTCTGGAAGAAGTTTTTTAATATGACCATCTGGGACGGCTAGCTTGCTTCCGCCACCCCTAACCTGGAAAACAGACGTTGATCTTGTATTTGTTTTGCGTCGCAAATAAATAGTGTTGTGCGTCTACGCATCATTTGAAATTTGTTGACATGTTTGTGTCGAAAATAGCTATGTAAATTCATTTTGGCGTATATAATATCGACACCACGTAGAGTATGTAAAGTATTTGTAAACAATGTAGATTATTGCATTTTTGTTGTATTATACATTGTTTTCACGAGGTTTTCGTGAGGTCTCACCATTTAAAGTTCAAAATGCGAGTTTTCAATGAAATGCTATATGTTTTTTTTTCATAAACAAACTCACTATTTGATGGTTGACCAATGTGCCCGAATGTATGTATTTTCTAGCAAATAATATTAAATTTAAAAAAATTTCAGGTTTGGATCAAATACAGGGTGGGCCATCTGTTAGTCATTTATTAATTTGTAAATGAAACACACATTTTGGAATGAAAAGTAAATTTTTTTTTATTGATAAGGAAAGGTGGTTCTATGGTTTTTATATATGAAAAACAATGTCGCTCATATGCTTACCACAGTTTCTTTTATAGGTCTGCAACCAAACATTAAAATTGCCGATGAATTTTTCCAATAAAAGCGGATCAATGACCTCAATTTCAGCTCGAATCATTTTTAATTTGTTGAATTGTTTGTGGATGATTACGATACACCTTACCTTTCAAATAACCCCGAAAACAATAATCAAGTGGTGTTCTTGTTGAAACCAAAGGTCGTTGAGACGCAATCCATTCAGTTAAGGTCACAAAAAACCAGTTAACTTATTGCGATAACGTTCCCCATTACTGGAAGAGCATTTTCCTGTTTGTTTTCAAAGAAAAACGGCCCAATGATGCCACCAGCCTATTAGGCACATCAAACAGTAACTCGTGTAGGATGAACTTCTGCTTTGTGAATAACATGAGGATTCTCCGCTTCCCAAATTCGACCATTTTGCTTATTGATGTACCCATTAAGATGAAAATTATCATTACTACAGATGATTTTTGGTGAAAAACCTTCATTTTGTTCAACATCCAATTAAAAAACGATGACGATTTAAATGTTGTTGGTGGCTTCAATTTTTGAGTTAGTTGAATTTTGTATGGAGGTAAATGAAGATCAACATGCAAATGCGTCGTAATGTGGTTCGTAAAATATTTAGCTCTTGTGAACAATCGTGGTTGATTTTCACTGAACATTTTCACTAACAGCTGTCACTGCATCAGGAGTATGAACTGGATGAACATGTTGATGCGGTCTACAACCATCCAAAGAATCAGTTTCTTTAAAACGATCAATAAATTTGCCAATTGCACGCTCAAAACTTTCACGTAAGTTACGAAATGTTTGGTGTTTTTGAACGATTAGTTTCATAATCAATTTGGACATTCATAATGCGTTGTTGTATTGTTAGCGACTCCAAGATGATAAATGGCATATTTTGACTTTTGATATGTTAAAGAATTTTTAAAAACAGATAACATTAAGTACTAAAATTCGTCGATTGAAAAAAAGAACCAACAGATGGTCTACCCTGTAGTAGACAGGACCATGCAAAACTAAGAAGTTGATCCCAGCCAATAGAGCTTATTAAACATTCTAATCGCCTTTTTAGTGCAATAGGTACCTAGGAGTAAAAGATAAGGTAGCAAAACTGTTTTAAGTAAAATCGCCTTATCATAAAATAATAACATTTTTCTTTAAATATAAAAATTCGTTAGATATCACTTTGCGTTAAAAGGCATATAAGTGCTGAAATCGACTTTATTTTAGTTTTAATCTTGTAGAACTTCCAGCCGCGAGTTGCGAATGATTGTAACTTTAATGGCAAATATACAGATTCATGGAAACCTAATAAATTAAATTTATTGCATGGGAAGAAGGATTGTCGATCGAACAACAATAAGTCTGGCTCTGGAAAAATAAATTTACATTTTTTACGGTAAAATTTAGTAGACTGTTCGGCCTAGATCTTCTAAGAATGATCGGGATTTTCTTGAAAAAAATTAAATTTAGCGTAGATCTTCCAAGAATTTTTGGGCATTTTCTTTTTTAAATAATCTTTCAACATTGTCGTGGTTCAACATTAAATTTAGCAGACTCTTTGGCTTAAAACTGCCAAGAATTTTCGGGATTTTCTTTTTCAAATAATCTTCCAATATTAACGTGGTACGCTTTTATAATTTTTTCACAGGCAACTGTGCATTAAAATTCGTTTATACCGCCCTTTGAAATTAGATACATTGCCCAAGTTTACAAGTTAAATTTACGGAATTGTATTCTGATCTCATTCACGTTTATAAACCAATGCAGTATTAAATATCCTAAACCGTTTGCCAGGTTCTGTTTACCACCGTCTCGAGTGGCACTTTAGTTAACTGATGCTTTTAATATTGGCACGACCATATAGCGATTCCACTCCCCTTCGGAAATCAGTTCAAATATAATTTCTCATATATAAGCATAAATCGGTGGCTCCCTTAACTTTAATACCAGATGTTTAACACCTGGTTTAGTATAGATGCTTCACACTTGTCGATCCTATACACTTCGGATAGTTAGTCAATGAACCCGAAAAATCGGAAAATGTTTAAAGAATTTTTCTGCATCAAGCGCTGCATTAAAAAAGTTGTAAGTTTCAATTCAATTAGGACTCGAATCCGATAATCATAACCTCGTTCGAGGCTAAATTCACAAGGGAATTGTATCAACTCAAGTTATAATCCATTTATTATGCAACAGAGTGGCACACAGATATGGATTGTGTTTGTATGTACCATCGAATATTTTTGCCCGTTGAATTTGCAAGCTTCACAAAAGTATTGGCGCGTTTGCGTGGTTCTACCGAAATTAGATTTTTACTATGTGATAGCTGTTTTTAGCATTTCTCAAATTGTACTAATGCTGTGTGCCTCACGCCGATATTTTTGACTAAATTTCCAAATAACTAAATTCATGGTTAGTTCATACCAATCGGTTAAAGATGGCGCAAAACAAACCGCATCTGATATTTAATTAAAATCTGCTATATAAAGTGAAATTTAACATTCTACAAAACATTTCTAATCGGTAATTAGAACGGAACTAAGTTTTCAGATTAGAATTAGATATCGGGTAAATTTTGGTTTACAAACATTAGAGACATCTAACAATACCTGGGTGAACTAACGATCAATTTAGTTAGTCGGAAATTTAGACAAAAAAATCGGCGTGAGGCACACACCATAAGACAGCTAAAGTATATGCAAGAACTATCCATTTTTTCTTATTATATCGTTTTACATTCTCCTTTATAAGTAGAAGTACGTCATTGCCATACATAAAAGCTTGGGTTTCGATTTTCAAATGTGAGGTAGAAATAAAGCTTCACGCGACCGAAATGATTCCTTTAACAAAGAAATACATAAAATTTTGCTAATTTCTAACAAAAACAATAATTTTTAACATTGTCTACATTCTCTACATTGTCGACACTATTTTTTAAATGTCTTCATACAGTTTCTACACATGTAGAATATTAATTATCTACTCGGTGTAGACAATACGGCACAACACTGCAAATAAATCGCCCTGTCTTGTAATGTCAATGGTTATGCAAAATTTCTTTTGCATATCCTTCACCACACCACCTGATTCATTAAGGGTAGCCCAAGAAGCACCGCGAAAAGGTTTAAATTTTAGACTTTTCTTTCTCATATTAACTTCAAATATAATTTCAAAACATTTTACGTTTGTAAAATTGTAAGTTTATCAGTGCTTTATCTTTATGTAAAAACTTACAATTTTACGAAAATAAAGGATTAGCCAAGCATTTTTCTTTTCAATAAAGTACGAAAACTTAGTAACGAATAAAAGTTTATTTGTTGTTTGAACTACTAGCAACTTAAATAAATGTGTGCTATATCTTATTCCTCGGTTCATTTAATGGCCCAGGTTAATCCTGTTCATGATTGCAAACATTTACTCTTTCTCAACCAGAACATTTACTCTTTCTCAACGAATCACTTGTCGCATAGTTTATTTAAGTTCAAAACTAGACTTGCAATAACCTTTAAACCCCATTAAATATTTGCAGTATATTACCGTTGAACTAGTTAATAATCCAATAAATTACCAGTAAGAAATAATAAACTATAAACTATTTTTCAAATTGCTGTTAGAATTTTAAAAGCATCAGCAGCATCTCAGCAAAATATTTTTGTACCAAAAAGCACAATTTTGATTTATGATATTTCCATGCTTATCATAAATAATCTCTCATTTACAGCTTTTCAGATTTCATATAATACTTACCTCGTATCTTAACTATTTTTTTATTTTTATTTTTTTTTTTATAGAGATAGCAGTTATAAAAGTTTCTAGTCTAATGTAAACTATTAATCATATTATTTGATATCTTTGATACACAATAATTAAAAGTTTAAGTTATAAAAAAAATTTAAACTTAAATTTATAATTAATGATGCTTTTTGTACTGTACGTTACAGACAGACAAGAAAAACATAAATATACAACTACCTTTTTTTGTCGATAGAAATTGTTTCCAAAAATCGAAAGTTTTAAAATCGTCTATCGTCGTCGTGCTATTTGGTGCTCGAGCAAACTTTGTAAAAAAAATAAACTTTTAAGTTTGATGGTTTTGAGAAATGATTTTGTCAAAAATTCTTATTCATTTAAGTTATATAGTGTTTCATAACTTTCTTGCAAAACACGGTCATGATGTATCGTACCGGGGATAATTTTTTATATTCCGCTTTCCATCACGTGTACTAAAAGGTTCGAGTAAACTTGTGTTCCGAACAGAATAAAGTCTAAAGCAAAATATATAAAAAATTTCCTATTGCTTCAATATTTGTATTTTAACCCGGATACCAAATTAAAATTTACGTACAGTGTATGAAAATCAAGAATGTACAGTAGGATAAAAAAATAGTTTTCTGAGTATATTGTAGCCAACACCACGAATGTATATAAATTAATTTCGAATACACAACACTGGACTTCTATAGAGAAAAATTAAACTTACTGGACTTTTGGTAAAACTATCTTGTATAATCAAAAAATTATTATTCTTTCTTTTTAAATTTCAGAAAAGTGAAGCCTGGTTGGTTGAAAAAAAAATCTTTTAATTTATTCAACAACTTTGCAACAGTCGAAACAGCTGGCAATAAAGAAACCATTTCCGGTACACATAATTCCAGCAAATTTTACAAGAGTCTCCCAATTAATGAAAAAATCTTAATTAGTGTGGATCAATCCGCCCAGACTCACAGCTCCCTGTCATTTGCAGTAAAATTTAAAAAATAATCGTACATCTATAATTGTTTGTTTTTAATAGTTTTTCTGTAAATGCTATAAACTTTTAAAAATATTTGCCTAAAACGAAAAATCTACTTTTGATGAATCGATGTCGACCAAAAATCACTGACATCTCAAAATTTATGGAAAGCTTAAGTATAAAATTTCATCCCACTCAAGTAATCAAAAATGGGGCAAAAATTGTTGTTGACAAACAGTTGTTTTGTCAAAAATCGTAATTTCTGCTTAAAGTTTGGAAAACTAAACTAGCAGATGATACATGAAAGAAAACTAAGGAGGACATTCTCGAGACTGCAGAAACTGGAGTAGCAAAAATAGAAATAGGTCTCTTCCGGGTCTTCTTCAACCACAGAAAACCGACAGCTAAATAAATGGAGAGTTCTTCGATAACAATGAAACAGATAACAAACAAAATGATGAGCTCCCTGATGGTAAAAATAACGAAACTATAAACCTCCATCCACCAACGGGACGGAAAGTTAAAAGTGTTATTCTGTAACGGCAGAAACTCTAACTCCATTACTAGCAGAAGCTTGGAATAGTATTAAAATTCCAACGAAATAGAAAGAGAGCTTAGCTAATTACAACACCGAAGAGAGGCGACCTTAAAGACTGCAAGAACTGGAGGGGCATCCCCCTTCTTGACAGTATAATTAAAATGTTAGTGATCATTTTCGAGAGGATATCACCCCCTCAATGGCTTAATACCTGGTAGAAGCTGCACAGACCACATCAACTCAATTCGTATCATCATTGAACAATCAAACGAATGGAGTTCACCGCTATATCTACTCTTCGTGAACTTGGAATGCGCACTCGATTCCATCAATGTATGTGCAATCTGGAAAGCACTCTGCGAAATAGGCATTCCGAGAAAGATAATTGAACTCATTAACTAAATGTATAGGGTTGCCAGAAATAGAGTTCAATGCCGGGGAAGCAGAGTGATAAATATATTACAACGCACGAGAAATCGGGCAAGGATGTGTTTTTTATCTCCTAGAACTAGGTTTCGTAATACAAAAAATGGGCAACATAAATGAAAGCTGATATTAGCTGATTTGGCACAGGAAACTGATTTCAAAATTAACAGCAGAAAGACTAAGCACGATTATACATACACCCATTACCATCAACGAACAAAACATCGAGGATGTTGACAAGTTGGTATACCTTGGTTGTAATATAGTGAAAACAGGCTGAACTGAAGACGATATCAACCAACGCATCAACAAAGCGAGAAATATATTCAATATGTTACGAAAATAAGAAAGCAAAATAAACAAAGAAGCCGGTGAAAAATTCGAATAATTCGAATAATTGCCGGATCAGTTCAAATTTTATATGGAAAACTTGATCCAAATTTTGTTTAAGATCACAAATTTGGATTTGAAATCTAGCAAGCGTCTTTGTGTTGTTTCATGAAACATGAACTGAACTGGAGCAGTTGAAGCGTAAAGAAACACAGCTAATATAAAGAATTTTAAGACAAAATATATTCCGAATGATACAATTTCTATCGAATTCAAGAAAAGGCCAATATGTGGCACTATTCTTGCTTTGCCAGAGAATAGCGAATTGGAAAACATATTTTCAAAGCACTTCTGTCCAAACTGTATTTCTGGCCTACTAAAGGCATAAGTTTATTAGTGCAAAGGTTTTTAAAACATAGTTTGTGCCACAAAATTTTTATAGGGAAAAATAATTTCCCATTTAACTTCGTTTCGAAAATATTTACACCGAACTTATTAATTTAGTAGGCCAAAAAAATATAAATTAGACAAAAATTCTATGAAAATATTTTTACCAATTCCCTATTCTCAGGGAAAGCCAGAATACTGATACTGGAATTCTGTCCAAACATAATCACAAACGAAGAATATTTGCTCCGGAAGTGCGGACGAAGCAAATCGAAATTGAGCACAAAATTAAGAAAAGAAACTGGAGATGGATTGAGCACATACTAAGGAAAGGAACCAATGATACATCAAGAATATCATTGGAATGGAATCCGCAAGGAAAGAGGTAAAACATGGGGAGAATGGAAAGGAATAGCTTCGGAGAGAATCAGATGGTCCGAGTAGACACTCTATGCTCCTAAATGGGAGATAAGGGAAGAAAATAATAAAAATATTTATATGCACAAATTCCGGTGTTATTAAATCTTGTACATAAGGATGAACATATTTTTTGTATCCATTATCATGTACAAATCGTAACGAAGCCAATCCATTACAAAATTATTTATTACCAAATTTATGTTGATTTATTGGGGATAATATAATTCGTTTCTGCCTATATTTACGTATATAATCAAAATTAATTCGCTAAAACACGATTTTTTTGATTTTTTTAAATTTTTTTTTATTTCATTTAATTTTTTTTTTTAATCCTCGAAATATGATTTGGGCCCGAAGCACTCCTAACTCTTTCGCGGTTTATTTTCCTATCCTACCTCCTACCGTTCTAAGTTAGCATCTGCGCATTGCTTGCTCTATGCCAGCATATAGTACTGGGCATGGAAGAAGAAGATGTGCTCACTATTCTAATACGAAAATATCGGGAACGCTCTGAGTCAGAAAAACCATGTCTTACAAGAAATACTTCAGACGCTAAAAGCTATCAATTCACATCTGGCTGGCCAGGACCAAAGACTAGAATCTATGGGCGAGCTACTGAAAAAACAAGAACAGAGACTAGGAACACTGAAAAATACATCGATGAGCCAAGATAAAATAATAACGGATGCGTCAAGTAAAACTAGAGAAGTTATTGACTACCTTAACTCTAGTCCATACAAACTTAACAAGAAAAAATAATGACACACCATTTAAGAATTGCTGCCTGGAATGCAAATTGCCTAGCGCGCAACGCATTTCAGAATTAGAAATATTTTTAAACACAAAAAATTGATATATTCCTAATCTCAGTAAGTCATTTTACCAGAACCTCGTATGCCAAAATATGTGGATAGCAGTGCTATCAAGCTGTACATCTAGAAAATGGGTTAGCTTAAATGTCTATGGAATTGGATCTTTGTGATAAATTTATTAGTTTAAATAAGAATCAATAAGGTTTTATGAATTTTTAGGAACACAACATGAAGGATTAAACCCAATCAGCAAGGGAAGGGACATCCATCGAAACCAAATTCAGTAATAAAGGGATTTTTATGTACAGTTTGAGTTTAACAGTCTAGTTTAACTGTGTGATCGTAACATATTTAAATCCATGCATGTTCGAGGTAGACGAGAACTTATTAAGCGAGAAAAACAATGTTTTAAATTTTTTAATTTATCTTTGAAAACTAAATTACATCCAAACCTGAGTAAATGTTTACCAAGCACCCTCTTCATTTTACACTAAGCAACAACTCAGCTGTGCCATCTTGAACTTTCGAAAAATGGCACACAAGAATGGCAATGGTTTGGGCCATTGCACGATTAAGAATCCCAAACGTCTTTCGGCAACGGAAATTGTATTCAACGGTTGCACCGACATTTCCGAAATAGGTCAATTTAAGGCAGAAATAGCTAGGGTCAAAGCTTATTTCCTTATTTTATCCCGCTTGAACCAAAGCATCTTATACATCTTAACATATCAACCAGTCGCGATCGTTTACCATGAATTTTGGCAACACGTACATCCACCACCATTAACTAATCCTCATTTTAAAAAAACGAAACCAAATAGCTCTCTTAAAATAGTGTTTTCATTTTAAATTTATTATTCGCCGGAGGGATCGCTAGAGAGAGCTCGTCTTGTATCAGAAAACACTATTTTTGGCTGGGATTTTGTGGCTTGTTAATCTAATCCATTGCGAAGCAGCTGTCGATAACACGTTAGCAAAGCTTTGGAAGATTATTAAAATTACGTAAATTACTTTAACAAATATACCACTGGTTTTGATAAAGGTCAGTTTATAGAAATTTTTTAAAACTTGACCGAGAAATTAATGTACAATCATGTCACGGAAACCCTTCAGGCCATCGGTAATATTAGCTGCGTTATTTTGATAACAATCGAGTAGTGTTTGCGATAGCTATTTTCAAATTTGTCAAATATAAAATTACAAATTTAATTTTTTTTTTAAATTAATTAATTTAGATTTAGTAAGAATCTATATATGTATAACCAAAAAAATCCATTATAAAAGTTTTATGGTTTTCTAGTAATATCGCTGTTCTGTATAGTTCTGAACTACTCCGTTATTATACAGTACAAAGATATTACAAGAAAACCATAAAACTTTTATGATAGATTTTTTTGGTTATACATAGTATCCTATTAAATCTAAATTATTTAATTTAAAAAAAATTAAATTAATAATTTTCTATTGGACATATTTGAAAAATAGCTATCGCGAAATCTACTCGATTGTTTTCAAAAAAACGCAGCTAGTGGCTTAAAAACCAATCCACCAAAGTTGCTAAAAATATTACATGATTTCAATATAGACAAATTTATGTTAGGGCCTCTCACACTTTAAGATAATCTCACAGGATTAGAAGCGATGTATCAGACCTTCAAGCTTGGTATCTATCAACCAAAACACAATTCAGAACATACTTCATCGAAAACGTACCGTGGATGAGTTAACCTTAAATTGTTATACAATTATCTATTGGATTTAAATTAAGCACATCTCAGGTTTAACCATATTTTTAGGCGAAGTTTTACTATTAAGAGTCGGCTGCCGCATAGAAAATTCGTCAACAGCCCACTTTATTATTACTCGAGAAAATTTTACGTGCTTAACTCCATGATGCCGGTACATCATTAGTAATGAGCATTTTTCGACAATCATAGTTCCTTATTAACAGCCGCAGATTAATTATAGAGAAACTGGCGTCGTACTTTTAGCTCACAACCAGTTAGAAGCTTATCTTCAAATCAGTGTTACATCACAAGCTAACAGAACAACGAATGTCATTGAGGATGCACTTGAGAATAAGAAAATATGCTCCAGTATTTTCTTAGATGTAGCTCAAGCTTTTGATAAAGTTTGGCACCAAGGGCTTAAATTTAAACTGCACCGAGACCTGCCTAAGCAATTTTATATATTTCTTAAAACCTACTTACCTGATCGACACTTTAGAGTCAAATTTGAAAATGAGTACTCTGAAATAAAAAGGATATCAGCAGGTTACCACAAAGTAGCGTACTTGGACCTATTCTGTTTATTCTTTACACGAGAGACTTACCGATTGTTGAAGGTACGACAGTAGCAACATTTGCAGACGATAAGCAACAAGCAAACCTTAAAATGCAGTTAACACGGTGACCAACTGAACTAAAATTTGTGCATATTATTAAATGAAGCCAAATCAGTACGCGTCAACTTTGCAAATCAAAAAATGCCCCATGGTACTCTACCTTCATAGAGACTTGAAGATGGAATACGTCACCGATGAAATAAACAACCAACCAAGGAAACACGTCAAACGCTTATTTCTACACGAAAATTCAGATATCCGTCGTATGTTGGACACCACTAACGGAGTAAGAAGGCTCAAAAGGCAGAAACTGCTGGAGCTGGGCAGTTTGAATTAGAATAAGAAAGTATTTTAAAATAAGTAACCAACCATCATCTTAATCCGCGAAACTTATTTAAAATATTTAAACTACTAGATGATCTCTGAATCAGTTGTAATATTGTATAAATAAATAAATAAATTTACTAAATAAAAAAAACATTCTTCCGATGCAAAACAACAATACAACAAAAACATCAAAATCCTGACTTTCAAAATCTCGATTTTCAAAAGCCCGATTTTTAAACTTTTTTAAGAATTCAGACGCCCGCGAGCCGGCCTGCGAAGGGTTGCAACCTTCTCCGATTGTAGATTATATTTGCCTTCAAACGGAACACAAAAATAAAAAATTGGTAGAGTGAGGGCCACAACACTGAAAGAGCCGGAAAGTTTAAATGAAATTTCCATTCCGGAAACATTAAAGTTTATTGACGAACAGCTTACTCGGAGATGTTCTTTGAGCTGTGTATAATTGCTTGTGGTTGGAACATCTCATTAATTCATTAACATTAATAGCGCTTAATTTTATTTAATTTATCATTCAATATTTCATCAAAAACTTAAACGTTCTTTTCAGGACGACCAAAAATATATTTTATTAAAAGAACATCCAATAACTATTGGTTGAGGAATGGCCAAGTTCAATTGAGTAGGCCAAATTCCAAATTTTTTAGACAAATTCACATTAAAATACAAATTATATCCAATAACCCAATTTTGACCAAGATCGGCCAAAAAAAGACCGAGTTCCTAATAAAAATGAAGATAAAAAAAAAATTTGAAAGTAGCGATTTTTTTCTCGGGGTTTTGATAAATCGGTTTTTTGTAATTGGAGATTTCGTACCGACCGCCATGTGAACATCTCAAGTTCATTTAACACTTTTATTCCTTTAATGTTGGTGACTTATGCCATTAACAATTGCGTACTCTTACCAGTATTATTTTTGTGCAGTTCAATGTGTACAACTGTTCTTCATATTGTTACGAAATGCGAACATTCCATACGGATTCTTACTGGATTTTGCAAAGGAAACGCTTAGAGTTTTAAATTACAAACTTTATTTCCCAACACCCATAATTTATTGAACAATTTACTAATTTCACTCTTTATTAATGTTCAATAATTCGTTTTTACTTTTACTTTTTACTTCTTAACTTACAATGTGCACCTTCACTGGTTAAATTACAACTGTGTCCTTTTATTGTATCTAGCGATGTACATATGTGTATTGGAATTGTAAATTACTTTATTCGACCTCGCAAACTTTGGGTTGGTATAACCAATGCCTCCTAAACTACAGCCCTCTTACTACTCTCATTTTTCGCACATGACGTCAATTTATGTCTAAACCGAGACTGTGCAATAATAATGTTAAGATATTCACACTAACAAAACAACTAGAGAAAGCAACAGAAACGTCGACTTAGCGTGTCGTCATCGTTTGGTGTAAGCGGCCTGTAGTTTAGAAGCCACTGGTATAATACTTGGTAGTGTACACCTTAACCACTTCGACCACCTACGTGTGTAGAGTAGACTTCGTAACACTACCCTAACCTAAAAACTGTTCGTCCCGAATAGACACATCTACTGTCGTGTTGCTTTGGTCTATCGTTCTGCACGTATTTCCGTTAACGTTCCACCAATTTTGGTGTGCATCTTGAGATCTTTCTTTTCGCTTTGTGTTCAACCACACCAAATCAACTCGTCGAAAATTACTACATCTTCTACTGTGATCATGATGCGTCTTCCATTTACCGTTGGCGCTACTGTTCCTTTCTGTGGATCAAACGTTATTCTCAAGTATATCTTCCACGTTGCAATTTCCCTCCACTAGAGAAGCCAAACTGCCCTTCGATTTCTCTGGTCGTAAATCCTCTTCTAGCCGACTTTCACTTTATGTGGTTTTTCGTAATCTCAGTGACCGTTCCTCTCGCCAGTTTTCACATACTCTTTCTCAGGGATGAGGCTGCCGCGTAAACCATCATTCCAGTGTCACCAAGAGTCTCCTAGCTTCTTGCATGCTTCATCTTCTTTGACTTTTGATGTCACTTGGCCTCCACACTGAATCAACGCAATTCTTCATGACTCCGAATGCTGTTTGCCTATTATCTTATTGTTCGCTCCACGATGTTGGTTCAGTCAACATCACGATCGCCACAATCGTCAAAACATCTCTCTATCTTGGGTATCATCTGCAGCACATCTGCTCTCCTTTCTCTAGAGCCAAAGTACTGTACTCCATCTTGAACCTTAAAATACCCGAACTGGGTTTCATCATATAATGCCTGAGGTTTCTATACTTCACTCGAGCTCTCGGTAACAATATTCAGTACAATCTATGAACCTCGACTATTCTAATTTTACTTTCAATTTACTTTACTCGAACTCATCCACTCGGTCGGCAAATCAGTTATCAACTATTTCATAATAAAAAATCACATCTTTTAGTTCTTCTATTTCGTGCTCTTGGACCCGTATTAGTTGATTCAGTTTCTCGATCTCCGCGTTCTGTTGTTTATCCAGCTCAGCAAACTGATAATCCCTGCTGCTAAAATTTGAAATTCAGCTTGTCTATAGTTTATCGTTTATTCTCTCCACCTGACGCAAAAGCGTATTCATCATGTCTCCTACCTAAATCAAGTACTGGTTTTTTGTTTGCCCAGCAGTAACCGACTCGGCAGTAACCGGTTGCCCAAAAATTGTTCCTTTTATTTCACGCATCGATCCGATTTCGTACCTTTTAGCTGCTTTTTGGTAGATTGAAAATTTTCATCTAATGATCATCCAAAAAGCGTTATTGCTGATAGAACTGAAGCCTATGAAGGTGATCATTGAATGCTCGACAACAGGCTCTTTCCTATTTCGCTCGGCTGAAAACCCACAACTCAGCAACAATTCCTTTAATTTCTGTGACTTGTAGAAGTTTATCTCTACTAAGCTCATATTTGCTGCTACTTGTAAAACCCCATATCTCGGTGATAAACGCCATTGTTAATTCCAATATTTTCCATGGTGACTGACTAAATCAATATTTAGTTCTTTACCAAATGCATAGCTGCTTATATGCCGGTCTTCTTCAATTTTCTGTATAATTTAATCGACTTTTGCAGTGGTTGGTCGACCAGAGCGAGGTGCATCTATGACATCCATATTTCCAGAACGAAAGCCCGCGAACCATTTCTTTGCTGCTGATTTTGATAAAGTACCTTTTCTATAAACAGCACAAATTTTCTCGCAAGCCTGAGCCGCGGTTTTACCTTTGTCATAATAAAATTGATATCGAATAAGAAGATATCGAATTTTTTCATTATTTATCTCCATGTTTAAAATGTTGTAACTTATGTAGTAACTGTTTATTAAGTGCAAGTTAAAATGTCACCTATCAAACAAACATAAGAATTGCCCGATACGATCAATGGTTACTGAGATATATAAATGTAAAGCCATCTATGAAGCCATAAATGAAAAGGAGTTTGTATTTACTTGTCCTAAAACCAACAACAAAGTTTATAAATAAATTTGACAGTGTAGCTTAAATGGGACAACAGTGTTTTGAAGATATACCTAAGAGGTACAGTTAGAGTGAGTGTTTTCAAGTTGTTTTAGACTCAATTCAATTAAAAAACATGAATTTTCCGGAAAATCTAGGGAAACAATGGGTGTAATGTTCATAAACTGCATATCAAAATATAGCACTAAAAGTGCTTTGTCCTAAGATATAGAGTTTAACTAAGAGTTTACTACGGCTGGAATGTTTGTTTTCACTTTGCACAAGACCCGGTCCAATTAAAAAACTTTCATATTAGAATAGTATACAAAGTGAAACACTCATTCCAGCCATTGTAACCTCTTAGAAATATATCAAACCACTTTTAACGCTATATTGTGGTATACAACTTTTGAATATTACACCCAGTGTTCCCCTAGATTTTCCTTAATATTCTAATTTTTTAATTAGACTGGGTAGTGAAAGCGGATTCAAAAATATTTTTAAACATCACTATTAAATATGTTTGAAAATACTTTTAAATCCGTTTAAATTTTTCGATCTTATTATTCCTGATCTCCTGCAAATTTGCTTAAAAAAAATTTTTGGTTTTACTGAATTGCCACAGTAGATTATTTTGGAAGTATAAAGTAATCGACAATTAATTCTTGATAATAATCATAGGGTCCACAATTTGTTAGAATTAAAATATATTCGACCTCATTTTTAATATTTTCAATTACTTTTCCCGTTCAACATAAACATAAAATTTTAAAAAAGCTTTAAGCTCATTTCCAAACAATTTTAATCTACTTACATTTTCATTAGTAAATAATCGTTATTATACTTATTATATTTCGATAATAGCGTAAAAATAATATTAATATTAATAATAAATACGAGAATTATTGATGGATTTAATAAATATTATCGAAACAATAAAAATATTTTCGTGTAAAATTTTAAAATTTAAAATGTACGATATGCAGTAGTAGCACATATACATACATACATATACAGATGGAGCTTTTATTTTGATAATCAGGAATAAATGGTGTTCATTTTCCGAAAAAAATAAAAAAAAAAATAAATAAAAACAAAACAAAGAATAGAATTTTTTTTCTGAGGTGAAAACCGAATCGAATTGGAAAATAATAAAAAATTTTGTATCCATAAATAAGCTTAACCAGAATTTTATAATTTTTTTTTATTGTATACGATTTTAAATATATTGAAATGTTTTATTTATTTATGTTCATATATTTTGTTTGGCTGTGTGGTGTTGCCATATTCACATATAAGGAAAATTTTTGTTTTCCCAATACAGTATTTGTTGTATTTAATACTGTAAATCACCGAAATAAAATAAAATAAATTGAATTTTATTAAAATGTTTATGACGGCGTTCATATCTTATATACGTTACAATATTAGATGTTTCTTATTTATTTACAAATAATTTTTATGTTGTTTTGTTTGTAACAGAAAAAAATTATAATAATAATAAAATGTTTAACCTTTCCGTTCAGCATTTTATTTGGATTGGAGTTAAAATACACATATATACGATATTAGACGAGAACATCGTCTGCGCTTTTAAGATACAAAAGCAATTTTTATTTTGCTGGAATTTTTTTTTTTTGTTTCTGGAAGATTAAATTCAAACACAAAACACTTGGTATGGAAATTATTACTCAGATAATATGTGCGCTTTGTTTAGAAAATTCTTGTTTTTGTGTTTGGGTACATAGAGCAAACTTTGTTTGAGCATTTTTGGTGTGTATAATGTATAATCTAATCAGAAAGTCAGACTTAATACTCAGATGGTGTGTATTATATGCAATTTGTAAAATGCTGTGGGATAATGATGGTGTACTTTAGAGATTACAACCAAATGAGGCATATGAGACATAATCCACATAAATTTTACCAGTTATCACCTTCAATGTGAGAAAATTTATAACCAGTACATTTACAAATAAAAGAAAAGATTTAAATATTTAAATGTTTTTGTTATATTCAGCTCAGTTCGGACGCAATTACCAAGAAGACAAATGACTTAGGTGTCATGTACTCTAAAAATACGATCATAATTGATTTTAAAAATTAGACCAGTTTTGACTATTACTCTGATTTGATTAAAATTTGGTTAGAAATAAATGTAGGTAGATGAAGAAAAACCTTTCTAAAAATATTAGTACCATTCTACTAACCCGAAAATTTACATAAAATGAAAATCGAAAATTTCCAAATTTCCATTAAAATATAGTTCACAAACCGACCCAGTTTCGGGTTCTTCATCGGTTTTCTAAAAATTTGATTTTAAAAATATCGTGAACTAATACAGTTACTACAAGATAATAAAATTGTTGCTTTTTCAAGACCTTTTTTTGAATAATTTATATCCCAAATGATTTTATTAGAATGAGCTGAATGTAACTACTTCCAGCGCCTCTACAGTAGTTTTGAGTACTAATTATACTAATGGGATGGTGTTTACTACTAGCGCCACAACAGCAGAATTTGTGAAATAAATTTGTACGATATTCCAAATGATCATTTCATGATCATAATTAGCAGTACTTATAGGCTTCAGTAAAATTTGTGGCATTCTTCAAGATCCTTTCAATGATACCTAAATGGTGGATTTGTGAACTAGAGAACTGATAACATTATTTCTTTTCAAAGTCCTTCAAATTATATTCCATACAACAATAGTAGTTTTGAATACTAGGTTGCTTCAGCAAAATGACATATTACACAACTTTTTTATCAATATACGACAAGTACAATATATATTTTATAGTAAACGAAAAATCAGCTACAAGCGCCGGACTGGTAGACTAAAGTGGAACAGACAGAATTGTTTTCTGATCCTTGACGTTTCAAACATTATACTTCATCAGTATATAATAATAATGTACAGTATTATCGTGGCATTGGGTAATTTTTCTGGATGATTTACCATGGCATGTACCCGACCCCTTTTAAGTAGAAATCCTAAAAGCTTTTCAATACATCGAATTAGAAATTAATGAAGATTGGCCAAAAAAATGAAATCGCATAATTCGTTCGTCAGATACCATATAAATTGACAGACAAACGTTTTTTGTACTTTTGGAATCTGCAACCTCCGAAACGTCAAGAAAAATAGTTTTGAACCAATAACAAATCGCTGAATACGATATTCGCTGAATAAATTGGGTACGAAAGTAAAGTATGGCAATAGCATATAAGGTGGGGCGCAGGGCGGGAGAGCACAGCTGCCTTAAATTACCGATGTGAAGTATCTAATAAAAAATAAGTTTCTAATAATTGAGTACCACTCAATATTAAATTCTTATTAGAATAAATTAAGTGTGGTTTATTACACTATAAATCATACTCCGAATCTAGTACATTTAAAAATTATAATTTTTAAAACAGAATTTATTTAAAAATATAAAATATTAATGAAATACAATAATTATTAAAATATATAAAAAAAAATAAAAAAATTAAAATCATTTGTGAATTAGTTAGCAAATAAAATAAAATAAAATCTTTACCAGAAAAATATCAGAATTGTTTATTGAAATTTTTCGATCAAAACACGATGTATTTTATCATCTGGGTCAATAACAAGTCACTTCGAGAGATAAGGGCAAGATGCCACTAAAAAGGTCGGATTGGCCTATCTATAGAGACCATTTTCCGGTATAAGATTGCGGAGAAAATGTAACCTTGTTGATAGCAATTTTCCACCGTAAACTTTGAGTATTTTATCAATTTGGACCAATAACGAGCCTCTTCCAGAGATTAGGGCAAGATGCCACTATAAAGGTCGGATTATCATATCTATAGAAAAACATTCCCGGTATAAGGTTTTTCTAGCGGGGAAAGTGTAGCCTTGTTAATAGCAGTTTTGCTAATGCGTGCGCCTATCTGTGGAAGCGGCTTGTTATTGGCCCCGATTGATAAAATACTCAATATTCATGGTGGAAAATTGCTATTAGCAAGGTTACATTTTCTCCGCTAGGAAAACCCTTATACCGTAAAATGTTCTCTAGAGATAAGACAATCCGACTTATATAGTGACATCTTGCTATAATCTCTGGAAGTGGCTTGTTATTGACCTAGATTGATAAAATACTCAATATTTTGAGTGAAAATTTGTATCATACATATTTGATATTTTTTTTGTCAAAGCTTTAATTATTTATAAATTTCTTTAATATCATTTGTATTTATTACCTTTTTTAAATTTCATTATGTAGATTATGAAATTTATTTAATATAATAAGAATTTTTACTAAAATTATCACTAATTTGCATATATAAAATATTACAAGTGTAAATCACCAATACTAAAACATTTCAATATGGCTACGATTGGAATCTATTTGAATCCAATAAGAATTCTGTTTCCGCCAAGTTTCCCAATTGGAACTGTATACGTATATGCACGTGTTATTTTTTGTTAGAAACTTCACGGGCTCCTTAAATTTGTAAATTTTATAGACCAGCAAACTTTGAAACCGTTTAGCGTCCACTTCTTATGGACGTTCGGTAAATAAAATCGCGCTTCGTCAGATCGAGGTTTCAGCTTTTTAATTATTATTAGTGATTTAATCTGTTTTTGGCGTTAATAAATGCTAACAACACATATTGCATAATATTACTGAACAAAAGTCTGATTTTTTGCTCTTAACAGAGAAATTAATTCCTTTCAACAGATGTCACTATTTGATCATTTGTTGGCAAGTTTCATAAATTCGAAAACAATATTCGAACTAAAGTTAACAGTTTAGTTTAGTTGGAATGTTTTATTTAAATTGTATTTCTGATGTTGTTCGTGTCAACTGACACTTGCAACAGAACAAAAAACTGTAATGCTGTCAGGTCGAAAACCAAGAATTCCAATTTCCTTCGGTAATTCAAATTAAAATTTTATTCAATACAATGTCGTAGAATATTAAAACTGCAACTGTTAAATTATTCTGCTGGATTAATTTTGCCTTCAGCTTCGGCATTTTTTTATTCGACCTCTACTCCAATTGTTTTGGTTACGATAATGTAGCAATAGTACTAGGGATCATTTACATTTGATGTCGAACACCTATTAGCAATCCTGTAAGAAATGTTCATATTTCGGTTGAGTTTTAAAATTTGTTTCTGCCCACTGCATCTGTCACAATCTGAAATAATCAAATGTTGTTGTATTTAAAATTTTATCGAGCAAAATCCGGTTACTGAGTGCTTTGCAATTTTCCACTGGCATCAAAATTCGCAAGAAGACTTGGTTTGGAGATAAAAAGCAGTAAAACTAAATTTTTAACAACACCCAAATGCAATGCATGAAATAAAGCAACTTCTCGAAGATAGTGATATCATCGGATTAATTAAATCCAATCGAGTTAGATGAGTTGGTCACGTTGCAAGGTCTCTTCAACAACGGACGGTTTCATCAACAACCAGACGAAATGCGTCATCGAGGAAGACCTCGACTGCGCTGGTGTGAGAATAAAATTAACAAAAATCTGATGACTATTCGTCCGATCCATTTAAATTAATAATTTCTTTCACACAATTTCCTCAAAGAGAAGGACAATAATCACCGGTGGTGTAGTGGTTAAAGCTTCGGCACTTGCACCGAGATATACTGGGTTGAAATCCCACCAAAGGATACCATCCTCTGTGGGAGTTCATAATTCAGAGCCGATTCACCGTCCATGTCAGTGTACAGGTTGATATGGAGCTTGCAATGTGCAGGCGGTATACTGTAATTGTGTGAATGGGTGGTGTGTACGTGAATAAACAGGGGGTAATAATTAACCTACAAAGAATATTAAATCCACTGAACAATTAATACTTTCCGAAAAACAAAAACCGATCAAACTTTTCGATTCTTACCCCAGTCATGGTTTGAAATGTAACGAGGTTTGTACCGAGGTGTAAGTAGGTTAAATGCATAGATAATAGCTAGACTAAGTGGTTATATATAAATAAAACCCATAATAACACCTTTTAAAGACTTTTAAAATTCCGCAGAAGGTCTATTGGAATCAGTAGTATTTTTATTATTAAGGACCCATAATCCGAAAGTGTCTTGGTGTAATCACTTCTAATGAATTTATGTCATCCTTGAATTGTGGAGATTTAACAGTCGCGGGTTAAGGGTGTATTCTATTTCTGTAGCCAGACTACACATTTCTTCGAATGTCAGTTTGGCACGTAACGTAATTATGCGTAAATTGGTTTTAAAAACTTAACTTCTTCCACGCATATTCCAATAAAATGCGACACTGTAGGAAGTGAAAAATGCTAATTGATGTCTCATTCAGCACATAATAACCATATATTGTTATAGTTTCTTGACAGCTCGGACTAAGAAAACATTTTATTGAATTTCTTGTGTGCACCACAAAATTAGTACCCGTTATTTGTATATACATCGGAAGGAAGCCTATATCTGCTCACAAACCTTTTAAACGCTGCTATGAACGCTTTCGAATTAAGATCCGGTACGACTTTAAGGTGAATTGCCTTAACAACAGGTCCTCTACAACTTCTTGGATAATTGAACCGAGGATCAATTTGCTTAGGATGTGAGAACAATGCAAAATGATAAGTAATGTTTTGCTTCATAAGTAGTTGCTGAATTATGGCGTCACCCTGCAACTCAGGGGGAGTACTCTGAATTTAAAAATGATGCAAATGATGACAACTGTGATGTTCCTTTTATTCCTTTTTTTATCGACTCTTTAATTTCAGTTGAAAAGCTAGTTTTTGTGCGGATTTAATACAAATTGTTTTTGCGGTTTTTAGCTCAGCAGATCTAATTAATCGATTTCTCCTTACTGCTGCTGGTTGATAATTGTTAACAAACCTCACATAAAATAGTTACAATAACATACCTTGATTTTGTTCAAGATTCGATTTATTAAATTTTCGATTGAATCTGTAATCTTTACGATTGTTTGAAGCACAAACCTGTTGAACCAAAATTAATTTTCCACTAAATTTGCTACGATAGGTACATACGCTTTTCAACGATTTGGACGACTTGACAGCCAAGCGAGCACGATCTATAAATCACACTAAGCAAATCTTGCAATTTCATAGTTTAATTTCAAATTTGGTATCGATATTGTACGAATGCTGCTGATGCTGCTTCGTTGGCGTAACAAAACCCGTGAAGTTGAACACAAAGTGTACTGAATGTCTTGATTTTTTAATTTTTTCTAAACCTTTTAAATTTAATTTGATGTGTTTGGTCGTCCGATGTCAAATTAAGCAACCATAGTTCTTGAAATACAATTTGTATGTCGATTATAGCGCTAGACGGCTATCCAAATGGATCTCTTAGATGCCTATATGAAAGAGAAATGCGTTTGATAAGTAGCGTATCCAAAGTTGGACGAGGAAGATTATTCAATGTACTCTACGACTACGCGATTGTCGACACATTTATTACGTATACATAGCGATTTTTTGCGATTTGACAATGCAGACAACATTGACAACCTAAAAAACAATTTAAAAACTAAATGTTATCATTATTTTCCTTATTTCACGTTAGATCTGATAAAGTTGCCGTTTATCCAAATAAGTTTACATTTCGATACCAAATCAAATAAATTATTTGTTAGTAAATGGGCCGATAAATACTGTCGTGTCATTTGAGTAAGTACATGGTCAACGTGGGCCACATCTTCACAGTGCACGGTTTGTCTGATGAACACACTTCAAATTCTATCGTAACTAAAAAATCAACCAATTCGGTCATCAATCACAAATGTACCTGGTCCATATTTAATTAGCTCACTCAGTTTACCGCATAAAACATTTATAGACAACTATAAGTGGATCTGACGGCAAAAAAAATAAGCTTGTTCCGGATATTTTTGTATGCTAATTTTTATTTTCATCAAGTATGTCGTGCTAAAATTGCATAGAAAAAAATCCGGAATGAGCTTATTTTTAATGCGCTATATGTCACATTCCCAACTTTAACAGTCGTCAATAGTTCAATTCAGTCTTCACAATATTTTAAGTTTGACCAAATGTCAGTAGATGTCAGCAAAATATAATTGGTTATATTTTTTTAACATAGAGGTTGCACTGTGAATTCTTAATTATGATTTGAAAAAGAACATTCACAGTTTTTGTGATGTGGTTTGGTTTAGAATTTTTTTTATTTAGTCTGAAGTTAAGGTTTAGACTGTGTACCTCACGCCGATTTTTTACATCTTAATTTCGTACGAACAAAATTGGTGGTTAAACCATAGATGGCACAAAATAAATTACACCTGATTTTTAACTAAAATGAGCTAAATAATTTAAGATTTATAAATCTCCAAAATATTTCTAATTGGCGATTGATTTTAACAATTTTTGCATTTTAGAACTGAATACCAAACATATTTTGATTTATGAATAAAAAAGACATCTATGAATGACTGATATGAACTAATTTAGTTCGGCGAAAATTTTGACAAAAGTATCGACGTCAGGCGCACAACATTAAAAACTCTAATACATTGTGACTATTAACAATTGTTTCGACGAAATTACTGACTAAACTAATTTCACGTTAGTTCGAACCAATTTCAATAGATGGCGTAAAACATAACGCACTGAAATTGTAAATATTATAATCTTCTAATTTAATTTACATTTTATCAAGACTTTTTAGACAAAAATATCGACTATATTAAGCGCACTGTATTAAACAAAAAAACGTTGTGAGGCATTATAAGTTACTTAAACTTGTCGACGAGTTGTATACGCAATTACGTAAAAATTAGAAGTTGACTCGTAAACTCCCATATCGTATCTGGAAAATATATTTGCACTTTATAAACGAATGTATATTAGCTTATATTACAGGTTGACAAAGAAATCGAAATACTTTGATCGTATCATCTTCTAGTATGAAAACGGGAACACTTTTTCCACAATCCATTTTATTTAATTGCATTCATAAATGTTCTGGTGCTGGAAGACCACTTGATAACGTAAAGACCTCAGAATCCAAAAGTTTAACTATTTGAATTGGTAAATTTATGGGTTCACAAGCGATTACCTTGGCTGCTCAATTTCGGACTATGTATCGAAACGCCAAATTATGCGTTGATAATCTCTGGGTCTAGGAACTAGCAACAACTGCCGAAATATTTATTCGAAGTCAGATACCATACGAAATTGTGTGGTACAGGAGTAGTATTTTGGGCTAAAGTTTACTTTACGTATACATCGAGAAAATCAGGTAAGGAGTATACATTTTTAAATGTACGATTATTTATCAACAGTTTTTAGGAGGAGGAAGCTAAATTTTTTGTGGAAAATTACCCCATGTATTATAACAGTTTATTCGACAGTACAAGTAATTTTTCCTGGAAAATTTTGCAATTTTCTAAGGTATACAACGAGTTAAAATTACATTAATAAAAAAATGTATATTTATAAAAGTTGATTTTTTTTAACATTTGTGGCACTATCAGAAGAAGCGATAAGAGCGATAGAAACTCTGTTATTTGTATCTGCGAGGTTGACGAAGCAATTATTATCAATAAAATTTAAAAAAATACTGAAAAAGTAAAAAAAAGTGAACATTTTTCTGGAAAATCACAAAAAATTCTAAAAAAATTTAACTTTTCCCTCTTAAAAACTGATGGTAAACAATCCTGCATTTAATAATTTCCAAAATTTATACTTCTTACCTGATTTTGATGTATACGTAAAGTAAAATTACGCCTGTATTTGCTCGGCCGGTATTTTCTCCATATTGAGCGAAGAATATTTAGCCATGGAGGAGTGGCATTCTTTTAGTTTTACATTACTCTCCAACTTTTTTTCAATAGCTATTGTCTTGAAACGGCAGACCGTAATGGATTGTCCAGAAATTTTTTTAATCTAGGTATCATTATGTTGGATCTTGCTTGAATGTGTAGTGTCTTATCAATTTTTATGCACGATGAATGTAACTTGATGAAATATAGTTTGAAGTATCAGCTTAACTTGAAGTATCACCGGCTAAAACCCAACCCATCCAAAGATACTGTTCAGAGAAATTACTGTAAAGTCAGTTTGAAACTGGCAGAAATTTATGGGTATTGTAATTTGGGTATTGTGGCTCAATATGGGATGAAAGGTTGACTGCTGACTTCCACCGTGATGTTGTATTCAATGCTACACCGTTCACGGTAGTGTTCGAATTCTTGATGGGAAGTTGTAACTTTATCACACCTGATTGTGAAATGAGATTGTTCATAAATTCTGAATCTTAAAGTTTCCTGCATTGATCTAATTCACCGTGCACATTCTCAATATCCACAAAGCTGTCGGGCAATGAATGTTCCGAAGCTAAACTTTGATCCAAATTAAGTTGAGTTATTTGTGGCAACTGTTGTACTAAGTGTGATTGTACTTCAAATGTATTTGGTTGCTCTTGTGCGGTGTTAGTCTCCACTGTTGTTTGACCTTATGATAGCAGCCTTTATTTATGATAGTAAATGAAGTGCTAAATCGTACCATCCTCGGCAGTAATGATATAAGTATCGTGATCTAACGCTTTTGAAGTTGGACCTAAACTATAGTCCTAAACCAACAAAAACAAAAGAATGTGTGTTTGTATTGGTAAAAATTATATAAAAACGACATTTAGGCGAAATAATGAAATATTTGAATAGTTTTCCAATTGAAATTATTCTTTAAAAAAACATTTTTCGGATTGGCGTAGTTAAAATTAATAATCTTTTCCGTCCAAAGAATATAATAGTTTCTTCAAAAATGGAATATCTCGAGAATTCGCCTGATTATCATCTAGTTCATAGCATTAATGGTGTGGGAATTACAGTCAGTCAAGTAAGAGCGTGGTCGGGTTAATTTATAAATAAATTTATTTGGTGAAACTTTCATATTTATAAATATATTGTACACATTACAAACGATGATGCAATTCGGTTAATATTGTGTCCAGTCACCATCGGCGTCGATAATTGCCTGACATCTCCGAGGCATGCTTTCTACTAATTTGACGGCGTATTCTAGTGGCAGCGATCTCCAGATCCGACGAATTTCGCAAGATAGCTGCTTCAAAGTGTGTGTGCGTCTTCCACGAAGTTTCTGTTTAATATATGCCCACCCATTTTCAATAGGGTTTGCATCGGGCGACTGCGACGGCCAATCCAATGTACCGATGCCAGATTGAGTCTTCCACTCAGTACAGAGCTTGCTGAGGTGTTTAGGATCGTTGTCCTCTTGCAGAATCCAATCTTCATTTTTGCTGATGAACCAACGTTTGGCAGATGGCAGTAAAGCCTTTTTGTAGATTTTAATCATTTTTTCGGCATTTAGGTTGTCGGTAAAGAGGTACAAAAAGCCGAATCCCTGCTTTGAGAAGCAGCCCCAAAGATGCACCTTTATTCCGTGTTTTACGGTCCTCTGAACAAGCCTATTGGTGGAAGTTGACCAGGCTCGCGTGAGGACACAACGTGCCCAAACAGAACATTCATCAGTAAAAATGACATTTTCAAAATCTCTATCGATATTCTCATGCACCCAAGCGAGTCGCTTTTCCACATGTTTTCCAGTTAACAGAGGCTTCTTCATTGTGTTGCGCCATTTCAGGTCATGAGTACGGAGATGGGTTCGGATAGTTTCGTAGGAAATATCTAAACCTTTTGCCTTTAATTTTGCTTGTCCTTGTCGCAGTGTTAAACCAGGATTCCGCGAAAACAGATTCACTATTCTTTTTTGTCCACTTTTCCTATCGAGCCACGTTCTGGTAAATCATCAACGTTTTTAGCCACTTTATATCGCTGTACTCACTTATATACAAATGCCTTCGACTTTCTCATATATTTAGCAGCCGCTGATTGCGACATTTTGGGACCTTTCGGGTGAGTGCAAAGGAACACAGCCTCGTAGCGCGACGCGTATTTAGCACTCATGGCGCTTAACGTGATTCTCTTTCAAAAAATCAACGACAACTGAATCTTTGTTGACAATGCATCAAGGACAAAGCTTCCCTCTATCGGCTCGCAAAGGAATTAGAGCGAAATCTTTCGTTACCTGTCGGTAATGACGACCACGCTCTTACTTGACTGACTGTATTTTCATAAAACAACCAATAATTACACTCTCCACTACAGCAATAATCAGAAAAGAGGAAAATTATGATTCGGTCTCTCATACTCTGGCGAGTACAGCAGCTTACCGTTTTATAATCACATATTTATCCACGGGACGTTGGATTCCATCATTATCGGTTAAATAATAGCCGTGTCCCGTTTCAGGTGTCCATATTAAAAAACTTCTTCTAAAAATCATTAATGAATCTCATTTCCATTAAACAAATCCAATCCCATCATAATCGGTTAAAATTGCCTGAGTTTCGTCTAAGGTGGCTATATTCCAAAACTTTTTTCAAAAATCATTTAAGAATCGCATTTCCATCCAACACGTCCCAGATGGCCATATTCCAGAATTTGTTCTCAAAAATCGTTTAAGAATCCCATTTCCATCCAAAATACCCCAATCCCAACATAATCGGCTACGAAATGCCTGAGTTTCGTCCCAGATTAAATTCGATCGAATCGAATAAATTTAAAAACATTCGGATTTAACGGACAATCGGATTTAATGGACTCCCAATTAATCTGTTAAATCGAAGTTTTTCTGTATAACATTTTACGTGACATGTTAACACGCAACAGTTTAACGAAATAATTTAACGCGCATTTTACATAGTATTTAACGCAAAGTGTGACCCCAAAACTAGGCTATATGTTTTACCAAACATAAAAACTGTTTCAAATATTTTAAAAATTTGCCTAAATGCCATTTTAATTTCTTTTTTACCAATTCACTCTCATTTTTTGTTTGTTTGATAGTTTAGGATCAATTTAGTTTTAACTTCAAAAGCGTGTACTGTACAGGCGTGTGAAGTTTGTGCTAAACTATTCCTAATATTAGTTCTACTCTAGTTAGGTCTAACTTCACACGCATGTGATCTATAAAATAAAAATTATGCTTTAACATATAAAATCTTTACGTTTTGAAATATTCTCTTGACTTTTGATGAGCTTGTTGCATGGTGAGTCGCCATTCTCCAACTAAGAAAATAAATTTAATTTGTGAATCTTACTCATCTGCTAGTCATTTTAAATAATCAATAACTATATTTATCGTGTAGTTTTCATTAACGAACTAGTACGAAATAATTAACTAACAACTATTGATAATAATAAAAAATGTTAAAAACTTAAATTACATATTAAACGAACAAAAACGGAATGACATCACGATCCATATAAAACAATTTGCTAATTCAACCGGAAGCATAATAATCCCATTAAAATGAAATCAACACTCCTTTCATCATTAATATTTATAAAATAAAAATTGTAAATGATGCATGCATATATAATACGCGAAAAGCAAATATAGCGGTTTGTTTGATTATTAACATTTTTAGCTTTTCCAACCATCAAGCAAATTTGAATATTTATACACAACAAAAAAAAACTGTTTCCAGCAAAATACTCGTAATAATAATAAACACTAACTAACACATAATTCCGTATAGCATGTCATATATTATATAAATTGTATTTAGTCAACCCAAAAACTAAAACTTTTATAAATAATGTATCATATAGTATATAGCGTATATAAGCTGGAAGCTTGACATTTTGTTGCAGTGCCACATAATAAATTACCACCAAATTTTCTACTTTATTATTTTGATTTAAGACTTGCATTATATTGCTACACTAACCAGCTCCATTTTATGTGTACGCTAGAAACCAAAATAATAATAAACTTTTCTAGTTTTATATATGTATGTGTACGTATGTATCTCGCTTTCGTACATATCGTATAAAAGCTCGTATATAACTTGACGGTCTAATATATGTTTATTTTATTCAATTTATTTATTTTTTTATTATTATTATTATTTTGTACTGGAACAACAACAACAACAACAATAATAATTTTTCAATTTTTCAACTTGTTTGTTATTATTTTATTAGATTTGGTTTTATAGAACTTTTTATCATAAATCACTATGTGTTTTTAAACTTACACTAAATTATATTGGAAGCTGGAGCTTTTTTTATTTCTTAACAATAAAGAAAATTTAACATCGAGGTTAATGTGCTTTATCTTTTCTCATATATGTACGAAGCTTAGACAACCTTTTTTTAAAAATAAAATAATGTATGTATTAATAATATTGTTTTTTTTAATGGGGGGGAGAGATGTGGAGAAATACAAGAAAACCCATCAACTTTCTTGTTTTGTTGTTTCCTCAAACAGAATAGTAAAAATATTTTAGTGTATAGCTAAGTACTCGTACTTACAATTTATCTACTATCTTTACAAATAAATTCAAAATTTAAATTTTGGATGATATCCAAGTTTTGTTGGTATATGCTTTTAAGAAGAAAAAAAATGCTTTAGTTTCTTATTTTCTTGACATCAATTTTAACAATGAGAGATAAATTTATTGCACTAACTTTTTGATTATTTAATTACCTTCAATTTATAAATTATATGTATAAAACTATTTATGTATATGTTTGGATGGAACTGATAACAAACATGGAATATAAATTAATTTAAAGTTTTTTGTTGGTTTTGTTTGTTTGTGTGTGTGTGTGTGTGTGTAATTTTGTTTTGTTCATCGACTTTTAGTCACCATAGTGGTTGTAAATTTTTTTTTAGATAAAAAGTTTTTGATAATAAAAATATTTTCAGACATAAAACCAATTATATACTGTTTAAAGACGTAACTACGACGAGAGTATAGGAAAGAGTACGGATTCTCGACAATTTATTGGATGACATACACAATGTATGTGGATATATAAATTGCATCTGGATTAAAAATGATACTGGTTAGTTTATTTTACTGGATTATTATCGGGATAATTTAATTAGTTTAACAAAGAGACAAATCCATGAACGAATCAAGCTCGAACGAACTTCTATACAACTTTATCAAATATGTTCATACTCGAATTTCAAGCTGTATAAAAAGCGGAAATTTGCCAGCGGAAAATAAGAGATTACGCTACTCGCTACAAGCGGCAGCACTATCACAAAATAAAATTTCTCTAGTTATCCTATACCCAGCGAAATTAATTTTATTCACTTTGCCCTAATTTCCATAAAGTAAAAAACCAACGAAATAAAAAATTAAAAGTGTTAAAGAACCCATTGACAAATTGATTGACGTGCCGGTATTATGAAATTTTGAAATTCTACGAAGTTCTGGTATCTGTCCATATTAGCAGATCTATATTTTAATTGTAACATTTATTTTGAACAAGGTTTTAAAATGACTCAATAATGTGCGCTTCACTTCTTTTACAAGTAAATATAACAATAGTTGTTCAGGGTTGCATTTGAATTTTGGACTAAAAATTTACGAATCTAATAAGAAAATTAAGAGAATCATTTAGAATTCTCTAAGTAATATTTTGATTTTTTGCAGCCTAATAAATACGTTCCAGATTATCGCTAATATCTCAGAAACTCCCTCAGGTAACCAATAATTTCATATAACTGATGGCTAGGGTCGTTTCGACAACATATGAGGCATGGAATTGTCAGAAATCGCTAAACATCCGAAATTTAAATTTTTTAAATTCGTTTATCCAATTAAAAACCGGTTGTCAAGAGGTCCGGTGATTGTGAAATATTTGTTGACCTTCCCCTAAATAACCGTGGTTTCATTTATTTTTTATCAAAGGGCTAAGCGTCATGAGAGGCAAAATTAGATTTCAAACCAATAAAGCAGTTTTTTCCAATTTGTATTCGGACGTTTACCGATTTCGGGCTTTGCCGTAACAGTGCTAAATATACTTAATATGAAGAATTATCTATCAAAAATGTCTCGGTTAAAATGTCATGAATTAACATAAGGTTTCGTGAAAATTTGTTTATCTAATTAAAATTAAGTCAAATTTATTGTGATCCTGTGCATTTGATAACCGTTTATGTTTGGACAATGCTATTGAAAGTTATCTATAGATTTCAATAGAAATCTGAATGGTGATCGAATTCAAACAAAAATTCTGTAATGCTGTTGCCGCATAAACAACAGATCTATCCAGTCATTTAAAACGAATATATGCAACATGGATGTGTTTCTTGCTGTTGATAACGAACAAAATCGGGTGGAAAATATGCTAAAACAGAAGATTTGTAGTATTTCTACCAATGAGGCCAGACAATGGGCAACTCAGAAACTCATTTAGTAGAAAAAATCAGTATTTAAAATAGGCTACATAGAGTGCCTGCCGGAGTATCGCCAGGTAGACGTATGTGACGTTATCCCACTTTTCTATCCCAGAAAATAAAAAAAAATCAGGCAACACTAATCAATAAAAACTCCTTTTGTTCTTGTGTGAAGTTAGCCCAGCCCACAATTTATTAAAAATCACGTTAAAAACAAAAATAATTTCGATACTTTTAAATTATGAGAATTTTAGCCATGCGATCGTTATTTCAATAGAGAATGTCATTGTTCAACTAAAATTACATTAGACACAATGGTATGTTCTTGGCACGTCAACAGTATAAATTTGTCGGATTAAGGCTATGTGTTTTTGAGATCTGTGGCACCTTTGTCAAATTGCGCCCTCGGTCAGAAATATCCATACGTATTTGAAAAAAAAAATTAATTTAAATTTTGCACGTTAAAAGTATAAGTGAGAAAGCCAAACTCTTGCCTTACTTTAAGAAAAGCTAGAAAACATCGTTCCGTACCAACTTTGTAAAATTGATTATAGATTTTTTTTTCATTTACAGATTTGTGGCTGTCAATATCAATTCTAAAATTCAAATTTATTACAAATAGTTAGTTTCAAATTTAGAAATCAATGTTATAACAATTGTCATAGTCCGGAGACTAGATTTGAATTTTGAGTTAGTGACATCTACTTTTCTAAATTTCAAGTATTTTTGTGGAACTAGTTTTTCTTTTGAAAAATCAGTTCACATATAAAAAAACAATCCATTTGGTATATAAAGGGCAAATTCTTTTTTTTCCATCAGAGGAAAATTAATAAGTTTCCGAATTCGTCGCAAAAAGCGCAAGCGACGATAAGTGCAATAATAATAATAATATTTGTTTCTTGCAACCATTTATATATAGTGTTCTAATTATTTGTGTTGATTTTAATTGTTAATGATAAATTGTAAATAAAAAAATAATTGTATTTAAAATACTTGTGTGCCAAATATTTATTTGAATAATAAAGGTAGTCTACCTAAAGACTATCATGGATATAAATATCATATAAAATATCCATATTGGTGACCCCAATGTGATCACAGATCACACATCGCACACAATCAACATACAAAAACACGCACAAAAAATATTCATCAACCGCCAACCGCAGCGGAAAACGATGCAATTGGTATGCTGATATAATACGATTCCCATTAATATACCAGCCGTTGTCATCACGTATCTAGCCGCTATTGTATATAAATATATCCAGTCGACAATGCCTGCATATCCCGTATTGTCTACCACATCAAGAAATTCATTTTCATCCGTAGCAGTATAGTCTACTAGTACAATTTTATTTCGCATCAAAATTCAACGGATACAAATTTCAACACCAAAAATAACAAGACAAAGATGTCTATCGCATTTGAATTACGGACATCATAATCAATCAATATTCGATCCACGGTATCCCTACAATTGATCTCCTCCACATTCCTGGGTTAATTAAATTCCAGTTCATCATTCAGCAGACGATTAATCAACCACACTGTGGCAGTTTATAGGGTAAGTTACCAATATCGTTTTTAAATAAAGCACTTATACATAACGCTTAATCGTGCGGTTTCAAAAATATATTTTAAAATAAAGTCCTAACAAGTTATACCACATTCGGATTGTTGTTTTATGTGTACAAATTACATAATTAATTCATTTTTTTTGTTTATTCATAAACTTGGTACACCACATCATCCCTTAAATCACATTATTTTCTTTCCAAACTCATTCCTTTCGTTTTTGCCCTGATCGTGTCATATTTGGTTCATTGATTTGCATATTCGGGTTATTTTTATACAGTTTCATTTTGTTTGGAAAATAAATTAAGTGTAGTGTAAATATATCAAACACCATGAGTGATGAATCGGAAAGCTCATCTCCATCCACTTCAGCAGTCAATACAGCCATGCTGTCGTCATCAGATATCGAGCATCTTATCCAAGAACAGGTCCGTCGTATACTGCAAAACGCATCAAATACTTCGACACCGGAATCTTTACCTAGTTCGTCACAGACGCAAAGCGGAAACATAGTATCCCTCACATTCAGATTAACCCCTTTGGTGGCTCAAGACCCAAAGGTGTGGTTCCACATCATCGAATCTCAGTTAGCTCTTGGGAAAATCACTTCGGAAGCAACTCGTTACAATCATCTTCTCGGTGCGCTGAATGATCGAGTCATTGCTGACCTAAGTGACATCATAATTGGACCCAAAAGCGCTACACCATACACAGATTTGAAAAACGCCATTCTGGACTCTGGAGAGACTAGGGGATTCCAAGCAGACACAAATTTATCGTCTATTACAAGGATTGGAGCTTGGAGATCTTAAACCATCGCAACTTCTTCGGAGGATGAAGACCAATGGTGGATCCAACGTCGATGACGAATTTGTTAAGATTATTTGGTTGATGAGGTTACCTCCAAGAGCACAGGAGATTTTAACTCCGACCGCAGAAGCGTTAAATACGACAAATCTCGGAGAGTTAGCTGATCGATTGATGGAAATTATGTCACAAAATCATGTCATGCCTTTATCCACAATCCATCAAACAACTAATATCGAGTCGTCGATTTTAACTCAAATTGGTGAAATTACGCGTCGGTCTGATGAAAAGGAACATCATAGACCACGGAATGTTGTTCGTAGTTCTTTTCGTCAAAAATCGCGTTTACCTCAAAGATTTGACAACCGTCAACATGTCATAACACCAAAAGATGCCAATTCTACCGAGTGTTATTTTCATAGACGTTTTAATGACGATGCTAAAAATTGTAAGCCGAGTTGCTCACGTTGGAGCGAATTCAAGGCAAAAAACTAAATTCAACCCCACAAATGGCGACGTGTGAGGGAAAATTAATCAATTGTCGTCTTAAAATTATTGATCCTCCATCAAAAATCAGATTTTTAATTGATACTGGAGCTGATGTTTCCGTCATTCCCGCAAATAATAACGAAAAGAAGAACATAAATCCAAATCTTGAATTGCTTGTGGCCAATGGATCATCAGTGAAAACATTCGGTTCCCGCCGTTTAGAGTTAAACATTGGTCTTCGAAGACATTTCGATTGGACCTTTATTTTGGCTGATGTTACGATGCCAATCATAAGCGCCGATTTTCTGAAATACTCAGGTTTGTTGGTCGACATCCAGAAGAGTCGTCTGGTCGATCCATTTACTTCTCTGCAAGTACGAGCGATAGCTATCACATCTGATTCTCCTACACTAAGAGTTATTGACACTAATAAGATTGACGTTAGAATGTTACCTCTTCTGGAGCAATTCCTTGAGATCACGCGAGACATCCAGGGAAACTCATCCACTAAACATCAAGTGACACATCACATTACCACGCGAGGTCCACCGATTGCCTGCAAGACCCATCGATTAAGTACCAACAAATTGGCAGTTGCAAAAAAAAAGTTCGAATATATGGTTAATCAAGGTATTTGTAGGCCATCCAAGAGTCCTTGGTCTAGTCCACTACATTTGGTTGCCAAAAAGAACGGTGAATGGAGACCATGCGGTGACTATCGTGCACTTAACAACGTCACACTACCCGACAGATACCCGATCCCATATCTACAAGATTTCACACATCAATTGCACGGATGTAACATTTTTTCAACAATTGATTTAGTTCGTGCATATAACCAGATACCAATCGAGGAAGCAGATATTCCCAAAACGGCTATTTCCACTCCTTTCGGTCTGTTCGAATTTAGCAGATCGCTTCACGATCGTTCGAAGAACATTTATGTCATTTGGAAATAATCTTTTCGAAATTAAACGAAGCAGGTGTAGTGATAAATGTGACAAAATGCAATTTCGCAAAAAACCAAATTTTATTTTTAAGACACGAAATTTCTTCCGCAGGGATTCTTCCATCAACTGCACGTATAAACGATATACTTAATTTTAACAAGCCAGAGACAATTAACCAATTAAGACGATAACTGGGTATGTTAAATTTTTACAGAATGTTTATTCCTAATGCTGGTGGTAATCAAGCCATCCTCTGTGAGTACTTAAAAGGAAGCAAAAAGAACGATTCACGGATAATTGACTTGACAGACGAAGCTACAGATGCATTTGAGCTCAGCAAAACACAACTCGGCGAAGTTGCTATGTTGGCTCATCCATTACCGAATGCTAGACTTGCAATGATGGTAGATGCATCGGACAAAGCCATTGGAGCAGTAATCCAACAGCAGATCGAGGACGTTTGGCAACCTCTGCAATTTTATTCACAAAAGTTAAACGACACTCAGCAACGCTACAGTGCATACGATAGGGAACTATTAGCCGCTTATTCTGCCACAAAACGATTTCGGCATCTAATTGAAGGCCGAAAAGTTACGTTATTCACGGACCACAAACCCTTTATATATGCTTTTCAACAGAATCCCGAAAAAGCTTCACCACGACAATTCCGTTATTTAGACTTCACTACGGATTTACAACATATTTCCGGGATTGAAAATGTAGTAGCGGATGCTCTTTCCAGAATTGAAGTTATAGCATTGCCGGAATCCATCGACTATCACGCGATAGCAAACGTCCAACAAAGCGATGAATTAAATCAATTAATCGAGAATAATAAATCGCTTAAATTCGAAAAAATTCCGTTAACATTCAATTCCACAGTTAATTTATATTGTGAGACGTCAACAGGGAGAAATCGTCCATACATCCCAACAGATTTCCGTAAATGGGCATTTGAATCAGTACACAATGTGGCTCATCCAGGGGTCCAAGCTACGGTCAAAACCATGTCAGAAAAATTCATTTGGTTCAATATTAAAAATGATGTTGAAAAAATGGCTCAATGTTGTTTAGCATGTCAAAAAGCCAAAGTGAACCGTCATAACAAAGCTCCGTTGGGAAGTTACACTCTAGTAGTCAAAAGATTTGCCGAAGTACATCTTGATATCATTGGTCCACTTTCTGAATCCCAAATCCTTCCTGAACAACGTTATTGTGTCACGTTAATAGACCGATTTACTCGCTGGTCAGAAGCAGCACCAGTTCCAGACATCAAAGCCGAGACAGTAGCTTCAGCCATTTTTAACACTTGGATCTCTCGTTTTGGCATTCCAGTTTCCATCGTAACTGATCAAGGTTCACAATTCGAATCGGAACTATTCACAGAATTTTCTAAACTATTGGATTTCGAGCGTAAAAGGACAACTGGATATCACCCGCAATGCAATGGCTTCATAGAAAGATGGCATCGAACACTGAAAGCCGCTATCATGTGTCACAAAAACAAACAATGGACACGTGTCCTTTCTTCAGTATTGTTGGGCCTCCGAACAGCATATCGAGAAGATTTCAAAACTTCGTCTGCTGAACTCGTCTTTGGCGAAAACAATCGAAACAAGATTATCCAGAATTTGTTCGTCAACTGAGAGAACATTTTTCGTACATGCGACCACCGCCTCCATCAAGACATCAGCAAGATAAAATTTTTATTTCTAAAGATTTAAATAAGTGTTCGCATGTCTTAGTTCGTACAGATGCAGTTAAAAGGTCGCTGTAATCTCTTTACGAAGGACCGTTTATGATAATCAAACGTTTCAAAAAGTATTTTAGTTTGGATATCCGAGGTAAACATTGTAATATATCAATCGATAGACTTAAAGCATGTTTCATGGAAGAAAACATGACAGATGTTTTACCAAATGAACCAACAGAAGTTATTAATAAGTCACTACCCAAATCCCTAAAACCTACCAAAGAGTCAGTTTTAACTTGCAACATAATCAAGATAACCCGATTGCTCCAGTCAGTAAACCAAATACGACTAGAGTTGGTACAATTATTAAAATTCCTGGTCGTTATGCATAATCGCTCACTTATAAGTTCACTAGGAAACTAGTACAAAGCTCATACTTCATTAATAAAAAATTTGCTGTTACTACTAAAGCCACAATTCGCTCCAGTGACTTTTAGCCTTTTCTTGGCTTGAAGAATGGCATTTCATACTTGCCGGCTACAGAATTTTACTTGTATAATGTTTGGTGGTTTGCTATCTTTTTTTTCGGAAAACTTAGTCAATACATGATGTATTGACATCCAATTTTAATGCTGTGTTTGTTATGTTCGTCATTATAGTGCTAAGATCTCCACTATCAGTTACTTCAACTCCCACAATGTCTAAGGAATTACAATACTGCTGCTGCTCTAAGACGACTACCATTTTCTGCGTTTTAGATAGTTCCAAACGAAGACACTTAATTTCAGATGACAGCTGACCAATTTTTTCGAACGCCTTTTCCAAAATCGTAATACGGTGATAATTTTTTATTATTAATCATTGACAACTGTTAACATTGTTTGATTTCATTAAAAAGCCTGTTCAAGGTTATATTTTGATTTTCTGCATTATAAGGTTTATAAGTGTGCGCAGGAGAAACTGGACAGTTATCATTGTTACGATTTACTTTATATTTTGATGATAACTCTGACATTGACACTATTTTTTCCCGACGCGCATAATCTCCAAGTTCCGCTCATTCAGCTTTGCACATACAGGATGGAAAATATTATCTCACTGGCACCAGGTAATTTTAGCTGATTCCCGGTTAATTGGAATTTGGCAGGTAATACAAACCATGATCATGAAGATGTTAACATTTACCACTATATTTGATGGAAATACACTTATACAACAGGGTTTTATATATTTTTTATTATTGATTACTGCAGATATTCATTATATGATTACGATATCACAGAATCGTCAGATTTAATACTTTTTATAAGAACGAAATGAACCATCTACATCAAAAATTTTTGTCCAAGAGAGCAATAAGGAACGAAATTTTTGGCAAGCTGACAACTCCCGAGATAAAACGATTAAGGCACCGTATAGAAAGAAAGGTTGGGATTTCTTTTGCAAACCAAACCGTAGTATTTAAAAAAATTTGATCTTTCAGCAATTATAATCAACGTGTGATATATGCTGCAGAGATTAATAATATACATACAAAAGTGTTCAAAACAAAAAGTGTTCAAAATAGCTCGACAAATAAAAAAATTGAAACTTTACATATTCATACCACTTCTACATTAGAGGACAACCAATAGATGTTTGTTAAAAGTGTTTTCGATATACGCTAGGAGAAAAACAACAGTCATCTGTTCCACCGAAATCGTTAAGTATCGAAAAGATTAAGAAATCGAGCAACATATAACGTCGTTTCCGGTCTATGAAAGCCATTATTTACTGCATGACGGGGAACCGAGTTAAAAAAGTCTGAATTAAAAAAGTTTTTTAAAAATGAATTAAAAAAGTTGATTTTTGTATGAACAACTGCGACTTATTTTAATTCATATTTTCAACTTAAAATTATGAATTAAAAAAAGCGATTTAGAAAAATGAGAAAACTGAAAAATGAATTAAGAAAGGCTTATGCTATTTCATTTTTAAAATACCTACCTTAATTCATTTTCAAAATGAATTAAAAAAGGCACATTTTATTTCATTTTATAATGAAAAAATCTGAATTCGATTTTTAACAAATATTCAGAAATGTGATTATTTTCATGTTTTGACGAAAATGTACTAAAACCCCTTGCAAGGTTGTTTTGTTCTTTTTCGCTTAAAATAGAAAAAAACACATTGCAAATACATACACAAAAATCTATTAAAAAACGTCCCTTAAGCTAGCAAAACCCATATAGCAGAACATTACAAGATAGTTTGGATAATTATAGGCTAATTATAGGCTAATTAAATGCCCCATTAAAAAATTTTGGGCTCCACCCGTTTTTGACCAGACTTCAGGTCATTTAATCTAAACCTAGCAGAACCCAAATCGAAAATCAAACCAAAACCGAAATTAGAATGCAAAACAAGATCTATTGATAAGCAAATAATTTTAGGCTCACTATGGGCTATTCAAATGCCCCATTAAAAAATTTTGGGCTCCACCCGTTTTTAACCAGACTTCAGGTCATTTAATCTAAAGCCAGCAGAACCCAAATCGAAAATCGGACCAAAACCAAAATTTGAATGCAAAACAAGATCTATTGATAAGCAAATAATTTTAGGCTCACTATGGGCTAATCAAACGCCCCATTGAAAAATTTTGGGCTCTACCCGTTTTTGTCCAGACTTCAAGTCATTTAATCTAAAGCCAGCAGAACCCAAATCTAAAATCGGACCAAAACTGAAGGAGCCCATAAAAAGCCCTGTGGAGCCCAACATTTTTTGATGTGGCATTTGATTAGCCTATAGTGAGCCTAAAATTATTTGCTTATCAATAGATCTTGTTTTGCGTTCTAATTTCGATTTTGGTCCGATTTTCGATTTGGGTTTCCTAGCTTCGAAATGATAAAGCCTTTTGCATTTCCTAGTTAGAGCAGAATAAAAATTAAATAGGGCATTTAATTAGCCTAAAATTAACCTTTACTTTTCCATTTGTTTTTAAATCAATTTTTGATATGGGTTCTGCTAACTTTTTCTTAAGCAAGCAGAACCCGCGTTTTAGTTGGAAGGGGTGGAGCCCAAAATTTGTTAATGGGGCGTTTAATTAGCCTATAATTAGCCTATACTTATCCATACTAACTTGTAATGTTCTGCTGTATGAGTTCTGCTAGCTTAAGAGACGTATTAAAAATGCAGTTTTATTGTTTTTTCCTTTCGGTTGTGCGTAAACGAATTTTTTCTTCTATTGTTTTTTAGTTTTTTTTTAATAACTGTTATCTTTTTGTTCAATGTTAATTATTACGTATATCGAAATAGTGCTCGTAAATAGTTGCAGTTCTTTGATTTTGGTTAATTTCAATATTTTTTTTTTTAAATTTAATTATAAAAACTATACATATACGTGGATACATAATATAATTGAAATGGAATATCTATTTATTTGTGGAAAACGGTTAAATTCTAAATTATTGTATGTTTTAAATGAAAAACAGTTATATAAAAAAGAAAATGTAAATTCAAAGCATACAGCATATAAATGCTATATAAGAACATGCAAAGCAAGAGTATCTTTAAACAAAAATATTTGTAACCGGGTGCAAAATTTTATTGCACATAACCACTCGGAAAATCAGGAAAAAACATTTCAAGAATTTGAATTACTAAAAGAAATTAAAACAAAATGCTCTAAATCAAACGAACTTGTAAGAACAGCAAGTACCGTTGAAAACGTGCGAGAAATTTTTAATGCAGCTTGTCAACAGTAAGCAATTTTTATATTTTACATTTAATTGTACATTTCAGATGCAACAGTAAAGATGGGTAATAACTTATTAGTATCAGCGTTTGAAACTTATCTTAATTTCCAAAATTATATTTTTATTTGCTTAAAATAATTGCATCTCAGCCATAAATTTATAGATTTACATAAAAGTGTGCTAAAGAATGTTTTTAAATCTTAGGAATCAAAAAGTAGCTGAAGAATTAAATTTTAATGAATGGAAAGGAATTTATTAAAAATTCGGAACTCAATTTTCAAATCTAATCCGAAAACGTATGAGGCCATTGTTGAATGTTTCAGTAACTTTGAAATAATGGAGAATTTTGGCAAAACCAAGCATATCGATAAAGAGGTATTTTTTAAGGGGTGTTTTGTTATTGTATTTTTTCATCTGACAAAATCATTAAACCAATAAACGATCATATAAATCCTGAACGAATACATTATCTAATGGACGCAACTTTCAACAAATGTCTTGTTGGCTGTTTCAAACAATTTTTAATAATTTGCATTGCTTATATGGATCAGGTCAGTAATAATATGTTATTTTAATCCTTATCAATAAAAAAATAACTATGTAACTACATAAAATAAATGTGTTTATTTCAAATTTTAGGTCATCCCATTTATTTTTGTCTTCATGAAAAAAAAAAAACGGAAATTTCCTACGCGGAAGTTTTTAAATTTATTGACGAGAATATTATTTCCTTAGAATGCACCTCGTTCATGACAGACTTTGAAATAGCCATGAGAAATGCTTAAGGTGCTATAATGCCTGCATCGAAGCTAAATACTTGTTGGTTCCACTACTGCCAAGCAATAAAAAGGAAAGCATCCAAAATTACCGGTTTCTTATATAACATCCGATGTAACAAAAAAATTCAACGTTTATATCATAACTTTTTATGTTTACCATTATTACCAGTAGAACATATTGAAGAAGTGTTTAATATTCTTCGCCGAGAAGCTGTAGCAGAGAATGAACTTATATCTCGTAATTTTTTGGAATATTTTGAGAAACAATGGATGCAACGAGTAAGTTGCTATTATTAACGAGTAAGTTGCTATTAGTTTCACAAACTATTAATATTAATAAAACTATTCATTTGTACAGGAAGGTCCGGATAAAATTTCTGTTTTTGGTTGCCAAAATCGAACAACAAGCCTACAACGGGGTTTTAGGAAAAAAAATTGTTAAAAAAGGCCACTTTTTTAAATTTGTACAAGTTTTGCAATTAGAAGAATTTAGAAAAAGTAGGGAACTACAGTTACTTGTTGAGAGTGGCGGTGCTACAAGTAGTAACAAAAGGCGCAAATACAAAGTATATTGAAATTTTTATTATATAACAGTCAAAACTAGCTGATTATTAATATTATTATTATTTTAATCTTTAATATAGAGTCGGCATGATCAAATAATGGAGGCTTCAAATGAATTGAAAACTCTCAAAATAACACCGATAGAATTTTTAAATCGTGTAACGTATTTGGACAATATGGACAAAGATTATCTCGATTACAAAAATGCCGAAAGAAGTGATGATAATGCAGATGATGATACTGATAGTAATGACAATGATTGTGTGTACAGTAATGCAATCGCTTCTACATCAACAGCGTTAACGACACAACAAATGGGTACTATTCAATCACCAACCATTAACAATTGTATTTGTTGCATCTGCTTCTTTGAAAAGGAATGCAATATTGTACTATTTCCGTGCAAACATTTAAAAACGTGTTATGAATGTTGAGAAGAAATATTAATAAAACATAAATAGGACGCTAAGACCAACACTGGACATTCTGACGATACTAATGATGACAATACCTCAAGAAACCCTCCAAATTGTCCATTTTGTAAAAATCCGGTCTGTGATACAACACAAATTTTTAGATGAATTTTATTTTTTATGACATAACTATAATTTCAAAGTATTATTACGAAGTAAACATATTGAATTATTTATTGAAATTAATTTATAAGAAAGCGTTTGTTTTCATTTTTAGCAAATATTAAAACATGAAATTAATATTATATGTATATAATTTTTGGTTTAAATAAAAATGGATTTAAATGCAATATATTTGTTTTCTATAGATTTCTATTTTTATAATTGATGCCCCGTTTATTTATTATTTAAATGTCTTCATTAATGAAAATAAGATTTTCTAATGTCTCATTTTCAGTAATAAAAATGTCTCATTTGATTTCTAGTTTTTTTCGCTTTTTCATTAATGAAAATACAAATCCAAAATTATCCAAATTTTTACGTGCCAAATTAAAATTTAAATTCCAAAATATTTTCATTAATGAAAATAATAGTTACATGGATATATATTGCCTTAGAGATTATGAATGATTCAAAAAATTTAAATGTAAGGATCGAAAGGATTCAGTAAAGAAAATTATTTCGTATTTCGTAATTCCTATACAGTTTAAATATATACATATTTTGATATTTCTGATTCATTATGTACATATTTCTATTTCAAATAAATAATAATAAGTAAAATACGTTTTACTAATTAAATGCTATTTTTGTGTATATTAGATTTTTTAAAAACTTGAATTTTTTGAATTTAATTTACAACAAAAATAAAAATAAAAACAATAAACTTTTTCGGTTTTTTTAAAATATTTTTATATACAGTAGAATAAAGCTTTCTTTTGGTGATAATTATATTTATTTTTTTGAGACCAGTTTCGGAACTATCTTCCTTCTTCAGTATTTGTTTTACTACTCTGTCTTTACTAAAGACTGAAGAAGGAAGATAGTTCCGAAACCGGTCTCAAAAAAATAAATATAATTATCACCAAAAGAAAGCTTTATTCTACTGTATATAAAAATATTTTTAAAAAACCAAAAAAGTTTATTGGTTTTATTTTTATTTATGTTGTAAATTAAATTAAAAAAATTCAAGTTTTTAAAAAAAAATCTAATATACACAAAAATAGCATTTAATTATTGAATTTGTGATAAAAGCCACGGACACATAACAAAATATGGATTCTTTCCAATTTTACTACGTTTTACTGTTTTTTATAAAAAAATATTCACTCCAATTGTTATAGTCGTCTCACGTCATTTTAGATGACTATAGTCACTTCATTTTTGCTATTATCATAGTCGTATCTTACGCATATAGTTATTTTAATCCACAAGTGTCATTTAAAATAACATTCTTGTCACATCAATTTTACAAGTGAGAACAAGTGACTAATATAGTTAAAGACTAAACTAGTAAAAGGTAGTTTTTTTAAAAAATAATTATTGTTTATGTAATGTTTTTAATGTGGCGTTTAAACCGACTTCAACAATACAAATTTTAGCACGATGTGACACGAATGTAGTCACGTCACTTTAACATTCTAATAAAAAAAACATAAATAAATTTAACGTTTTATTTAATTATGTAAGTAACTTAAAGTTCGTTTACTTTTTAAATTAAAAAAAGTTTTATTAAAAATTTAAAACTAAATATTTAAACATTACAGTTTTTAAATTAAATAAAAGTACAAAATTATTTGTTCTTCAAATTTAATTCATTTCAATGATTGTTATTCACTAAGTAGCTGTGTATGTTCTGTACTTGTGTTTTATATAAGTTATCCTTTTTCCACCTTCTCCACGTAAACCTCCATTATAATACGTTATGTGTTTTACTGTCATATTGTAATAATAGTAATTATTATGATTAATTTCTTCTGGGTTACACATTTTATTTAAAAATTTCCACAACTCATGAAATTCAAAAAATCTTTTGTTCCACAGATTAGAATTTTTCCAATATTTGTTATAAAACTTAAAAATCTTAAGTCCCTCTATACTGGTTTGCATTCCAATTCCGTGAAAAAATGTCGCTAGACAAAGTCGATCTTGGTATTTAAAATTTGGCGAAAAAATTACTTCAATTATATACTTAGGCCATATTTGTAATGAAAAAAAACGATCTTCAATCTAGTTACGGAAAATGTTGTTATTTCTTTTATCATATAACCGTATCTTTGCTTTAAATTTATTGAATTTTATTTTATCGTGGTTTTCTTTGGCGGTTTGTAAAGATAATTCACACTCTTTTGCCGTTTTTGCTAATACCATATCTAAATCATCATTCAACAGTTCATGGTTTTGTACGCATTGTGAAAGATAATTATCATTACCATCGTTTAAAAATTTGTTCCCTTGTACTGATGATATACGACTTTTATTATTCTCAGTTATTGAATTATTTTTATTTAGATATTCATTCTCTTTATTATCAAAGAACAATTCCTCAACCGAATTTAACATAAAATATTGAACTGCGTTAGTCATTTTAATTCTAATGAGCATACAAAACTAATTTTGTTAATAATTTAATAACAAAACAACATAAAACTGACAGTTTATGAGTATTGGTATAGATACTGTTAGTACATTTTTAAGTTTTGTGTTGTTTTACAATAACTATTTTAATTCATTTATAAAACGAAATAAAAAAGGCTTATATTATTTCATTTTATAAACATTTATAATTAATTCATTTTAAAAATGAAATAAGAAATGCCTTTTTAAATTCATTTTATCGATATTTTATATTTCTTTTTCAACTCTAATTTTAATTCATTTTCAAAATGAATTAAAAACACTTATTTTAATTCAGAAAAAAAAACTTTTTTAATTCATGTAGCCCTGCATGACACATCGCAATTATACATTCAAAAGGACTTAACAATCACAACGATGTATAAACTATCAAAATTTTCAAACATTTTTAAAGGTTTGTAGGTTTAACCTTAACTACTCAGCTTTGTGTTTATTATATATTTTTTTTTTTCAATTTATAAAACTATTTTTACCAATTATTTTCAGACACGAATATAAAACCTAAAAAACTTAAATTGGATATTAGCAACAAGTGCGAACACTTCAAAGTAAAACTCATAGCAGCGAAAACAGAAGAAGAACACCAAATTTTGAAAGATGACCAACGTATTCACCATGAACAAGCTGCATTGCCTTTTTTGCAACAATGCCTGTCGGCACCACATCTGAAAACCGACTCTCCTTTTATAAACGTCCATTACTCAGTCAATTTAAATATTGCAATATGTCTTGCACCGGGTGTGCAAAAATAATTACTCTATTCACGATTTAATAACACATACATACAAATATTTAGAATTAAAATAAAGCACACATGTTTTACATAATATAAATTACAAAGAAATTTTGTGGCAAAGAATTAACTGCCAAGAAAATATGCTTTCACTTATAAGAATAAAACATATTCGATATTCCGTAATATCTAGCACATTTTGTGGGGGTGGGGAGTAATTTTGTATTTATACTTTAATATAGCGATCATTTACTTATACCTCGAATTTTCTTTCTTACGAAAAAACATCTCAAAGAAAATCACCCAACTTAATTCTAAAAACATATAATTAATGCATTTATGCACCAACTTAATGGGGTACCCTTTACTTAAAATACTGAACATTAATTACTTTCTCCGCATATACAATTTATACAACGAACGAGAAAAACCACAAATTTAGCTACACAAACTGTAAATTAATTTGGCTTTTTTCTTTTTTTAATTTCAGGTAAGCTTCAACCTCTAAATAACGAACAGGAAAAAATGCTTGTGCCAACATTAATTAATTGGTACTACAGATGTTATTTTATGTAATCCGAAGAAATATATTATAAATATAAAAAAGAAAAAAATGGAGAAGAAAATTAACTTTCGTGGAAACATTTTTGTATTGCTGCTGGTATTGTAGAAATATCTGTTCTAAACATTTTATAAATTTTATTAAATTACCAATTTAGCTGTACCTATATTGATGTCGAGGCTTATATACGATATCATTAAATGTCTCAACCTAATTATTTTGTAATCACATGTCATCATTGTGATAAGCCGACAGCGTATAGATATTAGTTACAAAATATAAAATTAGGTATTTTAAAATAATCGGAACCAAGGATGTTTATTTCTCTGTTAAAATACATCCATAGGACATGCAGGAACATAATACCAAACACAAACTGGCCTTTGGTCAGACAAATTCCTATATTTGTACCATAATCCCAATTGAGTCCTTTAAATACAAATAGATTATGATCGACTTACCCACTTTCAATCAAAGTGAAAATACCTGTGCTGTACGTTTATACCTAGTCTGTCTAAAAACAAAGTGAAACGAAAAGTCCCTCATGTCTCTTTGAATTTGTATGTACAAAAAAAAAAATTCAAGTAAATTTGTTAAAAATATTCACCAGTATTTTGTGATAATCATTGATAATTTAATTTGATAACATTTTTTTTTGTGTACTCTCGTACCCGGGTGTTGCATACTAAGTGTTATATACGAGAGTGAGATGTTATCCCATGTATATTATAGTGATTAAGCGACATTAGCAATGTAATAACATACATATGTATTTTAAATATAAATAAAATAAAAATACAAGGATTTTATTGAATTGAATGTTGTTATTTTAACATTAGTCCCAAATGCACCTGTGCTCATTGTGAATCACAATAAAATCCTTTTTATTTATGTATGTATGTTTATATAAAAAAAAATAAAAAATTAAATTGTGAATATCGTTTTTTGTAGAATATTTTTTTTTTTTTTGACAAAAATTTTCTATGTCTAAAAGTAAAATGACAAAAAGCTTAACAGCAACAGCGCCACACATAGCACAAAGAGAGTTTGTCACAAACAAAAAAGTTCTATGTACCTACATATACATGAAATGACACATGAGGATACAATTTTTCAAAAATCCTACACACAAAAGGTAATTTAAGTGAAATTTAATGTAGATTCAACTGTGTTATATATACGAGTACGGAGTACGTTCGTAGTAAAATGATATGCAAATTAGATTTCATTACTGTCAGGTTGTTCTATAGTACGTTCTTTTTATGTAGGTAATTGGTATTAATTTTATTCGCCCTGCGACTTACTGTTTTGCGAATTTGACATATTCAATCCTAATCATTATATACACACGTTTTATAAGATGAGCGTATGAATACATCTTTGACAGCTTGCGACCAAGCTTATTTGGCGTTTTAATTTTCTTCACAACATTAAGAGAGAGTCCGTTAGATATTGACTAATTACAAATTCTTTCTAAATCATCATTATGAAGAGAAATATTTCGAGTTAATGAAACCTTTATCTAAGAGACTGTGCTACATATTTTCACATCATCAGCAAATATATGAAAAAATGAATGGTGGATCGAACAAACAACGTAAATTATGTACACAGAGAAAAATAAACGACCAGCAACCGACCCTTGACGACCGCCAGAACAGACAATGAAGAATTCAGAAAAAGGATTGTCATAAAAGACTGCATCGGAGAGAGAATAATTAAAGTACGAAGTTAGTCTGTTAAACATAAATTGGCGATTAACTAAAGCGACGTCTCACCGTGCCCTGATGATATGGCTATGATTGAAATTTACAAAAATACCTTGGGAACTACCAAGTCTCAAGTGGCGTACGTTGCGCCAAAATATCTTACAGTTGGTGACCAAAAAACTTGCGTGGTTTCATTACTTCAACGTTTTTACATACGGTATTGTTTTAAAGTGAATTTTTGGGTTATATTATCAAATTCAAAGTTTTTCGAACGAAATGGATGGAAAGGACATCAGTGACACGCAAAAACCTACTGCCGCTGCTCTCGCACTTATTCAAAAAACCACCAATGCGAAAATCGAGCCTGGAGTGAAAATATCGGAGAGAACAGTACGACGTCACTTGAAAGAAAATCATTTCACATGCAGACGCCCAGCAAAAAAATCTCGTCAAACTCTACGAATGAGATTGGGCCTGGCAGCATCAGAAATTCACAGAATCCGATTGGAATAGAGTGAGTTCCAAATTTAAAAACACCAATTTTGTTTAACTTTGTTCAAACATGAAAAATACTAACCAACTTTATTTTTCAATTTCATAGGTTATATTTAGCGAAGAGTGCCGTGTTATGGAGCTGTATATCACCGACATATTATGGAGCTGTATATCACCAAAGCGTCCTGAGCCAATATATTTTATACAAGGAACGATACGGCAAGACCAATACAAGAAGATTTTGAATGATCTGTACATACCCCATTTGAAATCTTTGCCTCTTCGTCTATTGGTGCACACTTTCCTGCAAGATTAAGCGTTAAGGATGAAACACACCAAGCAGCAGCAGCTAGCATTTAAATTTAAGCTTATTTGCTTATGTATAATGATAAAAAATCATAGTTTGAGTATAAATATATATTGGTATTTCCATTAAAAGAAATTAAGTATTTCGTAATTATAATTGAAAAATTTAAATTTAAAAAAATTATATGGAATGAAGTTGCATCTGTCGCGGCATTCATAGGCCCCATACCCAGCAACTTCAACTTGCTGCTCTATGATGCTACTTATAACCTCGATAAAATTTGCACAATTAAATTTTACTACTAAAACAAAACAATCTGCTTAGTTGCTGCTTCAAAAAATCCCAAAGAAAAAATTTCAACGGGGTTTAATCGAATGATCCTCGTGAACGCCAGGAACTATTATTGCCTGGTCAGTCGCATGTTTGAAGAAAAATGGTCCGATGATACCTCCAACTCAAAATCCGCATGAAACAGTGACATGGTCTGAATGCAATTGCATTTCAACAATCCTTCACGGATTTTCTGATACCCAAATGTGTTAAATTTGACTTGACCATCAAGGCTAAAGCACTGAAAACGCATTGTTTTTCGTCTATCATTTCATTTTTAATAACTCTGACTGTCAGCTGTCACGCTCTCTACAAATGGGATAATTGTGAGCGGGACGCCATATTTTATACACAATTATAATACTGATATTAAATAGTCTATTTGATCAATAGAAGAACTAAGTGAGAAAATACTCCCCCAACGAACAGCGCCGCAAATTGTTGGAAGATGAGATTCAACCATTTTCGAAAAATCTCTAAAACTAAAACTTTGGGTTTTAGTCAAGAAAAAAACGTCTTTTGAGTAAAATCAAAATTACAATCATCAGTGATGACGTAGTCAGCGCGACATCCACTTCTTTATAGAACATGCACTCTAAAAAGTAATTGTAAAATAACACTAAAAATTAATATCTTAGTACCAAGAATTATTTAAAGTTACACGACGACGTGTTATAAAAAATTTGTGAATTGTGAATTATTCAAAAAAGTGGAAAATTACTCATTTATTGTTATTTGTAAGTTAAAAAGTGCAAAACTAAAAAAAAAACTAGATTTTCCTAATATTTGCTTTAAATTTGCGCTAAAGGTGTTTTTTATAAGCTATTTTGTGTGTTTTCATCTAAAAATTGGTTTTCACAACTTATTTGTGGTAATTCACACACAATTTGTTAGTTTTGTTTTTACAGCAACTAAGTTGTGCATTGGTTTTACAAATGTGAATCGAAAACGATCCTATTTAATTATGTTTTCTCTTTCTCAAAATCGATATTCATATTATTTGTTTTTACTTTTTTGCTGCGAGAAAGAGTTGTGGGTAATGAATAGTTTTTTACGATCGTATCGAATTTTAGAACAATCATCAATCTGTTCGTGTTTGTTGTAGTAGAAGCAAGTGTAAAAATAAAAAGTGGAACGAGTAGCTGTGCACGTGTTAATTTTTTTTAATACAAATTAAAATAATTTTATAATAATAATTATTATAGAAAACAGGTAAATAGCTTAAAAAAATATAATATTTAAATGTGGTATATGTAATTTTTCACCTGTTTCCTTAATTGCATACCACAAGCATTTATATTTGCATAGATGCAAAAAAAATACGCAATTCATTTGTTTATTTCGGAAATGCGATAAAAGATTGTCGATTTATAAAACGTGATATGCATTGGTACATTCGCATATACTTAGAAATAAATTTCTATCAAATAAAAAATGTATGCAAGAGATTAATCTAAAGTGTAAGGCTGTAGAATGTGATTTCGAATCAAATAATTTAAAAAAAATCATTTCTCATTTAAATCAACATTTATATTTAAAGTCAATGATTGTGTGTCCTTTTCCTCAGTGCCATAGTATTATCAAAACAAAATCAAACTTGAAAACTCATTTGTTTAGAAAACATAATAAAAGTCTGAAAGAAAATTATAACATTGTGTGTAATGATGCCAGTTGTACGGAAAATAGTACTTACTTAAAAGAGGACAAACTTGACATTGCAAGTGTTAATACCGTGACTACAGAAATAGAAATTTCTTCAAAGAACTGTTTTTCTCATTTGTTTGTTGAATTGAAATCAAAGTTTAAGTTAAGTGAAGCTGGTTTGAAATTTTTAGTCGATGAACTTACAATAATTTTAAACAATAATGTTAATTACAACTCAAAATTAATTTCAAATTTAAAAAAATTAAATTCATCGTTCAAATTAACAAATTACATTAAAAATATGTGGGTGGGACCACAGAAAATTATTTTGGGAAATGATTCTTATCACAAAAGTTGTTTTTTTATTACGTTCCTATTATATGTAGAAACTATAAAGTCTTTAATGACGGACAAAGTTTTTTTAAATTATTTTAATGAAGAAAAATTATCGAAAAATAACTTATATACAGATTATACTGACGGAACAGTATATAAAAGCAATACATTTTTTAATTACGGTAAAAGAAAGAAAGAATTAATATTTTTTCAAGACGCATTTGAAGTATGCAATCCAATCGGTTCTTCTAAAAAGAAACATAAAATAGTAGGAGTTTACATGATGATCGGAAATATTAATAAAAAATACAGGTACTCGATCCATAATATTCAACTGGTCGCTTTATGTAAAGAGAGTTTTATAAAGAATTTTGGTTTTGAAATGTTGTTTAAACCAAACATGCACGATATGCTTATACTAGAGAACGGTTTTGACATTATTGATCCTTATTCTTATAATCCAACTCAATATTATGGAACTTTATATGCAATGTTAGGAGATAATTTAGGGAGTCATCAGATTGGAGGATTTACCGAAAATTTTAGTTCTGGCAAACATTTCTGTAGATATTGTTTTTACAATCGTGAAATGTTAACCAGTTTTAATTTTACCCATTGCGAAACTAGAACAGCAGCAAATTATAGCTTAAATATTGCTGAATTATCTTCTACGGAACAGACATTAGTAAAAGGAATTAAATTTAATTCATGCCTTAATAAACTACAATATTTCCACGTTTGTAACCCAGGCCTTCCTCCTTGTTTAGGCCATGATTTGTTCGAAGGCATAATCCCTTATGACTTAGTGCTAATTGTAAAGTATTTTAATTCCAATTCATACGTTTCTTATGACTATATTAATATGTCTCTTGAATTGTTAAGAAGAAAATTTCAATTACGGTTAAATTTTCCAAAATTTGAGAAAAACACGAAGAAGATTCCTGGCAAATGTAATGAAGTTCAGCATATTTTAATTTTGATGCCGTTAATATTGTTAGGTAAAATAAGAAATCCCGAATGTGAGAAATGGAAATTTTTAAGCACTATGGTAGAAATGATTCGTTTGATATATTCTACTACCATATCTGATAGCAGTTTATGCTTATTATCTCATTATTTAACCGTTTATTTTGAGTATAAAAAAGATTGCTTCCCAAATGAAAAATTAAAACCGAAACACCATTTTATTTGTCACTATCCAGAGCTTATTAGAAAATTTGGTCCTTTAAAAAATTTATGGACTTTACCTTTTGAACAAAAGCATCCCCAAGTAACAATTCGATAGGTAAATTGTCCTAGACAGCAAAACCAGGGCTTTACAACGTCGCGTAATTCGAAAAATTACACAAATTAGTTATAAATGGTAAATAGTTATTTAATAACTTTTGAAAACGTTGTTGCAGTGAAAAAAAATAGCTAATTAGCTTAAGAAGGTTTATAAGACATTGCAGCAGCGATTTTGTTACACACCATAAAGCAACAAAATCGGGACAAAAGCAATTTTGCTGCGATAAGATAAGTAGGTATAAAAGCATTGTAGAAGCGTTATTGCTATGTGCCGCAAAGAAAAATGTCGGGAGGAAAGGATTGTTGCTGTGCTAGTCAAACTGGTTTGGTTGACTGACGACATCTATAATAACCTAGTTTTGACATTTATGGTATATAATCAAATAAGGTGTTGTGTTGTCTTTGTTATACTTGGCGAATATAATGGCGAACAATGATTTGTATACTTATTTTAGAACATCAAAAAAATACAAAACCAACACCACATTTTATAGAAAAGCAAAAGTCACAAACAACCACATGAAAAAAGTAACAGGTATGTCGATCTTCTTAATTTTACGTGCAATGCAAAACCACTGAAATATATTATTTTTTCCGCTAATAGTAATATTAAAGTTGCTGCGTTTACGTCCAATGATTTGGTTCCTCTTTAAGTGGCTTCAAGAGAAACAACAGCAACAATATCACCACATACGCGTGACTTATTAATGTAGATAAACTTTGTAATTAATTTAAATTCATACTGGACTCTTACATGTATATAATAAACAAATTTTTAGATCAAGTTTAACTGCTGCTGCAGAGCGTCTTATTTCATTTCAACCATCTCAGCGTACATTACCTCAATCACAAGCTATCTCAGATTCTGAATGTTATATAAATGATGAAATTGAATCCGAATATTATTTAAATGAAAGCGAAGACGAAGAAGAAGATTTTGTGCAAAAAAATAAAGAGATGGGCAATACATTTTAATATAGCACAAACTGAATTGAAATAGCTTTTATATATTTATAACTACTATTTAAAAAATAAACAATTGAAAAAACTGCCAAGTGAAAGTTTGCTTACAGTTATATTTTAAATCTTTAGACCGCCCAATGTATATCAGGGTTAAATATAAATATTGATGGTATCTCAATTTACAGAAGCTCAAAAATACAGTTGGCCAATTTTTGTTGCAATACATGAAATTGATAATTTTGTTCCAATGGTGGTAGGTCTTTACTGTGAAGATAGTGAGCCTGGTTCAGTTCCTAATTATTTGAAACCTCTTGTAGAGGAACTACAACCACTTTCTAAAAACGGAATTATTTCGGAATTATTTCCCTCTTCGGAAGTAGTTCCTTCTTCCAACCGGTACATACTTTCAGAAGTACGGTTGTATTGTACAGTGGTATGTCAAACTTATAAAAGAAACACTGCTTATTTCAAATCACAATTATTTAACAAATAGCGAAACCGCTTAACACGCAGTGAAAGTATTAGTAAACTAAATATGGATAAAAAACGAAATCGCTTAACTCAAAGCAAAATTACTTACCAAACAGCAAAACTATACGGTTAATAAAGGAAAATTGCTTAACTCAAAGCAAAATGGTTTAAAACACAACCAAAATATTTAACACACAGCAAATTCTATAACTACAACCTTGTTGTTAACCCTCCACCAGGTACAGTGGTTTCAAAATGTTATGAAAATTTGACAGCTCACACGCATAAATAAAATGTAAATAAATATGGCTGAAAATAGAAACGAAATTTGAATTTTTAAGCTTATTTATATATTATATATGTATTTCTCAATATTTTAATGGAAGTGGATTGCAATTTTTTTAATTTAAGCGACAAACAAATATTTAATCCTTTTTTCGGAGGATCAGTTCGCAATCTGTTTCATTTTTAATATTGTCTCAAATAATCCTCTGAATGTAAAGTTTTTCATTATGTAATTTTGTTTAGATTGTAAATACAAATAAAATTTAAACTTAGCTGCACAATGCCAGTTTTTTAATTAAAATCGTGAATTGTAAATTTGTATATATGGTAATTTGTAAACATGGCTAATATAGGGTTAGCGTAAATAATTATTCCATGCAACGTCCATCAGTTATAAAACGCTTAGCACACAGCAAATGCTTTATGATTACTAATTTCCTCATCTAAAAGCTGATTAGTTATTTAAAACGTTTACTATATTTGGGCAGCTTTTTCGTAAATCCTTATTACACTTTAGCTGTTATAATATTAAATTTACCATAAATAATTAAATTCGTTATCTGAAAAGTTATTTAGCTGTTACATATAGTAAAGCCATCTTTTAATTTTTTATTTCTGCGCATAAAAATGGCTGCATCATTTATCTAGTAGAAAAACTTCCACAAAACCCAGTTTATCACATGAAAATATTGTAAAAACACCAATTTCATGCTTTTGGTTAGTTACCAAATGCTTTTTAACAGATTTGAACTTTTTTTCAGAAAAAATAAATTTTTTCAAAATAATTTTTGATTTTGATTTTATTTTTAATGTCAAATAATTTTAGGTCGCGTTTTACTTTTCTGAGCTACTTTTACAAACTGATCGACAAAACTTGTTTGCCACATAGTTTTACGATAAGAAATGATGAGAAAAATCATATTATCCCTGTCAATATTTCATAAATATATAATGACATTTATTATTGAAGTATGAATATGGAAAACATATAAATAAAATGACAATAATATTCACAATAATAGCTCGTTAGTTATTTCTGCCTTTTTGTGTTATTTTGAAACTTATACCCTTAACTATCTATATTGATTTTTAACCAGAGGAAGTGCATCTAAACATGTTTGCTATTATTGCATTACTTTTTCTTATGTAACTACTTTGTGTTAAGTACAGCAAAACTGCAAATATGACGTTTTTGCTATTTGGGAACCGAAGTCACTAAATTAATCTCAATGATGCCTTGAAAGTAATTTACCATTTATAACGAGTTTACTGTCTGACGTTGCTATAACATATTGCCAGGCAAATGACAATTACCATTTTTGCTGGCATTACGTTGACAAACCAACAAATTCATGTTTTTTGTTGTTATTTTAAGAGTTATTATAACTAAAGTGCTGTAAATTTTAGATGGTACAACGTTTTGACAACTCCAAATTGTTACTTATGGGTCAGTTTTTTAAAAATAAGGCAAAATCGTGCAGAAATTTAAAAAATATTACGTTTACACTTGCTAAGGCTCATCAAGATTTTCAAGCACAGTTACATGAACTACGGTTTAAATCTTTTATCATATGTGATCAGGTTGAATATTTTTAAAGTAAATATCCCTAACGAATTTATATTTATAATAGAAAAATTTCATATTTGAATACATTTTATAAAAAAAATGACGCTTTAATTTTTAATTTTGACGAAAACGGGAACGCAGAAATATTAATAGTAAAATCATTTTTTGTAAATAAATCTTATGATAATGCACTTTTTTATGGGAATTTAATGAAAATGTGGTACTCTGAAAATATAATTTTATATAAAAGTTATAATGTTGATAAATCTTATCGTTAAGTTACTATGGAAAATCTTTTAAATGTAAAGCCAATTAATATTTTAAAATTCAATAATAATTTGTTTTATTCGCCTAATTGCACTTACAATTTAGCATAATGTTTATTACGATATCAATGAAATGTTTATATTTAAAATTACTATAACACAAAAAACATGATAAATAAGCTATTTACCATACGCATAATATTATAATAATTACATGAATACAGCAAAATAAAGAACAACGTAAAATGGAAAAATATATGTTCAACATCTTGAACAATGATAGAACAGTACGCAAATTGTTCATTAGTTATCCATTAATCGAAACAATCATTGAAAAAGGTAATAAATATGTCAATAAATATGTTCAACTATTTTCGCCTAATTGCTTGAATACATGATCTTTTAGCGGCATCTTATGGTATCATAGGATCAAAACTGGTCTTAGAAAATAATGGTTGTGACATATGTGAAAGTGATGTATTGGAATACATTATTAAAAATCATCTACACTCAGTATTTCTACTATTAAATGAAAACGACCAATAGATTTCACCTGAGACCACACCAAATTTGGGAAATGAGTTATTTTGATTCTATTTTATTCCTGTTATAAATTGCTTATAAAATGCTTATTAGAGCTATAAAAATTAATTGTAAAATATAATTGTCTTTTAATAAATTTAGTATTGAAAATATCTAAAAGTTGGCAATTCAAGCTCCAAATGAAACTCTATTTTAGACTCAATAAAATGATTGTAAACAGTATAACGACTTTTTTAAGGCAAAACTTTATTTGTATTTTATTTAGCCATCCAAGCCAGTTTTATCTATCATTAATGAGGCCGGTAGCAAAGTACCATTATTCATTGAAGACATTGATGAAGAGTTTGAAGTAACTTACACAGATGACACCCTTTCAATGAGTAGCACTGCATTATCCTCATCATCTAGCACTAACTCGGAATGCAGAAAACTGTTTACAAATTTTCAATTACCCTGGAATAAAATGCCTCATGATGTTAATGAGATACTAAAAAATAAAACTAAACTTGGGAAATGTTTAAATATCATGGCAAACATTATTGTTGACGAACTGCGAGCATCTTCGTTTTACATCCCTATGGGCATTTTTCGCAATGTTTTGAGCTACTACAAGCGGCAGAAATGTATCCAGACTCAATTATTGAGAAAGACAACGAGGGAAAATATATTACAACTGGGCCATTAGCATTGATTCAAAAAATGCGAAATCGTAACAACACCCTAAACAGAGAGCCTAACCCCAGCTCAAATGGCTTTTCGATCCACATAAAAAATAAAAAGAAAACTAATGTTCTAAAATCCACTTGTACCAAGTGGCAGCCTTCCGAAAATGACGAAAACGCCTATTCTGCTTCTACGATTCAATACAAAAAACAAGTTTTACAAGATTTACATAGAAGAGGCACAGTTACATCTAAGGAACGACAAAAAATTGAAAGTTTCATGAGGGATTGTTTCAATACACAAAGATTATTTTTAAATAATACGTAGGAAATTCCAGCGATAGCAGAAGTTTTACGTGAACGGCCTTATTTATTCGACGCCACTATTTTAATACAACATTTTAAACAACTAATGAATATTGATTTAGATATTTTTCGCAGTAACTTCGATGCGGGGCTAAACAAAATTGTAAATTTCTTACAAAACCTTAGTTATTTTAGAGCAGAAAAAATCGAGTTTACCGCTATATATGTTATTAAATATGTATCCAGATATTTTAAGGAAGATATAAACTATCTTCTAAAAGAATTTGCTGTAAGTAGAACTTTTATATGGCTGGATTAGATGAAAATATAAAATCATATTTATGTATAAACATATTTTATTTTTATTTATAGTTTGGAACCACATTAGATGAAGTTTCGGGCGAAATTCCGAATAATACACCTTGGGCAGCTATAATCAGTAAGAATTAATTATAATAAATGTTAATTTTTAGATCTTAATTGGATGTTTATTGTTAAGGAGCCCTTAGTATGTCAGTGAAAATATTAGTTTTAGACATACGGTCGTTATTTGAAAACCTATTTGGTGTGATATAAAAATGTCGGCCCTATACTATAAAAAATAATATAAAAAGTATAGTATATAAAAACCATCTTAGTTGAAATTTGATCGTACTCAAACCTATAAATTGAATTTATTTTTTGAGGGCTTCAAATGATAGCAAACCGACGAATAAAATTCTTATGGTCCGCTTTTTAATATAACAGTTTTAAGAAATGTTCCATTATTTCGAATGATAACGAAGAGCTAACAAGGCTGAAACAAAGCCCAGTTAACCTTAAAACTCAATGAATATCTTCAGCAATTTTAGTTAATTGTGCTTTCACTAAAACAGTATATGGACTGGTGTTTTAGAGAATCCTTCACGAAAGTTACTACATATAATTTTCACGTCGTTAAATATTTATGTTGCGGCACTACTAGACCTTCTTTTTTTTAACAGAAACACATTTTACCTCACAGCATTGATTTTTAATTTTCGAAACCAATAAATTTGCTATTATTTTCGAAGCGGTTTATAAGACAGGTAGATCACTATAAAGCATTAAAATTTAATCTCGTGCCTACTTTTTATAACATTCGCATATCCTAGGCACATTGTATAAATGATTTAACGAATAAAATATTGTTGTAGTAATTGTTAAGCAGCCAAACCAACTTTTGTTATAAATTAAAAGTTTGATAAACTTATTTTTAATCCTAATTATAGAGTCCGTGGACCCAAAGGCAGATGCGATTTTACTGTACGTTTTTGTTGAAAAAAAACTGAAGTAATTCATCAGCAGTCGGGTAGTATTATTACAGTCCTTCAATATATTGTCAGCTTCTACTACGTGCTAAAAATTATGTATCCGAAGGAGATATCGCAAACCATGGAGTTTTTCGTAAGATTTTACCTTAAACACTACCCGGAAGCAGTTAGAGGAGCCAAGAAAACAAGTAGTAATATAAATAAATTAATACTTTAATTAATTAATTAAATTCTTAAAATAGACAAAATCATATTTTTTGTAATTATTATTATACAAATGTGTATGTTATATATATATGGAGATTTATTTTTTAATTTTAGTTTAGTTTTAAAATTATAATTTATAATTTTTAATTTTAATTTCGACTAAATGAAATGAATTCTAGTTACTTGAATGAAATTTTCGCATTTTAATTATAATTTCTAATCCCTTTCGTCTGTTAATTATGATCCCAAAGTGTGATTTTCAACATTTTCGACTATTCTTATAATGGAAAAAATTGTAAAATACATGAATTTTACAACAAATTCGCACTGTTATTGTCAATTTATCAATTTTAACGTATGTGATTTTCTGTTTTTTTCACACTTTATTTGTGATTATTTACTAAATTAAATTTGATTTTACCTAAATACATATAAAGAATTATTGGCATCCTTGTAAAGTATTATTTTAACTTTAAAACTTCTATTTCACACTAATAAAATGCGATTTCCCACGTTTAAATTGTACGTATGTAAAAGTGAATCACACAGCTGTAGTGCAATTATTTTTAAATCACACAACGATGATAATTTACTACAATAAATGCTGGAAACAGATAACCTCTATTAATTGTAGTGAAATTCAACAAAAATTTTTTAGAGTGTGGATATCAACCGATTACTGTTACAACTGAAGAGAAAGAGGATAATGATGATCACTACATAAAATTATATTGATCACTATAGAGCCTTCAATCATCGTCATTCTGGTTTAAGAATTTTTTAAAATTACTGCCAGCTGATCCTCCTTCCAATAAAAAATATACAACTTTGCATGTTAAGTTCTTCTCTTAAAGAAATATTAAAATTGTCTCTGGTTCTCTTGGTGACATGTTACGTAAGAAGTGAGGGTATTTTGAGAAATCACAGTTGGTTTGCAAGGAATATCACACATTCATTCGGTGCCACATTTTAAGATAATCAATCGATATAAAATATCATTCCATCATACCCATCCAGAAAAATTTGCGGAACGAAGGTTCTGATAGTTACTGAACCTAACTGTCTCGCAGAGCACTGCCTATGCGCAGAAACGACAACGGCTGCGAAGATTCTGATTAGATTTACAAATAATATACAGTATCCTCGGATGATATTAAAGTATTTATGGGCACTCAGACGGCAAGTTGAAAGACTCAGATAATCTTCTATTAGAAAAGACATTAATCTGACACTTATCTCGTAATGGGGTCTCTAGACCTCTAACGAGTATAACGCCAATGAAATTAACGTCTCGGAAAGAGGTACAGGCCATTGAAAGTTATAGATATAGATGTACACAACCACATTGTGATATAACAAAGTTAGTTATGTCAAATCTGAGCTTGGAGCGATCCAAAAATTAAAAATGCTTTGGTAAATACGTTTGGCAAATAGCCATATCTAACCCAATCTAAGCTCCATAGGAATCCAGTTTAATTTTATCCACATATAATTTTCCAGAGAAATTGAAGTGGTAAAATTAAAGCTACTTAAACAATTTGAAAATTGCCACCGACCATTTAGTAAATATAAATAGAATCTAGGTACCGAGAATAAACTTTCAAATCAAAAACATATTACTTCATTCCATTTATTTATTTTCTATATTCGAAACATTATTTTATCATAAAACGCGCAGCTCAGAATATGGGTAAACCAAAATCAAACTCACCTCCATCTACTAAAACAATAAAACATCAAGTACCTAGAGTTAAACGAGATCATTATATGGATTTTGTTAAAAGTATTCGTTCAAAACAAATTGGCAACAAATTCAATCAAGTTTTTAAGGAGGCGGATGAGACATGGCACCGCCATACAAAAGAAGTAAAATCGAAGCGTAAAGCTGCTTTGGATATACTCAAACGTAAATTAATGACACGACGTATGAACGTCATAAAAATTGATAAGGCCATTTTACTTATTAAATAAGTATTCCTCAAGACCGTTTTTAATGTACGCGCTGATTATTCGTCAGACTGAATTTTAACAATATAAAAATGTGTTATTAAATTTATTATTGTCTCGAGTACGCGCCTTAGCAGCAATATTAATAAATTAATTTATTTGATTGAAACTTTTTTGTGTACCTGCAGAGCTTTTTGAATATAAATTATTATTTCGTAGGCAGTTACACGCACGACCTCTACACATCGCTCGATATGCGAGATGGAAAAAAAAACACTCAGCAAAATTATTCGCAGAACTAATTTTACTGTAATGTCGCTGTTGTTAAATTTTTTGGTAATTTTTTTTTTGGAGGTGAAATACTCTACACTCTTAAAATTTTACGATGCTTTTTCTGTTTACTTTACAGTGTTTTCTTTATTATGATTTGTTATAGTAAAAAAGTTTCCTTTTCTTTTTATAACTTTATCTTCTCCCGCGTATATTTCGGTAAGAAAGCAAATATTTTGTTAAAGCTTTATAAAAATATCGTGTATTATACATCATGTGTATTTAGTAGTGGCGGAAAATATGATACTGTACGATACTATAAGACATAGCGTAAAAAAGTATATTTTAACGCGGAGCTTTTTAAGTTTTCGTGTTTCGGTTATTTATATTTTTATATTATACTTTTAATATTTAACGTTAACAAACTAGTTTTTGTACTTGCTGTTTGGTTTGTGTAACGTTTTATACATCTTTCATTTTTTATTTTTGGTTATTAAGAAATAACTTTTAATAAATTATTTATATTTATTTTTCGGCAAAGTTTGTTTTATATTTTTATGAAAAGCTCCATATTACTTTGCTTTGCGGTTTATATGTTTTGCCAGTGTACGCGAACGAAAAATTTAACCTTTATTATTATTGGTGGCATAATTTAATGTTTCGGTGCTGAAAATATATATGTATAAATAGAAAAGTAGATTTTATCTTATTTTGAATTTTAAAACCGATGTGTTAAAAACTATTTAATATGAGAGATTGTTAATGATCCGATATAAACAAGCTTGTTTTGCCGATAAACATTTTTAAACAATTTTAATTTCACCTAAATGTTGAATATTAAGCTATCGATCCCGATAATATAAAATAATTCAGCTTGCACGTATCAAATGATTTGTCAAGATACAATCAAATGATTCATAAAGCAGTAGAACCAAGCCATTTTCTAGGTATGATACATCATCGGACATCCATAAAGGTGAATCATACACATTTTTCACTAAATCATATTGAGTCTCTCCATCGAAGTTAGTACCAAGTCGAAATCAAAATTTTCAAAATCCAATAAACTTCGTTAAATACGCAATCAACGAGTAGGATTTGAAAATAGTTTTTTTTGAGTTTCAATAAAGTTTTCTGATGGTGACATGTTCTTCCATCTTATTTTCGATAAGTTAATCGAAGTTTACCTCTCGTTTTTCTAGAATAAAATTGTCAACAGTTTCGTTTATCAATCAGTTACTATTACAATCTACTGGAATAAATTTTAACATTTTCTCTTTCTTAAATTTCATTCAAGAATCGAAAACAAATAATTTTTCGATAGAAATAGTGTAGAAATATCACAAAGTTTTAATCAAGTAGGCTGATTATCGAAATGTGAAATAGTAACAGTGTCAATTTTTTAGGCATTTTTGTTAAAACAAATGATATATGGTTTCGGTTTACCGTCTGTCCATCTGTCCGTCTGTGTCTAGGATAACTTGAGAACGTATAAAGATATCAACTTAATTTTTTCACTAAACGTTCAAGCAATTCATGGGAAAGTGCCCTATTGATTTGGATATTTCTGTGTTCAGGGTGTTTGGAGATACGTATGGTTTTGTTAAAATTGATAGATTTTTTTTTTATTTTCTATTCTAATTGGTTTCATAGAGCAGGTGAATGTGGAATAAAAATATATCTCGTGCGGATGTGGGTTTGTGTGGATGGTGTGGTTATGGGGGTGGTAGGAGTGGTGGTATGAGGGTGGAGAAGGCGGATGGGATGAGGTGATTTGAGTTTGGTGTGGGAATTGGAATTTGATGGATGAGGGTTTGTGTGGCGTGTGTCTGGGAGTGGGGATGAACGTGGTGTTGATACGGATAGTGCGGTTAAGGTAGTGCAGTTGAGATGGGTTTTAGTGGTTGGATAGTGGATGGGGGGTGGTAATAATTTTTAGGTGTGACGGTTTGCGATTGATTGGGGTCAGTTGAGTTTTGGTGGATTCAGGTCGGTTGGGCTGGGTGTAAGGGGGTTAGGTGGGTCTAGGTGGATGTGGGTGGGCGTGATATTTTAAATACGCAAATCACACATCACATCTTTATAGACAACAGAAATGCTTATAGAGTTCGGTTCCGAACCTTTCCCGTCTATTTATACTTTCTTTTGATCTTTTATGAAACTTTATATTATATACAGCCTAATAATTACATAATATTATATACATACCTAATCTGGTGAAATTTGGGTAACAAATCATTCAACAATCGTACAATAATGACGCATAATTTTTTCCAAAAAATGAAAATAAAATATGGAGAATTTTTAGTCAACTATATGAAGAAGCTTTTCAAATTTCAGTTAAAATTGGTAAAAGCCCTTAATAGAAAAATGTTTCTTTTGAGATGCCGTAAACAAAAAGTTTATCCAAATAACAGAAAACTTAAACATGTGTACAACATCAATCAAAATGTGTTTAAACGCCATGAAAATCGGTTTATTTTTGCTGTCATAAACCAAGAATATGCAGAAACCTTTTTGAGAATAAATAAGTTCAGCAAAATTATTGATCAGCAATTGCAGATCATCAAAAACATCATGTCGGCATATTTTTTAAAAAATTCAAAATTAATTTAGAAAAAAGTTTCCAAACCAGGTATGAATTAAGGATTTAAACATTAAAAAATTTAATAAAATTATATTTGTATTAGATTTTGATAACCGTATTGACCATATAAATGTATGTAGATGGTAATGCTGGTAATTTTGAAAATAGTCATTTGGAGTGTGACAATAAATGGTTGGGCAATTTAACTGATGTGGAAATTCCTAATAGAGCAGTTGAAGTTCTAAAATTACGTGAACAATTTTGTCCACCAATAAACAATACATTAGTTCCTTTCAAACAAATTATAGCCAACGTAGAAGGTACTTTGTTAGTAACTTCACAGAAAGTTTACAATAACAGAGACAGAATTTCTTAAAGATTTTTCTTATACAAAAAGTTTCATAAAAGATCACGCTGAATTAATAATAATAAGAGCTGATAAGGGTAATACAACTGTTATAGAGTATAAAAGTAACTACATCAAAAAGATTTCGTCTATGTTAGAAGATAATAGTACATATCAAGTAATTTTAAAAGATACAACTTCTTCAGTTCAAAGAAAGTTGAATGAAATGGTTAGTTCTTGGTTTGCCTACAATACATAAAGAAGGGGTTCCTTATAGGCCAATAGTTAGTTCTATTGGTACTCCGTTATAGAATCTTTCAGGTTTTCTCTCAAAAAATTTTAATAAAAATTGTAGGGCAGTCATGTACTGTTGTAAAAAATTCAATTTCTTTTAAAGATAAAATTAAAACTATTATACTTCCTAATGGCTACACAATTTTATCGTTAGATGTGGTTTCTTTATTTACCAATGTGATTTAGGTGTTAAACTTATAAATGACAGGTGGCTGGAAATTCAAGAGAATTCTAATACTAAACTAAACAAAGCCGAGTACATTATACTCGTAGCTATGAAATTGGTTTTAAATAACTGTGAATTTTGTTTTGATAATCAAATATATAGACAACTTTTTGGTTCTCCGATGGGATCACCAACTAGTCCTGCTGTAGCGGACCTAGTTATGGAATATATTTAGAGTAGTGTTTTGGGTTCTTATAATTTCACACCTGCATTTTTCTTTAGATATGTTGATGACATTATAACTGCTATTCCAGTTGATCAAATTAACAATTTTTTTGTTGCATTTAATTCATTTAATGACAAAATTAAATTTACACTGGAATTAGAATCTAATAATAGTTTACCTTTTTTAGATTTACTTGTAATACACAACAATGATGGTTCCCTTTCGACAGATTGGTATCATAAAAAAACTTGGTCAGGAAGATATCTAAATTTTAATTCTTCCTTTAGCATATAAACGTAATATGGTTAAATTATTATCTCAGAAAATTATACAACTGTCTGACCCAATTTTTAATTTTGACAATTTTAGACTTTAAAAAAATGTTCTTATCAAAAATAACTATCCAAATTCATTCATTAAACCTATAATAAATTCTGTTTATCCAAATTCACAAATAAATTTTGACCAATCTGACGAAATACCAGCATTAAATAATACAACCAAAAAATATATTTCGATTCCTTATGTTAAATCCCTGTTTGAAAATGTCAGTTATTGTTTAAATAAATTTAATATCAAAATTTTTGGTAAATCACATAAGAATCTTGGAATTTCTATTTTTTTCACCTTTAAAAGATAAAACAGCCTTAAGTGATGACAGAAACGTTGTTTATAAAGTAATTTGTGAATGTGACAAAATTTATATTGGGCAAACTACACAATTGGTATGAGTATTAGATTTAAACAACATAAAAAACATGCCCAAAAACTTAACCCATTAAAACCCGAACTACGGTCTTATGGCCCGATTTCTCTAAAAATCACAATTCAGGTATATTTCAAGTAGAAAAATGTAGTTGTGGGAAAAAATCCAAAAAGTCATGTCAATGGGGCTCTGGAGCTGGTATGATATTATCATACAATGGGCAGAAACAGAATATTTTATTTATATTGTTTCACCTTTTTTATTTATTTATTTCTGTTTCTAATGATAAATTTAACAAATAATAATATAAATAAAACATATTAAAATTCATTTAAAATTTAAAAAATAAGAATTTTTAACACAATAAGTAAGTATTTGAAAAACCTCTTAAAAAATTTGGAACGGGGTTTACGTAGAAGATTCTCTGCAAGTATTAAGCTTACCAAATCTCTTGTAAGTTATAAGAATGGGACTTTTTAAAACGTGAACGCCATAGAACGTTGTATGATATACCATATACCATCGAAAATATATCACTATAATTCCTTTAATTACGAGTTATAATTTTTATATTCTTTATAATTAAATTAATTAGAAAATCCTTTTTGTAAAAAAATTACATAACACACAATAAAAGTTAATGATACGACTAATTTTTTATAAAGTCTCTACTTTTCAACGACGATCCATTTTGTCCTTAATGCACATCGATCAAAGTACAACTAAACGTTTTTTATCCGTAAGGTTTTAAATTATTTTACAAGTATACACGGTATGAAATCAAAGGGCCGAATGTCGAAGGGCCGAATTTCAAAGGGCCGAATTTGTCGAAGGGCCGAATGTCGAAGAGCCGAATTTCAAAGGGCCAAATGAGTCGAAGGGCCGAATGACGAAGGACCGAATGTCGAAGGGCCGAATGTGTCGAAGGGCTGAATGTGTCGAAGGGCCGAATCTCAAAGGGCCGAATGTTGAAGGGCCGAAGGGGTCGAAGGGCCGAATGGGTCGAAGGGCCGATTTTTTTTTGATTTTTTTTATTTAATTTAATTATTTTTTTTATTTTTTGTACCATATACCTATTAACAGAAAGCTGACAAATAGGACCAGCGACATGGTTGCGCATGCTAAAATTTTCCTTCACCAAAATGTATCGCTTTATGTTTAATAAAAAAAAAAAAAAAATTACAAAATATTCTATAAAAAAAAAAAATATGAAAAATAAAAATATATAAAAATATTCTCTCTCTCTCTCTGGCACTATATCCCATCAAGGGATTTGGCCGCCTCACATGAGGTTTCATAATCATATTTTCATTTCGGATAATGAGTGATTAATTCATTGATCCTAAACCAACCGTGAAATTTTTTCCTTGTCACCACCGGGAATCGAACCCAGGACCTCCGGTCGCTGGAGCAAGTATGCTAACCACTTTGCCACCGGGGCGGCAATAAAAATATTCTAATATTCTTAAAATATTTTATTTTGTTATTAAACAACAAATTTAAAAAATTATATTTCTAAAAACAAAAAAAAATTCGGCCCTTCGACCCATTCGGCCCTTCGACACATTCGGCCCTTCGACCCATTCGGCCCTTCGACATTCGGCCCTTCGACACATTCGGCCCTTCGACACATTCGGCCCTTCGACATTCGGCCCTTCGACATTCGGCCCTTCGACACATTCGGCCCTTCAACACATTCGGCCCTTCGACATTCGGCTCTTCGACATTCGGCTTCTCGACATTCGGCCCTTCGACATTCGGCCCTTTGTACCTATTCCGTATACACCATCCTCAACCACTTAAGATAAAAAACAAAAAAATTATATTTGTGGTATTCAAGAGAGAAGATGTTAAGAAAGTAGTGATTTGCGTATGACATCGGCCATTAATAGGTTAAACTTAAAAATGTTAGTCGCGAAAGTACTAGTACTTTATCGGTTCATTTGTTTGAAACTAACCATAATGTGTTTCTGGACAATGTTCAAATTTTGGAAAATGAGTCTAATTGTTCTATTAGACGTGTCTTGGAAATGGTACATACAAAGCGTACGGCAAATAACATCAACAAACAATCTGATTGCACTTATTTACAAAACACGTACAATCATTTTTTATAATTTTGAGGTTGATGTTATTTTAACAAATTTATTTTATTATAAATCTGTATCTTTTTATGCATTTTTTTTTAAAATTATCTACGTCATCTTTTTACCTATATCTACGTTTTTGTATACATCTACAATTTATGGTTTTCATATTCGAGTTGTTAATTTTTATATGCATTTTATAAATACAATTTCTACGTTTATGAGCCTTAATTATATCAATACTGCTTTTGTATATTTAAAATATTGTTTCTATTGGTTTTCTAAATAATTTATATTTAAACATTTTCTGTAAGTTTTGTTTATGTTGAATTTTAATTCATATTTGTAAATTTTATTTTTTGTTAAAAATTATAGAAATATATCGCCCTAAAGACGAACAAGATTTTTCTTCGATTCGTCGGCATAAGAAAATAATTTTTTTTCATTAAACCCATAGGCTTTATTCCAGCAAATATAATTATAAAGTTTAGTTAACTATAACTATTAACGATAACTGTTAACTGTAGCCATATTCTATAATTTAATATTTTCAATAATATTATGTGGATTTCAACTAGCCATAAAAAAACGTGAGTTGCTTGAAATTGTGGCGTAAGTGTAGATGACATCGCCGAAATCGGGTTAGATCAATATTTTTTAAAAAAAATTCTTTATACGATTGTGTAAATATCAGCCATAAATTTCGGAAAAATCACCACATTTTCCTAGAAAATTTTCAGTTTTTCAAAAAAATATTTTTGTCAAAAATTAAAAATCTATACGGTTTTTATTTATCAAATTTTTGAATTACACTATCATGAAACAGATAATCGCACGAATCTGTGTTCAATAAATGTGTTCTGAGTGAGCACAGAAAATTAATGAGACAAATTGTATATTATTAATTTTTTTTTATTGAAATGAATATTAATAATTTATTTGTCCACCTTTGGCCTTAATGACATCTTACACACGGTTGGCATCGAATAAATTAAATATTGGTAATTTTCTGTTATTTGTGGATTCCGGAATCAAACCTCGATAACAGCTTGTAATGGAACGTTTCGGAGCGTGACCTCGTCCAACATCCTTCACGCCCGTTGACAGACATGTTAGCGTCACCAGTCTTTCATGTTTTTCATATATCGTCGGTTTTCTGCAATAGCGACACAACTCAAAATTTTTAATTTTTCAGTAGAGCGATTTGAAAAAATCACTCAAAATTGTTTGTAAAAAGGACGTTTTTCAAAAGTAAATAAAAATATATTCTGATTAATAAAATAATTAATTTTCTATTCCTACATCTTCAATCGGATCTTAATTTTTATAATTCTTTAATAATTTGCCAATTTTCTTAGGATAGGTTCCAATATCGTAAACTGTTAATTGCTTTAGCGAATTGAGTCATTTTTTATATGGAATTTCAACTAATTTGCTCGAAATAACTATATAAGAGAGTATGTTTTGATACTAAATAATAAAAATATGAATTATTGGGTATCGTTTGATTCGAATATCTTAGATACGAGTGAATTTTGAGTTGTGTCACTATTGCAGAAAACCGACGATATATTTTTTCTCAATTTTTTGCTTATGAATTTGTTCCTTATAAAAGGTTTTCCTTGAGAGTAAGTACTTTAAACGTTTTTGTTTTAAGTATATTTTAGGTTTGAAATTGTTTTTCGTTTGAGCGTATTTTTAAATGAAGTTTAAATTTGCTTCGAGTGCATTTTTGTTTTGAGTCTTTTTTGCTTTGAGTTATTTTGCTATGAGTATTTATCTTTAGAGATTTTTGCTTCAGGGGTTCTTGCTATAAGTGAATATTGGCTTATGGATTTTTGCTTTGAGTATATTTTTATATGAATACTTTTTTCAGTGATTTTGCTATGAGTGAGTTATTTTATGTTTTGATTGACTTAGATTAAACTGTACTCTTGTTTTGAAGTGATTTGTTTTATATTTTAGTTTTATTTAAGTGTGAGGCATTGTGTTGCAAGTCTTTACTATGACTGTTTTACTTATTTTGTCGTGTTATTGCTTTTGTAGTTGTTAGCTTCTAGTGTGTGTATATTGATGTGAGCGCTTCTGTTCAGTTTATTTTTACTTGAGTAAATTTGTACTTTGAGTGTATTTTTTATTTGAGTGTCATTTTTGCTTTTGTTTTTGTTGTGTATTTTAACTCTAAACGTATTGTTTTAACATTTAAGATTAGTTTTTTGGCCTTATCGGACAAAATATTTTTTTAATGGCTCCCACACAATGTTTTACGACTATTTAAGTCGCAGAAAAACAAAAGAGGCCAACTACTCCCAATATTTGTTCCACAAAGTAGAAAATATACTCCCTCCCACCTTCTACTTTGCGGTAGAAATATTGTGAGTAGATGGCCTCTTTTGTTTCTCTGCGACTTAAATAGTCGTAAAACATTGAGTGGGAGACATGTTAGCCAAGAATGTGTTTACTATGATGCGTTTTCAGTATGAGTGTTTTTACAATTTGTTTTGCTATGAGTATGTACAAAACCCAGTTTGGCTTTATCTTTTTATTTCCGTGAGACTCGAAAATATTTTTAGGTTTATGTTGTTATGAGTCTTTACTGTTCGTCTTGCTTGTGTAAAAAATGTTTATGGAAACTCTGAGACCACCAAACCTTGTTGAAAGATAAAGTTCGAAAGCAAAATTCCCAGAAAATAAATAATCAACAATTGATTTTATCTAACAATGATTTCTTTCAATTATAATAGGTGAAATCCATTGTATAGAGACTTAAAAAACCTGCTCGCTTCTAAAACATTGAATTGGACAAATTCTTTATTTTCAACCGATTCTTGAATTTAACGATAGTTTCCACATTATTACAATTCGCTACATTATTTAAAATTTATTATTGTTAAGAAATTATTCCGAATGAATCTAATTGGTATTAAAGATTGGTCGTGGACGAAACGATTCTCTATAGTTACCTGTTATGTAGGTATTTCTAGGAAATTAGCCAAAACTCTATATTCAAAATAATACAATTCGCCAAAGAAATTAACATTTTAAGATACATATTGGAAACTATTCTAAAAAAACTGCAAAATATTAAAGACCTACTTTTGAAAAACGCGATTTTTACAAACATTTTTGAGTGATATTTTCAAATCGCTCTACTGAATAATTAAAAATTTTGGTTTATGTGTCACTATTGCAGCAAATGAGAGATTTGTCAGAATAATTCTAAAAACTACTTTTACAAACTAAAGATATTAGAAATTGGCTTTGCTCGTTTTAGGATTGCCATCGAATCCACTATTGGTGAAATAAAAGCGATAATAAATACGACTATAAAATAAGTAAATTCTTTTCATGTATAGAGCTTTTAACATACTAGTTCATACTTTTTGTTCATTTACTGCAGTTTTTTTGTTTTACTAGCTATAGTACTAAATCAACATATTTTGATTTCTCTATACAATTTTAAGTAAGATGTCTAAGGGCTAAATAATAATGCTTACGTTAGTTTCAAAATCAATGAAATTTCGATCGGTTGGTGTACCCGATGTTTTATAATATTTTCGAACAATTACAAAAAAAATGTTTGTAGCATATGATCAGCAGCAAATTTTATTTCTAATTTTCCATGTTCACCTTAATATGGTAACAAATATAAAAAAGTTTTGTTTTCATTTTTTTCCCTAAATTTGTTACTGCTTTAGGGGTTTTTAATATTTATGTATATTAAATCTATTTATTTATCTTTACTCCCCGTATACTCGTACAGTAACCACCATACCAATAATATCTCCCATGTGAACATATTTCATTTATATTATGAAACAACCAGTATTCTCTGTATACAAGTATTTCTAAATTCAAATGTGTATAAAAAAAAAAAAATTCTGTAACTGCTCATTTAAAAAATAAAAATAAATTTATTGTTGTCTACCTAATTAAGACGTGTAATTACTTACTTTTTTCACTGTTTCGAGCATTTCATACATTATAATGTAACCTAACCAATTATAAAATGTGCCGTAGGGTAAAATTCAACTTTTGATAACAAGTAAAACACTTTAAGTATTTAATACATATGTGTAAGTGTGTATGGCTGTGTTTACGTATTCCATGTGCACCTAATTTCTCTTATGTACACCGTTTCTGGTACTCGTTCAAATACTACTATTACTGTCGTATATTCATTGTTTCCAACTTTGGGTGCAGAGTTTCCGTAATTGGTTGTGTTTTGAATTTGTTCTTACTAGTGCTTTGTGAACAGCGATTTTATATCGTCGGTTTGGTGCAATAGTGACAAAACTCAAATTTCACTCATTTTTAAGATATTCGAATCAAACGATATCCAATAATTCATTTTTTTATTATTTTGTATCATTCAACGCCACACAATCGGTTGAAAATGGGCAGCGAACAGGGCGAAAAGCAAGCTTTCACATACCGAGTGAGCAAAATATTTTAGATTTGGTGATAGAAAATCCAAAAACAAGCGCTCCAAAACTAGCTTCAGAAGTAGAGAAGATATACTTAGTAAAGCTACACCTCCGTGAAGCTAGCCCGAATTTTCAGCCCGAAATTTTAATTTTTTACGTATGGCAATACAACTTCTGTCATGACACAAAATATAAGCAAATTATAACTATAAAGTAAATTTGTGTCACACTCAAATTATAACTATTAATTAATTGTGTATTAAATAAATATCGAACTAATCGTGGCTTCTAAATTTTGATAAAATAATAAAAAAAATATTACAGGTGAAACATCAAATTAAAAAAATTATTAGGTTAAGTTTTCAAAAAAAATTTCATTGGAATTATGGGAACTAAATTCAGCTTGAGAAAACCTTTATCGGATATTAATTGGAGTAAATTCTATTATATCTCGCCTTATAAAGGATTCACGAGCACTTGACCTATGTATATCACAATTGCTAAAGATTTGGATTAATCTAGATATAGTCGTTTGAATATCGCCTTACAAAAGATTCACAACCACTTCACTTATAAAAAAGGATTCGTTAAAATCTTGGCTACAAAACTAGAATATTTCCTGAAACATCTTTCAGGATATAGTCGTTTGAATCTCTACTCACAGGCGATTCACGAGCACTTGGCATATACCACCGGATTCGTTGAAGTTTTGACTACAAACTGAGAGATTTGTAGAAAAATTCTATCTGGAATTGTCTAGATATAGTCGTTTGAATCTCTACTCACATTCGATTCACGAGCACTTGGCATATACCACCGGATTCGTTGAAGTTTTGACTACAAACTGAGAGGTTTGTAGAAAAATTCTATCTGGAATTGTCTAGATATAGTCGTTTGAATCTCTACTCACAGGCGATTCACGAGCACTTGGCATATACCACCGGATTCGTTGAAGTTTTGACTACAAACCGAGAGGTTTGTAGAAAAATTCTATCTGGAATTGTCTAGATATAGTCGTTTGAATCTCTACTCACAGGCGATTCACGAGCACTTGGCATATACCACCGGATTCGTTGAAGTTTTGACTACAAACTGAGAGATTTGTAGAAAAATTCTATCTGGAACTATCTAGATATAGTCGTTTGAATCTCTACTCACAGGCGATTCACGAGCACTTGGCATATACCACCGGATTCGTTGAAGTTTTGACTACAAACTGCGAGATTTGTAGAAAAATTCTATCTGGAATTATCTAGATATAGTCGTTTGAATCTCTACTCACAGGCGATTCACGAGCACTTGGCATATACCACCGGATTCGTTGAACTTTTGACTACAAACTGAGAGATTTGTAGAAAAATTCTATCTGGAACTATCTAGATATAGTCGTTTGAATCTCTACTCACAGGCGATTCACGAGCACTTGGCATATACCACCGGATTTGTTGAAGTTTTGACTACAAACTGCGAGATTTGTAGAAAAATTCTATCTGGAATTATCTAGATATAGTCGTTTGAATCTCTACTTACAGGCGATTCACGAGCACTTGGCATATTCCACCGGATTCGTAGTAGCTTTGACTACAAACTGAGAGATTTGTAGAAAAATTCTATCTGGAATTATCTAGATATAGTCGTTTGAATCTCTACTCACAGGCGATTCACGAGCACTTGGCATATACCACCGGATTTGTTGAATTTTTGACTACAAACTGCGAGATTTGTAGAAAAATTCTATCTGGAATTATCTAGATATAGTCGTTTGAATCTCTACTCACAGGCGATTCACGAGAACTTGGCATATAGCACCGGATTCGTTGAAGTTTTGACTACAAACTGAGAGATTTGTAGAAAAATTCTATCTGGAACTATCTAGATATAGTCGTTTGAATCTCTACTCACAGGCGATTCACGAGCACTTGGCATATACCACCGGATTCGTTGAAGTTTTGACTACAAACTGAGAGATTTGTAGAAAAATTCTATCTGGAATTATCTAGATATAGTCGTTTGAATCTCTACTCACAGGCGATTCACGAGCACTTGGCATATACCACCGGATTTGTTGAATTTTTGACTACAAACTGCGAGATTTGTAGAAAAATTCTATCTGGAATTATCTAGATATAGTCGTTTGAATCTCTACTCACAGGCGATTCACGAGCACTTGGCATATACCACCGGATTCGTTGAAGTTTTGACTACAAACTGAGAGATTTGTAGAAAAATTCTATCTGGAACTATCTAGATATAGTCGTTTGAATCTCTACTCAAAAGCGATTCACGAGCACTTGGCATATACCACCGGATTCGTTGAAGTTTTGACTACAAACTGAGAGATTTGTAGAAAAATTCTATCTGGAATTATCTAGATATAGTCGTTTGAATCTCTACTTACAGGCGATTCACGAGCACTTGGCATATACCACCGGATTTGTTGAAGTTTTGACTACAAACTGCGAGATTTGTAGAAAAATTCTATCTGGAATTATCTAGATATAGTCGTTTGAATCTCTACTTACAGGCGATTCACGAGCACTTGGCATATACCACCGGATTTGTTGAAGTTTTGACTACAAACTGCGAGATTTGTAGAAAAATTCTATCTGGAATTATCTAGATATAGTCGTTTGAATCTCTACTCACAGGCGATTCACGAGCACTTGGCATATACCACCGGATTTGTTGAAGTTTTGACTACAAACTGAGAGATTTGTAGAAAAATTCTATCTGGAATTGTCTAGATATAGTCGTTTGAATCTCTACTCACAGGCGATTCACGAGCACTTGGCATATACCACCTGATTCGTAGAAGATTTGACTACAAACTGAGAGATTTGTAGAAAAATTCTATCTGGAATTATCTAGATATAGTCGTTTGAATCTCTACTCACAGGCGATTCACGAGCACTTGGCATATACCACCGGATTCGTTGAAGTTTTGACTACAAACCGAGAGGTTTGTAGAAAAATTCTATCTGGAATTGTCTAGATATAGTCGTTTGAATCTCTACTCACAGGCGATTCACGAGCACTTGGCATATACCACCGGATTCGTTGAAGTTTTGACTACAAACTGAGAGATTTGTAGAAAAATTCTATCTGGAATTATCTAGATATAGTCGTTTGAATCTCTACTCACAGGCGATTCACGAGCACTTGGCATATACCACCGGATTCGTTGAAGTTTTGACTACAAACTGAGAGATTTGTAGAAAAATTCTATCTGGAATTATCTAGATATAGTCGTTTGAATCTCTACTCACAGGCGATTCACGAGCACTTGGCATATACCACCGGATTCGTTGAAGTTTTGACTACAAACTGAGAGATTTGTAGAAAAATTCTATCTGGAATTATCTAGATATAGTCGTTTGAATCTCTACTCACAGGCGATTCACGAGCACTTGGCATATACCACCGGATTTGTTGAATTTTTGACTACAAACTGCGAGATTTGTAGAAAAATTCTATCTGGAATTATCTAGATATAGTCGTTTGAATCTCTACTCACAGGCGATTCACGAGAACTTGGCATATAGCACCGGATTCGTTGAAGTTTTGACTACAAACTGAGAGATTTGTAGAAAAATTCTATCTGGAACTATCTAGATATAGTCGTTTGAATCTCTACTCACAGGCGATTCACGAGCACTTGGCATATACCACCGGATTCGTTGAAGTTTTGACTACAAACTGAGAGATTTGTAGAAAAATTCTATCTGGAATTATCTAGATATAGTCGTTTGAATCTCTACTCACAGGCGATTCACGAGCACTTGGCATATACCACCGGATTTGTTGAATTTTTGACTACAAACTGCGAGATTTGTAGAAAAATTCTATCTGGAATTATCTAGATATAGTCGTTTGAATCTCTACTCACAGGCGATTCACGAGCACTTGGCATATACCACCGGATTCGTTGAAGTTTTGACTACAAACTGAGAGATTTGTAGAAAAATTCTATCTGGAATTATCTAGATATAGTCGTTTGAATCTCTACTTACAGGCGATTCACGAGCACTTGGCATATACCACCGGATTTGTTGAAGTTTTGACTACAAACTGCGAGATTTGTAGAAAAATTCTATCTGGAATTATCTAGATATAGTCGTTTGAATCTCTACTTACAGGCGATTCACGAGCACTTGGCATATACCACCGGATTTGTTGAAGTTTTGACTACAAACTGCGAGATTTGTAGAAAAATTCTATCTGGAATTATCTAGATATAGTCGTTTGAATCTCTACTCACAGGCGATTCACGAGCACTTGGCATATACCACCGGATTTGTTGAAGTTTTGACTACAAACTGAGAGATTTGTAGAAAAATTCTATCTGGAATTGTCTAGATATAGTCGTTTGAATCTCTACTCACAGGCGATTCACGAGCACTTGGCATATACCACCTGATTCGTAGAAGATTTGACTACAAACTGAGAGATTTGTAGAAAAATTCTATCTGGAATTATCTAGATATAGTCGTTTGAATCTCTACTCACAGGCGATTCACGAGCACTTGGCATATACCACCGGATTCGTTGAAGTTTTGACTACAAACCGAGAGGTTTGTAGAAAAATTCTATCTGGAATTGTCTAGATATAGTCGTTTGAATCTCTACTCACAGGCGATTCACGAGCACTTGGCATATACCACCGGATTCGTTGAAGTTTTGACTACAAACTGAGAGATTTGTAGAAAAATTCTATCTGGAACTATCTAGATATAGTCGTTTGAATCTCTACTCACAGGCGATTCACGAGCACTTGGCATATACCACCGGATTCGTTGAAGTTTTGACTACAAACTGAGAGGTTTGTAGAAAAATTCTATCTGGAATTGTCTAGATATAGTCGTTTGAATCTCTACTCACAGGCGATTCACGAGCACTTGGCATATACCACCGGATTCGTTGAAGTTTTGACTACAAACCGAGAGGTTTGTAGAAAAATTCTATCTGGAATTGTCTAGATATAGTCGTTTGAATCTCTACTCACAGGCGATTCACGAGCACTTGGCATATACCACCGGATTCGTTGAAATTTTGACTACAAACTGAGAGATTTGTAGAAAAATTCTATCTGGAATTGTCTAGATATAGTCGTTTGAATCTCTACTCACAGGCGATTCACGAGCACTTGGCATATACCACCGGATTCGTTGAAGTTTTGACTACAAACTGAGAGATTTGTAGAAAAATTCTATCTGGAACTATCTAGATATAGTCGTTTGAATCTCTACTCACAGGCGATTCACGAGCACTTGGCATATACCACCGGATTCGTTGAAGTTTTGACTACAAACTGAGAGGTTTGTAGAAAAATTCTATCTGGAATTGTCTAGATATAGTGTTTTGAATCTCTACTCACAGGCGATTCACGAGCACTTGGCATATACCACCGGATTCGTTGAACTTTTGACTACAAACTGAGAGATTTGTAGAAAAATTCTATCTGGAACTATCTAGATATAGTCGTTTGAATCTCTACTCACAGGCGATTCACGAGCACTTGGCATATACCACCGGATTTGTTGAAGTTTTGACTACAAACTGCGAGATTTGTAGAAAAATTCTATCTGGAATTATCTGGATATAGTCGTTTGAATCTCTACTCACAGGCGATTCACGAGCACTTGGCATATACCACCGGATTCGTTGAACTTTTGACTACAAACTGAGAGATTTGTAGAAAAATTCTATCTGGAACTATCTAGATATAGTCGTTTGAATCTCTACTTACAGGCGATTCACGAGCACTTGGCATATTCCACCGGATTCGTAGTAGCTTTGACTACAAACTGAGAGATTTGTAGAAAAATTCTATCTGGAATTATCTAGATATAGTCGTTTGAATCTCTACTCACAGGCGATTCACGAGCACTTGGCATATACCACCGGATTCGTTGAACTTTTGACTACAAACTGCGAGATTTGTAGAAAAATTCTATCTGGAATTATCTAGATATAGTCGTTTGAATCTCTACTCACAGGCGATTCACGAGAACTTGGCATATAGCACCGGATTCGTTGAAGTTTTGACTACAAACTGAGAGATTTGTAGAAAAATTCTATCTGGAACTATCTAGATATAGTCGTTTGAATCTCTACTGACAAACGATTCACGAGCACTTGGCATATACCACCGGATTCGTTGAAGTTTTGACTACAAACTGCGAGATTTGTAGAAAATATCTATCTGGAATTATCTAGATATAGTCGTTTGAATCTCTACTCACAGGCGATTCACGAGCACTTGGCATATACCACCGGATTCGTTGAACTTTTGACTACAAACTGAGAGATTTGTAGAAAAATTCTATCTGGAACTATCTAGATATAGTCGTTTGAATCTCTACTCACAGGCGATTCACGAGCACTTGGCATATACCACCGGATTTGTTGAAGTTTTGACTACAAACTGAGAGATTTGTAGAAAAATTCTATCTGGAATTATCTAGATATAGTCGTTTGAATCTCTACTCACAGGCGATTCACGAGCACTTGGCATATACCACCGGATTCGTTGAACTTTTGACTACAAACTGCGAGATTTGTAGAAAAATTCTATCTGGAATTGTCTATATATAGTCGTTTGAATCTCTACTCACAGGCGATTCACGAGCACTTGGCATATACCACCTGATTCATAGAAGATTTGACTACAAACTGAGAGATTTGTAGAAAAATTCTATCTGGAATTATCTAGATATAGTCGTTTGAATCTCTACTCACAGGCGATTCACGAGCACTTGGCATATACCACCGGATTCGTTGAAGTTTTGACTACAAACCGAGAGGTTTGTAGAAAAATTCTATCTGGAATTGTCTAGATATAGTCGTTTGAATCTCTACTCACAGGCGATTCACGAGCACTTGGCATACACCACCGGATTCGTTGAAGTTTTGACTACAAACTGAGAGATTTGTAGAAAAATTCTATCTGGAACTATCTAGATATAGTCGTTTGAATCTCTACTCACAGGCGATTCACGAGCACTTGGCATATACCACCGGATTTGTTGAAGTTTTGACTACAAACTGCGAGATTTGTAGAAAAATTCTATCTGGAATTATCTAGATATAGTCGTTTGAATCTCTACTCACAGGCGATTCACGAGCAATTGGCATATACCACCGGATTCGTTGAACTTTTGACTACAAACTGAGAGATTTGTAGAAAAATTCTATCTGGAACTATCTAGATATAGTCGTTTGAATCTCTACTCACAGGCGATTCACGAGCACTTGGCATACACCACCGGATTCGATGAAGTTTTGACTACAAACTGCGAGATTTGTAGAAAAATTCTATCTGGAATTAACTAGATATAGTCGTTTGAATCTCTACTCACAGGCGATTCACGAGCACTTGGCATATACCACCGGATTTGTTGAAGTTTTGACTACAAACTGAGAGATTTGTAGAAAAATTCTATCTGGAATTGTCTAGATATAGTCGTTTGAATCTCTACTCACAGGCGATTCACGAGCACTTGGCATATACCACCGGATTCGTTGAAGTTTTGACTACAAACTGAGAGATTTGTAGAAAAATTCTATCTGTAATTATCTAGATATAGTCGTTTGAATCTCTACTTACAGGCGATTCACGAGCACTTGGCATATACCACCGGATTCGTTGAAGTTTTGACTACAAACTGCGAGATTTGAAGAAAAATTCTATCTGGAATTATCTAGATATAGTCGTTTGAATCTCTACTCACAGGCGATTCACGAGCACTTGGCATATACCACCGGATTTGTTGAAGTTTTGACTACAAACTGCGAGATTTGTAGAAAAATTCTATCTGGAATTATCTAGATATAGTCGTTTGAATCTCTACTCACAGGCGATTCACGAGCGCTTGGCATATACCACCGGATTCGTTGAAGTTTTGACTACAAACTAAGAGATTTGTAGAAAAATTCTATCTGGAATTATCTAGATATAGTCGTTTGAATCTCTACTCACAGGCGATTCACGAGCGCTTGGCATATACCACCGGATTTGTTGAAGTTTTGACTACAAACTGAGAGATTTGTAGAAAAATTCTATCTGGAATTATCTAGATATAGTCGTTTGAATCTCTACTCACAGGCGATTCACGAGCACTTGGCATATACCACCGGATTCGCACTTGGTTTATACCACCGGATTCGTTGAAGTTTTGACTACAAACTGCGAGATTTGTAGAAAAATTCTATCTGGAATTATCTAGATATAGTCGTTTGAATCTCTACTCACAGGCGATTCACGAGCACTTGGCATATACCACCGGATTCGTTGAAGTTTTGACTACAAACTGAGAGATTTGTAGAAAAATTCTATCTGGAATTATCTAGATATAGTCGTTTGAATCTCTACTCACAGGCGGTTCACGAGCATTTGGCATATACCACCGGATTTGTTGAAGTTTTGACTACAAACTGCAAGATTTGTAGAAAAATTCTATCTGGAATTATCTAGATATAGTCGTTTGAATCTCTACTCACAGGCGATTCACGAGCGCTTGGCATATACCACCGGATTCGTTGAAGTTTTGACTACAAACTGAGAGATTTGTAGAAAAATTCTATCTGGAACTATCTAGATATAGTCGTTTGAATCTCTACTCACAGGCGATTCACGAGCACTTGGTTTATACCACCGGATTCGTTGAAGTTTTGACTACAAACTGCGAGATTTGTAGAAAAATTCTATCTGGAATTATCTAGATATAGTCGTTTGAATCTCTACTCACAGGCGATTCACGAGCACTTGGCATATACCACCGGATTTGTTGAAGTTTTGACTACAAACTGCGAGATTTGTAGAAAAATTCTATCTGGAATTATCTAGATATAGTCGTTTGAATCTCTACTCACAGGCGATTCACGAGCAATTGGCATATACCACCGGATTCGTTGAACTTTTGACTACAAACTGAGAGATTTGTAGAAAAATTCTATCTGGAACTATCTAGATATAGTCGTTTGAATCTCTACTCACAGGCGATTCACGAGCACTTGGCATACACCACCGGATTCGATGAAGTTTTGACTACAAACTGCGAGATTTGTAGAAAAATTCTATCTGGAATTAACTAGATATAGTCGTTTGAATCTCTACTCACAGGCGATTCACGAGCACTTGGCATATACCACCGGATTTGTTGAAGTTTTGACTACAAACTGAGAGATTTGTAGAAAAATTCTATCTGGAATTGTCTAGATATAGTCGTTTGAATCTCTACTCACAGGCGATTCACGAGCACTTGGCATATACCACCGGATTCGTTGAAGTTTTGACTACAAACTGAGAGATTTGTAGAAAAATTCTATCTGTAATTATCTAGATATAGTCGTTTGAATCTCTACTTACAGGCGATTCACGAGCACTTGGCATATACCACCGGATTCGTTGAAGTTTTGACTACAAACTGAGAGGTTTGTAGAAAAATTCTATCTGGAATTGTCTAGATATAGTGTTTTGAATCTCTACTCACAGGCGATTCACGAGCACTTGGCATATACCACCGGATTCGTTGAACTTTTGACTACAAACTGAGAGATTTGTAGAAAAATTCTATCTGGAACTATCTAGATATAGTCGTTTGAATCTCTACTCACAGGCGATTCACGAGCACTTGGCATATACCACCGGATTTGTTGAAGTTTTGACTACAAACTGCGAGATTTGTAGAAAAATTCTATCTGGAATTATCTGGATATAGTCGTTTGAATCTCTACTCACAGGCGATTCACGAGCACTTGGCATATACCACCGGATTCGTTGAACTTTTGACTACAAACTGAGAGATTTGTAGAAAAATTCTATCTGGAACTATCTAGATATAGTCGTTTGAATCTCTACTTACAGGCGATTCACGAGCACTTGGCATATTCCACCGGATTCGTAGTAGCTTTGACTACAAACTGAGAGATTTGTAGAAAAATTCTATCTGGAATTATCTAGATATAGTCGTTTGAATCTCTACTCACAGGCGATTCACGAGCACTTGGCATATACCACCGGATTCGTTGAACTTTTGACTACAAACTGCGAGATTTGTAGAAAAATTCTATCTGGAATTATCTAGATATAGTCGTTTGAATCTCTACTCACAGGCGATTCACGAGAACTTGGCATATAGCACCGGATTCGTTGAAGTTTTGACTACAAACTGAGAGATTTGTAGAAAAATTCTATCTGGAACTATCTAGATATAGTCGTTTGAATCTCTACTGACAAACGATTCACGAGCACTTGGCATATACCACCGGATTCGTTGAAGTTTTGACTACAAACTGCGAGATTTGTAGAAAATATCTATCTGGAATTATCTAGATATAGTCGTTTGAATCTCTACTCACAGGCGATTCACGAGCACTTGGCATATACCACCGGATTCGTTGAACTTTTGACTACAAACTGAGAGATTTGTAGAAAAATTCTATCTGGAACTATCTAGATATAGTCGTTTGAATCTCTACTCACAGGCGATTCACGAGCACTTGGCATATACCACCGGATTTGTTGAAGTTTTGACTACAAACTGAGAGATTTGTAGAAAAATTCTATCTGGAATTATCTAGATATAGTCGTTTGAATCTCTACTCACAGGCGATTCACGAGCACTTGGCATATACCACCGGATTCGTTGAACTTTTGACTACAAACTGCGAGATTTGTAGAAAAATTCTATCTGGAATTGTCTATATATAGTCGTTTGAATCTCTACTCACAGGCGATTCACGAGCACTTGGCATATACCACCTGATTCATAGAAGATTTGACTACAAACTGAGAGATTTGTAGAAAAATTCTATCTGGAATTATCTAGATATAGTCGTTTGAATCTCTACTCACAGGCGATTCACGAGCACTTGGCATATACCACCGGATTCGTTGAAGTTTTGACTACAAACCGAGAGGTTTGTAGAAAAATTCTATCTGGAATTGTCTAGATATAGTCGTTTGAATCTCTACTCACAGGCGATTCACGAGCACTTGGCATACACCACCGGATTCGTTGAAGTTTTGACTACAAACTGAGAGATTTGTAGAAAAATTCTATCTGGAACTATCTAGATATAGTCGTTTGAATCTCTACTCACAGGCGATTCACGAGCACTTGGCATATACCACCGGATTTGTTGAAGTTTTGACTACAAACTGCGAGATTTGTAGAAAAATTCTATCTGGAATTATCTAGATATAGTCGTTTGAATCTCTACTCACAGGCGATTCACGAGCAATTGGCATATACCACCGGATTCGTTGAACTTTTGACTACAAACTGAGAGATTTGTAGAAAAATTCTATCTGGAACTATCTAGATATAGTCGTTTGAATCTCTACTCACAGGCGATTCACGAGCACTTGGCATACACCACCGGATTCGATGAAGTTTTGACTACAAACTGCGAGATTTGTAGAAAAATTCTATCTGGAATTAACTAGATATAGTCGTTTGAATCTCTACTCACAGGCGATTCACGAGCACTTGGCATATACCACCGGATTTGTTGAAGTTTTGACTACAAACTGAGAGATTTGTAGAAAAATTCTATCTGGAATTGTCTAGATATAGTCGTTTGAATCTCTACTCACAGGCGATTCACGAGCACTTGGCATATACCACCGGATTCGTTGAAGTTTTGACTACAAACTGAGAGATTTGTAGAAAAATTCTATCTGTAATTATCTAGATATAGTCGTTTGAATCTCTACTTACAGGCGATTCACGAGCACTTGGCATATACCACCGGATTCGTTGAAGTTTTGACTACAAACTGCGAGATTTGAAGAAAAATTCTATCTGGAATTATCTAGATATAGTCGTTTGAATCTCTACTCACAGGCGATTCACGAGCACTTGGCATATACCACCGGATTTGTTGAAGTTTTGACTACAAACTGCGAGATTTGTAGAAAAATTCTATCTGGAATTATCTAGATATAGTCGTTTGAATCTCTACTCACAGGCGATTCACGAGCGCTTGGCATATACCACCGGATTCGTTGAAGTTTTGACTACAAACTAAGAGATTTGTAGAAAAATTCTATCTGGAATTATCTAGATATAGTCGTTTGAATCTCTACTCACAGGCGATTCACGAGCGCTTGGCATATACCACCGGATTTGTTGAAGTTTTGACTACAAACTGAGAGATTTGTAGAAAAATTCTATCTGGAATTATCTAGATATAGTCGTTTGAATCTCTACTCACAGGCGATTCACGAGCACTTGGCATATACCACCGGATTCGCACTTGGTTTATACCACCGGATTCGTTGAAGTTTTGACTACAAACTGCGAGATTTGTAGAAAAATTCTATCTGGAATTATCTAGATATAGTCGTTTGAATCTCTACTCACAGGCGATTCACGAGCACTTGGCATATACCACCGGATTCGTTGAAGTTTTGACTACAAACTGAGAGATTTGTAGAAAAATTCTATCTGGAATTATCTAGATATAGTCGTTTGAATCTCTACTCACAGGCGGTTCACGAGCATTTGGCATATACCACCGGATTTGTTGAAGTTTTGACTACAAACTGCAAGATTTGTAGAAAAATTCTATCTGGAATTATCTAGATATAGTCGTTTGAATCTCTACTCACAGGCGATTCACGAGCGCTTGGCATATACCACCGGATTCGTTGAAGTTTTGACTACAAACTGAGAGATTTGTAGAAAAATTCTATCTGGAACTATCTAGATATAGTCGTTTGAATCTCTACTCACAGGCGATTCACGAGCACTTGGTTTATACCACCGGATTCGTTGAAGTTTTGACTACAAACTGCGAGATTTGTAGAAAAATTCTATCTGGAATTATCTAGATATAGTCGTTTGAATCTCTACTCATAGGCGATTCACGAGCACTTGGCATATACCACCGGATTCGTTGAAGTTTTGACTACAAACTGCGAGATTTGTAGAAAAATTCTATCTGGAATTATCTAGATGTAGTCGCTTGAATTTCGCCTCATAGGCGATTCACGAGCACTTGACAGATACCGCTGGATACGTTGAAGTTTTCACTACAAACAAAGAGATTTGCAGAAAAGTTCTAACTAGAATTATCTGGATATAGTTGTTTGAATCTCGTCCTACAGGCGATTCACGAGCACTTTACATACACCGCCGGATGCGTCGAGGTTTTCAGTACAAACTGAGAGATTTGCAGAAAAATTCTATCTGGAATTATCTGAATATAGTCGTTTGAATCTTGTTTCGTAATTATGGAAGGATTTTCTCAAATTTTGATATCAAATAAATAATACATCTTAAACATTTATGTTGTTGTGGGAGGATAATTAGAATGAAATGCTTTAGTATACCTTTACTTTCAGAAATTTCAAACGTTTGCTCAGTATACGTTGTTCAATATTTTAACGCCGCATGAAGGCGGATCTTCCATTACTGCGGCTCTTTTTATGCAGATTAAATCCAAAATCCCTATGTGTGTGAGCAGCGCAACAGTAAAATTTTTTATATTATAAATAAAATTGATTTAAGAATAATTTTCATTTTTCAATTAATTTTGGTTATAATTTCGTAGTTGTCAAATATTCCCCTTAAAATTTCGCTGTAATATAAAAATAGTCTGTCTTTTTCGGATTTTTTATTTTATCAATTTTTCTGTTTTTCTACAAAAAAAAGCCGCATATATTAACGAGTGTGTTGTGAATGAAACTCTCAACTAAATCGTTTACATAAAACTTAATTTGTTCATTTTACTAAAACATTAACAAATAAGTGTAAGATTAGTAATTATTTCATAATTTTATAAGGACGTGTGGCTTTCCTAAACCATTTAAATAATAAATTTTAAATTCTCGCACATATAAATAAGAGCATTTACTACACACATAAATAAAACAAAAATTAGAAAAACTATTTATATTGGGAAAGAACCTTATTTTTCAATACCTTGCTTTATAAGAGAGGAGAATTAGACAAAATAAAACTACAAAAGTTTGATTTCGTTACTTTTATTTCTCTGTTATATTTAAACATTTTAAATAACAAGCAGTAATTTTAGTACTTGTTAATAAGGTATACCGTGTCGCTTGTAAAACAGTTTTTTTAAAACTAGGATTTATATTTATGTTTGTAAGTTTATGGATGTGTCGGTTTTTATTAATTTGTTGGTACAACAGTTAAACAATTAAATTAAATAGAAATATCTATATAAATAAATACGATTAGTATTCACTATGCCGTTTAATGAATTTAATTATTCGAATAATCAACTCACTATAATTAAAAATATTATTGTGGATAGTGTTGATGATCTTGCTGAAATAAAATTTTCAATTGATCCTTTAATAAACCCTCTTTTGTTTAATATATGTAGTAAATTAGGATTCAAATGCAATGAAAAGATGCGCAATAAAATAAATTATGTTTTTCGTAAGAATGAATGTTTAAGAAATGAAATAAAAATTGCAATCGATGAAAAACTCAAAACTTTGGTTTTATCCAACAAAGAAAAATCTGGCAATTTTACAGCTAATACAAACCAAGAAGTATTCGAAACTGGTGATAATGATTACTTAATCGAGGAGGACAATTATTTCACTCATAATATTGTTCCAATACAACCGTCGAAAGAAAAGTTAGACATACCTCGTCTAAATAAAAAATCAGATACACCTGAGTTTATCAAAATGTCTGATGATCTTACAATTTCACTAGAAGAATGGTTAACAATTTATGACGAGCAAAATAATAAATTAAATTCTTTTCAATATCCAACTGTCATCAAAAATAAGCTGAGTTTATTAACTGGTTGCCAGATTAATATTAAAAGTTATGACAAAAATAAATCAGGACTGACCATTAGAGCTTACTGTGGTCATACTGATAATATTAAGAAGTGTCGAAAGTATAAATTGATGAATTCATTAGTAGCGCCCAATGTTTTCGAAATCTTTTACACAAATTCGGAAATTATACATAACTTTTATCGCACAGGTCAAGTTTCAAAATTAGAAAGGCAATCATTAAAGCATATGCTAATTAGTTGTACAGTGGAAGAAGCCACCGAAAAATTATTTCGGGAAGAAGACAAACATTTTGCCGTTAACCATAAAACTTTAATGCAATGCAAATCAACCGATGTATTGCGCAAAATTAAATCTGAAGCTATTCAGCAACAAGATAATTCATCAAACGATATCTTGGATATATGCCTTGAAAAAAAAAAGCAAACAGACTTAGTAGAAAGATATATTCAAAATATATCCTATGACCCTTTCTACGTTATTACGCATAGCAAAATGCAAATGAATGTTTTGAAGATGATGAAGGCAAGATTAGGAGGAAGTGAAATGATTGCATATATGGATGCAACAGGAGGTTTAATTCGCCCGCCTTATATTGGATCATCAACGATTTACTATTACGCAATTATAATTCCTGTAACAGTTGATGACTGTAATATATCAGACCCCTTTCCTATTTCGGACTTTATTAGTGAAAGTCATACGTTTGAAACCATCGGAACATGGCTTCGAATATTTAAAATTTTCCTTGAGAAAGAATTTAACGATTGGCCAATTATTGATGCTGTTATAACAGATTTTAGTTTTGCTCAGATAAATTCCATACTGGATATTTTCAATGGTATGAATATGGTGGAGTATTTAAATTTCTGTTACAAATTTATAACCAATTCCAAAGAAGTCACACGTTTGAAATTTACAAGAGTGCAATTATGCTGCTCCCATCTAATTAAAAATATTACGAGAGATATAAACAATCATTTTGCAATTACCTCAACTCAAAACAAAATAGTTAAAGAAATTATATCATCCTTATTCCTTATCGCTAACTTTCAAGATATTAAAAACATTTTCCGAGAATTTTCCATCCTCCTAAATTCAAAATATGCCACCATAAACACTATTAATGCTTTAAATAAAACTTTAATATATATTCAACAAAATGGAAATTTAGATGATATAATATGTGTAAAAACCGAAGAAATTAACGATGATTTTCAAGATTTAAATTGGAAAACCATATATGAACAAAGTCCTTTCTTTCAAGAATTTCGAAGTATTGTAGACGAACCAAGGAGTGATTTAGAAGACAAATCCACAAAAATAAATTGTTTTTTTAATCCTGAATTTTTATCCAAATTCTTAAAAAAATACATAACATATCTTCCTCTGTGGTCTGGAGTAATAAATAAAGGAGTGCGCAGAAGTAACAGCCACATTGAAAACTACTTTGCCACCATTAAACGGAGATGTCACAATGCTAAACATTTGGGTAAGCTTCCAACTAAAGCACTTAGACTAATAAAGGAGTTGCATGAAAGAAACGTATATATACATGAAAGACTCTGTATCAACATCCCAAAAAAATTAAAACGTACATTTACACCGATGAGTCAAACGGAGTTTCTTACATTACCCGAATGTAAAGAACTCACAGAAAGTTGGAAGAAAACCAAAGTCTTAGAGAAAAAGCATAACTATTTCAATTTACGAAATATTAATGCTCACAAAAACTTCAATGATAACGAGAAACTGCAGGCGTCCGCCAAATTGATAGTTGAACAAAAAATACGCAAGTATACACCTGAATCACAAAAGGCGTCATGCGATGGCATGGAGAAAAAATATGAACCGATAATGTGCCTTAAAAATGGAAGCATAATAACGGATTCATTTTTTACCCGTACTTGCGCATTCGATTCATTTATACAGTGCCTAACAAATATAAAAATTTCGTTACCGGAAGTATTTTGTACCCCAGACTGTAAATGGAATAACATTTTAGAGCAAATTATTAAAAGAAACAAAGAAGAAGTAAACAACATCCGATTTGATTTGCTTATGGAAATATACGGATTAACGAATGATTGTATTTCAAATATTACATTAGTGTCAGATGTTTTTTTGAAAAAATATCCTACATCGACTGCCCGATTTACTTGTTCAGTTTGTGGAAAGGACAAAGTCGAGAACAGATCCTACCCGTATGTCGACGTAGTTCGATTTGATGAGAACGGGATATCATGCATTCAAAGCTGTTTATGTTTAGTACCTACAAGATATTGTTGTTCCGTGCCAATGTCTGGCGAATCGAGCACTCTTAGCAAACATCTAATAATCAATACCGAGCAAATCAACCCACGAAAACATGCTCCATATTCCATCAGCCAAATTCCGAATACGTTAATTGTAGAAAGCCAAAAATATAATTTGAATGGTATCGTAAATTATATTACAGAATCACAACATTATACAGCATATTGTAAGAACGGTAATTTTTGGGAAATGTATGATGACATGATCGGATTATCAAAAAAAGTTAGAAACATCAATTCAACTAAAGTTCAACCACATTTGATTTTTTATATTGCAGATAACAACGTAAACCCATAATAAAGTTAATTAAATACAGCCAAAACAATTTTTTTTTAAATATATTACTTTAAATGTTTTTTTTTTCAATCAAACCAATAGTTGCTTTTCACTTTATATAATATAGTTTTTCAATTACTTTTAGTTCACCATAAAAACAGCAAAAGTCAATTTTTAATTGACTGATCCCTCCAAGATTGCAGCCTTGACGTGGCGGAGTGGCTTAACGATAGTTTTAACTTAATATTTGAATGTAAAATATTTGAAATCAATGCTATCGAACTAATGTGATTAAAAACTTACGACGCTTATAATAACTAAAATTAATTGGATTATATGTCAAGTGCTAGTGAATTGCCTGCCTGTGAGTAGAGATTCAAACGACTGTATCTAGATAATTCCAGATAGAATTTTTCTACAAATCTCTCAGTTTGTAGTCAAAACTTCAACGAATCCGGTGGTATATGCCAAGTGCTCGTGAATCGCCTGTGAGTAGAGATTCAAACGACTATATCTAGATAATTCCAGATAGAATTTTTCTTCAAATCTCTCAGTTTGTAGTCAAAACTACTACGAATCCGGTGGTATATGCCAAGTGCTCGTGAATCGCCTGTGAGTAGAGATTCGAACGACTATATCTAGTTAGTTCCAGATAGAATTTTTCTACAAATCTCTCAGTTTGTAGTCAAAACTTCAACGAATCCGGTGGTGTATGCCAAGTGCTCGTGAATCGCCTGTGAGTAGAGATTCAAACGACTATATCTAGATAATTCCAGATAGAATTTTTCTACAAATCTCTCAGTTTGTAGTCAAAACTACTACGAATCCGGTGGTATATGCCAAGTGCTCGTGAATTGCCTGTGAGTAGAGATTCGAACGACTATATCTAGTTAATTCCAGATAGAATTTTTCTACAAATCTCTCAGTTTGTAGTCAAAACTTCAACGAATCCGGTGGTGTATGCCAAGTGCTCGTGAATCGCCCGTGAGTAGAGATTCAAACGACTATATCTAGATAATTCCAGATAGAATTTTTCTTCAAATCTCTCAGTTTGTAGTCAAAACTACTACGAATCCGGTGGTATATGCCAAGTGCTCGTGAATCGCCTGTGAGTAGAGATTCGAACGACTATATCTAGATAATTCCAGATAGAATTTTTCTACAAATCTCTCAGTTTGTAGTCAAAACTTCAACGAATCCGGTGGTATATGCCAAGTGCTCGTGAATCGCCTGTGAGTAGAGATTCAAACGACTATATCTAGATAATTCCAGATAGAATTTTTCTACAAATCTCTCAGTTTGTAGTCAAAACTACTACGAATCCGGTGGTATATGCCAAGTGCTCGTGAATCGCCTGTGAGTAGAGATTTGAACGACTATATCTAGTTAATTCCAGATAGAATTTTTCTACAAATCTCGCAGTTTGTAGTCAAAACTTCATCGAATCCGGTGGTGTATGCCAAGTGCTCGTGAATCGCCTGTGAGTAGAGATTCAAACGACTATATCTAGATAGTTCCAGATAGAATTTTTCTACAAATCTCTCAGTTTGTAGTCAAAACTTCAACGAATCCGGTGGTATATGCCAAGTGCTCGTGAATCGCCTGTGAGTAGAGATTTGAACGACTATATCTAGTTAATTCCAGATAGAATTTTTCTACAAATCTCTCAGTTTGTAGTCCAAACTTCATCGAATCCGGTGGTGTATGCCAAGTGCTCGTGAATCGCCTGTGAGTAGAGATTCAAACGACTATATCTAGATAATTCCAGATTGAATTTTTCTACAAATTTTTTGGTTTGTAGTCAAAACTTCAACGAATCCAGTGGTGTATGCCAAGTGCTCGTGAATCACCTGTGAGTAGAGATTCAAACGACTATATCTAGATAATTCCAGATAGAATTTTTCTACAAATCTCTCAGTTTGTAGTCAAAACTTCAACGAATCCGGTGGTGTATGCCAAGTGCTCGTGAATCACTTGTGAGTACAGATTCAAACCACTATATCTAGATAGTTCCAGATAGAATTTTTCTACAAATCTCGCAGTTTGTAGTCAAAACTTCAACGAATCCGGTGGTATATGCCAAGTGCTCGTGAATCGCCTGTGAGTAGAGATTCGAACGACTATATCTAGATAATTCCAGATAGAATTTTTCTACAAATCTCGCAGTTTGTAGTCAAAACTTCATCGAATCCGGTGGTATATGCCAAGTGCTCGTGAATCGCCTGTGAGTAGAGATTCGAACGACTATATCTAGATAATTCCAGATAGAATTTTTCTACAAATCTCTCAGTTTGTAGTCAAAACTTCAACGAATCCGGTGGTGTATGCCAAGTGCTCGTGAATCGCCTGTGAGTAGAGATTCAAACGACTATATCTAGATAATTCCAGATAGAATTTTTCTACAAATCTCTCAGTTTGTAGTCAAAACTACTACGAATCCGGTGGTGTATGCCAAGTGCTCGTGAATCGCCTGTGAGTAGAGATTTGAACGACTATATCTAGATAATTCCAGATAGAATTTTTCTACAAATCTCGCAGTTTGTAGTCAAAACTTCATCAAATCCGGTGGTGTATGCCAAGTGCTCGTGAATCGCCTGTGAGTAGAGATTCAAACGACTATATCTAGATAGTTCCAGATAGAATTTTTCTACAAATCTCTCAGTTTGTAGTCAAAACTTCAACGAATCCGGTGGTATATGCCAAGTGCTCGTGAATCGCCTGTGAGTAGAGATTCAAACGACTATATCTAGATAATTCCAGATAGAATTTTTCTACAAATCTCTCAGTTTGTAGTCAAAACTACTACGAATCCGGTGGTATATGCCAAGTGCTCGTGAATCGCCTGTGAGTAGAGATTTGACCGACTATATCTAGTTAATTCCAGATAGAATTTTTCTACAAATCTCGCAGTTTGTAGTCAAAACTTCATCGAATCCGGTGGTGTATGCCAAGTGCTCGTGAATCGCCTGTGAGTAGAGATTCAAACGACTATATCTAGATAGTTCCAGATAGAATTTTTCTACAAATCTCTCAGTTTGTAGTCAAAACTTCAACGAATCCGGTGGTATATGCCAAGTGCTCGTGAATCGCCTGTGAGTAGAGATTCGAACGACTATATCTAGTTAATTCCAGATAGAATTTTTCTACAAATCTCTCAGTTTGTAGTCAAAACTTCAACGAATCCGGTGGTGTATGCCAAGTGCTCGTGAATCGCCTGTGAGTAGAGATTCAAACGACTATATCTAGATAATTCCAGATAGAATTTTTCTTCAAATCTCTCAGTTTGTAGTCAAAACTACTACGAATCCGGTGGTATATGCCAAGTGCTCGTGAATCGCCTGTGAGTAGAGATTCAAACGACTATATCTAGATAATTCCAGATAGAATTTTTCTACAAATCTCTCAGTTTGTAGTCAAAACTACTACGAATCCGGTGGTATATGCCAAGTGCTCGTGAATCGCCTGTGAGTAGAGATTCAAACGACTATATCTAGATAATTCCAGATAGAATTTTTCTACAAATCTCGCAGTTTGTAGTCAAAACTTCATCGAATCCGGTGGTGTATGCCAAGTGCTCGTGAATCGCCTGTGAGTAGAGATTCAAACGACTATATCTAGATAATTCCAGATAGAATTTTTCTACAAATCTCTCAGTTTGTAGTCAAAACTTCAACGAATCCGGTGGTATATGCCAAGTGCTCGTGAATCGCCTGTGAGTAGAGATTCAAACGACTATATCTAGATAATTCCAGATAGAATTTTTCTTCAAATCTCTCAGTTTGTAGTCAAAACTACTACGAATTCGGTGGTATATGCCAAGTGCTCGTGAATCGCCTGTGAGTAGAGATTCGAACGACTATATCTAGTTAATTCCAGATAGAATTTTTCTACAAATCTCTCAGTTTGTAGTCAAAACTTCATCGAATCCGGTGGTGTATGCCAAGTGCTCGTGAATCGCCTGTGAGTAGAGATTCAAACGACTATATCTAGATAATTCCAGATTGAATTTTTCTACAAATTTTTTGGTTTGTAGTCAAAACTTCAACGAATCCGGTGGTGTATGCCAAGTGCTCGTGAATCACCTGTGCGTAGAGATTCAAACGACTATATCTAGATAATTCCAGATAGAATTTTTCTACAAATCTCTCAGTTTGTAGTCAAAACTTCAACGAATCCGGTGGTGTATGCCAAGTGCTCGTGAATCGCCTGTGAGTAGAGATTCAAACGACTATATCTAGATAATTCCAGATAGAATTTTTCTACAAATCTCTCAGTTTGTAGTCAAAACTTCAACGAATCCGGTGGTGTATGCCAAGTGCTCGTGAATCGCCTGTGAGTAGAGATTCAAACGACTATATCTAGATAATTCCAGATAGAATTTTTCTACAAATCACTCAGTTTGTAGTCAAAACTACTACGAATCCGGTGGTATATGCCAAGTGCTCGTGAATCGCCTGTGAGTAGAGATTCGAACGACTATATCTAGATAATTCCAGATAGAATTTTTCTACAAATCTCTCAGTTTGTAGTCAAAACTACTACGAATCCGGTGGTATATGCCAAGTGCTCGTGAATCGCCTGTGAGTAGAGATTCGAACGACTATATCTAGTTAATTCCAGATAGAATTTTTCTACAAATCTCGCAGTTTGTAGTCAAAACTTCATCGAATCCGGTGGTGTATGCCAAGTGCTCGTGAATCGCCTGTGAGTAGAGATTCAAACGACTATATCTAGATAATTCCAGATTGAATTTTTCTACAAATTTTTTGGTTTGTAGTCAAAACTTCAACGAATCCGGTGGTATATGACAAGTGCTCGTGAATCGCCTGTGAGTAGAGATTCGAACGACTGTATCTAGATAGTTCCAGATAGAATTTTTCTACAAATCTCTCAGTTTGTAGTCAAAACTTCAACGAATCCGGTGGTGTATGCCAAGTGCTCGTGAATCGCCTGTGAGTAGAGATTCAAACGACTATATCTAGATAATTCCAGATAGAATTTTTCTGCAAATCTCTCAGTTTGTAGTCAAAGCTACTACGAATCCGGTGGAATATGCCAAGTGCTCGTGAATCGCCTGTGAGTAGAGATTCGAACGACTATATCTAGTTAATTCCAGATAGATTTTTTCTACAAATCTCTCAGTTTGTAGTCAAAACTTCAACGAATCCGATGGTATATGCCAAGTGCTCGTGAATCACTTGTGAGTAGAGATTCAAACCACTATATCTAGATAGTTCCAGATAGAATTTTTCTACAAATCTCGCAGTTTGTAGTCAAAACTTCAACGAATCCGGTGGTATACGCCAAGTGCTCGTGAATCGCCTGTGAGTAGAGATTCGAACGACTATATCTAGATAATTCCAGATAGAATTTTTCTACAAATCTCTCAGTTTGTAGTCAAAACTTCAACGAATCCGGTGGTATATGCCAAGTGCTCGTGAATCACTTGTGAGTAGAGATTCAAACGACTATATCTAGATAGTTCCAGATAGAATTTTTCTACAAATCTCGCAGTTTGTAGTCAAAACTACTACGAATCCGGTGGTATATGCCAAGTGCTCGTGAATCGCCTGTGAGTAGAGATTCAAACGACTATATCTAGATAATTCCAGATAGAATTTTTCTTCAAATCTCTCAGTTTGTAGTCAAAACTTCAACGAATCCGATGGTGTATGCCAAGTGCTCGTGAATCGCTTGTGAGTAGAGATTCGAACGACTATATCTAGATAATTCCAGATAGAATTTTTCTACAAATCTCTCAGTTTGTAGTCCAAACTTCATCGAATCCGGTGGTGTATGCCAAGTGCTCGTGAATCACTTGTGAGTAGAGATTCGAACGACTATATCTAGATAGTTCCAGATAGAATTTTTCTTCAAATCTCTCAGTTTGTAGTCAAAGCTACTACGAATCCGGTGGTGTATGCCAAGTGCTCGTGAATCGCCTGTGAGTAGAGATTCAAACGACTATATCTAGATAATTCCAGATAGAATTTTTCTTCAAATCTCTCAGTTTGTAGTCAAAACTACTACGAATCCGGTGGTATATTCCTAGTGCTCGTGAATCACTTCTCAGACGAGATTCAAACGTCTTTATCCCGGTTATTTCCGATAATTTTTTTTAAATCTCTCAGTTTGTAGGCAAAACTTCAATCGACTATATATAAACAACAAATTAAAATTTCGGGCTGAAATTTCTTGCTATATTCATAGTGTTTAATAACGTTATGCTAATTTAGTTCCGCATTGTCGTTTTCATGTTAGGTTTGGGCTGTGTAGGTTTCCAAACAATTGAGGGGATAATTTAAAAATACGTAAAAGTTATATTTATAATTTCGGGCTGAATGCTCTAAATGTAATAACAGATTACCATGACACATTTTACTGTCGCGACAGTGGCAGTTTTCGGGCTGGGACATAAAACTTTCTCGATAGCTGTAGTTTAGTATTGCTAACGGGGTTTTTCAACTGAATATCGGGCTAGCTCCATTTCCCAAGCCATAGTAATACATATATCTTAAAAATACATAAAAGTAATTTTAAAATTTCGGGCTGAATGTTATAAATGTATGACATTGTATCATGACACTATTTACTGTCGTGATAGTGACATTTTTTCGGGCTGGGATAGTAAACTGTCACGATAGTGATAGTTTAGTGTTACCAACGCGTTTTCTCGGGCTGAGTCTCGGGCTAGCTTCATATACATGTTATTTCCGATAATTTTTTTTAAATCTCTCAGTTTGTAGGCAAAACTTCAATCGACTATATATAAACAACAAATTAAAATTTCGGGCTGAAATTTCTTGCTATATTCATAGTGTTTAATAACGTTATGCTAATTTAGTTCCGCATTGTCGTTTTCATGTTAGGTTTGGGCTGTGTAGGTTTCCAAACAATTGAGGGGATAATTTAAAAATACGTAAAAGTTATATTTATAATTTCGGGCTGAATGCTCTAAATGTAATAACAGATTACCATGACACATTTTACTGTCGCGACAGTGGCAGTTTTCGGGCTGGGACATAAAACTTTCTCGATAGCTGTAGTTTAGTATTGCTAACGGGGTTTTTCAACTGAATATCGGGCTAGCTCCATTTCCCAAGCCATAGTAATACATATATCTTAAAAATACATAAAAGTAATTTTAAAATTTCGGGCTGAATGTTATAAATGTATGACATTGTATCATGACACTATTTACTGTCGTGATAGTGACATTTTTTCGGGCTGGGATAGTAAACTGTCACGATAGTGATAGTTTAGTGTTACCAACGCGTTTTCTCGGGCTGAGTCTCGGGCTAGCTTCATATACATTAAAGCTACCCACCCTCCAAATATTAGAAGGGTTTTGTAGAAATATGGATATCAGGGCCGTGTATACGCAAGAAGTCATTATTTTCGAATGTTAATTCCAAAATAAGAATTGAATTTGCAGAAAATTTACAAACTTGACTTCAACTTCTGAAAGTAAATGTGACTTGATGATGAAAGTAAATTCATCATTTTCGAGGCCGAGGGGAGAGGTAAAATTTGTAAAAAACTCTGCTCCAGCGCTGGAGCCAAAACACATCATCACAACTAATAAACATGATGGCGAGCGCCAAATTCGATTGAATTACATAATGAATGAAAAATTTGCGCTGGTAATTACAGAAGAAAATTAATTCTCTTTAGTGATAGTGCTGCCACTTGCGGCGAGTAGCGCAATCTCTTATTTTACGCTGTCAAAATTCTGCTATCTTATATAGCACGTTAATTTTGCTTGTTTGGATATCCATTCTTAGTAAAAAATAGATCTCGTCGCTAAACATGTTTTTTTGGCGAAATTTGGGAAAACATGATTTGCACTCATTGTTCAACGCTATAACCTTCCATCTCTACCGAACAATCCATAAGAAATTGACACATGTTGCTTTAACAACATAACTGCGATAATCTGACAAATTTCGAGCGTCAAAATTATCAAAATTGTTGTAAAATGTATGATTACAGAGATATGACCAAAAATTGATTTTCACTAAAGAAACCCAGTTTTCGTTAAGTCTCATAACAAATCAATTAAAAAATTGTTCTTTGTGCATCAACGAATCACTTACAAAACTGTTAAAGAACGATAATGATGCATTAATGATAAACAGAATTCAAATAACATCCGCACAGGTGGCCAGCACATGACGTGGTCAAATTGTGTTGTCAACATGACAAGAAATATTTTAAGCAACCAATCGAAAATTTAATTAATCCTGATTGGGCGAATCTCGAGATAAAATGATCGTATACAGAATTCAAGAAAGACCAAGAATATTATGTGAAAATTTGTACCCTGGTTCATATTTCGAAGCAAGTGGTTCGAACTCATCGTATGCATCCAGAATTTGTCTATAGTACATTTCTGTGTCTTGCCAAATATAAATTAAGGTTTACAGAAACAGTTTAGATTTTAGCTGTATACAACGATCGATAAAAATTATTTTGCGCCCTGAAATTTGTTCAAGCTTGTGGTCGATACGATTTTATCGGGACAGGGTGTTTCGCCTTAAAAAGTAGGTTTTCTTCACAACTTCAGCGCCAACCTTCTTGGCTCTGCGCTGTGTTATCAAAGATGTAGGCTTATATACATTCAGTGTTTATTGCTTAGAGTTGGTACTCAGCCTCCTTAAAAAATTATGGTTTATCCAAAGAAAATATACAATAATTTTAAAATTGCTTTGATCACAACCTCAAAAATGTCGTAAGAAATTCTCATTATTTATATTAAGAAAAAGCATTCAGGAACAAAATTTTTCACATAATTACTCACAGTTATTGTCAAATTTAAATTGCAAAACATTTCCGAAAGAACCTAGGCAGCTTGCTTAATGCAAACCAGTAAGATAAAAACATTACAAGATTATATATAATATAAAAATTAAAACTAATGTTTCTGCCAATCCCACCGACGCCCCCCGTACAAAATATACCTTAAATTCAATTTACTTTAACTCTTTAGGACGATGATTCTTTTTGTTGTTGTTGTGTTGTATGTTGGGTTTTCACATTTTATGTACCCAAGTCTAATTGGATTAATAAGACACCCTCTTTCATTTTTTGCGTTTATACCTCATATACCTTTGCCTATAAATTAACTATAACATGTAATTTAAGATACTTCTTAATATTTATTTAGGTTTTATGTAACAAAGCAACAACAAAAAAATTGTGTTTGGTATAAATCTGAGAAAAATTTTCTTATATTATGTTAAAACAAGACCTAGATACCAAATCATAATTAATTCCTAAATTTTTAATTTTAAGTTTTATTTTTGCGTAAATCTTCTTGACCCTAAATATATCTAAATACCTGCGTCCTTAAAGCACAGTGAAACCTCAAACCTCAAAATTATCCTTATTCAACAACACAGTGTATTATTTTTCAGGGAGGTTAGAACAATAAATTAAAAATGTTTTATAATTTTGAGTCGAGCGATATTTTGAGCAGTGAGTAATGCGGTTAAGGTTTATTTTCGTAGATGGATGCACTTTACGTACCACTTTATACTAATACATTATTTCCCACTATTATCTGTCTCATTTACATGGCGACATCACATTTTGTGCACGAAAATAAAATGTGATTTTAAATTGAATATATTTACAGAAAATTATGCATTTTCTTTTATCGGTATAGGTATCCATTGTATATATTTTAAGGGAATGTCAGTATTTACATCACATTACTGTTTTCCAGATTTAGCTCACTTTAGTATCACCCAGTAGATAGACATCCTTTCTATTCTTCTTCAGTCTATAAATTTTCTATAATTTTTTGTTGCTGTGTACAAAATAATATTCTGATAACATTCTTTGTATTATTAACAATTTTTTTGCCAGCTATATATGCTCATATTCTAATAATATTATTTTGTGTTGTCTATATAATACATGATGTGGTTATGATATAAATTAGTCTATTGTCTGTTTAAAAAAAAAATCCTACGAGGAGAAGTAGCAATAAGACAATCTAACTTTAATATAATCTTTTTTGTGGTCCAGGATTATAAATATTCTTCTCAACACAGTCGAATTTTTTTAATTATTTTATTAATTAAAAATATCAAGAATAACGTATACCGAAAAAAAAAATTATGCCAGATAAATATTAATTGATTTTTATTTTATTCTGTTATAAAAATTAAATCCTTAAAAAATAAAAAATTTAATAATGCATCTGGGGTGCGCTTTTTATAAAATATTTTTTGTTAAATTACTCTCTAGTTGGATTTTTTTAAGAGGCAAGACTATAAGTACTAGTTAAAAGAAAGTTTTTATCATGAATTTTAGATGAGACATTTGAGATATTTTTTTGTATTATCACTGAAAAATGAATAAAAATTACTTACTATGTGTAGTATCTAGTAGTAAAAGCAGAGTATCATCGAGCTGGAGCATAAAATTTTTTTTACATGCAAAATTTAAACGAAGTTGCTTGTGTGGTGTCTTGGTAACTGATACAATCAAATTTTATTACAAGACATTTGCCACCATATGTCTAGGAGGGGTGGACTTGCAGTTTATTTATCACTTTGGGTTAGCACGAGAATCCTTATCTCATTACATTCAAGTTGGACGAATCAGGATGGGTTTCGGTTTATTTTTCGAGTTTGAAAAATTTGCTTGAATCTGAGAATATATATGCTAAAACAATGATTAAAAATATATTTGGATGTTTAAGGCATAATTTTTTAAGTTGAAGTTCTTGTTTCTAGAGAACCCATCGATAACATGGCAGGAAATCTTAACAATCCAGCAGGTGTTACTATAATCCTTGCAAGAAATTCAAAACTGCGAGAAATCGTGCTAAACGCATGAAGCGCTTGCGGCGCTAACAACTTCAAACGCCCCGTATATGGAAAATATGAAGTGCAAAAAGCATTTCCCAAGGTAGTTAATCGTGAGTGAGTCAAAAATGCGTAGTCGCTCGCACACAGTGATGCATTTGCCCGTCCATCTGGAAAAACTTCAGCAAATATTCTTCGAGGATGGAAATTAGGAGGAGGCACTTTTAGTATTCAAACCAAGCGCACGAACTAGGACTATTTCAATCTCAATGTCGAGGCGCAAAAGCTCCATAAATGCTGTATAATGAAATCCCTGAAAATTATGTCTATATTCGCATCAGTGTGCAACGCCATCAGTCAGTTGCCAACAAAGTAGTATGCGAACTGGCTCGTAGTTTGCTGGAATTTCACCTCAAATGAGTTCAATTTTCAGATGGGGCAATCACTTATTAAAGGCCCAAATAACTTCGGACTCACCTTTGCCCTCATCATGTACTTTGGCTCTCAAGAAAATTCACCTGCAGATAGCGATCTCTATGACATAGTTGAGGAAGCATACTTGGCTCAAATCAACATCAAAAGGCTCAGAAAACATCCGTAAAACGAACAAATATCTCGATGTTTCTACTTGGAAGGCCCCGGTGGATCTGGCAAAACGTTTTTCTATAAAACAGTAATGGACTTCGTGAGAGGATGTGACGAAATGGCTTTTCCCTCCACAACAATTGGAATTGCTTCTCAAAGGATGAAGAACCGTTCACAGTGTTTTGTCAGTGCCTGTTCTGATACAGAAGCCTTAAAATGAACACCGCTTATTATTATTGATGAGGCAACGATGTAATAAAAGGATTGCCTACGATGTATTGACCAAAAGCTGCGCGACATCTTGAAAAATTCAAGTCCATTTTGTGGCAAAGACTTCAACATTCGTGGTGATTTCAGAAAAACACTTCCAATAGTACCCCGAAGTAATCGAACAGGATTCCACTGTGCAGCATTACATCAAACTTTTTGTAGAGGAAAAGCCTGGCAATCTAAGCGACGAAGAATTATATATCCAAGTAGTCATCGCTGTAATCAAACGCGCAAGTCCTGTCCATAACCATGGAAAAAAATTCATCCTGTCATTTTCACCATATTAATTCACGTAAATTATAAAAAAGACACATCTCGTTTCACACAGACGAGTTAAAGAATATCTAGGATGACGGATTTTGGGATTTTTATGCATAGTTATGAACCATATTTCAAGCCTTAGATATGAATATCGGTGGTATTATATTATAATATATAATATAATATTATAATATATATAATATATAACCCTTTTTAATTCCGATTCTTAATATTATTGAAATATTATCCAGGTCAAGCTCATTCATTATAGAGGATGCTGCAAGAAGAGCACTACAAGATAATAGCACATGTATTGTCACTCAATTTTGGAATGAAACTCCAAAGAACAATACATCTAACATAAAATGATTCATTTATAGATACGCACACGTTTAATCGAGGGAATTAATCCTAAATTTGAAAAATGGGACCTACTGAACAATTACTTGAGGCTACCTAGCCCTGAGAAGCTTAAAAATTAGTTCCACAAAGTTCATAAAAGTCAACTAAACTACAGTCAAAAATGCAAAAAGGGATAAATGTTATCATATTTCCTAATACTAAAAATGAAACGAGTAGAAGCAACGAAACTTCTTTGGAGAACACTGATATATTCTCCGGAAGTATTACAAACGAAACAGTGCCGTCATATAGCAAATAAAGCGCCGTCATATAGAAAATAAATTGTTTACAGTATTAGAGAATGAAATTACTGAAGCAGCGATAAAAATTTTAGAAAAAAAGACAGTATCTATATATTTTACCAGCGATTCCATACGAAAACGATCAAAAAACGCAAATTTTGTCCTGACCCTTTTAGATTTCTATGAAACTTCCCAAAAATGTTCTCTACATAAAATAACTCAACACGCATTTTTTATTTCCTTCTGCGACACTGTTCTTTGTAATAGGGGCGTACGGCGTTTTACGTTTTTTCTGATTTTTCTTAAAAATGATAATTTTTGGGGGCCTCTGTCGCGAGAACCACTAAACCGATTTTAACAATTTATATCTCAAATCAAAGGGAATGATTGGATCTTATAAATAGCGGTATAATTTTAATTTTAGAAAAATTCAATCATAAAGAAAAAATGCGTTTTTTTTGGAAAATGTATTTACCGTTATGTTGAACTTAAACGAGTTATCGGTTTTTTAACTTTTTTTTAAAGCTATCTTATTTTGTAAGCAAATAAAAAAATAAAAAAAGGAGTGGTACCTTTCATTTTTAAAATATGATTTTTTGAATAGGTCAAGATCTGAATATTTTAAACGAGAATTGAAGAAAATCTATTCAAACTGTTCCTTCGATAATTTCTTTACAGATTTTACTTTATTTTTATATTTTAATACCTCAATTCAAACACTTTTTGCAATGCAATAAAACCATAAATTATTTGTTAATATTATCTTTATTACTCAATATTAAAAAGTTTGTTTCTTGTACAAAATGAAAACTTCCTAATATCTAAAGATGTCTTATTATGTGGACAAAAACTATGATATTTTTGAGTTCCTGCTATTTGTTTTAATGAGCCATATTTATTTTTTAATTGCTTTTCCATTGTATCATAATCTGTAGTAGTAAAAAATAGATAGTTTACTTTTGATTCTGTTTCGACAGCCCATGAATAAATTTCACGTGGCGTAGTTATTTGGTTTTCAAAAGGATTTTGTAAACTCGCTCTAGCAGCATTCCTCTTGAGAACTCCTCCTAATGTATCGCAAGGTCCTTTTCCGTGGCAAGTTGCAAAAAAAGCCATTCTGCTTCCGTACCGAAGTCCTGCTTGAAATTGCATATATTGTAGAAATTCATTTTGGTTTTGTACTGAGCCCTGGATCCATCGGAAAAGAAACAAATTTTCTTAACGTGGCTTAATTTTTCCTTTAAGAAATTAACTAGACCGTTAATAAACAATCTCACAGCTACATGATTATGTTTAGTTGCCTCAGATATAGCTATCAAGCTTGTGAATTTCAAACTACTATCGTCCTTAATCGTATGGCCGCTTTCTCCGTTTTTATAATACACTGAAAATGGATGTATTGTACATTGAGCATTGGACCAATGAAATCCTTGAACGGCATCCTGAATTACAAATGAATAGTTCTCCGAAAAGTCACATATAACAATACATTCATCAGTTGCTGCATTTGCTTTTCTATATTTTAGGTAATCTGCTTGTTGTTTTGCAATAAACGAATGCGGTACTATATTATGCAGTTGTTCACCAAGTTTATCTGTGAAACCCAATGGTGATATGGTTATAGTTTCCATACTACATCGATCTACTTGCTGCCACTGCTTGAATGTTATTTCATCTATACAATTTTGTAGAAATTTTTCAGATAATTCCTCTCGAATACTGTCCGGTCCCGGGCAGGCTGTACATTCGTTTAAATGGCTTGATGTGCTTGGAGTAGTGCATATAATCTGCGAAATAAGATCTTGATAACTTCCTTCTTCGTGTGATAAAAGGTTCATAGATTTTATTTTATTAAACATAAGTTTAATATTTTGATGACATATGCAGACACAAATACTATGTGTACCGCTAGAGTTCGCTAATACGCAGTGCCCTGGACAAAATGCAGCAAAACTAGAAAATCCAATTTTTGTATTTGGATATTTTTGTTTAAATATTTGATAAGCCTCCTTCAAATTACAAAGAACCAGCCTACACTGCTTTGTTTCAATAACCCCATCTGATGACATGGTCTTGAAATCTCGTTTCCCAGGGCACACCCGACTTATGTATATCGTCATCTTCATAAAATTTCTGCACCAATAATGCGATTTCCTGATTAAGAATTGTTGATCCCAATTTGGTGTTCGGTGTTGACATGACACCTTTTTCTTTTTGAATCTGTTTTGCTCTATTTGCCATATAATAAGACACACCGAACTCATCTTGAATTTTCCGGACAGGCCAGCTTTTTGGAACCGATGTTAAAACCATATACTTTACATTTGTTGTTGTAGAAATATCATATTTTTCTCGTAACTGTTGAATTATTTCAATACTATCACCTGATACGTCAGTGACAGCATGCTCAGAACTGCACGGAAGCTTAAATATTTCTTCAGAAATTTTCGCTATAACTTCTTTAAATTTTTGTTATTTATAAATTTCGCTTCTCATTTTCTTATGTACTAAAGGAGAACTGTGAATTGATTTTAAAGTATCGTTGAATGATGATATATCCAGATTAATGAATTGCTCTTCATTTGATGAACTTATAGACGAAGATGCAGGTGAACATTCTCGATCCAAATTAATATTTTGTGTACCAAAGAGTTTATTATTATCACTACTTGATCCACTTTTATAAATTTCAAGATAACAAGCATTGCAAATTATCTTCTCTTTATTCATGGCAATACCTTGTCGATTAGCTTTCTCAATTATATAATTATTCACTTTTCGGCTGGACGATTTGTCTTTATATAGATGGCACTTTACACACTTAACTTTCATACTGAATATTTTTTGTTTTCACTTTTTTATAATGTACTTCAAACTCTACGATACGAATGACAAATAATTTACAAATCTAGCATATTTATACGAAACCGATTTTGGTCTGAAACCCAAATGAATTTGCCTGCTGCGATTTCTAATTGTCAGGCAATAAAACATGTCTGAACGCTAACCAAGTACAGTTGGCGAGATAATAAAAAGTAAAAAGGAGGTTATCCACATGCTGATAAGAAAGTTTATTACCATTTGCACACCCTCATTTTTAAGATTTAGTATCTTGACCAATAGATAATTATTTTAAGTAAACCATAAAAATGTAAGCACGAACAATAAGAATGAGTCATAAAATCTCTGTTAGCAAATGTTTTTCATAAAATATCTATTCCTGTACGATTTCTGTCGTAAGCGATAGATAATAAATTATAAACATTATTCACCACGAAATATTAAGGCTGCTTATGAGAGTTTTAAAAGATATCTGGGTCCGTCTTTATTTTATAAAATTCAAAAATTTATAGTTATCCCCCTTGCTTGATGAGACATTCTCATTATTGCTCCTTTCAATTTTTAGATAATGACAATTCCTAATTTTAGAAATGATTTTTTTTGTTTTTCGTTTTTTGATTTTTTTTTGTTTTTTTCTAAATGAACTAAAGTAAAAAAAACAAAGAAAATAAAAAATAAATTAAAATTATAATAAAATCATCAGAGGAAAAGTTTGAATACATTTTCTTGAATTCTCGTTTAAAATATTCAGATATTGACATATTCAAAAAATCATATTTTAAAAATGAAAGTTACCACTCCTTTTTTTATTTTTTTATTTGCTTTCAAAATAAGTAAGCTTTAAAAAAAGTGAAAAAATCGATAAGTCGTTTAAGTCCAACATAACGGTAAATCACATTTTCCAAAAAACACGTTTTTTCTTTAAGATTGAATTTTTTAAAATTAAAATTGTACCGCTATTTATAAGACCTATTCATTCCCTTTCATTTGAGATATTAACTGTTAAAATCCGTTAAGTGGTTCTCGCGACAGAGGCCTCCAAAAATTATCGTTTTTAAGAAAAATCAGAAAAACGTAAAACGCTGTACGCCCCTGATTCAAACAACAGTGCCGCAGAAGGAAATAAAAAACACCTGTCGAGTTATTTTATATAGAGAACATTTTTGGGAAGTTTCATAGAAATCTAAAGGGGTCAGGACAACTCGTGATCGTTTTCGTATGGAATCGCTGTTACATAAAGTATAATGAACTGTGATTTTATTGCATTGCAGCGAGACGGTTAGATATTGGCCAATTATAAATTCTTATCACATCATCATTAATAAGAGAAATATAATAGTTAATAAAATCATTATCTACTATACTCCTACATACTATATTTTCAACTACTACTGACTACTACTTCATCAGAATGGCGAATCGATCATACAACGTCGTTAATGCGTACATAAAGAATAGTAAAGGACCGGTTAGGGACCGGTTAGAAGTCAGAAAAAGAATTTTCATAAAGGATGCCTGAAAATGGACCGAAATGCAATTAATTTAACAGCAGATTAAAAGCTTGAAATAAGCTTTTTCAAGCTAATAAAAATTAAAGCTTGAAATAAGTTTATTAAACAAAGTTTAATGGTTAATTGAATCGAATGCTTAAAAAAATCCAATAAAGTACGATGACATTTGTTTTTTGCTCATATTACGACGAATATCATCACGAACATTCAGTATAGCTATGATAGTACCGTAGAACCTTCTAAAGTTCAAGTTCGATTGAAAAACAGAAATCAAATTAAAGCTATCGAAATGAGGTTGAATTTAGGTTTCTACTACGATTCAAACGTGTTGGGCAGAGAATTTAAAATGCTAATATGTCGGAAATGGGGACTGAGTGGGATATGAAGAGGTTGACAAGTACTTCGATGTAATAGGGAAACTTCGCTTTACTAATTTTCAACTTACCATATCTAAAAAGAATTTAGGAATTCTAGGACACTAAACCAATATGAGAAATGTCATGGGAGAGACGAGAGTTAATTAGGTAATCGTTAAAATCATTAGCTTTGAAATCTGTAGAAGCTGCATCTAAGCAACCACCAAGGCCCAACTTGCGTACATTGGGGGGATTTAATATTTTCCTTAAACAATTTTGTTTCGGTAAATAGAATATATAAAAGAAAAATAATGTCTCAACGAAAAGACCTTAAAAAGATGAAAAGTGTGGTTCATCAATTTTTAAAACTTTTCGCTTTAGGTCGAGAGAAACAATTAACCGAAAAAACAAGGAGAAAAGGATGAGAGCCGATACAAAAAGACAATTGGTTGAAAAAATAAATGGAATCATCAGCAGAAGCGACAACGTGAAGAACCACCATTAGTGGTTGAGTAAGAATAAGTAGTATTTAAGATATTTAAATAGCTACGCGAAAATAAGGTATCTTAAGAAATATTAAAATTGGAATCTTCCTAGATGAAACCCTCGTCATACCGGCAAACAAAATACGACCTCTGGTTCATTTTAGGTGGATTTTACACTACACCCAAAATAAATTTTTGCTTATTTATGAAGACATTCATACCGTACCGGTATGACATTGCATTTAATGTGCTCGTTAAAATATATACATACCCCACTATAATTAACTCATGGATTAGCCCTATCTCGTCTTTACAAATTATAGTCACTAATGGTCAACGTAGAGTTGGGAATATTAGACGATAAAAACGTTTCCGAGAAACAGATGATATCAACTGTAAATCCATTAAAAATATGACGAAGTTCGTGTAAGTCACGACAGCAATCCCATTTTGGAAATCACACGGTTTACTATTTTATCGAGTAGTGTTTGATTGTGCAATTTTGTACGTGTAACGGCAAAATTTGTGCATAACGTATTTTGGGTGATAATGTAGGATTTCTGACGTGATTATCACACCAATCACACCATTGGTCACAATGTTTTGATGTATATAACCTGATTAGACCAAAATTCACTGATGGCATACTCCATATCAGCCAGAATTGGGAAGAAAAAATTAGTAGTAAATTAGAGTTGAATTGGGGGTTTTCTATGGGCGATTCTGGCTGATTGGGAGAATGCACAATCATAAAATTTGATCTAAATGGTCGACATAAATATTGCGCTGTGCATAGGCTAGAAAAATCGGAAAAATTCCACCGGGAAGTGCCCAAAACGGATATCTCGGGTGGTTTCAGAAAATTTCAAATATTTTGTGCGCGTGAAATTTAGCAACATTTGAGAATTTTATGGGACGACTGAAAAACAAATTTTTTTTGTTCTAAATTAGAGAGGACAATGCGTGTGTGATTGAAATTCAAAGTTGCAAAACAATTGGAGCGCGATTCAAATTTAAAGTAGCGGATAAAAATAAGACTGGATTAAAGTTGTTTAAAAAAGGCAAGCTACTAACTTTTAAAGTAAAAAAAGACAAAATTAGCGATTTTCAAATAGTAATAAAAATGCATTGAAATGTAAAGAACGACGCGAGTGACCAATTTTGCGATTTTCAAATCCAAACTAAATTGAATAAAAACTAAAATATTTTTATTTTGGTCAAGCCTCGAGTATAAATAAAGCACCACTTTGAACGAGCGGTCTAGCGAGTGAGTCATTACCATTTGTCAACTCGAAGAGTCTCGAATAAAACTATTTTCATTTTGGACAAAACTCTTTTCATTTTTCTTCGAAATGCCCTGAAAATCAAGAGACCCTCAAAAACGAAAAATATACGATCAAAATCGAAATTAAAAATCCACAAATTCAAGCCAAGAACCAGTCCAATCATCATCACCCCATGGATCTCCCAAGGTGCCAACCCGGTCCCACTGTCATCACCAGCTACCCTTCCATGGATCTTTCAAGACGCGCTAAAAATTCCAAGTGGGTCTCCAGGAGACGCTTTCTTCACATTTAAAGACCAGGTTCCAGACGAAGTGGCGGAGCAAGATCAATTCGATTTTAATGTAAGTTTTCAAGAGATACATTTTGCGATTTGCGATTTGCCATCTTGCGCGTGCTTGCCGTTTAAAATTTAAAAATTAATCGCGTAGATGAATTTACATTATTTTTGATAAAAGTGCACCAAATTTACATCTTAAAAAATCTTCTTAATCATTTCGTTCATTTTCACAAGTTGGACCTAGTCTGAAGAATGGATTAAAAAAAAGGATAAAGAAATGATTTCTGTGGGCATCGCGAATCCGGGTGTACTTCAACAACAATATATGCAAAAATATTTTATTTAAATAATTGATTTTTCTCCCAAAGGTAGATTGACGGACTCCACTTCACGCAACCCAAAATGACAAAATCTATTTATAAAATTCTTCCAACCATAACCGTGTAGTTTGTATTACATGCCCCAAAAAATTTTTAAACTGAAATTTCCTTTTAGTTTTCCTTTGGTTCATTTTATTATTCATGCTTTTCAGAAAGATGTCAATGATCACATAAGTAAGAAACGGTTACCAGTTCTTAGCTGTTTTAATGGTTTCCGACGGTTTGAATTTGCTCACATGTTATCGTGTACTAGGGTACTGAGGGCCCCCATGTAAGTTTACGATAGATTTTATACTATATACAATAGTGTTGTTTTATTCGGTAAAAATGTAAAATTTTGTTCTTCCCCTAAATATGAAAATAATTTGGTTTGCAATTTTCTGAATTATCGTATACTGATAATTGAACCAAAGTTTTGGGAGGAAATTGACTTCGGCAAAACAAGAATTTTTCGATGAGCATTTTGACAATTACATGAACCAGGTTGGATGATGCACCCATAGATATCGGTGGTATAGAGCATCCGCGCGAATTTGAAAGCGATGTAGTTGATGATGGTGATGGTGCAGAAAGCGAACTTTAAGACCTCGATAATTCGCACGATTTTATACCAGCCATTCAAGACTTGCGCATCGAACAAGTGGGTGATGATATTACGGAAGAAGAAGAGGTTCAGATACAACAATCTAATGAAAAACTGTCGCTTCCCGACGCAGTTCAACAGCAAAAAACAATTAGAGATTGGAATGATTGTTTGAAATACAAAGCGACAAGTTTATTAACATTTCAAAAAAGAGTGATGCATTCAAACGTTTGTTTCCAGCAACCCTTATTCATGCTATCGTGCTCGTGGTATTATGAGAATAATCGATTATCTCAAAATCCGTAACAATTGCGTCATTGGTATAACAAAGCACAGGCGAAGACGAAATATACGCGTACATAGCTGTATTATTGTATGGTGGTGCAGAAAATTCGAGCAAAATAGAAGCGAAGGATCTGTCCTTTATTTGATTTGATGATTCCCGTACTATAACACTGCGCCTTGAAACAGACAAATTGGCAGCGTTTAGACACGTTTTCAATATCTAGAACCTGACTGAAATTTACCAACTATCAATGCAACTTACCATTGACGAGCAATTGGTTACGACACGAGGCAAATGTTCATTCTATATTTATTCCGAGTAAACCTGGTGTCAAAATATTTTGGATTGTTGACGCAATAACTAACTTTTCACTATACATGGAGAAGTTTATGTAGGCCGGCAAGCAGGTGAGAACCGATCACAAGGAGTATCAAATGAACTTGTGCTACGCTTATCACAAAGATATCTCGATCATGGTTTCAATATCACAATGGACAAATTTTTCACATCTGTCCCATTAGCTCTAGAATTGAAAAATTGGAATACTACCGTAATTGGTACAATAAAAACCGTCAAACCACAATTGCTAATGCCGTTCACACTACCAGAGAAGGACTTCAAAAGAAATCGACAACCACATAGTTCCATATTTTGTTTCTGGCGAGGTATGCAATTGATCAATTATGCCAGTAACACTAAAAGAAACGTGCTTTTATTATCAACTGCGCACCACGGCGAAGAAGTAGATGAATCAACAAAGAAACTACAAGTAATATTCGGAGACACTTTTGACCAAATGAACAGAGTTTACAGCTGCGAACGGAAAACTAATCGGTGGCCTGTTAACCTTCTCGACATGGCATCCCTTGGTGCTTACAGATTGTATGGCCTGAGTAACCCAGTGTGAAATATAAAAAACAACTCTTATACAAAAAAACTTCCTAAAATAGTTTGCAATGGCACTGGCGTCCAACCATATCAAAACTATAATTCAAAAGCCGACTCTACAAAATTCAGTAAAAACTGCTATGCAACTGATTAGGTACGCATTCACAAAGGAAATAGGTTTTCCTAAAATTCGGCCAAATACGAAAGAAAGAAGACGATGTGAAGCATGCAAACTGGATAGAAAAAGTAATCGAACTCATAACAAAACAACAGCGATATGTGATTTGTGTGGCATACCTATATGTACGAAACAATTTATTCGAGTTCGCGAGAAACGTTATATCACGGATGCAGTACAGGAGAAAATCGAAGAAAAATACGACGACATTTCTATGAGCATTCCATCAACATCATTTGAGCCTGCGGTAAAACGCCCTTTCTCTTGCCTGTTTTTCGAACTATCATAAATTGTCGTTTTTGGTGAATTGCCGTTTTCACTGAATAAATTTTTCGAGTAATTGAGGACCCCTCTTAACTGTTGCCGTGGATCCATTAAACAGTAAAATTTTCACCAATAATTATAAAAGCTCGAATTTAAAAAATATCGACAATCGCTTACATCAACAGAAGCGACGAGAAAAGTATAAATATAAACGACAGTTCATACAAAACAAGCCTAAATAAGCAAAAAAGAATTTTTAAATTTAATTTAAAAAAAAGCCAGAATATATCCGCATTTTGGTATACAACGTTTACATAAAACAAATTAAAATAAGGAATAGTATAAAAAATTACATATATTTCAACAATTTAATTAAATATTTTATTTTAATTTGCTTTGTTACTCTAACAATACCAACGCGAAAATTTTCATCTTCGCTACTGTTACTATCTATTCACATCATCCAAAGTTAGTTAGGTATACCTTCTGCATAATATGTTGATTGTACATTTCATCATATTATATACCCAATTCAACTGTAGATCTTAAAAAAATATTATATTAAATGAAAAACAACAACAACAATTTATGTAACTAGGTAGTTACTGGGAAATTATATAAACTAGGAAAAAATTACATTTCAACTTCACAAACAACAACAATAACACAAAATAATAATAACAAATATGTTTTATCTCTACTAGATATATAATATAGAAAATACATAAAGAAAATGGGAAAACCCGAAAACAAAAATTTTATATTTTCCTACATATTTTCCTTGGGGAAATCAAAAACAAATTTTTTATATTTTTTTTTTCAGTATAATTAGTTCAAGTAATTTTTGTATTTGTATGCAAAATGCATTTTTATTATTCCTTATATACACAACGTTCATATTTTTCCGAGTTACTTGATTTTCTGGAAATTCTGAAAATCTCGTTGATGGGGTGGTGGAGGAATCAGAATACTCGGCTATCAGATATACAAAAACTCATCAAACACACACACACAAAGTATTTAAAATTAAACTTTTATTTATCGAATATGATAACAAGTAATTTTCTGTACTGTTTGGAACTGACTGTGTGTGGTAACTATATATTTTCGGGTTTGAATGGATTTGTAATGAATCGGAATTAAAAAGGGTTGTTGATTTTGAGATGTAATTTGAAATTGATTGATGTAATTTTGAAATTAATAAAATTTTTGACTTGATGTTTTATTAAAGGGGGATACATGTTCGTTGCATAAGTATATAAATTATTGCACTGTGCGTACAATTCAAAAAATTCAATCATTCAAAAACTAAAGGGGTTTATTGATGGCTTGGTTATGTTTTTTGTTGCTGCTGTACCGCCGATATAATATTTCCACATACATAGTATATGATCTGCCTGAAATTTGTTAGCAGATGTACATACGTCAAGTAAAATAAAACTGCATAATAAACTATATTATATGATGTACAACATTATAGATTTATTCTTATTTGATTAAAAAAGTTTCCACATCGTGTAAAGAACATCAAAATATCGTAAAAAACATGAGGAAAAACAGCGTGCACATTGAATAATGTGCGATAAGAAAATTTGTAATAAAACTGAACTGATGATAGTTTCTTGACGTCTATCTGTTATAAAAATAAAAAAAAAATTGACTGACATCGTAACAAAACATCAAAAAACTATAGATAATTTGATGTTCTATTATTATTCATTTATAGATAGATAACATTTGATTGCTAGTAAACAAGTTGTTTTCGTTCATATTTTGACCTGAAAAACAATTTTATTTTTTGCAATGAGAGCAAAAATGGAAAATCTACCTAGGCGGTATGAGCGACTTATATATAGGTACTTATATATAGAAGTAGGTGTACTCATACATTTATATATACAGAGACACAGTAGTTGGTAAGTTTTCCAAAAGATTTCATTTTGCGAAAAATAAAAATAAATTATGTTCACTCGTCTGTTATTTTACTTTAATTTTTTTTTAAAAACTTTGTAAATAAGTTTGTCAACTCTCAACTCACATAATAATTGAACGTAAGTAGGAAAATAAAATAGAAGTATTTTTTGAGAAATTTTACTTCGAAGATTACCTGGAATTATTATTTTTGTTTTTGTTCACAAATAATGGTATATAAGATGACATTATATATCGTCGACGAGTCGGAAAATATTTTTATTTCTAATAACACTCGTGTAGATTCATGTATACAAGGATAATTTGATCGCCTCTTCTAGACTCTTGATTCTAATCTAAGAGTAACGAACTGAACATTATTTGTCACTTGTGCTTGAAATAAAAACGTTCAAATATTTAAATCTCTGTTTTTTAAATAATTCGTCTTATATGTTGATAAAACACGACAATTTGCTGAAAAACAATTCACCGAAAAAACCAATTCACTGAAAACGACAATTCACCGAAAACAACGATTCACCGAGAACTACAATTCACCAAAAACGATAATTTGCCAAAAACCTAATCTACCGTCAAACAATTCACCGAAACCAATAATTTACCATAAGCTGCAATTTACGGAAAGCAACAATTTCCGAAAACAACAGTTCACAGAAAACGATAATCCAAGGAAATTCACTAAAAAACAGTTAACCGAAAAAGCAATTCATTGAAAACGAGAATTCACCGAAAACAAAAATTCATCAAAAAATTACAATTCTCCGAAAACGATAATTCACTGAAGACTGCAATTCACCGAAAACAACAATTTACCGTAGGCGACCATTTACTGAAATCGACAGTTCCCGAAATCAACAGTCCACAGAAAACGACAATTCAAAGAAATTCTGTGAAAAACAGTTCACCGAAAAAGCAATTCATTGAAAACGATAATTCAAGGAAAACGACAATTTGCGTACGGTTAAAGTTAACCGAAAGTTTCCAGCCGAAAGATAATGCAGATAGTGTCTTTGATATCCCAGCCGAAAGATGGCAATGCAGCTATTGTTTTTGCTATCTCAACCTAAAAATTATGTTATACCACCGTACACAAATGTGTATGTATATAACCATAGTTTGTAATGGTTTTTGTTTTTAACACGATTCTCTTCCGTAACGTACACAATTGTGATAGCAGACCAGAAAAGGGATACATACCTAGTTCTACTATCACCTCTGAATAATCAGAATTTTATTAAATTTTTCCAAAATTTCACTGATAGGCGCAAGTTTATCATATACCAGTCGTCGATCTGCACGTGTTTCCTTATCATCAAAACGTCTGTATATAAAATTTAAAACCAATTATAAGTCACGCTAGCGGGAAATATTTCCAGTTCGGTTCCGTCTACAGCCCATAGGGCCCTTAAATGAACGATTTCTCTTACTTGAAAAAAGATTCTAACTTTCTAATGGTGTTGACATTTTTTGAGCAGTCCATTGTATTTGACACATTGATAAACATATTCCCAACCCTAGTTCTAGTTGGAGCAAAAGGATTTCTTCATCAAATCGCTCCATCTTTTACAATAAAATTATCATCAATATTTGTTCTTGTCACCAATACCCTCTTGTTCTTGTCACCAATATTCAATTCAGGAAATTGTCGAAATTGCCGAAAGTGTCAATTTCCTGAAAGCGACAATTCCCCGAAGACAGCTAGGGTTTTTTTTGTTCGTGGTCATAGTGGAATTATATGATGAAAACTGCATTCGAATAAGAGTTTTAAAGGTGGTTCTGGAAATCGTCTAATTTTAATGGAATTAAATCATTTCACACGCGATCATGAGGAAATATGGAATTAATGATAAATACGAAATGCTTTTTGCAACGTAGTTTTAGAATGCGGCCAAATAGAACGGAACTAGGTTATTTCATAGCCAATCGTCATGAAGTTGGGTTGTAAAATGGAAATGAAATTCTAAAATGGTTTTTAGATAAGTTCTGAAGTACGGCCAACTGAAACGTAGCTTCGGGGCCTTTTAGCTTGGGAATGTATAATATACATGGGATTTATGTATATTAGACATAGGATAAACACATTGAGAATGTATGATGAAAATGTAATTCTAAAATAATTTTAGACAAAATTAGGCCATGTTTTAATCGATCATTAAGAAACGGGTTTATAAAATAATTGTTTGATGAATTCTGGAATACGGTAAACTGAGAATACTTTTTCGAAAATAAATTTTAATTCACAGTTGTGAAGTACAAAAGGAGTTGAAAGCAGACCTACCACATCTAACATTTTTCTGATGGTTACTCTCACTCAGTCTATTATTATTTGGCCATTTCACACAATTTGTATCTGCTTAACGAGCATCTTATTGAACTACACTTATAAAATTGTCATTCATGATCATGATAAGGGCTTAAATAGTACCAGGTAAGAAACTTCTGGTTGCAAAATATGCAAAACCGTGTTCTCAACTTTGTCACAAGTATGTCTACGGGAATACTTGGGCAACTACAAACTCTCTCAATTGATCGAGTCATAACCATAATAATTTCATCATGATCAGTCAGTTTTAATAAAACGTGTCATTTATTTTCCACCCGATAAATATGGAACTCAATTTATTGATTAAAATTAAATTTAACTGTAATGGATTAATTTTTTTTCGGCAATGCAGTACAGATTATTAAGTAATTCTTTTTTTCTAATAGAGCTCATAATCTTGCACTTACCGTAGGGTATATTCATATTTGTCCATTTGAATAACAAATCAAACCCGTTTTGCAGATCAATACAATGCTGCGTGGTATAGTTCTAAATTTCATTATTACAAGGTCATCGGCATATAATTCACCTGTTTTCGTTCCATCAGCTATTTCAAAGGGCGACATATCGAACATCTTCGAGAATTCAGTAAAACGGCATCAAACTGACTTTAATTGGCAAACGCTTAAAACGCATTCGATGTCATACTTAACAGACTACATACAAGACTTCATATTAAAGTACCGATAATCCATTATGATTAGCTCATATAATTTGGGTACCAATATACCACGACAATTTTCGATGTCATATCATCTAATTTAATTTTGTCTTATTCAGTGCTGACATCCGCCTCAGCAATTCAAACGAATTGCAATACTGTTCTGAATAGGATGAATAAATATTAAACCAATCGTTGTCATGTTTTACGTACGCAGCTTGGAAAAATTTGCAAATAGTTCACAAATACCTTGATGGTAGTGGCAGTGGTATCATGCAGCAGCATCTCTGTTTGCAAGTTTATTTGTTTAATTTTTTTCACATCTTTAATTGATTAAATTACCATGAAACTACGACAGATGCAAATTCTGCATTTAAAACTTTTAGACACATGTGTGTCAAAGGTATCAAATAAAATGCATACAATGCCTTAGCTACAGCATCAACATTATAAATTTCAGTAATGTCAGCTTTCTTAAACTGATAATTGAACGTATGTTGCGGACGGTGATTGAATTCGCAACGTAGCACCCGAAAACCAAAGTTGACATCCAATCCGCGGTGGTGAAATGTCTCAGGAACAAATGACATAATTGACTTGATGAAGATTTTTTTTTGACTGACCATGTCGGTTTTATTGTTTTTTCAACATTCCTACAAACAGTCGGCGCTTCATTAAATTTAAGCAACTATCAGATATAGCGGCAATAGCATATATCGTCGTCCCAGGATTATAGTACGCTAAGCACCAAATTCACGTTTTTTAGGTTTTATTGATTTCATCAGTTTCGAGCTATCGTTTTTCGTTTCCACCTACTGGCAACAAAATCTACGTGCCCGTCCCTTGGAAAATTTTAAGTGATTTTTCCGCTATCCGCCTTTTTCACTTCATTATATTAGTTGCATTTACGCCATATGCCATTTTGCGGTAACTCCATACAAGTTTTACTTGTTATTAACGCTAAATCACTTTTTTGATCTAACTCCGCAAAAGCTAAATTAGATTTATTTTAATTTTACGCTATCTCCATAAGTAGGAAATGAATCAAATATTTTATGCTATGTCCATTTTAGCTTTAATTTCAAATTTATGCTATATCCGAAAACTACGCTATATCATAATAAATTGAACTCGCTTAGAAATAGTATGTTAAATTGCGCAATATCCAAAAATTAGTTCGATTAATTTGCATTACATCCTATACTTAACCTTTATGGTCTAATTGTTTACTTTTATGCACAACCAAGTAGAAAAGTAGAGTAGATTATAAAGTATAAAAAAAAAGACGGGAAAGGTTCGGAACCGAACTCTATAAGCATTTTTGGTGTCTATAAAGATGTGATGTGTGATTTGCGTATTTCAAATATCACGCCCACCCACATCCACCCACACCCACCTAACCCCCCTTAAACACAACCCAACCGACCTCAATCAACCGTAACTCAACCGACCCCAATCAATCGCAAACCACCACACCTAAAAATTACTACCACCCCCCACCCACTATCCAACCCCTAAAACTCATCTCACCCGCACTACTCTATACCACACTATCCATATCAACACCACCTCTATCCTCTCTCCCACACACACACCACACAAACCCTCATCCATCAAATCCCAATTCCCACACCAAACCCAAAACACCTCATTCCATCCGCCCCCTCCACCCCCATACCACTATTCTTACCACCGCCATCCACCATCCACACAAACTCACATCAACTCGGGTTATATTTTTATTCCACATTCACATGCTCTATAAAATCAAAATAGTATGGAAAATTAAAAAAAAAATCTTTCAATTTTAAGGAGGGGGTTAACAAAACCCTTCGTATCTCCAAACACCCTGAACACAGAAATGTCCAAATCAATAGGGCACATTCCCATGAATTGCTTGAACTTTTAGTGAAAATTTAAGTTCATATCTCTATCCGTTCTCAAGTTATCGTAGACACAGACGGACAGACGGCAAACCGAATCCATATATAGCATTTTTTTTAACAAAAATGCTTAAAAATGCGCTATGTCACAAAACTGCTAATTTTAATAATCTCGCCTCTTTAAATAAAATACGCTAGCTATATCCAGAAATATTTTGTTTATTTCATACAAAAACGAGTATTATTATCAGCTAAATCCAACCGTTATTTATATTTTATTTATAACTCTGCCTTTCTCTGTCATTTTTATTCTCTAACAGTATCACTAACGGTATCAAACACTAATATAAAAGGATTTTCTGTCGAAAACTGATTAGTTGAGAATAGATAATCAATTAGTGCGAATACAGGACAAAATTATATTGTAAGATTTTGAAAACTTAGTGTTTGGAAATTTTTTACAATTAAAGTGAAATTTATAAAATAATGAAGTCAGTAAGAGAGCGCAGCAGTTCACCAGCGCCAGTTCTTTCACTTGAGGAACTCCGGTAATTCATCGTGTTATTTGAATTAAATTTTTTTATAATTTTTTGTGTATTTATAAATCTAATTGATAGGGTTTACCATTCGTTAAACAACTTAATCGAACAATCTTCAAATAATTTAAATGGTTGTGGCACACCGTGTACTTTAATCTCGCTCGAAGTTAAGAGTTCACCAGAGCAAATAAAGCATTTTATTAAATCACCGAGTACTATTCCATCGACACCGCTAACTCGAAAGTGTAGTTTCGAAAATTCAGAGCATCCCAGTACCTGTAATAGTTCATCGTGTACTATAGTTCCACCAACACCGACCAATGAACAAGATTTTGGAAACCTGTTGCAATCAAACAGTTTAAATAGTTCAATCTGTACTATAATTCTGCCAACGCCCGACAATGAACCAAATTTTGAATCATCATTTCTTGATTCCGATGCAGATCCAGAATATTTACCACCAGCTGTCGATAATAATCGGAACGACCTTGAGAGTGAAGGTAAACCTATTACAAAATTATCCAAAAAATCCTTTTATTAATTGTTTAGCCAACTTTAGATTCACCTTGTCCCAAAATAATCACCAAAAAACGATTAAAACATCCCAAAAGTTGGCCACAAAATGTCAGGAAAGCAAAATATCAAAGCGGGGATGAGTATACAGATAAATTTGGCATAACTCGTAAGCAAAGAGAGGTTAAAGCCGGTTGCGGTGATAATTGCCCATATAGCTGCAATGATTCGTTTGGACAAGAAGAGCGGAACAATATTTTTGAGAGCTTCTGGAGATTAAATTCCAAATGTAATGGTGAATTTTTCGGCAAGTTGGTTTATAGAACTTCCATAGAGCGGAATCGAACTAAAAATTTAAACTCCCGCAGAAAGCGCGCCTACCATTATCATTTTTTAAAATCCGGAAAACAAAAAAAAGTATGTCAAGTCCTTTTCACTAACACATTGGACATTATTAAAACACGGATTCACTATTATTTTGTAAATTTGGTTGATGACAAAACCACAAAACTGAGTTGTAATCCATATCAATAGTTTCGCTACAATAGAATCTCACTATTGTCGATCTACCTCCAATAAAAAGTATTTGCAGCCAAATCTAAGTTTACGAAAAATGTATGACCTATATTGCAGTGAATACGATGACCCAGTAAAATATTGGGCTTACAAAGATATTTTTGATAAGCAGTTTAATTTAGCTTTCTTTGTTCCCAAAAAGGATCTATGCAGCAAATGTGAGGAGCATATGACAAAGGAGCAAAATGGAGTCATCATAAGTTCGGAAGAAGAAAGCGAATTTAAGGAGCATGTCCAAAATAAATTACGTGCTAGAGAAGAAAAGAATTTAGACAAAACTAATAATGAGGCAAACACTAGAGTTTTAGTCATCGATTTACAAAATGTGTTTGCCTTGCCTAAAGCTAACGTGAACTGCTTTTATTATAAACGGAAGTTACTATGCTTCAACTTAACCGGATATTGCAAAGATAATAAAACCACATACTGCAGTATTTGGAACGAAACGACTCAAGGGAGAGGAGCCAATGAACTAGCTAGTGCATACGCGGAAATTTTACAAGCAGTTGTTACTGATTTTCCATAAACCAAAAAAAATATTATTTGGACCGATTCTTGCGTGACACAGAATCGCAACTCTATCTTGTCACTATGCTTACTGAAATTTCTTATCGAAAGTAAATCTGTTGTGAGCATAGAACAGAAGTATTATGAGCCTGGGCACTCGCTATTACAAGAAGTGGATGCCGTACATAGCATGTTGGAGAGATACTTGAAGAACAAGGAAATATATAGTCCAATTGGATTAATCCGGTTATTATCAAATGCTAAATTTCCAAAAATAGCTCTTAGAGTAATGCAGATGAAGAATACCGATTTCTGGGACTATAGTCTAGCTGCACAAAAATTTTACTTTTCCTGCATTCCATACACGAAAATAAAACACATGAAGTATGAATCGGTTAATATTAAGAATATTGCAAGTCAACGAGTGCTAGAAGAACATGGAAAAGCAACGAAAATGTTCCAACTAAAATTAGTTTTGACGTTCCGTTATGCCAAAAGGACAATGTCAGGTTAAATGAAGAGAAGCGGAAGGATCTGATAAGTCTTTTGAAATTTATGCCCAGAAATGACCAACAATTTTATAACACAATAGTACAATAAAGCACGAGCTATTAGCATTGGATGGAATTAAGGGGTTCTATTATTTATACTCATAATGAAATTTTAATATTTTTTTTTTGTTAATTTTCAGTTTTCTTAAATAAAAAATTAATTACTTTTCTGCTTTAATTGAATAATGAGTTTTCATTTTCTATTTATTCAAATTTATGCGATTAATGGCCGTCGTGCGCCTATTAAATAGTTTACGTGAAAACTGTATAAATTAAAAAAAAAACCGAATAAATATTTAAAAGGTCAATTTTGATAAATAATTTTTTACTAAACGTTAAATATTTCTTATGCACGATTTACATGTTCCAATTTTTTTCCCAGTAAAAAATGAAGGGTTAAGTATAATATGATTTTCGTTTGCGAGAGGAGCACGAAACAAATTCCACTAAAATAAAATTGGATTTTTTTCTTGTTAGTTTGAGCAAATGTTGTTTACATATGCATGACTCTTTTTAACTAGTAACTTTTTGTTATTTGCGTGCAGCTCTATTTTTCAGTAAAAAATTTGTTGGGAAAAAAAATTGGAACATGTAAATCGTGCATTAGGCTGCGGGCCAATATTCGGGTAAATAGCTTACTTTGGTAGAAATCGGATTTAGAACCGATTATTCGATCAGTTTGTCATATGTTTCTTGAAAAATAAGTGAATTTACCGAAACATTTACTTACAATTGATTTTTACCCGACTATTGGCTCGCACCCTAAGTTAAAATTAGTTTTATTGCAAAATTGCAATGAGTCCTGTGCTGTCCTTCTTCGAAACAAATTTTCATAGAAAAAGTCTAGTTAGCGCAGGTATAACCGGCTGCTAGTTACTCTTTTGTGCTACCGAGCATTAGTAATACCCCTAACTGCCAATTCCAATTTAAATTTTGAAATTTATTTTATAATTATCATTTAAGCTATGTCCATTTTTCCGCTATGTCACATCAGGCAATGGGTATATAGCGTAAATTGAAAATAAATCCAAAGAAAATTTTATATTTATTGCCCTACGCTGTTGGTGGATTAAAAAGATAATGCGGTATTATTGTGGCGAAATAGTCAAGGAATATTAGAAATAAAATACTCATTATTAAAGCCTTACAAATAAAGAAGTTGTGAGAATTTATGTTTTTCTGAAAAGGACGGTATTGGCGCTTAGCGTACTATAATCCTGAGCCGACGATATGCTTATATTTCTCGATACGACTTTTATAAAAGTCGAAAGACATATTACACCGCCATATAAAATTGGGAATTGTTGAAATAGATAAGTCTGTTATATTCACCGACACACATTAAAAAGTGTTCAGATAACTTGGAATTACACTCACAACAAACAGAAATAGTCAAAAATTTGTAATACAAATATCAGCTCAACTACAAAATATTAAAACTGTTTACGAGCAAAACTGCATAATATAATGACAATGGGAGCTTTCAGGTCACGCAACATTCCAGCAGGAAAGTCAAAGTTGACAGAAACTAATGACTCATCAGCGACAACCAAGAATGACACGTATATAGATATTTATCAGGAGAGATGAATCGTTTATGACATAACTGAGATGTGCAATAAAAATATTTTATTTAAATGAAGACTAATATTTCAGTACCATTATCGTTCTGGGACATGTGTGGGTAATCCAAATAGCAAAACTTTGGAATTTTACCGAATATAATAAAATAATACAATTTTGGTAGAACATAATGGTCGGCTATTCTCGAAATCGGTGGAAACTTGCGCATTCGAAATATAATTTGCTTTAAAATTTTTCATATTTTTTGCCAGCTAATTTAATCATTTTTTCAAATTTGTTTGCAAGTTTTCTATTATTTATTTCGATTTTCATCGAATGTAGATAGCGTTAGTTTTTACGTCTACAAGGGGGACGAAAATTGTCAAATTCATTGTTATGACAATTTTAATCCCCCTTGCTGCATAGCAAACTACGATTTACATTTTGTTCATCAGATGTCATCTACTTTTTTGAAAATCGTAAATTAAGGGAACAATTCCGACTAGGTAAATCGAAGCTGAAATATTCCCCTAGTAGGGAAATAAATAATAGAAAACTTGCATACAAATTTGAATAAATGATTAAAGTAGCCGGCGAAAAATTCGAATGTTATAAAAAATTTTAAAGCAAATTATATTATGAAAGCGGAAATTTCCACCGATTTCAAGAATACGCGCCCAGTGGCCCTATTCTGGCTTTCCCTGGGAATAGGGAATTGGGAAAGATATTTTCATAGCATTTTTGTCTAAATTGTATTTTTCTGGCCTACTGAGAGAACATGTTTGGTGTTAATATTTTCGAAACAAAGTTAAATGGAAAAATATTTTTCCCTTCAAAAATTTTGTGGAACAAAAGTTTCCCAACTCACTTTGTTTTGAAAAATTTTGCACCAAACTTATTCTTTCAGTAGGCTAGAAAAATATCTTTCCCAATTCCCTATTCCCAGGGAAAGCCAGAATAGGGCCACAGGCATTGAATTTGTATTTTTCTATGATAGCAAGTATTATAGCGATGGCGACAGCAACAAAAAATATTAAATAAAAAATTTCGTTGATGAATAAGTTTTTGTTTTATTTGTCTACTTTTACCTGTACCAAATAGAAATTTGTTTTTTTCAATCATCTTGCTAGCCTGTCCTTGATGCCACTTACCTGAAAATAAAAATAATAATATTAGATAAAAAAGAAATCATTTCAACAATTTAAAAAAAAATTGCCAATTAAACTTTAAATGTTTATAAAGCTGTGTTTTAGTATATTAGTACGCATATTTTGGTTCAAAATTAATTACATCAGAGAAGAATTCCCGGAACGCACTAGTGTTGGACAAATGTATTTGTATTAGTAACCATCACGTCTTATTAGAGCAAATGCGTGCGCCGCACCATTCTCAATGTTTTGATTTTCTGTTAAAATTTATATCTATATAAAGAAGAAAAGTTTGTATGTAACTTTATTTCTTCCACAAAAACTTTTGATCCACTCGAGCGATTGCTCCCAAATTTTACAAGAATTCTTTTCAGAAGTAGAAAAAATCATACCCCCTATGTTTTTTCTGTGGTGATCAAAAAACTGTGTAAAACGTTAGGTGGTAAATAAAACGTCATGTACAAAATAAATTCACTTTCTTCAAACTTAGCATTTTGCTTTAACGATGGCCCGAAACACTAAAATGTTTACATTTAAAGTGAAACGTCAAATTCCCCATCTCAATTCAAGGGGAAAATGACACGAAACAGGAGTGGAAGCACCAGGAATTTGAACCGATTCTATCCGGTTCGATAAGTTTTGATGCTTATGATCACAAAAGCAACACACACACACACATACATGTATAACAAATGACAGCACATTCAAAATTGTATATTATACGTCGTATATATACACAAAGTTGTGGCCTCGTCTCTCCATTTCCGCACGAAATAGGTACTCAGTAAAAAACTATTTGTAGTGGAAGTTCTTCAGATGTATGAGTAGGATGTAAATATTATCTATTTGTTTTTAATCTTTGCAATCCATTTTAGTTTACGCCAAACCAAAATCGAGAATTCGTTTTACTCGTTAGGAGTCTTTCAAATTATGTTGACGTATGTGATAGTCAGTCGAGATATTGCCCTATGACTTTTTTGACATTTTATTGCGTTGTGTGACTTCCCTGGCTCGTGTATCATAATTTTTTTTACAAATTTTGCATATTTTTGGATTTATTTCTTTTATTTCTTTAATCACTTCATGGTAGATGGATCATGGTGATTTCTTGATCTGCACTTTATTTTTTTTGTATTTTTAAACATGTAAACTGAATTTTATTTTGCTTATGTGAAGAAATATAATATTTTTTACCACACCTAAATATATAAACGCTGCAACTTGATTGTGATATCAAGGAAGAGATGTAGGAGATTGGCCAACCGAGTATTTTTTTTTGTTATTTATTTAGTGGAAATGTGATATTTCTGTCAAGTGGTTTATAGTAAATTTATTTTTTCTTACATGTCCCCCGAGAGGCTTTATGTGTTTCAGTCGAGTTTTCATTGAAAAATCGTTTTCATTATTTTTCGATTTTTATAATTGCATTTCGGGTAATCAATCTAAATTGGTCCTTGTAAAATGAAATGCATTATTGTTGGTTATGTTTGTGCTAGGCTGTACTGATGAATTATGCTTCCGATTTTTGAACTAATGAGGTGGAAAAAATATATTTTAGTTCAATGGACTGATTTTCTTTGTCAGGACCAACAAAGTACAGTGGTACTTGTAATGGGGTTGAATCATATATAGTAAATACATACCTACATCTTTTTTAAATGCCAATAAGTATTTTCAGAGTGGCATTCATATTATAGGCAAGAGCCTGTGATTGACTTGGAATTACTAATTTTCTAAAAAAAAATATTTATTAGAAGTATTTAACTAAGAATTAAATTACAAAATAATAAATGTAATATCAGAATGAAGTTCCAATTTTTGTGATACGTTTTTTAAGTTTTAAGTTTAAATTACTATGAAATGAACTTTTACTAGTTGATTTCGTTTGCATAACCTGTATGATTGGTATGATTTATTTTATTTTCTAAATATAAATTTTGAAACATAAACTTTGAACTGAAGCATGAACTGAACCGGATCAGATCAACACCAAGAAACACAGCTATTGTAAAGCTTTTCAATATGTTATGGTTTACACATTTAATTCAGTTTAAATAACCTTTGCTTTCAGGAAATTCACGGGTGGTGGCAATATTATATCGGTAAATGAGGACAAGCTATATTACGCATTTTGGAGTTACAGGTGTAATAACAAACTAACAATAAGCTTATCATTAAATTAATATAGTATCTTTCCTGTGTGTAAACAGGCAGGAATAGCACCGGAGTTATCCGGTAATTCTTGTCCAGTACTTTGCCCTACAGTCCAGTCAATGAATCAATTTTCTATGTAGTTGTATGGGGTACACTGTTTTACATTATTTTATTCAGTTTCTGAAGCATTAAACATAACATTAAATTGTTAACCAAAATTTTGCCGTGAGTTTGTAGTAAGACTCGAAGTTCAAAATACTGCAAATATACATATTGCATTCCTTGTAAACCTAGATAACTTTTAAATGTGTGCTCTTTTGTAAAACAGAGATACTTTGTGGTAGTTCTTGAAGATCATGGTTCATTATTAAATTATTTTACTCCAACCTACCATAGCTGATAGTCAAAGTAAACCTATAGAGAATCAGGTTTCTTATCATAGGAAACTCGAAGTCTACGAATGTGCTACGAATTTTGATGTTTTACGTGTTTACTTATGTGATTTTTACTCCAATTTGCATGGCCATTCCCGGAAATCGTAAATGAGATCTGACTAGTACATGGAGTTGGGCATGACCTAGCTTAAACCACCTAACGCTAGTAATGAACGACTTTAGCGTTTTTGTTACTTTTGATCTTCTAAACGTGAACTTATGAATTTTTATTCGAAGGTGGATGGCCCTTATCGACCATTTCTGCAAATCATGTTTGGGGTTTCGCTATTTGATGAAGTTGTTCATTGCAACCATCACTTAAACCAAACCATCTAGTAATAATTCACTATTTCATGTTTTTTGCTACGAATTTTGATCTTTTACGTGTGCTTATGACTTTTCTACTCAAATTTTCAAGGCCATTCCCGAAGAGTGCGATTCAGGTCTAGCTAGTGCATGAAGTTGACCATTTAGCCCTTTAGTTAAAACCACCTAGTGCTAATAAGGCACAACTTAGGATTTTCTGCTACGAATTCGGTCGTTCTAGTTGTACTAATGTCAATATATCTCAAATTTTGATGGTCATTATAAGCAATTTTCGAAAATCGTGGTTCAAGTCTGGCTACTACACATAAAAATGGTCATTGAGTCTTCACCGACACCTATAGTGCTAATTATGCATGACGTCGGGGTTTTTTGTTACGAGTTTTAATCTTCTAGGTGTTCAAATGGTATGTTATCTCAAATTTGTCTTTGTAGATTTTATCTGATTAGTAAAGCTTTTTTTGAAAAGGTTTAAAAGTTCTAGAGTTTGTTTATAAATTTGGACCATATTATTTTTTTTTTATTTAAATTGCGGTTTTAGTCATTTTATAAAACATACTCAAACTTTTAAAAATGAATTAAAATATGAAATAAGAAATATTTGGTTCAGCTTTAGAAAGTCTGGAATAAATCATAACCAAACCAAACTTACAACGCCTTAGTAACCTCACCTCGATGTTAAAACAATATCTGGCTATCACGAAGAATAACTTAAAATTTCAAATAGAAATCGCATATATGCTTCAAATACAATAAAATTCAAGGTTACGAACGAGGTTAACAATTGCGTAGCGAAACATAATAATTCGCTAAGGCTATATGTGATTATACTTTGTATATAAGTTTAAAATATTTTCAATGTTTTTGTTTCTTGGACATTGTAGTCTGATGAGTATTTTTAATTCAAAGAATTCGATTGTTTTATTAGTTCGAAAATAAACTTTCAATATATAGAACACAAATTGTGATCATTGTGTTGTAATATTTAGCCTCCATAAACCCTAAGCAGAGCTGGGTGGAGTAGATTACACAATGTAATCTACGTAATTGTCGACACGTAAGCAATCCCTGATGTCGGCAATGTAGACAACGTCAAAAACATAAGAAATGATATTAAAATCGTAATTTTCTCATGTTTTTTTCTTTACTTTGCGTTAGTTACTCTGACGAACTTGCTGTCTAGCTATAAGGTAAGTATCTTATTATCTAAGAGGCAAAATAAGTTTTTAAGTTGGTACTAAAACACGTAAATTATTAGTTAGTATGATAAGTTAACACATTAATAGTTTCAGTGACATTGGTATAATTCGTTAGTACCGACTCATACGCTGACCTAAACTAATTCTTATTGGGCGTAAAATAACGCGATTTTACAACAGTCACCGCTAATAGTTCATTATAGAGAGTACATGGTCAACTTGGACAACATCCACGTGACAAGCATCAGAACATGATGAACACTTAAAATTCAACCACAAATAAAAATGTAGCACTCATTTAAATCGTCCGCTTCGGTCTCATCCCTAATGTGCCTGGTTCATTTTTAATTGGCTCACTATATGTTAAGGGAAGAAATACATTAGCTAATTTATGCATGAAAGAAATATTTGTAAGTTCAGTGAACAAAACATGTTTAGTTCAATTCAACTCCATAATTTTTTAGTTCGGCCAAATGTCAGTAAGGATCAACAAACCTATGTTTTTGGTGCCCGATTCTTTTTTTTTTTGTTTAAATTTTCTACTGGCTAAATTAATGGTTGACTCAAACCAACTGTTTATACCAATCAAACCGTGCCAGAGTTATAATTAAAATTTGCTAAATAAATTAAGATTAAAAATCACCAAAATATTTTGCAGCTGAGAACTGAATATCAGGCATGTTTTGATTTCTGAATATTAGAGACATCTCTCGGTGAGTATAGCATGAATTGGCCACTTATTTAGTTAAAAACTTTGGCCACGTTTTTTTTAAACAGTTGTTCAAAATTGCAATAGCTTAAGTCAAATTTTGTCTTCTTAGATGAAAATGCATAACACAAAGAATCCATCGAAAAAGTTCGATGGTTTTCGTGTAACATGGTTTTTCTCAATAGTTCTGAATTGTTCTGTACATCAGAAATTTATAGAGCAGGGAGATTACGGGAAAACCATATCACTTTCATGACAAATATTTTTTGGGATACATAGGCCTGTGGTATCTACCTTATACATTAGAATTTGTTATCTACCTGTTTGCAAACTCGAAAAACAGAATATAAAAAACACGGCTTATAACATTAAATTCGACATCAGGCACATAAAAATTAAAACTTCTAATACCTACTTTGTGCTTGATGCCGATTTTATAGGTTAAATTACTGAATAAAGCCGAGCGCCCGATGCCGTTTTTTTTTCTAAATTTCCGAAAAAACTAAATTGACGGGCGGTTCTTACAAATTATTGATACGTGACTATAGGGTTCAGAAAACAGAACATGCCTGATATTTGAACTTGCAAACCTCGTTCAGATATCCCAATAGCCGATTCGAAACAATTTAGAAATTGAAAAATTTCACTTTATTAAGTAAATTTTAATTAAGCATAAGACGTGATTTGCGGAAGTTTGGGCAAGAAAGTCAGGGTCAGGAACAAAGTATAAACTAACTTCATGTTAGTTCATACCAATTATCAATAGATGGCGTAAAACACAATGCACTGAAATTTTATTCTAATTCGTTAATTTAATTTGAGTTTTATCAATTGTAGAAGTATTTATTATTGATGGTAGACCACTAACAATTTATTACTAAATATTAAACCCAATACAAGAACAAAAAATAACTAGTAGCTAGTATACGACTATTTAGAATAGTAAGTCATTTAGACTGACTGAACTCTCAACCAGTGTTGTGCAATTGTATGTAAAAAACTGTTTTATACATTTTTTACGTAAAAAATGGTAATATACTTAAATTACTGTATAAAACGTATAATATTGTATAAAATCAAATGCGTATTTAAAAACCTTAGTAAAGTCGCAAACCTTAATATACGAAACATAAATTTTTATCATATTAATACATTTAATTTTATTCGATAAAAACCATAGAAAAAAGAAATAATAAGAAAAAACAAGAAATATTACTTTTATAAGCCAGTGCGAAGCTAGCGCCGCTCCCAATATATTAGTTTTCGGTACTACACATTGAGCGACATAGTGCATGAAATAGTTTATTTTTTTTATGAAAAATATTTCAAAGCAGAAATTTTAAATTTGCTTTCACCGCTGTATACGTACAAAAAATATTTTTTTTGTTATTTGGTTCGATCTTCGTTTCGTTTTTACTGCGATATGTAGAGAATATAAAAAACAAGCTGTGGTAATATGTATGAATATGAATAATTGTGAAAATGTGAAATGTGTGTTTATGAATGGGTATGAAATGTGTTTTTGTTATTCTAATTATGAATTTCTATGAAGACGAATGAACGCAAACATTTTCGGTATCTAAACTAAAAAAAATTTTCTTGTGCCGTGAATCGTGATATACGTCGAGTACATTATCAGATATTATTAAGATACGAGTATTATATAATATAATATGTAGTTATTGAACGTTTTTAATTCAAATTAAGTAAAGATGTCGTTATGTTTTTTAAAATAATATTTTTATTTCTAACCGACGTTTCAAATACTAATTTGATCTTCAGATTTTTTAAAATATGTATTTGTATAAAATTAATTTTAAAATTTAAAAATATTAAAATGTTGTAAATTAATTAAACATTTGTAAGTACCTCAGTTTAAGAATTTAACAGAAAACAATATTCTTAATACAAAAATGTTTAATTCATTTTTAATACCTATGTGATTTTATATTGTTGCCCTGAACATAATTACTATTTTCACGCATTTGGCGTAAAGGTAAAACTTTAAAAATTGTAGTTTCTTAAGTCCGCTATCTTTTTTGCTATCTGTAATGTCATATAAACGGCCTTATGATGGTAACACGATGTTAAAATAATTGTAAGTGGAGAAGTGTAATATGTTCCATTTCATGGGCTGAATGGTAACTTGTGACCCAATTTTTTTTTGATTTTTTGGGGATAGTATAATCAGGAGGATTTATCGTGGAAAACGGTCAAGAACGAATAGTATTTACACAACAATTCATTGACCAAATTGTAACTAATTCAAAAAAATATTTTGTCCAGTTCTGTAACACATTCAAAATGTGGTTTATATAATGAAGTCCTAATTTAAAAGTAAGTATGGGATTAGGTTTTGGAATATAGTAAAGCCATTCGATCAGCAAGCTTAAACAAACTATATCAGGAAATCGAAGTTTAACGTGAATTTTTAAAATAATTTGAATAAATATCGTCACATAAAGGTGACTGGCACACTGTCTTATTAAAGAGCTATAGCTAAATATTTTAGGTATTCCTATGTAGCCACTCTAGCGCACAGATACTCTAAAAAAGTTAATGTTTAAACGTGAAAACCATAGTAAGCTTTTCTTTCCTTAAACTTTACACAATTTAGAACTACAACACATTCCTTTGTGTTTTTTTATGTTAACGTTTACATCATATCTTGTTTTCTAGATAATCAGGGTACTGAACATAGGTTAATCTTTATTGAACATGTCATATGCTCGTCTGAAGTCTACAAATCATTTGAATATCTGAAAAGAAATTTGGCTGTATTTGTAAATAATTCGGGGAGTTAATATAGTTAAATATATTTTTTTTTTAAACAAATTATTGATGCTTAAATTTTCGATGATCTTTTGTAACAGAAGTAATATCCATAGTTTCGATCTGATAAGATCATGAAAAAATTCAATCATCTCATCAGACCATGGCGACTTAATATTACTACGTAATGATTACATTTTGTGTTCTATATATGTAGAACAACCGTGTAATCGTAACTCTAGTGTTAATGAAAAATTATATGGCAACTCACTAAATTTATTCTTACAAACTTTCATCTCATTCACACTGGTTTTGATTCCAGTGCAAGTAATTTTTTATTAATTTTACTGAATTAATTAATTAATTCATATATGAATTAATTAATTAATTCAGTAAAACGCTATAGCGTTATCGGAAATATCGTCTCTTACCGTTTTATATGTGTTTCTTCGGGTAACACGAAATATATCGGTTTACACATATAACACAAAATATAATCATTACGTAGTAATATTCAGTCGCCATTGGTCTGATGAGATGATTGAATTTTTTCATTATCTTATCAGATTGAAACTGAATATTGCTTCTGTGATAAAACTTTATCGAAAATTTAAGCTTCAATCAATTTAATCGATAAAATTTGCGCGATTGATAAACAGAAAATTTGAATAGTGAAGCTTCATTTTACAAATTTTTATTTTTATTCTTTTATTCTTCCTATATCAACTACATTACCTGATTCATTTAGAGTTACCCAGGGAGCACCACGTGGAGGTATGAATCTCGGACTTCGCCCCCCTACCGCCTTCCCCCGAATATAACGCCTAGACGTCCATTTAGAAAATTGATGTAATAATTCATATTTCAAAATTTAATGTATAATCTTAATGATGTATAATCTAGTTCAATAGAACGCTACATCATCTAAAGATTATACATTAAATTTTAAAATATGAATTATTCTTTTTGAAATGGATGCCTAGGCGTTATATTCGAGAGAAGACGGTAGGCTTTATATGCCATTAACAATAATATAAAGAAATGTGAAAATATTTATGTAATTTAAAAAAAAAATGCGGAAATAGTTGTCAAAAATATAGTTGAAATACCAACTTAAAAGAAAAACGGTCGTGATTTAATTAAATGTGGAGGATCAAAAATTGAAACGATTTTAACGGAATTATTAAAATTGAGTATTGGGTCAGAAGCAGTAACTCCCAAGTTTTTCAGTGCTCTTCGATTGTTTGCACCTTGGTTGCAAATAACAGCTCTTACTGTAAGGCCTAATGATATACATAAGTGTAAATTGGTTTCTATTAAGTTCGATAGGGTATCTGAAGGAATCGCATTCTCAGAGATGTAGTAAGACAAAATATTTTTCCAATTTTCAACTAACCCGCGGACCATAAATACACAAACGTAGCTGCCTAATTTTGCCTGTCTTTTGTCGTCCCCTAGATCAACATATCCATCAACACAGTCTCTGATAGAATTATACTTTAAATCTTTTTTTATTTTAATTTCGTCAAACAACAAACTGCATTGCCTGCCTAAAACACTTAAGCTTTCAACTTTTTCTTTCAAACATTTTAACATAAACGAATTGTTGGTGCCTGGGAAGATATTCTTTATGGGTTGCCATCGAATAAGTGACGTCTTTGATGGTAAATCGAAACTTAATTTGTCTCGTAAAAAGTTATATGCCTTAGGAGAGCGATAATACAAATTCTGCGCTAGAACCTTATATTTATCTGGCCATTTCTTAGTTTTATTTCTTTCAGACAAAATCATTAAAGAAAAATTTTCCCCTTGTTGACTTTTCATTGTCTGCTCAACCAATGTGTTTAGAGGCATTTTAGCTTGAAGTTTGAAATTATCAAGTTTTTTATGGGTCTCATACGAAACGACACATTTCACAACAGGATGTGCTAAAACAGGATGTCACAAAACAGGATATCACAAAACAGTACATGGTACGAAACAGGACCGATTAAAACAGTACAACACAAAACAGTACATGGTACACTAAAGTACATGGTACGGAACAGGACCGATAAAAACAGTACATCACAAAACAGTACATGGTACGGAAGAGTACATCGCAAAACAGTACGTATTAAAAGAGAACACCACAAAATAGTTAATAGTCAATTTTGCAGGTTTTAATTCCAAAAAAGTGTTGTTTTACTTATTGTTGCAAAATAGAAATTTAATTAAATATTTAAATAAAATAAATATATTATTTATTTATTTAAATTTTTGATCTATTTTGCAACGATCGAGTATTAGCGATTTAAATTAAAATAATGTTATATATTGTTAGGTGAAGGGATATTTTATTATAATTTAAATCAATTATAATTCTATATAGTATACTGTCTAATTACTCTTGGTGAAGGCAAATATCCACTTGATAATATCCTAATTACTAAACGTATTCAATAGAAAAAATATTTAACAAATCAAGCTGAAAAAATCCTCTAGCTTAACGTTCAGTAACATGTACTTTAGTGTACCATGTACTGTTTTGTGTTGTACTGTTTTGTATCGGTCCTGTTTCGTACCACGTACTTTAGTGTACCATGTACTGTTTTGTGTTGTACTGTTTTAAATGGTCCTGTTGTGTACCATGTACTTTAATGTACCATGTACTGTTTTGTGATGTACTGTTTTATTCGGTCCTGTTCCGTACCATGTACTGTTTTGTGATGTCCTGTTTTATTACATCTTGTTTTGAAATGTGCCATACTGAGCGGCTTCGGTTTTTTATTTACTACCCTATTTTTTTGTTCTAAGTTCTTAATTTTTTTGTACAATTCTGTTTTTTCATGTTTCAATTTGGTAATTTTTTTAACAAATTTATGATTCATCGATCGATATACTGCTATATTTCTTTCCCGTGTTTCACAACTATCACATACTATCGGCTCTATTGATAAATCATTTATATAAATAAATTATTAGTATTTCGATTTATTGATTAAATTAGCTACCTTCTCTTGAAATTAATAAAATAAATAGAAAATAATAATAAAATATTGGTTAATTAAATTGGTATATCTAGGTATATAGTGTAAAATATTTATCATTTTTTAATGTTTTTTATACAGTTAAGTTTGCTCGAAACTAGTACTTAGGCTGTGTGCCAAACTTAAGGTAAAAGTCAATTTTAAGTAAATTTTTCGGTAAATTCAATTATTTTTCAAAAACTCTATGGCAAACTGATCGAAAAATCTGTCCTAAAACCGGTTTTTGCCGTAGTAAATGATTTACCTTAAGTTTGGCACACAGCCTTAATGTAAAATTAATATAATATAAATTACCACAAAAATAAAAGAACAAACTCTCATTTATTTAAAATGTATATATAAAATCGTGGTAAAAATAACACAATATGATAACCATCGAAAATAACTTGAAACGAATTTTTGCCATGGTGTTTTAAAGATATTGAACGATATACTAACGAAATTGAAATTTACCTTTATAAGTCTTCATATGGTGTACAAAGAATGATCTCGAGCTAAACGTCAGTAAGTATCATTTCGCATTAACATATTCTTGCAAACGAATACAATCCATTTTTTCAAAATAGTATATTAATTGTTGTTGGAGTGAAATTTCGTCCGTTCCAGATTTGCGTGTTACATGTGACAGCGAATTAAACTTGCAAGATCAGATCGATAATATCATCAATAGAGTGTGATGGCCTCATCACGATGCCCACATAAACGGAATCGACGTTCTTGTGCTGAGGAATAACTTTGGAAGGACAATTATAACTTGCCTTCTTACTCGAATAGTTTAAATTTATTAATTAGTGGTTGTAACTAAGCCGTCGAGCGGTCATTCAAATTTTAAATAAACAGCTCGCTCTCACCAGCAAAAACTATCACAAAACATAAGACACTCATAATTCCGACTACATAACCGTAAGAAATCTCTATTTGGTACTCATAGCCTATATGACTTCAAAAATTCAACAGACGTACCTGCGCGAAATCAGACATCTAAGCTGAAATTTATATGCAAATTAATGATGACCAGTAACTCATCTCATGAGTGAAATACCAAGATAAAAATCTATTTATCCTTAGAATAGTTCATCCGTCAGCTCAATGTAGTAAATCGCAGCTTTGCCTATATTTTAAATCAAGTCAACTTCCCACTGCTCATGAAAATTTTATTTTGCAAGCAGTTCAATAATAAACGTTAAAATATGTATTTGGGGCCGGTGAAAAAGAGGCACAATGTCTCTGAGAATACACAAGATCGAGGATAGGCGGCCAAATCCCTGCATGGGATGTAACGCCACCAGTATAAATACGTAATATTCTTCTATGAAGGGAACTATGTAAGGACCGTAATCACGTCAGGTATTTACGTAAAACTGAGGTACGGGCGTTAACACGAACATGAGTTAGAACAGTTATTAGATTGGACACAGTATGATCCTTTGGATCTAGTTTCTAAATGAATTTGGGATATGCAAAACTGGCAACTCACTGTTCTGTTATATGTAGTTCTCGTGGTCGTTGTGTTGTGGGATGGTTTTGAAACAACGTTGCTATTATTAGTGTTCACGAGACGCGTAGCGTTATAAATCGATTGTAGCTCTTCTGTTGGAGAACAACTACCACTTGTAGGGTTGAAATTTAGAAATAAAATTATTAAATATTAAAATGACCTGGCCTTTCATATTTTTGTTCTCAAACCATTCATTCATATCCGATCTTGTAATTTCCAAAGTTTACCTCAATTTGTTCCTCAAAATAAATTAACTCTACCCGATGTTATTTGGAATTGTTACGAAACATGTTTTATTGTTGTAGTTATATAAAAGATTACACCGATAGTGGAATAGACAGTTATAGATTTTCTTACTTTACGATCTACGATCTTATACAGTTATACCTCGAAACGAATACATTTATTTTATCCACTTGGACATTGCGGTAACTGCCCGCAATTCACATCCCCCTCGTAAAATCTGTTTGTTCCTAGTTTTTTTCGATTTACCTAGTTCAAACATTTTTTTATTAAAACTTTATTAGTAACATAGAAAGACATTGAAAAATGTGAACAACAGGTATACATTTTGACCGCAAGATACCCCGCTCTTCCTACTATAAGTTTTACTATACAATGCCACATACGTAATAATAAATATTTTAAATTTTATTCCAACTAACCAACTTGTAATCATAAATGGTAACTATTTTGTGGATACTTTCCAACTTCCGTGCTGCAGTTAGTAAGGCGGAAGCGCAACACGTCACAATTTTAAAATATGCAATTTGCTGATTGTTGAAAACTCGTATCGCGGATTAACTTTTTTCCAATTTGTATATGTTAAATCGTATCGATTAGGGATTTTAAGAAAGTAAACAAATATATAGAAAGAAATGGATTTGAAATTGTTGAATTTATTTATATTACTTCTAATTTATTAATTATAATTAAAAGTAAAATATTTGTAGAAAAACATAAAATAATATTTTTTTTCCAAAGAAAATATGGTTTGTTTCTCAGCTACTAACTTATTTTTTGGAATAGAAAAATAAAATCCACAACACTATGGGATTGAAGTGTAAAACGATTAATCATCAAACTCATTCAATATTAATGCTATAACATTTTAATGTTATCGGTTACAAAAATTGTTTAGATGATTACGAGAAATCATTACCATCTTTTGACAAGATTATTTAACTTGACACAGAGATACAGAGACATCTGTAGTGCAATTTGTTCTCTATCGATTATTCCTTAAAATAAGAATTACATTGCTTAATGTACCTGATTTTATTTTTCGCAGTATGAAGTTGTTTATTTTAAGCAATAATCGATAGAGAACAAATTGCACTACAGATGTCTCTGTCTGTGTCAAGTTAAATAATCTTGTCGAAAGATGGTAATGATTTCTCGTAATCATCTAAACAATTTTTGTAACCGATAACATTAAAATGTTATAGCATTAATATTGAATGAGTTTGATGATTAATCGTTTTACACTTCAATCCCATAAGTGTTGTGGATTTTATTTTTCTATTCTAAAAAATAAGTTAGTAGCTGAGAAACAACCCATATTTTCTTTGGAAAAAAAAAAATAATTTTATTTATATTTTTCTACAAATATTTTACTTTTAATTATAATTAATAAATTATAAGAATTATAAATAAATTCAATTTAATTCAATTATTTAAAGTTCAATTCTCATTTTACATCATACCTATATCCAATTTTGTTTATATAGATACGTCAGAATTGAGATTATAAACTAGAAGTAGTTTTGAATTAGTTAAGAATAGTTTTTGTATTTTACATTTTGTAAAAAATTGTTATGTGTAAAATACGTATTTTACATGTAAAAAACCGAGTATATTACGTAACGTAAAAAACAGGCACAACACTGCTCTCAACTACCAAAATTAAAGGTAAATGTTCATAGTATACCTTCAAGGATGGCGCAAAAAAAAAATTGTGTCTGGGGTTCAAATAAAATTTGTTAACTTAATTTAAATTTAAATTTCGACAATATTTTTAATCGGTTGAACAAAGCTGAACTAAGTTTCAAGTTTAGATGTGCATATCATGAATATTTTGGTATAAAACCATTAGAGACATTCAACTGTTACGAACTCGCCGTCATTTTAGTTGAAAATTTAGACAAAAAAGCGATGTCAGGCTACGATGTGCCTGTGTTTGATCCAGATCAGTTCGAATTTTTTATGAATAACTAGATCTAAATTTTGTTTCAGTTCACAAATTTTGATTTGAACGATTAGTTGACATTGTCTACCTTATCGACGATTTGTCTACGCAATACGTAAAATTTGGTAGATGACGCGTATCCGCCCATCTCTGACCCTAAGATCTTATCTTATATCGATACTTTTTATTACTTCTGTAGCAAAACTCCATCGAAAATTTAGCTTCAAAATAACTTTCTAAAAAAGATTTTCGGTAGATAGATTTAGTTTGTGTAAAGAGTGAAAACCAAATATCCATGAAAAAAGGGTTAGACACAAACACACAAAATTCCAATTTTAAAAATTAAAATTTAATCGAAACTAAAAGCTAACGAAATAACCAGATCAAAGTCAGATGGTATAACATAACCAGATTATATCCATTTGCCATGTTCGTTTTTTTTCCTTTTGTTTGATTTCAATTAATTATTTCGTTGTGGTATTTTCCGTTTTTTTGGAGTATTTTTCCTTTTTTGTTGTTGTTATTATTTTCGTTGCTGTTTAGCTTTTCACAATAGTGTGTATACGTATATAAGGGATATCCCACATACAGACATTTTTTTTGTGAATCAACTTAATTGGTGAAATAGTATTTTATTAGGTTTTATTCGAATTGTTGTTTGGTATAGAAAATGGTTTTTTACTTTTGCTTATCACAATAATATCACAAACGTAGTACATATATAGATATTTGCTTTATTCAAGATTAGGTACATATACGTATACAAAATATTATAGACTATTTTGGCTTTTCCTTTATTTTGCTATTTTGCCCGTACATATTTTATTACAAATTCTATTCATTAGGTTGTGAAAGAAAAACAGAAAACCAACAGATTTACCAAAAGCTTTTAATAAAAGTCTATATATATATATACGAGAATATAGTGAGCGGAGTACAAAACCGAAAGGCAAAAAAGGGCTACAGAATGATTGTGTATTGCTAATATTAAATTTATTTTTGTTGTGTATTATAATATATATTTTTATTCCTTTTCCGCTCCTTTATTTTATTCGTCTTAAAGACGTTCGAACGCAACTTAAAGCAAAAAAAAAATGGTATATTATGAGTATAAAACACCAACAACAACACAAATGGAATGATAATATAAATTTTATTATTATTTTTTTGGTATTTATGGCTGTTATTTATTAAAATAATTAAAACAAAAAGAAAGGATCATGGGTATATACCATATACTGTTATATCTATATAGCTCAATGCTGTATATAAAGAGAAAAGTCAAAATGAAAATGAATACAACTACTGTACAAAAAAAAAAAAAAAATTAAGGCAAAATTCTGAGTGTAAACACTGTATTGTGTTTAAGTTTATTTAGAGATTAACTTAGGTTTTTTATCTTCATATCCCATTTTTTGTTTTCTTTTCAGAAAAATATTTAAAAAGAAAATAGAAAATTAAGAAAACAAAAGAAAAAAAACTAAATACGAATTATGCTGCTGCTACTGTGCTCTGTACATACAATACAAGACCACCGAAGAACAGAAAAAGGTTAGTAGAGAAAATGTAATTTCATTAAAAATCTCGTCCTTTTGTGTATGTGGTGTTAGTTTACACTTTTTTTTTGTTGCCACCACCTTGTGTTGTTACTCTTCATTACGGTTTTAATTTTCTTCCAAGGAAAATATGTGTACTAAAACAACGAGAGTGTAAAATGTAAATAAAAAGTCGTCGTGCTGTATAGTGTTTGGCGATAAGCTTAATGTCTTAATTAACGACTTAAAATGTGTTTAATTGTTTATATTCCTCGGTTTGGGGAGAAATGGAGTATTTTATTCACAATGTGTACTATAAATTTCCCATATACCGAAACATCTATTGGTTCATAGTTCTCTTCTATAAGTTTCATTGTGAACACCGGTTTAGAATTCGACCAACTCTCGTATTTTTGTACCGCTTCTGGAATATTCGCGAAAATACTGCGGTAATAATTTCAACTGAAATATTTCCATTCGCACAAAAAAATTTCCAATATCCATTTGTATTTATACGTATCGGGATTAGGCAACCCATGTGCTGCCATTGTAACTGACGTCTCTATCGTAAAGTTTGACATATTAGGCGGTGTATTTACTCTTACAGAAAGTTTTTTGATATTGCCGATATTTTTCTTACAGTGATTTCAAAATTTCATTTCAGTGAAAAACAAAATTAAATCATGAACATGGTGTGTTTATCGATGGTTTACAGAATTCAGTCTTGGCCGCAGTTCGCTGGACGACGAATTTCGTGAAAGTCAACATAAATCGTTTGTTGTTCCGAGAAACTTTGATGCTGCGTATGAACTGTTACTGAAAGATCGTCTTGTAACTTATCGTCAGATTAATGCATCCTTGGGCATTAGTGTTAGCGTTGGATCCCACATAATTTAACAAACGCTCAAAAAGAGTTGTGTCAATTGGTCGAAAGATGTGCTCAAAAAATATGATCGCAGTGCTTCAAAACATATCTATAACACCAAACAACAGTCGATGGTATGGGTATTCCACATAGGAGCCAAATATACCAAAAGTTGTTCACGCACAAAGCATTTTAAAGCAAATGGTCGCCTGTTTTTTCGGAAAAACTGAGTATGTTACAACCGTGTCATTGGTGCCATGTAGAACGGTCCATTTGGAATGGTACATAACCAGATAGCAAAAAAACTAAAACCAATCGCTGAAGATGAAACATTTGGCACCACGACAGTGCGAGCTCTCATACATCCCCACAAACAACTGAATATTTCAGACGACAAAACTTCGAAATAATGGGTTATTCGCCATATAGGCGGTATGCCTGATTTGGCACCCACACTGAGAAAAAAAACCAGTAAAAATAAAAAAATATACAATAAAATCAAAAAAATATACATATATTTTTTAGGCAAAAAAATTCGTTTTTAAAATCCAAAGGATAACCTTTTTATTTTTAAAATAAATTTTTTCGCCAAATTTGTTTATAAAAATAAAAAAATTGTTTTTATATTCAAAAATACTTTCCTTACTTATGTCAAATAATTTTCTTAAATTTTAAGAGATTGTTTTTAAGAATAAAAAAACTATTGGTTAGTTTTAAAAGATTTATTTTAATTTTTAAATAATTATTTTTTAACAAATGTCACGTATTTTTAAATCAAAGTAATTAATGTTTGCGACTGTTCAAGTCAGCAAAACCAAAGGGTTTCTACTCATAAGCTAGAAACAGAACAAGAGCGACGACGGCAAGCGTCGACGAATAAATAAAAAATATCGCCGCGATATCGCTGTAGCTAACAGAACAAAAGCGTCAGCGTATGGCGATAAAAAAACAACCAAACGGCATAACCTTCTGTGTTTTTGACACATGACGTTGTGGCATTAGGCTACTAGATTGAAAAAAATGGTTAATAATATGACGGTTAATTGATGCCAACTTATACATATATAAAAAACAGTTGGCAACATTGTTTCGTCGGCAACAAAAATAGAAATAGACTCTAAATTTTTTTCAACGAAAAAATCGTCGTCGCCTGCGTTGATGATTGTGTTTGTTTTGCATGATTTCGGTGTTTTCTAATATGACAGGCGATTTCGCTCGCCGCCTTCGCTCTTGTTCTGTTTTGAGCTTAAGAACATAACATTTCTACCACGAAAAGTATAAAATTAACTCCCCCTCCCCAATTTTTAACCCCCAGGGCCATTGTGTAAAAATACACACAACCCTTACAAAAATATAATGACAACATCCTCAAAAAGTTGTTTTACCCAATCAGTACTCATTCGGTTCGAATGACCAAGCTGCAAAAATTCAAACCTTCACACCTTTAGTATAACACAAGTACATATCGAGTTGGCGAATTATATAAATAGCCGAAAAAACTTTTAAAACTTAAATAAAAAATAAAATATAGACGAATTGAAAAATAATACAACGGGATTCCTGGCAAAACAATAAATATAAAATTTTTCATAAGTTGTCATTATTATGAAAAAAATTGTTTTTAAATGCTAAAAAACTTCTTTTGAAATAAATTATTAAGTTTAAATAAATAAACTTTTTAAATTTAAAAAGTATTTTATAAATTATTTTACAAAATATGTTTTTAAAATAAAAAAGCTTTTTATTAGTTTGCAAAAATTTCATTTAATTTCAAAAAAATACTTTTGAAATTCAAAAAAATTTATAACTTTGAGAAATTAAAAACTTCGTTTTTCAATTTTACAAACCAAAATTTTTCTCAGTGCAAGTAGTTCTTTTATACCTGCAAATAAAAAATAAATTGCGATGTGAACGTTTTTTAATAAGTTTCATGCGTTAATAATGCATATTTTAAAGGAACCTTAATCGGAATGGAACAGTGCTTCAAAAATTGGTTCAAACGCATGTAAAAGTATTTGATCTTCATGATGAATATGTTTTGAAATTTTTTTGATAAATAAATATGATTATTTTTATTTTCTAATCCCGAATTATAAAAGTCAACTCTCGATAATCCTGCTAAACAACAAAACTGTTACAAAACTATCTCTAACGTCTTTACTTTAACCTTCATGTTGCTAATCTCACAAAACAATTTTCAAAACCTTAAATGCACAATTTTTGGCGGATAAATGTCTCCCACAAGCTGATAGGAAAGATAGTTACAATATTCCACAACTACATTTTTTTCAAATTTCAAGTGTTCGTACGATTTGGAAATATATTTCTAAATAACTTTTCATTAATAGCAGCTGCGGTGACAGTTAAATACTCTATTTTTTAAATGTTTACAAATTTCAGGTCGCAAACAATTTTTTTTTTTTTGGAGAGCGAAGTCCGAAGTTCATACCACCTCGCGGTGCTTTTTGAATAAATCTCTCTAACCAATACCAAATCAGCGTCTGTTATCCGACCATTGCAGGCAGAAGTGTGCATCTGTCTTGTATCAAGCGATACAATTTATAAATATGTTAATGGTAGGACTGGATGCCGTAAGATTCATCACTAGTGACGGATTTGGGCATTTACTATACACGGTAAAACCGATTTTTAAATATTTGTAAATATTGTAAATTACATAAAAATTTGTAATTTACAAAAAATATGTAAAAACGTGAAAACTTTTCGTATTTGTTAAATCGCAGGCATGAACCGTCTAGTATATTGTCATGTTGCCCAAATAGAATATAACTCGCCGAAATGTTTAGGAATCATTCGCTTGAGGCTAGTATTTAGCGGTGAAGATGTGGCGCATTCCATATTTTAATTAAAAGTGATTAGCGATATTGGCTTCATCCTCTTCGATTACCTGACACAATTTCTCTGTATACGAAACATTAAAAATCCGTGATATTATCATTCGGTGTGCGAGGTTAAGGTCCCGTGAAGTCGGCGTAAATCTTCTATACTATTGCTTGGGAAGTCCATAGGCTTATTGTAGTTACAACTCGCGCATGCATTTGTAAATATTTGTGTTTGTATTCTTCGGAAAATCGCAAACTTTCTGAAATTAACAATTTTAGTTCAGGTACATCAAACTGCTTTTGGTGAGGTATCAGATTTATATAAGCCAACAAATTAGTTATTACCAAATTGTTATGGCTCGTATTATTATCAATATCCTGAATTATTTGCTGATAAGCTTGAAATTTTAACGCTATGGTGAATCGGTTGCGTTTTGGCTATCTTTACCATCTTGGCCAAATATGAATAGAAGTACTAACGTACGTATGTGTTGATTGTTGCAGAAGTGAAAAGGCGAAGCGGGCGGAGCACTTTGTAAATTAATATTAATAAAATGAAAAATAAACACAAAATTTAATTTAATTTTAAAAATTAATCAAAAAATTTTATTTAGTAAATAAGTAATTATGGTACGGTTGCTGAGCAGCTCCTGCTGCTTCAAAACTCCAAAACTGAATAGAAAAAATTTCAAAATTTTGTATAACTTATATACAAAATTTTGTACTGAAATCTGGATCATAAAATTTGAATTGCATCCACCAAATCTGGTTTCAGCTGGTTACCAATTTGTTTGGATAATAGACGTGCGTACGCCTATGAACATTATTGCAATGCTAAATTTACTTTATACTAATTGCCACGCCATCATGTTAATATGCATTAAATGATTGTGTCATTGGTTATCACAATCATTTAATGGTGATGATGGGGTATCTATAAGAAGATTTTAACAACTACCGTGCCATCGTTTAATTTAAATATTTTGTGTCTTGGTTATCACAAAATATGATGGTGGCATCTATGATACAATTGCAATATTGTTCGTTTCAATGTTTGGTAACGATCTTGATTGTCATGCCAATCGGTATGATAATAAAATTTGTTAATTTTGTAATGTGTACAAAATTGTTTGTTGCATGTACCGATTTTGCATGGGCGGTTTGACCGTACACCAGTTCTGCTGGTGAACATTTCAGGTCATCTTTAACTGTTGCTCGGATTCCCAATAATATGATCGGAATTTCTGAGCTCCAGTTTACGGTATTTGCACGAGCTTTTAGAGCTGTTATAAGTTGGCGGTGAAAGCGCTCAACCATACCGTTTGCTTGAGGGTGATAGGCAGTTGTTCGTATTCGATGTGAGCCTAAGAGTTGCATAAGCTCAGCGAATAGTTTTGATTCGAACTGTGTGAGAGATGTAGTTATCGACGAGCGTTTTTGCTATTGTTGTTGCGGAGATATCTTTTATGCAGTAGGCTTCAGGCCACCGCGTAAAACGATCAACGCAAGTTAAAATATATGAAAATCCATTAGATGGTGGAAGTGGTCCCACAATATCTATATGGATGTGCTCAAATCTACCTGGTGGAATTTGAAAATTCCCGTGAGCGGATTTGGTGTGACGTTGCACTTTACATTTTTGGCAGGATAAACAAGATTTCGCCCATTGGGTTACGTCTTTGTTCATACTAGGCCAAAAGTATTTTGCAGTGACAAGTTTACGAGTTGCTCGTACACTTGGATGTGAAATATTATGCAGAGTGTCAAAAATAGTTCGACGTTATGACTCTGGAATGTACGGGCGATTGCTGCCTGTAGATATTTCACAATAAACTGTTAAATCGGCTAATGGAAATTTATCTAATTTCCATTTGGAAGTGCGCCGATTTGTAGTACTAGAGAGTAAGTTCTGTAGTTCTTGATCGCTAGCTTGTGCTTCAGCGATTGTGTAATGTCGTAGCGAGTTGCTACGAAGGCAAGCTCGTGGTCCGAAGTCCGAGAAAGTGTGTCGGCGACCACATTGTCTTTGCCTTGTATGTGCTGTATGTCTGTCGTAAATTGCGAGACATAATCTAAATGGCGTGCTTGCCGAGGATTTCGCTCCGCTTTAGAGGTAATTGCTTTAGTAAGCGGTTTGTGGTCGGTAAAAATAGTAAATTCCTGACCCTCGATAAAATAGCGAAAATGCTTAATTGCTTGAAAGATTGCAAGCAATTCGCGGTCAAATGCCGAATATTTTCTTTCGGCATCTGATAATTTCTTGGAGAAAAATCCAAGAGGCTCCCAAGTGTCTTTATTTAGTTGCTGTAAGACTGCGCCTATTGCTGTGCTAGAAGCATCAGTAGTGATGCTGTATTTGGTTGCATTTAGCGGGTGCGCTAAAAGAGCAATATTTTCTAAGCAATTCTTGAGCTGAAGGAATGCATTTTGACATTCTTCAGGCTAAGAGAAATTTTGAGACGTTTTGGGTTTCGTGAGAAGTGTTGCCTGTGAGTGAATTGGAGCAACACGGAAAAAAATAAGCTTACTATCTTAAAGAAATATTTTTCTTTATTTAATAAAAAATATTTTTGCTTACTTTAAAAACCAAATTTCTATGTCGATACCAGTTTTTCTAGTTATAAAAATAGTTTTCTTACGAAGAGAATTATTTCTTGACTGAAGTTTTAAAATTAAATTCCATCTTGAGAATTATTTTTCTTGTATTTATTGCTATAAATTCTTTATAATAAGAGAAAAAATTTAGTTTGAAGAGAAATACTTTTAATTTAATCTTTCATTTTCTTAAAACGAGAAATTTAATATTTTCTTAAAACAAAAACATAAATTTTATTAAAATACAACATTTTAAAATTGAAAACGTTTCTTGATAATAAAAAAATAATTTCTCTTTCTGATAAACTAATGAATTCTAGAATTTCAAAAAAGTTATCTTGATTAAAGAAATAATGAATCTTTACTCATTCCAAGTTTTTTTTAATGAAGATAAAAATTGCAAAAATTTCAATATAATTGAATGTTATTTCGAGAAAAGTTTTTCTTATCACAAAAAAGTAATTTTTTAAACTTCAACATAATATTTCTTGGTTTAATATGTATGTCTCATCGTGAGAGAATACTTTTAATTATACAAAAGGATTTTTCAATGTACACTCTATAATTTTTAAATCAAGAAAACGATGAAACATTTGAGAAATATAAATCAAATAAGTAATATTTATTATCTCTTGAACAGTTTAATAGAAACAACGTGTTTTTTGTGATTGTCAAATACAATATTTTTTAGTGGTGTTGAAAAATAATTAAGGTGAAGCTAAGTAATTAAATGTAAGTTATATATACATATATATTACATATATTTATAATTTAAATTTACAAGTGATAGCTCTTTTTTGTGTGTTTTGTGTGAGTAATTTGTGCATAATGATTTGAGGGTTTTATTTAAATTTTTTTAATCAGAGAAATTTCTGACGAAAATACTAAATTTAAATAGCAACAGTAACTGGTTCTGTAAATTCATCGTTGTATGACTGGATAGGGACACAGCATAAACCAGCCCCTTCTTCTTCTTCAAATGGAAAAATGTCATCAGCAGCTTTGACCAGTTTTTCGGCTCAACCAAAGGGTTTAAAATCTTAAACATTTTAATGCAGCAACTCCACCACAGCTCGACGGAAGGACCCGCAATCTACTAGTATCTACAGTTGAGGATATATTGGTCAAAAACCCTGTGTCAGCTGATTGATTAAAAACAATTGCTATAGTGATATCGAGCATTTATTCCTGGAGAAAAGAAGGTATACTAACAATGAGTTATATATAAAAATATTTGCCAATTATTGTCTTATTTTCAGGAATTGTATTATAGGGCGGGTACGCCATCAGGTTTTTCATACAACAAGCATAGAAATCACTAATGTAAGCTCCGGAAGATAGGCTATTTGAAAAATAAATTTAAAAATAGTAATCTTAATGCAAAAAAATCAAAAAAAAAACTCATTACTGCAGAAACTACAGGTACGACTGTAAACAAAAAACTAATGTTTAGCTGTTAATTTAAATGTTAGTTTTTTCAAAACTTATCGACGTTTATTTGTTGCTGCATGTTAAAATATGTGTGAGTTAAGCTATCAAAATATTAAACTTTTCATTATTGTTGATATTGTAAAAACTTGTTGTAAAGTTTTCTTGATAAATCATAGCGTAAATACATATATTGAAGCCAATTATATCTTCTGTTTAATTAAATTTATATTTTATTATTGTATTTATTATTGTAATTTGTATGACATAGCTAATTAATATTAAATCGAATCTTTATATTTCTTATAATAAATTAAAATAAAAAATATATAATTAAATTCTATTGTTATTATTTTGGAAATTATATTTAATGTTGCTCCAATAAACAGGAAAAATAGCTGGAAACAAGAAATACTTTTACAGCTTTCAGAAGTTACTTTCTGCAATCTAGAAATTCAAAACCTTTTCCAATAAAGGCGTTTGAAGTATTTAAGCAATTCCTTCTCTACAATTTATAAATGGGTTCTTCTATCACGAAAAAAAAAATGTTTTCTGACAGAAATTGCATTTTAATTATAAGAAAATAACTCTTAACTAAAGAAATGTAGACCATACAATAATATGTAAAATTCCTTAATACAAGCCTCAATTTATTGTATTTTGAGATACGGTCACCTTAAAACAAGAATTTGTTATCTTTAATGAAGAAATAGATATTAAAAACTTAGAAAAGCGATTTGCTCTACAAAATAATATTTTCTTGCTTTAAGAAATTGAATTTCTTTCAACAATAAAAAATATATTATTTCAATATTTAAATAAAAACATCAAATGAAGAAATTGAAAGTTTGTATTATGAAATAGTTATCTTAGCTGAAAATCAAGTGCTCATTTTTCTTGAATCATTCAGTTTTTTCTTCTTTGTAAGCAGTTTTTTTTCCGTGAAGTATCTCAGCGAGTTTTGGAATGAATCGGTGGTAGTAGTTTACCATACCGACAAATTGTTGAATTTGTTTAATGTTTAGTGGTGCTGGGAATTCCCTAATTTCGCTAATTCGTCCTTCGGACGGCAGAATGCCATTAGGGGTAATTTTGTGACTTAGGAAGTCAAGATTGCTTGTCCCAAACACACATTTTGCTGTGTTAATATTGACACCATACTTTGATAATTTTTGGAAGAGTTGTTCCAAATGGAGTAAGTGTTGCTTCTCGTCTCTAGATGCTACGAGAATATCGTCAATATAAACAAAAACGAAATCGAGATCTCTCACGATTTCGTTGATGAAACGCTGGAATGTTTGCGCAGCATTTCTGAGACCAAATGGCATTCGGGTGAATTCGAATAAGCCAAATGGTGTGGTAATTGCGGTTTTATGTATGTCGTCAGGAGCAATTGGAATTAAATGATATGCTTTGACGAGATCGATTTTTGAAAAAATTGAACATCCATGTAATTGCATGGAAAAGTTTTGGATGTGGGGAATAGGGTAACGGTCAGGAACTGTGACAGCGTTAAGCCTTCTGTAGTCCCCACATGGTCTCCAGTCATTGTCCTTCTTCTTCACCAAGTGTAATGGACATGATATTGCTGAAAAAGAAGGTCGGCAGATTCCTAGTTCCACCATGTGCTGAAATTCTAGGAATGCTGCTTTGTGCCGAATCGGATCAAGTCTACGTGGTCTCGCAAATGGGAAATGGCCTGTAGTCACAATGTGGTGTACTACATTATGCCTTACCGGAGAGTTGTAGTTTGGTGGAGCTGTTAAAGAACATGGTGATGGCGTATCAACGAGTGCTGATGTGGCGTTGATAGTAAGTTTAGTGGATGGATCAATCAATTTGTGATTTCTCAAATCCACTAATAAACCGAATTTCGTTAGGAAATCCGCGCCGATAATGGGGCGATTGACATTGGCAAGAATAAATGCGTGTTTAAAAGAACGTCTTAAGCCAATGTCAACGTTAAGTAGTTTGGTACCAAAAGTATTTATTGTGGTACCATTTGCTGCTGACAGAACTGAATCGGGATTACGATTTGTTCCGCAGCGATAATATTTATGATAAGGGATTACGCTGAGATCAGCGCCGGTATCAATCAGAAACGTGATATTATTTTCCAAATCTCTTATAAATAAGCGGCTGTGTTGCGCTTGTCTTAAGTCTGCCGCTGCGACTTTAAGACTTAATAGTTTGGGGAACCGGTAATTGCTGGCTCTTTGTGCTGGGTAGCAAAATTGCATGGTTTGATGCATTTAGATGCTTTGCTACCAAATCGACCGTGATACCAACACCAGTTTTGTGGAGATTGGTATCCGTTCGCTCGTGAATTGCTTGAGCGATTTGAACTTCCCTGATGCGTGTTAAATTGCCTGTTTCTTGAAGGAGAAGGTGTACGTCTCCAGGGAGGATTTGATCGCGAGGGTTGTCGCTGTGTGTGTTGTTGTGTCTCGAGTCTTATTAACCTATCGCTTAGTCTCTTGATTGTATTTTCAAGCTTTGTAATTGCTGAGGTAGCTACCTGCAGCTCTGAGCTAGGCGTATGGTTAATGTGTTGTATCGAACTCAAAGTCTGAGTTCGACTGCCAACTAAATCGTGCAGCTTGTCGGCAATATCAGCGAGATCCTCTTCTTGTTTATCTTGCTGCGGGATCAGCGCTGTTTGTATGTAGTCAGGCAGTTGCCTGATTCACAATTTAGTAATAACGTTGGTTGAAAAATTCTTTTCAGCCAACGACTTAATCTGATGCAAAATATCGGATGGTTTTTGATCACCAATCTCGATTTTGCTCAGGATTGTCTCCAATTTCCGTTCTTCGGAAATGGAGTATCGATCAACTAAGACTCTCTTCAGAAGGAAACTCCAAAACTGAAATATATATATGGTTCGATTTTTTTACTATTTTTATAGAGATGGCGCTGTGAATTGTTATGCGGCTATGTAAAGAAAAGTTTGTATTTTGACTGAAATTAACGTTTAAAAACTGTACCACTGTGTGCCTAATACCATTTTTTTTTAAAAGTACTGATTAAACTAATATAATGTTAGTTTGTACTAGATACTTATTAATTACACAGCTCCACAAAAAAAAACTCCGGCACCCGAGACGAGAATAGGTTTCCTATATGTTTTTGAGGTCGCTGATCACGAATCTGCACTCAGAATTGCCGTATCGCATCAAAATTTTGAATAATGGTACTATTCCACAGGAAAAAAATATCATCAGCAAAAATCTCAGCAAAATTAAAACGAGACAAAAATATAGATCGACTATTTGAGAGAAGGCGCATCCGATTATAGCATGCTGAGCATTTGCTGACCAAATTGTTGTTGTGTTGCCATAAATTTTTCATAAAAAGTATCAACTCGAGTATTTTTTATAGCAACCAACAGAAAAAAAAATCCCTACTCATTTTTAATTTTATTTTATACAAATTTTTATAGTGTAAAGTTCTGAGAGGAGATTAGAAACTTGCGCTGAATGATGATGATTTTTTTAATAAAATGGAAAAATATCACAAAAAAATGTATTAATGGGTTGAAAAATATTTCGAAACGTATTTCATTAAAACAATTAAAAATAGTCTTACTGGATTTTGAGTGATGAATAAATGTAGTTTTGATTTTAGTTTGAGAGCAATGACTAGTGGGTTAGGCGATTTTTAAATTCGATTTCTACCGGTTGTACATTTTCGTTAAAAATGTCTCAATTCAAAATTATACCAACTGTCCACAATGCTCGCCATCGTCTTTGTATTGGGTCGTGGTTATTTTTAACTAGACCAAACTGGTTCCTTTGCCTGCAAACAAGTATCCTATCTAGTTATGACATTGCAATGACTAATTGGTTAGGTTCTTGAAATTATTTTTTTTTAGAGATTGTACACGTTTCTGTTGCTGATCATATGGTATATAATCGTCTTTGTATTTTAACTGGGTAGACTAAAATGGTTCCTACGAATTCAAATTTCAAACAAACATTCCATTTCAACAAATCACGTTACGCTGCGTATACAAAATATTAAAAACACAGAATTTACAGTTTCACATCTGTGAGAAATATTTTATTAAAAAATTATTACCTATATTCTTATACTCGTACAATTATTATATTATATAAATAATTATATTTATTAAAAAATGGAATGGTAGCGTACTGTAGAGTTTCGTAGAGTAACATGAAAAGGAAACGCAGCTTTTGAATGAATTTAAATATCGTGGCGAGCAAGAGTATAATACTTGTAATTAGTAACGCACATGATAATAGAAATATTGATAAGTTAACGTCGTCACCAAAGATAACCCATTTAGATACACCACCTACAACGCCCGATTCAGCACCGATTGAATGTAGCCCCCCATTTGAACAACAAAATATCAGTGGCCATCATCTGGATTACCGCCAACTAACGCATCAAACGTTAATAAAACTTCCACAATCCAGATGCAACAGCAACAACAGAAACAACATCTTAATAATAAACCACCCATAAGTGTAACGAACAGTTGTAATAAGAATACAATGATAAGTGCAATGACATCAACAAAACTAAATAAATATACACCGGACGCCGATTACCTTTTCGATTTGGATGATGATTTAGGAATGATATCGATGCCAATCACCAATGATGATTACTTTAATTCTAGTCAGAATAATACGCTTGTCGATTTTGATTTAAATTCGATCGACGATATCGGTAACAATGACGACGATATTGATGAGTTGGATGGTATAAATCCGATCCGACAATATACAAAACAACAATTAATTTAGCTAAAAGTCTTCCGATTTCAATACCAATGCTTGCAGGTGGCATGCGTACAAATGAGCATGACTTGGACGATGATGATAAAATAACGGAAGATAACATCGCAGCTTCGATAAAAGCGTTAGCTAAAAGTGTTCATGGCGATACCGTTTTTGATTTGCCACATCCCTTGTTCAGTACCCAAATTTAATTTCTATCTATGTATAACATTATATGTTCTTATAATTATACGAAAAATCGATTTTTTCTATTATTAAATATTTTAATTAAATATACGTTAATTTTTACAAAAAAGAAGAAAAGAAATACTTAATTGAACAATTCATAAAATGTTGAATACTCCTTATCGAATAACTCGTTATTATTCTTTAAGTGGTCAGATACTTTCTTGAGACTACGTTGTATCGAAATCCGTCAGCTTGCGGACCAATTGTTCTTGTGATAGTTCATTTACGACTTTCCAACACGCCAGCTTTAACTCCATATTTATGATTTTGGATTGGGTAGCATACGGTATGACAATTCTTTCGATCTAAAAATAAGCAAAATTATAAATATAAAATACACGAGAATTGAGGATTTTAAACATACTTTTCGCAGTCATAAACTGTTCTGTGACATTAAATTACTCAAGTTAAAATTTAGAACTGGGTTTTCATCATCGTTCAGATGATCATTTTGGAAATCGGTATTGCTGTCGAACACATCATCGTTATTCTCCACGCCGTTTGGAATGTTTTCACCTAATTCCTCCCTATTATCGATTTTTTTTTTCTTTAACAATCACATTTGCTATTACCAGGTTCCGCAATTTCAATTACATTGATTCTTTTCGGTTTTCGCTTAGTTGCAGCATTCCGATTTGCTTTTACCGTTTGACTGGTTCGCCGCACCTGTTGTCCCTCCGTGCGAACTGGTGCCGATGGTCTAATTTTCCAATAAGAGGGTCCAGACGGGATCGGTACGAATATTCCAATTTTCGTTGACGTATCAGACGGTTGTAATAAATAAATTACGATTTGGGTGCGTTTAGCACCCGCTACTTGTAAACAACTCTTGCACTTGTTCAATTTCGGCATTTGCATGTATGCGAAAGTCATACGCGGTAGTTCCATCTCTTCTAGCTCATTCATATCAGCTTAATTATGACCTACGGTTGATTGCAGCATTCTGAAATTAAAGATCGTTATAGAGCGATTTCTTACTTAGATGTTTCCAGCCAAATACGTACTTATTCATGTCGCATAGCTTATCACTAATATTGTATTCCCTAAATATTGTCAGAATTTAAACGGGCCGTCCAGACTTTTGTATTTCATACAAAATTTCTTTTACAACGGGTGCATCCTCATTGAGTATATAAATCCATTTGGTGTATTATCCCAGTACGGATAATCGTAATCAAATAAAATTTCCGAGTTATTCGATTCCACCGTATTTCGAAAAGCTCGATTCGAACTATTCATATTGCTTAATTTGAATTTTATATCGGCAAATACGGGATCCAAGAAAGGTACCGTATCTAGTTCAAGATTTATCGTTGCTTTACATTTTGTTACGGTTGAACTTTGTTGACGTCACTTTTTTGCTTTCGGATCCTGAACATCATTACTACCCTCAGTAATTGGATCACTCTTTTCGATTCCCAATCATTCTCATCTATTTCACAGTCTTTTTTACCGCGGACATTCATACGATAAACCACCACATTCGAATCACTTCCTTGTGCACGATATCGACTCGGTAATCATAAATTTTACTCGATGCTAATAAGCCACCAAATACTTGGACATTTTTGACATATTTAAGATGGCCAGTAACCAAATTGGCCAATGTATCGATTAAACTTGTTTGAAATGCAACCACTTTGTTGATTTTCCACGAATATATAAAAAAAAACACAGCCAAGCGGTATTCAATCATCACCACGTACATTGTCCTGTGTCCATGAACTGTTGCAAACAAACTCAACTCTTCATTGCCGAAACAACTTCCAGTACCGAAACATTTACACTACTACCTAGTACTAAGGTACAATCTACTTCATCTTCATCGTCATTCTACAATAAAAACAAAACAAATTAGGACATTTAATGAAATTTACAATCAAAACTAACTCTTACTGTGGCGCAACGGTGTTTTGCATATGAGACATTCGAGAGGACGTTTTCGTTGGAGTAACCATTACAAGTATCTACAGCACTCAAATTTTAAACTTAATTACTTTTCACTAGATTTATTATTGTGGAAAACTAAATATTTATGTTAAATTTATCTAATTTATTATTTATTTCATAATATGTTTGTTTTTTAAAATGTTTGAGAAATTTTTTGGCTGCTGCACGACTGTGACAGTTAGGTTAATTTACGAACTTGTCAAAAATGTCTCCTCCATATTTTATAGTAGAACATTTTTTAGATATTTTCGTAGATTAATCAAAATAATAAAACAACATATTTTTTTCTCATCTCAAAAATGATATTAATTTTTTTATTAATTTTTCCGATATAAAATAATTGTCAATTTTTAAAAATAAAGATTTTTAGTTATTTAGTTAAAAAATGTAAGGTTAGTTTTTCTTGATTTCAAAATTTCCCCAATTTTTTCTACCATAAAATCAAAATGCTGTGTCTCAGTCGCTCTAGTGTAAATTTTAGTTCTTGTCTTTCTCTAATGTTCAGCAAAAATTTTCTGTTTTCTCCATGGAATAGTACCATAAATCGCAAAAAATCGCTAAAAGTCGCGCAAAATCGTGAAAAATCATTTTAGTATGCGCGAGAAAATTTAAAATCTAACTGAGTCGCACTAAACCCTGACCCTGAACTTATAAACGTTAAACCTATAAACCCACGAACCTCATACTTATAAACCCAAACCTATAGAACATAAGCTTGTAAACCTCAAACTTATCGCACTTAAATCTGTAAATCTGAAACCAATAAACCCTGAACCGATTATTCCCAAACCTGTAGACCTAAAACACATTAATCTCAAATCTCGCCTTTAATTCTATGCTCATAAGCGTACATATCTGTAACATAAACTCGTTACACCTCAATCCATGGGGTTATGTAAAAAAACTACTACTTTTATTTTGCAATTTTGAGCTTATTTATCTCCAAACATATACACGAAAAATATTACTTCACAATTTATAAACTTCAAATTATAGAAGTAACAAACCAATAATACCCAGCCATCCGTCCTTCATCAGACTAACTTTGAAGATTTAAACATAAAAATTCATTCTTTAGTAAATGTATATGTATTTTTTGACTAAAACAACTTGGTTATCTATTTTCTCATTTTCATTATACTCAACAAATGCAAAACTAAAAAATACAAAAAAATACAAAATTAGTTTCTGTGTGTTCTATTTTTATGAAGAAAAAAAATTTGATTAAAAGTAGATATTAAAAAATGTCTAGTTGTAAAATAAGTCCCAATTCTTTTTGTTTTGTTTGTGGAATGTACATTTTAAAAAAATGGTAAAGCTTTAACAGACACTTTGAAAAGGAAGTATCATTGTCACTATGGCATATCTGCTGAAAGTAAACAATGCTTGGCCGCCAAATAGGGTATGCTCTTCTTGCGCTGCTTCTCTTCACAAAGGTAAACGACAACGTTTTTCCACTCCCACGATTTGGCACGAACCTGGGAACCACGATGCAGATTGCTATTTCTGTTTATTAGAAACAAACAGTTACAATAACATTCAAAAAAACTATATACAATATCCTAATGTATCATCAGTAACACCTGCAGTTACATTGAACGTTTCTGTTAATGAATGTTCATCAGATGATGTAGACTTCAACGATTCAGTGGGTCAAACATGTGAACAGGATGAACGTAATGATCCTGATGAATCTGATGATTCTGACGAATCTGATGATTCTGACGAATCTGATGATTCTTATGAACCTAACCATTCTGATAAAAATACAACAACAAATTCCTGTTTTACTCAACATGAGCTAAGCGATTTAGTGCGAGACATATGGTTGTCTAAGGAAGACTCTGAAATTCTAGCTTCTAGGTTCAAAGAGAAACATGTTTTGGCTCCGAAAACCAAGATATCATTTTATCGTAATAGAGATAAAGATTTTAGAAAATTCTTTTCTACTGGAAATGCTCTGGTTTACTGCAATAACATTGAAGGATTGATAAATGCTTTTCACAGTACCATTTCTTACGTAGCAGCTGACTGGAGATTGTTTCTTGATTCTTCTTGTAAAAGTTTTAAAGCAGTACTCTTACACAACGGTAATGTTTATGCTCCTATCCCGATAGCACATTCGGTTGTTTTAAAGGAACAGTATGAAAACTTGAAGTTTATTTTACAAAAATTAGAGCATGAGAAACACAAATGGGAAGTATGTGGTGATTTAAAAATCATAACAATACTTTTGGGTCAACAGAGTGGTTTTACTAAATTTTCCTGTTTTTTGTGTGAATGGGATAGCAGAGCTCGCGACAAACATTATAGGCAAGCAGTTTGGCCATCTCGATCAGCATTGGTACCTGGTTCAAAAAATATAATACACGATAGCTTAGTTGAACCGTCGAAGATCTTACTGCCACCATTACATATCAAATTAGGACTCATGAAACAATTTGTTAAAGCACTCAAAAGCCGTGAAAGTAATGCATTTACATATCTTGCTGTGAAATTTCCAAAACTTTCCGGATCAACAATAAAAGAAGGTGTCTTTGATGGGCCGGAGATTAGATCCTTACTGAAAGACCAACAGTTTCAAAAACACATGTCTGCTGAAGAAAATGCTGCATGGGAAAGCTTTAGAGCAGTAGTTACAAAGTTTCTAGGAAATGTAAAAGATCCAAACTTTAAAGAAATTGTAGGAGAATTAGTAAAGAACTATGAAAAGATTGGAGCTTTAATGAATTTAAAATAACATTTCCTACATTCGCATCTCGATTTTTTTCCCGAGAATCTTGGAGCCGTAAGCGAAGAACAGGGTGAGAGATTCCACCAAGATATGAAAACCATGGAGCACCGTTACCAGGGAGTATGGAACGAACGTATGATGTCAGATTACTGCTGGAGCTTGGATCGTGATACTATAAATGAACATAAAAGAAAAGGTGTTTGAAGATCATTTGAAAAGAAGATAACTCGATTTAACAAAAAAGAATAATAAAAATATATACTTATATAACCTGGCGTAGGTGCCCCCGAAAGGGTTAGTCCTAAAAGAAATGGTACCTCCACGTGGTTTAGGATGGGTAACGCTAGAACCATTTCACAAATACATATGTGGCGTCACAGGGTCGACTCTCCAAAAAACACTAACGAGGTCACACCTGACGTCAGCAAGGTAAGAAATTCAAACAATCCGGCCCACGAGCCCATCTAATCAATTGTTTCTATGCTAAAATGAAATATAAAAAAGAAAAAAAAGAAATCGCCAAAAACAGACTAAAGTCCCGAAAAAATTGCGAAAAATCGTAAAAAATCGTGGACAGACAGACAGACAGGCGGGTAGACATGCGAGTAGGTGAACTAGCAGGCTGACGAGCAGGCGGGCTTTTTTTATCGATTTTTATCGATTTTCATAGATTTTTTGCGATTTATTCAAAATTTTGATGCGATACGGAAATTCTGAGTGCAGATTCGTGATCAGCGACCCCAAAAACATATAGGACACCTATTTTCGTCTCGGGTGCCGGAGTTTTTTTTTTGTGGAGCTGTGATCAATAGTTGCTCAGCAACTCAATTTAGCTCATCAGAGACTCAATTTCATCGCTGTTCCTTCTGAAATTATCACGAATATGTTATTTCAAAAATTATTGTAATTCCCCTTACTCTATAAACTCACTGTTCTTTTATTTTGGGTAAAGCCATATTGCCGGAGAAACGAAAAATGCAACTACATATGGCCGGTTTTTTTTATTACATCGCAGAGATCAGAGATATAAAAGGAAAGCATTTTCCATTTTTTTAGTTTATCGGATCGATCCGATAAATTTTTTATCGTCTTTTTATTTTGTTTGACCATTCTGAGATCGTCATTTTTCCATCTGAATTTTTTTCAGATAATTCAGAGAAAAAATATATTATTTTGAAATATTTCAGAAAGTATGGCGGGTGCTATGGAAAATGATAATTAATAAATTAATAATTATTATTTAATAATAATTTTTATCTTATTTTTTGTTAAGTTGTACAATTAATATTACGCTAATTTAGTACTTTTTCATGGTGTAGATACCCAAATTACATATTTTCTGTACAGTGTATAAACTCGATACAAAACCTTTTCAGATAAAATACTATCCGATTTGTCAGATAATTAATTTCTCCGATTTATCTGATATCTGGCATACAATTAAAAAACAGGCCAATAATTTACAACATTCACAATCGTACACAATATGAAAACTTAAGAAGTTTAAATTCGTCTGTTATGTAAATTTTTGCAGTTTGGTCATTGCAACCTGATGAATAGACCAACATTTTATCACCACGAAACCAAACTGCCAAAGAAAGAACTTGAGAAGGTTCTCATTTTTTTTGTCAGGGTTCTGTGTACTTTACACAATGATATTGGGGATTAAAAGGGGGGGGGGACATTAATTTTTTAAAAGTAAATGGCCTTATTTTTTGCTGGCTCGAAAAGTCGCAAATATTGTGAATGTTTATTGAATAATATTTGTCTATAAAAAAGCCGAAAATCTTTATTAAATTAACAATATGAGAACGAAAATGAAAAATTGTATTTTGTTGTAACTTTTGAGTTCGATAAATTAATTCTTAAAGCCTTAAGTTTTTGTAGAATATTAAATTCGCTACAAAGTTCATAAATCGCATTGCTTTATATTTCTCTTTATTTTTAAAAGCTCAACCAAGATTAAAGTTTTCACAGGTTCATATTTAAAACACTTAAAAATTTGAATTATTATCAAACAAAAAGTTTACTTGATGTCAAAGCCGCGTAACTAATTTCCTAATTTTTACGATTTTTATTGGTGGTTTTACTATATAATGTGAATTTGTTAACATAATAATAATGCCAATAGGTTTAGAAATAAATTTCCGCCATGTCCATAAATAAGAGCCTCATCGAGTGGGTACATTTTTTTGCCATTATTAGAGAAAGAACAATTTTAAAGAATTATGTATTGCAAAAATTAAAAAAGTATTATAATGTTTACTACCTAAGGCGCTTAAGTAAAATTACAATTAAAAATGGAATTGCACTGCGGATAGTTAAAAATGATAAATATTAAAATATAGATTCCAACATTTACCATTGTTTTACAGGTACATACCATAAAACTTATATCCTCTCATTAATTTCATGTTATACTCGTATACCAAAAATAATTTTGAAATAATAATTACGGTCCCTAATTATTATCATTATAAAAATATACGAGATAAACGAACATTTTCATGTTTTCGAGCGAAAACTAAAATTATTATTTCAATATTTAAAATTATTTTTACCTCCATTAAACCACATATCATATACTGGTACTTGTATATGAAATTGAATATAATTATGATCATAAACATAATATTTTTTGTAAATAAACAAATGAGTATTTTGTTATTCAAAATAATATTAAACGAGAAAGTATACTAAAATAAAAATTTATTTAGAAAATAAATATAATACAAGATTTTAAACAAAAAATATATAAAAATTAATCAAAAAAATATATGAAACATATTTTTATAAAAATATTAAAATAAATAATACTTGTATTTTAATTTATTGCTCGTTCCGCAATTATGGTATTAAATAGTAAAAACAAAAAATATATATCTTTTGGTATGTACGTAAACTAGCAACAATTTATTTTTAACAAATTTTATTTTTAAAAAACTATATTTTTGAAATATTATGTGTACTTTGTAATATACCCAAAAATATGATTGGATTTTCATTTTAAAAATTGTTTGTGTACTGCGAGGCTTTGTCTGTATCTCGATATATGTAAATTGTAAATATCTGTTAAAAAAAATGAATAAATATACAAAAAAATATGGAGTGTAAAATCAAATGATTTATAAAAATATAAAATGTTTTATTTTTAATTTTTAATGCATAGCACTAACTATTTGAAAGCTCTCTATACTGCATACCACCAGTACAAGGTTGAAGTAAATCTCTATTTTATTATGTTGCTATTCCATTTTCTACATGTTCAACTAAATCTTCAATAATAGATGCAATCATAATCGATTATGCAAGACTTATTTACTGGAAATATATATTAGCATTTTTATTGAACTTTATAGAATGCTTTATATATGTCGGACGATACTAATTTATACTTTTGAGTTTGATATGTTAGTCATACAGGGTGTTTTTTATGTTCTATTTCTATGTTTTTTTTAATAACTTTGAAGTGATATATAATTTAAAATTTATATTATCATGTATGGAATATAATCTTTTTCGCAGACTTCTAGTGTTATTTAAACAATTTCGTTTCTAATGCTGTCCTTAACCCTCAAATGCATATGCACATAATTTACTCAATTAAATAAAATACTTTCAAAAATAAATTGGAAATCGTTAAATTAAACGAAAAAAAGGAAAGAAACAAAGGAACATATTAACGTAGGAATTTTTCTTTCATGTTTTAGAATGTACCATATTTTCTCAAATTTTGTTGAACCGCCTATTTTTATTTCTAGCACTGTAAATTAGAAAAAAAAAATATTCTAATTATATTATTGCCATATACGTAGATTAAACGACGGAGGATTCGAGATCAAGCTTGAGAAGTGAACGTCTATATTTTGAGTAAATAATGGCGTTTAACAGATTTTAAGTTTCTTTGAAACTAAATTTGCAGTATAAATTAGCTGAAACAAGAATTAGTTCTATTCCGGATTTAGTGAGCCAGTGTGTTCAGATTAAAGATGCATGGTAATGACTAGCGATCGAACAAATATATCATAGGAAAGTTGTAAGCGAGTTTATAAATTTTTAATCAGACCAGGGGCCGAATTCTTGATATCGGTGGGAACTCCCCCCAATCGTAATACAATTTGCTTTGGAATTTTCTTTGTTATTCAATTTTTTCGCTGCCTACTTTAATTATTTTTTCAAATTTATTTTCAAACTTAGTAATATTTGTCTCTCTATAGGGAATAATTTCAAATCGATTTACCCTAGTCGGAATTGTTCCCTTTATAGTAGGGGGAAAAATTATGTTTCTTAATTTCAACAATGAAAAGAAATTAAAAAAATGATTAAAGTAGCCGGCGAAAAATTCGAATAATATAGAGAATTTCAAAGCAAATTTTATTCCGATTGGGGAAATTTCCTAGGGTTTTAAGAATACGGCTTGAGAATACTTCGTTTCCGTTTCCCAACTAGGCAATCATGTATTCCAGTGAGTTCTAGAACCGATTTATCGAGCATCAATACAATTCCTATGAAATTTGTAGCTTGAATGCGGTAAAACCACCGCAAATTTACTTTCAAAGAAATTCCGAAAATTTATCCAAGAAACAAATTTTTTCAGTGAAAAATACTGGGAAACCGAAAAGAGAAGAATACATTACAATTGCGTTAAATACAAAAAAATAATTCCACTTTTCATTTTTCGCTTGACAGTTCACTGTAATATTTTTTCAAACATAAATTGTCGTAATGGGCGAAAAATATTTCTCATCGCATAATATTTTTTGAAGGTGTGTTAAAAATAATGCCATAAAAAGTATTCAGTTTTCATACTTTTTATGACATAACATTTTTCCCACTTACTCTACTATTTTTCCAGGAAATTTTACTGAACATTTCTTTTTGTTTCTTTCTAACAAGTAAAGGATTTACATTTTTATCTCGTGTTAAATTTACTGCAAAAAATTGTTTCACTGTGGAATTCACGCATAACGCACGACACTGTCTCAATCATTTCCCCGAATTGAGACAGAGGCAATCTTAGAATCGTTTCCTTCTCCTGAAATAATAAATTTGAAATCAAGAAACCTATTATACCATGATATTTTTAACTATAAAAAATTCGGTATAGTTAACATCACCAAATTTTAACAAGGAATCCATTTCAATATAATTTTACCTCTGTAAATCACTATCCAGTCAGTAGTACCCTGTAGTCAATCTACCCGTTTAATCATAAAAAGATCAATAAAGATATTGGAAGTTGCGAAAAAATATTAATAAAATGAGTTCTGAGCCAACATTTCACATGCAAACAGACAACTGCCTTTATGCTGACGTTGTTATTGATCGAATACCTTACACCGGGTTGTTTATTGTACAGTTTCAAAAATCGGATGAAGCTGAAAAACATCCAATTTCGTAATTCAGCCCAGATAAATTACATTATAATGGAACTGGAGTGCCTATAACGGACCGTTCTAGCTTGGGCTGATTTAAGGACTCAACGAGACTTTTCGGGCAGATTAACAAGATGGAGTGTGCAACTTCAAGGGTTTTTGATTAATATTTCATATCGTAAGAGTACCCAAAATGTGGTCCCCGATGGGTTATCCAGCCTTAAAATCGACAAAATAACCTTACCCGATAGTTGGGCTATGAAAAAGATGTGTCTCCTCTATACATGTAAGTCTGAATTCAATTGTGTAGGCAAGCCTGACGAACATTGTCAAAATTGAAACATCCTTAAAGAAAATGAAATGAAAATCGAATCTTCGAATTACGAACGGTAAACTATATCCACTGTCCATCTTGGTGTTACTAAAACCTTTAATATTCTAGAGCGGCAGTATCATTGGCCTACAATGGATTTGAAAGCATATATCCAAAATTGTGACACGTGTAAACACGTTAAACCGACCAACTATAATACTCAGCCTGAAATGGGCGAATAATTTGAAATGTCACGGCCTTTCCAAAAGCTGTATATTGATTTTGATAGACGTTGTGACGTTCCTCAAAAAAAAGTTTTCAATTTTTACTTTGGAGCACCTGAGTTTTTAGTATTAGATAATGGCACTTAACTTCAATCCCACCGACCAAATGGCACAGTGGTTAAAGCTTTGGCATTTAGATCGGGAGGTACCGGGTTCGAAACCCGATAGGGGCAGGATGCAAAAGTGAAATTGCATAACAGATTACGATCTGGGATGAAATGTAACACATCTAGGACCCCCTGTCGGAGTGCAAAACTCGCCCTCGAATTGGCTGACTGGCGTAAAGTAAGGGTGGAAATAAGCAAACCGCGAAAGAGCAGGGAGAGCTGAACAGGCCCCAAAACAGATTGCAGGGTTAAAAAAAAAAAAAAAACTTCAAACCCATTTACTAACTGAACTACAAATCAAATTTTGCAGTGTCATTAATTTACTCCAAATATGCACCTAAATCCAGTGCCTCGGAAATGGTAAACAGCACGATAATTTCAGCCATCCGTACATGTATTCGTGATGATTACAGGCATTGGGATAACCATATCGATGAAATTACACGTGCATTGCGAAATGCACTGAATTATCCCCACATATCTTAACTTTTGGACAACATATGATTAGTCATGGCTGGGATTATAAATAAGCAGGTGTCTGTGACGAGTATCACCAATCAACTATCAGCCGTACAACAAAATGTTCTCGAAATTTAGTGCAAAGTAATGCTATAGTGCTAACTTCTTGCAAAACTTGCCGACAAATTTATTGAGGCTCGAGTGGTTAGGAAAATAGGGTACGTAGCATAACAACTTGTGAATGCGAAGCGAAAATTAATGGGCATTTACCATAAGCGGAATACACCCGAATTTGGCTGTAATTGAAACACGAATGAATATTTTTCAAAGCAGTTTGTTTTATTAGACAGAGTATACATTGGCATTAAGTATGGAACACAATTTGATTCAAATGACTTCCACGGCAGGGCTTGCAGTACCCCATTCTGTCAACCCAAGGGTTCAGAACATTTTCGATTTTATGGGCTCTTATCTCATCAATAGCAACTTCGTTTTGATCCTTCAAGTCTTGGATAGTTTCTGGATGGTTAGCGTAACACTTACCCTTAACGCCTTCCTACAAAAAAATATCTAATCGCTCCCCATTGACTGTAAGGGTGGCTCTGCTCATTTTCGAGAAAATTGACCAATGATGCCGTCGGCCAAAAGCCACACTAAACAATCACTATGGTTACGTGTGGATTTTCTGAGCCCCAAGTGCGACAATTTTGCATGTTGATGTAGCCTCCGAGGTGAAAATGAGATTCGTTGGAAAACATGATTTTTCGGTAAAAAAATCCTCATTTTCGTTCCAGCGATCCACAGCCCAGTGCGTACAACTATATACCAATTCTTGAGTACAATGGCGAGTTGATGTTGATGGATTCTCAGACACATTCTGAGCAACAGCCGCATTTACCCTACAAGTAGCGCAGTGGTTAAAGCTTCGGCACTTGGACCGAGTACTGGGTTCGAATCTCGCCAGAGGCAGGATGTAAAGCGAATTTTCTTACAAGTAACACCCTCTGTTGGAGTGCAGAATTCAGCGCCGACCCACCGTCCATGTCAGAGTGCAGGTTGACATGGAGTTTGCAACGTGCAGGTGGTTTACTGTAATTGTGTGAGTATGTGTGAGAAAAAAAAATGTTCTTGGCTGTATGCGATGTAAATGCACGAGCGGTGGTTTATACAAGAAGTTCATTTAAATGTTTTACATACCAGATCATTCCTTTATCAAGTACACTGTAACTTAAGCAGTTCGAATGTTCTAGCGTTATCGCCTAGAAAATGAAACAACATCGTATACATACCGCAGGCTTTTTTATACTACCATCGAGATATCTGAATAAATTGGAAGCAGTTTAATTGCTTTTGTCACAAAACATTTAAAAATTTCTTTAAATTTAATTAATTTGTTTTATTATTGAAACACTAAATACGAAAACAGAAAAAATAAATTAATTGGACACTATTTCGCACTTGGGTCAAATTACTTTAATTAGAAAAATTCATTTTCAACCATAAACTGAACTCTACGAATATTTACGAAAAGTACGGAAAAAATAAGAAAAATAAAAAAGGATAAATGAAAAACAAAATGTTATTATTATTTTAATAATGGTGATGGTATTAAAGCAGCAGTACTATATACGTACCTAGATGGAAGAGGTGCTACTTATTTAAATTTTAAAAGGGGTTTGGGGACCGTTCTACACTGAATTATAAAGAAAAACAAATGAAAGGTGTTTTATAGTTACAAAATTATTAAAACAAACAAAGAAAAATTATAATTTAGGGATTTTTTCCGTATAGAAATAAAATCCTTTTTAATAAAATAAAAGCTTTCGTTCCCATTCATCCATCTCCTACATCTTCTCGTATACAGAGGCGCTCTTGCTATTTATTTGAATATTTTATTTTAGTTTTATTTTAGGTGTGATGAGTCTATTTACTCGTGTATACCCCCATAAGAAAGTGTGTATATTGGGACATACCTCAATTGTGTACACAGTATATACTATTATTAGTAATAATAATTCAGTGCCATTGAAATAATTTCAGTACTTAGTAAAGTAATCATAACAATTTTTTGTAAAATACTAAATATTATTTTTGACGGATTTGTATGTCGCGTGTTTCAACCTTTTTCACTTTGTATGTTAACTAGTAAAGACAGACAGTTGTACGTAATTTTGACGTCAGCTCTAAGTAATTGGGAGAATATTATAATATTTATGATTTTCAAAAATGTTATGATAGATTTACTGGAATTAGCTTAATACGAATTGTTACAGAATTATGAAAATATTAGCAAAATACTTTTTTTATATCACTTTTCGTATTTTGGTAGAACTGTTTGGTGTTTAATTTTCTGAACAGTGTCTCCATGGTAGCAAGCAAATCGTCAAACGATGTATTTAGTTGAAAATTATTTGAATTTTTTGGAAAAGACACTCAGAAAAAGAAGTCTGAATTAAGTATGAAATTTTGATAAGGTTATACCAACCAGAGACAAACTATACTTATAATGGCGAAAAATTTGATATCAAAACATGCAGGCCAATATATTATTTTCTTTATATGTTGCTGGTAAATTAAACCATAGGAAGGTACACCATCAGCAAAAATATAGCAAATGCTACTATACCGCCACTTCGGTAATATTAGTGAGAAGTTCGTCATTTGCAGTCGCATAATAAACATTCCTATACGCAGTTTCATTTCCCTGGTAATATCAGTTTCTCACAAAATAAATAGTTTGTATCGGCATTTCCAAATCTCATTTAAAATAATATCTTACCGTCTTCAATTTGCCTCTCCCTTAAACAGAATAATGAATAAACGAAAAATTCAAAATACTCAAACAGTGGCTCTGTCCTTGAATTGACACGTCAGACCATTTAAAATAAGGTGACTTAATCTTTAACCAAAGATAACCATATATCTTTGTTATCTTTGCTATAACTCTGCAGTGACTATGCAATGCACTTGAGTGAATTGCAGATGTGTAAAAACAACACTCCCAATATGTGTAATGGACATAAGTCTGGTTGCAGTCTGTTTTTACTGCCACATGGAGGAAAATAAATAAATAAATTAGTTATTTATAAATATAAATTACGTAGTCCACCAACGTGTGTTTGGCTGCCTCATTGTCGAGGTTTCATAATCAAATCCTTCGTATTAAGTTAATTTGTTCCTTTAATACTATCCAGGTCCAAGCGCCGCAGAAAGAACACACCACTGCTGGATGGGGCATACTGCCATGTCCTGTGGGGAGAGTGATCTCGTTTTTTACTAATTCAAGCAACGATTGCTTGACATTAGATGATGAAGTTGTAGTTGCATTATCTTTCTCTTTCTTTCTTCAAATAAAATAAATATTTTTATAGTTAATTTGAAGCACTCCAAAAACTGCGGTATAAATAAAACATTTGAAATAAATGTATTCAAATGATTTAATTTCTCAAAGTTGAACTAAAGTATATTAACCAATGTTTTTTCAATTCGTTTCTATTGGAAATGAATAAATCTTTGTAATCGTTCTTTTCTCGTTACTCCTAACTCGAGCATAACCGTCCGCACTACGATGAATTTTAGGAAGTCTGGCAAAAATCCATTGCAATGGATAAATCTGGATGGTACTGTTTCTTATTATTCAGTTACATTTGCAGATTGTCCCACAGTTCACGTTGTGTCACTTTTCACGACTGCCTTCCACAAACCCCTAAGTGAGGTGATCGTACAATATTTTAATACTTCAACTGATACGTTTGAGAGATATATAATTTATGTATTTCGACTAACTAAGTGCCTCAAAATCTAAATATTAGCGTTGCGCAACCGACCACCCATTCGTAGGATACCTTCGTATCTTGAAAATCAAGAAAGAGACATAAATATTTTAATTTACTTTTTAACGCTATTATTTTATTATTTATTATTTTATTATTATTTTATTATTTCTAAGATCAAAAATTTAAATCCACACGCACAAATCCTTGCTTTTGTAAGACATGACAGTTCCAAACTTACGAAGCGTAATAAACAGAAATATGTGTAATGGTAGTGGTCGAAAATGGTTTTCCATGCAATAACATAATTTGCACTTATCGTCAATTTAATTATACGCTTTTTCTTCAGAAATACACGATTCTAAATAATGATACTTTGAAATTGCATCATGCTCTCGTTTGGATGAATTATATCTACAAATTTATAGGAAGTTTAATATCTGGCAGTTTAACTCTTACCGATGTATTTTGTTTTTCAGATTTATGGATACGATCGTGGTTCTATTTTCCAATTTATAAATTTTACATGAGATTTTGAGGTCATTATTGTCTAAAAACTCAATCACAGTTGAACTTGGTGACCATCGCGAATGTTCTTTAAATTCCTTAAATTTACTTGAAGTTCTTGAGAATCGTTTTCATCTAATAACATTTTAAAATATTACTGAACAGCTAGATGACAAAGCTTATCAAAACCAAAATAAATATTAATACTTTTTGAAACTGAATCACACTTATTCTAAACAAAAAATGATTATTTTAAATTACTTTCTAACTAACAGTTTTAAATTTAAAAAAAAACAAAAATATTATAGAAAATTTTAAAAGACATAAACATTAAAAAAAATTCAAATAAATACTCTATATGCTTCTTTCAGCCTTTACGTATGTAGCTAAAATGTAGGATTGTCTAAATATATACAACAAAATAAAATTGAAGCCATTTAAGGAAAATAAGGAACATTCTTTTATCCATAGTCTTGTGTAATACGTGAGTTTTCGCAATCGCTCCATCTCTGCCAATGCTTTTGTAGTGTATGCCTGTTTGCCGAAAACTTTCGCGCAACCAAAAAATTTGAGGTGAATTCGAGCGTTCTTGCAATCTGCACCGTTGATCCTTGCATTCGATGCTCTGTAGTTCCAGCTAGAAATTTTGCACAAAATTCAATTGTCCGCGGTTCGATGAAGTGTTCGCCGATCTCAAGAAAAATTTTCTTCACATTTAGCAAATCTTTAGCATACAGTTAAGCTCGACGAAAGAGTGGCTAAATGATTTCGACAATTTCACTCATCGCGTCATTCACAACGCAAAAAATCAAACGCAGCTATCGTAAATTATATCCAGACAGAGCCCCATTGATATGAATGCTCCTTTAAAACCGTCAAATCATGTTGAAACCTATACTCGACGAATGTATATTAGGATTTTGTAATAAGTGGAATCTTATGAATGACTTCCAGTCATTCCATTTGCATTATCAATAATTTGCATTATCATTACATGAAATTTTTTAACTCTTAAACTGTCTCCGCTCGACTCTTAGACAACAGTAAAATCAAATTTATTATGCCTGAAATCCGTATCAGTTCCTTGGCAACAAACTTAAAGAGATGAAAGGCACGTATGAAAATTCAGCCATATACAAAAAAACATTACAAATGGATTGATTGATCGAAATGAAACATTATACCAAAGCTTTTTTCATAAATTTGGAGATCCTAGTGATATTTGGACAAAACTGGTCCACTACATGATTTTAAATAAAATTTGTAACAACATCGGTTCAGCGACCTTTTTCTTGAAATCGCGGTGAAAATTTCCGAATTTTAATATAATTTGCTTTAAAATTCTTCATATTTTTCGAATTTTTCGCCGGATACTTTAATTATTTTTCAAATGTGTTTGCAAGTTTTTTATTATTTATTTCCCTTCTGAAGAGGAAAGTTCCGACTGGGTCAATTGATGTGTAAATATTGCCATGTAAATATTAAAGAATTTTAAGAAAAATTATATTCGAATGCTAAAATTTCCACCGATTTTAAGAATAGAGGCTTAGAGGCCGTATTCTTGAAATCGGTGGAAATTTCTCCAATCGGAATTCAAATTTCTTTGAAATTCTAAATATTATTCGAATTTTTCGCTGGCTACTGTAATCATTTTTTCAAATTTGTTTTTAGTTTACTAATATTTGCATCCCTTCTAAGGGAATAATTTTAAATCGATTTACCGAGTTGGAAATTTTCGTTTAGTAGGGGGAAAATCTTGTGTTTCTAAATTTAAAAAATGAAAAGAAATTGAAAAAAATGATTAAAGGAGCCGGAAAAAATTTCAAATGTTAATAGTGGAGCTATGATGGCTTTATACATTTTTATGCCAGTCTCCGAAGGTATTTTGTTTTTCTTAATAAATAAAGATAAACTTTTTCTCACTCCTAATGCCTTACCGCACATCTCACTTTCACCGTCTTCTTCCTACTAAGACCAAATGTGCATACCCAATTATTTTAAAGTTGTTTTTTTTACCTTTATCAATTTTCCTCCTATATTCAGTTCTCGTACTGCCTGGAAATCTTATAATGGAAATCTTATAAGAATCTCCGATTTACTGTTATTTATTGTATAAGACCTACCATTTCAAATAACGACACGACCTCCTCTACAATATTTGACAGCTGTGACATATTTGTGTACAATATTATTATGTCATCAGCATATGCCAGTAATAACGGCAACACAATCTCGCCATGCTGGTTCAATTTGACATATGGTAGAAGTTCTGATGAGGTTTGTAACACATTAGTAAGAACGATATTAAACAAGTAAGGGTGACAGTGGACAACCTTGTTTCATTCCAATATGTTTTAAACCATTTGCGTTCTTTGCTGGTACCACATTACAGATGTTTTCTCCCAAAGACATGTTTTTACAATCCCGTTGATTAAATGGTGCGGTATTTTTGAAAATTTAAGCATACTGGTGACAGATGCCAAATCAACGCTATCGAAAACCCGACTTATGTAAAAAGACAATACCACAAGCATGTGATCGTCTGTTGACCTGTTTTTTAGGAAAGCCGCTTGATACGAGCCCAATGTTTTCGAGTATTTTAATATTCTATTAAGCAATATCTTGGCATATATTTTGTATCCTATATCGGTGTTAGTGATTCTTCTGGAATCAGTTAAAGTTTTTGGATTAGGAATTTTCTTCAGTGGTATTTGAATTGTTTACATCCACTCTTCTAGAATAGAGTTACTCAGCCAGATTAATTGTAAGAACCTTACTAGCAGATTCGACCGATCTCTGTAAAAAACTGTTGATATTGTTCCGATCTTGCTCTATTATATTGCTGATAGTATTTGTCTTTTTTAGCCACCACACTTTTGTCTATTTCATTTCTTCTCATCAAATAAGTGGAATGTCGAATGTTTGCCAAACATTTTCTTCTTCTCGGCGGAGTAAGTGTAAGTGGTTTTTTAGGTGACAATTTGCAGCAGTGCGCATAACGTTAACTAATAATTGCCAGAGTGTTTCAGATGGTAATCCTTTTGTATCAACTTGAGATATCTCAAATTTCACCACTTCTTGGTACTTGTCTAAGTGCACTTGGACTTTAAGTTGTTCTTAGGTCCATCGTTTTGCCGACGTATTTGCTGCTAGTTCATGTGTATTGCCCATTCTATCCGGTATCTTCTCGTGCCTTAAAGTTCCCCTTTTCTCACATCTTTCCAAACTGAGCATACGATTTGTTTATGGTCTGATAGTGGCGACCATTTTCCACGTACTTTTCCAATTGTTAAGGAAGGTCTTGTTTTCATTAGAATGTGGTCTAATTGTGATATGGTGTGCTTGTTATGCCATGTAACAAGACAAGATCTTCTTCCCCAAGAAGTGCAAACCATCAAAAATTGTTAATTTATAAAATCAAAGATTAATTGTCTAATTTGGTTTAGGCATATCGTTCCATAACACATGCGCTCTCATGTTCCAAAAAATCTGATAATCCGTATGTTGCTGTTCCGTTTAACTAATAATCCAACCCCATTCCTGTTTGGTATCCTTCTACTCGTAGCGGTTATTTCTTTCCTATTTCCACTCAAAAACCATCTATAATTGGTGCTTAAGCTACTATATTTGAAACGGAAGTGCTGAATAAAAGCATTTGCATAAAATTCCGATAACCTTAAATTCAAGTTGCAGCCAGAATTTTATAAGCACACATTAAATTCGCACATAGAATTAATAATTCAAATGTTAACTTTCGGCAAAAAAGATCTTATAAGAATTTTGAGTGAAAAATAAAGAAAATAAATACAAAAAAGCTTATTTTACATTCTTCATAATAGTCCTCATTTTTAAGTGGTTTTACAGAAGATAATACTTCGAAATTTCGGGTAAAGAAAATTTGTGTCCAAAGCCACTATGTGGAAATTCGACCATAAGAGGATGTCCAGAACACAGATAAGAAAATCAAGTGGGCTAATTGACATCAACGTGATACTCGTTCGGTATGGGTATTTTTAGTTTAAATAAATCGCTTATTTGCTGCATAACCAAACGATTCCCAATAATTCATATTTTGATTATTTTGTATCAAAAAATACTCTCTTATGTAGTTATTCCTAGCAAATTAGGATAAAATCCATACAAAAAATCACTCAATTTGCGAAAGAAATTAACATTTTAAGATATTGGACACTTCGCAAAATTTGCAAAATATTAAAGAATTATAAAAATAAAGATCCAATTGAGCAATAGAAAAACATATATTTTACTAGTCAGAATATACTTTTATTTACTATTGAAAAACATGCTTATACAAACAACTTTGAGTGATATTTTAAAATTGTTTTCCTGAAAAATTAAAAAAATTTAGGATTTTGTCACTCTTGCAGCAAATGAGCGAAATTACTAAAATCGTGCAGTTTGTCAGAAAATTCCTTAATGTCCAAATGTTAGCTTTAGGTTAGGGCAGGAGTTATTTTCATAGGAGGTAGGTATTATTTTTCTTTCTCGCAAATCTAATCCATTTTATTGGTTTGAGTACTACACCAAAACAAACAAGTCTAAAGCCGTTTCAGAAAAGAGTTGTGTAAACCGAACGCACATATTATTTTATAAAGAAAACTTTGGACAAACTCTACGGTGTCCAGAACTTAACTAAACTAAAACTAGTATAACCAATAAAATCGATTTGATTAGCGAGAATGAAAAATGATACCTATCCATCTTGTTGAAACGAAATGTATACGTTTAAATAGCGCTCCCCAAAATCGGCATCGTTTTTTTCAAAAACATTTGCCGACAATACCGTTGGCAGATACTGCACACCACACAATCACAAGTTCTGCAAGAAAACTGACTGGAAGGGTGGTTTGGGGATTCTCAATGGTCCGTCCATATTCGAAAATTTTGTTTATTTTAATTTAGGAAGTATACATCGAGTAGCTCGTATCTTGAATTTTTTATGAACAAATTCAATTATTGAGCCAAATACGGGAAACACTTCCCCTACAGGCATCTGTACTCATTGCTAATTGTTATCAGCGGCTGCAGCATCTGCGACAAAGATGTTTGATAGGGTGTTTTTCGGGGCCCGTTATTGTAGGGCCTCCCTAAATTAATTCGCATAATAGCCAACCGACTGGGTGCATCTCAATTTATTTGAGTACAAAAATTCGTAAAAATTTTTTTGACTACAATACTCTCTGTACAAAAATTGAAGACTTTAGTTAATAATACTGTTCATAATCATCTGTGTCTTTAATTTTGTTCATTTTAAAATATGTATATACCAACTTCTAGAAAAAAAAAATAATTAAAGAAATTTATTTTTATAGCAACATTCGTATCACACACTGTATTGCCATAAACAACCAAGTAAGATTGATGAGCCATCCTTAATTAAAAAAAAATCATTGCTGTTCAGTGTTAGGAAATCAAAAGTTGAATGTAAAGTCAGAAAAGTCAAAACACAAATCCACATGAAGTGTCTCACTTGTAGCAAAACGACGTAGAAAGAAGCAAAATATTTTAAAATATTTGCGGCCAAACATACAGGACTATATTTTTTCCGCTGCTTCGCTATTTCTTAGTTTTAATACTAATAGAACAGTCAGTCCATATAATTAAGGTCCAAAGTGAAATGAATGGGTTGAAGTTTGATGAGTTAAATAAAATGCGCAGCCAAATCGCACCAAAGCACAAAATTTGCAGCCTACATAAATGTGAGATATATTAATTCTTAATAAGAGGATCTGAGAGCAAAGAAATTGAATGTTTGGGCGTAGTGGATAAATGGGGTCTCGAGATTTAGTTTCGTGGCGACATTCTTACTTTGTTCAAAGTTTAATGCTATATGAATTGTATATAGCAAAATTTATTTTAAGTGTTGGTTTTTCAGACAAAATATTTAAATTTTTTATATTTTCGAATTGTAACGTAATTTGTAATATAATATTTACATTATAGTAATGTAGTAATTCACTAAATGTAATTTATGCACATTGCATTGGCATTAGGTGCCCCTCTAAACATTTTTTACCTTTTAGATAGTTAATATGTAAAGCTAATATCAGAGATAACCTAAAAGAGATGTCTTATCCTATGTAAACGTAAAAATGTAAACTGCGATTTCATTTTCTGTAAATAGCCGCATACAATCAACGTATACGTATACGTATACGTATACGCAGTTTAACGAAAAATCACAGATACAACGATGACATTGGAATTATCAGAAATTTGTTTTGGTTACATTTTTTAGTTCAAATGAAAAATCTAATTTGATTATCTGTGCTAACATCATAAACCCCTTAGGACCAAACCTCTTTGGAATGTCCGATTTCTTTCGTTTTCAATCAGAATTTTTACACCATAATACAACTGCCTCTCATGTACGCTTTACTGGAATTTAATAGAAAGTAAATTGTTGTTCGAAAATTGATTAAGAAAACCGTTTCCAGTTTTTACCAGATTCTTTGGTAAAGAGCGGAAAATACTTACAGGTCTATGTCACCGATATTAGTTCTTTGTTTTCGAGTTTTGAAGTCATGTGAAACGAATACTTTCGTATTATGATAAATTCGTATAATTATAACGAAATTAATTCAAATCGATTGGCTTACCGCCGTTACATTCAAATATACGAATAATCCACTAAATATCTATATGATCCCCCAAAATAACAAACTGGAAAATAATAAAATTCTGGCAGTTCATTAATTTTAAATGCCTTAAAAAATTATTTGCCAATAAAAGCGCTTGGAAAATCCGATAAATCTACAAAAACAACGAAAAACAAATCATTTATTACACCTTCTTAACAAATAAATGTTCATCATATTTAATCCAATAAAATTAATCAAAATCAAATAATAACTTTGTAATTTGTCTGTTTTTATATCAAATATATACACACACATAAAATCTCCTTCTTCTTCTTCTTCTTTATCATGTTTCTTTACATAAATTTATCCTCTTATGTTACATTATACATAAGTAGAAAGCGTAATATAAAAGCAAATACAGAAAAAGCTCCACTCTCATCGTACGTATACACAAAAAAAAGCTCGTCTGTGTAACAGCAGCAACAACTACTCCTCTATAATACGAGTAACACAATCATTTACTACACGAGTATAACAAACAGCAGAAATTTTATTATTCCAAAAAATGATTAATGATTTGATTTGGTTTAATATAAATCAACAGGTTTTAGAGAGTCGAGGAATAATAAATGAATTAATAGCTTTTAATATTACAATTTACAATGTACAAAATGTATTATTTGTGAGAGTGTTGTGGTTTTGTCAATTTTTTTTTTAATTTTCAATTTTATTTTATGCTCTGTTACGGAAAACACAACGGTGAATTTCCCGCAATATTTTGTTGTGCATAGTGGAAGTGTTAATGAACATATAACATTACAGGTTAAATTTTTTGTTTGTAAATATTAATTTTAATTTACTTTTAATTGCCTGAATATTAATGACTTCCGTGTTAGCGAGAATTTATTGGATTTTATGTCGAAATCATTTTGAGGTTTCAAATAAATCTAGATAATTGCTGATGCCTATTATATATAAAAAAAAATTAATTGGACACAAGTATGAGTCTGCTACTAAAAATTTAAATAACTCTCCTCTGAACTTAGAACTATAATTTTTAGTTGAATAATTTTGTTGGCACTATTCTGGTAAATCCCCGGGAATAAGGAATAAATTTTCCATATCTAAATTGGCAGTGAAAAATAGTCTCGCTCTAGTTTTTTACCTTACTTTGCCTGAAAGAAAATGTTTAAAGAGAACTTACACATAATTTTTCCACAATTCCCTAATCCAGAAGAATTACCAGAATAGAGTCACACGAGACGCTATAAAATGTATGTCAAAAGTTTTTTTTGTGTAGGAGAGAGGTGGAAAATCCCCGCGCGCTGCATGTGTCCAAGTGTTGATTTTAAATAACCTGCTTATTTCAAAGGTGACAACTTTTCAATCGAATTTCAAATGGAACATATCAACATAACAATCGGCATCGAAAAAAAATTTGACCAATTCGCGACTTGGACTTCAAAAATGAAAATTCGGTATTTAACTTTATAGTGTAGTTACATTCGTTGAAAAAAATAATTTTTTAGTGATAATTCTAGTAACTGAAACACAGCGGAATTAATTAGCTAATTCTTCCACATACGAGTTTATTAATTTTAAAACAAATTTTGTAAGGTGAAAGTTCTTGAGTGATATTAATGAAAAGCAAATGTCATTTTAATTTAGCAGTTATTAAAATTTAGTTTTCCACAATCGACCGGCTTATTTTCGTTAATTTTTATCCAATTAGAACATTTAAATTATTCTCGATTTTATTAAGTTTTTGAAACTTGAAAATTATTTTTTAAATTTTCAATTAAAATCTCAGTTTACTATCTTTATTATTAACTTATCTTTATTGCTTAACTAAAATCTCATCTAATATTACGATATAGCTAACAGTAAAAGAACAGAAAATGTACTAAAATATAACTAAAACATTATACCATAATTATACCCCATTAATTAAAGAAAATTTTCCTAACATTCATGAATTAGAATTTTAAATAATTTTTTTTTTTAAATGAACAGCGAACAGATTAAATGCAATTACTCGAAATTACTCGAATAAAATTCAAATATTAATGATCTAACAAATTTTAAGTAATACCGTTACGAATATGCACCGTCAAATCCGGTGTATCACTGGATTGTGAATACCGTTATAAAATTTGACGGTTACTACAATAATACTCGTAATTTACACCGCTTCCAGAATATTCCTGAAAATATTGCAAAAAAAACTTAGAACAATTCTCCAAATGCTTAATACCTAAAATTACAACAACAGTAATTTTCACTATTAATTCGAGATTTTCTATGGGCTTGCGGTTTTGTTCCACACTAATTCAGCGAGCTAGGATGTCACTAGTCTCACAAAAGATATTTTACTTTTCTAAACTTTAAGTGGCCAATTTTTGTTGAATAAATGTTTCGCCTAAGCGAAGTCCTTCGTGTTCCGTTCTTAATTCTGTAAACTACGTCGTTTATCTTTGTGATGACAGTATATGGAATATTCCATGCCAGTTGGAGATAATAGTTGATCTTTTGCGAAAGTTTTATTATTTGCACGTGTGTCAAATCTACCTTTCATTCGAGCGCTTACTATAACCGGATTTTTTTATACAAATTTGTGTATCTCATCAAGTTCTTCTAGCATTTACGTAATCTTGACCATACAACGCTGATTATGGAACAGCACCCAACTTAATACCTGCTGGAACAATTGTATAATGTTGATTCTAGTCGCACTGATTTTTTTTCACAACCCTTGGTAAATATTTCTTCAGCGTACTACTTTTCACCATATACCATCTGAATGAGGATGCAAAAGCGTTGTTATTGTCCTATTTATGCCTAGAACTCATAAATGTCCTGCAACATTACCGATTCAAAGTGTTTTTCTTTGCTCCTAGTGAATTTCCGTTGGAACTTTATATCTGCTAATCTAGTTGTTAATTTTGACATCAACGATCGTATCGTTATATTGAATGGTCCTACCACGTCAAAATCAATTCTCTAGAATATGGTGAGCTGATGTTGTACTGTTGTATATTGATCCTCGGCTATTTCGTGTAGGTCCTTTCACTGCTGCACATTGATCACATTTTTGACAACACTTAACTACCGACTGTCTATGACTGTTTGTTTTATTAATTCCAAAATGGCTTCCACTTACTTTTACATGACACTCCTCAAGTAAATATGAATAATTCTATTTTTCGGCACAACTTTTAATAATTGTTTAACTTTGCCATCCAAGATCTCCCATATTAGTTTTAAACAGCCATTCTCTAAGAAGACTATCCCAATATATACGTAATAGGCCTTTAATACGACCATCCTTTTATAATTTAACTCTATTGATAGATCTGGGTCTAGTAAGTGTTTTCCCGTGTGCGATGCTTTTTCAGTGCACGATGTCAAAGCCATATCTTTGTAGATATTTGATCCATCGCTGTACCTTCGGATTCTTGAATTGTACCAAACATCGTACGCCCCATTGTGAACGATTGGCCAAAGATAAGATCTGTTAAAGATGCCATCTCCATGCCAATTCGATAACCAAAAGCAAGTCGTTGACGATGAATATGCATGTTTAAATTTCCTAGAGGATGATCACATTATACAAATTGGACAAATCTCGGAGACGCCCAAGAGTTGCGAGATTTGTAGATAGTTAGTTAAAAAACTCTATCAAATGAAGCGAACCCTATATCAATGAAGACCAAAACAAATTTGTCGTTCACGATGAAAATGCTTGTTTAGGTAACCTAGGGGCTTACAACATTGTAAATAATGTTTAAATCTCAGTGATACCATCGTCAAATTGGTTCTGGCCATCGTATTGCTATATATGTGGTTTCATTTGATAGCTTTTATCTCATATCTATATTATAGGATCGTGTTTAACAACTGGATCTAGTATTAAGAAAGGTCATCGGTGCATGCGTTTTTACTTTTATGCAAATCACGCAAACTATATCAAAATAAATTTTGAACCAATTCCAACAAGCACGCGAAAACTTACAAAAACTGTGCGATGACAAATGGTAACTGAAGAACAATGGAAAAAACAACACTACTTTATTTTCTACATACTCTACAAATTCTCTACATGATCTACGCCAAAACAATTTGCCTAGGCAGATACAAAAGTCCCGGGAGAAATGAAATTCGACATGGGTCACAACTTTAGCGGCAGCCTTTTTGGCATCGTGCTGTATCATCAATGATATTAGATTAGGCTCATTCAGTGTGTATATTGCTTAGAGTTGATATACTTAACCAATTTGAGTTTACCAACTGCTCTCTAAGCCAGTGGTTCTTAATCTTTTTTCACTCGCGGCCCAACAATTAATTCATAATTTTTTTGTGGCCACCATTTTTTTAATAATAATTTATATTTTTTAAATTATCTGTAATACCAGGTGTGGAAATATGAAACCGGAATATACCAATAAATGAGGCCACCTGTCAATGTACCTTTTGACAAACCACGTCATCGTCGCCACTGTTTTCTTTTGACATATGTCCACAACATCCAATTTATAATCTTACAAGTTTCATACAATAACGCATGTTTTTTACGTGTTAAAAATGACATCATTGATTTTTTGTTTTATTTGAAAAAAACTGCTGCAGAATCACTTAAAATACGCTTGTCAAAAGTTACGGTGAGCATGCTCTTGGTTTAATAAATTCAAAAGTGGTGATTTTGACGTGAGAAATGAAGATCGTGGAAGACACAAAAAAAAGTTTGAAGGCAGTGAATTGCATTGTCGGATGAGGATGACGCTCAATCGCAAAAACAACTCGCGGATCAATTGAATGTGTTACTAAGAAGCCACCTCCATACGTTCAAAAGCCATGTGAAAGATCCAAAAGCTGGGAAAGTGGGTTCTTCATAAACTGAATGAAAGGCCAGAAGAAAATAGAAAAACCACTTGCGAAATCTTGCTCGCCAGATACAAAAAAAGTTATTTCTCCGTCGAATTGTGACTGGCGATGAAAATAGATCTGTTTTGAGAATCCAAAGCGCAAAATGTTTTATAGCATATTTTTTGTAGCAAGGCTAAATCGCTTCGAGCGGAAGATAATGCTCTGTATTTGGTGGAATCTAGAAGAGTGTGGTTTATTTTGAGCTGCTAAAAGCCTGGTGAAACCGTAAATACTGACCGCTACCAACAAGAAATGATCAATTTATGAAATGATATGAATGATCAAACAATCATTGAAACTTAACTTTTATAATATTATTCATGTTACAAAATATATTTTTACGCAATATTATATAAAAAAAATTGTCCCGAAAAAACATCTTAATAAAACGTCAACGAGATTCTTATACTGTCGGTAATTGGTACATTTACCTTATACATCTATTTTTTTTATGTTCTGAAGGAAATTTTACAAATTTTGGTAGCCCCTTTGCAAACTTCTTACGGACCTCCGGGGGGCCGTGGCCCCCTGTTAAGAATCACTGCTCTAAGCGATTCAAAGATAGTTTTGATCACAGCCGCATAAAATTTGACACAAAGAGCAAGTAAGCCTCACGAAGGATAGAAACATGATAACAAATTGTAGTGAAAGCAGGTTTCATATCTTACCTTGAGAAAATCGGCGACTTTACTCATCGCAACAAAATAAGGTAAGACCGTCCTTGTTTGCAGTGTCCCAGTGTATACAAATATCTCGATCACTCAAAACTGTTTTCTTTAAGCATAATAAACACTTCTTATAAATTCCGAGTTATCATAGACTTTTTTCTTCAAAAGTAGTGACACTTACTAAATTGTTTGGCGGTCAAATGCTAGAAGACACTTAATTGTTTCACGGCAAAAAATAATTTGCACTTTTAAATTATTTTCCATCTTCATTATTTTGTAAATAAAGATTTCTAAATGTAGCTAGACATCAGTAAAGGTTTATTTAGTACTTGTTTAAGACGAAATCAGATGGCAGTACTGGAAAATAATTTTAAATTATAAAATTTTAATCACTTGTGACCGGCGGATAAGTAAGCTTATTTAATGTGAATTTTACGATAGTCAACTTTTCTTCATTGACCTTTATCTACCATTTCTTTAGCCAGATTTTGATGTCATAGATATGTTCTTGCAGAGTTTCCGCCGCCAATTCTTGATTTGTATGGCCTTACTTACGATTGCCAGATCATATGCATAGGTATAAGAACTTTATATTGAAAATATACCAGCGCAAGTACAAAAAATCCTAACGGAAGAAGCACAAAGAAATTTTTCGCAAAGCAAAGCGAAGAATATGCAGCAAAGTCAGCCCCCAAATTAGAAAAATAAATTTATTTCTAAACTATTCGGAAATGTTGGGAATCGGAGTGTACCATTTAGAAGATATTAAGTTTAGCAAAATCGAATCTCTGTATTTTAACTCTGTTGAACTGAATGTCCGGGTTATGGAGACTCGTCTCTAAAATATAGAGAATATTTTTGGATGCAAGGTTAATTAGTTTTCTGGTGATTGTTAGTTGGTTCGACGAATAATATCGAATCATTGATTAAGTCTACTTAAAACTGAAAAGTAAATTAAAGTTGTTAAATAAAATACCGTGCACGGTTATTTTTTCGAAATATTCACCTTTATTACTCGCTTGAAACCAATTTCGCATTTTAGGAAGATTAAATTAACGAAAGGAAATGACGTTTTTCGACAAAAACAACTGATTTTAACAAAAATTCCGTCCTGTCGCAGCCCAGACGGATTGATTGACTGAGATACAACTTTATAAGCTTTTTCAATAAATTGAACGATTCCAGTGAATTTTGACCGAAACAACAATATTTCCGGTCCACCGGAAATAACAGATTCCACAGAGGCTTTTGCGTTTTGTTCAAATTTTTTTGAAAAACTGTTTAAAGGTTTCCCATAAATTATGAGATCGCAGTATTTATTGGTCAGAATTAAATTAAATTTTTACAAATTTTTTAAATTTTACCAGAAATTACGAGGTTTAAAAAAACAAAAACTTTCTTTCAACAAAATTCTGGGTCTCTGCAGGTTGAGCGGTTTAACTTTTCACAATCAACTTTAAAATAAATCGAAACAGATTGCGATCTGGGATGAAAATGAACACAAATATGACCCCTTGGGGACATTTTTTTTGATGATATAAGACCAAATGTTTCGTAATTTACATTTTTGGTCTTAGGAACCAAATATGGTGTATTCGAACCTCTCCAATTATGTTCGTTCACGTTTTGAGTTGTTATTTAATTGAATAATTCAGATGACAAAACAAAAGTGTAATTGTCAAAATGCTTATTGCAGTCAGTTAAAAATATATTGGAAAAGTTACGAGCTGCATATTAGGAATAGCATCAGGTAGGCGACGTCAAAATTGAAAAACCTACCTTCTTTTCAAGTTACCTAGTATGTTTATAGCAGTACTTTGGTTCTACCAGTAAACAATTTATTTGCAAAAAGTATTATAAACATAAAATCATTCGAATATAGCAGAAACAATTTTACGGTACAAAACCACCACACAAATAATTGTAAATAGTTGAATCAAACCAATTTAATGACTATAATCCCGTATATAAATTGATTTAATTGAGTGAAAGATTTAATGGATATATCAATTCAATTCTGTATCCTACATACACGAGTTGAACGAAATCCTTTAATATTGATTTTGGTACACAATTGGAATGAGACACGAAAAAAAATATATCAAGCCGGCAAATAGTAAAAAAAATTTGTCTGCGACCAAAACTACACTAATATAAATTATTTCTGTGTGTCGTACTTTTAGAATATGAATTTGAAAATAATTTTATTTTTTGGAAATTCTAATGTTAGGTATATGTAACATCGAGTCGTACAATGTGCAGACAACAAAGAAAACCGAAAAATTTTCATTTTGTTCTTGTTGTAATTTTCAACAGGTAAGCAAACCGAAGTTCGTTTTTACTTGTGCAAATCATTGTCATTTTAGATATAATATATAAAATAGAATAGAATTTGGTTTAGTTAAATGTACATTTACTTCTGCAATCCGTAATGCGGAAAAAATTGGTTAGAGTCTAGCTAGCTACTTATATATACTTTTGTATTAATGTACCTTTTGTATGCATAGATAATTTTTTTAGAATAATTTTTCAACATTTCCATATTGCATACAAAAAAAAATTATTTAATATGTTTTCTATTTGAAATATGATTATACACATATTATATTAGAAATAATATTATTATGCATGTTATAGCATACATTTTTTAGTTTTGATAACTACTTTTTGTACTTAACACGTGCACGTATGTGTGCATCTGTAAGCTGGTACAAGTATGTATTTGGCACTGTATAATAGTTTCATTTACATTTTTGTTGTACTTTAGTTTCATTTTAGTCTAATTGGTTTTACTAATTTTTTAGATTTGGTTTTTGCTTTTATGCAAATATTGGATAAGTAAATTTTAGTGTTTCGAATGAAATTGGTTAAATATTAGTTTATGTGCATTTGAATTTTATTTGGTTTAAAACTAATATTTATTTGCAAAATGATTCATAAGTACTAAGTAGTTATACTTGCACAAATGTAGAGATAGGTAAATAATTTTTCTCGTTTGATCACTATAACTCTCACAAACCACTTATCATACCAGGACCTGCAGTGATTGTCACTTATCACGTCGATGTTACCAAACGTAGCCTGAAATAATTAATAGAATACATTTGCCAAGCTTATGGTAAAGTATAATCTTCATTCGCTATTTACTTCTCTTCCTGAGGTTATTTTACTAACCGTCTCAGATGTTATTAACAATCCACCAATTGGAAATAAATACGCTGAGCTTAAAGATACAGGTTTTATAAGATTCACTGAAATATTGGATGGAGTAGCAATAGGGGATGGCTCCATCTCACAATCATCACCGATTACAAAATATTGAGGTATCTAGAGCAGCAGTCAATAAAGAGTTGTTAATGCAAATCCAATCTAAAATCGGTCATAGTCGTATCTATTGAGGAAGATCATTCATCATCTTGAAGATGATGAATGAACCCAATAAAAATATTGAAACACCTTTATAAACAGATACAAACATACTCAAATTAAATAAATTTCAAAAAATTTCACAAGTCAGCTTTTGATAGAGATTGATAAGAATTAATATTGTTAATCACCTAAGCGGTTCAAACGGTTTAGCTATTCTTCACATAGACTCCACTTCCTTATGATAGCACGATACGAACCCCAAAATAAGTTGAGAAATACCCACTTTCATGATAACAGCATTACAAATTTAAAGAAATTGCGAAGTAATGTTTAAAACCGTGTAATTATGGCAGGTAAAATAAATAATAACACTAAGACCGCGACTATAGTAGTAGTTCAAATTTTTGTCGCCGCTTTTTCATGAAATGCAGAAATTTAAAATTTAAATTTTAATTGGCCTGTTTACTTAAAAAACTTTTTACAGATGAAATATTTTCTTAGGTCACTCAAACTATTTATGGTTTGTGAATTTTACCTTTTTAATTAAATTAAATTAAATTTAATTATATGTGTGATATGTTGTATATGTGATATAGTAAATTAAATTAAATTAGTTAATTTCAATCAATTTAAACATCAAATGTGAATCATTATAATGCTTGATAGGTTATCTTTTTAGTTGAAATGAATCGAATCATTTAAAATTTATTAAAATTTATTATTTATTTCAATGGAGCTGAAAAAATTTGTTATGAAGACAAAACATCCAGTATTCGCTTCGATCCATATTTGGGCGAATATGATGAACAGGATTTGACAGAAAACATAACTATTTTGAAATCTATCAGTATCTGGTTAATCAAAAATTGTATTACAGTGCAAAGGAAATAAAAGTGTTCAAGTCACTGGAATCGTACCAGTTGTGTAAAAGTGGGTGGGTGCAATCTATGGCACAAGAACATTTTTTCTGTTTAATGCATAAATTAATTTAAACATGTTCTTCATAGCCAATCTCTAAATTAACCGGCGCTCAAGGTGAAAATCCACCTATATAATTCTGGCATTATTAATACCGCACACTGTACATGTGTCGCTGGTTTACCTGAATGCTGCACCCACATTCGAACAAATTCATTTGCTCTAAATGCAATATATATACATATTTCAGACAAAAAAACTGTAAGAATTTAATTGCATATTCAAATTTAATATACTTTGTATTATTGTACATTGTATATTTTTTTATTTAAGGAATCATCAGTTACAGATAGAAAATCACAGTATGTCGTACCATCTTACAAGCTTTCCAGCCAAATGTGCAACGAAAAAAATAATTATTCAATTGGTAAATAATCAAAAGTTGCATCACCAAATTCTTTAATAACCAAACACAACACACCAGCAAATCCTGGAATGAAATCTTTGATTGATCCGATTTTACCTAAAGGTAGAACTCCAGTAGCATTAATGGAGCTTGCAAACTATCTACCGGTACGAAACAACGATTCCGATATCGAGTTGGACAATTTTCTAAAAGTTTATTTCGTAAATTTGTGAAAACCCGAGAACGAAGAACAGTCACTTCAAAGATTGGTTGATCAACTTTCTTTCGATTATTTCATAATGGAAGAGGGAAAAGTGAAATTGATAGAAGGGGCTACACGCCAACAGTCGAAAGGAGATTATTGGCTCAAATTACGATTAGACCGTATTACAGCTTTCATTTCTAAAGAAGTATGATAGAGCAAAATCAATCGAGGTTTTCCAATTGGATTACTAAAAAAAAAAATTGCTATCCCACAGACTATGTCATCAGGACCAAATCAATGAAGCGACTTCATAAAATTTTAAAAATCTCGCCATCTGACTTGATGGTTTTAAAGGAGAAATCATTATATGGTGCATCCCCAGATGCACTTTAGAGCTGTAGCTGCTGCGGTCAAATGCCAGTAGAAGTGAAGTGTAAATATTATTTGTAAGATGTTACTTTCCTCTCGTACCTATCACGAAAAGACTGTCCAGTTTTTTATAAACGAAAGCGGCACATATTCTATGTTAGTAAATCATAATTATTATTATTATCAGGTTCACCTGGCAAGGCTATATAGCGTATGAAAGTAAATTTGTTCACAATTTATTCAAAAATGAATAAGACGGATGAAATTTTTATTAAGTATAGTACTCGTATATCTTACCAGAATTACTTGAGTATATTATACGAATAGTTATATTTAAAGCAACAATTATGTGATTTATAAAATGTGCAACAATTATGTGATTTATAAAATTTTATGTGATGAAATAAGGCTTTTTTCACAGATTTTTTATTTTTGAACGATGGTATAATCAAGTAAGCCGTTTTTACAGAATATTCTATTAAAAAACCTCGATCGGCGAAGATCACATCCTCTTCATTTGTGTAATCCAAAATGCCACATGAATCGAAAATAAATTTGTCACACCATCTCCCACCGTATCCGTTCAATATAAGAGCTATGCTTCCAAACGATGACATACAGACAAGGTATTTTAGAGTGTGTGAGTGTTTGTAATTTGAGAAAGTGCTGCGACGAGCAAATTAATTTCCTCCAACATAATAATACATAAAGTTAATCACATACCCGGCTTTTCGATAAACATTTCAAGACAATCTTTTATAAACGCCGGCTTTCCAAATATCTGTTAGAATATTTCAGGAATATATCTTTTAGAAGCCTCGATATCTGGCCAAAACACAAAACTACTGATTTTATTGTGAATAGCTATAATTGCTTTATGAAAAGGATTTAAATTGTTTTTATCGTCATATGATATTGAAAGCTGGTTAAATGATATATAATTAATACCAAATATTGTTTCTGAAAACCGAAAAGTTCAACCTTTATCAAAAAATTAATCTTCATTGCAAAACAGAGGCTGACACTTGCAGCAGTACACATTTCGCAAGGATCTCTCAGTTTATGGATAAAGATTTAGTATGAAGTTTGATTCCGAATAGTCAATCTATTTTGACTGTAGAGCTGCCGAATATTGATGAAATAAAGTTTTTTGATCAAAATTCAGTCATTTCCGGTAAAGTTTAAAAAAAATTTCTGACAAAATTTTGTTCGATCTTCAATTTTTTTGTCTTAATCGTTTTCCGCAACTGCTAAATACTCTTGCAAATATATATGAAAAACCCCTTATGAAAAACCCCCCCGGCCACTTCCGGTTGATTTAGCCAAAAATTGCTAGACTCTCCCAAATAATTGGGCCAGCGGTCAAATTTTTGCAAAAAATCGTTATTTTCGCTTAAATTTTGTAAAACTAATCTGGATCGATATTGTTGTAAATTAAATTTACAATTTTCTAGTTCTTAATAGTTTTTCTCAAAAATGATGCTCTTTTCAAAGTATTTGCAAAAAACGATAAAGGTCATAAAAGGAAGCTGCCACTTTCGGGAACCAATTTCGGCCAAAAATCGCTGGGATAACGGAACTTATAAAAAAAGCTTAAGTATAAAACTTCAGCCCAATCAATGGATCCACCTGGGTTGTAGGGGACCAACAATCTTTAGTCTGCTCTAAATCACACACGCACGAGGCCACCATTTTTCATGACTAATACACAAAAAAAAAATTTTTTTTGTAAAAATCTGGAAAAAATGATTTGGACCGATATTGTTAATAATGTTATTTAAAATCATATAGTTCGTAGTTGTTTTCTCGTAAATGATATTCCAAAATATTTCGAAAAACTGAATGAGCTCCTATAGAAATTTTTTCTTTAGGTTGACCGATTTCGACCAAAATTCTACTGGGATCTAATAATTTATGGTAAAAAACTTGAGTATAACGTTTCTTCCTGATCAATTAATTCGTCTATGGGCAGTACCTGGCTTAATCTGCAAAAATCTCAAAGTCATAATTTGTCGTGATTTTAAAACGTAAAAATTTACTTTTTTACGTAATTACTGTTAGCCAAATATATGCAATAACGCATTCTAAGAAACTAAACTCTGAAAACTCGCCACGATTTCTTTCTTTTCTTTTCTTATCGCAAACACTAAAAATTGCATAGTTACAGATAGTTCAAATGTTATACTGTATGTTCCGTACTACAGCAATACGGCCAAGAATATACTAGATGCAAGCATGTAGCATTTCATTTTAACAAGTTACAGCTGGCTTAGTTATTTTAACACATACTATCCTCTAACTACTGCGTTGAACTCCCAAATACAACATTAGGAATTCTTTGGTAACTAATTTAACTAGCGACATAACATACATAGCAATCAAATCTTGTGACACATTACTTTTCACGGAGTGGAACTGATAAAATAAATTTATTAAATGTAACCGGCTATGATTTGCCGCCCCGGTGGCAAAGTGGTTAGCATGCTTGCTCCAGCGACCGGAGGTCTCGGGTTCGATTCCCGGTGGTGACAAGGAAAAATTTCACGGCTGGTTCAGGATCAATGAATTAATCACTCATTATCCGAAATGAAAATATGATTATGAAACCTCATTTGAGGCGGCCAAATCCCTTGATGGGATGTATAGTGCCAGAGAGAGAGAGAGAGAGGCTATGATTTAAGCAAATAAATTTAAATTGAAGGCACGGTCGAAGAAATAAGATTGTTACTCAAAAGAATGAAAAAAATCGAAGTGATTGTTGAAATATAAAGACACAACAGACGGGAAGATATACTTTGAAGCCTTTGCTGGAAAAGATCGTTCTTACATACGATTAGCGATGTGAAGGAAATATTTCTTAATCAACACAACTTATCATATACATATTGAGATTATTATAGAAAGGTTTACGAGAAAAATTTTAACAGAAGTGTCAAAAGTGTAAGTAAGTGATAAATTTCGTACTAACGCTTATCACCACCCCCCCCCCCCACTTCCCCCAGAGCAATGGAATTATCAGAAGAACCGTCCTTCATTCTTCTAGGTATGAGTGCAGCGATTAATGAAAATTTACAACGTAGTGGTTTGTAATTAAAAAAAATTGAGAACAACTTAAAAAGCGGCAGCATAAGTAAACTAGTTGCAGCGTATTCGGATACAACAAGTTTCTTACAATTAATATTAAAGCCAACGTCAACTAGAATATCTAAAGATTCTTATATACTTTCCTGAGGCCGTATTCTTGAAATTGGTAGAAATTTCACCAATCGGAATACAATCTGCTTTGGAGTTCTCTATATTACTCGAATTTTTCGCCGGCTACTTCAATCATTTTTTCAAATTTGTTTTCAAATTCTTCAATATTTGTCTTCCTGTTATGCACGATTTACATGTTCCAATTTTTTTTCCCAGCAAATTTTTTACTGAAAAATAGAGCTGCACGCAAATAACAAAAAGCTACTAGTTAAAAAGAGTGAACCATATGTAAACAACATTTGCTCAAATTGAAAAGAAAAAAGTCCAATTTTATTTTACTGGAATTTGTTTCATGCTCCTCTCGCAAAAGAAAATCGTAATATACTTAACCCTTCATTTTTTACTGGAAAATAAAATTGGAACATGTAAACCGTGCTTTCTATGCGAATTCGTTCTCTAATCGATACCGGAATTGGCAAAGCGTGTAAGATTCGGTAAATATTTATATGATTATATTTTTAAAATTGTAAACCATAATTAAATAATCTAAAACTATCTGGAACGGGGGTGCTGTAGTGATTGCTTTTCAATATGCTAACTGACCGGTAAAAATAATGTAGTCTGTTACGTAAAAAAAAAAATCCTATTACATTTAGATTGCTAATCCTACTACCATGTTCTTGTAATCAGTAAACCACTCATAACACTGCAGGTCTATGTTTTGTAAAAGGCAAAACCGCAACCAACTATCCTTTAGACAGATCATTAAGTTTAAAATCTAAACCAACATGCCATATTATTCCAAGCAATTCCTGCAATAATTTTATGCGAATATTCTGGTCAATTAACATCAGTTATATCTTTACTACGCGTCATAAGAATCCATTCCTAACTCGTAAAACAAACCATGCACGCAGCCAATAGAAAGTTGTGAACGATTTTATTCCGTCCCTCAAAGACATAAAATATTTAAAGGCAAACATAATTTAAAAATCACAATCCTCGTAATATTTAAATTTATTGACTATAATATAATTTATATGTTTTGGTTTATTTACCGATAATATTTTAAATCGTGCACACAACAATTTTTTATATGACCACTTAAAATACATTTTTTATTTCGAGGACACAAACAGAAAATGTCCTTCGCGTAAAATACGGTTTGGTGGGTTCTGTAACGCACATAAAATATTTTATCAATGAATTTTACATATTATTATTACATACAGTGGTTCAGCTGGTAGGTGCCAGTGTTGCGTATATAAAATGTTAAAAATATATTGTTAATCATCATTAAACCATCGCCATTTAAAACTATAAAAATGAGAACAACATTTGATTAAAAATAGTTCGGGAGAACAACCGCTTCAATTAAATCGTTTTAAATAAAACTGATGATTCTAAATGTTTTTTTAGTTTATTCAAAATTACATAAAATGTTGTTATTAAGGTTTTCGACCATTATTATTACGAACTCCTTAATATTGAAAAAAATTCACGTTTATTACATTAGTTACAATATTTTATCAATATGTGCGTAAAAATGTAAAAACAGTTTACAACAAACTGCACAACACATCTAGAACTCGTGGCACTTCCAGCTAATCAACCAACAAGGCTCTGGCGATCGAGATACGGCGGGAAACCAAACTCTGAGAAACCGACAAATGATGTTCGCGCCACTGACCCACTGCCAATTTCACTGTTTAGATTGGTAGCTGATTTAATATTTAGTCTTTAAGGACCAGTGAGCGATGAGCTCACAAAAAAAAAGGAATTTTAATACCAGGTGGTACTCCAAATGTGCAATAGGTTAATCTACTTTCTAAAGGGGCCGCCACATACGAGTAGTGTCGTGGTAAAAATCAAACAATTGTCTAACAATTTGAGATAAACACGAGAAAATTGTGATTTTCTATAAATAATAATTTTTTAAAGTTGTTTTTAATTCTAAAGATTTCAAATAATGTTTCTACGGTGAGATGTTCACGATATTGATAAAAAAAATTCCAACCTTTGCGAATAATGAAAGAGATCCAATGAAAATTTCTGAAAACGAAATGAAATTTGAAAATTTATTCAAATATATGGAATTTCTATGACACAGTCAATATAATCATAAATTGAACTGTTAGAACTTTGTCTACGCTATCCTAAAATACATTTAAAAAACCATGAAGATCTCTATGAGCGGGAAAATTGTTAAAACCCTTCATAATTGAATCTTATTTACCACGCATGGGACCTTTTGATTTAGCTATTCGGCAATATATGTGAGACACCGTGAACATTTCTAGGTAGGATCAGAAACCTAAAAGTAAAAACATTGTCAACAAATAGCATTCTTTAGAATTAAAAAGTAAATTACATCACAATTTTATCGTGTTCATCTCAAACTGTTCGAAAAATGCTTGATCTTATCAGCGACACTATTAAGGACTCTAACTTTTAAGGATTATTTTAATATAAATGTTGATTGTTAATATAAATGTTGAATGTGAAAAAAAAATATTAATTAAATTTTAATTTAACTTTTAAAAATAATTCTTCAAGATATTCTTGAAGTTGCCCTTTGATAAACTAAAGTCAAATAGTTAGTCGATGATATTGAATGGTTTAGACAACCTATTAATGGGGTTATTTTCTCCATAGTTTGTGAAGTATAATATAGTTTTTATCCGCAAAATGACTTGTTAGATTTCTTATTAATGTCCTGCTAATATAATATTTTATGTATTTGCAACGATATTCGACGCTTAAAGAGGTATCGTAAATGTTCGATAATATCTTAAAAAAACGCCATCGAAAAATTGCATAATAGCGCTTTTCCGATAGTATCGAATATCGCGCTTTCGAAAATTTCACAAATTGACTTCAAGTTCTATTAAATTTTAAATGGGAACCCCCGATATATATAACGTGGGCTTTTAATGGTGTAACTCGTTCCTCACTTCTAAATACTCTCTCGCATCCATTATTTGGACACAAACAAATTCTAATTCGCACGTAATTTTTTGTTATCCAACTTTCGTTTGACATTACATTTGCTCACGCTAACTTTTCTTTCTTCTCAAAGTCGCTGTTGAGCATTAACCGTAGTTGGGAAACGTGATTTCTTAATTTTTTAAGTTTTATATACCTTCTTTTTCTAGTGAACCGATGGGTTTCACTAAATCGTTTTATAATTCGGTACACATTTCTACTGAACCATCGACTACTAGAAACGTATTAGAAGTTTTTATGAATCGTTTACGACTTGTTTCGATTGCATATGTATTAGTGTTATTATACCTGTACAAGATGAAATTTGAGTTATACTCAACAAAAAAAAATGGTACAAAGTATAGAATTAAACAATTATGTATTTAATAATTAATGTCTAATTAATATGACCAAAAATGCTCGTAGTAAGATGGTATCAGATAAATAAAAAAAAATATGAAATAATAAGGATCTGGCTCAAAAATGATATATATACAGTGCAAAAAATAATTGCCATCTAATTTCGAAAATTACGCAACAAGTCTTTGTGGATCGTCGGGGTTCTCAACCTAGGCTCGTTCGATTTTCATAATTAGAACGAAAAAGTCCGAAAATGGAAATTATGTGGAGCAAATCTTAGAGATTTTGCTACATAGCTACATACATAGTGCAATAGATTAAAGTTGTTGAAGTTCACAAAAATACGCCACATGTCTATGTGGGTCGTAACAGTACCCCATTCTGGCAATATCATTTTATCATAATTAGAACGAAAAAGCTGAAGATTTTGTGACATGGCCACATACATAGTGCAACAAATTTAATCTATTGCACTATGCTTGTGGCCATGTGGCAAAATCTCCAGAATTTGCTCCACAGAATTTCCATTTTCGGACTTTTTCGTTCTAATTGTGCTAGAATGAAAGAGCCAGAATGGGGCACTCTGACGATCCGCATAAACATGTGGCGTATTTTTGTGAACTTTAACAGCTTTATTATATTGCACTATGTATGTGGCCATGTGGCAAAATCTCCAGGAATAGTCCCGAATTTATTCCCAAAATCATATAAGAATCCCATTTCCATCCAACATACCTAATTCCATTAAAATCGGTTAAGAATTGATCGATTTTCGTCCGGTGGCTCTAGAACTCCTTCCAAAACTAATTTAGGAATCCCATGGTCCGTTAAATCAAGCGTCCGTTAAATCGAGGCTTTTCTGTATGTAACTGAAAATTTCGTTATAATTAAAATTAATCGAGCGGTCAATGATGAAGCATCATGTTGATCCTTATAGATATTTCGGTCTCTTGTAGAAATAAGAAAGCTTTCGTCTATTACACTATGCAGATTAATACGTAAGTCAAAATAAGGCTTTAAGTTGTAGGTTTATTTTATTCAATAGTGGCATATATTTTAATAGTAACACGGTATTTTTGATGGGTTGTTTTAGAACTGTGGGTTTGAAAATTTAATATGTTTAATAACGACGGAGACTTAAAATCTTTAAAATTTGCTTTTACATTTTTAATCTTTGATATATGAGCCTTTTATTTTGATAGTGGCATAAACTACTTTTTCAAAAAATCATGTTAATGATAAAAATAGTTATAATTTAACGGTATCCCTTCATTTTAAAAGTATTTTCAATCAATATGACTGTAATATTGATTGGATTTGTTTTTTTTTAATGAAGAGATACTGTTAAATTGTAACTAATTTCATCATTAACATGATTTTAGTGGCATAACCACATTCAAAACAAATGGCTCATATATTTATTGAATTTTTTAAAATCATATTTAAAGGTGTTTTGTAATTAAATAAAATTTATATTGAAAACCTTGTAGTTTCGTCTTATATAGGGTTAACTAACAATGCATATAAACGAAAATGAGGCTTAGATGAATACTTCTCGGGATCCATCCGATTCGAGAAATTTTTACTAAAAATTTTGCAACTAGTATAATTTTCTTGAACATCTACTAGAACTACAGCTCTGGCAATATCTACAATGCTCATGAGCATTTCGAACTAACACATTAAAATCACTGTTTTCCGCTATCACACATTACAAGGCTGAGAAAAACTCCAATTAAAGGCATGCTGCTTATTTTGTTAAACAAAAAATTTTATTTTGTATAGTTAACATAATTGCACCAGCTTTCCATGTCTTTATAAAAGAGCAATAGAGAATATTTTGTAAAAGAGCTTTGAAAGTGGTTGAATTTTGTTTTTGTTAATTTTAATCTATTATACTTTAAAAAAAATTATATTTGATAACTTTGACATACGCCATCGGCTTTTAAATACGTCTGTGAAATACGCCCGAAATTGAATTTGACATAAATTCGAAGAATGAATTTGAATGGTGTTTTAAATTTCTAAAATTATGCTGATAATAAAATAAAAATATACACATTTACCTCAAACATGTTCTTACTGATTGGTTTCACAATATTGTGTTGACTATCTTCGAAATATGTAAACTTCTCTATCGCTTTACGAACAACTATAATATTCAAGGGAAGTTGAGATTTTCAGTGTTGGTCATCAGTCTCTTTTTGATTTTTGGACAGATCTGGCTCTAGCCTTTACGAGTAAGAAATTTCAGGAGGTTGTGAGGGGGTCCTCATACCGCGAATGGACTATAATCGGTCTGAAAAACATTTTCACGAAATTTTTGAAATATTTGGGAAAAACTAAAAAAATCCTGAAAGTTTTAATTAGGAGTTGCTGTAAATCATGGTTCAAAGATTTCCTCTACATCTCACTAAGATCTTATGTACATATGAAGTTTCATCTTCATGATAAGTCAATCAGAATGTTTTAGTATATATACATCTTTTAGTATATATAAAACTAAAATAGAAAAATTGATAATTATCAAAACAGTAAGTTTGATTTAAGATATACAATATTAAACAACAAGTTTGAACCCATTTCTTAGTTCCAGACACCTAAAGAACAATGTTTTAACGAGAATAAGCAGCCGTATATAATTGCAGTTGATGGATCAACGAAAGCATCAATCGACCAATATTTTATCGTTTTAGATGAGGAACTGATATTCCTTCCAAGAATTCCGACGTAACCGATGCTTTTAACGTCTTATTTTGTTCTATTTTTTTTTTCGACGATGTTTTCAACTTATACACGAAACCAAAATTATCAACGAGACTTCGGCACCTCTCCAACAGACTAGATTCTCTCCAAAATTTCAAAAATAATTGAATTTGGATTAACTTAATTAAGTTTGAAATCCGTTTATTCAAAACTTTATGTGACATAAAACGTTATAAACTTTTAAATTAATAACCATGTCAATGTAATTAAAACATATACACTGCGCGAAATAGCTATAAAAACCGTTAGATTATAACTAAGTTCATACATAAATATATGCGACGGAAAATTCCAACTACGCATAAATAATCCATTGTGATTTCACAATGTTTTGCAACTATTGCTCAAACTGATACGATTACGTAGCTCTTATTTTTTATATTTTAGTCAATTGTGCTGCTATCTCAGAGCGAAACAGATATAAAAACAGTGGACTTTTTGTTGTTTATTTTTTAAACGTCGGGTTTTTTTTTATTCCAAAGCAGTTACTATGAATAACCATTTTAGTATATGTACCTCAAATATGTTTAGGTTATGGTGTATTTTTTTTTGGTTTATAGCTATGCCACGCGGAATTAAGCTGGTTGAAAGTGAAAAAGCGGAAATAACGGCATATTGTAACTGCGGAATGTCCTTAAGACTAATTGCTTTAAAAATAATTAGATCACTCACTTTAGTACATAATTACATTAAACTTGGCAATAAATATGGTTCAAATGCGCGTACTGATTCCTGTGCCGAAAATTACACAGAGGGATAAGTGCAACATTATTTCGTGTGCAACAACGAAAATTATGTCAGCATCAAAAAAGCCCATTTGCAGTTGTCTATAATTACACGTCGTATACAACAAATTTTAAGTGGTAGTAAAGCCGTAAAATGGATTAAAATCAATAAAACCTAACCTAAACAACACCATAAAATGCTTACTTAAAATTTGCGCATAATCACGTGTCATGGACAAACGAATGGAGAAATGTTATATTTAGCGACGAGAAAAAATTTAACCTGGCTCCAATGGTTACCAATATTACTGGCATGATCTCCGCAAATAAAAGAAGACAATGTATATAGTCGTAATTTTAGTGGAGGAACTGTTATGGTAAGGGCTGCCATTGGTTATTACAGAGCCTCTCCAATATGCTTTATTTCAACTAAGATGAATGCTGTTAAATATACAGAGCTCCTAGAAGAAGTTCTACTTGAATATGTAGATCATTACGAATCGGAAAATTGGATCTTTCGGCACGATAATGCTGCGATACACACTGCCAGGCTAACAAAAGATTGGTTTACTTATAGAAACATAAAATTTTTGGATTGGCCTGCTTTTAGTCGTGACTTAAACCCCATAGAAAACGTAAAGGGCTTATTAGGTCACAGGGTATATGAAAATGAACACCAATTTTCTAGTGCATCTGAACTAAAACGAAAGATTCCATAGGCCTGAACTCAAATTCTAACACCAACACTTCAAACATTGATTAGCACAATATAGCATATATAGCACAAGATAGATTATTTGAAGTAATTCAGAACAATGGCGGTAATACACATTATTAGATTTATATTATATATTTTTTAGTTAACTATTTTAACAAAATGTTACAGCTGTTTTTATAGCTATTTCGTACTACAAAATACAAAAAAGAGGCCTAAATGAGTATTTAAGCCTGAAATGCACTATATGTATATAAGGTAAGAGTTAATTATACTCTCAATAAAAATGTCAATGAACTGTTGTATTTCAATAAAATATAAATGAATTTATCTCAAAATTATGGGTGTTTTTATAGCTGTTTTGTTCAGTGTACTTGGAGTATGCGTCAATTCTCTGGAATCCGTACTATTACAATTCCTCTAACCGGATAGAATCAATCCAGAAGCGATTTATGTTGTTTGCCTTAAGGCGACTTCCTCGAGAGGTAAACGCTCCTAAGTATGTGCTTCCGCCGTATCTAGGCCGTTGTTTGTTACTGAATATTGAACCATTGTTCGTCCGAAGACAAATTTCTTGCGCAATGTTTGTGCGCGACGTTATAATGGGCCGAATTGATTGTTCACATCTACTGTCATTGTTTTCAATACGTGCCCCAGTGAGATTACTCAGACGCCGAGGCTTAGTGATTGATCTGCACTTCCATGGGTCTAATTTTGGTATGTCGGGCCCGGTTTGTAATTCTAGCCGTGTATTTAATATTGCATCTACCGTGTTCGATTTTAATTTGTCCAGAGATGAATTTAAAAGAGTTTTAAACAAAATTTTTACTCAAATTTGATTAATATTAATAAACCTATTTTTAAATACCAGATGTAAATTAATAATATACTGTTGGTTAAATAAATAAATAAAATGCGAGGTAACTAAAGCATGAAATGCAAAATTTACTAGCTATAAATATTTAACGAGCCACGTACTAAAATGTTCAAATTTAAGCGAAAATATATGTGATTTAAACACAAATCAATCCGAAAATGTTGAAACTGATTTAGTTTTAGATAATACAAATTTATATTTATCAGATGAATGCACTTCGACTTCAAATCATGAAAATGAATTTATTGGTTTAGATGAAGAGCCTGTTTGTAATAATTATGACAATCTTACAAATAAGAAAGAAAATGTTGCGTCCAAATTAAATTTATCAATATCGAGCTATGTAGAATTGTTATCAACTATTGGCGTTGCCGATACAAATATAACAATAATTTTCAAACAAGTATTTAATGCGTTTGAAAAAGTTTTGTTAAAAGACATACTTAATATTCCTAAAAATCAAATTAGATTAGAAATTTTGCTTAATTTGAAAAGAATAGTTATTACTTTTCTGGAAACATAATCCAAATATAAATGAAATAAACAAATAAAGCAAGAAGTGGGCTATATTGAACCAAGAGAAATTCCATTAGATTTTAGATCGGAAAAAAAAATTAATACAAAGACCCAAAGAGATGAACCGGTTCAAGTACAGTGTACTTTTCAATAAATTTTAATTGTTAAAACAATCGAAAGTATATTTAAAAACATATCGTTCTTTGATGCATACTTTAATGAAAATCACTATTGTACAAATGATTTAAAATTAAATTTTTGTGGCACAAATTTTAAAAAATACGATTTTTTTTAAGAAAAATAAAAACGCATGACAAATTCAAATTTTTTATGACGACTTTGAAGTTGTAAATCTATTAGGAAGTAAAGTTAGCATTCATAAAATTGGTGGAACGTATTTCAGTTTACTCAACTTGAATTCTGTATTTAATTCAAAACTGGAGTACATTCACTTACTCTCGCACATAGAAACTATAAACAAAATTTTAGAATTCGTTCGGGATGATATAGAAACACTTGAAAATGTAGGAGTTCATGTAAATGATAAAATAATAAAACATACACTAGTTAGTGTCGTTTATGATAATCTAGGCGGTAACACTTTGCTCGGTTCCCCACAATCATTTAATACCGACAATTGCTGTAGATTTTGCTTTTGTACAAAAAACGACTTGAGAGTTAACGTTTCCGAAATACCAAATAGTTTAAGAACATTTGAGTCACAGTAAAAGTTATTCGAAAGTAGTGATGGAAATAAAGCTGGTATGAAATTTAACAGTATTCTAAATACGCTTTCTTACTAAAATATCGCAGACAATGAAACAGTTGATATAATGCATGACATCTTAGTTAGTTTTTTTCGGTCAACTAATTAAGAAAAAAATTTGTAATATTGAACAAATTTCTAATAGTGTATCAAGGTTTAATTATGGATTTTTAGATAAAAAAAACAAACCTTCATCCATTAGAATCAAAAAAACTTCAATATCGCTCAGTCTCTCGGCTTCTCAGATTTGGTATTTAATTGCATCCATTTGGATCAGTTAAAGGATATTTGGCCGGCTGTTAATTCTCTTCTCAAAATTATGAGAATAATATTTTCACCAATAATTTCTAAAAATGATAATCAAAATTTAGAAAATTATATTAGCTCCCATCTCATCATACTGAATTATTTCAATTAAAATTTGTTACCGAAACATCATTTTATGACACATTACCCATCTATAATTGAAAAGATGGGTCCTTTAATCCATTTGTGGACGATGTGATATGAAAGCTACCATCGAAATTTTACGAAAAGTGCTCACTATCTAAATAATTATAAGAATATTGTTAAAACTTTATCACATAGACATCAGCAAAAAATGTACTATACATCGAAGGACTTAGATATGTCTGATCTATTTTCTTTTGGCAAAAGACAATTAAAACACATAGATCGTTACGAGAATAAAGATTTACTTAAGGAAAAATTTAATTTTGCTAATGATGAATCAATTATTAAAATAAATTCATTTTCATTTGGAGGTTTTACATACAGAACTGGCCTGTTTAATACACTTCAAAATATCGGAACAGGTTCTCCAGATTTTTATAAAATTATTGACATAGTTTCTGTGAACAATAAATTATATTTTATTTGTTTAAGATATGTAACCGAAAAATTTAATGAAAAGTATCGTAATTATGAAATAACTGAAACGGGTGGCAAAATATTAATTGGTTTTGAGACAATTCAAAATAAACAATTATTCCATAAAATAGATGTAGCAAAACTACTACTTATATTTTCTCAAAAATTTGCATTATTTTTCAATAAAATTGTATATTAAGCTGATATTGGATTTGACTTAATTTACATCTTTTATTTTTAGTTTTGTTTGTTCTGCTATTATTGCTATGAAGTTTCGATCCTCAACAGGAACGTTGTTATAGAGATGTGCTATATAAATAATAACAGAAACGAAGAAAACACCATTAGAAGATGTAGAGTAATTCAAGCAGCATGAAATAAGTTAGAACTATTGTTTAATAAAAATTGTTATTCTGAAAAAGCCATATACATATGTATTTAAAGAATCTGAATTATAAACTGTTTCACTAAATAATAAACCATCCTACAATCAAAATAAATCGCCCTTGGAAAAAAATTGAAACTGGCTAGTTTATAAACAAGATAGGATTATTCTTAAAATTAAAAGCCTCATAGAATTAAATGTAAACTGTTGCTGCTGTTTCTAAACCTATCAGGGACTATTAAAAGAACTATAAAAGTTTCAAATTACATCTATTAAGTTTAATTTTTAGACATTATTTAGATAAAATTAAAACGTATGTGTTTTGTTTATAAACTAAAAACCTCTTAGACTTAGAGTTATTATATTAACAACGTTTTTGTTTTATTTTAAAACATTAAAATTTAAATAACCAAACTTTTAGGATTTGAAGCAAAGCTTCTAAATCAAAATTTTAAACCTTATTCAATATGTTTTTAAATACTTCTGTTTAGTTTTGTAAACTTTCAGAAGTGTTTATTTCAAACTGAAATTGTGTACAGCCTATATGCAGCCAGAAAAGTTTTAAAATTAGAAGAAATGTTTTACCGTGTAGTTGTTTCGCTAACGGTACTATACAAAATTAACTTCATTCAAATTACTATGGTTGTTCGTAATCCGGCTGAATATAGACTGTTCTCGATATGTGAACCCGATCACAACATTTCTGAAGCTTCTTAACGTAAAGGCTAGAACCAGATCTGTCCGGAAATATTTTAGTTCTTTCGGCTAACATCACTAAAATTTCGTGACACGATTTTTTAGGCTAACAGTTCATACGTGACAGAAATTATAGTTTTCGTGTTGCCACTGCTTTTTTTGGGCTGACATTTGGGCCAACGTCATATACATTTTTTAAATAACGACAATAAAACAGAAAACTAATTTCAGAAATTTAAGGTAAGTTTTCTTCACATTCTAAGGCATTTTCATTCCTTAGATTTGCTTCCTATTAACATAATCATCGCGACTTGTATAAACTATCAATTCAGTATGATTTGTTTTATTTAAAATAGGAGGATAGAAGCTACACACCTTAATTCGCTGATCCTTTAGAGTTATAGTTTTAACCAGAAATTAGCTTTAACTAATTTCTGCTACCGAAATATGTAAGTATGAAAATTGAAATATATATTTTCTGATTATTTGTATACCCTTATCAAAATTTAGATGAAATAACGTCAAGACAGGTTTGTGTTTTTTATTTAGACGTCTTTTATCCAACAAAAGAGTTTTTCTAATAATTTTAGAAAAAATAATTTTTCAGATTTCAGCTTTTTAGTGATTCCTAAATATTCTTAACAGAAAAAAAAACAAAATCAAAAAAGTTGGGGGACAGTATTAAATTGGCTAATGTCACAAGGTCTGCTATTTGTGTGATATATTTGTGATAAAGCATTTTCTGATGATTTATATTTACGTTTTGCCATTTCAATTTTCTATCTGCAGCTAATATTTATATATAAGTGTGTGCGGTGATTTGATTGAATGTTGGCGTTTGATTTGGATATGTCTGGTTGTGACATGCGATAGGTATTATTAATTTGAAGCATTTATATCATACCTGAGTCATACACGTGAAGGCGATAAATGTCCATCAAAATTTTTTTTTTATTTCCATTACAACCAATTACGTACGCACACGTAAATTACCATTAATAATAATAGATAATAGTTATCCCTACACAAAATATACTTCCGGATATCTCCTAAGAACCAAAATAAATTGGTTGCTACATACACATCCTTCTTATGTTATCAAATAACCATAATTTATTTTTTTCGTTTATTAAATATTTTTTTTTTTATTAAATCTTAATAATTCGTTTTATTACTAAAAGAAGTTGTCTCGGTATAGTGGATGTGGAGAGATACCCACAAAATAAAATAATAAATAAGAACCAAAGAATAATTCATGAATAAATAATGTGGTTTTTAAGACAAGCCAGTAGAAAAAAAAATTGTTTATTAAATTATTTTATTATATTTGATCCGATATCTTAATTTATATAAATAAAATGATAAAAAATATCTCCTCTCTCTATATACCCTACATATATACCTATATATACGGTACACTCTACATAAGATACATACATATTCTTGAAGGAAAATTTATTGAAAATTTATTATTTATGAGATATAAAGATTTAAAATTAGATTATGATTTTGTTGCTTGCTTGAAGAGTCCTTTGTATACCCACCTTAAAATATATACGAAACTATAAGGCATTTCATATAATATGTAAAGGGAATTTTTATAAATAAGGATAAAATCAATTTTTTATATCAGGTAAATATTAAAAGGCTATATAGTTACCAAAAATGTATCGTTGCTTCGTAAATTATTTTCTATAATAAAATTGAGTTATGGAATTTAGTGGCGGGCATACACAATATAGAAAATTGGATTTTACTTAGAGTTTTGAGATTATCAGTTTTAGGATAATTTAGAGTACAGGAATTTAATTTTTTTTTGCTTAGTCAAGATTATTATTATTTATTTTGGTAATATTCAATTTTTATACCAATACATTGTATAATCAGGTTACAATACACTAAAAATCGGGATTTAGTCGAATATTAGTTGTTTTATAGCCAACCAAACGGTAGTAGAGACGTTTGGTGTCGTTTCTAACATTACCGGCCGCCCTGCATTATTCTAATACTTTAGTGTTTGTTGTATTTGTTTTACGACTCTCTTCTACAATTTCTCGAACGTGCACAATGCTTCGCACGGAAATCGACGTTAATAATGCTTAACCATTTTTAACCCGCTCGTGCTCTGCTGATGTAGGAGTAACTATTATGTCCGATGAAGTTTGTGCGACCAACTTACTTGTATAATATGTAGGCTTTTGAACTATGCAATGAATGCATTTGTTGCATCGTTTGGTCATCAGTTGCTGGTATGTGTCTTTTCTAATAGAAATTCCCTGAATAGACAGCTTGATATCTCGTCAGCGAAATTAGTTTCTTTAACCCGCTCAACCCACAACTCGAATGACCATGTGAGGTTGGGTGCGATATTGAAGCCTTTTGACCACCTTACTACATTTAGACGACAATAGGAACATCGAGCGAGTTATTAATATAAGTCATTGTTAAACATCATGGTCTGTAGTATAATGAGGGTTCGATACCACGAGATGCGCAATCAGCAGGGTTATGCTTAGTGTTTCCATAATTTCAATTGATGGGTTAAAAGTAGCCAAGGATTCTTGAAACTCAATTAGTCATAAACGTATTCCATCGATTAGACGTACTGTATAGCCAAACAAGCTACTTGCGAATCTGTACATGTGAACATTTAAATTTGAGGCACTTCGAGTGTTTGGCGTGGAACACATTTGCTGAAAGCTCTAAACGTTACAGCATAAATGTTTCCAGTGGCACGACTTTTATGTAAGATGCCAGTATTGTGATTTGGACAGATCCATCTGCCAACGTTGAAAGAGCATACACCACCGCTGGAGTTTACTGCGATTTGTCGAATATGAGTTTTTCTATGTTCCTGGTTATCGTTCTAGGAACTTAAGTTTGGCTAAATGTCCAACTGTGTTAACAAACATTGGTCCAGCTGCACCACGTTTTCAATTAATGCATAATCATGACTTATTTTTTAGTGACAATAGCATTGGCATTTTTAATAAGTCTAAAGATGGATTAAGAAACTCAATCAATGAATAGATGAATGTTATTGAAATGGATTCAAGTGATGGAAATCACATTTTGCCCAAATTTTACAAATAAACAAATAAAGCGATCGATTCTCATTTCTACCTCCAAGGATAAAAATATCTGTATAAGTGAGTTTTGATTTTGGGACTGCTGCATCCCTTGGTTGGTCTAGTATTCACAATTTTTGAAGTATGATTTTGGTGATAATTGTAGTAGAAGATACGCAGCCGGGTAGATAAAATATCTTGGAGGCCTGCGACAATACTGTTCATTTGGTTGGTGCACAAACATCCCAATCCGAATAGACCAATGTAGTTCATGTGTTTTAATTGAATCATCCCAATTCAGCTCAAGTTGATGCTTGCTACAAAAATCGATCAGTATTTCATTGTAAAGGTGTTGGCTGTACAGAGACCATTTTTGCACTTCAAAGCCACTACATTGCAGCAATTCCAACATTTGCCTCTGGGCTTCGATTAAATTTACGATGTCGTCTGAGCCGGTCTTCAAATCGTCCATGTAGACATCTCTCGATGTGACTTAGGCTGTAATTGGAATTTTCCAATTTTCATCTCGTAAACGACAGTGCACAGAAGATTATCTCAATCTGGGTTCATACGAAAAGGTCGCTCTATACGATTCGCTGGTGATTTCCTTGTTGAAAAACGTATTTATGTTTTTGAGAGCCAGTTATTTCGAAGATGTTACTCGTTGTAATTTTTTTGCCATTTGTCTAATGCCAAGCGTAGTTTGTATTGCATTACACCGTGCTAAGGAAGATAGCACGTCTGGTCCAGCTTGATCTTCTAGTACTTTTTCCATATGACCCAATGCCAGGTAGTCCTGCATAAATTTATTATATTCAAAGCAGGGTTGATCACTCGTAGAAAAGAGACGCTCCTTATGTTGTATTCGTAGAACTCTGTCCTCTCGTGACCTTTCAAAGAGTGATAAGCTGTCATTGATATGCAGGAAAATTGTGTTTTTTCCTTATTCGTCAGCGCTCATTGTCCTTTCAAGAGATACTACTTCAAGAAATGCCCGTCGTGGACGGAATGAAATGGAAGTGCTGAGTACAAACTGATTTAAATAAAATCCAACTAGATAAATTAAAACAAAAAAAATATGAGATAAGTAAAATAATTTTTTTTTTAGATATAAGTTCCGTTACTGCTTCAAAAGCTTTATTTTATTGTGGAGTTTTGGTGTTAATAACCATCTCTTTTTTTAAAATAACCGGTCATTGGTATTGTTATTTGGGAATTTTCTTTAATAAATCGACAATCATAGCCTGCCATCCCAAAAAATTAATTAATTTGTTTTTGGGTGATTGGTCATTTGCTACCCAATTTTGACCATCTCATCTGGGTTACACTTTACACAGATTTGTGTAACTATGTGTCCCTGGAATTTAGTCTCTTTTAAAGCTCGCATAGTTTTTGAGAACTTTCTTAAATTTGCAATGTAATTTTCTACATTGCAGCTTACAATGATAATGTCATCAAGGTATACTTAACAAATATTAATTAGTCCGTGTTTAGTCCACATTATGAAACGTGGCTGGACCATTTCTGAGCCCGAATGGCGTTCGAGTAAACTCGGAATTGCATTTTTATATCAAAAATGTAGTTTCCCCTCCTGGGAGCTTTTATCCATAGGAATTTGGTGGAAACGAGTTTAAGTCTAGTTTAGTGAAATATATGGATTTTCCCAGATTGTTTAAATTTCCTCTATTTACACTATCGGGAATTTATCATCGATCGCCTTATTGCAATTCCAGCCAAGATATCTGGTCTCTCAAAAATAAGAAAGAAGGTTATCCCTCTAATAAAATATAGTGGCAAAATATTTAAAAATAACAACTCCATCTGCTGATAGATCCACCTAAAAAAGATTTCCTTAAAGGAAAGAGGACATTTTCGATTATGTTTAGGAATTTATCAACACAGACTACAGAACAACTATATTTAAGAACACGTTAGGAAGAAGATAGTCCAACCGTTTTCTTAAACTTAATCCGAATGTGGCGATTAGAGTTCCAGATCCAGTGATAGCAGCGAGTGTTACTGTAATTGCTAGTGATATGAACGTTTTTTTGATTTTGTTTTGTTTTGACGGCGTTTTTTTTTGTGGCCAAAAACTCAATCTGTGCTGACTGCAAAAGGATCCCGAAATTTTAAAGAAGCTGACCGTGGACATTTACAGTACATTTAGTGCCAGTGGTGAAGCCGTTCATTCCTATATGTTTTCTATTTACCCGTATAAAAAGATCTGGAAATCTCTATCTCCAAGCTTGGCTTTGATAATTTCAGAAAATAGATGATCAAAGAACTTCCAATCGTATGTATTATATCGTAATTTTCACTTCCGGTAAATTTTTTCGTCGAAAAAGCCTTACATTTAAACGTAATTCGAATTTTACAACCGTGTAAATATGCATCTTTTAAACCGTTCAAAAATTATTGGATCAAAATGATTTGTAAATGGCGCAATGGAAATCCGCGTGCCTAATTTACAAGAAAAAAGTTTGGTACTTTGTTGAAGTTTTCAATAGCAGCTTTACGCCATAAATAATTCAAAATGAAATCAAAAATGTGGTTTCTTTCCGTGGTATTTTACAGCCATCGATTTTTCGAAGTGTCTTGCCAAATAATAAACAAACTTTGTTCCTATTCCAATTCCTTCTGACGGTTCAATAAATTATGTAAAAATTTTGGAAGTTATCGGTGATTAAAAATTAAATTATTTAAAGAAATTTAAAAAAACCCACAAATTATAAAGAAATACGACGAAAATTTGAAGTGGGTGATCCGGCGTTATTTTTACGCTTGGAGAAAAATTGAAAAATTTCCAAACTTCTATATTGACGAGATTATTGCTATTTAGTGGACATAGCCCACAGCAGTCCACAGAATTTACAAAAGTCCACAGCATTTACGAAAAAATGGTTTTAACCAAAAAAATTTAAAATAAGTAAATAAATTTAAATAAAATAAATTTAATATAATTTGTTCAAATCAATTTTTAAAATTTTACCAAAATTCAGCATCTGCACAGTTCTGGATTGGAGCGTCGGTACCAAATTTGTTGGAAATCTGTGCACCGAAAGTGTTATCTATTCATATTAGCTTTTTCAATTTGTTCATTGATGTTAGATAGTATAGCATTTACAAAGAACGACAAGGAATTAAAAGATTCCAATTAACAAGGATCGACTTCGTTGGTGTTCTGAAATTTAAGGGGGAATAAAGATTTTTGATTGTACAAAACAGTTTTTCCCAAAAGCCCGATAAGTTTAATTTTTTACTTTAGAAATTAAATATGGTGTATTCGAGATATATGGGTAAAAGAAAGTCGGGTATTGGCAACAAAATAGTCGCCCCTCCCTTTGGCTTTTAGATATAATGAAACAGTTTCTAAATTTAACATTCCATTGCCTTAACACCATTCGAAATTTTATCGGATCAAGACTACACAATAATGAATTGGGAGTGAGATGATCCGAGAAACCCCCAATTTGTGCATACATTAAGGCGAAAATATTTATACAAGAAAAGCTTGTTAAAATGTCACATTTCATAAAATTTTCAAATGAGACACAATAGATTAAGTTTTTATATGAAAAACTAAAACTAAAACAACAAAAACATGTTTTTCATGTTGTTATGAAAACAATGTATACACAATGAATTGTTATCATTTGTGTCCAAATAAAGACTTAAAAAATTTCACCACTCTACTTCAATTCAAAAAAACTGTTTGAGTCAATACAACATTATTTTATTATATTTTCGGTTTTAATAGTGTGGAAGTCTATATTTCATAATCTACATAATCATGGATTAGCAGCAGCATAGAAACTTATGTCCAATAATAATAATAATATTTTGTTCATAACACACAATCGTATAATATATTATTTTAAGAAGGATATTTATTAAAAGGGTTCAAAACTATATTATAGTTTGTGTGTTATATAGCTAGTTTCGAATTTTTGTCATTTTGATGACAAAATAAATTATAATATTTTTTTTTCAGTTTTAGTTTTTTGCTATATACGAGTACGAAAGGAGTTCAGTAAAAATATTTGCTACATGATACATTAAATAATAGAAATAAATGGTAAATTTATGAAAATTAAGTATTAGATATTCCAATGGGGATGAGCACTAAAAATAGTTCGTTTTTAAAAATTATTTGTATATTCGTATATATTGTCTTTCTACTACTCAGTTGAGTACAAAAATAAATTAAAATGGATAAATTATCCAATGCTAACTGGCAATTAGAAATGCCATAGATATGGAAAATAAATTATATTTTTGTGTATAGAACAATAAATGGGTTTAGTCGAGAAACTGGAATGGATTTTCTATACTATTCTGGTGGTTTTTCTAAATTATTGTTTTGGGAGACGATCTATTTCAAGTTAATTAAATCGGTCATGTGTTAGAAATGGATAAATCCACTTAATGTGACAGTTATTGTTTTATTTTTCAGTCCAGCTGATTATATTCTTGGTAAGTGATTCTGTTATGCGGCTATCGAGTTGATATCTAATTGATAGAAGTTTAAATTTTATATCAATTTTACTTGAAGTAAGTTCTATAAAACCGAAAGACAAGCAAAGAAACGTTATGATTGCATTATATTTCAAACTATTATATCTGATGATATTACTGGTACTTAATTTATAAAAAATTGTGCTATAAAACATAACTTCCGAATCAGCTTTATTGCCATATACTAAAAATCAAAAATTGTGTAAGGTGACACCCATTTCTGACACCTTAATAGATATTTGAAAAAGAATCGATTTTGGAAACCTCGCAAATTAAACTAAAAATTAATTGAGTAAGTATATTAGTATATTAACATTATTTGTACTTTGTACTTATGTTTCCCATTTCTGGAACTTTGAACATTCCCCTATTGTTCTCCTGGATTGGTTCCGGGATTATTTCCACTATGTCTTCGGTTTTGTACCACAAACGATCCTCTTCTAGCCATTTGAAACGGACCACTGAAGCTCATAGAACTTATCAAGGCTTTATATTCCGCTACCGCAATAACAATGCCTGGAAAATATTCATGCTCATACATAAATATGACATAACTATCACCTTTAATTTCTTAAATTTCTGGAACGTTAGGTTCGACAAACTTTTTTCCACCATCTGATTTTTGTTTCATTTGTTTTTTGTTTAAGTTGGCCTTTATTTTTATCGATGTTTGCTTCTTTAACAGATTTCTCTGCTTTCTCTCCACTTTTGCATTTTCCTCATTTTCTTTGATGAGCTGTTTCTTTTTGTAGTATGCCAACCATTCATTTGAAGTTGCCACGCTTGGAACTTTAGTTCGTAGACGTTTGATAGGCAACTTGGCCTTATCTTCATTTTGCCAGAAAAAAGATGATTTTAACGGTGTTGGCGCATCATCTATGACGGTCACTATTACCATTTGAGAGGAAACTTCTACCATGATCTCGGAATGATCTTCGTTATTTGATAAAAATGTCCCCGATGATTCGGATGAAAGAGGGTCTACATCCAAATACAGCGATCTGGGAGCCTCCTCTATATCACTTTCAGAAGTATGCATAGGGACGTTTTTTTTGTCTCCCAGAACAAATGGTGACCCGTTTTGGAACAAATCGTTCACTGTAGAGCCATCTACCAAGTTAAAGACTCGACAATTTTAATTTTATATTCGTTACCTCAACTTTGTACAAATGGCAAAAATGCTTGATCCAATTGGTAGTGTTAGCCGAATTTAAAGAATTCGTCAGTAGGCTGCATTGTGTCATATAAATTCGATTGGCATTGAAAATAAATTTAATAGCATTTCTATTGAAGCAAATTATTGGCGGGACTACACGATTCAAAATATTTTTCGAAAAATTTTATTCTAATACTTTTTATAACTACGTTATTTAAAAAAATAAAAGGTTAAAGTGCACCCTCTCCAAGGGATACAAAGATTTGTAAGTTTTCCAGATCATTTCATTTTGAGTATAAAGTGACATTTTCTTGTGGAAATAAGTAGTTGTAGAACGTGTTAACAATTGGACTTGTTCATTATGGGAATTTTTAATTCCCAAATTCAGTTCTAACAATTTATTTTCCCAAATTATTCGATACATTTATAAGTTTTACACAAAAATGTGTTCAGTTGTAATGCGAAATTTTTCGGACCACTTTAAATTATTTTGTATTAGGATAGAGGTAAGCTAAATAATCCTAAATGGAATCGTATAGCTACGGTTCTTAAAGAACATGAACAGGGGGTCGTTCACATAGAGAATTTTAAAAAATGAAAGGAATTTGAACTAAGACTTTCGAAAAACTCCACAATTGATAGCACTTTTCAAAATACAATGTCCAAAGAAGTGCAACATTGGAGAGACGTGTTGAAACGACTTATTATTCTCGTTAAATTCCTTTCAGTGCAATCTTTGGCATTCAGGGGTGGGTCAGACAGATTATACGAGAAAAATAATGGTAATTTTCTAAAGTTAGTGGAAGCTATAGCTGAATTTGACGTTGTTCTTTCAGAACACCTACGGCGCATAACTAACGGTGAGACGCAAAACAGATATTTGCATAAAAGCATTCCGAATGAGCTTATTTCGATCGTTTCTAATGTTATTGAAAAATAAAAAAAAATAACATCATAAAAGGAGCAAAATATTTTTCGATAATTGTGGATTGCACTCCAGATCAGAGTCGCAATGAACAATTATCACTCAATATTAGAGTTGTTCATAGAAATCAAAATAATTTTGAAATTATGGAACGTTTTATGGGTTTTTTAAAAGCTACAGACACAACGAGTAAGGGCTTGACTGATTTAGTTTTAGACCGACTAACTTCTCTAGGATTTTCAATTAGTGACTGCAGAGGTCAAGGTTATGATAATGGCTCGAATATGAAGGGAAAAACATTGGAATACAAGCTCAAATTAAGCATTTAGAACCTAGAGCATTTTTGTGCCATGTGCTTCACATTCAGCTAACCTAGTTCTTTTGGATTCAGTTCAATGTTCACTTCAAGCTGTAATTTTTTTTTGATACTATCCAATGTTTATATGTGTTTTTTTTAGTTCTGTTTCAAGATGGGAAATTTAAAAAAAAAATGTCAAAACACTAACTCTAAAGCCATTATGTACGACAAGATGGGAAAGTCGCATAGAAGCTTTAAAACCCTTAATATATATATACTTTGGTTTTTATCAATTGTAATGGTGTATTGTGATTGTTCCGTATATTGGTCTATTTCAGCACTCTCGAATTAATTACACAACCGTAGGAAATTCTTCCATTTGCGTCAATCTGTATGACAACGACTATGATAATCGATACCTACTTATACACAATCAACTTCCCAACCACCCCATACATTTTTCTTTCCTTTAACGCTGGATCGCGGATAAATTTGAATTTTTGACTTATATATTTTGACTTACTAATGTGTAAGAATCACAATAATCAGTTTCGAACAGATGAGACTAATGATTTGAAAAAATCAGTCTTCTCATCAGGTCGCGACGACTGATGTTGTTTATTACATTGAAATATTGTCTATACATATAGTGCAATACCATGTAGTTGTACTACTAGCGAATTACTGCGTAGCGTACGAAATTTTTGGTTCTTTCACATTTCCATCTATATTCTATTTTAACAATTAACAAAAAATTCAAAAATTCAAATTTATCCGCGATCCAGCGTTAAAGGAAAGAAAAATGTATGGGGTGGTTGGGAAGTTGATTGTGTATAAGTAGGTATCGATTATCATAGTCGTTGTCATACAGATTGACGCAAATGGAAGAATTTCCTACGGTTGTGTAATTAATTCGAGAGTGCTGAAATAGACCAATATACGGAACAATCACAATACACCATTACAATTGATAAAAACCAAAGTATATATATAAAAATTCGTGAATTCGAAAAGTTAATTGTTAAAATAGAATATAGATGGAAATGTGAAAGAACCAAAAATTTCGTACGCTATGCAGTAATTCGCTAGTAGTACAACTACATGGTATTGCACTATATGTATAGACAATATTTCAATGTAATAAACAACATCAGTCGTCGCGACCTGATGAGAAGACTGATTTTTTCAAATCATTAGTCTCATCTGTTCGAAACTGATTGTTGTGATTCTTACACATTAGTAGTCATCTATAAGTCAAAAATTCAAACCTTAATATATAGTTTAGATAATATTTATGACGCTTTATTTGAAATAGGAAACGACACGGACAAGGACGGAATAACAAGAATTAACGCGAATAGTTTGTCTCTTAAAATTATTCAATTTGAATTTATTTGTTCTCTATTTATTTGGTATAGTATTTTAGAAAAAATTAATATATTTAGCAAATATTTACAATCACCTATTATTTGCTTAACGACGGCAGCAAATATGTTACGGGATACAAATCAGTTTTTAACAAATTTAAGAAATGAGGAAAAATTTCAGGGGTTGATCCTTCAAGCTAAAGCAATGGCTTTAAAATTAAATGTTCCACCACATGTCCCTGATGCTCCAAGACGCCCCAGTCGAAAACCTCAACTTTTTGCATACAAAGGTAGAGACGAAACTATATCAAATCCTGAACGAAAGTTTAAAGTTGAATTTTATTTTCAAATCCTTGATAGGGCTATTCTGGGCTGTTAGCGAACGGTTTGAACAAATTTCGGAACACAATAATATTTTCAAATTTTTGCATGATATTTCTGTAGTTTCATTAAATGATCCTGATCATTTACGTAAATGCCTTTCCCTAGAAAAGCATTTAGCTTTCCACTCAAATTCCGATATAGCAGGATTAGAACTATTAGACGAAATTAAAATATTTCAAAGTACAGTTTCAGGAATTTTTTTAAGCCCTATAGAGTCGTTAGATTTTATATTTAATAAGAAATTAGAGTCGATATTACCAAATCTAGCAGTAGCGCTTAGAATTTTATTGACAATACCAGATACAGTAGCTTCTGGAGAACGTAGCTTTTCCAAGTTAAAAATTATTAAAAATTATTTACGTAGTACCACGGGACAAGAAAGACTTGTAGATTTGGCTAGAATATCTATAGAAAGTGATTTTCTGAGCAACTTGGATTATACTGACTTGATAGACGATTTTGCAAAACTTAAAGCACGGAAAGTAAACTTTATGCTGGAAACAGACGTGCGGATTTTACGCATGCGAATACGCATGCGGAAACGCAAGTTAACTACATGAGCGTATTTTTCTGACATTGCGTTTTTATTTTTCGCTAGAGTTTTCAAAAAACAATATAAAATTTGTTATGGAATTTCTGTCAAAACATTGAAAAGCCAACGTGATGTTAATATTAACTCATGTTATTTTTTTTTTGTTATGTAGTCAACACTGCTGCGGTGCGTTTTTTTTAGAAATAGAGACAACTTGCGGAAAAACGCAGCCTATGCGGAATACATGTATTTCATTTCATTTAAAGTAGTGTATTCTAATTTAAATTCACGCGTTTTTCCGCACGTCTGTTTCCAGCATTAATTAATTAATTAATCTATTTTTACAAAATATTTGTTTTATTTATGTATTTAAATGCACCCGTGAATTTTAGTGCTTTTTGTACAAATATTTTTAGTTTATTTTTTGTTATAGATATTTTGTATATATTTTGTTGTGTATTCGTACGCTGAATTAGTACGATAGTAATATTTAACCTTTTTATTTATTTTTTAAATATATTTTTGAGGACTATACCTACGTGGGACACCTCGTTAAAAAAATGCATTGCAAGGCCTACCTCACGGGTGATGTGGAAACGGATTATTTAATGCAAACCTTTCCTTAGCAAATTTTCATAGATTTTCTATGAATAAACGCAGACGGCTACCACACCTGGAATTGAAATTTTCTTATAGTAGGAAGGCTCAATTACTCGAAAAATATCAGTTCTTTGAAAAATCTAGAGGAGAAGGGAGTTAGTATTTCATGTTTTTGATTGATTGACGATATAGTCACCATGCAAGCACATCTCCAGATTTCGTGATAATTTGCATAGAGTAGCATTGCTTCCGCCGATTTTTACCAAACTTTATACTTTGACATAAGTATAGTACAGTGATTAAATTTAAATTTATTCTATTATTTATTTATTCTTTATTTATTTATTCTAACCTGGAGAACAGACGCTGATTTGGTTAACACATTTATATAGCAAGCTGCTTGATACAAGACAGACACCTGCTTCAGCCTATATGTATTTATGTGTATTTTGAAAAGTATGCCATTTACAGGATAAAAGGTTAAAACTCAATAGATTCTAGCTTATTTTTCATTCTGTTTTTCATTTCCCTTTTCATTTTCACGATTTTATCCACAATTGGTGAATAGGAGATTTCAGTTGCCAAGAAAATTTTTTCACAGGGTCAAACGGTTGGCCCCGGGTCCCTTTCCTTAATTTTTATTTAGCTTGCTTGAAGTTTACAAAAATTAGTGATGGAGGGTTTTCGAGTGCCAGGGGTCGATTGCAATGGATACGCTTGAAATTATATTTCGGGAAAATCCGACGACCAAAAAGATGGGGCCCCCCGGTCCCTTTCTTTAATATTTTTCGGCTCGCTCGGTTTTTCTTATCCATTGGAGGAAGAGCATTTTCGATTACTAAAAACTGGGCCCCCTATTCTGAATTCGAATACGAACAAAAATTGTACGAATTTGTATGGTTGGTATTTTTGAATACGAATTCATACAATTTTAACACCAATTCGTACCTAGTTAATGTGTTTGTAAATTTCCCTTAACGAATTTTTATTCGATGTGTATTTAGTCACGACTCCATTGACGACTCAAAATTAAACTGATTTTTGTAGGTATAATAATATAATTTTTATTTTTAGATTAGATTCATAATGGGTTAGATAGAATTGAGGGCTAAATAAAATATTTTATAGAAAATTCTCAAAACCAAAATTCGGTTGTAACAGTATATTTAGTCCAATTTACGAGTACAGAAAGTAATGCACACACAAATATACTATTTTAGTGTAAAAGTCTAAATATGGTATTTAGAAGATACTATACATACCGGAATTTTATCAGAATCAGGAAAGAGAATTAGATACTGAAATTGATAAGATTTTAAAGGGCAGTCATAAACTTCTCAAAGGTTCATACAAAAAAATACATCTAGTTAAGGAACTTTAGACTAATCAATTCGAGATTGATGTACGATTTCTACAATTATTACCTATATTTATTTTCTTTTACCATAAATCATTTTATTTTTGTTTTCAACCACAAATCAGAGAAAGATTCCTTGCAGTTTCTATGGAACAATATGTTCGAGTGACTAAAGAGCCAGACTATCTGGATATTGTAAACTTCGCCCCATATCATCTGGAAACGAGTGAAACTTCAGCGATATCCTAACTGTCGGAGTAACCGATTTCAGCGACTTGATTGCCGCCTAACTACATATGTAGTTAAGTATATATTCTGCAGTAATCAGGTGCACGAACTAAGATAATCAAAATTAGTCGACTCTGGCGTCTACCATCTATGATGCATAAGTACAGGGGCTCTATTTCTGAATATGATACGAAAATGATTGTAGTAGATTCCAATTCAATTTTAAATAAGAATCATACAAATCTGATTCAATTCAAATGTATGAGGCCTGCTGCGACATAGCGCAGATCAGTTACTTAATTCTGCTTTCATGTAAGTTGCTGTAAAACTTTTAATCTCTTTCTAGAGAGTTCTACTCCAACTCAGTGTGAATTTTGTATTTCCTATTAAACAGGACCAGCTCTCTGGCAAATAAAAGGGTATTTGCACTACCTCCTTGATCTCGTCTATGTACGCTCCAGTTTTAGTAATTCGTTGATTATTATATTCCAGAAACCAGAAGATGAACAAGACGCTTCCCTTCAGGTTACCTCTGACACCCGGTCTCATTCGGTCTGATCCGGCTCATTTAAATTTCTCTTGAACACGTTTCAATGATACTTCGTGTGTGTAAAATATGTGAGTCCTGATTGGTACAGAGCTCCATTTAATAATTAAAATTTCCTGGAAAGAGATGTTCGATAAGAATCTACAAAGATTCTGTGCTACAAGGTATCCATTATTCATTTAATCTAATCAGAGGAACCAGAAACCCCTTCCATTTTATATGCAGTTTTTACATTCATTTTTGATTCGATATTCGATTTACACATTCCTCGTGATTCTGCCTTCATATAAAGATTTAGTTTAAGAGGCATCCTGGTGCACTCTCGATTTCCTCACTTTAAGAAACCTAATTAACTTTTTATCAAATATTTTTAGCTTATACACAAATTCAATGGTAATGGTGGAGTTTTGGCCACCACAAGTCACGCCCTGTGTCCTAAATGGAAGAATAATACCCCATTTCCATCGATCAACATTTTTCTTCTGCAAAATGAAAGAGATATAACATCGACTTTTTGCACTTGAGAGACAAGAAAAGAAAACATTCCACAAAATTTTACAGAAGAGTTTTAAGCCACTACACCGCATAAAGCACTGCAAAATGTTGTCGTTAATATAAATGTTGCCATTAAATATATTCAGCTGTTTTACTTTAGCAAAATCAGTTTAGCTTCGAAAAATAAAATATTAGAGGCCAATTTCGGTTTCAGCAATATTTGCTTGTGAATTTCTAGTAACGAAAAATAATTGTTCATCATAGTTGGCTTTTTTTCGACTCGACGCCAACTATGATGAACAATTATTTTACGTTACTGGAGATTCACAAGCAAATATTGCTGTCATCAAAATTGGCCTCTAATATTTTATTTCTCAAAGCTAAGCGGACTATGATCGGTTCTTATATCAGAAAAATTCATTTAAGGAAGTCATTCGACGGGGTATTGGAACCTTCGTTTAATATTTTGTTTTGCCGGGACAATTTTGATGAAATTTAGTGAGATATGGTTTACGAATGCTAGTAATCGATTACAAGGAGTTCTAATTTCTTGATAATTCATTTAGGATTCCTCAGAAATGCCGTCGTGTTGCAAGGTGTTGTACTATGTTCCCCCATGCTGCGTAATACAGCACGATGTAGCATTATGTTGCACCGATGTATCATTTTGTTAAGGGATGTTGTGTGATTTTCCACTATGTTGCGTTACGTTGATTTGGGGCCTTTTTAACATTTTAATTGGCTTGACCGACTTTGTTAAAATTTGGCTGGACTGGGGTTTTGAATGCGTGAAAACAAGAAGTTCGAATTTCTGAATAAATCAATTAGGTGTCCTTCGGATGGGCCATCAGGTTGCACCATGTTGCATTTTTTTTACACCATGTTGCATGATGGTACACCATTTGCACCATATTGCAATATGTTGCGGCATGTTGTGGGACGTGACCTGCAGTTTGTTTGGTTTTGCGTCATATCGCACCTTGTTGCACGATGCTGCATCATGTTGCGGGGTGTTGCAACATGGCACATGGTAACATGTGTACCATGTTATTCTGTGCTGCATGATGTTGCGCGATTTTTTACTATGTTGTGTCAAGTTGCTTCGTGTTGTATCTATTATTTTTCGTTAATTGTATCATATTTCGGAATCTTGAGCACCATGTTATGTTGGTTGCACTAATCGCGCCTTCTTTAAAATGTCGTTTGTTATGAGTAACAATATTGACTTCCAACATTCACTATCTAAAAAATGTTTTGACCTTGGTCCCTTTTCACTTGTTATTCCGCTTCAGACAATTTTATTGTTGTCTAGTGCGGCCCGGGTCTCTTTATTTAATTTTTTTTCGGCAAGCTGGATTTTGATAAAAACTGGTACAGGGGAAGTCAAGAAATCAAATACCAGGAATTGATTTCAATGGATGTAATTTTAAAAAATTCGTTGAGAGGGTCCTTCGGCTGATACTCAGGACCCTTTTTTAATTTTTATCGGCTCAAATGATTTAAAAAAAATCCAATAATTAAGGTTTTCTAATATCATGAATATGCATGCTGCAATGCGTTCCAATTTTTGGGAAATTTATTTAGAATTTCAAAACGTAAAAGTTTTTAGCTAGTAAACCCAACATTGCTGTTTCTTTGGTTGTAAATAAATTATTGAGGTAAACCTCTTTGCTTTGTTGATGTTAGAAATATTTTTCAATATTGAGACCATATACTTTATTACTTTATGTGTACTATGATATAGCGGATAAAAATTTGTATTAAAAATGTCTAAAAAATTTTGAGTTAAGTATAAGTCAAACATCACAGATTATTGCAAAATAGGAAATCGCGAAATAATATTTCTTTATTAAGCAACTTCATTGATACATAAATTTATTCTAATAAAGCGACGAAAAGGACTTTTTATTATCTATTCACACACCGATGTCGTTAAACTTTGCTTGAATTTGTTTGATTATTTGTAAAGAGTTTTCCAAAAGGAATGGTACAATTTAAAATGGTTATATTGGCAACACTGCGTACTATTTTTTGGCGTTTCTTATGCCATTTGAGTTCAGAAGGTTATGTCGTTTAATCATGGAAAAAGACACGCTTCAACAACGTTTTGAAATTATTAATTTGTTTTATCAAAATCAGTGCTGATTTGTGAATACTGAGAGATATTTAAGAAGAATTCATGGATGAAATTATTCAGTTAATCGACTCACTATTCATCGTATTGTAGAAAAATTCGAAAGTGAATTTTCTTTACACGATACAAGAGTACCGCAGTACGCCAAAGAAATGCACGCATACAAGAGAATATTGATTTTAAAAGCCAAATTTATTGGTTCTTCGTCGTTCTCAACAATTAAATCTTTCTCAAACAACAGCATGGAGAATTTTAAGAAAAGATTTGGGCTTACAACCTTACAAAATTCAACTGGTTCAAGAACTGAAGCCATTAGGCCACCATAAACGTCGTTTATTTTCTGATTTTGCTCTTGAACAACTTGAAAATGATGAACATTTTTATCGAAAATTTTTATTCAGTGTTGAAGCTCATTTTTGGTTAAATGGTTATGTAAACAAACAGAATTGCAGAACTTGGAGTAATAAAAATCCACACGAAACTGTTCAGACACCATTACATCTAGATAAAGTCGCTGTAAAGTGTGTAATTCATGCTGGTGGAGAGATTGGTCCATATTTCTTTGAAGAAAATAGTCGAAGAGTAACAGTTAATGGACAACGACACAGATTTTTTCTTGCTGTTGTTGAGAATAATCTGGAAGATATGAGGTTTCAACAAGACGGTGCCATCTGCCACACAGCGACCTTAACAATCGATTTATTGAAAACAAAATTTAGTGATGAAATTATCTCAAGATTTGGTTCAGTTAATTATCCTTCCAGGTCGTTTGATTTAACACCTTGTGATTTCTTTCTTTGAGGATATGTCACAAGTTTTTGCTGATAATCCAACAAAAATTGTGCAAATAAAAATCAACTTGAACGTGCTATTGATGAAAAACAGTAAAATGTATGTGAAAAAGTGATGATAAATTGGGCTGACAGAATACAGTACGTACGGAGAAGTCGTGGTGGTCATTTGAATGATGTTATTTTCAATACATAATTGGCATAACGAAACATTTCAAAAAATTTTGGTCTCTCTGAAAAATTTGTGTTTTTTTTTTAATTGTTAAACTGTATCATTCCTATTGGAAAATCCTTTAGATGAAGAAAATGGAAACACAAAATGAACCGAGAAAATGCTTTGGGTGGCCGTTATTGACCTATTTATGTTTTGTTTTAACTTGAAACATATTGAGAGATAAAACGAGATAATACAAAGTGCAAAGTACAAAGAGCTCTTGTGATTGACAGCTACAAATTTATTAAGGCTGTTGCTAAAATCGGTCCAGCGGATTTGGCGTGAAAGCCAGACAACGAAGATGGTGCGGACGATCAGATAAAGAAACAACAATTTTTAAAACAGTTATTTGGGATTATTTGTCTCATAAGAGAGGCAGAAAACTGTGTGTTCAAATAATCCATTTAACACTCCAAGTTAGAATACAACTAAACACTTTAAACTTCGAACGTTACATCATGTTGCATTTCTATTGTTCGTTCGGTGGAGTTCTCGAATTTCGTGAAGGCTCTATCTTTACCAATTGAAACTATTTAATAAAATTTTGATTTATGCAGATTTTGATTTAATTTCAAAATTTGGAACTATTTAACAAAACTTTAATTAAAAACATTATTAAACGTAATTAAAACAATTCGTTATACTTGTAAGGCCCCACTCGTATTAATCTTTCAATGCTTAATCAGATAAATCTCTGATAACAACAGGCGTAGTTAACATTGGTCTTTCTCAACAATATGAATCAACCGCAACTGTTCCAAGGCAACACAACAAATAAGCGAGACTCATAAAAAAAAAATCAAAAACAATAGCTGATAAAATAAAGAGATTCATGACACCATGCTGAACCAACCATTCCTATTACCGCTGAATCAGCCAATGCTATATGAAACAGCTACATGACACAACTTAACAACCGAGTGTTTTAACTTATGTTGTTTCGAAACTTGGGAATTGACACCGATTTATGGAATGCTTTTGTCGTATTGATAATATCAAAAAACTTAGTTTATGAATCGCGATGCTTGAATGAGACTCACTAGATAACCCAAACGACATTCAAAACACCAGCCAATGTTTGAACTTCTTAAAGAGACGTTTCCAATCTTTAGAAACCACAGGTGCTTACATAAGTATATAACTTCAATAACCTCTAAAAATTGCATTTATAACAACAACAAATAAAAACGACAGAATACTACCGTTATGCGTATACTGTCAAAAAAATATCATAGAATTCAAGAGATTCAAAAGCCATAGCGGAAATAGTCAAATGGTCATGCTACATAATCTATGTAGAATTTGTCTATCACAAAATCATCTAACAACTGTCCTAGTAGCATTAAATGTATCAGCTGTAAAAAAGGACATCATACGTTACTGCACCTAATACAACAAGTCCAACGAATCAGTTGCAAGTTGCAACACCAAAAACCACCACGAGACTTATCTCGTACTCCTAGACAGCACTGGTAAAGGAAGGTAACATTCTTGGGGTTTCTACTCACTACGAACTCGACCCAGGTCACAAGCCACGTTAATTACACAAGACGAGGCACAGTGGTTTGGCTTGCCAAAAACTAGAGTTATAACTGAGGTCGCAGAAATTTCAGCATCAAAAAAGCAAATCACAACACCAAATACACAAAAACCTTTACAAAAGACGTGGAAAATTTCAAAAAAATAACGTAGAATTCTGAAAAACCCAAAGTTATAACAGTTTTCCCCTTTAGTTTTTTGGGAATTTGATATGATTTTTAGATTTTCCTTAACCTCAAATAAAATAGCGGAAAATTTCTAAAAAAACAACATAGTATTCGGAAAAGCCCAAATACTCTTTAATTTTTTGGAAATTTGATGTGATTTTTAGATTTTCCACAAAACCCTTAACCAAAAAAGCGAAAAAATCCTAAAAAATAACATAGAATTCGGAAAACACCAAAGGCAAAACCGTTTTGCATTCAGTTTTTTGGGAATTTTATGTAATATTTTGGTTCTCCACATAAACCTTAATTAGAAAAGCGGAAAATTTCTAAAAATAACTTAGAATTCGGAAAACTTCAAAAGAATTACCGTTTGCCCGTTAGTTTTTTGGGAATTTGTAGTGATTTTTATCCAAAAAAGTGGAATGTTTAAAAAAAATAATAATAACATAGAATTCGGAAAAACCCAAAACAAAAACCGTTTGCCCGTTAGTTTTATGGGAAGTTGATGTGATTTTTAGATTCTCCACAAAAGCCTTAACTAAAAAAGTGCAAAATTTGTAAAAAATAACATATATTTCTGAAATTCTCCACTAGAACCTTAACTAAAAAGTGGAAATTTTCTAAAGCATAGCATAGAATTCTGAAAAACCCAAAGGAAAACCCGTTTTCCTTTTAGTTAATTGGGAATTTACTGTGTATTTTAGATTCTAGACGAAAGCCTTAACTAAAAAAGTGCAAAATTTCAAAAAAATAACATAGATTTCTGAAATTCTCTATGAAGAAAACCTTAACTAAAAAAGTGGAAATTTTCTAAAAAATAACAGAATTTGGAAAAACCCAAAGCAAAAACCGTTTTATCTTTAGTTTTTTGGGAATTTGATATGAATTTTAGATTTTCCTTAACCTTAAATGAAATAGCTGAAAATTTCTAAAAAAACAATGGGCACGGAAAAGCCCAAACGCTTTTTTCTCTTTAGTTTTTTAGAAGTTTGATGTGATTTTTAGATTTTCCACAAAAACATTAACCAAAAATGTGAAAAAATCCTAAAAAATAACATCGAAATCGGAAAACACCAAAGCCAAAACCGTTTTGCCTTAAGTTTTTTGGGAACTTTATGTAATTTTTAGATTCTCCACATAAACCTCAACTGGAAAAGCGGAAAGTTTCTAAAAATAACTTAGAATTCGGAAAACCCCAAAGGAAAAATAGTTTGCCCTTTAGTTTTTTGGGAATTTGTTGTGATTTTTATCGAAAAAAGTGGACTATTTTTAAAAATAACACAGAACTCGGAAAAATCCAAAGGAAAACCCGTTTTCCTTTTAGTTAATTGGGAATTTACTGTGGGTTTTAGATTCTAGACGAAAGCCTTAATATTTTTTAAAATAACATAGAATTCAGAAAAACCCAAAGGAAACCCGGTTTTCTCTTTAGTTTTTTGGAAAGTTGATGCGATTTTTAGATAAAAAAATAACATAGAATCCTGAAAACCCCGTTTTCCTTTTAGTTTTTTGAGAATTTGCTGTGATTTTTAGATTCTCCTAGAAAGTCTTAACTAAAAAAGTGCAAATTAGAATTATGGCAAAAACCCAAAGGAAAAACACAGGCACAGCCTTACCACGTTAGCTCAAATAGAAAAACAACAATGAAAAGTATTTAGTTTGTTGGGACAACTATTCAGAATGAAATAAAAATAAATTAGATGAAGGAAGATATCAGCAGTAAAACGTTCCAATACAGAAAATGCTCCAGCGAATCAACACAGCCTAATCAGAATCCAATTTCCAACTAATGTTATGGCAACCTTCTGAGAACCAGAAAATTCAAACGTATAGACTAAATATCGTAACTTATACGGAACATCATCCGCAACATATTTGGCAACAAGAACAGTAAACCGACTAGCTCCGGGTCTCTTGCCCTAAGACATTTTTGGGTAGATGATCTTTTGGCGTGCATTATCTACTGCTGGAGATTATCGATATGGATACGACCGCCATTATCTGCAATGGATGTGCCCACGTTATCTCCCAAAATACGTAAAGCACAAATTTTACCGTTAGACGCATTAAATTGCACAATCTAATTCTACTCGACAAAATAAGAAATCGTCAATGTTTTGAAAATAGTCGCAAAATATTTGACACTTCCTTCATATAAAATTTGGCTTTAATTCCAAAAGTCACTTGTCTCGAAATCGCTGATGATCAAAAAAAAATATTTTTCTAAATCCCTAACACTTTTTCCATCATTAAAATTAATAGTCTTAAACAATTAATTTCGATTGTGCTTCACTGAACGTTCTAACTCTTTGGTCTACTGGTCTTCAGGTAATAAGATTTTAATAGAATTATTCTCAGCAATTATGTCAAAATTATTTAGTCTGCTGCACTAATACAATAATCATAGTAACTTTCTCTAGTTCATATTTGTACCATCCTTCTGGCTATAGGACGTACCATTAAGAAGAATTTTTATTCGTTTGTGCCACCCAACTAAGTATAATGAAATCAATTTGTTCTTTTATATATAAAAAATACAATTTATGTTACGAATAAATTAATTTTTATACTCAGATTACAGCACCCATCCTGTTGACCTATGTATTACATTCCGCTTACCTGAAACGAAACAAAAAACATAAAAAAATCGTTAAAAAGCGAGAACTATTAATTATATCAACGATAAAAAAAAAATTCAAATTACAAATTACATCCATGTATATTATCTTAAATGATTGAATACAATTTAATCATGAAACAAAGAAACGAGAAACATTTTTTTCAACTAACGACCAATGAAAGAAAAAAACACAAAGTTAAACATACCAACTTATATTGAAAAATAATTTATTCCATCTCATTACAGCTTTAAATTATATAAACGAAAATACAACAGCGCCTACAATACCGCACCAACAAATTGTATCTGAACTTGGTATATAAAATAATAATAATAATAATACGAAAAATTTCAATTTTCAAAAATGAATTTAGTGAAAATTTTATATTATTTCCCTCTACTTTGTTACCCTCCTCAAAGACTCAAGCCTTATATATATATATATATATATATAACTATATATATATATATATATATATATATATATATATATATATATATATATATATATATATATATATATATATATATATATACATATACATACAACATTTTGTATGTGTGTACAGGCTTTTCTGATTCTTGCCAATTTATTTCTGAAAATCGACCCTTTTTTATTTGCCGTTTTCTTCGACTTTTTTTTTTTTTAAATATCCGAAATAAGTAAATTCCAAATAAAAATGTTCAGGGTATTTATTTTAAAAAAAAAAATGTTACTGATAACAAACAAAAAAAAAACACATTTTTAGCCATTAGGAAACACTGTCACTCACGCAATATTCGATATAACAAAATAAAAAAAAAATCACGGGCAATGTAAAAAAAGATCCAAATTTTTACTTTCCTCCTTTCTCTTTATACGAAAAAGGATTTTTCCGTTTTATACAGTGTTGTTGTTTTTTTAAATAAAAGGAGCACACAAAAAAATCTCAGATCAAGTTTTAAAATATATATTTTAAATTCTAAATCACGTACGAAGAAAATGTAGTTTACACATTTTCATTTTGGTACAGATTTGGTATTCTGGTTATTTTATAGTTTTTTTTTTGGGGTTCTTCTTTTCACTCAGCTCGTTTGTTTCCACAAGAGACAGTATACCAGCAAAAAAAAATTGTTTTAATAAAAATACACAATTTAACTAGTTTGGGAGTACAAAATCATGGAGATCCATAATATATAGGAGGAATACATTTGTTTGTGGTTTTTATATTTACTTATGGTGTTATAAGATTGCAACAGATAAGATTTAAATAAAACTAATACGGCAGTCGAGAGAATATTTATTTCAATAATTGAATCAGTTTTAATCAAACAACGATTATATTGTAAAGTTATGGTAAATTTCTATATGGCAATGGTATTCGATAATCTTATCTTAATTTAGATTAACCTGCCCAAGCCAAAAACATTTTCCAGCGGCTGATTGTTATTGATACTCGGCTTGACATTATCGTCGCTCTTAATAATATAGAGTTAATTTAGAGCGCTTACTCTGTTATCCGAGAGACGCGTTACTATACAAAAAGTTACAACTTAAATCGAACAGATCAAACAGACTGTTGGAAAAACACCCATGAATTAAAGAATTATCTCAACATTTTGATAATTTTAGTTATCTAACCAAAATTACTAAGTATAATATTTCATAATGTTTAAATTAACTGTATTTGTTCGAAAAAAAATTTAACCATCACAATGTTTTAGACTAAAATTATTTATGGATGGACTAATTTAAAGAATATAGAAAAAAAAAACTTGCAATTTATTAATTTTCTGTTTACAAACTAATCGTAATATCAATAAGAAATTGCCAGGGGTTTGCGAATTGACAAATTCGAAAAATCCACTGGAAATATAGAAACATCGGAAATTGCTAGTAAAAAAATTGGTCGCAAAATGACTCTAGCTCCTTCCATAAGAGCTTTTAGTGTTTTTTTTACTAAAGATTCTAAATTAAATTTGCAACAATATCGGTCCAGGTCAGTTTTCTAAAATTTAAACGGAAAATTTGATTTTTGTCAAAAAGTTCTGTTTTTTGTATAATAATCATGAAAATGTTGGGCTAGATATACGTGTCCTCTCTGTAGCTCCGTCTAATTGACCAATCGGGTTGAAACTTAACTGATGTTTGGTCGAAATAGGTCCACCTAAAATGCCTGCTTCAAAAGGAGCTATTTCGTATATCTCTATTTCCTACGGGAGATACTTTTGTTTATAATTTATTTCTTTTCTACTGACATCAACACCTACTAGAAGAATAAATGTGTAAATCTTTCTTTAATTTCGGTGAAGTAACGTAAACAAATTATTTGGGACCAAATCGACAGACGACAATTAATTCACGAATATGACTAATCCAAGACAATACAATCCAATACAAATTTCCTTATAGTGACAAAATTTATTTGTTTTCAGGAATATCGATTTCGAAAATTAAATTTCTTCTTCGGTTCTTAGGTCTAATTTGCACATTTGATTTCCTGACAAATAGTATCTCTGATAAATATATATTAACAGATTATTTGCTTTGGGCACCTTCTCTTATCAAATACGTTAATGTTTTATTTTTGTTTTTGGATACTGTTTAAATAATCTTGCCAATGGCAGTTTATTTATCCGCAATATCGTGTTAAAATGTGCAAACTGGGATTATAAAATATGAAGTGTATGAATCTATTCGTGTTAAGTAAGATTAGACTAACAGTTTGATTCGCTGCTTTGTGATTTTCGTGCGTTTTTCCATAATTTTTTTTAAGTTGACCACCTCCGTAAGTTGACTAAGAAAGTATTTTTTTGTGGTCACCTTAGACAGGGTTTTAAGGTACATTTAATTATAATATTAATTTACTTTAACTAAAATCTCCGGCGAGAAAAGTTCACAATATACAGATCATCCAACCACTGACGACGAGTTTATCAAGTAGTTCTCGTCCTGGCTGACTACGAGTAGTCGACATTGTCGACGAGTCACTGATACGTGGCATGACACACGCTTGGAGTTACTAAACTCGCTTCTGTCGGACGAAACACCTGATGTTACTGGTCCTCAAGCAGAAATGCGCGAAATCGCCACCAACAATAGTTGGATATCTGATGCTGGAGACCCCCCATTCACATGAGAAGAGGTCGCCAGTGCCCTTACTTGCATTAAGCGTAACAAGTCTCCTGGACTTGAGAACTTGAACGCTGATAATCCAACTGGCTTGGCCAATAATAGGGACTTCCATACTAAAATTATTAAACAGCTCACTAAAATTTGGCTACTTCCCGAAGGTGTGGAAAAATGGTGAAAAGTTTATTCAGGAAACCTGGGGATAGAGATCCACTTTCTCCGAAGTCTTATAGACCAATCATGTTGCTACCTATCATAGGGAAACTCCTAGAAAGGTTACTAGCAGTTCGTATCTTTCCAAGAATCGTACAGAGCGGATTATTCTCGGACAAACAATTTGGCTTCCGACGTAGCATATCTACTAAGGATGCGATAGTCTTCCTAACAAACACTGTCAAAACCCAAAGTTCAAAATATGTTATGGGTATATTCTTGGACATTGCTGGAGCATTTGATAACTTAACGTGGCCTAAGTGTCATCGCAAGTGTATCAGTTTACAATTTCCCTGGAAACATCATGAATGTTTTAATGAGTTACTTTAGTAACCGAACCACAGAAATCAGAGACAAATATGATTCTGTAACAAAACAAGTTACAAAAGGATGTCCTCAAGGTTCAATCCTAGGTCCGCTAATCTGGAATATCCTGTTTAACACGAGCATGATGAATAACCTGGACGAAATAGCATTCGCAGATGACAAAGTCATTCTGGTGCACCGGAACTCGAGGCTCGAACTACAGCGCCAGGGTCAAATCGCCATAAATAACATGATACAATGTTGTGAAACAAATAAAATGTCACTATCTGCAGAAAAAACAGTGATGCTGCAGCTAAAAGGCAAATTTGACTCTAGTCGACCTCCAACAATATCATTAAACGGTCGAAACATGAAAATGATCAAGTGCGTTAGATATCTAAAAGTTGACCTAGATGAACGAATGGTCGTAACATCTCACGTTCTTAGAGTCTGTGAAAACGCTAAGAAACTATTCCATTCATTGGCGAGAGTGTCAAGAGAGGGATGGGGACTGAATCACAAAACACTTGTAATAAATTACAAAAGTGTGGCGGAGACACTTTTCACGTAAGCCGCAGCTGGTTGGTATGACAGATTAAACTGTCACCACATCAGATCATTGGAAAGTGCTCAGATAAATATTCTGCTAGGAGTAACAAAGGCCTACCGAACAGTATTTAAAGACGCTGTTGTGGTTCTGCCCGGCGTGCTCCCGGTGGATATTCTAATCAAAAAGCGAGCGCTCATGTATTACCTAAGAAGAAGTGCCATAAATGGAACAGGTGACCATATAAAGAGGAAATGGCGATTGACCTTTGGTAAAGAAGATGGAATTAATCAGCAGGCATACATTTGCATTCATTCCAGACGTAAAAGATCGTCTAAACATTAAACTGCAACTAACAAGCTCGATTAGTCAAGTCATCGCTGGGCATGGTAAGTTCAAAGCCTACCTCCAGAGATTTAAAATAATAAACCATTGTCGATGTTTTTGCGGCTCGGAACTAGAAGATGTAAACCACCTACTTTTCGAATGTGACGAGGTTACGGTCAAGTCATTAAAACGAAAGTGGGTTGGTAACTCAAACATACATGAATTACCACTGCCAAAATTACTGAGTGCCAAAGTACTCCCACAGTTTCGGACATATTGTGCCGAACTGATCAACGTCTTAAAAGAACGTAACAGTGCGCCAGAGTAGACCGGTTGCCCGGATGGAACATGTCTCCAAGCGACTAGGGATGGGAACGCTACAATTTTTGAATTGTAACGGCTAAACTGTACCTAGCTCTATTATCAGCGAACTTGCTAGTTTATTAACAATACAAATATTGCAAAATGATGCTAGTGACCTGACATATATTTAAAAATTCTTAGTTTAAGGTTATACCTAGGTATAAGAATTAATGTAAATTTTACGGGAATGTTGAATACGACTAATGACACTGTGCTAGTTGAAAAATGTGACAAGCTGGGCACCTGGGGGGGTAAACTTAATTCGAGTACGTTGAGTTCACTGGTGCAAGTCCCATTTCAAAGTTAGTCCCCATTTTTGAGATATCGCTTTCGACATGTTTTGGCTCTCAAAATATACACTCATTTTCACGTTGATAGCTCTTGAACCATTAAGATTTTCGTTATACTTTCTTCAGCAAAGTTGTTGCGTAGGTCAAGACCAACAACTTTGCCGAATATATTAGGACCGAAAAACCACATCTAATTTTTTTTTTGATTTTCATTTCGACAAAAAACTTTGTTTTTATTATTTTTTATCATTTTGTTAAATTTAAATCGAGTAGAATCGATCGAATAAACATTGCATCGACTAATATAGATATGTATAATGGAAACTATTTAAAAGAAAGTTAAATCGATTCAGTTGATTTTATGGTGATTTTTCCTAAAAAAAAAATCCTAAAATATTAACATTTTTCTTCTCTTGGACAAAACAATGGCGTGCCGTTGCGCTAGTGGATAAAAATAATACATTTTTCCATCCAATTGTTTTAATCAATCACATCACGTAAATTATACGGTATGATATAAAAGGACTGAATGTCGAAGAACTGAATTTCAAATTGCCGAATGTGTCGAAGGGCCGAATGTCGAAGTGCCGAATGTCGAGAAGGCGAATGTGTTGAAGGGCCGAATGTGTCGAAGGGCCGAATGTGTCGAAGGGCCGAATGTGTCGCAGGGCCGAATGTGTCGCAGGGCCGAATGTGTCGCAAGGCCGAATGTGTCGAAGGACCGAATGTGTCGAAGGGCCGAATGTGTCGAAGGGCCAAATGGGTCGAAGGGCGGAATTTTTTTTGATTTTTTTTTGTTTTTAGAAATATATTTTTTTTATTTAATTTAACTATTTTTTTTTATTTTTGTACCATATATCTATTATCAGAAGGCTGACAAATAGGGCCGAATGTCTCTCTCTACCAAAATGTATCGTTGACCGGATACGTGGAATTTCATAAATATTCAAAGATGAAAAATATTAAAATACATGAATTCATAAGAAATTCATTTATGTTTAATAAAAAAAAAATTACAAAATATTCTATAAAAAAAATATGAAAAATAAAAATATATAAAAATATTCTAATATTCTTAAAATATTTTATTTTGTTATAAAACAACAAATTTAAAAAATTATATTTCTAAAAACAAAAAAAACAAAAAAAGAAATTCGGCGTTTCGACACATTCGGCCCTTCGAAATTCGGCCCTTCGACATTCAGCCCTTCGACACATTTGGCCCTTCGGCACATTCGGCCATTCGACACATTCGGCCCTTCGACACATTCGGCCCTTCGATATTCGGCCCTTCGACATTCGGCCCTTAGACACATTCGGCCCTTCGACACATTCGGCCCTTCGACACATTAGGCCCTTCGACATTCGGCCCTTTGTACCTATTCCAATTATAGAGCAGACACGCCACTTTGCATATAAAAAGGTTGAAAAAATTGAAAAATAATGTGGGACAGAAAAATCCGAGATTTTTATCCGTCGTATGATTCTGTGATTGAATGCCGCAGTGACATTTGATGGTTGATATATTGATGCAGATGTTTCTTAATTTATGTGTATAATTTACGTGATGTAATTGGCTAAAACGATGGGATGGAAAAATGTAGAGGTTCTATTCCTGAATACGATACGAAAACGAAAGTACAAGATTCCTATTCAAATTTAAATAAGAATCGTATGAATCTGATTCAATTCAAATATGAATCTTGTACATTCGTTTTCGTATCGTATTTAAGAATAAGGCCCCAGGATTTTTATCCACTATCGCAACGGCACGCCATTGTTTTGTAAAAGAGAAGAAAAATGTTAATTTTTTAGGATTTTTTTTTTAGGAAAAGTCACCATAAAAACACCTGAACCGATTTAACTTTCTTTTAAATAGTTTCTATTGTATCTATATTTGTCGATGCGATGTTTATTCGATCGATTCTACTCGAAGTTCAAGAAAATGGTAAAAAATGATAAAAACAGTTTTTCGTCGAAATGAAAAGCAAAAAAAATTAGATGTCGTATGTAGGTCTTGATATATTCGGCAAAGTTGTTAGTCTTGACCAGTGCAACAACTTTGCTGAAAAAAGCTTAACGAAAATCCTAATGGTTCAAAAGCTATCAACGTGAAAATGAGTGTATATTTTGATTCAGAATTAAAACAATTCAAATGCGATATCTCGAAAATGGGGACTAAATTTAAAATGGGACTAGCACCGTTGAATTCAGCTTACTCGAATTAGGTTTACCCCCCGGGTGCCCAGCTTATCACGAAAAAAAAGTTTGCAATTCAAGCCCAGTGTAATTGATTGATTGATTGTCGATGAGTTGCTGACGAGATTACGTAAGAACAGTAGGTGGCGCGTAAACTCCCATCTCTGCTCGTACCGCTTCTACTGATAAATCTACCAATGTTGACTTTTAATGTTTGACTTTTAATATTTCAATATTTGCGTACGGTTTTTCTCTTTTATAGATTTGGCTATCATTTTCTCTAACAAACAAAAGTTGTTTCGGTAAAAAATTCTTCATAAAGTTTTTTCAAAAAAAAAAAAATCTTTACAAACAAATGTTTTACAATAAAAAGTAAAATCGTTTTGAGTGATTTACACTAAAATTTTCCGCTACCAAGAGGCTCAGAGTTGTGCCAGTACCTCCCGGTCCAAGTGCTGAAACTTTAACCGATGCACCACTTTGTCCGATCCTACGATTAACTGCTGTTATGATTAGGGGCTTATTCGATGATGTGGTCTGCAATTAAATGGTTGCGATGATATGGACGCGCAAATCGTGTTGCAAATCAACAATAATATATATGAACAAAAAAAGTTTGAAACCAAAATTTGAAAACTAATGACATTACATCCTGAAGGAAAACTACACAGACTTACTAAATTTAGCAAAATATTTCATTATTATTATTTTTGTATCATTTTCCCAAAAAATAGTAAAAAGGAAAAACTAAACTTTAATATTTGTATTATGTATGTAGGTACTACAAAACTACAGTAGTTCACAAAAAATAAAAATTGAGCACTAAACTAAATGACATTCTTTGTGTAATGATATTACTACTGTGTCCATCCTTAAAAAAAAAATAACAAAATACTTATTTGTATTTTGTTCCTTAAAGTAGGATCGTCTTAAAGCTTTCTTTAGAAAAGAAAAAAAATATTTTGTTTTAAATGGAAAACTTTTATATTTATATTTTATTATTTTCTTGTTTTTCCGTATTATATGTTATTGTTCTCATGCTTCTTAATTTGACTTTTATGGTGGTGGTTTGAAAAAGGTTTTCATAATTTTCATTTTTCGTATGCTTTTTTAAAAAAATATATAAATTTGTGTTTCTTGTGTATTATATAGAAATGGGGATGGGGGGTATTATTAGGCTGAATATCACAAGACAATGGGAACGTGAAGAATATTTCGAAATATTTATATATTTTGGGGTACGTATGTATATATCGCCGGAACATTCAGAGACGACAAGTAAAATAAAATAAAATCTATAATATTTAAGACACAAAATATCTTTTAAAAAATAATAATATTTTACAACTGTCCAGGGACATTGATTATGGTCCAATAAACGACGACAAAACGAAAATAATTTTTTTTTTAAGTTTTCGGCTTTTAAAAAAAATTTATTTTATTTTCATTTTTATTTTTATGTGTACATAAAGGAAAATAAAATGAAAAATAAAAGCAGATCAAGATGAAAATACGCATGAAAAATCATATTATAATTTTTTTTCGTGTGTGTGCCTCCTCGTTTCGTTTCTGGATGAAATTTTCTGTTTTCCTGCAAAACACAACATTTTATGGGTTTGAGAAGATGCGAGAGAGAATATGTTAGATTTTTTTTGGTTCATGTTTTTTAAGTGGAATGATATAACATTTATATGACTTTCTTTTAAGCAAAGATAAATAAAATACAAAAAATAAAAAAATTATATTGAGTTTTAAAAGAAAATTTGTTTGCAGTTAAATGAAATATGAGATTTATTTTTTTTTTTCGGTAATATACCGTAAAAATAAATATTAAGGATTTAAGATGAAAAGTTGTTAAATTTTATAACCATTTCCCAGAATGAAATGGAAATGTGTAACCTTTGGCTGATTTGGTGGGTGTGCCGTGAGTGATTCGCAGAAAAAGATAAACAGATGGTGCCACACGTTTCATGGTTAAGTTTAATTGTCAAACGATTTCAGAATATTAAAAGTGTTTTTGCGTGGTGGTTCGAGTAACATAAATTTAATATCACTTGTTTATAAGAACTTTGTATGATATGCTTCTCTTAACTTTTCCTTATTACGTGCACTAGTTGTAGCACGAAACATTAAATGTTAAAACATGAGAATTATCAAGGATTGATATAGACAGCAAACAATGTTGCGTTTATAAAAAAAACTTAATAGTGTTACAATTTAATTTTTAATTAAGTAAATTGTTTTAATTTATTTTTATTATCGTAATTATATATTGTGCTGTAACTGTCCAAACTGCCATTTAGTTCTTGGGCAGGTAGGTTATCGATGTATAGCTGCTAATTTTGCTTTGAGCTAAAAAAAATTCGTTCTGCGTATTGCCATTGATATTATTTTGTGTCCATTCAGTTTTTGATTGTACTTTTTGAGAGTAACGAATATCTTTCTTACCTACAGTCGATAGGTGCATATCCTTTAACCAGAAATTTAAAAGAACAAAAACCATGCAATATCGAATGCGAGAACTAATCGATTGTGAACTTTGTTCTTACACACCTTTAATCTAATCGATGAAATTAATTGCTAACCTGATGTCGTTAGAATAAAAATATTGAATACTTGTGGACTTGAGTCACTTCGCTTACCTAATTGAAACCACTTTTTACCGTCACCTTCTATAGGATCGCGGGAATACTAAAAAAACGGACTTCACAGGGGCTCTTTATTGGATATTGCAGGAGCAATTTTGGTGTTAATAATACTTTTGTTAAATGGGCCGAATATCCTAGACCCTCGCATTGTCGTGTTTGGGTTGGATTTTCTACAAGGCGTACTGTTCTCTCTATGTGACTTTTAGTCGGCAGATGGATTCGTCAGACATACATCTTAGTATTACTTCTAATCTGATGCGACAATCTCTTCATATTACGGAGACGTGGTGTGTTGAAAACTGTTTTCATATCAATCTATCTAAAATTTACCGATCAAATGGCATGGTGGTTAAAGTTTTGGCTTTGGATTGGGAGGTACCGTGTACAAGTCCCGATACGGGCAAGATACAAAGTGAAATTTCATCAACGGATTACAATGTGTGGTGAAATGTAACACATCTTTGACCCCCCAGTCAGTGTGCAAAATTCATGGGACGAAACATCTTGCATGCCAGTATAGGCGGTCATGGAGCTATGCAATGTGCAGATGGTTCTAAATTGGTCCTATAGCCACACGTCTTCGAGTTGGCTGAATAGGCGTAAAGTAAGGATGGAGTAAGCAAAAACCGCGAAAGCGTAGGAAGAGTCTTGTGCCCCAAAACAGATTGCATTGATAATAATAAAAAAAATACAATGATGACTGATCACTGATTTGTTAATTTTCAGTAAATGTCGTATAATCTGGATGACCAAAATTAAAACTTATCATATAGTGTACTGACACGACAATTACAGCCATGTATCAAATAAGTGACTGTACTAAGGAATAATAATTAGTAATATACTAAAGTTGCTAGAATTTTGAAGACGTGTCACTATATGGTGTATTCAAACCACGTAAAAACTATTGGGCTTAAAATATTATTCAACGCGGGGGAAAGAACCCCAGAGTGAGGCTTTAATCAAAGAAAATTTTGCCTATTTAACATTAAAATCATTTTATGGTTGCATTACACTACAGTTCTTAAATGTATGTACATGGAATGCATTGGTTGGAACTGTTATCCAAGAGAGTTCTCAAAATATGTAGGAAAATCGGCGACGGTATGCCTGCCAAATATTATCCCGTTTAATAAGCGTTCAATAAATTGTGCACAATTTAAAGATATTACGAACACTTTAAAATTATATTCAAACCTTTCATATCACTGCAAATGATTTTTCGTTATTTCGATCGCTTAGTTAATTGCTAGTACTATTCGAAACACGTCAATGCTATAATGATGTACGAGGGCAAATCAAAAAGTCTTGCAATTTTATATGAAAAAAAAGAGTGAGTGAGACAGCAATATTTTTATTTTTCGACATAATCTCCTTTAAGGTTTATACATTTGTCACATCGATCAATTAACTTGCCTAAACCCTCTAAAAAAAAGATTTCTTTTGCTCCATAAAATATTCATTTACAACAGACTGTACTTCATAGTCACTGGAAAATTTCGGACCACTTAGTGTTTTTTTTTTAAATTGGGAAACAGAAAGTAGTCACTGGGTGCCAAGTCTGGACTGTACGGTGGATGCGGAATTTCCACGAAGCCGCAGCCCATTAATGCAGCTTGAGCAATATTAGCCTTGTACACTGGTGCATTGTCGTGAAGAAGCAAGATTTTTTTTAATAACTTTTCTTGGCCGTTTTTCCCGGATCGCTTTTTTAAATTTTCGCAAAACTTCTGCGTAATATATGCCTGTGATTGTGGTTTTCGGTGCAATATAATCGATTATCAAAATTCCTTCAGCATCCCAAAAAACTGTTGCCACAACCTTACCAGCAGACGGTTGAGTTTTGAATTTCTTTGGTGGTGGTTCACTACGTTTAATCCATTGCATCGATTCTTGTTTGGATTCCGGATCCCAATGATAAAGCCATGTTTCATCGCCTGTTATTATGTTATCCAAGAAATTTTCTTTGTACATATCTAAAATCGCCTTTGAAGTTTGAACACGCATTTTTTTTTTTGTTCTGCATTCAACAAACGGGGAACCCATCGCGCACTTACTTTCGACATGTGAAGGTGGTCATGTAATATAGTATATGTGGTACCGTATGAAAGAGAAAGTCTCCACGCTAACCGCGGAACAGAAATACGCCGGTCCTCCAATACAATAGATTCGGCCAAAATTACGTTTTCATGGCTAATAGCATCTGCAGGCCGATCCGAGCGGTTGTCGTCTTCTAATGACTCCCGGCCACTTTTGAATAATTTTACCCACCTTGTTACTGTGGCATATGATGGTGCAGATTCGCCGTAAACTTTTGATATATAGTTGAATATATAAATTGCATTTCGTCCATCTTTATAGAAAAATTTAATAACGGCGCGATATTCAATTTCATTCATTTTAAGAAAAATTCAAAACACATGTTACTAAATTGACAAAAACAAACAAACTGTAAAATTTACATCGAAATGTTCTTCTAGAAGTTTCATCGCGACAAAAAATGGGTTTGAAAAATATATTGTTGTCTCACTCACTCTTTTTTTTCATATGATATTGCAAGACTTTTTGATATACCCTCGTACTTGAAAGAATCAAATAATTGAAGAAATCAATGTTATAATGAAATAAACAATTTTAAATATGTTGATGGTGGCGTGTCCATTTCAGCAGATAATGTGTTTGGACTTTGACCGTTAGAAGTCACCGAATCTAATAGTGCTCTTCCATCATTTGAACTCATGATAAGGCGAGACTCAAGATTGAGAAAACGCTTAAGTTCCATTTCAAAAGAATTTTCCAATTGTGGATTTGACTAAGTTAATGCTAACTCTACCACAAAGTGGCCAATTTCACTGCGACAATGTGCTGGCATGAAATGTTTTTCATAAGGATTATTACAGTTAACAACAGCATCGTTTAAGTATCACGCTGTGTGTGTGCAAGAATGCAAGAACGAATCAGCAAAATTGAAATTGCGGGTCTAACGGGATATTTGATGGAACTGTTCATTACGAACAACGATATAGCAAGCGGCGAGTCTTAAAAATTTCCGATATATACTTTAAGATCCGCTTCAATTTTCCTATCATGAATTCGTCTATCGAAAAGATTATAAACGCACCCATTTAACGTCATAAATGCAATCATTTAACGTCAGCTGATGACATTTGTCACTGTATATGACATAAGTTTGCACATCAATTTTGTTTTGGTTTTTCTAAGTATTCACACAAAAATTCGTACTCGAACAGTCGCCTTGAGTGATAATTGTGGTTTGCGTTGAATTAAATGTTTTTGCGTTTTTTTATTGCGATACTTGAATAAAATGTATATTTATATTACATTATTAATTTTATATTTTATTTTAAAACGCAAAACATAACAAACGACAGTCAATCGTCAACACAAAATCAAATGTCAATCGAAAAATTATCCGCTTTCTTTTTGATGGCGTTAGTTTTCTCGCTATCGAATAGTTGGCGAAAAGGTATCGTGTTTATTGATTCCAAATTCATGATATCGTGTAAAAATTGTTTCGCGGCGGAAATCGTGATAGGGCCCCTGCTAAATAAATTAAAAGTGCATAGTATTAACTTAGACAAGCAAATTAGATTTTTCATTTGAACTAAAAAATGAAAACAAAACAAACTTCTGATAATTCCAATGTCATCGTTGTATCTGTGATTTTTCGATAAACTGCGTATACGTATACGCAAAAAACAAAATATTTTTGATTGTATGCGGCTATTTACAGAAAATGAAATCGCAGTTTAAATTTTTACGTTTACATAGGATGAAATATCTGTTTTAGGTTGTCTCAGGTATTAACATATATGAGCACACGATGCGATCACGATTGTACTGTGCTAGACTCAAATGTCACAGACCAGCCAAGAAGCCCAGATTGACATCAAAAATGAAGAAAGTACTCAATTAATGTTGTCATTAATAAAACATTTCTTCAAAGTAACAATTTTTATAATAAATTTCATTTTTTACAACTCATACCCTCTTTGCAACAGGTGATCTTTAGCGATGAATCCCGACTTGATAGTGATAACTTGAGAATATTAATTTTGTTAGGCGAAGACCCAAGGATCGTCATGATCTGGCCATGCATAACCGCGAATGGCATCGGACCTGTGAATTTTGTGGAGGGCACCATTAAGCAAGTGTAATATAAAAAGATTGTTGCCTTTCCTAAACTCACAAAATAAAGAAGAAGGGCCATACACCTTCATGCAGGATGAGACACCATGTCATATTTATTTATTTATTTAGGTTCATTCAATAATTTTTAGACTGCACGCTCCATTGTGAGCTTAAATTTTCAACAGCGACCACCAGAGCCACAAAACTGCATAATGAAAGAGGATCATCATTTTCGCGTTCTACCAATCTACCTATCTAAAGCCATCCATTATGTCGATTATGCTTGGTTTTTATTCTTTTTCCACCTTCCAACAATTTATATTAGTTGTTATTATTTTATTAAAAAAAATTGAAAATAAAAGTTTCAAGAGCATAGCATACCTATTTTGCAAAATCCGAAAACTCACCCGATTTAAATCCGATCAAAAATGTATGGAGCATATGGAAACAGATTGTTTTCTCATCCCCGAACCGAACAATAGCTGTTCTGAAAGATAATATTCACAGACATTGGCAAGAGAACCCAAAACTTCAAAAAGAGGTAAAAACTTGTATTTCCAGTATGCCAGCTAGAATTAGTGTAGTTATTAAAGCTAAAGGAGGCTTACCAAAATATTGATGTATGCTCTACTATAAAACCAAAATCAGAAGGTGACTCTAATTCAATTGGTAATGTACATTTGTTGGACATGTAGGTTTGAATGAACTGGATTGTTAAGACCTCGATTGCGCGATGAGATTTTATTGGATTTGCTACCTGGATAATAAAATTCATCAAAATATTGGCTCTCTAAGGAATGGCTACTGATTCTAATAAATTTTTAAATGTATTTTCTAAATTGGATACTATAATGACACTATAAGGTCATACTAGTAAACAGTCGAACGCAAATGTGGGTTAAATTAATCAAAGTTGGTTCTCGCACCCGAAATATTTTAGTATGATATTAAAGTGTTAAAGTGGCAATTCTATTTTATTCCTTCCAGAATAGCTTTTATATTATAATGTTTACAATTTTTTCGGTTATGTTAAATCTCTTTAAGTGATCTTGGTTTCATGGTTATTTTCAATTTTCTTCCGTTTCTTGCGCGTGGGATGAATGCCTCTGAGCAAAACCATAATTACTTGGTCATATTTATCTTAAAAGGAATACCACTCTTTACATCCTTCATTAAGTTTCGTGGCTCAAGCTCTGATGCACCGGAATCTTGTGTTTTGATCTTTAATATGTTACTGTTTTGTACCCATTTTGTCCCCCACTGCGGTTTGGTAGATATAAAAATGATTGCTATTGTAAGAATTTTACAGTTTTTCCTAGATTTTTTCTTAGTTTTAGGTGTTCAATTATTTTCTTTTACAATCTCGTTTTCAAATGAATGAAACTCAGCATCAAGACAGGTAATTGTGCTATTTGCATTATAGCTAGTAAGAAGGCTTCCATTACTTAAACGTATCCGACCTTCATAATTTAACTGGGCGATTTCGTTGCAAAGTTTTAGTATACCCTTGTTGTATTTTCATTTAGTCTTCAACATGTGATTTTGGCAACAACCAACGCCCAAGTTGGTTGTTTCGGAAACATATTAATACATTTTTATTGGTAAATATAAATGAGCCACCAGAACCAATCTATCACCCAAAAAGTGTCATTTTGTGAAAGCTTCAAATTCTTTACGATAAAGCTGAAAAGTTAAGCTTAGAAAACAAATGGCGAAAACAAGTCTTAATATTATAATCAACTCAATTTAAAAATAACGTTTATTTATAAATTTTCCAAAATATTTACTTTATATAATTTAATTTAGTACTAAGGGTAGGTTTCGAACGAAAAATTGATAATTTTTTTACAAAGCATTTCACACGGACGATATACATACATAGACAGAAAAATTGTGTCTCGACATAAAACTTTTAATCCGCACCAAGTTGTTTTTGTTGTTGTTTTTTCCACATCTGTACTAAAGAATGTGTACAATACGGCCCTTCTAATTTAGGATACTTTTGTGACAGCCATTTTTAAAATTTGAATTGGCATCCTCAGTGTTCGTTGTTTTTCAGCTGTTACATAAATTTTAATAAGTGCTTTAAAATATTAATAAAGTTTTAAATTTGTGATTTTTTTAATTGTAATAAAAAGATTTGTTTGTTTGTTGAAGGTGCCTGATGTCCATTAAAGTAATTATTTATTTCTTCAAAATGTTTAATTTTAAAGCAAATAAATTTTCATTTTAGTAAGTTTGGTTGAGATATTAATTATGAAATCGAACACCTTGATATCGAAGGAGACGTATTGGAGCAACCAGTCAACATCACCGAATTTCATAATTTTGAAAATACATCGACTGACCTAACAATACAAAAAATAAACACAACATGGCCAACTAACGAAAATGCGCTTCTTGGTTGCGTTTTCGAAAGAACTCCATCGTTTGACTACACCATTCCAATAAAAGATCGTGTCTCTTTTATAATTAATATAGATTGTGGGAGGAAGTGTGCAATGAAATGCGTGTAAAGTTTGACTTCAACATTGAACCGGATTTAGTCAAAGATCTATATAAAAATTACGGAGTAGCTACACTCGCTACAAAAGATAAAACGACTAGTGGTTCAAGTACCAATAAATATACAGCAAATATTTTTTTAATTTTTTGGTCACAAAAGCAGCTTGCATATTAGCAACAGCTGAAAGAAACATCAAGCTCTAGCTTAACTTTCCTATTTACTGCTATTACACCAGACAAAGATACCAATATAGATTTTGCGCCAAGAAAGCGAACCAGGACCTCAAGCGTTCGTTCAGCTACTTCAAATAATAGTGCTATTTCCAGCTGCATGAACTCTTCCTAATGATTCGGAACAAGATTTCGGAAACCTGGTTGCGAGTGTTTTGCGAGGACCGAGTGAGCATGAAAAATTTGTGTCACAACTTTATATTATGACTCACATGGCTGATGTTGTAATTTTAAAGCATAAATAAAACATACTCATCTATACTCAGTCATAAAGTTTTCGGCAAGTGTGTCTCTTATGTCTATGGCTGTTGAAGCTACATTATAACTCCCTTGTCTTAAAATTGAGGGCAATTGTGAAAATCCTGGTCCACGAAACTAGAAGGATAATACTTCTTTTGATGGTGATGCGCGTTAGGTTTTCTTTCTGGAGACAAAAATTATGCAGGCATACGAATACCTCTACTATTCCATCTACCGAGCTGTAGAAGTTTCGAGTCACGTACGCAGAATTCTCCAGCGAGCACTTAAAATTCCAAAAGCATTTACAATATCTCGTCTAGCCCTCGATTGACGATAATTATAAATGTTTTTTCCATAGTCCAATTTCCCACTAGATTTGCCAGAATATGGAGTTATCATATGGTTATACTTCATTCCTTAAACATTCGCAAATGGCTGTTAGAGTGTCCTTTATGATATAACAAATTGTGGCTTTACCCACTCTAAACGCGTATGACAACGATCGTTGACTACAGCCACTTGCCAAATACATGTGAAGATTCAAATTATTTATTAACTGTAAAATACTAATTAATTAAATTCGAACCTTAAGGTAAGTGCCAATCTGGTGGAAGCATTAATTGCATTTTAAAAGTTGGTATCTTGCCTTGCAATTGTTGGACCAACTATTTTTAACAGATTGTCAAAGGAAGTTGGAGACTTTCGCGTATAATTGAAAAACGACTTATGATCATTTAATCGCATTTAAGCATTTTTCCTTTTTTTCTTATTCAATATTTTGGCTGCTTCACTACAAACAATTATAGCAATAGCAGCCTTAGCCACATTTCTAGCGTGATCTCCCTTCATTTTCTGAATGTCAATTAGATCGTAAAATATTTTAGAACGCACAGAAAATTAAAACACTATCGAGCTTTAAATCAAAAACAGTGTTATAAAACTGATACATCAAAGAAACGTCAAAAATGCCAAAACACATAACACGTTCCATTGTAAAAAAAAGAACGAATTTCTTGGTCGAAACTAGGACTAAATTTATACAATACATGGAATTGTTTATGTAAATTAGTTGTGTTGTATAAAACTTAGTAGGTATAACAATTATCGAAAAAAAGAGATGTCAAAAGAAAAAGAGTTTCGAAAAAAGTATACCAAACCCTCGATATGCGTCCATTCGATTCGCGACGTTTCGTAATAGCGTCGGTAAATTTTTACTACCAAATTTCAGTTTGCGTCGCAATTCTTTGTTGCATTTAAAAGTTTTGTTGGAAATGCATGAAGGTTATTCCATTAAATACATATATGTACATTGAATGTTTATAGGGGAATCCTACACTACATAATATGTATACATACATTTGATTATTTCGTTCAGTTTAACTGCGCATGCAAGTGGCTGTGTATGTACATATTCTAGTTTCTGTGTTAACAATTAATACTTTCTTTTATTGACATACATATTAGTTAATTATTTGATTGGATAAACAACACTTTTTATCCTCAGTTTAGCTGTAATCATGAGCTCAAAAATTATTAAAAAATTAAGAAAAACTATTTCTCTCGAAACAAAACTCAATGTTTTGCGACGTTTTGAAAATGGAGAAAAATCAGCTGATATTGCAAGAACACTTGGACTGGCACAATCGACAGTTAAATCAATAAGAAACCGCGATGGAATGAAAATTAAAGAAGCCTCCAAATCTGCTACATCTGCCGATTTAAAAACGATGACGAGAATGAGAAATGCTGCCATGCTAAAAATGGAGGCATTGCTTTTAATTTGGATTGAGCAACAAATGTCAGAAAAAATTCCACGAAACAAGATGATTATCCAAGAGAAAGCTTTTGGATTTATTGTATGAAGACATCCAAAGGGAAGCTGTGCTGCATTTTGTTGATAATGCGGATAATAAGTGTGCAACTTTTGCAGCTAGTCATGGTTAGTTTGAGAGATTCAAATGCCAAGCAAACCTTCACAATGTCAAATTAAAAATAAAGCGCTGCTGCAGAACGTTACCCAACAGAATTTCAAGCTATAATCCGAGGAGGTTATTCACCAAAACCAGTTTTTAACGTTGATGAGACCGGCATGTTTTGGAAAAAACTACCAAGCATAAGCTATATTTCGATAAAAGAAAGATCCACATTGGAACCTAAAGCTAGTAAGGAGAGGCTTACTCTTCTTCTCGGGGGAAATGCAGAAGGAGATTTCAAACTTCAACCATTTCTAATCTACCAGTCTTAGATTCCCAGAGCAATGAAAAGCTGCAATAAGAAGCATCTGCCTGTACACTGGCGTTCTTACAAAAAGGCTTGGATGACTGCGACATTATTTAAAGATTGGGTGACGGCTTGTGCTATTCCAGAAATCAAAACTTATTGTACAAAAAAAAAATTGGATTTTAAAGCATTGGTGCTTGTAGACAATCATCCCTGTCACCCAACTTATATTAATAATCTATCGGATAAAGTTAAATTTATATTTCTGCCTCCCAACACCACCTCAGTGATCCAGCCAATGGATCAAAGTGTGATTTTGACATTCAAGCAGCTCCTTAGTGCTATTAACTATAACAAAATGCAAGCAATAAAAAATATTTCAAGTTCTTGGAATGAATTAAGACCGTACTGCATGAATGGGGTTTGGATAAAAATATGGTCTGAACGTGTTGTGTTCATAAGTCGAATACTGTTAAAACGGTCAATGATGCAGCCAGTGTTTGTCAAGATATTGCCAATCTTGCACGAAACTCAAACTTTGATGGCATGGACACCAATGACATCAACGATCTTATCTCATTACATCACGAAATGGAAAATGCTGATTTAATGAATCTTGATCTGGAAATGACAATGGATCGCAACGATACCAAAGATATTCCTGAAAAAGGAATTTTAACAGCAAAACGGATTGGCAAAGCTCTAAGTTTAATTGACGAAGCAATTGAAATTTTTAGAGAAGATGACCCTGACACAAAAAGAAGTTTAAACATTTCTCGGGCTTTAACTGAAAATGTAAGTTCATATAAGGCGATTTATGAAGCGACAAAGAAAGAATCCGTCCAGCAAAAGATAGACAAATATTTTTAACCACAGCCATCAACAAATGGATGTTGAGAATGGTTTAGTATTGGAATTGTTTCACAAATTTACATAATATGTATATATTTATCTGATTCCGAGTAATTAGACGAATTTTATTACATTTATTTATAATTTTATATGGATTATGAATAAATGTATGATATGAAATGCTATTTTTGTTATTATTTGACTATTAAAGTGAATAAAGAACGGTTTTAACAATGCATTAAATGTAATGTGTATGTACAGTAAGCCTCACATTTAACGGACGCGATTACCGGACAAATTATTTATTTTCAAATTTTCGGTTACCGATTACGATGAGATTGAGTATGTTGGATAGAAATGGGATTCTTAAATGATGTTTGCAAAAAATTCTGGAATATGGCCACTGGGACGGAACTCGATCAATTCTTAACTGATAATGATGGGATTGGGTATTCTGGATGGCAATGGGATTATTAAAAGATTTTTGCAAGAAAATCTGGAATATGGCCACCTGGGACGGAACTCGATCAATCCTAACCGATTATGATGGGATTGGGTATGCTAGATGGCAATAAGATTCTTAAAAGATGCAAGAAAATCTGGAATATGGCCACCTGGGACGGAACTCGATCAATCCTAACCGATTATGATGGGATTGGGTATTCTGGATGGCAATGGGATTCTTAAAAGATTTTTGCAAGAAAATCTGGAATATGGCCACCTGGGACGGAACTCCATCAATCCCAACCGATTATGATGGAATTGGGTATGCTGGATGGAAATGGAATTCTTAAATTTTGGGAAAAAATTCTGGAATATGGCCAGAATGTCTTGCAATAATCATTTAAAAATCCCATTTCCATCCAGCATACCCAAGCCCATCATAATCGGTTAAGAATTGATCGAGTTCCGTCCCTAGTGGCCATATTTCAGAATTTTTTTTTCCAAAAAACATTTAAGTTCCCATTTCCATCCAACATACCCAATGCAACATATTCGGGTAAGAAATGCCTGAGTTCCGTCCCAGATTAAATTCTGTTTTTCTGTATTTAAATTCGAAATGCAATGTTTCAATTTGCGACGTTTCAGTTTGCGACGTTTCGGTTTGCGACGTTTTAATTAGCGTCGCATATTTATGAAACGTATTATCGACGCAAATTTGAAGCTTTAGTGTAGTTGAACGACTAACGAGAACGAAGCAGTACAATACATGGACAAGTTAATATGAACTTTTCAAAAATTATTTATTCTGCGGTAATTTGATTAAAAAAACATATTTTTCTATTATATAGGACCTAGAAGTGTCTCTATATAAACGCTAATTACAGACGCGGATTATATCATTTTCCCGGAAAATTTAGAAAACCCGTACTTGTGATTCCGAGAAGAAATACCCATTTTCTCGTCACAAAATTCATTATATCCCTTTTTCAAGCGAAATTAGAACGCAAATCAAGGAATCTTGATAATTAAATAATTTTAGGCTCACAATGGGTTAACCAAAGGCCTCATTAACAAAATTTAGGCTCCACGCGTTTTTGACCAGATTTTAGGTTCAATTTTCGTTTTGGGTTTTGCTGGATTTAGATTAAATGACCTGAAGTCTGGTCAAAAATGGGTGGAGCCCAAGTTTTTTTAATGGGGCATTTGGTTAGCCCATATTGAGCCTAAAATGTTTTGTTTATTAGTAGATCTTGTGCTACCTGTTAGCTTTGAAATGAAAAATCCTTTTGCATTTTCTAGATCGACCAGAATAAAAAAAATTAAATAGGGCATTTAATCAGCCTAAAATTAACCTTTAATTTTTCAATTGTTTTTAAATCAGTTTTTGATATGGGTCCTGCTAACTTTTTCTAAAGCTAGCAGAACCCACGTTTTAGTTGGAAGGGACGGAGCCCAAATTTTCTAATGGGGCATTTAGTCTATAATTATCCATACTATATTGTAATGTTCTGCTGAATGGGTTCTGCAATACTCAAATACCCAACAAAATCTATACATAAATAAAATAAGGCGCTCTGCCATAATATAAATGACTAAAGTTTAATTTGATTAATTTATAGATTTCAAGTATAATATTTATGTGTAAGGAGAAATGTTCATTAGTATTGACGACAAATTATAGTTTCTTATAAGCCACACCTTTATCTACATAGCCTGTAGTTTATTATATGGTATATACCCATCACTCTACATAAGCTTTATACCTCTTTTTCATGCAATACCATGTTGTGTCTTCTTATAGTTAAGGCGATACGTACATAAAGAACTTTGTATTCCAATTAGTCGATTTGCTTTTCTTTATATATTTAATCGAGACATAAATACATGCCAGCATATATAAACCCATTAATTATTAAATTTTCGTCTACCATTAGTTTGTAAAAAAAATAAAATTTAATATTATATATATAATTTCAATTTCTTATTTTCTGTATATTTTCAGGTAAGCGCAAGTTCTATTCTCACCGTGAATAAATGTGTGTATCGTATATGCTACCCTTACGTCTGATTTTCGATAAATTAGGTTTGACATAAAAAAATACAAAATAAGTAAGTTAATTTAATTTAATCGATACCGATATTTAATAAAAATGGTTATTAAAATGACAATAATAATAACATTGATAATTATATTGGATATATTAAATTAATAAATTTTTATTGGATTTTTACTTTGGTATATTGTAAAAATTTATCCTTTTTTTATACAAAAAAAAAATACATGACGACGAGGATAATTTATTAAGGACACTCATTTCGAAATTATACTTTGTATTATACATTATGTATATTAAAATGGTAGGGAGCATGAATTTTATGATTTTTGTATTTTTACATTTGTTTGACTTAATCGGTACAAAATGCCAAGCAGCATAATATGGTTACATACATTGTTGGTGTATATGAAAATTTATGACCATTCGTTAAGGTTGAATTGACAAAATGAATTTTTAATGTTACACAGACACAGAAAATGGTTTTGTTAATGTTTGTCAATTAGAATATAAAATAAAGCAATGACTTTGGGATGATAAGTCTTAAACTGATTACCCGTAGCCAGAAAACCACCAAAACCTTATTGTGCAATTGATATTAAACCCGAAATACCTATACCAACTTGTAATCTATTTTGACAAGCTTTGTATTTTTACATCAAGGTGAGGTTATCAAGATGATGGAAGTTTGGTTTCGAACTAATGAAACATTTTTATTGAATTTTTTGTATTAAAAAATTCGATCGTCTCATCAGACTGCAGTGACCAAACTACAAACATCATCTTGATAACCTCACCTTGATGTAAAAATACCATCTGGCTATCAATCCAGAATAACCCAAAATTTCATATAGAAATCGCATGTATGCGTTAAATACAATAAAATTCGAGGTTACCAAGGTGTTGGCAATTGCGTAGCGAATCATTAAAATTCGCTAAGGCATTGTGATTATACTTTGTATGAAAGTTCAAAGTATTTTCAATATTTTTGTAGTTTGGTCACTGCAGTCTGATGAGACGAATGAATTTTTTAATACAAAAAATTCAATAAAAATGTTTCATTAGTTCGAAACCAAACTTCCATCATCTTGATAACCTCACCTTGATGTAAAAATACCATTTGGCTATCAATCCAGAATAACCCAAAATTTCAAGCTTTGTATTATGTTTAAAAAATTCCACTGCTAAATTTGTTATTTTGCAAATTGGAATTTATTTTAAAACGAAAATTATAAAATTGGACATGAGACTAAATGTTGTACCGTCGAATATAGAAAGCATGTACCTATTTCTAAGATTTACATAAAGTATAATTTTGAGATTCGTTCAAAAATGTTTCTGACGTGTTTCAAACGATATTCCTACCAATTCAGTTACCAATTTTACTATGTTTTACAGATGTTAGAAAGTTCATAATTTTGGTCCAACTTTTAAGTTTTATAACGGGCGAGCTAAATATGTTCTCAAGTTGTGGGCGCGTGTTCTTGAAATCGGGGGATTAATCGTTTTTTCAAAATTGCTTGCAAGTCTACTATGTTATTTATTTTACTACTAAACCAACACACACACAGTCTATCCATTTTTATCCGTTTCAAATCCGGACAACCCAGTTTATATTTAAAACAGTCATATAAATAAGAAAACACTTCTACAAAGACAGTAAGCTGTGAGCAAAGCCAACCATACAAAATAGTGAATCGATTATATTAATTAAACATTTAATTAAAACTGAAGGATTTACTATTTTTTACAAAACTCGAGAAGCATCAAAATAATATAATATTAATTTTATTTGGAGGATTTGAATGACTCCCAGTACGGAATTAATTTAACAATAAACTATGGTATTTTGTCAAATATCATGAATTTTTGGTCCTCTATAAAAGGTGAAAGCCATTGAGGATGAAAGGATTTTGCCGCCTGCATGGTGGTCCTTCAACTTTCTAGTTCCGACAACGTGCTAATATACGAAGATTTTGTTTGATGTCGTACCGTTTTCATATCATTCGTTCTTATGGGGATCTTTGAACGTGACTTAGCCAACTATAACACGTGGCGCAGCCAACCTTAACGGGACCATAAACAGATCGAATAAACATTCTTCCATAAGTAGATAGTATAATCTACAAACATTGGTGGTCAGATCCCTGCGCATTCAAAAACAATTTGTTTCTACTCCAGAGATCAATTCTGGAGAACGGTAATATCTAACCATTTAAGTCCATTGTGTACATAATGAGTTGAACTAGATGGACTACGTGAGGTCTTTGCACCCAGATTTATCCACATATAAAACCATTACGTAATTCAACTCTAATTATACAAGTAAAATTTTTCAAATATACCTTTATTTCTCGGAATCCTCTTTTTACTTCACAAAATTTTTCAATCGGTCAAAATCGGACTTAAAAACCCTTGTTTTATCCCTAATTTCAAAAAATTGTGTATGTATGATTTCTGTAAACTCCATTTTTTATTAATAAAGTCACTTAAACTGGATGTACTGAATATATTAACCCGCTTGCATTGTTGTGCTTATACTCCCCATCAGCCAGAATCGACTAAAAAGCCCATATTTCAACTCAATTTCGAAATATAATTTTTTTTAAATTATGATTATGGGTTGTCTTTGGAAACCCCACCAATTATTAAGGAAATCATTTTAATTGAATCTATACAAAATATACTCCAGAAGGTTCATGATCGTACCTAGAAAACCCTTATTTCAAACTTAATTTTATAAGATTATTTAGGATATATTTCTATGGGTAATACTGGAAATTCCATATAATATTAATAACATCATTTGTTCCTTGACTGAGCCTTCTCCTCATCGGTTAGAATCATCCGTAGAAACCCCTTATTTCAACCCAATTTTCAAAACATAATTTAAAAAAAAAATATTTGGGCTGTTATCCCAACCTTTATTAATGAAATCGCTTAAACTAGATGAACTGTCAATAACAACAAACTTTGATGATTGTACCTAGTCCGCATCGGTCAGAACCACTCGTAAAAACAAACTTATTTAAACACCAATTTTAACGTATGTGAAGCTGGCCCGAAAACCATCCCGAAAAACGCCTTTACAATTTAGGTGTGTTTCTTCGCTAAATTTATTAAAATGCTATTCAGCCCGAAAAATTTAAAAAAATATAGAGAAAATCAAATTCCATCCCGAGAAAATAAAAACAATCCCACGTACACAAAAACAAATTTTAAGTTGAAAATCTATTACAAGAAGAGGTTTACCACACTTTAACTTAAGAAATTTAAAAAACAATTCAATAAAATTAATTAAAATTTTTTCAACAATCTTAATTTTTCGGTTCACAGAAGTTGGCAGATAAAATGGTACATATGTACCTAATAAATGCATTGACCATCAGCATTAAGCACATAAATGCTCATTATGATATAGTGGGGATAAGGGGCCACGCCAGCTGATTTAATAATCGCTTCAATTAGATTAGGTATCGGAATTATCCTCATATGTCGACAAAAATTTCTCCGTTCACAGAGTTTGGCAGATATAACGAAAAAATAAGATTGTTGAAAAAATTTTAATCAATTTTATTGAATTGTTTTTTAAATTTCTTAAGTTAAAGTGTGGTAAACTTCTTCTTGTAATAGATTTTCTACTTAAAATTAGTTTTTGTGTACGTGGGATTGTTTTTATTTTCTCAGGATGGAATTTGATTTTCTCCATATGTTTTTAAATGTTTTTCGGTCTGAATAGCCTTTTAATAAATTTAGCGAAGGAACGCACCTAAATTGTAAAGGCGTTTTTCGGGATGGTTTTCGGGCCAGCTTCACATACGTCTAATTGTAAAAGATAATTTTTTGAGAAATATTCTACTGGTGAGAATTTCAACCAAAAAATTCCAGAAATAACCCATAACACATTAATGGTTTAATAATAACAAGTTTAATTAACAGTTTAATACTAAGAATCGTTCGAATCACATTCAAATCAAATATGAATTGTATACTCTCGTTATCGAATCGAATTCCCAAATAGCCCCTGTTCTTTTTCCAAGGTTCATTCAAAATTTGAATTGTTGTTGTAAAAAATTAATTTAAAAAATGAAAAAAATATCAGCTGAGTTTGAACAAAATAACATTTATCTTTGCGAAAAAGATGCTGTCATAGAACAGTATACGCAATGTAAGAAAAAGGAACAATTTGAGCAAATCAAATGGTAGTAAAGGACGTCCAAAATATTTAAATTATAGGGATTCTTGTGTAATTGAGCGACTTTTAATTGAAAAAAGAGAAACTACAATATCCAACTTATAAATACACCCCACAAAGCTGCTAAGGAGTTGGGTAAGCCTGTTAGTGAGTCGACAGCTAGGCGAGCGTTGCATAAAATAGGTTTCCAAAATTTCATACAAATTGGTCTATTGACGATTGGAAACGTGTCGTTTGGTCCGACGGAATGAAAATAAATCGATATCAGTCATATGGAAAGTGCTACTACTAGAAACGGCCACATCACAAAATAAAGAAACATCATGTTACGGAAACGATGAAGCACGGTGGCGTATCGGATATGGCCTGGGGATGCTTCACCTAGTGGAACGTTGGCCTGTTAATGAGGACCAAGGGCATTATGAGAACGGAAGAATATCTAAATTGTCTTAAAGAAAATCTAATGGAGTTTGTGGGAGAATGTGATTAATCTTATGTTTTATGGACACTTCTGCTCTTAACACTAAACCTACCGACATTTCATGTATACCTAATCCTACCATGGGCGGTCAAATGGCCGCTTTAAAAAAACATGTATTTTAGTAAAGTAGACTAGATATAATATAATTTTTTTTCGGAAATTAAACAATAAAAAAAGTTGTATACATTGTAAAATAGGTTGTTTGTATATTTTAGGAAAAGATAATAAGCCACATGATGATAAAGTAACGTTGCATGCGAGAAATGTTAAACGAAATTTTTAAAACGGAAGAAACCTTTAGCGACACTAGAATATAATTCAAAGGTTGAAAACAAAAGTGGCAATTTATATACTGCTTTAAGAGCTTTATTTTGTTGAGATTGGACCTTACATAACCTAGACTTTGTCGACAGCCCGTAAGCAGCAATGCCATAACTAAGCCGCGAGTGAATGAATGCAAAATAAATATTACGCAGTACTGATGTAGGGATAAAATAAGAAAGTTTGCGCATATAGCCAACCATAAAGGGGCTATTTTCTGGCAAATATGATCAATATGGTTTTCCCAATTTAATTTTGGATCAAATATCAAACCTAGATATTTGTAACTGACAATTGTTTCAATATTTATGTTGGATATACTTAAATTAAAAGTGGTATTAACAGTTTTATGTCCCGATTTAAATAACATAAATTTTGTCTTCCTTAAATTTATGGATAGCATATTGCAATTGAAATATTCATTTAGAACCAACAAATCAGCTTGTACCATTGCGGGAATATCCTCACATTTAATAACATTATAAAAAAGTTATGTGTCATCAGCAAATAGTCGAATTTTACCATACAATTTCAATTTACAAATGTCATTTATAAAAATTAGGAACAGTGTTGGACCCAGAACACTATCTTGCGGTACTCCAGAAGAGATTGGTTGAAGAGTACTAGAATGTCCATTAATGGAAACGTATTGCAATCGATTGACCAGATAACTCTTCAATAAATTAAATGGAGTTCCTCTAAACCCATATTGATACAGCTTCTCAAGTAGGATAGCATGGTCAATACAATCGAACGCCTTACGTAAATCAAGAAACAAAACACCCATATACGATGAATTATTTAATGCAAGATTTATCATATCAACCGTTTCAATCAACGCTAGTTCAGGACCAACACCACTACGAAAACCATATTGATGTCTATAAAAAAATTATGTTCTTTCAAAAAATTGTTTATACGATTATTTAAAACTTTCTCCAGTAATTTATCGAAAACGGATAATATTGAAATTGGACGGTAGTTACGAACATCTAGCTTGTCATCACTTTTAAAGACAGGCACTACTTTAGCCACTTTCAAGCATTCAGGATAAATGCCACTGCATATAACTTTATTGAATAGATCTGAGAGAAGATACTTAAATTGATGAATATTTGTCTTAAGAACTGCAGCCGAAATATTATCTGGTCTAGATCCTTTACATGATTCAAGTTCATTGATTAAATTGATTATCTCAGTAGGAGTTGAAGGTTGAAAGAAGATGGAACTAGATATACTGTGAACCGAATTAAATTTATAAAAATTTCTATCACTATTAAGCGAATTAGCCAATAAAGAACTACACTCAGCAAAATATTGGTTAAATTTAGCAGCAACTTTATGAACATCATAAATCACAAGATAATCATCATGGATTACTATGTCATTAGTAGTATTACTTTTGCCAAACAACGAATTTACATTTTTTCAAAACCAGGTCGTAATCAATCCACGAACAGTTGATAGATACCCTGCAATGCATGTACCCGCCTTAAGGCGGACTTTACATTATCAAGAATTGCGCAAACGCATCTAATTTTTTCTTTATATTTTAAATTTGTTATTCTCTTTTATACTTCTCTCATCACAATAGTATAGTGTTTGTTGTTATAGTATGTACATTCGGACCAAAAATAACAGTTAAATTCAGCGTTTTGATTGAAAGAGAAGTTTTATTGTTTTATTTTAGTTCGCATATTTTAATTAATTATAAAACATATTTTCTGCAATTGTATAACACTAAAAAATTATTGGTAAGTTATTTTGTCTTTATTATCTCCGTTTTTGGTGTTGGTATAATACAAATTATTATGGGGCACCGTAGCGATTGCATTTTGTCATACCTGTCTATTGGCGGACTTGTGCATTACAACAAAATAAAATAAAAAAATTGTCAACTATTCTGAATAAATGTTTACTGAAATTTCGGGTAAAAAATGAAATATATTGTGTTGTCTGTTTATAAATATGTGTGTAAACAAAACTCCTCGCTATGTTTCATTCAATACATCTGTATTTTATTTAGATATGGCCTCTCGACAAGTGTATAATGTTTCTGAAATGACCGATGCGGAAATCGAAGAACTTATGAATTCAATACAATCTGATGTAGAAACAAGTGACGATGAGGATGACTTTAATTTGAACGATGATCAAATTTCATCCATACATACTGTGGTTACAAAAGATGGTGTAATTGAAAATTCATCAACCGATGTGGTAAGCAGTGAAATTACTGAGGTCACTATAGGTACATTGAGAGATGCCCACGAACAATCTGAAAATGAGCCATCAACACTTGCTCAAAGTAAACATACAAGTCGAACCAGTAAAAAATATAGTCGGAGAAAGCGTATCCGATCACCAGAATTGGTAGAAGAACCAAACGGACCAATTATTTCCACAGCATCTAAATTTTCTGGAGATGTACTGAAAATAAAAAATGACAGTCGTGAATTCCAATCTATAATTTGGAAAAAACAATACTTAACGTTGCATATTAACGATATAGTATTTCGAGGCGACAAATAATTACCTCCAAAGTTGAAAGAACTTAAAACCCTATATGGTTGCTTCAAATATTTTGTGAATGATGATCTTGTTAAGCACATTATAGAACAATCAAATGTATATGCCTGCCAAAAGAATATTGGGACCAAATTTAAAGTCGAATCCAACGACATACGGAAATTTATAGGGGTCTTAGTCTTTATGTCTGTGTATCGCTACCCCAATACAAGATCATTCTGGGGAAGACACTCATTTGAAGCGATCCGACAAGTGATGCTTGTACTTAGGTTTGAAGAAATTCATCGATATCTTCACTTCAACGATAATTCTCTTGCAGTCGATAAAGATCATCCAGATTTTGATAGGTTGTTCAAGGTTCGACCACTAACAGTACACTTTAACGAAATTTTCTGTTCAGTGCCAATGCTACCTAGACTTTGCGAAGATGAGCAAATGTGCACAACTAAAATGGTAGGGACTGTGTTGCGTCAATATATGCCGAACAAGCCACACAAATGGGGTTCTCGCTTTGCGATTCCAGTGGCTTTTCGTACGCATTCGAAATTTATTGCGGTGCTGGGGATAATAAAACTCCCGAAGGCGCACCTGATCTTAGGGCATCGTCGAACGTAGTTGTTCGCCTTTCAAAAAATATACCGAATTTCGTTAACCATATACTATATTTCAATAATTTTTACACGTCCATGGGCCTGTTAACATACCTACGTAGCAGAGGGATATTTAGCTTAAGAACTGTCCGTTCAAATCGTGTGCCAAATTGTAAGCTGTCGAGTGATGCGGTCTTAAGTGGGGAGAAAGTTGAACGTGGATACTCTGAGGAGTATGTGGGCAATGCTTATGGAGTCGACATCTTGTCAGTTTTATGGAAAGATACAAAAACAGTACGGCTTCTGTCGACGTATGTTGGCACGAAACCATTTGTTTCCAGCGAAGACACCTTGCAACCACAGAAAGCTGCCAGATGGGATAAAGAAGAAAGAAAGCAGTATGAAATCGATTGTCCATACATAATAAAAGAGTACAACCGGCATATGGGGGATGTCGATCTAATGGATGGATTATTAGGCCGTTACCATATACGGATGAAAACCCGAAAATGGTCGAACCGTATATTTTATCATCTTATTGACGTAGCAGTTGTGAATGCTTATATTTTGTACCACAGAATAAATCCAAATTAAGAAAAAATTGAGCTTCCAGCATTTCGGACTAAAGTGGCTGAATCACTCTGTTCCAGCGGAATGACGGCAGAGAAGAGAAACGTTGGGCGACCATCTAATTCATCTCAAACACCTTCTCCAAAACCAGCCAAGAAAGCGTATCTCCCCACTGTAGATGTCCGTTACGATCAAGTAGGTCATTGGTGTATTTTTCGTGACCGATCAGGTAAACGGCAATGCAAGTTTCCAAAATGTAATTCAGAAACACAAGCATTTTGCGTGAAATGCAATATTAGTTTATGTAACTCACCGAATAAAACATGTTTTTATGAGTTCCACAATAAATAAATAAAAATATGATTAATCACAATTTGAATCGCTAATCGTCCTATATTTGTTTTGCAATGAATTCTGTTCCTATATTTATTTTGCAATGTCTTGTGAATAAAAGATATTAATTTGAAAATTTTGTTTTATTTCGTCGAACTGCATTACCCCGCCTAAAGGCGGACTTTGAAATTTTACATGTGGCTGAATGGATTGGCCTCAAAAATAATTTTTCACTTTAAATTTGTCCTATTCAACACAATTTCAACCTAGTATGAATTTACCACCTCGTAAAAAAATTCATGCATTAGAGGGTTAAGTTTAGCATCTAAATATACAACTTTAGTATATTTGTTTAGTAGCTGCTTGTACTTGTCAATCAATTGTAGAATTACTATATTTGGTTCAACATTGTAGATCTGAATTTCAGATAAGTATGCTGCAAATAATTCATTTATTTTGCTATAATTTATTATGTGCTTTTCCAGTTTTTTAACAAGAAACTTATCTCTGTACTTAAATTTCGAAAAAAATATGTTATGATCGCTGATGTTCGCATAAATGGTTAGATTAGTAATAGATACAGTATTGTGCGAATTAATGCGAACACAGGAAATTATTGAGACAAATTATTTATTATTTTTTTTTTTATTGAAATGAATATTAATAATATATGTGTCCATCTTTGGCCTTAATGACATCTTACACACGGTTAGGCATTGCATTAATTAAATTTTGACAATTTACTGTTATTTGTGGATCCGGGAACCAAACCTCGATAACAGTTTCCACCCCCTTTTTTTTACTGTTGTACAGTCTTGTTTCCGACTCTAACCTTACATATGGTCCATGAATTATCTATCAGATTACATATGGAGAGAGTGAACATGCTAATTGACCAACTCAGGACTAGAGAAAAGTTTTGTTCTCGGACGAAACGCGTTTTGTCGTGCAGGGACAGCGTTCACGGTCTGTACGAAAGTGTGCGGGGGAAAAATTGACAGCGAAATATTTCGAACAAACAATCAAAAATCCACCAAAAAGATGTTTTGGGTTTTTTTTAATGCAATGCCTAACTGTGTGTAAGATGTCATTAAGGCACATATATTATTAAGGTATTACATATATTATTAATATTCATTTCAATAAAAAAAATTAATAATAAATAATTTGTCTCAATAATTTCCTGTGTTCGCATTAATTCACACAATACTGTACTATCTGAGTAAATGTGCTGGCTACGTGATCAACGATATTACCACTAGAACTGCGAGTTTCAATAGAATTTGATAGCACTAAATCTAAATTACTTAATAAGTGCAAATAATTTTTCGTAGTGTTGTTATTTTTATTTATTTGTATATTAATATCACCGACTAGTATCATATCGGATTTATTACTATTTCCACCCAGTAAAATATCAATCCTATCAAAAAATTGAGTGATGTCAGAACTCGGCGGTCGATATACAGCGCATATTTTGGTATTAAAATTGTTTAATCCTAATAGAATGAATTGAAAATCATACGAACTATCGTCAATGCATACACCAGAATACTTTATGTCGGATCTAATAAACATTGCTACACCGCCACCCAATCTATCATCCCTACAACTAAAAATACTCGAGTAATTGTTAATATTGAAAAACTGCTTGTCAAATGACTTTATCCATGTTTCAGTTATTACTATAATATGAATGTCGCAAGATAAGACATCTAAAATTTCCAGAAAACTGTCGATTTTTTTTAAATCATTCATACTACGAATGCTAAACTGAATAATATTCAGGAGTTTTGCTTTAGAATTACTCGTAGTCGATACTGTAGCTTGATTAACATAGTCGTCAATACTTTAAAAAAATACTGGTTAAATATATTCTTATTAGAAACATTTACTTTACCTCCATTCATCGCGGTGACTATAACAAAAGATAAATAATTCGAGACAACAAGTAGCTCGATCTACATTATTTATATTATAAGTACTAAATTTAATTTTCGGTCGCGCCTTGATAATTGAAGACACAAACTCGCACACAATTGAATTTTTATACCTATTATTAATAGGTATAAAATTGATTATTAACTGAGCGGATTGCACAATTTTTGTTTTTTCTGATTTCTAATATTGTCATTACGAACATCACTCAAGTTTAATGGAATTTTACTTTCTCTTTGTTGGCACCTGTGTAGCCAACAAAGAGAAAGTAAAATTTCATTAAACTTGACAACTCAAATGTAAACAAATAAAACATGAAATTCTTAATTTTGGTTACTATTAACATGATCCCAAAATAGAGAAAATAAAAAATAGTAATATTTTGGCGAAAAAAGACTAGAACTATAGTAATAGAACTAAATAGAGATAGATAGAACTAAATTAGATATCAGAAGGATATAAGCAAACAATTTATTAAGAAATAAACCATAGAAAATGAAACTAATGACAAAAAATTTAGCTTTAATGTAGTTGCTCGAAATTGTTGTTCTGTTGTGATAATGTAGTACTGGATTATCCATGTATACGTTGAAGATAACTAATGTCGTTGAGTGAATCAATTCGGTATATCTTGGAATCACTTTGCTGGCGGAGTAAAATATTGTTATCCTGAACCCATAGGTAACGAAAATTATGTTTTAGTTTAAATTTTTTTGCCTCTCCATACAATTAGGACTTTAGTGATGACAAGTGATGAGTAATAACGATCTTTTGGTTGGGATTACAATTCGCTGATGTTAGTTCAAGCTCAGACAAGCACATATTTTTGTTGTTTTTACGAAATGTATTGATGATTGCATCTTTTGATTGCTTGTTGGCCAGTCTAACAAGGACGCGTACATTAGAACTATCACTCGCACTGTTATATTTAATAGTTTTGATTGAAAGCACGTCTGTCATTTGCGCCGGAACCTAAAGCAGCATCATCAGGTAAGCCAAATATAACGAGGTCATTTTTTATGGTTTCACGGTTTTTTATGTCCAACAAAGCTTCAAATTTCTGCACTTTCTGCTCGTTTGCCATCAGTTTGGATTCCAAATTTTGTAGCTGGATTTTTAGCGACTTATTCTCTTTTGTCACAACATCAATTTTATTGCTCAGCTCTTCCATAAGTTGAGATGTGAAATGTTGAGAAGCTTCAATATTTATCAGACGACCTTTAAGCTCTATCAATAACCGTTTAACATCAGGGAGACTGGCAGTGGTTTGGTTATCGCTAGTAGTACCCTCAGAAGTTGATTTTTCTCTTTCGATATTGCAAGTATCGTAATTCCAGGTTTCTTTGCCATCAAGCACTCGTTTCAATCCATTATCCGAAACTTTTGCACATTTAGAATGCATAATAATATTACAAACTGCACAATTTACGCGATTTCGATTGCTTGTGATGTTTCCATTACATTTGGCGCAATTAGGCATTTTGAAAATACACGTCATTTATTTCTTTTTATATTTAAAATGTTATTAATTTATAATTTATAATATTATTAAATTAATTTCAATTTTATAATTATTTTTTATTTATATGTCACAGTTTAATATGTATATATGCTATTTATTTATAAATTCTTTAATAATTATTCAGAATACTTATAATAGGTCTATGTTGTTTGACAAATGAAATACGAATGGTTGGCTGGCATGGTTGTATTTGGTGAAATCGATATCTCGTTATTAAGACATTTCCCAATCACAATTATTTTTTGCCATTGGTAGTCCGGAATTTCACAAGAACCTCTACGTCGATGGCATTACGAAGTGATTATGATATGAACGAAACAATCGAACTAATTGAAGGTAGAAATTTTCGAATATACATATTTCGAAAACTTGCTTTGAATTTCAGCTTTAAAATTATTTTGTATATACAAGTATTCGCTTGATGTGCTAATATTCTTGATAATCCAAATTTTTATCCATCTTCAGAGAATCTTTCTTACTATGCTGTCGTGCGGTAGCCTGTAATTCAATAAAGCAAATTTCCATATGGAGCTTTTCTATCTACAGCGAAAAAAACCATTATAGTTTTATGACCTCTCCAAACACTCATTAAATTGTGTTCGTATATATCGCCATTAAAATAATATCCATTCTTGTTAAGATAGCAAAAAATAAAAATATTAAATTGTATACTGCATAAGAACCATTAAATTTTTAAGTAGCTTTCTAATCTTATATTATTGAGTTCTTATATTTTTTTTTGTTAAGCATAATAGAGAGATATTCCGTTTCAACCAATTATACAACTCTTAAATATTTTCAAATACATCCAGAAAAAAAAAAAATTAAAACTTTATTAAATTAATTATCAATTCAAAGTTAAAAGCAAAAATTCTTCAATTAGTATTTTCTGTGCATGTTGAAAACATACATATGTGTATGTATAGTATGTATATGATAAACATGAATAAAAATTAAAAAAGAAAACTTTTTGTTTTCGATCGAAAGCACAGCATAAAATTGCTGGTAGTAGAACTGAAATGCTTGGTTCAAAAATGCATTGCATATGCTTCTTAAATTACTAGAAAAACCGTATATGTTTTTATGCAAATATGTAAGTATATGAGAGAAATGAAAATCATATTACAGCCACACCAATGCTCAATTAATTATGCTTATTTATCATATATGTTGTACATTTTTACTATATGCTTATGTTGTCTCTTCTTTTCTTGAGTTATGCTGCGCATCGTTTTTCCAGTAACTAAATTTATATTTTATTCTATTATTATTTATACATGGAAAGTAGTTTACAATATTGACAACAACAACTATATCGTGTATGTACTAAACGTGTAATGTTGATAATATACGTGTATGAAACTGGGAAAAACGATTGCTTAGTTTTGCCTCCCACTCCCAATTTAAAATGCATTTGGAGAAAATTGAGACTGCAAATTTATTTAAATGAAATCATTCAAAAAGAAATAAAAAATAGTTTGTTCCTTCTAAACTATTTTTCATTATGTAAAATATACATGGTGACACCAAATAAAAAACCAGTTATCTTATTCCTCATTGATTTACAAATCATGTAGTAATTTATTTTTCATAATTTGTGTACTCGTTGTAGCCCTTTGGCTAGTCCCCTTTACATTTAAATTATATTTTTAGTCGGTCCAGATTGGATCTAGTAGATCATATGGTTTCTTCCTTTGCAGCCGTCATGCTGCCGTTTACAGACTGACGAAATCCATCGTCAGATATCCATGGAGGTTCTCATTTCTTGCCTTCAGCCCTAGAGCTGAATGTAGTTGTAAAATTTCTTCGTAAGAGCCTTGCACAAGGAATTTAATGAGCGTTCAGTTCTACTGGGATCAGTTAGCCTCCTTTCTGTTGGTAAAGTTTAAATGAATAGATTTTGTTTCATATTCGCTCTTTGCAACTTGCTTGTGAATTCTTCTATACAATTCGCGACTGCTAAGATGGTCGTTTTCAAGGTGACAGGTCCAAAAACTATAAGGACGCTACCTTGTGATACTTCCGCTGATATTTTCTTTATTTCTGACTATTCGCCATCTAATTTAACAAGGAAGTGTCTGTTAGATATGTACAATTTTAGAATTTCATAAAATTACTTTGGTAAGTCCCTTTGTAATTTATATTTTAAACCTTAATGCCATACTCTGTGAAAGACCTGTACTACATTCAAGATACTATGCAATGTTCACTATTGTTGAATGGTTTTATCTGAAGCCAAATTGATGTGGAGATAAGATTCCTTTCTTTTATTATTGGTTAGTGCCTATTTAGGAGTAGTTTCTCAAATATGTTTGAAATTATTCGAAATCGGCCTTTGATTTGTAACGAGTTTAACTTTGGACACTGCGTTAATTATTTGGAGTACTTAACGTCCTGTAGCTAAGTCCTATCCTGAAGATTTCTTTGCATTCAGGTTAAGATGGATTTCGTCTTTTAATTTTTGTAATGTAACAGGAAATATATTATAAAAGGTGTTCAAATTTAAGATATCTTTTAAACATTCCGTCATTTATATTTTTCATTATATGTTATTTGACAGATGACAAGTACAAACATTCCGGTTAGTTAAAATGGAGAGATGTACGATTGAGTAACCTGTTTTAATTATTAAAATTAATTTTAAATATATGATGAAATTTATTCAGATGTTAGAAAAATTTTTTGTTCAAAATACGTTTGAGAAAATGAATGGTTTTGGTGATCGACGAGAATTTTTCGTTTGTTTTCTGCTTTTGGTAATTTTAAATACTATCTTTCGTTTTGTATACTTATTTACTAGTAGTCATATATTATATTTTACATGGATATTAGTATGTATTGGAGGTGTTTGGCGCCCGGGAAATGCATTTCAATAATCACCGAAAATGTGGTTTTGCGATATATAACATGTTATATATAGCATTCTGATATAGCATGTTATCCGTATATGCGTTTAGCTGTGTCCTATGTATGGGTGTGCGAAGGAACATAGGATAATATAACACTGTGCTTAAATTTCAAACTTTTTTTGCGTGACAAGCTGGGCACCCGGGGGGTAAACCTAATTCGACTATGCTGAATTCATTGGTGCTAGTCTTATTTCAAAGTTAGTCCCCATTTTTGAGATATCGCTTTCGACATATTTTGCCTCTGAGACAAATATTTGTCAAAATATACACTCATATTCACGTTGATAGCTCCTGAACCATTAAGATTTTCGTTATGCTTTCTTCAGCAAAGTTGTTGCGCAAGCCAAGATCAACAACTTTGCTGAACATATCAAGACCGAAAAACGACATCTACAATCACATTTTTGTGTTATTTTATTTTTTTGCGTTTCAAAAAATAAAATAACACAAAAATGTGATTGTAGATGTCGTTTTTCGGCCTTGATATGTTCAGCAAAGTTGTTGGTCTTGGCTTGCGCAACAACTTTGCTGAAGAAAGCATAACGAAAATCTTAATGGTTCAGGAGCTATCAACGTGAATATGAGTGTATATTTTGACAAATATTTGTCTCAGAGGCAAAATATGTCGAAAGCGATATCTCAAAAATGGGGACTAACTTTGAAATGGGACTAGCACCAATGAATTCAGCATAGTCGAATTAGGTTTACCCCCCGGGTGCCCAGCTTGTCAAATTTTTCAACTAGCACAGTGTAATTATTATTTATTTTACATCATTGTTACATAATTATATATTTGTTGTATACAAATTTACGTTTTGTGCTTGTGTGTGCAGATGTTTTACAATACGCGTGTGTAATTCCGTGAGCTGGATTTTTTGTTGTTTTAATCAGCCAAGCGTCACACGATTTCAGCTTCTGGTTTCAAATTAAGTCGTGATGGATTTTGTTGTTGGTTTCTAATTTTTAAAATTTAATGTCGCAGTAAAAACGGATTTTGTGGGTAAAAGGGGAAAGAAAGGAAGGTGAAGGCGGTCTTACGAAACCGTGTGTAGCATGGCTCAATGGAAAATTAACGCATGCTTTTCGACTGCGAACGCTATTATATCTTGTCTGTATAATGTTAATTGTTTATCGGTTCATGATGGTAATGTTTTATAGTGTTTCGCATGGTATTGCTGATGTTCATAACCTTGCATGTAGCATTTTGTTTGCATATGAATGTTTTACTTGCCAGGAACAGGGACTTATGATTTTGAAAATGTTTTTTTTTTTTTTTTTTTTCGTAGTTTTAACGTTTTATGTGAATTTGTTTAGTTTCTTCGGCTTGTTATGTGAATCTTGCTTGGGTGATGATGAGATTGCGATGGGCATCTCTATTTCTTATATTTATATTTTTAGCGATTTGGCAGGGGGTAGACTTCTTCTCTATAATGTGGAGAGTTGAGGGGGGGGGGGGGGTTAACTAGTGATGCAATATGTGTGATCAATTTACAAAGTGGCGGCGGGAATATGGTATAGTTGTTAATTATTGCTAAATGTTGTGGATGTTTTTGTTAAAGTTTATCGTCAATTTAGCTGGGCGGAATTAGAATTTTAGAGTAAGATAATTACTTTAAATTTATGAAAAATTTCCACTAATTAAAAAGAGTCATCTATTATTTAACTCATTAACTATAATTTTATATAATAAAAGAATCTGGAGGTTCAGATATAGATGGAAGTGGGAGCTGAGTCTTTTAAGCCACATAACAAATAAGGCTATTTACCTTGGTTTAGAATAATATTTAATCATTGTTAATACTAATGAAATTTTAAAATAATTATAGTTTAGATTAATCACATTACAGTTCATATACAATATTTATAATAAACATTATTATACAAATAAAATGGAAGTCAGCTAATTTAATCTTATTCTTAATCTCTATTATCTAATACGAATGTTGAATAATTATATTATTAGTATTCCAGGTTGTGTACTATATCTACAAATCTCGTCACATTTAATTTCTTATTATTTATTAACATTAAAAATAAGGTTAATGGTTATTGATCCAATCTTTTTAACCATTCAGAATTAGTTACACGATAGATATGCAGTTTTGATTAAAAATTAGATTCAGGTTTCAGAAGCAGTCAAAAACTTTTAATGTACAGTTTTGTAGTTTAGAGACCTCTGTTTTTCCAGTGGCCCGGCTCCTTTCGTTTTAATAAGATTTAATTATTAGTATTGTATCCAGTGAGTGGTATTTAATAGTGGGTGGTAATAATTATTAATTTAAATTTTTTATTATTTTAGATCTTTCTTTTAGATTTTATTAAAAATAGGTATATTAATGAAAATTCATGAAGATAAGTTTGCAGATGTGGGTGCAATTAAATAACAACTTTTAATTTTCAGATGACCAGTAGTTTTCTAGTTACATTGTTAATAATTATTTCGTAGTTAGAATTGTGTCGCCATTGTGCTACTAACTATCGACTACTAAGGTGTCTGTAACCGGGTCGGGTCTCTCATTACTAATTTAACCATTCCTATCGCTCGATTTTGTTATGTGTAATAAAGGTGTACGGTGGGACCCGGCCATATCCGGGATTACTTGACTACGGGCTTGGCCGTACATCTCAATCAAAATCAATCAAAATCAAAAAATCAAAATACGGTTGAGAAAATGAACCGAATAACCGTGGTATTAATATTGTCATTGATAAATTTGAAGACACTGGTTCAGTTCAAAATCAGAAAAGCAGAATTTATCTTCGTATAGTGGTCGTTGAAGTGAAAATATTGCAGCTGTTAGCACAAGTGTTGCTGAAACACACGAATTAAAGCCAAATGCCCATGCATTACTTACATGCAATTCGTTAATTGGGCCATAGAAAAGAAGAAAAAAATGAGAATTTTTACCAGGAAATTATCTTGATCGATAAAGCTCCTTTTGAAATTGATGGCTATGTCAACAAACATAACTGCCCCATTTGGGCGAAGGAAAATCCTAGAGAATTGTTTGAAAAGACAATGAAACCAAAAAAAAGGTTGGTGGTGTGGTTTCGTAGTTGGTCCTTATTTTTACGAAAATCAAAATGGCAATGCAATTACTGTGAATGGAGCTCGATATCGAGAGTTGATTAGAAACTTGTTGGCGTCAATTGGAAGATATTTATGTGCAGTATATGTGTTTGCAGATATGGCGTGGAGTAGAAGGTTGCACATATGTATCCGCAAAAGTAGAAATTTATCCAGCAATTGTCTTCATTCTATCAAGCGCGATTGAAAATAACAACAAAGTTGACTACTATAGTCATGTTCCTCGATGTTTCCTCGTTGATCGCCAAAAGAGACCGTAAAATTGAAGTTAATTGATTATTTTTGTCAAACCGAGCAATATAGAGCACAACTAGCAAAATGCAGCGAATTCAAAATGTTGCACAATTGTTGATTTACTACTCATTCACAATTATTAAACTAGTACAAATTGATCAACATTTTTGTTTTGATTGACATTGACAAGAAATGTCAGAAAGTTTACGTACTATTGAAATGGATACAAAATAAAGATAAGTGGATGCCAGGTACTCGATAAGCTTCGTGCAGTGGTGACAAAAGCTATTAAAATTTGGCAGCATATCCAGTGAGCAGTGAGGAAAATATTCTAATACTGGATGACCCAAATGACAGGGCAGCTGCTGAAGTTCAAACGAAAGTTTTCAGTATGGAAACACTCTCAGATTAAACTTCTGAAATCATTTCAAATCTTAAAAAAACAAAATATAAATTTAATGAAAGTATGTAATGAGAATAAAAGTAGAATTTATTATTCCACAAAAAAAATTAATTGGAGAGGGGTTACAGCTGAGCTAATTTCAACAGGAGTGAAGCTCATTCTAACATTTTACTGTTAACCGATATTTTCTTCTGGTGGTGTTAGTGGAGAACGGGGTCTGTGTTTAGTGACACACGTTCCCCTTAATTTTTTTATAAACCACAAGATTCCTATAGGAACCGCACGGCAAAATAAAAGTGGATGATCGGATAATGGTGAATATGATGAACATTCTGGCGATGAAAATGGAAAATAACTTTTTCGTTATATTTCAATATCAATTATCAATATGTTTATCTAATTTTGTTGTTTGTTGTATGGTTAGTAAGTTCAATTTATTATCAGCTTTAGTTTTATTCTAGACAAATGCACTAAATTCAGATAAGTTGTTGGTATCAAGCATTAGATGAATTGAATTGTGAGAAAATTTGTTGACATTTTGTTGGGCTGTACCTTTAGTAATTATGTCAACATCAAAGTCTCTGAGCACGCAAGCGGGCTCAATTTCTTTGATACCTGGTTGGTAGTGTGAAGTACAGGAAGAATTGTACACTCTGTGCGTGGGCCACTATAAAGTTCGCATTTTATCAATTACAAAGAACCAGAAAAAAATTATAATAAATGCTCTTTTCTCCAATAATAAAGTTTTAATGAAGAACTGTCCACTTCGTCGTCACAAATTCTTCGAAGTGTATCTTGGTGAGCTGGTTAAAAGGACTTAATTGAATGGCGGCTTGTGCACAAAGAGAATTTTGCTAATGCCACTTGATTTGTTCTCCCTATATGGTTTGCTTGGTATGTAGCTTGGTCTTTTATACGTTTTGTCTTGGCATTTAACTATGGTAACTCTAATAAAATCCTCCTTACGAGCGTTAGACTTAAAGCCGTCCCACTTCCGTTGTGTGGCCAGTAGCTGATCATCCTTAATTATAACGAAATCATTTACTATCAAGTTTAGTTTGGCTTTCGTTCATTTGGTTTGCTGCTGCAGTTGGTGAATGTATTCGATGGCCCAGCGCTTTCAAAAGTGTTATACTAATTGTTCAGTCATAAGCCATTTTTTTTAATTCCTCGTTTTCATTGTCCGCACACTGTGGCACCTTAAGTGAATCGCCAATTAAAACGTGCCCTGGGTTACTGCTAAGCTAAAGGCGTCATATGTGAATGGTTTTAAATGCCATAAATAAATCGTTTAAGGTCAAATTTGATTGATTTGGTCTTGCCTTCCAGATTCCCCCGAAATGGAAAGTGTAAGGTGAGATGAATTGGTAGTTAGCACGATCAAATGCTAATATAAACCATGTTTTATTATTCGAGCACTATCCAGCACTAATTGGGAAATTTCTACTGAAACTGCAGCTATTATTCAACTTTGTCGCTACTAATAAAAAAAAATGTTAAAACGCTACTAATCAATTGTTCATAACTATGGATGAGGCCGGCATATTCGATTCCATTTTTAGTAAAATGCTCCAACAGGTTGTACTGTATAGCAGCTGGTAATTTTCCCATTAATTGCTTCGCCACGTGTTGTTCGTGGTGGAAGCATTTTAATTATTATTGAATAACGTTACGTACTGCTCGTCTGCCAACAATAATCCAGTGTTTGTTCCTTAAATATCCAAAGGCCAATTAAATGACACTAAGCAAAATAGTATGATATGCACCTTCAATGATTCGCACCACTATTATGTTGTGCTTGTCCAAGATTATTGGACTTCAGATGGCAAAGGTAATATTTGAAGTTTGTAGCCGGCCATTCACTCTTAGTATTCTATTATTGTCTGGATACCGGATTCGATGTTGTGACTTTGCTTTTTTTGTCTATTTGCCTTGAGGATTTAAGGCAATTAATTTCGTTATAATTTTTTTTTTTGCTCGATGATGTTGATAATTGTAGTTTTTGCATCTTGAACTTCTCTCTTCGACCTAATTCCTGGCTTGCTGGCTATAAGCGTTTTATGTCAGATGAGTCGCGCACAATATGCGTTATTTTCCAAATACGCTAATCAAAATGATTATTGGTTTTTATTGTAATTCCTCCAGCTGTACGTCATGAAAAATGTCTATCTTGGGTGCATCGGACTCCAACACTTATTCACTTTGAAGAAAATCTGGATCCTTCCACCATAAATCACTGTTAGCGAAAGGCAAAGGTGTTGTTCTCATTTAACCTTACATAATGCAATGTAGTTGTTGTTAGTATGCTCTTTATTGCAGATATTGTTTAAGCCACACGAATGTTTTGAATCGGATTGGTTCCCTTCTAATCCAACATAGTGTAATGGTTGAGTCAATGGTTGGTTTAATGTCGTGGGAAGGATAATTTAGTTTTAGAATGCATTTAGATGCATCAAAAAATCCATGCAGCTTAATTGGTGATTCTTTTGTTGTACTAATCCATAGTATAGATATTCCTTCTTTATTCTTCATCCATTTCGCGTTAAATGTTACTAGTTGCCAATCATCCCATCCGGGTAGCCATCCTTTAGGGTAGAGTAATCATTGAATCTGATTTTTAGGCTGTTGATGTAATAGGGGACGCTTGGAACATGTTTTAAAATCTCCATGGAAAACCCTATTTTCTGAGAATCAAACCGCCTTTCTCCGTGAGGACTTTTACCTCTTTTACAGCTAAAAAATACATCCTCTGTGAGTGTGATTTCCAGTTAACAAATCATCTACGTGTATAATATCTTGTGCCAGTTTTAATAGGGCTATTACGGCTAGAAAGTTGGCTGATGTGGTTCCATTATTAACCGGCCCCGTTATGCCAGTTCAAAACGAAATGTCAGTGAAGGTGTTTTCTTAACTTAACTTCATTCAAACAATCAATATAGTTGATTTCAAGTAATTTCCATGAGTAAGAGCGGCACAATGGATTTCTGAATTCCAGCATTTCCATAGCTAGCGATAAACTACGAAAGAACGCATACACTGAGAAAAATTTTGGTTTGTAAAATTAAAAAACGAAGTTTTTAATTTCTAAAAGCTATAAATTTTTTTAAATTGAAAAAGTATTTTTTTGAATTTAAATGAAATTTTTGCAAACTAATAAATAGCTTTTTTATTTTAATAACATATTTGGTAAAATGATTTATAAAATACTTTTTAAATTTAAAAAGTTTTTTATTTAAACAGAATAATTTATTTCAAAAGAAGTGTTCTAGCATTTTAAAACAATAATTTTGAAAATAATAACTTATTAAAATGTTTATATTTATTGTTTTGCCAGAAATCCCGTTGTTTAATTTTACAATTCGTCTATATTTTATTTTTTATTTTGAAGTTTTTTCAGCTATTTGTGATATAATTCGCCAAATCGATATGTTCTTGTGTTGTACTAAAGGTATGAAGGTTTGAATTTTTGCAGTTTGGCTTTGGTCGTTACATCCTAATGAGTACTGCTACTGCTACTGAATAGAACAAGTTTCTATCAGTACGAAATGAAATCAAGCTGCCAAGAAAGAACTTGAAGAAGTTCTCATTCTATTTTTTCAAGGGTTATGTGTATTTTTACATAATGGCCCTGGGGGTTAAAAATTGAGGAGGGGGAGTTAATTTTCTACTTTTCGTGGTAGATATATTATGTTATGAGTAGATCACATCTTTGGTTTTGCTGACTTGAACAGTCGCAAACATTGTGAATATCATTGTATCAGTAACTTTGATTAATAAAATTGTGTGACATAACATTAATTAACAAATAATTATATAAAAATTAAAATAAATCTTTTAAAACCAACCAATAGTTTTATTATTCTTAAAAAACGATCTCTTAAAATTTAAGAAAACTATTTGACATAAGCAATGACAGAATTTTTGCAAATAAAAACAATATTTTTATTTTTATAAAGAAATTTGACGAAAAAATTTATTTTAAAAATAAAAAGGTTATCCTTTTGATTTTAAAAACCAGACTTTTCGCCTAAAAATATATGTATATTTTTTTGATTTTATATGTATATTTTTTATTTTTACTGGTTTTTTTTCTCAGTGTAGAAGTTACATGAAATCAATCCTTCAACTGGTGCAACGGGAAATCGAATACAAAGTTACCGCTATTCAACTTCTAACAAACATTTTGATAGTAATAACTTAATATAAAAAAAAACATATCATTAATGCAGACATTTTCCAGGAATATTATCGCAGTTAAAAACTGATATTCACAAACTATTCAGTCGCTTGCCACAATATTCTTTATTTTATAACTTGGCATTTAGATATGAAAAAAAAAACAAATTACAGCTGAACTCTTAAAAATACTTCGGTCATTTTTGACTGGTAATTGCTAGTTAAATATAAAATTAGAACGTCTCAACTAAAATCATTGAAACGCCAAATAATAAAAAAGCAACAGACCAAGTTGAGTATAAAATATTCCAGCAAAATGTCATTTAAATGTTATTACCATCACTATCACGGGAAACGCCAAACTCAATTCTGTCTTGTATATTACATTTTATTTTCCAGGAAATTCTCGCAAAATAAATAAATAGACAAGTAAAATAGCACAAGGATACAATTTGCCATCGACATGGAGAATTGCTACAGTTTTGCTGTGCTACACACAGATACAGTGTTGCTATATATTTATTTTACGCTGTGTACCGTGCCGAGAGAAGAAAATATAAAATTAATAGAATTTTAATTTATAAAAATTAACTATAGTGGTTTTGTATTATTTATTTATTTATTTTCTACATAAATAAGTATTTTCTTTTGTTTGTATACTAGCAATACACTGCTCTCCTTCTGGGTTGTCTGACGGAAATGATTTTTTTTGTTTTTTGTTTTATTTCCAATAAATTAAATTAAAACAGAAATTTGTCTTTTATATTTATTTATTTATTACAACAAAGTTTATTTTTTTATAAGAAAAGAACAACATTTTCTCTATGCAGCGTATCTTAAAGGTGGTGATTGATTAATTTTCATTTGTTTAAACATTTTCTTTTGTCTTGTGTACCGAGCTTTTATGCTCTTGTGCACTTACTTTAAAATTTATATATTCCCAATCGTGTAAACGAAAACAATTTTAACTACATTGTAACATAATTTTGTTAAAATTGTAATTATAACAATGTAAACATTTGCGATAATACTCACATTACATATTATATAATTAGGTGAAGTAACAAAATGTCATATAATGTTACAACATAATTATATGATTAACAAAAAAAAAAATATATGTAAACACACCCAACAATTACAATTAAATACATATGGACATATATATAGTTTTGTGTGTGTGTGTATGTGTCTACAGTACATATACATTACATATTATATTATATAAACATAATTTTCATACATCCTACATTTATGTTGTTATGCTAATTTTTATCAACCATTCAAATCATATATGTATGCACATACATGCTCTGTGTTACTGTATTGTACATTTATATACCATATAGTTCATTTGTAATAATTAAAAATTTGTTATTATTTATTTATTTTGTGAAATAACATTAAAATTAATTAAATTTATTACTATGGATTTTTTGCGCAATATGCCGGAAATACAACATTCACTTAATTATAAATTATTTATTGTAATTTGAGTCATATTGTGGTATGTATGGCTATATGTATATCTAGGTACAAGAAGACTTTTGCTCCCTGCTGGTAGATCGGAAGCTAGCGGCCGACACTTAGACATATTTTCTTCGCGGCGTAGTAATTAATATCCTACATATCGCACATTTTCTAAAAATTGCCATAACACAAAAAAGCAGTTTTGAGAAAAACGGATTTTAATATTTTTTGCATAACTTAGTCACACGTCACACTGAGATTATTCATTATTAGCATTAAACCTATGCATGTGAAGTTTATACTAAATTTACCCTAAAACAAAAAAAAAATAAAAAGTTCCGATTAACTTAGGAAAAACTTCACATGTCTATAAAGTAAAAAACTTCCTTTATACTAAATTATTCCTAAAATAACAAAACAATAAAATATTTGAGCATGTGGTAGTAATTTGCCATCATTTAGGTGTTTTTAGTATACAAGTTAGGGAAACCCATTAATAATGAAGTTAAGCCTAAGTAGCTTAATCCGAAAGTTCTGCTTCTTTTAGCGAATATATATTAATAATATACGATGATGAACAAGATATTAATTAACAAAGCAGATCCATTTTAATTCAATCGGTATAATTGGATTAAGGCCAAATTTACCCAACCAGCAAGTTTTTCAGTTCCTTTGCATTCTGCATCCCCTATGCCGCCTGGGGTACGGTAAGCTATGCCATCTTTCGTTAAGAAGTTCAAATTGAACTTAATAATAAACAAGACTGTATGATTTTAACATCGATTTTTGAAATTTGGTTAAGTAAATACAGTTCTAATCTACTCCGGAATATGAAATATTGTATGCTGCATAATTATTCAAGAATTTATTATTATGCCATCATCATAAAAGATAACAATATAATTGTGCCAATTGCTGAACTATAGTCTCTGCTAAACACGATAGTGTGGCAATAGGAAATTTTTTAAATTATTTAACTTTGAAATTCAAAGAAAAAATTCAAATAATAAAACTCCTAAATTATTTATAACCGATTGGTATTGGGTGTTCATAAACAGTATTTTAAAGACTTTTAATACCCATGATATAATCGACTATTTAGAGATATGTTACGACGTCGTTTGCGAAAACAAAACTTTTAACAAGAAGTTTTTCGGGGTATTTATATGTTGCTCGCATTTCGCAGCAATTCTTACGCGTTAAATTAAAAGTAAAGTTAGCCACTGTTGTAAAGATAAATGCAATTTTCTAATGATTTTTTTTTTCTTTTTTAAAAATTGATCCAAAATCCATAACAAATAGATATAGCAAATTTGTTGATTTTATCAAGGCGCATGTTGATATTGCAGAACAAAACATTACGGAAGTGGAGAGTGATTTCAAATCCGATGATAACAGTTCATCTCCATTTTTTATCCATTATCAAAATTTGTATAAATCAACAACAAACGAGATCAAAACTGTTGATGATAATTCCCAAACTTGTAACAAGCTTTACTGCAAAGAATTCGTTGAATTCTGCATTAAGAAATACTTTACGTATTTACCACTTTGGAGGACAATATTTTTAAGATATTATGGAAAGCAACAGAGAGTATCCAATGCTATTGCCGAAAATTAGTTCAATATTCTTAAAAAAAATTTAATTAAGTATCCCAATCAAAAGCTAGGTAGTAGTAAGGAAAAAACGGAAATGCTTTTCAATTCTATTGAAATAATGCCAGATCTTTTGCCGAGAAAACGAAAACCAACACCAAAATACAAAGCGTCAACTGCAGTAATACCAAATTCGGAACTTTCGACTCAAGAAAAAGGAAATCGTACATCTAAAACGAGTCTGGCGGAAAGAAAACCTTCTGAATCTTGTTCAAAATCATCTTTAACAAAAATTACAACTCAAGACGAGGTAGATCATAAAAAAGTTAATCAATACCAATTCAACGACATTTTAAACGTTTAAAACGGATGATTTTGACCAAAGTTATGACATTTTTAAATTTTCCTATGACGTCACCATATAATCTTGCTTTGGTATATGTTTGTTTGTCCGTACTTCTTTCATTTGATCTCGTATTTTCAGAGTTTGTAAAACTTAAAAAACTAAGCAACTTTTGTTCTAGAACTTTTTGATTTGGCCGTCATGTTGGCCGCGGCCGGCCTTTGAATGGCCATTTTATCACGCCCACAGCGCTGAACTTATTCGACCTACCCTGATCATATGCATATCGTTGGAAAGGTATTGACGCCAAATAGCATAAACAAAAATTCTAAAACTTAGGGTGGAGGGTCATTTTGACCAAAAAACTGAAAAATGCCAAATCGGCCGGCCACATTCGGCCAAATTGCTAAAAAATGAGCCAAAGACATATGGTTAATATTTTTAGAATTATTAGCCACAAACCTCACCTACAATATGACATCAACCGTTTGTTCCAGAAAACTCGTATATTTTAGATATTGACCTTCATAACTTAAAAGCCACCCTAATTTTTTGCAAAATTTAATTTTTTGGCTCAAATGCATCCTAATATCGGTCCGTTGCGGTTCATAACGATAGTGAATCAACGTATTGCATGAAACAAATATAATAAGTACATCATAATATTATTATCATTGCTAAGAGAATTTTTACCAGTGACCCTGTTTTCATAACAAAAAAATTGAAAAAACTGACAAATTGATGTGATCGAAAAAATCATCAAAAACATTGAACATTTCACAGTCTCCTTGCATAAAATCGATACTTTTTTAATCTTTATGATGATTTCTTTAAAAAAACAGATCTTATTTCCCCTCCCATCGCATGAAGATGGAATACCACCGAGAGGGTGGCTACCATTAATTTTTGTTTCCAACTGACCCACTAAAATATGTATATTTTATTGTATTGTTTAAGAGATCAAAATTGAATGATAGCCGCATGCGGTTAGTGACAGAACAGCAAGAAACATGTAAAAAAGTTGTTGAATTACTTAATCCAATTTCTACCAAAACCACATGCATCTGATCTGAATTTTTACTACTCTGTAATATGCACTAAAAACTAAACTACAAATGTTCAGCCGATAGTCTACGAGAACCGGGTGTGTAATAAGATCACACCCGGCATGACATGTTTATGGTATGTGGTAAAGGATTCTGACATAAAATCTACTAAAATACTACAAAATGAAGATTGAAAAAATGCATGCAAAATAAAGAAATAGAATCGTCTACCACACACCAGAAACAGTACACCAGAACGTAGGCTATCGCCCTGAACATAATGAAAAAACTACCTATCTGAACCTAATGATGAGACCATACGACGGATAAAAATCTCGGATTTTTCTATCCCAGATTTTTTTTCAACTTTTTTGTACGAAAAAAGCGTGTCTGTTGTATAATTTACGTGATGTAATTGGTTAAAACGATGGAATAGAAAAATCCCGGATTTTTATTCGTCGTATGAATACGGCTTAAGGCACAATATCACGTAGCGGCCACTTGTGTGCTATCGAGTGTGTATGAACTGTTTGGACTGACAACAAAAAAACGAATCGCAATTCAATTCATTTTCAATTTGCCGTGCCAAAATCATTGATATCAAATAAAAAACCTCTTAACGAGGTAAATGTTCGAGTTACGAAAGCCGAATTCAATTCACAAAAGTTCTGATATCAAATTTGTGCCGAAAAAAACAATTGCATTCGATTTGTCAACGATTTTTCGGAATGTTAGTGCATTGAGCGTTGGCGCCTGAGCGAATTAATCATGTGTTGTGAGCCCAAAACTTTATCAACGAATTACGACGAGTTTGAGGTGATACTGTTCAGACTAAATTTAAAACTGAACCATCGTACAATTTCACAGCACAGAGGGACGGATACAATTGTGGTGCTCTGGTTTTGTATGCCGTCGATTGCATATGCAATAATGTGTTCTGGGGTAATATTCACTCTTCCGATGATAATTTGTATATAAAAGGAATGCAGGAACATCGTCTACATTTAAAATCTCAAAACTCAGAGTCAATTTCCGAAAATTGTTTGCTTTGTTTTGAAGTTACAAAAAAAGAAAAAATTGTTGTACATTGCCAGAAATGCAAGCAAAAGATTCACAATAAGTGTAATAACGTTAACCAAGTTTGTTTATCATCTTTTTGCATATTTTACAAGTAATATAGAATAACAACACACAGTGAAAATTATTCTTAAAAATAAAAATGTAATGTTTCTGAAAAAATGTCTTGATTATTATTAAAATCACCAATTCCAAAAAACCAATTCCAGACACTCCATACATATTAGGGTAAATAGAATTCATTAGGACTTTATGAAACTTGGTGAGTAAATAGACTTAATCCATTATCATGGAAACCGTTTCTATTATCATGGAAACCGATGCCAAAATCCTGCAACCCCATTAAGTATTACGTGCTATTTGGAATCAATATATTTGAAATGTGGTTCAATTTTATTTGTAGGCAAAGTATTTTTGTACTATACTTTCTTCGTTCTATTAAAATTTATATGCATTATAATTTGCAAAAATTTAACGAAAAGCCTAAATGATTAAAAAAAATATTTTGGTTTTTAGCATAAATTTAGTATAAACTTCACATTGGTTTAAACCTTGTGAGTCACCTCTCTAATTTTTAGAGTACATCTCATATTGTCAGTTGGCTATACATTTACCACCATCGATAAACCATGTTAAAGTTAGTCGATAGTTTCCAGGCGAAAGTAAAAAAAAATCGATAATGCAGATAGTGTGATTCATTTTGAGGTACTTTTTAAAAAATAAAAAAATTAAATTTTATCGAGTAATCTTTATCATAAAAAATAAATGTTGAACGCCACGGCTAGCATGGTCCATTCTGAAGTTTCAATATTTGATGACGCGTTTGAGCATTTCGAATGGTATTTGGCCAATGGCTCGAGTAATGTTGGATTCCAATTATTGAATAGTAACCGGCTTATACATGTATACTTTGGACTTTACGTAGCCCCATAGAAAAAGACTAAAGGTGTGCCAAGCTGTTGTGAACGCCGCCTCAAGAATTCATCGCGGTCTTCGGTCGCGTATTATCCAATAATGAAAATTGGGTTTCAAATTTTTCGATGGTATAGCGAATTGTACCGGTGTGAGAAGTTCTTGGAAAATTTTTTTTGACAAAAATTTATGCGAGTGTTCATTGTGAAATTTTGGACACAATTTTATGTCCTAGACAAAAATTTATGGAAGTGTGTAATTTTGACAGTGTATTTATTTTATATTAAAATAATTCGAAACAATATAAATGTACTAAAAATATTGCTAAAATAAAAGAAATGGTGTGACATAAAAAAATATTATATGCTCATTATTATAAATTTTTAAATAAATAAATATATCTGTATAACTGTATATAAATAGTATAAAATAAATAGCAAAATTCCCAGAAATTTTCTCGCATAGCGAGACTATATATACGTTTGAAAAAGGATACATTAAGATATATGAATCAGTAAGCTCTATCTCGATATGATGATCAAGGCTCATGTATCGAATTTTTAAGGCTTTACCAATATAGCGAGTATTGCATATTTAGGGATGTTCTACTACATTAAGCCATATATCAAAAATCTCAGGGATTGCCTTGCATCAACATCAACTAATTTGGGAACAAAGTTAAAGACAAAATTAGGAACAAAGTGGGGACAAAATTGAGGACAAATTGGGGACAGAATTGGGGACAAACTTGGTGACAAAATTGGAGAAGAATTTTGGATAAAAATGATTACAAAATTGAGGACAAAGTTGGAGACAAACTTGTAAACGAAGTTGGGGTCAAAAATAGGGACAAAATTGGGGACAAATTTGGGGACACTATTAGGGTCAAAATTGGGGACAAAATTGGTGACAAAATAGGGAACAGAATTGAGAACAAAATAAGGGACAAATTTGGGGACAAAATTGAGAACAAAGCTGGGGACAAAATTGGGGACAAAATTAGGTACAAAGTTGGGGATAAAGTTGAGGACAAAATTAGGGACAAAATTGGGGACAAAATTGGGGACAAAATTTGGGACAAAATAAGGGACAAAGTTTTGGACAAAATTGGGGTCAAAATTGGGGACAAAAATGGCACGGTCTCGAATAACTTTAATTTTGATGTTTGTTCACTCTGTGTATCTTTGGCGGTTTAGATGACAGAAATTGAATGGTAGTAGATAATGCAGATTTTTGAGTTTTGTACTTGAATGTACAGAATATGAGGAACAAATTACACGACATTGATGTGTTTGTCAATAGTTTTGCATGTAATATTGATGTTGTGGTGATAACAGAAATTAGGGACCAAATTGGGGAAAGAATTGGGGACAAAGTTTGTTATAAAATTGGAGGCAAAATTAGAGACAAAATTGGAGACAAAATTTGGAAAACATTTGGGAACAAAATTGGGACAAAATTGGGGACAAAATTTGGGACAAAATTAGTGATAAAGTCGGGGACCAAGTTGGAAACAAAATTGGAGACATAATTGGGAACAAATTTGGGAGAAAATTTGAAAACAAAATTGGGAACAGAATTGGGGACAAAATTATGAACAAAATTGAGGACAAAATGTTTGTTATTCATTTTTCGAGTTGGTACTGTTTCCTTGACGAAAATCCGCTTTGCATTCTGCCTCTGCTGGAATCCGTATCCCCAACTTTGTCCCCAATTCTGTCCCTAACTTTGTCTCCAATTTTGTACCCTACATTGTGCAACGACAGTCAAATGGTTATTACCACCGTTGCAAGTTAGGGTTAACCTTTTAATAATTAAATATGCAATAGCAAAACAAAATTTTTGGCGCGATTTTTTTTCTTGGGTTGGTCTGTAGATCGATCGTTCGATTTTTTTTATACCGGTTGGAAAAAGATATTAAGTTTGCGAGTTGGGTTGAGGTGAACGAAAAAAGTCAGTCAAGATTTGGTTTCGAAACAAAACACTTAGATAATAAAAAAATAAATAAAAATAAAATTGTTTGTGAGTGCATTATTAGTAATCAAAAAAAATAAATTTTTTTTTTTGAATACGACGCGAGTTTGTGACATGGTTCACCAAAAGTTTTTTTTCTGATAAAATAACTTTGTGACGTGATTTTTAGTAAAACGGAACATAAAACTGAAAAAAAAACAGATATTGAAAACATATTGGTAGTGAGTAAATGTAGCTTAATTAGAAGTACCAATATGAACGGATATTGTGTGTACATTGAAGAACTTTCCGATGGTACCTATTAAAGACAACGAATAAAATTGTAAAAGAAAAAAAAAATTTATATGAATAAATTATATGGATTTGTTAAAAAAAAAAAAATAATAATAATAATAATAATTGCGGTGTTGTTATTTCCTACCCTGCCAGTGACTGAGGTTTCATTTCATTGAATGATTGAATGTGGTTGCTAATTGCTACTCATTACTTAAATTGTGGATGATGCAAAGTACTTTTGGAATCAGTGTGAAAAATAAATAATAATAAACATCAACAACGAATATCAAACTAAAATGATAAACTAAGCACCCCCGTACGGCCGATAAATACTCGTACTCTATTGTTGAATGAATCGCATGGTGTGCATGGTGGTAAAAATTGTACCGGTCAGTAAAGAGATAAATCTCAGGAAAGCAATTTGGCAAATTAATTTGACGACCGTTTGAAAACGCTTATATAAATCTGGTGTGCACGGGCAAGTGCGGGTTGCGGCGAAGCGGTAGTTCCAGAACAAGGACGCAGCGGAATATTGGGACACTATCCTGTATCAGTTGGACTTATCGGCAAGTTATTCATTTCATTTTTAGCACATATTATTTTATATTGGTACATTTTTTTATATTTTCTTTCAATTTTCCATTTGATTTGTAAGCCGTTATGTTTTCTTCATGTTTGATCAAAATTTAGTCATGGGTCGTTAAATTTAAAAAAAATAGGGAATGAAATTAGAACGTTTTGAGTGATTGGCATGTGGTGTGACTATAATTTAAAATAAAATAAAGGACATAGTTAGTGTTAAGAACTGCGGTTATTTCTAGATTGCTGTAGCCTTGGACCACCCACGCCGTACCCGACGAGTCATAGCCGGAAAAAAGTCGACCGCACCAAGGTAACGCTACAGCAGTAATTCTGATAACAACCTTTATCATACGTAATGTATATTGCTATGTTAAGGGCTGCTACAATTGTTTCCAATTCTGTCCCCAATTTTGTCTTAAAATTTGTCCCCAATTTTGACCTAAACTTTGTCCCCAATTTGGTTTAATGTAGTAGAACATCCATCGATATGCAATACTCGCATTGACCATACTTTAAAAATTCGATACATGAGCCTTGATCATCATATCGAGATAGGGTTTACTGATCTAAATATCTAAATGTATCGTTTTTCGAACGTATATATATATATGCACTGTGCGAGCCAATTTCTGGTTGTTTTGCTGATTGATATATCATTTTATACAGTTATACATAAATTTTTGTCCAAGAAATCAAATTGTCTCCAAAAACTTTACAATGAATACTCGCATAAATTTTTGTCCAAGAACTTCACACCGGTGCGAGTTGTGCATTCGGTAGGCCAATTATGTGAATCATAAGTTGCTCTAAGCGCATAAATCACATACCTCGTAGAACGCTGATTTTCGTAATACAGCTGAATAATTTGTAGACGCTGTCCGGGCTTAGTATTTTCATAATGAAATGTCAAACAGTACTGGAAAAAATAACATAACTATTTGAGAGTTTGACACAGCAAACATTTCTCAGCCGATATTTTACTGCCGAAAAATATTTGTTTTCTATAACAAAAATAAAAAAATTTCAACTGAAACCGTTAAACATAAAACACTAAACTATATTTTTAATTGCATTATTAATTGTTCGGAAAAACTAATTTTTCTATTGGGAGTTTTACCGGAAATAACCAATTCTCGTCATTTCTTTCTTCACATATATGTATTTTGGGATATCCTGGCAAAATTTGGTAGTAATCTATGCACCGGTGGAATCTTTCATGGAAGCTTTCTAATTTTTGGAATGATATTGAAACTTTGTCTTTTCCAAAAAATTACAAAGAATTAATCGATTCAAATAATTTTTAAAAGACTAAATTCTCGACAAGGGTTGACATTGTTGATTGTTTGAAATTTAAGTTGGAATAATAATTTTTGATAACAAGAGATAGAATTTTAGCATAATATCCGATAAGTTTGGTATTCACGAGATCGATATATACCATACCACCATTTTTTCCATTGGAGCTGTCATTTGTGATATTATGTTTTGGAAATTTAATTGCAATTTTGTTTCGTTCACTTCTCGTGCAAAAAATCAAATCGTCAATTAAAATATACATTTTGTTAAGCATTAAGGCTTACGATTAAATCAGATAACAAGAAGGTGTTGCCGGTATTTTTGATGATGGTTCGTCTTAAATCCCTGAAGTCTTATTTATTACCAGTAAGCACATTTTATATAATTTTTATTCGAAAATTTACCAATTTCGCACTTCCAAGATATTTCTACCAGTTCCAAAAATATTACAAGCGTATATAAACCGAAATTCTTGGTCTAAATTTGTTTTTGGTATTTATTGAGAGAGGTCTTTACTTGTTTATGTTCCAGACCAAACTTGATACTTTAACCATTTAACATAATGAGCTTTTATCAGTAAATTTGGATAAGCCAAATTAATGGAATCTCTTTTGGATAAAAAGTCTGATGTACGCATTTACGAGGGTATATCAAAAAGTCTTGCAATATCATATGAAAAAAACGAGTGAGTGAGACAACAATATATTTTTCAAAACCATTTTTTGTCACGATGAAACTTCTAGAAGAACATTTCGATGTAAATTTTACGGTTCGTTTGTTTTTGTCAATTTAGTAACATGTGTTTTGAATTTTTCTTAAAATGAATGAAATTGAATATCGCGCCGTTACTAAATTTTTCTATAAAGATGGACGAAATGCAATTTATATATTCAACTATATATCAAAAGTTTACGGCGAATCTGCACCATCATATGCCACAGTAACAAAGTGGGTAAAATTATTCAAAAGTGGTTGGGAGTCATTATAAGACGATAACCGCTCGGGTCGGCCAGCAGATGCTATTAGCCATGAAAACGTAATTTTGGCTGATTCTATTGTATTGGAGGACCGGCGTATTTCTGTTCCGCGGTTAGCGTGGAGACTTTCTCTTTCATACGGTACCACATATACTATATTACATGACCACGTTCACATGTCGAAAGTAAGTGCGCGATGGGTTCCCCGTTTGTTGAATGCTGAACAAAAAAAAATGCGTGTTTAAACTTCAAAGGCGATTTTAGATATGTACAAAGCAGATCCAGAAAATTTCTTGGGTAACATAATAACAGGCGATGAAACATGGCTTCATCACTGGGATCTGGAATCCAAACAAGAATCGATGCAATGGATTAAACGTAGTGAACCACCACCAAAGAAATTCAAAACTCAACCGTCTGCTGGTAAGGTTTTGGCAACAATTTTTTGGGATGCTGAAGGAATTTTGATAATCGATTATATGCCACCGAAAACCACAATCACAGGCATATATTACGCAGAGGTTTTGCGAAAATTGAAAAAAGCGATCCGGGAAAAACGGCCAAGGAAAGTTAGGAAAAAAATCTTGCTTCTTCACGACAATACACCAGTGCGCAAGGCTAATATTGCTCAAGCTGCATTAAAGGACTGCGGCTTCGTGGAAATTCCGCATCCACCGTACAGTCTAGACTTGGCACCCAGTGACTACTTCTCTTTCCCAATTTGAAAAAAACACTAAGGGGCCGGAAATTTTCCAGTGACTATGAAGTACAGTCTGTTGTAAATGAATATTTTATGGAGCAAAAGAAATCTTTTTTTTTAGAGGGTTTAGGTAAGTTAATTGATCGATGTGACAAATGTATAAACCTTAAAGGAGATTATGTCGAAAAATAAAAATATTGCTGTCTCTCTCACTCTTTTTTTTCATATGATATTGCAAGACTTTTTGATTTGCCCTCGTAGTTGTTTATGGTCTTTGTTTACATTAGAAAAAAGTTCTTCAATTTGGGTAATACATATATGGTATACCTATGTACCAACTTATTTTTCAGATGTTCTTGCCGATTATTGGTTCGGAAGCTTTAATATTTTCTCAATATAATTTCAAATTTCTATTGTTCGACAAATGTATGGGCTTTGTTCGGTAATTTACTAGCTTGAAAATTTTAACAACTAATTTTTAAGCTGTTTGGCCGTTGTTGATCTTAAGATCTTGGATTGTTTCTTGATCATTGCTATAAACTTTACTTTTCAAAAAACTTTAAATAAAATAATCTAATAGTATCAAGTTCAAGAGTTTCACGATCAGTGTGACACATGTGGTACACTCTTAATGAAACTGAAGATCTTATAAATCAATTTCATCCAATTTCGGGAAAAACAAAATCAGTTAACATGCCATGAGAGCACTCACTATTCATTGTTACTGCATTTTTACGTTCAGCTGTTATTATATCACGAGTACAAACTGGACGATGATGTTCATCATATGCTCCATATGATCTACGGGTCTGATTAAGTTTTTTCAAAATTTCAACGATTTTGCGAATTCCAGGCCCTGTAGGGCGTCCATGTTAACCAAATACATCACGTATGCTCAAAAATTTTGCTTCTATAGATCGACCATTTTCGTAATAAGTTTGGATAGCCAAAATGTGTATCAGTTGTTTTCGATCATCTCAACTAAGATATCCGTTTGCCATTACAGTTCTGTGAAATGTCAGGATTTAGTCAGTTATTCATATTTTATAAGTTATTATTTTGCGGTAATTTTATCAGCTGTACTCGGTAATTTGGCTTGCTGTTGTAATTCATATTTCTGCGACGCTCAAATAAAATAAAATATTTTGGAAAAATTAAATTAATGGCATGATGAAAAATAATTTCACAATGATGGAAACGGTTTTGTAGTTGAAACCGATGCTCGGCTTATTTCGATTGCTGTTTTTGTATTTGGGACTGTTTATTTGTATTTTTAAGCCCAATGGCATAGTGCACACTAAATTTTGCGGCTTCAAGAAATGAAAAACAATTGTTTGTGCTGTTTTACTGTGCAAATGCAAAAACAAACAAAAACAAATATAATTTGAAATACAAATTTTCTTGGTAAAATTTATTGAGTAGCCCATATTTTGGCTAGCAAATTCCTTCCTTGCTAGGCAATCGAGTATCTACCCCAATAAGCTGTTGTCACATCGGTGAATTATCTTAATTTGTATAAAGGTAATGAATGCTTAAGCTTCTAGTGTCATAATTTATATAAATTCAGATTTGTCATTACTTAATTTAAATAACGAAAAACCTAACCAAATTTTTTTAAATAAAATTTGTTTGTAGATAAAAAATTAAAAACTTAAATTCTAATAGAGCTGCATTAAGCTTTGAAATTAATCCGCAATATTTATAAGGGATTATCTACATTAAAATATTACTCCAAGTCCATAAAAACATTACACATACTCAGTTATATACAATGTATGTTAAAAACAAAATATTAGAATATTTTATTGCGATAAAACAAAAATAAGAGCTTTTTACTCGTAGCTACTATACCACAACACAAAAAAAGCTTTAAAATCAAACTCTATAAAAGTAATTTTTATATTTTTTAAAACAAATTTTCTATTACACAAAAGATGATTTAAAAGTAAAATAAAAATTCTAAAACCACTGTAAATCTGAGAAATATCTACATTTTGACTATAAAAACAGAGCTTATTGTATGGATAATAGAAATAAAATGTATGTTGTATATATAAAGCTTTCGGGTGTGCAGAGAGCATATGTGTTATACATGTTATATAGTGCACCAATATAAATTTTTAAGTCTTAAAGCAGATTTTAGTTTTTTTTTTGCTTTCTCCAGCTTTCAATTTATATATTATTTTTAATACTTATGCTGCTGGTTTATTTCAACGTATAAACATTCCATATTCGTATCATCCAGAGTTACATATATATGTATATAAAAAAAAAATAATTCCAGTTGGAAGGCCAACAATCGTAAAATACTTTTTAATAAGTTAAGAGATAAAACGAAAAGTTTTCCTTTTTATATTTTAGATTTAGCCAGCTAGTACAGAAACACAAACACACACACACACGAATATAAAAATGTTGTTGATAATAATAATAATAACAATAAAAAATCTAGAAATATTTTTAGTGTGTGGTGGGTAGTTTTTATTTGTGGGCCATGTTTTTCCTATAAACTCTGTCGTACACCAACCACCACCATATACACATTTTACTGAATACTCTTTTCCAAATAATTAAATTGCTTATGTTTAAGATAATAGTTATGTTTTTTAGGGGTTCGTGTTCTTTGGTTAAGTTTTTTTTGTGCTTTAATGAAATAACAATAATTTTTGTGTAAACCAAGTATGATTTTATGGCAAAACGTTTTCAGGAAATTACGCAAAAAAATAAAATTTAATATAATTTTTTTATTTTTTTTTATTTTTTATTTTTATGATAGGTCGGCTAAATATCTTTATATGTATGTGTACGAGTTTGTGGTATATTTTTATGGGGGTTGCTTTAATGTGAATTTAATTTTTAGATTACATTGAAATTATCCCCGCATTGAAGAATTAAATTTTATTTCGGTTATAACTATTTTTTGTTATAGACGGTTTAATCGAAGGAATGCCTTTAGTTGCTTCTATATACGTTAGCTACTCGAATTATAAACGCTATAAATATTTTTGTAACAAGTAAAGCTGTCATAGTTTGAACGAGATTTGTTTTTAAATTAAATTTTAAAATTATACTTCCATCTAGAATTTATCTATAAATCACCTCTGTTTCTAGTTATTTTAAACTATGGAATGGAAATTTATAAAATTGTCTTAACAATTAATAATACAAAACGTAAACGAACTCGTGGAATAAATAAAAAGCTATTCCTTTGAAAAGCTTTGCAAAGATTATTTATAACCACTCTTAAGAAAATATACAGGATTCTCCCGAATACATTTATAAAGATAGCTCAAAAATGATTGATATCTACTAAATACGATAAAAAGCCTATTGGCCCGAAAAAAACAGGAAATATCTCAAAATTACAATATATGGACAAATGCCACACTAAATTTCTAAAGCAACAAAATCAACCTACCGGATTCGTGATAAAAATTCTCTCGTACATTCAAAAATCTCATAGTCATGCTTAAATTTCGGAAAACCAACAAGAAAAATTAAATCTTCATTGCAAAATTTGAAAAAGCTCCTACGGAATCTACCACTTCTGCTCCCAATTTATAGAAAAAGCTTTAGTATTAAGTTTTATTACAATAAACAATCAGCCTAGCGTAGCCTGTAATGATTTTAGTGAATAAGGTTTTTTTTTATCAAAACTCGTCATTTCCGGTATCATTTAAAATATGATGTAAACCAATTTTGTTTGACAATTAAATTAAAATCATTTTTTTTAATCTTTTGGCGAATGCTATATGTGATTTTCTCAATATTTGAAAAAAGCTCAAATGGAAGCAGCCACTTCTGCCGGACCGAACTCGGCCAAAAAACAGTGGGTTCTTTCCACTTTGGTATGAAGTTTTATCCCGTTCAATCAATCCGTATTGGCGGTACAGGTACCAAATTTTTACTGAGAAACAGGTTTTTAACAAAAAATGTCATTTCCGTTTATATTTTTGAAAACTGATCTGGATCAGTATTATTATGAAGTAAATTTGTAATCTGTTAGTTTATATCCGTTTTTCCGGTAAACGATTTATTTTTCAAAATACATGAAAAACGAAAAAGCTCATATTAAAGCTGCCAATTCCGGTGGAAAAACAAAAATCTCCTATGAAAGTTGTCACTTGTAAAAAATCTTTAGTATTAAGTTTCACCCCGATCAATCAGTTCATCTGAGGTTGAAAGGGAACGAAGTTTTGATGAAAAACGAGGGTTTCGTCAAAAATCGTTATATCCAAATTAACATTTTCTAAAATTGATCTAGAATGGTATTGTTACAAATTTTATTTAAAATCTTTAAGTATTTAGTTGTTTTTCTCGTAAATTCTAGTCTTAAAATATTTGTAAAAAAACAAAGATGCTCCTATTATACTCCTAAGCTGTTCACTTCCAGTGGACCTTTTTCTAACAAAAAACACTGGAATCTCAAAATTCATGGAAAACACTTAAGTATGAAGTTTCATACAAATCAATCAATCCGTTTGGGCAGTACAGGGCAGTACAACATTTTTTGTTGAAAAACAATTTTTTTATCAAAAATTGTAATTTTTTCTGCACCCTACTTTCCACTCTTTATCGTGAGACGGTTGTTTCATCATTTGGTAAAAGCAGTTTCAACATTTTTTTTTAAATAATCAATACCAAGGTCATCCATTAATAATAAATTAGCAGCTGCTCTAGTTGTTTCCGTAGCAAAACTAAGTGCTGTCTTGCGAACAAATATCGAATCAGTGATTGATAAACATAAGTTTTAACACTCGATTACCCTCGACGATTAGAGTTAAAACAGGAGACTATATTTCCGATAATCTCATTATCTTCATCAAAATTGAGAGGGACATCGATTCGCAGTTAGAAAATATTCGCAGTTTTTGCAACGGTTATCTGAGAAGATGGCGAGAAAAGGGTACAAATATGTGCAAAAGACTGTCTTATTTGAATAGGCATATAGTGCAATTTGGCGTCTTACAGAGTATTTTTTGCTAAATGCAATCATCTAAGAGATATCCTTTTTCTGTTGCTTGTGCTACCCAACAATAACAAAAACAAATTTTGGTGGAATCGGTAGGGTTGCACAAACACTCACTCACCCAAACTATACTGACGTATTATTACCCGTAGTATGCGCGGTGACGCCGCGTCGTTAAAGGACGGCGTTACAAACGTGGGGATGACCCGCACCTGAGAGAGAGTCTTATCAAGCCGGGCAGTTATACAAATACATATAATACATAAACTGATTCGCAGTGGGAATCAAATAATTCTTCAAATGCGGAGGCTATGTGGAGGTACAGTGAATCCACATACATTAAAGATTATGTATACCGTTTTAGAACAGATTTAGAAGGCAATGTCATTAACAATTCTATGTTCAATGGGTATTGATAATTTTTTGGTATTGATATTATTGATGCATTTTAGAAGAAAAACTATTTTTATTCTTGCTAAAGTCATCCAAAATGAATAGTAATACACCCTCTGCTTCAAGTAATGTGGCTTTTCGTCGGCCAAGTCTTTCAATGCGAAGTTTTATTGGTTGCACCGCTGTTATTACAACGTTTATTAGTAAACATTCTTGCTAAGAAATGTTGTCAATATTAAGAGATCTCAAATTTAAGTCCATTCTAGCTTTCAATATACAAGTTTTTAATGCAATTGATCATTGCAAGAAAGCTGTTCCACCTTGTTTTTTACATCCAGTATCAACTTAAGTTCCTTATTGTACTCAATTCTAACATATTTTTCCGTATCCGCACCACTTTTCGGACTATCTGTATTATTTGAGTAATACTACTAACGATATCTTGTAAGTCACCATTGAATTGTATGTTTCTTAAATTAAATAAATCGCCCTATTGACTATCAAATGAATTTACGTACTTGCTGTCGATCTCTTCATTCTCGTTCTCGCTCTCGTCATCTTCACTATTACAGTCTTCCTTCATATTTTGACTAACAAATTCGGTATGCTCACTATCTGAAGCATTTAAAATTCTAGATTTTTTATAGAGACCATGCGCATAACATAATTGATGCTCAATACCGCTTAATCTCCCAAATTTTTTCATGACTGATGCACCGTCAGTTACACTAGAAATTAAATTCCGATCAATCATTAAAATGGTATTGGCCTTAACGGCATTGACCATTTTCATAACACATGAAGGATTTTTTGGTAATATGATATTTTTTTCAGATAAAGATTTTCTTATATATTCGGATTTTGTAATACTATTAATAGAAAATTCATCGACAGCAGCCATCTTTGAAACAATTTCTTCAATAAAATTTTCTTTTACAAATGACGTGATTTTACCGGGTTACATTCAAACATATTAAAACGACGCAAAACCTTGTTTGCATAAGCGTGTTGATTCATAAAAAACGGTCCGTCCGATCTTCAATTCCAATCATTTAACATGCCGTTGCCCGAACGCACAAAAACTCATGGATCAGTATAAGCTTTTCGATAACTTGCAAACTCGGGCACTATACCATTTTCATATCCGATTCGTTTTTTCCTAAAAACTACTTCATTCAGACCACCATAAAGAAAAATCGTGTTTACGTCAAACTGCTTAAGTTTCAATTTTTTTTCGGCCACTACTGTCAGAATTACTGGAATAGATGTTAATTTTTCTACAGGACTAAATCTTTCTTGATAGTCAGATTTTATATTGAATACCATTCGATTGCCTATAACCTTTATATCAGCGGGTTTATCAAACAAACACCAAGTACGATGCGACATTAACGATTCGTACTCATCGTACTCAAAAAAAAAGATTGGAATCAAAAATGTTTAACTTATTCGGAAACTGAACTAACCGTCGCGTTAGCCCAATTTATAAAAATAAACCCATGAAACAATATCGTTACATAAGAGAGTTACACTAACAAAAAAAAAATAGAAAAGCCGGTCTTGTGTTTGGATTTAGAACATTAATGAAAAACCACTTGGTGAAAAAACCCCAAAAAATTTAGGGAAAAACCAGTAACGACTAATAATATTATAATGATAACGATCAGTGATAAAAAAACAAAATCAACCTTAATGTCCTCTAGCGTGATGTAAACATCCCTCGTTATAGCAGCATCTTTTATGACCTCGTTCCTCCACGGTGACTTTAACTGGCGAGTTGAACTATCGTCCCGACAATCCCCATATATATATATACATATACCTTTTAAGCAGCGTTACCAGTGGGGCTGCTCCCGGTCACGTCCGTGTCTGCTCAGCTTTATCTGATTACTGTGTATATGTTTTTTTACAGTTTATTTTCGGAACACAGAAAAACACTACCACCTTATGGCTACCACACCCCGAAGTACCGTATTCAAATAAACCCAAACAAAACGTTGTTTTTTTTTGTTACAGGCGTATACTGTATGCCCTTTAATTTATTTCACCAAAAAAAATATTTTTATTTATATAGGTCCCAGAGATTTTTTTTATTTTGTTTTTGCACTAAGTAATTTTACAATTATGTCAAGAACAATCAATGTTGTTCGCGGTTTTTTTTTTTATTTTTTTTTTATTTTTTGCTATCGCTTTTACGATCGCGTACCTTATTTCGTAATAATACCTTTTTTTTTTAAATAACACACACCGAAAAGGTTTTTGTTGTCACCTCCGCGTTCGATTTTGTTCTTTTTTTCTCTTTTTGATTTCGCCCCTCTATATATCGGTGTTTCAAGTACCCAACAATAACAAAAACAAATTTTGGCGGAATCGGTAGGGTTGCAGAAATCCTCACTTACCCAAACTATACTGACGTATTATTACCATTAGTATGCGCGGTGATGCCACGCCGTTAAAGGACGGCATTACAAACGTGGGGACGACCCGCACCTGAGAGAGAGAGAGTTATCAAGCCGGGAAATTATACAAATATAATACATAAACTGAAAATACTGATATTACGCGCGAATATCCTTTACATGGAAAATACCCAGTAACTTCCCATTCAAATTTTTGATAGTTACAACACATTACCGTGTTTTGATTCAATTATCGCGGGTTTAAACTTGGCTGATACTTCAGCTGAAAACTTGTTGGCCGCTTGGCTTTGCGCGAATGAACGTACGAACACAGGTTGACTCGGTATTTTGTGTTCGACTTCGTTGTAATGTCGTGCAGCTTTTTCGTGGGCCACTTTTAGATAATGTTGCACGCTTTCCCGAATTAAATTCAATTGATCCGGTTTATCCATAACTTGGATTTCATTGGCGACGTCTTAAACTGTAGTCAGAGCCATGTAACAACATGTGCTGCCCGAATATGAGATAGTGTGGTGAGTACCGAGTTGTATCATGTATAACATTTCGTAGTGCTGCAGCAACTTCCTGTAAGTGTACATCCCATTCGTTCTGTTCATGATCATCAATGTAGGACCGGATGGCAGCTAGCAACGTCCGGTTCATCCGTTCTGATGCATTGCTGTGGGGTGAGTAAACCGGAGTACGAATATGTCCTATCTTGTACTTTCTGAGTAGGTCTTGGAACAATTTAGAGAGAAATTGTTTACCGTTGTCCAAGGTGACAACTTCAGGGACCGAAAATAATCAAAAAAAACTCGTTCTCTACAAAACTACAGAGTAACGAAGCGGATTTTTTCTGGAGCGGTTTCACTAAAACAAACTTGGAGTGGAATTACGATATAAGAGTTTCTTCGTGTTGAGCGAGGATAGGGCCCTAAAAAAGTCCACATAAATCTTTTGAAACGATCGCGAGGATTCTACTTGTGCTCCCATTTCTGGTCGGGTAGAGAAATTCACCGGTTTGTTCATTTTGCATTTCGAACATTTTGAAATGAACCGTTTGATCTAAAAAGACATTTTCGGCCAGTAAAACTGCCTTTGCAAGTGTTTAATAGTTTTGCAAATTCCCATATGGCGGGTTTTTTACAAAACCGCCGGAACTACCACTTTTCACTTAGTGAGGTCACAATCGGTATAGCGAAAACCATACGATGATGAAATAAAAAGCTTTCCATCCCGAATTAGGAAGCTGTGATGGTGCTTCTCTATCTGTGTAACGCGCTGAATTTGGTCTAAATACTACGGGGCTTGAAAGGCGGGAGAAATAAGATCTACCTGTAAAACCGCAGAGTCTCGAGTTATGGATGAAACAGATACTGGAGACGACGTAGACGTTATTTCCGATAAAACTGATATCGGATTATTATCGCAAGGGTTGTTCAATTTGAGCTGCTTGAGTTCGTTGCAAAATGCACGAAAAAGAGCGTCTGGCACTACATTAACTGATCTTTTTCTATAACCAATTTGGTAGTTGTAAGCTTGTAGTTTCAAGCTCCATCTGGCGAGCCGTCTGAACAGGTCCTTATTCTGAGACATTAGCCATCTCAAGCTGGCGTGATCAGTATATATGGTGAATTCGAAGCCTTCTATGTACGGTCGGAAACTTTGGACGCTTAGTACCGCGGCGTAGCACTCAAGCTCGGTAATTGAGTAATTTCTTTGAGCGGCGTTGAGTTTGTCCGAAATGTACTCTATAGGATGTTCATCGCCATTCTCATCCGCCTGAAATATTACACTACCTAGGCCAACGGTACTGGCGTCACACTAAATATAGAAGGGTCGATTGTAATCTGGATGTGCCAAGACAGGAGCTGAAGTCAAAGCGTCTTTCAATGAATTGAAGGCTGTCTCGGCGATAGGAGATCATTTATTTTCCCCGACTTCCTCGTGAGATCGGTTAAGGGAGCTGCTAAAGTTGCAAAATTCTTTATAAAACGGCGGTACCACCCGCACATTCCCAGAAAACGTCGGACTTGTTTTGCGGTTTTTGGAGGTGGAAATTCCAATATGAAAATGTTCGGTGAGCGTGGCTAAGGTAATCATGAGGTCATCTAAATATACAAAAACCTTCTCATGCATTTGGTAGGGAATTACTCGGTGCATAAGGTGGCATAACGTTTGTGGGGCATTGCACAGCCCGAATGGCATGACCGTGTAGTGATACAAGGGCCGTCCCTTGACTTTGGATCGAGCGTTATTTGCCAAAAGGCGTCTATGGGATCAATTGTTGATATGAATCGAGTTTGGTCCAAACGACCCAAAAGTCCAGAGATAATCGGCAACGGGTACGCGTCTCTGATGGTCACCTTGTTCATTTCACGGGCATCCAGACAGAGCTGTGCTGTGCCATTCGCCTTATGCACCAAGGTAACCGGGGAGCACCAGGAGCTCTCACTTTCTTCGATTGCCCCTAAGCCCAGCATCCTGTCCAATTCCTCATACATCAACTTTTGCTTGATTGGTGATACTAGTTTAAATCTTTGCTTTATTGGCTTGGCATCCCCACATTAATAGCATGTTAGATTAGTGAAGTTTTGCTAAGTCCCACTTTTGCACTTGAAGGGAAGAGATCGAGAATAGTGAATAAAGTCTTTTGTTCCTCTTATTAGAGTAGGTGGAACTTTGATTATTCCGTCATGTCCAAATTCTCATTACCAAAATTAAGTACAGATACTTGTGGGATGACTCCGACCAGAAGTCGATCCCCAGGTAAAGTGACTGTTCTAATGAGGGTACGATATATAGCCCCATGCTGTGAGACTTGTTATTGAAACTGACTATGGCATTAATAAAACCGAACACTCGCTGAAGTTGCCCACTGGCTGTGTTGACATGAGAGGGGAAATTGTGAAATTTAGTCTCCAAATGCGACAAGAATCTCTGTGATCCACGCCCTAGTGCAGTAATAGTCGCCCCGCTGTCTCTAATAGTGAATATTGTTTATTTTGACATTAGCATATGGTCTAATATCACCCACCTCTGAAGTAGAGACTGACGAAACGATATTAGTCTAGCGCGTTTGCTTGCCACACGACGAACGAATGAAAAACTAAAATGTGTACATGGTTTACTATACAAAATTACAATGATTATATTTATAAATCATCCGGGGTAACGATTTCAACATAAAACATGATATTCTATACATATTCTACGAATTATTGACGCATTGTCTACGCAAAAATCAATGGTCTATGCAATTTTTGACACTAACATGTAGACAATTCAGGAATACTCGTAGACGTGAAAAATGAAAATAAGATATAACACAACATAACCACTTAAGCATACTTAAGTGGTTATGGTTTGTGGCCACAAAAATATTTATGATCAAAATGTCCTTTATTGACAATGTAAATCTACATCTTGCAGCTCTTCAAAAGTTTAGAATTTCAACAATTTTTTAACAATGGTAGTTATAAATCTAAATATATATTAAATTTTTTTTTTTTTTTTTTTTTCAATTTAACAGAAAATGTATGGACTGGCATTAAAAAAATGTTATACACTAAATTTGCGATGTGTAAACAAAAAATTTATTTTATTTTATGCAATAATTTTACGGTTGGGAAAAGCTCTTTTCAATAGAAAACACTTGCTTAACCCAAAAGCTCAATACATTTTTTTTGTACACAATCAGGCCTGTAATTTCTTTAGCCTTGGTGAAACATAATCGAAATCTCTTAAAAGCTGTAATTTCCCTTTTTTAATAACATACAATACCAACCAAATAATTAAATTTTCAATAACCTAATAAAATACCGTAACATAATTATGTTTATGCTTTTATGAACATATATAATTATTACATAATTGTTTATTATCGTATATAGGGTAATAAAACGATTTGCATTTTAATAATTTTATGTGTTTTAATAAATTTAAATGTAGATCAGAATGTTAATGCAAATTACATATTATAAAATTTGTACATACAAGTACATAAGCACTCATAACCTTACACACGAATCTGGAAAAATATAAATAATAATTTTTAATTTATAATTCGCGGCAATAAAATAAAATTATTCTTTTAATTATATTCATAGTTTATGCACTGCAATTAAACTTATTTACTTTTATTTTTTGTTAAATAGCAGATTTAAATTATAAATTATTATTAAGACGTTTTATATTTTATTTGAACAATAATGAAATTATAACAAAACCGCCACCAAGATAAACTTGTATTGTAAAGTACAATAAAACCGCGTCGTTCATTTAATAAGAATTATGACGATGGTTCTTGAAACTCTATGTATATACGTAAACTGCTATTTATGTATAGTATATAGTTTGAGTTATAAAACTTAATAAATCGTATATAATTTGAATAATTGCATAGTCCGTGAAAAATAATAAAGTTTTCTTATAATTATTATTATGACAATGACGATGATGATGATGATGATGGTGATGATTATGATGATACGATGGTGCTGATGATTATGATGGTAAAGATAATTGGTTTATGTGTATTTATGTATAAAAACCAGAAGAACAACAAAAATGATAATGATATAAATTAAAAATTACATAAAAGTTTTCCCCGTGCTTTTAATGAGAAAAATTATTAAGTAGATTTAATGGTTTTTTTAGTGTTTGTGAGCTTTTTATTTAGATTGAATCATAAATATCTTGGAGTCATTTTTTAATGTGTTTTAGATGGATTTAAATTGGTCTGGCTATCTAATTAATTTTTGTGGTGGAAACTTTAGTAAATTGCCATAGGTATTGTGACCACAATGTTTTATTTTATGAGAGCTTTTTCTCATTGTTAAGTAAAATTTTATAATCTTAAAGAACATCAGTGGAAATTATTAGACGTATTTGAATAAATATTTTGAGACTTACAGTGTTTGTCCAGAAACATAAACGATTCAACATCATTGCAAAAATTGAAAAAATTCTCATTGAATCTGTAACTTGAAGTACTACTCCGAAAAGTCAATCCGCCCAAAATCTCTAGATGCCGAATTTTGGTAAAATGAAGTTACTTTTCAAAATATTTCCAAAAACAAACGCTTCAAGCGGCTATAGCAACCAAACGGCTGAGGTCATTTTTTGAAACTGCTGTCAGTCTATTATGTTGTTTACAAGCCGACGAAAGCATATCTTTTTATACGTCGCAGTTCATAAAGGTCATCGAAATTGAATTCAAACGCAACCGTGTGTTATTGCTTTTTTTGGCCGGAACAACAACCGCTTCAAATATATCTCGTTCAAATGCTTAATTTCTTAAGTGAAAAGAGTATTTTATTAACGACTTATAATCGACGACTGATAATCAAGTTAGTGTGTATTGTTATTAGTGATGGTTTCCAAATATTGTAAAAATTAGTATTTCTTGTAGATGGCACTGCATATAACTATGTTTCCTGCCTTACCTACGTTAATTATATTATTTTCAAGAGTTTACCGAAATTCATCATTGCTTGCTTAGAAAATTTAAAGAAAACTTTTTTAACTGCAATTTGCACAACAATGAAGTCCATCTTCTTGCACAGTGATAAATAATAAAATCAGATCCTGATATTTACAGCTGCTGCTGCAAGCGCTAGTACCAACCTGAATTCGATTCGCAGTAATTTTGAGATGTATCACGAGGGTAAATGGCTCTCGTTGTTCCCATCTTGAGTATTCTACAGGTCTGGGCCGAAGAAGTTCTTGAAGAACCGAAAAACCTTGATATGAATATTGAGACAAGAAAAACGCAAATAGCGGGTACGTAGCACAAAAAATGGACGAGGAAAGAATCTGTATAGACTAAATTAGATCTATATAGAGCCCCTTTCTGTATCAATAATGGAAATCAAAAATTGAGTTTTAGCCAAATAAAACTGTTTGAATTGTCTGATGAAGGTTACAAACTAACCGAACCGTCGTGATTTCATAAAATAGTAAGCAATCATAATTAGGTCCCATGAAAAAATGTAACAATTATTAGGATGCTGGCAAAGCCATATTACTGGTAGAAATAAGTTCCCGCGCAAAAGAATGCCATAACCGATAACTGCAGCAAGCAAAGCTGCTTTAAATAAAATTAAATCATTCAATCACTTGCCACCACTGATCACATATGAATTGTAACCAGTTGTCGCCTTATTAATTGAACAGAGCCATTCAAAATAGCTCTCAAATTTTTGTCAGATATGCTCAAGCAACAGACAATATAATCGAGATCTACGATGCTCTGTGCCAACGACAACCAGGACTTTCTGGGTGAATTTAATTGATCATACCCCTCGAAATGTGGAATGAAGTACATAAACAGTACAAACACATTTGAAGAGGATATTTAGAGGTTCATGCTCAAATCTCAAATTTGAAGGGCACTACTAACTCTAAAGCAAATCAACTGAAAAGCAGACCCCAAAGTCCGTAAGTTCCTAAAATAATGCTAATGCTCGTCGTTCGCTGGCCCACAGGAGGAATGAGAAAATTACATCGTTGCTGTGGAAATGCAATCGATCTAGACAATCTAGTATACAAATCTAAATTATTCTAGAACAAACATAAAGGGAGGCACTGGGTGCACTGGAGGTGGCCATTAAACAAAGAAGGCGATGATGCTAGAAGTCTCTCTGTGATGAGGTCGAGCACGATATTTGGGGTAGGCCGCACAAGTGTATAGCATCAGCTTCCTATCCTGATGAGTGATCTACATTTTTGTCTTGTTAACCAACGACTTTTTATCGTAGTACTATCGAAGCGGATGTATTGGATAAACTAATATGCGTTTTAATATTTATTGATCAACGGTTTTGTCAAGAAGACTTTTCTACCTAAAATTTGGAAAATCGATTTGTTGCAAAATTAATTTAGAATCTGTTAGTTCAAAACCGTTCTTCACGTAAATGCTTTTACATTCAAAATACATGCAAAAAAATGAAAAAGCCACTATTAAAGTTGTGACTTCCGAAGGTGAAACAAAAAATCTCCTATAAACCGATTTCGGTCAAACTTCACTGGTATTTCCCAATTTTGGAAAAAGACTTAGGTATAAAGTTTCAACCGGATCAATTAGTTAATCTTGGCTGTGTAGGGTTCGATTTTTTGTCGAAAAACGGGTTTTGTCAAAAAACGATATTTCCATACTTAAATTATGAAAAACCGATCTAGCATTGTTGCAAACTTTATTTTGGATCAGCTGGAAAAAACGATGTTGGCTAATATTGTTACAAGTTTAATTTAGAAATTTTTACTGCATAATCGCTTTGTTTATCTCGAAATTGCTATATTATTCAAAATCTTTACAAATTCGAAAAATCTCTTATGGAATCTGCCATTTCCGGTGGACCGTTTTCGGCCAAAGCTCAATTGTGCCGCTCAGACCCAGAGAAACCTTTTCTGAAATTGCCCAATGTCAAGATGTTAGTACGCCACATTTAAAAACGCGCCCTAATTCGAACATGTTCATTGGGTACAGGCTGAAAAACCCATAGAGTAACGGTAGGTTGAGTAATTTAATAATTTTTTAAATCTAATGCTCAATTTTGCTGCCGCTCGTACACATTGAAGTCTTATGAAATTTCTCAATGTGAAGATGTAGGTACGCCACAATTAGAAGCCATAATTATCAAACGCTTGAGTAATCTAATCATGATTATTTTAGTTCAAATCTCAATTTTTTGTTGAAATCTATTTTTTAACATTCTTTAACATAGTAAGTAGTAGCTAGTATAAAATGAGACTACATGGAAAGTTTGAGAATAATTTATCGGTCCTAATTTTTACTATAATTTTATGATTTTCTGGGGACATAATAGTTCTTTACAGTTTCTAACTAACATCACCAAACATCCCTCATCCCAAATTAATCAGTTCCAATTTTCACTACTATTTTTTGATTTTCCGTCGCCATGTTAGTTTTTTATAGTTTATGGCCAATATTACAAAGTCAAACTGAGATCACATTGAAAATTTTGGGGACATCTAGTTTCAGAATGGCCTTAATTATTAGAAAAATAAGCGAAAGTATTGATTACTGGGAAGAGTTCTTCAGATATTGCATGGATACTAGAAACAGAAAATCTGCAGAAAATCAAAAAATTGTAGTGAAAATTGTAACCAATAAATTTACATCAAATTTCCCCTGCAATCTCAGCATGACCTTAGCTATCAGAAAAACAACCTTGCATCTTGGTTACTTATTGTTTGTATTTTTTGAAACTTAATTATACAAAATCAAAAAATTATAGTGAAAATTATAAACGATAATCTCACATGATTCTCTTATCTCGTAAGTTCCAATCGAAAATTGAAAATGCAACCCAGCCCACTTTTTTATTTGCTTGTAAAGAAGTGGACGAGAAGCGCCCATCATTGACTTATTTAAGAACCTTGTTCAACATATATTTTAGATTTAAAATTAGAAGAGTTATCTCCAACATAGCCAAAATCTATTTTCATCGTGTAGAATGGACAGATACCAGAACTTGATCTAAAACGTATGTTCCATTAGAAGAAACAAAATATTTAAAGCTTATTTAAGGAGAAAGAAAATTTTATGAGAATTGTTAACGGAATGACCAAGTTTAGTACAGCATAAATATATCCTAGAATTTTGTCCAAACCTGACTTTAGAATCCCTAACCAATATTATCAACCAAATTTCATAATAATTCGTTAAGAAATGACGGAGATAGATGGAACATTGCAAAATTTCAAAACTTATGCTTCTCTACTTTGAAGAACAACCAATCAATTAAGGAACACGTTTAAAATTTTATTCCGATGGATGGATTTATTTTCTGAAAAAAAAAATAAACATTGGATCCTTACGAAATTTGGTGAAAATCAGTGTATCGGAAGTGACAGAAAACTTAGAATTAAAAGATTCAAATAAGTGATTCGAGTTCTACGTATACGTTCGTTGTAAAAGAACATCGGGCGTTGGCCACAACATATTCACCCCTCCCCCCTTTTTATATTTTTATATATTTATTTAACTGTTAAAATATAATTAATTTAAAGTTTTTATTAAATATGAAGTTTTGAGTTGTATATTTTTTTTAAATATTTCTGGAGTTTTACTGGCTTTGATTATTTATATACTTTCTGTTTTAATATACAGGAATATCATTAAAAATTCCGAACTGATAGTTTTCGTATAGTGTACTAAAATACAATATAGCCTGAGATGACAGTTAGCTCAGTAGTTTTTTGGGAAATGGAACATCAAGGGGTGGGACAAATTAATACATTTTTTCTGAAATGAAAAATATATCGCCATAGTTTAGTGTTGTGCGTTTTTCTGGAATGAATCGTGGAGCAAATTTTTCTACATCTGAACAGTAGGTTACATTATTTTCTATTTGATTTTGTTTTTCTCAGTAATGTGTCCACGCAATATTTTTCTTACTAATATAGGAAAATCATAAAAACAATAACAACAACTTCACAAAATCCTTCTGCAAATATTAAATAAAAATAAACAAAAAATCCTATCAAAATTATATGACCCAAATAAATATTATTGAAAAAGGATTATTGTACACAATTTATAAATAAAAAATATAAATAATAAATATTAATCAAGAATTGATAATGTTATTATTTTTTATTATGAAATAATTCTGATTGGAGGAGAGGACGGTTCGAGTATGTTGTTAATCCAATATTGGTATTTTTGCATGCATGCGATACATGTCCGAATACGAAAAATATTTACATAGTGAGTTATTATGTAGTTTATAAAATGCAGAGTTCAAGGGTGTAAATATGGGTCTGCCAACCATATACTTTGCAAATCACAATAATAAAATAAACGATATCTGTATCATAATTGAAACCAGTCAACCAGTAAAAACTATATAAATTTCATAAAGCTTATAAATTAAAACCTCACACAAATAGTAAATAAACCATATCAGGCGACAATATTAAGATTGTTTATTGTTTTTGTATTATTTTAATTGTTTTTAATAAATTTACTTTACGACTATTTAAAAATTGTTATTGCGACATAAAAAATTTTCTTTGCAATTTATACATCATAAACCTAGATTCTTGACGTCTATCAGTATCTATATAAGAGCCATATTTCAAAATATCGTTATTAAAAATATTACTGTTCTTGATGTGCTCTTAAATTGAATGTTGCGCTGTCCATAAAAATATTGAGGATAACATTACGACATTTTGGTAATGCATCGAGCTTTTGTTTTAAAATATTGTTTATGGCCGGTGTTAATTCATGCGTATAATAAATAGGTTTGGTTGAAAATGTAAAACCGAGATTTAATTATTATGGATGCAAAAAAATTAATCGAGTATAAAGTATTACGGTTGGAATAAATTATATTACTTTGAAATAATTGGCGGATAAATCGAATAATTTTTTTGATTCCTTGAACACAGTATAAAAATTCGCACTCGATATCTGTCCTTAATTCATGAATCTTGAAATTTGGGAAACACGTATACGATGTAGCAGTATTTGCATTATGACCATTATGATAATTTTAGTATATTTTGAGAGCTTTTCTGTATATGCAAATTTTTTTTTTAAGAACATTTCTGTTTTTTTTTATTTCAAAACTTTTAAACATTTCTCTTCTGTTTCATAAATTGTTTGATTTTTCATAAAACTCTCTGGTGAGAATTATTGATTTGATTAAAAATTTCAAAAAATTTCTGCTTGTTTCAAAAAATATCAGCAAAAAAAATCATGTTTGTAATAGTGATGTCTCTAGCGGTGAATAGCAAATACACATTTTTTATGCTATCTTATACATGGCAAAAAACTACTCCGAAATCAAATTTAATTTTGGTACTATTTTTAACAGCTCAAATAATGTATCCAAACTGGTTTATTTCTTTAATAAATGTATAAAATATTGTATAATTTCCTTACTATGCTTTACTTCGTCCTTATATATAAAATTAATAAATTTATTTTTTAATTTTCAGTATTTCTGCTCCTTTACATTGCATATAAATCAATGACCACTAATCTATCAAAATCGAAATTTTATATATTTTTAAAATAAATTTTCCATTTTCTACATCATTTCAAGACCAGTCCAGAAGATTATGTAACCCTGCCAGTGAATTTGTCCACAATTGTGGACGTCATTTTTTCAAGTAATGTAATCAAGTAATGAATACAAATATATAAAATAGAAATCAGCAAGTTTTTGTTTTGTTAAGAATTTCAATAATAAAATATTTATTAGTTGTGGAGCCTGATCCTAAGTGTGAGGTTCTCATCGAACATAAGAACTATAGAATATATTTATTTAATTTGTGTTGTGAATTCCAAGGTTGACTCATTTGACGACAAAATCTTTCAAGGGGGGTGTCCTCATTTTGGACATAAATATATTTATCGAAAAGTTATTTGTACTAAACTCATTTCAATACTAACACGATTATTAATCAATATATAAAGATATAAAATGCAACGAATCGTTCAACTATACCAGAAAAATTTATGAAGCCACATACAATTTTGGAACGCTGAATGCAGTCGATTCAAGCCTGGAAATTTCAGATGAAGAGCCTGAACAAAGTGAATTGATATTTAAAACTGGGACCGTTGTAGCTGCTGGAAATGACACGGTTTTTCAATAAACATTGAAAATACAAATTTAAAGGAAAAATTGATTTAAACGAAAAGGCTAACATTAGGAGACAGTCCCTGACGATATGGTAAAATTTTTTGGAATTCATATATTAATGGGAGGGAGTCATATAAGATAAGCAGACTTTCGAAGTATTTGGTTGAATATTTTGCATTGGATGCCATCAAGAATGTAATGAGTCTCAAAAGATTTAACATAATTTGATTGCATTTTGTGGACAAACAAATTTAAATCCTCACAACAAAGATAAATTCAAATTAGTCCGACCGTTCTAGTCAATTAGAGGAAACAGTACATAAAGCAGTACATGCAGGGCAAGCCGTTTACATCCATGCGGTGGGAGAAACCGTAACAAAATAGAGTGAGATCGCAACAAATAAATCAAAATGATTTTTTTAAATTTTTTAACAAAAAACTGTGCTACAATTTTTTAAGATTTCAAATAACGCTTTCTTAAATAATAATTGAAATTTATGTTTATTTTTCAAATTAAATAATAAAATTAAGTAAAATTTCATTTTTCGAGGTTTTGGCAATAAAGTATTATAATACACTAACAATGTATTCACAATACTACAATACTGACAAAATATAAAACTTCGTTCATATTAAACCACATCGGTTAATGTGCACATACACACACACACACGATACATTATTTTCAAATTAAATATCCAGATATAATAAAATATAATTTTTATTATTATTTTCCAATTGATGGTTATATTACAAGTATTTTTCTATACGCGTACAATATTGAAAATTGTCCGAAAGCTTCGAAGCGCTACATATCGAAAACTATATGCACATAATATTTTACCATACCTGTGGTCATTTCACGTTTCACATTTTACATCAAAAATTTTAAATAAAAAAAAAATATATTTTAATATACTGTTAAAAATAGTAGTTGGCATACAAAAAAGCTCTTCATGTTCAATATTTAATTTTATGCAACTTTTTTTGTTCCGAAATAAATTTTAAATTTCATTGATAAGGTAGCAGCCCCAGACAGACACAAACAAAAATGAAAACATGGAAATGCAACAGTAGAATTTTTTTTACATTGTGTACCATGTTTTTCACGAGTTTTATTTTTTTTTTTATCTGAATAGTGATTGTGTGTTTGATATTGGAAAAGTGTTTTTCATTTTGTTTGTGCTTATTTATGTTTGTTTGTATATACACGTACATCCTTTATCAATAATTAAAAGACTCAATCGTAGTTTATTAAATAACTAAAGTTCAATTTTTATTATTAGTTATTTTAAAATTTTGGTGTTTTAATATAAATAAATTTTGGACAATAGTTTGATCACTGAAACTTGATATATTAAAATTTGTCTCCAGCAAGAATTAAATACCTGTTGTGTGTCACGAGTAATGCTAGAGTAGTTAAAATATTATTTTAAATCAATTAACTTATACTATATACTGACGTGAAATAATTACTAAAAAAATCCTAAGTAAAAATTGCGTGTGTGTATTAGTGGTTATACACGAAAAAGAAACATTTAGGCGTAAATAATTTTTTTTTAAATTTTTTAGAAAATTCCACCATAAAGTAAACATATTGTAAATTTTCAATACGTATATCTCCAAATTCTACCGTACCAATATGTTTAAAATACCATTAATTATAAAACAATTAATAATGTGATATAATCGAGATTTTGCCTGGTTCTCATCGATTCCGATATCTTTTCCAAAAAGATATATCAAATGTCAGTGTTCATGTTAATTTTCAGATCGATCGTCAGTGTTCATGTTAATTTACAAAATCTCGATTAGTAATCGTTTGAATGGCAAAAATACTGTAAATTATAACTCACACGTTTCGGGGCCATATTTGCCCATGCCAGAACTATGACAAAATTCTGAAAATTAACATGGACATTGGCATTTGATATATCTTTCTACTCTGCTCAATTTGTTGTTAGTGCTTATTTGGAAAAAGAGTGTATATTCTATCTAAATTAATATCGTATATCATATCTGAGTGAACTTTTACTTCATTTCTTCTCTTTCACCATCACCATTTTATTTCCTGCTTTGTAATTAGATGGTGGTTTTTGATTCAATAAAATTATTATATTGGTAAAAAGTAAAGTTGATGTTGGATGGTCAAAAAATCAAATTGATATTTTATACGGCTAACCGAGAAACATAGTGGAATTGATGAGTACTCGGCAATATTTGCAGCAAAGTTTAGTTGTATATGTTTTTTGTGTTTGAATTTAATTTAAATTTTTAATTCGTTTGTATCAGCTAATTTCCATATTTTTTAAAATAAGAGTTTCCCTAAAATATCTTCTCGCCTAAATGATCGCTTTTAAGACTATTTTCACTAAATTAGTATACATAGGATTTCGTTAGGAAATAATTCACGGCTGTGTGTAGGAGTGTGAAATTTTTCCTAAACCTTTCCTAAAAAATTTTTACACTTAGGATTGATTTAGTATATATTTCACGCGCATTTTTATATTAGGAATCATCAAACTAATGATAAATCTAACCAAATTGATGTGAAGAGTGTTCCATCTGTTAGTTGTTTTATATTAAAAAAACATGGAATTCAACCTCGTTTATGTGACCACCACGCTTCCTGTTACCAGCCTCTGAGTTCGCTTGTCTCAATTTTAACCTGAATGTTTCGTTTTACCTTTCATAAAGCCGAAAAGAATACAAACTTGACGGTGTCAAATGGCATGATCTTGGTGGCCAATTGGCATCTAAATTTCTTGAAATTATGCGAACTTGGTTGCCAATAAGTCGAAAGTCTCACGATTTGCGCAACATGTGTTTTCGTCTCGTTGAAACTAAAGATCATTTTAATCAATTTAATCCTAATTTTGGCCAGAAATTAGATTTAATTTATGTGAACGACGTCTCAAAGAGATGGTTGTCTCTTCACAAACATTTACAATTATACAGTTGTTACCGCTTCACTAGTACGAACTGGACGATGGTGTTCATATTCTTTTCGTAATATGTTTGGGTACCCAAAACGCGTTGTTGTATTGTAAACGAACTTTCATTTGCCGAACAATTTTTGAGTTGCCACCGCACAATAAATATTTTTTTTGAACTTAAAAAAAATCAAATAAGTGGAACACCCTTTAAAAGATTTACGTGAAAAATGTCTATGAATTAAAAGATTCAACATTTGACAAAAGACAAAACCCGTTTTTCAAGAAAAAATCGGTGTCTCTACAGCCTAGCCAGTTTCATTAATTGCGATAAAACTTCATATTGAAGCGTTTTTCATAAATTGGGAAATCCATCCAAAATGTGGTGGACATTTGTGTAACGGAAGTAAATGGTATAACGTATGCTCTAATTATAGGTACGAGGTGCTCGGAAACATTTCTATAAATTAGATTTCAATTAAAAAATTAAAAATTTGTTTATCGTCATCGTGAAAATCAATTAAAAATCAGTTAACTTTACTAAGAATATTAAAACCATTGTACCAACCCGGAAAATTCATGAAATATGAAAATTGAGATTTTCCTATAAAAAATTTGTCACCTTTAAAAATTTGTTTGCTTTAAAAATTTTTGAGAAGTGCTGACATAACTGTTGCTAGTTTGCTGCTAGTTTGGTTTGCTGAATTCTGCTTTCGATATCTAAACCGTCACTTGAACATTATCATGTCATGAAAACATGAAAATCAATACAAAAATAAAAGGTGGATCGTGGATCATCTATTGGTTTGTTTTTAAATTATAGGGTATGGCAACACTTTTTTGAACGATTTGCTTGAAATTATGAAAGCTCATCATTCCGGGTCACGAAACAATCATGTCTTCGCTTGAGGAGCCTTTCGAAATATTGAAAACTTATTTCCAAAGTCAGTGTTGTGTAGCCGAAACCGTGCGAATTTTGAAAAGAAATATGGGTCGTCAAAGAGTAACAAGCGGAACCGCTGAAGTGAAATTGGTGAAGATAGTTCATGAAATGGCTTGCTATTGGCTGACGGAAGTGGTCCTCGAACTGGCTGACGAGAGCACTGCAGAAAGACTTATTCATTCTCCTATAAGATTCAAATGACTCAGCAGTTGAAAGTGAACCAGAGTACCGATTTTGTTCGAAGGCTGAGACTTGAGAGTTGGGAGTTTTGCTGCTGTTTCACTAACCTACTAGATGCACAAAATTAATATAATTGTTGATTGATGTAAATAATAATTTAATTTTATATTTATATCTAGTGTGCTAATGAATCGACATAAAAACTTCCAACGCTCAAGTCGCGGGTTTCAACGCTCAAGTCGCGGTTTATATTTTCAAACGAAGAATATTTCCACCTCGGCGGCTATGTAAACAAGCAGAACTGCTGGGTTTGCAGTTTGAAACAGCCATACGTAATCGTAGAGAAGTCAAGGCATCCAACAAATGTGACTGTTTGGTGTGGGTTTTGGTGTGATAGCATAATTGGCCCATTTTTCTTGGAAAACGCTGCTGGAAACACCATTACCATCAATAACGATCGTTATATAGCCAATCTGACCAACTTTTTTTTGGCTCAAACCAACCTTTGGTTTCAACAAGATGGCACCACGTGCTATACAATTCGACCAACAATCGATCTCTTGCGTGCTAAATTTGACAGCCCTGTTGGATATGTTGGCCTGTGCGTAGTCGCGATTGCCGCATGTTCTTATACAACAAAATTATTGTCATTTGCCACTGCGAATGTCTTAAAGAATGTTTAAAATTTAACTGAAGAATCTTAGTATTGAAAACTACTGCTTTGGCACAAGAATTTTTAATTTAATTTTATTTATTTATTAAATTTTAATTATTTTATTATTTTTATCCGCCATGTGCAATGGCGGTGTGAAATGTGAAATTATTTTTTCTAAAAATAAATTTGTTCGTTTTACTTTCCGTTTTGCAACATTCGTCGGTTCGATTGTTCCCGGTTTCTACTGGTTTTTCATTTTTGTGAACATGCTTTTAATCAAAAACTTTGGTAAACAACATGAGCCACGTTTGTTTTTTACCAGTTACGCATGGTAAAAAAAAACCGGGTGGCGATTTAAAGTTGTACCACTTGAATATTTGTTGCAATGTTTTAACTGCTAAAAAATTTCAAATATAAATATTCTTTCATACTTTTATTTTATACAAAAATCTACCAAAAAAATTGAACAATTTTAGTTTTGCGCCCTATTTATTTAATGATAAAATAAAAATAAAATTCGACTGATTTTCACGAAAACATTGAACCTTTTTTAATAGAAAATGTCAACTACTTTTGAGACTTTGTCAGAGTAGAGATCTGCACTACTATGACATTTTCCGTGATTTGTCCAGATTATTAATTATTCGACCAAAGTTCTGATTAAATCGTGAGGTTCAAGCCCCTAGCACTTTTTATTACAAATTCTATATTAAAGGAATAATCTGTTACCAGCACCAAAGCGGTGAATTTGAGAAATTACTAAACTGCTGCAATATAAAGGTAATTTTAAGTACTAAGCCACTTTAGCTAATTTTGTGACATTATTCAAACCCTCTTCAATAATATGCGTCAAGTATGTATTCTATAATATTTGCAAAATTAGCTACCACCGCCGAAACGCTGGTTTTGTGAAAGTGTTATTTTTTTTTTGGTTTTCCAAGAAATGTATTGCATATTTCACACGCTTGGAGTTAGTGAAGTATTATACGGTTTCCTAAAACGACATGATGCTGACCAACCAATTATCGCTCAAAAGCTACAATAATACATCCGAAAAAGTCAACCAGTCAATACTCTCAACAATAAGAGCAAATGTACAAAGCTCGTATTTCGACACCAAATCAAATAGATATGAGAAAATATCTAGAAATTGCAACATTTGAAGACGGCTACCGAATGAAGTCCAATTCGACCAATATGTCAAAGATGTTTACCATGCCAAAGACATTTGCGATAAATTCGCAACTTGTACGCAAATTGTCATAAATTTAGATTAGTTGGCTAATATTTTATTTTTATAAAATAATGTGTGTTTCATTTCATGTTCTAATACATGAAATTTCAAGTTGGCTTGCAATTTCCATTCCGAAAAGGCTTTTTCATAAAGTGTGTGTCTTTGCTAAATCACATGTAAAATTATATTACTGTTTGCAGAAAGAAAACTTCATAATCTATTAATTAATTCATCTACTTTATTGATCATCCCGAAAACTATTGTTTATACATTATTCGGATGAAAATATGTTCAATACAAAATTTCCTTGTAGCGAACATAGAGATGACCATTGGCACTCATTATTCCATATGCCAAGGGAGGAGGTCATCCCTGTGTTCGCCAGAACGAAATTTGGTATTGAAAATATTTTCATCTGAATAATGTATAAAATTAGTTTTTGGGGTGATCACTAAAGTAGATGTTATTAATTAATAGATTATGAAGCTTTCTTTCTGCAAACAGTAATATAATTTTATAATTTATTCGAGCTGTTTATTTTTTTCTTAATTTCACAATAAAATTTTCGGGATAGAATTATTTTTATGTGGTTTAGCAAAGACACACACTTTATGAAAAAGTCTTTTCGGGATGGAAATTTCAGGCCAACTTCTAATACATTTTCATTTCGAGGTATAGAGCTTTGAACTTAAATAAAACACAGAAAACTAGTTTTAATGACCATGAATGGGACGTTATTTGAAAGATTGTTTTTATGTCATTAATGTTTGAGGTAATGTTAGGGTCCACTTTCCCATCACTCTTCGAAGCATTTCTGATTGTATTTCGACAATAAGCAAAATAACTGACAATGACCCTAGAAAAATACACTGTTTGGTATAGGCACTCCCTATAATTCGATGATTTGAGATTTTTTTTTTACCCAAAATGCATGAACTGAATCTGATCGATATGAGGTTTCAGTAAAACGGCACCACATGCCACAGAACATGGGAAGAATGAGTTCGGCGAGCAGTTTATCTCACATTTCGGTCCGGTGAATTGGCCGCCCAGCGAATTTAAGAAATACTTTATATAGGCTTGAGGGATTGCCTCAAGGTGTAGAACAAAACCAACGATCAGCACCGATAATTTCAATTCGGTTAAATAATGCTTCGCCACAATTTTCATTGCAGCAATTGTAATGTTCCATTCAAAAGTTCCGTTTAAGAAAAAAAAAATATTTAAAGGCAAATTGATCCTTTTCATTTGATTTATGGTTCTTCTGTTTTTATTTGTTTGTTATCGCACTTGCCATTTCCTCTCAAATATCCAAACAATAATGAAATTATTTCCGTTCATGCACGTAATTATGGATTAATTGTCAACGCAATTTCGCCTACACAATCCAAAATGAGTTTTGCTTCACAGATACACAAACCCATAAAATATACTGTCATTGTACTGTTTACGGATTAATTCATTATATTTGACTAAAAAATGGCAAATGCACACAATTTTCGTTTATGTACATACCCGTACGTAAACGGGATTTAACTGCTTAATTTGTAATTCAATTCCATTAAATATTTTTCAATTTGTGTAAACACACTCTTAGAGTTGCTTCCCTATCTATACACAGCCACACACACACCCATTACTTCTAATCTCATTAAATTTTTAGGTATTATAAGTACTGTGCCAAGATATAAAAGAATTTGTTGTTTGTTGGTGTTCTAGAAATAAAAACTTATGTTCTATGGTTGTTGTTTATATGCGTTTATTGTTTATTAAGCACTCAAAAATTTGTTTGTGTAGATTTTAAAATCAATAATTTTTATTTTTTATTTGATATATGAACGTGTGTGTGTGGCTGCTGAAACTAAAGGACTAAATGCGAGAATATTATTTTTGGAAAATGAAAAGGATAACACACACACACATACACCAACAACTGTAAACGAACTGATATTATTTTCCTGTTTATCAATAGTCACGTTCCGTAAATATTTGTTCGATAACAAAAAATAAAAACGAAAAAAAAAAAATTATAAATAAATAAATATTTTAAAAATAACATTGACATGAATAACAGAAGAAAATTATACATCCTCACACATTCTGCTACCACTGCTGCTAGATGTTTGTTGCTGGAGGATCGAAATGGAAAATTGAAAGAGGATTTAAGTTTAAGTGTTTTTGATCGTTTCGTACGAGTTTATTCAATCTCTCATTCAACATACATTTACAGATATAAATAGAAATCTGTGTTTTTGTTTGTGCTCGGATGGTTGCTGGTATATGCATCATTTCTTAGGCAAACAATCAAATAGATGTTTATAAGATAAAAACTATACATTTAAAATTAGATTTATTTATTTATTATGTATGCCAAATCTTAGATAGATAAATTAGAGTCTTGCAAATACGGCTAGAAATTCAAAACATTTTAATTAAGGGTATATTTCATTTCCAAACTGGCTTAAAGGCTGTCATTCTTAAAAAATTTACCATGACAAATAGACAGCATCCATCGTATAGCGGTCCATGTTCCGTAAACTGTGTTCTGTAGACTGTTAACTTCCGACCAATCAACGTCATTCAAACGAAGTCCCAACAAGACCAACGAATCACGAAGAAAACCCCTAAATTTAGACCTCGGTGAAGCTAGCCCGAATTCTCAGCCAGAAATTGTATTTTGTTTACTTATGGCTATACATGGCTGATACTAAATATACCACTGGAATTGGTACTGACATAATTTTCTGAATATAGTCGTTTGAATCTCGTCTTACCAATCATTCACAAGTATATCATTTGCATATAATTATACTAAAATTCGTTAAAATCCTGTCTAAAAAACTGAAATATCTCCAAGAAATTCTATCTAGATACAGTTGATTGAATCTCGCGTCACAGGCAATTCACGAGCACTTACCGCATATACCGCCAGTTTCGTTGAAGTTTTCCCAGATAGAATTTTCCTACAAATTTCTTTGTTTGTAGTCAAAACTTCAACTAATTTGTCGGTATATGCGGTAAGTGCTCGTGAATCGCCTGTTAGATGAAATTCAAATGACTATATCCAGTTCATTTCAGGTAGTATTTTTCTACAAATCTCTCAGTATGTAGTCAAAGCTTGAAACGACTATATCCATAAACAACAAATTAAAATTTCGGGCTGAAAGTTCTTGCTAGATTTATAGTGGTCAATCAGGTAATGCTAAATAAATTTCCGCATTGTCGTTTTCAGGTTAGGGTTGGGATGTCTATGTTTCCCAACAGTTGAAGGGATAATTTAAAAATATGTAAAAGTTATATTTATAATTTCGGGCTGAAAGCTCTAAATATCATTACAGTTTATTATCACACATCTTACTCTCGGGACAGCGATATTTTTCGGGCTGGTATATAAAACTTTCTCGATAGTTTTAGTTTATTATTGCTAACGGGTTTATTGAACTGAATATCGGGCTAAATTCATATATAAATGAAGTTTAGGTTTAACTAGACTACGCGGCAATAGTAATATAAATATCTTAAAAATACATAAAAGTAGTTTTAAAATTTCGGCGGTTATAAATGTCATGACATTGTATCATGATACTGTTTACTGTCACGATAGTATTTTTTCGGGGTGGGATAGTAAACTGACACGATAGTGATAGTTTAGTTTTGCCATCGCGTTTTTTCGTCATATACATTAAATTTAACTTAAAATCGAACATTAGTGCGTAACATTGAAAACTCTTTTTTAACGAGAATTATGACGTTTTCTCTACAGTATATGAGAAACGTATTAATTTACATTCTCCCGAATCAATAAAAAAACTAGTTTAAATTACGCCCAATTCCCAGAGTCGTGTCATTCCATGTGAAGTGACAATTTTCGTGTCACGTCACATGAACCCAATGATATTTTTGAAGTCCGTTCAAGGGACGTGGGTTAGTAGCCTGTAACCTTGGGAAATGCCCATGGCTTGTTAAAACGACACTGCCAATATACAGATGCTATGATCTCGAACGATTTAGTTGATGTGTGTGAACAAACAAAAATTTCATGAGCGATCCACTAAAAATAATATAGGCCAGCTCACAGAATTGCTCTGCGGATTTGGCATACACGTCCAGTTAGCTTAATAATTGACCAGTGTGAAGTTTCTAACGTTAAAAAAAGTATAGGTATACAAAAAGTGGCAATATAAAAGTGGAAAGTGAAAATGTTTAAACGATTCTGACGTTAAAGTGTAGGTTTGTAACCATTTATATCAAACAACATTTCCAATAAATTATAAAAAATCAGCGAACAAAAGAGAAAATATTTCCCAAATTTAAAACTATTCACTGTACATAAGTATAATTTATGTCAAAATATAAAAATCAGCAACAATCGGCAGAAGCAATGCTACACTATGGAAATTATCGGTAATCAAACGGGATGAAGTGTGCTATCTAAATATGTGTGTGCCATTTCCTTAAATAGGTTATGGCTCTGGACATAAATTTTCAAAAACTAAACGAGCCTTGAAAACAAACTGACGTATAAAATTTTCGTCCGTAAAATTGTATTACATTTAAAATATAAAATTATATTATATAATACTAAAATGGCAACTTGTGGCATATGTCAATTGCAAATAAAGGCTAGAGCTAGCGCAATCCAATGCAGCGGAGAGTGTGAACAATTCTTCCACACTAAGAAAGGTTGTGCAGAAGTTAATAAGCAGAATCGGATCAATGGCAGAGTACCATCCTGGAAGTGTGAAAAGTGTAATGTAACTAAAACAGTTACCAACATTACTGTAATCAACGCTGAAGATGAGGATTTTCAAGATGTTGTGGAAAATATTAACTATGATCCAGTTCAAATTGGAAAAATTGAAAATTTTCAAGATTTGGGTGCGTTTTTAATGCAAATAGGCGATAAAATGACAGCACTACAAGATTCAAACAATAACCTCAGTAAACGATTGAAAGTTCATATCAATCTTAATAAGGAGTTTATTGTGGAGAATAATGTTTTAAAAGATAGATTGAATGATGCAGAAAAAACTATTCTCTCTCCTGAGCGGCGTGTCAGTCTTCTTGAATGCAATGCAGATCATCACGACTATAAAAGCGTGGAAAATAATATTATTATTGCCGGTCTTCCACCTCAAGCAAATGTAAACAGCGAGGAGTTTTTTAAAATTATGCATTCCATTAAATCCAGAGTACAACCCGAGGATGTAAAGGAAATTAGGAAAATTACGCTAAAGCCAAAAGGAGAAGGAAATTTGCAACTAATGTTAGTTGCTTTAAATAACCAGGCGATTAAAGCAGAAATTTTAGAAAAGAAAAAATTGGTTCATGTGTTTGCTGAAGACTTGGGTTATTTGACACCATCCAACAATGAAGTTTTTATACGACACCATCTAACACCATTGTTGGTCAAATTGTACAGTGAGGCGCGCAAAATTAAAAAGGAAAACTTATTTCGTTACCTTTGGGTCAAGGATGGAGCAATATTTTTACGGAAAGAAAATAAATCAAAAGTATTTCGTATACAATCATTTTCTGATATCCAGTTCATTAGGTCCCGTATGCCAGAAGCAATCGCACATTAAAACTAATTTGTTAAGTATTTTATTGTTATTGTTATTTAATTATTTGATTTTATGTTTTGAAAGTAACACACTAATTATTTATTTGTTACTTCAATTTCTGAATCTATTTTTTCTCATTGTCACACTAACTAAATCATATAATAATGCATTCAAATTATATATTTTGCTAATCATTTACATGTCATCAATAGTTAAAGTTACAATTTCTCTCACATTCCAGAAATCTATTAAACTGAAAAATAATAACTATTTAAATGACTACAGATGATAATAATTTTATCGGATATGCACAAAGAGTAAAATATTCAAACTTGGTAAGTGATAGCATTTCAACAAAATTTTTAAATAATTTCAATATTGTTTACCTTAACGTTCGAAGTTTAAGAAATAAACTCAATATTATAGAATCGTATATCCATTCATTCAAATTTGAAGTTCATTGTGTTGTGTTGAGTGAGATTTGGTTAAAACAGTATGAAAATAAGTTTTTCCAATTGAGTGGGTATTCGTCGTATTTTTCGAATAGAGATACTGGATACGGGGGAGTAGCAATTTATATTAAAACAGCATTAGCATCTTCTATTGTATTTGAAGAAACTTTTAACCTATCGAACATATTAATAATAAAAATTTTAGAGCATAATATTAATATAATTGGTATTTATAAATCGGATCATACTCGGAACACAGATTTCATTAGTTTGATTGATGACATTACTGCCACATATAGGAATTCTATAATAGTTGGTGACTTTAATTTAAATTTACTTGCGTTAAATCAAAACAATGATATTAAAAAGTATGTTGAGACAATTACCTGTAATGGATATTCTATTCTAAATAAAATAGACAAGGCTTATGCAACAAGAGTTCATAATGATAGTTCTACTATAATTGATCATATAATTAGTGATATTTATTCTAATGACTTTTATGTGAATTTATTAGATTGTTCCTCTCAGATCATAAACTGATCCTAACAAGTATAAATTTTGAACCGAAGAAGCATTACCATAGCAAATTTAAAAGTATAATTAATTATAATAGTATAGATTCGGATAAGTTTTGGGATCGCTTGAATTTGTATGTTAGTATAGATGATTTAGTACGTGATTTATCAATATTAATTGAAAATAATCGACAAATTATCCCAATTAAAAATAAAAATATTACAAAGAAAGCATGGATGACCGAAGAGATCCTCCAAAATATTTATTTGCGGGAATCATATTTTAAACACAATAAAACGTACCCTGAAGATAGATTAATAGCAGAAAGGTATTTATTTTACAAAACTAAGACTAGAGAGTTGATAAACATTGCAAAAACAAAATACTATACTGTATCTTCTGAACCTGGTAATGGAAAGGTTGTATGGGCTTTATTTAAGGAGATTATGTTTAACAAAGATCTGACTGAGAAGCCAGTTATTAATTCTATTAATGTAGATGGTGCATTAATTACCAGTAATAAGAAGATTGCAAACAGTTTTAATTCTTTTTTTATAAATGTTACTGATGAAATAAATTGCCCATCAGATACTATGGATACAGAATTTATTAATTCATTTCAAAATAATATTATTGTTAGCTTAGAACTTGTTCCACTTAACTTACAAGAAGTTGAAGCTATTATAAAACAATTAAAAAAAAGTGCAGCAACCGGCTATGATAATATTTCAACAAAATTCATTTTGAAATATATGAGCCAACTGTCTCCAGTCATTTTAAAATTTATCAATTCGTCATTTGAAACTGGGTTATTTCCCAATAGTCTTAAAGTATCGATAGTAACACCAATTTACAAAGAGGGACCCGCTACTAATATGTCCAATTATCGGCCTATATTAATTTTGAATAGTTTTTCAAAAATTTTTGAAAGAGCAATTAAGATTAGATTATTGGATTTCTTAGAACGTAATAATATTTTACATAAACAGCAATTTGGATTTTGTAAAAATTCAAATACCTCAGCTGCATGCATACAACTAATGAATTTCCTATCTAGAAGTATAGATGACAAAAAATTTGTAGTATGTGTTTTTCTAGATTTTAAAAAGGCTTTCGATTGCGTAGATCATGAAATTCTTATAACAAAATTAAAAAAATTGGGATTTACAGATGTTCAAATTTCACTGTTTGCATCTTATTTGGAAAATAGATTACAAGCTGTACAAATTGGAAATACTACCAGTGATTTTAAAAATATTCGCAAAGGAGTACCTCAAGGGTCGATCTTAGGACCGGATCTTTTTAAAATCTACATTAATGATATAGCGAAATTAAATTTAATAGGAAATATTCAGCTTTACGCGGATGATGCTGTCCTCACATATGCATGTAATGATGAAACAGTATTACGAAATGATGTAAGCCATGATTTAGATTTGATTAAAATATGGCTCTATAAGCACAAACTTATGTTGAACATTAGTAAATCAAAAATATTGCAATTTAAAAATAGAATATTCTCAGAAAATTTTTCAGTGTTTTTTGATGGAAAGAAAATTGAAAACGTCTCTAGTTATAATTATTTGGGTTTAGTTATTGACAACACATTTACATGGAACAGCCATATTGACGACGTTAAGAAAAAATTATGTCCGTACATTTTCATTTTAAGACGACTAAATAAATTTCTCACTGAGAAATCAATGTATATTATATATTGTTCGTTTATTTTATCTCACGTGATTTATCTCAACCCAATATGGAATGGGGCTTCCAACTATAAAATTCAAGAATTAAATGTGTTGCACAAAAAGTCCATTAAAATTATTTTAAAGCTTCCTATACGACATCCTACAGAACAATTATATAATGACAAATATAGAAGTTTAGAACATATAAATAAAACTGAATTGATACTTTTGACTTATAAAACTGTACATAATTTAATAAAACATGATTTTAATTTGACTAGAATAAACGATGTTCATGAATATAATACAAGGAGTTCTACAAATTCAAATTTTTATGTTCAATTTTTTAGAACTAACAGGTGTAAAAATAATTTCGTCGAGCGTGGTCTTATTGAATATAACAAATTACCCATTCAATTGAAAAATTGTAATAAATACAGTAGTTTTAAAGTATCTTTAAAAGAATATGTTTTAACAATGCAACTTGATTAAAAAAATGGAATATGGATTTTGTGATTGAAGTTTTAATAATTTTGTTATAATTCTAATTTTAAGTTATAATTAGTTATAATTTTTTTGATTTGTTATTGAAATGCAATTTGTTATTGAAATGCAGTTTAACCATGAAAACTTTTTGTACATGTCTGTTGATTATTATTTAATATTAAGGGGTTTGAGAGGAAAACTATATGAAATAATTGTAAATAATTTTATTATATGTTTATGTTCGTGATTAATTATTTTAAATTACTTGTATATATGTTTTTAAAAATTATGTATTTAAATTATTGGATCATACAGTATAACTAGGATCCCAACAATTATGTAAATATATTATAATAAAGAAAAAAAAAAAAATATAATATTTCCGTCTAAACTCGGTGGAAGCAATGCTACACTATGGAAATTATCGCAAAATCTGGAGATGTGCTCACGGTGACTATATGGTAGTCAAAGGGGATAACATACCATAGTGTAGCACTACTTCCGCAGAATTTAGACGAAAATATTATATATTTGAAAATTTATGTCTAGAGCCATAACCTATTTAAGGAAATGGCACACAAATATTTAGATAGCCCACTTCATCCCGTTTGATTACCGTATAGTCACTATGTGAGCAAATCTCCAGATTTTGCGATAATTTCCATAGTGTAGCACTACTTCCGCAGAATTTAGACGAAAATATTATATTTTTGAAAATTTATGTCTAGAGCCATAACCTATTTAAGGAAATGGCACACAAATATTCAGATAGCCCACTTCATCCCGTTTGATTACCGCATAGTCACCATGCAAGCACATCTACAAATTTTGAGATAATTTCCATAGTGTAGCATTGCTTCTGCCGATGGGTACCGAATTTTATACTTTGACATAAATTATACTTATGTACAGTGATTAAATTTAAATTTAGTAACTATTTTCTCTTTTGCTCACTGATTTTTGTATAATTTATTGTTGCAGCAGTAAACGACCAAAAGCATTTGTCAGGTTCTTATACCGGCTCGACCTATATGATTAATGGATGTCATCGATATTAGTACAACCAAAAGCGATTACATTTACATTCGTAAAAAATAATAGTTCATTTTATAAATAAGTTGTTCAAATGCAAAGTGCGTTTTTTACATTTTTTCAAATTATGTCGAGACGTATGTCGTTTGATTCGTATTTCCAAGGGCTACAATACTAAATCAAAAAAGTGTAAGAAATTCATTTATTTACCTTACGTTTTCATCGTCAAAAAGTACAATTAAATGCAAAAGGCTTTATTTACAAATTAAATCAATTCCAAAGTGCTTCATCTACATAGAAAAAAAAATGTTTCAAAACTGGTTATATACAATCATTTAAAGTAATGGAAAAATGCAAAACTCGCTATTTACATAGGGAATTTATTTCAATAAACGGTAAATTAAATCCTATTTGGCGCTAAAATGATGACATTTTATTTAGTTTTTAAATCAAATTGTATGTGATCAGACGTGTTTTGTGTGTCTTCTTCGTATTTTTTTGTAAATCAGCGAATATATAATTTTTAGAATAATTATATATTAATAAATGGATAGTTGCGAATACCCCACGGTAATTCTCAATAGAGAAAAAGCAAGAAAACGCTCTGTATCAGCAAGCAAACGGACACGAGAAAATGAGAACAGGTAATTGACACAAATAACTTTTTTTTAAACACTTTGTTGTTTCATTTAAATATTTTGCGTTAGGCACAAACAAAAACGACCACCAATCGTACCTAAATGCAATCATAGACGAAATGCAGGTGCTTTCCAGTGCAATTCTTTAAATGGTAGAGATGTTATGAAGTTTGCAAAATCGTTTTACGCGAGCACAAATAAAATAGCCCAGGATTCTTTTTTACTAACGTATGCTAGTGCATTAAATCCCATTCGAAGAGATAAAAACTCATCATTGAAAAGAGCGATTTCGGTGGTATATTATATTCGAAAAGCGAATAAGAGCATCGCTAGGGTATGTCAAACTGCCTTTTGTGGCATATTGGGCATCAAAAAGGACCGAATTGTAAGACTCGCCAAGCGGCATTTGGAGACAGGTCTCGGTCCAGTTGAACGACGAGGAGGAGACATGATTGGATCTCAAAATCAGCCAGAAAAGGATGCGGTTATAAATGTCATTAAGAAATTTAAAACCATCGAAATTCACTACTGTAGGAGTTTGACCACCAAACGGCAATATTTGCCGAGCGAATTAAATGTAAACAAAATGTATCGGATGTTTATCGCTGAGTTACCGGAACTAAATATAAAAAAATGTTATTTCCGAAATATTTTTAATAATTTCTTTAACATTGGATTTGAAACACCGGCATCCGATTTATGCTCAATGTGCATTATGCTGAAGGAGTTTATGAAATTTGAGACAAACGGTAAGAAAAAACAAGATTTGATGGTGAAGATGGCGGTACATAAAAGGCGAGCAAAAGCATTTTTTGATTTATTGCGGGAAGAAGCCGAGGATTTGGCAACGATTTCTTTCGATGGTCAAAAAAATATGCTCCTACCGAAAGTGGCAGACAAGGCAGCATATTACAGTCGGCAAATATATATGCATAATTTCGGGATAGTTGTGGGATCTTCTAGATCTTCTTTAACCCAGCAAAACGTGTTTTTGTATTCATGGACCGAAAACCTTTTTTCCAAAGGCTCGATAGAAATTGCATCTGCCGTGCATCATCGACTCTGCAATCTTGAGCTAGACAGTAAGAAAAGGGTGCGCTTAGTTGCTGATGGATGTGGAGGTCAAAATAAGAACACCATTATGATTGAAATGTGTTGTCATTGGCTCTTGAAGGAAGCACCAGTTAACATCACAACGTTAGAGTTAATTTTTCCGATTCCCGGACACGTGTTTTTGTGAAATTGGAGAAAGAGATTAGATCATTTTTAAGCTATCAACATTTTTATATTAAGTTAACTGTATTATTTTTTTTTTTAAATTCGTAACAGACAATGTATAATAAAGCCCGATGAATACATTGCAATTAATAAAACGCATGCAACAGACATAAACCCTGGGGATGTGGATTGCCCAGTCAGAGACTGGAAAACAGAAGCTCACAAAATAATTAGGCCACCTGCAAGCTGGCATTTTAAATTCAGCGAAACCAAACGATTCATAATTTCTAAATCAAATAAAAAAATATTGGTTCGAGGCGAAATAGCCTATAATTCAGATGTGGGATCATCTAAATCTATAGTGAAGCGCGGAAAATACCTTTCACAAATGAAACCAATTATTGTAGAACCTGGTGTTCAACTATCTGAGGCCAAGTTGACTGATGTTAAGAGTCTCTTACAAAAACATTTTGGCGAAAACTGGTCGGAGATGGAGGATCTACACTTATATAAAAATATTTTATTAAATGGAAATGCTAACGCTACTCTAACTAATGTACCTGAAGACCCCATTTGCGAAGCTCAGGATCAGCATGAGGTCTTACGAATTTAAATTAGTTTCTAAGTTCCTATTTTCACTAATCATTTTTTTATTACCCATAAAAAAAGAATTTTATTTTGTGATAACACTATCGTTGTGATAACGTTGATATTTTGAATTTTTTTATTTTTCCTGAAGGAGTCTTTTTATTTTTATATTTTGTATTATTTTATGAAAATATATTTTTTTTATTGAACAATAAAAATTTTAATTTTAATGAAATAATTTTTTCATTTTATGAGTACAGTTTCAACTAATGAAGAGCAAAACGCGTTATAAAATTCGTTTAGTTGCAAAACTCGCTATTTACAATTTTAAAAGAGCCCTAACGGCCAAACCAAATCAAATTTTATTATAGTATTTTTACCAAATGTGCCTTTCAGCTAAATCGAAACGATTAGGCTAAAAAAAATATATCTACAGGGTTTACATTGGCCGTAGTAAATTTTTTGCATTTTACAAAAAACCATCTATTGTGAAAGTAACTCACTTTGGGTTTGAACAACACAAATCCAGGATCAATAACATAAATTTTATTGTCCATAGTTGGTATTGCCTTAGCAATATTTGGGTTAACATAACCTCTCGCGCACTCATTGTAGTTCCGTTTATCACTCGGTAAATTATCGTCCGATGGTGGCTCCCGCAACTTTCATACCAGGGTTTTTTTCCTGAAACCATCGCTGCATTATAGAAATCAATAATTTTCGTTCTGATTGAAATCGAGTGATATCCATTAGATATTGTAACGAATTCAAATAGAATGTCAGTATACTTTCATGCGGTTGATCAATATTCACAACGATGTGCGAGTCTTACTCCGGCTATAGGCTTAGAAAAAACTTCCTGTGTACTGCACCGCTGGTCATTTTTAGCGCCCGTTTGTTGTGCAACACAGCATAGTTGGGGTTACTTGAGAACATTCGGAGAAATCAGTTTTTTGATTGAATTTAGTATTTTTGGTTGTAACAAATATCAAGGTAAGGATTTTATAATGTAAGCGATTTCCATTTAGTTCAGGTCAGGTGCAAATTACCTGGACCTTTTTAGGTATATTGAATGAAACATCCAGTGAGCATTCAGTCATATTTTGTCCGAATTCTTTTTTGCTTTACCATATTATTATGTGGCGATGATATTCCCCATTGCAGTTGGTAAACATTGACATTTTAATAACTCCGTCTTTGGTTTGAACATTTAACTGCATATTAAGTTGTATCTTTTTACGCAGAGTTGTGTAAATTGTTTTGAAATTACACTTAGACAACCAGCCTGTTTTCAGAGCATAATAACACGTATTAAGTAAAATCGTTACGATTAAATTGCGAAACCGGTAAATGTGCCAATCAATCTCACGAACACGGGGGAAGTGCCTTCTTATACCCAAACTTAATCGTTACCAGTTTAACAAACAATATGGCCATTTAGGCAAAGTTTCGGAAAATTTTTAATTTCATATAAATGTGTTGGCGGCCTCTATAGAAGCTTTTTCGTTTTTGTAAATATTTGGAAAAGTATATCATTGACCTGAAAAACGACTATGAACTTAAAGATTGTAAATAAAAATTTTAACAATACCGTTCTAGATCATTTTCGAAATAATTTAGGCGGAAATGACGATTTTTGACAAAAAATCGTTTTTTCAACCAAAGTTCAGCCCTCTGCATCCCAGATGGACTGATTGATTAGGATGAAACTTCATACCTAAGCGTATTCCACAAACTGGGATATTCCAGTGAGTTTTCGCCAAAATTGGCCCACCGGAAATGACTGTTTCCTTAGGAGCTCTTTACTTTTCACATCGTGACAAGTATAACAGTAGCTTGTTTGTTTTTTGTATGCATTTTTAAAAGATTTCATTTTACGAGGAAAACTTCACAACTTCATACTTAAGCTTTTTCCATAAAATGGGAGACCTCGTAGCTTTCATAGGAGCTTTCTTGTTTTAGAAATATATTGAGAAGTATATTGCATTTTCTAATTAACGATTTAAATTTAAAAAAAAATGTAAATTAAATTACAAACAAAATTGGTTTAGATCATATTTTAAATATTGCCGAAAATCTTGAGTTTTGATAATAAAAAAACTTTACTACATCAAAATTTGGTACCTCTACAGACCAGGAAGATTGACATTTCGGGATAAAACCTTATATCAAATCTTTTCCATAAGCTAGGAGTATTTTGCGAAATGTGGTGGACATCTGTGTACCACAAGTGTCAGCTTCCGTAGAAGTTTTTTCAGTATTTGCAATGAAAATTAGTTTTTTAACAAGGGTTCACACTTTGTTGTTTTACCGAAATTTAAGCAAAAATAATGTTTTTTGATTATACAATTCTAAGTATTTTATTTAAGTACAACCCTCCATTTTTATAATTTATTTGTCTGTGGTATTATATTCACTTACGCATAAATAGTTTTTAGAGACGTTTTAGAAGGTGGATTCAGTGTTGCGTTCTTTCGTTCCTTCCTTCTGAAATTTTTTTAAACCTATTACATTTTTTTTCTTTTAAATTTTTTTCAGTAACTTAAATTGTTTTAAAAAAAATTGGTTTGTTTAAAAAAAAAAGCCAAGACACTTTACTTTAAACAAACAACATTAAGAAATTTTCAAATTTCATGTGTGGGATGTATTAAAACGAGTTTTCTCGGACTCTCCACAAGATAATTAATCTGAAGTGATTTCCAGGTGTGAGCATCATTAAGGCCTTTCATTTGAATCCATTTCCAACTATCACACTAAACGGTCGCATTAGAAATTTTCAAACTTTGTGTTTGCATATATTTGCATACAAGTTTCCCTATAGGAAAATGAATTTTCTAAACAATCTATAATGGTATTAAAAATATACCAGTTTAGTATTTTGTTTTAACGTGTCAATTGAATTTTTTTTTGCAGAAAACAAATATTTTTGGTAGAAAAAAATACTGTTGGTTGAAAAATATCGGCTGAAAAATGTCTGCTGATGACTTTTGGCTGAAACATATTAATTTTTGACATTTTATATTATAGTTTAGGCTGAGATAGCAAAGACACTATCTGCATTATCGATTTTTTTACTTTCGACTGGAAAATAACCGCTAACTTCCTTTCTCGGTCTTTATCATTATCTGTCTATGATACTGGTGGAGACAAAACTATTTGGCTGGCGGCCATGTTTCTTACATCCTGCTAAGCGCCCTATCCATTTTCTGGTATTGCTTTATACTCAAACCTAAAGTTCTAAATCGAACTTAATTTTTAGTACCATTACCAATTTTGGTGCTTTGGGGCTATCGAAACGTCAAAAAATTTCCGTATGACAGGTTGTTACTATGTGTAATAAACGATAATATTTCAACCTGATTTTCAAAACCCCTATAAAGAATTTAATAAGTATAGAAGGCATATTGTATGATAAAACATCAGATTACAAATCATTAAATCAGGGAATAAAAAAAAATATACGATGGAAAATATCGACAGTCTCATAATCATTCAAGCATATTGCAAAAATTTTCACACTGATAAAAATATTTTTTTCAAATCGATGCCTCGCGCTTTCTTATCAACAAAATCCGTCTCGTTCATTCCAATCGGGCGACAATATTTTAAATTGGAAAATGAGAATCAATTTTTATACAATTTTTTTTTTTTGTATTTTAACAAAATGTAATAATGATACGAGAGAATATTGCACGAAAATAAAAATTAAATTGATAAAATTTATTATCCAGTATTTTTAATTTTATCACCATTAAGGTCATGTCTATGTCATCATTGACATATAAAAACATAGATTTTGGATAATACTCGTAGTGTCAAGTATAGAGGAGGAAACATATACAACTTCAAATTATATTTAATATTTTTTTTTGTGTTTTTGATAATAATCTCGTGACAGACTACACTAAATTTGTCGTGTTTGAGTATTCCGAATTATTATTGGTAAGAGTACGAGCCTGGATAAATAGTGTGTCCATCAAATTTATTTGTTTTCGCAATTTTCTACTATATTCATTTTGGTGTATACTTTTCTTGCGCAACAATAGACACAAAATATCGTTCTGGTTCTGATTTCGTTATTGTTAGAAAGTAAATTACAATTTATGACGATTTTATTTCCAGATATGATATTCATGTTTAAATGTTCTGGGAATTTTTTGGGACAAACAAAACATATCGAGAATATTTTTTTTGACAGTTTTTCAATATTAATATATTTAGTAAAAACTGGATATATAGATATGGATTTATAGTTATATATGTATATAGTGGCCTAAGCTAGATTGATGTGGAAAGTATAAGTTGTATTTTTGTGCACCTGGTGTTTGTATATATAAATAGGCTAGACAACTTGTTATTTATTGTGATTGATTATTTAAGAAAAAGCTTATTGTCTCCCCGGACTCTTAAGCATTTCGTTTTTTTAATACTGTACATATACAATTTAGCAAATTACACTGTGCTTAATTAATATAAACGATTTTATCCCAATCCATTTCCACTTTACCATCATTTTTCCAAAACTGAGTCTTTCCAGACAATCAATTGGAGAAAAACATAAAATAATTGATTGATAAAAAACATTGTTTATCGATAAACATTTTTTAAGTGATTAAATCTCTAAATGCATATTGTTATTTTTCCATTTACTAATTGCAAAAACTAGTATAGAACAAAATAGGGAAACTACTGTAATTTTCCTGTCTTAGATTTTAGTATACCGGGTAATTTTTTTCAGCTGAACCTTTCAAATGTTTCGGAAAATAAGCACTCTACGAAATCAATATTTAACCATTCCGAGGGGCGAGGGAGGGGGGGGGGGGGGGGGAATAAACACACATTAGTGCTAAAATTAGTACCCCCGCAGCGGGTAGCTTTGAAATTAAAATAGGAACCCCTATTTTTATTGCAGATTCGGATTATACGGCTTAAAGTACGTAGGATTTCCTTGAAACATTTCGAAGTTACCCCCGCCCCATCTACAAGAATGTTGGTAGGTGTACTAATTTCAGCACTAAAATATGCCCACCTCCCCCTCCCTTCCCGCGGAATGATTAAATTTTGATAATGAAAATTTATTTCGTAGAATGCTTGTTTTCCGAGATATTTGAAAGTTTTAGCTTAAAAAAATCACCCGGTATATTGTTCGATAATTTAAGTTAATGTTGGTGTTGTACGTAAGCAACAGAATTTTTTTATATATCTTTCGTCATTTTCATTATTACAACAATAAATGAATAAATAGCAAAACAAAAGACAAATTATATTCTAAATAAAAAAGCATTAGCACAGACTATATACAAAACTTAAATAAGCCAGTGTGTGTATATAGGAAACACAATAAAAAAAAGCTTAATATTGTTTATGCTTGTAGAGTACAAAACGAAAACTTTTATACTGTACACAAAAAAAAATAAAAGTTCGAGCAATTTAAAATAATATAATCATTTTCTTATTTATTTTTTTATGTTACAAATAATAATAATGAATTATTTATAAGAAAATGAATTTCTAGAAATTCACAACAACAAGAACAACAAAAATTATAGCGATTTTATATTACAACAACAAAATTTCTTGTTAAATTAAGATAAATAAGCAATCGAAATTTAATCACTTTAATTTAAATACAAATTTTTATTTTATTTTCAAATTATAGAATTTTTTTGTGTTTTTTATTGTACATTTCATTATTTTGTTTGTACTCACTTGTATTACAATAATCTAGGAAGGATTTTTCGAAACGATAAGTATTCGTCTTGTGGGATGAGTTTATAAGTCGCTTGTTTTACTATACCAATATAAAGCTGAAGAAAGCAGTTTAATTTCCCTATTGTCTCGTTAAGCGTTGATTTGCTGTTATCGAGCTTATACGCATAAAATAAATAAGCTTATAGCATCAATCATGCTTTTAAATAAAATAATTTGCTCAGATTATGATTCAAATAAAATAATCATGTAACAAATACAAATTCTTTCAGTCGTGCCACTCGATGTATGTATATTAAAGAGGGATGTGGTTTGCTGATCAACGCTCAGCTTAATAGGTAATAGTTCATGTACAATAATAAAATTTCAAAAGCGTGAGTTGCCTCATGCTCACATTTTAATCCTTCGATAATAATTCAAAATAACGAACGGAGCATGAGATCGACAAAAATGTTAATGCTTAAATTTATGACCATGGACATATGATCCGTATCCCCGGGATTTCCACCAAAATTCCCGGAATTTCCGCTCAATTAAAAATATAATACAGGCATGTTGATTGGCATGTTGAAGCATGACATACTCGTTATTTTATTATTGTTACACTTTCAGTATAAAGCCAAAATTTAAATATACAGTTTTAGTATAAAACAATAAATAAGTGCAGTTTAATATAAATGTAATTAAAATTTATTTAAAATAATCGAAGTTGGATCGAAAGCGAAATGTCCACAAGGAAGTGGAAATTGAAATTAATCAGAAATGTGTTAAGTGAAATGTTTTTATTAAGTGTTAGCAGAGCTTCCTAAATATAAGAGCCGTAAGCTGCCGCCATTTTTTTCCATGAGCTTTCCATATAAGGGAAGCTTTTCGTTTTTATTTTCATACCAATCAGTGTATTTTAATATTTTTTTAGAAGCTTTTTTGTATATAAAAACAGTAATGCTTCGTTTCAATTTTTAATTTGAATGGTTAGTTCAACATTTAGGAAAAGCATATTTTAAAATTGAGTCATTAACGCAAAAATATTTAAATTAGTCTAGCACAATTTTTTTTTTTATTGTAGAAATAAGAATTTGTTTATATGTGTATGTAAGAAATTAGTATAGAGTGTTCCATCAAAAATTTCAGCATTTCTATCGAAAAAAAACGTTTGTTAAAAAATGCTTTTTGAGTAGCTATGCAATATGGGTGTTATTGTGTTCTGGATTCTATTACAACATTGTTGCTGAACAAACTTCGAAAACTGTTTATTCGTTATTTGTTAAAAATTTCATCGCAACAAATTCGCAAGCAATACTGTGTCATCCTGTAGTATAAACAAACCGGAGCTTCATAAAATAAAAACATTATATTATAGAGCTTTTCGCACATAATAAACCAATCAAAAGATGTCGCTACACGTAAGTATACATTAAAGCTAAATATTAAAACCTAAATGTTTTTTAACTAAAACTTAACAATTTATTATGTATACTGCCTGGTTCAATAGATTATTGAGATCACCTGGAACTGAAAATAACCGAATACGAGCGAATTGAAATAAGAAAAGAAAACATTTGGAAAAATGCTTTATTTATGCCAACCGTATTATAAATAAAAATTATAATTGTTTTGAGTTTTATTAATTATGTTAAATTATTGTATTATAGATTTCGCGCTTAGCTTACAATAATAATGGTTTATTTTCGTAAATAGTTTTTTAATTATTTTACGCTTTTCTGTAATTTCAAGTAAATTTATTACAGAGACATCTGTAAACGGATATTCAAATTACAGAAAGCTCGGTTTTGCAATCGGATAAAATTGAAGTTTTTTACGTTTTGTTCTGTTTTGAAATAATATTTAATTAAGAAAATCATGACATCGTTGATTTTTTGTATACAAAAATAATTTTCGTAAATAGATTTTGATGTAAAAATTTTATTATTTGAATAATATTATTGTTTCTACATGGTGATTCATGAAATTTCGTTTCAGCTCACGTTTTCTCTTTAATTTTGTTATAAATGGAGAATGTTAAGATTGCTATTAGTGCATCGTCCATCTCAAAAATTCTGAGGTGCATGTGACCAGAATTTACCAAATAAGTTACATTTTTATAAAACTAAATTTTAAATTGGATGTAAGAGGAATCCGTGGCACCACCCTTTATTATCTTACTTTATAAACCTACACAACTAAACGGAAAGCTCATTTTTATAGAAAATTAATAAATTTATGCTCCGCTTTAGTTTAAATTTACTAAATAAATACTACATTATGATGGCTGATTTTCAAATATGTGTTCTTTGAATAGTTTATTAAAAATATAAAATTAAAATTTAGATGATTTGTTTAATTTTTTATTCATAAATTCATGTTCAAAAAATTTCCAATTACCACGGTTTCTTATTGTAATTCAAAAACAGCTTCCCCTCTACTGAAAGCTCTCCTTTTAATATTACGGCTCTTCAAAATCATAGATGGCTCTGGTGTTAGGTGTATTTCTCTAAGTGCCTATTGCAAATAGTGTTAAAAGTATTATATAGTGTGTCTTTACAAGAATACGGAATGTGCGATACGCCGAATTCCAGTGTTCATCGAGTGTATCTTTGTGTGCCACGGATTATTTGTTGTTAGGTGATTTCTTGAGAGTTATGGCCGATTTGTGATTGATTGTTTGATTGGATGAAAAATGCAAGCTTTTAAATAAAATGTTTTTTAAGATAACGTAAAGTTAACCAGACGGCGTCCTTTCAGGATGCTTGTACTTCTTCTGACAGCTTCTTCTTCCTCAAACAGTGTTCTTCTTTGTCCTTCTTTCAGATTTTGCGTTTATATGAGAAAAAGGTGTTCGAACGAAAATTTTCAGTAAGGAGGTACTCACAGCTGAAACTTGTGAACTAATTTCAAACCATTTAAAAACAAATACAAGTGATGAAATAATGGCTATTTGCGAAGAAAATGATTATGGAATTAATCGACAAGACTCTTTAAGAAATTGGTGGTAATGCTCATATTCCCACGGATGCAATAAGCACGTAAGAGTAACCTCGTTTAATTATTGAACCCTTAAAATCGTGTTTGTTAAGTTTAGAGTTCTCTTTGCACCTTGAAATTAATTTTTGTTTTAATGAATTGGTAGAATCAACTCTCAATTTGGCCTCAATTAGATTTAGCAGTATTGTTAATCACTCGTAGGTAAGTATTGCATTTTCTATGATCTTCTTTAGGTTGGTTTTAACGGATTTTCCACCAGCTTGCTATAACCCACCAAAATGGGATGATGCAAACGATTGAAAATGTCAGGTTATTCCCTCTGCTGACAGTTGTTGGGCAACAATATCGTTAAAGTTAGCTGTTTAACCTTTTTGTAACTTTTTCAAATGATTAATTGCTCCAAGAAAATTCATGCCATTGTCACTATATATGCCAGTGTATAATCCACGCCTATAGATATGAACCTTTTAAGGGCCGCTATAATGGTTTCTGCAGTGAAATTGCTACTTCCACATGTGTAACTTTGGGTCATAGGCAAATTGTCATGTATGCCTTATAAGTACTGCATCCTCTTCATGAGTTATTTTTATTTATTTTATTAGACTGCTCCTCAGTTGATGATTTCCTGGATTAATTTTGAACTTTTAACATGTTATGCATTTTGAGATTATTGATTGAGTTGTGGTTCTGCGTCTCTTGGTTCAAAGTTCTCAACAGGAAAATAGCTGACGATAGTTTAACATTGACTTTTGCAGTCTGCCACCTACCCGTACAGTTCCGTCTGAATCCAGAAATGGGTTCAGTGCTAGTACCTTGCTTTTTTATCTTTATAATTATTTTTGAACAGCTGAGTTATTTCAATTTTGAAAGAACTGCGTTGTGTACTTCATGATAATCTCAGCTTCATTTCAATCGTATTTATTCACTTTTATTGTTCTTCACTTCCTTATAAAATTTATAATAATTTTTAGAATCCTTTTCAGTTTAGTGAAACTTGATATTTTCTTACATCATCCCCTCCTGTAGTGGTAATTAAATTGATATTTCTTATTTCTGTTGTTCTATATTTCCTCTAGCATAGAGCTATATTTTGTGTGTCAGGTCAGTTGTCATACTTGAGCTATCGAGGTCCTTTATGATTGATTAAGTCATGAACTGTTAGTCCGCGGCTGGTGCAATCAACTAAAATATCTCCTGATTTGATGTGTGCCATTGCTGTGGTTCAGTAAGATCCCTAGTTTCTGATACTCATGTGGGCAACGAAAGCTTTATTTTTGAAAATACTACGGGTGAATCGAACCATGTGATAGTTGGTGCTTGCGGTATTTTTAATGCTTGTTTCACTTGTGGAAGAGCGCCGTTCAGTTCTAGCCTTGCTAATTTTACATTTGATTTTTCCGGCACAACTCTTGGTTTGACTTCTATAAGTCAAGTGTTAACCTCACTATCAGTGTCGTGTGTTTACGCGCATTTGAGAATTGTCTACATGTTGGTGTCGAAAATAGCGTAGACGTTGAGTGGTAGAGTATGTTGACAATGGCTGCGTACCAATAGTCGGGTAAAAGTCAATTTTAAGTAAATTTTTCGGTAAATTCATTATTTTTCAAAAACTCTATGGCAAACTGATCGAATAATCTGTTCTAAATCCGATATTTACCATAGTAAACGATTTACCCGACTATTGGTCCGCAGCCATTGTAGATTATTGTTTTTTGTTGTTATTTTTTTCATTATTTTATGGTACAATGGCGTCATTTTCTAGTTTTCTAGTTTAAATTGGCAAAACAACCGCACCGGACAAGTGGTGCAGTGGTTAAAGCTTCGGCACTTGAACCGGGAGGTACTGGGTTCGAATCCCATCAGAGGCTGGATGCAAAGCGAATTTTCGTCATCGATTACGATCGGAAATGTTAATAAACACAACTAAGACCCTCTGTTGGAGTACAGAATTCAGCGCCGACCCACCGTCCATGTCAGTTTACAGGTTGACATGGAGCTTGCAATGTGCAGGTGGTATACTGTAATTGTGTGATGGTCTGTGCGTGAATGAAAGGGGGATATTAATTGACCTTCAAAGAACATTAAATCCACTGGACAATTAATACTTCCTTTAAAAAAAAAAAAAAAAAAAAGACAAATATACCAAACATCGATACCCCGATTTCGCAACAAAAAAAGAAAATCAGCGGAGGCGTAGTACTGGGCATTCATATGTACGCTGCGGAAATAAAATAATGGAGGCCACAAAATGTGTATCACTACAAAAGTGCAAAAACATGTACATGATTAAAATTTGATTCGTGCAACAATAGATAAAATTCAAGCAGTATTGATCACTGACAACCTCTTGTTGTACACCAACTGGTTTGTGAAAAATGTTTTCTATACATGCCAAGAAAAAGTTAAAATCTAGAAATGTCAACTATTTACGTGATTTTTGTAGTTGAGCTATCAGTTTTCGGTTCTTCTTAAACTAGGCATTCTTTAATCTGGTAATTATTGGATGTGGATTGATAATTTTTTGTACTTTCAGAATCTTATTTCGGATTAGCAGAGACTGGGCCTTCAAGTAAATATGATTCTGATGCCACACTCTCAAACAGCAGTTGTCCACTGTTCCCTTGTTATACTTAAATTTGTTGAAAACTGCAACCACAAGCTGCTCATAACTAACTCACTAACTGGATTTCTCCAAAGATTCACTTTGAAATTTAAGGTTTTACTTCATGAAAGCCGCACAGAAATTTACAAAAAATACGTAATAATATTTCCAGTTTTATGCTGTTGTTTCAAAAAATCTCACTAAATGCGTTCAAATAAGGCTGACGAATATCTTCATTTTTATTGCATGCTATTTTGATTTTTTACTCCTCGCCTAACTTCTGATTTGCTAGTTTGATATTTAGTGACACTATAGTTAGCTTAGATCCTGCAACTTGCCTTTTGGGCGACCAAAATCTAGGCTACTCGTATTAGGTTGTCGAAATTGGAGGACGAGAGCGATGGACCGAGACGCATGGAGGACTATAGTGCGGGCGGCAAAATCCCTTCATATATAAAATATTTTAAATAAAATATTTTAATATTTTATTTTTAATATTTCATATAAAGCTACTTAATTAGAGAATTTAATTATAAAATTGTAGTTTATTCATTTTTATTACTATACTATGGCCAACCTACAAATTACATAAATTATTATTTATTGAAAAACGTAAAAATTAATAATATTTTAATAATGTCGTAATAAATATATTTTCGAAATTCTATTTTAATAATACATAATTTTAAATTAATTTTTTGTTATGTATATTTAAATAATATTTTTATTGGTAGTTATATATACGAACACACACACACACACTACGTATAGCACGTATAATCAAAATTTCATTTGTAAAGAAAAAACCTCACCTCCGGCGTACACCGGATGCGGTGGCTGATTGTAATGCTAATTTCCAAATTGTGTATTTTCTAAAAAATTAGAAAAGCGGATGTTCAATGTTTATGCTTGTGTATTCTGTTTTGAGTATTTACGAGTACCTATATAATAGATGATATAGTTCAATAAACTATTTGGCAAAATTAAAATCAATTTGTCTGATAAATTTTATTATTTTAGATTTTTTTTTTATTGGAAAATCGATTTTAGTATCTCAATTATATTAAATGGGAAAATTACTGTTATAAACTACACAACAATAACAACAGCAATCAAATAATAACAGACATAAAATTGAGTCGAAAAAGCTATTTAGAGTAAAGCTTTTTTGTTGTCCTGGTCCAGCACTTTATTGTAGACTGTGATTGCAAGATTTTAGTTTATTAAATTTTAAATCCAAAGCATTATGCTGATGCGTCGAAATGCTAACATTTATCGATTGACTAAAACGATAACCCAAATTGTGGTTACATTTTGATTTAAAAATTTAAATTGTATTTCATTTTTGTGCATAATGTTTAATTTATTTTTTGGCTGGTCGTTTCGTGAAATTGACATAACAATTATGTTTGTTTCGAACGACTTCAGTTCACGTTCACCAAAATTATATTCAGAAACGTCTAGAGAAGCTAGCTACAAATCGTGTATGCCTTCAGGAATTGAATATTACTGCATGGCACTTACATGGTTATCGCTTGGACGGATACATTCCTTACTAATATTGTATCCCAAATATTCAATGGATCATTTAAAGAATTTGCATTTGGAAGTTTGGATTTCCAAGCAATTATCATGAAGCAAGTCGAAATGTTCATCTACGGTTTGAGATGCAATGAGTATATCGTTAATGTAAACTACAACGTCTCCAGTTAAAACATGTCTCTAAAAATTGTGTTCTCGCTCCTTTGAAATACGCTCGGTGCGTTACAAAGACCGTGCGACGTTTTAACATATTCATATTATCCATCTGGGGTAATAAAACTTGTAATATTAATAGATTCGTTCGCCACTGGAATATGGTTAAACCCATTTTTAAATCGACTTTTATCTTGCATTCTATCAAGACAATCGTCTGTTAACGGTAGTGAATATATATCCTTCAAAGTTATTTTTTTTAAGTCCCGGTAGTCCACTCATACATAGACTAGGGCACGAGTTATTTTTTACTTACGAGCACTATTCTACTTGTGAAGTCACTATTGCTACTGCATATGACTCTTCAACAAGTAGACAAGTGCTTACACCTCTCGGATGAACTTTATTGCATTTAGAACATCGGAGCTTGCGTGGTGGTTGGGGACAATTGATGGAAATATGTCCGGCTTCAAAATAATTGTAGCGCATGTGACCGTTTTATCTACCATTCGTTTAGATGTAGGCACCACTCGATATGAACCCGATTGAAAATTTTTAGGCTGTATTAAAACAGCAAATGTCGAAAAAATTCATTACGACTAAATCAAAGTTGATTGAGGAAATTAAAAATATTTGGTACAACGACCCCTTAATCAAGGATACCATCATAAAATCGATCAATAGTATGCCGCGCCGTATTTCAGTTTTGCTTAAAAATAAAGGGAGGTGACAAAATATTAGCCGGTTGATTTTTTTTTATGGTTGTTTTTATAGAATAAAGGTTTATTTATTTATTTTAATGAATTAAAAATGAAAAAACACGTTTATTATGACAAAACTGGGATTTCAGGGGATTCAGGACATTAAAATTTGTATTGATCTTCTATAATACATTTTTCTATTATATAAACCTATAGAAAAGCCAATTAGAGATACGGTTTATAGTATTTTTTCGGGAAATTTAGGAAACCCGGGCATTTTATGTAACCTTTATGTCAACACGAACACACCCGGGTGTGCATTTACATTTTCAAACGTGAAAATTGATCTGATCGAAAAGTTTTATATATAAAATTTTCAGTAGTTCTCCAGAAACGGGAAATCATAGTAAAGCATATGCAATATAAATTTATAAAGATTGGAATTTTTAGAATTCCAGTTAGCCAGTTACATATTATAATCAACACGAACACACTTGGCTTGACGGAAGGAGAAAAATACTCGTGTTGACACAAAGGTTAAAGCCCCTAAACCCAAAATGTGAGCAAAATAAACGAGGTTTTCTATAAAATGGGCCCTCGTCATTTGGCATGTTGTTTTATAAGAATTTCTCGGAGAAATATAGAAAAATATGAGTCAGAATAACACTTCATGGCAAATTTGGCTGTCCTAAACAGTTTTAACCCGAAATTTGATAGAAAAAACGATTTTTTATATTAGATGAAAATTTCATTTAACATGGGGCCATTTAGCATACGTCAATTAGCGTGCTGGTTTCTATTTATAGAAGATTATCGGAAAATTTTGCTCTCGAAAAATTAAGTTAGAATTTTTTAGTTTTAACCAGTATTCTTCTAAATGATATACTTTTTAAAATATTTGCTTAGCACAAAAATGCTGTCACTTTCAGTGAACAAATTTTGACCAAAAATCACTGAGGTCTCTGTGAATTAAGTTTCATCCCAATCATTCAAACCATCTGAGCTGTTTGAGAGAACACACACACGCACGCACACACAGAGATTTCTAAAATACTGATTCTTTTGACTAACGACGACAATATAATGAATGGTAAATCTACAAAAATTTCGAGGTCGAAAAATTTCATGATTACTTTACTTGCTTTTGTTACGTAAAAGAAAGTAAAAATGGAGGGGTATGTATATGAATTTGTTGTGGTCGACACCTAAGTTTCTTTTACCATGAATTTATACATTGATCTCAAATACATTACACAATTACTCTGTCAGGTTGTATAAATGCTTAAATTTAACATCACAACACAAATTTTAAAAAATTCCATTGAAACTGGTATACGGTTTTATATGTGTTTGTGGCTTATTTTTGTGAAAGAACACATAACGGCGAAAATATAAAGAATGAATGGTTTATTGTGGCTCCTACTTTTATTTCTTAAAGGTAGGGAGTACAAGCGCAGACATGTGATGGTGACTGGGACATTCTACTAGGAGTTTTCGTCGATATTAGCACATTAAGCTCACAAAAAGTGGCAATTTAGAATACATTCAAGGCCAACTGTTATTATTTTACAAAGTAAAAGAAAGTAAAAAACAGTTTTTTTTTTGTCAAAATCATCATTGCCAGTTAAATTATGGAAAATTAACCTGGACCGATGTTGTTGAACATTTAATTTAGAATCTTCTAGTTCACAATCTTTTTGTCGTAAATGCTTTATACTTTTTAAAATAATTTCAGAATACAAAAAGTTTGTATGGAGCTGCCATTTTCGCTAGACTAATTAAGGCTAAAAATCACGGGATTCTTCCAATTTATAAAAAAGTATAAAAATGGAGGGCTGAATATGTTGTGGACGCAACACCTTTCTTTCTTTCACAACAAATGTATTTAGGTCTCGAATTCACCACACTTACTTTTTAAAGCGAAAAATTTAGCTTGCCGGATTTGTGGTAAAAATGGTTTATTATAATCAAAAATAATTATTTCTGATTTAATTTCAGAAAACCATCAAAGTCAACCCTTGTTTAAAATTTTTTCTTCATATTAAAAATAGAAAAAAGCTCCTATGGAAGCTGCCACTTCTGGTAAGCAGATGACCAGCACATTTCCTATATGCTCAATTAGCGGAAAAAGCTTTAGAATTAAGATTAATTGGTAATAGTCAATCCACCTGGTCTGTAGAGGTGCTCAATTTTGTTGAAATAAAGTTCATTTTATCAAACTTCGTCATTCCCAAAAAAATATGAACTTAATTAATTTTGTATGAAATTTAATTTACAATTTGTTTATTTTAATCGTTTTTTTTTTTTCAAAATATTTGCAAAACATGAAAAATCTTCTATGGAAGCTGTCACTTCCGGTGAACCGATCGCGACCAAAAATTACGAATCTCACAAATTATTGTAAAAGTCTTAATATGAAATTTCAACCCGATCAATTAATCCGTATAGACTGTATAGGGATTAAATTTTTAATGAAAACCCGGACAAGTGATGCAGTGGTGCAAGCTTCGGCACTTGGACCGGGAGGTACTGGGTTCGAATCCCATCGACGCTGGACGCAAAAGCGAATTTGCGTCATCGATTACGATTGGTGGAGTGCAGAATTCAGCGCCGACCCACCGTTCATGTCAATGGGTGGTGTGCGCGTGAATGAAAAGATTAATTGACCTTAAAAAAAACAGTTATTTGGCAAAAAAAAAAAAATCTGAAGCTGTCATTTCCTTTGGATCGATTTCACCCTAAATTCACTGGCAGCTCTAAAATTGTGGAAAAACTTAGTTATGAAGTTTCATCTCGATTAATCAGTGCCTCTTAATGGCTGCATAAGGCCGAATTTTTATTGAAAAACGAATTTTGTCAAAAATTATCATTTCCGCTTAAATTTTGGAAAAATGATTTGGACTGGTATTGTTGTAAATACTATTTAAAATCTCTTAGTGCATAGTGTTTTTGTCGTAAATGCTAAGCTTTTCAAAATTTTTGCAAGAACCTAGAAACCTCCGGTAGACCTATTTCGATCAAATCTCTTAATTTGTGGAGAAAGTTTAATTATGAAGTTTTATTCCGACCAATAAATCAGATAAATTGACTGATCGGGATGAATCTTCATACTTAAGATTTTCTCATAAATTGGGAGGTGCTAATGATTTTTGGCAAAAATCAATCCACCGGATTAAGGACTAAAACTCTAAACTAATTTTAAATTGAATGAAAATTGAAAAGTTATCTCTGACACTTTAAAAGCCAATAAATGTCAATCTTGGCATTTTTGTGAACGCCTACTCCGTTACTATTTTAAAACTAAATGGGAAGTCAAAAGAAACTGTAGTGTGTCTGGTGTTGTCATTTGGGAGATCATGATCCCGAAATTATGGTTACCGTTAGTAAGTAACGGGAGCTTTCAGGTCCCCTATCATGATTAGTGAAATCATCGCCAATTTGATTTGGAAATTTCATAAAGCTTAACATTTTCAAAATGTTGGCTTTGATTTTACTCATACAACATATTCCCAAGTGTTGGGTGCCCTAAAAACGCAGTATAAGCTGTGAAACAAAAATTCTAAAGTGCTATACTTTCAATATTCCAATTCAACAAACAAATTTTATATTATGATTTTATATTTTAGTTTTTTCTAGCTAGCTATGTCTCGTGTACATATCACCTAACCACAAAAACCACAAATCCCGCGTTCAATACTCTACGCAGAAAATGGAACGTTCTAAGTGTACATCAAAATATTCGAAAAAAATTGTACGTGTTCGAAGCCAATATTAATAAAATTTTAAGTAAAATATGAAACAACTTATCTTTAGCAGATATTTTAAAATTGAAAGGCTTTCAGGTAATGAAGTATAAATAAGTGTATGTGAGCTTCACTGAACGTTCGTTACAAGAAACTTCAGATTTCATTCGTAATATTAAATAAAAAAACCTACTAATAGCTGGCGATATTATTATCGATATTTTTCACCAAGTTCTGATTGAATCGCTTATTAAAATACCTACCCGAATAACAGATACGTCAGCTTTCTCATTAGGCTAAGACCAAACGATCTCTCATGTCTGCTACCTTGATTGATCGACAAATTACGGATAACCATTTTATTGAGATTTTATTTAGAGTGCCGGCAACATTAAAGTTTGAGCAAAAGTTGCAATAAATTTTAACTTTTTACTTGCTAAAATCGACCATATTCGAATTTCGTTTTGAACTGTAATGATATATCTGTAGCGCTAAATTATATTTTATGGTGTCTCTTTCTGATTTCAGGAACATAATTAAACAAGTTCACTGGTTAAAACACTTAACCATCTACAACCTTGAATTTCGTGAGCATGAACAAATTATTTTCGGATAGTAGGATGGTTCTAAATATAGTTCTAAATAGTGATGTAGAAATTTCCAATGCATTTGGAGAGAGTAGTTGCAATGATTAAACACCTCACTTAATTGAAAGCCAGTTGAACATCCATATATTTCTCTGGATTTCGTTTAAATACATTATTTTTATCACCGGCTTGAAATAGTAAAACTACATCTATTATTGACTTATTAGAACCAAAATATACCCTAGATAGTGACGGCTTCCAGTTCCAATTTTATTGAATTCCAGATAGATTCAAACCAGCCACGATCATCTCGATCTTTAAAAGTGGTGATTACCTGTTATTATGAAAGTTCTCGAGCAAGCAGTAAAACGCAAGCCAATAACTTCTTAGATCACAATCGGATCTTAAGTGCCCATCAACACTGTTTCCAGCCATGGAAAATGCTCTAAAACGAGCCCATCATTGCATAGCTGAAAACTGGGGTCATTTGAGTGTCATTATTTTCCATACTTAGTGTAAAAAAATTCCATTTTATACCGGGTGAGTTTTTTTAAGGTTACACTTTCAAATATCTTGGAAAATAAGACCTTTACGATAAAAATGACCATTATCAAAATTAAATCATTCTGGAGGGGAAATACATTAGTGCTAAAATTAGGACTCCCGCCCCTGTTTGTAAGGGTGGTAGGGGCAACTTGGAAACTTAGATAGGAACCCCTATTTTTTATTGCTGATTCGGATTCTATGGCTAAAAGTACGTAGGATTTCCTTGATACATTTTTTTCGATTCATGATAGATGGCGCTATAATGGGCGATATTACATTTTTTTCGATTTCTCCTACTGAGAACATTATGCATACGATTCTGCAATATGTTTGCATTAAAACTAACACGTTTTCAATGTAAATACTTGAAATTAGTTTTAAACAAATTGTATTTCTTAAATTTAAAAAAAAACTACTTTTAGCGTAACCCAGGAAAACGACGGCAATGATTTTGCATAGGAGCATGCGACTAAATTTGTTTTCAAATAAATAATATTTTTTGTTTTAAAAATATCGATTCAGTTCAAAGATTATTTCGAAAACAGTAAGACTTGTTTGCGTAAGGCTATTGCAATTCAAAATGGAGTATTTAACTGTACAAGAAAAAATTGAAATGGTCCTGGTTTATGGAGAAGTTGGCAGTAGTCTTGATAATGCAGACAATCTCTACGCTTCGCGTTTTCCAGATAGAATTCGGCCATGTGCTTCATTTTACCGGACTATCAAACAATTCACTGCTGATGGAAGTGTTCGACTGAAGAGAAGGACCCGTCAAGCAACAGTCACTGAGGAAAATAACGAAATGGCTGTATTGACTGCAGTAGCTTATTATCCTCATATAAGTACACGAGAAATAGCTAGCGAATCCGGATTATTCCAGACCAGTATTTGCAAAATTCTGAACCGACATAAGTATCAACCGTTTCATATGAGTTTACTCCTAGATCTTCATGGCGTTGATTTTGAAAATCGGGTAACATTTTGTCAGTGGACAGTAGAACAAATACAGCAAAATCCCAATTTTTTTCGCTATATATGAATCTCCGATGAGTCGTCTTTTACAAACCATGGAACGGTTAATCAACACAACATGCATTACTTGAGTGTTGAAAATCCACACTAGCTTCGCCAAGTTGAACATCAGCGCCCTTGGACTGTCAACGTGTAGTGTGGAATAATTGGCAACCAACTCATCGGCCCCCATATTAGTGAAGGCAACTTGACTGGTTAAATGTACCGAAACAATTTGGAAAATGAACTGCCAACATTATTTGAAAACTTGAGCTTAGAATTGCAACAGAACTTGAGGTTTCATCATGATGGATGTCCAGCACACTATTCGTCGGTAGCACTTGAAGTACTTGATCGTGATTTCAATGGTCGCTGGATTAGTAGAGCTGGTCCGGTAAATTGGCCTGCCAGATCACCAGATCTTACTTCGCCAGATTTATTTTTGTGGGGCTATCCCCACAACAAAGTATACACAAAGACAAAGTATACCAACAAGTACCAACAACACGTGAGAATATGATTGAGGGAATAAGAAATGCTTGTGCCGAAATTCCAGCATACATGCTTCTAAGTTGTGTACATTCATTTGAAATGCGGATTAATAAGTGCATTGAAGTCGAAGGCCATCATTTTGAACACTTAAGATAATTAAAAGATGATGTCCACGTCGTTGTTCCTGGGTTACGCTAAAAGTAGTTTTTTTTAAATTTAAGAAATACAATTTGTTTAAAACTAATTTCAAGTATTTACATTGAAAACGTGTTAGTTTTAATGCAAACATATTGCAGAATCGCATGCATAATGTTCTCGGTAGGAGAAATCGAAAAAAATGTAATATCGTCTATTACAGCGCCATCTATCATGAATCGAAAAAAAATGTTTCAAGGAAATCCTACGTGCTTTTAGCCGTAGAATCCAAATCTGCAATAAAAAATAGGGGTTCCTATCTAAGTTTCCAAGTTGCCCCCTACCACTTTACAAACAGGGGCGGAGGTTCTAATTTTAGCACTAATGTATTTCCCCTCCAGAATGATTTAATTTTGATTATGGTCATTTTTATCGTAGAGGGTTTATTTTCCAAGATATTTGAAAGTTTCAGCTGTGCTCTAGACTTTGCTCTAGCCTCTAGACTGACTGTGCACTACACATTTTTTTCCATTAAACTTGACATATTCAAGAATTATGCAAAACAATGTAAACTTGTGTCTCCCCACTTAGAACAATACAAAATTATGGAGGTTCAGCTGTGTTTTATGGCATTATGGTACAAATAATAAATGTATACAGTACGGGGAAAAAATATCAAACCAGGCACTGCTGACTTAAAACAAACGTTTTGGATTTAAGAGTGATAGGTGACATATACATGTTGCAGATAATGCGCATAATTAATCTACAAACCAAAATGAATTAGAGGTGCAATGACGATTAACTAATGACAAAGTGAATGAATCGGTCAATGGCAGACCAACCGTTGACTTCATTCCCGATATTAAAGTAAGTCTCAATATGAATAATCCTGAACTGTGTGTCAGACACAGAGTTGTTGTTTTTAATTAAGTATTATGAGCTTCTCACCAACTTTAAAAGTTAATTAAACATTAATAAAATTATGCGATTTGATACCATCATGAAGAGTCATGAGTTCAAGTATTAAAACAGATAAAACCACCACATCATTTAATTAGAATTTAAACAACATTGTGATACCGCAATTGCACCTTTTTCACCTTTCAACAACTAAATAAAATTTTTAACTTAAAAACAATTTCACGTATATGACTTCGAAAGAATTCATTAAAAACTAATCCAAAGTTATTCTTGTGCACAAAATAAATTAAGTGTTAAATTTGAGTTAAACATTAAAAAGGAAAAAAAAGTTTTCTCGTGTTTAAGAGTACATAGCTGAAAAATGTTATTAAATATTTTTTTGTTGTTGTTAATACTTGAAACATATACACACAACAAACTTTTGAACTGTTTGAATCAAGAATTTTTTTTTTAGTTTTCTAATCATTTAAACTTCATATAATAAATAATTGCTCTCTGTAAATACATCTTGTATATATGCTAGATTGAGTATGTCAGAAATATTGGTCAGATCATGTTTGTTAGAAAAATATGTTCGGAAGTCCAATATTCAACTGAATGATTTATGTTTTGAAGCATTGAAGTATTTAACATTATTTATTGTATTGTTATCAGTAAATATAATTTTTGTTTTATTTTCCTAATACACATAATTCATTTATCTTCACTTCAATAATTTTATTTCTCAAAAATATATTGATTTTATGTTTCGAAGGCACATACATGGGCGAGCAATATTTTTTATCCATATATTTTCTTCCAAATCAATATTTTGTTTATGTTTAAAATCCCCAAAAAATATGTTTTTTGTACTCGAAGATGTGAACATATTACAAAATTCTCTTATCCTTTTTTGAGTATTACAACAGGTTCCGAAATATAGGTATTTAGCAAGAAAAAATCTTCAAATTTGTTTGTAGTTTAAATAGTGGAAGTCAGGATTTAAAATGGAATTAGATTTTGCTGACTATATATAGTGAATCGTTGTTATCACTGCACGATTTATTTCAAATATTTTCTATCCAATATTACATTCCGATTGAGAGAACCGAAGCATTCTTTCAATGACAACCGTTTTTTAATAAATTGCAAAAATGTAATTTTTGTATAAAAATACAAGAATATATTCAATTTTACTTTTCAAAAACATTCACGAGACGCGGCGTGCAAAGGATAAAAACAGTAGCAGCAGCAGCACACGCCATTTTCTACTAAATTAACATGTAATTGAAAAAAAAATTTTTTTCTCTTTTGAAAAATTACAGTTTAACTTACAATTCAATTACATAACGTAGACATACAAGTAATTTTTATTTTTCGTTAACTTTCTTGAAAATTTATATATTGAAAAATTGTATGCGAGCGAAAGAAAAACGTGAAATATAAAATGAATGCTGGAAAACGTAAGGTATATAAAAAAAACCTGAAAATTTGAACAGAAGGAAATCGATTTGCGTTTTAAAAATAAAAATAAAAAAAAATCGAAAAATAATAAGAAAAAATTGTCATATTTTAAACGGAAATTAAAACAGGAAAATTTCTTATCGGAAATTATTTTTCAATTTTTTATTTATTTATTTTTATATAATTTATTTAAAATATGCATATGTGTGTATATGTGCGTTCAATACATGTAATTTGTATACATATTCTTTAAATTTTCACTTTTACGTTTGTAATAAATTCCACAATGAAAAGCTTTATATTACGCTAAAATGTTAAGTAGCCCCGATAAGAACAAACCATTTTATGAACGTGTGTGTAAATTAAGAACATTTAGGCGTTTTAATCAGAAATAATAGTTCAATTAAAACTAATTTCAAAATTGCCACTATAAAACAATTTAGATTTTTACCCCTAATTTTATTCAATCCCCCAACAAATTTTTCTACATTTTTCTAAACACATTTTCAGGTTTTTTTCATCGGTTTTCTTGATAGTTAAATTAGTGGTAATATCTGTTCACTGAAAGCACGAAGTTCTATTAAAATCTATATCTATAACCCAGATGAAATTTAAGGGTGCAGATTTTATTAGATCCTCAATATTTGGATTGACTGAACAGATTTTACCACTACCCCTAATTCCACTATAAACGAAATCGATGAGACAAACCTGAGAATGTGTTCAGTATTTCTTCAAATTTTAGTGATTGAACAAAATATTGCGTAGGTGCTGACTAGACAAATATTAACATTACCTAGTCCCGCTGTTAAAAAAATCGATGAGCAAAGGCTGAAAATAAGTTTAGGATTACCATAGATAAATTTGTTTACCTATGATTTGTCCTTTTTGTAATTCAATAGATCAAAATGAGTTGAGAAAAAAGTTCTGATACAACAAACAAATAGTTCCGCGTGCGTAGGTAACAAAATAAAGTACAGTGGTACCCCGATATACAACCACCCCGGTACACGACCAACTCAGTATATGACCTTTTTTGCTGACGACTTTTTTGTTCGTTATACGACGCCAATATAAGACATTTGGCTTGGTTAAACATCGAGGTGAGGTTAATAAGAGGTTTGGCAGTTTAGCTTCGAACCCCAAGAGGATAACTCCCAACCGAATCCGGAGAGGACAACCTCATCACGCTGTGAAATAAATATTTGGGTAGCTCCAAGAATAACCCAATATTTCTTAAATTTTTATCTCATCCATACTGTTAATATTGTTACTATTGTTATTGATGATAAGACATTATGAGATTAGTTGACCCGGCGAACCTCGTTCCGCCCTAGATTACTTCGTTCCGAGCAAAAACTTTTGTGCTTCACGAAAACTGATTTTGATGAGAGAAAAAATCAAACAACTCAACTCGATTCTCAATAGACGATTGAGTTGAGTGCACATTTTATTCACTTTTCCGTTGAATTTGACACCAATGTGTTGAAAAGTTAATGAAATTTTGATTCAAATTCAGACATCTATCGAAAATTGAGTTGTTTTTTGGATTTTTTCTCTCAGTGTGGAAATGAATTTGAATCAGTTGGAATTCAAAATAATTCATTACATTTTATTCAAGTGAAAGTAAATCGAATACAGACGCAAATAAATACAATGCATTGTAGTAAACAATATTTTTCGTTCTGTTCCTCGGCGCGTAAATGAACAACGATGATGGTTTGCAAACTCTCGAACACGCGATGGTTAACTGACCATGAGAAAAACCCTGAAATTCGAGATTTATTCCGCACACTTCCAACGAGTAACCTTGTCATTTGAATCACGTTGTTCAGCCTTCACAGCCAATTGCGTCTCGTTACAGAATCTCGGATGTTTCAGATTGCTCAGCATGTTTATTGCCTTGTCTTTTTTGGTCACACAGTCAACAGAGACGTTCTGTAATATGACTCTCATATTCGTGGTCAACTATAACTTCTTCACATAGCATACAATACCGACGAGTTCAGACATGCGTTGAGCTCATCTGCAGCTCTTAATCTCGGAATGAAAGGTAGCGTTTGATGAAAGTCGCCGGTCACCAGAATTATCGCTCCACCAAAACGTCCTGGGTAACTTCGTAAATCCTTCATCGATTGGATGAACTTTATCGAAATGATAAACACGAGGTGACGTCATTACCTTATAGGCGGGATTGTAGCCGGGTTGACAAACAACATCGGTTCTAAATGACGTCATGTCAAACAATTGGTTGTGCAATATCCATACAGATAGGTATACGCGGCGGCTCTGCTGGCGAAGTCAAAACCGGTAATTTGTTTTTGCCATCGGCACAGCATAGCTGTTTTTGCTTGGAACTTGAATGCTTGGCAAGGTCAACACATGGCCGACAATGCGCCAATACCAACGAAAGATCTTTGTAGGCGATTGTAGATTCATAATTGAAAGCAGCGCGATTTAATTCGACGTTCACCGCACTTCTTCGTCGAGTTACGTTTTGTCAAACCTGAGCTGATGCCCGTGCAGCGCGAACTTGTCCGACATGAGCACGTCTCTGTTCATTCAATTCTTTGCGTTGCTCTTGCGTTTCGTTCCTACAGATACCGTGCATTCTTTGTGAATGAAGGTTCAATTCCTAAAAATTACAATGATTCGTTTAACTCATTTTCTTTTAAATCATTAATCCACAAAAAAGAACTGACTGATCAAATCAAGCTCAATCCCGCCATCCAATTTGATAACCGCACTTGTCACGCACTAATAAATTTTTGGAAAAAACTATTGAAATCGTAAAAATCACACCGAATTTCATATAATTGTAATAATGGTACCGTTTACGGATGCAATGCACACAATTCAAAAATGGGCGACTTCAGGTCCCCTGCCATGATCAGTCAAATCATCGCCAATTTTAGTTGAAAATTTCATAGTCAACATCGTTTTTCGATTTTCCGAATTTTCAGACTTTTCTGAAGGATTATCCAAAATTATTTTTCATAAGAACCATCTTGGTGGCCAATTAATTGAACCATTACGCGAAATTATTCTTTTATCTAAAGTTTCTTTGAGTAAATCAATTGCAGCGCGCGCTGTGTAGCATGTGGCTCCTTCCTGTTGGAACCACATGTCAGCAAGATTGATCTAAGTCTATACATAATGAAATGTCAAATCAAACAAAGCAAAAAGCAACTATCAGCTGCTAAATGGGTTGTCAAATAAATCAGTGTTGCCAACACAAAGTTATGAACCTCTAAAAAAACACCATTTATTTAGATGGTTAGCTCCACACTTTACATTGATTCAATTATAAAGCCATTTTGTAATAAAACCTCCACCATATAGAATTGCAATACATTTAAGGATCTTGAAGCCGTCCGTGAAGTGGAGAAACAGTTGAATTGCTAAATACATTTGATGCAGTCAATAAAATTAGAAAAATTCTCGAAACTACGTGTGACTCTTGTGACACTCGTATTGTAGCCTACATTAAATTTAGCCGTTGTCAACTATTTGAAATAAACTGGGGTAAAAAATCAGTTAAGGAGCGAAAGGAATGCATAATATACTGTGTTGTTCAGTGGTTGAGGGGATCAAAGATGATACGAAATGATATATTTAAATATTTTACACACAGGCAGATATTAGTTTTTCCTTGCCAAATGTGAGACTTTAAATAAAACGAAAAACTATGCAACGACGCATACAAAACATTTCAGGATGTTTACTGAGAGGGTGTTTATGACTTGCTTTAGACTACATAGGCATAACAGAGCTCTCACAATAGAAAATATTTACCTTTTACTTTACAAGTTTGATTGGAAATAAATCCTGAGAAAAAAAATGGCGTTTTTACCTTAAGCAAAAGGCTAGCAAACTCTAAACTTTAGCCTGCAAAGAAAAGACTAAAGAAGTTAGCTACATTTCAAAATTGGCGTTTTTGTTGTCGTTTTTCATACAAAAAATGTTACAAAGCAAATAAAAACTAATTTACCAGTATAACATCTCTTAAAATTATAAATGGTACGAGCTTAGTGCGAGTTACTCAAAAGGTAAAAGCAAAAAATGTTTCTATTATGAGAGCTCTGTAACTCAAATAATACTGCGTTTATGTAAAATAATCTGCCGTTGACCGTAGAGCGTTGGCCATGAGAGTTACTACCAGCAGCGGTCTCGAGTTTGATCGTCGTCGCTGCTGACTAAAAAATTAATGAAGCTTAAATTAATGCATCGACAGATTTTGCAAAGTAAAGCACGTAAAACCATTCGTATCTGTAGAGCTTACCACTATACGTTCACCAATTAGTGAAAAAGTGGTCTTAACAGGGGTGGTATGGGTCAATTTACGGCCTCTATGCTAATGATTTTTTAGTGTAAAATAATAGTAGTGCATAGATAAAAATACACAAGACATTAATTTGGTATTTTTTTTTTGCACAATGTAAAATTTGTAAAACTTGTACTGTAAAAAGTCTATCAAAACAACCATAAAGAGCACGATGACCAAAAACACTTTGAATATTTACAAAAATTTGTTTTTTCTCTAATTTTATTCTCATTTTTTCTGATAACTATTAACTAAAATCCAAAAATTGTGTTTATTTTTATTTAGTTCAGTTACGATTATGTAGAAATTGAGTGGCAAGTAACCCAAAAATTGGCATGACCAAGAGTCGGTTAGATGTACTTAATTGGGATAAAAGTTAATTGTAATTAGAAACATCACGTTATTCAAAAATATTCATTATGTCATACTTAGTTAATTAATGGCAACAGTTCCATTGACATATGTAAAAAAAAATCCAAGAATAATTTTCAGTCTACAATTTTTAGGCTTTAGAACTTGACACAAACTCTGTTTTGGAAATCCTAATCCTTGATCGAATATAATTTAATTTAAATTTTCAATATTGTGATATTACAGAAGTTCACTCAAAATTCGTTTAATTAAGAAAGTAGGATTCCTATGGGAGGGGGGGGGGCATGGACATGGTATTTCAATCATATAATCGATAGAAACTGCAAACTTTACTTTGTAGTGTTGAGAGTTTGATGAACACTACGTACGTTTTGACGCTGAGTAACTCAAAAACTGATAATCTCAAATGTTATGCCGCTTAAAATTGGCTTGACTAAACACAGATATTACCATTAACTAATTGAGCAATTAAGGAAAGCAATGGGAAAAACCTGGAAATGTGTTTAGTATTCCACCAAAATTGAGTGATTAAACAAAATAATGGGTAGGTGCAATCTAGGCCAAATGTGTGTAGAAGTTTTTAGATCATTGTTCGGCCAGGCTGAACAGATCCCACTTTTCAGGAAACCGATTAGAAAAAATTTGGAAATGTGTTTAAAATTACGTAAAATTTGGCTGATTTATGAAAGAAAGGCATTTCTAATCCAGGTCAGATTTAAAATTGTGATTTCATTAGAATTTGAGCACATCATAAAAATACTCTTTCTTTTGACAAAGTTATAGGAATAATCTAAAACTTTGGTTACTTGACCTCTAAATCTTCGCGCGTAGCTGAATAAGAATGAGAATTAACAAACCCTTAAGTTGTCTAAATGTTTGCAATTCCTAAGCGTGTAAAGTTTTCCTAAAGTTGCGTGTGAACTTTTTCGTAAAGTTACGAGTGAAGTTTTTCCAATGGAAAATGGCACCGAAATGATGACCCAAATCGATTTCCCGTGACTATTAGGATTTGCCTGTGAGATTTTCCATTTTGCGGTGTAAATTAGAGGAAAATAAAGTACATACTTTAATTTCCGAAAATTGTTAAAATAAAAAGTGAGACACATGTATAAATTATATTCACAAAAACTCATTTGGTAAGTAGCTTAAATTATAATGACATACCACTTTGCAAAATATCTCAGGGATCCGCATTACTGGTGTGTGCATCTGTCATTGCTAAATAGTCAATAGAAATTTGACCTATACGTGATAGGGTATCTGTTACAACGAGATAGGATATCTGTACCGCTTTATCCGAATTCTTATCTAAACTAGTTAATGCAAGCAACTCGTTTTCATAAGCACCAAATCTTTGTTTTGTCTCGTTTGAACGTACAGAAAAAAACCTAATGGTTGCCAACTATTCCAAACAAACTGCTATATCACTACTTTGATCGCAAAATCGGATAAGTCAACCATTATGGCTAAACGAGCTTTTGCTAGAAGCCCCATGATATAATTTCGCCATACAATTATTACAATTAAGCGTCAATATATGCTGAAATTCATTGAATTGGTGTATTATTGTTCTTTTTGTATCCTTTCAAGAAGTCATTAAGTAAGATTTGATCTCCAGCAGCGCCAGGAATAAAACATCTACAAAAGTTAATCATTCCTAAAAAATATTTTAGGTGACAAACTGTTACAGGTCGTTCAAAATCATTGATAATTTTAATTTTCTCAGGGGTCCATTAATAGCGTGTCCCAGAAAATTGATTTCGTTACAAGCAAAGATGCATTTATCAGAAATAATCAAATCATTTTCGGAAAGTTTTTAAAAACAACTTTGCGATGTTCAAGATGTTCTTCGACTTTTTAGATACGACTAAAAAATAGACAAAACAAAAATGTTGGCTAAATATGATTGAATGCATCCATCTTTGAAATGTTTGTGCTCCATTCCTTAAACAAGAACTTTTCCTCCTCCTTCCAGCCGAATGGAGTTATAATTGCGGTTTTTGGGATATCGCAAGGTTCGATTGGAATGTGATGAAACGCTTGGACAAGGTCTAAAGTAGAAAATATTGTACAACTTTCGAGTTGACACGAAAACTACTGTATATTCGGTATTGGATGTCTGTCTGGAATTGGGACCCTATTTAGCTCTCGGTTATCACCACATGGTTTACAATTTAAATTTGCATATGTACTGCTTTTCGGTCACAACTGCCCTGTGCGTAAGAATAAGGCAGATGTTGATGAAATCGAAAGTGCTTCAGGAATAGAAAAAAAGTTTATAGTGGATCAACGCTCCGACATTTCTGAATATAAACTATAAGACCTGAAAATTTGAGTATCTCGACACCTAAAATGGAAAATGACACATCCGCTAAGATACACTTCAATCGAGACACTCTTCTAAGAGCAATTAAAAATTATTTATTGAGTCAATAATAACTGTTTTAGTAAAGTTTTTAATGGTTTAGAGCTGGTTTTTTATTTTAAATAAAATAAAACAATTTAATGACTGAGCTTTCAATGTCTCATCGACATTATTTTCAAAGCTAATGAAAATTGTTGATATAAGTTTCTCAAAAACAAATAAAAAAAACCGGTACAGAAAGTACATTTTTTTCCAAATACAAAGAAAATTTTAAAGTAAATTTTTAAAACAAGTATATAAAATATGAAAATGTATATATAAATTAAGCAATGAAATAAAGTAGACAAAAAACGAAATTAGACCAAATAATTGTAGCAATTGCCAATGTAAGCGCAATCATTATTTATATTTATATAATTAATGCTATATTTAATATGTAGCATTTCTAAACTTGATCTTTTCCTAAAATTTCGTTCTTTTTCTAATATTTTGATATTATTTAGGCTAATTATGTGACCTGAGTTCTTTAAATGTGTTCTTAGTGCACTAGTACCTTATTCATCTTTATTCAAACGATTTTTATGTTGATAAATACTTTTTTCCAAAAATTGTATCCCATATAAGTCAATCACTTAACTTGATAAATTAAATTTTTACTGCTTATTAAGTGGTATAGGATCTTTAAGTTTAGAAAAAAGACAATCATTTAAACAAATTGAAGAATTACCGACAATTTTGAAAGTATAATTTTTGAACAAGTGTTTTATTTTTTAATATAAATGTTTGACATAAGGAATTGAAAAATAATTTTTATCATTGTTAATGGGCCAAATTTCAGAACTTCTAATAAAAAAATTATTTGTTTACCAATACATTGATTTATTAATTTAGAGGGATAATGATTAACTAACAATGTTTCTTATAATATTTTAAAATTTTTATTGTGACATTTGAGATCTAAAAGTTTTAAAATTTTTTGAGCCAAAATGTTTACTTATTAATTTTATAGGAAGTATAGGAAGCCAAGAATGAAAATGTTGATATCTACCACACCAACTTTCTTTGTGATACCAATCAAAAGAAATTTTGCCATCAGGCTCGTGGATCAAAAGTAAATCTAAAAATGGATTTTTTTTGTCAATTTCCTTTTGCAAAGTAAATTTTGTTCGATTAAAAATTTTGTTAAAGCTGTTCTAAAAAAGATTCGTCATCAAATTGTTTTATTTTATTTAAAAAGCCCCAAACCATTAAAAACTTTATTAAAATTCAAGGGCGCGAATAATGTTTGCGCGAATAATTGATGAGTCAAAACATAATTTTGAATATTTTTAAAAATTTATCGGGAATAATCCAAACATCACTCTAGTGCTCCAGTGTCAATAAACAATCTGAATTTGGAATTTATGTCCTGAATAATAAATAAAGTAATTTGATGAGAATTCTTCATTCAGATGCACCACAATCTAATGACCGTTTAGGTTTTTGAATTTGCATTTGAAATTGGAAAAATGTTTACAACTTTGTAAATATTAACTTGCGGTTTGCACCTAACTTAAAATGATAATAATAAAATTCAACACCGTATACAATACCAGAAATCTCTACAACCTTATCTTTTATAAACTGATCGAACCAAGATTTAAAGTGAGAATCTGACGTAGATTTAGAAAAAGAATCGTCAGCATTCTGAGGCAATGATGATGAAGTTGATACGCATTGGTCAACAGAATTTACTGAAGATTATAGAAATGATTCCTTTAATGCATCTGCAAGCTCAGCTAACATCGTTAAACTAAGTTCATTCCAAAAAAGCAAGTATCAAATGAATTTGAGTAGGAAGTCTAGCCATCCACATTTGTTTGAATGTAAGCAAATTCAATGTTGAGCCAAATTAACCACGATTTATTCTCGACCGTTCAGAATCTCCAAGCAATCACTTTTCCACTTTTCCCCGCCTAATTATATCAGCAATGGTATTATGCAGCCTGGAGTCTAGTGCACTGAACGCAAAAGAATATATGGGATCCTCTCAGTAACAATTCCAGCTAATAAAAATTTATTTTATAGAATTTTGAACCAAACGTTAGCCAGCATCCAGCCAACTGTGGAGATTTAAAAATCACTGTAAGCAGTTCTGAGCAATTCTTGTAATTAAAGGTCTTATTTAATCTGCTAACATTTTCGCGGTTTTTGAAATAATTAATTCGCTTAATTGTTTGATAATATAATATATCGGTGATATAGTATATTCACATCGTGAATTCACTGAAGAGGAACAACTATCACAATTGGACGCAGACATATCAAAATCAATATTGAAACAGTAAGCAGCATAAATAAAATTTTCAGAATTTCAAATTTTATAATATTTTCAAATTTCCAAACGTAATTAAAAAAATTAAATTATAAATTTTGTTTTAATTCATTTCTAATTGAAAACTAAGAAAAACGTTGCGGCACTCCACCGAAACAGGAACTGGAAACCATAAATTTCACTGACCAAGACTCACCAAGACTAACCAAAAACGAAATTCTCGAATATGGCGATGTATTTCCAAATATGGATCACCGAAATTATCGAGCCCAACAATAACGATCACGGCGGGGGTAACCAGTTGATGGAGTACACTTCGAATCCAATTTTTTGATAAAAATTAAATTTCCTTTATGGAATAGGAAAATTGAATTCAAACTGAGAAAAAAAAGCAATTTTACATTTTTGTACAATAATTCCATGCTTGCTCTACACGCAAGTAAATTTTTCCCAATCTAAAACAATTCTCTCGTTTCAAGTAAACTATGACCAAACTGTATCTTTGAATTTTAAAACAACCAGAAGAAAGCGTTAAAACGGCAAAACGTTCACTACAAATTTTCTTACTTATCTCACCTTTCTCATGTCAAGAAAATATAAAAATTAACTAAAGGTATTGAGTTGCCAAGAAGTCTCAGAAAAAGAATGTTTTTCTGCTTAAAACGGTAAACACTGAAAAAATTCAGAGGAAGATTTAAAAATAATTTAGTCTAATGTTTATGTCGAATTTTTATTTAAATCGATTATTTTTTGTCGCTAAGCTAACACATGATACAACTCTTAATGCTACATGAACAACAGATATTTTTTTTTTGAAATTGTCGAGTATACATGAAAATTATTGATTTCACAAAATATTAAATTTATTCCGCTATATCATGTTCGGCTGGTAAATATTGAAACGTAAACGTATTGGTACTTGCTAAACTGGAAAATTTATTTTAATTTGCATCTGATTGCTTTCAAATGATTACACCAATATTAATACAAAAAGTGATGATCAATTCTGTCATGATAGTAAAAAATAGCACGACACTCCTAAACAAATTTCACGCCAAATTTAACAGGTTTTACTAATTAGCTTTTTAATGCGAATTTGTCGGTATGTCGTCGTGGAAAACATTTTCAAAATTGATTAATTTTACCACGACAATCACAACAGAACTTTAAAAATTATGGAAAAGTCAAAAATATTAAGTTTAAGTGCCTTACTAGAAAGTGGTTCAAATAGAGGATGTTTTATGAATGTTATAAAATTGCTTTCGAAAGCTTCTTTCTTACACAGAATCTAACAATGTTGCATCAAAGCTTACTTGATAGTGATTCTTTCATTTTGTTGGTATGACAGATACTAAATTTGTATTCATATTATTGAAATAAAGCACGGAATCATTTAAAGTAACATTTTGTTTGGTAAAAATGGAACTAAAATCGTTTCTGAAATAATTCTCGAATTAGCGCAACTCGGACGGAATATTTTCCTACACATCTCAGCTCATGTCAAGTAAATATAAAAATTATTTAAGGCATTCAATTAAAAGGTTGCCAATTCTCTCAGAAAAAGGTTGAAACTTGTTTCTGTTTAAAGCTATTCCTACACTAAACATCACAATAATGCTGGTTCCTTCTAAATACTACGTTAACAACAACTTAATAATGACCCTAAAAATATTTAAAAATGCATTGCACAAAATGCGTGAAGCAATTCCAACAAATTCTTCTCAACATTTTATTTTAATTTAATTTGCGTTTCAAGCAATTCCTAATTAAATTTTAAAAATATGGAATTGATTTCACTAAAACTATAATTGAAGACCTTTATAATATCTGGATTACCAATTTGCATATCTAATCCAAACCCGTATGTAAAAAATCAATAAATTTTAATTCTGTCATTTTAATAAAATTGATTATGTTTTGTCGCTAAACTAACACATGCTATAACTTTTAATGCTATATGAGCAACAAAAAAAGTAGTTTGTGAAATGGTCGTAAAGATAGCCATTTAAAAATATTTTTTCATTCACATCAGGTTCCGGGTTCGTTCTTATTCTGTGACGAACACATTTACGGTTAAACAAACCGTTGTTGATTAACGGATGGAAATTATCCAGCAAACATTTATAAACCTAATAAAATTAGTAATTACCGTAAAATTTTTCCATTTGGCGTCCCGTCCATTTTGCGTATACCGTAAAAATTGTTCACACGCCACAAATCACGAATAACACTTTTCACTAATATTTCACACTACACATTTCTAACGAGATTTAATTTTAAAACACTTCACTAAAAAAACTGAAAATTACGCGCACTAACTGTCCGACATAATTGAATTACTAAACGCTACTAAACACGAAAATTTTATGATTTCACAAAATACCAAACTCGTCCCGTTATTATGTCTGGGTTGTTAATGTTAAAACGTAGACGTATTGGTACTTGTTAAACTGGAAATTTTATTTTAATTTGTGTGTGATTGATTTTTAAATGATTGCACCAATATTAATACAAGAATTTATTATAAATTCTGTCATGATAGTAAAAGCTATCACGACACTCCGTAATATGAAAAGTATAAATTTGTTTTCGAAAGCTTCTGTGTGTACACAGATTAAAATTAGTTAGTCGTAATTCTGTTTACGTTTATTAATAACACAACATAAAATGTTGCATAAAAGCTGCTTGAGACTACTTTTCAAGCTGCATGCTATGTGACTTGTGCATGATATGTGACATATAATCATTTAAAATGATAATTTATGATGAAATTTGGTATGGTGGGTGGGTGGATGAAATGAATTAATCACTCATTATCCGAAATGAAAGTATGATTATGAAACCTCATTTGAGGCGGCCAAATCCCTTGATGGGATGTATAGTGCCAGAGAGAAAGAGATAGGTGGGTGGATATGGGTTTAAGCCTATTTGTGATAGAAGTTTTTTTTCGGAAACCTTTGGTATTTTTCGGTTTTTCTGATCCACTTGGCCTAATTTTAAATAAAAAATATCAAAATGACTTTTGTGGACCTAAGCTCTGAATAACGTTTGCTATTTAGTAACATTTCACAGTTATTCTTACTCCAGCGTAAATCACATTTCCTTCAGCGTGTCTATCGCTGAGCAAGGAGTCTGGGAATAATTTCAACTGAGATGTTACTATACGTCAATAACGATCATGACGAAATTGGTTACTGTGCGTTTGGAAATTAACTTCTTAACAGATTTTTGGAAGATGTTCTGAAATACGGTTTAATGGTAAGGAAGTAAGCTATTTCATAGCCGATTATGATGGATGGAAATTTGATGCTAAAATAATTTAGGGAAAAGTTTTGAAATATGAGCAGCTGCATATCTGCAGTATATAATGCAATTGGAATGGATAAAGGAAATGCGATTTTTGTGAGAAGTCCTGGATATTTTTTTAAATTATTTATAAAAAAGATTTAAAATAAAATACAATATGGCCAACTTGAATGGGGCTCAACCTTTTTTTAACCGATGATGATAAAATTGACTGTTGTAGATGTAAATGAAATTTTATAATGATATTTGTAATATGTATTGGAATATGACCACCTGAGGTACTATTCTCGCTTTCTCTAAGAATAGGGATTCAGTAAAAAAATATTTTATATAGCATTATTGTCTGATCTTTATTTTTCTGGTCTACTAATTGAATTGTTCATATAAAGCAGTTACAATGTATCTGTTCCGCTTGTCAAAATCACATTTAAATCAAAGTAAAGAAAACGTGACGGAGGATTATGAAATTTTAGAGTTGCTGTACGATTTATATATTTTATACATAAAATATCGAAACACTTTTAAAGGTGATTATGGGTACGCTCTTTAAATTTAGACAGAAAAAGCTCTGGATATTACAACAGAACATTTATCCGAATGAAGAAATTAGTTTTTCAGGTTATGCTTTCCGCTCTTCCGTAAAATTTTAATTAAAAAAAAAACGGTCCGTCTTCTCCGCTCCACCATTGTAACTAACCTTTCCGTATTCATTGTAAATCAAATACAACATGTCAAATATAAATTTTTACGGAAAAGCGGAATAGAGCCGAGCTGATGCATTGTGATTGAAAATTAAATTTATTACAATATATGTAGCAATATAGATTAGGAACATAGCATGTTTTGCTACTATGTTGCAACTACAGAATTTCGTCTTTAGTTTCGTCTATATAATATAATGTTCTAGAGTTTCCTTATACAGTGGGTCGATCGTCAAGCAGTTCGCTAGGTTCAATGGTTGAGAGATAATGTATCCTTTCCATGCTGACGACTGTTTCCACTGTAAAGTCGTTGCGTGAAAATCACTATTACGAACATACCAAGGAGCAGTGACCATATCCTCTGTATTTGGTTATGGATTCTTTGGATTATTTTCAGGATTTTCGCTTTAATTCAACCTCACAACCGAATTTTATATGTGCATCAAATTTTTTGACAATTTTGTATTCGAAAATCACAATACGGCTCTCCAACTCGGAAGGCACAAAAGGACTTTTCACAGTTGTAAACGAAAATGAATATAGTAGCGACGAAACTTATACTTGTGTGTTTTCACAATTTTGGAGTTCTAATATTAACGGTGAACACAAAAACATGGTGTGTTGGGAAGTCTAAAGCAGTCAATTGTTAATTTGTGACTAGTTGAGGGTCAAGAAAATTGTCTGATGTTGAAAGGTAATATGCTGATTTGAGTCTTACCTGATAAGCGATTAACGAGTGTCTACATAGAATAAGTTAGAACTAATTCCAAAATTCAATGTAAAAGTGATAAACTAGCACTTGTTATACTATATATCGTTGAATTCGTTGAAGTGTTGTAGGAAAAATGACAATTTCAGTTATACTTTATAAGCGATTAACAAGTTATTACCGTATAAATTAAAATTAATTTAAAAAAATGTTTTAAGAAAATAAATCTGTCTCCCGTACTATTTAATTTCTTATTGCACGATTTTCCTTAATCACAAAATTTATTTTTAGTCAAAAAATTGGTGGAAAGCGGGCAAAAGTCGTTTATTAAGACAAGTCGGTCATTTCATAAATATAAAGACCCACCCAGTGTAATTGTCGGTGGCGCTTGTTCTTTAAACATTTCCTGAAATTTACTATTTGGAAATTCCAAAAATTCAGCATAGTTTCTCACAATCGCATTAATAAATCGGCAGATCTTCGTAATACTTCGGCGAGTACAACATTGTTTTATTTATATTGGTTGATGGATGTTCTAAGGAAACACTAAATCGTCTCAAATTGTGGGAATTTCTACGTACCATGGAAACCTAACTTAATTAGACTAACAAATCAGCCGACTTTTAAAACGCATTTAAAAAATCATTTCACATATTCCTTTCAAAGTAAAAAAGACAGATGGATCACGAAACTCCCTTCATGTAGCGAAAAATAAACCAGAGCTTTTGGGTTAAAAATTATGAACAAATCAGTAATCTCATTAAAACTTTTGAGTTTTACGTCACTAGCACTATAAAGATACAAAATTGGGTTGATTTGCCTTGTGTAACAACACATTTTGTATATTATGTTTAAGTTTATTTTGTTAAAAGTCTCTGAAGGTTGAAGATGTAAGCTATTACTGCAAGCGCCAATTTGGGATAAAATTTCATTCTTAAGCTTTTCCATGAATTGGGAGATGTCAGTGATTTTTCTCCTCCATCGAATTTCCGGAAGTGGCAGCTGTCCAGATTCTACATTAAATTAGTTAAGACAATTATATAATTTTACCGGAAATAACGAGGTTTGATAAATAGAACTTATTTCACCAAAATTTGGCCCGAATGCATACAGTTTTAAAAACTTGGTACTTGAAATTTTTCCATTAACCCTTTCAGACCTGATCTAAACCTAGCCTTGTAAAAAAATATTTTGAATGATTTTTTTGTTGTCTTCATTTAAGACAATTATTTAGGAAAAATTTAGCCTTACTTCCAGACCTTAGAATTGAGACTGTACATTAAAATGTACAAATCTGGTGAAAGGTTGTAATCGGCACCATATTAAATGAGTTATCATATAGTAGTCAATTTATAAGCAAAGTTGTAATAAATTTAAAATAAAAAAATATTGTATATATTTTTATTTCTTTCATTCATTTTATTTAAATACAAAGCTTTAGCACAAGAAATAGTAAAATTAATTATCAAAAAATAAAAATAAAAAATTAGACTCGGCGAGTGTGAAACTGTGATAAGCAGTTTGAAATTATGTTACACTTTTTGCAATAGAAATGGGTTTGACCTTTGCAACCAACGAATTTTCATCGCGTCTCTTTCTTTTTCTTATCCACATACGGCAAATTGGCCGTGTTATCGTAATGAATATCCTGTACTGGACGAATCTCGAATCTAGTCCGGATACTAGACTCTGGATGTTGTACACTATTTTCTTATTAAGCATTGCGTTTTCGGCTATGTTGCGTTATACTTAATAAAAAACACGCTATTTCCAATCTGAACTCCAACAAATCTTTAATTTCCTTTTGAAGATGACCTTGCTTTAACACATTTTTTTCTATATTCCATCCAACTGGCAGAAATTGCAAAATCTAAAAAATGGACTATACTATAACTCACAAGTTCCTCTTTTTTGATTTAACGAAAGTCCGATAACACGATAAAAATTGGTCAAATACATCTACTTCGCCCATACTTTTGTTATATAAATGTATGACTTCTGGTTGCAAAATTTCTACATATCGTTTTTGTGCGTTATCCCATCTCTCTGCCAAACATAAATCACCCTTTCCCATAAAACTGCATGCAATATCCAACCAATTTAACAAAACGACATTCTGATCGCGGTCGCTAACTTCTTTCAAAGGAATATCATAGAAGTCTCTTAAATTCTGTATTTTCCATAAAAAGAGGTTTAAATAAGCGATTGATTTTCGCTGTGCCAGCAGCATTGATTTCTTTTTTCTTATGGAGTTCCAAAAGAATGAAGGAAGTAAAATAATTATCAAAAAATAGTTTGTGGCCTATATTTTTGATACATTGTACTAAATGAAGAACTAATGTAGCTCCAAAGCCAAATTTCTTCTTGTTGTAATCAGATAACTCAGATTATAAGCCCTGATATAGGATAAAATCGTATGGTTGATCACTAATTCCGCACAACACAAACAGTTGTATACCCCATTTGTTTGGTTTATTCTTTAAGTACTGCTTAGCACTAAGTTTTCCCTTGAATGAGATGATTTGCTCATCAATTCTTAAGTTTTCTTGAAACTGTGAGATTTCCAAATAATTTATACAATGCAAATTTGAGAGCAGTTGATGTGGTTCACGCTAAGAAGATTAATCTAATACATCCTGATTCTAGGAAGTCTTGTACTTGCAATGAATAAATGTATTCCAAAAAGCCGTTTTATTTCTTTGACATCAGATTGGCGAATTGAAATTCGTTTCTGCATTGTGTATATATTAGTGTTTTTGGCTATCAATTTGAAAGGTAGTATTATTAAAATACTTTTCGAAATAAGACATGGGTGTCATCATTTCTGTGGTGTCATAATACATATCGGTTGAATCAGCTTCAAATGGGAATTTTAATTTTCGATATTTAGGATGTCGTCGCCACTTTAATTGATTTTTGTCGGTTAAATTAATATTGAAGTCGCCTCTAGACTGTTCGAAAATATCCTCTTCTAATATAAATTCGGTTGTGTTGTCTGCCAGAAAAGACGCATTTCCATTATTAACTTCTGCACTTAAAATATATTCGTCCTAATCGACGTCATTTTCATTTTGTTCGATTTCAATCCGAGATTTCTTCGCAAGCTTTGTGATTGCGTTGCTGATCCATTCATGGTCAAAATTGAAAAAAATTGTGCTATTTGGTTGATCATCTTCATCACTAAAAACCGATTCATCGCTTTTCATTTGGATAGCAAGTATTTCCTTGTCAGTTAGTTTTTTCGCCATTTTGAGTTTTTACTTTTGTTTACAAATTAAGTATGATTTTGCAAATGTACATATAGGTACATCTTCATATGTATGTAAATGAATATTTTAATAATTTTATTATTACCCATTCAGAAAAAATTTAGTCACAACACAAACCAAACTTACCCAGATTTTGCCGAATTAAATTTGTTGCTTCAAATCTAATTAAGCTTAGTAGTAAGCAAAACACAAACACTTCAGTACTAAAAAACGTTGGAACGAATAAATCTTTATCTAGTAAACAGGCCTAATGGGACTTTCGAAAACAAATTTTCCACAAGTTGTGCTCGAATTTTCTGTGTTTTGCGTGGCGTTATAAAGGACAAAAACAATATCTGGGATTTTGGAGAAAAAAAACTTTCCACAAGTTGTGGGGAGGAGGGTGTGAGGGGGTTTTGTGTGGCGTTATAAAGGACAACGGCAATATCAGGGTCAAATTAAAGAAAACTTCTGATACGAGTATTACAACTTTTGGTACGATTTGTACATTATAATGAACAAATCCAATATGGTACGTTTTAATGTACAAATGCATAAATCATAATTGTACATTATAATGTACTTGCAATTTTCTACTCTTTTAATTAATTGTATAATCATAAAGTTACAAAAAAATTTCTTTAATATCACTAAATTAATCCCGTTGCACGCTTAGTAGAAAATTTTAAAACTTGTTACTGTTATAATACAAATTTAATGATGATCACGTTTGTCTTGCGCCAAAAATTATTGCAGTAATATAAATTTTTTATAATTTTACTTTTAATCTATAAATCACTGTTTTATCATTTTTTTCATAATAACAATGATGGATTGACTATTCGGGAAACAACTTGATACTTAAACTTTTCTCAGTAATTGGAGAATCCTCGCAAAATTTGGTGGAAATTGGTGCGTCGGAAGTGACCGCTTCCATGCGAGCTTTTCTACTTTTGGAATGTCGTTGAAATGTTTTAAAACGTCGATAATGAATTAAACGATTCAAATACATTTAAAGATTAAATTTTCAGCAAGGGTTGACGTTTAAGTGGAGGTAAATTAACAGTTTGAAGGCAAAGCGAAGAATTATTTTTTAACGCAAAATTTATTTAAAGAAATTTTTCAATCACATCACGCTGGAGATTATTCATCTTCAAAAATAAGTTGCTTATCTGATAAGAGCAACTACTAAATTCTTTCAATTTCTGATATGACCAAATTGAAATTTAAAATTGTTCATCCAGTGGAACATCCTTCGGTATTTCGTATTCTGGGTTTCTAAACACACGTTTGAAGCCTCAGAACTAAAAGACAATACAAACTTGATTTGCTTAGTATCAAAAATGAAAATGAAATATTTTATTTCTACCACCTTACACAATACATGTAACGCATTTATACACTAGACCGAAAATACTATAACAAGGATACCAAACAAATAATAATAAAATAATAATAATGGTAATAATAGTAATGGCAATAATAATAAACTAAACTGATCCTAAAAATAAACAGAAAAGAAACGAAAAACTTCTACATTTTTATTCTAGATTTAACTTGATTCCATTTCAACATCGACATTAGATGAAAATTGGTATAGTTGTTCCTATGGGAGACATAATCGTAAGTATACAGAAACTAGGTAACTACTTTATATTGGATATACAGATACATACAAACTAAAAAAAAGGATATTTTTGAATAAAAAGACTAAATAAAAATAGTTTTGTGCTCCATTTTATTTTATATTTTAATAAGGCTACCAAAATACCGAGCAATACTTATAAGGCAACAAAAAAAATTCCATCACAAGGATAAAAAAAAATGTAAACTTTATACCTTACTAGGTAAAATATTGGATAAGAAATGAATTTTTTGTTGTTGTACAGTGTATAAGGATAATAATAATAATATCAACAGAATATACCATACGTAGCTATACAGCATTTTTGTATATTTCTTGTTGCCCAACCAAAAAAGGATACACACTATATAGACAAAATTGAAATAAAAAAATGAGCTGGAGTACAAAAATTATTAGGATCAATATTATTAAATTAAAATCTCTGAAGATATATAAAATTATCACACAAAAAAGTGTTTTAGACTTGGAAATTTTATTTATTCGTTTCCAAGCGAGTTTGTACTGTTATCGTTATCGTGTGGAAAGATTTTGTACCTTGTAGCTTACGAAAGTCAACGGTAGCTTGATTTAGCGCGCTATGTATATACATTTGCGATCAATCTTCCTCATGTAACATCATTATCAATCGTAAAGAAAAGTGATGCACTAAAAAAATTCTTAGAATTAAGTTTTTTACAGATTTAGGTTGGTTCGAAAATGGTCCAGCCACCAATAAATAAGTTCCTATTCTGATAATAATAGTTCATATTTTAGAAGTCTCGGTTCTTATTAACCTCAATACCTAGCTGCATTCAAATTTTTTGTTGTTGAAATCATGACTGGAAAGCTTAGTATTTTTGTTTAAATTTTGTTAAAATTTGAATTTAAAATGTTTAAACGCCATATACTTTTCAAAATATTTGCAAAATAGGAAAAGCTCCTATGGAAGCTGCCACTTCTGTGTAACCGATTTGGAGTTTCTGTTGAGTGTGTTTCGATCAGCTGTCAAACTGTATAAACAATGAAATGTCAAATAAAATATAGTTCAGTGAGTGTACCGGCTAACAAACAAGAAGACGCGTTTGTTTATTTTGAGTGGAGTTTTTGTCTGGTTTTTTTATCTGAATTCATCCGAGTAAATTCAACAGGTTGTGGGCCCAGACCATAGCTACATTGTTAAACAAAAATTGCTGAACACAATAGTGGTGTTATTTAAAAAAAAAAAAAAAAAAAAAAAAAATTTAAAATTAAAACATTTTTTTTGAAAAATTACATGCATTGTGGTGATAGAAAAGATATCACATGGACATATTGAAAATGAAAAATAAGTAATAAAGACAAATATATTGAAATATAATTCATTATCGGTGATCAAAATCGGATGATGAAGTGATTACAAAAAGTGCGAACTAGATCAGACAATTTTTGGGAAGGATATCTTTGCATGAAAAATAGAATCTTGCGCATATGCACACAAATTAGTGGAAAGATAAAAAATCTCGAATTTTATTGGTGCATTTTGGAATAGACAAATCGTATAAAAAAAACAAATTTTCGGTGTGCGTCGAATTCACTTTTGTGTGTTATATTGTGGAAAAACATTCAACACAATGGAAACAGACACAATTAAAATTGAAAAATTGGAGGAGGCGAAGCAATTTTTGACATGGAAAGTTCAAGTGAAATTTGGTTTAATTGCTTCGGAAATTTATGATGTTGTGGATGGGACAAGTGAAAGGCCAAGTGATGCAGGCGATTCATTGAGTGTATGGTTGAAAAAGGATGCACATACACAGCGAATGATCGGAACAACCGTGGCGAGTAACATTGTTACAAACATCAGAAATTGTACAAGTGCGAAGGCAATGTGGGACAATTTAAATTCATTGTTCGAGCAAAGAAAGAAACAAGTAGGTTAATGCTTAATCAGAAACTTTTCTCAATTATAAAGAATGCAACAGAAAACATGGTGACATTCATAGCAAAGGTGGAAGACATGGTGCAAAAATTGAACGATTTGGGTCAAAATATTTCTTATCATGGCATTACCGGATGAAAACAATTCTTTTAGCAGCGCTTGGGAATCGACAAGCAAAGCGGATCGAACATTAGACACATTGCGTGCACGCTTAGTCATGGAAGAAAATCGCATGATAGCAAAAGGTGTGACAGAATCGAGTGAGGCTTTGTTTGCAAAACAAACATTAAAGCATGGAACTAAAACGCACAAACAGGGCAAAAGTCAAGAAAAGAATAATCAGGTAACTTACAAAGCGAAAACATTGAAATGTTTTACGTGCCACAAAATTGGACATTTTCGTCGAGATTGTCCCGAGAAAGGAAGTTTTTTCTCTTCAGCAAATACTTCAGACAAAGAAGGTGAAGCTTTTGTGTGTACTTCAGAGGGCTTACGATCAGATAGTTCGCTTTTGGATACAGGTGCGAGTGATGACATGTGTCACAACAGGGCTTGGTTCAGAACTTTTCGGGAACTTAAGCCAGAACGAATAATCAAAATTGCAGACGGTGGAAAACTCGTAGCACCGGGCATGATTGAAATCATGTCATTCGACGGAAAACGATGGAACAAGAAACAGTTATCAGATGTTTTGTACGTTCCAAAATTGCATAGCAATTTGTTTTCTGGTACGCACGCTATGGATAAATGATTCACAAAGGAATTGAACAAAGATAGATGTAAATTAAAACGAAATGGAGATGTCGTGGCAGTGGGAGTTCATCGACGAACAATTTCTCTGTGAAGGATTTCTGATGGGGAAGCAGCATCGTGAGAGCTTTAACGACGAAATCGAACAAATGTGGCGAAATTGTTCACGCGGACGTGTATGGATCTTTTCAAACAGAATCGCTCGGTGGCTCCAGGTATTTTCTTTTAATTAAGTCGATTACTCACATTTCCGATTTATTTATTGTATGAAAAATAAGTCACAAGTTGTTGAGGAAATAAAAAACTTTGTGAAGTCTGCGGAGAAGCAACATGGTCACAGTGTGAAGATCATCGGAACCGGACGGTACCATATACGCCGGAGCAAAACGGATCAGCAGAGAGAGAAAATAGAATGGTGGTTGAGGCTGCACGGTTGATGATACATGCGAAGCAGATGGATAAAAGTTCTGAGCGGAGGCCGTTAACACGGCAGTTTTTGTATTAAACATAACGGGCACGAGCAGTATTACTGGAAAAACACCATTTGAATTATGGTACAGCAAGCCAACCGTTTTTAATCATTTGAAGGTCTTTGGTTCGGAAGTGTATGCACACATTCCGAAGCAACAAAGACAAAAACTTGATCCAAAGGCAACAAAACGCATTTTTGTTGGATATGATGAAAACATTAAGGGCTATCGCATTTGGAATCCTGAGTCAAAGAAAATTGGATTGGCTAGAGTTGTGAAATTTGTAGAGTCAGACAATGTTAAATTTCCGATCAAACATGAGGGGAAAGTAGATAGTGGAAATGGACACGAAATCAACAAAGACAACAAAGTCAGCAATTTCGATGCAGTGAATGAAAACAACGCATCATCGTCAAAGATCAAGAGTGGATGGTGTTCACTAAATCAGGGGAACGTTGTTGATGAACGCTTACGTGATCGAGAAAAACGAAGAAACGAAATTGTGACTGCTGCGTGGAGGAAAATTTCAACAGAGCGGAAATGGTATTGGCAATGTTGTCAATGGCAAGTGAACCCTTAACTTACAATGAAGCAGTTGGATCGAAAGAAAAAGACAACTGATGTGCGGCGATGGACGAAGAGAACGACTCGTTAATCAAAAATGAAACATGGATATTGACGCGGCCACCGAAAAATCAAAAGGTCATCGACAACAAGTGCGGGTATATAAGATCAAGTACGACACTGATGGCAGCATTAAGCGTTACTATGCCAGGCTAGTTGTTAGAGAGTTCACTCAGAAATATGGAATTGACTACCAAGAGATGTTCAGTGCAGTGGTAAGATACACTTCAATTCGTGCTATATTATTACTTGCAGCGGCGGATGAGATGAAACTTTGTCAATTCGATGGTCAATTCGATGTGAAAACGCCATTTTTATATGGTGAGCTGGGTGAAAAAGTATACATGAATCAGCCAGTTGGATACGACGATGGAAGTGGAAGGGTGTGCTAGAAGGTGAAAAGTTTGTACGGCTTGAAACAGGCATCGAGATGCTGGAATAAATGTTTCACGGCATTTATTGAAAAATTTGGTTTCAGCGCATCAAAGGCGGATCCATGCCTGTTCATGCGAAAGCAGAACGACAAAAAAATTTTCTTGGCAATCTATGTAGACGACGGATTGATTGTGGCAAATGATCAAGACGATATCATTCCGGTAATTGCACATCTAAAAGTAAGACTCGATATAATAACGCTTGACGTAAATACATTCCTTGGAATAGAAATAAGCAAAATGGTAAATGGTGACATTTATCTAAGTCAAGCGACATATACACGAAAATCTTGGTTAAATTTGGCATGGAAGAATGCAAAAGCGTGTCGACTCCGGTCGATATAAATCAAACAGCAAGTAAGTTCGAAAACTCTGAACTAAATAGAGATTTTCAATACAGGTCGGTAAAAAAAAAAAAATGCAGTGAAAAGAATTTTCAAGTATATAAAGGGAACAGCTGATTATGGAATCAATTTTGAAAGAGGTGGTCAGTGTGATTTGGTTGGTTACAGTGACCCATATTATGCGGGAGACATTGCAACAAGACGATCAACTTCTGGAGTTATCTTTTTGTGGAATGGTAGGCCGATCAGCTGGGAATCAACAATACAAAAGTCTGTTGCGTTATCAACAACGGAATCAGAGTACATAGCTGCAGCAACGGCTGTGAAAGAACTAATCTGGCTTTACGGGTTAATTACTGAACTGATGGGCATGAGAGATTAGCCAGTGCTTAACAAAGACAACCAAAGTGCCATAAGGTTGGTGAAAAACCCAGAGTTTCACAAAAGGACCAAACATATTGACTGGAGATATCATTTCATACGTGAATGATATCAAAAAGGTTGTTTGATCTCAATTATGTGTCAATGGACGAGCAAATGGCAGACATCTTTACCAAAGGATTGAACAAAGTTTGCTTCGAGAATATATTTGCGAAATATGATTGCAATAAAAAAGGTTGAAAGACTCAAAAAAAAAATATTGTAACGTAAAATAGGCAACTGTATCAAAAAGTGGGAGTGTTGAGTATATTTCGATCGTCAAACTGTATAAAACAATGAAATGTCAAATAAAATATAGTTCAGTGAGTGTACTGGCTAACAAACAAGAAGACACGTTTTTTTTTCTTTTGAGTGGAGTTTTGTCTAGTTTTGTTATCTGAATTCATCCGAGTAAATTCAACAGTTTCAAGTGGATCAATCATTCCATCGAGGCTGTACAGGCGCCGAATTTTTGGTAAAAACAAAACAGATTTAGTCAAAAATCGTAATTTCCGCTTATATTTTTGTCGTAAGTCCCTTTCGAGTTCAAACATTATTTTATTTTGGTAGAGATTAAAGTTCAAAATCCAAAAACGTGTAGGTAAATTTATAAACTTTAAAGAGATTTTATTTTTTCAAATTCCGCTTTAACTAAGGTTCAAGCCACATAATTCTGTATACTAGAAATGGCGGAAATGTTTTTCACAGATGATTTGTTAATTTTGGTTCAACGTACAGACATCTGTATGCACGGAAAGCATTAGTAAAATTGGTTTGATTTGCTTCATTATATATTAATTTTTTATTAATTATCCTACCATCTGTAAGAAAAATAGTGTACTATGAGTAATCGATAAAATGCTTTGTGGATAATACATTTTATCAATCAAAATTCTAACCTGAAAATATACCATTCCAAAATGAGCGCGCACATAAAAGTAAGTACAAAAATTGTTTAGAAAAATTTAAGTATTTTATTATATTTCATAATAATTTTAATATTTTAAGACCATTTATCTATTAATATTATGAAATAACTAATTAATATTTAAATTAACCAAAAAAACGCAATTAAAAATGCGCATACAGAAGCTTGTACGATGAACGTAAAATGTGTAAATTTGTTTTGTTTTTAATTTTTAGTTGTATTTAAAAATGGTCAATGGCTAATTGGAAATGATGAAATTCAAAAAATTTTAGAAGGATCAGGATCCGATACAGGAGATGAAATAGACCCAATCATTCTAAATCACGAAGAGTCGGAACCTTCCTTCGAAGAAAATGATGAATTGGATGAGCCCGATGCAGACATTTTTCCACAAACGATAGAAGTTCTTACACAAAAAAACGTGTGGTATTCCGGGGAATTTGAAGAAAAGTTGTTACCAGTTAATAATGAATCTTCTCATCCAATTATCGTAAAAACTTCTGCCGAGTATTTTCAATCGTATTTCAATGACCAACATTTTAGCGAAGCTGCAACATACACTATACATACACTATAATATGTACTATTTGGCAACCAAAAACAGTGAACTAAAAACGAGTACTCAAGAATTAAAAAAGTTGTATGGTGTTTTTATGCTAATGGGATGCGTTTCCTATCCACGACTAGAATTGTATTGGCGAAAAGGTTTTCGCATAGAACAAATTTCAAGTGTCTTGGCAAAAACACGGTTCAAAAAATTGCGGTCAGCTCTACATTTCGTAGATGTCAACCAGTCACCTGACCCCACCAACGCTTTTTGGAAAATTCAGCCAGTAATAGATGCAGTTCGAGACAGGTGCCGAGCACTGCCAAGGGCAGCTACATCTTACTCAGTGGATGAACAAATGGTGCCATACACTGGCAGATGCCCATCTCGGCAATACGTTAGAAATAAGCCGCGACCAGTTGGCTTGAAAAATTTTGTTATCACGACATCCGCTGGTCTCGTGATGGATTTGGAACTGTATCAAGGGGAAAAGACGAATCTTGGGAATCGGTCATTCGGTTTAGGTCCGGCTATCGTTTTGCGGCTTGTGAATACAACACCGAGCGGTAGCTTTATTTATTTTGACCGATATTTTACAACGATCCCACTATTATTTGAATTACTTGAATTGGGATAACGCGCTACGGGTAAATATTTCGAAACGAACTATCATTTTTATTCTTATTATTAAAATTGATTAATTTATTTTAGGAACAATAATGGCAAATAGACTTAAAAATGCGAAATTTAAAGCTGACCGAAACATGAAACTTTGCCTCGTTTGAACGGGACATATGAAGTAACATGTGTAAAGTGGAAGGATACGAAATGTGTCACGGCCCTTTCTACTATTGCCGGTACTATTCCTACTAATACGGTTAACCGCTGGAATAAGGCTACTAAATCGCATCAGCCGGTTGTATGCCCAAAAATCATTTCATCGTAAAATCAAAATATGGGCGGAGTTGACATAGTCGACCAAATGATGGAATATTACCGCACATTTATAAAAACAAGAAAATGGACACTCAAAACTGTCCACCATTTAATAGATTTAGCTGTAGTAAATTCCTGGATGCAGTACCGTCAGGACTGCTTGGCGTGCGGTGTATCGAAAAGCAGATGTATGGATCTTTTAGAGTTTAAATTAGATCTTGGTGGCAACCGTCAATCGAAATAGACGAGAAACCACCAGTGAAGATGAATCACAAAGTTATCGCTCATCGAACTTATGTTCGCCGCGACCATGCGCCAGTAAAAGATACGACAGGTATGACCATTGGCCGTTATTTGACCGCCTAAACCACTACCGACACTGCCGTTATGAATTTTGTAAAAATTGCACTCGTTGTCGTTGCGAGAAGTGCAACGTTTATTTGTGCCTAACGGGCGAACGAAATTGTTTTAAACAATTTCATACTTTAAAAAAATAATTTTTTAATTATTTTAATTAATTTTATTTTTAATTTGACTTAAATGAAATTTATTGTGATCAGTTGTGATACTTTGGTGATATAAAAAGTAACAATTCTTAGTTTTTTTTATTAAAATGGTCTTTTCTTTAACTTTATATACGTATGAGTTTAAGGTCAAGGTACACAAATTTGTGGGTGTCTATTTATTATCAGAAACCATTTTTGTTGCCATAATTTGTTGAAATTAGTTATTTTTAGCTAATTTTGAGTTAGTTAGCAAAAAATTAAATGAAATTACTCATTTTTATTTTCATTGAACGTACGCGCATCATACGATTGACCTACATAATTTTGGACGTTGAACTTTATTTATCGTCATAATTTCCTCAACAAAATCGTTAAATATGTGCGTTGAACTTAAACTAATACAAAAAATTTCTATCGATGTAAGTCTCTGTCACTGTCGTATTTTACCCACATAGTTATGATATAAGATTTACGAAAACACGATTAAAAATTAAAAGATTATAATTAAATCTTCAAACAATATATATTATGTTAAGATCATTTTTTTAAGTTTACAAGAAATAACGAGATTTGATAAAAAAACTTTATTTCACTAAAATTCGGCATTTTTATAGTTCAGCATGTAATGGTACTCTAAGTAAAAATTTCCATAATTTTCTATTGTGAATAAAAAAATAATCAACTTCATTGTGCTCGATTCCTAGGGGCTAGTGATACAGAAACATTGGCTCAGGACAACCTAAACAACTAATGATCTGTTATTATCTCACCTGACTAGAAAATTTAAAATTTATGATTTAATCAATGAAGGTTTGATAAATCTATAAATACTAGAATTAGTCATATACACTAGAACAACAAATTAAAATTTTTTAAAAGATAATAAACGTCAGTCACCCTTAGTTGATGAATTTTTTTATATTTGGCTGGCGGTACATCTTATTGAGATATTTGGCCGCCTTATTTCTAAGGTAACATAATCAATTTAATTTTGGATACTTGAATGATTAGACCATCAACTCCTAGCTAGGCCGATGGGCTGCTGAGAGTTGCACGCTGCTGGTGGATCAAGTCCACTAAGATGCTTAGGGGGATGTTCATATTTTCCATAATTTTTGCAATTACTGATGGTGAAGTAATAATTGTCGCATTGTCTGTCTCTCTGCCCTACCTCCAATTATTATTGAGAAAAATTGAGCTTGAAATAAGTAATTCAGATAAACGCATTATAAAAGCAGCCTGGAACAAAAAGTTTTTTTTTTCTATCTTATATGATTAAAATTTTAATGAAATGTTGTACCATGGAAAAGCTTCGCATTCATTTACGTTTCTCCTATTTCTTTAATTCAAGTCATCATTTATGTTGGTAGCCTTGATTGTTTCAATTTTAAGAGAAATTACCTTTAGTTCCCCTAAAAGAATAGATTATCACAATTTTAGCCAAATAAATAATTTTAGCACGATTCTTGTCACATCCCATTAACACTTTAGCTAAAAGCTTTACATTATTACAAAAGCATGCTTCGTAACGAGCTAACTGGTACGTTTTTGACACAATTTATCATATACAAGCCAAAAAACTCATTCAACTTTAATCATCTTTAACGTCCCTTTCAAATTGCTCCACATTATCACAAAATAAAAAAACTTATATCTATCAAAGTCTTATAAAACTTTAATGTTTTGGTACATCTTCCTCTCTGTGTATTATGTACAAAGATGTATAATACAAGACGCCTTTAAATTTTAAGTATGATTCATTGCTAACTTTGTATATATATGTATAAAGCAGCACAGCACAATAAAATTGGTATACATATCCCATATATATTCATTTTAATAATGAAATAGTTGTTCATCTATTTCGGTATACACATCCAGCTACACACAATATACGAAAGATGTTTTGTTGATAAATTCACAGTACATTAATAAATCACTTACATCATTAATATCAATTTCCATCCGCAAGACAAGAATAACAAACGAAAAATGTTTTGTTAAAGTGCCAAGTTCTGGATGGAAACTATCAAGTATATTTATATGAATTCCAAAATGGTTATAAATAATTTAATGGTGCGTTCGATGTCCTATAATGTAAACCTTATATCCAGACTTAATTCAATGTACAGTAAATTATTAAATTAAATTTAATAACCCATAAAGTTTAGAAAATCACTTGTACCTAAATAACATAAAACGAATAAAATCTTTTCTTCATATATAAAGTGATTTTCTAATGAACACAGAATCCAATTTTATTAGAGATTTTTCTCTCCCTATATAATATATATTTAGAGCTTTTCAATTTTACCATAACACCGTATTAAACATACACGGTACGTACACACATCTTACAAAAGAAAGTAGTAAATCAATAATCCTTAAAACCATAAATAAAAAAAGTTAATTTTATTCAACTTACGTATATTAGAGACACATATACAAAAGCTTGATGTCTTTTCTTCTCGAACCATATACGAGAGAAGTAAAATGTATTACACACACACACATACACACAGTTAAAAGACATCCATCAAAAAGTCATACATTAAAAAACTATTTAATTTTTATCCCTTTTTGCCATTTCCACAAGTTTATGTTTTTTCGTTACCGGGTTTGTTTCGACATTTTATACATCCATCCATAAGTAGCTAGCTATATATATGCGGCAAGTATATAGAGTAGTGAAAAAGCACAAATCAACCAAAACCCATAAGCACAACCATAACATGTACGGTTACGTACATGGGGAACATACAAAAACGAAAGCAAAAAAAAAAAGTCAAGAAAAGGTTGGTAAATTATCTTTAATATAAATTATGCTAATTTCATAACTCAACATGTTTATGTATTTTACGGTTGTTTTTGTAAAAAATGTTTTTCCATTCCGGCTTTTCTTCGGTTTTGTAAAAAGAATATCATAAGTATGTAGCAGTGGCAACATTTTTTTTTACTTCTTTCATGTTGACATCTAAATATCATCAATCATAGTTTAAATTAGAATTATAGTATAAAGCATAACATAGAGGGCCATGTACATGGGTATGTGTCTCGGAACAATGTTGTGTGTGTGTATAGGATATATATGTTGAAATAATAATATGGTTAATGGATATTTCATTGTTTAACTTAATTCTAATTGATTATTAATTTTAGTCTTTAAAATAATAGCGGAACGAATCAACAAAAAATAAATAATCACCTGTCAATTTTTATGTGTAATAACCAACACGGTAAATAGATATGCTATAGATGCTAATAAGTGTGACTAATTGCGATACCGGCTTATGGTGAGTGACTTGTTAATATATGATTAATTTTATGGTTAATTTTCTAACGCTGCTTGCACAAATCTAGAATATAGACCAACTTCACGTCACACCAATAACACACTTGGTGGTCTTGTGGTACATCAAAAATCAGTATCATTAAAAAATCGCCACCTTTTTTGAAAACTTTTATTCTAAACACGCATCAATATCTTCGGATCAACGAGTGTGAAGTATTTAGAATAAAAAACTATAACATCGCAAACACTTCACTAACTCATCTTTCTGGACGTGTAAACAGAGTAAATGCAACAAAACTTGCAGAGCATTGCAAAACGATGGCGAGATGAGGAATAGTTATTGTCGATACCATAGTAGTTTTTTCGACGGTCTGACTGTATCAAAAATATTTAGATACATCCGTGCCAGTTTCAGTAGTTTTGGGAAAATTATTACTCGTAATCAATTTACGGGACAATTTTTATAGAAGGAAATTATAACAAGCTGCAATCTAGTACTGTCTTGAGCTTAATGTTTTGAGCCAGTGCAGAATTTTGTAAGTGCCACGCGCAAACTGCAACTCTTTAGGTTGTTATAAATGTATGTGAAGATTGGCTAGTGCCATCCCCGAAAAATGGGATGGCAACACTAATTATTGCTATCATGACATTTTTTACTCTCAGCCCAAAAAATCTCCTTGTATCATTACATTTTTGACTATAAAATAAAATAAAAAAAATGTTAATATGAATTCACTTGTAAATTTTATGTTAGCAATTTTGACAACACTTTCACTCATCGCGCTCTTACAGTGAGCGGTATAAAACACTATCACGACACCAACATTTTTCGGGGTCAGAGTAAAAATATTGCATTTTCACGATAATTTGACAAAAGAAAAATATTCCGGACTAAGAGAAATACATGATATTAATTACGCCCATCCCCGATTATGTTTTAATAAACTATGTTTTTTGACATCACCAGCTACAACGAAATGAAATTTACAAACGGACGACCAAGCTGTTTGAACATAATTTTATTGGCAATAAATTTGGTAACGTGTGCGATATTTGCGACTGTTACTGGTTTCAAAATCACTTATGCATCGTCCCAGAGAGTTTGGTACCACTACTGCGAAATGAGTTCCCGCTGAAGGATATTTCAGGTTTTAACATTTGTAATACGTGTATCAATAAAATACGAAAGAATAAGATACCGCCGCTACCTAGTTCAAACGGTTTAACACATCCACAATTCCATCAAACTTACCATAGCTAGATTTGGTCACCGAGTGCCTTATATCACCCACGCTGCCATTTGTTTAAATTCGTCGCCTAGGATTCCAAAGTGGTAGTTGTGCCATAGTCGGACAAGTGATCAATGTCCCCGTTGATGTGAACATGGTTAGCAGCCTACCGCGTCATCTTGATAATGATTTTGCTTTCAACGTAATCATTAATAAGCAAATATATCACACATTTTCATAATTGAGTTTGTTTTGTTAAGATGGGTACCGTGAAAGCCTGGTTGAAATATCTTATTGGCACACCATTATACAAACGCTTTAACATTAAGATTACCGACCAAAATTGTATGCCATTTTCAACAGTACCTTCATCAAGTACTGTCATGCAAGTTTCTAACTGGTCTCAGTCATTTACACCGTTAATTCCACATCCAAAACCGTCAACAATTATTCCGTCTTTGCCGGTGGCAAATCCGGACCCATACATAGAGACCCAAACTCAATTCGAAATAGTAATGCTGGCTTGTAATGAGATCTTGCTATGGGACGAGGACAAATGCTTCGAAATTACACCAGGTTAAGATTGCAAGCCTCTTTCCGTTATCTACGACTATCACGCTGTTCAGGTGAAGCTTGAACTACCTTCGTATTTTTTTAATTTTCAAGAGCGGTTTATAAACAATAAAATTAGCTTTTTTATAATTTAGTAAATTTATAAAATTAATAAAGTTTATAAAATTTAAAAAAATTTAAAAAAAATTAAATTTTATAAAATTTATAAAATTTATAAAATTTATAAAATTTATAAAATTTATAAAATTTATAAAATTTATAAAATTTATAAAATTTATTGTATAAAATTTATAAAATTTATAAAATTTATAAAATTTATTGTATAAAATTTATAAAATTTATAAAATTTATAAAATTTATAAAATTTATAAAATTTATAAAATTTATAAAATTTATAAAATTTATAAAATTTATAAAATTTATAAAATTTATAAAATTTATAAAATTTATAAAATTTATAAAATTTATAAAATTTATAAAATTTATAAAATTTATAAAATTTATAAAATTTATAAAATTTATAAAATTTATAAAATTTATAAAATTTATAAAATTTATAAAATTTATTGTATAAAATTTATAAAATTTATAAAATTTATTGTATAAAATTTATAAAATTTATAAAATTTATAAAATTTATAAAATTTATAAAATTTATAAAATTTATAAAATTTATAAAATTTATAAAATTTATAAAATTTATAAAATTTATAAAATTTGTAAAATTTATAAAATTTATAAAATTTATAAAATTTATAAAATTTATAAAATTTATAAAATTTATAAAATTTATAAAATTTATAAAATTTATAAAATTTATAAAATTTATAAAATTTATAAAATTTATAAAATTTATAAAATTTATAAAATTTGTAAAATTTATAAATTTAATAAAATTCCCAACACGACATAACGTGAGAAGTTTCTTTACCAAATAAAATATTTTGGTTGGTTAGTTTTACTTTCTTTCAATGCCCTCAGTCAATGCTGTGTAGGGAACAATTAATGCACATAGAAATGAAGTAAGCTGATTATCGTTCTGTTTTATATTTCTCTAAAACGAACGAACACATAAAACAAAATTTGAAATTTTGTAAAAATTAGTAAATATCAAAAACTAGTAAGCAAAATTTTCCTCAATGATCAAAAATAAAAAAAAAAAATAATTAGGAGTTGGTACCTCTGCGTCCAAATTTAAAGCGAAATAAACATATTTTATTGCGCAGTAGTTTATTTTTAACCGCCTCGAAGTTTTTCCAGAATTTCAGTTCACGATTTAATCAAAAAAATTCCACTAGCAGCACAAGTGTTAAAACTACCGAACAAATGGCAGAGTGGTTAAAGCTCTTGCGTTTGGAACGGGGGAACCGCGGGTTTAAATCCCGAGAGGCAAGAAGCAAAGTGAAATTTCATCAACATACAGATTACGATATGTGGTGAAATGTAACAAATCGACAACTTCTGTCAGTAAAGGCTGGCATGGACCTTGCAATGTGCAGATGGTCTTAAATCGGTCCTCTAGCGGTACGTCCTCGTGTTGGCCGGAAGGCGTAAAGTATGGGCGTAAAAAGCATAACCGTGGAAGAGCAGGGTGAGCCTTGAGCTACAAAACAGATCGGACAGTTAACAGTAAAAAAAAGTTAAAAGACTCATCTTAGACTTTTTCCTAGACGTATTAAACACATAATACGTATTTCTCACCCCACGATTTTTATATATCCCAAATCTCATCCAATACGTTTTATTTTTATTTAAAGTAATATTTTGAACAGTAAGGTTGTGTGCTGTACCTTTATGGCTGCTTCGGGTTCAAGTGATAAATTCCGTAGATCGTGGGAATCATCACAATTTAAATAAAAGTGATACGGGAAATTTATTTGAACCGTTAAAAAAAAAAAATCGTCTGTTTAAAGATTTAAAAGGTCTCCAAGTTAGTTAATTTAGATAAGTTTTAGACACGGCCTATGGACATCTACGGTCCGAGTTCCGCTAGGTAAAGTTGACATAGCAACACGGGAAGCGTATCGGTTCTGTTAAAAATAGAGAAATTCTCAATTCTAGACTCACATAGCCATCGACCGTGCGATTATGAGGACCCCCTGATCAGCAGCACCATCGCTATGTAGATTTGAGTGAAAATCCTAAAATATTTCTAAGGCAGTATAATTTTTCTATTTCTTCCAAGGGAGTTAATTTATAAAAATTCACCTTTGAAACAGTAAAAAATCGTGGGATGAGAAATACGTATTTAAAAAAAAACGAAAAGTCTGGGATGAGTTTTTTAACACTTGGTGATGGTAACGTTTCAAAATCGTGGTCAAAACGTTTGCAAGCTGCCAGTCAAATTTGTATAGAGAAATTGGGAAAACTTGAGGAAAAATATTGCAGGGGAGTTGAACCAACTAGAAAAGTCGTTATATTTGGTAACAAACTTCGGTATTATATTTTTTTTCCTCTTTTGCACCTTTGACTGAAAGTTTATTTCGAAATTCTATCTGATTCTTAGGATGGATGTCGACTGGCTTCATTTAGAAGAATATAAAAATTATAGTTAAATGTGATCAAAGTGATATAATAGTTGGCTTTAACTTAACTTAACGCACCTCCCTCTAGCCCCAAGTTTCAGGCATACAGTAAGATCTTTGACGTGAAGAAACTTTCTTCTAAATTTTAATTTCTGTCTCATAAACTTGTGCAGTTAAATTCCTCCAACAAAATCAAGCGTTGGGATTTCAAAATCAGTTGTTGGTAATAAATAAATAAATATTCTTCTTTCAAAAAAAAAAAAAAAAACATTTTAAACTTTCTGTATATAAAAAACTTGTTGAGCCTATATCTTTATATTGAAATAAACTAGTAGAAATCGAATTACCCACAAATACGAAAAAATGGCAATAATTGTTTCTGTCGGCTGAATGGAATTTGTCTTGAAATTTGCTTGTTTAGTTACAGTCAGTTTTTGGTGAAGGAGGTAACGTGCAGAAAGTACTTTTGCAGAGAAGATCGAAAATATTTATTTAATAAAAATAGATTTCATTTTATAACTAGGTCGTCTCAACCAGCCGCCTGAACATGTAGCTATGTCTGTTAGCACCAATACACACCACGATACAGCATACACCGTTCCGCCATTACATATGGCCAATAAAAAAAAATAAAAATTTAATTTAATAAATAAATTTAAAAATACAATTTTTATAATAAAATATTAAAATAATAATAATTATAATATTTTTAAAAACAAAAGAATGCAAAATATATATTGGTGATACTGACGCCAGTTTTTATCGAGAAAATATTAATAAAATAGTTAATATTAAAGTGTGTGGAAAATGTGTGGTGTTCTTTGAAAATACTGTTTTATATGTCAACTCAAAAAAAATTAAACCGCCACAATAACGTTGGTGATAATAAAATATGTGCAATTCCATATGTAGCCGCCACACCTACGCAGGATCTCTAACATTATACGGGAAAATTTTTTCTTCCTCAATTTTTTTGCTCATCTTTCGCAAATAATATTATTGTTACGAATCTATCATTTTAAATCCGGTCGTATCGCTTGATTACCGATATTCACTTTCACTTTTACATTATCGCATACTAAGCCTTAGCTAAGACTCACAAAAGACTAAATAAGACTCACCCGCTGTATTCATCACACCCGTGTTCTTGTATATCGGGCTGAATATTCCAGATTGTTTGCGAATAATCGCAATTAATCTGCTATAATCTCCAGTACCACTAACCTGTTATAAAACTACTTATAATGTGTGAAGTGTCCCAAAAAAAAATCCCAAATTTATTGCATGCAACAAATGTTGCACAGAAATCTCAAAAAACATAAGGATTGATTTGAAATAAAAATGAATACTGGGAAAAACAGATTGAAAAGATCCTGGGATCGACGATATAAATAACGGGTCTTTTACAAAGGGGTTGTTGCAACAAATTCCGATAGATTGAGATTTGGGTAGGTTTTCTGGGACGCTCGTGAATCGTTCTCTTAACGGGACAGATGAATTGAACGATTCCTGGGGTCTTTTGGTATTCTTTGTTGAAAAAATTTGTTAATTGAAGTTTGTTGCAACAATCCCTTTGTTATAGACCCGATTATTTATATTGCCTGATGCTGATCCAAGGAACTTTGCAATCTGTTTGTCCCGGTATTTATTTTTATATCAATTTAATCTTTATATATTTTGAAAATCCTGTTCAACATATTTGGGATTTTTTTTGGGACATATTTCACTCGGTTATGCTACTATTTAAATCTAAATGTCACTAAATTTTATAAATGTCAATATACTTTTGACCTGTTTACGCTGTATTAATGTATTGCCCAATTAAGTAATCCAATAGGCGAGAGCATCACATTTGCCCCAGCAGCAATTTTTAAAAATCCTGGTATCTTCTATACAGCCCAAAGGTTCTTCCCAACAAACGGCATCCTCTTCATTCCATCAGCTATCTTCGGTCATTTCCATTCCTTCATTTCCTTCAGTCATTTATTAAGGCTGATATATAAAGTTTTAATGGAATTTGCTTATTAAAAAAAATTGTTTACTTTGTGGCTTATTCCATTCGGACCCTCATCTGATCAATAGCAAAGTTCAATTAGCTGACAAACACATTGGATCAAGAGCTGTTATCAATTGGTATTGACAGTGATTTTTTACGATTGAATGGCTATTATTTCAGGGGTTCAATGTGAACTACAAGATTTATCTTAAACTGCTGTTTGATAGTACTTACGTCTATTTAGTAGGCTATTTCCATAGGAAGCTTATTAAATTTAACCGCTAAATGGCCAATTAAATAAAGTCACGATTAAAAGTCATAAAACACATCGAGAATTAAAAACTAATTTTACTTCGTACTCCACTTTATCGTAACGTTACAAAATAATGTGGAAACCCCAAACCAAAACATACACAAACCATTAAAAATTCCATTTTGAAATATAAATGTTTTAATAAAAAAAAATTGTATTTGTAGCACGTTTTTATTAAGTTAACCCATTCAAGCACGAAGTATGTCGGCTTATATTTGGTATGGTACTTTACATGCTAATATGGTCTATGGAGTTGGTTGTGCCTCGAACCTTAACTAAGTGTAAAGAATTTAATCTGCATTTAAGTGAAAAAACTGAATTTTTAGTTAAATCTCTCTCTAAAACTGGTATTCCGTTACTTTACTCCGTTTAGTTGATAGATTTACTGTTCTCTGTTTTCCAAATGTCCGTTTTACATTCCTGCCTCGAGATGAAAGAAAGAGGCACCCCATAAACGCCAGTAGTGTGTGCTTGTTAAGTTTTAAATTGGGATTAAATGGGTTTAAAACAATCATCGAAAATATAACACAATATTTATGACATAAAACCATAATTTTAACTTTAATTTATATATTTTTTTATTGCTTCTTAAAATATTGGTCTAATTGCTAAATATAAAATTCTATATATAATTCGGAAAGAAATAAAATAAAATTATAAAGAATAATAATTATACGTGACATGTTGAATGTTATATAATACCAAATCCCTTAAAAAAATATTAACTGCCATAATTTTATATCTCTCAACATAAAAGTCAAAAGTACAACAACAACATTATGACTTTTGTTACGAACAATTAAACTAAAATACTTTTTTTTTAACGTAATGTTAAAACTTTTCTTTTTATTTAATTTTTTTTTTGTACTCCTTGCAATTGTACCTTAAAGGTTAAATTAATTCTTGTTATGTGAAGAAGCATAAATGGAAAAAGAAAATTTAGTCTGTTTAGGTAATAAAATTTTACAGTATGGAAAGTAATGTATGTGTGTGTCTGTTTGTATGGTTTTCTTAAAGGCACAGACTACAACATTATATCCACTTGTATAAAACTTGACAAGGAGTATGATAGAACTTTTTGTAAAGTGGTTTTTGTTTGTAAAATAATTTGGGTCATTAAATTCGTGGTATTTTTTGTTTTCGGTGATTAACAAAAAATTGCGATGACATTAACGGGATTATAATTTTGTCCCCTAATCGATTTTGTTTTGTAAGAAAATGCTGTACCTAATTTTAAAATGGATATTTTAAAATAATTTTTAAGCATCCGTCGAACACTATTTTAACTTTAATAATTGGATTCTGGCATCATGATAATATCTTCTGAGTTAATTAATAAATTTACTTTATTTTATTTTATTCAGAGGAAATGGAGAAAGTGGAAACGATCACCAGCCAGCTAGAAAAGCACAAAATACGTAACAATGTAGAACAATACATGATGCGAATTTCTTGATTGGACTTTAAGACAAAGTACTGGCTAGACAAGTATCCATATTTATATTCACGAGACAACAAGAGGGGAGGATACGAAAGGTATTTTGTTTATATAAATCAGAACCTAAGAAAAAATATTATTATTTTACGTGCTTCTGCAGAATTCCTGAAATCTCACAGTTGGCTTGCTCTAAAGTCGTTAGATAAATAGCCTTTGATAAACAAGACAACAACAACTTAGCTGATGGTTTGAGCTATGCTTGTTTTCCCTAATAATAATTATGTAATCCGAAAACATTGGCCCAGCATTTTACCTATATTATTCTAAAAAATTAACAAAAAGAAGACCAATTCCAAAACCATTTTCTTTCAAAAGAAACATATACACCTGGCATTAGCTTCTTTTTGCTTTATTAATTCATATCAATTTTAATTAATGAATAACATTCAAATTCAACCATTTTAAATATCTAATGAATACAATTTAACTACATTAAATACTGAAGAATATAATTTACCAGGCTGGATGTACCAATCAGCAATCTTTAACTCTTTATTATATTTAATATATTGGTACCAATTGGAACAACTTCGTTAACACTAGAACTACGAACCGGTCAAAATGACAGGTTACATCATTTATTTATAACATTTCCTCTTTAACAAAATTCAAAACATTATCGTAAAATATTAAATAAGACAAAGAGGAAATGTTATAAATAAATGATGCAACCTGTCATTTTGACCGGTTCATAGTTCTAGTGTTAACCAACAATAATGATATAATGGCTCAGGGGGAAATCTTGGGTAAATACTACTCTTACCTATTTTTTAACGGTGTACTAGGTAAATTAAAATACTGTTCTAAAAAACAAGGTAAAATACTAAAAAAAGGTAAATGATTGTAGCAGCTGAAAAATTATTGGAGAAATCGTGAATTATTAAGATTGCATATAGCTGAAACTTTTATTAGTGACGAAGGCGATAATCGACTCTATGCAGATGTGGTAATTGATGACATCCCTTATCGTGGGTTGATGGACAGCGGGGCCTCAATAACTGCCTTTGGTAGTGATAGCAAATATTTCTTAGATAATCCAAAATACCAAATTCGGAATTTCCCTACATTGGCTAAAACGACTCAGCAAGAACGAATATTTGGATATGTTTGGGTAAAGGTCAGTTTTAATGGCATACAGCATCCTATGCGGATTTATTTAGTACCGTGATTAACACAGAAGCTATATTTAGGTATAGACTTTTGGAGGATGTTTAAAATCGAACCCAAAATGATTTCAGAAGTAGAACGTGTTTCAAGTCTAGCTAGTCATATTGGGTTGGACTCTAACCAATATGTGTTGACCGATACCCAAGAAACCGAATTATCAAAAGTTATTCTTGAATTTCCATCCTTTTCGAAACGGGGTCTTGGGAAAACGACAAAATTAGGTCATCATATTGATGTCGGCACAGCCGCGTCCATCAAGCAAAGGTATTATCCTGTCTCCTCACCTGTTCAAGCGGAATTGTATACAGAGATAGAATGCTATCTTTGGATGTGATAGAAGAGTCATCAAGTTCTTGGCCCCGGTGACATTGGTTAGAAAAGCGAATGGTAAGGTGCGCTTGTGTCTGGATGTTCGCCGGCTGAACGAGGTGACGGTCAAGGACGACTATCCACTGCCAATAATTATTGGGCTCCTGAGCAGACTAGAACACACAAGATACATCTCCAGTGTAGATTTGAAGGATGCCTTCTGGCAGGTTCCTCTAGCTCAAGAGTCTAGAGATAAAACAGCGTTTACCGTCCCTGGCCGTCCTTTATACCATTTCAAAGTGATGCCGTTCGGACTGTGCAACGCCCCACAGACCATGTGTCGACTAATGCATCGGGTAGTCCCACATCAACTGCAAGATCAAGTGTTAGTTTACTTAGATGACCTTCTCATCACCTCCGGTACATTTGAGGAACACATAGAGTTATTTAGAACTGTAGCTAAACTTTTTAAATTCTGCGGGGTTAACAGTCAATTTGGAAAAAAGTATAGGTTCCTGCAAAAGAGCATTAAATACCTCGGCTACGTTGTAGGTGAAGGTAATCGCCAAGTTGATCAAGAGAAAGTGAAGGCCAGTTTCCTCTACCTAAAACCGTTAAGAAAGTTCGTAGCTTCTTGGAAATGACAGGGTGGTATCGGCGCTTTATTTCGAACTATGCAGCCATATCTTCTCCACTAACTGAGTTACTGAAAAAGAATACGAAATTTGCATGGAATACAGAGGCAGGTCGCGTTCGATAAATTGAAAGATGCATTGATTACAGCACCAGTTCTGGTATACCCGAATTTCCGAAAACCTTTCTTCATTCAATGCGATGCCAGTCGTACCGGAGTGGATAGCGTCCTCTTTCAGAAAACGGAAGACGGTGCTGAACATCCAATTGCTTATATGTCGAAAAGATTGAATCCGGCCCAGCAGAATTTCTCCATTACGGAGCTCGAGTGCTATGCGGCCGTACTTAGCGTAAACAAATTTCGCGCCTACGTAGAGGGCTCCAAGTTCACGATTCTTACGGACCATGCTAGCCTGAAGTGGCTCATGGGGCAGAAAGACCTTACCGGTAGATTAGCTAGATGGAGGTTAAAGCTACAGGCTTTCAAATTTCATATAGAATACAGAAAAGGATTTCAAAATATAGTCCCAGACACTCTTTCTCGCGCTTTTATTGAAGAATGTGTAGTTAGTTCTTTGTTTAATGTTCCTCATGTCGATTAAAACTCTCCGGCTTTTCAGTCTCAGCCATACTTAGAATTGATACAAGAACTTGAAAGTGTTCCACGTAAAAATTTTATTGTGATGGACGGAAAAATCTATATAAATCCATCTGGTAATCATACAACCGCAATTACCGATATACCTGTCTGGAAATTATATGTCCCATCTCAGCTCACGTCCGGTTTAATAACTGTAATGCATGATCCTCCTCTATCAGCACATCAAGGTATTACTAAGACCCTTGAAAGACTTCAGCGCTATTACTATTGGCCACGCATGTCACCGGATGTTCGAAGTTATATTAAGCAATGTAGTGTGTGCAAGCAAACGAAACCATTAAATGTATCTATACAACCGCGAATGAGTAATCAAATGTTAGTCGAGCAAGCCATACAACGACTTTACGTTGATTTTCTTGGACCTTATCCGAGATCAAGACAAAGAAACTGCTTTCTATTTATAATTTTAGATTCCTTCAGTAAGTATGTATTTTTGAAGCCTTTGCGACAAGCCCTGTCGACAGAAGTCTGTAAGATACTTGAATATGATGTATTCAAACAATTTTCCGTGCCCGATATTTTAATTTCGGACAATGATCGTCAGTTCGTTTCAAAAAATTTGCAATTCCTCTTAGAAAAGTATGATGTGCGACATGTGTATACACCGAAATATGCTCCACAAACTAACGCGTCAGAGTGGGTTAACCGTTCTATAATATCTGCGATCAGGGCATATATTTCTGAGGAACACCAATACTGGGACCAACATATCACAGATATTTCCTTGCGCTTCGCAATGTCGTGCACAGTTCCTAACTTCAGTTAAACCTAACCGACGAAAGAGAGGTGTCGGTGCAGTCGAAATCCAATCGTTTAAATATGTGTCAGGAAATTATTCTTGCTAATTTAAAGCGAGCATATGAACTAGGGGCTCATAATTGCAACCTAAGAAGCAAGCCGCAAAATTTAGAGATAAACCAAACAGTTTATGTGAGGAATTTGGCTCAGAGTGACGCGCCAAGAAAATTTTCAGCGAAGTTTGCTCCAAAATTTATAGAAGCTCAAGTGATTCGTAAAGTTGGAACGACCGCGTACGAGTTGGCACTTAAAAATGGGAAACCCATTGGTATTTTTCATACCAAAGATATTCGGTCGTGATTCGTTATCGTGAGAAATGTAGTTACTTAGGATCCTGGTATGAGCATCGTGGTTCTACTTCACCTAACAGTTTCCTCTATTTTATGTCCCCATGATAAGTCCATCCAAATATAATTCAAAACAAAATAATCTGAAAGCATTATAGCCCGGCTTATTGAGACACTCAGGAGTCGATGGGTACGTCCCCACGATTGTAACAATTGTGGTTCGTTTATTGTTACTTGGGATGAGGGGGTCTTACTGTATGATGGTACCACGTTATAATGGAGTAGTAAAATTTTATGGAATATTCACGTAAACGACTTTTAATGTCCATTCATAACAATTGGCTAAAATCGGATGATCGTAGTGGTAAGTTAAACGGGTCCGGTTTTCAATTGTTTTGTTTTGTACTTTCAAAATCACAAAGTATAAAAAAAAGAAGATAACAAATTAGAATAGAGTAGGGAGACGAATGAAAATTGGATAATGGATGGGGAGGAAAATAATGTTTTTTTAGTTAGTCAGTCAATAATTTCTTTTCGTGATGGTATGATACTTTTGGGATCATGCGAAGGGAGACATACTAGTGGAGTGGTGACGAACAGAAATAAATTATAAAATTATAAAGAAACTGTTGTCATATTTTTTTAAGTAAAAACTAATGTAATAAATACGAAAAAGTGTCAAGTAATTTTGATTGAAAGTTTTATGATAAATATATCGGTTGTGGTTTATACCGTTGTATTCAGACTAAATGTTTTTTTTATTTACCGTGAAATCTAAAACACAAGTTAATTTTGCTGCGGTGAAAACCAGTAGTCTGTGGAAATCCGAATTAGCTGTGTGATGAAGAATTTCCCGTGAGGAAAAACTGGTTTTAGTGCGCTGTTATTTGGACATCTGGTACGGTGTAACCGTGCCGGATAAAAGGTATGTGCTCGTAAAGGCAAAAGGCGTAGTCGTTAGAATTTTTACTGTGCCGTATATTTTTTTTTTTTGCTTCAACTCAACAGCAGCAAATATCCACTATTGGGCGTTGGTGAATGGCCTTACGGTTTTTGTTAAGTGAAGGAACAAACAAAGCTACATCGATCATCGGGAAGGTTCTTTTACAAACCGGAATATTTTAAACAAGTTTATATTGGTGCAACGGTGATGACCTAGGAGCAGCGAGGACACAAATCAGCTAAGATTTTTTTTTTATAGATTATTTAATAGATTTTGATTTAGTATTTTCTATTTGGAAAGTATTTATTTGTTGTTAGTTATGAAATTTAGTTCTATCTTATTATTTAATGGTGATATTTTGGGCTGTTAAACTATTGTAAGTTCCATCACCCCATGTATGTATGCTCGCGATATCTATCTTAGGTATTATTAGATTTTCTTTGGGGATTTAAGATTGAAATTTTCATTTCTATAGTGCGATCGTTAGTTTGCGATATTATATTCTTAGTATTATTATTTTTTTTTTTACTTTATATGTTTTTTTTTTGTTAATTAAAATGACAAGTTAAAGCGAGTGAAATAGGGGGATGGATCACTGGAGATTTGGGTCAAGGTCGGATAGGATGTAATGTAAATTTTTTTTGACATACTTTAGTTCCTTTGAATGTTTAGAAAAGGTACACCCACGACATAAATTACCTCTGAAGACTGAGCTCGGGTCATTATGAGTGGTAATGTTTCAGCTTTTGGAAAGATTACCATGATACCTTTTCGAAGCATATCGAAAGCACGAAAGTGTTTATGTTTACGGTAAAAACTTGTACGATGTCATTTAGAAATTTCAATACCGTAGCAATTGTCAATATTATTAACAAACATGATGGAAATATCAAAAAAAAAAAATTTCCCATAGATGTAAGTTTGAAGTATACGAGTTTCTACATATATATGCTTTGTATTTTGAAAATATGTTTTTCCTTTTTAATTTCAAGGACACTAGAGGAGGAGAACACTTTGATAAGAGGCAGAACAATGCTGGACTGTGAGTTCGAGAAAAAAAATTGTAATCCACGTCAGTGTTGGGAGTATTCGATATTGTAGGTTATGTTTTTATATACGTTTATTTCTTTAAGGATGGTGATAAAGGAAAAAATCTTGAGAAAATTTTAAAAATGTCACACAAATGTCACACAAAAAAATATAAGGTAAATATTTAACTTAATTATTCTAACCATAGCGATATAAAATTATTTCATTACAGAAAATGATAGAGCCCCAATCGGGGGTATCGACGGAAGATGGGGAACTACTGCTCACACAAAGGGAGATATTTGATGAGCTTCACGACTTTTTGAAGACCAAACATGGACTACATCCAACGTATATAAAAGATTGGGATGCTAATATCAATGATGCTCCATCTACCTCCGTGAGCTCATCCAGTAGCTAGTAACTCTCCATCGAATTTTATTGACATTTCTACTTACTCGGACAGTATTGAATGCGAATTGCCCCCCCAAAAAGCAAAACAAACCCCAAAAAAAGATTCTACAAAAATGCTGGAGGTTTTAAAAACAACTTCGGAGGATGTGCGGAAAAGTGTACCAAATATTGAAAAATTGGCCAGTTTTGCGACTAAGCAAATGTTTCCCGATTCCGAGTTCCCGGATTTGAAATAAAACTTATTCTTAGGTTACTTATATATGTATTTAAATAAATATGTGATTAATGAATTAGACTGAAATTAAGAAATGTGATGAAATAAACCAATTATTTTTTATATTTTTATTTGAAATACAAGTGAGTTTTAATCTTGTAAATATTTCTGGTTGTTTCTACAATTGTGAACACAATTCGTCTTGAAACTGTGCTGCGTCTATATGGTCTCTGGGACTATTTGTGTATAGCTAGTTGTTTCTTCCCCTATTTGCTCAAAGTCGGTAAAATCTCCGAATGATAAACATACATTGTGCATTACTTTGACGCATCATTTAACTTCCAACTCTAGAGTTTTAAAAAATATAGATGTTTGCTCTATGGTGATTCGAGCCTTCGAATGGGAATGGCTGAACCGAGATTGAGCCGCTGTCAAGGATAACCCTTTGTAAGGAGTTACAATACAAATGAGATTCATGATACACTTGTATCCCGCATCACCCAAAAGAAAGAAACTATTTGAGGGAAAACTACCAGACCTATATAGTTTGCTATTTATTAATACACGTTGGTCTGGCTTGAAACTGTATAGAGTAGTTCAACTTTAGGTTTATATATTGATCGCATTGGTTGAGTGGACATTTTATACCTACAGGCAGCTCTGATGCAGATTGTTTTTCTTATCAAAGTGCTTTTTAATAACGGTTCTATTTTTTCTAACAATTTTGCTACATTATCATCGTCATCTTTGGGACTTAATTCCTTATTTAGATTCGTAAGTTCTATTATAGTCGGACAATTGTCCTTCAATAGTTATTGATACTCAGCTACATATCGAGCAACCTATCGTCCCAGTTCAAACAATCTATACCATCACTGATACAAGCCAAACGGGTGGCCAATGTTCTATTTATGATTTCGACTTGACAATTTGAATGAGCAGTACTCAATTTTGAAATCGAATTCAGATATCCGCATAAACCATCTCACAATTCTGGGGTTTAGGTCTCTTTTGTTTGCTATTATAGTTTTAAACTATAGCAATCTGTCCTAATAATAAATGATTTTCCTAACAAATATTCTCGGAATTTTTCTTGTCCTATACGACAATGGCTCAACGCCCCGAGCTCTATCGATGGATATTTCAATTATTGTCTGGTTTATTTAACGCTAATACTGGTTGTTCTGTCAACTTTCGTTTAATATTCTCAAATGACTTAATTTGCTCGTTACCCCACACAAATTGACAATTCTGCTTAAATAAATCTGTCAACGGTTTGAGTATCACCGGGAAATTCTGTACAAACCGCCTAAAATGGCCAACCTTATAAAACTTTTTACCCCTAGAACATTCGACGGAACTGGGAAATTCCTAACACTTTCTATTTTCCTCGACCTTGGTTCGATTCTCTTTGCTGAAACTCCGAATCCCAAATAATTTATCTTTTTGTAAAAGAAATGACATTTACCCAAATTCAATATCAACCCGGCATTCATAATTGAAATCAACACAATTAGCGATATTATATCACAGACTACCTAAAACATTAAAAAAGGCAGAGCTGTTGCAGAGCCGAAAGGGCATTCTTTTAAATTAATAATGTCTGTCGGGTGGTACGAATGCTACCTTTTTCCTAAAAGACTACTCGACAGGCACCTGATAATATCCACTTGCGAGATCCAACGTAGTGAACCATTCTTTATCCTGCAATCAATCAACTTGATCATCGATAAGAGGTAATAGAAAGTGGTCTTTTATCGTTCTACGATTTAAGGTGCGGTAGTCTACACACATTCGCACATCCCCATTTTCTTACGCACTAAAACTATTGGACTCGCGTATAGAAAAATACTAGCCTCTACTATATCAGCTGTTTTTAGATCACGAATTATTTCACTAACCTCATCCCTTTCTACCTCCGCTAATCTGTAGGTCTGTTAACTATTAGAACCTCGTAATTTAAAATTATCTTCATGCTCTATTGGTATCCAACCCGAAAAATAGTCAAGTTTATCCTTAGTGATGATCTGCTGTGACTCGTTACGCATTACACCGAAATATAATGACTTCTAGTACTGTAATTTTCAATTGCAGTCGGTTAAACTGGAATAGTTCATAAAAAAATAATAACAACAAAACAAAAATTGTTAATTGGTATTTTTGGATTATTTCGATTTTGGTAAAATCATAAGTTGAAGAATTTTCGTATTGATCAGTCGCACGGTGATAGGTAAAGTCGATTATATAATATATTTAACATATTGGGTCATACGGGTAAAATAAAATTAATTTAGAAAATATATATTTGTGAATAAATAATACAGTGTGAATATAATATGTTAAGAACATGTAAGACACAGCAAGTAAGACAGAACAACCTTCATTATAAAACGATGAGTTCTCTAAATAAAAATGATAACCATTCAGAAGACTGTAATACATGCATACCACCCTGTATGGCATATACAATACTTTACATAAATTAGCATTTCCCAATAAGTTAAATTGCGTTTACCAATAAATTAAATTAGCTTAAACTGCAATTAAATATTAATATTTCAATTAACAAAAAGTGATGACAAAAAAGGTAATTGTACGAGGTACAATGTACTGAAGAACGCTGACGGGTTTTTTTGTATAAATCGAGCGTTCACCAAAATTATAAATAAATAATTGAATATAAAGGGTGATTTTTTTGTGGTTAGGATTTTCATGCATTAGTATTTGACAGATCACGCGGGATTTCAGACAAGGTGTCAAAGAGAAAGATGCTCAGTATGCTTTGACATTTCATAATGAATAGACTTACTAACGAGCAACGCTTGCAAATAATTGAATTATATTACAAAAATCAGTGTTCGGTTCGAAAAGTGTTTCGCGATTTACGTCCGATTTATGGTCTACATAATCGACCAAGTGAGCAAACAATTAATGCGATTGTGACCAAGTTTCGCACTCAGTTTACTTTATTGGACATTAAACCAACCACACGAATGCGTACAGTGCGTACAGAAGAGAATATTGCGTCTGTTTCTGAGAGTGTTGCTGAAGACCGTGAAATGTCGATTCGTCGCCGTTCGCAGCAATTGGGTTTGTGTTATTCGACGACATGGAAGATTTTACGCAAAGATCTTGGTGTAAAACCGTATAAAATACAGCTCCTGCAAGAACTGAAGCCGAACGATCTGCCACAACGTCGAATTTTCAGTGAATGGGCCCTAGAAAAGTTGGCAGAAAATCCGCTTTTTTATCGACAAATTTTGTTCAGCGATGAGGCTCATTTCTGGTTGAATGGCTACGTAAATAAGCAAAATTGCCGCATTTGGAGTGAAGAGCAACCAGAAGCCGTTCAAGAACTGCCCATGCATCCCGAAAAATGCACTGTTTGGTGTGGTTTGTACGCTGGTGGAATCATTGGACCGTATTTTTTCAAAGATGCTGTTGGACGCAACGTTACGGTGAATGGCGATCGCTATCGTTCGATGCTAACAAACTTTTTGTTGCCAAAAATGGAAGAACTGAACTTATTTGACATGTGGTTTCAACAAGATGGCGCTACATGCCACACAGCTCGCGATTCTATGGCCATTTTGAGGGAAAACTTCGGAGAACAATTCATCTCAAGAAATGGCCCGGTAAGTTGGCCACCAAGATCATGCGATTTGACGCCTTTAGACTATTTTTTGTGGGGCTACGTCAAGTCTAAAGTCTACAGAAATAAGCCAGCAACTATTCCAGTTTTGGAAGACAACATTTCCGAAGAAATTCGGGCTATTCCGGCCGAAATGCTCGAAAAAGTTGCCCAAAATTGGACTTTCCGAATGGACCACCTAAGACGCAGCCGCGGTCAACATTTAAATGAAATTATCTTCAAAAAGTAAATGTCATGGACCAATCTAACGTTTCAAATAAAGAACCGATGAGATTTTGCAAATTTTATGCGTTTTTTTTTAAAAAAAAGTTCTCAAGCTCTTAAAAAATCACCCTTTAGAATTAGAGTTGAAGCAGAGCAGGTGTGAAGAATAAAAAATGTAAACTAAAGTGTAAAATAAAGTAGAACTAAGTATGTTATAAATCCCGTGTCTTTTATTAATGAAGTGAATAAAAAACCAATAGAAACTTTACTCCCAAATTGACTCTGTTAGTTCTTTCCGATTGAAATTACCTTCTTTTTGGTCGCGAAATCCTAACGTACGTACGGTTTGCTCAAGTTAATCGCAATTTGAAACCTATTCCGTAAAATCCGATGCAATAAAATATAACTACGTAGTCTCAGCATTACCCGAGGATATTTGCGAAACTATTCCGACACTTCTCACAAATCCACCAGAAAAAGGAAAATATACGTAATTCAAGCTATTGGTGAAAAACCAATCGATGATCTTTTACCCATAGCAGATAGAATTTATGACGCTACATCATCTCGCGTATCAAGTGTAATCAACCTTCAACCAGTCGTGCAGAACAACAATTTCAACAAGCACCACAAAACGGATCATCAATGAGTTTGGAAGAAAGAATGACACGTATTGAAAGCATGATGTCTAACTTAGCCCGAGGGCGAAGTTTTTCAAAACAAAGATTCAGAAATAGATCGAATTCATCTTCGCGAAAATATCGAAGCTTAAGTAGACGACCGTTTATTGATGATAAAGGGAATTGCTATTATCACCATAAGTTTGGAAAGTAAGCAAAGAAATGTTACCTTCCTTGTGTCCAACACCGTAGGAATACCACGACTTCCACTTTGAATGACTCGTATACAAAAAACTAAATCATCCGATCGAAAATGCGGCAAACGATCGACGATTTTTAAACCGCCGCCTTTTTATTTGAGATAATGCACACAAACTTACATTTCTAGTAGATACTGGAGCGAACGTTTCAGTTTTACCATTTCGGAATGTAAAGGGAAGTTCATCTCGTCCTGATCCTGAGCTCGTGTTGACAGCTGCTAATGGTTCAACAATCCAAACATGTGGTAGCAAATTATTGAATGTTGATATAGGCATTAAGCGACATTTTCCACACGTTCTCATTATAGCATCCGTTGACATATCAATAATGGGTGCTGATTTTTTGATTAAATATGGGCTTCTTGTAGATTTAAAAAGACGACAACTACTCAATTCAACAAAGAAATTAACTGTAAGAGCTATGACTGTTTACGTGAAAACACCTTCACCTTTATATGCAATCGAAAACGATGAATATGGTACTTTGCTCAAGCTGTTTCTTTCGCTTTTAGCTCCTCCAGATTATAAAAGTCCAGTAAAACACGACGTGGTACATCATATATTCACTCAACCCAACTAACATTTTGCTTTATAAATTGTCTTTTAAGAATATTTTTCACTTAAAAGAGCTCTAGAAAAACATTCTCCAAGAATGTTTAAAACTGAATACTTATTATCTTCTTGTCAAAGAAATTTCGATTTATAAACTATATTATATTCTTACATGGTATTTTTACACCTTGACAGATTATGTTGTAAGGCTGTTTCTTATATCTAACTTAGTATACTCTTATTGTTTTTAGTGGAAAAGTTTTCTTAGCCAAGACATATTTAGTCTTACCGTGCTCTTAATTTCTTTCTTTAATTAGTGTTCTGTAGGATTTCTATTCAACAAGAGTTTTGTAAGATTAAAACATAAACAACTCTTTATAGAGAATGCTATAAGATTCGATATTATTTAAATTCTTTAACAAGAGCCTTTAAAATGTGTTTCTTTTAGAAAATATGGCATTTGTTTGAGTACCGCAGAAAACAAAACTTAGTGATAGACGTAACTCTAAAACTAATTAATGTTAAAAAACGAGTGTTAGACATATTACTATTTTATTCAGTTTTTGTATTTAAAATAATATAGTAAATATGTCTCTATATATAAGCCAGTGGCAAAATATTCTCTAATACTCTTGGATAAGTTCTCTTTAAGAAAAACTCATACATCTCTCTTATTACGTACTTATTTTATTCTTACAAAGGATAAAGATAAAAATATTCTTTAAATACTCTTAGATGTTTTCTATAAGAAGAACTTATACTTTTCCCTTATTAGATACTTAATATATTCTGATATAAGAAATAAGTAAAAATATTATTTTAGGTGACATTTCTATCAGTGGCGGGCTCTGGGTAAACGCATTTAATTATTTGATGACAAAGTGTACAAATACACAGTATAGCAACATTATAACAGAGCTGTTGTATCAGATGAATCAGGCCAAGTCCAGGAAATGGTGTAAAATTCTTTGCATATTTTGCTGGTTAATTCATATTTATTTCTTCAGTTTTACCGAAGTATATAAACTCAAGCCGACCCTGGAACCTAATTTAAACGTTTTCTTATAAGACACTTATAAGATATTTCACGTAGAACGTCATTTCGTCCATATATTAAGGAATTTTCATTATGAAAAAACGCATCCATTTTATAATTTTTTAGAAAAAAAATTTTCAAATGGAATATTTTGGTATATTTTATCAATTTTAGGAACTTGGCAAGTGCTTTTATAGAGTTTCCTTTCATAACAAGTACTTTGTACTATTTTAATTAGTCCATTTTATGTGTGAGTCACGTCAGAAATCCCATTTTGGAAATCCCACCATTTTTTTATTTTGTCGAGTAGTATTTGATTGTGCAATTTTGTGCGTCTATCGGTAAAATTTGTGCATAATGTACTTTGGGAGATAACGTGGGATTTCTGGCGTGATTATCACACCAGAAATCCCATAAATCCGTTTCATGATTAAAGCCTATGTTTAGTTTAATTGTGCAAAACTGTGCATGTCAAAAACAATTTAGTTCTCCTCCAGAATTGGTCAGGATTTTACCTAGAACGGCTATATCTGCCAATTTACATGGGATATGAACAACGCCTATTCAAGTAGATCAACTATGGAAAAATATCGTATATTTCTAGTAACAATGTTTAGATTAGATGTATATAACCTAAAAAAAGAAAATTTAATACTGGCATACTCCCCATTAGCCAGAATTGCACTCACAAGTCCCTTCCTTCAACCCTTACTTCAAAAGATCAATTTCTGAAATTTTTTATATGGGTGATATCTGGAAATCCCTCTTTTTATTAACTAAATCACTTAAACTAGTTGATATGAACATTCAGATTAAATTTCATGATTGTGCATACTCCCCATCAGTCAGAATCGCACTTACAAGTCCCTTCCTTCAACCCTTATTTCAAAAGATTAGTTTCTGAAAAATTGTATATGGGTGATATCTGGAAATCCCACTTTTTATTGAATGACTGACTTTTGAATTAATGAATTGACTTTTGAAAATGAAAGTTCAATGGAGCACTTTGAAATTTCTAATAACCTGAAACAACGTTTGTTTGAACCAGAATTCAGATGGGTTAAAGACGGAAATCGTAATAGAATTAAAAAAGTTTTACCAATCGGTTGGACGGATGAAATGTTAAGCCTAATCCAAACAAAAATTAAACTTGGTTGCAATTGGAGTTTTAAAGGTGGACTTGGTGGGGGGGGGGGGGGGGGGCTGAAATTAAGTTTTATGCGTATTGTTCGCAATCAGGTTGTTCCAATAAATTAAATATTTTGTCTATGCACAATCGAAGCATAATAATATTTAAAGTTGTTCGTTTAAATATGGAGCCATAAACGCCATAAAATTGAATGTCTTTTAAAACATTCCGAGCCGTATAATTTGAGACAAGACCTGATTAGAGCTAATATGAAAGATGGGGACCTAGAACCAGCAAATATTCCTAAACTCCATACTTTTAGTCAAATAAAGCATTTAAATAAAAAGAAGGACTTGTTACATAGTGATCCATTGTGTGCTCTTATTTTTTTAAAAGAAACAATAAAATTTAAAAACCACGACATTGGTTTAGATCCATTTTATGTTTTTTATGTTACTGAGCTGCAAATAAATATATTCAAATCGGATTTAAAAAAGCCAGTCTTCTATCAGCATTGACAGTATTGGGTCTCTAATTGAACCCCCTCTTAATAAAATAGATTCTGCAAAAGCAAAACATATTTTTTTATATGCAATTTTCTCGAAATCAGCTGGCACTAGTGTTAGCGTTCCAGTATGTCAAATGCGTCACAAAAACAAACTGCATTATTTATTTTCTATTGGCTTAAAACTTGGCGTAATCGGATCGCGGGAACGCCAAATGAAATATGTGTAGATGGTTCTTCCGCCTTACTTCTTGCAATAGTATTATCATTTACATCGTTCAATAGTTTGAAAGAATATTTAAAACAATGTTTTTATGTATTAGATCAAATATCTGGAGAAATTCCCGAAGTCTTCATACGTCTGGACAGGTCACACTTTATTAAAATTTTGCACAGAATGTCATGTTTTACTAAACTAAACATTAGAGTTTGTCAATTTTATTTGAAAATATTTGGATTAATAATTCAAACCTGCAATTATAATAAAATAAAAACTATTATAAAACTAATGTGTACGGTTCTGTTGAGTCCGTGTGATGGTCCAGATACATCATGTGAATCAGCTCGCATGATGCTGTTAGAAATGATAAAAACATTCAACGAGGATACTCAAGAGTGCTTAGAAAAATTAACCGAAGATTCCACCGAATCTAATTTAGAGGAGAGCTTCGATCAAATTGGACTATTTCCGTACTTAAATCATTTAGAGAACTCTTAAGATTTAACGTATAGCGGTAGAAACAATTTATATTACGAACCGTTAATACAAAATGAAATAAAAAAAAAGTACTTAACACTTTGCCACTTTGAAGTGGAGTAATGGTACCCATTTTTCATTCACCTTATGTAAGTGCTGCCTCTTCTGATGTGGAAAGCGGATTTAATGTTTTGAAAAATATAGTAACGGAGAATACTAAAAAGCCGATGAGGGTTGACAGTTTTATTAATTTTCATCTCAACCAAATTGAGGCTTGTATTTTAGAGTCAAATTCCCAAAAAATGCAAGCATCTTTTAAAATTGAAAAATGTTTTACCATACTCGAAGGCTCAGATAATACGGAAATTGAAATTGAGAACCACGAAGAAAATTGGCGTAACAAAAATCCATCAAACATAGCTAAGATCACCAAAAATGAAATCAGCAAAACAGCGTATCGCAGAGGCAAAAACTCTATTTTAAATTATAAAATTCGGCCAATGCAAATAAAATATAATGGAAACGAAATACTACTACATACATTTTGTAACCGTTGAAAATCACCTTTTATTTATATGTATAACATGTGTGCATTCAATAGCACCTCCCATTCAATTGGGGCAACCGCTGTTGATTACCCCATTATTAAGCAAATATTCAATGAAAATATTCTGCTACAATCGGATTTATTTAAATTTTTAAATAAATTTAGTGAGAACGGTGCTACTCAAGATGTGAAATTAATGCGCGAAAAATTGTTAATCAAATATGTTCAAAAAACCGATCTTGAAGAAAATAATCGAATGTCAAGAGTAGATTGTTGGTCCTCGCCAATGGAGATATTGGTAAAATATTTTTTTACCACACAAACCAGCGGGTATATTAGACAGACATGTAATAACTGCATAACGAAGCAGAAAATTTGTACGCTTAAAATTATCCCACTTTTAGTGGATGTTATTGAAAACGACCTAAAACGTTTAGAGACGGCTATACATTTTAATAAAGTAAAATTGTTCTCCTGTGGCAACCAGTGTTGTGCAATTGTATGTAAAAAACTGTTTTATACATTTTTTACGTAAAAAATGGTAATATATTTAAATTACTGTATAAAACGTATAATATTGTATAAAATCAAATGCGTTTTTAAAAACCTTAGTAAAGTCGCAAACCTTAATGTACGAAACGTAAATTTGTATCATATTAATCATAAAAGAAGAAATATCGGTCGATTAATATTACGGAGTTTTCAGATAGGTTTGCACGAATTTCTTTAACAAAGCTATCGTAGTTAATCCCTAAGAGTCTGTTTGATAAAAAATTTCGACTAGGGAGAGACAAGTTTCGAATGTGATCGAAGATTTAATAATTTCAGTGCAAAGTTGGATAAGTTTGGGTGGCTTATCGCTGCATGCTCCAAAAATCTTGTGGATTTCTTATGAGTATAAAGTATGGGATATTCCACTTTCGTATTTGTAAATGAGCCAATCCTCATTTCCTTGATTTTATTTTTAAGATGGTAAGGATTTCTCGTAATCATCTAAACAATTTTTGTAACCGATAACATTAAAATGTTATAGCATTAATATTGAATGAGTTCGATGATTAATCGTTTTACACTTCAATCCCATAGTGTTGTGGATTTTGTTTTCTGTGGATTCTAAAAAATAAGTTAGCAGCTGAGAAACAAACCATATTTTCTTTATGGTTTAAATATAAATACAATATATATTTTTCTACAAATATTTTACTTTTAATTATAATTAATTAATTAGAAGAATTATAAATAAATTCAATTCAATTCAATTATTATATCCAATTTTCTTTATATAGATACGTAAGAATTGAGATTATGAACTATAAGTAATTTTGAATTAGTTACGAATAGTTTTTGTATTTTACATTTTGTAAAAAATTATTATGTGTAAAATACGTATTTTACATGTAAAAAACCGAGTGTATTACGTAACGTAAAAAACAGGCACAACACTGGTGGCAACGAGCATGGAAATGATGTTACATTAAATCGATTATTAGTATTTGACGTTGAATCTCAAAAAAATTTAAGAATAGACGATCTCAACGAAATTTCAAAAACACTCCAAATCAGAGGCAAAAAAATTAAAATTTTAGCAGTTGTAGCCCGTTTATTGGAGTCTCCTCATTTTGTGATCTACATATACAGGACAGACGAACGTTACCATTTGTACGACGACCAAAATAGCGAACCAGTCCTCGCAGAAACAAGTGCACGGTTTAAAGCAACAATTCTCTTTGATTTAGAAAACTAAACGATGAATTGAACTACAAATAAAACTATAACTAAAGTTAACATTGAACATACTAAAACTAAAAAAATACAAAAAAATAAAAAAGAAAAAGAAAAAATTAAAAAACTTTACAAAAAAAAAACATAAAATAAAAAAAAAAGAACTACGAAAAAATGGGAAGTAACTTCGCCTCCACGCCGGGTCGCCTCCACGCGGTGCTTCCTGGCTATAGCTAAATGACCAAAAAATTGATGTATCTTTCGTGTTGAAAAAGAAAATAAACGTATAGACAAACAAAAAATCAGTTCTAGTGAATTTCGTTAAAAATTGTTGGGATTTCCAGAAATCACCCATGTAAAAATTTCAGAAATTGATATTTTGAAATAAGGGTTGAAGGCAGGGACTTGTGGGTGCGATTCTGGCTAATGGGGAGTATGCCTTTATTGAATTTTTTATTTTTTTTAGGTTATATACATCTAATCTAACCATTGTTACTAGAAATATACGATATTTTTCCATAGTTGATCTACTTGAATAGGCGTTGTTCATATCCCATGTAAATTGGCAGATATAGCCGTTCTAGGTAAAATCCTGACCAATTCTGGAGGAGAACTAAATTGTTTTTGACATGCACAGTTTTGCACAATTAAACTAAAGCAAAACATATAGGCTTTAATCATGAAACGGATCTATGGGATTTCTGGTGTGATAATCACGCCAGAAATCCCACATTATCTCCCAAAGTACATTATGCACAAATTTTACCGTTAGACGCACAAAATTGCACACTCAAATATTACTCGACAAAATAAGAAAATGGTGGGATTTCCAAAATAGGATTTCTGCCGTGACTCACACCATTTTATGATATTTGTTTTTTGTAATTTTTAGTTTTTTAAATAATAATAATTCTTTATTTTATTATTCGAATTTTTAAGAGCGCAAAATTAGATCAGCCAGCTATTATTTTTCATTGAAAAATGTGAATTCGCAGCTAAATTCTATGCTAATTTCAATGTAAATTTTAATTATATAAAAAACAATTAGTTTTTCAAGCATTATCTGTTTTAATTTAATTTATCTGTTTTAACTGTCTATGATAATAACAAGTTTGTAATAAAACTGAATTAAGAATCATTAAAGTTGTATAATCCTATAACATAATTTTCAAAAATTATAACGATGAATTTTATAGGAAGGAATACAACGTAAATCTTAAAATGCTCTTACATAAGAAGGTATATTCTGATAACAAACTCACGAAAGACTACTCTACGACTATTCTTATAACTTATATCATTCTTTCTCAAGAAAGATGAGCTATATATGATACTTATATATACACCTTACATGTCACTTATTTTAACCTCATATGCCCAAAAAGTTCGCCAGAAGACTCTTAAAAGTTTAATATAAGACGCATATTAACTCTTATATGACCATCATACATTTCAAAATTGTTAGTTGGGAATTGGGAAGGTAGACTTCCTTTTTCGAAACCACGTCGATTGGACTCAATTAAACACAAGACCGCTCTTGCGGAATTTCAGCATATGATCCAATTGGGTATATGCAGACCTTCTTCTTCTGAAGCTTCTTACCCACTTCACATGGTTCAGAAAAAATGTAGTACCTATTGGAGGCCATGTGGAGATTACCGAGTTTTCGAAAATAGACCTATTAAAAGCGTATCATCTAATCTCTGTTGCTCCCAAAGACATACCAAAAACGACTATTACTACTCCTTTTGGATTATTCTAGTTTACTCGGATGCCTTTCGGTTTTCGGAATGCGGCACAGACCTTCCAACGATTTATAAATGTAGTGGTCAAAGGATTCGATTTTGTATTTACGTACATTGATCATATACTTGTCACCAGTAAGGGTGAGGAAGAGCATAAAATTCATCTCAGGAAAGTATTCGAAAGACTAGTTGAGTTCGGTATAAACATTCAATCTTCTAACTGCAAATTAGGTGTTCAAACTTTAGAATTCCTCAGTCATCAAATAAATTCTCAAGGCATGCAACCATCGCAACAGCGAGTAGATGCTATCAAACAATTACCATCCCCAAAATCCATTAAAAAAATTCAACAATTCGTAGGAATGGTCAATTATTACCACAGGTTTGTACCAAATTAGCAGAATTGTTGTCTCAAAATTAAACAAAATGCCAAAATTACAAAAGAATTTCTCATGGACAGAAGAATGTGAAATAGCTAGTTTTTGGGAAAATAAAATGTGCGCTTGCTGACACAACAATGTTAGCACATCCCATTAGCAATTCAAGCTACAGTATAGCATCTGACGTATCAAACAAAGCTGCCGGAGCTGTACTACAACAATGGTATGAGGGTTGTTGGCAACCATTGGGGTTCTTGTCTTGCAAGCTTAATGAGAGAGAAAAGAAATATTCCACCTTTGATAGGGACCTTTTGGGAATTTACCTCGCCGTTAAACATTTCAGATATTTTGTGGATGGACGGCAATTTACTGTTTTTACAGATCACAAAGCCTTTACAAAAGCTATAGTCTCGCAAAGTGCTAAAACTCCACGGCAATTAAGGCAACTTGACTATATTGCCCAGTTTACGACTGATATTAGACACATTTCTGGTAAGGACAATGTAGTTTCAGACAATTTGTCGCGATCATGTAAGTATATTGAAAATGTGCAAACTGTTACACTAGATCTAAAGGATACAGGTCAAGCTCAAAAATCCTACGAAGTATTTCAACAATTGGTAAGTTCATGGCGCCCCCCAAATTCAAAATATAAAGTGGAACTCATAATCCTTCCTGATATAGAAATTTATTGTGAAACATCGACCGGCAAGTGCCGTCCATTGGTTTCTGCCACCCAAAGATGTAAAGTGTTTGATATAAATATTACACGGTATCTCACACCCGAGTACAAGAGCCGCACCAAGAAGTTTATCGCTGCTAGATATTTTTGGCCGAACATGAATAAAGACATCACGGATTGTATAGGATGTCAAAAGAATAAGATTCAGCGACCCACAAAATCCGAACCTTGTAGATTTGAAATACCAAGGAGTAGGTTCGAACATATACATATGGACATTGTAGGACCTCTACCACCATTCGAAAATTTCAGGTATATACTTACTATTGTAGATAGATTAACCAGATGGCCGGAAGCATATCCCCTTTATGAAAGTTTTGCTATTACTATCGCTAAAACGTTTGTAGAACAATATATTTCCAAATTCGGGATACCTCTTGAAATCACGACAGACCGAGGTAGACCCTTGAAAGTAAACTTTTTTTCCAAATTAATACGAATTTTATGCGCACATAGAATTCGTACCACGGCTTCTCACCCTCAGGCAAATGGAATGGTAGAAAGATTCCACAAACAGCTAAAGTCTTTACTCAGAGCCAGAAATCTTCACTGCAAACACCGAGTTACCTCTTGTCATGCTGGGAATACGAGCATCTGTTAAAGAGGACTTACAGTATTCTCCGGCAGAATTAGTATATGAACAAACTCTACGACTGCCAGGAGAATTTTTTGCACCAAGTACAAATATGGAACTCAACTCATCAGATTTCGCAGAGAGACTTTGTTAGAATATGCGCAAATTAATACCTGTTGATACTCGAAAGCCGATTAAACCATCTATATTTATACCGCTGTTGTTGTTTGTTGACTATATAAACTGTATTTTTAACACACGTTACGTTTAATAAAACATCTGCTGTCGGCAGATCGGCTATTCGTACCAATCTGACTTCTTTTAATCGCCATCTTTTATCATTCGGCTTTACAGTCCAACTTCAGACATGAAAACCGCCATTTCCGCAGTGTAGGTAACTTCGTTATATACACTAATTCAAAATTACAACAAAAGTAGGTTTAAAAACAAAGTTGTGTTAATTCGAGATAAAAAACGTTTAATATTTTTAAAAGAAATGTTGCACGGTTTGCTGATCTGCAACATCATGCGACCCCATGCAACACCGTGCAACATTACATGAACAAATTTTGAGGTTGATTATAATTCAGAAAATCGTACATATTTAACTAAATGCTTCTCTCTTATTTAAAACCTATAAACATAATATTACAACAGTGACTTTCTAATTAATTAATCTAATATAAACTTCTAAGCCAGCGCACAGAATTTATATAACCGTCATCAAACAAAAGCAACCACATTGATGTACGTACGTATCTATAAAACCACCAACGACCACCGTAAATATATAATACAATGTTGTATTATATTATTTTATGTAGATATAATACGTGTGTGGTCATCATTATCTTTTTTGTACATGGAATTACCTCGATTTATCATTCCCCAAAATATTTTTGCTCGAAACCGAAATACAAAATAATAAACCCGATCCAAATGATTTAAAACCTTCGATATAAATTTTATAATATGTAGCGCATAACACATTTCAATAAAATTCTAATTAAAATAAAAATTATAGCCAAAATATAAAAATTTATGGATTTAATTGTGTTGGATGGATACACGTCCTTTTATACCACCCATGTGTTTTAGGTATTTTTGGTCGACTGTTTGGTTCTGGGTATATCAAATTAAAATACATAATATTTAAGCTTTTATACCTTTATAATCAACTATCAAACCGTCCATCTCCTTTCCACTTTTAATAGCAGCTTTATATTATTTTAGTACAGGTAGCCCTCGACTTAACATACCCGTATGTTGTCATATTCTGGGCTACAGTATTTTCATACTTCAATTGTCTACTAATGACAACTTTTATAACTGTTTATATTTAGAATTTTATATATTTTTCGAATTTTTATATTTCTAATGTCAGGCTACTCGCTGTATACGTGTATTTGCTTATTGATGGTAGATACTTTTTGGTAGATTTTCTTAAATACAAAAAAAAAGTTCTACTAATAAGAAAATTACAATAACAACTTTACGTATATAAATGTTATGGTTCTATAACATGAATTTACTTTCTACATCAAATAACCTTAGAACCAAACTACTTTATACTCGACTCAACGATATACTATATCTGTCTTAAAGAGCAAAAGCAAGTACATGATATAATTTCGTAGGATGAAACGATTGTGTATAGATGTAGGAGTGCACAGCATACAAAAAAAAAAAAACAAATGAAGAAAATTTATAAGATTGGATATTGTAACATAACACAGAAATTAGGTTTACATTTATGTACCTTTTCTTCATCCCTGTGCTACACACGATGTACGAGGCATCGTGTATATATTAGGTAAAGGAAAATTTGGTCATTATGAAAAACTATTAATAAGTCCTTGGTTGTGTATATTATATGTGTTTGTGTTCAGGATATTTCTAATATATATATATTACCAACATGTACACGAGTTAAGCTTTAAATTACTCCTGGATATGTGTTTATAAAAGGTTGTAATTTTAGAAAATTTCACACAATTATTGTAAAGATCAATTAGGTTTGGAAATTGAGTAACGTGACTATTTAATCAAATTGCCTTCGTTACGTACGCTTTGTGTATCTATTGTATTGTGGAAGGCAAGGAATTTCAATTAGGTATTCTTTGACTAATTGGTAAGGTGTTTCTTGAAAACAAAAAAAAAAAAACACAATTTTGTGGTTTTTGGGTTGGTATGTAGAGATGGGTTTGGTTTGGTACAAAGACAATTGGAAAAGAAGACAATTTTCAATAATAAAACTGAAACATTTGGTACACGAACTACAATACGACAATACGTATATTTGAGAGCCTTTAGTCTCTCAGAAAATCTTAAATATGCTGCTTAAATTGCTGAGATATATGTATAGAATTTCAAATTTACTAAAGAGTGTCTTCTATGAATCATGAAACATTTTCGGCAACATTTAAAACAAAACATAATAAAATCCGCCTTCTGGTTGAAAATATGTAACTAGATGGAATGGATTGTTTGAACGAAAGTGTACAAAAAGTGTAGCAACAAAAATTAGCTAAAAGTGAAACTACTACAAAGTGTAGCACTGAAAAAGTGTAAGTAGCAAATCTTCGTTAATATTCAAAACATTTTTGGCAACAATTGATAAAACATAACAAAACTCTCCTTTTTGTGAAGACATTGAAGTTGGAATGTTAAATTTTTAGAGATTCCGGTTGAAAAGATGGAATTAATTGGAATAGATTGTTTTGACCGAAGTGTACTTTTAAATGAAAAGTTGAGCTTCCCAAAAATACGAAAAGTGTAGCTACATAAATTATAGCCAAAACATTCTAAAAAAAATGCCCACCAAAATACTTGCTACACTATGGCCGATTCCAGGAATCTCAGAGATGTGATCAAGTGTAGGCATATATCGTCTAATAGATCACCACAACTAAATTAACAAATTTGGGGACTGTAAAAGTCAAATCTTGGTCAAAATACTTGTGTAATAAAATTATAACACCCCAAAGTTTTTTTTTTAATATGGTTGATTGTTTTAACAAACAAGATGAATCTGTCTACTTTTAAGCACGGAGCCGCTCGAAACGCGATATTTCAAAATGCGATATTTCGAAACGAGATATGACAAAACGAGAAATGGTATAAAACGCGATATTTCAAAACGCGATATGGTACAAAACGCGATATGGTACAGAAGAATGTGCATTGCAAAGCGACAGGAGGGCAGCGACCCGCCTGATATAACAACGGGCTGTCCTCCCGTTTCTATCGATTTTTAAATGCGTATAAACTGAAGCCTTTTTTCCTAACTAAGGAGCGAAGTGCTTAACTGATATAACCCGATCCTATACTCACGCTAATATCGGTTTTTAAATTCCTATACTGAAATTAAATTTCCCCTTTTCCAGAATGTACATTGCGTAGCGAGCGGGGCCGACCCGCCTGATATTACCCGATCCTAAACTCCCGCCCCTATCGATTTTTAAATTCTTAAAAACTGAAATTAAATTTCCCCTTCTCCAAAATGTACATTGCAAAGCGAAGGGAGCGCAGCCATCCGCCTGATGTAACCCGATCCTATACTTCCGCTCCTATCCATTTTTAAATCCTTATAAACTGAAATTTAATTTCCCCTTCACCCTCCTAATATAATTCGATCTCAAACTCCCTCTTCTATCGATTTTTAAATTTTTATAAACTGAAATTAAATTTCCCCTTTTCCAGAATGCACATTGCGAAGTGACGAGAGCGCAGTGATTCGTCTGATATAACCCGGTCCTATACTCCCGCTCTTATCGATTTTTAAATTCCTATAAACTGAAGTTTTTTTTTCTAACTAGGGAGAGAAGCGCTCACCTGATATAACCCGATCTTATACTCCTGCTAATATCGGTTTTTAAATCCCTATACTGAAATTAAATTTCCCCTTTTCCAGAATGTACGTTGCGAAGCGACCGGAGCCGACCCGCCTGATATAACCCAATCCTAAACTGCCTCTCCTATCGATTTTTAAATTCCTTTAAACTAAAATTAAATGTCCCCTATGCGGATTATAAAAAAAATTGAAATAAAATAATTTAAATAACAGTAAATTTTTTTATTTGTATAAAAGTTGGGATTTGGGGCGGTAGCCCTCAATCTTAAGGTATAAAATGATTTAAAATAATCATAAAAGCATTTGTGGTTCGAAAAAAGCAAATATTTTTTCGCATATGGGTTGTCTTTTAAGATCATTTGGGGCATTTAGGGCCACTTGGGATCACTGAGAGCTACTTGGGGTCGTTTCTGGATATTATCATAGCCATATTCGTAATCAGCATTCTAAAGTACCTTAGTATACCGATTTTCAGAATTTTTGGAGGTGTATAACCTATTCGGAAGTATAACCACGCAGTTAAAATTTTCGGCCGTCAATTGATATCAGGTGCAAATTGAATGAAAAATTGAATTTTATTAAAACCTTCAATGTTGGGCATTTCTGTATCTTGGACACTTTCATTCAGTCCCTTGAAATTTCATATATTTATTTTTACAAAAATGGTTCCCCTTTACACGAACACTTTTGTTCAATATCACTCAAATATCAGTAATCCGATTTAATGATAAAAAATATCACGTTTTGTATCATATCGCGTTTTGTGCCGTATCAAATTTTGAAATGTCACGTGTTTTGTACCATATCGCATTTTGAAATATCGCATTTTGAAATATCGCGTTTTGTACCATATCGCGTTTTGTACCATATCGCGTTTTGTACCATATCGCGTTTTGAAATATCGCGTTTTGAAAAATCGCATTTTAAAATATCGCGTTTCAAATGGGGCCCTTTTAAGCAACATCTCGTCGCTTGAGTTCTATCTTGGTGTAAGTGCCATCAACATGAAATTTTGGTTTTTTAATGAATTATAATGTAATTTTTTGTGTACGATTTCGATTGCATTAGCGGAAAATGCAATCGAAATCGTTCTAATATCTATGTATAGTTTTCAAGTTACAGAATGCAATTTTAGTTTATTTCCAAGCAATAACAAAAATTTAATGTTCTGTTATGTTCAATCTCCATTACATTACATGTTATGTAGGTGTTTATTTTTATTTCTACCTAGACAATTCTCGAATTAATTCTATTTTGAATTTAAATCAACTAATTTTGTTTTGTTCGGTGTATTTGCCAATTTACAATATTGGTTCTGATTTAGTGTATCTCCTACTTTATATCGTATATACGCATTTGAACAATTTTTTCACAGTTATACGAACATTTTTCTGTGGCATTCAGTTTTATTCTATATCCGTATATTTTTACTTTATTGGTATAACTAATGTTTTAACATATTTTTCTAATATAGTGTATCTGCTTAAATAAACCAATCAAAATTTTTGTGTTTTTTTGATTTTTATATATAAGGACACGTTTGTGATAAAAATATTTTAGTTTTGCTTAAACCACCGGGGTGAGTAAACGTCGATAAAAAAATGTCATCTCATATGGATATTATAAAACAATCGTCGTCGTAGATATCCAGCAGCTGAACGGTAAGTTTTATTTGCAAGTTATGTAAAATTATATAGATATGTAAATTTAGCATATTAATTTTAATAAATTTAAGTAGTTTGGAATGTTCAGAAAGCAGTGTTTTCGATGACACGGATGGGGATCTTAATTTCCAGGTAATTAAAAGTGATGATTCCAATTCTGTTTCGAAACGAAAAAAAAATCGAGTATAGACAAAAAGTAATTAATTAGTTTTATTTATTATAGAATAAGTTAGAGCTCAACGACTATTTAATATTTGCTTAAATATGTAGTAAATAAATCTGTGGCAATAAGTCATAGTAACTTAAGTCGATTTAAGTCAAAATTGATATTATAATGGAACCCTATTAACGAAATTATTTGCGTTATTTTGATGCAATCCCCGTTTTAATATATAATCTAGTTATTATTTTCGAGCTTATTTCAAAACAAAAATAACGTTCATAAGGCATAATAGCTTATTTCACTAAATGCTTACCTTATAGAAAAAATTACAAAGGAAAAATAGCTTAATTGTTTAATTGTTTAAAAGTTTTTTTGTATTTAGTGTGAGTGTAAAAATTTATTTTTGAATAACAGCTTATTTAAAAATAATATATTTTGCCAGAACAGAAATGTGTAATATATTTTCTTTAAAGATAAAGGAAAAATATCTTAATTCTAAATAAGCGATTTTGCAAAAATTAAATTAATTCAATTTGATAACTTAAGTTAAAGTGCTGTGAAAAAAAAAATTAAAACGAACAAGGTAAACTATCTTATGTACAATCAAGACCAAAGAAATACAGGCCTGATTGTATACAAAAAAAAAGTAATCGAGCTTTCAATCCAACAATAAATTACTGCATAAAATAGAATTAATTTGATTACTTATGAGTTAATATACGTTACATATTTATTGAATTCCACCTAGTTTAAATTGCATTTCATAAATTTGGCGATAATATTAAAAAATTAGTTAAATACAAAATACATTCATTATAAATCTGGTAAAATTTTGAACTTTCGATGGGCTGCCAGATGTACATTTATATCGTCTTAATACAGCAATTTGCTGAATAAAACGTCAAAAAAAGAAAATCGTGCGTTTTTTTTTATTGTTTGGGGGTTTAATTTTGAATTTTTCGGTAAATTATAAAATATTAGTTTTAAAATTATGTTAAAAATTTAAATTAATTATGTGCTGTAAATTTGATGGGAATGGAGTTTTTGTATTCTGTGTTGTGATTTGATGATAATTAACGTAAAATTTATAAATTTTAAATGTCAATCCTTTTACTGAGAGCTGTCAATTTTATTAAACAATCTAATGGAGATTTCAATGAAATATAATTGATACAGCTTTTAATAAAAAAATGTAGTTTACAAATTTTAGGATTAGAAATTATCAATAAATATTTCTTTATAAGAATTGGTGTGGGTAGTAATGAAGAATGCGTTATCATTTGGTGCAAACACTTTTAAAATAGATTAAATATATAATACGTATAAAAATTTTTTAATCTGTATGTTCTTTGTGGTGTACAATAAACTGTTTTATTCTTAGGTCGTATATTCAAATAATTTTAAAAATTGTTCAAAACACGTTGCCGACGGACTAACTGATTGACATGAAATATCGTTTAAATAAATATGTTGAGATAATTTCATAATTTTTGCCATGTTCGGTTTAATTGCCTATGTAACCCGGCTTTGAACGTTTTTAAATATCTAACTTTTTGATCACATATTGTTTATATCTTATATTCATTTTTATTAAACAATTTAAATTTACAATTTAATATTATAATAAATATTAAAATTCGCTTTTCTGAAATTAGAATCGAAGAAAATTCAACTGAAATTGCCTTCTGAAAACCATTTATTTAGCATACCAACTAAGGAAGATCGAAAAATATTATGGCTGAATAACATCCCCAGAAAAAATGGGACTCCATCAAAACATACTCGCATTTGTGAAATCCATTTTAAAGAAGAGTTTCTGCTTACTGTTAAAGCGAAAAGCACAAAACAATGCAGCAGATTGCGTTTGCGTCTTGATGCTGTCCCAACAATTTTTCCAAGCCTGCCTCATTATTTAACCAAAGAAGCAGACTGCCAGCCTACTCCTCAGGCTAGGCAATACCACCAAGTAGTTCGTCGTATAGCTGAGGCGGAAAAAATAATAAACAACGACATAATCGTAGGATTAAACGATCTACTGATTAAAGATAAGTAGAATTGCTTGAGTTTTAACCAGAAACATTCCGAACAATTAATTACATTTTACAAGATCTCTTGGACTAAGCATTCACCTGCCATAAATATTTATTTTACCATAAACATCAAGTTAGAAGTAGAAATTTTTATTAATAATCTTAAACAGAATTTAAAAAAAATTTCTAACATTTTAGATTGCACTTTATTGTGTGATAAATTTTCAAAATTGAACAATTTGATATATAATTTAGAAAATTTTGAATTAGAAAATCTAGATTATGATTACCATAAAAACAATGTTGAAACCAGTTTTATGTTTCTGTTACAGTCACATAAAACGCAATACGATCAAATGCAAAAACTAGAATTTTTAAACGAGCAGTTTGAAATAGTTTTTTCGAAATTGAAAAGATATAGCTTACTTTTGTTAGCTTTTTCTGCTGAATTTCAATATTTATACCCTACTGCGTATAAGTTTATCAGGGATATAGGACATATAACTCTGCCTCATCCTTCATATTTACGAAGTTTGTCGAAAGGGAATATAAAATCCGGCGTTTTGAAGAAACACCTAGAAAAGAAATTAGCTCTTTTAGAGTCCCATGAACGACTTGTAACTCTTATGGTCGATGAAATATATGTCAAACCACCCTTAACCTACAAAAATGGCAAATTGGAAGGAGTAGCTAATAATTCTACAGCCGTAGATGAAAAGCCAAAGCTCGGACCGTTCAGGCGTTAATGATTAGCTCATTGCTATCAAAAAATTTAGATGTCGTGAGGCTTTTTCCTATAAAAAAATTAACTGCACAATACTTATACGAAACAATTAAGGATGTCTTAGACGTTGTACATGAAGTTGGTTTCGAGGTAGTAGCAGTAATATCAGACAACCATCGAATAAATAGAGCGGCATTTAAAAAATTTTCACCGGATTGTGCAATAGTGCTCCGTTCAAAACATGTTCCGCACATTGCGTGATTTGTTTACCCACACCACAACCGTCCTATCGAATCGACTATTCGACGTTTGGTGGGAAATGCGAGCCAATCGGTTTAATAAATTATAAACCAACACCTATACGTCACCGAAACGCGACGTCTGCTGAAAATATCGCTACAGTCTTTTGCGTGAAAGTGTACAATAACTAGACGCTCACAAGAATTTGGCTTTTCTGCAAGTTCAACTTTTCGAATTTTGCATCGGAACCTAGGTCTGCACCTGTATAAAATCCAGTTGTGTTTGGCACTTAAGATGAAAGCGCTCTAGAGCAGTTGAAGAAGTTAAGGTTAGGCTCTGGAGCAGTGGAACGTTCACCCAAATTTTGAAGAAAGTAACTTCCTGGTGCGAATTTTGGTCTGGCGGAATCTTCAGTCCGTGCTTTTTTTAAAACGAAACAGACATTGCCATTACCTTCAAAGTCGAGTGCTAAAACTCGTGGCCAACCTCTTGTGGCTTAAACTGGTTGATACGGCGCTCCGTTCCACACAGCGCAAGTCACGATGGACATTCTGCATAAGCGATTTGAGATCATGATTCGAACTCGCCACCGAGGCCACCGAACGTCATGCATCATATTCAGCCAGATTTATGCGACAAATTTATCGAAAATTAAACCTTCCGATAAAATAGAATATCAAGGGTTTCGGAAACGGCTCTGTTGGTTGTCACGAAAATTTCTAAAATGGCCTTTTTGAATACCAAAAAACGATTGCGATTGTTCTTGCTTTCAGGAAAATGTGTTTAGGGGGTCTTCCAGTGGGGCCTGGTTCCTTAAAAAAAAATCTGTCTTTCTCGACGATTTTGATAAATATTGTTAAGGGATTTATTTCGATTACCATGGCTGGTTTCTAGAAAATCAGTTCAGAGGATCTATTTCTATATTTCTTTTCAACTCCCGAAAACCCGATCGTGATGGGTCATGATTTGTGAAAAATTCTGATAGGGGTCACTAATGACGACCAGGGAACTTGGAGCATTCTCTTAACATTTTATTTGGCTTGAACGATTTTGATCCAATTTAGCGAGATAGAGTTTTCGACTGCACGGAAATGATTACTAGGAGTTATAATCACATGATTTTCGTAAAATTTTGTGAAGAGATCGATTGCGAATACATTGTGATTGGTCCAAATTTCAGTAAAAATGATTCCGACTGGTTTGCCCCGGGTCAATTTCTTAATTTTTTTTTCGGGTGGAACGATTATTATAAAAACTTTTGGGGGAGGGTTTATGAGTGTCTGAATTCGATTGAAATTGTAGGTAATTTAGGGAAACTAGGTTCAGAGGGTCATTTGGTGTAGCCAAAGTACCTTTTTAAAATTTTTTTAAGTTGCAGGATTATTATAATAAATGCTGAAGGAGCGTTTTCGAGTACCATCAACCGACTGTGATGGGTCTTGATTTCGGTAAAATTAATGTATGTCCACCCTGGAAGCTTAGAGCCAGGGGAACCCTGGGACAGGTTTTATTATATAATTCATTTAGGATTCCCCGGATAGGCGCATATTACGCAATGTTGCGTGATGTTGCACGAAATTGCGTTTTGTTGCACCATCATGTGGGAGTTAAACTATGTAGTGGAATCTTTGTCGTTAAACGATTACAATCGGTTCTGATTTCTGAATAATTCATTTTGGAGACCTATGGATGGGTCGTCATATGGTATGTTTAAACGTGCTACATCATGTCGCAAGATGCACCATTTTGATAGACGTTGAATATTGTGTAATGTTGCACAATGGTGCGCAATGTTAAACCATGTTGTTAGTATGTGGCAATATGTTCGTCATATTCAACCATGTTGCTTGATGTTGCATCATATTACTAAATGTTGTATCAGGTTGTAGAATGTTGCGTGGTATTGCACCATGTTGCGTTATGTGTAGCATGGTGCACCGTGTTGCGTGATGTTGCGCGATTTTGTACTATGTTGCGGCTTGCAGTTTTGTTTCGGGTCTCTTATTTTTCGTTAATTAGATATCTGACGTTAAGTTCCATCATACTGCAAAATATTGCACCATATTATGTTGGTTGCATTACTGTGACATAACATGGTTGAATTTATCGCGTCCTTTTGAAAATGTTGGTTGTTATGAATATCAACATGTATTTGTTAGTATGCGCTACCTTATTAATGTTTTTCCTTAGTTTATTTCACATTTCCTTCCTCCTCAAACGATTTTGATGTCATCTGGTGCGGCTTGGGCTTCTTTATTTTTTTTTGGCTAACACGATTTTAGTGAAAGTTGGTGAACCCAATATCGAATGCCAAGAATTCAAATGCCTGGAGTCGATTTTGATGGGTGCTAATTTTGGGAGATTTCGTTCAAATGTCCTTCGGTGGGACCCCTAATCCTTAAAAAAATCAGCTCGAGCGATTTAGTAGAAATTGCGGTAATACGGGTTTTCTAATTCCAGAAATGAATTGCGAGGAGTCATAATTTTGTGAAATTTCATTTAGGGTTTTAGGTGATGATGATGATAATGATTTTATAAAAATAGATGAAATCGGCTTTTGTTTGAAGAGCATCGATTATGGTGAGCTCATGATGTCAGACAATTATTTTCCAAACTATGACAGTATTGCAGGAATTAATATTACAAATAGTTCTAATTTTTATAACAGTATTATAAAATAGCCATAAAAATGTTACGGCACAAATATTAATATTTATTTTCCATCTTTACAAATTTCTGCAAATTTACAAATTTTAAAGTTACATATTTTTATTTATGTCATTCTTATTAAAATATTTTATAAATAAACATTCAGACATGCCAAAAAATCAAATTATTTTGGCAACTGTTAAACATCATTTTTTAATACTGTTCTAGCTTAGACCTGTAAACATGTCCAGTCGTAGCAAACTAATGATCGAAAAAAGAACTACCTGATGGAAAAGACCTATCTGATGGAAATAAACTAAACATTGAAATGAAACCGGTGGACGGACGAACCGTGCTTCAGCAACGAACCGACTGCAAGTGAAATTTATTTGAAGCATAAAGAAAATTATGACGTAAAAAGCAGTAAATAACACAGCAGGTTCCAGTGAGTTATTTGACCAAACATATCTACCGAAAGGCGATATTGAAAGCGAGAGTGCCAAATAAAATTCATGGCTTATTTGTCAGATTTCGCCTTTTAAATTATTGCAGCACGCAAGATATTCCTGTTTTGACCAGTCCTCTAAAAAAAAGGCATCAAACTTAAACTAAATAAAGAGAACTGGAAAGGAAACTTGTTGAAGAAGTCAAAGAATAGTGGGAAAGTATACGAAATGAACACAATTAAAAATAAAAGGATAAGCGAAGAAAACAATTGAACCAGCGTGTTGAGAAAAATGTAAACTTTAATACTCCTCAAAGTTTATTAAAGAAGAATGAACTCAGTTGTTTTCTAAATATTGGGGCTCAACCGATATAGAAAATAGAGACAATTTCAAAAAGTTTAGTCTTAATATCGTTATCTTCGAATTGGTGGTACTAAAAGACATAGACAAAATATCAATGCGTTTTAGTTCTTTCGAAATAACCGACAAGTTTGTGTGCAAAAATTATATTTCAAGAACACGTTAGGTATTAATAATACCGCCCGATTTGGACCGTTATCTCGTTATATAGGATGGTTGAGATTCAAAATTAGACCTGGTAGGTGGGGCTGCGATCGGGTTCTAAGAATTTTTTTTATTTTGTGACAAAAATTTATCTTTTAATAGATCTCTTGCATATCAGAACATATAACTCCAAAATTCCCCCTCCCTTTCCATCCCAACCATTATATACATAATGCTTCTGTACCTGTGTATGTCAATAAACTGCTCTTAAAGTGCTGGCTGGTTTTTTGATGCTATTTTTTGTGTGTATTTCAGAGGTTCCCTGGATAGTTAAGATTTACCCGGTAGGCGCTGCGATCGGGTTCTAAGAATTAATTTTTCATGACGAATTTTTATTTTTATTTTTTAGGAATTTCGCATAACACAACATATAACTCCAAAATTTCACCCCCCCCCCCCCCCCCTCCAACCCCCAATCGTTATATATATAGTTATTTTGAACGTATCAATGTATGTCACTCACTGAACTCCTCCCAAACGGCTGAATCGATTTTGATGGAAATTTTTGTGTTTATTTGAGTGGGTCCCTGGATGGTTTAGATTTACAATTGAACCCAGTAGGTTGAGCTCCGATCAAGTTTTAGGATTTTTGCAGACACATTTTTGCATATTAAAACATATAACCATAAAATTTCATCCCCCGCTCCCCCTGGACCCTGGACACTTTAGAGTCACAATTGGGCCCGGTAGGTGGCACTACGATTTGGTTCTAGGAATTTCTTTTAATTTTTTTTATTTTTGTCGGAATTTTGCTTATCAAAACATATAACCCCACAATTTCACCCCCACCACCCCAATCTTTATATATGCATATACATATAATATATAGTTCTTCTGTACGATGTATATGTCACTGAACTCCTCCTAAACGGCTGAACCGATTTTATTTTTTTTTTGTGTGTGTTTGATTGGGTCCTTAGTTGGTTAAGATTCAAAATTGGACCCGGTAGGTGGTGCTGGGATTCGTTTCTAGGAAACATATAATCCCAAAATTTCGATTTCGATTGCATGGAAATACACAATGCGTCAAATTTCCAGACATTTTTTGCAACCAAACACCCACAAATAAGCTTTAAATAAAAGCATTTTCACAGATTTGCGCACTAGCAGCAATCAACTTTCTTGTTGAATTCTTGAGTTCACTGGATTTATCGCGAATGCTACCACACAACTTGCATTTAAATATTGGTTCACCAATAATTTTGCTTCGAAATTTAAAGGCATAAAAGCTATGCTGCAATGGCACGCAATTACTCATAAAAAAATTAATCATAAAAACTCTTAAGTGCGTCACATTCCTCTGCTACTCTGCTACATTCCTCTGCTACTTGTATCTAAAGTCCATCTTTGGTGTACATATCGTTCAATGGATCCACAGCGTAAAAACGTCCATTTTCATGAGTCGCCACCTCTCCAGTAGCCTGTACATGCATTATGAGCTCACGGATCAACTGATGCAGTCTGCTCTACACAACTAATGAAATTCACAGCAAATCACACAATGACAAAAGGAAAAGATTGAAATGTCAAACTCGGTGTCAAATGTCAACTAACAGCAGGAAAGCCAACGATCAGGCAGAGCAACATCGGTTGGGTTCGCTAGTTATGTATAATTTTATTGTTTATTTTCATTAAACTGTGAAGATCATTCATTAAAATGTGTGATATTGAGTATAACCTGATTTGAGTATAACTAAAGTGTCATAACTTCAAAAGATTCCCAAAACACATCTTATTTCCAGTTGTTCTGTGTCTTCGGGTCCGTGTCTAAAAATTTGTTTAGCAAGGCTGTAGCGTTATGCTTAGTTATTTAAGAAATGTATAGCAATTTAAAACTTTAAATGTGTGTCCTCAACAAATTGAAATGTTGAGTGTTAGGGTTGCAACAAATGAGCGACATATTCGACACATTTTGTATACCAATAGATTTTGTAAATTTTTGGTTTTTTGTTGAAAATTTCACAAACGTGCCCACCCATAGTTTCAGAAATTTGCAATGTTTCACAATTTCCTGTGAATTTTTCAGGTTTTTCAATTTCCAGACCGAAATTCTCATTACCTCGTGAAGTTTCTGCCCCTAGCACTTTAAATAAGCGTTATGTTATATGCAAATTAAAAGTCATGAAGTAAAATAAATTTACAAGCTCGTATTCACAACTCAACTCAACAAAGTTCAAGTGCATACCGGAAATAACGATCCTCTCGACACGCCACGTTTGTATATATATAAAATTTATATTTTTTGTAAATCCTGTTTTATATTTTTAAATTATTTTTCACATCACTGGCTATAACAAAAATAAAAAATAAAAATATAATAATAATTGTTGAATGGTCATTCAAAATAAACACACACAAAAAAATACTACTCGGGGAAAATTCATATAAATTTTCCGTATATATTTTATAGTACCTACTATATACCAGAGCATATAGTCGGCATGTTAAACTTGCATCTAAATTAATTACAGGAAATGACAACAGATTCATAAATTGATATATAAAAAATAAAAATAGAAAAGGATTTATTGTTACTATGGCGAGTGAACAAAAGAAAGGAAATCCATAAAAAATACATAAAACATAAAATTGATTTTTTATCCTCCTTTCTGTATATAAATACCGTACATACATCCTAGAATATAGACGATATTTTACTCGAAAACAATGGATACGTAACCGTATGCTAAATTCACTAGTTGCATTGTTCGATATGTATGAACGAATCTTGAAAGCTCCGAAATATTAAAAAAAAATTCTTGTACTTGTATGGATTGGTAATAGGTCAGAAAATGATTTTGTGCTTTTAATTAAATTTTTAAAGAAATCGTATAATAGAAAAGTTTTGTTGTGAAGAGCGAGAGCTTTTTATTCCCTTATGACTATATCCTACGTTTTATTTTATAAAACATTTCTTTTTCAAATCCACTTTAATCACTTTCACATTTCAAACCACAGAAAACACATGTAATTGTATATAAAGCATATTACATATTATATACGAGTATATATGTATGTGTATGTATATAAAAAAAAGGATGTTTTTTGAGATAACAAAACACACAAAAAATGGATGATTGAGAACATATAGGTGGATGTATTTTATGTATACGGTTGTAAAGTGGAAAAGGAAATTAAATTTTATATTTTTAACGAGCTTTTTGTTTACCTGCGATTACACAAGAAATCTCATTAAACTTAGACCTTAGCCAGGAAAAATAAATTATTTTATTGTTCTCAATATATCAGTATATATAACTAATAACCAAACTATATTTTAAAAATTGTTTTAAAACTAAAATAATTTAAACAATGCACAGTAGAATTGACAAAGATTACGATTTTTTATGTATCTTTTAAAACAATTAAGTATTAAAATTAATAATTTATTTCAAAATGTTTTTATTAATTTTTTTTTTACTAGAAACGCTCGGAAAATTTTTATACGATACGGAAAACCGGAAAAATTATGTGATACACATGTTATATCTCTTCACGCTATCATAGAATACTATCCTAAAGAGAAAAATCGGTAGCATTTGTTTTTGGTGTGTGTTAGGTTATGTTATTCCGTTTAGTTTGGAAAATAATAACAATAACAATAATTGGAAAAAGTCCTTATGTACTTCACTACTTTGTTATTGTAGGTGGTATATGGAAAACAGAAGCAACAGGCATTATTGCATCGCGCGTTTTATATTTTGAATTATGTTATATGATAAACAAACAAATTATTTGAATAGTGATGACACACGATAAAGAGGAGTGTACACATTTATTTTGACCCCTCATGTGTGGTGACGTCATAGCAAAGCACAAAGCACACATTACAAATAATATTTTTGCATTTTCAATATGCGTTTTGTAAAATAATATAAAAATGAGCTTTTTCATATAACAAAAAACAATTTTATGCCATTTTATGTACATTTCTCCTCAAAAGCTTCAACAACAATAAAAAAATATAAACTTATTTTCATATACGTATATGTATGACACGGTCCTGTGGGCGGATTCGACTATATATATTTTATTCGCATGCTCCTGTCTATACTCATTCACAAAAAAGCACACAACAAAATGTAAACGTCGTTGTTGTGGGAACATGTACCTACACCTAAAAAAAACACCATATATACACACATTAAGCTCAAGACGAACACAAAAAATATATGTATCGATGTACATAAATTTAAACTTGAAACATCTACATTATATATACGAGTACACAGAAGAAAAATAAAAAGTTTTGTGGTGAAGCTTGCGCACTATACTATATATTGCATAATCAAGTGGTGTGCTTTTTTATTTTATTATATTTATTTATAAATAAATTTATATTTTGTTTATACTTTATAGTATTTAGATCACACTGACAACAATAATAAAAAATCGTATGTAAGAGTATATAGTTTCTAAACGAAGAACTTGGATACTTTTGTTTGGCATGTTGTTAAGTAGAAATACATACAGCTTTTAGTATATAACGTGATGCGCGCGCATTATGTACTAGCGAAAAAGCTCATTTATGCTGTTTAACCATTCAACACCACAAAACTTATATAATATGAGCTTTTTGTGTGAAATATGTTTATTAGAAAGTTCAAAGGGGCTATTTACTATACGGTTGTTAAATATTGCAATTTATTAAAATTTAATATTCGTGTGAAACGCATCCGGTTTAGATATATTATAAACGCGGTACAGTTGTTCGACTTTAATCTAAAATATTTTATTGGCTAAAGGATGAATTATGTATCTGTATTTATTATATATAATGTAATAAATATCGATTTTGTTATACATACGTGTGTTACATATATCCGAGAATATGACAGATTTAAAGCAAAATATTTATACGTACAGCTAGCTGCTCTAGTTTGGTTTAGATTATAATATTTTTAGTTTTCGTCACCTTTTCGGTTGAATAAATTATATCGATATTAATGTATATAAACCAATTTGTGAATTTGACGAAAGGATCGAGCCGGAATTGTGGTTATAGAAATAGGTAATGTGGCAGACATACGAATTAGTCAGGCATAATTAATTGCTCACATTCTTAAGAGAAATGCTTTCATATTACACCTGTTGCATGCAGTTTGCCATCTTTTGTTGTAATCATGAGTAAGGAGGCTTATTTTTATAAGAATTATTGTTAAATATTCGGTGGTGCACCTCCTTACAACATACAGAGTTATATTCTCTCTCTCTGGCACTATACATCCCATCAAGGGATTTGGCCGCCTCAAATGAGGTTTCATAATCATAATTTCATTTCGGATAATGAGTGATTAATTCATTGATCCTAAACCAGCCGTGAAATTTTTTCCTTGTCACCGCCGGGAATCGAACCCGGGACCTCCGGTTGCTGGAGCAAGCATGCTGACCACTTTGCCACCGGGGCGGCACAGAGTTATATGCCAACATAAAATTCAACGGAACAGCAGCAACAACGCAGCAAGATGACATAAAAGTATATTTAAAACCACTACTATTACTAAAAAAAACAATTCTAAAATTTAAAGAATTTCAAAAGTCAAGAGAATTATATCTATTCGGATTCCATAACACGTTTCACGGTTCTCATCTGAATGAGAAAATATTATAAACTCCTAATGTTATATTATTATACCTCTGTGAGCGTTCCGCGAACTATTGTAGTATTATAAAATAGGTTCGCTGCCTTATAAAAAATCGTAAAAAAACCAACAACGTAACAAAAAATAAAAATAAGGAGATGGCGAAAAAGAGAAAATACGGCAGGCACGCTAGAGCGCACAGGTAAATGTTGAATTAGTTTAAATTAATAAAATTTTATTAATATTAATAAAAATCAATTGCCGGATGTATGACTGACTGATCATCACTTGAGAACGGTTGAACCGATTTGGCTTATTTTGTTTTGTGTTCGTAATTGTCAGGACAAGGTTTATACGAAAGAAAATTTTGAAAAAATCTACCGGTATTTGATCCAGATGGTCTTTTGGAAGAGAAAAATCGGAAAATCTGAGTAGAAAACTCAACAGCTTCTGAAGAAATTCGAATAAAATTGAATTTTTTTTCTAGCACATCAGTTGAGAACGGCTGATCTGATTTGGCGCAATTCGGCTCCTGGAAATTGGAAACACAGCAAAAAAATATTGAGCCAAATCGGTTCAGCCATGTTCAACTGATGTGCTAGAAAATCAATTCAATTTTCTTCGAGTTTTTCCAGAAATTTCCCAGTTTTTCAGTCAGATTTATCAATTTTTCTCTTCCAACAGACCATCTGGATCTACGTGCAAAATTCCGCAAAAAACATTATTTTTCAATTTTCGGAATTTGCCGACTTTTTCGGTGGATTTTCCCAATTTTCTTTCTTGAGAACCATCTCCTGGAAATTGAGAGCACAGCAAAAAAAGATTGAGCCAAATCGGTTCAGTCGTTCTCAACTGATGAGCTAGAAAAAAATCAATTTTCTTCGAATCTCTCAAGAAGCTTCCGAGTTTTTTACCCAGATTTTCCGATTTGTCTCTTCTAAAAGGCCATTTGGGTCGGAAACGTGCAAACTCTCGTGCAATAACATCAATTTTTGATTTTTGGTTTGGAATTTTCTGACTTTTCCGGTGGATTTTCCAAATTTTCTTTTGTAAGAACCATATCCTGAAAATTAGGAACACAGCAAAAAACAATTGAGCCAAAGCGGTTCAGCAGTTCTCCACTCGATTTTCCACTCAGATCTCCCAATTTGTCTCTCCTAAAAGACCATCTGGATCGGATACGTGCAAAATTCCGCAAAAAAACATCATTTTTCGATTTTCAGAATTTTCCGTTGGATTTTCCCAATTTTCTTTCGTAAGAACTATCTCCTGGAAATTTGGAACACATCAAAAAAAGATTGAGCCAAATCGATTCAGCCATTTTCAACTGATGCGCTAGAAAAAAAATTAAATTTTCTTCGAGTTTTCCGGGAAGTTTGCAAGTTTTATACTAAGATTTACGAATTTTTCTCTCCTAAAAGACCATAAGGATCGGATACGTGCAAAATTCCGCAAAAAACATCATTTTTAAATTTTCGGAATTTTCCGGCGGATTTTCCTAATTTTTTCCACAAGGAAAAAGTCGGAAAATTCTGAAATTCGAAAAACGATGCTTTTGTACGGGAGTTTGCACGTTTGCGACCCAGATGGTCTTAAGAAGAGACAAATAAGAAAATCTGAGTAGAAAACTCGGAAGCTTCTGGAGAGATTCGAAGAAAATTGAATATTTTTTTTTATAGCTCATCAGTTGAGAACGGCTTAATATTTTTTTGCTGTGCTCTCAATTTCCAGGAGATGGTTCTTACGAAAGAAAATTGGGAAATTTCGCCGGAAAAGTCGGAAAATTCCGAAAATTGAAAATTGATGTTTTTTTTGCCGAATTTTGCACGTATCCGATCCAGATGGTCTTTTAGTAGAGAACAATTGGAAAACTGGGAAACTTCCGGAAAAACTCGAAGAAAATTTAATTTATTTTCTAGCGCATCAGTTGAAAATGTCTGAATCGATTTGGCTCAATCTTTTTTTGATGTGTTCCAAATTTCCAGGAGATAGTTCTTACGAAAGAAAATTGGGAAAATCCAACGGAAAAGTCGAAAAATTCTGAAAATCGAAAAACGATGTTTTTGCACGGGAGTTTGAACGTCTCCGACCCAGATGGATTTTTAGAAGAGAAAAATCGGAAAATCTGAGTAGAAAACTCGGCTGCTTCTGAAAAAATTCGAAGAAAATTGAATTTTTGTCTAGTGCATCAGTTGAGAACGGCTTAACCGATTTAGCTCATTCTTTTTTTGCTGTGCTCCCAATATCAAGTAGATGGTTCTTACGAAAGAAAATTGGGAAAATCCACCGGAAAATTCCAAAAATCGAAAAATGATGTTTTTTGCCGAACTTTCCATGTACCCGATCTAGATGGTCTTTTAGGAGAGACAAATTGGTAAATCTGAGTGGAAAACTGGGGAACTTCCGAAAAAACGTGAAGAAAATTGAATTTTTTTTGTAGCGCAACTGTTGAGCATGGCTGAACCGATTTGGCTTAATCTTTTTTTGATATGTTCTTAATTTTCAGGAGATGGTTCTTACGAAATAAATTTGGGAATATCCACCGGGAAAGTATGAAAATTCCGAAAATCGAAAAATGATGTGTTTTTCGCACGAACATTGCTTTACTGGAAAATGCCACGCATATATGTGTATTCGACTGATGCGCTTGGCCGTGTCTAACTTCATTTGCTTTTGTTCCATGTTCGTGGTCCTACTTCGTTCGAATCGCTTCGTACTATAGATCGTGTGTTGTGCGCCACTTATTAAGAAGCTTGCCAACGTCTGAATATGCTGGACAACGACTAACATAGAGACTCCTCACTCGCCGATGCCACTGTATCTGCACCGACAAAATAAATTCGTTTATTAGTTCATGATCATCATAGTGACATATCATCCATAATTGATCATGATCGAAGACATGTGCGTGCTTATATTGTGTGGCAGCTATTTGTTGAAATTGAGTATGCCAGTGTACGATCGAGATTCAATGGGTTAAATAGTACAAACGGATATCCCGCTTTTGAATGCACAGCAAAAGAACGTGTATGACGCATTGATGAAGACAGTTGACGAATCAATCGTATGCATAATGTTCTCAGTAGGAGAAATCGAAAAAAACTTAATATCGGCTATTACAGCGCCATCTATCATGAATCGAAAAAAATGTTTCAAGGAAATCCTACGTACTTTTCGCCGTAGAATCCGAATCTGCAATAAAAAATAGGGGTTCCTATCTTAGTTTCCAAGTGGGGGGCAACTTGGAAACTAATTTTAGCATTTATGTATTTCCCCTCCAGAATGATTTAATTTTGATAATGGTCATTTTTATAGTAGAGATCTTATTTTCCGAGATATTTGAAAGTTTCAGCTTAAAAAACTCACCCGATATAAAGGAATTTTTTTTTTATTTCTGTTTAGTACTGTTTTGGATATTTTGTTGTACGTATCGTGTCACGTGTGTTTAAGAGATTTTTTGTGTTTTTTCTAGTGTGCTGTATTAAAAGTTTTTTTAAAACTATCGACCCCCGCTTGTTTCTGGATATTCTTTTAAACCTGTTTATATTTGTGGATTTATTTTATTGAAATTATTGACCCGCCTTTTCTTTGGACATTCTGTTTTTTACGATCCTAGTTTTGTTGCAAATTTTAATTTTTGCATTTTTATTTTTAGGAGGACGGTGTTATATTTTTCTGAATATAACAAGATGTCTGCCAAATATTTAAGAAAATATAATTATAGAAGGAAGTAAAATAATATTTCTGCGCAAGCATTGCAAAATATCTGAGACGAGCTGTCTTTATCAGGTGAAATTTTAACCACGTATGATAACGATCATTAGAAAACCATTTGTGAAAAATTACGCATACAAAATTCACTAAAAAATCGCAGAAATGTATGTTTTAGTTTGCGAAGAATAAATGAAAAGTGTAACGGTTTAAATGACATTAATTTAAATTTAAAAAGCACTACGAATGTTACTGACTCAGCGCATCATATAACTAAAGCTGTACAAATGGAATACGAAGTTCAGCAGATAAGCTAGATTTTAGTGACGATATTAATCTGTACATAACGGCTTATTATGATAAACACGATTTAGAGATGACTTTACCCAATTTTAAACAGGACAATGAATTGAAAAAGAAGTCCGATTCTGATAAAAATAACCACGCAACAGTTTATAATCAGTGATACAATTAAATTGTATTCTTCATGTTCGAATCTTATTCGTGAAGCGAATCGCAATAAAATTAACGACTGTTTAAATGAAATTAAAAATCCACCGGCAATACGAGTAACCTCTATAAAAAATCCCGAAAATATCACTGTTTACGGGCATTGTAAATTTATTCGAGAAAAGAAGTACAAATTTGGACCTAGAAATCTATGGCTTGATATTTATTCAAACGGTAAACGTTGTATTAGTCATGAGGGGGTAAAACCTACTGTTAACAAACAAATTAGGGGCATTAGCCGAAATAATATCAAGCATCGTTTAACAGGAACTTCTTGCCATCATGTTCACCTTGATTTAGCAAATGAAACTGATATTAAACTTTTTACAATAGATAATACTCAATCGTTTGTGCCTCCTGCAACAATCCGGAAAATAAAATCAGAACACCTCAAAAAAGACGATCTAGTCCAGGATTGTGACATAATTGATATATGTCAAATGAATTTCGTTGAGAAAAGATAAATATATCTACGAAATCACACCAGATCCATTAAAAATAGTTTTATAACGAAAATCAACTTTGGATCTTCTAAAACAGTTCGCTTGTAATGTAATTTACTTTGATGCAACTGGTAAAGTTACAAAAAGTCCTGTTTGCCATCCATATCACAGCTATAAGCGGATCCTTTATTATGCGTGTGTAATAAATATTAATAATTAACTAATCTCTATCGTTGAATTAATTTCATCGTAACATGATTCTTATACCATCAAATGATTTTTGGATGACTTAAATCAAAATTTGCCAAAAGAATACAAACCAAAATTCTTTGTCCCCGACTGGTCTTGGGCGCTAATAAAATCGATTCTGCTTAGTTTCAATTACATGACTGTATCCGAGTACATTAACTATACGTACGATTTACTCACCTCGAAAAATGAATTTCCCCATATTAATAAAGTTGGCACTTTCGTATGTTGCGCCCACTTTGTCAATATCATATCATCGCAAAGAAAAAATGGCCTAATGCTTCTAGTATAACCAGAAACTTAATATTAGATATAATTTGTGGCATGCTTAACTGTGAGGTTTTGGATGACATTGATAAATTATTTGAATTTTACTGCATAATAGACTGCTCAAAATTCTCTACACAACTAGCTACCTATTGATTCTGTCAAAATTATGTTGAAACAAATTTATAATAATCATGGCAAATCTGAGATTATCTGATATGAAACAGATGACTGGAGATCGCCGCAAAGATCACATTTTTTTCTAGATCCAATTTTATAGTCCCTACTATTTTCGATTTAATTATATTTTTAGTAAAACCAAAGACTCAATATGTAATGAATCGAACTGCCTGTTCAATTTAAACGTACATTATAATGTTGATTTTCTCTTTAAAAAAATACATATGTCCTTTTTACCTCTTTGAGGCGTATGTTTCGCTTGAAAACTGGGCGCGTCCCGAAGAATATCCAACGCAAATGCAGAGAGTTGGTTTTCTGTGGTTAAAAATCATTATACGAACCATCAGTCATTGCGATGGAAAAAATAGCAAAATTAATTCAATTAAAAGAAATAGTTAAAAAAACGAAAGTAAAATTTGTAAAAGAAAGTAAAATTGATGATCCAGATAACCAGTTCCACGAAGAAACATGGAATAAAAAGGAGAAAAGAATCGAGTCTCCAAAACATTTTGGTAGACAAGTTTTAAGTCGTTTGGCACGAACTAATTAATACTCAGTCGGCTGCAGCCACGACAAACTTTTTAGCCCACGAAAATGAAGATGTTAACGTTTTAAAAAACAGATATACTTTTCTAAATAACGAAAACGAGGAAATCTGTATCAGCAATACTTGTGCTTTTGATGCATTAACCCAGATTTTTTTGTGTTATGGGATTTTTTCAAAAATCTACGCACCGATTTTTAAATTTTTTGTCTGAAATTAACTCTTTTTCTAATAAATCTGTTCTGTATGAAGAGCGAAGTCGAATATTACTAGAGATATTTCACCAAATTAGACGCTGCTTGTAGTATGTCTTTCATTTTAGAAAAAGTTTTGTTCCACCGTTAACTGAAGTTCGTAGTTGTTTTAGAAACCAGCATCCATCCTGATATTTTAATAGAAACGTTTTACTCCCTTTTGAAAACGTATGTAGTTTCAATCAAAACTCATTAAGTGATGTTCAAAACTGCATAGATTTTAAACAATCGATTTGTCATAAATGTAAAACAGAACGTGCAATCAATTATTTTAGCAACTACGGCTTAATTGTTGCTGATGTACAAAATAATGATTCGTACAGTATACGTTTAGATCAAATAAGTAAAATAATTCATTTAGGTGATGATGATTTTTATTTAAAAGGTGTTATTCATTATGAAAAATTTACAAGTAAAAATATACCCGGTCACTTTCGAGCTTTATAAAACGAAACAACATATGGGAACAACATGATGATTTGTTACCTTTTCCAATGGAAATTAATTCCAAATATAAAACTAATCCAGCTATTTTAATATACTCAAAGTATTAAACTGGTAAATCCAAATTCTAAACATATGACCAATACACTAAATTTATAAATAAATAAAAAAAATCAAAATTTATTTTAAATTTAAAATTCACCTAACCTAAAACTAACTATAAACAAAATTAATTGAGGGCTGTGGTCGGGGAGGGAAGCAAAGTCCAAGACCTCCACGCGGTGCTCCATGGGTGATGCTAAATGAATCAGGCAACAGAACGGAGAAAACAAGCCCGAATAGGCATCTCTAGAACTACTTGATTATGGTCCAAAACCTACCCTACACTTTTATATTAAATATCGCAAACGGAGCTGTATTCTAAAATCGGTGAGAAATTCCCTGAAGGTTTCGTTGGAGTTATCAAAATTACTCTATAAGAGAACACACACACGCGCTAATGGGATGCGCAAATTACTCTTACTATTTTCATCTACCTATTAACAACTACGGTTTAATATAAAAACATTTAACCGCATAGACAAATAATTTAACTTTACATTTTTTATTAAATTATATTTAAATACCTTTAGATGATTTATATATTTTTATTTATCGTGATTTTTAAATTTAAAGTCCCTATAAAATGATTTTTTGATTAAATAAAAAAAATTCAACCCTGCTACATTTTCTTCTGTGTATCACTACACTTTTGAAAAATGATTTTTTGTATAGCTATACACTTTTGATAGTGGATTAAAACTTCGCAGCAGTAAACTTATGTGCAATAACCGCTCCTCGAATTTTCTCCATTAGTTCTACAGAACATTAACCATGCATTAGTCTGCAGGACACGCAAAGTTTTTCAACATGTCTGTGGTGTTGTAGATCCAGTTCTTTTATAAGTTTGGGGTTGTGTATTAAAATTCCTATTTTTCCCAGATTCAGCTCGATGTAGAACCAAGTAGAAGCGTCTGCACTTTCGGAATTCTGTAAATTAATGTAACTCAAAAATGGGGTCAACAACTATCTGGGATAGTAGGAGCTGTTAAAAAGACAACAAGTAGTTGATAACAAACAATAACACGTATTGTATAATTCCAGCCCACCTTTTAGAAATTAATTCATCGATTAATTCATCGCTTTATTATGCATTAATAATTCAAAATTACGAATTTTAATTCACCCATTTCAATTTATGTGGAAAGGGTTACCAAAATTTTCTAATCGTTCAATTACTTTAACAGATTTTTGATTGCAAATATTGCTTGATGTTCACTTGCTGCAGTTGAGTTCCTCAACATTCATTAAACCAAGTGTCGGTACTCGATCTGTTTCCCTAGTTGAGTACTGCTTTCCTAGCGGTTGATCTCTGCATTAACATTTGAGGACGAGCATAAAGTAACGGGGTAGAATTCGTTATTTTAATGTGCCATATGACAATTTAGCGAGGCATTGCATCTTCATTGTGAAAGAAAAGAGACAAGGGTTTTTTTTTGGAAAGAGTATGTCATGGAGAACGACGTATTTTCGGAATTAATATTTTGTTTTTAATAAAAAATGTATTTTTGCGTTATCAACTAACAGTTCGACTTTTATTGGATTTAAATTCGAATATAAAATCGGGTTTTAATCGGTTCAATTATATGCACGCCAATGTCGAGTAAGTCAATAACGAAGCGATAGAATATTTTGATTATACTTGTCGATAGTATAGCCATAATATTTCAGAAAATATTAGACGACCACTTCTGTCAGGTTCCAAATGGTTCCAATACGCATTTAATTGATAATTTCTTGATTTTCCCGATAAATGAGACTTGCATCAGCGGCACACCAAGTTCTAAATAATTAAAGTTGAAAAAACAAATTAAGGTGATAACATTATTATTAATACACATTATCTGGATATTATAGTGTCAATTAAGCTTCACGCCAACTCATGGTAAAGTGACTTTTTGCTTTTGGTTTCAGCTGTCTGGGAAAATTATCCAAAAAATATGGAAGTAAATTATTTATTAAGCTGATTAGTGTGCAACACTTGAAATTGTGCGAGAATCTTTCTGAATATTGTTAAGACTTATGTTGTCTTAACAAACTTATTGATAAATCAATAAATTTGTTGGTTTTATTATTTTGACTATAACTCAAATGTTTTTATTCCGGAAGGACTAATGTTATATTTCAGGAATAGTGCCATCCTAGAATGTAGTGATACAAATTTAATTTTAAATTTATAACAATTTGATTTATATATATTTGAATGTAAAAAAAAATATTTACCCACCGTTTTAAGAGCTTGCAAAGCTGTACATTAGTTTTTAGCATACAATTTCGGCGCTAACCCTTCAATGGGGTGAAACAATATAAAAGTTTAGCGAAGGGTAAAAAGGCAATTTGTTGGGTTTGAAAACTACAAAAAAATTTAAATGAGAGTACATTTAAGTTAATCTCCGTAATGTACACAGTACGGTACCGTGCAGTATTTAATTACGAAAGAAAGTATATTTCATCTGTATACATCTTTGAATATTTTCCTTGTGAAATTAGACGGCGAGATCTCCTACATAAGAAGTGTGTGTATACACAACACAGTAGACGACTTGTTGCTTTATTTATCTTTCATATTTTTGTCTTCATCTTATGTATGTACGTGTATAATGTTGAATGAACAGACCAATTTAAAATTTAATTTATTTTGACTTGTTCAAAAAAAAATTGTAAGAATTTTCTTATTTCAAATTTTTTTTATAAAAAAGCACCAGGATTTTTATTTTATTTTTTCAAAGCTCATTAATCATAATTTTGATTATATTTTATGATTAGAAAATATGTTTTTCCTTTCGTTTATTTTTTTTTTTTTATTATATTTTGGATAAATTTATGATTAGATTAACTGATTTAATGTGTATAAGGAAATATTATTAAAACGAAAAACATTTTTGTTTTGTATTAGTATTAGTTGTTCCTGTGTAATTCTTGATGATAAATTACCTTTAATTATTTTGTGATTCATCAGAAGTACGCAGATACTGTACTGTATAATGTGCTGCTTCACAAACTCGTAGTTTAGTGTACAGCTCACAGTTTTGATTATTTGATTATCATTATTTTATTACATTCGCCTTAATCTGATTAAATCTATAAATTTTCGTCGTCTTCTTCATAAAATTTTTTTAAAAAATAAATTTTACTTTTTGCGGGAAATTATGGATTTGTCGAGATCCGAGTAATTTAGATTGAAGAGTAATATATAAAACTTACATAAAAACAATTTTTTATGATTGAGTAGTGTCGGAAGTACTTGGATTTTGTTTCCCTGCTGGTTTTATAGCATCTTTATTAATTTCAAGGTGAGTTAATTATGTTGGATGATAATTTGTCTAAAGTACTCAACTTACTGAAAATGTAAGCAACAAGATTATAAATCTTACAAATTTCTAAAACAAAATGGATTAAACTGTGAAAATAGGCATTTAGTTTGTACATATAATGGTAATCATCAAACAAGTAATCGATATTTTTAGACTGCAACGCTATACCATATCGGGATAAGTTTTTGAAAATATATTTTATGAGCCAATAATAGTAAATAATAAGGTTTTTTATTGGTATATGGCACAGATACAAAATTAAAATAATTAATTGCTGAGCTTTCGATGTCAATTCAACATCATTATCAAAGCTTTGATAATGATGTCGAATTGACATCGAAAGCTCAGCAATTAATTATTTTAATTTTGTATCTGTGCCAAATACCAATAAAAAACCTTATATATTTTCTTAATAAATTATTTTAAACGTTCCGTTCGTCTCAATCAACTTTTTTTTCTTCCCGCTCACATGCACTCTCTCAACTTCATCATATGTCATTGTGCTTTTAATTTTCACGACATATACGCTTTTTTACCAAAATTGATGAAATCTAACACCAAACCCAAAATTTGACCGAATGAAATGATCTCGAAACTCAGGCGCATTCGGTACAATTTCGTTTCTTTAGTAGATCCCATTAAAGAAAGGCAAGGTTTTGGCTGTTCTGCATTGTAAGCGTTCAAGCTTCGCTACCAAAATTTACTACTGGTTCTCTCACTACTTTATAAATTTTTAATTTGATTTCTGGAAATATATTGCTAGACGCTGTATTGTTAATTGTATCGTAAAATGTTCTGTAGTTGGCTGCGGCCCGCGAAGTTATTACAAAAGCCTACGAGAGCCATCCATTAATGCTTCGGACATGCTTACCAATTTTGAAGGATTGCCTAAATGTGACTATACAGAGAAGACAAGGATGTCCTTTTCGGTGCACTTTTCTAACACAATCAAAATGTTTGATAGATTTACGACTTTGGCCAAAACCTAGTACCCCGCTCTTTTGTTTTAAGTGGATAAATTAGCGCTATTTTACATTGGTCCGGGATTTGTTACTCTCTGGATTCGTTTGCAAATAGTGCTATTTAGTAGATGAACGTTTTTCTTTTATAAAACGGTATCTATTTTTTAAACAAGCACTTATGATTTTAAGTACTTATTATTTTTGCCGGTTTTTGCGGTTGTTGTATTTTCTCGTATAGTGAATTTATTTCAAATTGTTAATGGTACCATTCGGCACTGCATCGTTTTCGGAAATTAGAATATTAGTTCAAATATCTAAGATGAGAAGTGCAGATATTTAAAATAAAAACTGAACTAGCACAAATTTTAGCTGAATCTCGGCTAACGTTAGGAAAATGGCTATTTATCAACATTTAAGCGACAATAACAACGAATTGCAAATAATCGATGAGAGTCGCAGATCAAATTAGACCTGCTGGCTGTATTGTCCTTTGCATCAAATATTTTAACCCATCAAAAATTAGGGTGAAATAAAATTTTATGGGATGAGTCTTTATCGAGTGATTTACAAGACTTAATTTAAAAATATTAAAAATTTATTGGTCTCCAAATAAAAAAATATCTATTCCTGATGGATAGATAAATAGAGATAAATTGGTGCTTTATTCATATTTTCGCGCCGCTAGATTTTTTTTTTCTAATTTGGACACCATATGTCATATGTACTAGTACGTTCAAATAGTTTGCCCTACTTGATGTTATGTGATACATTCCATTACCAAAGAACGAGTATTAGCTCTCTACAGAACTCACTATGCCGGCACAAACCATGAATCTTTATAACCAAACCAAAAGTTTTTGAAATCTGGTTTGCAAAAATGGCAGCATGTTTCGTTTGATTCAACATTAAAATAAATGGTATAAAATTTAGCACTATAGAACGTCAGCACTATGTAAATATACTAGATTACTGTATCTGTATATATGTATGTAGTTTAGTCACCGAGAGTATATTTTAGATTAAAGTGAAAAGCAATACACATTTAAAGAACCATATTGGCTCACGGAAAAAAATCAACCTCCCTTATAATTTTGATCCTAATACGTACATGTTTATAAAAAAAATCGATATAATCAAAAGTCCTAAACCAAATAAAGAGCAAACAAAACAAAAAAAAACTTTAAGTTTAAAAAATTAGCCCATACCAACACACACACACACACACCTAAAACTCCAACAAACACTTATTTTAGCAAGAGCTCTCTGTATACTAAAACCGTATCTCAGAAGATTAAAGTATTGGAAAAACTTCTAAAAATCACATAAAACAAAAGAAAACTTTTACACGAACTCAATCATAATGAAACAAAAAAAACGAAGAAGCTTTATTTTAACATTGAAAACATGTTTCCTCATTCCTATGTGTCCACTCGACGCAAAATAACGGCGCACGTACCCTCCCCCTAATAATTGCAAGTTCAAACTTATAATATGGCATTTTACAGGATTACATAAAAAATCAAATTAATTTTAAATTGTCCATGTGACAAAATTACGTCGTCACTATAGCAAATATTTTTTGATACATAATTAAAATATAATCTCTTATCAATTTCAATCAATAAATTTATGTATACATCATTGTATTTGGTATACGGGATTATATTTGGAAATAAAAAGAAAATCTATCCAAAAGTAAACAAAAACTCTATAACGACGGAGAGTACAAATATTATATGGATCTTTCGTTAAGTATAGCCTAAAGTATTTATAAATCTAAGGAACTTGTTTTATTTGTTTTATTTTATTCACAAAAAATCTTAAGTTCCATCATCATCATCTTCGAAATGTATACACCGTAACGTATAAAACGAAAAATTAAACAACTTTTAGAAAACCGTTAGATACACGTATCCAAGAAAAATCACGTGTCACTAAATATAATTTGTTGTGGAGTTCAAAATATGCTCTGATTATATTTACAAGTCTTGTGTACTCTGAAATAATGAAGGCCTTTAAAAGATCGTGATTGTACATTTTAATTAGTTTGAAATCGTATAAATTTTAAATACTTCAGACTGTTTTTGGTGGGTAAGATTTTCTAAGAACAAAGATTTTTTTGTTGGTAAATAACGCGTGTAATTTATTTAACGGTATATATGTATAACCAGGCTATTAATAAAGAAGGATTATCAAATATTTATAGCTCTTATTTGGAAGAACTTTGGAAACTTAAATTTTACGTACCATACATGAAGTTCCGAGTACTGAAGAAAGTGTACTCACTCATAAAGAGAAACCCCTTAATATTAGCAAATTGGTATGAGTCCTAACATCAAAGAAAGATTTCCATTACTTTAAAATTAACCAAAGATGCATGAAATGAATATCACAAAATTATAAGAATGGTTTAACATATTACTTGTCGAAATTTAATTGCAATTTTCAATTATTTCAATCATTTCAATTATTTCAAATATTTTATTTTTTTAAATTAGTTGATTTATTTCACATATTTATAGTATTAAAATATGTACTTATTTCATTTATTTCAGTTATTTTAATTGTTTCAATTGTTTTTAGTATTTCAAGTACTAAAATTATTTCAATTATACCAATTTTATTTCAATTTTTTCAATTATTTCAATTGTTTCAAGTATTTCAATTATTTCAGTTATTTCAATTTTTTAAATATTTTTTTTGTTCAATTATTTTGATTTATCCATTTATTTTAATTATTACATTTATTTCAATTAATTCAATTATTTCAATTATAGCTATCAATTATTTAAATTTCCAATTTCAATATTTCAATTTTGTCAATTTCAATTATTTCAAGTATTTCAATTAATTTAATAATTTAAATTATTGCATTTATTGTTTCAATTATTTCAAATATTTTTATTTATTCATTTATCACATTTATTTCTAGTATTTCAATTATATCGATTATTTCAAGTACTTCAATTATTTCAATTGTTTCATTTATTTCAATTATTAAAATTATTTCAATTATATTAAACATTTTAAGTATTTTATTTATTTCAATAATTATAATTATTTCAAGTATTTTAATTATTTCATTTGTTTCAACTATTTCAATTATTTAAAATTTCCAATTATTTCTTGGATTTCAATTGTTTCACCTATTTCAATTGTGTCATGTATTCCAAGTACAGGAAACCCTCCAAGAACACGATTAATTCGTTCCGTGTTCATTAAAACCGTGTTGTTCGAGACTACAAAAAATAAAATAAAAAAACTTTGTTTTATTTTTTATTTTTTGTTATGATATACAAAAAACAAAATAAAAGAGAATAACGAAAATCGTGGTGTTTGAAACCGTGTAATTTGCAAAAATGGGTATCCGTGTTGTTCAAAACCGTGTTCTTTATATACCGGGTTCTTGGAGGGCCACTTTTATTTCATTTATTTCAATTATTTCCATTATTTCAATTATTTAAATTATTTCAATTATGTATTTCAATTATGTATTTCAATTATTTCGATAACTTAAAATTGCGAATTATTGAAATTGCGATTTATTTTACAATACATAAATTTTTGAAAATGAAATTTAACATATGTGGTACAATTTATGACCCCCCTTCAAATTTCATTTATCATTCATTTTCTTGTACACAGAATATTTGTGATTCCCATTGCGTTGCAATCGAAACCGTGAACTCCTTTAAATATCTGGGGTTACACTAAGACTCGCAACTAAATTTCAAAGAGCATGTGAATAATTTAAAGAGTAAGTTGAGGATGATATTACAATCATTTTACTATTTGAGAAAGATTTGTAGTCCTGAATTTATGAAGTGCCTATAGTACGCTCTAGTTGATTCTCGCATTCAATATGGAATTGCATGCTGGGGTGGTATTTACTTATCAAATATTAAACGTTTGATCTCAGATCAGAAAGCAGTATTGCAAATCATTAACTTAAAACTGCGCCATCGTTTCCGTTGTTTGTTAAATTACAAATTTTGCCCCTTCGGTACCTTTATGTTTTCAAAATGTTAAAAGCTTTCTATATAATTAGCGGCAATCGTATGGTTAATTATTTGAGTAGCGTAACATACAATCTACGCAACAGAAATATATTAAGAATTCCCTTTTCTAAGGAACATTTTTAAAGATTCTACACATATACAGCACCGAAATTTTATAGTCAATTACCACCCACAATTTTTGCAACAAATAGTCTTCATGAATTTTGTAGATTATTAAAAAGATTGGTTACTTACTATTAGCAACATTGAAACTTTTTTTTAAACTTTTTGCTTTCTTTTTTATTTTTATTTATTTTTTAACCTCAATTATTTTTTCTATAAGTCCGAATTAATGATAGACGAATATTGCGAATTTTTATGATTAATTGATAACTCCTTCCTTGTTAATTACAAAATCAGGCTAACTATAAATTGTTATACATACATTAGTTTGTCGATATTTAACAGTTAAGTGCATGATTTAAATTTATTATAAGTTGTTCATTTTTATTTTAATATTTAAATTTATTATTTATTGTTTATTTTTATTTTATGTTTAATTGTATTAAGAATCGTAGCTCCGATTCATTTTTATAAATTAGGAATTTACTAAAATTAAAAAAAAAAAAAAAAAAAAATTCAATTCAGCTTATGAATTCAATTTTTCAATTCAATTTTTCAATTCCATTTTTCAGTTCCATTTTTCAATTAAATTTTTCAATTCACTCTTTCAATTCAATTTTTCAATTCAATTTTTCAATTCACTTTTTCAATTCAATTTTTAAATTCAATTTTTCATTTCCATTTTTCAATTCAATTTTTCAATTCCATTTTTCAAATCCATTTTTCAATTAAATTTTTCAATTCCATTTTTCAATTCCATTTTTCAATTAAATTTTTCAATTCCATTTTTCAATTCCCTTTTTCAATTCAATTTTTTGATTCAATATTTAAATGCAATTTTTCATCTAAATTTTTCAATTCAATTTTTCAGTTCAATTTTTACATTCCATCTTTCAATTCCATTTTTAAATTCAATTTTTCAATTCCAATTTTCAATTCCATTTTTCAATTCAATTTTTAAATTCAATTTTTCATTTAAATTTTTCAATTCAATTTTTCAAGCCAGCTTATCAATTCAGCTTATCAATTCAATTTTTCATTTAAATTTTTCAATTCAGATTTTATATTCAATTTTTCAATTCCATTTTTCAATTCAATTTTTCAATTCCATTTTTCAATTCAATTTTTCAATTCTATATTTCAATTTAATTTTTAAATTCAATTTTTCATTTAAATTTTTCAATTCAATTTTTCAATTCAGCTTATCAATTCAATTTTTCATTTAAATTTTTTAAATCCTTTTTTCAATTCAATTTTTCAATTCCATTTTTCAATTCCATTTTTCAATTAAATTTTTCAATTCCATTTTTCAATTTTATTTCTCAATTCAATTTTTCAATTCAATTTGTCAATTCAATTTCAATTCAATTTTTAAATTCATTTACAAATCAATTCAATTTTTAAATTCAATTTTTCAATTCAATTTTTAAATTCATTTACAAATCAATTCAATTTTTAAATTCAATTTCAATTTAATTTCAATTTAATTTCAATTTAATTTCAATTCAATTTCAATTCAATTTCAATTCAATTTCAATTCAATTTCAATTCAATTTCAATTCAATTTCAATTCAATTTCAATTCAATTTCAATTCAATTTCAATTCAATTTCAATTCAATTTCAATTCAATTTCAATTCAATTTCAATTCAATTTCAATTCAATTTCAATTCAATTTCAATTCAATTTCAATTCAATTTCAATTCAATTTCAACTCAATTTCAATTCAATTTCAATTCAATTTCAATTCAATTTCAATTCAATTTCAATTCAATTTCAATTCAATTTCAATTCAATTTCAATTCAATTTCAATTCAATTTCAATTCAATTGCAAATCAATTGCAAATCAATTTCAATTCAATTTCAATTCAATTTCAATTCAATTTCAATTCAATTTCAATTCAATTTCAATTCAATTTCAATTCAATTTCAATTCAATTTCAATTCAATTTCAATTCAATTTCAATTCAATTTCAATTCAATTTCAATTCAATTTCAATTCAATTTCAATTCAATTTCAATTCAATTTCAATTCAATTTCAATTCAATTTCAATTCAATTTCAATTCAATTTCAATTCAATTTCAATTGAATTTTAATTCAATTTCAATTCAATTTCGATTCAATTGCATTTCAATTTCAATTTAATTTTTCTTTTTATGATAATTTGAAGAACATTTAAATTGCTTGCTAGTAAACATATGTTATATGTTATATTCTTGAAGTGCAAGTATTTCATCTTGAATTGTGCATTGCATTTTTATGTAATATTATTTTCTCTGTACTGAATACCGTTTGCAACAATCAAGTTTTGTAAAATATGAATAGAGTACATTCAACATAAACTTTTCGTATCATATTTTCCCTCTATACATTTTTTAATGATAAATTGAAGGTAATTTGTCTTCTCTTCTGACAGATTAGAGAAAGAGATAATTATGATTTTTTTTTCATAATTTTTAAATAAAAATAATTTAAATTGATTAATATTGATAAATTAGGTTAGGGAAAAATTTATAATTTTGGTAAATCCAAGAATAAAGCGCACGGGTACGAGATATAAAAAGTCTTATAACTCTATTATAATGAACCACTCACGCGTTATAAAAAGGTTGGTATGCGCGCGATTTAAAACATGTCAATTATCAAAATGGATTTAGGTATAAATAATAATATTGGAAAAAGGGGTGCACAAAGCATTATACATAAATCCAACAACTCATAAATATATTTTGTTAAAACGTACAATAAAACTAAGTATATTACATTATATACGGAATAAAATATATAAAAATGACCTAACAATAAAAAACAACAACCATCTACAGTAATTTTCCTTAATACCCTTTCCCGCATCATTATAAATCGAAATAGTTTTTCCTACAATATGTTTTCTCTCTGTGTTGTGTGTCTGTTTGTACACATATAACATTTTTTTTCTTGATCAATTTGTGAATAGGAAAATACTTAAGATATATAAACTCATTGAACCATGACATAGCTAGACGCTCTATTGAACAGAAAATAGAATATATCTACACAGAGTGTATAACACAATACAACAAACAGAATGAAACTTCTCTCTATATGCCATACGAAAATACACGACATGGAAGAAAGCTATACACAACACAATGTGTACTGTTGTTGCTGTACTCAGTTGTTGTAAAATATTCTATCTTCTGAAACATAACTAAATGTGGGATAAAACATTCAGCATATAATGGTAAATACACAATTTTCTCTGCAAACAACTATGGACGGATATTTTTCGAGTTTTTTTTTATTTTTTTTATTTCAGTAAACCATCGAAAATAGTTTTTTAAATCATTAGATTAATGCTTAACTATAAAAATTGTAAACAAACAACAACGAAACATAAACATAAAACGTTAAATTAAATTTTAAAATACTTGGGTTTTTTAACGTAACGTTTTGGGAAAATGTGAAAAGTTTTATGCTATGCTTGAGAGTTATAAAAATGAGGTTTTTCCACTTCCTTTCTGCTCTATACGTTTACATAGTTAATCGGATTATATAAGATGATTTGATAAATTAGATAATCTAATCCAATATTTAATGGACAGAAAGGTTTTTTTTTATTTTGGTGTGTGTTCGGTTTTGTTTAAAAGTTTTCGTTGTGTTTTACCTCCGTCTTGGTAGCAAACATGGCTTACGATGTCTATTATGGGACAAGTCCAATGAAGTGTGTTAAAAAATTAAAGGTTGTGGTTTGTTTTAATTTAGGTACGTTCTATTTAACTCACATAAACCTGTGGATTCAATCTGTGGAATAAATGTTACAGCTGAAAAGCTCAACATTGTGATTTTGATTGCTGCCTTACCTGAAACGAAAAAAATAATTATAATTTTATTTATTTGTGAATATACTCGTAAGAACAAGTTTTTTTATACATGTTTGGGTTGAATCAATGGTTTCAAAACATAACAAATTTTACTGATAAAAAAATTTATGAGAGAGATGGATCAAAATACAATTTTGAATTTGTCATAAAGATGGAGGTATTATATAATGCATAAATGGACTAAAGCTGCGGGCCAATAGTCGGGTAAAATTCAATTTTAACTAAATTTTTCAGTAAATTCATTTATTTTTCAAAAACTTTATGGCAAACTGATCGCAAAATCTGCTCTAAATCCGACTTTTACCTAGAGTGACCTACTTTTACTGAAATCACAAATTTGATATATAGGAGCGGAAGTCGTGTTTAACCATTAAAATGTTCATGTTTTAAATGGATAACACTGCTGTTTTATAATAATCAGAAAAATATTGTTTTTTCAAACCCTGTACTTAGAAAAACTAATTATCCGATAATAATAAAACATGGCTCATATTGTAGATACATGAAAAGGGATTATAAAAATATTATCAGAGTGGTACCATGGTACATATCTTACTTTAAAAACGGCCGCCAAAATGTTAAGTAAAATTTTCTCGATGGCCGTTTGGTCTCTTAAATTTTCAACTACAACTTTTTCAACTACAACCTTCTACAGTTTTTATTTTTTGTACTACCCCTTTTCTCCCTTTCAACTACAGTTCCTATTTTTCTACTACTTTGTGTAGTAGAAAAAATAGGAACTGGAGAAAGAAGAATTCCGAAACCTATTTTCCTCAATGTTATAATTTTAAATTGTTAAAATGAAAGTTTAAAAAATACTGTTTCTTAATTTTTTTAAGATTAAGTATTGTTGTTTTTTAAAATAAAATGATAAATTTTCGTTAAGGAAAATTCATTTAGGAGCTCTTTCGGTGTCGCTGCAAATATTTTTTAATTTGATTTTAATTCTTGATAAGGGTTTTCTAATAGCAGGAATGGATTGTGAAGGGACATAATTTTGGGCAAATAAGCTTAGGAATTCCATTGGTGGGGAATGGGTCCCATTTAAAAATAAATGTTGCTAAAACAAGCCTGGAATTTCTGGCATTCGAAAACGGCCTCCGGGCCTGTCTTAGCCAGCTTTCTTTTTAAAGGGACCCGATCCCCACCAATGAAATTCCTAAACGAATTTTCCCAAAATTATGTCCCTTTACGATGCATTCCTGGAGTTCTGATTTCTGGATAGTTCATTTAGGGGCCCTCCGTACAGGTTGTACGTAACTTTATATTGCCCCTTGATTCATGATGTTCCACCTGTTGTATTATGATGCCCTATGTTACACGATGTTGTCGGATGTTTCGCTTCATAATGGAATATTGTATTATGTTACGCCATATTACACTATTGTATTATGTTACAATTCATATTGCGTGACGTTGCAAAATGTTGCATCATATTCCACGAGTCTCAGAGTGCAAGGAAATGATTCGAAGGTGTTCTGATTTCTGAATAATTCAGTTAGGGCTTGTAACCTCCCCTTCCTCCTAGATAGATTGTCATGGTGCGTAATATTGCACCATATTGATAGATGTTGCATCTTATTAAACGACCTTGTGTAGTGTTATAGTATGTTACGCCATGGTACAGAATGTTGCATTATGTTATATGTTGTTGGTATAGATGTTGCACCATGTTCCGTCATGTATATCATATTGCACTATGTTGTGGGATGTTGTACGATTTTGTAACATGTTGCGTAATGTTGCTTCATGTTGGATCATGTGTTTTTCTTTAATTAAATGTATTGCAATATGTTCCATCGTATTTCGGAATGTTGCATTGGTCGCGTTAAATGATTTTGACGTCGCCTGACATGTTTCGGATTTTATATAATAAATTTTTCCGGTTTTTTTTAAATTTACTGATAATGCTGTTTTCGAGTACCAGCAACCGAACGCGATGGTTCCTGATATCGGGAACATTCGTCATCTGAACGACGATGGATTTGCACTATTTAATATTTTTCGGTTTGCGCGTTTCCTCGTTTTTCTTTTAGGCTCTGATTTTGACAAAAAATTGGTGTAAAATGGTTTACAATTAGAATCGATTGCGATATGTTCGGGTATCTGACAAAACCGATTGGGGGTACTACGATAGAATCAGTTTGCTTTCTTTAACTATTCTACGGCCTGGTTGATTTTTATTAAAATTTGCGAGAAAGTCTTTTCGCGAGCCATGAGTGTAAATTGCGCAAAATCCGTCCAGAAGAGTGCCCGGATCCCTTTCTTTAATGTTTTTGGTTCACACGATTTTTATAAAAATTCCTGGCCGAATTCCATTATTTATTGCTTTTTTAACTTCTTTTACATAATAGAAAGTTTTTGCTGAGATTTTTGATATCGTTATATCGCCAAAGCCGAAAAACTGATTTATAAAAATCTCTGTATGTCTGTGTGTGTTTTTTTTTTGGGGGGGGGGGGGGGGGGGTGTCAGCGTTTCAGTTGATTCTAATTTCGGGAAAATTCGTTTAGAAGGTCCTACGGTGGTTCTGAAAAATACTTTGGCCCGATCGATTTTGATACCAAATTGGTCCGCCTTTTAACATTTTTGGCTTCAACGGTTTTGATTTGTCGTAATTTCTCGACATATTATTTAGGGTTTCTCCGGATGGGTCATTATGTTCCACCATATTGCGTAATGTTGTATTATGTTACACCTGTTTCGGGATGTTGAACTATGTTGTGGGATGTGTCACCATTTTTTGCTTGATGTTTTATCATGTTGCTTGATGTTGCACCTTGTTGAGGGGGATTTTTCTTGATATTTCACTGTATTGCGGCTTTTTGCGCGATTTTATAACATGTTGCGTGATGTTGTTTCGCGCCATATTTAATATTAAAAAATCCAACTATTTTGATAACAAATTTTGAGAACAGATATATTCTAGTATCAGGAAACGAGGTGCTCTGATATTACAACTAATGTCATTTATCCATCGAAGCAGATGGAATTCAGATTAATGATGAATAAGGGAAACTAATTTAAATTTTGGATAAGCCCTTGGAAAATTGTCAATTTAAATGAAACTTTACCGATCTGATCTCAACCTATTGGAATACAATTCTCTTTGTATGTTAAACATGGTTAAGGAATCCAAAATGAGTTCGGGTTGTAATTTAAAAAACTTAACTAATTTTATAGAACGATAGCTTTTCCCAAACGAATAGTATGGAACTCGGTTGGTCAAAGCCACAGTTCGTTTCGGTACACTGCCAAAGTCCAAAATGGTCGCTATAGGGGCGGAGTCTGTTTGTCTGCCTGTGTTCTCTCTACAGCCCAGACGGATTTACAGATTTGGATGAAACTTTTTTCAAATCTTTATCATCGATTGGGAGGACTCAGAGGAATTTGACGGAAATCACACATGAAATGGAGTCTTCCATAGCAGCTTTTTCGATTTTAGCCAATTTTTCGCAAATATTTTGAAATGTATAGCATCTGCGAAAAAAAAATTGAGAACCAAAGAACTATAAATTAAAAATTGATTGACTATTTAAGCGAAAATGGGATATTTTGACAAAAAAAATATAGAAAAAAACTGTCTTTCATGAAGCAACTAATATTAGTTTCGGCTTTGTTATGTTATCTAATTTTATCATGGCATTACAATTAAATATCAGGGACTATAATATAAAACCAGGATTCAAAATTATCGACCACTCAAGATATGGATATATATGGCGAATATATTGGTAATTGCATTACCAGCAAATAAATAATTGACACATTTGTCTATGGATATACGATTTCAACTGTATTCATATAGATCGCCTGACACAAATTTTATAAAATTAATTTTCAAATGAATTTTCTATTTCCTCTTGTTGTATACGACAGTATTGTCAAACGACATGACAATAGCCAGCCAGTATCATATTAAATAAAAATAAAAATAAAAAATTCCACTGTGGATGTAACACTTTTTTCTCTCTGTCGTCAAATGAAAATGAATATTAAGAAGACTGTAATGAATATTTAATTTCATTATTTTGTTCGGAGTTTTCCCTTACTAAACATTATGCTCCTTTATATATAGATGCTCTACATATATAGTATAACATGAATTAATTTATGTAATTTGCATCATATTTAAAATGATTACACATTTTGATGATAATGCAAATGGAGCTTTACTCATGGTGCCTCTATAATATGGTGCGCGTTTGCTTGCGAATCTCCAGTCTCCACATCTCTGTATATTTTTAATAATCAAATGCAAATTTTTCTTTTGGGTAATAGTAGTAGACAAAAAAAACGTCATTTTTGTATTATAAAAATTGATACCACCTCGTCTACTATATATGCATATTATAAGAATATAGTCGTGAAAAGAGACAATGGCGATGAGATGTTAAAGGGTTTTGTATTTAATGAAACTGTATGGCTTTTATGTGCAAATTAGTTTACGGTATATATATTGTCATCGCTGTGCTTTGCGATATTTTCGTTGTACCTTATAGGTGTATCAAGTATATTAAGAAGTTTTTGGAATAAATTCGATCTATAACGCCAATAAGCGAAAAAAATATTTTATCACATATAAGCATATTTAGTCGCTGTATGGTTTATTATAAATGTGCTTTTACATCGACTTTTCGTATTTTCAGTTTTAGTAATTTAGGATTTTCATTTTATCTTCATAAAACATGCATGGTGGGTGCCACACACGCATATACATTTTTATTAAACTATAATTTATTTTGTTTTGTTTATTTTTCACTGCATATTGAAAAAAGCTTTATTTACGGATGCTGTGCTTTGTATTTTATATTTACACCAATACCGCAATTTGCGCTGTTTCGATTCGCTATGATTCAGTGTGCGTTCATCTTTCAGTCCCGAAACTTCATAATTCGAAATATAGATAGCAGATGATATTCTGGATTTTCATTTTTTCAAAATTTTTAAAATTTTCAAATATGTTTGCGATATTCCTGATTTGTGTTGTTTTGGATATTTATTTTTAGCTTTTTCTCTCACATTATAATTTTACGTAACTCAACTCAAGTTAAGCTGATTTTTCTGTTTGCGTGAATTCAATTTATATAAACTTTGATAAAACTATTAATTCAAAATCAAGTGGGCGCATCCGGCAAGTTCCTTATAATATCGGGAACAAGAAACTAGTGAGCTTCCTGATATCGCATACAGGAAATCAAATCTCAGCGTATCTACTCGCTTTTTTTATTAAAAAATAAGACAGCATTGTTAGTCCATCATCAGGTCCATCCGGATCGCTTGAAAAAATTATGTGTGAATTGATAGATATCAAATCCGATATAAAAATAAATTCCGATGCGTCCATTAACAATTTCAATTTAATCACTGAACATTTTAAATCGGGTTCATTGGCCTTTGAACGCATCGATTTAATTGAAAAATCGATTTATTAGAAAAGATAGCGATGAACCAGTGGTTTTTTTGAAATCAAAAGTGGATCATCTAAAAATTGTTTAATTTCGTTAACTAATATGTAATGTCAAATTTAAATTTAGATAATATTCCACTGTTTTTGAAAAGCAATCGTTTACCATGTTCTTCGTATCATAATAAATTTTCCAATAATTCACTATTTGACAGTTCTAATTGATTTTTAGATTCTAAGTGTTCTAAGTGTTCTAATTTTGATATTTTTGTAACATACATCGAACAAATTAACCCTCGGTTATTAACGTCTGGGTCAAATTGACCCATTGCAATGAAAATTAAAAAAACAAACATAGAAAACGAATTGCAATTAACTTCATGTTACTTGATATCTAACCTCAATCTTCACTTGCCACACCAAAATAACTTTTAGTGTGGTTTTGCAATTCGAAGGAGGTGGGTAGTTATTTTAGAAAGTGTCTGGGTCATTTTGACCCACGTTAGTAACAGTGTTCAAAAATTTAAGGTAAATTTGGGTCCTTTTGTCCTACGTTAGTAAATAATTAATAAGTATTTATTTAGATAACTTTAGATAATGGATGATTATGAGCGTCAGAAAAATCGGCTACGTGCTATCTTAGCCGAATTAGACTCCAAGGAGGAAGGCCATGTCGATGGTTCAGATGTTAGTGAAACAGAAGACTAAGAGCTATTTATCAATCATGATTTCAAAACAGAGCAAGAACTTGGTCCAAATAACGACGAATATGATGAGCCAGATGGTGATTTAGTGGGTAAAGATGGGTCTATATGGAGAAAATACGCATTTAAATCTACACGGGGAGTTACCGAAAACATTTTCTGTTTGTCATCACACCATACAGATTTTTCGAAATCTGTTAAAATACCCTTAAAAAACAACAAACAAAATATAAGGACGTGAAACATGCTGCAACCACCGATTATACAGAAATTAATGCTTTATTTGGATTGTTTTATCTAACGGGGTTGCATAAATCATCGCATGTGCATGTACGAGATTTGTGGGCTACAGACGGCACAGGTTTGGAAATATTTGCTGCAACCATGAGCTACAGTCGCTTCCAATTTCTTATGCGGTGCATTAGATTTGACAATTTCGAAACTCGCAGGGAACGTCGTTTGGTTGACAAACTCGCCCCAATTCGTGAAATCTTCGAAAAATTCAACGAAAATTTCCAACATAATTATAGTGTGGGTTATTTTATTACAGTAGATGAGAAATTAGAAAGCTTTTGTGGAAGATGCTCATTTAGGGAATATAAACCCAGTAAGCTAGCGAAATGTGAAATAAAAATTTTCTCTTTCGTTGATTCCGTGTCATTTTACACATCTAAGCTGGAGTTTACTGTGGACAGCAACCGCCAGGACGATACAATTTGAGTAATAAGCCTGACCTAATCGTATTATGTTTAACCAGACATTTGCAAAACGTTGGACGTTATGTCGATAATTGGTTTACGAGCTACCCTTTAGCACTAGAGCTGTTTGAAAAAATACTACTTCAGTTGGCACAATGAAACTAAAAATAAACGAGTGTTGCCACCGTCGTTTACCATTACAAAAAATCATGCGATTAAATTTACAATTTTTGGTGCCAAAAAAACAAATGTGTGATCTTACTAACTACGATGCTCAGAACTAGCGCAATATCAGAAGGGCCAAAATCTTTACCGGCAATAATCGAATTTTAGAATTTTACAATAGCACGAAGAGCGGTGTTGATACTACCAACCAGCTTTGCGATACATACAATGTTGCAAGAACTTCAAACCGATGGCAAATGGTTGTTTTCGTCAGCTTTAGCTCTTATGCAACCACATATAGATAGACAGAGTAAAATCCAACAATTGAGTACAAACCTCAAATTTACTTGTAACAAATTTGCGCAAAATCCATCGTTCGAGCATTCGCCAAAAAAACCCAAATTGAATAAGCGCGTTATATGCTAACTCTATCAACCGACTCAAGATCGTAAGACAAACGTACGGTTAAAGTTAGCCGATTCGCTTCAGCCGAAAAATGTCGATAATGCAGAATCGGCTGTATAACTAAAATGCATCAGCCGAAAAATGTCGATAATGCAGAATCGGCTGTATAACTAAAATGCATCCGCCGAAAAATGACGATAATGCAGAATCGGCTGTAATAACTAAAAAGCATCAGCCGAAAAAATGTCAATAATGCAGAATCGGCTGTAATAACTAAAATGCATCAGCCGAAAAATGACGATAATGCAGATACGGTTGTAATAACAAAAATATCAGCTCAGGTCGATAATGCAGAACCAAAAACATTTTGTATTATCCGCTAGTAAACGTTGGTAATGCAGATTCGCAATTTTGGTGTTAAACAGTAATTACTTTTTAAATCAAAAATGTTTATTTCGGTTCATACTGTTAAAGTTAGCCGAAAGTTTCCAGCCGAAAGATGGTAATGCAGATAGTGTATTTGTTATTCCAGCCGAAAGATGGTAATGCAGATACTGCATTAGCCCATGACCATAGGTAAATTCTGAGTATATGGTTGGGGTGGATCTGATGGGGTATTAGGGGTGAAATTTTGATTTTCTCCTTTTCTCAACGATAAAATCGTTTGTCATTTGAGATTTTGGCATATATACACCAATCTCACTATGCCGATTCGATAGCCCATGACCATAGTTAAATTCTGAGTATATGGTTGGGGTGGGTCTGAGGGGGTTATAGGGGTGAAATTTTGATTTTCCTCATTTTTCGTCGATATAATCGTTCGACATTCGAGATTTTGGCATATAGACACCAATCTCCCTATAACCCTATAACCCCCTCAGACCCACTCCAACCATATACTCAGAATCTACCTATGGTCATGGGCTATCGAATTGGCATAGTGAGATTGGTGTCTATATGCTAAAATCTCGAAGTGGAAGCCGATTGATTGGTATCTGCACTCTTTGTGAAAATCTTCATTAGGTAATTCAGAAGTTTAGAAGTTTAGAGAGAGAGAGAGAGAGAGAGAGAGAGAGAGAGAATTAATGGAAAGAAAATACTTTATACACAAAAAATTGTTATTTAATATTTTTTTGCTCATAATTCCAGCTTTTCAACGATTTCAACCTTTTGAAATTCTGATTGATAGATCGCAAAGGAAAGCTTTAAGAAAGCCTTTATATTTTTTTAATGAAATCTTTCACATTTTGTGATAAATATTTTTATTTTCTAAAGACAGAAATAAAATATTAAATATAATTTATTTTTTATGTATAATTATACTCAGCGTTTAATTAAAAAAAAATGGTGGAATATATTAACCGTTGCAGAACAATGGGCTTTTTAAAGATGGGTCAATTAGACCCATCGTTAGTTACGTTGTAAGTTAAATTAACGTTAGTAACGGAGGGTTAATAACAAACCTGTCTTATGTTTTTGACTTAGATTTGGACTGACACAGTGAATGTGTTAAGAACTATATATTATGGTGGGGAGAGGGTGATCCCACTGGATTTATTTCCCCCCGGGATTGCCCCGGAATTCTCCAGGGAAACCCAGAGGGAATCTCTTTGGAAATCCCGGGGAGGGGGTGTAATTCCAAACATAAATTCCAAATGTTACTTTTCGAATTTTTTTTAGGAACTAACCTAACTATTAACAATAAAGATCAGAAGCTCACCTTTATTATTAGTAACAGACAAAAGGTTCTGAATGTTACTCTGGTCTCTGAATTTATTTCACCGAGGATCAGGGAATTGAGGGTGGCGAAAAAGTATTCCTTCTCCGACCATCATTATATAACGTTTAAGCTTAACCTCCAAATTATAAATCAATACATGTTCAGAAATCCCAGGAGACAGTATGGCGTTTATATAGATAGGTATTAGAGGGCATCATTTCATCTATGCCTTTCAGGACTCCCCGTCACGGGTAGTGAACTTGAGTTGAGGGAGTGAAAAAAAGCTTGCGGGTCTGCTTCAATAGAGCGAAAAGATCTAGAGAAATTAAAGACTGGGACTTCTATTATTTATTTATTCATTACCAACTTTATACTTATATACAATCTGGTTACAATTTCAATAATATGTACATTAATATATACTAAGAATTTAATTACAAAAAAAAAAAGTGAAATTAACAAACATGGAAAATAACCAATAAAACTCACTTGGGAAACTCACTTCCCTGGAAATGAAGAAAGAAGCAAGCCATAGGGAAGCAGTTGCTTTCGCAAATCGCCAAATGATCACCAGATCAAGTGGCAGTTTAGCGTAACAAGTATGGTCTGAGCTGAACTTAAATCGCTCCAAGATCTTAATGACACTGAGGAAGCATGATTTAGGTAGAATTATAAGGATAATTAGCGGACACTGCCTTTTCGTAGATCACGCTAGAAGGCTTGGTCAGGATACAAATGACTTCTGTAGAAGCTGCAGGGACGAGGAGGAGGAGGCTCTTGCCCACTTCCTTTGCTCGGGTCCTGCGCTAGCTGGCAGAAGACATGACCACTTCTGCAAATACACTATTATGGAGAGCCTCTCGGATCTCGAAAGCTGTAATGTGCGAGAACTTTTACGCCATATTAATGGATACAAATGGGTTTAAGGGAGTTTATGATGGCTACTTTAAAAAATGCTGAATTTCTAGTAAAGGGGAATATCCATCATGTTTGCAGTTAAGGTACATTCGTTTGTAAGAGATGCCATGTGGCATTTTGAAATATGTACGTTTTTTGTATTTTAAATGTTTTATTCTTTGACTGATTTCTAATTTAATTTTTGTTTGGTCACTTTGTTTTAATTGATATTATGCTTTAATGTACAACTTAACTTCTTTTTCAAATATAATTAAAACTGTAATTTTTTACACCCAGCAAATTCATATAAAATTTTACAATTTTCATTTTTATTGAAAGTTAATCCGAGACTGATTAAATTTTCATTAAGTATTGTCTTATTTATTTTTATTTTTAAACTATTGGTTTTTATTTTAAAATTCTGTATGTTATGTATTATACAAAATAAAATTAACCAATAAAAAAAAATAATAATAAAGATGTACGTGCTGGATCTTAAACGAATGGGGCCGCGAACTCGAAAGATCCTCCGTGTTCGTGGGGGGACTTCCCAATCTATATACGTTATATGCTGCGAAATTCAACCACGGAATCGGTTTTTTTTTTGTTTTTGGCACAGATGATTTTTTTTTCTAATTAAGACCGCAGCATAAAAAGCTGATTAAATTTTACAAATGATCGTAACGTTTTCGATTTTAAAATGTAAGGCAAGTACGTATATGTTACTTCTGCATATTTCGCTGTCGGTGCTTTCAAAGATCAATATTTCGACGGTTTAAAAAAAATATTCACAAATAAAAGTGTCAACTACTGTTAAAACTTGGTCATTTACAAAGCTTGGTCTTTTATAATCTTAATTTTACAAAGATTAAAGTTGATTTTTTGCAATGCACAATAGCAAAATGTAATTTTCTGTATGACTCTTTCGAAGAAATAAAAATTCATTCATAAATGGAATCTTCTTTTGGTTCACGGTCAATGAGGCTTTCCTTGTAATTTTTTTACAAATTATTCGACTGCAGTTCAAATATTATCGCTGTTGAAGTAAAGGTTTGGTAAAGGCTATCGTTTCCCTATAGTAGACAAAAGAAGGAAAAAGAAAAATATCAGAAATTTTTACTATTCTTTTCTCTTTTGTTTCTACGTTTGCTATAGGAAAACGATAGCCGGCGAAAATGAACGTCGAATTCAGTAGTTAGGCCCCCGGTTTGTTTTCCCCGCTTAAATAAATTTATCGTTATAATATTTTGTTAATAACATTCAATTAAAGATTTTTGTGAGTTAAACGTTAATTGGAGACCTTTAATAAATTTGAATATCTGCTTCGTCGATGCACCGACATCGAAATATGCAGAAGTAACATTATACAGTTACATTAAAAATGAAAATATAATTGAAATAATAATAATACAGTTAAAGTTTTTGATGTAATTTTATTTTATATGTAAAACTTTGTTTGTAAAACATTCAAACACCGACTTGATCAAGATTTAAGTGCTCGTTTCAACATTGCACGAAGAATCTTCTTGATGTCTCGCTTTATCAATCTTTTTGGTTGCGGAATATTGTGACTTTAAATAGCCCCACAAAAAATAATCACAGGGTGCCAAGTCGGGTATTGAGGGGTCCATAAATTAGGATGGATACATGCACGTATTTTTTTCCATTTTAGTCTACTATGGGAAATCGATATTCGAAAATGAACGTCGAATTCAATAGTTAGGCCGCAAGACTGCTTAGAATTTTTTCCCCCTATAGCGCGATAAAACTGGATTTAATTATACTCCTTCCAGTATCGAGATTGGCATACAATTTGCTAATATTGTTGTTACCAAACTTTGATTTCAAAGCGAATATTTGAGCATAGGAGATGATGGAAACATGATTGAACTGCGGTGGATTAATTTCCAAGAAATTTAGACGGAAAGCCTTATGATTGTGAACCAGAAGACGATTCCAGTTACAAATGCAAATTTTAACGCAGGCTATGCTCCAACAGAAGTTGATACTTTTATTAAAGGTTTTTTTTTAAATCGCGGTAACCCGTATCTTTAAAGAACCGACATTTCTTGAGCATTTTTTTTAACGGAAGCCATTTACTGAACATTTGTGTAAAAGTCATTAAAAAGTTCATAAATATTATTGAGCGGAGTTTCCCAACTTTATGTCTCTGAAAGGATGGACCATGTTTGATCATTTGTAAAATTGAACCGGCTTTTTCATACTGTTCTTAATTAGAAAAAATTAAATATGGTCTATCTTAAAAGGTGAATTTACCAAAACAAAAAAGAAATTAACACCAACAAAAACTGATTACCGGGGGCTATGGTTTAGTCTGTAAGAATCCAACACTCTGATATGTTTGTGAATGGTTCATATATGAGGCCTATCGAAAGTTCCCCCTTACGCCAAAAAAAGAGAAAAGCACAGTCAATGGTTAAATTTCGCAGCCTATACTTTATGGTATAGGCTGAGAGGTCCACTCATTGACACGGTTGATCTTTCATAATTCGCTGCACCATTAGATTCCTGTTCCCGTCATTATAAGGAACTTGCCGTATGCACCCTCATGGCGTTTTCGATATTCTTATCCGCAGATTTCAATATAGCATTAAACAAAATCATATTTAGATAAATATTTAAAGCTGCGATTTGAAATCGTCGCGTTTGTGTATCGAATCCATTTAGCATCGTGTCACGTAAATTTTTCACCATCAGTATTTTTTTTCGCAACATAACCATAGATTTAGCAAGATGCTTGAAATTACAAATTTGTTGCTGATTAATTTCCTGAACTATGAATCGACTTGCATACTGAACGAACCAACTGATACCAATTGCATGGCACTCCACGTGAGTGTGACCAGATGCGAGAAATTTGTGGCCAATACATTTCAAAGCATTCTTGATTATTTTTCATGTATAGGCGTGGAACATTGTGGCAACATAAGCAGTATTATTATGCCCCTTACAACAGTCACTGTAGACAATTATTTGCTCTGTTGACGTAGGAAGCTTACTTAAATGAGCTAGCAGGCAGCTCGCAATTTTATTCAAACCTCTTTGACCTAGAACTCCATTCAACATATAACAATTAGATGCACTAGTAGTGCAATCATGTATTGTAAAATTATAAGTCCAAAGTAAACGTTTATAGAACGATTCTGAGGTTATAACATTCGAAGTGGGAAGGCATTGCCACTTGATCTAAAGCACAAGTCTTTATTAATGGAATGCTCTTTGCCAGTTCCCTATATCTTTTTCCTTAGAGTTATAAGTGTCATTTGCAAGTTGGCGATGTTTGCCTTGCTCATCAATAGTGTGCCTTTTTTGTCCATCAGCGTCCGTAACATTCATTGCAAAAATATCACATTTGTGACATGAGTTGGCCTTGGAAATTTCAAATTTAATGCCCACGGAATGAATTGATGTGGTTTTTGATTTCATTCACTTTACCTTCGGATGATAGGTTTGGTAATGGTCTGGATCCACGTTTATCGGATGCAAACATACAAATTTTGAAATTTTTCGCATCAAATTCGATAAAATAGAAGCACGAAAAGTTTCTAGCTTTGTTTGACTGCTTTTGTAATGTCTGCTTTTTTCTTTCGGATTTCAATTAAACCGAATAAAATTGCACATCTCAAATTATACGACGTTGAATCAAAATATTGCTGAAAAGTTTGTTGTTGCTGTAGAAATGTGATATTTGTGTCACATTGTTTTTGAACTTTTTATAGTAGTTTATACTCTCGAGCAGCTACTGCTTTTCCATTTGTTGAAACAAGTGGCTCACCTGTGTTCGGTTTATCTGAAATTCTTGTTCTTCTCCGACTTATGCAGTTTTGGATTTTGCCACTAAATTTTGCGTTTTTTCTGATTCGATTTGCGTTAATTTAAAGAATAAACCATGTTACGTTTTCTTCACTCGAATTTCGTTTTTCCGTAAAACTTGGCAGTGCAAAGGAACATAAAGATAAATCGGTAATTCCCCTTTACATTATTCATAGGTACATACAACGTCAACTGTGTGAATTATTTGTGAACGATATGCTGAAAAAAGGACAGATTTGCAAATCCAACATCAAGCACTGGTTCTAGAACATTGACTCGAATCAGAAACCCTTTAATAATGGAAATGGAATGTTTACTTATCAATTGGACTAAAATTTAAACTCAACGAAAAATACTTTTAAGCCAAAATAGGCAAAAGCTAAACGTATATATAATGATTTGGCTAGAAAATTAACGAGCAATGAAAACGATTCTACTAGTGCTGAATATAAATTTAAAAAGCTCGAGGCTAGTCGGGTATGGTTTCAAAGGTTCAAAACTTAAAAGAAGAATCTGTTATAGCGCAGATTTTGTTGGTGCTGATCACTACTAAAGACGAGCTAAAAGTTTTAATGTCGGACGGAGGTTGCATCTCCAAGCAGCTGTTCAACTTTGATGACCCGTTTGTTCTGGAAGTAACTACCAGCTAAAACTTTCATTTCAAGGACTGAAACATCGGCTCAAAGCTATAAAATTTCTAAAGAACGGGTTGCCCTACTACTTCGGGGTAACACATTTCTGGGTTATAAAATCAAGAGTCTGGTAATTCATCATTCGGAAAATCTAAGACGGCGACTTTATTTGACGATTTGGCTAAAATTTGCAGCATTTCAGGGATAGAAAAGTATTGCAAGTAGCAACACATAAATTTTAAAACATTAGTACTAGTTTAAACCATTAGTACTGCTCTAGGGCATCTGCCTTACATCAATGAGATATCAGGCAAAGTGAAATTCGTATTCATGCAACCACATACAACCTTCTAGTATGAACGTTCAAACAACTTCTAGATTTAGAAAGAAGTTTTGGAAAAACTCCAATATTCCGAAAACTGTGGAAAATATAACTTCTTTTTCAGGTGAAGTAAAGCCTTTCAGTATGAATGGCGTTTGGGAAATATTATAACCATGGGTGTCGGAATAAAGGTACACCAGAAATAAAGACTAATGCAAGTTACGATGTTTTTCAAAATGTAGCTTATCTGCCGTCCGCTGCAAATTTCAAATGCATGCACATGATGAAGAAGAAGATAATTTGTGTTGTTTCATTTTGCGTCGATTTTTTCGGAACCAAACACCGACGCAAACTGAGGTATTGGTGTATTAATAAAATCAAAACTCTTTTGTACCCGTGTATGTTCGAGTAGATATTGGCAATACCGGAATTTTTAAAACAAATGGAATTGTTTGATGTATTTTCTATGATACAGCGGCATTCACCAGACTTAGTGTAGGTTAAAAGCTTTTACGCTAAAAATATGTGTAGGGCGTATTAATAGGAAAAATAATATTTTGTTATTTACATTTTTTCATGAAAAGCTCTAGGTTTTTAATTTAATTAATTCTACGAAAATAATACGATGGATTATTTATTGCTATGTTGTGTTGCTTTATCAATTAGATTTTTATAAAATTCCGGATCTTATAGAATCCTGAGAACTCAGTTACCCTTGAAGATACGTATGGATACACATATAAATAAATAAACACATTTAACATTTATTTAAATCACAACACCATGACAAACAAATTTAAATGTTACACCAAAATTTAACATTTTATGCTAGAGAGCTTTATAATGTTATTTGGTATACATACATTGTATTTGTATAATAATTTTCAATGAGCTTTTTTATCAGCGAAATGAAATTGTGTAAAATCAAAATAAATGTTACTGGAGCTCGCTACATACTGTATTATTTGAATAATTTAGATAAAAAAATTTTGCACCCCGAAATTATGCTTGAATGCTGAAAATTTCATATTCTAGCTGAATACGTTTTGTCTTTCCAGGATGAACAAAAAAAAATAAATTGTTATAATTAAATAGTTTTTATATTTCATATTGCACAAAAAATTTCTAGTAGAATAATTTTTGATGATTTCTTCACTTGAAAAGTTAGACAAGTTTAATTTTTTTTTATTTATTTTCGTAAGATACGAACTGGTAAAAGCAACAAAGCTTCTATATGTTTATATAATAATTCGTACTGCTTTATTTGTTGATTTTGTAAAAGCTGCTTGCTGTACACAGTTACCATAACAGTATACTGTTAGAAATGATAATAGAACGTAAAATAAATTTATTCTCGCTCTTCTTATATTGAACCAACACAAAATGCAATCTTCCGCTTCGTGTACACTGCTGCTTCAGATTCTCGAGCGCTGGATACAGAAAAATTGAATTTTTATGTTTGTTTTCTAAAATATACGTAAAATTGAAGAAAAGGCACAAATTAAATGTTGAATGTTTTCTATTCATATATATATTCCTGTATGTATTTGGTTCGTTGAAAAAATTGCAAGTGGATGCGCTTCAATTGGTAGAAGTATACGAATAATAAGAAATACAAAGAAAACAATAAGGATTTCGTATATTCATGTCTCATTTATTAATGAAAAATGTTTAAAGAAAATATTATGAGACCAGCTGTTCGGAAATCTAAATTATTCTAGGACATTGCTGGTAACAATACTTTTTTCGTATAAATGATCCAGTAGAAAAGGCTACAGAAATATAGCAAAGAAACTAACTGTCAAAAATAAATATTCCTTATTCAGCATTAGTCTATATAGTGTACAATTTAAGAAAATTCAGAACGAAGAAATTCAGACGAATTGACTATTCGGAATGAAACTTCATATTTATACATTTTACATAATTTCCTAGAGAATTTCCTAAAGAATTTTAGCAGAAATTCACCAGTACGAAGTACTGGTGAAACCAACTTTCCAATAAAGTGCAATTCACCCAAACTTTTGTATTGAAACGCCAATGAACTACGAGTGGCTAATATAGAGTGAAATTAACATTCGATCCCCCGATTCGTCTTAAATCCACTGACAAATCACTCATTTTTGAATAGTTAAGTTCTTTGGGGCATTTTCTTCGAAAACGGACTGGTTTCATGAAATACTTGATCAAGCTCGTAAGAATTTTCTTGAATATTTTTGGCTGATTTTTTCTCATCGGACGCAGTTTAATCTTTAGTTGAAGGTTATTAAGTTATGTCATATTTTTCAAAACAACCAGTACTGGAGGAATATTCCAATGTCTTGGTAGTAGATGTCCTTTGTTTCATTTGGTTGAAAAGTTGAAGCAATTTGTATTTAGTAGAATTACTTCTACTGGCATTCTCTTTTTACCGTTATTCTCTTTACAAATATTTAAAGCTTTTTCAACGACTTCCATAATATGGAAAAAATGAATAAATATTTTATTTTCTATTCTAATGGAAGCTGCCACTTCGAGTGGTCGACTGCGGCCCATCAATTTTTTGGAAAAAACTTAAGTATGAAGTTTCATCCTGAACAATCAATCCGTCTCGGGTGCACGGAGGCCGAATTTTTGTTGAAAAACATTTTGTTGTTTAATTCCCTCTTAAATCTTGGAAAATTGATCTGGGGTCAATTCTTGTCGCATGAAAACAAAAATGAAAAGTATTTTGAGTGAGAATCATAGTATTACGATTCATGTTCACTGAGAAACTCAAAAATATGAAAAGTTTTTTAAAAAATTAATTTTACATAAAATATTAGCGGACTATGTTTGATTGAATTGGGCGCCTTCCATTCAATCGGTTGGAGTCCCAAATCGTTGGCGGAACAAACTCATCCACCTTTTCGCTCTCAATTTCATCAGATGGAAACTCTCAATGGAACTCTCACTCTTATTAAAATGTTGTGTAGCACTGCACACGATTAATAATTTTCCCTGCCTTTTTCGGCGAGTAGTACAATACCCTCTCCTTAGACAGGCACTGCAATCCACTTTTCCATATTGAATCCATTGTCCGCCTCCGAAACTGGCGTAAGTATTGGCGTCATCAACCACGGCTGCAATGGGTATCCACTATCTCCTAGCAACCACGTACTTCTCTCTCCATTCTCGTATCTTGATTGCGGTTATTGTTGCAAATTTGAACGACATCAAATAAAGGCATCATGGGCGGTTCCACCGAATCACGCATTTAAATTTAAAATTAAATAGTCGCTGTGGCAGACTATTTGAACATTTTTTGAATGCCCCTCTTTTTTCGGCAGTAATATACGTGCTCGATGTCACGAATTGGGATACAAATCCGTATATGGGCATCGTCAATAAGCCCGATAACCCAAGAAAAATTATATTTCTCGAAAAATTTTTGTTTGTTCCGATTAATTTTGGCACCCTCTGGGAATTTCTCATGTAAATGTGCCACTCGATTAAGTGCTTCTGCCACCTCATTGATAATGCGTCAAACAGAAGTTTGCGGCATCATTGACATCGAATCTTGTCCAACGATACGTTGGAAACTTCCAGTCGCAAAAAATCTAAGCACAGATAGCACGATAGTTCTTGAAAAATGACGACCGTTTAATGATTAAATCTGTGCATGTATTTTTTTGAAACCGAGATAAATTGAAAAATTCTGTATCCGACAGCATCTCAAACGGGTTTTGGGTATCTCGCAAGCATCGTCGCAATTAGTATTATTTATTTATGGGAAAGTAGTATTTGACAATCTCGTCTGCGCCTCTGGATGATTGTCTGAATCGCGATTCTTGGCAGGACATCCAGAGAGTCAGAATGGTGAGTTCATTATAAGTGTTGTCCATTCGGGGACGACCGTAAAATCTTCAGGATCTCCCCGTGGCACTTCGGCAGTCTTAAACTGTCGATCTGGTATCTCCAGGTGAAGAGAAGCTGTGTCTGTTGGGGAGACGTCCCTATCCTCTTGATGGTCGATGGGTCATTTAGGGGTTTCTTGGGGATGGTCACACCCAGTTATTGAATATCTTTGTTTCGTTGTTCCTTAAATTTTGGCCGAATAATTTTTGGCGTGATTTAATTTCAGATGTTAATTTTAATTTATTTTTTGTTCTGTTCCACGATGTAGACCAGGAGTATGCAAGCCTTAACGTCCCCACGACACAAAACCCTGCGATCTAGTTGGCAAAATCACCGTGAGGGAGGACTTTCTGTCTATTCCTGATGGATGTGCTTAAAGATATCGGGCTTTAGAGCTTCTACGAATAGATGCACGAGAGCAGTTACCACTTTAGTAATGACACCCGAATAAAACAAAAACAAGTGTTCACTTAAAATTATTTATATTTCCAAAAACTTACAATGATGCAAAAAAAGCACTGACTTCAGCGTGCATCAATGTAAGTGAATTCCCGAAAAACTTTTTCAAGGAATACGAAGAAAAGCATCCCAAGGAACACCGATAACCAACCAATTCTGCAAAATACACTCTTGAGCTAGGTAATTGCGGAAAAAGATATAAGCATTTGAAATAATCCGACCTCAGATATTATCCAGATGTAACATACATTTCTTTCATGCTCAACGTGCTATTTTCTTCAGATCAGATTAATTCTCTCATCGAAAAGATATACTGCTAGGTTCGCATATCAGAAGACCATAACACATTTCAACTAGTAATATGCCGAGAGGAACCTAACAAATCGTTCAGGATATGTGAACTACAAACGGTTACGTAGAGTATACAGCGAGTGCCAGCTATCTAGCCAATAATCGAGGAAGCAAACAAGTACCACAAACGGTTTCCATAAGCACTCAATCGCATTACGAGTGATACGTTCTAATGATGATCAAATAAAATATTGGAAATAGACGATCAAGTAATTCAGTAAATGTATATGCAATTTGAACCAAATATTTCCGGAATGTGCTGTTTGAGATGACATAAAACTATAAATTAAACATTCACAGAAATTAAAAGAAGACTTGATAACTTCAGAAACTTTGATAAAATCATAAAATAAATAATTTTACTTTAAAATTTCATTTTATTTAAAACTTTTGAGTAATCCATTTTCTAAATTTCACGATTTTTTAATTAATTTTCTTTTAGTTGCTAAATTTTACAACCTACCGATCAAACGGCACAGTGGTTAAAGCTTTGGCGTTTGGATCTGGAGGTACCGGGTTTGAATCCCGATAGGCGCAGGATGCAAAAGGGAATTTTCATCAACAGATTTCGATCTGTGATGAAATGGAACACAACTATGACCCCCTGTCGGAGTGCAATACCCATGGGCCAACCCACCTTCGATGCCGGTATAAGCTGGCATGGAACTTTAAAATACGTCGTCGATTTGGCAAGCAAAGTAAAGTAAGACGTGAAAAACGAACCACGAAAGAGGTGGGAGTGCTTCGGCCCGAGAACAGATTGCATAGATTAAAACATAAAAAAAAAAAAAAAATTTAAAACCCGCCTCCGCCACAAAGTAGGGATACAGAGTAAATAATTTACACATTATTATGCTGTTATCTATACATGTAGGTGTAGACATAAATTGCCGTCACTTGCAAAGAAATGAAAGAAGTTTGAGCCCAGAATAAAGAGAGCTTTTGTTTGACCCACAAAGCTGGTTAGCTCCAGCAACCATAAATAACCATACAAATCTGTGGCAATTCAACATCACTTAACAGAAATTCAGTGAAGATTCAGAATATATACCACCAAACTAAGATTTAGCAGATTAGTGATTTTACTAAAAAAAATGTATGATATTGATTGATTTTTAATTCGCAATTTAAGATAAGTTGTTTTTCAAAATAATAAAATCCCTCTCTCTCTCTCTCTCTGGCACTATATCCCATCAAGGAATTTGGCCGCCTCAAATGAGGTTTCATAATCATATTTTAATTTCGGATATTGAGTGATTAATTCATTGATCCTAAACCAGCCGTAAAATGTTTTCCTTGTCACCACCGGTAATCGAACCCAGGGCCTCCGGTCACTGGAGCAAGATAGCATTGAATCGAATCGAATAAAATTGAACCAATTTCGCGAATGGTGTATTTTCATATTCGTTTTCTTCTTCTTTTTTTCAATTAAGGCGTGATCAGAGTCACACTCCATATGAGGGTGACCCGGAACCTAAAATTTGTGATGAATATCTTTTAGATGAGAATTATGCATCAAGATAGAAAACATCGTGACCAATATAGAATTTTTATTTTGCCCTGGGCATGAGTTACTATAATAGATAACCGATTTTATTGTCTCTGGTATACTCTGCAAACGTTGAAACAAGCAGGATGCGATATCGTTCCCTCATCTTCCTCCAACGCCTTCATGCCATATGGAGCAAAAAGCATCATTGGTAATGCAGTTATGTACTCTGTTAAGTTACACGTCTACAGTGGACGTTTGTAGAACGAAACAGAGGACTTAAGATAAGGAATTGGAAGGCACTGCCAATGTGATGACGTTTGACGACTCCATCTGTTTCGATTTGCAAAAAAAGCTTTTTTAATAAATAAAATTTACAATTGATTATACAACACAAACCCTTAAATATTTCTGAATAATTTGATAAAAAAAACTTGTGCTGAATTACTGGAACAATAGAGCTTGTATATTGTAGCAAATGTAAGATCTGCTTCCATATACATTTGAGATGTATGAGCCTGTGGCTTTCATATGCCGGAAATGGAAAAAATATGTTTCTTGACTTCCTCTACTTTTTCACCATTCAGTTTCTTTGGTGGAAAAGATTTTCCTCTACGATCACCAAGGTATGTACCAAAATCACCGATTTCTGATTTTTCTTCGCAACCAACTTTACAAGTTGTATTTTTTACAGAGTTGAGTGTGTAGTCCATTATTTTCCATATGATATACGTAACTATATTGACATTTTTTGAAATAGGAGTCATGGAAACTTTTGTTGTTAGGATTTATTTGTATAAGGCCAGATAAATAACAAATCCGACCATTATAGTCTCTTTAAACAGTTTTATTGGGGCTGTTTAAATATGGTTTACCCGAATTACGGGCTTTCTTTATGTGCTTACGAATTGATAATTTTGAAGAGTGTCACATTCAATGTTTTCTTCAATTTGTTTAGCGGTGTCCTCTAAGTCTAACACTATCAGTTGAATCTGGTCTTTAGTTATGATCGGCGTCTGAATCGTCAAACTCACTAAAGCTAGTTTTCTGCTTATCGTTAGGCAAAACAATATGTTTTAGCATTTCAGGGTGTTCATCATTTTCACATCGAGATACTACTGGTAATGATTTAGAACAAGATGGTATGTTTGCGCTGTCAGTACTTAGAAGTAGTATTATATATTGCAATTATTTTATAGCAGAAAATGTATAGTAAAAATAATAAAAAAAAAAATATTATTAACTTACTTAATGTATTTGGTTACAATTCTAGGATTTTTCATTGTATGAATTTTCTTTTTGTACTTTTGAATAATTTTGGACGTTTTCCTGCGATCGCTTTTGAGCTAACATCATCATTTGTTTCCCGCGACCTATCATATTGTAATAATTTTTAATGACTTTCACACTTCACGACAATTACTTCAATTCGTTAAGGCAAATCTCACATATGAAATATTACTCACAATTATGGAAGAAACACTTATTAAGAAACATAAACTTTACTTAACTTTACTTTTACTTAACTTTAGTAAACACAAAATTATTTTATTTTTTATAGAAAAATCACTTAATTCAGATAACCGCTGTTATGAAATAATTTAACAATTTTTTTTACAATAGAATGTATTTGAAAAATCACTTAATAGCCAATACTCAAATTAGTTTGAACAGGATAGCTAAAAGTAACAGATAGAAATAAAATTTGATAAAATCACTTAACTGATATTAAGTGGTTATGTTGAATTGCTATAGAAATATTCTTCCAAAACTAATGGTCTCACAATTTAGACTGAGACGATGAATTATCAACTATTCTGCTAAATGAATGGTCGCAAATTAGAAGTTATTTGTCAAATATTAAGAATAATGAATTGCAGAGTTACATTGATTAAAAATTCCATAGTAAAATAAAATCGTGTTACATGGATCTTCAAATACTTCTAAGCAGACATATTCGGCAGTTGTGTATTGAAAAGTATCGAATCCAAATGAAGGTCTCATCGTAAAGTTATTATTTTTAATACATATTTTAACATTTTAGGCGGTGAGGTGACAGACAAAATTTGCTGAGCATGGATGATGTCGATGACTCATAAAGGTCTAAAGAAAACTGAGAAACTCATTGCAGGTGGCAAATGATACCAAGAAGGAATTGTTTCTGCTACGTGCAAACAAAATAATTACAGAGATCAGTTTGATAGGACAATAATAGCTAACTAACGAACTAGAGTAATCGAAGGCTACGATTGGCGAAGGTGAACTCACAAAACTGCTCTCCATCGTGGACGGTTTGTTTATTGCAAAAGACACCAAATATGGGAATCCTGCATAATCAATAATAGAAATGATCAACTTGGTGTATGCTCCGGAAATGAAATTCGACAAAAAGCATCGGCAAGGTGAGAGTCGTGTAATGATAAAGGGCGACCGATGGAATATTTACACAAACAACCAGTAATTTTGGAGAGAAATAGCGACATTAAATAGATCAAGTTGGACTCCATTTCGCTAAAATTCGAAAAGGCGAGGTTACAGTGATGAGGATCACCGATGAAACGTTGGCCAAATGTGTAACAATACAAGTGAAATTTTCATTGCCATATTGAACTTGTTTGTTTCATTAAAACGTATTTGAATAATTGACTTTCTAGGTTTGTTTCTTAGATTCAACAATGATGTTGAGCAATATTTTTTACGCATATAGACGGGGTTGTGCTGCACTTTAAAAAACTCAAAACCTAATTTGAGCCAACTTGTGGTAGGCGGTTTTCTTCTTCACTGTAAAATACTCTTCGAGATAACTCGGCCCGTCATAAAAGGGAGACGAACACTAACTAAGTATTTCAAAGGCCTTTTCTATATCAGCCATCTATCGCCACACTCTTGTGTTTGAGAGGGGCAGTCCCATATTGTAACAACTGGTTATAAATATATATTTTAGCATATTGAAAAGTGAAAAGCATGGGTTTTATTAGTTTTAAATTATATGTCCCGACCTCAATACGAAGATGACAGCGTTTGTTGAAAAAGTTGTTGAAACAATATCAACATGTGCAATAAGACAATATTCAAAACGGTCAATGATACATGTGGAATATTATTTATTGTAGCGCAATTTTTTTTTTTGTATATAACATTCTTGAGTTAGTAATTTTTACCTAAGTATGCAAACTCGATTTGTTTATGTAATAAAATAGAATTAAAAACATATTACAACAGACAGTTTAGTTCTCACAGTGAATATCATGAGCTCACTCGTGGTAAACCAAATAATCACTTAAACATACAAAATCCAGGTAGGGGCCAGATGTTTACATGGTCCTTCGAGCCAACAAACAACGGAATTGTAATAAATAAATCCTAGAAGCACTCGATATCATTATCAGTGCATTAAAATGTAAGAGTTGCTGCAAGCACAAGATGATACTGCCGACAGAATTACAACACTAGCCAGAAACTACGGAAGAGACGCAGATACTCGAAAAACGAAACTCTACCTCGAAAAGAAAATCGAAGAGTTAAAAAAAACTCTGTTACGAATTTCTCCACACAGGCGACGCGATAACATCAAGGAATCCGACAATTTTTAATTACAACAAACTAATAGCCGCATTATGCATAGCCGATTAAATGATGGGCGACCAACAACATCGCCAACGACAAGTAAGGATCAACCGCAAAGAAGCCAGGGTACAATTACCCAAGAGCGAGCTACCGGTGTGGAGTTTTCAACATTTATCAAATGTTATTTATCCCACTAGAATTTGTTTTTACAAGAAAAATGGAAACTCGCCAGAGAGAAATTTCAAATCAGCAAAATATTACAGAAATATTGGTGTCGATTCCGTGTGCAAGTTCGATTTTTTTCCGTCCATTCTTCTAAAATTTGCTGACTTAATGTTCAATTCAAATTTTGAACCAGAATATATAATAAGAGTCATTAACACTTAATTCTAGAGATGATAGCACAAATCTGCGTGTACTGGCATTTTGGGGATACTTTCGAGAATTTTTAGTGATATCAGCGTATCACTGCGACCTTTGGGAAATTTTTTTTTTCTTTAGTGTAAATGAAAATACTAAAGAAAAAGTGTAAAGTGGGTCTTGTGGGTGCTTAAGGGCCATCAACACTTAATTCTAGAGATGATAGCACAAATCTTACTGGCATTTCGGGGACACTTTCGGGAATTTTCAGTGATAAGCGGCTTATCATTGCGACCTTTGGGATAATTGTTGTGAATTATGTTTTGAATTATGTGGTGATGGGCCTTAAGCATCCACAAGATTAACTTTACACTTTTTCATTAGTATTTTCATTTACACTAAAGAAAAAAAAATTCTCCAAAGGTGACAGTGATATGCCGCTTATCACTAAAATTTCTCGAAAGTGTCACCGAAATGCTAGTACACGCAGATTTGTGCTATCATCTCTATAATTAAGTGTTAATGACCCTTATTATTCTAATTTCTCTCTGGCGAGTTTCCATTTTTCTTGTAAAAACAAATTCTAGTGGGATAAATAACAAATTCAACCCTGCCATAATTTTTTTATTTAGCTCTATACTTTTTGTTGAACTGTGTATCTACACTTTTGATAAATGTTGAAAACTTCACACCGGTGAGAGAACTACCAACCTTTTATGGCGATTTCAATAACATTTTCACTGAGCTCATTCACAACAACAACAAGCTATCTGACACAATCAAAATGACGTATATGAAGGCAAATCTGCAGAAGGGAGCAGCCCGCAGTTGATCAGTCACCTCTCAACAACCGGTGACAATTACAACAAGGCCTGGGAAATACTGCAACGAAAATACAACAACCCCAGATTATTACCAAATAAGTATTTCAACTCATAACTAACTTTACCAACAATGCACGCTCCATCAGTGGCAGCAATTCGTTATTTGTATGATACTCCAGTTGAAAGATTACACAACATCAACAAGTTACAATTACACTGTTCTTTCAAAGCGCTAGTGATGTTCATTCTACCGCTAGGATCTAAAAAACATCATTAGAGACTTCGAGAGAAACTAAACGAATCAATGAATTAATCAGTCGAAAAACTACAATGACTGACGATAACATCGCTCAAGTTCACCAAATGGTGCTAGATAACTGTCAAATTAAAGTTAGCGACATATAAGGGAATATCGATCCAAAGATCGTATTTGCCACATATTGAATCAAGATTTAGGCAAGGGAAATCTGTCCGCGCGTTGCGTGTCGCATTTGCCCACTTTGGGCCAGAAACTTGTTAGAATGAACATTTCCAGCGCCGGTTAATTTCTGCTGATGATACTTGGATACATCATTACACTGCGGAATTGAAAATACAGTCAAAACAGTGAACTACTATGGCGGAATCGGCTCCAAAAAAGGTAAAGACTTACTTTACAACTTTGGCTGGAAAAGTGATGCCAACTATTTTCTGGGACAGTCGTGAAGTTATCTTTTTACACGTCATTACTTCACAAGCTGAAGGCAGAAATGGCGGAATAACAGCCAGATTTGTCGAAAAACATAATTTTGCTCTACCAAGACAATGGCTCATCTCACATCTCAGCGGTGCTTTAGCAAGAATCCACGAACTAAAGGTTTGAACTTGTAGAACATCCTCTTTATTCAACAAATCTAGCCAGAAGTGACTTCTTTTGTTCGTTCCCAAAGCTAAAAGTTGCGCTCTGAGGACAGTGATTTTCATCGAATGGCGAGGACATCACCATCGTAAACAATTATTTTGCAGAAAAAGACGCCGTGTACTATGTGGCCAAGCATACAGAACTCGGACCAACAATAAAGAGTACAAAAGACACAGTATTGGAATCCGATAAAAGCTTGGCCTTGATCGACGATGATAATGACTTCCTACGATAAACATTTGTGTTAGATTCAATCAGGTCTGCATAATGATGTTCAGGTATTACAAATAATACCCCACATTTCGATATGATTATAAAGTACTTAGCAAATAACTAGAACGCTCGTGTCATTCCCTCTTCCTTAATATATGGACAAGTATAAAGTACCCAATTCTATTGAACTACACAAAGTATATTTGTTCTTTACTTTCGACTTCGCTAGAAAAGTTTAGAATAAAATAATGGATGCCCGTACCCAGAACGTGTGTAAAAGAAATTTAATTTATTTTTAAGGTCGAACCACCTAACCATATAATATTAGATTGAACCCGAAAATAGAAAATCTTGCGGTATTTTGATTCACAAATCTCATTTTATAAAATATTAATATTTCCATTTGTCCCTATAATCTCATGATTATTTTGTGTTTTCCTTTTTTTTCAGGTTTCAGAAATTACGGAAATTAAATAATTAATTTTTAAGAAAAGTATATACAGACACTCACCAGAAAAACAAATCACAACTGGTTTTCTAAAAATCTTAAATAATTTCGTATAAAATAAATTAATTTATTTCAGCAGAACCTTATTTAGTTGTAATCGGTTGCGGTTTTCCCTTTGATTTTTCAAGTAAAATTTATATTGGTCAATATTCTCATTTTCCCGTTTATAACCTTAAATTTTTGTATATATAGTGGTGAACACCACAAAATGGTCCATTTTATGCATGGCACATGAGATTTTCCATAACAAAATAAAAAAACTAGATTTCCGTATAAAATATAAAATAGTTACATACACACAAGGACATACTATATAGATAGGGAGACGTACCTCTATAACTATTTAAAAATTTGGCCACGTTTTAAAATATAAAAATTGTAATCATCATATTTTAATGAAGAGAATTTATTTTATTTTTTAAATTAAAATTTTCTTCAAGCCATTGGAATGATAATAGAAAAAAGGATATTTTCTCATCTAGGTACATTGCACACTATCTATGGTATACGTATACCATTACCATGCAAAATGGCACATGTACTATATATAGATATAAGCCATGCATTATAGTTTTTAATGTTGAAAACCTGTGAACTTAATTATGATTAGGTACACCATTCTAGAGTCTGATTTTATCTTCGCATATAACCTAATTATTATTGTTGGTATGTATAAAGTACGTGCTTAGACAAGCACCAAAAAGCTCAAAAGTTATGTTTGCATAATACTCGTACACCAAAAAAAATTATTCATATAACCCGGTATAATATAATAAATCTTCCGGCTTAATTATCACATTCAGCGACTATTTAAATTTTCAACAAAAATAATTTACAAAACCAACAAAAATCTTAATTACACTGTAAATATATATATATTTAAAATAAGACGAGAAAATAATTAATTACATCCACTGACAAACTAAAACGAAACTACTGTAGCGTCGAATTCTTATTTTACTTCTTTACGGTTAAACTGTGTTTGTTGTATTATCAACAATACAGCGTTATGCAGTAATTAGTTATGAAAATTGGAGGAAAACATTTTATTTCCATTTTCGCGTTCATCAAAATTATAAAACTTAAGTTAAAAACTTATGAATTTTGAGCACAAAAGAAAGTTTTACAAGAAGTTGTGGTTTTCTTAATTTTTTTGTTGTGTTTTTTTTTAGAAATTAAAATGTAATAAAACAATATGAAATAACCTAAAAAAATTGTTTGTGTAGCGTTATGTAATAAAACCACAAAATTTATCTAAAAAATAAAATTAATTAAAATTCTTAATTATCAAAATTTTTAATTATTTTCTTAAATTTGTGATTAAATTTTTATATTGGGAAACGAATTTTGAGGTTTTGTAATGTGAAATATTTTACTGTTGAGAGTATAGTCTGTCACCCTGGGCGTCTGCAATGTTGAATTTTTTAAAACACGTGATTTATTGACCAGTTATTATCCAAATATTGTTTTGCAGAGATATAATTTAGCTTGAAAAACAGGCTTCTGTTTTTTAACATTTTTGAATGTTCCAGGCTTTGTTACTTCTATCTGGCTGTAGCTCTATCTAGACTGGGGTATCATGGAAAATATATGATTTACAATAAAATTATTATTCGTATTAATTTGAAATGGTATATATGGTTATTAACCATATCGCACAGTAATTAATTTTGAGGAAACAAAAAATATTGTTCTCGGCAATTTTGGTTTAACAAAAAATGGTTTGGGGCCGGATATATGAAATGTACATTTCAATGTTAAAAAAGTGCCGATTATTGAAAATTAAAGATATTCGATTTTTAACACCCTGCTAGGAGCTACAAATACATAGCAATACAATGTGTTCCTCCGCGTAATGAGTTCGAAACCAAACCATCGTGATAAGGCAAATGGCCAAGTTCATCGTATCTATAATATCACTTTCAGTTCTCTACTGCACCCACTCCAACTAGCAGCCAAGCACCCAAAAATCCAGAAAGTGGCAGTAGTAATTATCAACGTCCATTTTCTAATTTTTTCAATAAATACTTTGTACTGTGATATGAAAGGATCCAGTGAGTCCACTCCGCCCATCTCACTATTGTATACTGAACTATTTCTGATCGGGAAATTTGCTGATATATTTCTAAAGAATTTTGTTCCACCTCTTCACGAAATATCAACGTTGCCAGTTCCGACAAAATTGGACCCTACGTAAATAGTTTTATTATCCTGCAACTTTACGAGGACAACTTTCCCATCCGTGCTAGCTACCTGATCATAAGAATGACGTCCTTGTTTGCTCATAAATGGTAGGGCACAAAATCTATTACTTATTTAACTTCCAATAGCATTGAATATCTTATTCGTAAAATATTCGAACAGCTGATAATCCTCTCACTGGATACTACTTGGTAAAGGAAAAAGTTGTATAAAGTTCGACAGGTAGGTGCTTGCCTTAGGATTATTCTAAGTTGCTTACCATTTGTAAATTATTTCTCTTAGTCACTTTAAATTGTGTATCCTACTGTTGTGCATATAAATTAGTAGGGAACGAAAATGATTCAAGCAGCTCATCCGTCAAATATAGACTGAAGCATTTGGAGGATTCACTTGACAGCATGTATGATTTCTTCCGCATCGGCTTCAACTTGATCGAAAATCTCAATTATGTATAACCATAGACAAAGGACAATAAGACTTAAAAACCAATGGAAAATTTATGTTTAAATCAAATTCTCGATGTCGTTACAAATGGAAAAATATTTCTAGCGGCTGTTAGTAGAAATATTAGTTAATACTCAAACCCTATTTTGGTCTACATTATGAGCGCAATACATATTTCTCGCTCAATATATTTTTTCAATACGCGCGCGACAAATAAAAAATTTTATATTTGTGTATACAGTAAAAAATAAACAAATGGAAAAATAACAAATTCAACTTATTTTTTATTTTCGTTTGAAAGTATCCTTTCTCTTTTATTTTAATAAAACAGAATGAAATGAAACTAAAACGCACGTAGTATGCATATACATACTCGTATATACATATGTACTATTTAAAATAATGTTTGTGCACGATCGATAATTTCTTGTTTAGATATATAGAATTTAAACACGTGGTGACCATGAAAAGGAAGAGGATCTATTTTAGATGTAAGTATGTAGCTACGATGATTGTTTTGGTGTGCTGCATGAAATATAATTTAAAAAACAGATATTTTGAGGAGATGATAAGAAACATCAAAAATTTATGAACGAAAGGGAAAAATATTATAATTAAATGGTTTTTTAATGATCACAGAAAGCAATTACATATACTCGTACATATGTATTACATATTTGTGTTTGGTTACATTATGTATATTTTATATGCCTATCTATACTGGTTTGTCCAAATTAAATACATTCATGATTTAATTTTCCCTAAGTGTACTATTAAGGATGATGCATGATTTAAATTCAATAATTTTAAAATACCTAATAATTTTATAAATGATTTTATTTTTGAGAAAATGAATAAAATCAGCTTACACCGGAAAGACGTCTTTGGGAAAATGTACTATGTATTTGGATTTATCTCCAAAAAATTGGTCAAGCATACAAATTTTTGTTAACGTTTTCCCCTTATTCCATATTATCTGAAGCATGGTAGGACTTGGTTTGTTTCAACTAGCTTTTGCAAATATTTTAAGACGTCGAAAATAAAAGCTAGTTTTTGATTTTAACTAAATTTGCAAAAACATTAATATTTCGATTGCGGTTGTGGTATATACATATTTAATTATGAGTATACACAATATCCGTGCAATAATTCTATTTTTAATCTGCTAACCCCAAATTAAAATCATCCTAAGGTTTTAAAATGACAATATATAAATATTTCGTTGTTCGTTGTTGTCAATTGATTTACAAGCTCACATTAAAAGTTCACTGCAATTTTCCAGATACCAACCACCCCTTATCATGGAAACTACCCCAAATTTCTCTAGAATAAATGACCACTTCTTTGAAAATTTCAAAAATAGACTATTCAATATCGGATAATGGGTATCGCTTTATAATCCTCATCAGAAATGCAATTCGATGTTTAAGTTGTAACTTTAAATCATGGACACAAATTTATTTAGCCACCCACTTTATTTATTAGGTGTATAACAATTTCTTCAGATTTTTTCTTCGCGCTTAAAATTATATTTCAAATAGAAATATTTTCACGGTATTTTGTGATTTTTACAGGATCGTGAGTTACATTACCTCTCAGAATAGCAGAGTTTACAATGGCAACTGATAAACAGCACATTCGGCACTGCATTCTATACGAATTCCAATAAGGAAAAAAAGCTTCTAAAGCACGGGAATCAATTTGTAGTGTTCTTGGTGCCGACCTTGTGTCTTATGTAATTATTGGTACAAACATTTTAGAAGTGATGATTTCGATCTTAGCGACAGCCTCGAAAGTTTGAAGATGTGCGAGCTAACCTGTAATCTACAACAGCAATAGGCATAACTCAGAAAAAACCTAATACCTAAATAAAATAATGCGTAATAATTGGATTCACATTAGTTTTCAATTCCTATAAAAATCATAAACATATTTGATAGTTTAAATTCTCCTAAACTTCTGAAAATTTAAATGAATTGTAAGAAATATGTACTATGGACTTGAAAGATATAAAAATTAACTAACTAGAGTAAAATAATTTCTGGACAGTTATTTTTCAGTAAGTATCTTCTCCTGTACTAAATATTAATTTATTGCATTAATATGCCCAGTACCAAGTGAATTTTCTAAAACTGGTTATGTAAATGTATTTAATTAATGTGTAATAATCCATCACCATTAGTCATACATACTTTAATCGTATATAGTCCAATGAGTTGTCACAGATTTTAGTGAGGCCTCATTAAACCTTATATGAAACATGTCTTTGTTTTCGGTAAGACTTCAGTGGGCTGAACTTGCTCGACATGTTTAAAGAGTTCGTAGTATAAATATTTTTTGTATATAAAATCAATAAGGACTTCTGCCTGATGAGCTAAATCAAGGACAGGATCACGAACGCCGCACAGAAGTCCCAAAAAATATTCGAACCCAATTCAAACAAAATTAATTATAAACGGAACACACAATCTAAATTTAATAAAATAAAAAACATTTCGTGCTAACATAAAAGGTGTTTTTTAGAGGTTCACAATTTAGAATTAAAATAGAACAAAGAAAAATATTTTGAATATCAGTGAAACTTGCTTTATTGGATAGATAATTGTATGCCATTAATGCTTGAATATGATTTCGGCCATGTGGCCACAGCGTCTGGCGCGTAGATGGCGCAATCTGGATGTTCAATTTTTAGACTCTTTTCGCAGCAATTCACAATTTTTCTTTTCGCCGGATGTTGTGTTCCAAGAGTACAATCGTCTCTGGTTTACCAGCGTTGACAAGTGACTTAATATATCCCCAAAGAAAATAATCTAATGGAGTTAGATCACACGATCTCGGTGACCAATTAACAGGACCATTACGTGAAATTAGTCTTTTATCAAATATTCCGCACTGTGTGGCATGTGGCACCGTCTTGTTGGAGCCACATATCAGCAATATTTATGGCAGCCAATTGGGGCACAACAATGTTAGAAATCATGTCCCTATACCGTTCACTGTAACATTCTGCCCTTCATCGTTTTTGAAGCCATGTAGACCAATGAATCCGACAGCCCATAAAGCGCACCAAATAGTGATTGTCTATGGATGTAATAGACTCGGCAAATACTTGTGGATTACAATGACAATTAGTACTAATGGACTCACTCATTTTTTTATTTAGGTATTAGGTTTTTTCTGAGTTATGCCTGTTGCTGTTGTAGTTTCCAGGTTAGCTCGAACATCTTCAAACTTTCGAGGCTGTCGCTAAGATCGAAATCACCACTTCTAAAATGTTTGTACCAATAATTACATAAGACACAAGGTCGGCACCAAGAACACTACAAATTGATTCCCGAGCTTTAGAAGCATTTTTTCCTTATTGGAATTCGTATAGAATGCAGTGCCGAATGTGCTGTTTATCAGTTGTCAATGTAAACTCTGCTATTCTGAGAGGTTATGTAACTCACGATCCTGTAAAAATCACAAAATACCGTGAACATATTTCTATTTTAAATATAATTTTAAGCGCGAAGAAAAAATCTGTAGAAATTAAGCTATACACCTAATAAATAAAGTGGGTGGCTAATAAATTTGTGTCCATGATTTAAAGTTACAACTTAAACATCGAATTGCATTTCTGATGAGGATTATAAAGCGATACCCATTATCCGATATTGAATAGTCTATTTTTGAAATTTTCAAAGAAGTGGTCATTTATTCTAGAGAAATTTGGGGTAGTTTCCATGATAAGGGGTGGTTGGTATCTGAAAAATTGCAGTGTACTTTTAATGTGAGCTTGTAAATCAATTGACAACAACGAACAACGAAATATTTATATATTGTCATTTTAAAACCTTAGGGTGATTTTAATTTGGGGTTAGCAGATCCAAAATGGAATTGCACGGATATTGTGTATACTCATAATTCTATATATGTATATACAACCGTACAACCGCAATCGAAATATTAATGTTTTTGCAAATTTAGTTAAAATCAAAAACTAGCTTTTATTTTCGAAGTCTTAAAATATTTGCAAAAGCTAGTTGAAACAAATCAAGTCCTACCATGCTTCAGATAATTTGGAATAAGGGGAAAACGTTAACAAAAATTTGTATGCTTGACCAATTTTTTGGAGATAAATCCAAATACATAGTACATTTTCCCAAAGACGTCTTTCCGGTGTAAGCTGATTTTATTCATTTTCTCAAAAATAAAATCATTTATAAAATTATTAGGTATTTTAAAATTATTGAATTTAAATCATGCATCATCCTTAATAGTACACTTAGGGAAAATTAAATCATGAATGTATTTAATTTGGACAAACCAGTATAGATAGGCATATAAAATATACATAATGTAACCAAACACAAATATGTAATACATATGTACGAGTATATGTAATTGCTTTCTGTGATCATTAAAAAACCATTTAATTATAATATTTTTCCCTTTCGTTCATAAATTTTTGATGTTTCTTATCATCTCCTCAAAATATCTGTTTTTTAAATTATATTTCATGCAGCACACCAAAACAATCATCGTAGCTACATACTTACATCTAAAATAGATCCTCTTCCTTTTCATGGTCACCACGTGTTTAAATTCTATATATCTAAACAAGAAATTATCGATCGTGCACAAACATTATTTTAAATAGTACATATGTATATACGAGTATGTATATGCATACTACGTGCGTTTTAGTTTCATTTCATTCTGTTTTATTAAAATAAAAGAGAAAGGATACTTTCAAACGAAAATAAAAAATAAGTTGAATTTGTTATTTTTCCATTTGTTTATTTTTTACTGTATACACAAATATAAAATTTTTTATTTGTCGCGCGCGTATTGAAAAAATATATTGAGCGAGAAATATGTATTGCGCTCATAATGTAGACCAAAATAGGGTTTGAGTATTAACTAATATTTCTACTAACAGCCGCTAGAAATATTTTTCCAATTGTAACGACATCGAGAATTTGATTTAAACATAAATTTTCCATTGGTTTATAAGTCTTATTGTCCTTTGTCTATGGTATAACTATAATTGCTTCATAGTCACTCATCTCTTTAAGATCAGACTCCATCAATAAATCAAGTGTTTCTTGTTCCGTAAGGCGACGACGAGTCATTTTCTAAGGTATCGAATTTATTTTTATTTAAATTTTGAAACGAATTGTAATATTAGTCAATAATGGCAGTGCAGCACTTCAAATCGTCTATATGGCATGTGAAAAGACATCCACCGCTTTCACCTAGCTAGCAAACGTGCTTATTTATAGTTGAACACCATTGATTGTAACTCCAAGATATTTGACAATAGACTTCGGACATTTGTGTGTAGGGCGTCTGGTTTTCGAAACTGCTATTGATAATGGATTTGGCTTCTTTTAACTGGACAACGTATCATGGTTGACATTAATATTTAGATTATTTGTTCCGACGTAGTTGCTACCTCTGGCTTCTGTGCTGTTATAGCCATTATATTTCAGCTCTCTGCTATATTTTGAATTAATGTGCACACATTTGTAACATCATGTTAAGACAATTGATGCCTACATGGCATCTATCAAAATTGATATTGAGTTTTTCAGTCCATTTCTTCTTATCGATAGGTTGTTACTAAGTTTTTCTGTAGTGATTTGTGCCAGCTTCAAATCGCATTCAAATCGAACTGTAATATAATTCCTTCATTCGAAACATTGCGGTATCGCATTAATAAAATGCTTTTCGGATCAATCTGGCTTACGATGTCTTCTTTGCTTGTTTTATTCTCTTGCGCTTTTTTGGCTATAACAGACCTAATTTGGTTGGATTAGTTATGGCGACTGCAGCAAAATATTTCTTCTCAGTAGGTTTGTAGACTTCTTCAACTTGGGTTTTAATTTTTTCTTTCTTATCAATAAGCATTGAATGATTTGCACATAAATACTGCTTTAATTCATCAGCGAACTTGTTAATTTTATAAAATTCCTCATAATTAGTATCCTCCATGACTTATTTAAAACTTCAGTACACGACCATTAAAAAATTAGCAAGGCGCATAAAATAAAAATGTTAAAAGGCTTGCTAAAAGATGAAGCTGCTCCTTTAATTGCATGCATATTCCTATAACAGAAAATAATTATATCGAAGCGTGGGATAAATTATGTAACCGCGATATAATAAATTGACACCCACTGCTTCTTCGTTAATCCAAACTTTTTTAGACCAAAAGGCATCTGTTCAAGTGAAAATTAATGCCAAAGCTTTTCTAACTGTCAATTCTAATATGTACTATATATGACTGTATAGTCTGTAGACAAGGTCGCTCACTGTTCAAATGTCCAGACAAAAATATTGAAGTAAGAACAAAAGTACCTATGTAATTGCCTCAAAGAAGGTCATGTAAGTGACAAATGTTTTAGCAAAGGTTTATGCCACATTTATAAAAGATGCCATGACACATTACTCCATTACGGTTAAACCCCGGGGGCAGTGGATCATTGTCCTTGGGGAAAATCCCCAATCCTATTGGATTCAGGTTTTGGAACAGCAGTTGTTACAGAATCTTGCGCTCAAAAATCATAAACGTTAAACGAAACCATGCATCCATATCTGTCTACGGTGAAGCAACTGCAACGGTTGGACAAACCAAAGGCAAAATTAATGTGACTAGCTACCAGTTGCTTAGAACCAAACTTTAACCTAGCCAATATGGACCTTATTATAAATAAAATTACCAGCTTCTTACCAACGAAGCCAATCAAAATTCCCATATAAATTCGTTGATTGAAATTAGCCAATTCACAATTCTTCCAACCAAAAAAAATTGATGTTCTTCTCGGAGCTGACATATTCTTTGAAATATTGAATCCCGGAAGACAAACAATTCCAATTTGTCATTCATCAAAATTTGGCTGTTTAGTTGCGAGCAACTTCTTCTACCAATTACCAAATGTCATCAATATGCACACTACGTCTGAGTCAATAGTTAATTCAGCATATGACAACTTACACCATGAGTTAGAGAAATTTTGGGAAACGGATGAAACTATATCCGCAACTAATCTTATGTGAATTACTTTGTGAACAGATAACCAGAAAGGATGCCAGCGGTCAATTTATTGTGAAACAACCTTTCAAAAAACCGAGACATTACTAAGTAGTGGTCTTTAAACGGAGCACAGTAACGTCTATTCGTTATCTAAAGAAAATTTGCAGTCAACGGAATTGCTTGAAGCGTATAACTTCCTGATAAATCTTCAAATTAAACACCATGACGTATGGCACAAATTGTGCGCCTTATTTAGCAGTTATAACCCTAAAGAGATCTGCTGAAAATTATCTCCGGTCATGTGCAAAGGCTCCATATGCTATAGTGAAAGACTTTTATAGATATGACATGTTGACTGTTAGTGACACCGTTCAACAAGCAATAGAGCTGAAAGGAAACTTAATTGACATCTTAAGACAAAGCGGATTTAACTTACGCAAATAGAAATCTAATGAAAACATAAAACAAGCCAAAGATTGATGAAGATGAAACATATATTTAAACTCTGAGAATTACTCTGAGAATTTAAGTAGTTGAATTTTTGTTTAAGCCACAACGAGAAAACTGTTCTATACTACTAAGCAAAAATACTTTTAGCAGCATGCGAAGCGTATGATTCATTAAGTTGGATTGCACCGTTTGGCGTTCTGTTCAAAATTTTGCTCTAGAAAATATGGCTGTTGAAGGCCGAATGGGATTCTATTTTACTCAATAACATCGTGCAATCATGGAAAAGTATCTATTTTTCACTATCAAAACTTGAAACTATTTGTATCCCAAGAGGACTAATATCATTAAATAATCGCAAGCAGTTGCAATTACAAGCGTTTTGTGACTACTCCGAAGCTGCATATTGTGTTATTTACATGCGAGCTATCAACAATATGGGCGAAATAACCGTAAATAGTGTTTCCACTAAAAATAAGGTACCACCCATTCAACAACTTTCACTAGGGACCAAGGTTGGAATTGTGTGGAGCTGCACTTTGTGCAATCTATTTTTGAAGTGGATGACAACTCTTTCTTGTTTGCTTTTGAAGAAGCTGCTGACAAGAAAAACATCGTCTTTCCACCGCTCTTGGTGACAATTCATAAGGAACCCAATTGCCTTGCTTTTAAATCATGCCCATAGAGTTCAATGGTACGGAAAATGTTTGTTAGATCACCCTCAATGTACCGGCAAGCTCCTCTTGCGTTTGAGTCGGATCTTCATCGAGCAATGTCTATACACATTTTTTTTGCTGTCCTAAGCGAGGCTTATCTTCAATACTGAAATCTTTATTTTTGAAGCGTTGAAACCATTCTCTACATGATTTATTGGTTATACAAACATTCAATTTGCTTCACTTGCACTTTTTTCCAACCAAAACAAAAATTTAACACTTCCCGCAAATGCTGTTTAACTATCACAAAATCCGCATCACAAAATTTTTATAATCACGTATAAAAAACACCTTAAAAACACGTTTTGTATGAAACTCAGAGCAATACAAACTGAATGTTAACAGTAGATGTTTAATTTGTCTGAAACAATGGAAAGCAGCTGTCACAATTAAAAATTGTGTGCAGTTCACACGCAGTAGAAGTGGAACTTTACGGAATCTAAGCAGCGCGAGAATGAGACGAATGCAGTACCATGAGTGGGATAATTATAAGGTTTATTCATCATAATACAAAACAACAAACAAAATTAGGACACGAATGCTCTAGTTTGAATTCAATCAACATATCGTTAAAAGACTGCGTCGAATTCAGTTTTTGATCGCGTTGTCGATTCAGTACGACTGCTGCACATTTTTAAATTTAATTCTGTATTGAGGAATTGAATCAAAGAGAGCGCAAAATTTACACTGAAATCCTCACTCAAAATCAGTGAAATTTTATCGTAATTTTTTTGAGTATCCGCGATAATTTTGGCGTACATACTTTATCAAATTCTCCAGGAAAAAATGAATAATATTTTCTATCGACTGGTCGGGATAAATGTAAATCGGCGCAATAATTACAAATATGTCATGGTCTAATCTGCTTTCACAAGCACATATTTTTTCCACTTTAGAAACCTGAACCGACAAGGATTCCAGTTGAAGTGTATTGATGTCAATTTGTAGTTGTGGCAACACGGGTTCCATCATTTACATTATGGTAGATTGCAAAGCCACCTGCGCATATTTGGTCTTTTATCTTGAACGTCATTATTGAAATTTGGAATCTCTACAATATTGTCATTATCCACCCACGTCTCCGAAAAAATCAAAAAATTCGACGACGATCATATTTTGTCTAATTGAAGATCTTCTACATGAGCACGTAAACTTTGGCAGATGATGGTAAATATAGTGACAACCCTTTTCTTGTATTTATGAAATCAAATAATAATTTCTCAATAGTCTCAAGTTTATTCAGGTTCAGCCTTTGTAATTCAGCTTGCAATTAGAGTGTGGATACTCTAGCTCTTCGAATATGCTATACAAATGTATCATTTTTTTTCGGAGGTTCGGAAGTTTTCGGAAATCGATGTTACTCGTGATAGTGCGACGTGGCGACGAGCGACATTATACAATTATTAAAATTATAGAACGATAAGACAATACATACATACTTCTATGTACTCACTTTTTTCGGTATACAGAAACAAAATAAAACCGAACAGAATAAAACTGTAAATAAAATAACAAGTTTCATTTCACAAAAATTTAAAGTCAAAGCCACTTTTTGAAAACGGACCGAATTAATTTGTAGTCCCAATAGTAAAATTCCGTATGGAATCACTCTCTTACGATGAATTAGATATTAATGCCTGAACGGATTCCATGTACTTTTACTGGCTAGAAACAGAATGGCAGCAATTCTCGAAACAATGCCGTAACATAACGGGTGTCATGTTGACTCAAAATATAACCCAGCAGACATGATATCGAAAAGATTCAATCCATCAAATTTAACAAAATTGGATCTGCAGTTGCATGGTCTACGATGGTTAAGTGAACTCGACTACAACTGGCCAAAATAAAAGTGTACACCAAACTCGGATAGCATAAATCTAGAAGAAAGGCCAAAATATCTCCACGTTCTGACCGAGATCACAGATGATAATGGCATAACACAAAATCTATGAAACCAATGCTCGTCCTCAGATTTTGCACACCCACTCAAAGTAGCAAAGAATCTTCAAAAATATTTCCATCAATCCAGCTGAAATGATTGAGGAACAAATGGTGTTACTTATGGCCAAACAACCAATTATTTTACCGAAAAATAATTTAATTTACAATCTCATAATACGCAACATAAATATTAATCACATGCATACAGGCACTCATTAGCACTGAGCATTATACGAAATATGTACTGGAAAGTAGGCACAAGATACTTCATCAACCCGAGATGCATTCGTTACCGGTTCCACAAAAATGATGAAAAGCTGGCTGATTTACAAACAATACTATGTCAGTAGAGCCGACCATTTTTGAAAACTAGCCTAGAATTATGCTAAACCTATGTTAATTAAAACCTCAAAACGTAAAAACCCTCCATATAAAAAGGCATATGTGGCAGTTTTTGTGTGCCTACATAGTAGTTAAAGCTGTCCACTTTCATATAGTGGCAGTCTGGATTCCGATTCATTTTTGGCAGCCTTAAAACGTTTCATTTCTAAGACGTGGAAGTCCAGAAAAAATTTGGTGCAGCAACGAGTCCAACTTGCTTGGTGCTCAAAATGAAACCAAAAAATTAAAGCATCAAATCCTCAAGTCACCGATTTTTTCTTACAGAAAAATATTAATTTCCACTTCAGCCCATCTCACGCTTCCCACTTTGGAGGACTATGGAAATCAACCATTAAATCATTCAAGTACCACCATGAAGAGAAGCGGAAATTTCAATATGACTGTTGAAGAAATGTCAACACTCATCACTCAAATCGAATTATTTTTAAATTCAAGAACGTTATGCAAGGACCAACGTATTTTTTGGTTGGGGCATCAATAACGGTCATCCCCGAACCCACACTAGATGATATACCGCAAAATATGTGTTCGAGATGGAAGAATATATTCAGCAACGGTTTCAAGGTTTTTGGAATCAATCGAATTGCGACTATATTACGTCTCTCCAGCAATCAATTATGTTATTATAATAAGGGAGGGCAACTAATATCCGAGCCAATGGATACTTGGAGAAAAAGTAGCAGATCATTCGGGGCACGATGGCCTTAAACGTATATAGCATCTCTTAAAACATCTTAAAACAAAAAACGTGAAACGTGGAGTAACTAAGTTAGTTAAGTTGCCTAATAAGTAAATTCATTAGTAAAATTCCTTAAGTGCGGGACTATGCTGGTGAAAATTTTAAATAAAGCACATACATCGCAAATTGTTTCACAAAATTTATAAGATTTTGTATCAAAACAATATAAGAAAACACCAAATTGCATTAGTGCATAGTCGCGTTTTGATAAGAAGTACTTGCATACGAGTAATATAATGGTAAGTGTATTTACTTTTTTTGTAATTTATAATTAGTGAGTTTATTAATATAGCACATTGATAAAAAAGATTGCCAAGAAACGCCAACATGAACACAACCCCAACAAGGTACGTAGTTGAGTATTATTTTGAAAATTTGTTAAATCTAAAAGCAACAGATTCCCGGTGGTGACAAGGAAAAAATTTCTCGGCTGGTTTTGAATCAATGAAATAATCACTCATTATCCGAAATGAAAATATGATTATGAAATCTCATTGGAGGCGGCCATATCCCTTGATGGGATATAGTGGCAGAGAGAGAAAGAGAGAGAGAAAGAGAATGGGCAACAGTTTCCAGTGTCGTTTATTTAAAACTGGTGATGCACTAAATTTTGCGAATTCATTTTATAAAAATAAAAGCAAAATCACTCAAGATGCTTTTATTTTGAAATACTAGTCAATTGAACCTCCAGAACGAACGGATCGCGTGAAAAATGGACCCCGTAAATTGGTAACTATTAAGCATTACTGTAGGCAATATTTCAAAATGTATTTGTGTTAAGTGTTAAAAAGTGTTAAATTTGTGTTAAGTATTTAACACCAAAGTGATAAACATTGGTCAATCCCGAGTTCATAGAATTTGTAAACAACATTTCATTAGCGTAGCCATAACACCAGAAAGGTGAGGAGGTGAGGTGATAGATGTAGTAAGAAAATTGAAGGAAAGCGAAAAGCCGTTGAGGATTTCATTAAGTCGTTCAAAATAATCGAGCTGCACTATTTTCGAGGAACCACTTCAAAACGACAGTACTTGCGTCAATTGCGAAAATGTGGAAGCAATGTAAACTTGTAAATCATGAAATGCTGGTCAGAGAAAGTTATTTTCGGATGATCTTTTGTACGGGATTCAACTTTGGTTTCAAAACCCCAAGCACAGATTTGTGTTCCATGTCTTTAAAGTTAAAAGAGCAAATTAAGGCCAAGAAGGATATTACTAAAAAAAATCAACTTATCTTGACTGTCAGAAAAATATGGTTCTGCCCAAAGTACCAGACCAGGCCGCTTATTACAGCAGAGTTATATTTGTATCTGTTTGGAATAGTTGTTGGAAGTGGTCACTCCAAATTAACAACGAAAAAAGTTTTTCTCTATTATTGGACGAAAAATGTCCATCGAAAAGGATCAAACAAAATAGTTTCGGCAGGTTATCATAGGTTATCTAATCAAAATTTTGACTGAATCATTACTGTTCGTTTGGTAGGTGATGGTTGTGGGGGACAGAACAAGAACTCGACCATGCTTGGAATGGTTTCCTTTTGGCTTGATACATAATAGCACCATCAACTATAAAATGGGTTGAACTGATATTTACTGTAGCAGGGCATTCATACATACTATCATAAACGTTCAGCGATATCTTGATATCTACACGACATTTGAAACAACAATAAGACTCGGAGATTAATGTCCTGTGCACGATTTTAGAAAAGAAGTTGCAGATTATTTGAAGCCTCCAGGCAAATGGAACTTCCAATTTCAGGAATCAAAACGTATTGTTGTAATTAAAAAATCAAATAAACAGGTTTCAGTTCGTGGCGAAGTATTTTATGTCAGATTTATGAAAAGCTATATGAGTATTATGAAAAAGAGTCGATTGATTGGTTTAATGATCCCAACTGTTGTTCCATCGTGTGCATCGGTATGGCCGGAAAAATTGTCCGATGTAGAGAAGATTTTAAGCAAACACTTTGGCACTCAAAGGCAAAATAACCACCCATCGTGCTTATTTTATAAAAGTTTAATCGAATTACCGGATACAGCAGTTTCCGATATAACAAATGATTCATTCTGTGAGTTCCACGTTGAAAACTACAGCTTACGAATTTATAGTTTGAAATTTATTAATGAGTAGAACTCAATTTATTTTATTAGCTTATGTGATTTAATTTAAAATTTTATTGTATATGTACTGTAAATGTAATTTTTTAATTATTTTGTATTATAATATAGGGCATTTTTTACCTGCTGCATATTTAATTTTAATTTTTATTTACAAACTGAGCTTATTACCATCGTAGTAATTGCTAATCAGGTTCATTCCAAGCATTGGCAGCAAAAACAGCTTATTCCAAATTTTAATTAAAAATTACTTAAAAATGTACTATTTAACTATGAATCTTTGGATTAATTTATTGAAATTATATCATTTCAATTAATCATATACCACCAACAAAGGCAAATCAAAAATAATTAACATTTGAGAAGTTTTTTTTCAAAATTCATGAAAGTGGAAAAGACATCGGTTAGTTTCCAAGCTAAACACTTTTCTTCAAAAGGGAGTGAAACCCAAATGGAATAAAAAACTTGTGACTGCCCCAACATTGGTTAATCCTGATTATAAAAACATTTTTATATCCGATGCGATGCAATTGCAATCGGTATTGGCAGCGTGCTTTTCCAGAAAGATCAGGATGAGGAACACCACCGCCCTAAATAATGTTGAAAATAAATAAGATACAAAGAAACACTTTATTACAGAATTGGAGTTTTTAATTTTGACCTTAAATCGATGGTTACCGGTTAACAATTATTAGTGATCACTCCAACTAAAAATGGTGAATGGAAGAGAAAGACTAACTCTAAAGCTACAGACTCACCAGTTTAACATCGAGTGTCAGAATGGCACCCGGACCTTTACACCGGACAGTTTGTCGCGAGTTAGTGTCGTGGAAATCAATATTACAGCATATACCCCGTCACATTTACCTATAGATTCTCTTAACATCCAGGACCGTGGGTGCAAAGATAAAATCAATGTTTTGTTGGATAATCCAAGAGCAAGACCTATTTTAATGTTAGTGACGCTAAGATTCATATCAAATTTCCAAAAGAGGATTAAGCAGAAACTCACCTACCACAGTGGCAGTTAGTGCGATGGATGCGCAATATGCAAAGAGAATCAACTTCTCTTCTAGACCGGAGGTGAGTAAATTCATAGAGTCCATCACCGCGCATAACTAAACGCTTTACTAACGTGATGATAATCCTCGACCACTATACACTCGGTTTCCCATACTCGAAAGATTGCTCTGCCCATCGGCCGCGAAATTTTGCCAATTTTTTGGAAACAAAAATTTTCCAAATATTCGGTGTGCCTGAAGTATTTTTTCTGATGATGCCCCGTGTGATTTGGTTATGCGTTAGGAATAAACACAAAAATTGAGACATGCACCTGGATGTAATTGACGGACCATTACAAACTGTTGTATATTCATTTTCACCACGTCATTTGTTTTTGGACGTCACAAAATGTCTCACGGATCAATGTACCAGCTACAACTAAAATTAAATTCATCGGACGGTAATCACGTCGATGTTTCAGCCAGTTGACCGGTTAACGGCTAAAAATAAAGTTACGCGGAACCTGAAGTGGTCTATGACCGCAAAGGGTTTATGTGTGCAATTTTGCCCAGAATGGCGCTAACAAGAATTTTACCAGCAAAATTCATCAAAACCCGTATTTCGAAAAACAAAAAAAAAGTCACTGTAACACGAAGTAATTAGTGTTCCCGGAAGAAGTTTGAGATTATATTACGCTAAGGATATCAGATAGAATATAATTTGTATGATTTTATCTGATAAAATGTGTTCCCTTGGTTTAAAATATAGTTTAAGATTGTTCCAACGTGTTTCGTAACAATTTCGTTAATGCCCGGCTTCTCAGATCTGAGAATTATGTAGACTGTAGAGAGCTTAAATTTCTTAATGATTTTCTTATAAAATGTGTATTTTAGAAATCGAAAGTGAAATTTCGCTTAATCCGAAACGATTATTTTTTTCATTCATGTTGGAATTCTTGGGCAGGGTAATGTTTTATACACAGACTTTTCAGGAGCTCTCGACATATTGGATGGTTAAATTGTTATTCGGAAGTTAATCAGTTTCGGATCTGAATTCATTTAACATACCTTCCGGAATTAAATAAGTAGTCATCTGGGATCGTTATTTTTTACAGTGTTTATTAAGGATGTTATCCAATGTTTCTAGCTTTGCAAGTGTTTTATGTAGGCCGATGACCTAAAAATGTATGCTAATATCAATTCTGAAATGTATATTGAGCCTAATATTTTTTAAATGTGGGGTGACATTTTTGACTTTCGACATTATCTAGACATTGTCAACACCATATTTTAATTGTTTACATCCATAGTTTACACCAATACGTAAATTCCATTTCTATTAACCGAATGAATCTAGCTTCATTCTGTACTGATCATATTTGTCTGAATAAAGTTTTGTGTTGTAGATTTTTCGATGCTTCCCACTTTGTTCTTAAACTTCACTGTCTTTACTCATAAATCATAATTTATTTATAAGAATTAATCAATTTATGTAATTTTTTGTTCTGTTTCATATTCTCCGATACATTGTGTGGTTATCCCGGTTACATAACTTTATTTTTGTTTCATCTTATAAACCAAAAAGTACAAAAACCAAGAACGAAATAACATAAAAAATTTATGAAGAAAAGGGTTTTTCGGTTTTTATTTCTGTATTTAAATCTTATAAATGTAACTATATACCATTTCTCAACCCATTAATTTCCCGAAAAAACCATTACCTCATTTTCCGTTTAACCCTATCCTCCATATTATAAATTTTCACAAGGAACGTACATTTAAAAAAATATTAATGTAAAAATTCTTTATTTAAACAACAAAAATTGTTGTTGTAATAAAATAAATTATATACACAAAACGGGGTGGTGTAGGAAGGATGGCCAAGAAAATGATGTGGTGGCGATAAAGGAATATGAAGATGCTGGTGTACGGTCGCTTCAAATAACGTTTATGTGTTTAACGCTAAAACAACAAAACTCGAAAGACACGGAAATTTTGAACCAAAGTGTATGATGATGGAGGAACAAAGAATAACGAAAAAGATGTTGATGAAAAATCCTTTTATATTCTTATACAGTCTTCTGTTTATTTTTAACATCAGTTCGGTTATTGTTGTTATAATACACAAGGAAACTGATGCTGCCGCCTCTCAAAATTTTAAAGACTAAAAAAATAAAATTTTCCGTTTTTTGTTGTTGTTGTTGTACACTGTGTTGAAAGAAGCAGGTGCTTATTGTCTCTGCGATCGTGGAAAATATAAGGAAAACAATAAGCTCGATGTAGATTTTTTTTTTGTGTGGCTGTGTATGTTGTTGTCTTGGGTTCCTGCAAAATATTTTTTAACAGTTTTTTATGAGTGTTATTGTTTTTGATTTCGATTACTTTATTTTATTGGTTGGTAAATACAAAAGCACCCAGGACTAACAGCACAACAACAACAAGACTGTTCGAAAAAGCTTTTGTTTATGTGCTGCATTATGTTCTTAAATGCTGATCAATATTATTTTGTATTATAAAAATATATTTTACAAAACTTAATTAGATAAAGTTTTATTGATGCTTTTGTATAAAATACAGAGAAGACAGGTGGGGAGGTTCGGATGGAAAATTTTTTGGTTTAATTATATGTAGTACTCGTATATGATGAAACATCATATAAAACGTAATTTGGTAAAGAATGTTGCTCATGCGGTTATTACCAAGAAACAACAATCCTTTCTGTAAAATTCTCGAAAATTAATTATTTATGAATTAAATTACATCTAATTTATATATTTAGACGAAGCAAAACAAAATTATATTTTGATTAGATGCATTCATAATATGTTCAATATTATTATTTTTGTGTGTTGCCATATCAACATAAAATTATAACTTCATATATTCCATGCACTCGTATTATGTAATCAATCAAAAATATTGTGTTTATATAATATTGAAAATTGTATAAATGGACATTAAGGCCTATATCTATATATAAAGCTCCGTATGTGTACAAAATATTATGTAATTATATAGTTTTTGGTAGACTATTTGGAAAATGTGTATCAATAAAATATCCAGAAGTCTATTGTTCTGTGCGGTATTTCCGCTCTACCTACGAGTATTAAATATATGGAGAACAAAGGCGAAAACTGTTCACAAAACTATCCATCCCAATACTATTTTTTTAATGTTGGATGAATAATAAAGGATAATACGATATGTATGTGTATGGATAGATAATGACCAAACACTTATTTTAGTTTTTGAACAATGAAATAAATTTGAAACGAGTCATATGTGACGGTAAGGTAAATATGTATGTACTTTGTACATATCCACCTAATTATGCTCTGAAGAATGTATTATGTTTCGTAATTGATGTATTTTTTCATGCTTTTATAATTTATGTATAGCTGGGTTTAATGATTAATTCTGACATATAGGTACAAAATAATAATGTCAGAATTGGGATTTAATAATACTCATGCAAAATTGAAAAATGAGATAGTCGTAAAGAGTGATCATATATAACTCAGTACGTGTCCGTCTAAACTTCCACCATTGAACTTGTCGCAACATTCAAATTTGAGCAAAAAAAAACGGATTAAAGCTCCACATATTGATAAAGAGACATATATCAACAGAAAACATGGTTTTAGTGTTCATCTCCAAGCATTGCAGTGAACCCGGCCATTACACGATAGTCGTGTTTTGCGTAGATCACCACTATATCGTAAGGCAATAGAAAATAAATCTTAAAATTTCCGAATTGAACATTTTTACTAGGGGATTCAGCTTTCTTCAAATTTAAATTGGCTAGTAATCCCATTCAAAAATACCGGTAGTTTAACTGTAGAACAAAAGCAATTTAATTACCGCCATTCATCAACTCGTATGGTTTTCGAAATTGAGCTTTTAAAAACAAGATTTCAACGATTGCTTCATTTTACAGAGCAAGCTCATATCGAAAATGTGGTAAATTTAACCGTTTGTGCTTTTATGTTGCATAACATTTGTTTAACCTTCGCTTTACCAATACCAACCCGGGTGACCATTTCGATTTTTATTCGCTAATAACCTAGCGGGCTTTTATTGAATCTAAAAATGCTTTAATTTCTCTGACCAAATTTTCGATCTGTTTCTGAAAAACTTAAAAAAAAAATGTTCAAGGTCCTTGATGCATTTTTTTAGATTTTGTCTTTTTTTCTTCGCGGTTTACCAATGGTCACCTGGGTGACCACTGTGTATTTTTAAGACTTCCTGTTTTAGTTTGAAACCGACAACAACCAAAAGGCCTAAACATATTTAAAAAGTGTAAACAATAAAAATTTATGAATTCAACTGTTTATTTTATGTAATTAATAGACAAAAAATTAAAATTTTTTTTATTAACTTCTCAAGCTTCGGTCTGTAGTAGATGGTCGCAAATGACAATCTTCACACTTGGTTTGCCTAACGCTGTGCTCTACGCATACGGGCTTCTTACATCTGATACAAGCTTGGCGAGTATTTCTTCTTTGATTTTTAGAAACGCACTTATGGCACTTTCCTTTATTTTTATTGCGGCCCGTGGAGTCCCGCTCAGAAATACAAATTCAGATATTTTAGCTTCCAAATAATAACCACTCATACCTAAAATGCATTCTATTGCTGTCCTGATATGAAATCTTCCAGTAATGTTCGCATTTTTGGATTTTTCTAATATCAAAGGACGGCAAAGATCCTCTCCCAACTGTTCGATAAACTGTCTTCTTCGGGACTTATTGGCAGGACCTACCGGGTTATTTTTCTTGTATATAATAAACGCAGCGAGGGCGGCCGTGTCTAGAATGTTATAAATCATGGCCAGAGGCCATCGTAAAGTGGTTCTTTTTGTTGAATACTGAGACAACATTTTGTCCATCGTATCCACGCCGCCCTTTGTTTTATTATAATACATAATAATTTCTGGCTTGTTCTTCAACCCTCCTGACACAGTTGCATCTCTGTGCATGGTGGACAACAGAACTACGGACCTATTGACAGCTGAAACGTAGGAGCACATTGTGACATTATCAGCAAAACCAAACAAACTAGATGTAACCACCCTAGTTTTAGAAGGTTTGAACTCGGTGGGCACATACCTTTTGTTTTTTTCATCGTACCTACAACAGTCAAATTTCAATTTGATAACTCCTTGGCCAATGGGAGTATTGTGAAGAAGTTGTCCATCGTGATATTTCTTCCTGTGCCCTTGTAGTTGGCAACTAGGTCCTTTACAATCCTCTCACCTTGGTTGACGTCCCTGACGTTGTTTATCTTCCCAGTATATATTTGGCGCTGCAGTGGATAGTATGTTGCGGAATCACAGACCCACCATATTTTTATGCCATATTTGGCAGGCTTGGATGGCACATATTGGGTAAAGCTGGTGCGACCTCTGTACCCGAATAATTGCTCATCCACTGTAACACACTCATAGGGTCGATAATGAGTTCGGAGGTTACAGTTCATCATATCGAAAATATCCCTTATTGGTGCGGGCTTATCTTCTGCCTTGCGAACAGCTCTGGTTGCATGCCAATCAAAGCGTATAAATAGCAAAATATCTGTAAATCTTTTGCGTGCCATGGTTGCTCGGTACAGCGAGTAGGCATTCTTTTTCCATAGCTCAGAAACTGGCTCTTAGCTCGATTTATGGCATCCAGTTACGAGTAAAATTCCTAAGAAAGCTGATAATTCGTTATCCGTAATTGGCTTCCATGTACGGGGTTGTTCATGTGGATTTTGGGCATTCCATTCAGCATATCGCGCTTCTGCTTTCCTGTTCGAATATCGACATATTAGATTTCTCATAGCCGAACTCATGATGCATGTAAACGTATCAACCTTGGACAGATTTTTTGTAATTGGATTTGGTCCCATGAAAGCTGATTCTCGAATTATGTTGCGAGCTGCCTGACTATTCAAAGGTGGTGGTTGTGTATACCATTTTACACCATCTTTCGTAGCGAAAAATGTACTATCAGAGGGCCCAGTTGGCATTTCATAATTGTCTTCTTCCTCTTCAGCTTCATATATTTCTTCGTAGTCTAGATCCTCGTTTGTCTCTACTTCAAACTCTGAAACTTCTGCGTCAGAATTCGCATCTGCATCATTAGGCACGTAATCCTCATCTATTTCATCGTCGTCGACATCAAATACTGTCCCTTCATCTGTATCTGAATTGGCTTCAATAACACTGCGATAATAGACTTCTCTCTCTTCATACGACATCCTATAAAAGTAATAGTCTCGTTATATTGTTTCTGTACTTATATAATATTATTTACTCACATTTTGACAAGAATATCATTTTATCAATCAAATTACCGTTTGTTGACAAAATATATTTTCATAATTCAAAACAAAAATAATTATTATAATACAAAATAATAGTAAAACATACCTGGTTACAGTCGCAGCAGATAGATATTTAAAATTGTGTGAACTCATTATATTTTATTCCGCATCCACAACGATATAAGGCAAAAATTACAAAACTACTGATTTATTTACATTCAGGTCTACTAATTAGTTATCGCTACTAATTAATTAACTGTATTTCCGTACATAACCGAAATTGTTTTCGTATTTTTTACGTTTTCCTTTACAAAACATGATTTTGAGTTTCTAAATGTATAACATTTGTACAGTGTACCCTACACAATATACGGTGGTCACCCGGGTGGGTATTGGTAAACGACGTAGTCAAAAGCCCCTGGTAAAGCGAAGGTTAATGGAAAACGATGTTACCGCAATTGATGAAAATTTGGAAATTAATACTGAATTTCAAGGTGAATCATGAACATCCGCTAATGAAATAATTAACGCAAGCATTAAAAAACAACGCCAGCTGGTTTTCGAAGAATCAGTTTCTAGGAATATAATAGGTAACTAAAATGAACAACGAATTCATTAATTTAAATTGACATTTATGCTAAAAAATGTTATCACATAAATTCATTAAATAATTATATGTAACATGAATGTAACATATATGTAACATATATGTAACATATATGTAACATATATGTAACATATATGTAACATATATGTAACATATATGTAACATATATGTAACATATATGTAACATATATGTAACATATATGTAAGTAATAAAGTTTTAAACTTCGTGAAGACTCTAATTTTTTTTTGTGTTGTACTTGGGCCAACTGTCGTTCCTTCATTTCTTTGATTTTAATTTTTTTATCCAAATACCGCTCTTTTGCCAATTTTCTTTTAATGTTCGGTTTATGGTTATCATTATAATGGCTGGAACTTTCGCTGCAAACATAAATTGTTGGTGCAATGCTTATCTCCGAACTATTTTGGGTCTCGTTTCTCGTTTGGATCATATCAAGCGCCGTTATTGCTTCGCCTGACAAGCTAAGCGTATGGCTATTTGTAATAATTGGGTTGTGTCCAAAAATATCGTCAATTAAATCTTCGAATGGTGCGGTACTCAGAGAACAACCCGTCCTTTTGTTGTTGTCCTTGGTATTTTTATACGCACGTAATATATTTTTTAATTTTGTATTTAATAAAGTAACCGTAGTCAGTTGTGTCTACAACGAAACATTAAATATATACGTTCCAAAGTGTTTTGGGAAATTATATCCTCCAGGACGTTTGCCATTGCATTTTTTTTTAATTTTCAAATTCCACGTGCCTCACCACATTGGCAACAAGAAATGCGCGCGTCTCGGCATTCTGCCAATTTCGTTTGCCACTGGAAATTACAAAATGTTTTTATCGATATTTTATGTTTACATATACTTATGTGTTGCATAAATTATATACTTCATATAAAATACAAAAATAGTTACCTTTTATCCATATTTCACTATTTCAATAGTCGCAAAAAAACAACTGCCATTTTTTTGTTTCAATATAATTTTGCTTCACACAATTTTTTCTTTTGATGCGTTAGGTTTCTGTTTATTTCAGTGCTACCAACCTTTTAGAATAAAAATTGTTGACCTACATTTCACAAATATACACCAATTTTTAGATCAAAGTATTTGATCCAAAATCAAAATAGAACCAAGGGTTGTTGTTGTTTCACATGTAAATTTTGATCTGATCTGGATCATGGTGGTATCATGAAATGCAGCTATTGTAGCGCAAAATTTCTACAGTGAAGCTATTGCCAGCTATTGCCCATCACTTCTGCGTATATCAACTGTAAATATTTTGTTGATGATAATACTCCATCTATGCTTTCGTATCACATCAGATCAAATTGCAAAATACAAGTAAATTTTTTTTTGAATTTAAAATACTAGCTTTTTAACTATTTAACTAACATCTGGGACTAAAAGAAAGCAGAAAAAATAATCATCAGAACTAGAATATACAATTAAATCGCAGAATCATAATGGCAGTTATGTTGAAACCTTTGTCTGTCATGACGGAACTCATAATAAACAAATAATAATGATAATAATTGAAATAAATTAAATTCATAAATTTATTAAATTTTAAATTACAATTGAAATTATAATATTTAAATTATTCACTGAGAAAATATTATATTTGAAAAGAAACTAAATACTGAATTTAAAATTAATGAATATAACCCGTTCCCGATTATGCAAAATCAAAATAAAAAAACCCCAGGTCCCATTTGAAACGCGAATTATCAAAACGCGATATTTGAAAACGCGATATTTCAAAACCTGATATTTATTTGCATCGGGTTATACCAGGCGGTTCGCAGCACTCCAGTCGCTTCGCTCCTTAGTTAAAAAAAAATTCAATTTATAGGAATTTAAAAATTGATAAGAGCGGAAGTATATGACCGTGTTATATCAATGTATGTGAAGATAGCCCAAATTCCATCCCCGAAAAATGCGATGGCAACAATAAATTATTGCATTACATTTTCTACTCTCAGCCCAAAAAATCTCGACATTTTTACTCTCAACCCCGAAAATATTTGCTATCATGATAGTTAAAAAATGTCATGTTAGTTGAAATTTTCGGGGCTGAGAGTAAAAATAATACTGTGAATGTTTAAGAAGCATGTATGATTTTTTTTTTAGAATTTTCTATGAACTAAAAAATGTCGTGACAGTTGAAATTTTCAGAGCACAGTATTATTTATTAGAAATAATACTGTGAATGTTAAAGGAGCGTGTATTCATTTTTTTAGAATTTTTCTATGTATAGGAGTTGAGATACAGTCCAAAGAAGTCAGGAAATATTCGTTGACCCAACTAGCGGTGCACATCGTTGGATAAGCGAATGGTTAAGGAGCGTATATGATTTTTTTTAGAGTTGTTCTATGTATAGTAGTTGAGATATAGTCCATAAAAGTTAGGAAATATTCGTTGGCTTAACTAGCGGTGCACATCGTTTGATAGGTGAATGTTAAAGGAGCATATATGAATTTTTTTAGAATTTTTCTATGTATAGTAGTTGAGATATAGTCCATAGAAGTTAGGTTATATTCGTTGGCCCAACTAGCGGTGCACATCGTTTGATAGGTGAATGTTTAAGGAGCGTATATGAATTTTTTTAGAATTTTTCTATGTATAGTAGTTGAGATATAGTCCATAAAAAATAGGAAATATTCGTTGGCCCAACTAGCGGTGCACATCGTTTGATAGGTGAATGTTTTAGGAGCATGTATGATTTTTTTTAGAATTTTTCTATGTATAGTAGGTGAGATATAGTCCATAGAAGTTAGGAAATATTCGTTGGCTTAACTAGCGGTGCACATCGTTTCATAGGTGAATGTTTAAGGAGCGTATATGATTTTTTTTAGAATTTTTCTATGTATATTAGTTGAGATATAGTCCAAAGAAGTTAGAAAATATTCGTTGGCCCAACTAGCGGTGCACATCGTTTCATAGGTGAATGTTAAAGGAGCGTATATGAATTTTTTTAGAATTTTTCTATGTATAGTAGTTGAGATATAGTCCATAGAAGTTAGGTAATATTCGTTGACCCAACTAGAGGTGCACAGCGTTTCATAGGTTAATGTTTAAGGAGCGTATATGAATTTTTTTAGAATTTTTCTATGTATAGTAGTTGTCATATAGTCCATAGAAAATAGGAAATATTCGTTGGCCCAACTAGCGGTGCACATCGTTTGATAGGTGAATGTTGAAGGAGCGTATATGAATTTTATAGAATTTTTCTATGTATAGTAGTTGGGATTTAGTCCATTGAAGTCAGGAAATATTCGTTGACCCAACTTGTGGTGCACATCGTTTGATAGGTGAATGTTTAGGGAGCATGTACGAATTTTTTTAAATTTTTTCTATGTATAGGAGTTGAGATATAGTCCATAGAAGTCAGGAAATATTCGTTGGCCAAACTAACGGTGCACATCGTTTGATAGGTGAATGTTGAAGGAGCGTTCATGAACTTTTTTAGAATTTTTCTATGTATAGTAGTTGAGATATAGTCCATAGAAGTTAGAAAATATTCGTTGTGCCAACTAGCGGTGCACATCGTTTGATAGATGAATGTTTAAGGAGCGTATATGAATTTTTTTAGAATTTTTCTATGTATAGTAGTTGAGATATAGTCCATAGAAGTTAGGAAATATTCGTTGACCCAACTAGAGGTGCACAGCGTTTCATAGGTTAATGTTTAAGGAGCGTATATGAATTTTTTTAGAATTTTTCTATGTATAGTAGTTGTCATATAGTACATAGAAGTCAGGAAATATTCGTTGGCCAAACTAACGGTGCACATCGTTTGATAGGTGAATGTTTAAGGAGCGTTCATGAACTTTTTTAGAATTTTTCTATGTATAGTAGTTGAGATATAGTCCATAAAAGTTAGGAAATATTCGTTGGCTTAACTAGCGGTGCACATCGTTTGATAGGTGAATGTTAAAGGAGCGTATATGAATTTTTTTAGAATTTTTCTATGTATAGTAGTTGAGATATAGTCCATAGAAGTTAGAAAATATTCGTTGTGCCAACTAGCGGTGCACATCGTTTGATAGATGAATGTTTAAGGAGCGTATATGAATTTTTTTAGAATTTTTCTATGTATAGTAGTTGAGATATAGTCCATAGAAGTCAGGAAATATTCGTTGGCCAAACTAACGGTGCACATCGTTTGATAGGTGAATGTTTAAGGAGCGTTCATGAACTTTTTTAGAATTTTTCTATGTATAGTAGTTGAGATATAGTCCATAAAAGTTAGGAAATATTCGTTGGCTTAACTAGCGGTGCACATCGTTTGATAGGTGAATGTTAAAGGAGCGTATATGAATTTTTTTAGAATTTTTCTATGTATAGTAGTTGAGATATAGTCCATAGAAGTTAGAAAATATTCGTTGTGCCAACTAGCGGTGCACATCGTTTGATAGATGAATGTTTAAGGAGCGTATATGAATTTTTTTAGAATTTTTCTATGTATAGTAGTTGAGATATAGTCCATAGAAGTCAGGAAATATTCGTTGGCCAAACTAACGGTGCACATCGTTTGATAGGTGAATGTTTAAGGAGCGTTCATGAACTTTTTTAGAATTTTTCTATGTATAGTAGTTGAGATATAGTCCATAAAAGTTAGGAAATATTCGTTGGCTTAACTAGCGGTGCACATCGTTTGATAGGTGAATGTTAAAGGAGCGTATATGAATTTTTTTAGAATTTTTCTATGTATAGTAGTTGAGATATAGTCCATAGAAGTTAGAAAATATTCGTTGTGCCAACTAGCGGTGCACATCGTTTGATAGATGAATGTTTAAGGAGCGTATATGAATTTTTTTAGAATTTTTCTATGTATAGTAGTTGAGATATAGTCCATAAAAGTTAGGAAATATTCGTTGGCTTAACTAGCGGTACACATCGTTTGATAGGTGAATGTTAAAGGAGCGTATATGAATTTTTTTAGAATTTTTCTATGTATAGTAGTTGAGATATAGTCCATAGAAGTCAAGAAATATTCGTTGGCCCAACTAGCGGTGCACATCGTTTGATAGATGAATGTTTATGGAGCGTATATGAATTTTTTTAGAATTTTTCTATGTATAATAGTTGAGATATAGTCCATAGAAGTTAGGTAATATTCGTTGGCCCAACTAGAGGTGCACAGCGTTTCATAGGTGAATGTTTAAGGAGCGTATATGAATTTTTTTAGAATTTTTCTATGTATAGTAGTTGTCATATAGTCCATAGAAAATAGGAAATATTCGTTGGCCCAACTAGCGGTGCACATCGTTTGATAGGTGAATGTTTTAGGAGCATGTATGATTTTTTTTAGAATTTTTCTATGTATAGTAGTTGAGATATAGTCCATAGAAGTTAGGAAATATTCGTTGGCTTAACTAGCGGTGCACATCGTTTGATAGGTGAATGTTTAAGGAGCGTATATGAATTTTTTTAGAATTTTTCTATGTATAGTAGTTGAGATATAGTCCATAGAAGTTAGGTAATATTCGTTGGCCCAACTAGCGGTGCACATCGTTTGATAGGTGAATGTTTAAGGAGCGTATATGAATTTTTTTTAGAATTTTTCTATATATAGTAGTTGAGATATAGTCCATAGAAGTTGGGAAATATTCGTTGGCCCAACTAGCGGTGCACATCGTTTCATAGGTGAATGTTTAAGGAGCGTATATGATTTTTTTTAGAATTTTTCTATGTATATTAGTTGAGATTTAGTCCAAAGAATTTAGAAAATATTCGTTGGCCCAACTAGCGGTGCATATCGTTTGATAGGTGAATGTTTAAGGAGCGTATATGAATTTTTTTAGAATTTTTCTATGTATAGTAGTTGAGATATAGTCCATTGAAGTTTGAAAATATTCGTTGGCCCAACTAGCGGTGCACATCGTTTGATGCATTCTCTTTCACGTTAGCTTAAGTCGAATTAAAAAAAAAAAAAAAAAAAAAAAATTAAAAAATAATAAAAAAAAAATTTTGTTTAAAACACGAAGGAAATAAAACAAAAACTGTGTTTTAATTGCCATCAATCTGCAATCATACCATCTATAAGCCTACCAAGCGACGATAGTGAGACACCGCTGAGATATTATTTCTGTACGTATATAGTATCTCTCGCGCAGCTTTTGGCGCTATAAAGCCCGCGTACCTTAGCTTAATTGGTACCAGTGAAAGATTGAACATAAATCAACACTTGATATTTACGAGTTCAAACGGAATGTACGGATACCTGAGGTGCACGCGCTAGTATATAGAAGCAATCAACAGCAGCCGCCTCGTCCCACCATTTACGGATTACGGATACCCGAATGGGATACAACAACCTGATTGGAGTAATTGAACGGTATTTAACATGTTATAATTTTTTTTGTTCTTATGGATATGTGTTACTATTCCGTATTATATTATTACATATTAGATTACCTCACTTAATTAATCCATAGATATAGTTATTTACCAATAACCTTTACTGTGATTTAATATCGAATCAATTTTTTTTAATTTTTGATTATCATTACTGTAAATCTAATTCAGTATTTTATTTTTTTTAAAAAGTTTTGATTTAAACTTTTCTTTTCAATTCACATGGTAGTTGGGTTTTTTTTTTATTACTATAGTTTATTTAGTGTATCTAGTTTTTGTTTATCGTTCAAAAAATTTTCTTTTTGATAATTCTATCGCCAATTTTGATGTAATATTATAATTAAGTTTTTTTGAATTTTTCTTTTGATTGCCGTTATATTATATTTTTTTATGTTTGTAAAACCCAAGGTTTAGTTCTCGAGTAGATTTTAGTTTTATTTTAGTATTACTACTTGCAATTGTGATTTCTTACGCACGACTTGAATGAGATTAGTTTTTGCTTTTTCTCGTATAATGGTTTCGAGTATGCAGTAAATTTTGAGTAAGGTATAGTGAGCTTGAGTGTAATTCCTGTATAGTCTGAGGATGGTTCGTTACAATAACGGATTAGTTTCCTTTTTAAGCGGTTAATTCAAAGATCTTGCATGTCTACACAACCCCCACGACCTATAAACATCATTAGCCGGCAACAAAATACCGCGTGTAGACCTCTGCAGGATTAATCTGCTAATTGAACTTGAAAACCGTTCAAGTTCCGTTGGTCCAACTAGCGGTGCACATCGTTTGATAGGTGAATATTAAAGGAGCATGTATGAATTTTTTAGAATTTTTCTATGTATAGTAGTTGAGATATAGTCCATAGAAGTTAGGAAATATTCGTTGGCCCAACTAGCGGTGCACATCGTTTGATAGGTGAGTGTTTAAGGGGCATGTATGAATTTTTTTAGAATTTGTCTATGTATGGGAGTTGAGATATAGTCCATAGAAGTCAGGAAATATTCGTTGGTCCAACTAGCGGTGCACATCGTTTGATAGGTGAATGTTTAAGGAGCATGTACGATTTTCTTTAGATTTTTTCTATGTATTGGAGTTGAGATATAGTCCATAAGATTTAGGAAATATTCGTTGGCCCAACTTGTGGTGCACATCGTTTGATAGGTGAATGTTTAAGTTATTTGCGTCCGAAAGAAATTACTATAACTATACACACAATTGTGTTGGTTGTACTTCAAATGAAGCGAAATTTTTTATCAAAAACGCCATTACAAATGTACTATTATTTTTTAGTCACACATTTGTGTGGTTTGAACTTAAGTTGAGTCAATTTTGTTTTCTTCGTTGTAAAAGGCATATGTGATATTTTGTATAATATTGTTAACTTTGTATTTATGTCAGTGTATCCATTTCGAGTTCAAAAAAAATTTTTTTTTTCATACATAGACAAAGTCTAAAAAAATTCATACATGCTCCTTCAACATTCACCTATCAAACGATGTGCACCGCTAGTTGGGCCAACGAATATTTCCTGATTTCTATGGACTATATCTCAACTCTTTTTGAATTCAAAAATCATAGAAACTTTCATCAAATATGTCTCGAGACTTTTATTTACTAAAGTTATATAAAGGGTTATCCAATTCAAGCTTGATAAAGTAAACTTAAAAAAAACACACAAAATATTCGGAATGTATTGTAATTTTTATTTCATTTTACAGATTGATCCTTGCCATTTTTAGTTAAACAAGATATCATTCAAATGTCCTCCACGGGACTTCTTACAGGCCTTGATTCTTTTGAGGTAATTTTCAATGACTTTTCGGCACATTTCGGGCGGTATCTCGGCCATTACCTTACGAATATTAGTTTTCAATTCGTCAAGAGTTTGAGGATTGTTTGCGTAAACACGATCTTTCGCGTAGCCCCACAGAAAGAAATCCAAAGGCGTTAAATCACAGGATCTTGGAGGCCAATTGACATCAGCCAATCGCGAAATCAAACGTCCAGGAAATTTCTCTTGCAAAAGATCTCGATTTGCTCGTGTTACGTGACTGGTTGCTCCATCCTGCTGGTTGCTCCATCCTGCCACATATCGTCAAGATCATAATCTTCGATTTTCGTAAAAAAATAATCGGTTAACATGCGGCCATAGCGCTCAGAATTGACGGTAACGGTTCGTCCATGGTTGTTCTCAAAAAAATACGGCCCAATCACACCACCAGACCCCAATGCGCACCAAACAGTGACTTTTTCCGGGTGTAATGGCTTCTCTACAATCAATTGTGGATTTTCTGAGCCCCAAATTCTACAGTTTTGCTTATTAACGTATCCACCAAGCGAAAAATGAGCTTCATCACTGAAGAAAATTTTGTTCGAAAAATCAGCATCAGCAGATTTAATAATTTTAACGCGTTGGTCGATTGTTAAATGCTCCATATTCTTAAATGGCAGAATGTCAACTAAATAAATGACAGCGTACTTGACGTTTATCTTTGACAGATGTCGGTATACAGATTTCTACTTTATCAACCTCGAATTGGATAACCCTGTACTATGTTACAATAGTTAACAGTAATTTTGTTGTTTACTGTAATTTATTTATAATCTAAGAAGGTTGTTCATTTTTTAAATGATATATGCGTCTAGTTTTATTTATACAATTTCGTAAAAAAAAATTACAAAACAATTTTTTTTTTTTATTTATAAAATTTTATACGTTTTTGACTCTCAGTCCCGAAAATATTTACTGTCATGATAGCTAAAACTATCCCTACACAAACATTTTTCTGGGCTGAGAGAAAAATATTGCCTTTTTGTGAATGAAGAAGATTCAAAGTAATTTTTTATTTTCGATGTCAGTATATTTCTTGGAGAGTAGAATTTAGTTGGTTTTGTTTATTTACACATTTTATCAGAACTTTTTATTGTTTTAATTAAACTCATAATATTTTTATTTGTTATTTAGCTGTTATTCGGAAATATTTATACCCGAATTTAGATTTATTGCTATAATTGTTAATTAAATGTCGCAATAGTATACATAAACTTGCATAGTATTGCCACAAGCAACTTTTTCGATTTTCGGGGATAGAAATTTGGGCTATCTTCACAAAGGTGTTATATCAGACGGGTCGCTGCGCTCCCGTCGCTTCGCAATGCACATTGTGTAGCATATCGAGTTTTATACTATATCGCGTTTTGAAATATCGCATTTTGAAATATCGCGTTTCGAGCGGAGCTCAGAAAATCATATGCTACAGCCTAACTAACTCTATGCTAAATTACAAAAAAAAGTATTAAACTAACAATATAAAAATTAGGTTTTAATTAATAAATTTAATTTGAGGTTATATAAAAAAATGATAATGAAAAAAAATATGAACCTTGTAAAATGTGCACGATGATGAATAGAGATGACATGTTGATTGCTTTAATGATGATGGTTGCGTAATAAATGTTGTGCAATTTTTATTTTGCATGTCGATGCAACCGGAACACAAATGGCTTTTATGTATATTGGTTTTATGTTATACTCGTATTTAAGTTTGATTATGATACGATTTTTATGTGCAATTTGAATTAAACTGTATTCCACTTTACACTAAAATCTAATTAGGGCACGGAATTTTAAACTACCGCGATATTTTTTCTATATTTTTAACAGTTCGAACAGTTGTCTTTGTTATAACTAAAGTAGATTTTTTAGTTAGAATTTTAAGTAATATTTGCAAGGTTTTTTTTAGTTTTTTAGATAATTTTTCCTTACACTCAAATTTTTCAGTTTTTGATATTGTGAGCCACACCCAATTCAAAATTTCTCTCACATAGAGGTTCATGTTCAATTAATTATTTATTCTGAACCACGTCCTTGAGACATTACACAGTTTTTAATATTTTGAAAAGGAACACAAATTAAGTATTTGTGGTTATCAACTAACCCTTAGCATTTATAATCGTCACTTATTATATTCAGTTCTATTCCATATGTTTAGTTTCATTTTGCACTTTGAAAGCATAAACAAATGTAAAAAAACGTTGTCATAAAATACACAAATCACGCGCTCGGTCGCACGCAATCAATAAAAAAAACCCGTCAAATATCCGATATATTAATATCATATCCGTTCTCGTGAAGCAAAATTATTCACCTCTATTATTTAATATGAATAGTATGAATAGTATTATAAGTCGAATTTAAATAATTATTTCAATAAACTAAATCAAGCGATCATAATCAAAATTTCTTAAAAGTACAATCCGAAGAAACAATACATGAAAAAATATTCAATACCAAAAAATTTAGGTTAAAATTTAACTCTGTGATTAGCAATGCAGCGGTGTAAGGTAATCTTGAATAAATGCTTAATTAATAATAAAAAATCCCAGATTTTTAAACCAAAAAATGCAACGTTTCAATGTAGAGAGACATTTTTCTTAGACTTGAGACAACATACTTCGATGGGCAATTTATAAAAAATGGTAGGAGCCGTGACTGAGCCGTCAACGTTTTGACAGCATAAAAATCGATTAACTAAAGGTGTTTTGGTGGCAGTCTCTTGGTAATTTTAATAAACGGTCCCGATGAATGTATTCTGTTTTTGAAATGCATCAGTCTAAGAATGAATTTTTGATTAATGACTATTGGTCGGATTGTCTCAAAATAGGTAGAACGAGATTGTAATCTACCATATCGAAAGCCTTTGAAATCTCTACAAATAGTGCTACAACAGTTTGCGAATTGTTATTACCAAAATGTATGGGATTAATAAGCTCTAAGTAAGGCATCTTCTGTAATTTACATCTGAAACCAAATTTATTTGGTATATATATAGCGTTTCAAGTAGCCATTTAGTCAAACAAGCATTTTAGCATTTTACATGGCTAATAATCTAACATGATCATATGGCTGTAAAAAAAATTATATTGTTCCCAAAAATTACAAAATAACTATTGACAAAAGCAAATTTTTATAAAATGTCTAGTTATTTTGTATTTGTATTGACACTTTACATCCTTTTTAACACTGTTGAAAATATTAATGATAACGGAGACATTAAGCGTAATGAAATAATAATGAAAGTATTTTCTAATAAATACGCGCATCTGTCGACCTAAAATTAGTTGGGAAGAAAGTTTCATCAGGTAGTTTTTCAAAGTAGCTCTAAAACGCATAACGCCCCTCAGAAATACGTCTTATTTATTGTATACAGAAAAAAGATTTTTTAAACAAATTCCAAAATATGGACTAATTAAGGATAATTTTTAAATACAATCGATACGAAATTGAAAGATAGAATGATAACGTATGTCTTTTCTATTAACGACAGCGAAAAACGAAGAAAGTTAAGAAAATAAAGTATGCAAAAATGGGGAAAATGGCAACCGTGGCATAATAGCGGAAAAAGATGGCAGCCATAACAAAATAGCTTTAGCAGAAGCAATAATGTCAATACTTTATAATATTCATGTGGATTACTAAATATTTATTCTACAGCTAATTATTTATTCTGAGGGCAAAAATGCAATGAAGAAATGCTATTTTGCTTCCAAAGAATACTAATAGCATGTTTAGCAAACTAGTCATCGGAAAAGCAAAATAACTTTTATCTCTGACTAATAATAAAATAAAATACTAATAATAATAGTCATATCCGAAAATTAGCTATATTTTGGGTCAAAAAAATGATTTCCTGACATATGAATTATGCTTAATTGCTATTAACTATTTAGTCATAGAACCTGGTCACTGTGACCAAAAAATGACAAAATATTGCTATAAAAGCTAAACTAAAATTTCATTGTTACTTGGGTAGCCATAGCGGAGCGGGCTAAAATTTGACTTAATGACAAGAACTCATTTTTCTAAAGTCACCGTGTTCAGAGCTGGTTAACTTATTTTTTGGTGCTTTGAGGCGTGAGCAATAATTTTACTATTTAGGTAAAATTGTAAAAGATTTGGACACAACTATGTATATAACCCACCCAAATTATCATATACACACCCCAATTACAATAACAGAACTTTAGACTTTATTTTTATTTTACATTTTCAAATTCAAAAATTCTTGTTACTGTTTGTTGTTGTTATTGTTTGAGGAAATCGATACGTGTTCTGTTGGTGTAATTATAAAAAATATTATTCGTTGTCATACATGTACCAGATACATATTGTTTTCCCAAACGTGTAAGAAACAAATAACAAAGATAAATTAGAATTTTTCTGTTTTCCAATTTATTTGGAAATGCTACTTTTTCCACGAACAAATAAATTAAAACAATATTTCATTTTTATTCATTTGTGACTTCACCATATAACTACCACATGAATGATATTTGTATTAAGTTATGATTGGAAAGCGTGCACGATTGCACGTGGTAATACCATACAGAAACACAACACTAAAAGTATTTAAATTTTTATGGCCTCGGGTGTATAACCTTGCTATTCTGTAATTAGAAAAACATTTTGTCAAATTTGTATCCCTCAATTGTGTGAATTTATTTATAAAAACTTTTTGTTAATCAAACGAGCTTAAAATAAAATAAAATATTTCATTTTTATGGATGTTGGTTATATGTAAAACACAAAACACAAGCAAATTATTTTCTATTGTTAATGAGGGCCTGAGTATATAAAATTCTGGACCTGATGAAATCTCATTTGTCCAACTATTATATATGTATGTACCAAAAAAATAATAGTTAAATTTCCCTTTTTTGCGACAGCAACAACAAAGAAATAAAAAGCTCGAAACACTTTCATTAAAAACACTGGTAAAATTTATGGTTCACTAAGGTTTCATTTAAAATAGTTTTCTTCATTATTATTAAACAGTAGCAACAACAACAACAACATCAACAAAAAGAAAAACAACTTTTCCCATTAAATACGAAATGAACACAAAAAAAATCTTTTTTTTTATTATTACAAGGGACATAAAAATAAAATTAATATAAAAGTCCTAAATTTCATTTTTATTGTCAAATAAAAATATATTTTCATTTTATTTCGTTCGTCTTTGTTTTAAAGTTCACAAAATGGTATAAAGAAAATAATTTTTTTAAGAAATAAAATTACAGATTTTGTTAGGATTTCTTTTTTGCTTTCTGGTTCCTAATTTTTTTTACCATTTTATACTTTTTATTGTTTGATCCTGTGTTGTTGTTAAATCACCCTATCAATACCCTGAACGTAATATCCTTACTTATTTGCCAGCTATGCAGTATTTAGTCGAGGACGGGGCACAAAGAAAATGAAACAATCGTATAAAATACTAATAATAATGATGGTATATAGTAGTAATAACACTAATAATGGAGAAAAGTTTAGTTGTTTCATCAAAAGTTGGACAACAAACTTTTTAATTTTTCGTATTTGCTTGTTGAAAGCTCTAACAGATTATTTTATTTTTTTAAAATTTTTAATTTGATTGTTTTCTGCTTTCGTAAGTATCCTCTAGTATATACATAAAATATATGTTTCCTTTTTTATATTTATAACTATGTTCTAATGGACAGTGATTGATGGGATTTGTAGGCGACAGATCTAGGCTAATCGGGAAAATAAGGAAGACAATAATTGCAGAACCATTTTTAGTTTGACATTTCCGCATTCTGTATTGAGAGAATTGCATTTACGAGAGTGGTGGAGGGGTTTGTTTGCGCCAGTTACATGTCTAGACATCTTCAATAAATAAAAATGCAGTCGAAACTATTTTGTTTTAGAATATCAAATTAATTTATTTTTTTTTTTCACAGAGAAAACGGAAATCGTTCATTATTGGACTTCTAAAATATGCTTATTCGTGTTTTTTTATAAAAATCTTAAGATTAATTAAGTGTTTAAATTATTTTAGTTTTAATCCTTTGTAACAACATTTAATGTTAGAAATATTATCTGGTTGAATTAGTGAATATCAGGCTATTTTAAGACATTATGTATGGTATTTAGTTCAATTTTTTTTCACTGGGCCTATTTCAGAGACCTTCTAAAATTTACAATATATTGTACAGAGAGTGTCAAAATAATTTATTTTCTAAATTTTGGATTTTGTTTTTTTAAATATTTATTCTAACAAATGTCAGTCCTTAATACAAGTTTTAATCCAGGTTTGTTAAATAAAATTTAAATAGTTGGTTCTAAAATTAACTAATCATATTTTTTGAAGTAGTCGTTGAGCATGCTTGTTGTTTTTATTTTTCTTCGAATTTAAAATTTAAAAAATTAAATTAAATTTTAGAATTTTAATTGTATATTGTGTTTTTTTGGTGTTGATATTAATAAATAATTAATATAATTATGTAAATATATAATCATGATGGGCAATTTGTCGTTAAAACATTTCAATATTTATGTATATAGTTTAAGACAATAATTGTATATAAAATAGTGTGGTAAATAGGGTTTGCAAATTTACCGACTTTTGAAAAACCGGTAAACAGTAAGTAATTTATGAAAAAACCGGTTTACCGGTAATTTACCGTAAATAGAAATATATGATTACGTGAAAAATTCAATTTAAATTAAATATCTGAACATAATTTATTTGAAGAATTGTATCCACTTCATTGGAAACCTGTACAAAATTTCATTACTGTTAATAAACATTTACACTTACATAGACTCTCCTCCTGCTATTGCTATCTAGTTATGCTAGAAAATTTCGATCAAATGGCAAGTGGAGACTCGCAATAATATTTATATGCTATCTGTATGCTATGAATACATGCTAAATCGGCAGAACTTGATAGCATGTATATAGCAGGCATATTTTGACGTTTCTTCTATTTCAATATAGAGTCTACTGACATTTTAAGTATTTATTCAAATGACTAGCAGTCTAGGCTATCAACAAAAGAATGATTTCATGTGTATTCATACGACGGATGAAAATCCGGGATTTTTCCATCCGAGATTTTTTTTTTTATTTTTTCAATTCTTTTGTATGAAAAGAGGCGTGTCTGTTTTATAATTTACGTGATGTAATTGGTTGAAACGATGGGATAGATAAATCCCGGATTTTTATCCGTCGTATGAGCACTTCAAAGCGTCAAATTATAGCGTAATTAAACGTCAAATTATAAGTTTACCACACCAGACTCAATCTTGGCAAATTTTGATAGAAAGAGAGAGTAGATTGAAATAGTATTCAGATAGCAGGTCGAGAAGCCGTGTTAAATTCAGAAAAATCTTTGAATAATAGGATTATTAATGGTTGATCTCTAAATCCTTCTGCTCGGCGAAGTGCCTTCGCAAAAAACACATCGTATATTTAAACCATCGTTTTTCAATCTGGATCTAAATTTTGTTGCAATAGCAACAGTCCCGTTTGGGGTCGACGCTTGTTAGACGAACGGACAAAATGTATTTAAGAACCATATTTAAATATATTGCCTTTATATGTTGTTCATCGAAGAACGTCATCTTCCTTTTTAGTATATTTAACAAACCAATACTCGCTTTGAAGATAGTACTTGTTTGATCAATTACCTGGATACTGGCCTTCTTTTTGCCAAATCATATTTATATTTAAGGGTTAATATACTAATGTTTCATGTGATGATGGTACAATTTCCTCCATGGGATTGGTTTCGTCCACTTGAGCCATTTCAAATTTCAATTCTTTGTAAGAAATTTTTGAAGCACCTCAACAATGTTCTTATTGGTTTTGGTAAATATTCCATAATTTGATTTTTTAATCCATTTGAATCCTTTGGCTCAAATAGGTAACACACAAATACAGAGTGTCCCGGAATGAATAGATAAGCCTTAAACAGCTTAAAATAGAGCTATTGTGCGCTCAAAATAAAATATAAAAAAATATATCCCAAGTAGTACCTAAGATATATCATTTTTTTTAAAAAAGCTAGTTTTTCACATTACTTTACGTTCCCGATCACCACGGCTACAAATACATTAAATCCATCGGTTTTTTGGCGTTATAATATTCTTAATGGACTATACTAATAGATATGCACTAAATAGTATGATTAGTTGTTGCACTTTTTTTGAAAAAAAAATCTAAATTTCAATTTTCAGAACGAAATGTAGTTATTTCTTGTCTTAAATTGTACCTGATGATAATTGAATTATAAACTTGATATTTGCTACCTAAGGGTGATCTGCGCTACCCATCTTTTTTGTTCATAAAATGTATTAAACATGCTGCATTAACTTTACTAAACATTTATTTAATGCGTCACTCGACTTGTTCGACATCGTATATGTTTATTCCGTTTTTCTGGCTTGTATCTGGGGGATTTTTGTGTATCGAAATGATACGTAATCAGTATACGTCACAAGAATACGCAAAAATGAATTATATTTATGGTGAATGCAGAAGCAACGCAAATGCAGCTTCAGCTTTTTATAGGGAAAGATACCCAAACGAGCGTCACCCGGATTATCGCGTATTCATCAGAGTCCACGGTTGTTACTCAGAAGGAAGATTATCTGGCAGCGGTGTTGGTGGTACTAGCACTGGAAGAGTCACTAATATTGACACTGAAGAAACGGTGCTTGAGGAAATTGAGCGAGATACAAGAGCAATAGCACGACGCACAAGTATCGCAAAATCGAATGTGCACCGTGTATTGAAAAAAAATTAAGTTCCACCCCTACCATATTAGACGCGTGTACTCTGGTAAGAGATTCGCAATTCTTGAATAATATTCTATGGAGCGATGAATCAACACTGAATAGGGATGGATGCTTTAACATGCACAATCTTCAAAGCAGACAACTTTTGAATCCTCCTTTAATGCGAGAAAACAGATCCCAGTACAAATTCAAAATAAATTACTGGACTGGCATATTGAACGGAAAGAATTGGCCCATTTGAACTACCCGAGAACTATCTGGCCAAAGCTATTTGGACTTTCTTCAAAATGATCTGCCAATTTTATTGGAAGAGGTGTCCGAGGAGGTGAGATAATCCCATTAGCTCCAGAATGGTGGGTGTCCAGCGCACTATGCAGTAAACGTTCGGTCGTATTTGAATTCAACATATCCAGATAGACGGATTAGCCGTTTGGGGTCCATTTTGTGCCCATAACGTTCGCCGGACCTAAATCCGCTGGATTTTTTTTTACTGGGGCTACCTCAAAGACGGAATCAACTCTAAACTGATCAAGAGATTAGAAGAGTTACGTAACCGTGTCCAGGAAGTCGCTGAAAAAATTACTCAACGGCGTTATGCGCGACTTCTAAAAACAGCTTTTATTCGGAGATGTCGGGCGTATATTAGAGTCGGTGGCAGACAGTTTGAGCATTTACTGTAAATGTACATAAGTTAAATAAATTATTTTCAATGTGTAACGTTGTTTTTTATGAAGCTCTTATCATCAGGTACAGTTTAAGACAAGAAATAATCTAATTTTGAAAATGTGGTTATTTAATCGGATTTACTCCTTCTGCATTTTAATAGCAATAAATCGTATTTACATAAGATAAAAGGATGTATTATACCATTTTAGAATTTGCATTAAACACGCATATTTTTACAATAGTTGGAAACTTAGGTTCTCATACATTTTTTTCACCAAACACGCTCAAACTTTTATAAAAAAAAATATTTACCACATTTCATGCTGAAAATTGAAGTTTAGATTTTTTTTTTCAAAAAAAGTGCAACAGCCACTCATACTATTTAGTGCATATCTGTTAGTATAGTCCATTAAGAATATTATAACACCAAAAAACCAATGGATTTAATTTATTTGTAGCCGTGGTGATCGGAAACGTAAAGAAATGTGAAAAAAAATGGACTTTTTTTTTTTTTAAATGATTTATCTAAGGACTACTTGGGATATATGTTTTCTTGTGTTTTATTTTGAGCGCCTAATAGCTCTTCTATAAGGTGTTTAAAGCTTATCCATCCATTCTAGGAGACCCTGTCTACATAAGAATAAACTGTAAATCTTTCTGTAGTTCTAAAAATAAGAGCTTCCTTTAGTTCCTCGTTGAAGGACGTATTCTGTTTATTAATTTATCGACCATGAACTTTAACGTAATACCCACATTATAAAGATGTTTTTATTGACAACAAAGCTGTTATTATAGTTGACAATATATGAAATTCTGGTTCTGAGAAGGATATCTCAGGTTCGATTTCAATCAAACGTTTGCGGATGCATGTTTTTATTTGATGTCAAGTCGTTTTTTGGTATTCTTTTGCCGAATATCGTTTTTAATCTTTTACAAATTAGAGCCACTTGTCGTACTTTAGCGATAATTGGGCCGTTTTGGTGATGTTTAGTTAGTGAGTGTTGATTTTTATTTATTATTTTTAAATGTTCGGTTTCCTCGTAAACTGAATCTTCTTCAACGGAATTGATATCAATGTTACTGTTACTTACGTCAATTGAATTTTGTTCTACAACAAAATTATCTCTTTTATATACCACTTTAAGTATGGCCAATTAGATACCGTGAACAACGCACAAGCATCTTAACTTTCTTTATTACAGAAGCGCCGTCTGAAGTTACGTTTTAGGGCGAAACACCAAATTCGGTAAGTTTAGTATTAAAAATTGTAACACATTTTTCAGCTGACAATAACCGTGGAATTCGGATTAAACCGAGATTTCGAAATGAATGTACATTTACATTCATAAAACGATGCTTTCTTACATTGAAAGTGAGGCTTTAAAAGCTTTATCTTGATTTATTCTTAAAGACATGTGAACTGTTTTATTTGAAAGTGGTATAAGTCCACTTTTCAAAAAAATTGAGTTAACGGTAATTTTAGGAAGATATAGACACCTTCTGTCCATATGTATAATCATACATTCAATAGAGTACGGTTTTCTTATAAAGTAAGCAAAAGAATTTTGGCTATAAAATGTTATCGCAAAAACTTTTTTTTTGATAGTGGAATAAGTCCATTCCTAATAATTATAATGGGCAAAAATTCGCTCGTTAAAATGAATAATTCATTTTTTAGTGATCGGACAGTATTATTTGTGGTATTGATCAGTAGGAGAAATGAAAGGCAACAAAAAATATTTTGTTTTACTATTCACTTGTGAGGAATGGTGTGGAAGGAGGTTGTGTTCACTATTCGATCGATCAATGAAGAAAATAATATAAATATTTTGTCTATTCACTACTACTCGTACAATGAATGTTCGCTTTATTGATTGTTAAAGCAAAAGAGTACATTTAAACCGTCGATTTAACGGACTTCGATTTAACGGACGCTCGAATTAACGGACCTCGATTTAACGGACAATTTTTTTATTTTCCATTTTTTGGTTATCGATTGTGATGGGGTTGGGTGTGTTGAATGGAGGTGGGATTCTTGAATGATTTTGGGAGGAAGTTCTGGAATGTGGCCATCTGGGACGGAACTCGATCAATTCTTAGCCGATTATGATGGGATTGGGTATGTCGAATGGAGGGGGAACTCTTAAATGATTTGTTTAAGAAATTCTGGAATATCGCCATGAAACTCGATAATTTAAACTACGGCGGAACTCGATAATAAGCAGCCGTTTTTCTTGAAGCAAGCGGCTAATGATGCTAACATGTTTCCGGTAAGGCTGGATGCTTTAACATCTATTGCCAGTACGTAACCCACCCATGAGCAGCAGATCAACTACTTATGCTCCCCAAAAATCATGTTATGAACCCTACACAAAGGGCTCGGATAAATTTGTATTATTCTTATCAACAACGACCTCGAAAAATGTTCACGGGAACATGGAATATATTGCCTTCTAAGATCATAAGATCTTCAGAACCAACCAAGCAAAAATTTACACTTTTGAGGTGCTTGTAATACAAGAGCGCATAATCCGTATGGCCATACTTCAGAACTTTTTCCAAAAATTATTTGATAATCTCATTTCATCCACAATGCCCAATTTCTGTCCTAGGAGGTCATATTCCAGAACTTCTTCCAAAAATCGTTTAAGAGTTCCATTTCAGTCCAACATACCCAATCCCATCATAATCGGTTGGAATTGAGCGGGTTCCGTCTCAGGTAATCATATTCCAGAACTTTTTCCAGAGATCATTTGGGAATCCCGTTTCCATCCAGCAGGCCCAATCAGATCATAATCGGCTAAGAAATGTATGAGTTCCGTCCCAGATGGCCATATTCCAGAATTTCTTCCAAACATTTTTTGTGCATCTCATTTCCGTCTAACAAACAAGATTCCTTGATAATCGGTTGAGATAAACGAGTTCTGCCCTAGGTTGCCATATTCCAGAACAAGTGTAAAATCTATAGTCGATTAAATTTAAAAACATTCGGATTTAACGGACATTCGTATTTTACGGACTTCCCAATTAGTCCGTTAAATCGACGTTTTTCTGTAGTAGGTCCCGTTCGCTCACACAAACAAAAGATCATCAATCCTTTTATTTTTTTTTATTCGCTCACTATTCGTTTATTACTGATTTACTATTTACGTTTAATACTACTTCTCATTTTAATTATTTAAGATAATTTTTTACATTAAAAAATTCATTTTAGTGAAGCTAATGTCTATAAAAATATGGACATAAATTTCTTCTTGTTTTTATTTCTTATAATATATTATTTTTGAAAGTGGTATAAGTCCATTTGGACCTAAAAATCACGTTTATTTTTTAAATATTTTCAATAATTATTATTTCATAATAAAATTTAAAAAAATGTAAAAGTGTTAAAAATATTACGAATTGATTAACGTTTGCCAATATTTTTAAATTAATTCAAATGCAAACCCTTAAATATCTCGATACATGAAAAAATGGACTTATACCACTTTCAAAAATAACAGTTCATGTCTTTTTTTCAATGTAGTTTGTATGGACTAACCATATTCTAGTACCATTTTTTTTACTGTATTCGACGAATTCGGAATGTTTTTTATATGCTTTATGTTTTAGTAATTTTTGTAAATCATAAGATGTACAAATTCTATTAAAGAAATGCAATCACGTGCAGATAAACGTGTGATTACGGCTCGTAAATTATTTTCAACAATTTCTTTAAATTATTATTTTGTGTATTACTTGAATGCGTGAAACTTCTAAAATGGCTAGCTTCATAGCATGCTGCTGTGTAATTAAAACTCTAATACATATTTACCAAAATACCGGTATTTTAGAGATGATTTATCGGTATGACGGTAGGCAAATTTGGCTTGATTTACCGGTAAATCGGTAAATCGATTTACCGGTATTGCAAACACTAGTGGTAAACAATATGTGTATTTTGTGATTTTATAAATTAATATTTCATAAGTTAACACTTTGACAATTAAAACAATATATTAAAATGGAATGTGGAAAATGCTGTTTGGCTGTTAGTGTCGACAAGATTGGATGTGGTGGATTTTGTGGCAAGAATTTTCATTTGAGTTGTGCTGCTGTGGATCATGCATGTCACCGACAATGTTTTAAATGTGGTTACATACTTTGGTTTTGTGATGAATGAAGAGAATTGGTGAGTAACCGAACTTTTAAGAATATTTATATAAAAGCCAAATCGTGGAACAATTTGAAACAAGACTCTTTATATCAAAACTTGTTGGAAGAAATTAAATCAAATATACTACTCATTGAGAATGTGTTGGAGCTTTTTAATATTAAGGATACACGAAATCTTGAAGCTATTTTACATGCTCTGCCGAGTGCTTTTAGGCCATTAACAACAAATATTGAATTGTGTTACAATTGATCTTAAGGAGAACAATTTTTGTAACACATTTGGTGCCATTAATTCTATAGAACTATTCACTTTTCTACCTATTCAGTCAGGTGTTGATTCTTTATCTTCAATCTACATTGAAGATGAATTTAATACTTTATCAGCAATAGACCCTGGAAGTTCACAGACATTTGCAGAAGTGGTAATGTCCAGAGGCTCTACTTCCGTTGTACCTGAGCCTGCAGTGAGTGAACAAGCAATATTTAATTCTGTTTCTACGTAAGTTAAATGTTTAGATGTACCTTACAGTAATGCTCTTAATGCTCCTACTAATAGTACTAAAATCATACATCTGGAACATACAAAAGTGATTCATCGAACTAATGAGTCAGTTGAGAGCTTTGGTATTAAAACTATTCCTGTTCCTAATATGTTTTGGATACATCTTTCTCGGTTTGATCCTACTACTAAGGAAGAAGATATCTTGGGCATGGCTAAATCCTGTTTACAAGCAAAAGAAGTTTGCAAAGTACATAAGTTGATCCCGAAAAATTCTAACATACACAAATTGGAATACGTATGTTTTAAATTGGGGTGTAGAGATGATTTGAAAGTGAAATAAACCTTTCGATTTCACAAGCATTCGGTCAATTCGACCTGCAAAAGTAAAATGTTGGACGTCAGCATCTATACCCAATCCATCTTAAATAATACTTTAAATAATTCTTTTACGATAAACAATAACAAAACTATTCCATTTGATAATTTGTCTGTAACTATTATCAATTTGATTTTCTTGCTTTATCTGAGACTTGGCTCACTTAGAAAAATAGAATCAAGTCATTCCAAAAAAACAACCACAATTTGCTGATCGTACTGATTCCCGTGGAGGTCGTGTGTGTATTTATTATCGTTCCTCCCTAAAAAATTAACAAACTTTTTTTCTAATTCTTTAGGTAAAGTTGAGTTCTTATCTTCTGAGCTTGTTGGAACATTTGAAAATATTCTTATTTTGATTATTTATAATCCTTCTGTTTATTCAGGTGACATAGTTAATATACAAGATATTTTTACTGAACAATTATGTGGATATGATAGAATTATTTGTTGTGGTGATTTTAACTTTAACATGTTGAGCAATAATAGACTTAGTGAATGCTTAACAATTAATAACTTATATTACATACCGTTTAGTCCAACTAGAATTACAACCTTTTCGATTTGATTATTGTTTATGAGCCTGATAATCATAATATTATTTCCTTTGGGCAAATTGAAGTTTCTGCTATTTCTGATCATAATTTAATATTTGCAAGTTATAAGTTTTGTAAGACCAGGAGTAAGATATCGTTTACTGTTGTTTCTAATTATAAGGCAATTAATAAACTACATTTTATTGAAAAAATTTTTCGTTAGATTGGCAAACCATGTATTACTATTTTGAGGTTGATGATATTTTTGCCAACTTCAACTAAAACTTTTAACATTTAGACCAGACTTGTGTGCCACGTAAAAGTGTTATAAATAAATGCTCTACTGTGTCATGGCTGAATGCTCATATATTATTAAATTAATGAAACGTATATAGATTTAGCTTTTAAAAAACATAAAAGGTTTGGATTATATAACCCGACAAACAATTTGTAACCGTAGACTATGCCTCGGTAACAATGTTACTGATGTATGGTAACAATATTTCGATTTTTTTTTAAATATTTTGTTTTTACCATTTCCCATTTACAATTTTTTGTTGAAAAAGCGATTTTTATTTTCGATTTTTACTCTAGTTTTCCTTTCTCGTTCGTTCATTCACTTTCTTTCTCTTTCGCGTTAAATAATATCGGTTGTTTATTGGTAATTATTCGGAAATCTTATATATTTATAAGTCGGTAATTTTTAGGATACAAAAACCGTGTTATTTTCAGCATTCGACATTTTTTTAACTCATTTTTATTTTAGGGCAGTGTGCTTGCGGTTGTTTTCTGTGCATCAACAGATAAATTTACTAAATTAAAATTGTTTATTGATGATTATTAATTATAATTGGAATAAGAATAGAATTATAATTGGCTAATAATGTAAATAATTGTAAGTATCAATTTATTCTTGATCATGAAGTTTAATTAAATTAAAACGTTTATTAAATTTTTGTTATTTAGTTTTAAATATATTATTTTTTGGCAGATTTGCGGTAACTGTTCCTGACGCATTGGACAAAATTTTTTCAAAATGGAGTTTGAAGGTACGTGTTGTTCGACGTAAAAGAATTTTTCATTTATATATATTCTTACAATTCTGTGTCAGTGTCGTTTCTAATGTGTTAAGAAACTCATATAATTTACTTAACAATAGTGATTTGTAATACAGTTCATTTCTAAATCATATCACGTTAATTAAACAGAATAACATTATTCGTGCTGGTAATTTACTGGTAACCTTTTATAAGTTTTAGCATCTTCAGCGGTAATTTATCGTAAACAAAGGGTATTCATGTCTTTACAATTCTGGAGCATCGTTTTATTTTTTATATAACGCAGTTATAACTTAATTTGATTTTTGTTACCTTATTTCAAATAACCCTTATTTTAGCTACAAAATTACATTTATTTATTAAAATTTTATTTACAGATGACTTCCTGCCTGCTGGAAAAATGATGTAAGGACAAAATACCACTTGGATTAAAAATAGAAAATTTAATTTTTTTATGTAATTTTGATAATTTTTTTCTAAAAATGTAATCATATAAAATAAAAATAATTTTGAATATATTAATTTAATTTAAATTATATTTTTGTTTGTTTTTTTATAATCTAATGTATGGTATATTAACTTCTACACACTTGGGAGCAAGGTTCTACTTTGGTTACATACAATTGTCTAACAAGAAGCATGGGAATATAATTAATATTTATAGACAAAATTTTCATGTAATTTTGCGATATAAAATAATGAGATTAAGACAGTAACTATTCCCCTAAAATAACCTAAATATTTCACACGTTTAACCCAGTGCTATTGCGTTATCTTTTTCTAAAGATTACGGGGAAATCTACATATAAATATTTTGGTAATCGTAGAGTAACAAACACCGCGATTTAACCGATGGTACCAAAATGGTAACAGTTCCAACCCATTGTCTGCCAGAAATAGGTAATTTTATGGTAACCGATCGGGTTCGTTACCGATTTGGTCCCCGGTAACAGCTAGGTTTTTTTTTGGTTTCAAAATTGAAATTGTTTGTCGGGATAATGATTTACAATCTTTTAGATTTTTTAGAAATAAAACAAATATACACATCAACCAAGCCAAACAAAGATGTTATTTTGGAAATTTGAAAAATCCCAAAATAACTTGGAATAGTTTAAAAAAATTGGGTGTTTCTTGCGTCACTAGTGATGCTAGAATTGACTTTTCAGCAGAAGAAATTTTGGTTGGAATTACTAAAATTTGTGATACTTTGGAAGTTTTGCCACTACCTGATAATTAATCTCATCATTAGACAAGTGATGCTTTTGTATTTTATTGTGTTGTTGAAATTATTGTTTAAATGTTATTCGTGAAATTAAGTCTGATTCATTGGCTTATGATATGGTAGATTTTAAAGTCTTAAAACTTTTTACCGATTTATTTCTCCCTCTCATAACTTTCGTTATTAACCAATGTCTAACAAAATCTGTGTTTCCTGATTTATGAAAGGTGGCGCCCATAATTTCGTTACCAAAGAAGAATGTAATTTCTTATATAGAAGATATACGTACGTCCTATTAGTATTTTGCTTTCTTTATCAAAAGTTCAAGAAAAATGTGAGTTTCAGTCGGGGTACAAATCAGGTTACTGTACCACTACTGCTCTTCTTAATATTATTGATGATTTGCCTGCTATCTTGGACAAGGAAAATTCGATTGCTATTTTGGCCCTACTAGATTTTCCTAAAGCATTTGATTGCGTTAATTATATTCATTTGCTTCAGAAGTTACATTTGTATTATAAATTTTCTATTTTGGATATAAATCTAATATATTCATATTTGAGTAATCGTAAACAATTTGTGAAGTATGGCATTGATCATTCAAATACTAGTGAACCAGTAGTAGGTGTACATCAAGGGTCGGTCTTAGGTCCGTTACTTTTTTCTTTGTACATAAATGATCTACCATGGAAAATTTTGAATTGCCGGTTTCATCTTAATGCTGATGATTTACAATTTTATATTGGTGGTCATTTGTCACAGCTAAACGCGATATTGGTTAAACTTAACACGGATCTTAAAAATGTTTCTTTGTGGGGTAAAAATAATTTGTTATCATTAAATCCGATTAAAAGTAAGGCTTTATTACTCTCAAAAAATGATAGACATAATGTTACATCTACACTTTTCTTAGATAATGATGATACATCCTTTGATCCAGTGGTTAATGATTTAGGGTTGCTTTTGAATTCTAAACTTATTTGGAATGATCATATTAGCTCTCGTTGCCAGAGGGTTAGTTATGCATTATAATCCCCTAAATTGATTAAAAAGTTTTGTCCGGTTAACCTCTGTAAATATTTAATAAAAAGTTTGGTTTTGCCAATGTTCACATATTATGATGTTATGTTTACTTGAAGTTACGTTTCTTCATATAAGATATCGCATATTTCATAAATAAGTACTCGTACTTCAATTTTTTAAATGAAATTTTTCAGAGCAGTTTCTTGCTTTGCTAATGCAAAGATGCTAATGCATAGTTGGCTCCAATTTCTGATTATGTGCTGGCTTATGCCAATTTTGTCTGGATATCTCTTTTCACATCTAGATTTGGTTGATGAAGTTATGAATTTCAAGAGACGATACATTATTTTCATTTGTGGAACTGGGGTGTCCACGCTTCTTCACATTGATTGTATGGCCCACAATAGCCAAACAATTTCCAACCTCCATCCGAAACTCCACTAGATCAATAACATTCCTTTTCGGTATATTGTGTAAATCAAAATCTCGTTTGTATTCTAGCCAACGAGAGCAAAGTGTGAGGTAACTAGTGAAGTCCATTTTTTTAGAATGTATGAAAGTATGGTAGTAGCAGAAATAAGAATAAGGAGATAAATCATTGCGAACAATTGCGTGATCCGCGATACTAACGCCACTTTTAGTAATGCAATATTTTATTAAAGCTTGTTTCTGTAACCCATGAGTGCACCATCTATTTTCAAATAGTCAAAACTACAGAACACCAAAATAACAATATAAAAAATTATATTATATTAAATGTGAGGAAAAGTTGGTTACAAACACGACGATTTTTGTTTTCGACGATTTGCACATGCTGCATGCACATGTTGAATACAAACAAACTTTTACTTTTCGTAAAATATTATTTTATTTTTTTGTGTGTCCATTTAAACAAAATTATGTTTTGTTATCTATGTACCTAATGAATGAGCTGTGAAAATATTTTATGATATGAGAGATTCCATTAAAAAGAAGTTAGTAATTATTATTATTGTTTTATTCGTATTATTAATAAGCGATAATTAGTTAATCCGTGGATGTTGATAGTAGAGATAATCAATATGTAGATTATTTAATTTTAAAACTGAGAAAGCATGGCTCGAACCAATTTTATCTTGCCCTTACGAGTGTTTATTTTAAAAACGGATATAAACAAAATCAACTTTGAACTGGTTTATGAACTAGACATTTTTGGTTTATAAAATTATTTTTGGGCGAATACCGTCGATGACGTAAAACTAGTTCAGCATTGGACTTTTTTATCTATTTATTACTAGATGATCCGGCGAACTTCGTACCGCCTAATCAATAAATGTTGTTTAAAGTTATTATAGCTTAATTAAATTGAGTTTTTTATTAAGATAAAATGAATTTCTCTCTCCCTCTGGCACTATATCCCATCAAGGGATTTGGTCGCATCAAATGAGGTTTCATAATCACATTTTCATTTCAGATAATGAGTGATTTATTCATTGATCCTAAACCAGCCGTGCAATTTTTTCCTTGTCACTACCGGGAATCGAACCCAAGACCTCCGGGGCGGATAAAATGAATACTCCAAATTAATTAAATTCAATCAAAATGAAATATATTTTAATTACATTGAAATGAATGAAATTCACGTGGCAGCAAGGCTTTCGTTTTATTGAATTGATTTGAAATGATTAGCGTAGCATTGTTGCACTACTTTCTTTTAAACTATTTGCTGGGTGGGTTGCAATAGGGTCGATTCCCTTCAGTAAAGCGTTATGTGATATACGACATTTTTTTTTTATTGTCAGTTGCCAGAACGAACAAAGCGGATGGTTTTTCGACACGTGAACATGCTACGTACAATTGGCCGTGAGAGAAACATTCATTTTCTAGATTCAGGCCATAAATACTCAAGGATTGATCGTTTAAACTCAAATGGCATATCGGTTGGGATCATCGGAATTGTCGGAATGAGAACTTCCTCACCTTTGAATTTTCCTTGAGTTTTCTCAAAACCAAACGCGTTCCGTTACATAGTTTTGGTTGATTCAGGTTTCATAGCATGATGATTACCGCGCCAAGTTTTAGTTGTAAATTGTGCGGTGGCAATCCAGCCAGATCCAATGAGTTTAAAAATTCAGTTGGATAGTTGGTTGCTTCGTCTTTGTTTGTCACACACTCGATAGATTTGAAGGAATGAAGTGGACCGACGATTAGATTTTGAATTGTGAAATTTAAGTGATCCACATCTTTGTTCTTTTCCGCAAGAATTACTCGTTCACTCACCCAATTGTGATTTTTGTGGTTAGTAATGATGTTCGGGAACACTTTGTTGATGAGCTCGTCCTTCGTTGTGACAAAATTGCAAAAATTCTGAGGAAACGAAATCAATCCGTTCGATTCGTTGACCGGAACACGGCCATTACCGATAGTCAACAATTGCGTAGAGAAATCTTCGGTAGATGGATTGTTTAACCACAGACAATCAAATTAAATTTTTCGTTCAAGCTAAAAAATGAAAACAAAATATATTTCTGATAATTCCAATGTCATCATTGTATCTGTCATTTTTAAAAAAACAAAATATTTTTAGTTGTTTGCGGCTATTTACAGAAAATCAACTCGCAGTTTAAATTTTTACGTTTACATAGGATGAAATATCTCTTTTAGATTGTCCCTGGTTTAACAATGCAACTCGCATGTTTGTCGTCAGCTGAAGTTTCATCACAGAGCGCCACGCAGAGTCGATGATTTGAGGCAAGCGTTTATTTCATCGACAGCGGTCGATCTTAGTTACTGGTATTTTTTGGTACATCTTGAGTCATTGTGTAGATCTTTCATAGTTCGATTGAGTGCTTCCAATGAGCATTTGTGCGCCATTGTTCATTCATAATCGATGATGATTTTACTTGATACTAAAACTTTCGCCATTGCTGAGTGTTTCGCAATGTTGCAAGTCGGGTTTTCAGCCGATTGAAGGTTTAACGACAATTTCAACGCTAAGCAACTGCTACAGCAATTTCGAATCTCACACGAACAGTGGCCAAAATCAATGACATGAGGAATGCCTTCCCAGTTCCACCGGGCGCATCGAAGAAAAAAATCCACCATTTCCATCATGAATTATATTGCTAAGTAAATAAAATAAAAAGATTGGATAAAAAAAATACATATTTGCATGCAGCCTCCAGTCGGATTCGAATCCAGTACTTCACGGCCCAAGCGCCGAAGCTTTAACCACTGCACCACTCGTCACATACAAACTACACATACAAAATTCATATAAAAAAAGGTTTTTTATTAGATTTTTGGGGTTTTCCTTTTGAGTTTTTCCGACTTTTCTTTTTCCTAGACCACCATGTTCCCATTGTATTGAGACGTACAAAATAAAAAAAATCATCGAAATCAGTGAATCCATTCTCTAGATATCATCATAAAAGCCATTCCATACAAAATGTATGAGAAAATGAATTTTCTTGATAAATTTTTTTTTGTAAATTTTTCCGATGTTTTAATAGTTATTATGCTATTCGGAGCGAAGACAAATCCAACAAATCGAAAATCATAAAAATCGGTCCAGCCGTTCTTAAGTTATAAATGGTGTAACTAATCAGACTTTGTTTTATTTATATAGATAGGATCGATTTGTTTTGATACCAAAAAACTCCGACATTTATAAAATATCAAATAAGGCCCTAATTTATAACTATAGTCGGGTATTTAGAAAGCAAGAATATAAAAATATTATTTCATTAAACAGCTTCAGATAATTATTTTTATTGAATCTGATGTTTGATAGGAACTAGAAGAAAGTCGCGTTTATACTTAACAAATTTAAATTTAGTTTGATTTCCCTATGTTACTGCATTTGCTGTATGCATGAAATGCTAAACTGAATGAACTTAAAAGTATAAATGAAATGGAAGAAGTGTAAATAGTCTGGGTGAATTAAATTAGAATGAATTGGACTGAGTAGACTATATGGACTATGGAGCGGGTGGTGTATTATGAACTGAATAGATTGTACGATTATTGATGAACACGATTGCTGATGTCCTAGCAGAAATAAATGGACAGCACGGTCTGAATAAACTAGATGAATTTTATTGACGTGAACATTCGTGTATTCAAGGACAATTTATTAATTACTTAATTAGTATTTTAAAATAAAATCTGAACGGAAAAAATTAATTGTATTTCTGTGACACATTCTGGTTCTTAGGTTCTCGGGAACAATTCACGTATAATTTCTGTTTAATTTTATTTTTTGGCAGACTAAAGTAAAAAGTGGTAATTGTTCTAAAACAAAAAATCTGTCGAATAAGAGAAAACCGCTCATAGATACTTCAAATATCTATTGTATGGTCACTTAATTAAATCCATCAAACTAACATAAAATTGCTCTTCAGCATGCTTTAGATTCACATGGTTTTAATCACTGGGGACAGAATGCCAAGGATAAGAATCATTTAGAATGCAGTAGAAAGTGATAAGGCATAATATCTCCTACTTGAAAAGTTCAAACTGTCGCGATGTTCTTATAGACATTGCTATAATATGCGAACAATATAAAAACTTGTATGATACCTCAGAGTAGATGAAGGATACTATAAACAGAGCTGCGTTCTGACGTTTCGGGAAATTGGCTTTTCAAGAGAAGTCAGACGGAGCCCATAGCTTACTTTGTAAAAGCTAAAGTGGGCTACATTTATATCTTTAGATGTTATGTACGAGTACCACCGGTAACATCTCTTGGCTTAAAAGCCCTTTTCTTATTGTTAGTAACACAGCATTAGGGGAAGGCGTGAAACTAGGAGAGCGCCTAAACCCTTTGTGAAAGCAAGTAGAGACTTTTCATAACTTTATGTCCACAACAGAAGAACGTCAAACTGGAACCTATTTTGGAAGTGACTGCACCAAATACTATAGAAGAACTACTTATGTCTACTTGCATGATTAAGAATAACAAAGCACTACGTCCGATTTATGAATGAAAATTGCCTTTAAAGTGGTAGTCCATGCTAGAATATTAATTTTCGTTGACGTGTATAGTTAATGCCCAGTAGCCAGTTTTTCCAAATATCCGGTTAATTAAAAAACTTAATACCAATTCCGAAACTGATGAAACCACCCGATACCCTGTCTGCTTATCACCTAATATTTTTGCTTAAAAGATTATCATCGATATACTTTAGATGCCAGTGAAAAGAGTAAGAGATCTCGCTGAAAAAGAATACGACGAAGAATACGTCACATATGCAAGTAATAAAGAGTGGAGAACAACCACGATCAATAATAAACGCGGGCAAAGAATGATGCTAAATATAGGCGGGAAGTAATAAAGCCGGCGACTACTATTGGTGGGTGTAACCAAATCAATTTTACTCTGAGAAGCTCTTATTGAGGCCGACGCATTGCAATTGAACGATCGCTAAATGGCTAAAGTACATCGGACATTTACTCTTAGAGTAGCTGGTGCGTTCCGAACAGTTTCAAATAAGGCTGTATTTTTTATATTGCTGGGCTGTCCCTAATTGCAATCCAAATCTTACCTATGCCGTTCTCTTCATGCATGCACACAAACTTTGCTCTAAATGTTATACAACGATCGTTAAATTAAGAACATCTTAAATTTAAGGCTTGAAACAATTTATCAAAATTAAAAAGAAACAAAGTTCACGCTTAGTGGCTCTGTTCTGGCAATTCCCTGGTAACAGGGAAATAAGGAAATTTTACGTAGCATTTATCTATAGATCGTTTTCTTCTGGCCTGCTGAGGAAAAAGCTTCATGTAAATATTTGTAAATTGAGATTGATTTTTTCATTGCAAAAATTACCAGAGAATATTATTCTTATAGCAAATTCTTTCGAAACAAAATTTTGATCTTAGATCAAAAAAATAACTGACAATACAATAAATTTGATCGAAATGTCATTGAAATGCATTTCATTGCCAGTCATTTTTTTGATCTAAGATCAAAATTTTGTTTCGAAAGAATTTGCTTTTAAAAATATTTATTTTCAAAAAAATTATCACTTACTTTTAACTTTAGTATCAATTCCCTATTCTCGGAAAATTTGCGAGATAGAAAAAATAAAGTAAAAACAAACCATCTATAAAGAACTTCCATCGCAGTTGTATCAGCGTGTTTTTATGTTTTTACGTTTTATAAACCGGCATGCATGCATACTTTACTCCATATATTGAAATAGAAATGGCAGTATGGCAGTGAGTATTCGTATAAAATTTATTATAACTATGTGGTGCCTGAATCTCAGAAACATATAGTTTTTACTCTGTCTCTCAACCTAACAAAGGTTAATTTGTCCATCTTTCGCTATATTTCGTTTGCTGTCGTGTAATTTTTTTATATTTTGCTGTGTTAGACTGTTAGAATATGATTTGGTTGTTTTTTGTTTTCTATAAAATTAATTAGATCTAACTACCAAAATGTCCGAAATCCAAACTGGAGAATAGTATTGCAAGGAAAATAGTACATTAATAAATAAAATGTACAACTTTCAAACTGTATTTTATTTCATAAACTTTATATGCAAGAGGGCTAGACTCGATTACTCATAACTTGTTGTGATATTCACAACCTCATCCATCTCAAATATCGCGATTTAATTCCTAAATCCCATCATCAAATCATCATCATGAAGTAAATACAAATTAAATGGCTATGACAACGTAAACGATATATCAAAATACATTTTCGCATATGTACATTCTTACGTACACACAAACGGCACATAATAAGCGCGATCGACACTATTCCTAAAAATGTGAAAGCAACAAAAAATCATAAGTCTACGTCCTCACACATACATTTTTTCTTTCTTATATAATATCAAAACGTAATAAAAATAACAAAACTAGTAGTATACATACATATATTACTCATCATTTTGTTACATTTCCATATATTATCGTAAAACAATAAAAAAAAACCATTGTACGGTAATAAAGAAAAAGAACAACAAAACCAATATGTACTTAACATTATGGAATCAAATTGCATACGTAACAAACGATTAGAAAAAAAATAATAAAATAAAATACTGTTACGGTGACACCTAGAATAGAATAGAATAAGTTAATTTCATTAATTGTTCAATTACATTTATAATTTATACTCAACATTTAGGCGTATTTCTATACTAACATATTTGCTGCGCATTTAGGATTATTCTAGAAACAAATATTTTGGTATATAAAGGCGCGCGTTGACGTGTAATGCTGAGTATTATTTTAAACGTGATACAGTGAAGGTTAAAAATAAAAGGATTATTAAAGTGATTATTAAAGCGATTATTAAAGTGATAATTAAAAAGTGTGTTATAATTATAATAATTAATTGTGAATTTTGTGTTGTATAATAAATTGTGTTGTGTAAATAAATTGTGTGAGTTCAAATTTGAAGCAGTGTATTTATTCACAATCCAGTGATTCGAACCTTGATTGACAAGGCAAAATCGTAACAATTGGTGACAGCGGTGGGATTGTGAATAATAAGGAAAATGATTCTCTACGGATTAAAGCTTGCGCAATTAAAGGAGCAGCTGAAGCGGCGAGGTTTGGCTAGTGAAGGCACAAAAGCTAGTTTGGTGGAGCGACTACGTGAGGCCATGGAGAAGGACGGTTTAAATCCAGATGTGTATGATTTCGAGGAGGACAACATGGATGAGATCAGTGTGGACAAGAAAGAAACGGAAGAACAAACGATGGTCGGAACAACACAAAACCCATCTGGAAGTTTCGATTTATCGCAGTTGATGGCTGCTATGAATCAGATGATGGGACAACAGTTGGAGGGAATAAAACAATCGAACGAGGGAATTAAACAGCAGATGTTACAAATGGAGCAACAAGGGGCGGACATTAAACAATCAAACCAGGAAATGAAACAGCAGATGGAGCAGCAAGGGGCGGACATTAAAAACCAAATAGAAGATGGCCAAAAGAAAATAGACGAGAGGTTTTTGGAATTATCTTCTACACTACACGGTAAAGTGGAAAAACTGCAAACAGAAGTACACGCGGAAATTCAAAATGTTAAAGGGACGGTTCAACAAAAATTTGAATCGGTTGAACAAGATTTTAAACGTCTCGAGAAGGAGCTCAAAGATGTCAAGGCGAATGGAACGACACAACAAGTGATCCAGACGGTTAATGCAGTTAAGATAAAACCACCAACATTTGATGGAACAACATCCTTCAGTATTTTTAAGTTCCAGTTCGAAACGGCGATTAAGCAAAATCAGTGGACTGAAGAACAATGTGTTGCAGCGTTAATTGTGGCTCTTAAAGGCGAAGCGGCAGAAACACTACAAATCATTCCTGAGCAGGAACGGAACGTTTACATCGGAATTATGAAGGCGTTAGATCGAAAATACGGAAGTGACCACAAACGAGAAATCTATCGCATGGAATTGAAGGGTCGATACCAAAGAGCAGGAGAATCGCTACAGGAATTTTCATCGGCAATTGAGCGGCTCGCGCATTTAGTACATTCAAATATGTCGGCCGATTACATGCAGCGAATTAAAATAGATGCATTCATTGACGGTATTCGAGATCCCGAGACGCGCAGAGCGGTGATGTTGTCACCTAAGGCAACTTTCACGGAAACCATCGCTTGTGCGTTAACAAACGAAACTGCGCAAACCATCATCAAACCAGCACTGAAAATTCGTCGAGTGGAGATTGATTCCAGAATGGACACTGTGCGGGCTACTCCAAGGTTCAGAGATGGAAGTGGCAGGATTAAATGCTGGGTATGTGATAGAATGGGTCACATCTCACGGGACTGTTGGGAGATTAAGAAGAAACGAGCAAGGTCGCCATCTCCTATGAAGCGCAGATCAAACGAGGAACAGATAGAATCCAGAAAGGCGGGTCAGACGACAGCGGAGTCGTTAAACTAAAAAGAGTCAGTTTGCAGGGGCAGAAGCTGACTCCCATAACCGATTGCCCCACAACCTCCATCCATGTTTCGAGAATAGCAAGGAACGGTGACAGCTTAACAATTGAAGCCGATATTGATGGGAAGAAATGCATGATCACGCTGGATACGGGAGCAACACATACGATTGTTCGTGAGGATATTATCGATGGAATTATGGAACCAGCTAATGGCATTAAATTACGAACGGCGACTGGAGAAAATTCAGCAATAAAAGGGAAAAAGGTCGTAAAAATAAGGATTGGACGAAATCACTTTCAACACGAGGTGCTGGTTGCAGATATTGTAGACGAAGTCATCTTGGGAATGGACTTCATGAGAATGAATGGCTTCGTGGTGGATGTAGGACGGGGTGTATTAACCTACGATAATATCGAGTTTCCACTTCACGTTAGCGCCGTTATAGGAGAAACGACCAGGCAAATTATAATGGATCATCGGGAGAAGCTGCCACCGAACTCGGAAACAATAGTATGGGCAAGATTGGAGGGAGGTTCTGGGTCACCCAGGTTGTGGGTTGTGGAGGCCAATGAAGCGGAGAGCGGAGCCAGAGAAATTATGATCGGGAAAGTTTTAGTGAAACCAGACAGCGATAATAGAGTACCAATTAGGACTCTAAATCTCTCGGATAAGACGAAAACCATCAAGAAAGGGACAATAATCGGAAAATGCGAAGAAATATCGGCGATTGTGAAGTGCGAGCAGAAAAATCCGATTAATACGACTAACTCGCAAGGGCAGAAAGAGGTTGTAGAACAACTCATGGAGAAATGGACCGAAGATCTTACTAAGGAACAGAAAAATTTGGCAAAACAATTGCTCGAGCGGTACATGCCAATATTCTGCAGTACACCGGACAATAATGGGAGAACCGCAATGGTAAAACATCGAATAGATACAGGAGCAGAAACGCCGATTCGACAACCACCCAGGAGATTACCATTGGCAAAGCAAGGAGAAGTGGATCAAATGGTAAAAGATATGCAAGCAGCAGGGGTACTCGAAACATCAAGCAGTCCATGGAGTTCACCAGTGGTGTTAGTCGAGAAAAAGGATGGTACCATGAGATTCTGCGTGGATTACCGAAAATTAAATACTGTGACGAAAAAGGATAGTTACCCATTGCCAAGGATCGATGACACGTTAGACACATTATCGGGAGCTCGAATATTTTCAACATTAGATCTGCAAAGCGGCTACTGGCAAGTGGAAGTCCAGGAGGAAGATCGCGAGAAAACGGCATTCAGTGTGGGTAACGGATTATGGCAATTTAACGTTATGCCATTCGGATTATGTAACGCCCCTGCGACTTTTGAACGGCTAATGGAGCGCGTGCTAAAGGGATTACATTGGAGGACGTGCCTCGTATATTTGGACGACATCATCGTCATGGGCAAGGATTTCGACGAGCATTTAAGGAATTTAGCAGAGGTTTTGGATCGGATACAGGCCGCCGGATTGAAGCTAAGCCCAAAGAAATGCAAACTATTCAGGACCGAAGTAAAATATTTGGGTCATAAGGTAACAACCAATGGAATCCATACCGATGAAGATAAGATCACAGCGGTGAAGGAATGGCCACGACCTAAAAATTTACATGAATTACGGAGCTTCCTTGGATTGTGCACCTATTATAGACGATTCGTGCCAGGATTCGCCAATATTGCGAAGAGTTTACACGAGTTAACCAGGAAGAACAAGGCATTCGAATGGAAGGATGAACAGGAGGAGGCATTTGTGGAACTAAGACGTCGATTATGCGAGGCACCAATCCTCGCATACCCTATACCCAACGTTAAATTCATTTTGGACACCGATGCAAGTAATGACGGTATAGGAGGAGTATTATCACAGGCAACAAATGGTGAGGAGCGAGTTATTGCATATTACTCCAAGATGTTATCAAAACCGGAACGGAATTATTGTGTAACACGGAAAGAGTTGTTGGCTATAGTGGAATGTGTTAAGCACTTCCATAAGTACCTCTATGGCCAAAAATTTCTTCTACGGACGGATCATGGAGCTTTGGGCTGGTTGTTACAATTCAAAAATCCAGAGGGACAAGTAGCACGTTGGATCGAACGTTTGCAAAGCTACGATTTCCAAATTGAACATCGAAAGGGAACCGCACATGGAAATGCCGACGCATTATCAAGAAGACCATGTCCCGTGGAATGCAAGCATTGTGGGCGTGTGGAGGGTAAGGAAAACATCATTGATATTCGGCTTATGCAAGTGCTACCTGATGAGGAATGGACTGATGAAATGATCAAGAAGGAGCAATTACGGGATGCTGACCTGTCATTCATCATGGAACATAAGGAAAAGGAACACCGGCCCACATGGAGTGAGATAGCTGACAAAACTCCCATTGTGAAAGCTTATTGGGCTCAATGGGATAGCTTCCACATAGAAAATGGTTGTTTAAAACGAAAGTGGGAAAGCACGGATGGTAAAGTAAAACAATTGTTGGTAGTGGTGCCAAAAGATCGGATAGCGGAAATCCTCAAGGAGTATCATGGAGGAGCAAGTGGAGGTCACCTAGGGATTAATAAAACATTAGCCAAAATTCGACAACGTTTCTATTGGTCCGGATGTAGACAGTCAGTAGTAGAATGGTGTCGAAGATGTGACCAATGTGCGGCAGTAAAGGGACCAGCACGAAAAAGCCGTGGAACCATGAAACAATATAATGTCGGGGCACCATTTGAGAGAATTGCAATGGATGTGGCGGGGCCATTTCCGACCACCGAGAGCGGAAATAAATATGTGCTAGTAATAATGGATTATTTCAGCAAATCGCCGGAAGTGTACCCCATACCCAATCAGGAAACAACAACAATAGCTGATGCCGTGGTCAACAATTGGATTAGCAGATTTGGTGTACCTATGGAAATTCACACGGATCAAGGAAGGAATTTCGAATCGGTGGTATTTCAGGAGATATGTCAGATGCTTGGAATCAATAAAACAAGGACGACGCCTTTACACCCACAGTCGGACGGTATGGTGGAAAGATTCAATGGCACATTGGAGGAATATCTAGCAAAGGTTGTGGAAAGGAACCAACGTAACTGGGATCGATATATACCGATGTTCCTGATGGCCTACCGATCAGCGGTACATGACACAACAGGAGTGACACCAGCTAAAACCATATTTGGGAACAATCTACGATTACCAGGAGATTTAAAATTTGGGGCTGTTCCATCAGCAGCTCTATGCGGACAGGATTACGTCGACCGGATGAAAGAGGAACTCAATGAAATACATCAATTTGTACGGGAGAAAATTCGAATATCAAGTGATCGAATGAAAGCTCGATATGACATACGAGCAAATAATCAAGGCTTCGAGGAAGGACAATTGGTATGGCTTCACAACCCGCAACGGCACAAGGGATTATCACCGAAGTTGCAACCCACATGGGAAGGACCTTACACTGTCATTAAAAAGTTGAACGATGTGGTTTATCGCATACAGAAAGGACGGAAAGGTAAACCAAAGGTGGTGCATTTAGAGCGTTTGGCGCTCTACAGAGGAGGTGATCTGGATCCTGTTCGGGACGAACAGGCTTAGGTGGGGGGTAGTGTTACGGTGACACCTAGAATAGAATAGAATAAGTTAATTTCATTAATTGTTCAATTACATTTATAATTTATACTCAACATTTAGGCGTATTTCTATACTAACATATTTGCTGCGCATTTAGGATTATTCTAGAAACAAATATTTTGGTATATAAAGGCGCGCGTTGACGTGTAATGCTGAGTATTATTTTAAACGTGATACAGTGAAGGTTAAATAAAAGGATTATTAAAGTGATTATTAAAGCGATTATTAAAGTGATAATTAAAAAGTGTGTTATAATTATAATAATTAATTGTGAATTTTGTGTTGTATAATAAATTGTGTTGTGTAAATAAATTGTGTGAGTTCAAATTTGAAGCAGTGTATTTATTCACAATCCAGTGATTCGAACCTTGATTGACAAGGCAAAATCGTAACAATACGAATAGCTGAAAAATTTTGGGTAGCTGGATAATATATAAAAAAAAAATTTATCTATTTTCTAATAGATGGCATGTATGGTAATGGGTTACCAGTTTTACTTCTAATTTTTCTCACACATGATTGTCGCTTTTATCAGTGAATTTTGTAAATCCATGCAATTATTCACAATAATTTATCTCCTTATTCTCCTTATCTCTGGTAGTAGCTAATTAGCTGGTCCAACAAATCTACACCGCCCATACTGGTATTATATAACCGCACTACTTCTGGTCTCTAAACTTCGACATATTTATTTAATTCAATTTCCAAACTATGAACCGTATCAGTCTCTCACCTATATCTACAAAGTTTGATCCAAGGTTTATTGGCTTATTATCATTCCATTTAACTACAGCAATTTTTCTGTCACGACTTGTAACCGAATCTGAGAAGCCCCGATAAGTTTTTTTAATTTCTTTATCGGTCGAGCATGTTGAATTGACAAATCTATTAACGCGTATAGTAGCAGCTTCATTAATTCCTTAAATGTCAATTAACTAGTCAGTATGTCAGATAACTCGTCAGTACTTACCATGGTATACGTACTAAAAAAATTGTCAAAACACTCCTACTCGATCCAATCTTTGTACCAATCGCAATACAGCACTAGCTTCAACTGTGAATCATTACTATCACTATCACAATACATCACTAACTTCCTCATCATTGTTTTGGTCATCCTCTTGTTCTAAATGGTTGAGTTGATGTTGTAGGGGTACGTCAGTGGCTATTTTATGTCATAGTAATCTATGTACTCTGGAACATCTGCATTCACAACATCATCTTCATCGTCCATATCATTGTCGAATTCCGAATCATAAACCAATTTCAATATTTTATATTCGGTTTATTGTTTTCGCGCCATTAAATACAAAATATTTATCGGTTACTTTAGAAGTTATTTAAATATCCTTAATGTAAGTGATATTTTTTAAGTTTTCTTATTTTAGTTGGTAACCAATTTGATCCCAGAATTATTAATTTTCGAAATCTTAAATAAACCATTGAAATCCTCGTTGGTTCATATTATTTGAACTAAAATTTCCAAACTAAAATTCAAAATGTTCCACCATTTCGGAAAAATTCAGGAAAACTACAATGGCCGAAAAAAGCCGGTTGGGGATTTACAAGGTTTTTAGTTAAATCATTTATTAAATAAAAAAAAACGTTTTATTAGTTAGATTTAAATAAAATAAAATAAATTCAATTCTTAATTCATGAAAGTGTTCCTAAATAATCGTAGTAGTAATAAGTAATAGTAATTATCACATTTTTTGTCTAAAATTAAATTTTTTTTTGGAATGATAACAATGAAAATATTTATCATGCAGTGGAATCTCACATGATAAGCACAATTTAGTTGTTCTAAGTGGGCAGGATTGTTCCTTATTGATTTTGGACGTGGCCCTAGAGTAAGAGGACATGTTCTGTAATTATTATAAAGCGACTTTGCTATTTAGCGTCAAAACTCTAGTTGTTCTAACTTGCATCGCTTAGATTTTACTAATTTTCACGAGTTACTTATTGCCACATTGAAGATTCAGAGGACAAAGTACATATACCAATTATTTCCACGATTATCGAAGAGATCTGCGCGTCCCATAAATTTATTATACATACACATGTACAATGTTGGGTTGAGCGTCAGTCAATTTATTTTTTTGGAAAGCTGAATAACACACACAATTTTTTGTCGGACTTATCCCAAATTAATTGGACAAAATTGGACTATTTTATTCACCTTGCCCATTACCAATTTAAACTCCCCTCTTTCAGATTTTTTCGTTACTTGTGTTAATGGTGCTTTACCACAACGGAGATCCCTTTGTGCCGGTACCTCCATCACCATAACCCAGATCAGAAAGTTTGCTGATTATTGAAAGAAAAATTATCAAAAAAATTTGAAAATTCCAAATTTTGATAGTTGTTTTTCAGCACATTTCCAAAGTTCATTATCACCAATTCACCTAATGGTAATCTATTTGGGTTTGCAATGTTTTTACCCTAATAGATATCAAATTGAATACAATATCCATTCCTCTGTATTTAGACCCATGACTTGAATCTAAATTATTTGCATCCATGACGCCCAAAATATGGAATCATTGATTCGCTGATCCATTGACGAGAGCTGTATATCTCAAAAATATTGTATTCGTTTTTTCTATAAAAAGCCGCATTTTCCATTTGTAGTTTTGTGGTAGATTTGCAGATAATGGTAAAGTCGAGTGAACTGGAAATCTGTCTAAACGAGTTCTCTTCATTATATTGAAAATAAGATTGTTCTTGTAGTCATTAAATCCAGAGCAATACAATTATCGATGAGGATTTTTATTGTACTCCGAAATTATTAAGCATATGTGTCGTTGCAATTTAAATTTAAAGATTTATTTTAATTTTGGGTTGAAATTTTATTCGTAAAATCGACTATCATTCGCATTATCCCTTCGTCAAAAAACAGCTCGAAGAATTTTACCGGGTGGGAATCATCTGTTACAGGCAAAACTGCTAAGATTTTACTAAAGCTGTCCAACTTATTTGCAATATTTATATCGAAATTCCCATCAGTCCATTGATGTATGAGTGTATTGTTCATCCCTAATCCCAATCGGCTCGGCCCTGGTTCCTGAACTACTTTCGCTACATTTCACATATGTTACCACCGTTTATAATGACCGTTTATAATTACCGTTACAAATGCTGGATTCATCGACGGAGTCTTGATTAAAGAATTTTTAAATTCACGTCGGAAATCAATGAATAATAATTGTTTAGTCCCACGCTCAGCTCTAACGACATTGTAACAATATCTACTGCAACCTGAACCGATTTTATACCTTTTTCAAATCTGATGCCGCTGTCTGCACCTATCGCTCAACTGACACTGCCACTCTCTGACGAAACCAACACATTGTCTATTTATTATCACAACGCTAGCGGAATTCGATCAAAATCGCGTGAAATGTACCTATCGGTATCGGAAAATGAATATGATGTCATTTGCATCACGGAAACATGGCTGACAAGCTCGCATAATTCTGCAGAGTACTTCCCTCCAGACTACTATGTCTTCAAACGCAATCGTTATACAGATCTTGAATCGATAGCGAGAGGTGGCGGAGTTCTGGTAGCTGTCTCGAAAGATATACGTGCGCATATTATTGACCTTGGGAGTAACAAGTTGGAGATTTTGGCTGTTAAACTTGCTTTCAATGGAAAGCTGGTGTTGACAGTTGCTGTTTACATACTATATGGATCCTCCATTAATATATATGGTGAGCTGTCTTTATTTTTATCAAACCAACTAGCAGTTGCAGTTTCTGACTTTGATTCTGTGATGATTTTGGGAGATCTTAACTTACCGAAAATAAAATGGCTTACTGTTGATGATGAACTTCTGCCATTCAATGGTGATCTAACTTCAGATCTGGTGATGGTATCAATCTGTTCACTCGGGCTAAGACAGATTAATAACATCGAGAACCAGTGCAGCAATATCCTCGATCTGGTGTTCATTCCAGTAGAAGTACACGGCACAATCATTGCATGTCATGATCTCGGCGGTTCTTCAAGTATTTTTCACATACCACTACATATCCAATTAATATTTGAAAATTGTGTTAATGTTAACGTAAATTTTAATTCTAGTGAGTCTTTAAACTTTAAAAAGGAAACTTATAATGCTTTAAATGAGTTTCTGGACAATATTAATTGGGATCAATATATAACAGGTAGTTTAGACGCTTATATTGATCAGTTTTATAAAATAATGAACTTGGCAATTGAACAATTTATTCCCCGTTCACCTGTAGTTTCATCGATACGCGAGCCATGGTTTAATAGTCGCCTCTCAGGATTAAAAAATCGGAAATCTAAGCTCATGAAAAATATAAATTAAACCCATCCGTCGTTAATTATGAAATATTTAGTGCTCTCAGATCTCAATTTAAAATTTTAAATCGTTTCTTGTATAATTTATATATTGTCGAGATCGAATCGAATATTAGAAACAACCCTAATGTTTCTGGAGTTATATTGATTCGAAACGGAATTGTAGAGGTATACCCTCGCAAATATCGATCAATTCTTTGACTGCTAGTGATCCACAAAGCATCATTGACATGTTTGCAGCATTTTTTGAAAATGTGTATGTGTCTCTTCTTCGAGAGAGAATGACGAACTTGTTTTTAGTAATAATCCAAACATTTTATTTCAGTTTACTAGATGACGTTCTACAAGCTCTGTTGAATGTAAATGTGAATATGAGTTGTGGCCCGGACAAAATTCACCCGCTTGTGTTGAAAAAGTGTGCTTCGGTCTTGGCTCAGCCGCTGACGAACATCTTCAATTTGAGTTTGAAGAGTGAAGTTTTTTTCAATTTGGAAATCCAGTTTCATTAAACCAATTTTCAAGAGTGGACAGAGAACAGATATCGAAAATTACCGCGATATTTCTATCTTATCGGGTATTCCTACATTATTTGAATCGATGGTCAAGGACCGCATCTTTTTCTTAACTAAAAATTTCATATCAGTAAATTAGCATGGTTGCTTTGTTTACAAATTTGTTGACGTTAGCATTAGAAGGTGGTGATGGTGTTGAGGTAGTCTTTACTGATTTTAGCAAAGCTTTCGATAAAGTTGATCATGATTTATTGGTAAAGAAACTGGAACAGCTCAACAAGTGTGATGCCCTTCCTTTAAAGTGGATCTTTTCATATTTGACGAACAGAACTCAAAAAGTTTTTTTAAATAATATTTTATCTAGAGACATAAATGTTTTGTCTGGCGTCCCACAAGGTAGCCACATTGGACCACTATTATTTATTGCATTCATAGATTATGTCAAGCGGTGCTTCAAACATTGTAAGTTTCTGATTTACGCTGATGATGTAAAAATATTTTGTAAGATTAGAAATGATCGCGATCTGCTAAATCTGCAACAGGAATTAAAGGTTTTCTGCGACTGGAGTAGCTTGAATAAGCTTTGCCTGAACGTTTCTAAATGTAAAGTTATGAACTCTTCTCGAAGACGTTATGAACGTTATGGACCTGATAATAGTTTATTCTTAAATGGCGTTATGATAGAGCGAGTTCATTATTTTCTAGATTTAGGGGTTTGGTTTTCACGAGATTTATCATTTAAGGACCATATTGACAGTTGTATTAATAAAGCTAATTCAATGTTATAGGGTTTTTAATCCGTTTTTCCAAAGATTTTCATGATCCATATACTCTAAAAGTCCTCTTCGCTTCATTTGTTCGATTGCACTTGGAGTATGCGTCAATTGTCTGGAATCCACACTATAACAATTTCTCTAACCGTATAGAATCAATCCAAAAGCGATTTATGTTGTTTGCTTTAAGGCGACTTCTTCGAGAGGTAAACGCTCCTAAGTATGTGCTTCCGCCGTATCTAGGCCGTTGTTTGTTACTGAATATTGAACCATTATTCGTCCGAAGACAAATTTCTTTCGCAATGTTTGTGCGCGACCTTATAATAAGATTTGCTGGCCGAATTGATTGTTCACATCTACTGTCCTTGTTTTCAATACGTGCCCTAGTGAGATCACACAGATGCCGAGGCTTAGTGATTGATCTGTACTTCCATGGATCTAATTTTGGTATATCGGGCACGGTTTGTAATTCTGGCCGTGTATTTAATAATGTATCTACCGTGTTCGATTTTAAGTTGTCCAGAGATGAATTTAAAAGAGTTCTACAAATTTTTTTTTATTCAAATTTGATTTATATTAATAAACCTAATTTTAAATACCAGATGTAAATTAATACTGTTGGTTAAATAAACAAACATAATACTGTATCAAAAATACATGAAAAAAGGTGCCTAAACACTTATGAGCGGTAGTGTATATTTTTTGTGAATCCCCGAATAATCAAAAAATGATTCCCCTTGTGAAAGAGAAGAAAGCAAAATTCCTAAAAATTAAATAAAAAAAAATTAATTAAACAAAAAATAATTAATTTTAATTTTAAAAAGTAATTAATTAAAATTCCAGTTAACTGAATGTTCCGTACAATAATCGAGCTTTTACTGTAAAAAATTATTACAAAATTTACTGATTTACGAAATTAATAAAAATATTGACTACCTAGATTTGAAATTAAAAATCATCAATGGCGAAAAAAAATCATTCAACAAAAACACTTTGCCATTCATAACAACGCCTATACATCAATGGCAAAAAATTTCATTCGCGTTTACCTAATACCGAACCATATTCTGATGACAATCGCCTGACACATAAATTTTCTCAGATTTTTTATATTTTTTTTGCATTTCGTTTTGCGTTTACGAGATACACGGCAAGTATTTTCATCATCATCTCTGCAGAAAAACCTGTGGTGGTGCGGTGTGAAAAACTTTTCTAATTTTGTTGTTTATTATTTTATAGAGCTATGTGTTTGTGTTTATATTCGGTGGGTTTGTATGTGTTATATATGATAGAAATGGTAAAAAGACATCAGATTCTTCCAACAGTTTTTCCTCTTTGGTCTCGTATATAGGAAATATTTTTGCACAGCAGAGCATATTTTTTTTTTGGTTGGTATACGAAGACGACATAAAAATCCTAGGGGACGGTAGTCAACACATTTTTTCTACATTTTATTATTATTTCAATTTTGTTGTTGTTGTACTTGTTGTATTTTTAAGAATTTTTGTGTAACTCTGCTGTTTTGTGTTTCTTTTCTGATTTTTTTTTTAATACAAGTTTATGGCAGCAGCAAAATGTAATATTGTAACGTATATTAAAACAAAAAGTATCATAATATAGTTATTTGAAAAGTTTGATTCACTGTGTTACATAACTGACTTGGAAAAAACTTTGTTGTTATACAAGTTTTGTATTTCTCCCGTCGTTGTATTGCTTTGCTGCTGTTTTTTCGGTACTTTTCATTTTCTTTTGAAGTTTTTTTCTGGGGTTTTTTTTTTTCTTTGAGGAAGATGAAGTAAAAGTTTTTTCCGTTACTTTATTATTATTATTATTACTTACTCATAATGTATAGGAAAATTTTTGTATTTCATTTGAAAATCCACCTTAGTAAACATAAACCGTAGATTCGCATTTTTATGTGTTTGGCAATTTTTTCTTTTCGCTTCAACATTTAACGAATCCCCACACATACGAGGCGTGGCACGAAAACATATATCAACATTTAAGTTAAAACAGTTCGTAAGAATAATATATGTTAGGAGATACACACGCATACACACACACACATTCCAGATACAACAAATTGGTTCAATGAAACAACAAATACAATATACACAACAAAGTGATTAATCTGAAACAATTTTGTTTTGTTAACCAGAAACAATTTTTCTTTTTATGCTCTCGTTATGTGTGTACACATAATATGTATGTTATGCTTTTTATGCGATTTAAATTTAAATAAGAATGTTACACATTACATATATATGCGAATTGTTTAACTACTTTGCGGAATTATTCAAATGAAAGTTATGCAAATAAAGGAAATATGTTATATGAGTTATGTGGTGTAATGTATAGTCAAGACCTATAGGCTGAATATATGAGGGTAGGAAATTATTTAAAAAATTACTAAGCTCAATAATTGGTTTCATACTTAACGATCGAATTGTTATTTAGGTGATTTGCAACAACTATGCGGCACTTACCTGAAAAAAAAATAGAAATAAATATTAGTAAACATGAAACATTGTACATAATAAACACAAAATCATAGGATTGCCATTCAGATTAATATCAATATTAATCCATTCTTTGAACCATTGAATGCATAAGTACATTAACTTATTTATATATGCGTTCAATATAAAATCGTTTAAGATATTTCGATTTGAAATTTCATAGAAGAACCTTTAATAATGGCAGAGCAATAATTTGTAAGCTTTAAGATCACGAGTTCAAAATGAGGATAGGGATAGTTGTTATAGGAAAAGCCAAGACAAAGCAAAATGTTTGATGCTATTTTCTCTTGAGATAATTTTCACAGAAAAGTGAAACTTTTAGGTCTAAATTATAAATAGCCCAAAATTAAACTTGAATTCTAGTATATTAGAAAGGGTAGAGGAAGGTACTGCATGAGGTCACTGGTGACCGGCACTAAATAATCTTGAGAACCTGAAGTGTTTGATAAAAGTGCAGCAGTGAGGCACTCAGACAACGATTGCAGATGATTTTTCATTCCAATATAAAGCTCAGCTGTAAGGCTCAGCTTAATAGGGACTTGCATATATGTTTAGAACTAATTTCCACTACAGAGGACTTGGTGGAAAAAGTTGTTCTCACGCTATTGACTATGAATAAATAATGTTTGAGGTGCTATAGGATGCATTGAAATAAATATTTTTATCCTTTTCCCCATTAACCATCACTCTGTGCATCATCATCTCTCTTATCAAGACGCTGTCTGTGCACAGGGGTCAATCTGACCCCACCGTTATGGTGCATTTATTATAGAATTAATTTGATATTGTTGTTTTTGCTTCCTTTATTTATATGTTGTTCTCTCTTTCTCTCTCCCTCGTTCTCTTTCTCGTATACTCCCTCTCTCTCTCTTCCTCTCTCTCTCTCTCCCTCTCTCTCACCTCTCTCTCTCTCTCTCTCTCTCTCTCTCTCTCTCTCTCTCTCTCTCTCTCTCTCTCTCTCTCTCTCTCTCTCTCTCTCTCTCTCTCTCTCTCTCTCATCTCTTTCTCTTTCTCTCTCTCTCTCTCTCTCTCTCTCTCTCTCTCTATGGTGCATTTATTATAGAATTAATTTGATATTGTTGTTTTTGCTTCCTTTATTTATATGTTATTCTCTATTTCTCTCTCACTCTATCTCTCTCCCTCTCTCTCTCTCTCTCTCTCTCTCTCTCTCTCAAAAATCTTGTATTTAAATAGATTGTTACATTGTGTTCTACACCAGCAAGATCAATCATGTTAAAAAATAACACCATTGATCATCGATTTGTTTTTCATTTGCAAGTATAGGTCCTTACAAGCTTATCGAGATTCGCTTTCTATTCTAAGATAATATTTGTTTGTTTGTTTGTTCAGTTCTGTCAACTTCTGTATCGCGGTGTCAAGTTGATAGCAATAGGTCGTTATTATTATTTTTTTATGAAGTCTACTAAAATTAAATTGTTGTCAAGACAAAATAGCGAGAAAGATTTCCTTTTTTTTTAATTCGGCCTTGTTCGTAAATTATCTCGGCAAATCTGGTTTATTGTTTGGCTTGTTGTTTTTTTTTTCGTGGTAATATTTATCCGTGATAATAGTTCGGTCTTTGTTCAAGAAAGATGCCGATATTCGATGAACTAAATTTAGTGAATAATCAAAAGAATGAGGTTTGGTTGTTTCCCCAAGTAAACTTCAGGATTCAAAGGGTAGGAATTTTTGCTATCGCATATCCAGAATATTTGTATACCATATTTCCCTGATTTGAATATAATATACTACCTGAACGAACATCTGCCGCTAGTTTATCAGATTTTAATCGCTCTTGTCTAGTTTGGTAGTTATTAAACCGTAAAACTCGCAATAATTTCTGGACTCTCTGTAACGACAAAACCGCTCGAAAAAATTAATCCAATCGCTCGTCTCAATTTTTATTTTTTTACTAAAGATTTGGTATCATACTACACCCGATGTCCTTTTGCTGTTTTATTGTTCATCGTATATAACTTCCTTGCTTTTCTGTTGGTTTCAGCCACTTAACGTTAACCAATGTGTCTGGTATACATTGTTGAAATGCCAACAGTGGTGTAATTAAAATTTGAGCTGTATGTACCTTCTCTGACGCTTATTATCAAAATATCACGCGTCTTGGTCACATTTGGCGGATTTGGACCCCCATTTCCGAGTAATTCTTTTTATTTTGTGTTTAAAACCATATGTTATTGTACCCTCTACCCGTCCAACAGTTGGTCTTTCTACATTCTCGTCTTCGTCTGCTATCAAATCTTCATCGGAATCATTTGGATTTATATCGTCAACATCGCCATCGCAATCGGAAAAATCTATATCAGGAGTATACCCGAAAGTATACAAAGAACAATACATTTGCTTTTAAATAGGGTTTTGTTGTTATAATTTACAAAACCGTATACATGAAACTTTGGGATCATTCTGACCCGAGTGCACAGAAATGTTGCTCGCTTTTTTTAAATTTAACCTATTACCTTAAATAACGTCAAATTTAACAAACTTTTAATTGGATTCTATGTAAAAGCTTTTAGTTGAGGCTATCTCAATCATTCGCACCGTTAAAATAACAAAAAATATGTTTTTTTTAGGTTTTAAAAACGGTTGGGGTCATTATGACCATAAAATTATGTTCAGCGATGAGGCACATTTCTCGCTTAATGTGGCTGGCTACGTTAATAAGCAAAACTGCCGTATTTGGACTGAAGAGCAATTCGAACAGGTTCAAGAGCTACCAATATATCCAGATAAAACAACGGTTTGGTGCAGTTTATGGGCTGGTGGAACTATCGTTCCACATTTTTTTAAAAATGAGGCAGCCCGGAACGTAATCGCACGATGATAATGGACTATGTAATGCCTGTTACTGAATCCCGTGATCTCGACGACATTTGGTTCCAACAAGACGTCGCTATATTTGTCACACAGCCCGTGATAAGGGGCTTTATTTCAAGAAACAATTAGGTGACCAGTTAATTTCACGATTTGGTTCAGTGGATATGCCACCTAGATCATGTGATATCACACTTTTACACTTTTCGCTTTGGGGCTACGTATAAAGTTACAGGTTTACATGGATAAGCCAGTTACGACTGAGGAATTAGAAGCCAACGTTATCGAAGATTGGAACTTCAGATTGGACCATATTTGCCGCAGTTACGGGCAACATTTGAAAGAAATAATCTTTAAAAAATAAATTTAAAAATGGTTCTTTTTGATGATACTCGTAATAAGATTACTCGATAAAATTGAATTTCTATATTTTTTTATTTTTGAAAAAGTACCTCAAAATGAATCACCCATCATTACAACCCACCAGAACTTTAGTTTAATCAGTCATGTTGGTATGTTTGGTTAAAAATCATATTTTTCGCTTAAATTTCAGAAAACCAAATAGGTCAACCATTATTAAAATTTTTTTTTTGAAATTTATTTGAATCTTTTAATTCTGTGCCGTTTGTTGCAAATGTTAAATTTTTCAACAACATGGAGGACGACCCATCAGTTCCACCTGGCTATCCACGGTTGTTATCTGGCTCGAACTTCCTCTTATTGACCATTTTCATCATCGGAGACCAGCTATGGCCTTCTACTTCGCCACCTTTCTTTACCTCGTACCTCTAATTTTCTCGCACCTTAGTAATGATTATGGTCCTATAAATTTTGGTTGCAATTTACCCCCTCAGCTCTCTCTCTCTCTCTCTCTCTCTCTCTCTCTCTCTCTCTCTCTCTCTCTCTCTCTCTCTCTCTCTCTCTCTCTCTCTCTCTCTCTCTCTCTGATACTATATCCCTTCAAGGGATTTGGCCGCCTCAAATGATGTTTCATAATCATATTTTCATTTCGGATAACGAGCGATTAATTCATTGATCCTAAACCAGTCGTGAATTTTTGTTTTCTTTTTGTCACTGGGGCGGCAAAGCTCGTTACATTTTCATTTCATAGGGGCCTTTCGTTTTTTATTAAATTGTTTACAAAATTTCTACTACATGATCAAAATGTTCTGGTTTGCTTTCCGTTTTCGCTCATTTCGCTCGTCTTAAAATGGTGCTAAAGCAGCCGCTTCAATTGCTTCCGTTATTTGCAGATCTTCCGAACAACGCACTTTAAATATCGTTGTAGTTGATTTCACATTTCAATCACTTACCTGGCTTGTCACCCACAAGTTTTTAAACCACAAACGCTACAATTTGGTTTAGTCTTTCGACCTGCCCGTTACCTCTTTGCATTCCTGTGCTTATCGATTTTGATTTTTTTAAATCTCTTTCTGCTTATAGTAACATGTCGTTTAACTTAGTCCCAACTTGAAACATTCGCCTTTCCGCAACATATCCGATAAAGGTTTGACTATCAATGCAAAACCTTGAACAAACTTCCTGAAATAACTTACGAGTCCCAGAAATCTCTGTACACTGTTTTCTAGTTTTGGAATAAAATATTTTCTAATCGCTTTTATCTTCTCTTTGGGTGGGCTGACACAACCAGCTTCTATTTCATACCCCAAATAAGTTTTTTTTTTCAAAAATTTGCACTCAGACTAATTTCTTTCAGTGAATATTTCTTCGTGAGACTTGCAGCTAATCTATTTAACGACTCAGCTAATCTTTTTATGTAACAATAAGGTCATCCATATATGCACAAGATTTTTTTGTCAAACACACACTTCTGGAAAATTAATAACAATATTTTCGGTGAATAATAGAAGGTGAGTTGTACAAATCGAATGGAACTGGTGGAAATTTGTAATTACCCTAAACTGGTTATAAAAGTCGTATAGCCACCGAGACAAGAAATAATCCGTTCTTTAAAGCCAGTGTTGAAAATGACTTTGCTGATCGATTTGTTCATCTATAAGTGAAAGTGGGTATCGATCTCTAATTTTTTTTAATTCAGCTGCCTGTAGTCAATTTAGAGACATTCTATAGTTTCCTTTGATTCCTCCGCCGTGTTGTAGTTGTCTACCATTTATTTTAATTTCTTGAGTAATATTGTCCATTAATGGCTGTAAACATGTTACTATCCCACAACTAAAAAGAAGGCCTCCTATTGGTTTGGTTTTTAAATTATAGGTTATGGCAACACTTTAAGAATGATTTGCTTTAAATTTTGATAGCTGGTCAGTCTGATATTCCACGTCATGAAACAATCATGCAATCATGTTCTCACTTAAGGAGCGATTGAAAATTGAAATTTATTTTCAAACTGAAAGTTCTGTACTTCATGAGAATATTGCGGCCCGAGAATATTGCCACTGTTGACCATAGTATAGGAAGAAAACCATCGACCGGACAAGAGTCGCACCAGCCTGAAAATAATACTACACAATGACCTTGGATTATTCACCTACAAGATCCAGATGACTCAGCAATTAAAGCAAATGACCATCCTCTCGGTATCAGCTCTCTGCGTGAGCCATAGACCAGCTTCATAATGACGTCGATTTTGGTCGAAAAATTATTTTTTCAGACGAAGTGCATCTCCATCTCAGGGGCTATGTAAATAAGCAAAACTGCCGGAGTGGCATAGTTGGCCCATTTTTCCTCAAAAACACTCCTGGAAACGCCGTTATCGTCAATGGCGACCGTTACAGAACCATACTGGCAAACTTTTTATGGCCTTAAATCGATCCTATGAAAACAACCTTTGGTTTCAATAAGATGGCACCATTTGCCATTCAAACTGATTGACAATCGATTTCTTGCTCGCCAAGTTTGGCAAACGAATAATCAGCTGTTTTGGAGGTATTAATTGGCTTGCAGTGTTTTAGTCAAGAATATATGTAATGCGAATAATTAGTAGATGCAATTCCAGCTTTAGAACATAACATTGCGACAGTTATTTGTGAAAGAGACGCCAAAACCTCGTAAAGGTTCTTAAAAACTGGACTTACAGGATGGCTCACTGTAAGGCTAGTATAGGTCGCCACTTGAACGAAATTGATTTTAATTCTTAAACCGCAGACTCCAAGTTACACAATACAAGTGTTCACAAAATTAAAATGAATAAACAAACTTTAGCAGTAGTTCTTTTGAATGCCTAAACTTTTTTTTTGAATGCCTAAATAGATAGACTCAGCCCTATATAATACCGTTTTGCTTCCCTCTGTATCTTCAATTCCCTATAAATAACGTCGAATAAGGCCGACTACCACACTTCACCCTTTTTCGCATGTTTTTTCGTTGACAAGAAATAACTGTAACACAATCTGCTATGATTTTTCCTTCTTTCTATTAGCATCAAATGGACTTGTGCCGAATTAAGATATAATTCAACATCGCGTTTTAAATAGTTTTGAAGCTGTTTCCAATACCTTAATTCGAGTTTGGCATTCACACTTTTTCCTGCTGTCCCGGTTAATGTTTATGTTTCTAATGAAAGGGGCTGGACCCCAAAATTTCAATTTTTTAACATTTTCACTAGAATGAGTTTAGAAAAGGGATGATTATATGAAAATATTGACATGCTCGAACACGAGTGGTCCGTCCCCTGGATCGACGCTTTTTATAAGTTTTCAAACCCTCGATCCAATCGGATTTAAAATTTACCAGAACCAATTTCACATTAGTAAAATTGTTTTCTAAAATTTCATTATTTTGAAAATATCCTTAGGAAGAGGATTATATGAAATTAAAGATATGTTCAACTCGACCTTAATAAGTTTACACACCATTGATCCAATCGTATTCAAAAAATTTCAAAAGAATAATGGGTCGGCTCCAAGTATATGAAGTTTGCTCAAATTCTAACCCAAAAAGATATATGGCAAAACTAAAATATCCAAACTTTGACTACGCAAGTGTCAGCCCAAAAATTTTTAATCAGACAATTTTCCATATATTAACTCAATAATTATTGTGTCAGCGACAGAAAAACCACCATGTTTTAATTTCAGCCCAAAAATAAATCTGTCGTGATACTATCATGAAAGAAAAATATTACTATCAACCCAAAAAACTAAAATAAAACGAAATATGTACAATATAATTTTAAATCCGTATCAAACTAATTTGTGTATGGCCCTTGAATATGAATGTCGTATAATGCTCCGATGCACACGTATAGTGAGGGGCCGTACTCAAATTAATCATATACAAAATCCAAATCAATTACATATTTCGATGAATCATCGTAAGGATTTCGCCCTATCATCAGAATAATGACGGCGGAGAGCCCTTGCAATCTTAAGTTTCCAATTCCCCATCAAATGTTTATGTCATATAATGCTCTGCTGAATACTTTATACAACTAAAATTTATAATTACTTGTTTCGCTAATTTTTCATAATTGATTTGAGAGTAGTGTTTTATCTTATCTATCATGCGGGTTTTATAGTTTCGGGACAGATTTATTTTTGGGTGGACATTAAAATATGGTGGTTTTGATGTGATAACCTAAATACATATCTCGTTTTATTTTAAGTTTTTGGGTTGACAATAATATTTTTCCTTCATGATAGTATCACGATAGATTTATTTTTGGGCTGAAATTAAAACGTGTCGAATTTTTCTGTCGCTGACACAATAATTTTTGGGTTGATACATAGATTGTGTCTTTAAACATTCTTGGGCTGACACTTGCGTAGTCCAAATTTGGGCCAACTTCATAAACATGGGGCTGGTCCATTCAAAATTATTAAGAAAATCAGTCAAAAAAGAACTTTTGAACAATTTGAATAAGATTGTATGAATGGTGCAGAAACTTATAAGCAGTATTGCGTAGAAAATTCATTTTGGCGTAGGCAATAGCTGTGTTGCTTGATGCTTGATCAGAGCCAGTTCAGTTCATGTTTCATGAAACAACACAAAGGTGCTTGCTATAGATTTTAAACCAAATTTGTGATCTAAAATAAAATTTGGATCATGATTTTCACATAAAATTTGAACTGATCCAGATCAATGAGCGTCAATAAATACCTCAACTGTTGACAATTCGTAGAGAATGTAGAATGTTCGCAGGCAATATTAATTATTGTTTTTTATTGTTACTTTCCACATTGTTTTTGAATTGGAATTTGCCATTCATATAAAGGTCCCGCAATTTGAGAATTTCAAATATTTTGTATTCGGGTACAGGATGACATTTTTATCAGCAGTTTTTGGTATTATGTTCTATCTTAAAGATCATGAGATACAACACGAGAGTATTTCTACAGTGTACGAGGAAACTCAAAATGTGAACTTTAAAATATTTGGCAGTTACTTGATGTAGTAAATGTTCATATATTTTTATAACCTAAATATCCTTGCGGGGTTAGAATTTTTGGCCCAACTTCATAAAGGTGGCAGCGTCAGGGTTTAACTGGTCCCGTACAATTTTTCCCCAAAAAAGTCTGCAATTGGGAATGGCTTCGCCTTATCGAATAGAAGGGAATACTGTTTGACTATGAAATATTGTACGAAAAGAATTACGATATCAATCAGAACGTCTTTTTCCAGAGCTGTTTAAACAAGTGAACAGAGTTAAGTATGGCTGGAAAATAATCGCTTAACAGCATTCAAATTAGAATTTCTCTAGTGGTCGCCGAGGTAATTCAGCTATTTATTACTATTTATTATTTTTGTAATATTTCCTTTGTTAAAATATTAATTTATTCATATGTTTATAAGTGTGTCCTATCAGGACCCAAATTATGCATCAGGGTGGTTAAGTTATACAACAACAAACACAACAAAATATATGATCCATTTTCATGAACGAATATGAACAGTTCACTCTAGTAGCTACTGTTGCAGGTAAATCTAGTCAATGAAATAAACATATATGAATCGGTAAAAATTCGAGTCACGCCGCCTTTCAGAACGTGGTATGCATATAAATAATAATTTATCATCTGTCTCCCATTTTGGTACATATTATGCAAATCCCTTTGGCTTTTTCGCGTTTCATCTCATTCTTCGCTCGATTATCCTAGAAATTATACAAATTTGAATTCAGTGAAACGGACAACACTCAAAATGTATATTAAAATGAAATCAACAACAAAATGATATGTTTTATAGACAAATGAATCTATGACAAATTAATTTAATTTCGAAAAAATAAAAATAAAAAATTGAAGCGAGCAAAATTTATCGTTACCGCTGGAGATGAAAAATCACAAAACCGATATTATATGGAGATGTACTCGTTCATACGACACAAAAAAAAAATCTTCTGGTTATACAGAAAAATGTAAATAAAAACAGATAGACGTTTATGTTTTTATGTACATGCTAATCATATTATTATGAATATGTAAATATACATAAAAATCATATACGAGTAGATAGATGATGGAGGAGCACAAAAATAAAAAATAAAAAGCTGCAGAAGCACAACTCAAACAGTAGGATGGATTCTGTACGTATAGAAACCAGTAGGTAGTTAAGGAAACGTAATCGATTTTTTTTTTTTAATTTCGAGAGATGTATGTATTTTGTATGTATGCTTTGTGTTTATAAACATGTACATACGTAAATAATCTAAAGAAGACACAATTTGTTGGTAGGAGTGATGCCAGTGTTTTTTCCTTTGCAAAAATATGGATTCCAGCTAAATATATTGGGAAAAATCGTTATGTATTTGGATGGGTTTACAAAAGTATAAAAAAATTGACTTTGTTGTACCTGTTTTTTTGATATACTCTCTTATATATATTTATATGAGATGCCTAACTTTATGAAGAATTTATTTAGGCCATCTGGATATACGAATGGGAATTGAGTGCTTCTTTTTTATTTTGATATTCAAAACCCTCCTATGTATACATTAATATGTATTTAGAGATACTTTGAGGGGAGATGTTTTATTTATTATTCTAGGCTTATTTTGATCGTTTACATGTATTTCAATTTTTGTAAGGTTATGTAAATTTTGGTTAGCCAAACAGTAAAAACCCAAAGTGATTTAATTGGTATATTAGTTTAAAAATTGATGATTTGCAGATAAGTCCCGAATCAATCACCCAAACTTACTCATTTACCTACTCACACAATACACTAAAGGTGATGAGATGCATACCTAGCCTGTGAACGACTCGACCGGTAACATAATTTCACTGTAAGAGCCTTTCACTGAAAGCCGGGAACAATTTTTTCGAAGACGTTATTATAGTTAGTCGAAAATTTCCAGCCGGAAAAATCGATAATGCAGTTTGTATCTGAAATCAACAGAAAATGGCACTCGATGAAGGTCGGTAAAAATTATCCAACAAAATATTTGAAATCTAATTCAAAATTTTTATTTCGTTGTTTCAAAACTTAACTCAAAATAATTCGACGACCAAATTTTCATACGAAACATTGAAAATTAGTATACCAAGCCAAAGTTTATAATTGGTATATTAAATGTTCGGTAAGTTAGTTATGGATTATCTGAATGCAGCTATAGTAACACGTTGGGAAAGTAAAGGGTTTGTTTTTATTTGAAAGGATATTGTGTAGCTTTAAAAAATATAATTTCCGCCTTTGTCGCATAAATCTGGCTGAATTTGCTGGATGACGTTCGCTTGTTTATGTGTATATACTTCCGTTTTAAAATAGCCCCAAAGGAAGAAGTCTAAAGACGTTAAATTGCACAATCTCGGTGGCGAGTTCACGTCGCAGCGGCGTGAGAGGACCATGCCCTCAGATCGCTCGTGCAGGATGTTCTTGAAGACATGCGCTGTTTGGCATGTATAGCGCCATCTTGTTAAAACTACTTGTCGTTGGTATCCTAATCCAGTTTAAGCCCCAAAAAGTTGCTTCTCATCATTCTGTAGTGTTCGCCATTAAATGTTATGGAAATGCCAGTTGCGTTTTGGAAGAAGTATACGGACCGATGAAACGCAAAACTTGTGCCAATTTCAAACTTAACCGAGGGTCAATCTAATTTCCTGGGTCAGTTGGATTTTATACCAAGGCCGTGTTTTTGTGACCAACGAGAAATTGACTGCCTCAGGTTTTTTCGCAGACTTTGTCTTTCGGTAACGAACTGCGGTCTTGGCTGATTATTTATCGAAATGATTGACTTAAATTTGGCCACCAAACAACGATTGGCAGGAAGGTTGTGGCGAGCATAAAAATCACGTAATGTGCGGAACGTTTCTCGAACGAACCGCTGATTTTGAAAATAAAATTTAATGATTTGAACACGATGTTTAGTGACATTTTTTCCAAGGTGATTTGCCGCACACACTACTAAGATGCTGCTTTTACAACATAGTTGGTATATAACCAAACAAAATTAGAGCGACTCTATTGAAAGACCCTTTACTTCAAACAGAGTGTCTTTTCAATAGTTATGATTAGAAAAAGCGTACAGTGAATTTTTATGTGAGCAAACCAACATATATGGTTTATTCAATTGTAATGGTATTATTGTGATTGTTCCGTATATTGATCGATACCAGCACTCTCGAATTAAATACACAACCGTAGGAAAGTGCTGAAATTGACCAATATACGAGTGGTGAATGGATGCTGAAATAAACCAGTATACGGAACAATCACAATAATACCATTACAATTGAAAAAACCAAAGTAAAAGTATAAAAATTCGTGAATACGAAAAGTTAATTTGTTAAAATAGAATATAGAGGGAAATGTGAAACAATCAAATTTCGTGCGCTACGCAGTAATTCGCTAGTAGTACAACTACATGGTATTTTTCTATATATGTATATATATATATATATATATATATATATATATATATATATATATATATATATATATATATATATATATATATATATATGTGTGTATATATATATATATATATATATATATATATATATATATATATATCGACGCTGTCAATCAATAGTATGACATCTCTAAATGTCCTAGTTTGTTTTTAATATATCAAACGATAGAGTTAATGATTACTCACATACCACCCAAAACATCATATTTGCCAGATGTATAATGACAAAGTTATAGCTAAAACAATTTTTGTTGTCATAGTTTCAATGGAACATTATGGAAATAATGTTTTATACCATAATGTGTTTTCGCGAGTTGTCATAGTTTATTCGAAAATAAGGTGTTCTAAAACAAATTTGTAATAGTTTAACAAGAATTTTTAATTTTTTTTACAATTTTTACTATGACTTGTAGTATTTGTCATAGTTTTAAGTAAATATTTGCACAATTTCGGAGATAAATAACGAAACTTGTACTAGTTTTAACGGAAATAGAAATTGTTACTCATAAATAGCGGGATTTTTTTGTGAGTATTACGTTTTTGACAATTGAAATCAGTGTTCTTGTGATATTGAAAAGAAGTGGTTGTGGATATTAATAAAAATATGACGAGTCGGGGATGTTTAATGTACCAATTAGCTTGTAAAAAAATTACAAAAAATGGTAACTATGACATTTAAGATAATTTTTTTGTCTGGTTTAATTTACTTTTTTATTTTATTTTGATAATAAATCAGTTTGTAAAACTATTCATAAATATTATTTTTTTGTAGGTGATCCGGTTGATAAAATTATTTCTAATGGCAGTGTTGGGTAATACGAAAAAAATGATTTTAGGAAATGTATTAGGAAATGTATTAGATATAAAATGTTTTTTTTTTTATTATTTTATTACAAAAGAAATTTTAACTGCTACAATTTCACTGTTTATTGTTTAAACACTCGCGCGGCTTATTGTTATGTTTGGGACGAAAGTGAAGCTAAGCGAGGTCCAAACAAGGTTATTAGCTGCCTAAAAAAATTCATAGAATTTGAGATGGTGAAGAACCCAAATTTTGAAGAAATTCGTTTATGGTCCGATAACTGTTTCCACCAGAATAAAAATAAATTTTTGATTGCCTTCTATGCTTGGGCTGCGATCAAATATAAAGGAAAGATTTGCCAAAGATATTTAACTAAAGGCCATACACAGAACGAGGGCGATAGTTCACGCTACAATTGAAAATCGTAAAAAGCATAGAGATGTTATGGTCCCTAGTCAATGGTACGAAATTATTAAATTCGCAAAAATCAATGAAACATTTTATAAAGTAGTAGAAATGAGCCAAAACGATTTTTTCAATTTCATACCTCTTTGTGATAATTCTACTTTTAAAACTGAAGATTTTCTCATATCCAAATTAAAGGAACTAGTGTTCTCAAATAATTCACTTGCAGTGCATTTTAAAACTAATTGGAGTGAATCTTCGAAATGTATCGTGCTCGTTGAAGGCGGAAAAAAAGAGGAAGAAAAGCGAAAAGAAATCCTAAATCATTTTTAGATTTTCAACCTAGTATTTGTTACGATAAACCCATTCCAATCAGTTTTTTAAAATGACAAGATCTGAATTATCTATGTGATTCTAATTTAATTCAATCAGAATATCACAATTTTTATAGGAATTTACCATACGTAAGGGTAATTCCCAATGATAGTGAAGATTATTCCGATGAAGATGAATTTAAAAACTTTCATTTTCTATTAATACGAACTTTCATTTTCACTCAATGGAGAATGATATTTAAGCTGCGGTATTTTATAATTTATTATAAATATGAATTGTTAAGACTGTAAAAATGAGATACAATAAATAATTTGTTTTCGTTAAAAAATTGTTTTTATTTACAATTAGTGGACCTTTAGTTTCATGTACGTGTTAAACTATGACTTCATAATATAGCATGTAGGGACTTTTTTAAATTAAGAAAAAACTATGATAACTCAAGATGTGGCTTATAAACTTGAAAAACATACTGTTAAACTATGATTTTATCAATTTTTGGATTAACGTATCATTCTCAACAACATTTAAACAAAACACCCGAAATATTATATATAAATAAACAAATACTCAAAATTTAATGCATTTCCGATCATTATTTTGCTACAAAACTAAAAAAAAGGTTTCCTATAAAATTCACAATTTTGACTTGTCATAGTGTTGATTGACAGCATCGATATATATATATATATATATATATATATATATATATATATATATATATATATATATATATATATATATATATATATATATATATATATATAGGGTTATCCAATTCGAGGTTGATAAAGTAGAAATCTGTATACCGACATCTGTCAAAGATAAACGCCAAGTACGCTGTCATTTATTTAGTTGACATTCTGCCATTTAAGAATATGGAGCATTTAACAATCGACCAACGCGTTAAAATTATTAAATCTGCTGATGCTGATTTTTCGAACAAAATTTTCTTCAGTGATGAAGCTCATTTTTCGCTTGGTGGATACGTTAATAAGCAAAACTGTAGAATTTGGGGCTCAGAAAATCCACAATTGATTGTAGAGAAGCCATTACACCCGGAAAAAGTCACTGTTTGGTGCGCATTGTGGTCTGGTGGTGTGATTGGGCCGTATTTTTTTGAGAACAACCATGGACGAACCGTTACCGTCAATTCTGAGCGCTATGGCCGCATGTTAACCGATTATTTTTTTACGAAAATCGAAGATTATGATCTTGACGATATGTGGTTCCAGCAGGATGGAGCAACCAGTCACGTAACACGAGCAAATCGAGATCTTTTGCAAGAGAAATTCCCTGGACGTTTGATTTCGCGATTGGCTGATGTCAATTGGCCTCCAAGATCCTGTGATTTAACGCCTTTGGATTTCTTTTTGTGGGGCTACGCGAAAGATCGTGTTTACGCAAACAATCCTCAAACTCTTGACGAATTGAAAACTAATATTCGTAAGGTAATGGCCGAGATACCGCCCGAAATGTGCCGAAAAGTCATTGAAAATTACCTCAAAAGAATCAAGGCCTGTAAGAAGTCCCGTGGAGGACATTTGAATGATATCTTGTTTAACTAAAAATGGCAAGGATCAATCTGTAAAATGAAATAAAAATTATAATACATTCCGAATATTTTGTGTGTTTTTTTTAAGTTTACTTTATCAAGCTTGAATTGGATATATATATATATATATATATATATATATATATATATATATATATATATATATATATATATATATATATACAATATTTCAATGTAATAATACAACGTCAGTCGTAGCGACCTGATGAGAAGCGTGATTTTTTCAAATCAATAGTCTTATTTGTTCGAAACTGATTGTTGTGATTCTTTCACATTAGCCATGTATAAGTCAAAAATTCAACAAAGATCGAATCTTAAGATAATACAAATCGTATGAATGATTATTTCGAAATTTCAATTTTTATTTTTTTCATTGTCTTTGTAATCTGTCCTGGGGCCGAGGTTATCCCAACTCTTTAGCGGTTCGCTTTAGGCCCATGAGTTCTGCATGACAGAGGGTCATAGTTGTGTTTCTTTTAATCACACATCGTAATCTGATGATGAAAATTCCCTTTTGCATCCTGCCCCTTTTGGGATTCGAACCCGGTACCTCCCGATCCAAACTCCAAAGCTTTAACCACTGTGACGTTTGGTCGGTGAATTTTCAATTCTCATTTAATTATCAGCATATAGTAATTGCATGAGTCTTTAACATGAATATGTTACCAACTAACTCCAACACTGGCAACTTCAAAAATGCTGTATCTTCATGCCAATGAAGTTTATCCTAAATTAATCTTAAATTATAAAAATGGCGGTTAGTACTATTTTAGGAAAAAATCAAACTACTACTGAGAAGTATGAAGTTTATATTATAACTCAAAATAAAACAAAATGTGAAGGTATACTAGTGATTTGCGATCATTTAGGCGTTTTTACAAGATTGTTAGGTTTACAAATAATTTAAATTCACACTGTTTATTTAGGTTCAATTCGATCCAAATTCAGTCTTCTGAAAACCGTAAAATTGTGGGAAAATTCTGTTACGCTAGTAGAAATAAACATCGTTCACAGATTTTATTATAAAAAAAATTAAAAATAAAAAGTATGGTCAAATAACAATGAGAATTATCGGAAAACAATTACATTACAACTAAAATTAAAAAATGATAGATTGTTTAAATCCCTATACAATATGTACTTTAGTAGTGCGAACCAAAATAAAATTCTAATGGATGTTAAATACCTAACACGACATTTTTGGGAAACCCGGGATTTCCAAGAAATCTTGACGTTTGAAAATTTCAAAAGTTATACTCATTGCCAAAGTAGCTCATTCTAAAGCAATTCGCGAAATGAGTCAAGCTAATCAACTAGTTGAAAATTTGCCTACGTAGCCGTTGCGTTAGTTACACTTATCAGGTGTCTATATCTAATAATTGTGTTGTTCCGCCAGGATCTGTGTAGGGACCGTTACTTGTCGCCCTTGATAGCAGGGTAGGTAGAGTCCACGCTCTGTTATTTGAGAGCGTTCAATTCCCAGCGGTAACCAGACAGTGTCAATTGTTTGTGTTTCTAAATATCTCAAGCCAAAGTTGAATGTTTTTTCTGCATAAGTACGTTTTTAATATTTGATACTACCGCAAAGCAATCCGTCATTGTAGATTATTCAAGGATGATGGATCAAGCATGATGAACACTTCAAAATCCAAAGTCCTCCGTATGTATAAAGAAAGCACTCTCTCTAGCATTCTCTCGTAATTAATTAAATAATGAGACAATTATCTGCGCAGATATTGCTCGAAATATTCGTTTTATGATCACTTCCGATTTCAAGTGGGATGTTTAATATAACCTTATTTGTCACAATATTTTCGCTCGTTTAAAGCTGCTTTCCACATTTAGGAAATTTGCGCCTATCAAGCCTAAAAACACTTGCAACTTAATTCTTTTTGTTTCTAATTATAATTCATGGGAAGTATCCTGATTTTCTTTAACACAAAGTAAAAGTAGCTCGATCCAATAGATGCGCAACGCTTATTCCCCATCACTCACTATGCATACTATATTTACATTAAATAAATAAATAAAATTCATTGTCATAAAATGAGAAAATTTAACCACCACAAACTCCTCAGGCCACCCCACCCCAATCATATGATGAAATTTTGCGTAAATCCTTGCATAATCAAATATAGTCACAAATAGATTAATGACGAATTTTAAAAATCTTGGACACGCGACCATTTAATTTTTATAAAATGAGACAATTCAAAATTTCACCTCCTCAAACTACGCAGACCAACTTCAACATTATGAAATTATGCGTAAATCGTTGCTCCATCGAATAGTCATAGTGAGATTTGATGGTTAATTTACAAAATATTTAAAACAGTGCCAATTTTCAGTCAATACGACTTTGTTTTGGGCTAATTTTATAAAACTTGTATCTCTACATAATCTGTATTATCGACTATTCCATTTTCACTTGATTATTGTATAGATTTTCGTTGCCGACATTTTTTAATCGAAACAATTTAATTAGACAACTTTTAGTTGTTAAAATCCAACTTTCATTTTCAAAATTTTTCAGTTTTTCGGTTATCAACATTTATCAGGTGATATGCTTTCGAAATAATTTGAATCTGTATAATCGACATTTCATAATTGTTTCAACATAATCCACACTACCGACATTTTCGGCTAACTTTAACAATGCATTGAAGATCGTTGGTTTTCTATAGGACTACAGTAACCTCTTGAATTTTCAAAAGGCACTGTAAAACTGATGTTAGAAGTTTCTTTTCTGAACAAAATCGACGGATTGACCTACTCCAAGCTATTCCAATTTGGTTAATAAAAATGTAATCGGTAGGACTTTGAATGTGCCTTGACTACAAGTCACATAATAAGCGGTTCTCGTTTCCGTGATGAATATTTTATGAGTTTTTTTTTTTAGCCGCTTGGTATTATCAGGAACCCATTAAAAATAATTTCAGTGGAAACTCAGCGTTTATAACACCAGAATTGGAGCGACAAATAGCCAGCAATATTTCAATCGATTAAGATAAGGTTTTAGGTTGCGATTTAGGATTACGATTTATGATTCCGATGGCATGTTTGGATGGCACCATGTTACCGAGTAAAACCATAACAAAGTGAACGGAACGATTAAAAATTAAATTAAGAATTCTTCAAGGAGCGAATCTAAAAATAAATTTACAGAAAGGTAGGTATCTATGTACGAGTGAGAGTATTTAGAATTTCACTTAAGATTTCCAACGCAAAAACGTTAGTTCATATAACGGGTTATCCAGTTATTTATTGCGGTTTATTGAGGGGTGTGCGATATGGATGGGTTAAGATATTCCATTAGCTTTCAATAAAAGTATACCACATTTAATTAAAAAACTGTATTGACAATTTATATAACGGGTAAGCAAGGAGAGGTGCATACATGTCCGTTCTTTGAGATTTGGTGGTATGTTATACTAGGAACAAATACCAATGATGCTTAAACCAATAAGTTATTTTAGCCATAAAACTACTCCTTTGGAATCAAAATACGCAGCTTTGTAGTTGAAAGTTTTGGATGTACAGCCTTGGTCAAAAGTATTGAGCTCCCTATAAATTTCGGGTGTACACGATAAGTATAACAGAAAACAATCCCTATTGTTTGTTTATTATTTTTTCGACATCTTAAAAGTACTAAAAACAGTGACTCACACCGCAAGTGTGGCAATAATCTGCATCTGGTGCAATAAAATTTGTTATTTTTCCATTTTGTATTTATTCGTCAGTTCGCTACTTTTGCTCATTGTGTACACATCCAGTGATCTAATCCCGTTTTGGTGTTTTGATTTGTTAAATTTAGTGATATTATTGCAATATGCCGAAACAAAAAGAATTTAGTTTAGAACAACGTGTGTAGATACAGCTGCTGCAAGGGTAATCATAAGTAGAGATTTCTAAAACTGTGAAATGTTCACGCTGATCTTTGTAATATACTATTGAGCAATTCACCGCTTAGTGGATAAGTAATAGGTTCAAAACCGGGCGCAAATGCATCACTACATACCGTGACGACCGAAAATTAGTGAGGGAAGCTTTAAAAAATACGAAAAAAACTTCTCCAAACCGCGCTGTGCGTTGTTAGTAGAAATTAAGATACCAATCTCTGCTCGCACCACTCGCAGAAGGATTTATGTATAGCTAGCTGGTTTAAAGGTTGTAAGGTCAGCAAGAAACCCTGGCTCTCCGAAAAAAAAGTCTCGGTTTTAATAAGCCTTAAAATACCAAAGTTTCACCGAAGAAGGTTGGTCAAATATCGTGTGGTCAGACGAATCAAAGTTTGAAGTAAGTTGACAATTCTATGCCATAATAATATTAAATAATATGATTTTAAAATAAAATTCATCGATACAAATATTTTAGTTTTCCGAAGTCTCTACATTTTCTTTATTCCTGATTTTAAGTACACCTGTGGCCCTATTCTGGCTTTCCTTGGCAATTGGGAATTGGGAAAATATTTTGCTGTGATTAACATATTTCAATAATTCCCAAATAATTATTTCCCGTTCCCAAATGTATATTCTGGTAGACTGGGCATAATTTTTTGGGGAATTTTTTTTATTTTGGTTTTTATAAACTAAAACGCATGTTGCGACCTTATTACAAGTTTAATTTATTTTTAAATATAAATTTATTAGAAAAAATTATGTTTAAAACTTCGAAAAAGTAGGAATTACAATTCCCTAAAAAATAATGGGGAAAAATTAACATCAAAACTGCTATAAAATGGAATTATTTTTTCCAAATAAAAAAAATTCCCAAACGCCAGAATACACTTTGGGAAATAAAAAATTCCCAACTGCTAGAAATACGTCATTGATTCCCAATTCCCAATTCCTGGGGAAAACCAGAATAGGGCGACTGGTGTGCCTTTTGTGCGTCGCCGGGTAGAGGTAGCATTTAAGTCCAGAGTGTGTGGTACCAAACGTAAAACACGACGGGGGCAGCATAATGGTCTGAGGCTGCATGACTAATTCTGGAATTGGCGAAATGTTCGTGTGTGAGGGCCACATAAAGTCTCAAAATACATAAACCTCCTAGAATCTGCGTTACTGCCCTCATTTTTAACACTTTTGGTGATACCAACATGGATATCGTTAAGTTCCAGAGAACATGCAGAATAAAGCGCCATATCATAAATCTGCCCGCACAATGGCATGGTTTTGAGAAATCGGCATTGAGGTTCTGGAGTGGCCTACCCAGTTCCCGGACCTGACCCCCATAGAACATTTATGAAGTTTTTTAAAACGCAGAGTCAAGCCCTATACACAATAAATAACAAAGAAGACCTAAAACGCTGTCAGCACCAAGAATGGAGCGCCATAATGTAAACAAATTGTAAGATCTCTACCCAAAAGAATTTCTGCCGTAAGTAAGGCAAAGGGTAGCACCCACAAAATATTAATTTTATATAAATAAATAGTAATGTGAACCTATAAAAATTGTTTAAATTTATTTCAAATTGATACTTCAAATTGATTCAAAAAATTGTAAGATATCATGGGTGCTCAATAATTTTGGCCAAGACTGTAGTAGCATGATCGGAAAAGTGGCGGGTTTATTTATACGGAACAGACGATACTACTGTAACTGATTACAGCAGCATTAACATGTTACAGCATAAAATAAAAATAAAAATTGAAGGGCAGGTAGCTGGTAATATGTTATCAGAGTTCACGCATGCACTGCAGAATACGTTAAAAAACGAATTTAGTGGCGGATGTTCTGATTCCTATCCCAGAAATAATGCAGACATTAAACTGAAAGGGGAACGGGATACGGCGTTCACTTGCACTTGGGTTCAATCGCTGCTTTACAATGTGACGACGAAGAAATTTTGAAAGTGAGAAACATATTAAAGTTAGGCAATGAGAAAGCGTTTAACAAATTATTATTTTTAATTATTAAAACTATCATATTATTTCTCGAAAATTATTTATTCTGCCACAAGATTCATGATAGGTACAGACCACTATATGATTACAAAACTTTGAGTAGCCGTGCAAAACAAACGAAGCTAATCTGGAAATTGTTAAATCGTGAAGTACGAGGAATGTTTTCTATATGTACATGAAAAAAAAAAATAGAAAGTTGCGTGCGAACAAGAAAAACATATAGTTTAGGAGCGCATAAATTTGAGCGCGAGTCAATCCAAAAAGTACCCAGGGATAACTTAAAAATGTTAGCCTTCATTAAGTCCATGGGGCTACGGATGCCATAAAACAGAACCGCAGAGCTAGAAGTAAGGAGCTCCTTTCATGGGTGACTATATTATCGCCTTAGATGAAAAAGTTGTTTTGCTTGAAGTTCCGCACGATGTTCAAAATGATCGAGTTTGGGTGGGTGCCAAAATAAGTCATCTGTAATGGTTTGGGGAGCCATATCCAAAAAACGAGTCCTACCACTTGTTTTTATTGACACAGGTGTTAAAATAAACTCGAAATATTACTAGGAGGAAGTTTTGAAGACACATTTATTACCAGAAGGCTTAGAGTATGGCTAACCTAACTGACTGCTTAATACGAATGGCCGCCTATAGCTCACCAGATTTATATCCCATGGATTTTCCAATCTGGGGGTTTATGCTACAAAACCTTGAGGACTACGGATACAGGACTTGGAGGATTTTAAAACTGTAATTTTGCGAATTTGGGATGAACTCTCAATAGAAGTAAGGCTGAAGCGTGTACTAAAAGAAAGAGACAATACAATTGAATAATGTTATAGTGTTTTAAACCATAAAGGTTTATGCTACTAGTTCTCAAAAAAAATAAATGAAAAAAAATTGAATTTTATTAATTAGTTTAAAAATACATGTAGTATACAACCATATGTAAAAAGTCACATTGCAAAATGTCTTTACTACAAAAAAATCGGTTGTAGGATATCTGTATCTCTTAGAAAAAGGGGCTGTATGTAAATAGTTAAAATAAAAATAAATATTTGGGAATAATTGGGCTATGAGCGATGTCTGACGTATGTGTGGATAGCACTTTAGAGTTTCTCAAATTTGAGTTCGTTGCATCGTAGTTTTGCGAAATAATGGACTTTAGGGCAAGTAAAAGTTGCACGTTCACGATTGAATGATCAGGTGGAAATAGTAAAGAAACAGGCCACGAAGTGTTTTTCGAAGATTAGTTCAGGTATTGAATGCCATGACTATTAAGAAAAACTATTGATGAGGTTTATTGACGTATCAGAAAGCAATGTCGAGCATATAACTTTATTAATTTTATAGGAATACTTTTGTTCAAATTTTTTTCTCAGATATTTCAACATGAAATGAAACATGATCATCATGAGTAAAGTCTGTCTCTTTTAGTATAGCAGAAAGAACAGATAAATTTACGACTAATAACATGAAGTGATTGTTAAAGGATCATTTATCAGGTCATTGCCAATTTTTAATTAATAGGACGACCCAGTCTTATTTATTCATCAAAAGTGTTGACATTACTTATGTGCTTTAACAAAAACCTTACAGATACTGATCGTATACTTTAAATGGTGCGGATTAGTAGGGTGGGTGAGAACATCTAAATGCTGTATACAAATTTACTGGTTTAGCTTTACCTGTGATCACTGTCTAAATAAATATGATTAGTTGTTCTACTAGTAAATTTACTTATACATAGCGTTTTTAGTTTCTTAAATAAGCTTTAGAAAGGTTTCTATTTTTACCAGCTTTCACTTAAATAAGTTAAAACTCATCCAACCAAATGAGACGTAATGAAATAACATTTTTAAACATAAATCGAAATCACACAACCAATTGATTTTGTATTATCACGTCTTGTCAATTTTATGTTTTTATTTATGTTGAAAGCTCATCAGGTTTATATAAATTTGAAATTTGTAAGATGTTTGATTAACCAAAATTAATATTTATTAAGTAATATTTTACAACAAAATTTAAATTAATAAATGGTAATTTATATGCAGAAACGTGAAATCTGGAAATGCGAAGATAACAGTGTATGTGCTCGTACGTAAGATATATTTTATTAGAAACTGTCAAAGAAAATACAATGAAAAATTAGAATTATGTGTACATTTTTTTATGATTGATTTATTTATTCTCTAGCATACACATTTTTTTTTAATATACATACTCGTAAATTATGTATAAAAATCAATATATATGAAGAAAGGAGATCATCTCCACGTATGAAATTTTTTTGTGATACTGTTATTAAAATGTATACAAGATGGGATTCCTACTCTAAACTATTGCAACCAACCTACACATTATATTTTAAATTGATGTAAAAAAATGTACATATTATATTTCTATGTAACACCTAATATTACTTATTTCTAATGAATGCGATATACCACCTGAATGATATCCGTAAGTATTAAAAATGAAATCTATCACCACCACTTATACTTTCCGATTTTGTAATATCTCGAAAATAAAATTTTATAAATTTTATTAATAATTCAAATATTATTAGAAATATTTCAAATAAATAAATAAAAAAAAATCTTAAGTATTTCAAAATGAATTATTATCAGACGATAGGAAAGTGGAAGAAAATTTTTATTGATATCATTCAACAAAATAGATTACGTAGATACGTAAAAATAAGAAAATAGAAAGAAGACTTGATACACAATATATATATATATATATATATATATATATATATATATATATATATATATATATATATATATATATATATATATATATATATATATATATATATATATATATATATATATATATATATATATATATATATATATATATATATATATTTATAAATAAATAGGTAAAAAGATGAATAGAATACAAGAAGAAATATAAATTAAATCAAAATGAAAATTGATATTTTATTTTATGGTAGATTTTATATTTCATTCTCTATGTAAACCTACTCTTAGTTGTACATAAGGATTTATTTAAGTGGATTAAAAAATAAAACTGTTCGAGAAATTAGTAAATAAATTGAAAATATATAATATAAAATTTTATTTTGTATTAAATGGAATTAATATTTGATACATGAATGAATGAATGAATTTAAAATGTAATATAATATATTCGTCCAATTTTATATTTATTAAGAAAGGCGGCCTAAAGAAGCTGTTGACATTTAAAATAAAAATAGAGAGATGAATAATGTTGTGGTCTACACTCGAATTACTTTTGCCACAAATTGAACTTAACGGAATTTTAGTAAAACTCTCTTAATCGAAAAATTCAACCCTTGTTGAAAATTTAATCTTTAAATTTACATCAATCGTTTAAATCTTTGTCGATTTTTGTAAATGCTAAACTTTTCAACATAATTACAAAAATTGAAATACTCCCTTCTTCCGGTGTACTGATTTCTACCAAATTTCACAACCATCTCCCAATTATTGGAAAAAATAAGTATGAAATTCCATTCCAATAGTCGCCTGGACCGTAGAGACGCCGAATTATGTCGAAATAAAGTTTTTTTTTAAAGTTGTCATTTCCGGTAAATTCATTTTAAAATTCAAGTTATATTCTTTTTCGTTTTCGTCGTTTTGGCTGTACAGGGGCGAAACACGTGAAAACACGTTTGTTAAAACAGCTTTATGGACCCTTTTTCTGATAAAAGATATACTGTTCAAAAGTTTAGCAAAAAAAAGGAAAAAGCTAAGATAATAAAGATCTCCCAATTTAACAAAAGCCATAAGTATGAAATTTCCCCATGATCGGACAAGCGGTCTCCGCTTAGAGAGGACATTTAGTTTGTAAACACGGAGTTTTTGAAGAACTATTTTTTGACTTCAGCCACTTCGACCACTTTCTTTCACCACCAATGTATACATAGATCACGAATGTACCACAATTGTTTTATTAAGTGGAAAATAAAACTTACCTGACTTTTGCTAAAACTGTCTTGTATAATCAAAAAATATTAAAAAAGTTGGTCAACAAGAAATAGCAGTTTCCAAGGGAGCTTTTTCGTTTTTTGTCAATACAGTCAAACCTGTGTTTGTGCGATAATATAGGGAAAGCATAAAAAACGCATAAAAAATTTTTCCGAAACTTCACGAGTAGGAATAAAAAAATAGTTTTCGTAACACATTTAAAAAGTTTTTTTTTATGCGGTGAAAAAGGGGCCGTACAAAAAAAGTATCACGTAGAAAAAAAAACACAAAACATTACGAACCTAACGCAGTACTTACGCAATGTGATGAAATATCAGAAATTGAAAAAAACAGAATGGCCAACGTCAATTAAACAATTAGCTTAATCTTATTCAATTATGTTCTTGTTTGATTGAAATTTTGAAAGAACTTATCAAAAAAAAAAATTTATACCGCACAAAAAAAATCGCACAAAAAAAGACCGCACAAAAACAGTATTGACTGTATTTCATAACACCAGAAAAACTATCACAACCTAGGTTTTTGATTAAATTTCCAATAATATCGGGCCCGGCCAATTTTCCAAACCTTAACCGGAAATTATGATTTTAGAGGAAAAATGGTTTGCCACAAAAATTTGGTTTGCCACAGACGGATTGATTGATCGGAATAAAACTTCATTCTTCAAGTTATTCCACAAATTTGGGCGATCCGAAATGGGTCCACCGTATATGACAACTACTTCCTAAAGAACTTTTTCGTTTTTTGTAAATTATTGAAATGTATATAGTTCATTTGAAGAATGACTATAAACTAAAAGATTCACTATACCACTACATACTTTCCACTACAGTGGCACTATATCCCATCAAGGGATCTAGCCGCCTCACATGAGCTTTCGTAATCATATTTTCATTTCGGATAATGAGTGATTAATTCATTGATCCTAAACCAACCGTGAAATATTTCATTGTCACCACCGGGAATCAAACACGGGACCTCCGGTTGCTGGAGCAAGCATGCTAACTACTTTGCTACTGGGGCGGCAATTTACACGGAACATAAAAAAAACATTCCGAAACAATCCGTCTGATGAAACTTCGTATTGCCGCTTTTTCATAATTTGGAGATCCATGCGAAATGCTTGGTGGCGCAAGCGACAGCTTCGGTAAGAGGTTTTGCATTATTGAATTGAATATTAAATTTTAAACAAGCGTTGACCGTGTTAATTTTCTAAATTTAAGCAGGAATAATAAATTTTTTTATTATAAAGACAGTACTTACCAAAAATCTGGTAGTTTGAATTTGTCGATTTAGAAATTTAGTTTGGTGTATTCGAGATCTATGTATTTGCCGTAAAAGAAAATTGAGTGTTGGCCGCAGCAATTACACCCATCCGTTCATTGTAAAATTTTCAAATTTATGCTCATTCAAATAAGGAGTCGACCAATTGAAAGGGTTGTGAGGGTTGTAAATTAATTTTTTTTAAATGTTCTAAGTTACAATCAACTGGTGCCATGCTAAATAAAACTCGAACTTTTCATAAACGATTTGGGTACCTTTTTCTCCGATTTAGGAGCATGGGCGAATACTACACACTACTACTACTATACTACAGCCATCCATCTCTACTTTTGTTTGTTAATTTCGATTCACCTGGTCCTCCGCAAAAGTGCATCTTTGGAATCGTCTAATAATTCGCCTAAGGCATTTATTCACAAATACCTGGAGCCTTCTAGTGATTCTCTGTGTATGTTTGCATGTTTTACATCCATCCAGCAAACAGAAGTTTCCCACATGCATACATTTTGATTTATTTGATCGAAAAAGACACTCCAGAACAAAATTTGAAGTTATCTCAGAAGAAATCTTGTATGTTGGCATTGATCTAAACTTATTTGAAGTCATCACCAAAAATATGATTTATGGTCTATCGCACCAATCACAGACCACTAGATTTCCAAAGTATTCTCAAATATCTGCTGATTTCCACCAAAGGTGGCTTTATTCTAGAACTTATTCCAAAAATCATTTTATAATCACATTTATCGGTTAAATGGTTGGGTTTGGCCCCCAGGTAGCCGTATTCAAGAATTTCTACGAAAAATCATTTATTAGCTGGGTTCCGTTCCAAGTGGCAACATTCCATAAATTCCCCCAAAAATCATGTTATAATTACATTTTCATCAAACAGACCCAATCCGATCATAATCGGTCAAGAAATCCCCGAGTTCCGTCCCAAGTGGCCATATTCCAGCACATACATCGCATACAGTTTGACATGCAGAGGAGTTGTAATTACAATGCAAGTCAAAAAATAAAGAGTGTCATGCGAAAAGTAGTGAACAATTAAAGTGAACAATAAAATCATAAGTGGGCTTTCTGCCAAGGGAAATAGGAAAGTGCTGTCGTCGAGGTTGAAAAGCCTTTAAGATCAAAAAAATCAGTTAAAAATTGTGAAAATTAGATCGGTGCGTGAAAAAAAAGAAGCATTTTTGTGCAGTCGCTTACTACCGAACAACAAAAGACTTCACTTGATTAAGAAGGCATGATGAATACTCTTCCACTTCATGTGAAGGAAATAAACGATAAACTAGACAAGCTAGGTTCCAAATTTAAGCAACAAAATGATTAGTTTGACGGGTCAACTTATACGGGTCCAAGAGCACGAAATCAAACAACTGAAAGATGTGATTAAGTCTCTTGTAACGAAAGTACAAGAAGTTGAAAACCGACGACCAAGTAAGTTGAAGAGGTTGAGTTAAAAAAGTAAGAAGTTGAAAGTAAAATTTAAAAAGTCGATCCAAGCTTTGGTAGACACGCCCCATGGGGCCTCAAATGAAATTTAAAACCCTCAGTTATTAATTGATGAAACTCAGTTCCAACATTTTAAGGTTTAAGATGGAATACAGCACTTGGTTGCATATAGAAAGGGTTAAAGATATACTTAATAAACACATTTTTTTTAATCACTTGTTTTTTGTTTCGCAGAATTATTTTGAATAATTTTTTATCTACTCGTGTAGATACTCCTGATGATGGCCTAACAAGTCGAAATCGATCGAGTGATTTTTTAAATTTTTTGAAAATTATTCAAAATAATTCTGCGAAACAAAAAACAAGTGATTAATAAAAATGTGTTTATTAAGTATAAGTGTGTTTCGCCAAGTGCCTACGGCAAACAGCGTAAAAAGGGTTAAAGATATGTTGCAGACGACACTCACGATCGAAAGGGATCACGATCGAGTGGCAACATAGTTGAGGCTGAGAAAAAACATAGGAGCGGAAATTATCGAGGCGCTGGGCGCGTATTCTTGAAATCGGTGGATGTTTTCGTCAGTGGATTATAATTTACATTAAAATTCTTAATATTATTCGAATTTTTCGCCGGATACTTTAATCGTTTTTTTCAAATCTGCTTGCAAGTTTTCTACTATCTGGGGAATAAATCCGCATTGATTTGCACAGACGGAAATTCCATCGACTTTTGTTTAGTAGTGAGATAAATAATAGAAAACTTACGAGCAAATTTGAAAAACGATTAAAGCAGCCGGCGGATAATATAAAGTAGTTTAATGTAAATTATAATTCGATGACGGAAATATCCACAGATTTAAAAAATACGCGCCATAAATTAGCGCATAGCGTTCGGAGTCAAGAAGAAATGCATCAATTAAGTGTGAAGCCAAGTAACATGAAAAGACAACACTATATATGGGAGTGTATACGCAACGAAGGAATGGTCGTCCTTTGCGCGAAGCCTGATTTCCAAAATACGCATCATGAAAACTGGCGGGTGGGACAGGCGTCAGGAATAGTGAAAACTAAAGAGAGTTCAAGAAAAAATCAAGATAAGAGGCAAACGTTTGGTTCTAGCTCGGAGAGGGTTAGTCTGCTTAGATACAGTTTATATAGCCAGAGAAAAAGAGGGGCCAGTTATTTTATCGAATGAAGTAAAGATTCTTGGGAGAGGCTCAACAGAAGTTTCTAGTAAACGGTTGTTATATTTGGGTCCGGCATTGAGGTTGATTGACAAAGAGGAGTGTCGTGCAAAGGTGGCAAACATTGTAGTTGAGAATCAGGTGTGCTGGAGTACGATGAGGCAGAGAAAGGGTCAAGGACATGATGAGTCCATAGCGAAAATCGTCTAGGGACACGAGGAGTGGACAGAGATTGACTCACAGTAAAGAACAACAATACCATCAGCGTGTGATTTTAACTTAGGGGAATAATTGACGTAGAATATTCAGTACAAAAGTAAAAAGTACGAAAAGTAGTGAAAGCAAAAGAGAATTAGTGAGTAGTAAACGAGTGAAATTAGTAAATTGCTGCTCAAATTAAATCGCGGAGTGTTTTATTTGCAAAATTGAGTACGAACCTATAGCTGTGTTGCTTGATGTGATCGAGCTCAGTTCATCAATTCAATCAAAATTCGTAATCTAAAATAAATGTTGAATTAGGTTTTTATGTAAAATTTTAATAGATTTGGATCAATGGGTGTTGTTACAATATAAATATTGTCACTGTGTTTTTTTTTTGATCAGTTTAAAAAATTTTGTTTAAATTTACTTTGCTTTTCAAAATTTTCTATAAAATTAAGTTAGCTATGAAATTTCGATTGTTGATCTATCTATCTGGGCATAACAAAATTTTCGGAAAAAAAAATAAAAAAGTTTTTTTTGAGTTTGGTGAATTCTGGATGGGTTGAAAAAAAGATTGAAACATTTTGGATAAGAAAAAATAATAAAAATTAAATTTTTAAGAAACTTAAAATTTGCAATTAAAGCATAAATAGTACTCATAAATAATTACTGAATATTTTATAATATATAAGTTTGTGAATTTTTTGTGTGTGTTATAAATAATAAATAAATTGTATACTATGTATATATGTATAAATGTTTTGAAATTAAAGTAATAATAAAAGTTTTGAAAATATAAAAAAAAGCAAAAAAAACGATTTAACATATTAAGTGCTTTCATTAACAATGTTGGGTATTTGTGAGAGGAGCATTATTATCAAGACATCAAGCTTGATTGTTTTAAAAAATCGTCGGTTAACACCAAATCTTGATAAAACTATTCTGGTATATATTAATCAATAGTTGATAAGAGGACTGATGAGATTTACTAAGCAGTTTGCATGGTGGAGGGTGTCCAGCACGGTTCATCTTGATGGAGTCAAGCAAACGGAATTTTGTAATTATATGATTGTAATTTATTACTAATTTTTGTATATAGCTGTATATTATATATAATTATCCCCGTTAATTTTTTTTTTGTTTGTGATTGTAAGCAAATTTATAAATTGTTATAAATTTTTTTTTTTCAATAGGAAAATTTTTAATTTCCTTCGTAAATTTTTTTTTTTCGTTTCTTAAAATTCTGATTTACTAAATTTTTTTTTTGGTTTGTGTGAACGTCATCGTGTCAGTTAACCTCCAATATTATTGATGCTAAGTACCATAAGCAAGAACCACGACTAAATTTAAACCTCTACGAACTGAGCTACCGAGGTTTTAAATGATGATTTTTTTTTAACCGTTTTAATTTGTTTTATTTTATTACCATTTAGTGTGTTTGGTTGTAATAATTTCTCCTCTTAAGGATTTGAATTTAAATTATTTTCCAGATGTATTATTTGTTGGTGTTTTAAGGCATATTGAAGCATAACAGAATTTATTTATTGTTAGAAATTTTCATACCTCAAATTTTTCTCTTCTTTTCAAAAAATTGTTTTCATCATTATATTTTCAATTTGAATTGCTCGCGTACTCCTATTCAGGATCGATAAAGCAAAATTGCATTTAATTGTAAATATTTATGTATGAATTTTTTTTTATTGGGATTCGATGTTTGCACATATATTTTAGAGTCAAATTTTTCTTCGTAGTTTCGAATTGATTATTAAGAGTGTGATTTCTGTTATATTGTGTTAGGATCGAATAATTGAGTTTAGTGTATGGTTCATGATTTTTTTTATATTCCCAGCTGGGTTGAATAATTTAAACATGCATTGTTCAAGTTTATTTTAATTTTTTTTCCGTTACAAAACCTTTTAATTCTCCATTTTGTTTAGTTTCTGTTTTATTAATTGGAAGGTTCTATATGGTTGATGTTCACACAAACCACTATCTATATATTGATTGTTTTTTTTTACTAATATTTGAACTAATTAAATATTAGCTAAATTAATTTTACTTATTTTAAAATTATATTTTTTTTGTGACTATCAATATTGTTTCTAATTTGGAAGCTTATTCAATAATAGTCAAGTTCAATTCGTGTCGTCGTTAATTTTGTTGTGCTCAAGGTGGATTAGTATTAGTACTGTTTTTTTTTTGGTATTGAAGGATTACATTTCGAAGAATAAATTTAGTGTTTAGATCAAGGATTTTTTTTTTATTTTCTTTCAACTTAATTATCAAATATTTTCTTCTGTAAATATATTTTGTGTTATATTATAATAACTTAATTTAATTTTTTTTAAATTTGTAAAATTTGTCATAAATAATTTTATTCATTTTTGTATATATATTAATTCAATTTTTAAAATGGATCGTTTGAACGTTGATTTATTGACGTCGGATGAGTTCCTTATTGAGTCTGAAGTTAGACAAATAGAAGGTAGTTTATTGAATAAATTTGAATTGTTGAAGGTAGCGTTAGAAAACGAACGTGTTAATCCTGTTATGGGACAAAGCTCATAGAAGGGCATCTAAAAATCCTGAACGTGAGATTAATAAATGTTCTAATAAACTAAATGATCTGATTCAGTGGTATAGAAGTTTGAAAGGTCAAGATAGTAAGAATATTGATTTCAATACTACTTTATCACGGTTAATTCATATCAATGGTAGATTATCTCGTTTGTCAAATTCTACAAAAAGATATAAAGCTAAGTGTTTAGAGATGTTAGATAGAGTAACAAATTTTATGTCTAATATTACGAATGTTGTAAGCAACAAAATAGATTTAAACGTGTCTGTGGATATGTATGTAAATAATGGTATTTCAGCGATCGATTTGTCATCATCGGAGGACGATCTATCGGATCAAGAATCAATCTGTTCACGAACTACATTGGTCGTAAAACATAAAGCACAAGTAGAAAATAGTGATAATTTGCATTCTAATTTATCTAGAACTAGTTTGTCTACTCACTCTCGAAATTTGAATATTCATCAACATTTAACCGAAACAGATAATTTAAACCATCATTTTCAAAATTTAAATATTAGATCAGGTAACTTACAGAACAATAGTAATAATTTATTAACTTATTCAAATGCTAATTCACATCAATTGGCTAATCAAAATTATGAAAATCAAAATTTTCAATGTCAACAAAATCCACATCAATTATATTTACAAACGCAATCACCACAAATGATCCAACAGCCTCAGTTAAATGTAGCTCGAATCCAAACACAGTCTTTACCAATTTTCTCTACTGTACTTAATTCGTCAGGTGGTTCTAACCGTCATCACGAACTTTCTAAATGGAAAATTGAGTTCGACGGTTCTGCTGAAGGAATACCTGTTGAACGTTTTCTTTTTAGAGTTGAACATCTTGCTAGAACTTACCAAGTAAATGAAGATAAATTGCGAAATGAATTGGGTGTTCTTCTAAAAAATGCAGCGTCTAACTGGTACTGGTGCTTTATAGAGCGGAATCCTTCTTCAACTTGGTTTCAACTTAAAAATTCATTGATTGAAAGATTTCAAGATCGTCGAGAAAGCAGAAATTAAACGAAACATTTGTCGAATTTTATAATGAAATTCTAGCATTAAGTTTACAATTTCGTTCTCCAATATCCGATATCGATATTCTACGTATACTGCGTTATAATATGCGTCCTGATCTTCAAAACCATTTAGCTGATCAAAATATCGATAGTATTGGTGCTTTAGTACGGCGATGTGTAGCACTAGAAGATACATGGACACGGAATAATAAAATATTTGATGCAACATAAACATAATCATAAACATGTTAATGAAATTGAAACTCAGTTGAATTCTTTTTCAAATTCTAATTATCCCGATTCTAATTCCCAGATTAAGCTTAATAAAAATAAACCTGATAATTTTTCTTTACAACAAAATCAGCGGAGGGAATCAGCAGCAACCGCATCAACCAAAGGAGACCACAATTATGGCTCGAAATTCCGTTTATCTAACCCAAAATTTTCGAAACAACCGACGATAAATTCAGCACGCGATAAGATTGATTTCGAATTTCCAACTAATTTATCTAATGCTCTTTCGTTTGTTTATCCGTTTGTAGTATCCAAAAATGAATACTAAAACCTTTTCAGCACGCCTTCGCACAAAAAATTATTGGAATAGGAGAAAACTTTTTAAATTAGATATATATCTGATACTTTTTTCCCTGATGAAACAGATGAAAGACCATTCGCACAGGTTAGCATTAATGACATTTCTTATAGAGGGCTGATGACATTTACCAAGCAGTTTGTATGGTGGAGGGTGTCCAGCACGCGTGCATCTGTATTTGAGTCAAGCAAATGGAATTTTGTAATTATATGATTATAATTTAATACTAATTTTTGTATATAGCTGTATATTATATATAATTATCTCCGTTAATTTTTTTGTTTGTGATTGTAAGCAAATTTATAAATTGTTATAATTTTTTTTTCTCAATAGGAAAATTTTTAATTTCCATCGTAAATTTTCTTTTGTTTTTGGTTTCTTAAAATTATGATTTACTAATTTTTTTTGGTTTGTGTGAATGTCATCGTGTCAGTTAACTTCCAATAGTGTCATGATCGACACGCAAACCGACACAATTTTTTTTTTGGCAGATTGGGGGTTATTTGGAAGCTTACCCAAAATCTCGCCTTAATTATTTTTGTTTGTAGTCGTAAAGGCTTGAAATAGCTTATATTGTATTCTGTAATGTTATTTTATTCTAGATAAATCGTTATTAATACAATAGGTTTAAAAACACGACTTCTAAATCCTAAAAAATGTTTAAAAGTATGAAAAAATGTCACCCTGACAAAATAGTAACTCGTATTTTGACCACAAAATAAACGATTTCTGAGACACGTAGTATACCATTGGAAATGACATAAACTAGAGAATTTTTTAAATTAAGTTAATTTCAAAATAACGTTTAGTTTTTTTAAACGAATTTAGTAGATGGCATTTTTCATACTTTTACACATATTTTAGAATTTGGAAGCACAAAGTCATTTTTCTGAAACTAATTAATAATGATTTATTTAAAATAAAGTAATATTGCAGAATATAATAAAAGTTATTTCGTGCTTTTACGACTACAAACAAAAAAGTAAAGGCGAGATTTTGAAAATTTTTGTCGACTCACAAGGGTACAAGGGTATACACCTTAGTGGTTATACTCGTATCGGGCTCTAATGTCCAAGACATTATAGTAAAATAATTATTATCTCTAAAAATTATTAAATGCGAGAAGCAAATTTTCACATATATTGGCACTGTTTTCCACACACTCCGCGTATCAACACACCCGAACATATTATGTAGGCACCATATTTGTATACACATAATATCAAACAAGCATAAAAACCATGAAAAATTAATAAAACGTCATAAACTAAATATAATATACATACGTTCAATTTGATCAATTTCCATGAAAATTATTATTATTGCTTTTCTCTTTTGTGAAAATGCCGAACGTACAAACAATATTATGTATTTGTACATATGGGTGTTCATACACTCGATATTATAACACACAAAGGTACATACTCGTTATACCCTCCCTTTATCTATGAGTACACCACCAAATAGTATGGAGGTTGTTTGATTTGTCACTGGAAAACATATTTATCAGTAAATTTTATAAATATGATACAAATCAAAATCAACAGTATTAAAATTAGAAAAAAATTCGCTTTTTTTTGTGTCTGAATGTATGTCGGTGTGTTATATTGGAAGAGACATGAAACATTTTTTTTACTTTGATTTTCAAAAGGATTTTTCTTTTGCTCGTATTCCTCGTATACGATTTTACATTTGAAATCTATGTTTCTCGTTTGTGACGTTGTTCAGGTAAATTGGAAAAAATATATGGAAACTGCAACAACAACAACAACGAGTATGGCCTGGAAAATATTAATCCTACAAAGGGAAATATAAAATATAATTGGGGTGTTTGTGTGTTTATTTGGTGGTAGAATGAGAATATATTTCCACAATTTTGTGATTATTAAAGCGTGAATTATAAATTTCTATAATTGTGAATTAAATGGCAATAAAATTGTTTTTCTGGTGCACGTGTTTTGAGCGTGAGGAGAAAACGGGTTTGTGAAAATTCTATATATAAAGGTGTCGTTGTTTTGTTGGTTTTATATACGTTTGCGGTCCCAACAGGTACATATCAACAACGAGCCACCCCTTAGAAATGTGAGGTTATGCTAAAAACTTAAACAGAAAAAATATTGGGTCAATCGAAGAACCACGGTATCCGCTTCAAATAACCCCGGAAGTAATTTCCCATCCCATGATACATTTGCTTCGTATATGGGCTCTTTCTGCCCTTAGCACAGGCAAATTAATATTTTTGAAGCTGATGTCGTTATCAGATATCCTTTCGCTTTCACTCTCCGATGACCAAATTATTGCTTGTAAGTCTATTGGAATTAAGTTACTTTTTTCTTCAAGATATCGTCGTTTACATGTATGTGAAAATAGCTCCCCGAATGTGATGGCAACACTAATTTTTGCTATCATGACATTTTCTACTCTCAGCCCAAAAAATCAACAGATATCATGACATTTTTGACTATCAGCCCCGAAAAATGGCACATTTTTGCTCTCAGCCCAGAAAATATTTACTGTCATGACAGCTAAAACTATCACGACACAAACTTTTTTTGGGGGATGAGAGTAAAAATGTTGCATTTTCATGATAATATGAAAACAAAAATAAAATGCGGGCCAAGACAAATAAATGATATTAACTCGGGGAAGTTACCCATCCCTGATTATGTTTTTAAGAAACTTTACATGATCTATTCTATGATCGAACTATCAGCTTTAGTTTGGTGATTCAGAATAATTTTTGACATTTTTTTCAGAATTTTGTCGTCCCAGTGGGGTGGCTTACAGAAGAACATTTAACGTATTTGAAATATTTTTTTGAAAATTTTTGTATGTTTAGTTAAATGTTCTTCTATCACCCGATGTAACCTTCCTACTATATCTCGAATATTAAATAATAAAAATAAATAAATATTCAAACTTTTAATATTATAATCTTATGGTGCTTTTATTTGGACTGTCATGGCAGTTTTAAACTATTATGACAGCAAGTATTTTCGCGTCTGAGAGTAAACATGTGACTATTTGCTGGGCTGAGAGTAACAAAACCATGAAAAGAATGATTTTATCGGCTTGGTTGCAAATTATTTAATAATATATCGTGACATAAAATAGATTCAGTGCGCATTTTAAAATAGTTTGTTGATATTCATTTTAATTAAGTTTCCTCTTTTGGTAATAAATTGTACTCAAATGCTAAAATTTAAACCAAATGTTTTCTTGATAGTATATCTAAAGTTGTATAATATTGCCCTTTGCAACTCTTTAAGTTTTCGGCGATAGAAATTTGGGCTATCTTCAAAAAGATTTCGTTTACGATTTTTTCTGCCTTTATACGTTCAGATGTCCACTTTTCTTTTTCAATTTCATATAGTGTGTGTAGTCTGACTCCAGTCATATATCAGGTACGTCCTTTCTCTCGCTGTGACAAGAGGAAACGCTTATCGTCTTTACTGGTCATCATGGATAAGGCATTGGTATGTGCGATATCCAAAACATCATCCATATTACTATTAAAGACATTTTCTCTTTCGCGGTCTATTTTTGTTTTATTTTTATTATTTAGAAGATTTTTCCACTCATCATGCAATTTTTCCAGTTTTTCAATGGAATGTTGTTCCTTTTTCACTGGAATTTTTGCTTTTGACATAGAGACTTTCTGGATTGTCAGAGCTGCACTTTCACGAATAGTTAATTTTACAGTACGGTGAGTATAAAAAAGGGGAGAGGGACAAAATCCCGATATTTATAATCCCGAAAGTACAAAATCCCGAAGTTTTATAAAGATCCCGAAGTAATAAATTCCCGAGGGTACAAAATCTTGAGGATACAAAATCCCGACGATACAAAATCCCGAGATAATAAAATCCCGAGGTCCAAAATCCCGATGGAACAAAATCCTGAATACCTATGAAAGTTTCAAGGTCTATTGTTAGAAAATTATGGCTGTTAGTGCAAGTTTTAAGAACACATCAACGTATTGGCATAACATTGGTATACACTCACTCAGGGAGAGGGTCAAAATCCCGATATTTATAATCCCGAAGGTACAAAATCCTGAAGTTTTTTAAAGATCCCGAAGTAATAAATTCCCGAGGGTACAAAATCCCGAGGATACAAAATCCCAAGGATACAAAATCCCGAGATATCAAAATCCCGAGGTCCAAAATCCCGATGGAACAAAATTCCGAGAGACAAAATCCCGAATACCTATGAAAATTTCAAGGTCTATTTGTTAGAAAATTACAGTTGTTATGGCAGATTTTAAGAATCAACGTATTGGTCCAACGGTGCTATACATTCGCTCAATAGGCGATCTTTTATAAAAAGATCAAAGGAAACTTTTTGAAATACCAATTAGAGCACATCGTGTGACAGTCAAATTCTATTGCAATAACATTTGTCATATCACGTTGAGCCAACATTGGTCGAAATTTCACATTTGTGTAGCTGCGGCTTAGGGCTATTATTTCTACACATTAAACTGCGGGTAGAGACGCGTTAACACATTGATGGCCAACAGGTAATTTTATAAAATGTATCAAAAACGATTCTTTCTTTTCAAGTTTTATTTAATAATTTAGAGAATTCTGACCCCAAGTTGTAGTAATGTGCAGAAGGGCTGCGTTTAACATTTAACATAGAACTCGTAACTAACAGCGCTAAACAACTTTAACAAGTTAAAGTATGTACTCAGTGTCAGTCACCAGTGATTGACAAAGCGATCAATGTATTAATTAAGATGGATGAAAAAACACAAATTTGACGTATAAATTTTTTTTAGTCATCTATAAGTTCAATCAAATTTCATCATTGAAATTTTTCTATTTTCAATAAATTTTTAAAAAGCATATTTATTTATATTTAGACTATACATTTTAAATAATCATCATTAACTAAATGAAACAAACCTTCGGAAACCTCGAGAAATATTGCGGGAGTTTGTCTCTTCGGGATTTTGTACCCTCGGGATTTTGTACCATCGGGATTTTGTATCCTCGGGATTATGACTCTCGGGATTTTGTTGCGCGGGATTTTGTCTTTCGGGAATATGTCACCAACCCATTCGCTCAATAGGCGATTTTTAATAAAAAGATCAAAGGAAACTTTTTGAAATACGAATTAGAGCACATCGTGTGACAGTCAAATTCTATTGCAATAACATTTGTCATATCACGTTGGGCCAACATTGGTCAACATTTTTCATTTGTGTGGCTGCGGCTTAAGGCTATTATTTCTACACATTAAACAGTAGGTAGAGACGCTTTTACACATTGATGGCCAACAGGTAATTTTATACAATAAAATGTAACAAAAAAGTTTCTTTCTTTTTAAGTTATATTAAATAAGATAGACAACTATGTGGCCAAGTTGTAGTAATGTGCAGAAGGACTGCGTTGCTTCTAGTAACATTTAACATAGAACTCGTGACTAACAGCGCTAAACAATTTTAACAAGTTAAATTATGTACTCAGTGTCAGTCACCAGTGATTGACAAAGCGATCAATGTGATAATTAAGATGTAGAAAAAAGAAAAATTTGATCTATAATTTTTTTTTATTCCTCTATAAGTAACCGTTCATTCAAATTTCATCATTCGAATTTTTCTGATTTCGATAAATTTTAAAAAAAATATTTATTTATATTTAGACTACATTTTATATAATCATCATTAACTAAATGAAACAAACCTTCGGAAACCTTTTGATTTCTGTTAATCCCAAGAAAATCCCGAATAAAATTGAATTCCGCGCGGAATTCAGTTTTATTCGGGATTTTCTCGGGATTGCGGGGTTTTGTCCTTTCGGGATTTTGTCTCTCGGGTTTTTGTACGCTCGGGAATTTGTATCCTCGGAATTATGACTCACGGGATTTTGTTCTGCGGGATTTTGTCTTTCGGGAATATGTCACCAAACCTAAAAAAAGACATATCACTTCCCTTTTTGAGGGTAACTTAGCACCAATAATATGACAGTACTTATGACCATGAAAATAGATTTTGTAATGGACCGTAAATAAGCTGAAATTTTGTCAACTTTAGTAGCACATTAGATTTAGTTATTATAAATTTCTGTTTTTTTCTCAAGATATTTGAATTTAATCTGAAACTAGTTTGCATTTCATTTTAGGCTGAGCAAAAATTTTAAATCATTTTTCCGTTTGTTCGAAAGTGAAAAATTTAAAAAAATACCGTTTTTATCGAACATCGCGCTCAAGTCGCGACCTCTAAACCATCTTCGATTAACCCAATATTTTTTCTGTTTAAGTTTTTAGCGTAACCTCACATTTCTAGGTGGTGTCCCGTTAGATGTTTCATCATTTTTTCCGCCCCATACAAACTAGGACCAACCTAAAACAAAAATAATCACGTCCCTTAAGCCAGCAGAACCCATACAGCAGAACATTACAAGATAGTCTGAATAATTATAGGCTAATTAAATGCCCCATTAAAAGATTTTGGGCTTCACCCCTTCCAAATGAAATGAGGGTTCTGCTAGCTTTAGAAAAATTTAGCAGAACCCATATCAAAAAATGATTTAAAAACAATTGGACAGTTAAAAGTTAATTTTAATCTAATTAAATGCCCTATTTAAATTTTGTTATTCTGCTCGATCTAGAAAATGCAAAAGGTTTTATCATTTCCAAGCTAGCAGAACCCAAATCGAAAATCGGAACGCAATACAAGATTTATTGATAAACAAATAATTTTAGGCTCACTATGGGCTAATCAAACGCCCCATTAAAAAATGTATGGGCTCCGTTCTCGACCAGACTTCAGTATACCAATTTTGTCCCGAAATGTGTGGAACGAAATGAGTGTAACCGGAATGATATAGTAGTAGCATATGTATTTGTGGTAGTTTCGTGCGTATGTGTGATGCCACACGAGCATTTTTTGTATTTTGGCATTTTTTTCTACCAATGTTTTGTTCTGCTCTCTCTTAAATAAAATTTTAACTAAAATGAGTCAAAAATGTCCTTGAAATATTTTTTATTTCATTTATGTTTGAGTTGTGTGGTTGAACAGAAAATTTGTTTAAGTCGCAATTAAAACTTGTATCATAGGTAAACGGGGAAATAAACGAAGAAAAATGCAAAATTTTTTTTTTACGTGTGGCATGGGCCTATGATTGTTTTTCTGCATATGCAAGTCACGTGGCATTCTTTTTTTGTTTATTCATATTAACTCTTTCAGTGCAAACATGATTTCGGCTAGTGTATTGAGGAACACGATTGCGCTTTTTGGCACTCAAAGGGTTAACCATTGTAAACGCCATATTTTTGCGTTGTTTATGTATTTTCGATTTTTTTATAATTTCTAAAATTTATGAAATTTAAAATAAATTTACCTATAAAATTTTATTATAAGATGTAAAATTAATTTATGATAATAGATAATATAAAATATATTGGCATCTTAAATAATGACACTCCACAGCTCGAGAGCAGACGTAATGTGCTGAGAAAAGGAAGTAAGCACCATAAAAATTAAACCGATACGCCCGGAACGCGTTATTTTGGTACTGTTTACTCGTACCATACAAATGACATAAGCTGTGTTGCTTTCAAAAGATTACAACAACAATTGCATTGTATTCAAGCCGATTTTCTTAGAAAGTTAAGAAAAAAAAATTTAGTATTAGGGGAAATAAAATAATTTTATGGTTATGGTGTTTACCGCAAGGCGTTATTTTTTCTATTTTTCTCGAAAAATTTATCTTGTAAAATAATTTAGCATTTGTTATTTGATAGCAAAATACCGAATTTAATTTGTTTTATTTCATAAAATAAAAAAAAATAAAATAAATATTAAGAAAATGAACCAACACAAAAAAATTAAAACGCATTAAAAAATTAAAGCCAAAAGTTGTTGCTTTCACATTTCTTAGCTAAGCTAAGCGGATTAGCGAAAGCAACACTACAATAAATACGAACAAAAGAAAAATACAAATACAAGGACATAATTGTATATTATACACTGTGTACGTATTCGATTTTTTTTGCTTCACTCATTTTAAATGAGTAACTCACGAGACAAAATCGATACTCAGGTCATTTAATCTAAAGCCAGCCGAACCCAAATCGAAAATCGGACAAGAACTGAAATCAGAATGCAAAGTCAGATCTATTGATAAACAAATAATTTTAGGCTCACTATGGGCTAATCAAATGCCCCATTAAACATTTTCAGCTTGACCTTTAAATTGGATTCAAATTGGAAGATCCGCAAGTGAAAACTATAACGGAGTACCATAAACTTAAACTTATTCAATTAATTAGTGTAAGAACTAACATCGATTTTATCAGGGATGAGATTATTAATGAAACAAATGAAGACACGTTGAGTGACGAAACTGAAATTGTTCATAATGAGGCTCATAATTTCAATTCGTGGCCGAAATGGGGAAACGATTTTAACAGAGAAGTGGCCGCCCTTGAGGAACAGGGAGCTGATGTAAATCCATATTTATTTCCGCAATTTGCAAAAAAAAACTTTTAAAAGACATTAGACATTTACCTTTATGGGCATGTGTTTATCGAAACCAATTCGGCTATGGTCGCATACCTGCATCGAGTGCACCCGTTGAAGGAGAATTTAATAAAATTAAAAATTTTATAATCAGTGATGGTGAAAAGCGAGGAAAAAACGAGTAGATAAGTTTGTTCAAAAACATATTGAATACCTAAATGGAAAATTAAAACTAGTTCAAAGCGCATACGAGTGTACAAATAAATAAAAAGTGGGTCTGCGTCGGACCAGACCGTGGAAGTTATACTTCTTTGGCCATTTGCACACGCCCACTTACACACACAGACAGATAGGATATGTAAATGAAATATAAGACATTTTCCTCTGTTATACAATATATTTCTCTTCAATATATTATTATAAATGACTTCAATATTATACTATACACCTATACATTATCATTATCAGTAATTTTTTATATAATCATTCTTTCATCTTGGTTATTTTCTGGTTGCTCATTAGAAATCGTATTATATTCCAAGCAATACACAATCGGTTTATGATAACTAAAATAACTAACAAATATTCTAGATTCAAACTTCTCAAGATATCTACTAAATACAGCATCAATGGTCGTTACGTATTTGGTCGTACTTTGATTCTTATCATTCGACATTACCAAGTCTAGCTTGTCTTTTAGGAAATGTATCAATGGCTCTGTTTTTGCATCGGAAAAATTTATGTTGAAATCGCAGCTCATTATCATTTTGGGATTTCATGAAAATTTTCCTCGAGCAGTGTGGAACCTTCTCTAGTATACATTAATAAGTTTTGGTGTATAAACTTCATGATCTGGTTAACAGTTTTACCAGGGAATATGTATATCGCCACAACTACAAATTCTCGACCAGTTTCTGGAACGCATTTACTGATACAAATTTCACCAATAGCAGACTGTGCTGCAACAAGAGATTCTGATGCCCCCGAATGAACATCCATGTGAGAAGTGACTGGATTATTATGGTCCCTTGCATTGTGATAAATAGCTACTCCCCCCACAGGAACATTTTCCCGTTTGTACTTTGATATGCAATGAAAATTCGGAATGCCGATGTTTTGCCCATCTCTTACATGTGTTTCCGATAGTATAATTATTGTACATTTTTTGAATACGCTGTCATTCAGATCGAGTGCATGTGCAGTGAGACTTTGGCTATATTGAATAGAAACTTATTCCTCTACTATTAGAAATGAAACTTCCCAAAGACTCAATAATTGTTGGTAGTCTATTGAGTGATAATCTTTGAAATTATCTTTGTATATCTGTCGTACCTGAAGAATTTCTTCTGCCATGGTGAAAAATCATGGTGTCATCTTTTGTAGTGATATATAGACCATTAATACTCGTCACTCTCGATAAGGCAACATATACTAATTCTATGGAGTGGCTTTTGAGTATTCATAGACAATTTCATGGAACACGATGAGACCAATGGGAAATGGTTTATTCGAACGTTAATTGTTTTATTATTATTCATTGGTATTACGGAAGATATTCGCAAGATTGCTACAGCATTGCGGTCAATATGGTGTTGTGCAATGTATCCTGCACATTTTCTGCGCAACTTCTGCCCAATTTTGTTTGGGAAAACAAGCCACACTTTTGAAACTTCCCCATCATCGTTCAATTCTATATGGCATAATTTTCCGACTGTGCCATTTGCCAGACCATCCGAAACATCGATGTTCGTGGTTATGATATAATATGTTCCTTTAACAAATATGAGTTCGTACGGTAGCCCACCAGAATCTATTGTCGACATTTTATGCAATTTCTGTCTAACAAAAGCCTCCTGTTCTTTAGTCTGACATCCAGTGTAAATATCAACGGCGAGCGAAACGACTTTATCCTCGGCATTTTTCAAAATAGAATTATTATATTTATTAACAGAATCATTTGAGTGGAATAATCGTGCTCCGTGTGGACATAATCTATTTGCTTCCTCTTTTGTAAAAATACGTGATTCAATAAGTTGGAGTTCTTCTTCGGCCAATTTTTCCCCATTCCCAATTTTTGTCAACGCTGATGAGAACTGAACATTAGCTTGCCTCATAACCTCTGTTAATTCATAATATTGAAGACAATGCCACAAGGACTTTCCAGTAATCTTTTTTTTAATTTGTTTATATATGCGCGTTGCTCTTACTGGGGGTAATTGACGCAAATCTCCTATCAATATTATATCGAGCCCTCCAAAATTGTCCATAAATTTTCCCGTAATTTGTTTCAATCTTTGATCAATTTGTTCCAATAATTCCGCCGATATCATACTCACTTCGTCAATTATAATAACTCTTACGTATTTGAACAAGGCCCGATACTGATGAGCTACTTCTATACTCAATGGTAACAATTTTGACAGAGATATTTTCAAGGCCGTATGAACGGTTGTTCCATCGATAGCAACAGCAGCTTTGCCAGTGGAAGCACAAATTATGTAGCCATTACAGTAGCCATCGCTATCGGAAAATCTATTATATATTTCCATTATCAATTTTATTACAAATGTTTTACCACATCCAGCTGGACCCGTAAAAAATATCTGCAAAGGATTATCTTCACTAGACAATAAATGGTGAATTACTTGCAAAAGAAGGTTTAGTTGTTTTTCATTAGCCATACGCATGGATTTACAAAACTCTGCATGTGGTAAAACATTTTCCCTTCTTTTAGCTATGGCACCTAATTTGTTCAAAGTAGCTAGTCGTAAATCAGTATTACCGTCAACATTCGGATTGTCTTATAAATTTGCAAATGGATTGGCTACCGGAAATCTGCCTCTGACGTCTCGAACTTCATCGTCATCGCAAGGTGTTTCTTCTCTACAAAGTTCCCTGCATATCTGGATAGTTTTTTCAATATCTATATTGTGTTCAAATTCTTTTCTCTTTTGTAATATAATTTGTTCATTTTCTTCATAGATCGTTAAAAATCTCATATCCGCTAGTATATCTTGTTCTTCATTTCTAAATAGTACATGTAATGTCACCATTCCCTTCTATATTCATTGAAATCCGACCCAATGTCATAATTCCGATATCTTATTATCTTCTTTTCATCTCTCTTAACATATATGTCTTTATTATTTTTGTAATATTGGGAAACGAACTGAGCTAACAAAATGTCTTCTAATTCATTCGGTCTGTGTTCGTACTTGTCGAACCAGTTCTCCTTCCATATATCTGTTGATTCACCGTCTAATGCAGAGAGCTGTTTCATTGTTTTTTTGATCCTTTGACGTTCAACGGGCCAAACTGTTGGTATGTAAACTATTTGAGTAGAGCTTTGGACATCGGCTCTCTCATGAGGTACCGAGCAGCTTCTTGGCTAGTCATTTCCATATTGTTTAATAGATTAACACTTAAACTCCTCGTGATATCTATTGTATCAAATTCGGGATTCTCATTCATAGTTTCTATAATTTGCCTCTGCAAATTACTCACGCCGCGATTTGTTTTATTAACATACTCAACAACATATGCTGCACAAGAATACTCTTCCGTAATAAATTGAATGTCGGTATTTGACTTCACCACATTAAATATAAAGGGATTGAAGGGGTTATGCCACTTTTCTGAAGGTTGGCGTTTCACAAACACTCGTGGACGCTTTATTCCCGCTCGTAATATTTTTAAATATTCCTCATCCGAAGCAATATTATTTTGTGTATAAAATTCATCAAAATTAGGGTAGTCGTCTTGTTCTAAATTTTTTCTTATTTCCTTATACTTTTTTTTCAAAATTGGAAAATTATCTTCGGTATCTTTCATTGGAATTAATATCGCGGTTTTCTTGCAAGGCATAAACGGAGCTTCAAATCTGCATTCTTGCGCACGATTGGATGTGATTTTCTTGTAGCAGATGAAAGTGTGCTTGTGAGTATTCCATTTAATATTATCTGAAGCTTCTGATGCTGATACGGATATGAGTGCATCAGTCAAACCAATAGCCTGTTGATAGTCTTTGCCCAGTGGATCATTGGGAGCATTATCACACCAAGCTATTATGTGAGCATGCGGGATTCCTCGATGTTGAAACTCAATTCTCTTAAAGTAATGTAGAATTCTGTATTTCTTGAATGGGCTGGACCTTTTTGATTGTATATTCATAATAGCATTTACTAATTTGTTGAAGTACAGTACAGCGTCTTCATTAATTAGAGTACTTTTCTGCATGTATTCTAATTCTTCGGCTTAATTTCTTTTTCCGTAATTTGTAAATGAGTTGTAATAAATTTGGCCATCCAATCTCATTTGCGCTTATCGTGAAGAATAGCGTTGGTTTCCCCAATTGACGAATCATAGCAAATAAATATTTCTTCTTCTCAGACCAATACCAAGCTGAATTCGGTATAGATCTCAAAAAAGCTAGGTTACTTTCGATACATCCTTGAATGTAATCTTCCGATTGTATCTGTTCCTTAGTGATGTTGGTATTCTTCCCAACATGTTTAAAGGCTATACTGAGAGAGTCTTTGACTCTGATTCTCATTATTTTCATGGCCATGTATAATAAGTGATATGGAGTTACACCACGTCTGTCTGATCTTCTTAATTCGCTCGTTGCCATCATAAAAGGCGTGACATTAACTCCTTCTCTAAATTGTCTGAAGTGCCCTAGGTATATGCCAGGGAAAGAAAGTTCTTCAGCATGCTCATCGAACAATAGACTTATTGGCACGTTATGTTCTCCTGGCGCGATTCTAAGGTAGAAATCTTCGTTCCAAATCAATGATTGTTGTTGTGCAACCAAACTCTCCTCTATAGGGATATTTTCCGCCAATTCATTATCATCGTGAAAGTGAAGAAATAGTTCGTTGTAACAGTCATTATCTTCGTCACAGGTTAAAAAACTATCATCAATTGTAATTTGGTACGTGGTATATAACGGCGTCTGTATTAAATATCTTAGCCATATTTTTCACCCTCTTATTGACTAATCCCTGTACGAAACTCGATTTATGAATTTTTTTTCTTTTGATATGCACATTAATACAATAATCATCATCCACATCACGGGGTAACTTCTTAACCATATTATCAACCTCTGACGTTTATAACTTGTCCATAAATTCCATACTGGCTATTGATATGTCGAAGGCGTCTTATTTGCATAAACGGAATACGAGGAGATATTAATCGTTCAGTTACCAAATCCAATGGGTGATGACGTAAATCATCTGGGTATTCTGGATATTTGAAGCCATTATAAACGGATAATTGTGGAATATGATTTTTTTTAATGCTTCTGAAGCAGGTAGAACATATTCCGAATTTTTCATTATGAACCGTAATAATTCTCCTAATGAGTGCAATATTTAGTGTATCATTTTGATTAAGCACTGTTTTCAAATCCTTCTTAAACCATTGTACGATGTAGAAACATTACCCTGCATTGATTGTTGATACTCTTCGATCTGAATATTTTTTATGGCGTTTGCTCTGTCTTCACTATCGCTATTGTCAAGATTATCACAATCAATTTCCTGACCATGGTCTTCATAATCGATTTCTCTAGAACTCATATCTGTCCTTTAATTTTCTATCCTTTCAATTTCAGCATTAGAAATTGGTACGGCCGATGGTTCATTTCTATTATTTCCGTGACACTCTCCAGTAGTAATTCTTCGAACTTCTTTTGTAGACGGACCCGCTATCTGCGAACCATGGATTGGATTTTTTCGGACAAATGGCACTTGTCTATGGGAGGGCCTTGCTCTTTCAAAATCTTTCAAATACTGCCGTTATACGACCCGAAAAATTATCTACCGAAATATTGGAAACACCTTGTGTACTTTGCTTGAAAAATGAGCTACCAACTGGTGCACACAGATGTATTCACTGTTTAATAATGAATTAATAATGAAGAGGAAGGATATGGTGGTAAAAGGGTATGCTTCAGTTGCAAAAACAACGGGATTAAAAATTTTAATATTACGTTTTCTACCGAAGATACTTTTATCAGGGATAGTTTTAAAACTCAAATGAAAAATGTAAATATAGATCAAGAAACTTCTCCTAAAATAGCGAAAAACAGTTGAAATAAAGTGCAAGTTATATGCCTCAAAAAAATTACCTCCTTCTGCACATAAATGCATCTCATGTTGAAAGCCGGTGCATCTAAAATCCGACTGTTCATGTCTGCTTCTAGATCGAGATGAAGGGCACGGTAAAAAACTACTTTACCTTTGTTGCAAAAACACAAGGAATGGTGCTAATTTAATAGCTTGTAACGAATTTGAAAATTGGAGAGGCAAAGGTTAAAATAAAAAAAAAATCACGTGGCCAAGTATTTAAATAATGAATCGGAATTATATAAAGCATTTCAATTACCAAAACACCAAAAAATCCCTATCCTGAAAAATGGTTCATTCCCAGGTATCGGATTTGTAAAAATTGGATCAAAAACCTATCTCATTCACAACTTGTTCTTTGGACACAATCATTCAAATAATGGTGGTTGCTTTTTCCAAAACTCAACTGACATTAAACGTATAAAACATCAAATAATCAGTTTTTCAAATCGTGAATGACATCTTATCAAATGGTGTTCGGTCAGACGCTTATAGATTAAGGATGTATCTATATCGAAATTTGTTTCAACAAAAAAACAGAGTTATACCGAATAAATGAAGAGAAAAAATGCATTCTTTTTGATTGCAACACCGATATTTCTTATTTAACGTTTTTGTTGCTGTAAGATTATCCCAGTTATATTGAAAAGCTATCTGCAGCTAATATATATATCCTATCAACCGAAATTAATAATAGCAATTTTGTAAAGGCGCTTCAGCAAGTAACCGAAATTGACAAACAAAATTGATACACAATGCACCAAATTGTAAAGGCAGAGCAATCAGCACAATTGAATCTACAGGTAACGTTATACCGATCAGTAACGCGAAGTTGCCGTAGTCCAAAATTCCAACACAAATATTTTAGTCGAGTTTTTCCACCACATTTCTCGTGGTTGTTGTGGCTTCTAGCATGTGACAGGAAAATTTTGAATCAACTACAAGTAATGTGTTGCAAGAAACTCGTCCAAATGAACCCATTGTGTATTTTTGGTAACGAGTCAAACAAAATTTCGCGAAATATCTTTCACTTAGAAATTAGTGATCCAAGAGAGATAGAAAGACCAGTTCTCAGTTACAAATTTATGCACACTGAGAAAAAACTGTGTTGATCATCTGCCTATAAAGTATAGATAACAAATATTTTGGTGATTCCCCTATATTTTCGCAGTTCAAAATAATAATTTCGGAGATATTTTTATAGTCTATCGTTAACTCACCTATATTTGTTTAGGAAAGCCAAATAAATGTTTACTTTGGATAGGAGCTAAATGATTTAGTTGCAGCCCCTATATATTATTGTTGATCATGCTAATTGATATAGTTGGTCTGGCGCACTTAGTAACCCAACCATAATCTGAATATAATACCTATAATGCTTGGTAACATCCCATAAGTAATTTTCCCATTTTAAAACATCCGCAATTATTTTTTAGACTGGTCTTTGTCGTTCAGTTTAGTTTTATATATAAGTGGGCAAGTTAGTTTCTCAAATTTAAGATAAAAAAAATTTAAGCGGCTGTGAAAATAGAAAATAGTGAATTATTGAATAAAATACATAGTGACGTCTTTATAAAAATAATATATTTTAAAATATACAAATTAAAAATTAGCAAGAGTGTTAAATGAGCTTCAAAAAATTTATGAATTTCAAAAAAATTTAAATGAGTTTATAACAGATAATAAAACAAGGATTGGCTGTCCCATACAAATAACGACAAGATACCATGTTGTGGATTAATTTAAGATCTTGCAATAATTTAAAATTGTAATGGTTAATAATTTAAGAAATTTTTTTATATTTAGTAATGTGCTTGCATGTGTAGTAAATTTAATTCGAACTTTTACGTAGTAATAACAAATTTATTAAATTGGTATTTTTATATGTAAATAATACAAAATTGTTTATATAGAATTGGTACACATGTATTTCCTAATGTTACAATTTTCTGTGTGTTTTTGTAATGCATTTTTAATAATACATATTATGTAATAAAATATACTCAAAGTGTTAATTATTGTTGGTTTTAAATCAAAATTGAGAAATATGGATACACCAGACACAAGACCCTGTAAGAATAAGCATATTCCCCAAGGTATAGGTAAAATTCCCAACGGGAGGGTACGTATCCATTTTATCTCAATCAATATAGGTATCCATCAAAAATATATAGGAAGAATTCAATTTTTTTTTTAATTTTACCTGAATATTATAGCTTATTGACAAGCCAATTTGTCTGGAACTATCGGGGGAAATACACTTCCCACACTACACTTTTAACAAGAAAAGGTTCTGATTGCTCAATAGTATTGCATATTTTTCCTAAATATTCGTAGCAAATTTTTTTATTTATTTTACAAAAAAGAAAATTAAACAATTTTAAATGAAATTAATTATATTAATTAAATAAAATTAATTATTTTTAGAATTCTAAAATTTTTTACTTCTACATTCTGTCAAAAAAGTAACGACAAATGATCATATAAAAAGTCCGTTTAACGAGATTGTAAAAATATTTCTGTTGCTAAGTTAGCACAACGCAGTCCTCTATCGTAACGTGAACTTTGACTACAATCTATTATTTAATTTGTATACAGTCCTCTGTATCAAACAACAAAAGTCAAGTTAAATTGTTGAATGTTTTCTTTCGTTACCGCGGTATTGTACACTCTTGGAATTCTTGACATATATGCGGCGTTTCAGAAAGCAAATTAATCTTGTTTTGCGATCTAATTCCGGTTTTGGTCCAATATTCGATTTTCTGCTGGCTTAAGATTAAATGACCTGGAGTGCGTTCACGAGCTTTACATTGTTACAATATCGTAACAACTGTTATTTTAGAAATGACGTAGTAGTTAACTATGAGATTGTTCCAAGTGTCAAAACATTGTTAAAAACATAATCACAGAATTAAGATAAAGAAATTCATTGTTAAAACTGAGATTGCTGTAAAATTTGTTAGATTTGCGTAGACAAAATAAATGATGAATTTTCTGACACTGCAATGTTTTATTGTGGTACGAAGGAGTTTCTTGTGAATTTTCAATTTAAATTTCAAATAGAGTAGCAATTCTGGGGCTTAATTCTATTAAATGGGGATTCTATTAAATGATTTTTTTGAATTACAATATTTTCAAAAAAATTAATAATTTTTAATTAGATTAATATCGAGAGAATCGAAACTGGAGACTAACTTTAAAATATGGTTTTCAGACATTACCCGCCAGTCGTTTAGCTCATTATTACCACCTGGCTTATCATCTGACAAAGCATATGCACAGGAAAATGTTAAGAAGCATACGACCGAGCGGCCTTTATAAAACACAAGACAAGAATAAATTTTTTATTTATAGATTGAAGAATATCAAGCAGTTGAGGCAGCTGCTAAAAAATCTCGCGTCGCAATTTAAACATCACAGATGCGGCATTCGTTCACGATATTATTAGACCTCTTAAGATTCCTAACGATCTTTTATGAACGTTTTATGTTTTTATAAAGTTCGATTTGCCTAGAGGACAATTTTTTTTTCCATAAAGTACGAATCGTAACTAAAAAATATACGAATAGTACGAACTAAACATAGTATTATGGAGCATGAATAAAATCACTGTATTCATAAAACACAAATTTATTTAAAATAAATATATTAAAAATTGAAATTATTTTTCAAACCTACACAATCATCATGTTGCTTCTGATACCTACACCATTAAATATGACATTTATGGAGGCAGTCTCGAGTTGGGTTGAGTATGACATTTGTAACAATGTAGAGTTCGTGAACGAAAAAGGCACGTGTTCATTGTTACAATATTGTTTCATGAACGATTTTGAGCTGTCATTGTTAACAATATTGTAACAATGTAAATATCGTGAACGCACTCCTGGTCTGGTCAAAAACGGGTGAAGTCCAAAATTTTTCAATAGGGCATTTGATTAGCCCATAGTGAGTCTAAAATTTTTTGTTTATCAATAGATCTTGTTTTGCGTTCTAATTTCGATTTTGGTCCGATTTTTGATTTGGGTTCTGCTAGCTTTGAAATGATAAAGCCTTTTTCATTTTCTTGATCGAGCAGAATAAAAAAAAATTTAAATAGGGCATTTAATTAGCCTAAAATTAACCTTTAATTTTCCAATTGTTTTTAAATCATTTTTGGATAATGTTTCTTGTAACTTTTTCTAAAACTAGCAGAACTCGCGTTTTAGTTGGCAGGGGGTGGAGCCTAACAATTTTTAATGGGGCATTTAATTAGCCTATAATTAGCCTATAATTAGCCATACTATCTTGTAATGTTCTGCTGTATGGGTTCTGCTAGCTTAAGGATTTTTTTTTATGTTTTAATCTATGCAATCTGTTCTGGGGCCGAAGCACTCTCAACTCTTTCGCAGTTCACTTTTACCGTCCTTCTTTACGTATTGCTTGCCAAATCGAGGACGTACGGCTATAGATCCGATTTACGTAGAACCATCTGCACATTGCATTGCTCCATGCCAGCCTATAGTACTGACATGGAAGATGGGTCGGCCCATGAGTTGTGCCTCCGACAGGGAGTCATAGTCATGTTCATTACCATCATCGATCGTAATCAAATGCTGAAAAATCCCTTTTGCATCCTGCCCCTATCGGGATTCGAACCCGGTACCTCCCGATCCAAACGCCAAAACTTTAACCACTGTGCCGTTTGGTCGGTTATGTTCGGGTTGTATTGCTCACTCACATCAAAAATAAATATACGAGTACTGAAAAGTAATTAATCATCTTTATTAAAGACTTTCAATATCAACTCTATATACACATACAACAATTTCATTTTCGAAGCAACACACACACACTCAAAAAAAATGCGAAAATCAATTTTCTATCAAATCCATTAAATAGCTTAAGCCAAAAAACATATGAAAATATAAAAAAGGGAAAATTATCAAACAAAAAATTAAATAATTGAATTTTTATTTTCCATTCACGTTTTTTCGTTCGCATCACACATCCGAGAATCACAAAAAAAATCCGAAAAAAATCATTAAACATTTTTTTTTAAATTTATTTAGGATTTATAGGATTTTCCATTTGTTAAACATGAAATATACAACACACATATATAGTGACTAAAGAAGGCAAGAAAACAATTTTTTGTTACCACCATGCTTAGATGCGTTGGTAGAAGACGTTTTTTTTATTTTATAAACATAAGTATTTCAAATCAAATATTTGATTGATGATAGTAAATTATGATAAAAAATAAATTAATACCAAAATCTATTTATACTTTATTGGATCTATTTATAGAAAATGGGCTCAAGGTGCTATGTATGTAATTTATACACAATAAAGTCGACTAATAAGATTTAACGTGTCTATGGATTTCGTGCCTCAGTGCATACTAAAAAATTTGATAGTTTCGAAATTTTGCGTTCAGTATAGTGCGGAGCCACTTGTATTATCAGATAGACCTTCCGCGAATTAAAAAATTTTGGTAATATTTTGTTCTACGCTATATATACCAGCTTTCATAAACATAAATAAATTGTATATATGAAAATACATAAATCAGATTTTTTTAAATATTATTTTTTTATATATAAGGATTTAATTAAAACTGGATATTTAACAAAAAAATAAAAATCTGTAAATTTAATTGATAGATTTTACCCTTTAGCAATTTAATTATATGTTTACGTAACATTATATCGTATGCGGTGGTATATGGTCGGAATGACATTTTAATACAAAATTTTAATAATATTTTTGGAACACTCTACATCTAGATAGGTGGCACGGTTTTTTCTGTAGGCAACATGATTTTGTGCGTGTCCAACCATAAAAACAACATGTATCCATACACCACATATAACCGTTCGGTATTAATCATGAATTTAATCTCATTATTATATTTAAAAAAAATCTGCTTTAATTAAATAAACACAGCCAACGAACCATACATTATTTTGTAAATGTTGTTTAATATTTTAATCTATGTATACACCAAAATCTAAATAGGGAATATGATTTTGATGTCTTCAGGATACAAAAATGAAAACTTAAAATTTAAATAACTTAACTTTCCCTGTTTATAAAAACACGAACTTTTAATATTTATTGTTGAAATTGCTGCTATTTTAACAGATATATACAAAATAATTTAAATCATTTTCTAAACACAAAACACATACGAGTACACATTTCCTAATAATAATATTATTCAAATTTTAGATGAGGAGTGTTTTGGTATTCAGAAACAAATATATGCATCACACTATACAAAGGTATTTTGGAATATATATTTTAATGAAGCCTTTATTCACATTGCTTGTATGTATAAACAGGAAGGGTTGACACTTTATTTAAATATTTATTTTAGTTTTGTTTAAAATATGAAATTAAAGTGTAAAATTTAATAGGAAGTCAAGTATAAGAAAAAAACTCAAAAACATTTTTCATACTAAAATAAAGTTAGGTTAACTTATACAGTACGTGATTATACTGCAATTAGATGTTAGTGTTAAGTCAGAAAATATTTTCCAACTCAAAACTTTTTGTTATGTAAATGAACATTAATGTCTTATGGCTATATTAATGGTAAATTTAGATAGTTGAAGCCCACAGTTGAAAAAGATTTAATGCATTTGTATGAACAATCGTATATTATTTCTGAACCTTAAAATTCTTCTGAATCTAATTTCGACGTTAGCACATAGTACAATAATATGCTAATAAATTGCAAAATAAATAAAATATGAATTGAATATGAATTGAATATGAATTGAATATGAATTGAATATGAATTGAATATGAATTGAATATGAATTGAATATGAATTGAATATGAATTGAATATGAATTGAATATGAATTGAATATGAATTGAATATGAATTGAATATGAATTGAATATGAATTGAATATGAATTGAATATGAATTGAATATGAATTGAATATGAATTGAATATGAATTGAATATGAATTGAATATGAATTGAATATGAATTGAATATGAATTGAATATATGAATTTAATATGAATTGAATATGAATTGAATATGAATTGAATATGAATTGAATATGAATTGAATATGAATTGAATATGAATTGAATATGAGTTGAATATGAATTGAATATGAATTGAATATGAATTGAATATGAATTGAATATGAATTGAATATGAATTGAATATGAATTGAATATGAATTGAATATGAATTGAATATGAATTGAATATGAATTGACTATGAATTGAATATGAATTGAATATGAATTGAATATGAATTGAATATGAATTGAATATGAATTGAATATGAATTGAATTTGAATTGAATATGAATTGAATATGAATTGAATATGAATTGAATATGAATTGAATATGAATTGAATTTGTATTAAACATAATAAATTGAATATGAATTGAACATAATTATATATGAGATGAATAAAAATCGAATAGGGTTTGAAAATTGTTCGCACAACAATTGAATATAAATTAAATACGGATTTAATTAATTATTTATTATTATGATGATGAAGTGCAAGTTTGATTTAGCGGTGTTGGTAACGAAGATGTGAGCAATATAAGCTCATCGTAGGAATGCCTTAGATTTTGATAAAAGCAATATTATTATCACAAATAGATGTACCATAGGCATGTGGCATTCACAGCGCTGGCACAAGCACCGTTTATATCCACATCACCAACAGGAATTTTGAAGGCGGACAAGCTCACTTCGCCGACCCAACCACATCATCGAAACTTATATCGTCCAATCAGATGTACAACCAGATTGTTCACAGGCTATCTCGCCAATAAAACTCTATGGCCGAAAGTCAAATAGGTTTCAGAGATTAGATGGTTACAACGGCTGAATTAAGATAAGTTGAATTAAGATTTTTTTTTTCTGAATTTAAATAGGTGTTTTTAATTCATTATGAAAATGATTTACAAAAAGTTGATAGAAATGAAATAATAAAAGTTATTTTAATATGTGCACTTCTAAATTTATTTTGAAAATATTTTAAGGAAAGTAAAAAACTTAAATAAAAATTTTTAAACTAAATTATTTGAGAAAACTATTAAAAAAATATGTAATTAAATTTTTCCAAGAAAATATGAAAATTATTTCAATTTTTTTTACTTAGTTAAAAATTATAAATAGAATTTGACACTTGACGAATTGGACAAATTCTGGAAAAGCCGGAGTTTGGGGGCGGCAGCCCTATCTTCTAAGGTATACAACGAATTAAAATTACATTAAAAAAAATATTTTTATTTACAAAAGTTTTTTTTTAACATTTGCGGCACGGCACTATCAGAAGAGGTGATAAGAGAGACAAAAACTCTTTGATCTGTGTCTGCAAGGTTAAACTTTGGCCTAATAATCTTATATTCATTTTGAAAATGAATTAAGAAAAGTGAGCAAAACATGAAATAAAATAAATGTACATATTTTAAATCAATTTGAAAATGAATTAAGATAAATTTTCTAAACAACGAAATAAGATGTGAATTTTTAATTGATTTTGAATTGATTTTTTTTTTGTTGTAATTACTTTTTTAAATTCAATAACTTTTTTTAAAAATACGAATTAAAATAAATTGAATACAAATACCATTTTTTTTTAATTCACGTTTCTTAATTCAACTTTTCTTAATTGCCGGTTACAACCACATCGCCAGCAGGAATTTTTTCTTCTTGGGTTTTGCCTTGGTTAAAATTCTGCCTGTCCGATTTGTTTAATTTTGACGAAGGAATTGTACTAATGGAGGAACAAATCAAAATTAAGCTGAACTAACTTTTGAGTGACATTTATTTCATTTTGAGAAATTTTTTATAATTTTTAAGTGAAACTTTTAAACAAACAAGTTTCAGCTGGAAACAAATAATTTAATTCGTTATACTCTTCGATTACGAGATTATTTTAATGAAATACATTTATCAAAGTTTATCTTATTGTGAGTGAAATTTTGTAGCAGACTATTATCTACCTATAGGTATGCCTTAAATTTAACTCAATTTAGCTTATTGTTATTGAATTCGAGAACAGTATGATTGAAATTTTATTATTATTCGAAATTTTAGCTAATTTTGATTGAAATTATGCTTAACTTGATTTTAAGTTCAGCCTTTCTTTTCAATGAGGAATTTTAAAATCATTGTACACTTCCATCACGAGATCTAATTTTTGAAAATTTTGCGATTACAATTTTGCATATTTTCCTTGAGTGAAATTTTTGAACAGAATTTTTTTTTACATATTTTGAGTGAAATATACTTCATTTTGAGTGCTTTTTAATACGTTTTAAGTAAAGTTTTAGATTAACTATTTTCAGCTCAGACTTCTTTTTCAATAAAACAAGTAAAACTAAAGCAAATCTTAAAATGTTTTGATTAGCTCATTTTAAGTAAAAAATTTGAAAGTTCAGTTTAGTTTTCCTTTTCAGTATAAACACTTAAATTCAGACATCGATTACGAGAATAAACTTGAAAATCTAGGCTATGTAACTTTGCTTATTTAGAATAAAATTTAGGTCACTTTCAATTAAACAGATAATTTTTAGTAAAATTCTGCTCATTTTGAGTAAAATATTTAAATAGAAAATTAAGAAATTTTACTATTTAAATATATTAAACAAAATGTTTTAAGTAAAATAATCAATTAGCTATTCTCTTCGATTACGATCAGTTTTAGAAATATATTAGAAATTGGCACATTTTGAGTGAAATTTTGGAACACACAAATTTCAAGTTTTATCTTCTATTCAGTAAAGAAACTTAAATTACTTTACACTTCATCGATCACAAAACCAAATTTTAAAATATTTTGGTTTACCGGATTTGAGTGCAATTTTTAAACAAAGAATTTCAACTCAAGTCTTTTTTTAGCGAAAAAATTAAAATTTGTTATAAAACTCTACTATGGGAATTATTGTTGAAACATAGCTATCGAAATTTAGCTCAGTTTGAATGAAATTCAAATAATTTTGAGGAAAACTATTTCATTTCAGTCGAAATATATTGACAATTTTCGACTTAATCCGCCTTTCCAAAACAAAATTATTAAGTTTAATCTTATGATTTTTTAAATTTTCTATTTAGAATTCTTGCACATTTTGAACGAAATTTTTAAAAAATAATGTTCAGCTCAGTTTTTCTTTAATTAAAGAAACGTGTTAACATACGTCTTTGATCATGAAACTAAAAATGATAATTGAAATTTTACTAATTTGAGTGAAATTTTTAAACAGAAATTGTGTAGCTCATTTCGCTTTTGCAGTATCTTCAAAATTATATTAATTATCCGCGGTTGCCAGATACAATTTTGAAAGATAGTTATTGAAATTTAACTCAGTTTATTGAAATTTTATAAATGTTTAACATATTTAGCTCATTTTTATTCAAATTAAACTAAACATTTTCGGCTCAGTTCGAACTTCCAATAAAGAAATTTAAATTCTCTTTACATTTCGATTACGAGACCAAATTTTTTAAATTTGACGTTTTAAACTTTGCAAATTACTTATAATGAAATTTTTGAATTTTTCAAATTTATTCAATTCATATTCAATTCATATTCAATTCATATTCAATTCATATTCAATTCATATTCAATTCACATTCAATTCATATTCAATTCATATGCAATTCGTATTCATTCATATTCTATTCATATTCAATTCGTATTCAATTCGTATTCAATTCATATTCAATTCATATTCAATTCATATTCAATTCATATTCAATTCATATTCAATTCATATTCAATTCATATTCAATTCATATTCAATTCATATTCAATTCATATTCAATTCATATTCAATTCATATTCAATTCATATTCAATTCATATTCAATTCATATTCAATTCATATTCAATTCATATTCAATTCATATTCAATTCATATTCAATTCATATTCAATTCATATTCAATTCATATTCAATTCATATTCAATTCATATTCAATTCATATTCAATTCATATTCAATTCATATTCAATTCATATTCAATTCATATTCAATTCATATTCAATTCATATTCAATTCATATTCAATTCATATTCAATTCATATTCAATTCATATTCAATTCATATTCAATTCATATTCAATTCATATTCAATTCATATTCAATTCATATTCAATTCATATTCAATTCATATTCAATTCATATTCAATTCATATTCAATTCATATTCAATTCATATTCAATTCATATTCAATTCATATTCAATTCATATTCAATTCATATTCAATTCATATTCAATTCATATTCAATTCATATTCAATTCATATTCAATTCATATTCAATTCATATTCAATTCATATTCAATTCATATTCAATTCATATTCAATTCATATTCAATTCATATTCAATTCATATTCAATTCATATTCAATTCATATTCAGTTCATATTCAATTCATATTCAATTCATATTCAATTCATATTCAATTCATATTCAATTCATATTAAATTCATATTCAATTCAAATTCAATTCATATTCAATTCATATTCAATTCAAATTCAATTCATATTCAATTCATATTCAATTCATATTCAATTCATATTAAATTCATATTTAATTCATATTCAATTCATATTCAATTCATATTCAATTCATATTCAATTCATATTCAATTCATATTCAATTCATATTCAATTCATATTCAATTCATATTCAATTCATATTCAATTCATATTCAATTCATATTCAATTCATATTCAATTCATATTCAATTCATATTCAATTCATATTCCATTCGTATTCAATTCATATTCAATTCATATTTAATTCATATTCAATTCATATTCAATTCATATTCAATTCATATTCATTTCATATTCAATTCATATTCAATTCATATTCAGTTCATATTCAATTCATATTCAATTCATATTCAATTCATATTCAATTCATATTCAATTCATATTAAATGCATATTCAATTCAAATTCAATTCATATTCAATTCATATTCAATTCAAATTCAATTCATATTCAATTCATATTCAATTCATATTCAATTCATATTAAATTCATATTTAATTCATATTCAATTCATATTCAATTCATATTCAATTCATATTCAATTCATATTCAATTCATATTCAATTCATATTCAATTCATATTCAATTCATATTCAATTCATATTCCATTCGTATTCAATTCATATTCAATTCATATTTAATTCATATTCAATTCATATTCAATTCATATTCAATTCATATTCATTTCATATTCAATTCATATTCAATTCTTTCGATTAAATAGTTGACGTCAAATAACAACCTAATGACATTATTTTATGCAACAAATGATTTACAAGGTGTTACTTAATTAAAAATTGCTTTATGCGTTTTACAGCGAGTGTGAAAGGTCTGCTTAAATGTCAGTGTTACATAGCATTATGGAAATCAATATTTTGTGAGTGGTTATATTTTTTTTTACTTATTTAATTTTAATGAATTAAATTTTTTAAATATGAGCTCAAATGCTTTCAATGAAAACGGCAAACCACTTTCAGTTAGGCTAAAAGCTTTACGCTATTTGAATAGACAACGAAACAAAGGTCTGTTTTGTCAAAAATGTTCACAGTTTTATAAATACTTCGTCGGCTTTATATTCTAAAGAAATCATATAATTCATTAAAATTTGACATAAAATGAAATAATTTCTAAGAAACCACTTGACACTTTGTTAATTATAAAATTTCGTTTCTCAAAAACAGCAAACACAATAAAATGTATAGAAGCAAGCAAATCAGAAAATTTCATTTCATTTAACGTACTTCTTTGGAAAACGAAAAAAAACTTGTTCCCTTTTATAACGACGGTAGCTTTTGTATGTACCGACATAATATACAGTGGAAATACGAGAATTAATCAATAAACTCTTCACTTCGAAATATTATTCTATTTGTTATTAATATTTTTGTTGGCAAAACAAATTAAAATCCTTAATAGCACGTTCTAATTCTTTTCAATTTTTTTTTTTTTTTTGTAACAAGTTAATGAACTTTTTCCAAGTAAAGCGCTAGAAACAAGAATAGACGTTGTGTAGAGAGTGTGCAGTGCTTTCAAGAGCCTATTTATCGTGCAATACTAACAATTAAAATAAATATTTTAAAATTTACTACAAGCGCCATAAAAATTAATCAATTTTTATTGTGGCACAACATACGAAAATCATAATTTATTTACTTACATATTTATTTATTACAGCAATATAAAATTAATAAATTAAAGTTTTTCAAGCAAATTTTCCTCGTGTTTTCCTTCATAAATGTACATAAAAAAATTAATGCAAAGTATAAATTTAACTCATTTCTAGGGTGGTGGTGTGTCTTTATGTAGATGCGGTTCCCTTCTATCCCGCACTATGTACGTAGTAGATGTAGTTGATTTTTTTTTAACAGCAAGAATAAACAGGAAAAGGAAGCACTACAATAACTTTACTTTTATTGAATATAAAAAGATATATCGTAGGCAAAAAATAAATAAATTTATGTGAAAGACCAAACGAAAAATACATCCTGTTTTTGATTATTACGGAGCTTTATACTTTAAAATAGAGTAAATAAATTATAACGGAACATTTGTCCAAAGTTGATATTTTTTTTTATTATTTTGCCGACATTTTACTTCTTTTGTTGTAACTGTTGTACACATATTATAAGGTTAAAACGGTAATAAAAAAAAAGCTTATTTCATACTGTACAAGTTTAAACATAATAGAATGCTAATTGGTAATTACATCCGGAATTTAATTTTTGTTTTTTGTATTTACGATTTTATTTATTAAAGGAAACTTTTTTTATATTTTTTTTGGGTAATGCTTGTCGAAAATTATTATTTTTTGGAATTATGTTTAAATTCAACATTTCGAAATGGAGAATTCTTTTGAAAATAATTTTATTTTTGAGTATAATAAAAATAAGCTCAGTTAGGTTAATTTACTTGAATAAACACAAATTATACCAATAACGTACCCATTGCAATCCGAGGTCAAGTAATGTTTTGGTTTGAATGAAAAAATAGTCATCCATATTTTTAAATATTTTACTTGTGACTGAAATGAATCGTGGTTTTATTATAATTCTCATAAATATGTTCAAATGTTTGAATCTGCATTTGAGGAACGATACTATTGGCATTTGCTTTGGAATATGAGGGTTGGAAAAAAATCAATCAAAACCACACAATTCAGTTGAGGCTTGGCATCGGCGCCTAAAAATAATTTTAGGAAAAAAGAATGCTGGGATATTCAAAATTATAAAAGACCTTGTAAAAGAATGAATTGTATCTCAATCAAATATCTAGTATCTCAATAAAATATCGATGTCAAAATCTCGAAAGTAATCTGGAATCCCGAATAATTAATATAATTTATATAAAAAAATTAAATTAATTATTCGGGATTTGAAGTAAACAATTTTTGTCATTATGAAACATGAAAAAAGGAGAAACTGGGCCATTAAACAAGAACAATTTGATTAGGTATAATTGTCAAAAAGAGAGGAAGTGTGAAATGTAAAAATAATAAGCGTGAAGTGAAATATTGAACAAGTTATAGGTGTTGGCGTGAATAATGTTTGTAACTTTAAAACGCTCAGTGTTTTATTTGCAAAACCTATTATACGAATCCGTATTATTAAAATTGGTAAAATTTTGTGTCAAAAGTGTGTTGGTCGTGCTAAGCACATATTTATCCCCGCGTAGGGTCTTTTATCGTTTTTTACAATTCCCACATTTCAAAATCCCTTTATTAAAAGCCCCGCTTTTCAAATTTCGATTTTCAAAATCCTGCTGTTCAAAATCCCAATTATCAAAAGCTTTTCAAAACACCGTTAGTTATCGGTGTTTAGAAAAGCAAGAGTTTGATAATCGGAATTTTGAAAAGCGAAAGTTTAAATAGAGTTAATTTAAAATTCGTGTTTTTGAAAGGTGGGATTTGTAAAAAAAGGACAAATAAGCCCACGCCGGGATGAATAGGTGCTAGCCTACTTTAAAAAAAAATATGAATTCGGGCACCCGCATTCAGAAAACAAATAAATAGCGGGCTTTTGATAATCCTTTTCTAGTCAGTACAATAATGCAGTAAATGCTTAAAATAGTTGTTGGTTCCGAATAAACTTGGATTACAATTCTACATAAGTGGTTAAGAGATTTTGAAATTATATTCTTCATAAAGAAGAAATGGCCTATGTGTTCAAAGTGAATAGTTGGGAAATATCGATGAACGTCCGCAAATAAAAACGTACATTGTACGGAGTGGAATTATGCCCAAGCTTATTCACCTTGAAATATTATAGTTGTAAAACAATAAAATAAAATGCAATATATAAGCGTAAAAATATATGTACACATTTATTTTAATTGGTAGGTGTTGTTGCTTCCAAAGTTGAAAAGGTATAAGTAATTTTTATTTATTCAAGTTAAATTCTGCTTAAATTCTAAAGTAATAATTATATTTGTTTATAGATAATTATCCTGCCTGTGATTTATAACAGATAAGTATTTGCATATAAATAATTAATAAATTCTAATATTATAATTTCTATTCTAGGAACATACAAAGTGGAAGCAAAATAATGTGGATTACAACTATAAAAACTTTGTGTACTAAATTTAATTTTTACCAACTTAATAATAATAAAGTTTTGTTTATAAATAAAGTATTAAATATAGTGTTTTACTTTGGAATTATGTGTTGTTGTGTGTTTTGTATATTTCAGGTTTTATATTTTATGCCGTGGAAAAATATTGCGCTATAGTTGCGTAGCAACAGCCTAGTTTAATTAAGCAATGCCAAATTCCTTAAAGGTGTTCAAAATTCATGTTGTATATCAATGTAGACCGATGTATCAAATACGGCTATTATTGGTTACGCAATGCCCAAATTTCATCCAATATGACCAAAACCCCAGCCAAAATTCATGTAAGAATCCCAATTCAGTTCTACAATCTAAACTTGATCATGATTGGTTAAGAAATGATGAAGTTCCATTTAGAATGGTGTAATTCCGGAACTACAGTTAAAAATAGGTCTGATTTTTCACGATTTTGGCAAATTCAACATTTAAAAAAACGGAATTTTATTACGTGGAATATTAAAAAGCGAGATTTCAAAAATCTAGAGGATGAAAAACGTGATTTTGTAAAGCGGAATTTTTAAAATTTGGGATTTAGAAAATTGGGGATTTTTTAATTCGGGCTTTCGTAACCATTCATTTCAGCAATTACCAGATAGGCGGCAGCCTTTTGTATTTTCAACCAAAGGCAATAAAAACGATCTGTTTTCGAGACTAAAGAGCGCCACAGAAGAAAATTCTGAAACTGGTAGGCGTAAATCGCGACAATCCTACCAATGCCGGACTATCATGAATGATGCCAAGCGAAAAATAACTTAATTTTCTTCTGTGAAGAAACAAAAAATTAGAAAATTGGAGAGATGTATCGAACAAAGACAGCCATTTTAGCAAAGATGCTTCTCCTAAACAACATAAACCATCCTTGAACATGGCAGGTATGATGAAAGTACCCCTGCTTCAACTGAAAGGAATGAACGCTTAATTTGGTGCCAAATTAGAGCAGAAATGTGCTAAATTGGACCAGCAAGATAATCAATTTGCTGGGTTACATAAAGAAAAATGCGCACAAACGGCAGAACTAATGAGAGAAGCATGATGATCGATTTGCTGAACTACGCAAAGAACAAAGCGTCCAATTGGCAGAACTACGAATGGGGCAAGGCGGTCAGCTTGCTGATATGCGTAAACAGCTGACTGTGCAGAATGAAAAACTAGAAAAATCTACCATACCACAGATCTTTTAATTAAAGAGCGTAAAAGGAAATTAAGGTTCCTTGGGACAAAGTCAATAGCCAGCTCAAGAAATTTTAAGAATAAATCATGCATGAGCTAGAAAATAAAATTAAGCAAATGAAGGCCTAAGTTTCCAGAACCTGAAGAGGAATTTTAAAGCCATTGATACTGAATTTTCAGCGCAAGCTCTATTTGGCCTTTCTTGGGAAAGCTGCAAGTGTCTTGCAAACTATATTCCTAACATATACATATGAGGTATGAGCAGAACATGATTAATTTTGATCTAATAAATGGCCAGTCACATGTCAGGGAATTATGCATGATACAACTACAAAACAAGTGGGAACTACCTTTTGGGAAGCTGCATACGATCTAGAAAGAGAAGTTACGAAATTGGCGTGCCAAGCAAACAGTAATGCAGTAATGTACGAATGTAATGAACGAATGCCATTCTTTATTGGAACCAATAGTAGAGGTAAAACAATGAATAAATTATTAGCACCTTTGGAATATGAAGCAGCTAGAGAAAAATTAGGTTCTAAATCAGTAAAGCTGCGGAAGCTGGATTCGGAGCATATCACGCAAATAAAGGCAATAATAGAAGAGGAGTTGGGACCACTAACACAAACCTATTAGAGTCACACATAATTTCAACGGAGAAATAAGTCACTTCGTCCGAGATGGTACGCAACAAACGAATGATTGCTTTGCAAGTCAGATTAATTCCCGTAAAACGTAACAAAAATACTGGCGAAAAGAGCCGAATGCGACAGTACAGAAAATCACATTTTTTTGGGAAATCATCAGGGACAGGATGAGCTAATAGTGGAGAGTGGCAAGCGAGATCAGTAAAATGGACATAATATTCAAAATAGTACGGAGTTGTAAATGTAATCTAGTCAGAGATAAATCAGAGGAATCCGACAAGGCTATCATTTTGAACGTATTTCTAGCCAAAAACTGAACCAATATCATCGACAATCACCGTATTCACCTGTTGTGGCTCCGGCTGACTTTTTTTTGTTTTCTTTTTTCACTTTTCTTTGTTCGATATTTTCATTCATTACAAAAATCGGGAAACACACTTGAGATGAACTGACAAAATAGAGAACTTTAACCAAACTAAATGCCAGATCTCACTCAAACTACAAATCAAGAAAGAGGAGAATTGCGACAACTTAGCGACAAAAAATGTTCACAATCCCTTTAAGCGGGCTTTTTATTGATCTATTCCTTCCTCTTTTGTCAATTCATTTCTACAAAACAAATAACAAAAAAAATATGATCATCGGCATTCATCGGCACGATGATAAAAAAATAAAGAGAGAAATAAGACAATAGAGATTAAAAACAATTTTATTTCTCAAATTTTTACTTCACCTTATGTTTTTCCGTTTACGAGTTGACTTAGTTCGCAAATTTTTTATTCACTAATCTCAATCTGTATATCTGTGGTCACAAGGCACAACCGCTTAAGTCGACTTATAAAGTTTATTCAAAAATAAAAGCATAATTTAGGTTTCCAATAACGTGTAAGGCGATTATTTAAAATTTACGGTTGTCATTTTTAACAACTTAAGTCAAAGAAAATAACATCCATCCAACAACTAGTGCCTATTATTTTTTTTTGGAGTAAAACGGTTGCATTTGTTTCTAATTAAAATGAGAGAATCTAATAATTTTTATTTTTCAGGTTGCACCGTTAAAGTCAATCAATAAAAAAAACACTAACGCTGTTTCTCAGCTCTAGTTCAACGTCAATCTCCAAAAATATCAGAAAGATGCAATTTTCAAACAAATGACTCGGTGAATTCTGTTGTGAAATCGAATTATGCTCCTACAAATTCTGACTAATCAATGAACTTAACGAGCGATCCAGAGATAGTACTTATGGCTGCTGAAATTGAAAACAATTTGGAAGACGAGGCTCAATTTTTAAAGAAATATTCACGGAAAATAATAAAAAATAGACGGAACCATAGAAATCCGTATGGAATGAAATGTAATAAAAAAATTAATGAAAAAAATGTATACCGTTAGAAAAATGTAGAATTATTTATGCTATTACATAGAAATGAAAAAAACAATTGATCAATTTATACCAGTGATGTTTTCGATCTTGTTTTGGGAAAACTAAAGCTTTTTGAAAAGTGTTGTAAAATAGAAGTTGGATTCGTCAATTACATTATTTGAGCGATTATCGTGGAGTAGCAACGCCAAGAAATAAGATCTCCAGTGAAACCAAAAATGCGGATACGAAACACATTGAAATTCTAAAATGGCTGCAAATAGATTAAAAAAAAGGTCTTATTGATACTCACATTTCTAAAATTTTTTAATTGAATTTCCAAGTTGGAAGTCTGGGGAAATTCAATTGAATATATCGCACACACAGAATTGTAAAATTTTTAAACATTGACCGTTTAAGTGTAATAGCTGGGAACATATTCAAATGAAAGATCTTATTAATGCTCACACCTGGAAAAAATTTCAGGTCAATTTCCATGTTGGAAGTCCGAGAAAACTCAAATGAATATATCGCTCACGAAATTCGAAAATTTCTAAAAATTGACGGTTCAAAGCATCATAGCTGGAAATAGATTCAAATGAAAAATATTATTAATGCTAACACCTCCGAGGTCAATTTCTATGTTCGGATCTGGGAAAACTTTATTGAATATATCACACACACATAATTTAAAAATTTGTAAAATTTGACCGTTTAAAGTGTCATGGCTGTTTCATGTGGAGAGTCCGCAAAATTTCCGTTGAAAAAAAACAAATAAAATGGTTAAAAAATGGACAGAGGTACCCAGCCGAAAATCGCAGTAATGCATATTAAATATAAACAAGATTAAATGATTTGAATAATGTCGATAATGCAGATACACATTTTATATAGAAAAATATTTTTTTAGACCTTTCATTTGAATTTATTTCCAGCCATGACACTTTAAACGTTTAGTTTTTAGAAATTTTCGGATTTTCTGTGTGCGATATATTCAATTGAGTTTTCCTGGACTTCCAACATGGAAATTGATCTGACTTTTTTTCCAGGCGTGAGCATCATTAAGATCTTTCATTTAAATATATTCTCATCCATGACACTTTAAAAGGTCAGTATTTAGAAATTTTTAAATTTTGTTTGCATGATAGGTATAATACAGGTTTCCCTATTGGAAAATGAATTTTCTAAACAATTAATGATACTATTATAAATATAATTTAGTGTTTTATTTTTACCCATTTAAGTTGAATTTTTTGATATTTTTGATATAAAAAATTACTTTCGGCTGAAAAATATCGGCTGAGAAATGTCAGCTGAAATAATATGTCGGTTGAAAAATGGCTGATAAAAATCGTCGGCTGACATTTCATATTATATTTTTAGCTGGAATAGCAGAGGCACTATCTGCATTATCGATTATTTTTTTTTACTTTCAGCTGGAAACTATTGGCTAATTTTAATAGTGCAGTAAAAACTGTGAAAGACGGAATCTCTCATACCACAGATCTTTTAATTAAAGAGCGTAAAAGGAAATTAAGGTTCCTTGGGACAAAGTCAATAGCCAGCTCAAGAAATTTTAAGAATAAATCATGCATGAGCTAGAAAATAAAATTAAGCAAATGAAGGCCTAAGTTTCCAGAACCTGAAGAGGAATTTTAAAGCCATTGATACTGAATTTTCAGCGCAAGCTCTATTTGGCCTTTCTTGGGAAAGCTGCAAGTGTCTTGCAAACTATATTCCTAACATATACATATGAGGTATGAGCAGAACATGATTAATTTTGATCTAATAAATGGCCAGTCACATGTCAGGGAATTATGCATGATACAACTACAAAACAAGTGGGAACTACCTTTTGGGAAGCTGCATACGATCTAGAAAGAGAAGTTACGAAATTGGCGTGCCAAGCAAACAGTAATGCAGTAATGTACGAATGTAATGAACGAATGCCATTCTTTATTGGAACCAATAGTAGAGGTAAAACAATGAATAAATTATTAGCACCTTTGGAATATGAAGCAGCTAGAGAAAAATTAGGTTCTAAATCAGTAAAGCTGCGGAAGCTGGATTCGGAGCATATCACGCAAATAAAGGCAATAATAGAAGAGGAGTTGGGACCACTAACACAAACCTATTAGAGTCACACATAATTTCAACGGAGAAATAAGTCACTTCGTCCGAGATGGTACGCAACAAACGAATGATTGCTTTGCAAGTCAGATTAATTCCCGTAAAACGTAACAAAAATACTGGCGAAAAGAGCCGAATGCGACAGTACAGAAAATCACATTTTTTTGGGAAATCATCAGGGACAGGATGAGCTAATAGTGGAGAGTGGCAAGCGAGATCAGTAAAATGGACATAATATTCAAAATAGTACGGAGTTGTAAATGTAATCTAGTCAGAGATAAATCAGAGGAATCCGACAAGGCTATCATTTTGAACGTATTTCTAGCCAAAAACTGAACCAATATCATCGACAATCACCGTATTCACCTGTTGTGGCTCCGGCTGACTTTTTTTTGTTTTCTTTTTTCACTTTTCTTTGTTCGATATTTTCATTCATTACAAAAATCGGGAAACACACTTGAGATGAACTGACAAAATAGAGAACTTTAACCAAACTAAATGCCAGATCTCACTCAAACTACAAATCAAGAAAGAGGAGAATTGCGACAACTTAGCGACAAAAAATGTTCACAATCCCTTTAAGCGGGCTTTTTATTGATCTATTCCTTCCTCTTTTGTCAATTCATTTCTACAAAACAAATAACAAAAAAAATATGATCATCGGCATTCATCGGCACGATGATAAAAAAATAAAGAGAGAAATAAGACAATAGAGATTAAAAACAATTTTATTTCTCAAATTTTTACTTCACCTTATGTTTTTCCGTTTACGAGTTGACTTAGTTCGCAAATTTTTTATTCACTAATCTCAATCTGTATATCTGTGGTCACAAGGCACAACCGCTTAAGTCGACTTATAAAGTTTATTCAAAAATAAAAGCATAATTTAGGTTTCCAATAACGTGTAAGGCGATTATTTAAAATTTACGGTTGTCATTTTTAACAACTTAAGTCAAAGAAAATAACATCCATCCAACAACTAGTGCCTATTATTTTTTTTTGGAGTAAAACGGTTGCATTTGTTTCTAATTAAAATGAGAGAATCTAATAATTTTTATTTTTCAGGTTGCACCGTTAAAGTCAATCAATAAAAAAAACACTAACGCTGTTTCTCAGCTCTAGTTCAACGTCAATCTCCAAAAATATCAGAAAGATGCAATTTTCAAACAAATGACTCGGTGAATTCTGTTGTGAAATCGAATTATGCTCCTACAAATTCTGACTAATCAATGAACTTAACGAGCGATCCAGAGATAGTACTTATGGCTGCTGAAATTGAAAACAATTTGGAAGACGAGGCTCAATTTTTAAAGAAATATTCACGGAAAATAATAAAAAATAGACGGAACCATAGAAATCCGTATGGAATGAAATGTAATAAAAAAATTAATGAAAAAAATGTATACCGTTAGAAAAATGTAGAATTATTTATGCTATTACATAGAAATGAAAAAAACAATTGATCAATTTATACCAGTGATGTTTTCGATCTTGTTTTGGGAAAACTAAAGCTTTTTGAAAAGTGTTGTAAAATAGAAGTTGGATTCGTCAATTACATTATTTGAGCGATTATCGTGGAGTAGCAACGCCAAGAAATAAGATCTCCAGTGAAACCAAAAATGCGGATACGAAACACATTGAAATTCTAAAATGGCTGCAAATAGATTAAAAAAAAGGTCTTATTGATACTCACATTTCTAAAATTTTTTAATTGAATTTCCAAGTTGGAAGTCTGGGGAAATTCAATTGAATATATCGCACACACAGAATTGTAAAATTTTTAAACATTGACCGTTTAAGTGTAATAGCTGGGAACATATTCAAATGAAAGATCTTATTAATGCTCACACCTGGAAAAAATTTCAGGTCAATTTCCATGTTGGAAGTCCGAGAAAACTCAAATGAATATATCGCTCACGAAATTCGAAAATTTCTAAAAATTGACGGTTCAAAGCATCATAGCTGGAAATAGATTCAAATGAAAAATATTATTAATGCTAACACCTCCGAGGTCAATTTCTATGTTCGGATCTGGGAAAACTTTATTGAATATATCACACACACATAATTTAAAAATTTGTAAAATTTGACCGTTTAAAGTGTCATGGCTGTTTCATGTGGAGAGTCCGCAAAATTTCCGTTGAAAAAAAACAAATAAAATGGTTAAAAAATGGACAGAGGTACCCAGCCGAAAATCGCAGTAATGCATATTAAATATAAACAAGATTAAATGATTTGAATAATGTCGATAATGCAGATACACATTTTATATAGAAAAATATTTTTTTAGACCTTTCATTTGAATTTATTTCCAGCCATGACACTTTAAACGTTTAGTTTTTAGAAATTTTCGGATTTTCTGTGTGCGATATATTCAATTGAGTTTTCCTGGACTTCCAACATGGAAATTGATCTGACTTTTTTTCCAGGCGTGAGCATCATTAAGATCTTTCATTTAAATATATTCTCATCCATGACACTTTAAAAGGTCAGTATTTAGAAATTTTTAAATTTTGTTTGCATGATAGGTATAATACAGGTTTCCCTATTGGAAAATGAATTTTCTAAACAATTAATGATACTATTATAAATATAATTTAGTGTTTTATTTTTACCCATTTAAGTTGAATTTTTTGATATTTTTGATATAAAAAATTACTTTCGGCTGAAAAATATCGGCTGAGAAATGTCAGCTGAAATAATATGTCGGTTGAAAAATGGCTGATAAAAATCGTCGGCTGACATTTCATATTATATTTTTAGCTGGAATAGCAGAGGCACTATCTGCATTATCGATTTTTTTTTTTTACTTTCAGCTGGAAACTATTGGCTAATTTTAATAGTGCAGTAAAAACTGTGAAAGACGGAATCTCAAGGAACAAATTTTACAAATTTTACAAACAAACTAAAATTTTACAAATCTAATTTTCCACCATTGACAAGTTTTCCGCGTTTCAAGGTCTATCTATTTGGTTGAAGTGTAGCGAACAAAAACCAAACAAATTTTTACTATTAAATTAACGTTTTATTTAAATTCATTAAAATCCTAAAAAAAAATCACAGATTCATTATAAATAATAATAATAATTTAGTTATTCAATAACTAAACGAAATAAAATTATGTAGTATGTACATATAATTTGTGGTTAGCTGGACTTCTAGTAGACATTTCAGTTATCTACAGTAAGACGTTTTTCTATCCTAATCGATTAGTATTACGCTTCATCTATTACTGGTGTAAAGTATGATTGAAGTGTCGATTGAATTAAATTTGGTTCTACCTTGTGTTTTGCAAATGTCTACAAATGTTTTAAGCTCTTCATCATTTCTGATTTATTTGGCACATTTTCAATGTCAGCATCATCATCGTCGTGATCATCACGTCATTCTAGTTCATTAGTTTACCGTTTTGGCACTGACAACTAATTATTAATGATAAGCCCATAATTAGAGAAAGCAACATCAAAATATTTGGCGCAGCTACAAGCACTCTTACTAACCAACCCAAAGAGTTGGTTTTTGACTGCCGAAATAATGTTCAATCGATCTCGGTAACACAGGCGGAGAAAATCAATTACGTCTTACAAAACCCTCCAGCATAAAATAAATACGAGACAATTAAATGGGTACTTATTGATCGCCACTCTATTTCCGAGGAGCGTAAACTAGAAATAATACTCGGCGCACAACTGAATTATAGGTGATCAAAAACCATCGAACATATGTTATATCGAATTAAATCGTTTGTCGGCATGAATTTCACTGATATTGCCGATAAATCGGGATATTTTGTTTATGTCGCGTGGGTGTGCATTTATATTGTGAGATGTTAAATTTGCGATAATATGTACTATTAGAATTTGGTTGCAATATTTAAACCGCTAGAATTTTTGTACGTAGACTTTTCAAACTATTTGCAAACTTCGAAATAGCTTCTATGAAAGCTTCTAATCACTAAAATTTTGCAAATTATGGAAAAAGGTTAAATTTGAATTTTCATTCCGATCCATCAACTCGTCGGGGCTGTACATTGAGAAATTTTTTGTTAAAAACCGTTTTTTGCCAAAAATGTATTTTCTTCTTAAGATTTGGAAAACAGATCTGGCCCGATATTAAGCAGCAAAACAAAATCGAAAAATAAATTTATATTCCTCATAATCCTGTTTCTTCGTATCATTTAATACTGTTCAAAATAATTGCAAAAATCGAAAAAGCTCCTATATAGGAAGGTACCCTTTTCGGTGAACCAATTTTTGCTACCAATGAAATCCTGTTTTTTATGAAAAATCGTCATTTTCGCTTAAATTTTTGAAAACTGATTTAGTAGAACTGTATTGTTGCAATTTTAATTTTGAATCTTTAAGTTTATGATATAACTTTCAAAATAATTGCAAAAACCAAAAGTTTTTATTAAACCTGCCACTTTCGGTTTACCGATTTCAGTTAAAAACCACTGAGATTTCCCAATTTATGGAAAAAATTTAAAAATAAATTTTACTTTGATAAGTCGCTCAGTGTGAGCTCTTTACAGCCCAGCCAAAAAAAATGAAACTTCCCTTAGTCCTATTTCGAACAAAACTCGTTTGGACGACCTTTAGTTACAATTGGTTACAATAGCGAAACTGCGTTAAACATTCGATGGCCGCATTATCAAATGAAATGTTGACGTGAATGGGCCGTCAAGGAGCTGTGATTTTACGAATTTGGATTTTTATTTGTAGGTGCCGTAAAGAACAACAAAATAGATTCGCATACAATCTAAAATTTGCTTAGAAATTGGGCCGACCGGATGGAATACGCCAAGGCCAGCCGCAGCTCTTATTGAATAAAATCATTTTCCATAAACAACCAGAAGGATTGTACTTTCAAACAAAAAACTAAATTTCAAAATATATTAAACCTTTTTTGTTTAATTAAATTTTTAAATCTGAACTTCATATTGGGACACCCTGTACATGGATTTTTTCACAAATTAGGAGATCTCAAATAATTTGAGCTGAAATCGATTGGATGTGACAGGTTCCATAGGAGTTTTTCAGTACAATAACGGTCCAGATCAGTTTTCCAAATTATAAGCGGAGATTATACGATTCTGGTTAAAAAACTGTTTCTCAGGAAAAATTTGGTGCCTCAACAGCGGATTGATGAAAAAACGATTAAAATAAACAGATTATAAATTAATTTTTAAACAAAATTTTATCGGAAATTACGAGTTTTAATAAAAAAAAATATTTCATTAAAATTCGGCTTCTCTACAGACTAAGCGGAGATCCACTATTCGGAATAAAACTCCAAAATAAACATTTTTTCATAGAGAATCATAGATTCTAAATGTGGTGGACATCTGTGTACTGGAAATGACAGCCTCCATAGGAGGTTTTTCTATTTTTGCAATTAAGATTGTTTGTATGGATAATTGTGTTGTGGACACTTCACCAAAATGATTTGTATAGGTACTCCGTTATATTTGCTCGTCCGCTTCTTATCCAACTCAATTTTGAATATTACCAAATAAAACACCTTTATAATATTTTATTTACTTGATTTTTAATCTTTACTTGGTAATGGCTCGCTTTTAAGTAAATTAATTTTTCTGATTTTTCTTCTGATCAAAACCGGTCCTAAACCGCTGAGAATTTTTATTATTGGCTTAGATGCCCTCTGTGATACGTAATTCATATTAACTTTATTCTAAGATTATTTATGAGCAAGTAAAAATGACATCTATTGGCCACTAGCTAACTTAATAATAAAGGCTACATTACATATAATAAAATTAATCTATTACAAATTAAATGACTTTTCTGTTTTAACAATTTATGAGCTGTCAAATTAACCAATTGTAGACAAATTGAGAAATCACCCGACCCGTGTATAAAGATAGCAATCCGCACAATTAACCACTACCATTTCCTTTTTAATAATGTTTTTCTTTGTAGATCATCTTTGGCGATATCTGATAAACGGCAACTCAACAAAGATTAAATTTTCAACAACAGTTGGCTTGGTTATTTTTCTGAATTTTAAGCAGGAATAATGATTTTTGATTGCAGAAAATATTTTCTAAGTGTGTTCGAGATCTATGTATAAAGTGCACTTTTAACTTAGGTACTAGAGAAGCATGGACCAAAACGCCCAATTGGCATAACTACGATCGGAGCAAGGCGGTCAGCTTGTTGATCTGTGAAAATAGTTGAATGTGCAGCATGAAAAATTTAACTAAATCCAGCATAGCAAAGATCTTCAAATAACAGACCTTAGAAAAATAATAAAATAGCTCGAGGAAATTTTAGTAACCAGCTCAAGGAATATATAACAGCAAGCATCTGTTTATTATCATATCAGATTACACAAAAATCTTTGGTCTTACGTAATAAATAGAATTCGATATACATAAAAACAAAACTACTCAACTCATCCTCCATTTAAATTAGTAGTGCCGTATTATGTTCTCTAATTACCATAAATTTATAAAATTCTATTGTTTATAGCAAAAAAAAAAAAATTATAAATTTATCTTATTTAATCCAATTATAATTAAAAATGTATATATTCGTGTTATTTTAATAAAAATTGAAAATGATTTGAATATAATTAAAAATCTTTTGAAGTACCTGTTATTCTTATTATATTCTTAAATGCTAGTTGTAAAGATTTTTTTTCTTTATTTATTTATTTAATTATAGCTACTTAGAATATTATTCTTATTAAAAGCATATTGGTAAAAAAGGATTACATTTCATAAGGGGTTTAATTGTTAGTTGTTGCAAGTAATTTTAGAATGCGATTTTGATATTTTTATTACTTCAATTATCTCGGTTTAATTTTTAATGCCGGCTTCTAGAATTCAAATTTTTATGGTTTCTGTATGTATGAGTAATTTAACTCGAGAAAAGCTTAAATGCATTATTGTTTTGAATAAAATTCAGAAAGACAAAACAAAACGAGCTTTTTATTTTTAATTTGTTTAATTTAGCTTTGAGGTTTGAAAGATATATACGAGAGATATTCGTTGGTTTTTTCTTATAAATTTAAAACTTAAAAAAAAAAAATTAAGTATTTTTATTATTTAAAATTTTTATTTTATTTATTTATGTTGTTTGTTGTGTTTTTTCCGTTCTGTTTTTCTTCTTAACATCTTAAAAGAAAAATTAACATGCATTTGGTTGTACTTTAAGAAAATTAGTTTTTCTTTTGAAGATTTTGTTTTGTTCTTGTACCGTATACAGATCTTAGTCTTCTTAATTTTATTTTTATTTTATTTTTTTGGGAAAACATTAAGTGGTAACAGAAAATGTTTTCTGTAAATTGTTTTCGTTTTAATATTGCAACACAATATAATAAACACACAATAAATTAATAATAACAATAATATTTTATATAATACTTAGTATTTTGTTCACAAATACGAGATCCACTTAGGGAAGAGAAAGACAACAAAAAATGTTATCTACACATTTATTTTTCCTTTGATAAATCAACAAAAATATAAAAATTTACATTTTTATTAAAATAACATTATTTTGTTTTTGTTTTAATATGTTATTTAAAATTACATAATAGACTTTGTCTTTAACAGATGATGTAACAAAGCATACAAAATCGATTTTGTATATGTATGTAAAATAAAATATATAAATTAAATTTTTGTAGCAATTTTGTATAATGTCCAGTACAGAAGAAAAGCTCATAATTATTGTTATTTACAAAAATATAAAAAATGTTTTATTTTTGGTTATTTATTTATTCTATTTGATATTTTCAAAAGAAATTAATTAAATATTCTTAATTGAACTTCATTCACATATATAACATATAATTACTTTGTAATGTTTAATTTTTTTTGTGTGTGTGTGTGATATGTGTGTGGCTTTGATGTGTTACTTTTATCATTATTAGTTGGAAATATAACAATTAGGTAAGCTTGATGATGTATACAAAAAAAAATGCTAGACGAAACGCGACATTTGGTGAATACTGTGGTGTAGGATAAAATGTGATTTCAATTCAACATTTCATAAATACAAAGTAAAAATTTCTCCAAATCTGGATGAAGAATTGGCATATCGGGTTACTGACCAATGAATCAAATGATTTAAACGTATTAACTCCTCTACGACGTAAATTCAATTTTTTAAACAGTTCTTTTTCCTTTAGAGTCGTTTTATATTACCAAAATAATGTTCTTTAGAATATTATAACCACTTGATATTTCTTTACATAAATATTTTTGTGATAACGGATAAAAAATTAAAACAATTTGTATTGCTCCGCACGTTCTCACAAACTGATACCAATCGCGTGAATGGTGATTTTTTACTTCTGTTTTCTTCTTTTTCTGTTCGATCACCGAATGCTCCGAATCATACTCCATGTGAGTATAACCAGATGTAAGGAAGTTATTGATTAATCGTTGTAATATTACAGATAGAAACGAGTTTTTTTTACCTGCACAGTTGCTGCTAAGACTGATATGATCGTTGTATTTCTCACATAATAATTGGTATAAATTACCTGGAGTCAAATCTGCGTGGAAATATTTTTGACGAGTTTCTCTTTGAGTATAATATATACTGTAAGAACTGTAAATGGCGGAAATTACGAAAGCCGGAATACCATCATTCACGGAACATAAAAATGTAGGTTCTATTTGTAATACAATATCAACCTCCTTACGCGGAAAACTGTGATACGTGGACGGAAACCTTTTTTTCGTCATTTTTAATGTAAATTTAATGAACTTTAATTTGTCAAACGCGGAAAATGTCTCGAAAAATGAACCTTATGGTATAGAGAGATAGATTTTAAAAATTTGTTTGTTGGATTTTTTGATTGTCAAAGTTTGAGGTTATGAATTTAGTATACAGACGATTTTCAAATGATAAGTTATGTAGAACGAAAGACAGATATGTAATTTTTAAATTTGTTGCGTTTGCGAATTACTATTTTGAGTTTATTGCAGAAAAATGAGTAGACGACCGCATTGCCCTATCGTTAAAAGAAAAATACGATGTACATACATAATTAGACTCATAGATTCCGAAAAAAAGTTTCAAAATGAGAAGCCAACGAAGAAACATTTTATTATTTGTGGACAATGCTGCCTGGCATGCACACTTAACGTTTTCTAATACAAATTTGATCTACCTACCGCCAAATACGACGTCTGTGCTTTTGCAATACCTCTGTGAACTAAGTAATAAACTAATATGAGCTATTGTAATCTCTTGATGACACATTAGAAAAGTCACTGTGATCCTTATAATATTAGTCGAAATATAAACTGCTCAAACAGGTGAAATCGATATGCCATACAAATAAATTTAACAAAAAAAAAAATTGAAAATCGGGGAGACCGCAGGTACATGGCAAATAAACAGTTTAATACTGTCGCTTTTGTTTCTTGTTTGTCACACCCTAGAACTATCCTTCTTACCTGTATATTAATAGTTATAATTTTTATTAGCCAAACAGTTGTAATCTGAAGGTAATATAAGATATTAGTTGTTAGAAGAATCCATGTCATTACGAGGAATTACTCATTGTAATAAATTTGGTCTTACAACGATTTTTTTTTATATAAAATTCCAATTTGAAAATATCGGAAACGGATAATATTTTAGAAAGAAATATCACTTCTTATCATTTTCCGATTTTATATTATAGCCCATTTCAGGTCAGACAAATTTTTTTTTCCATAAATTTTAAGTCCACCGTACACTGTCCACCTCTTTCGTAACACAATTGTATCGCGTGTCGGAAAAGGGGTACGTCTGTCTCATTACAAATTATGGTTTTACAATGTAACACTAATTACATAACAAGCTAATTTTTTGTTAGAAACTTTACCGCCGTAAATTATCTGCTAAAATAATGTGGCAAACTAGCGGAAAACATGTGTACCAAAAATACCATACAGAATAAGAAGTATAATAAAAAAAAATCTTCTTCCTGTTCAGTTTAGGTTTTTGATGAAGTAACATCGTCGCTCCAGCCACAAAACCAACCAACCAAACAAGATATTTTTGTTTCAAATAAAAATTTTTAATAATTTAAAATTAAATTAATAGTTTTCATTATTTATTATTTATTTATTTATTTTATTTATTTATTTATTTATTAATATAATTTTATTAAAAGAACAACACTACCAATAGATTTAATCATTAACCCACGCTACCGAACTAAGTAGGAATTTATTCACATATCATGTATATTAATAAAAAAAAATTAATTTGTTAGAATTGGTATTCAAAAATAGTTTTTGGGTTGACATTTTTTGTTTGTGCAGTTAGAAAGAATTGTCTAATTGGGATGAATATTTTAGGTAATTTGTTTTATCAATAACCCTAGAAAGGTATCGCTATTTTTTTTTATCTAATTTGGTAACGCGGGATGACAAAACACTCCAATTTTCAAGGGCCCGTATCTAACGCCCAGTATGACTTTGAAGATTCCAAGGGGGCTCATTTTTTTCGTTTTTTATTATAGAATTGCGTGAACTAAGTAGTTTTGGCTAAACGTTTGAAGGGTCCTAGAAAATTGACCAAGAAGGGTAAAAAACGTGAAAAACTAGCAAAAATGTCATTTTTTTTTTCTAAAATCACGATGTCTCTGTGAGTTTGTTGCAATCATCCTGTCGCTAACAATTTTCCCGGTTGAAAAAAAAAAAATTTCGTTGGTAAAATTTGTAGCTCAATAAAGTCGCTGTGTGAATCGGCTTTGTTGGGTTCCTGTTTGACCCGCGCGGCGCGAATGTCAAATAAATGACAGAGCGAGATGTGTATCGGGTGCGCGAAAACCTAAATATTCCACAAGAATGTTTTTCATGTCTCGTTTACATTTTGTGAAAAAATAAACTTCGTATTGGTTGTGGACAAGTAAAATTATTTCTTTTTTTTTTATTGTTGGAATTAAGTGATGAAAATGTTATAATTCTAATAATTGATATTGAATAACAAATTTTGTATTGGGCCGTCTAGTCTGTGATGTTGTAAGGACAGGCGTGTCAAGTTTTGGTTTGTGGTATACCAGTCGTGTTTTGAGTTGCATTGTACAGACATTTATTAAATAAATAGATTGGAAGTCAAAACAATAAAGTCTGGATAGTATGGTATTTTATTTTGTGAGAATAACAGGGTGATCTATTTGGTGGTAAAAAGAAATATAACTAAACTAATATATCCAATACCAAATATAACTAAGTGGTAGTTTGCGGGAGTTTTCCTATAAAAAAAAAACAAATTTATTTATTTGATTATTAAAATGTTGGCGAAAGCGGCCTAAAAATGCGATTATGTGGCCTAAAAATTTAATATCGGCAAATACCACGTTTATTAATACGTACTTCATTTCTGGCGAGTATCACATTTATTACCGCGTACCGCGTTCTCGAAGAGGGACAATATATTAACGGTGGCCTACCGTGGCATTAGCATCTGTGTCGGTCGGACACAACGGCAGCGACCCATACCTTAAATTTAACAGTTTAACGGATTTACGGTAAAGGCGAACCTACGCCTAAACAATTATTAACGGGTATCGGCACGGCCAAGCCGCAAAGACGACGGGTAGCCAACCGGCTATTCGCGATTTTTTTCGGTAAGACACCGCAACCCGTTTTGGCGGACAAGGACGCTTCCATCAACACCTTACTAGGTGACCTTGGTGAAGGTCAGGTACATTTTTTTATTTTGTTTTAACTTTTTGATTTTATTTTTATATATATTTAAAAAATCTTATTAATATAATTTCGAAAATTTATTGTAATCGAGCGCCGCACAGCGATTGTGTTCGCGCGCTCGATGGGCATTGGTCTCGCGTCTCGCTTCTCTATTTGTTTTTATTTCGGCCATTATTTTTTTATTTTATTTTTGTAGTTGATTTTTTTCATAAGATGAATTACTAAATTTTCCGAGCAGGTATGATAGGAGCGGAGACTCCCCCTGTGTCGGCGTAGTGTTTGCGTTCCCTTGGTGCCTGCATCCAATTTCGAAACCAGGGCTCTGCCCCGTTTGAATTCGAATGGATGCGCGCATCAAGGCAACGCTCTCGGGTTATGATTTGTGTTGTTCGTTCCTCAGGTTCCGTCCGACGAATTTCGGCGGAACTCCGGTTTCTATTTTATAATTATTTGCGTTTTTTTTTCTTTAATTTTTAATTTCTGTATCATCACGGTGTAATCCAGGAGCCATGCATGCCTCAAACCCCACGACCCTTCGCACTTCTCCCTGAGAAGGTAGCCGGCAAAAGATCACCGTGGAGGCTTCTGCATGCGCTTAGTGATATCTGCAAGATGGCAGTAGCCTTCCTGTAACATGGTTTTGAGCGAATCTAGTATTTCCAACGGGGTTCTAAAGAAGAGATACTATGTTTTAAAGGTATTATAGTGGTATTGGCCAACCTTTTAAAAAAAGGTATTTATTTTGAAAAATCAATGTGCGCAAATAGCAAGAATTTGAAAAATCGATTTTTGCCGCACAGGTCGTTATAATCATTAAGAATTTCGTTCACATTGGTAAAAAATGTCTTTATTTGGAATGATAAACTACAATTATTGAAAAATAATATTTAATTTATCATTAAACATTTTTTATCTTGATTTTTATCTCTCATTCTAGCTCACCACACGCCTGACAGATAACAGCTCTATGGTCTTGGCACACGAAGGCCCGACATTTGTAGCATTTTTCGGTCGATGGTTCGGGGACAATGAACACATCTTCTCTGTCTTCCTGTTTCACCTGTGTCCCGTCGTATTGGTCCTTCATCCAATATCTCTTGAATACAAATTACTGTTTGGTGTGAAAGATTTTACAACTCTTTCCTCCTCCGGATATGAGGAATTGTGAGATCTTCGATTAAACTTTTCAAAAAATCTCCCTTGTTAGTGATGGATTTGCAGCATTGAAATTGTATATAATCGAGACGTTGATCCCCGATTGGTCCAGCATCCCCATGAAAACTCGCACTGGCCAGAAATATTCGTAACACATTTGGTCAAATGTATCAGTGCCACCTTTTGTCTTGTTGCAAAAATTGACTATCTCTGGTTTATTTGTATTCTCACATATTTCTTGCAATTGATGGAACCTTGATAAAACAGGAACCACTTTATTCTTCTTAGGTGTGTAGGAAACAGTCTTGAAAGTCAAAGGTATATGCGGTTTATTTTTTTTAGTGTTCCAACCATTGTGAGGTTCTTTTCCAACATTGTATCGAAAATGTCTGTTGAGGAAAACCAGTTGTCGCAGGTTATGTTTCTGAAACTTCCATAAATTGGCTCACTCAACTTTCTAGCATAATAGGATGGCACTTTTTCTGTTTTGTCCTCCAAAACCACTTTACCGACATATGGAGAGACTAAATAGAATGTTTGAGAGTCATTCAAATTGACACAATTTAGACCATATTTATCAGGTTTTTGACCGTTATAAACCTTAAAAGGGCAGCGCCCACGAAAAGATAACACTTCTTCGTCAAGGTACAGTTCTTTCAGAGACCTGAATTTTCAAAAAATGAGTCCCAAATTTGTCTTAAGGGGGCGAATTTATCCTCAACACGACGAATTGCTCGAGTGATCTTATCATCAAATCTCAGGGATTGTAGAAAGGCTTGAAAACTTTTTAGTGACATGACGGCACGGTATCTTGTGCAACCGACTTTTAGATCCCATAGATCGTGAACATCGGTCCTATTTCTTTTTTGAAGATGAGAAAAATACAATAAACTAACGAAGGCCTTCAATTCAATTACGTCGACATGTTTATATGTATTATCCAACTGCCTGTTTATTTCTCGATCCTCGGTATAACGGTCAATTTCTTCATTTGTATGCCGAGCAATTTTCGACAACATGGCTTCGTCAAAATATAAACTCCAACTTGCATAAGGAGATTTGACCTCTTTTGCAGGTCCAAGTGGAGTGACAAGATTCGTGACTATGTGGCCTCTATTTAACAGTCTTTCATGTGGAGTTGTGTACTACTTAAGCCCATCTCTACCCACAACAATACTCTTTCGTCGTCCACGATTACTACCACTGCTGCCTCTTCCCCGTCCTCTTCCCCTACTTTCTCACCTCTCTGTATTACGCAGTTTCTCGAATGCTGGATCTGTACCCGAGCCATCATCATCTGACTCCTCCGACTAGAAACTACAATAAATAACTAAGAAATACATTTCGCACCGAAATTTACCGAAAAATATGATTTACATACCTCAATTTTACTCTCGGGCTCAACTTGTTCGTTGTCTGATTCTGCACTTTCCTCCGATTCTGAGCCACTCTCCTCTTCCGTTAGATTTTCCTCATCACTTAGATTTTCCACAGGTTCAATGTTATTTTCCTCCTGATTAACCAACTGAACTACAGCCTTCAAAGGTCTTAAATTGTACCGCCTATGCATGCCTCAAACCCCACGACACTTCGCACTTCTCCCTGAGAACGTAGCCGGCAAAAGATCACCGTGGAGGCCTCTGCTTGCGCTTAGTGATATCTGCAGGATGGCAGTAGCCTTCCTGTAACATGTTTTTGAGCGAATCTAGTATTTCCAACGGGGTTCTAAAGAAGAGATACTATGTTTTAAGGGTATTTTAGTGGTATTGGCCAACTTTTTAAAAAAAGGTATTTATTTTGAAAAATCAATGTGCGCAAATAGCAAGAATTTGAAAAATCGATTTTTGCCGCACAATTCGTTAACCAACGTGATTAACCAACTGAACTACAGCCTTCAAAGGTCTTAAATTGTACCGCCTAGCCATTTTTCGAATCTTGAAACAGTGAAAACTAAAGTGAGATTATACACGCGAGTATTCAGTATTTATATGTAAATATATATAGTGGGCCACTAAACATTCATTACTGCCCCAAAAAGTGTAAAAAACACGAAATTATAAAAACTTTAAGATGACGAAAAATATACACAAACGGACACGCGGGACACCTCAGACGCACTTCAAATGTTTACTGATCCAGCTTCCACGTGCTACTGATGCCACGAGTGTGCTCCCTCTACTCTCAGATGATGAAACTGAATTATGGTTATGGTCCTGGGTCGTAAACGTAAACCGTTTGTGTTTGCCGCGATGCTTTTTAACCCCGCGTTTCCTTTCTAGGGTTAATTGGAAGGTCCTACTAAAATTTGCCAGAGAACAGTGTACCAGAGAGGTGACTTCTGCGAGGATTTTTTAGTTTTTGCAATAATGAAAAAACTTTTCATTCAGTGGATATAACTTTATGAATCTTCTGCTTAAAACAAACTATTCCTCAAGTGATTTTATCTTTATAAAGCAAAAGTAATTTCTTCCAGTAATACCGCAAAAACATTACCAGAAAGAAATTTTCAAATAATTCCTGGCTTATCCGGATTAACGTTATTCATGTTATTTTGTTGTATAATTTGCCTCTAAATTGTTAATGGATTGGTAACTAGTTCATTGTTAAAAAAGCTTTTAAAAATATTTTTAATCTCGTTTTACATTAAGCGAGCTATTGTCAAATAATTAATGCAGTTAAAACGGTGTACTAGTATTAAAAGCTTTTTACTAAGCTCGAATTAAATCTTAGCTTAGCGAATTAGAATCCCACACAATTCTTATTTCCAATTTTATTCAATTTAAACTTCGAAACTGTGGGTAGACTAAATATATTATTACTCCTATAATTAGGCAAAAAATTTAATGAGTGTAGCTTATCTTGAAAAGAACATCAAATAATATTTAACTAAATCGGCAATATATTTCATGACACCAAAATATTAATTATCCAAAATGTTGACATAGTCGCTACATTAAAATGATCTACCTGTTGAAACGTCACGGTTAATAAAATATAAAATCATCTTTTCAATTTCGAGTAAAATATCCTTCCCGAAAAGGATTTATTTACATATGTAGGTAGAATAATAAATGCATCACAAGGTACAAACATGCATAAAACATCCATGGCAACATTCAAATGTAAATTTCATATTATTAAGTATTTTCACCATAATGCATTTTAGCATTGCATTTTATAAATGCAAACTAATTAATTAAAAAATATTATTAAACATAGAGAAAATCAAAAATTTTCAATTAAATTTCCACAACGATATATTTTTAAATTATTTACTTTTTGCTGTACACCATACCGACCCCATACTCTTCGACAGTATACTTTATTCCTATCTTCACCCTCGCCCTCTATATAGATCTATCTCTCTATACATGTATATATACATACATACATACAGATATATTTCATTAAAAAAAAAATATAGATGGGAAAAATGAAAAATAATAACATAAAGTTGGAAAAATAAAATAAAAAATCTTTCCAATGTGTTTCTATTGACAACCATTTTTAAATCGGAACACCCCCATCAACATGGATGATGTTGATATTCATCATGATGTTGATGATTTTTATGTTGATTCTCTCGTCGTTTTTATTTTATATTTTCCCAGCCATGGTGTGTTGTGTGTACAACTGAATCCAAAAAAAAAGGATTTTCCTCTGCGGAATGATTGGAATGATGAGTTAACAGTTTATTTGATTTTTTTTTGTATATTTTCACATGTACGACATTCAAACAGGCACACATACGTAATATATATAAAATACAGATTTGAATTAAATAACATCAACCAATATTTTATTATATTTATGTCAATTTTTAATTTAATAGTTTTTAATAACGAGTGATATATTTGTTATATAACATACACGTATAGGAGGTATATTCCAATTTTAAAATATTTTTTGTACTTTTTATATTTATAAAATTTAATTTAAAATAAAATTATGTTTACAAATGTACGACAAATATAATTAATTTACAACTTATTCATTTAATTTTAAAATTTTTATTATATTAGCATAATGCGATCAAATTTTTGTGACATGGTTTACGTGAACAATGGTAAAGTACGGTAACAATTTTAATGTTATAGAATAAACATCGCCGTGGCACAATCTAAACTTATTTATTAAATATAAATCAATTAAAATAAATGGATGGAGTCCCGACTAAAAATAGCAGAGTTAAAAACTAACACTGGTGAATTACGTCCTAAATGTGTCCCAAAATAACAACAACACTAGATTTGCACACTAGTATTTGTAGTGTAAAAAGTAGAAAGTCTCGTTATTAAGTGGTTTTTTCATTCAGAACAAAATTTATAATATTAGTAATTGGAGACAAAAAATTAAAATTATTAGTTTTTACAAAATGAAAAAAATAAAAAATTAAAAAAAAATTTGAATTTGGAAATTAAATATTATTAAACAATGTTACGATTCCTCTTCTCTATATATTTAAAATTTTCTCTCTTAAATTTTCTTTACAACAATTACACTGTAGGTTTCTAAAAAGTAACAAATTTTTAGGAACGAGAACCTTGCCGGGGTAAGGACCGGCCATTTCCGACAAATTTCCTCGCTAATCATAAGGTGACGATAATTTCATTTTAACCTAAATTTGAAATGAAGATGAATGAAATGTACAAAAATTTCACTCAAGCAATAATAATATTTTCACAAATAAAATTAGATTAGAATTTTTACATGCAGGAAGTAAATCCATCCACTTCTACAGTCATTCATGTTTTTAGTTTAAATTAAAATATAAGACGCATTTATTTGAAAACTGAATTCAAATGGAGCAATACAGAATACACAGAAAAACTGATTATTACATGCACGAAGTGAATATTAATACTCGTTTAGTAAAATTTATTAAAATAACTAAAAGAAAACAGAATTCATTACTTAAATTTCACTCCAGCCATAATAATAATAATAACACAAATAAAATTTGATTACAATTATTACATGCAGGAAGTGAATCCTTCTATTATGTAACAGTCATATAAGTTTTCAAGTTTTAATTAAAATACAAAATGCATCTTTTTTTTTTTTTTTTACAGATTATTACATGAAAGAAGTGAATAATGAACCCTTAAGGACTAGGCTCGGGATATCTCGGGACTTTCAGATTTCGAGTATGAAAAGTTATTGGAATGTTCGTCTGAAGGAAGCGGTGAATCTGATGCTGAAGAATGTAATGTATGTAAGTTCTGATGAAAATGATTTACGTCCGGGGATAATTTGGTGTCCACTTAATATTGACCAGCCAAATCCAGCTCCACCACGATTTCAGTTTGTTGGCAATCCTCGAAGTACCTTTAGTTTAGACTTTGAATGAATTTGACAGAAACAAATCAATGAGTGGAACAAAAAACCTGAGCAAAAGTTCTAATCTACAACAATTGAAATATTTGAAACACCAATTGTTCTATAATATCTACTGATAAGTAAGAATTTACATTTTTCTAATAATGAAAATTTCAACCCAGAAACCTCCCCTAACCCTAAATTATATAAAAATTGGCCTAGCTTTGAACATATCAATAGTAAATGTTCCTCTTTATATTTACTTGAAAGAGACATTACGATAGATGAAAGCATTATGCTTTACAAGGGTATATTAGGCTGGCATCAATATATTCCTCTCAAGCGTGCTCATTTTTAGTGAAACTTTATTTATTATGTCAAACCAAAAGTGAATATTTGTTTTCAGCGATAATCTACACGGACAAAGTTACTCTTATAGAAGGTTACTGTTTGACAACATATAATTGTTATACCTCTCCACATCTTACGGATATTCTTGTAGAACACAAAACTGACACGTATGACACAGTTCGCATATATAGAAAATATATGCCCAAAGAAATAAAAAACTCAAGTGAGGTGAGATGATTGCATATCAAAGAGGAAAAATTATGACAATGAAGTGGCAAAAAACTATAAAAAAAAATTTAATTTTTTATCGACAAATGCATACGGAACGCATATGTATTATACGAAAAAATAGAGGTCAGAAGAATAACTTAGAGGTCAGAAAATCGTTGATGGAAAAAAATATTCAAAAATTTTATACGGGCGGACACAGGAACAAAAAAAAATGGGGCGTCAAAGAAAACAAGGCCTATTGTGGCTAATTGAAAGGCATCTTCCTGACAGTATTCCTCATGAAAAAGCAGCCTAATAGTGTGTATAGTATGTAGCAATAAAAGGGACGACAAAAAAAAAAGAAAGAGGAGAGAGTCTCGTTATTATTGTAAACCTTGTAATTATATGTTTCACCATGCTTTGATTATTTTAATTTTTCTACGTATTATTTTCTTATATATTATATTTTCCTATTTGTATATCTATGTATCGCTATGTATCATTCTTACATTTGTTTGAATTAAAAAACAACATATTTAAAACAAACTTATTATAATAACCTTACATTAACAAAACATAATAAATTGCACTCAACCAATAATAATAATATTTCCACAAATAAAATTAGATAAGAATTATTACATGCAGGAAGTAAATACTTCGCTGTAGCAGTCATATGTGTTTTAAAAACAAGTCATATGTGTTTAAATTAAAATACAAATGGCTCAATGATTCACGGAATATACTGCCTTATACTGCTAAAATATACTGTTATAACCTGAATAGTTATTTGCTAATTAGAAAAACAAATTGTTATATGCACCAAGTGAATATTAATATGCATTTAGTTAAACTTATTTTAATAACCACTAGTTAACATAATATATGCTTAAATTTCATTCAAGCAAAAATTGTAATTTTTGTACAAATGAAATTCGTTTACAATTATTGCATGCAGGAAGTGAATACTTCCATTGTAAAAGTTTTATAAATGTTTTATAGTTTACGTTAAAATAATAAATGCATTTATTTGATATTTAAATTAAAATGGATCAATAGTTATAACGGAATATACTGCACATTGCTAATACCCTATATAATAGTTAGTAGCAAATAAAAAAAGACAAGAAAGGTTCGGAGCCGAACTCTACAATCATTTTTGTTGCTTATAAAGAACCAAGTGGATATAATATAAACATAAATAAAATTAACTTCTAATCTTGATCATTCCTCACCAAACCCAAAACACATCATCCACTCACCCCTCAACCTCACATACCACCACTACTACCACCCCCATAACCATTTAGAAAGTAACATTCATGGCGGGTATTTACTTTTAAAGTAATAGCATCAATTAAGATTTAATGGAAGAGCCTTAGCTTACCAAAACAATACAATCGATGAGTACTTTATTTCGGATGATCACTTACCTAAAAAGAATAAGAATATAATTGTTAGTTAAAATTAAGATTTCAAAAACACACTTATTAATCAAAATTTTTTTAAAATTTCTAGTTAAAGTTTTTATATTTAAGCCATTAAAATGTTTATGAAATTTCTTTTAGTTAATGTGACATAATTTTACAATGCAAATTGTTTTGTTAAAATATTTTGTCATTTCAGTAATTTTATAGAGTTAATCGCCGTACTCTGGTGGGGCTAATAATAATGACAGTTCAAAGTGTGTGTTCAAAACTATTTCCTTTTCATTCAAATTTCTGAGTTCATATACAATATTGAATATAATTATTGCTGAAACAAATACTTGCTCAGGTATTTTTGCTTTTCTGTTGCAGTCATCCGTCTACTTGTGAGAACAGCCATTCATTATGCAAGGCGCTATAGGCACACAGATCTGTTTGAAAGTCACTTTTTCGTAGTTTGGCTATATAGTGAAATGAAATCTGCAACAACTTCAAGGTCAAAAATTTTAATAAATAAAAGCCGTTTTGATTTTTTGAAATTTTGTCAGAATTGACAATTTGTCCAATAATCAGTTTTTAATATTAATAATTCGATGAAGTTTTATTTTCCTTTTTAAAATCTTATGCGATATGTATATTTCCTTTGAAAAAGAAAATCGTATATTGACAGGGAACACGTTCCTCTACATCTAGTTACAATTTTCTACATTTATTTTTACTATTTTAATTTATTTCATTTTGCTGGAGCTATATTCCATTCGAGATTTGGCCGCCTTATTTCTAAGGTAACATTGAAATTTGGTTGAATGCACATCCTTGAATGCCGGGGGCAAATGATCCCATTTTTCTTCAATTTAACAATTAATTGTATGCTGTTCGCATGCGGTTACCCAAATTTGTACGTAGCCAAGCAACGTACGCTTAAGATTGTTGGTGAAGTTATTGTCCGCTACGCGCTCCCAATTTTTATTCTGGATTTTCTTATTTTATAAGTGAAGTGAAATTATTCATGCCTTTCTTGCAAAATAATCAAAGCATAGTTTTTAAAAACATCTATTCAAAAAAATGTGAAATAATATTTTTTCATTTAATTTTTGCATAATATCGTAAAAATAATTACGTTTTTATAAGAATTAGTTTCGTCATTTTGATTCAGAAAATTATTTTAGTGCACAAATAGAAATTGAAAACTGATAAAATAGCGAAGGCGATAAAGCGACGAGGCCTATGGGCACTATGGCAACCGCAAACCAGTTCCCCATTTTGGAACTGAACATCCGGATTGCGAAAAAAAGGAACCGGAATGTTTTGTCGTTTATCATACAAACAAGACTTGACATTATCATCAAACAAATAAAACAAGTGCAGAAACTTGGAAGTAGAAATTTGCTTCTTATCGCAACTGAAAAAACCATGACTCAGCCGATGAAAGCAAAAAAATTGACCGAAGTATTTGAGTATGAAAATCTAAAGAGTTCCAATAGGTTTTTTGCCCCCAACTATGAAAATATCATCAAGGTGGATAAATTTTGCGACGTGTTAGATAAGAACTAATCAAGACACCACTCTCCATTTTAACTTTAGGTTGCACCAAATTACCGAGGTATGTAAAAATTGGAAACATTAATTTCATTCTAGTGTCCCTGCGATGCCACAACTGCCAATAAAGATTCAGTCATCCCAAAATATTTGGGCCGTTTGCCCAGCCATATGCGAGAAATCTGTCGATTTAATGAAAAATGAACACGAGAAATTTGAGATCATTATAAGTAACAATATCCCAGTAGCTGCAAAGGGTGCCACATTTTTTAAAAAGAGAAAGGAACTGCAAAAAATAAAACAAGACATCACAACAAAAAAAAAATAAAAGCAATAAGCAATACAAAGTTGCAAATCAAAAAAGAGACATCAACGAAACCAGAACTAAACACAATTGGAACACAAGTCAAGACTGAGCAGCCCAAAGATCGATGTCTGTGCAGCGGCAATGCAAAGGGTAGGAGGGTAAAAATTCATTTCTGCTTTTTTAAATTAGATTTTCCCTTCTTCTTTTCTTATGAATGGCATAGCGAATTTTGGGATCCAACGAATGTATGACAATCGGCTAGGTAGGCATCCGAAGCACCTCCCTCGTGATCCTAAATGATGGTGGGTCAATCTTGGAAGGTTACGAATTAGAAAAAAGAAAATCCCTTGAGGTAAATGGGACCAACAAAATTGAAAATGAAATAGTTAGAGGGAATCATATATGCAAGGTGAATGGTTGATGAAATGATAAAATCCAGTATAAGTCTGATAGGAAACGGATAGTATTGAGTGAGCACAGTTGGTGAGATTCTGTATCCAAAATGACATATAGAACCACAACAAAGGAATTATGGGATATGTTTAACAGAGTGAGAAGTTATAGAGCGCAAGACAGAAATGTAGTGTAAGATTACAGAGAGAATGGATGTATTTTTTTTACAAATGATGATGGTTGTTCGAAGTACTTTGAGCGATAGGACCGAAAAATTGATGAACGAAATTTGTAACGAATTTGTATGGGATGAGTTTCGAGGGGTTTTAACGGGTTTAGAATTCGAAGCCAAGATGGCCTTGCCTTGAATTCTTAATCTAATATAGATGTTTATTGAAATATCGGAAAATTGGAGGGAAAGCAGAGAGAATATATAATAAGTTGAATGTTTTTAGTAAGACCGTGAATTGTTAGTAAACTTTTGAATGAGAGTTATTTGTTGCCCGAAACCACCTTCTTGTTCCAGCGAAACTCTGCTAATCAATATGTAGGTCAGTTTGCGTGCGAAGTACAAAAAGAAATGAACCATTTTGAAATGATATTCTTTTATATTGTAAAGGGCATATGATTACATGGTTCCGGGGAAACTTTTTTAGATTCTTATGGGCCTAGGGTTTCCTAGGAAATGGGTATATGCGTTTATGAATGGGAGAAATTTAGTGTTGTGTGGAACAGGAAACTGTAAAAGGTGGTCAACATGGATTTCCCTCAAAGTCCTTCAAATATCTCCTTGAACATGGTTGCTTTGCAATTTGCAGACGACCTTATTCTAATTAGCAAAAAGGTAGGATAATCGAGGAGGCCTTGATTCCGGCTCAGAAATGCATGAATTTGGTAACAGAATATCCGAATGATGGTTGAATTAAAAGTGAATAATGAGAGAATTGATGTAAATTTATCAGGGAGCTCATCCTGGTGTGACTTTTATGTAACGGAAAGCGCTAGTGTCGCCCAAATATGCTTATGGTGTGGGTGTTTATGGTGATCAGTCCAAGGTTGCCACAGTAGTATTGGGGGTGATAAATTCAACCACAAAATTTACTTTGTGGTCTGAAATGAGTGATCTATCGTTTAATTATAAAAGAGTATGGATTACCGTGTGAGAGACTGTGTGGTTGTTCTCTGATGAGAAAGAGAGATTGCAAAGAGGGACAATTTGGCCTATAAATCCAAAAGCCCTTTCGAGCGATCTAATGTTGCGTTTAAAGTTTTATGATAAGGCAAAAGCGATTATGAATGAGTTTTCGGTTAAGAGTGTGTTTAGTAAAATGCGAATTAATTTTTTGCACATATGAAAGTGTATAATAAAAAAAACGAAATAGGTAAGATAACAACCAGTATCTGTGTAATGAATGCACAGTTGATACGGATTATTGAAGGGTTGGTAGTGACACAAGAGAAGAGGATAATAGCACTATTCTCTGACTCCCAGAGTGGTTTGGCATTAATTAGTCCGGGTAGGGAAAACATGGCAATGTAAATGTGGAAATGTTGTATGAGTACCTTGAATAGGGCTAGAGAGAGAGGTCATTTTATAATGGATACCTTTACACCTACAGATTATAGGTCTAATAGAAGAGCAATTATGCCTTCAAAACACAAAGCATCATATTCAGGATGTAACGTTTCAGCTGATCTATGCAGAAAATATAAGAGGGACGAAAAAAAAGTGCCAGTTGAAAAGTCAGAAGTACATTTAGTTGGTAGATTCTCATTTGACTTAACTTTTCATTAAGGCTAATAGATACTAAAATGATACAAGCGATGCAACGTGTCAGTTTAAATCATCGAAAAAGGAAAGCATGGTTTACGAAACGCAATTTGAATGAGAGTGAGTTATGTGAAAGGTTTGTATGTGGAGGATGTCCAACATTTAATTCCGAAATCTCCTGTATTTAATTAGAGCAGACAAATGTTAGATGTTCTCTTGATTGCAAGGAATTTGACTGAGTTTTTACGATTTGGAGTAAACGTAAATAAGAATATGTATATACATTTATTGGAAGGAATCAGATAGAAGTTTGGAGACGGAATCAATGAGTGAAGTGAATTGAAGAAAAAATTAAACTTAAAAAAGTGAAGAAACAATTAAACTTAAACTTAAAACTGTAAATTGAAATTGTAAATTTTGATACCAGGCCAGATGGCACCAGATTTTTGAGGCTTAATGCTTTCTCAATAAAAACAAATAGAAATTGAAATTTTTAAAATGCAAATTGAATAAAGATAAAAAAAAACAACATTAAGAGATTCAAAATTATAACCGTGCCATGATTTAAATACTTGTAATACTAAAAGGTGAGCTTTATTAAGAGCAGACAATTTTACTATGTTCCCCTAAGAAACAACGTAATGCAACTAATTTTTTAATTAATCTTTAGAATGAAATTTTCTAACGAGAATTAAAATTTTGATAGTTTCAAGTCACTTCAAACGATAAATGACACGACTAGGGATGTCAGGGTGTAAATTCATTAATCTAATAAAAATTTGTAACGAAACACTTTTTAAGTATAGTTAATTTCGTAATTTTATGTTTTTAGACCAAACTAAAATGTTTTTATAAATTTCGCGATAAAATTAAGCTTTTTTGTGGTTTTAAACCCCGTTTATCTCTGTTGATGCATTGGCCTTTTGAAATTACAGAAAATAATAAAATAACGAAATACGAGTATCTCTTTTTTTTTGGATTTTAAATTTTTTTTCTTATTTCCTATGAAAAAGTACAAAAAGCGTCCTCTCTATGGAAAGCTCAAGAAAAAATGACGGAATCTTACGGCTCTTATATTAAGGAGACTCTGCTCTTAGTAGGCTCTCTTATGGTGTTTTCGATTGATTTTTTACCCCCCCCCCCCCCCCCCACTAACGGTAGTACACTAATTTTTTGCATCAATCGACAAAAAACTTTTTTACCCTCATTTATGTGTCTGTATGTGTTAGCTGTTGAGCAAAACGTACGTAATTAGACAATTATCAAATTCAAAATAACAGCACAATGGCAATATAGTTGTTGGTGTGCGTGAAAAGAGGTTACTATACCAAAAAAACCAAGTGTACAGTGCCAGTACAATTTTTTTTTGATCAATCGAATATTTTCGGGATAAAAAGGGTACCCATTTTACACTCACTTTATTATTTTGAATCTTTCACAATGAAATTTCACAGCAGCTGAAAATGTTAGTATACCTGGTTCTGCTTTTTAGGGAACAATATGTACGTTATGTAGACGGAAACATCTAATCAAAATTGTAGGTACTTTGATATATTTATAAAATACGCCTGAAGAATATTTGCCGACATACGTAAAAGTTTCCAGATATTTCCACAATTTTTTTTAAATTGTTATCCGGTGTAGAATCACAACCATTAAAAGTTTTCGATACTATATTTTTTCCCTAGTTAGATAACATCAAAGCGATGCGTACATCTATCAGCAGATCGGATTTTTTTTTATAATATCGTAAAAAAATTATTTATGTATAACCAAGCAATAACCCAGTTACAAAATATACCACAAAAGGTAGGACGAACAGTTCATTAATTTTGCAATAAATCCTAAACCATCAATTAGAACTGAAATGATAATTTATATACCACCTTCGGTTGTTACTAATTAGTAACTCTATCAGTATCTTATCGTAATTTTTTTGTTGTTCTTGTTATTGGCTAAACTAAATTATAATAATTTTACCTTACATGTATAAAGAAAATTATAGTAAAATATTTTTTTCTATATAGTTAACATGCAGAGGAGTTAAAGAGGAGGTAGCTAAATGAAAAGAAAGTTGACTGTGACTAAATGATTTATAATTGAATTGCATGCAATGATATGTTTTGTTAACATTTGTTTGGATATTATTTTATCTATTACACAATAAATCATTTTGAATTAGGCACTTCGATAAAAAACAGGATGGAAACTTCATATATGAATGTGTGTACGTACACAATATATAATTTATTGCGAAAAATAAGAATGAAAGAAAAATTACGTATACAGTTCTTGCAGGAATTGGCTCATCAGGAGGTATCGAATCATTAGTATAGTTTTAAAGGTACATGCAACGAACACGCGAAGGTACACACATTTATCTAGATTTTGCACGCATGTGCAATTATAAAATAAATTGAGATTATAACAAATTTTTGGTTGTTCTATACTGCTTAACTTCTAAGACCGATTCTAACTTACCCTATGAACACTTTAAGAAAATTGCTATCACAGATCATTACAATTACAAATTAACCAGAGCAAAGTGGAATGTTTGGCATAAAAATTTACTTTAGCCAACTGTTTTTGAGAGATTACCTTTCTTATTAATAAATGGAGGGGTGAATCACTGCATATTCCAACACCCGACTTGCCGTACCATGAATAAATACATAGATCTCGAATACACCACACTTGATTTCTAAAGCGGAAAAGTAAACTACCAGATTTGTGGTAAAACTGTCTTGCATAATTAAAAATTAATGTTCCTGCTTAAACTTCAGTAAGCCAACAAAGTCAAGCTTTATTAAACATTTTATCATTAAATTTATTTGAATCTTTTACATCATCGTCGTTTTTTGTGAATGCTTAACTTTTAAACATATTTGCAAAAATTTTAAAAACCCTATTGAAAAAGGTTTCGTATGAAGTTCCATTCCGAAAAGTCGGTTAGCCTGGATTGTCAAAATACCGAATTTTGGTTAAAAAAAAATTTTTTTTAAATCAAAGTCCGTAATTATTGTCAATAAAAAATTTCACCCCTATCAGACCATCAGTATAGATGCCGAAATTTTATTAAAAGCTTTTCGCAAAAAATCGTCATTTCCGGTTGAAAACCGATCTTGACTGATGCAGTGTTGTAAATTTAATTTAGAACCTTTTAGTTTATATTCGTTTTTTCCATAAATGCTTCTCAAATATTTACAAAAACGAAAAAGCTCCTATGAAAGCTGTCACTTCCAGTGGACTGATTTCGGTCCTCAATTAATGGGGATCCCGATTACCGGCTCCTGCAAGTTATAATGTGACAAAAATTTAGCGAAACAATTAGCTATCAGGTAGTTTCGATGGAGTCTTATCTTTCAAATATTAAATTTTAACATTGAATATTGTAAAGGAAACCCAGTCTAAGCAGTGCAACGCATTATTTCATGTATTCATGCGAACAAACTTCATGGAAGTCAATAGTCGGTGAAAACTTTTAACTCACTTTCAAACTCTGATCCAGTAAACTTTGACTTTAACTCTGATGTTTTCTACTGTCCATATTATTAAACTATAGAAAAATGAAGATGTTGAGTCTTGAAAGCTGCACGATAATTTTTTATTTTCAGCGTATTACCCTTCAATATCGGCTTACTTTGGCATTAGTAAGACTACAATGTTTCTTTGAATTTACTATTTCAAGGACTATAAAATCAATTTTTCGTTTCTCTCCTGAGTTGGGGTCGATTTCTCGCTTTTAAAAATCCCGAATTTCAAAATCCCACTCTTCATTCAAGATCCCGATTTTCAAAATCGTGCTTTTCGAAATCCCGCTTTTCAAAATAATTGATTTAAAATCAAATTAAAAAACCATACTTTTGATAATATTTTTCTAGTCAGTACAATATCTATAAATTAGTTGTTAGTTCCGAATCAAACTGGATTAGAATTCTAAATAACCAACGCCAAATTCCTTAAAGACGTTCACAATTCATGTTAGAATCGCAATCTAAGACCATTACTTGTCAAGAAATTATCAAAATCTTCCAACATGACCAAACTCTAAAACTTCAGCTAAAAATGATGTAAGATTCCCAATCCAGCTCCACAACCTAAATTTGACCATGATTGGTTAAGAAATGGCCAAGGTAGAATGGTCTAAGAAGAAGAATGGTCTAATTCCACAATTTCATGTTAATTCCACTTTAAAATCTCAATTCAGTACCAAACGCGCATACACCAAAGTTTACCATAATTTGCTAAGAAATGGCCTACTTACATTCAGCATGACCGAATTCCGGAACTTCGTTCAAAATTCAAGTTAGAAACCAAACCGTATTCTGCATACCAAATTTAACAATTATTAACCAAGGAATCGACGAGTTTTTTCTGGGTTGGTATATAAAATTATATTTAGAATATTTTTCTTATCTTTATAAAATTGTTTGTCCCTACATTAACCAAATGCTGTTATGCTTAAGACCAGTTCAAAGATGATCGAAGTGCGACAAGTTGTTAGACATTTCCAATGATCTCATACATATTTTATAGCAGTCTAGAAGCGATGGATTTGTAAACTTACTCGTAACAAAAGATTGGTCCAAAACTTTTCAAATGATGTACCACATGTGTAATTATATAAGACAAAGTAAAAAATTGAGCTGTTCCCAGCACAAAAACGGAAGTTTAAAATACTAAAATGCTAAAGCTAACAAACTATTTCACGTGATATACTCGTACAGCACGATTATATGAGAATAAAGCCGTTTCATTGTGTTGCGTGATTTTCGGGGTCCATTCAATACGATAGGTATCATACGTCGCAACAACTTCCTATTCTGAAAACCATAGGTGATGTTGTTGCTGTCAGAGGTGGTAAGGTGACGAAAATATTACGATAACGACGCATCGAGGAGGTCGGTAAGTGTCGGTAATAGAAAAATTAGAAACTCATTGCAGGTGCGGCAATGCTCTCGGACAATGCAGAAATTGGAGCTTAGTTTGCTTAAAATAATGAAATAGAACAAGAGCAAAAGCTGACCAAGACAAATAGAGAAACTAAGAGTGGTATACTTAGGATTGAATGGATAGGTCAAAATATTTGTTTTAACAAAAATGTAATTTTTATCCCAAAACTCATTCCTACTTCCACTCGATTAATTCGATACTACTTTTAAATCTGTACAAGACAATTTTTTTCAATAAATGCATCAACAAAACTCTCATCCCAGTTTTTTTCGTTTACTTGTTGTTTATGTAAAACTTTCAAAATATATTTAAAAATACTTTCAAAATATATTGAAATGTGGTTTGGCGGTAGCAATACTTAATATTTTAACTTTGAAATAATATGCGACATATATTATGAGTTTAAAATATTATGAGTGAGTTATAGTGAGCTGACCCCAGTGCCAGCCGTTTTTTAGATTTGGCACAATCTTCCAGATGTGATATGGCCCCATACACATTTATATTTCATAAGCGGCTATATCATCCAAGATGTTCCTGGGTAGAAAATAGCGTTTGTTGTTTTCAGACGGTTTTGTTAAAGTGTGAATATTGACCAAGCGGCCAGCACTCCACAATTATGGTCAACTAACCAGTGATAGCCGAATGTTAGGATCGTAATAATCTTTCAACTTCGATATGGCTCCATATAAATTTATATTAAAATCGCCTAAAACTTTCAGTACCTTCCTTGGCCATGTTAAGATTTCCACATTCTTCCAGCTTCGATATGACGCAATATAATCAATCTCCCAATTAACGTCGTCGATAACTTCAAAAATTTTCTGGGTCGGAAATAGCGAGTGATATTTTGAGAGAATACGGTATAGGGTGAATGAGGACGGGTGCACCGATGAATTTCTCTAACTATTTGCGTATCTTAATTTGTTTGAGGTTATTGGACAAATATATATTGAGAGAGTCCCAGAATTGGACGATCAAACGGAGCAAAAAAATTTGTTGATGTTTAAGTGGTGCCAGCGAAAAAACAATGTACTATAGAAAGTTGACCAACTATCAGGAATATATGTGACACTAATGCAGATTTTAAAATGGTATCATCCACCGAGATATTCACAACAGAATGTTTTATATTAATTTTTTTTTCACAAAGTAAGTCGTGTTTATTGAAAAATGCACTTAACAAAATTTCGAGTTCTAAAATATGTAGATGCTTTATCAAGATAATACAGCTTATAAAAGTGATCGTTACAAGCCATAAGATTGGTTTACATCAAATACTTATCCAAAACCACTTCAACCACCTATGTGTGATCCGTATGGGTCGGGTTACATAATTGATTTCAAATGTTTAAGAATTTTGGTATTATACACTCATCGATATTCTCTCGCGAATAAAAAAAATATCTCAGAGATTTCCGAGCATGTGGATGGATAAGATTTGTTTCTTACTCTGCGCGATTCTTAGTGTGTTTTGTTTTAAAAAAATTCATTTTTTAAATTCACTCAAAACTATGCACAAAAATAAATGTTTTCTGTATAAATATTCGTGTTTATTAACAATATTCAAATATTATTATAGAAGTTTGATTTTTGAGTGTTTTTTTAATTCGAACTACTTATCGTCACAGTGTAAATTTTGTTATTCTGAATACACTTCACTGATTCTAAAAGCGGATGTATGATGTATCGCTAAGTAATTTTTTAATAAAATGCCAGACATAGTAAATGATTCATCCAAATCAGTTAAAATTTAGTGAATTCCATTCAAATTTGCCCAAGCCAGCATATTATAAATCAAATCGTCGGTTTGGTGCAATAGTGACTCAACTCAAAATTCACTCATATCTAAGATATTCGAATCAAACGATACCCAATAATTCATTTTTTTATTATTTAGTATCAAAACATACTCTCTTATGTAGTTATTTTGAGCAAATTAGTTGAAACTCCATATAAAAAATCACTCAATTCGCAAAAGCAATTAACAGTTTACGATATTGGAACCTATCCTACAAAAATTTGCAAAATATTAAAGAATTACGAAAATTAAGATCCGACTGAAGATGCAGGAATAGAAAATTCCGAGTGGTTCAAAGAGACAGATTTCAATTTTGGCCATTAAAACTGCATGATAATTCAATCGGTTTAAAAATTTGGCTAACCTGTTTTCTAGAACAGTCGGGAAAAGTTTTGAATCAAGAAAAAAATTAAAAACAACACAAAACAACAAAATTTATAAAATGAATCCCATCTCTATTGAATTTTTAGAAGTCGGAACTCATCGCAATACATTTGTGGCAAACAAATCCCTTCATATCCTGAAACATTCAACGTTCGATTTATTTAGACGATTGCGCGTTGCTCTACTATAGTATGTTGCTATGTTTAGCGAAAAAGTCATATTCCAGCATTGGGACTTTGTGAAAATCAGGTAAGTAACATAATTTCTACTTTTTTTTTTCATAGGTATGTTAAATTTACAAATTTTTAGGATTTTATGCCGAAAATCGCTGAAAAATTTACCATTTCTTTTTTTTTAAATCAATTTATTTTGTTTGCAATTGCAAAGCAATTGCTTTTATACCAAATTTTGATGCTGGTCTTGCAAATCTATGTTTTTTAAAGGTGAACGTGAATTTTTTGGAAAAAATAAAGTTGTTCACCCATTTTCCATTCCAAATAAAGAATTAAACTAAATAGATTAAATTTAAAATTTGTGTTGTACATCTATCAGAATCTACCATAACCATGAATGCTGCACCAGCACTTGTAGCACAATCCAATGAAAATGGTAGTGGAATTTTTTACAAATTAATTACAAATTTACTACAGAGTTAGAGAATTTTTTACAGGTCCCGTTATCCTTCAATTCGTGTGTTGGCTAGCGTTAGACAAATCTACACCACACTTTTCGTATTTTTGTTAATATTTATTGTATCGTCCTAGGGGGTGGTACTGAATATTTTTACAAATTAATTACAACATATTGGCATAGATAGCTCAACCCCCTAAAAACAATTTTTAAACACCTTATTTTTCGTCACAGCACGTCTTTTGCTTTTCTGTGAATTATTTTTGCACAGTCTGGGTTGGTGCTGGAATTTTTCGATGCATGCGATGCAAGTTCGATACATTATGATCAATTTTTGTGGGTGTTGTAGTCAATTTATGGGAATCTATTTCTTGCATAGGAAAAAAGATCGATACATTTTGATCGATTTTTGTGGGTCCGTGGGTTGTTGTAAAAATTCTTGGGTACTTATTTTTTGCATAGGAGGGTAATCCCATTCAAAATGATCAAATTTTGTGGATGATGCCTGTTGTAATAAATTCATGGGTACTTTTTTCTTGCATAGGAAGGAAGTTCGATACATTTAGATCGAGTTTTGTGGCTATGGGCTGTTGCAATAAATTCATGGGTACCTACTTATGGCATAGAAAAGAAGTTCGATGCAGAATGATCCAATTTTTTGTGGGTGTGGGTACCTATTTCTTGCATAAGAAGGAAGTTCGATGCATAGCGATTGATTTGTGTGGGTGTTAGCTGTTGTAATAAATTCATGGGTACCTATTTCTTGCATTGGAATGCAATTTGATTCAGAATCATCGATTTTTGTAGGCATGGGCTGTTGTAATAAATTCATCGATACCTATTTGAGGGGTATGACCTATACAGAGGAACATTGCTTTAAGGAGCTGCACATTTTAGGGGCCGTTTCTGGTAATTTAACTTTTCCAATATATTGTAATTTATTTAGTAAAAACTTCTTATATCAACCAATACGATACCATGATTTTAAACGGTTGTTCCCATTTGGGGTACTTTTCCAGGGATTTAATTATGCCATTTTATTTTAATTAATTTTAAAAAAAATTTTATTAACAGCCCAGCTGTATATTTCAAAAATTCACATAAATGCAAAAGGCATCGACACGAAAAATATGGTTTTTAAAAATTGCATCCCTTAGGAGAAGTGTTTTAGGAGATTAGCTATGTCAATATGATGTATACTTAATTTGTGGATAATTACAGTACCACCCACAGTGCAATACAAGAAATATTAACTGAAATGCCCAAAGCATGGTTTAACCACAAATATGGGAAGTTATTTGGGGATTGAACTATGCCAACATGTCATGTGACATGAACTATGTCCAACAATTCGAGAAGAGCAAACGTCAAAATTTTAATAATTTTATTTTGAAAATAATAACTACAACACACGGTAAACTCTATGCCTAATGGTATTATGATACTGGCTTTGTTCCAACTTTTTCAGCCGCTGAAAAATCCAATTGAAGGCAGTAAAATAATAGGTATATATAATTTTAATGAAAGTGTGTGTATACACAGTAGCCATGACAAAAAAAAAATGAAATGTCAGAAATAAGTTGTTGCTCAATATTTTCTAGCAGTTAATCGAGCAAAAAGAATTCAATTTTGATTCTTCTTTTTTTGACATAAATGATCAATTTTGCATTTTTTATGACGTATTGACATTTTTAAATTTTGACACAACTCTAAATTGTATATTATTAGAATGCGAATTATTTTGTGGTGTAGCTTTATTTGAATTTACAATCATAAACATAAAATAAATATTGAAAAATATCTCAATGTCCAATGCAGAGCTACTGGCGGCAATAGGGGCCAACATCGAATTTTTACAAATGGCGGCCTTTTTGTTAAAACAGAAAGTTATCCGCAACAAGCAAAAGAAGAAAAAATATTTAGAACGATGGTTACTAAGAAGAGAACATGAAGGGTTCAGTCACAAAATCACCAAAGAAATTTAATCCGAGGATGAAAAGCTATACCGAACAACCTTGAAAATGACCCCAGTCCAGTTTCAAGAAATTTTGGAAAAGGTGCGCCAATTTATCCAAAAAGAATATATTAATTTTAGGAGTTGTATATCTCCAGCGGAACGGCTTCACATTACATTAAGGTATTTGGCTACAGGTATAACACTTTTAAATACACAGAAAGAACCCATTTTTATAACATTAATTTTTATAATAGGTGAGACACAAACTTCATTACAGATTCCATTTAGAATTCAGCAATCGACTATTCCAAGAATTGTAAAAGAAACTATTCCCGTAATATATACTGTATTACAAGGCGAAGTACTAAATTTCCCCCGAAATAAGCAAGATTGGATTAAAATTTCCGAAGAGTTTCGTGAAATGTGGGGTTTTCCTAGTTGAATAGGTGCTATAGATGGTGAAGAACAAAAATTGAAATAACACATAATGATAATATTTAAATATATTATTATAATTTTCAGGCAAACATTGCAAAATACGAACGATGAAGAAATTTCGATCTAATTGCTGGAATTACAAAGAGGCTAACTCATTTGTATTGATGGCAATTGTGGACGCACATTACCGATTTATTTATGCAGATGTTGGAATAAACGGACGTATTGGGGACGCGGGGATTTGGCTGAGATCCGATTTAAAAAGAGATAAAGAGCGAAAAATTGTACCTAAACCATCGTCGTTCCATTTGCCGGGGACTGAAGTAGTCTCTCCATTTGTGTTCGTAACTGATGATGCCTTCCTATTGATGGATTACTTAATGTAGCCGTACTCTAACAAAGACCTTTCTGTAAACCAAATTCGGTTCAATTATATCTTGTCACGAAATCGGCGAGTCGTAGAAAATGCATTTGGCATTTTGGCAAACCGATTCCAGGTATTGTTTGTGCCAATATTTCGAGAGCCAAACGAGGCAATCAAGGTGGCTCTAGCATGTATATGCTTACATAATTATTTAAGAACAAATAATTTAAAAAATAATAATTTGTTTGATTTTATACCACCAAATGAAGTAGCGTCAATAAATTCAAATAATTTTATTTTAACAAATCATGGCGGAGTAGTTGGTGTTCCACTTAAGCAAGCACTTGAAATTAGAAGGTAATTTGAAAATTATTTCGCTAGATATTACTCTGATATAATATTAAATTTGTAATTTTATAATTAAAACACAAATTGTTTTGATTTGTATTTAATTTATTTGAAATAAAAATTTTATTATTCCAAATTAACATTTTTTTTTTCATTACGCTCACATTGAACTTTAGTTAGTTCATACAGCACTAAATTTATTTTATTTTTACCAATATTCCGTAGATCACTATCGAGATTTTCTATGTCCCTCGCAATATAATCAGCGAATGGTTGCTCACTATATTTTAGCTGAACCAATTTCGATTCTAAAATTTTTTTTAATTCCGCCGACGTCTGTAGACTTGACTCCGCTAACAGCTCTTCTTTATATGACGTTCCATCTATCGATTTAGATGCCATCCAAGTCTTCTTGGATGGATGAAGAGGATTTGGTTTTGACAACTTACTTCTAGAGTTACTGCAAGTTGATGTCGGTGTCGAGGTGTAACATCTACTGATGGTAGAGAGCTGGCTTGGGGATGAGCTCTCGTTATTGATGTTACTACTAAATGATCGAATATATTCTGAAGTAGCACTGTCATCCGTATCCAAAAATTCCAGATCTTAAAATCCTTGTGATTGAAAGGGTAGGCATGGGGAAGGTAGCGCGACCGTGGCGGAATAGATAAAATTAAACCATCTCTCGACGTGTGGCGTGTGCCGTATGACGAACGTCAAAATATTCGTCTTTGGTTGACTACAAGGTACCGTGTGACGGTACCTTGCTCATCGCATATGTAAATCAACCTTAAGGGTCATCAAAAAATAAATGTTTTCTACTTGCAGTACTACTTGTGTAGAAATATTCGTGTTTATTAAAAATTTTCAAATATTATAATGAAAGTTCAATTTTTGAGTGTTTTTTCAATTCTATATACTTATAGAACACCTTTAGGGCGAAATCATATATCCTAATTTATTCCAAAAAATATTACTAATTTAAGTTGTAACGTTTTAGAGTTGAAAGTGTTCTTTACTAATCTAAGGTAAGTTGTGTAGGTTCGATAAACACGAGGGCCAGGATTATTTGGTACGCAAATACGGCGTTTTTCTAAAGGGTGATTTTTTTGTGGTTAGGATTTTCATGCATTAGTATTTGACAGATCACGCGGGATTTCAGACAAGGTGTCAAAGAGAAAGATGCTCAGTATGCTTTGACATTTCATAATGAATAGACTTACTAACGAGCAACGCTTGCAAATAATTGAATTATATTACAAAAATCAGTGTTCGGTTCGAAAAGTGTTTCGCGATTTACGTCCGATTTTTGGTCTACATAATCGACCAAGTGAGGAAACAATTAATGCGATTGTGACCAAGTTTCGCACTCAGTTTACTTTATTGGACATTAAACCAACCACACGAATGCGTACAGAAGAGAATATTGCGTCTGTTTCTGAGAGTGTTGCTGAAGACCGTGAAATGTCGATTCGTCGCCGTTCGCAGCAATTGGGTTTGTGTTATTCGACGACATGGAAGATTTTACGCAAAGATCTTGGTGTAAAACCGTATAAAATACAGCTCCTGCAAGAACTGAAGCCGAACGATCTGCCACAACGTCGAATTTTCAGTGAATGGGCCCTAGAAAAGTTGGCAGAAAATCCGCTTTTTTATCGACAAATTTTGTTCAGCGATGAGGCTCATTTCTGGTTGAATGGCTACGTAAATAAGCAAAATTGCCGCATTTGGAGTGAAGAGCAACCAGAAGCCGTTCAAGAACTGCCCATGCATCCCGAAAAATGCACTGTTTGGTGTGGTTTGTACGCTGGTGGAATCATTGGACCGTATTTTTTCAAAGATGCTGTTGGACGCAACGTTACGGTGAATGGCGATCGCTATCGTTCGATGCTAACAAACTTTTTGTTGCCAAAAATGGAAGAACTGAACTTAGTTGACATGTGGTTTCAACAAGATGGCGCTACATGCCACACAGCTCGCGATTCTATGGCCATTTTGAGGGAAAACTTCGGAGAACAATTCATCTCAAGAAATGGCCCGGTAAGTTGGCCACCAAGATCATGCGATTTGACGCCTTTAGACTATTTTTTGTGGGGCTACGTCAAGTCTAAAGTCTACAGAAATAAGCCAGCAACTATTCCAGTTTTGGAAGACAACATTTCCGAAGAAATTCGGGCTATTCCGGCCGAAATGCTCGAAAAAGTTGCCCAAAATTGGACTTTCCGAATGGACCACCTAAGACGCAGCCGCGGTCAACATTTAAATGAAATTATCTTCAAAAAGTAAATGTCATGGACCAATCTAACGTTTCAAATAAAGAACCGATGAGATTTTGCAAATTTTATGCGTTTTGTTTTAAAAAAAAGTTCTCAAGCTCTTAAAAAATCACCCTTTATTAGGTAGATTTGAATGGTAAAAAAAAAATATAAAACGTTGTTAAGCTGTTCCGTCAAACTTTAAAAATATTAACGCTTCTTATAATATTCCATTTCACTCAAAAATTCTGAAGTATATCGCTATTAATCTTTATTTTATATTTTTATTTTATTTCATCTGCGTTTCAAGTAATTAGCGTTACCAAGCGATAGTCATAAGGGCCTTTGAACATAATAAAAGCAAAAAATATAGTCTTTCTCATGCTTTTATATTAAAATTCAAGAATTCACCTTACACAGTATATGTAATTTTCATTGTGCTCGTTCTCTCCAAATAAATAACAGAAACTAAATAAATTTATATTAAAAATATTTTTTAATGTTATTATTTAAAACAGAACAAACAAATTTATATATTTTGGTTTAGTTGTTAATTTTCTACATGGAACCCGTACCATCAGCAGTAGTGTGTGTACTCATAATACAAAAATAGTAGGGTAGCATTTTCAGATTGCATAGCAACGAAAATATTTTTGTTTTGATTACTCGTAGCTATATATGTATATTACTACGGATGCTGTGGAGAATCCTTACAAATAGTATATACGAGTATAAATAAATGACCTTTTGATTGTTCTCATATTATACACGTGCATGGTGAAGAACAATAGTAATATTATTATAATTGATAACGATATACGACGGTATATATGAGTAAGTACACTCATGAATAATTACTATAATTATCTGTTTTTTTTTTTGTAAATTGTGGAATTTATGATTTTATATTTCATTTATTGTGTAAAATTAAATTATTCAACTTATTTTTATTAATGATATTAACAGAATATAATTTTAATTAATTATTAATTAATATTGAAAATCGAATCCATTTTTTTATTTTTGGTGATGGTTGTTGTAATATTTCTGGATTATTTATTATTTTTAATTTTTGTGTTTTTTAGCATTATGACCACAAAATTCATATTATACGAATTAATTATTGATTAATTTTCATTATATGCATATTATATCATTATGTACATAATATTTATGTATTATTTTTGTCTATGTAATCAATTAATTATTGTTATTGAATTTTCATTTATTTTTTCGCATAATATTTATAGGAGAGAATATTTTATAAAAATATATATACATAATAAATTATTGAGCTTTTCAACAACTTTAGTTGAAAATTTTAATGAAAAAAGTCCGTTTTTATGGCGCACTTGATGATAACTTTTAAGCATGATGGTACGGTGCTCTATATCTGGAAACCATAATACATAATCAAATATTAATTATTATTAGCATATATTATTTGGAATATAATATCAGAAAAAAAACTGAAAAGTGAATGGTATATTATTTTTCAGCAATATCGGGTTATATAATATGCGGTTTTCTCGGTTAGAGCGTGTTTATGGATGTAATCCAAACCTTTTGGGAACGACAATAATATTGCAGATTGATAATTCAATTAATTTTGAAATATACGAAAATTCATTGTAATTAAAATCGTGATCAAAGTACAAAGCATACTATCTAAATATAGATTATAATGGTCGTCAAGCAACCATTGCTTCGATTAATTTAAGAAAGTTAAGAAATGGTAAAATGGAAGGACAAAAGAACATCCACTTCAGTTACGTTTCATGGTAGACAAATTTTATATTTATTAAGAATATACATCATAGATTAGTTTATTTAACCTTAAAACCGTTTTTGGGGTATAGTGTTCCCCAAGTCATTTTTTGATAGATAATAAAGTTTTCCTCTTAACACACCGATAGCCTTTCTTGGTATTATTTGTTGGTTTATTACATTACTTTTCATAAACAAACCCAAGACAAATTTTGCAGTATAACAAGTTTTCAAGAGAAAAATAAAGATACTGATGTCGATTATACAACACGCCGTCATTCGATGTTCGCATATTAAGCAAAACAAATGACGGTAATGCGGTGTGAAAAATGGCTATTATTGAATTCGTGGATGGCAAATTCGCAACCAATTTCATTCGAATTCATGGAACAGTATGGAGAATGGTGGTGTGTTTCGTTTCTAATATGAAGGGTTCTAGTAAAATGTAAGCAATGTTATATATAATACAAATAAAAAAACACGTTTTTTTTATTTAAGTTAAATATTAAATTGACATAACGTCAGCTCAGTATTAATATGTTCCATACGCCATTTTTGGTATTTTGTCTTGAGAATGCAGAATATGGTAATCGCATGCGCTCTTTCAGAATTTATTATCAGATTTTGTATAATCGTAACCGTTACGAGATATTTGGTGTTTAGTTTGTTCCATATCCAGATTTTTGGCGTATGGAACAAAAATCTAATATATTTTAATAATATTTTTTGTTACATTTAGTTTGGTTCAAAACCATAATCAATATATCCCTGGAACAATTATGTATTTTTAACTTTTATCAAATCTAGATTATTCCACTGCATTACTGAATGATTTTCAATAGCATATAGCGTATGGATATAGAACAAAAAAGCAAAAACTATTTGAAGATTGAATTGTTCCATATCCATACACAGAAAAAAATAACTTTTATTAAATTGATAAATTTCAATGTATCAACCCTTGATAAATTGTTTTAATGGATTTTATAAAATATATAACGATTTTTTAAATAATTTCCAAAGAAATCGTTTAACATAAATTTTAATTAATTGTTTTATAAATTGGTTATCATTTGAAAACTTAGCTTTTCAAATATAAAATTCTACACAGATTGTATCAAAAGTATAAATTGGTTACAGAAAGTTTACAACGAAGTTGTCTTTTTTATCCCTAATTTATAAATTTTTTAAATTTGTTATAATTATGTATATCCTTTAAACAAAATTAATCAAAATTTTCAAAATTTTTAATGTTTTGTTGGTTTTTACTCATTATGTTTTTTGAATTTTGATTCTAGATTTTTTGGAGTTCATACTTAAGTTACACTCTTAAAATTATAGGTTCAATTTGTGTGTACCACCAGCCAAAATTGATGATTTGAAGAAAATATTTTAGTGTTTATATGGCAGAGGTGGTCCATTAAATTCGTCCAATTTCATTACCCATTTATTTATTTGTAAAATATTATTTTGGGGTACTTTGTTTTTAGTTAAATAAACTATTCATAATGTTCAAAAAACAAAATATTAATTGAAAAATCGTCTTTGGAAATACTATTTATGTAAAGTGATATAAAGTGTCTGCTAATTATTCCGTTTCTATTTTGTTGTACAATGTTTTTTACAATTGAAGGCCCATTTGTGTATTTGAACAATAAAGCAACTATTAAGATAGCACATTTTTGATTCAGTAATATTTTTTGAGTCGTTATGATCTTACGATTACCTTTTGAATTTTGGGGCGAGATCATAAAACCCAGTCGGAAATTGTAAGCCATAGCTATATACCAAATTAAAAATTCCCAATGAAGGGTAACATTGCCCAAAATATTTTATATGTAATTGCAAATAAATGAAGGTTTAGGCTCATGGTATACTGATCGGATCGTATGAACTATAAGATTAAACCATCATCATTAAGTTCAAATAATTTAATTTTATATTATAGCAACGGCTACCTAACAAAAATAAACTATATCATCGATTTTATTATTTTTAATTGTAAAAATAACTACAAACATTGAATGACCTCCAATATCTTTGTTATCTAGACTTTATAGGCATATGGGCAACACACTATTTTCTCAGTGTATATATAAATACTACATATATACCATAATTTTATTTATAACTAACAAAAAAACTAGAACAAAAACATTTTTCCTTAAAAATGTTCATCCTCCCATCATATGCGGTCTTCTAATACGTATGTCGAATTCTTTTCAAACATAATTTTGATAACTAGAACTATATTTGCTAGAACTAAACACTATTTTAAGGTTTACAATTGTTTCATTTTATGGTTGAAATATTTGTAAATGCCGACGGCAAAAACGGATAGAATAATTATGGGTAGGTATATAACATAAAACTAAAAAATTGTTAATATGTACTCATCTGTGGCAATTCCGAAAAACCAATTATCTTAGGGAGTTAGTTAAGTGGTTTTTCTTAATTGCCACAGTATGTTTACTAATAAAATATTACGTACCTTTCTGTAGTTATTATGAAATAATTATTACGTCTAAATATCTGTATATCTCTTTACCCATAAAAAAAACAAAATGCAAGCATCATGAAAAAAACAAAATGCAATTACAAACTGGTTATTTAAATACACATTTGTGTATCGTGGATTTAAATTGAAGCAAATAAAAAAAAATTCTGCCTGGAAAAAGGATATAATAAAGAAATTCAGCTCACAAATTATTGTTAATGATATCATAGCTACGATTCTCGATTTACAATTTTCAAAAATATTCGTGGTTTATCTAAATAGATTATGTTCTTTAAATTAGAAATTAAAATTAAATCTCGATTTTATTTCACGTGTTATTTTATGATTTCCGCTAATTTGAAAACGATATGTTAAATATTTCTGTTCATATCAGAAATGTATAGTTGATGGGTTTGGGTGTGGTGATGTGGATCTCGACATTGTAAATATTAAAAAGACTACACTCAAAGCAATAGTGTTTATTTGAATCAGCTGATACCTATGACCTAAATTTAGATATCCCTTTTCCTGCTCACGATCACAGTTATGTGCGTAAAATTTGTGTACGAAAGAGAATCATGAAAAAAAACATTACAAACTATGGTTATTTACATGCATATTTGTGTGTGGTAGTATTATATTGCAGAAAAAAAAAATCTTTGTCTCGCAGGAAAAGGAATATTATGAAATAAATAGAGCAATGACCTATATATACCTTTGCTGCACGATAACACAATTGTGTGGGTACGGCAAAAGTACCTTGTCAAAAATTTATTTTTCTATGTTTTTTGAACCAACTTACACATTTGTACATTCCTTTCAAACTTATTTTCGTCCGAAAAAAAAACACTAACTATACACACAATTGTGTTGGTTGTACTTCAAATCAAGCTAAATTTTTTATCAAAAACGCCATTTAATACTATGGTTTTTTAATAGAATTATACTCTTAGAACCGGTCTTAGAGTTTTTCCCATATAACATTTGCTATTTCATTTGAGGCGTGTTAGTGCAGGATGGTTATCTAAAAAGGCATATGGCTTACTCATATTTCAAAATGAAAAACCCCAAATCAGATGTTTATTTTTGTGCGCAGTGACGACCTATCGTGACGACTTAATTTTATGCTTTTAAAATTATTAATTAAAACTCATCAAAATAATAAAAACGTTATAAAACATTTAGTGGTTTGTGTAGTAGTGCGTGGTAGTGTATCATTTGATAAAAAAAAATTACAAACTTTTAATTGAAATGAAGTGTATTGTTAAAAATTGTGAAAATACGCCTAAAAAATTTCAAAATGGCGTATCTTACCTTCAGTAAGTTTACTTAGTGTTTATATAAAATAAAATGTAAATTATGTTAAGAAGAAAGTGATTTGTAGTAAATTTATCCGTAATTTAAGTTATAAATCAGAGAAAATTAAGTAAACAATTTTGATTGCCGGAGTGGGGTTTCTCATTTTTTGTTTGTGTTTGTAAACAGATGTTATATTACCATGTCGCATTTTTCTTATTACTACGTACATATTCTACGTGCTTTTCTTTTCATAATTACTTTTTATTTTGGAATATTTTACAATATTTTACCGAAAATAAAACCAATTAATGTGTACTATATTGCAATAAAAATAATTGTGAATTTGTGTTGTTTTTAATTTCGATCGAACAAATTCTAATTACGACTCGTTGATTTATATGCTTTCTCTTTTACCCTCTGAATTTGACTCACTTGACAGCTGTTTTCATGTATTCTGTATAATTTATTATAATTCTATGGGTTTCTTACTCACACATTTGTGTGGTTTGGACTTAAATTGAGCCATTTTTTTGGCTGATAAAGAGATTTACGGAAAATCTGAAATCGTTGAATAAAAATAAGTAAGAATATATTAATCGTTATATTTTACCTACCTGATAATAGTTAATGAAATTAAAATGTTATGATGTTACGTGACGATTCAACCTGTTTCCAACTTTCATAAGTGTCAATCCGATCTGAGTTATGTGAGCCGTTTATTTTGAAAGTGGCATAATTGACTTTTTCACAATTTATTTTTAAAAAAAATCACTATTCAATATGACAGTCATATTGATTGGAAATTATTTTAAAATGAAGAGATACAGCTAAATTTTAACTAATTTTACCATTAACTTGATTTTTGGAAAAAGTCAGTTATGCCACTTTCAAAATAAACGGCTCATGTCACTGTTTCTATTACGAGTCAATTTTGCCTTTATTCCTATAGAGTATTCTTATTAATGAAAATCACCAGAAATCATCTTAACTTCTGTTCTAAATGCAATTAAGACATTTCTGTAAAAAAAATTCTATGGAAGACATTTAAGCGTACCATGCTTGGGTATACCAAAGAAAACATGCCCTTGCGCTGGGTGTTTCAGCAGGACAATGATCCGAAGCACACGGCGAAGGTGGTAAAAGACTGGTTTGCAGCAAATACAATTAATGTAATGGAATGACCAGGTCAATTTCCCGATTTAAACCCATTAGAAAACGTGGAAGGTGAGTTTAAACGTGGTTTAAGTAAATTGCCGGAATAAAAAAAAACAGAAATGATCTTTTGGAAAACTTTAAAAAGCCATGAAGCAGCTTCCCTGTTGAAAGGTGTTAATCACTGGTAAATTCTATGGGCGGCGATGTAATGAGGTACACCACCAAATATTAAATCATAATGTAAAAATTAATTATTCCCGACGAATAATTATTTTTAAACAAGATTGATTAAGTGTCCCTATTTATTTGCACAGATGGAGTAAATGAATTAAAATTGAATTATTGTAAGACGATCTGTGATCACAATGGAGTGATATTGCAATAAATGTTTTGTTTTAGAAGCGACTGACAACTAAAAAAAACCATGTTCCCATTTTTAATATAGACGATTTTGTTAAAATATTGAACATTTCATACAATTACTGTTATATCGCACACAACTGTATGTATTCTTTCATTCTATAGAAAATTCTAAAACAATACAACTACAACGCATGATATAAAAATGTCGTTTACTAGATAGGCTTAACAGCTATCATTCGAATGAAAGAAGTAAATCGGTGACCGAATATTATAATTTTCTAACATACACCGCATACCCAATGCAAAAAACTTTTCCTTATGACTTTTTCCTTTTACTTTTTCCTTATGAAGAGCATACCCAATAAAAACTTAAGGAAAGCATAAAATACGAACTGAACTGATACTATTTGTTTATAAAATTTTGACTTATTAATTTTTAACCTCCAAATTTTTCCAAGAATTAATTATTAAAACACCAAATACATTAAAACTCAAATACATTATATTTGAATGTATATTTTGTTTTACAAAATTATATTACACCGCAAAAATGTGTTGTTAGTCAGAATTTTATATTTTATGTATCAAAAGGTTATTGATTTTGATATCGTTTTGTTTGCATCATAAAGATGCATCCTTAAACACAGTAATTATATAATGCTTCCGTGACGAAAATGCCGACGGTATCACTATTTGAGTGGTATTCAATCTCCCAAGTAATGTTTCACCAAATTGAAGATTATAAATCTCCTGATTTTTACAACGCTCAAGAAACCAAGTTCTGAGCTCTATTTTATTTGTACTATGTTTATCTGTATTATTGAATCGAAATACACACATGAAGTTACTCTCTTTAAACTTCAAAATATTTAACCTACATATTTATAGATATTGTAAAAATATTCGCGGTTTTCTTAAATTTGCAATTTTAAATTTTATTAAAATCGTATTTTTTCTGTATTATATATACACCAACAATTGACCTTAAATTCAAAACGAGGTTAACTTCGTTGTATTTCTCATAAGGAAAAAGTTAAAATTTTGATAACATTTTTCATAAGGAAATCACCAACCTAACAAAAAAAAAAAAAAAAATTCTCAAAATTTTTTTCATACTTTTCTGTAAGGAAAAAGTTAAAGGAATTCTATTGGGTATGCGCTGATACTCAGACTAAATAAAATAAATATTAAAAAATGTAGCTGAATATCCCTTTTTCTAGCAGAGAAATTTTTTTTCCTTTAATTTAAGCTCAACCCATAAAAATGTGTGAGTAAAAAATGACTGGTTGTAAGGTCTTCTGGATTTTAAAGAATCTTATTTAAATCGAAATTAGTTTTGAAAAAAAAACATTATAATTTGATAACATATAAATTATATAACAGATTATTTATTTATTCTTGATAACATATTAATAATTTTACTACTACATATTATGATATAGTGTTATTTTTCGGACGAATTAAGTGAAATGCACAAATGTGTATGTTGGTTCAAAATTCATACAAAAATAAATTTTTGACATGATTCTTTTGTATTACATCACAATTGTTTGGGCAGGCAGGAAAAGGGATATAAATGTAGAAAACTAGGCATTTATATAATTTTTTGTTTTTTTCTACTAACAGAAAAAACTTGATCATCAACATTTGTGTTTAGTAGCGACATTTTTCTTCTAACCATTTCGAATTAAAAAAAAATTGTTTTTTTACTACAATTGAAGTCCAACATACACAAATGTGCATGTACATGATGACAGTTTGTAATGTCTGCCGGATTTTAATGGATTTAGTTAAATGGGAATTCTTTTTGGAGAAAGCATTGTAATTTGGTAACATATATATTATATAACATATGAATATTTATAACATATTAATTATTTTATTATTATTATACTTATAGTGTTATTTTTCAGACGAAAACAAAATTACGTCTATCCACAAATGTGTTTGCTGTTCTTCAATTTACACATAAATCTATGTTTGACATATTCGTTTATCGTAATCGGAATTTACATACACAATTGTGTTTGCAGGTCAGAAAAGAGATAAAGCATTTCTGCATATAGAAACTCGTTGTATCTTGCTACATCGTACGTTTTGTTGTTATTTACATGAGAATGAAAGAATAAGCATTTTGCGCTAGATAATTTAGTATGTTGTCCCTCTTTTTTTCTGTTCGTTTTCAATTTTTAATATTACGCTGACTGCGTAGCGTCTCACAGTCAGTCTTCTTTAAGCCGGTGAATGTGACAGTGGTTCATGCGTAAATAGTGTTATAGTTTAATGGCGTAGCGGAGTGGAGTGCATTTTTTATATTTAAGGTAAGTAAAGTTTTTCTTGAAAATATTAATATTTAATATTTTCAAAAGAAAAATGTGTAAGTGATGTAAAATGTTATAAAAATTTTGTTTGCGCTTTTCATGGTTCATGTTGGAACACGTTTTGCAAACAAAATTTTCACAAACGCAATTTTAATGGAATAACACGTGCTTCGATTATAGCTATTTAAGTAAAAAAAATTGTTTGTGCAAATTGGTCCCGAGAAATAACAGTGAAAAATAAAAGTGTATGTATATATACATAAAATTGCTTTGTGAAAATTTTGTTTGCAAAACGTGTTCCGTGTTTCGATTATATTTAAGTGAAAAACTAGTTGCTTCTGAAAATTGCTCCCGAGAAAGAATAGTGAAAATTAAACGTGTTTCAACACGTATATATATATATATATATATATATATATATATATATATATATATATATATATATATATATATATATATATATATATATATATATAACCAAGAAAACCATACATAACCAAGAAAAGTGCAAACGAAATTTACGTATTTAGTAAAACGCAATTTTACATGGAATAACATACGTGTTTATATTTAAAAGAAAAATTGGTTATATTTGTGAAAATTAGTGTCGAAGTTTCTTGAAGAAGAATGAAAATTAAACGTATTCCATCAAGTTTAGTTTTAAATTTTTTTTATTCACAATTAAAAACTCGACGCTTCGTACAGTTTTCCTTACATCATCAGGACTAAACACTAAAAAAGTTTACAACAAATATGAAGAAAAATTAAAATTACATTTTGTTGTGAAAATTTTTATTTTGTACAAATTTGTTGTGTTTTCAATTTAAAAAAAAATCGATATTTTTTAAATAGTTTTATTGATTTACATAATTTTAAGTTTTTTTATTTTAAAATTTAATTTGTTCATGAAATTTAAATTTTTCTTCATATGTGTTGTACACTTTTTTAGTGTTTAGTCCTAATGATGTTTTTAATTGTTAATAAAAATAGGCTTAACCAAGACAACCACCGCATTTTAATATTTAAAGCCTTTATAATATAAAATATATATATGGAACCCCTTGGATTGATTATGTATACATGTAGTATGTGAATGTAAATATTGGAAATGTTTAAAGCTTATTTAAATAATAATAAATTTTAACCTTACTAATATTCTCTGTATCATTGTAATTATAGTTTAAGGTGCCGGTATATTTGGTGGTAACAATAAGGAATACTGCACGACCATGCTAACAGTTTAAGTTATTATTAATTTAAAATATTAAATCAAAATATTTTTATATTTTTTAATGGATTGCATAGTCGTGAAGCTCTTCAAACATTTTTGGTTTCTCATTAAGGATAATATTATTTTGTTCTATTTATTATGTTTTTAGAAAAAAGTCTTTGACCTTAATCTTAAAATTATTTTAAATAAAATGGAATGCTATATTTGCACTAGTAGTAATTTTTACGAAAATCTGGAAGATCTAATATTACATTATAAAACAATTCATAAATTGGACAGTTTTAGCACATATAAATGCACAATTAGAGATTGTGGATCACTCTTTTCCAGACTAACAAATTTCAAACGCCATGCAAAAAAACATTTACAACATTTAAGAACAAATTTCCAATCCAACAATAATGAACCTCTAGATAGTAAAAAATCAGAGACCGGTGATCTTAGTAATGCTCCACATTCCATACTAAACGACAATAGTAAAGAAGAGTCTGATAGATTTTTAGAAATATTGACTGAATTTAATAATAATGTTTTCAAGTCAATGATCAAATTATACGCCAGTAATAATTTTGCCCGATCAGATGTAATTTTTATTCAAGAAATAGTAAAAAGCTCAATATTAAAGCCACTAGCCAGTTTGATTAAGTATGCTATAAACTCAACATCCATAAGCCGAAATAGACTAGAAATGATTGCAGACAGATGTCTACACGTTTTTGACAATATTGGTTCCGAATTTAAAATGGTCAAATGGCTTAAAAAAAATACATTAATGGATAATCTTGATGAGTTTATTATAAATCGAGAAGTTGGCGCACATTACAAGAAGGGTGAAGTAATTTATCAAGAAAAAGATTTGAAAGGTGTTTTATTACCTTTGAAATTTCAGTTTCAAAAGTATTTCGAGAAGAAAGAAAATCTTTCGTTTACTTTAAACAAACTGGAAGAATTACGAGAAGAAAAGGATACGTTATCCCATTTTGTTCAAGGGAATTTATGGAAATCGAAAATATTAGGAATGGAAGAAAAAATCGTTATTCCGTACTTTCTTTATATGGATGACCTAGAAATAAACAATCCACTAGGGTCAAATGCTGGGCGGCAATCTGTATGTGGTATATACTACAGCTTTTCACTGGATTTAAACTCATCCAAATTACAAAACATATTCATTGCTGGATTCATCAAAAGCAGTGATTTTAAAGAATATGGAAATGAGAAATGCCTGAAAACTTTAATTAAGGAAATGAACGATCTGGCAGACACTGGAATTACTGTAAGGACTGATAAAGGGCCAGTTAAACTTTATTTTATGTTAGGATTGATACTAGGAGATAATTTATCTTTAAACAGCGTTTGTGATTTTAGTAAATCGTTCTCCGCGAACTATTTCTGCCGTTTTTGTAAATGCTCTAAGACAGTAACGCACAATCAATGTGAAGAGGATGTAGAGCAACTGCGCAATAAAGATAATTACTTAGACGATGTACAATCAAATAATTATAGTGAGACTGGCATATTTCGAGAATCCATTCTCAATTCTTTGCGAAATTTTCATGTTGTACAAAATTTCTCTGTGGACATTATGCATGATATATTCGAAGGGATCTGCCATTACGATGTTTGCCATATTCTTCTGTTTTTTATTGAAAAGAGAAAGTATTTTACGCTTGACATGCTTAATTGCCGGAAGAATAGTTTCAACTATGGAGCTATTGAAATTGCGAATATATCGCCAACAATACAAATTAACCATTTAAAAAAGTTTCATCTTAAAACATCGGCACGTCAAATGATGAGTTTAATGTACAGTTTGCCATTAATTATAGGAGACTTAGTTCCAGAGGGAGATGATGTATGGAAATTTTTATTAACATTGTTAAAATTAATTGACGCAGTTCTATCCCCTCGATTTGACAATGCCAATATTAAATACTTATCATATTTAATAAAACAACACAATGCTGAATATATAAAACTCTTCAACGATAATTTAAAGCCTAAACACCATCTTTTGGTTCATTATCCAAAAATTATTAAGGAATCGGGGCCCTTACGACATATCTGGTGCATGCGTATGGAAGCAAAGCATAAAGAAGTAAAAACATATGCTAGAGTGATAACGTCACGAAAAAATATAATTTTATCGTTAGCTAGAAAGTACCAATTCAAATTCGTTGATTTTACATTAGAAGCAATTGGAGAGATTTTACATTGTAAAATTATTCATAAACAAGAGAGCCTTTATAATAGTAATTTGGAATCAAAGTATGATTTAAGAACATCTCATGTGCAGTGCTATTCGGAAATTCAATTTAAAGGAAAAACGTATAAAAAAGGCTTTTATTTAACAAGTTTCCAAAACATCCTTTGTCTCCATAAAATTTTAGAAATTATTATTATTAATGTTAACGAACTTGTAATTATTATTTCAGAGAAAAGAATTATTAATTCTTATTTGGAGCATTACGACGCTTTTGGCATCAACAATAATGATCCAATTGAAATTGATATTGAAAACATCGAACGTTTTACTGGCCCTCCAATTAATTTATGGAAAAATGCGAAAAACGAATTGATGTTTCGAATGAAAGATTATTTTTAGATATTTCTATAAATTTGATATAAACAAATATTCTTTTATTTTTTCAAAATTATAATTTGTCTCTTGAAATTATTTTATTTATTTTATTAATATTAACAAGTTAAATAAAACACATGCCATCACGCATAATTATACTTCCAGATTTATCAACAATTTATTCTTTAATTTAATGCTTTTAAGTAGCAAGTTAATTAATTTTATACATACATAATATAAATATTAGCATAATAATAATAAATATGGACGAGACGAATAATACTTTTCTTGGTGATCAGTTTGTCAACAATGGAGCACAGTATGAAACACAAAGTACATTTTTCCAAGGAATTACATTGGAGCAAGGCATATTATATTTAAATAGAGTAACAATGCCACCAACAATAAATTATCCAGATCTCTCAGAAGACCAAAAAGATGCAATTAGAGATTTAATGGGCGAGTGGAATATGGAATTTCTAACACCAATTTTATTAAGTATACATTTTATATTCATTTTAAAACAAATATTTAATAAAAATTATATACTGTTAAAATTTCATTAAAGTCGCGTACATGACATCGAAAATAGATGGTTCCATACTCGCTTCCGAACTCAAAATCAATCAAATTATTTGTAATGCTTTAAATTACGTCTACTAGTTTCGAACTCGAGTTGAAATTATTTTAAATTTTTAACACATTTTGTTTGATACCATGGTATTTTTCCTATCTAACTTCCGATGTCATGAATGCACTATAAAATACTTTAGTAGACGTGTTAATAAATAACAATATTTTTATTAACAAAAATTGTATTTTGCCTATTGTTTTACAAAATCAAAATATGATTAAATCGATGAAAATCGCTATAAAAAATTTCATTTCTCTCATGAATATAATTTCAAATAATAAACCCACGAGCCCGATCCTTCCTCAAATGCTATTTAACAGGGTAGATACTCGATCGGCTAGCAAACCATCAATTGGAAAGCCAAATTCTGGTTACTCAATCACCATAGGAAATTTGGATTCCAAATTATATTTTTCATAATTGTTTTGTTTATATTTGCTATTGCACAGTAAAATAAGAGAAATATTTGCTTTTAATATTTTGAAGCGGCAAATTATACTTTGCAATCACAAAAATAAAAGACAATTTCATAAATAATTTGAAATTCAGTTTCCTTGGTAGAATTGATTGAGTAGCCACTTAGCCAGGAGTATTTCGGCTTGTGCATTGCTTGTTTGCTAGGCGATCGAGTATTTACCCCAATATAAGAAGAACGAAATAAAGTTTAGTTATCGGTTTTATCAATTTCCAATATAGAATGTGTAAAACATTCATGGAAATAAAATCATTGTTTTATTGCAAAAATAAAATCGAATTTGCATTGTTATACTCGCAGCATTTTTTTTTCGTAATCTAAAAAGGGTGCATTAGGTTATCATTTTATTTTGACCATGAAGTAAAAATCTATTTTAGGCCTTAATTGTTAAATTATTGTCGTCTTAATTATACATCTTATTATTAACATTATTTGTTTATTGTTCTTTAATTGAAATAAAAAATATCAATTTTTTCTTTGTTAGATTTTTGTGACGTGAAAATTTATAAAAATTTTTAGAGTTTTTTTGTTATTTTAAAAATAAAGTCCTTATGACGGTGTGGCATACAATTAAAAATTACAATAATATAATTTTAATAAGTAAGATATTTAATTAGGCCTACCATAATTTAATAAATATAAACACAGTTTTGATGGGCATCGGATTTTAAAACATCTTAGTTTTTTAACGTATTTCGTAATAATTTTAAAAAATATGTTTGGTCTTTGTATTATTTTGAAGACGATAATGTATTCCATTGAAATCAATTTTTATTACAATTTTAGACGGTAACTTGATTTTGATGATAATTTTTGAACTATACAATTATAATTTGTTATAATATAAAATTTATTATGGCCAAACATTTGTAAAGAAAACAATTTTTACTGGTTTCTAACACAAGCTTATTACATTAGAAAAATTTAGAAAAATATTAAATATTAATAAATAATTTTAATATTTTTAGAACAACACTGTGTTGATGTTGATATTCTAAAAATACTCACATCAACAGATGTATCGGAAATGTTAAAACATGTGCCCTTAGGATACAGAGTGAAATTTAACAACCTCCTAACATCGTATAAAGAAAGGGCAAAGGGACATTCTGCGGAAGCAGTTGAAAACTGCGTTATTCTCTCTACGGAAACAGCTGTGTCATCGAATTTCATCGATATAATCAATATTTTGCAAATGACGTTTATGGGCAGAAATTTACTAAATTACTACAAACAACATAGCTTTCTCACGGAAACTCATCGAAAAGATCTAAGAGAAGGCATATATGGTTATATTCTAGAAAAAAATATAAAATGGACACTTTCTTTAGTGGAAACCATCGCGGAGCAAGTTGTATCACTATTTCCAACTGAAATTAAGGTACTTAAACTATTTTTAGTTGATTTTCCAAAATTGAATTTTTCTTTGATTTTTCTTTACAGGAGGTTTATTTCAATAAAATCAACAATAAAGTAGGTGGGGTATTGTTCCATAACTTTTATAACTATAAAAGAAACGTAATACTACCTAACTGCAAAAATAATGAAAAAAGTGATAATTCAAGCCGCAGCGCAGGTCTACAAGATTTGGGTAAATATCTACTTATTTACGTAGTTTATATTTTGATAACATTAACTATAGATATATGTGAAACTTTTATAGTTGAAGAGGTAATCGCAGATGATGTGGAGGAGCATATCAACGCACTGAACGCAGTCACCGAGTGTACATGGGCGGACAAAGAAATTCATTGGAAAGCCACTTGTGGCATGCGAGTGAAACAGTTTAAAGAGAACTCCACCGACACCGCATACATTAAATGGCCTCACTATAAGGAGCACCTTGTATTTAAATTGGTATTACTCATTTAGTTTTTTATCTCAAATAAAGGTTAACAAACGTTTTAATTTCTAGGTTGCCATAGATTATTCATACTTATACCCAAGTTCTACAGTACTAACGGAGGTATTCTACGGTATCGAGGAGAAGCTATTGGAGATTTTCGATTCAAAAATTAAGGACGTGGCGAGCAAGAAACTTTTAAAAAAGTTAAAGGAAAATTGGGACCGAACAAATAAGAGTGAGTACTATACTAACTAACTACTACTATACTATAAGTTTATGCTTAAGGCTGTATGATACCCAGAAAACAAATTTATATCTGTTGTCGACATTTAATAATATGTCCAAACTGGTTTAAATCTTTAAACAATAGTCATTCAACTAAATTTTGATTAAATAATTTAATTTACTTTAATTAAATTGATCTAAATTTATAATATGTATAATTAATCAACTAATTTCTACATTTTCGTTACTTTGATTTTAAACATTGCATATTATAATAAATTAATAACTAATTATCTTGAACACATTCCTTATTTAATAAATAACTATCTAAGAACAATAAGAAATATTCAAATTTAATCACCGCTGCGGCGCGGCGTAAAACAAAAAACTTTGTTTGACATAGTTTTTCGATCTATCAGACTTGAAATTATTAATATTTTTGAAATAAATTGTTCAATTTCTACTTCTTTTCAAGATCAATCGTGATAATCATGTATTGACAGTTAGATTTTATGTTACTTAGATTTTATACCCTGATGCAAAATTTTTTTGCGGTTTAGATGAAAAATATTAAGAAAATTTATGTTTATGTTTCTGCAAAACGATCAATTTTGAAACCTAACCATAGATAAACTATTTCGCTCACGCTAATTAACCTAATTTCTAGTCACATCGTTTTTGACAAGTTGAGTATCATACACCCTTAAAAGCAATTAAAGTATGATTAATTTCAATTGTATTTACATGTAAATTTTGTAATGTACTGTTAAAATTTTACATTTATATTAATGATCGTCTGTTCGTGTTTTACATACTTTGATGATTAATAGTTTAAGTATAAACAAGAGAATCATCATATAATCTCAAAATTTTAATATTTTCATTTTAACCCATTGACATATTTTAATTTCAGATAGCCGAGCATGTATTATGTTCTATCTTTTGCCATCAATCGTAATTCCGACTACGAGAAAAGTATCCAAAGAACCATCTGGTGAAAATGCTGTAAGACGATTTTCTATTAAAGATTCACAAGAATCATTTATAACCGTATCACAAAGCATCGCCGGTATTGAATCGTATATACAATTGAAAAACAATTAAAAAAACCGATTCAACCCCTAATGTTAATTGAGGATGATCCTTTTAATATTGAAAATATAATTATATATACAGATAACGTAAAATATAAATTTGAAAATTTTTTGGACGCCCTGGATTCTACGTTTAAAATTTACCAAGTTTTCAATATTAAATATCCCGATGAAACAGAAGTCCTTTGGAATTTTATTCAAAAATTTTTTTACAATGTTAAAACAAAATACGATTTGAAGCTGCCAGCATCTGTTGTACAACTTATCGCTGACCTAAATAATTAGAGACCCAAATGATTTATTTTGGCATTTTTATTAAAATTACAATATTTATATAAATAAGATCAAAATTCGAAATAAATTGTAATTTAATTAATTCGTTTTAATCACAATTATCGGTTCACAATTAATAATTAAAACTATAATGAAAAATTTATTAAATAAAAATGAAAAGATAAATTAAGGCGAGAAATTCGGGTTATGTTTATTAATAAAACTAATGTTTTCATAATTTCTTATAAATAATTAAGATTCCGATAAGAAAATATCGTGTACTTTTATTAAAATAATAATTTTGGATAAATATATAAATAATATTAAGATTAAAGGAAGATGAAATTATAATTTAACTATTTTGTAAGATGGCAAATAAGTTTGTAACTATTGCGATTAACAATAAAATTTCAGATAAAGCTATGAAAATTGTTGTTTTATTCTAGGCAAAATAACCCTTTATATGATATATATATATATATATATATATATATATATATATATATATATATATATATATATATATATATATATATATATATATATATATATATATATATATATATATATATATATATATATATATATATATATATATATATATATATATATATATATATATATATATATATATATATATATATATATATATATATATATATATATATATATATATATATATATATATATATATATATATATATATATATGTCTATTCAGCTTTCAGTTTTAAAATATATTTTTCGTTGTTTTACAATATTGATAACTCAATTATAATTATTCTATAAAGGTTAGTATGTTTATGATATGTTTTGTATATTATCAATAATATTTTATTAAGCAAAATATACAAAATTTCTTCAATCTGAAAATTATGGTCAATAACTTGTTAATTTTGATTAATAATTTGTTACAAAATTAGTTTTAAGTTGATAATTTTTTGTTTCAAATACACAATCCAATAATATTTTTTTTCAAATCTATAACTATGTTATCTATATTTTAATTGTTCTAATAAAATCGATAAGTTTCGTGTTTCGATTTAAACTTATTTTTCACTATTTGTTATCAAGTTCATAATTTTCGTAAAGAAAATAATATTTTTTTTTTTTATTGTTATCAATTTGATAATTTTTGTATTAGAAATATAAATAGATTTTATTTTGGTTTATCTATCATTTTCCCCTCCAATTGATAAAAACATTTATGAATATCGTCAATTTAATTTATGGGATGCGTTTTTATCAATATTACTAATATTTTATCAATTTTATTAAGTTATTTTTTTCTGTGTAGCTCGATATAAGGGACCTGGTACATTGTTCCTCTTCAGTCATGCTGAAGAAGTCCAAGTGGTAAGACCTATGCATTTTATTTGTATTTGTTTAAATTTGTATTTTTTCAATAATTGTTCCATATCCATAGCTGTAGATAGTAAAAGTTCGCAAAAGCATACAAGATACTTAGATTTCATTTCTTCAGTTGTATTAAGGTGATAAAAGGTTTGCGAGATGGATTCTCTGTATCATCCTTTGACTCCACAATCAGTAAGGTAAGTGAATGTTATTACTTTGTTTGTTGCATTTAATTTTTTGAAACAGGAATGTGAATTCAAAAATAGAAGAACCAAACATAGAGAAACTACTAAATGATGCTGATTCATTGAGCGCGCCTTCCTCGAAATGAGATTTTTGAGGTATGTATACGTAACTGTCTTTATGTATAAACTTTTCAGTAAATAAAATAAATTTCGAATAGGTGATGATAACGATGAGGACGTAACTATCTGCCGGAGAAGGTCATGAAAAATTTATGTTATGGTAAGTTTTATGAAAATTTTTAAACAGGGTTTGTTTTACTTAATTCGTTTACATTTAAAAGATTCCAATGATGATCAAATTGCTTTGTCTCCAACAAACGATGGAGTTGAAGAAGATTGGAGAGATTTACTATCTAATTCGAGTTTTTACGGTATAAGAAATTAAATAAATTGAAGTATATTATAGAATATATTATTTAACTATGTAATAACACATTCTACAGGCTCAAAAAAATCGTCTTCAAAAATAACAAGAAAGAGACAAAAACATGTTAGTATGTGGAGTGGAAGTGCAATGTAAATAAAAAGCTGAGACAGCCAAGAAAAGAATATATGAATTGGAAAAAACAACCGATTGCTGCAAGGCAAATGAAATCCGGATATAAAATCTACATGCTTTTTCCTATGTACAAAAAAATGTATCCGAAGAAGATCGCCAGAAAATTTTTGAGAGTAAAGCGGCGGCGAGTATCATCTGAAAAGAAGAACTATTCATATAGATTTTTCATCCAAGCTAATGAACATGTAATTCGAGTATGTAGATTGTTTTTTCTTAACACTCTAAACGTATCGAAAAGACGAATTTACTATTGTTTTTAAAACCTTTCCGACAAAATAACGGGATGCCCACGAGCTATGAAACGAGGAGAAAATGTAAAAAGAGTAACGTCGCCAGATAAATTAGATGAAATGCGAAATCACATAAATAGTTTTGAAACTGTCGACTCCCATTAGTGCCGGGCTATCTCACCTAAACAGTACCTAGAAGCGCACTTAAATCTATCCAAAATGTATAAATTATACTTGAAACGAACGAAGGAACGTCCTGTAACATTAGCCGTATACCGAAAAAGTTTCAACAACGAGTTTAATATTTCATTCCATACGCCAAAAAAACATCTATGCGATAAATGCTTCTTATTTAAACAAACAAAAAATTCCAACTCAGGAACAAATATTGGTATATGAGACACATCAACAAGAGAAGATAGCATGTAAAGCTGATAGAGATATCGATCGAAGCAATATTGATCCTACCACATGCATTTTATGCTATGACTTGATACGAGTAATTGGCCTGCCGAAAGGAAATGCTTAGTCATTTTATTACAAGCGTAAACTCAACATATACAACCTGAAAGCTACAGCTATAATACCCGATAAGAAGAAAATAACGTATTTTGATATACGAACCGAGGCACATAGTGGTCATTCCAGCAATGAAATCTGCAGTGCTTTAATACGAATATTAAATCAACTGATGAAAGACTTTGCCTTTAGGCTGTATGATACTGAAAAAACAAATTTCTTTTTTAGTATCGAAATTTAAATGTGTTTAAACTGGTTCGTTTCTTTAATAAATATGAGTACCAAAATTTTATATGATTCTGTTATTAAACTTTACTTATATTGTTTATATGTGTAAAATTAATTAATAAATTTACTCTTTTTCATTATTTCTGTTCTAAACATTGCTTATTATAATAAAATTAATAACCACTTATCTTGGACACAATTTTTATTTCGTTGTTTGCCATCTAGCGACAGTAAATTTTTCACAAAATAATCAGCATTGCTGCGTAAAAACAAATAAATTTATCGTTTGACGTAATTTTTCGATCGATAAATATCGAAATTTTTATCATTTTTAAACTAATTTTTCCATTTTCTACGTCATTTCAAGACTAATCTTGATAATCCTGTATTAATAGCTTGATTTTATGTTTCTTAACACCTTGATGCAAAATTGTTTCGCTGTTTAGAAGTAAAATATTGAAAAAATTGATTTGTGCGTTTCAAAAAATACGAGAAACTTTGAAACTTAACCGAAGACAAACTAAACATTTTATTGAGATAATCATGTATTAATCGCTCAATTATACGTTTAAGCTCAAAGTAAAGAAAGAATTAGGTCAATTGGTAATATTTTATGGTCAAAAACTGATTTTTAGTAAACATCGTTTTTGACAAGCTGAGTATCATACAGCCTTAACGAAACGTATAGTTTTGTGGAGCGATTCCTGTGTACCACAGAATCGTAAAAAAATTAACACTAAATCCATAAAAATGTTTGTCAACTCAAATCCGCACTTAGAATGTGTCATTCAGAACCAGGGCACTCAAATGTACAAGAAGTTGATTGTGTGTACTCGACTATCGATCGGTGCCTGAAAAACCTAGAAATACATAGCCCGCTACAAAAATATGAATGCTCGAAATGTTACTTTGGTTATAATACAAATGAATCCTTAACGGATTTTAAGGCTTATTCGAATCCAGCTGGTAAGTTGGACTTTACCAGAGTACCATTTTTTAGAATTAAATCTATCTTATACGAACAAGAACAAATCGGAAGCTTTATTTTACAATACAAACTTTCCTTTCAAGAAATCAACTACAAAACTTGTTCGTTGCGCAAAAAGGCAGCTCGAAGTTTGCTTGCCACTCCACAAAGACCTTTTCCCATTTCTGCCAATGGACGATATAAAATATCTTACAACATTACTGATAAAAAGGCAAACTATGACTGAATAATATGAATATTGTTAAAAGCCTATGAATTAATACAATTTTTTTTGAAGCTACGAAATAAAGCTGTGATCAAACGTTGTGAATTATTTTTATTATTTAATAAACTTTGTTAATTAAAACCAAATGGGCTTTGTTTTTAAAAAATGTATTTTTAATATGAGATTTAGAACCAAGAAAAGACTCATACATAAGAATAAAACTTATTTTATCAAAATAAAATGCTCAAACCACATAACTTATTTGGAACTTGGGGCTAGAATGTTCCATGTACAAACCATTTTGTTCCACATCCTATAAAGAACACCAATCAGTGCTTAACAGGTGGATGTGGACCAAATTTAAAAAAATCTAGGTTCAGCAAAATTTTGATTGCTCTTTAAGTATTCGCCGAATTTTTCTAAAAACTTGCCTAGGAACTCCCAGATATGTATAAATTGCGCTAAAAAAATTAAAAAATGTTGTCATCTACTTTAACAAACAAAAAAATATATTTTCCTGAGTTTCAGGTAAATGGCGATGATAAATTCTTTGTTTTGTATAGTAAGCAAGCGGCCAATGGAGCACAATTTCAAGAAATGGTGAGTACGATAAAGGAGCTCAAAATTTAACCAAAGCGGCTCCAGAGAATGTCTAAGCGTTTTAGAAAAATTTACAAATTGAATTAAATGCTCTGGGACCACTCATAAAAGAAATTTCAGACTGAAGGTTCGAAAACGTCTGTATATAAATATAAAACAAATTTTTTTTATTAATTTTTAATTACAGGTTTGGACTTATTTTAAATACACATCTAGGAAAAAATTATCTAACAATAAACGAGAATTAAACAGGACTGGAGGTGGTAGTTATGCACAAGTTCTATTCACTCCTTTGGCGGAGAAAGTAATACGTACAAGATTATTTCGATGGTCTGGATAATACACATAGGCTTGGAGTACCATGTGAACAGACTTGTAACGACACCAACATTAGAAGGTCAGCCATGCCCTCACCTAATGCTGAAGATTTCGAAGTGTAATTATCAGAAATATGAATCAGAATTATCCAAAGGGCCAAAATCGATAAAATTATTATTGCAAAATCTGGTAACTATAACGTAAAATCTGTGTGAGGGTATTAATAAGTTTATCAAAACTCAAAATCAACACTCTGAAAACTTGATTTCAAATCATCAATCTTCGTACTCTGGTGCGTTATGGCCAATTGTATCCATAATTTAATTAAGCAATTTTATTTTTTACTTTAAAATAATTTTAATTTTAGACAACATGTAAATTTATCGATAACAAACACAAAATCCAATGTCAAATGGATCGAATGAACTCCCGTCTAGGGTTTGCAAACCGGTTTCTAAAAACTGGGTTTTTCAATGAAAACCAAAATCTGAAAATCCGGTTTTTCTGGAAAATAACCGGGTACTTTTTTAAACTGCATTTGAAATGAATTCACATAAATTTTACACAAAAAGACAAACTACTGTAATTGACATTTCGCAAAAATTCAAAATGAAAAAGCAAATTGCAATATATGTAAAAAAAATGTGGTACGCAAAGGTGGATCAACATCGACTTGTTAAGCCATTTAGAGAGCCAGCATAACCTCACCCAAAAATTGAATGAAAACGAAGAGGCTACCGATGTAGAGCCAAGAGTTGCCGTTGCAGTTCGTTCGACGACCAAATTTGGAAGAAATTGTATCAAGATTATCTGCGCTAGTTGGTTTATCTATAACACAAATTACTAGATCCATCTTTGTTCGGACATCAATATATGATCGAGGTTACAATTGCCGAAATCCAAAAATACTGTAATAAAGCTGATTTTAAATGCTACAAAAATTGAAAATGAACTTAAGGAAAAAATAAAATTAAAACAGTTCAATAAATTATCATCAACTTTTCATGAGTTATCAAGCCTACGGGCCAAAACATACCTGGACCTGAATCTTTATAATTAAGACTTGAAATTTATAAATTTGGGTTTAATCCGTATACACGAAATTTGTGATTCATATAAAATGAGGGAACTAATTAATCAACGACTTAACAAATTTGGATTGGTTTTGAAAAATGATATTGTGAACAAAACATGCGACGGAGCATCAATAAATATTAAATTTGGTAAAGAATGAGAATCTGAAATTATTCTTTGTATGAACCATGGGCTACATCTTGGCGTTACACACAGTTTTTATATATAAAAAATAACCCCGATTAGTGGAAGCAACAATAGAAACAAATGAATTCGTCGAATCTGATTATGATATCCAATATGATGATGAACTCGAAAATGTAGAAGATTATGAAGTTGAATATTCTAACATTTCATTCGAGTTATGCATTAATTCAGTTCTCAGTTGAGATTGGACTAATTTTAGACTCTAAAACTCGTTGGGATACTTTACTACTTACGATCTTAAAGCTCATGGATTACGTAAAAAAGCACTAGATGATTTGCAAAAATTAAACATGCTCGAAAATATTTGTGAAATATTATGTCACCCGTACAAGTAGCAGTGGAAGCTTTGGGAGGAAAGACATGTTGAATAAAATTGATCAGCTAGATACGGAAATCAGCAGAAGTTTATTCAATTCATTAAATAAGAGAGTGCTACAACGTAGAAATATTAATTTAGTATCATTAGTGAAGTATTTGAAAGATTCAAATACAAAAACCAGATCACTAACTCAACCAGGCGTTTCTCTGCCTTATACGTAAAAAACGGAAATGGATAATTTTGGCAAGCGGTTATTGGAAAGTTTGTTTGAAATAGAAACATTACCAGAAAGTTTAGTGGATGGTGAGGATAATGAGATTAACACAGCAAATATGAATATGTTGAAATGTCGCTTGATGATGAACTTAACATGGCTATTGAAAAAGAGTGCGTACAAAAATTACAAGAAGTCGCCAATGTCGACACGTTTAGAAAAGAATGTCATTTTTTCGAAGCAAAGCGGAAAAGAACAAACAACTTAGAATTGCTTTTCAATGCTTTACTTACAGTTAAACTAACTTCAACGGTCTCAGAAAGAACCTTTTCTGTATTAGCGAAAGTTTGCAATAAAATTAAAAGTCGTCTTGTTCATGAGTCGATATATGCTAAAGTATTTCTAAAATATTTGTAGTGAAATTTAGATTTGGATGCTTTCGAAATATGTTTTCCATTGCAGTCAACCGCCGGACAGTTACATATATATATCTGTCCAATTTTCCAGTTGTTTATCGGTTGGTTTTAATAGTCCTTTGGTACGTAGTTTCATAATGATTTTCACGTAATTTTTCCTCCTCGGTAAGATATTTTCTTTGGTATTAAAACCTACGCTAAATATGAAGTTTAATTCCAAATAGTCAATCCGCCGCCTAGACTGTAAAATGTCGAAATTTGATTAAATATTTTTTTTTTTAAATTTAAAAAATGATCTGAATTAATTTTGATTTGAAATCTTTTTTGAGACCTTCCAACAGAAAAGGCTTAATTATGAGTTTCATCCCAATTACGCAGTTCCGATATTATTACAAAATTAAATTCATTGCTGCTCTACAGGACGAATCAACTGATCAAGTTTAAACTTTACATTAAATCGTTTTCCATAAATTAGGAAATTCCAGTGGTTTTTGGCCGAAATCGCAACTGAAAATTGCAACTCCTATAGAAGCTTTTTCGGTATTGCAAATTATTTTGAATAAAGTATTTAGCATTTAAGAGAAAACTGATTATGAACTAAGAAGCTCAAAAATTATTTTGCAACAATATAGGCCCTCAACACTTTTCCCAAAATTTTACCAAAATTGAAGATTTTTGATCAAAATAAAACTTCATACTTAAGGTTTTTTAATAAATTGGGACGACTCACTGTTTTTTCTCCAAAATCGATAAACTAAAAATCGCAGCTTCCATAGGCGCTTTTTCGTTTTTTGCAAATATTTTTTAAAACGAAGTAGCATTTACGAAAAAACGATTTAAACAAAAGTTTTGTAAATTAAGTATCAAATAAAATTTGTTAACATCATTTGCTTAAATTATACCGGGAATATCGAGTTTTGATAAAAAACACTTTATTTCACAAAAATTGGTCATTTCTATGGTCTGCGAGGATTAACTATTCGGAATAAAACTTCATACCTAAGGTTTTTCCATAAATTGGGAGATCTTGCGAAATTTGGTGAAAATCTGTTTACCGGAAAGGGCCGCTTTCATATTAGCTTTTCCAATTTTTGCAATGATTTTAAAAAGTTACATTTCCAAAAACGAAAAAGAATCTAAGGTTCAAATAAATTTTAAAATTAAATTTTCAGCAAGGCTTGCATGGTTGGTGTTTTGAAATTTAAGCAGGAATCATGTTTTTTGACCAAACTAGACCAGACAGTTTTCCAAAAGTCCGGTAAACCTATTTTTCATTTTAGAAATGAAGTGAAATTACAATATGAGGAGAAAAGCCAGAAGCCTCGAGTTGATGAAAAACCAAGTACCGAGATTTTTTTATGGGGTTTTATTTGACTTGAAGAAAAATTGAGAAAGCTTGAACTTGAACGTACGTAAGATGTAAGATCGAATCTGCTTCACCTAATTATGATTTCGGTTGAGATCTATGCCATAAAGTAAACCGCATTTATTATTTATTTCCTCATTGGATTTATATATAGAGTCAATAACCGAAGTTTATCGTTTTATATAATATCACTTCTTTGTATACATTGCATGTAGTATATTATAATTCCCAATGCGTTAAACTGTAAAAACGTTAACCATTTCATAAACATAAAGCACTTGTCATAAACAATTTCCATTTTTTGTTTGCATAAATTTGCGTGACAGTCAAACGGCAAAACTAGCTAACCCTAAAGAGCAAACCCAGCCCATAAACATTTGATAAATTTAGTAAAGTTGACAAAAGGTTATTTGTTCGATTTCAAATTGCATTTCCTCCCAGATGATACACACTTTAAGTACTCGTATGTGGTGGCAATAAATAAACCATTTCTACTGCACGTAACAAAATATGCTCACACCATTACGTATTTTTTGCGAGGTAAACCACGCCGCATAAAGTAAAATCATCCTCAATTTTCAGAAAATGTTGCTTGTTATTCTGTGTATCGGTATATATCAGATGTAAAATCATTAAATTTTTTGACATGCTTTGAATTAATAATAATAATAATAATGTGACTGAAACACAATTATTTCATGTATAATTTGAAATTTTTATTCGATTGAAGTTATATACGATTTCATATGATGTATATAAAAAAATAATATTGTTTTATGTCTACTTGTATATCCCGTATATACGGCTGTATAAGTCAACCTTAATTTTCCATTTTCTATTTGGTATGTTACGTAAGCTTTTTATATTTTTGGAAAACATATTTTGAAAGCAACCAAAAATTACGTTGTATAATGAATCAAATATATACAAAAATGTGTTTACATTGCCGTACATGTATAACGTAATATGTGATGTGAGTACTTTGTGGAATTGAATGGCATAGAAATCAAAACTAGCGACGTATAAATATAATTTATAATGAAGGGCGAGGAATGAGCGTGCTTTTTACGGTATTTGAATTCACGTGGTATTATTTTTGAATTTACGAGTACTTTATGTTTATACGAATATAGAAAATCTAATTAGGTTCTACGCATAAAACAACATAATAATGAAAGCTATTTATAATTTTATTTTGTAATTTGCAGTATTTTTTTATCTATTATTGCATAATAACGATAATGCTATAAAACATTATTTATTATTATTTATGAAATTAAGTAGAAAACAAATTTTAATTAGCGTTACGTACCGATAAACAATTTGTTTTATTTCTAATGATTCGGTAATTTTTACTTCTGGCCTTTTCATTTTCAATAAATTAAATTAATTATTTTTTGTTTTTCTTTTTTTTTTTGGTAAAACCAAAATTTTTAATTAAAATGTTTATTATATGTTTAAATGGTTATATAAATTAATTATAGACTGTTAAAATAATATAAAAAATTGATACTTCAAACATTATTGCCTTTGGTCAGTTGAATAATGTCTTCAGGGATTTCTAATTAATGCAAAGCTTTGTAACATTAATTACAGCATTACTTGAGCTCCTCGCTTTGCTAGTTGCATTTTGATTCTGTTGCTGGTCTTATAAAAGTTTTTTTAAATTCGTGAAATGTTGAATCTTTTGCTCGTGTAAAATAACAGTTTCAACCTAAAAAATGTTCATCTATTAGGCTTTCGGTTAACAGTTGCCCAACAAACTAATAAACCGAGAGAGAACATGACTAGAATACTGTACAGTCGCAAAAACGTTCCACTTCGGTTTATTTATCGTCATCTCCATTTTTCAGTTTCAGTTGTGCACAAGTCACGTTTTTTGTTCAAAGAGAATGCCGGTAATCTTCGGACAACGATAATTTGCCACGAAAGACAACCAACAGAAAAATCTACTTATCTACATTTATATTTGAAAAGCACTGGACCTACAACATTTTTGTCAGTATTTCAGTCAAGAGAATATACCAAAGAAAAAATTCAAAATTCAAATTTCCAATTTCCAATTTCAAAATTCAAAATTCCAATTTCAAATTTCAAAATTTAACTTTCAAATTTCAAATTTCAATTTTAAATTTTTTTTTTTGAAATTTGAAATTTTTTTTTTTGAAATTTGAAATTTGAAAATTGAAAATTGAAAATTGAAAATTGAAAATTGAAAATTGAAAATTGAAAATTGAAATTTGAAATTTGAGATTTGAAAATTGAAATTTGAAATTTGAGATTTGAGATTTGAGATTTGAGATTTGAAAATTGAAAATTGAAAATTGAAAATTGAAAATTGAAAATTGAAAATTGAAAATTGAAAATTGAAAATTGAAAATTGAAAATTGACAATTGACAATTGACAATTGACAATTGACAATTGACAATTGACAATTGACAATTGACAATTGACAATTGACAATTGACAATTGACAATTGACAATTGACAATTGACAATTGACAATTGACAATTGACAATTGACAATTGACAATTGACAATTGACAATTGACAATTGACAATTGACAATTGACAATTGACAATTGACAATTGACAATTGACAATTGACAATTGACAATTGACAATTGACAATTGACAATTGACAATTGACAATTGACAATTGACAATTGACAATTGACAATTGACAATTGACAATTGACAATTGACAATTGACAATTGACAATTGACAATTGACAATTGACAATTGACAATTGACAATTGACAATTGACAATTGACAATTGACAATTGACAATTGACAATTGACAATTGACAATTGACAATTGACAATTGACAATTGACAATTGACAATTGACAATTGACAATTGACAATTGACAATTGACAATTGACAATTGACAATTGACAATTGACAATTGACAATTGACAATTGACAATTGACAATTGACAATTGACAATTGACAATTGACAATTGACAATTGACAATTGACAATTGACAATTGACAATTGACAATTGACAATTGACAATTGACAATTGACAATTGACAATTGACAATTGACAATTGACAATTGACAATTGACAATTGACAATTGACAATTGACAATTGACAATTGACAATTGACAATTGACAATTGACAATTGACAATTGACAATTGACAATTGACAATTGACAATTGACAATTGACAATTGACAATTGACAATTGACAATTGACAATTGACAATTGACAATTGACAATTGACAATTGACAATTGACAATTGACAATTGACAATTGACAATTGACAATTGACAATTGACAATTGACAATTGACAATTGACAATTGACAATTGACAATTGAAAATTGAAAATTGAAAATTGAAAATTGAAAATTGAAAATTGAAAATTGAAAATTGAAAATTGAAAATTGAAAATTGAAAATTGAAAATTGAAAATTGAAAATTGAAAATTGAAAATTGAAAATTGAAAATTGAAAATTGAAAATTGAAAATTGAAAATTGAAAATTGAAAATTGAAAATTGAAAATTGAAAATTGAAAATTGAAAATTGAAAATTGAAAATTGAAAATTGAAAATTGAAAATTGAAAATTGAAAATTGAAAATTGACAATTGACAATTGACAATTGACAATTGACAATTGACAATTGACAATTGACAATTGACAATTGACAATTGACAATTGACAATTGACAATTGACAATTGACAATTGACAATTGACAATTGACAATTGACAATTGACAATTGACAATTGACAATTGACAATTGACAATTGACAATTGACAATTGACAATTGACAATTGACAATTGACAATTGACAATTGACAATTGACAATTGACAATTGACAATTGACAATTGACAATTGACAATTGACAATTGACAATTGACAATTGACAATTGACAATTGACAATTGACAATTGACAATTGACAATTGACAATTGACAATTGACAATTGACAATTGACAATTGACAATTGACAATTGACAATTGACAATTGACAATTGACAATTGACAATTGACAATTGACAATTGACAATTGACAATTGACAATTGACAATTGACAATTGACAATTGACAATTGACAATTGACAATTGACAATTGACAATTGACAATTGACAATTGACAACTGACAACTGACAATTGACAATTGACAATTGACAATTGACAATTGACAATTGACAATTGACAATTGACAATTGACAATTGACAATTGACAATTGACAATTGACAATTGACAATTGACAATTGACAATTGACAATTGACAATTGACAATTGACAATTGACAATTGACAATTGACAATTGACAATTGACAATTGACAATTGACAATTGACAATTGACAATTGACAATTGACAATTGACAATTGACAATTGACAATTGAAAATTGAAAATTGAAAATTGAAAATTGAAAATTGAAAATTGAAAATTGAAAATTGAAAATTGAAAATTGAAAATTGAAAATTGAAAATTGAAAATTGAAAATTGAAAATTGAAAATTGAAAATTGAAAATTGAAAATTGAAAATTGAAAATTGAAAATTGAAAATTGAAAATTGAAAATTGAAAATTGAAAATTGAAAATTGAAAATTGAAAATTGAAAATTGAAAATTGAAAATTGAAAATTGAAAATTGAAAATTGAAAATTGAAAATTGAAAATTGAAAATTGAAAATTGAAAATTGAAAATTGAAAATTGAAAATTGAAAATTGAAAATTGAAAATTGAAAATTGAAAATTGAAAATTGAAAATTGAAAATTGAAAATTGAAAATTGAAAATTGAAAATTGAAAATTGAAAATTGAAAATTGAAAATTGAAAATTGAAAATTGAAAATTGAAAATTGAAAATTGAAAATTGAAAATTGAAAATTGAAAATTGAAAATTGAAAATTGAAAATTGAAAATTGAAAATTGAAAATTGAAAATTGAAAATTGAAAATTGAAAATTGAAAATTGAAAATTGAAAATTGAAAATTGAAAATTGAAAATTGAAAATTGAAAATTGAAAATTGAAAATTGAAAATTGAAAATTGAAAATTGAAAATTGAAAATTGAAAATTGAAAATTTAAAATTTAAAATTTAAAATTGAAAATTGAAAATTGAAAATTGAAAATTGAAAATTGAAAATTGAAAATTGAAAATTGAAAATTGAAAATTGAAAATTGAAAATTGAAAATTGAAAATTGAAAATTGAAAATTGAAAATTGAAAATTGAAAATTGAAAATTGAAAATTGAAAATTGAAAATTGAAAATTGAAAATTGAAAATTGAAAATTGAAAATTGAAAATTGAAAATTGAAAATTGAAAATTGAAAATTGAAAATTGAAAATTGAAAATTGAAAATTGAAAATTGAAAATTGAAAATTGAAAATTGAAAATTGAAAATTGAAAATTGAAAATTGAAAATTGAAAATTGAAAATTGAAAATTGAAAATTGAAAATTGAAAATTGAAAATTGAAAATTGAAAATTGAAAATTGAAAATTGAAAATTGAAAATTGAAAATTGAAAATTGAAAATTGGAAATTGAAAATTGAAAATTGAAACTTAAAATTTATTAAATTTAAAATTGAAAATTGAAAATTGAAAAATTGAAAAATTGAAAATTGAAAAATTGAAAAATTGAAAAATTGAAAATTGAAAATTGAAAATTGAAAATTGAAAATTGAAAATTGAAAATTGAAAATTGAAAATTGAAAATTGAAAATTGAAAATTGAAAATTGAAAATTGAAAATTGAAAATTGAAAATTGAAAATTGAAAATTGAAAATTGAAAATTGAAAATTGAAAATTGAAAATTGAAAATTGAAAATTGAAAATTGAAAATTGAAAATTGAAAATTGAAAATTGAAAATTGAAAATTGAAAATTGAAAATTGAAAATTGAAAATTGAAAATTGAAAATTGAAAATTGAAAATTGAAAATTGAAAATTGAAAATTGAAAATTGAAAATTGAAAATTGAAAATTGAAAATTGAAAATTGAAAATTGAAAATTGAAAATTGAAAATTGAAAATTGAAAATTGAAAATTGAAAATTGAAAATTGAAAATTGAAAATTAGAAATTGAAAATTGAAAATTGAAACTTAAAATTTAAAACGATCCTGAATTGTCGACATTTTGTATCGACAATAGTGTAGTCCAGTGATTCTTAACAGGGAGGCCGCGGCGCCTTGGGGGTCCGTAAGAAAATTTCCGGGGGCCGCCAAAAAATGCAAAAATTCCGTCAGAATTTTTCCGTCAGAATATAATAAAAGGAAAATTGATGTATAACCGAATATCGTATTGAAGAGTGAAATAAGAAAGATAAAGTTTTCTTATTTAGTTTTTTTATATATTTCTTATTTCTTCCTACATACAAATTTGTTAGTACAGAAATGCTACTCACCGCAGAAAAACTTAGTAATCCTAATAAACTATTAATGCTTGAAATTTTAAAAGTAATTAGAATTATTTAACAATCGAATGTTCAATTGATTTTAAAGTTGTTAACAAAATTAAGTTTACATATATACACTCGCGAGCAACTAAATGTGCTCAAATCTTCAGCGCTCACAGAAACAGTATTTTTTTCAAAACGGCTTGACCGATTTTAACAAGAGATTATTTTTTTACTTTAAAATGACACAATTTTCATGTCAATTGGTTCAGTAGTTTATTATAGTGAATTTTGAATGGAAACACAATTACAATTCAAGAAACACAAAAACAATTATGTATATTGGTTAATACTTAGTAATGCCCTCCATTACGTCTAAAACGTTCGCATGCGGTTCCCCATTGACCTTATTAAGGTTTTAACAAAGATTTTAGTGGATCGCACCCCTCATCCAACGCTATCTCGAGGTCTCTTATGTTAAATGGTAAAGGATCTCTGGCTTGGATCCTTCGTTTTAGTTCGTCCCATAAATGCCCAATTGAATTTATGTATGGACGCTGGCCAATTCATCGGCTCAATTCTAGCCTCATCCATGAACTGCCAAGCGGTTCGAGCTGTGTGACACCGTGCATTTTCATGCATCTATATGAAATCTTACACCTCCGCTATGGCCTTCACCAGGTACGAAAAAAAAATCTCTTTTCCCTCAAGCGATATGCTACTTCATACCACGTACGAAACGCCGCCGTACGAGACCGTTTCAGTAAAACTGCATTGCAAAAATCGCTCTTGTGGAAGCCAGTAGACTCGGCCTCCTATCACTATCATGTAGACATATTCTATCGTCAGTGAATACAACAGACCTCCATTACTCGATACTCAAATTTATGAGTTCGCAAACAAGTTCGAGTCGCTCTTTGCGGTGACGTCAATTTTGGATCTCTAGCGGACCGTCTTGGAGTGAGCTTGGCTTCATTTACGCGTTTTCTGACTGTCCATAGTCTCCGATTGAAGGTACCAGTTTCCCTAAATGTTTCTGGATACTCTTGAGACAGCAGATTGACTCCCGTTTAGCTAAAGAGCAACTTCTCGTTGACTGCGGTATTCTTGCAATGAAGTTACGCTTGTGCGGTTTTTTCTGGAGTATTATCTACGATTTTTAGAAAACAACCAATGAAAGTGGTAGAGATTTGTTCAGGTCAACGGGTGATAAGTGACTGATAGCAAATATCGGTCAACGAGGTATTATACTACACATTATGCTACGAATGCTTTAACTTGAAAAACTTTATATAGATCTGAATGATAAAGGTGTTCTTGTAAAGATAAAATACTAAGCTGTAAAAGTTGGTTTATGAAAATTGGTTGAGGCATTTTCATAAAATACGCCTTTTTGTACGCGCGGAGGTTTAAGTCGATTTAGTTGCTCGCGAGTGTAGTTTACTGCTTATATTCTTATTCCGCCATTCCATACTATGATTCTTTCGTCGTGATTCTTTCCTCGTTTTCTTTTTTTTCACCTACAAACTAGCAACAATTTGTAGGTAAAGGGGAAGGAAACGAGGAAAGAATCACGACGAAAGAAAGTGTGGAATGGTGGATTTCTATATATGAATTTATGTTTACATTTTGCGTATAATGCCGAATCACCGGTGAAACCGTCAACACCAAATTGTGAAGTATGAAAGTTAAAATAAATAATAAAATAATAAAGTTATTTTTCATATTAATATTATATTAAAAAATAAAGGAATAATAAAAAAAATAAAGTTATTATAGATAATTTTACAAATATAAATTATTAATCAAAAATCGGGGCCGCAAAAAAAAAATATGAATTATTTGGTGGGCCGCGAGTGTAAAAAGGTTAAAAACCATTGATGTAGACGATTCATTTTTGAGTAAATAATGCCAACAATTCGTTGAGTATGTAGAATTTTCGTAAACAAAGTAGATTTTTGCCAGTTTGTTATTTTCCCCATTGTTATTCAAATGACATTGGACAATTTTCCTTTTAAATTGAGAATTTCCTTTCACAATCTCTATTTTATTTCAAAACAGTGTCCTTAAACTAGCTGACACTTAAATATCTTCAGAAATACAATTTCTTATTTTCAAGTACTAATTTTATAAAAACCCGATAAAATTTTCTTTTAAATGAGGTAAATAATTATGAATATTTAGTTATTTTATGTTATAAGTAGAGTAAATGATCGCTCTCTTCTTTACATCTTATGGTTTGCACTTTTATAAGTAAATATATTTTCCATATAAAACTTTGCAATCATTGTGATGGACCTTGGGCATATTGCACATTGAATTTATGTACGCACGAATATACGTTCATTATCTGTCTATTATCAGTAATAATACTAAAAATCTACTAAATGTCTGTCTATATCATTTTGAAACAGATACTATCTTTATCGAATAGTAGGAGGTTGTGTAAGATTAAAAAAAAACTGCAGACTGTCTTAAATAATCCATTGTTCTGTCTATAAATTTAAATCGATATGTAGAAGTTCAATTTCTTTGTGGATTTATTAGATTAGCTCGTTACTGATGCAATTTATTTATATACATAGATCCTAGATTACATGATAACTATACAAGAGAAAAAGATTTAACGAACAATTTTCATGTAAGATACAATTATATATTTTATGCTTTACCACTCAAATCTACCTTAGAAACTAATTTTCTTATCAATTTTTCAACAATTTTCTTTTAAATGTCATCCAATTGATAAAATTTTCATTTGGAAATAAATAATAAAAATTGTTCACAAATGAAAACATAATAAATAATAGATAATCTTATATACAAACGTTGAAAATGGAAAACTAGGAAAACGGAAAATTTATAAGTATAGAGAGTGAATTGTATATAATGTGTAATATAGAAAAATAATAAGAAAATCAGCGATAAGATTAATTGAAATCCACAGTACGTACATAGCCACAGACAGAAATTCAACAGATGGCAAATTTATGTTATTTTCATGTTGTGTTGCTTTCTTTGTACATATATCTATCTACGTTATTATTGTTTATTGGAATACTTGGAATAATTTTTGAAGGGAGTTAAAAAGATTGATTAAAAATGCTAAGCCGAGAATAGATAGATTTGTATATTCAATTTTAAATTATTATATTTCAATATAAATCATTGAGGGTAAATCTTGTAGCGTCATCTTTGTGGGCGATATTATACATATTTCACTACTTGCATATTTGACTTCATGGTCGATTTGTTGTAAGAAGGATTAACAGTATCAACAAATTAAATTGATTGTTGATTCATGTCAATTTATTGCTATTTAAATAAGATTATATTTGAACGTTATAAATTCTAGTTATCGCGTTTGAACACAGTCTAATAGTATATATTTCTACTGGTTGCTTGGTAGCCGATTTGTCGTAAATATTTTCCATAATAGATAATTCCAGATATTGATCGTGTTTTGGGACTGTTGACCACCAATCTAGTTCTGTTCATAAACCATTTTTAAGGTCCTAATTTCTCAGAAGCAGGATAATTGTTCCCCTGTTGAGCGACAGTGTATGGATCGGTTGGATTTTTTGAAATGATTGAATCTATACTGTAGTTAAAATTGTTACATCGATTAGTGTCAACACTTTGAATTTTGGCAAAAACAAAACGAGCAATTCTCTTAGCAGTTGTAAATTTCTCCTCTGCTTTACGACATAGTCAAGTAAAAATTAAGCTTTATTTTGAATACTCTGGTAGACAAGTCTGATTTACCTGATACAATTTCAACAGGTGTTAGGTTTTTAATGATTTCGTGACAACCCGAATTTGCCGTGAATGTTATAAGTAAATCGGGTGCTTGCGCACCCATAAACTTAATTTTAATATCTAAAAGTATTTTATTTAGCGCGCACGTTGTTCACTGGGTGACAGCTCGTAAGTAATGGAATGGTGCGCGGTCGATTTATGCAAGTTGATTTTTATATCGATTAATTAATTTCGGATTAATCATATGTCGCATTGTATGTCGTATTGTATGTCGCATTATATGTCGCACGGTTTTATGTAGCATTCGTCGAATTTGTAGAATCAATTATTTTGCGATAATTGCTAAAGTACCCCCCTCTTAGTTTGGAAAACGATTAAAAGTTAGGAGCGGATTATTTAGGCCATGATCCGTACGGATTTTCGTATGCTCAATAACCGGCGAATGACTTTATATGGGCCTTCGTATGGAGGTTGTAATCCTGTACGAATCTTATCCGTTTGTACGAACATGTAATCGTAATTATCGAGCGATTTCGGTACAAAATATCGTTTCGTTGTAATTTTCGAGTGTTCGTGGGGATAATATTTTGCATAGTTGTGCGTAATTGGTCGACGACTGTGTCGGTTGAAATTGGAGGAGAAAGAGGATTTTCGGGAAAGAGCTCACCAGGTAGTTTAAATGTTTAACCGTAGACCATTTCGGCTAGTGAGCACTTGAGATCTTCTTTAACCGTAGCTCGAATTCGAAGTAATACGATGGGAATTTCGGAGCTCCAGTGAATCGTGTTTTCTCGGGCCTTGAGTACAGCGTTGAGCTGTCGATGAAAGCGTTCGACCATGCCATTCGCTTGCGGATGATATGCAGTCGTGCGTATTCGATGAGAACCAAGGAGTTTCGTTAATTCGGCAAACAATTTTGATTTGAATAACATACCTTGGTTGGTTGTTATCGTTTGCGGAACGCCGAATCGAGATACGTAATTACTTACGAATGTTTTGGTAATGGTATTTGCAGACATGTCGGTCATGCAATAAGCTTGGGGCAATCGAGTGCATTTGGTCGACACAGGTTAAGAGATACGTATAGTATATCCACTGGACGGTGGAAGCGGACCAACTATATCCAAATGGTGGAATTTCGAATCGTCCAATCGGCGCCCTTGTATGCCGTTGCACTTTCGATCACTGGCAAAATAAACACGCTTGTGCCCAATTACCTACGTCATTGTTTATACTTGGCTAGAAATATCGAGCGGCAATCAATTTACGAGTAGCACGGATACCGTGATATGAAATGTTGTGTAACGTGTCGAAGATCGTCGTAACAGCTCTGCGATATTTGGGCGATTCGCGCCTGTCGATGTGTCGCAGTATATTTCGTTTCAAGGCAATTTAAAAAGCTCTAGTTTATAAGTCGAACTAGCGTGACATTCGGAACCAGAAAGTAAATTCTGAAGTTCTAGGTCTGCTTTTTGTGCCTCTATTATTTTGTGATAGTCGAAGTTCGTTTCGAATGTTGCCGTTTCGTTGTCGATCGTGCTGGATAGCGTATCTGCGACAACGTTATCTTTACCATTCACATGGCGAATATCCGTGGTAAATTGACTGATGTAATCCAAATGCCTTGCTTGTCGTGGACTACGTTCAGTTGTAGACTGAATTGCTCTATAGTCAGAGGTTTATGGTCGGTGTAAATAGTGAAGTCCCGACCTTCAACGAAATATCTAAAATGCTTAATCGAAAGATAGATCGCGAGTAATTCCCAATTGAATGCAGAATACTTTCGTTGGTATTCATAAGTTTCTTTGAAAAGAATCCCAAAGGTTCCCATCAGTCGTTAATGTATTGATGTAATACTGCTCCGACAGCAGTGTTCGATGCATCTGTCGTAATACTGAACTTCGCGTCGTTCAGTTGATGTGTCAATAACGTGACTGTGCTCAAATTCGTTTTTAATTTTGTAAATGCGTCTTGGCATTCGTCGAGCAGCCAAGTGTTCGTGTATTGAGGCGAGTGTTTCAGCAAGTTTCGGTATGAAGCGATGGTAGTAATTTGCCATGCCAATAAATTGCTGAATATGTTTGATCGTGGTTGGGGTGGGAATTCCGTAATGGCATTAATTCGTTCTTTTGACGGCAATATACCATTCGGCGTGATCGTGTGGCTGAGGAAATTGAGAGAGTTCGAACCGAAAACGCATTTAGAACTTTTAATATTGACACCAAACTCATCGAGTCGTTTGAAAAGTTTTTCGAGATGTAGTTTTTGTTATTCCTCATTTTTCGATGCCACGAGGATGTCGTCGATGTACGTGAATACGAAGTTTAAATCTCGCGTGACTTCGTTGATAAAACGTTGAAAAGTTTGAGCGGCGTTTCTTAAACCAAATGGCATACGTGTAAATTCGTATAGACCAAATGAAGTCGTGTTTGCTGTTTTATGTACATCCTTGGGAGCCACGGGAATTAAAGGATAGGCTCTAACGAGATCGATTTTGGAAAATTTCGAACATTCATGTAAATTCATCGAAAAATTTTGGATGTGTGGTATCGGGTAATGATCCGGTATCGTTACTGAATTGAGTCGGCGGTAGTCTCCACATGACCTCCAGTCGTTATCTTCCTTTCCTACCATAAGAAGAGGGCAAGAGACGGGCGATGTCGATGCGCGGCAAATCCTTAATTCCACCATATGTTGGAGTTCGATATACGCACCCTTGTGACGAATCGGATTTAGGTTTCATGGTCAAGACACCGGTAAATGACCTGTCGTTACGATATGATGAACCACGGAATGTTTGACGGGTAATTTGTAATTTGGTTCGGCTGTTAGAGAAGGAAACTTCTTTATTAGCCGACCATAATCGTTATCGATCGTATAATGTATCGGAGTAGGCGTATCGACCCTGATCAACGTGGTATTGATTGACAGCTGAGTCGCTGAATCAATCAATCACCCGTTTTCGCTTAAGGTCTACTAAGAGAGCGAATTTACAGAGAAAATCAGCACCAATGATCGGACGATTTACATCCGTTTGAGTCCGATATTAACTTTGAGCAATTTCGTGCCGTAGGTATTAATTTGCGAGCCATTGGCGGCTGATAAAACTAGATTGTTGGATTTCAAATTCATTAAAAATGATGACGTATCGTAACGTCTGACAGGGAGCACCGAAAGGTCAGCTCCCGTGTCTATAAGAAACTTCAGGTTATTATTTTTGCCATATATAAAATGTGGCTATTCGTATTAATTAATTCGACTAATTAATTAATTAATTAGTCGTTTTTTGTCGTATCGTTTTGTGTTTGTGAGGACGTTGACGCGCTGTTTTTACATGGTGGGCGACATTTACGCGGTTTATCGTAATTCGCGTGATCGACGTTCTGTGATCGAGAATTACTTTGTGGTCGCTGATCGTCGCGTAATCGTTTCGAGTTTGTTAATTCGGTCCTCGAGTGATTGTGCAGCTGTGGCTGTTAACGGTATCAGTTGTCGGTCGGAATTCGTTAGGGGTGGCCTGTATGTTCGGCTCGACGGAGTGGAAGCTTTCGGCAAATTTTGTGCCTCGTACATTTTGTCCGCCATTTTCGCCAGTCGGTCGTTTGCCACTCCCTCCGGTTGGGCCGCGATTGCTTTGCGGAATACGTCCGTCATTTTTCTCGTCCACAACGATCGAATAATTTTATCTGTAAAATTGTTTCCCGCCAGGTATTTTATACGTCGAAGTACCTCGGATGGTTTTCGGTCCCCTATTTCGATACCCGTCAGTAGGGTTTCGAGTTGTCATTCGTCTGACGGGGCTAATCGTTTTATTAACGTCCGTTTAATATACTCGTATTATTCTTCGTTCGGTACGTTTGCAAAGAGGTCCGATGCTGTCGCGACAAATATCTCTTGGGGTACCGCAAACATGACTTCCAAGTATTTTGTCCGCACGCTTTTTATTCGGTACAATTCGAAATGGAGTTCTGTTAAGTGGAACCATCCTTGTACGTTTGTGGTCCATAATGATTGCAGCTTGTGCTTCCCCATGTTCACGACCTCGATAATGTCGTCGTGTTGGTCGGTCTTTATTTTGTTGTCATCTTCGTTGTCCGACATCGTACCGTTCGCGTCACTTAGACTGGCAAGTAAATTTTATTTCTCGCTGTACTCGTGTTTACTCGACCGGTCGAGTTTTTACTAATGTGACAACGTAAATTCGTGTCGTGGGGGGGGGGGGGGGGCAAGGGTGGGGGTTAACAAAAAACAAAAAGCAAAAATGAATTAAGAATGGTTACCTACTTGTATTGGAGAGACTTGGAGTTCGGTACTTCCCTTGGCTTAACGACCGTTGGGCGGAATACCCCCGAAATTAGACCACCTTTGTGTCTCAATTTGGAGGGGGGGTCCGCTGAAGTTCGAAACGTACGAATAATAAAAAATAAAAAAATCAATTTCCCCTGCGATGATCGTAGTAAACAACAACAAAAAATAAAGCGACCTCGGGAATTAGTTAGGCGAAAATGAGTTGGCGGGTGAATTGAGTTGGTGCTATTTGTTTGTTCTCAAATCGCTTGTGCATCTGACACAATTTCAGTTGTCCTTGTTCTGTGGTTTGGCGTTGTCGATAAAGCTGTTACCTTTCATGATTTAGACGCATATTACGATCTTCGGCAGTTGCGTTGTCTCGATACGTTTGAGCAACTCGGCTCAGATGTCGCTGCTCCAAGATCTGGCATTTTCTAAAACGAGCTAGACCTCTTTTACGTTCTTCGTGGGTTTTTATTTCCTATTACTAAAATTGGAAAAAAAATTAAATTTTAGGAGGTCATGTGATATTAAAGTAAGTTCCTAACATTTTTGTAAAGAGGACTTGAAAAATTTCAAATTCACTTGATTTTTTTTAATATGAGTAGTAAAGCTTCTCAGTAAATGCTGTACTAATCACTTTCACGTTTCCTGAAGGTGGTCTTAAACACATTCATGTTCTAGAACTTTTAAAATCTGTAAAGATAAATTCTTTTGAAACATAAATTCCAATGTCACATTCAGAAGTACAGACTTCCAATCTGACGTTTTGAATACATATCTAGTTTCAAATTTGTAGTATCAGTTTCTGTAGTAATTTTTAAGTTTAGTTTCTATGACCTTCTCCACTACACTAGTTCGCACTTGGTGGTCTTTTTTGTAACATTTCCGGTATATCTGGTGAGGGTTTTACCTATAAACCATAAGACGAATGTAGTATAGGAATAACTATACTTAAGATTCAATATTTTTCAGAATTTAAAGTTTATTTAAGGGAATGTTGAAGTATTCTATTCGACTTTAATGTATTATCCCGATTTTTTAAGGTAATTATGAGTATCCTAAAATTAAAACATCATTTTAAAAAAGTTTAGATTATTGTTAAATATAAAGCTGTAAACTCAAAACAATTAACGGGCATAATCCAGTCTAGACAATTAGCTAAACAAAATTCTAATTGCATTTAAAACAAAACAATATTTTGCTAAAATTGTAACATAATTTTTTTAATTTCATTTTTATCTCCCTTGTGGAAATTTTTGTATGTTAACAAATTTTCTAAATTACTTCTGTTAATGAAGGCATTCATTCATGTAACAACCAATCGCAAACATAATAAAATTTAAACAAACAAAACGTTTTGTTGCGCGATAACCAAAGCAACAATAAAATTCAAATGATATAATTTTTTTTGTGTCTGTTGCTGGTGGTGTACGCTCGTATAATTGTCGGTCAAACATGAAAAGTCTGAAAAGTCTAAAGCGAAAAATTTACTATCTTCACACACCATCTGCTGCTGTGTGTAATTTTTATTTTTCTGCAACCCTTAATTATTATAGCGGTTACAGCTTTATTAAAGCTTTTTTATTTATTTATTTATTTACGAGGGCAAATCAAAAAGTCTTGCAATATCATATGAAAAAAAAGAGTGAGAGAGACAGCAATATTTTTATTTTTCGACATAATCTCCTTTAAGGTTTATACATTTGTCACATCGATCAATTAACTTACCTAAACCCTCTAAAAAAAAAGATTTCTTTTGCTCCATAAAATATTCATTTACAACAGACTGTACTTCATAGTCACTGGAAAATTTCCGGCCCCTTAGTGTTTTTTTCAAATTGGGAAAGAGAAGTAGTCACTGGGTGCCAAGTCTAGACTGTACGGTGGATGCGGAATTTCCACGAAGCCGCAGTCCTTTAATGCAGCTTGAGCAATATTAGCCTTGCGCACTGGTGTATTGTCGTGAAGAAGCAAGATTTTTTTCCTAACTTTCCTTGGCCGTTTTTCCCGGATCGCTTTTTTCAATTTTCGCAAAACCTCTGCGTAATATATGCCTGTGATTGTGGTTTTCGGTGGCATATAATCGATTATCAAAATTCCTTCAGTATCCCAAAAAATTGTTGCCAAAACCTTACCAGCAGACGGTTGAGTTTTGAATTTCTTTGGTGGTGGTTCACTACGTTTAATCCATTGCATCGATTCTTGTTTGGATTCCAGATCCCAGTGATGAAGCCATGTTTCATCGCCTGTTATTATGTTACCCAAGAAATTTTCTGGATCTGCTTTGTACATATCTAAAATCGCCTTTGAAGTTTAAACACGCATTTTTTTTTGTTCAGCATTCAACAAACGGGGAACCCATCGCGCACTTACTTTCGACATGTGAAGGTGGTCATGTAATATAGTATATGTGGTACCGTATGAAAGAGAAAGTCTCCACGCTAACCGCGGAACAGAAATACGCCGGTCCTCCAATACAATAGAATCAGCCAAAATTACGTGTTCATGGCTAATAGCATCTGCTGGCCGACCCGAGCGGTTATCGTCTTATAATGACTCCCAACCACTTTTGAATAATTTTACCCACTTTGTTACTGTGGCATATGATGGTGCAGATTCGCCGTAAACTTTTGATATATAGTTGAATATATAAATTGCATTTCGTCCATCTTTATAGAAAAATTTAGTAACGGCGCGATATTCAATTTCATTCATTTTAAGAAAAATTCAAAACACATGTTACTAAATTGACAAAAACAAACGAACCGTAAAATTTACATCGAAATGTTCTTCTAGAAGTTTCATCGTGACAAAAAATGGTTTTGAAAAATATATTGTTGTCTCACTCACTCGTTTTTTTCATATGATATTGCAAGACTTTTTGATATACCCTCGTATATCGCTGCTTTTGAAATGAAAACGTTGTGTATTTCGGTTTTGTTTTTCTGTGTTCATCCTGTTTGCCTCTTTCGGATCTCTTCTGTGTACGTATTTAATTTATTCAGTAAACATAATTTCGGCAAATAAAATAAAACGAAAAAGCAACCAAACAATATGAAAATTAATATGCAAATTTTTTATGCAAAATATATGTTTGGATTTTTTTTTTTATAAAGTAGAGAGAATATTTTATCAAACGTTTTTTTTTTTTTTTTTTATCATAATAAACAATTTTTTATCCTTTTTTTGGTGCTTCTTATATAATATTGTTAGAATTCATATTTCTAACGGGGAAAAACCTTATAAAATTAAAATAATTGAATATTTTTATGCTGGTTCTACCATATATATGCATATAAAAATGTTTAATTTTATTTTCTGAATAAATTAATAAAATTATTGCAACAATTTTCACGACTGGATAGACTGTTACATAATTCCTTTCCCACAAGGAGAGAGGGGGGGGGGCGGTCGTTACCGATGACTCAAGGTTAAATGTTCGCTTCTATATCAATCCAAAGTTATGTTGTATATCTGGTGTTTATATCGTTTCTTTATTTATATTTATCCTCTGTATTCCACTTTTATTGCACATTGCTGAAATAATACTGGCAAAGTTTAATATGTTATATAGAGAGAAGCTGGCAAAAAAATCAAGCTTGATAAACAAATAGTTAAATCAATTTCTCAGAATTATTACGTAATGTTGAACCCATATCAAACATATTTTCATTAAAATCTTGTCAGTTTCCAAAATAATAATAAAACAGCATCCACATAAAATAATAAATACGGTAAACAAAAGCAAAGCACAACAACAGCAATAATGTTATGTTTAATCAAAAACAATTCATATAAGACGTCTTACATTGAAGGATATTCAGATGTTAATACGTGGGTACGGATTTTTAGCCATTGGGTAATAGTTTGGAATATAGTTGAACACCAAAATCAAAACTCAGAAACAAAAAATAAGCGTGAAACATTTTTTTTTTTTACATTTTTAGATTAAGTCAGTATTTTTCAGTATTTGGTATTAAGGTGGGTGCGTGGTTTATGACATTATTAATTTAACTTATATAAAACACATATAATACGTTTAATTAAACATTATTTTCAAGAAATTTGCCCGTAAATTCACGATCATATTTAGGCGTTTTATTATTTGTACTCCACAGTATAAGACTATCTATTTATTTATTTTATTGCCAAATTGACATGAAAATTTTACACTTGACTTAAAATTCCAGTTTTTTTTTTACTGACTAATTTTTCAAACAACTGGCAGATTTTTATAGTTATTTGGAACAAAAAACAACTCAACTAGCAGAATAAGAGTGTTAATTGTGTATTTAGATTCTTAAATTAGGTTCTTAAAAGGTCCTGCTTTCTGCCTAATTTTCTAACAACAATTCAGCCTTATATCTAACTTCAAACAGAACCTCGATGTTTTCGTGCCAGATGATGACTGAAACGATCATGGCTGAATTCTGGTGAAGCGGCCGAAATTGTATGGCTAAACCAGGATGGACGTATGGCTGTGTGTTGGGGTATGGGATTGGGAGGGATTCATCTCACTATGAGCTGCTGCCCAATTGCCAAACGCTCAAATTGAACCTCTACTTCCAGAAATTAGACTGGCTGAATGCAGCAATTGACTAGAAGTGGCCAGAATTAGCAAATATGAGAGGCGTCGTGTTCCATCCGAACAACACACGTTCGTGATGATCCGCCAGAAGCTCCGGAACTTTGGTCGGGAGTTTATTATGCTTTTTAAAAAATTAACTATAAAGTTAGAATATCGTTTTTTTTCTTTTTGTGATAGTTTTTTTATATTATTTTTTAGTTTATACTAGTTTCGAGAATTTCCTCTTCGTCAGCTATATATACTCTAATCTGATTATGTTTTTTTCTGATTATACAGTGGACTCCAAAAGTCAAATGAAGATTATTAACTTTAGCTATGACGCGATATATGTCCAAAATCCCTGATTTCAAATTTTTAACTGTTTATTATTTTGGGTTTCCCCGAAATATAATTTGTTTCATTTTATAATCTGCGTTTATTTGTTGACTACTTGATTTTAGTGCGTCATAAGTCAGTTGAAGTAGAAAGTCTCTTGATTAACAATACTCATACTATTAAAATATTGTATTGTAAACTGATTTAATAATATTGTTAGTATACTTTTTATTATATAATTAGGTATTGCTAGATTACTTGATTGCAGTTTCAATTAGAAATGGCTCCAAGGCGAAAACTAACCAAAGAAGAAAGTACAAAGGTCGAGTGTGAATACGAAAATTGAAAAACTTCAATGTTGTGAGTAAATTGTTTAAAATCAGCCCAGAAGGTGTTCGAAAAATAATAAAGAAGAGCTTAGAAGGACCTAGTCTCGCAGACAGACCTCGATTGGATCGTTCCAGGGTTACTACTTGTGTTGATGATCGACAATAGTGTGCCAGTGCAAAATCGATCCCAAGATTGTGGTACGAGAGATCAAAGATCAGTTACAGGAAGCGGAAATTCTGGTTTTTAAAACTACTGTCAGACGACGCCTGCATGATGCTAATTTACGAGGACACATCGCCAGAAAGAAACCTTTATAACCTCTATTCATAAAAAACGAAGATTGAATTTTGCCAAAAATTATTTTAATAAGCCACTTAGTTTTTGGAAAAAACTAGTGTTAAGTTATGAATCGAAGTTTGAATTGTTTGGAAATCGACGTTGATCAACTGTACGGTACCAGTACCAGTGAAAACTTCTATAATTACATACACTTGCACCCTACTGTTAAACATGGCGATGGCAATGTGATGGTTTGGGGATCTTTTTCTTGGAACGGTGTGGCTGGTTGCCCTTTTGTGATTTACTAACACAATTGTGCGGGTAGGGCAAAAGTACCTTGTCAAAAATTTAGTTTTGTATGTTTATTGAACCAACTTACACATTTGTGAATTCCTTTTTAATTTATTTTCGTCCGAAAAAAACACTATATCTATACACGCAATTGTGTTGGTTTTACTTCAAATCAAGCGAAATTTTTTATCAACAACGCCATTACATACTATGGTTTTTTACTAACACATTTGTGTGGGTTGGATTAAAATTGAGCCATTTTTTTTTCTTGGTTGAAAAAGGGATATATTACTTTTTTCAAGCAGATAGTAATTGTTTACAACGATATCGGAATCTGCTATATTAGGAGACATATTGAAGATTTTTATTATTTACTCAGATCACCCAGTGACCTCCATGATAAATTTATGAAACTTATTGATTAAGTCCCAACCCTATATCGTACCACCCCTGTTCGATTTAAGACAAACATTTACATTATATCAACGTCTAGAAGCTGTTTGGCAAATTTATGAAACTGTTAGTTTAAATTAGTATGTGGATTTAGTTTATGCTTTGTGATATTTTTATTTTATCTACCGTTTCCCACTATTATTTAAAGAAAACTTTTTATTATAGTCTTGTTTAGTGGTAAAGTTACCAAATTTATTTAAATATTCCACAATGTTCCTATTAAACATTAATACTAATGTTTTTAAATTTGTATTAACAATTTAAATACATCGTGTGATCGCCTATGTGTTTACTTGTCACAAATACACACGTACATTTTATATTGTTTTGTTGATTTAGGACAAACTTAGTACAAACTTCACATTGGTAAAATTTTTCAGAAATTGATCTTTTGAAATTAGGGTTGAAGGAAGGGTCTTGTAAGTATGTTTCTGGATGATGGGGAGTAGGCAGAACCATGAAATTTGATCTGAATGTTAAATTCAACTAGTTTAAGTGATTTCTTTAATAAAAGTAGTATGTGCAACAAGAGCGTGTACGGCAAAAAACTAAGTAAAAATAAAACTACAATTTTTTTTTGTTTTTATTATGAAAGTTTGTTATATTTTCTAGGGCTCTGTATATAACAATCCGAGTTGGATATGTGATTAGGTTTTTTCATCGGTGTTTATACGCTGAAGGTACTTTTTAGAATAACAAAACCTTTTATTTTACAAATTTACAATAATTCTGTTATAGTGACATCTACCGTGTGATATTCAAACATGCTTAGTAAAAGGTTTTTATTATCTGGTGAATCTATCACAAGATAGAGGTTTCTATATACTAAAGTTTAACATAATTTTTGGCAAATTGCCAAACTATACACAAAAGTGTCTACACATTTTTACATTGTGAATTGACCTGTATGAAACGTCAAAACACAAAATTGTTACAATAAATTTTAATAATAATAAATATAAAGGGTTATCCAATTCAAGCTTGATAAAGTAAACTTAAAAAAACACACAAAATATTCGGAATGTATTGTAATTTTTATTTCATTTTACAGATTGATCCTTGCCATTTTTAGTTAAACAAGATATCATTCAAATGTCCTCCACGGGACTTCTTACAGGCCTTGATTCTTTTGAGGTAATTTTCAATGACTTTTCGGCACATTTCGGGCGGTATCTCGGCCATTACCTTACGAATATTAGTTTTCAATTCGTCAAGAGTTTGAGGATTGTTTGCGTAAACACGATCTTTCGCGTAGCCCCACAAAAAGAAATCCAAAGGAGTTAAATCACAGGATCTTGGAGGCCAATTGACATCAGCCAATCGCGAAATCAAACGTCCAGGAAATTTCTCTTGCAAAAGATCTCGATTTGCTCGTGTTACGTGACTGGTTGCTCCATCCTGCTGGAACCACATATCGTCAAGATCATAATCTTCGATTTTCGTAAAAACATAATCGGTTAACATGCGGCCATAGCGCTCAGAATTGACGGTAACGGTTCGTCCATGGTTGTTCTCAATAAAATTCGGCCCAATCACACCACCAGACCACAATGCGCACCAAACAGTGACTTTTTCCGGGTGTAATGGCTTCTCTACAATCAATTGTGGATTTTCTGAGCCCCAAATTCTACAGTTTTGCTTATTAACGTATCCACCAAGCGAAAAATGAGCTTCATCACTGAAGAAAATTTTGTTCGAAAAATCAGCATCAGCAGATTTAATAATTTTAACGCGTTGGTCGATTGTTAAATGCTCCATATTCTTAAATGGCAGAATGTCAACTAAATAAATGACAGCGTACTTGACGTTTATCTTTGACAGATGTCGGTAAACAGATTTCTACTTTATCAACCTCGAATTGGATAACCCTGTAATTGTGTATGTGGTTTTTCAGGGGTTACCTGGCGTACCGAGAATACTGGCTGTTCTCATGAACATACTCCCACAGGTTGAGGATTCTTGATAGAATATCTCAAGATTTTGATACGTCATTGTCGTGGATGAATGACTGAAATTGTGTTGTGAATTGGTTTTAATGGGTCACAGTGGCCTCATGTTGTTTTGATTGGTAGTTTTACCAGTTTGTTGACTGGCCGTTTAAGTTCACTGTGACTGGTTTTGACGGTGACTACCCGCACAGTGCCATCGGCGCCCGGGTGGATCTTAATGATCCGACCAAGTAGCCATCGAGAAGAATGCAAGTTGTCATCGTGGATTAACACAACATCATCGATGGATAACTGTTGGGATGCCCTCTTCCATTTGTAGCGGTGTTCTAGTGTCGACAAATAATCTCTCGACCAACATTTATAAAATCCTTGTACTCATCGTTGCAAGTTTTGCCATCGGGAGAGTTTGGTCGTTGGTATGTCATTGAAGCTGGGTTCCGGGATGGCAATTAATGGTTGGCCAATGAGGAAATGGCCTGGGGACAATATTTGCATGTTTGTCGGATCATCATCAATTCCGCATAATGAACGCGAGTTGAGAACCGACTCCATTTGTGTGATGACCGTTGTTAATTCCTCGTACGTAGCGTTGACATCCATAACCCGTGTCAAATGGTGCTTGACAGATTTTACTGTGGCTTCCCACAAACCCCCAAAATTGGCCGCGCGAAGTGGACTGATCTGGAATTTTATGTTTTTCTGTAATGAGAAATTGGAGATTAGTTCGTGTTGTTGTTGAATGATGATTTGTTGTCGTAGTCTTCGTAATTCTCGGTCGGCGCCAATAAATGTGGTACCGTTGTCGCACCAAATTTCTTCGGGCAGTCCTCTGCGAGCTATAAATCTCTTGAATGCAGCCAAAAAATGTTCTGTATCCAAATTAGATACCACCTCCAAATGGACCGCCTTGACACAAAGGCAGACAAACACTGCAATGCCTTCTTTGTGGGAGCGTTTCTACGTTTACTTGTTTTTATGGTTATTGGTCCAGCATAGTCCAAGCCTGATTTAAGGAATGGTCGACTTATAGTGCACCGCTCTGCGGTTAAATCCCTTATCTTCGGTTCGATCCTTTTGGAACGATGGCGAATACAAATTACACAAGTCTTGATGCATCGTTTTATTGTGTAACGGGGTCCAATCATCCAGTATCGTTGCCTTACTGCACTCAATACTAATGAATTGCCGGCGTGCAAATTTTATATATGGATTTCACGAATGATTAATTCATTGATTGGGTGATCTTTGGGTAAGATGATTGGGTGCTTGCAAGAATAACTCAATTGCGAATGGTTTAACCGTCCTCCAACACGCAAGATGCCGCTATCATCAATAAATGGATCTAAGGACGATAGATGATGGTTCTTGGATAGTGGATTTCCCGCCGAGATTGTTGATAATTCTGCCTTGAAACTTGTTTGCTGCACATTACGAATTATGACCGTTTCCGAGTCACTAAGCTCTAAAGGATGGATGATAACGCCTTGTTGATTAATATGACGCAATGATTTGGATTTACCAAATCGCAGGATGTATGCCGTAACTTTGCGCAGTCTGAACCAAGATGAATGTTTCGCTGCGAACTGCGTAATTATGTTTTCGGTTTCAGACGTTTCGACAAACACCTTGATAAATCTGGAACGCTCTTCCAATGTATTTTGATTGCTGGTTAACGTTGGCTGATCATCTCGAGGCCAACTATGTTGTGGATTCGCTAACCATTTTGGACTGGCTTAAATCTGACATTGTCTGTGGTTTCACTCCCCGAGTGATATGATCAGCTGGGTTCTGACTTGACTTGATATGTGCCCAACTGCTACGAGGTATTAGATCGAGGATTTGTGACGTTCTATTGGCAACAAAACTATTCCATCTGCGCGGAACGTCGGATAACCAGTGGAGCACAATCATTGAGTCGGTCCAGGCATGGATCGTGATATTTTCATGCTGTAAGGTTTGAACGCAAAACTTGACTAAGTCGCATACTAGGACTGCCCCGCATAGTTCCAAGCGTGGTAATGAGAGTTGCTTTAGTGGTGCAACTTTGCTCTTCGCACCTATGATGGTTACTGTGATGTTACCCTGTTCGTCTTCAGCTCTCAAATAGATGACACCTCCATCACAACATTGGCTTCGGGTTATTTGTCAAGCATCTGGGAATGCTAATGTTAGTTAGCTGAACCATATTGTCATGAACGTCCTTCCAAGCCTTGATTATCGTCTCTGGTAACGGCGAATCCCAATCTAGTTTGAGCAGCCAAATTTTTTGCATAATGATCTTGAACAGAATGATTACGGGTGATAACCATCCGAGAGGATCATACACTTTCGATGCAGCTGACAATATTCTTCGTTTTGTCCACACAATATTGTCGTCGGTATGCTGAACTTTGAATTGGAATGTATCAGTTTCTGCGTGCCAAACTATTCCCAATGTTTTGACTGCAGGATCATCTTCTATTAACTTCGGTGTTTCTTCGATCTCTTGTTGGGAGAACGAATGCAGGAACTCGGATGAGTTAGATCGCCATTTCCTTAGCTGAAACCCGTTGTTGCCTAAAATGGTAATAATATTGGTTTTTAGACACTTGGCATCCTCTAAAGAATCACAGCCCGTCAATAAATCGTCGACATAGAAATTTGTGCAAATTGCTTGGGATGCTTTAGGATATACATCCTTAAACTAATCAGCAGATCGTTTCAGCGTACGAAGTGCTCAATATGGAGCACATACTGTACCGTATGTGACTGTGTTTAGCTTGTAGGCGTTTATTGACTCCTTCGGGCTCTCCCGCCATAGAATTAGTTGGTAATTTGCATCTGTCGATTCAACCTTGACCTGACGGTACATCTTCTCGATATCGGCTACAAATGCAATGATTGGTTTGCGAAATTGTAATTTTTCATTTTCATTTTCATCATTTTTTTTTTTGAGAATCGTTGTTAGGTCTTGCTGGATTTTGGGTCCGATTTGCAGGATATCGTTGAGTGCTACTGACGTGGTAGATTGACTGGAAGCATCGAACACTACTCGTAGTTTGGTGGTGCTACTGGCTGATTTCAACACTGCATGATTTGGGATGGAGTATTTGTCATCGTCGTCAACAGGAACCTTTGACCAGGGTAGGTGACTCATATGCCTAACTCTATGTACTCGCGCATGAATTGTTTGTAGCTCTTGCAAAATTCTGGTGATGTGGTGAATTTCCTTTCCATGGTCAACAACCTTCGTCGTGCTGCTTGCCAGGAGTTTCCTAATTTTGGTCTTGGATGTTTAAATGGAAGTCTGACACAAAATTTCCCATTGGCTTCTCGTGTAGTGGTTTGGACATAATGTTTTTCAACCCAGCTGTCGATAACATTAGGAGACGATTGGCTTGGAATTTCGTCGAGTTCCCAAAATTTCTTCAACAGCATGCTGACGTCTGCTTCATGATTGGTTACGGTGGCTGTTGCAATACCAGCGTGAACATTTGTAATCTCGGCAGGATCGGACTTTAAAGCACCTGTGACGAGCCACCCAAATTTCGAGTTCTGGAGAGTGAGCAGACGAGTAATTTTCTTCCGTTCCGGATTTAGTAGTTCAAAGAATATATCAGCACCTACCAATATATCTAGTACCTTATGGTTATGGAATTCAGGATCTGCTAGCTTTAATGACGTTAGAATTGGATGGTTAGCAAATGGATGTAATTTCGTAGGCACGAATCTGGCGATTTGTGGCAAGATATGCGCTTCCAGTGTAATAGTGTAATGTTTATCTACACGCGATTTTAAAGTTAATACAGCTTTCCCCTTCGTAACTCCAGCTGGCGTTGATGGTAGACCGTTGATTGAAATGGATGAGTGCGTTCGATTTAGGCCTAGGCGTTGTATGCAAGATTCTGTCACAAAGGACATTTGTGAGCCTGAGTAAAGCAATATTCTAGCTGGGTGGAGTTCTCCTGAACATGATGTTACATGTACTACTGCTGTCGGCAGGATGGTATCGTGAGTTGCATAGAAGGTGTGTAATACAGTTTTCTCACTACTATCAGATACCGCTATGTGGCCATCTGGTTTATTGGGAATTATGCCAGTTGCATTCGGTTTTGGTGGGTCCTCGCAACGAACGTGATGATTTGTGATTGGTGTTTGATCTATGGATGATATTGCTGATTTTAGATGACCATTGTGAAGCAAGGTGTGGTGGCGTTTATTACAAATCAGACAACATGTCTCGTTGTAGCACTTTTCACTAAGATGACCCTTACGCAAACAATTATGGCATAATTCGTTTTCAATCACTGTTTTCTTACGAGATTCTAGCGGCATGTTTTTAAATGTAAGACACTTGAAAAGCAGATGTACGCCCTTACACAGTATGCATACACTTGTAGCTTCACTACTAGTTAGGAAGCTTCTGACTGCTGGTTTTATCCTGGGTGTGGTTGAATTTTGAGTACTAGGCTCATACATTTCCAATGTATCGCATCTCACGTTCAGAAAGTTTAAGAATTCGCTGAACGTTGGAAACTTAAGATCAACTGAATGTTTTGCCCAAAGTTGCCTGGACTCATTATTGACCTTTGACAACATGATATGAATTAGCCAGGGGTCACGTGTCTCGGTCTCGCGACCCAGCGCTCGTAATCCACGGACAACTTCGTCAGCATGTTCTGCTTTACGCCTTAATTCCCTTCCATTTGCTTGTTGACACGATTTTTGAGCAACAAAGTATTGAATGTGTGAGTGGATGATAGGATTTAGCTTATTGTATCGCTTAAAAAGTTTATCCCACGCCTCTGTGTAGTTGGCGTCAGTGATCTTAATATGGCGGAACAGAGACGCGGCATCACCCTTTAGTAATCCACTTAGAATTTGAAATTTGTGCACATTACTAAAAGTTTTACTATCGTGGACAGTTGTCGTAAAAAGGTCATGAAATGACGGCCAATATTGATATTCTCCACAAAACGGAGAGATTGTTATCTTCGGAAGGCGTGCTTGGGCTGACGAACTATTAACTCCCTCATAGAACGACCGTTGCTGCTCTACAAATTGCGCCAGTATCACATTTAAGTTGTGTGGACTGATTTCTTCCCGTTGTGCATAGCCAGTACAGGCCCGCATTAGACGCTCTTGTACTTTGCAATACATCTCAACCGCTTCACTGATTGATGCATAATTGGTGATCATCAAAAAGCTGGTGTTCTAGCTCAGCGAAGGTGCGATATCGACATTCAAGCAAATCACGACGCACGGTAATTGCCTCCATCCTTGTATCATTATTTATTGTATTGGCAAATTGCGAAATCTGTTTGATTTGACAATGGGCTAAATCACGCAACTTTATTAATTTTTGAAAATTGTCATTCATTTTGATAATCACTTCACACAATAATATGACCACGCGGTTTCAATAAACTCGTCACTTCCGACAATTAACACGTATACGTTGATTTATTATATTAAATTTATTATATTGTTTTCACTTAGATTAATAATGCAGACTTTTACTCAAGTATAGCAAATTGGTATACTTATCTGTCCTGGGTTTCGGCACCAAAAAATGTATATAACAATCTGTGTTGGATATGTGATTAGGTTTTTTCATCGGTGTTTATACGCTGAAGGTACTTTTTAGAATGACAAAACATTTTATTTTACAAATTTACAATAATTCTGTTATAGTGACATCTATCGTGTGATATTCAAACATGCTTAGTAAAAGGTTTTTATTGTCTGGTGAATCTATCACAAGATAGAGGTTTCTATATACTAAAGTTTAACATAATTTTTGGCAGATGGCCAAACTATACACAAAAGTGTCTACACAGTTTTACATTGTGAATTGACCTGTATGAAACGTCAAAACACAAAATTGTTACAATAAATTTTAATAATAATAAATATAATTGTGATGTAGTTTTTCAGGGGTTACCTGGCGTACCGAGAATACTCTGTTCTCATGAACAGGCTCTATCAACTAATACATAGTAAAGTCACCATAACTGTTTATAATTGCTTGGCTCCTTTTGTCCATACTATCATCAAATTTTCCTGCAAATTGTGATGATACATTTTTCCATATCTTCCGGACAACTCGCGCTAGAGCTTAATCTTAATGAGTGCCCATAAATTTTGATTGGATTGGAATTAGGTGACTGACATGGTCAATCCAATGTTTTGATACATTTTTTGAGTTTAAATTTCGAGCAGAGTATGCTGTGGTGTTTTGGATTGTTGTCCTCTTGTTCCAAATCCAATTAGAGTTCCCCGTTCCAAACCATTTAAGGACAGATGGTAACAAACCTCGTGAATAAATTTTATTCATGAAAAGTGCGTTTAGGTTGTGTGGAAACGGTTAATTTACCAAAACCTTGTTTGTCAAGCATCCCCATACATGAAGCTAGGACGGGTGCTTCACAGTTGGGACAATCCTTTTTTTTTTGCTTAGTTGATCAAACATCCCTTATAACATTAAAACCCCAAAAGGATGACTCAACGGCAAACACAATATTCGTAAAATCATTGTTTCTTTCTTCATTTGCCCACTGTAGTCGCTTTTCCATGCATTTTTGTGTTACCAGTGGTTTGACCAAAGTATTTCCATATGCGTAGCCATGTTCCATAATTCTATTTCGCATGGTGGTTTTTGGTATAATAATTTACTGCATATTTTACTGCACTTGCAACCGACATTTTTCGTTTTTTATAAATCGCACTAATTTCTTTCTTGTTTGTTATCCGCTAAACAGTTGCAGTTAAGCTAATGTTTGTTTTAAAGCGTCCAAGAGGAATACTTAAATATAAAAACGATGTGAGTCCCGCCCATATTTGCTCCTATAATTTTAAATACAGTTATGCCATATACGCTCTTGTTGAATGTACTGTAGGGTTGAATAAAGAGTTTCTTTGTTCCGAATTCTGGCTGTATTGAGAGTATGATATTACGGAGTATGCTACTATTGAATTCTGGAATTATCAGGTTATAAACATTGTGACTAGAAAATTTCGACATTTTCTTACATAGTTGATCTACTTCAATACACATACACATATAAATAGGCAGATATAGCCGTTGTAAGAAAAATCATGACCGATTCTGAAGGAGCGAACTAAATTGGTTTTAACATGCCCAGTTTTGCACAATTACACTAAAGCAAAACATATGCTTTAATCATTACACGGATCTATAGGATTTCTGGTGTGATAATCACGTAAGGAATCCCATATTACCTTTCAAAGTACAATATGCACAAATTTAACCGTTATAGACGCACAAAATTGCACAAGCAAATACTATTCGACAAAATAAGAAAACGGTGGGATTTCCAAAATGGGATTTCTGGCGTGACACAATATGCTCAACTAATTAGCTATAGAAAATTTACCACAATTCTGGCTAGATACGTTAATTTTTTCCTAAATATATCCCAAACATATTTAAACAATTTTAGGAGAGAGATAGTCCACGCCAACGCATAAATTAAATTTATATTTTTAGAGGAGTATTTTCAGTTTCTTTTAAAATACAAAAGATGCTATATTCTTCATAAATTTTCAAAACGACAGGACTAGTCGAACTGACATTCAATATCACCTCGGAAAAATGTTGTACCTGATGTGCATACCAATTTAATATGTACGCAAAAATGCCTCGCAACTAAACATAATCCGCCTCTGTCAATTGTCCTATTTTGTAAACAATACAATGAACTAAAATATTTTATTAGTTACAATATAATCTGAATTATCGCACCACGCTATGTACTGTATACACATTACCAAAGCCTATATATCATTTTAATCAAAACTTTTAATCAAAAAGTTCAAAAATCAAAAGAAAAATAGAAATATGGATTTCTAATATATGGTAACCCTAATTTAAACAACCCTGTAATTAATCATGAATGTTTAGGTTTTTTATAATCAATTGTATATATCAATGGAAAACAATCAATCAAAATCTAAAATATAAAAAATGGGAAACAGAAGCAGGAATCGTATTCACTGAGTATAACATGGGTATGGCAAAATTGGAGAAAATCCGTATAACACTCACATACGTCTATACACGACTACCGTGCATACAGAGGACGACCGTACCAACAAAAAAAAATCTAATAATAAAAATAAATAGTGATTGGTCATCAGACACCAAATGTGATATATTTGTTTATTTTTCCATTTTCAGTTTTCCGTTATTTTATAGTTGAACTCAAGCAGTTTGCGTTTTGACAGAATAATAACACCATCACCGCCATATAAACAATAAATTTGACTATATATCCAGTGTTTTTTTTTTTTGGATAAAATTCGACTTCGAACTGTTACACACCAGAGTATATAACATAGCAGCGCGAAACGATATATTGATTTCGAATAAAAATAACTTTTTACAACTTTTGACTTTCTTTGTTTCATACTGATAACAAACAACAAGCAATGGCAAACACAGTGAGACGAATAAACTACCAAGCCAATGTACAGACCGAACATTATATTATTACTATTTTTGTGTACGATATTATTCAAAAACATGCCATGAACGGAGGAGTGGATAGTAAAATAACACAATAACTAGGTATTTCCTGTGTATGCTCTCATGCTGTGCGCTCCAAATAAACTCCTAACGTCTTTTTGTTCTTTGTGCTGAATATTGTGTATCCAGTTTCATCGTAATAACAATAATAATAGTAATAATCATAACGATTTGGCTGTTAGTACATTATGTTATTATTGGAAAAACAATTATATGAGATATGAAACACTTACACAAAAAAAAATAAACCTGATAAACGACTTGCATTTGTCGTAAGATTATCATTTTTCCAATTTTCTATTGTATGATTCGACAACGATGATGACCAAAAATTACTACAGCAAAATACAATTTTAAAATAATGTAGCGTTTTGTGTTTTAGGTATGGAGAGGTATACACGGATTCAAAACGACTTTCAATGACTACTAATAATGGACAGCTGCTTGACATCTTTGTTAAACTTTCCCGCATCAAATGTTTTTTTCACTCGTTTTGAACTCGCTATTATCACTGAATGTAATAGTTTTTTTGTGATTCGTCGTCGTTTTTTTTGGACTAGATAACGAGCGCATATTTAAATTTACATATGTATATGGATTTTGAACGGTACTTTAATAAAAGTCAATAACTGTTAGTGTTAGTGATGTTACGTTCATTTTGACAGCGGTAGCATATGGTCGGAAAGGATACGTATACAGTGGATTTGGATACCTCGTATATATTCTAAATAATCTATTGGTTGTTGGATTATTTAAATTAAATCGCGATTTACAGCAGTTTCGGCAGCATTTACAGTTGCGAATAAATGGTATTAGGCCAATTTTCTTGTCACAATAAGAATATGCTACTCTCTAGGTGCAGTTTCGGCGCTATTTACACTTTATCGTTTAATTAAAGACTTTATTTGAGTTATTTAACTCGACATACTTTTAAATTTTATGTCAGTTTAATAGTTTTTTTGAAAAATATGATATCGGCACTCGCAAATTTTGAAGTCCGAGATTCATACCTCCACGTGGTGCTACCTGGGTAATGCAAAATGAATCAGGCGTCGAAGAAGAGCATACTCCAATAATGGGTAATTTGCGTTCAAAGATATTCTGTAAGTGGCTTGTTATTGGCCCAGATTGATAAAATACTCAAAATTTACAGTGGAAAACTGTTATTAACAAGGTTACATTTTCTTAGCTAGGAAAAACCTTATACCGGAAAATGTTCTCTATAGATAAGCAAATCAGACCTATGTATATAGTGGTATCGTGCCCTAATCTCTAGAAGTCACTTGTTATTTTATTGGTTCACCTTGACAAAATACTCAATATTTTGAGTGAAAAATTGCAATAAACATATATGTTATTTTTTTTTTAAATCTTTAATTTTATTTATTTGTTTCTTTAAGTTCTTCATATATTTTTCTATTATCTTTTGTATTTATTATCTTTTATAAATTTTATTATGTAAATAACGATGAAATTTTCACTAATTTGCATTTATAAAATATTAACAGTAGCTGCGTTTTTTTGAAAAACAGTCGTGTTGTGTTCGCGATAGCTTTTTCAAAATTTGTCCAATTTAAGAATAGAAATTTAATGTTTTTTAAAATAAGAAAGCTAGATTTAACGGCAATCTAAGTATAGCAGAAAAAATTTATTCTAAAAGTTGAATGGTTTTCTTGTACCATCGATGTTCTGTATAACTCTACATAAAATCGGAGTAGTGTAGAACTATACAGAGCAACGATATTACAAGAACACTGCAGAACTTTTATAATGGATTTTTTATGTTATACTTAGATGACCATTAAATCTAGCTTTTTAAATTTATAAAATATTAAATTTCTATTTTTAAATTGGACAAATTTGAAAAAAGCTATCGCGAACACAACCCGACTGTTTTTCAAAAAAACGCAGCAAGTGTAAATCTCCAATACAATTCAATATGGCGGCTATTGAAATCTAATTGAATCCAATAAGAATTTTGCTTCCGCCATGTTTTCTAATTGGAACCGTATACATATACGTGTTATTTTTTGTTAGAAATTTCACGGGCTCTGTAAATTGGTACGCAATATGCTCAAATACATTAAGTGACTCATCTTTACGTTTATCAGAGTAATTTCACCATGACCTTTAATATACCTAGGTTTTTTTGTTCAAAATTAGGAGTGGTTTTAGTTATACTAGAAGTGAAACCTGTTTTGGTAAGTATGTTTATTAAGCAATAATAATCTACTACTAACTAAATGGGCCCATTTGGTAAAGGGTCCATCAGCTGCTTCATTAGAAGCAGAAATCTCCCAAGTGCGTCAGCACGCGGGTTTCTTTCAGCTGGAACGCTTTACTTAATTAAAACTAATGATTGAGCTCGTGAGCCCAAAACAAACGGTTGTAAACGGGGGGTTTTGAGTTGAACAGGTATGAATTGTTTTCACCACGGTTATATAATGGCGTGGTAAGTTCTGGGGAGAAAGGCCTGTTGGTTAGCTACTATCCAATCCAAAATTCCCGTTTACCCAGTTCCAAAACCCATTTCCCAATACTCCAACCATGGCATTTGTCGGCTGTTGTTAGGTTCGCAATATAAATTGATGCGAGTGAGCAAACAAAACAAAATAAAAATTAAAAGAGATAGCAACGTGCAATACCACACACACACGTACGAGCCGGGAATGTATATAAGAGAATGACGAGATGAATTGCGACGGGTTTTTTTTGGTTATATTTTGGAAAGGAGACGTGAGTTTGTAGTTTTTGGTGTTGTGAACTTGTGTATATATGGTGCCGCGCGAAAATTAATATTTGCGAGTTGTAAATAAATTACCTGGGGTTCTCAGTGAAAGGAAAACAACCAGAAAAAAGATAAAACCGGGAGGTTGTGGCGACAATTTGGGTACGCATACAACCGAGGCACACAAGTTGTTTCTTTTGGATGGAAATATAAAAAAAGTGTCGCGCGCGCACCGTAATTGATGATCGCCATCTTAAAATTGTTTTTTTTGTTTTTCACCAATTTATAAGAGCGTTCGATTTTTTTCTTATAATAGTTCATTGTGCCAAAGCGTAGGAAACGATTGATAATTAAATCGAGAAACGATTGATGATTGGATCGAGAGAGTGGAATACGATAATCAAGAAGTTAAGAGTGCAGGAGAAGCTGCATACGACAGAGGGTACTCGAACATTTATCGGTACTACTATACATACGGCTGCAACAATTTCGAGTGCGAGTGAACCGAGGAGGAGGTGCAGTGAGGAACCGTCAACATTCGAGCGACGGACAGGTACTAGCAACAGTCGGTAAGCACGTTCCTTTGTTTCTTTTTTTTCTCCTAGCTTATTTTCCACACGTGGGTGGCTAACTGGTTTTTCTCTCTTGAACATCCACGCCGGAGTGGACTGCTCGACTGAGCAAGCAAAGGGCATCCACATACGCGCTAGCAGGCTCTCTGGCTTGCCAGAGTGGCGCCCAACAGCATTTAATTGTATTTAGCCTGGAGGGAGGGAATCTCGACGCCACCTACGCCTAAAGTTATCCAGTCATAATTTTTGTACTTACCATATTTTTTTCGTTTTATCATTTTTTCTACCTAGTAATCGCCAAACACACGGTTATAACCCGTCTAAACAACAAACAACCGGAACTACAACCAGTTCAACCAAACCAAGGACAAAATAACAAATTTGTCGGAAATTTTTTTTTGTATAAATAAAGAATGGTTTTTGTAATAGGCCACATGGCCGGAATTTAACGTTTTTTATATATATAAGCCTGTCCTGTTACGATACAGCTCAGGGTAGATCGGCTAGCGCGTTACACGGTTTAATTTTATTTTTGTTTTATTCGTTCTGCTTTGTTTAGGGTAGTTCTGTTACCCTAAACCCGTTATCAAAACAACCATGCTTAACGTGAGGAATGAATTCCAAATTAGTAAATTTTCCGACCCCCTTTGATCATTTTTGTTTAATTCCTAGTTTGACGGCATAATTCATGCCGTCCCATCTTATTTTTTTTTTAAATTCAGTATTTTAAGCTGCTATTTGGGTACGCCAAACCCACACCGTTTTTATCTGTCGACTGAGGCAGGAACCGGGAATCCTCGGATAAGATGCCTTTAATCCTCAGGTTGGACGCCACTTTTTTAATTATGGTTCGAACATGCCGTGCGCTAATTTTTTCGCGACGCCCCGATCGTTGTTTATTTTGAATGCTTCCTCTGTTATCAAAATTTTGCACTATTGGTTGTATAGTGACGGACTTTTGTGGTATAAATTTTATGAATTTTTAAAATTTTTTGAATTTTTTTTTTTTTTTTGTCAAGTAATAATTGTATTTGTTTATTATATATTATTTAATTAATATTACAATATTTACTTCGTTTCATTTATCTTGATTTTGCAAATTTTAGTGGTGTATGTAGACTTTTGTGACTGACTGTATCAAAGATAAAAAAAAATTATATTTTAAAGTTTTTTTTTGGCTTATTTAGACATAAATACAGTGTTCACAATGTTTGCGATTATTCAAGTCAGAAAAAACGAAGAGGTCATCTACTCATAATATATCTACCAAAAAGTAGAAATTAACTCTTCCCAATTTTTAGTCCCAGGGTCATTGTGTAAAAATGCACCCAACCCTTTACAAATAATGAGAACCTTCTCAAGGTCGGTTTTTGCAATTTGATTTCGTACTGATAAGGCGTGCTATCTTCGAGACAAGATTCTTAATCGCAGAGAACAAGGAATCTATTAATTCGCATAAACAGGAAAGAAACTTAACAACTCATTCTTTGCCAGAGGTATATTAGTTTGAATTTCTTACCATCGTCAATCGAGATGTTACGTTAAGTATAATTTTTTAGTTGGCTGGGCTTAATTCGTACTAATAATCTTATTTTTAATTTTGTATAATTAACATAATTTTAAATTTTATTGTATTGGTTTCTACATTCTTAATGCTAAATAATTATCCTCTAAATTAAAAATGTCCGAAATATTCCGTTTTCCAAATATTATTTAAATAAATATTTAACTCTTTAATTATAACTTTTTTACTCAAAATAAGATGTCAAAAAACGTTTACGATTTCCTTTCAAATTTAGCGATGTTTGCACAACACTTTCCCAAAAGCGAAATAAATAAAGAAAACTTTTTATTTTTTAAAAGAAAATATATTTTATAGTTTATAAGTTTTCTTTTTAAATGTTAAAAACAGACTTTTGTTTACTACTAAAACAAACATTTTTTGTGTATTGAAAACCATATATATTTTAAACGTGATCAAAAAAAAATAAATTCTTTGTTAAAATTAAATTTACCGCGAAAACTCTATTCCTGTTTCCTATTGTTTATAACGGTTACCAAAAAAAACAAAAATTTAATAATTATAATGGAAAATAAAAAAAGGTTAAAACAATAATAGAAAACATTCCAGTTACTAACGCGAAACCATCAAGGTGTAGAGGATACACCAACCCGTATTATAGTAATTCACTTTCGCAAGTAAAAATATTTTGTATCTCTCGAGACTTTGTGTGCGAACTCGTAAGATAAAATATAGTTTAAAGATCACACTGACGTTTAATATATTAAGTGTTCCGTATATAAATTATGGGTTTTCTCCTTACTTTATTATCCTTCACAGTTGATTGTTTTTGGTCCTATACGTATACCTGTATATGTCGTTTGATGTTTTTTTTTTTTTTTTTTTAGAAACGTTTATTATTGTTGTTGTTTTTCTCGAAAAAGGACACTATATTTATAGGAAACTGTGTGTAAGCTTGTACCGTATATAAGTGAAAATTAATGATCATTGGAAATTGAAAAACATATATTTTGAAAAGTATTTCATTTAGCTAAGTGGTTCTTGTCTTGCCTTTATTAAACATATTTCGTAAATGAAATTAATTTCATAATGCTCAGGTTTGATTCTTCTTTTCAAGGGTATTTCGCCGAAATCTATATAATTATTTACAATGATCAAAAATTATTTTCCACGAAATGGTTTTAGTGAAAAAATTATTTTTATTTTGGAAATTTATTTAATAGAATAACTTTGAATGCGATCGTTCTTTGAAAAAGTGTGTGTGCGAAATGCTGCCCATTTCCAGAGGTTTGAGCACACATCTAGTTCCTATTTGGTTTTATAACAATATGCATTAGATCCTATTTGTATACCAAAAGTAAAATGTGCAATGTTACGTTCTATTCCATAAATAAAAAATTTCCAAAAGCACAAAAACACAATAAAAAGCTTTCCTCATAAATTTTATTACTAAATGACATTTAAAATTATACATTCACCTCTGGTGCCATATAGCTACGTTTATAATATTCATTCCTTAATATCATATCCATTCAATTATTAAAAAATAAAAATAAGAAAATACATGATTTTGCAGAAAAAACAGGAACGATGCTGGGAAGTACAGCATAAAGTTGTCTGTAGGACTGACTATATCATTATGATTATTATGTATTAGAATTAATATCATTTTATGTTGTTTTGTGTATTCTGCTTTCTTGAGGAAAATGAAGGAATGAATATGACATATAACAGCACAATATGTTTATTTTAGAAATATAACAACAACAATTTACGTTTATGGATTCGAATGAATGGTCTTTTTCAGAAAAGATATGAATCGCATTTAAAATGCAAAATATATCAGACAGGTTTATATAAATTTTGAAAGAGGTAGTTATAACTAACTATATATCAAAAATGGTACATTAAAAAAATGGTTATTGCTTTAGTCAGTCAGTTAGAGTATATATGTTTATGTATTATTTATTTTTTGATTATTTGTATACCAAGTCTAGAATTAAATATAACAATAGCAAGTATTCGAATATCGTCAATCGTGCATGACTATTCGAGCCCGAGGGAGATTACTTTCGGAAATGGAATCAAATAAAATTTTAATAAAATGCAAGCAATAAATGTTATCGCAAAGACCAAACAGATGTAACGGTGCGTTCGCACACGTAACAATGAAATGTATTTGCCTGTGTTCATAAAATATACAACACGAGTATGAGGTATACTGTACAATGACGCGATTGATTAAACCCCTAAATGATAGCTAGACATTATATCCAACGATCGCACAATTCTCTATGTTGCCGACAGTAATTCGATCGATACCAACAGATGGCAATCCAGTTGGATGTTATCAAATGATTTGCAATGTTTTTATTTTGGAACCCCCTGTGAGGTGTGTCAATAGTCCCGCATAAAATTTGGCGGAAAACAAAAAAAAAAAATATATAAAAGGGCGATTAGCAGTGAAACAGGGGTTGTTGAATTTTAAGTTTTGTGCGAGTCACATTAAAAATTTTTGAGTATTGTGAGACAAAAATATTGGAAATATATAGAATAATTGTATAGTACATACATTAAGTTAATAAATTAAATTTCATTTTTTTGTGTAAATCTAATATATAATATTTAATAAGTTGAAAAAAAAATATAAAAAAAAAGTTAAGAATTTCATGCAAAAGAAAAATATTTATCAAGAAAACAATAAAAAATTAGTAGAAATCCATAAAAGTGTAAGTGCGTTAAATAAAACGGTACCAAAATACACTGGACTAAACTGTGAAAAGTGATAAATTCTAGATTGTATGTAACGACAAATTTCTGAGCCATACGTATAAGAATTTGTGAAACGTATGTGCAAGAAAAAATATCTGAATTTCTGCATAGTGGAAGTGAATTAAATAATAAAAAATAAACTGAAAAAAAAATAAACTGAATATCGTACCGATCATAATTATAAAATTTCGGTGCTTGTGTGATTCATAATAAATAGAACAATAACCATAGAAAAATTATTAATTTTTATTGATGAATCGATGCACAATGATTTTACAGTGTTTAAGCTAATTTGTGTTACACTCTTGTTATGTAGTGCGTATACTAAATATCTGTATGGGACTCTTAGTACGTACGAATATAGACGTATATATATATATATATATATACCGTGTCTAAAGAAATTTTGTGAATCAGTGATTGAACTAATATAAAATTAGAAAAAAAAAAGTATGCATACTCTACCGTAATAGTCAGGAACAACTATACACCAAGCTGTAAATCCGGATTTAGCCGCTACAACGGGGAAGTCAAATTTTATATTCATATTATTTTAATATTTAAAACTATTAAACATCAAATTAAAAAAAATTAAAATGAAAACTCCAAACATAAGACATTCAAAAATAATAAAGAGTAATCAATTAATACTAGGTTAATCTTAAGTAATTAATCTTATTTTTTTTCTCAATTTTTTTTATATACCAATTATTTCCTTTTATTTTTTAAGCCAACGATTTCAAATACTATTTCCTAATTAAATTTTTCCTTGTATTTTATTATCGGGGTTGAATAATAAAGCAAATACAATTCTTTTAGTCGATTTGAAATCGTTTGCGTGGGAAATAAAAAATTATAAAAATTTATGAATTAAATAGTTAACACTAATCTTACTAACGTTATTTACAATATTTATCTCTTGCATTTCCTAAAAAAAATTGTTTTTCGCAACGGATAAATAAACACTTTTAACATTACTCAAAATTCATATTGTTTTTCTTCTATTGGGGTTCTTTTTTTTTTCGAATATTTGTGCGGGTTATTATGGGATCAAAAATGTGCAATAATTTCATGAGTTTTTTTGATTAAGTGAAGTGAATTTAGATATGTGGAACTAATTGAACGAGCATGATGGGGATGGATTAGGGTAAGTATCCGGTCATAGATAGGTAGGTAATTGGCATCGTTTCCTTCCCCGCGGTTACTCTTGGCTCACATATACTCTTCAAATCCCACGCCCAAAACCCTGATGCTTAGCCGGCAACGACCGCTGAAGAGTCCCTGTGTGAACCCAAATTTCTATAGCATTTGTGTGACTTGGAGAATGAATTTCGGGTAAATTTTGTTCTCGTTCCGTTTTCATTATAGATGGTTTTTTTGTTGTTGTTGTTGATTAATTACTTTTTTTTTTTTAATTAAATTTTGTTCGCGTACATTCTCCAGGTCAAACAAACTGCTACAGTGGCGCCCAAACAAATATGGCTTTCCCTTATAAAATCATTTCCTTTTTCCGGTATCCATCTTTCTTCCTTCCGATTTTTAGCTTATGTTTTTTTTTCCTAATATCCAAAATGGATAAAATTTTATAATTTTTTTTGTTGGTATTTTTTCTTTTGTTGAATTAGGAATCGAACATAGTTTTGTATAAAAATTTATTCATTTTTTTTTCCCCCTCTATCTTCCATAATACATGGTGTTTCTGATCAACTCGAATCTACCTAATACTACATTTTGTATAGATTTTGGTTACAAATTTTGGTTGGTCATAATACACTATAATAATTGTTTTACATCATCTGACTTGATTTCCTCTCCGGAGTTTGATTGCTTGACTCAGTTGATGTCAAACCTGTTCGTGTAAGTACAGTTTAGCAAATTTGAGTACTTCCGGTTTTGTACTGTTTGATTTGTTGAATTGCTGAATTGTAATTTAAATTATCATTGTCCATTTCCTTCTCTTCCTTTCCCTAAGATGCCAATTACCTACTATAAATAAATTCGCAAATGCTAAATAACGTTTCTAATGACAAAAAAATACTGCTCTAATTCATCCTCACCTGCGTCTTATTAATTTCATCTCATTAATATCATTTCGGCTCATTTATTAATTTTGTTTGAGTTGCACATATTTTGTACTTTATTTATCATTAATCATTACTTATTAATATTCAGTCATAATAAAAATTGTGTTTAAATTTTAACGAATTCGCAAATTAAATTATTTGTTTGCTACACTGCTTTTCGTGAAAGTTTATATTTTTTTTATTTTTATATCTTAGTTTTGGATTTTTTTTTATTTTATTCTTATTGTTGGGAAATAAGAAACAGGAAGGACTTGCAAATCATTTATCATTCTCAGATATTTAACTCAATATTTGTGGTTATATAAATTAGTTTTATTATTATTTTTTTTGGGTGCTAACCATTCGCATCAAATCCAAATTTACATTTTTGTTCTATATGAACACAAAATTTTATACATTCACATATATAGGTATTATATGAGTATTACATATATAATATCTAATTGCATATAAATACAAAATTTTTTTTTATTTAGCGTTCCGTTTCAATATGATAGTTCGTGAATCGGATACATCTTGAGTTTGTTTGTTAACACATCATATCACTAGCATCGTAAAAGTTATTTTAATTTTTTTAAGAATTTTTTTTATATAAACAAAATGGACATATTATCATTAAAGGCGGATGAACTTGAAGTTGAATACGAGATTCGCGGAATTGATCCCTATACACCCGAGGCAACGAATCATCTGCTAGACCTAATAGCTTCTGAGAAACTCGGTACGGTACCCGTTCCGCAGCGAATGCATTCAAAAGCATCGAAACGACCTGATACTGAGATTGAAACCTGCAGTACAAAATTAATTAAATTACAAAGCGACGTTTCTAATTTGAAAGACCTACCGGACGAGACAAGAAATACAACGGCCTGTTACATTGCTTCCCGTTTGTTACATGTTTTGCGGAGGTTAGAACGCGCCTCTCAATCACGCACTTACCGAGACCAAGCGCTTCAAGTGAAAACCTCCTGTGAAGGCCTATTGTCCTCAATCAATATTTACTTAGATGATGGAGAAAAATTAAATGAATCCCTTGAGGCAGCTAGTCAAGTAACCATCACTCAGGTTACGTCCGAAAATTTAAGCGCGCTTCCGAATGACCCTTCTTCGTCTAAAGCCAGTGAGACACCTAATACAATTCCGACTGCAGATTTGAAGTCTACGTCTAATAACTTTGACAATAATCAAACTGAGACTGATGGTAGAAAGCTTTCAGATAATCAAAATTTATTTATGACAACTATGATGGCACAATTGAATCAACTATCTTCACAGTTGACATTGATAACGAAAAGGCAGAATGATTTTCAAACTCAACTAGATAATCGTATACATACGCCTTCAATTCCGGTTAGATCAGTTGCATATCCTCCTCCCGCCCCATCTGTTGCTGGAATAACATCTGCCGCTGGATTTGTCAATCAGCCAACCCCATCACATGTGCGATTTGTAGAGTCTTCTCTTCCAAATCCCACACCAAGTCAAACTTATTCCGCTACTGCTTCCAGCTTTCCATTGGTTAATAATACCATTCATCCGAATCAACATTTCGTAAATACTGGTACAGCTTGGAATCACAGCGAGCCAACGCAACCACATAATATGTCATTTAATGCCCCATTCACCAATGATCCCACCAATCAGGTAAGGAATTCCACATCATCACCGGTGTATGGTACCACAACAAGCAATCATAATCATTCTGGAATGAAGCAACTTTCTCAAAGTGGTATTTCCTATAACGGGGATCCTACTGGTATAACCGTACAAATGTTTTTCTTTCAGTTAGAGTCAGTGGCTTCCTCTATGAATTTAAGACCAGAAACCTTGTTGGTGGAAATGTATTCGGTGCTAAAAGGGGTCGCTTTACATTGGTACTGGACTTATCGGAAGCACAATCCTTTCGCGTCCTGGGTCGACCTCAAGCGGGATTTTATCGAGCGATTTAAAGACCGACGCACTGAGTATGAAATCCGGAGAATGGTGGAATCACGCAAGCAACAGTATAAGGAAAGTTTTATGGAATTTTATCACAGCGTTTGGAGCTTAACCTTGCAGTGTCAGACGCCTTATAGCGACGCTGAGCTCATTCAATTACTAATGACCAATATGATTCCTGCATTGCAATATCAATTAACGGACCGACATTTTTCAAATATCAATGATCTGATTAAGAGCTGTGTGGCATGGGAAGATACATTTAAGAGGCTGCGTATTCAACCGGACAGTATTGCCAGTCATAAACGTGCGATTCATGCATTTAATGTTTACCAAGAGGATAATGGTTCTGTCAGAGAAGAACGGCGTGAATCGACCGTTACGGAAAATAATGCGCCCTATTCATTAGCTGCATTTAATAATAATTCGAATGCTGCGGGGACCTCCCAACGTCTCGCAGGAACCTCACAACAAAACCTCAACCATATTTCAAATACTACCCGTTCTCACTCGTCAAATAAGGCAGATTACGTAATCTGTTTCAATTGCGATGACATCGGTCATATGTTTATGGACTGTCCGATACCTCCGACTGGGTTGTTTTGTTATCGGTGTGGTCTAAAAGGAACCATTTCCTCAAGATGCTCGAGATGCTCGGAAAACTCAATGAGGGCACCGTGGAGAACTGGGAACCACAGTACCCCAAAATACATTCAGCCCAGCACGCCTCGGCAAGATACTCCTCCAATTACCCAATCAACTTCAACATCGGCAAATCCGTCGAAATAGACTCCGTCACTGCTTCCGAAGAATTTTCCGCCAATAATTCCGAAACCACAAACACTTCCAACTCTGTTCGTCTCAATGACCTTACTATCACAAATCCTAGCTTCAATTATAGCACATGTAGCCCATTCGAGGTCTCATCCAAAATATTGAACTCACGGGATCCTGATACAACCAAAGCTCCCACTGATGGAAATTTGCTCGCATCAGGTGGGCCCGGTACTAATTCTAACCCGGAAAACGATACAGTTTCCAGCTCATTGAGTTCAGTATCTGATATAACTTCGGTTTCCGGCCGATTGTACAGTGAACAACGAAAAGCCCGGTCACAAACTTATTGGAATCATCGAAGATACAGAAAATCCCTTATTCTTTCATCCATAATTTGCTCAGAAAAGGGGGACATGAGACCATACGCCCACGTTACTATAAACAATATTCCATATACCGGTCTCCTAGATAGTGGGGCCAGTATAAGTGTTCTAGGAAAGGGATCGGAAATTTTTTTGTCAAACGCTACTCCTAAATTTCATCACTTTCCGTCGTTTATTAATACAGCAAGTGGACAACAAGAACGCATTTTTGGGTATATCAATGCTCTCGTAAATTTTCTCGGCACCGCTCATAACATGAGGCTTTACATAGTACCTTCTCTGGAACAGTCGCTTTATCTTGGGATTGACTTTTGGAACCTCTTTCAAATCTCTCCTAGTTTGTCATCCCTATCATTTAATTGTGAACCCGTCCAAGATGAAGAATCCCCGATATTTCATACATTAAATTCAGAAGATCAAAGTGCATTGAACAATATTAAAGAAAGCTTTCCTTCAAGTGCTAAACTCGGTTTAGGTCAAACAAATTTATTAAACCACGTTATAGACATCGGCACCGCGAAACCGGTTAAACAGCGCTATTACGCAGTATCACCTGCCATCCAGAAATTGATGTACACCGAGTTAGATCGAATGTTGTCTCTTGGTGTGATCGAGGAATGTCAGAGCTCCTGGTGTTCTCCTATCACCCTGGTACGCAAGGCTAATGGTAAAGCGCGTTTGTGTCTGGATGCCCGCGAGTTGAACAAAGTGACCGTCAAGGACGCGTATCCGCTTCCGCTTATTTCTGGATTGTTGGGTCGTTTGGATCAAACTCGTTTCATTTCTGCTATCGATTTAAAAGATGCCTTTTGGCAGATACCACTCGACCCGCAGTCCAGAGATAAAACAGCGTTTACGGTCCCTGGACGGCCTTTGTATCAATTTCGGGTCATGCCATTCGGGTTGTGCAATGCACCGCAAACCCTTTGCCGCCTGATGCACCAAGTGATCCCCCACCAACTTCATGACAAAATATTCGTTTATTTAGACGATCTTCTAATCACATCCGCTACATTAGAGGAACATTTTAAGTTATTGAAAGAGGTGGCCTGTCGCTTGAAATCAGCTGGTCTTACGATAAACCTCGAGAAAAGCAAATTTTTATTAAAAGAGGTCAACTATTTGGGATATGTAGTTGGTAATGGATGCCTCCGGACCAACCCCGAAAAGTGTCGGGCTATTCTGGACTTTCCGCGACCTAAAACTACTAAACAAATCCGACGATTTTTAGGAATGTGCGGCTGGTATAGACGTTTTATTAAGAATTTCGCCTCCTTAGCCGCTCCCCTTACGGACCTCACTGGCAAAACGAAGCAAAAATGGACCGATGCTGCAGAAAATTCATTCGCCTCACTAAAACTAGCCCTTTCTTCCGCCCCTATCTTAGCCAACCCTGATTATAATCGACCTTTCATTATACAGTGTGACGCAAGTTCCGTCGGAGTAGGAAGTGTGCTCTATCAACTTGATTCTGAAGGTACCGAACACCCCATAGAGTACATCTCTCATAAACTCAACTCCGCCCAACAAAACTATTCTATCACCGAGCTTGAGTGTTACGCCGCGGTGTTGAGCGTGAAAAAATTTAGGCCCTACATCGAAGGGTATCCCTTTACCATCTACACTGATCATGCCAGTTTGCGCTGGCTGATGGGACAGAAAGATTTATCAGGACGTCTGGCCAGATGGAGTCTACAGCTCCAATCATACGACTTCCAGATTGGATACCGCAAAGGGTCGCTTAATGTAGTACCTGATGCCTTATCTCGAGTGTTTTGCGATGCCCTTACTTCTGTTACACCTAAAAGTTCGGAAAACGAAGTACCGGTTCTTCAAATTGATTTGGATTCTCCAAGGTTTTTAGATGACGAATATTTGAACCAGATCCAGCAAGTGGAAAAACTCAAGGATTGTGATCACAATTTTGCCGTTCGAGATGGTAAACTGTTAATATGTCCGTCATTTGGTACACGGTATCTGGACTCAGATCTTCCCGAATATAAGCTGGTAGTACCTGCCTCTTTAACTCCGGATCTAATTGAACAGTCGCACGTAGCCCCTACTTCAGCTCACATGGGAATTGCTAAAACGATAGAAAGACTGCAAAGGCAATTTTACTGGCCTCGAATGTCACTGGATGTTAAGGAGTTTATTTCTAAGTGTGTAAAATGTAAGATGAACAAACCGGTAAATTATTCGACTCGACCTGTCATGGGATCACAGACAGAATCCACTAGGCCCTTCCAGAAGCTGTTCATAGACTTTTTGGGACCATATCCGCGGTCAAAACGAGGAAATTGTTTCATAGTGATAGTCCTAGATCATTTCTCCAAATTTATTATAATCAAACCGTTAAGAGAGGCGTCGGCTTCTTTGCTGTGCTCGTTTCTCGAAAATGACGTTTTTCTGATGTTTTCAGTTCCGGAGGTTGTAACATCTGACAATGGTAAACAATTCCTGTCAAACTTATTTAAAGACCTACTTGAGAAGTATCACATTGCTCATATTCGTACTCCCGTTTACTCGCCCCAGAGTAATGCGTCGGAGCGAGTAAATCGAACCTTACTGTCCGCCATCCGCTCGTATATCGAAGATCGAGAACACACTGAATGGGATAAGTACCTACCAGAGGTGGCAGCCGCGTTACGTAACGTTATACACGAATCCGTTCGATACTCTCCTCACTACTTAGTGTTTGGGCAACATATGTCGCTGCACGGTTCTGAGTACCGATTACGTAAGCTGTTGTTCAACGAGGATGCGAATGAAGTGCAAATTATGTGTAAAGCTGATAGATTAAACTTGATAAGGAACAATGTTGCTCATTATCTTAAAGTGGCACACGAGAGAGTCGCAAGACATTATAATTTACGGAGTAGAACTCGCAACTTCCAAGTCGGTCAATCAGTTTTTGTCAGGTCTTTTCAGCAAAGTAATGCCTCAAATAGGTTTTCGGCCAAGCTGGCTTCAAAATTCGTTCCTGCGGTCATAGACGCCAAAGTTGGTAATGTGGCATATAAGATTAAAGATTTAAAAGGCAAACCCTTAGGTACATATCACGGGAAAGATATTAAAACATAATACGATTGATGCTGGTTACCTGTTTACAGTACTTCTTCCCTTCAGTACCATCTTATGCCCGGCTATGAGACTTTCTCGGGTGTAGGTCGTCCCCACGACTTGTAACGGTGCGTTCGCACACGTAACAATGAAATGTATTTGCCTGTGTTCATAAAATATACAACACGAGTATGAGGTATACTGTACAATGACGCGATTGATTAAACCCCTAAATGATAGCTAGACATTATATCCAACGATCGCACAATTCTCTATGTTGCCGACAGTAATTCGATCGATACCAACAGATGGCAATCCAGTTGGATGTTATCAAATGATTTGCAATGTTTTTATTTTGGAACCCCCTGTGAGGTGTGTCAATAGTCCCGCATAAAATTTGGCGGAAAACAAAAAAAAAAAAAATATAAAAGGGCGATTAGCAGTGAAACAGGGGTTGTTGAATTTTAAGTTTTGTGCGAGTCACATTAAAAATTTTTGAGTATTGTGAGACAAAAATATTGGAAATATATAGAATAATTGTATAGTACATACATTAAGTTAATAAATTAAATTTCATTTTTTTGTGTAAATCTAATATATAATATTTAATAAGTTGAAAAAAAAATATAAAAAAAAAGTTAAGAATTTCATGCAAAAGAAAAATATTTATCAAGAAAACAATAAAAAATTAGTAGAAATCCATAAAAGTGTAAGTGCGTTAAATAAAACGGTACCAAAATACACTGGACTAAACTGTGAAAAGTGATAAATTCTAGATTGTATGTAACGACAAATTTCTGAGCCATACGTATAAGAATTTGTGAAACGTATGTGCAAGAAAAAATATCTGAATTTCTGCATAGTGGAAGTGAATTAAATAATAAAAAATAAACTGAAAAAAAAATAAACTGAATATCGTACCGATCATAATTATAAAATTTCGGTGCTTGTGTGATTCATAATAAATAGAACAATAACCATAGAAAAATTATTAATTTTTATTGATGAATCGATGCACAATGATTTTACAGTGTTTAAGCTAATTTGTGTTACACTCTTGTTATGTAGTGCGTATACTAAATATCTGTATGGGACTCTTAGTACGTACGAATATAGACGTATATATATATATATATATATATACCGTGTCTAAAGAAATTTTGTGAATCAGTGATTGAACTAATATAAAATTAGAAAAAAAAAAGTATGCATACTCTACCGTAATAGTCAGGAACAACTATACACCAAGCTGTAAATCCGGATTTAGCCGCTACAACGGGGAAGTCAAATTTTATATTCATATTATTTTAATATTTAAAACTATTAAACATCAAATTAAAAAAAATTAAAATGAAAACTCCAAACATAAGACATTCAAAAATAATAAAGAGTAATCAATTAATACTAGGTTAATCTTAAGTAATTAATCTTATTTTTTTTCTCAATTTTTTTTATATACCAATTATTTCCTTTTATTTTTTAAGCCAACGATTTCAAATACTATTTCCTAATTAAATTTTTCCTTGTATTTTATTATCGGGGTTGAATAATAAAGCAAATACAATTCTTTTAGTCGATTTGAAATCGTTTGCGTGGGAAATAAAAAATTATAAAAATTTATGAATTAAATAGTTAACACTAATCTTACTAACGTTATTTACAATATTTATCTCTTGCATTTCCTAAAAAAAATTGTTTTTCGCAACGGATAAATAAACACTTTTAACATTACTCAAAATTCATATTGTTTTTCTTCTATTGGGGTTCTTTTTTTTTTCGAATATTTGTGCGGGTTATTATGGGATCAAAAATGTGCAATAATTTCATGAGTTTTTTTGATTAAGTGAAGTGAATTTAGATATGTGGAACTAATTGAACGAGCATGATGGGGATGGATTAGGGTAAGTATCCGGTCATAGATAGGTAGGTAATTGGCATCGTTTCCTTCCCCGCGGTTACTCTTGGCTCACATATACTCTTCAAATCCCACGCCCAAAACCCTGATGCTTAGCCGGCAACGACCGCTGAAGAGTCCCTGTGTGAACCCAAATTTCTATAGCATTTGTGTGACTTGGAGAATGAATTTCGGGTAAATTTTGTTCTCGTTCCGTTTTCATTATAGATGGTTTTTTTGTTGTTGTTGTTGATTAATTACTTTTTTTTTTTTAATTAAATTTTGTTCGCGTACATTCTCCAGGTCAAACAAACTGCTACACAGATGTTGTTAAAGGTTTCAAATCAAATGAGGTTAGATCAATAATAATATATTCTATCATATTTTTTGTTTCGTGTTCGCGAAGGGCGCGTGGCAGAGAGATTTCTCGCCACAAGTAACCGTTGCTTGGGTAAGTAGAAATTTGGAAGAACTCATTAAAAACAGCTTAGAAATTTTACTAAAAATGAAATGAATCAAGATCATCCGCTATCAGCATGCCAATATGTCTCATCTCATTCAATGGACCAATAACACATTATCATTTTGAAAATAGCATAATTATGTAACCACATTATGAGAAGGGCAAATCACTTTATGGGATTTAGCGCCAACATAATAAATTATTTTTCGTTAAAAGACTTGACATCGTGTATTTCGGTTGCCTTCAGAATTGCGTTCCTAGGTTCATTCGTTTCTTCTGGATTTTTTTAAACCAGTTTCATTGGTAAAAAACGACGTTTCTTTTCTTATGAATTTTTTTCAGCAACTTGGACTTATTTGAAAAAAAAATCAGAAGGAAGGAAGGCAGGAAAAAGCGCAACACTGAATCGGTCTTTAGTAGTTCTCTAGCTTCTCTGATATTCCATCTTCAGTTGGTATTTTAGACTGCATGATTTTATTGTCTCTTTAACAGTTTTGATTCCTAGGTCTCTATGGATGTTGTTGTTTCGAATATACTCGTACCATGGGTCATTTGTAATGCTACGAAGTATTTTCGCTTGCGTTCTTTACCATATATAAATATATATTTGGTGCACTAGTTGATATGTCCATATGGGGGTTAGGATCGCTTTCTATGGTAGAACCTTGCAGTTTAGAGAGAGTTTCGATTTTTTTTTTCGATCATCCAGTACATTTTAGAAAATTTTGTTGCGTATTGTTTCAATGTGCTTTTTCCAAAAAAAATTCAAACTACCGCTAAACAAGCGATTTGAAACGTTCCTTTTCGATGAATGCGGAAGAGAGGCAAATTGTAAATGCAAATACTCAAGAACAGGCAAATCGAAACTACAAGCCACCTCCAATCTACTTACGCGAAATCGATACGCACAAGGTAGTGCAAGAACTCAAATCAAGTGTGCTAACAAATGAAAAAATTTCACGTAACAAATTTACTTCGAGGCAATATACACGACGTAAAAATTCATACACATTAGTCAACGACTATAGAGAGGTCATTAATTTTTACGATGCTCACAACAGAAATTATAATACATACCGATTGAAGTCTTCAAAGGGTCTTTCAGTCGTTATTAAAGGCATCGATGTCCAAGTTGAAACAATCGAAATCCAGGCTGCGCTTGTTGAAGATGGATTTAAGATACAGAATGTATATAGAATCATGAACCGCTTGAAGAAACCACAACCAATGGTCAAAGTTGAACTGGATTCATCCGAAAGCATTTTGAAAAAGGAAGAAGTTCATCCAATATATAAATTAAAGTACAGTAAATGACTCTCGCTCGAAAAGAACACCAACCAGCAAACCAACATACCGCAAGCGTTCTTCAAGGTGAATCCTCAAATGTTGAACCTACCCAGAATAACTGCATGCAAATGATGATGCAATTAATGACAACAATGCAAAATATGCTACAAGCAATCCACTACGATCCAGAAACTAGAATGTCTCCGATAAACTATCTGAAGAGATGCCACTGGAACGCAAACGGTATAACCCAACACAAACTTGAATTAAAACATTTCCTAGTTGAACACGAAATTGATCTTATGTTAGTTTCTGAAACCTATTGAACCGATAAACACAATTTCAGAATTAATGGTTACAAAGTTTATGATACAAAACATCGCTTGGGCGGAAGTCGAGGAGGAACTGCTATATTTATAAAAAAGCGGATTTGCCATTATGTTCTAAATGAATATAGCACTGAGGAAATTCAAGCAAACTCTGTGTGTGTTGACCTCGTCAAAGAAAGCTTAGTCATCGCTTCAATATATTGCCCACCAAATAATAACGTTTCGGCAAATATTTACAAGCGATTTATTACAACCCTAAGTCAACGTTTTATGGTCGCCGGCGACTTTAATGCCAAACATACCTACTGGGGTTCAAGGTTGACTACTTCAATGGGATGTCAATTATTGAATATTATTCAAGAAAACCCCTACGGTGTTGCGTCGTGTGGCCATCCAACCAATTGGCCTACTGATCATCGAAAAATCCCTGACGTCCTAGATTTTGCAGTCACAAGTAAAATAAACCGAGAAATAATCCAAGCTAAGCCACTTTTAGAATTACCTTCTGACCACTCTCCGTTCTTACTACATTACTGGGCCGACCAAAAACCATGTTCTACGAATAATTATCTAAAAAGCACCTTCACTAACTGGTTGAAATTCAAGATGTACATCAGTTCACTCGACCTAACGTCTGCACTGCAGACGACGAACGATGTAAACATTGCTATGGAAAACTTTAATGATTTACTAGTCAACGCAGCTATTTCGGCCTCGCCTATACCAAGAGCAAATATACGAGACACACCATAACATCTGCTGAAATAGAAAAATGTTAACAGAGAAACGTTGCTTAAGACGTATCTGGCAAATTAATCGATCATCAGATGCTAAACATAACTTTAACCAGGCAAAAAGAAAACTACAAAGTCTACTACAAAAAAATAAGATGGATTATATGCAAAATTATCTTAAAGAATTATCTCCCCATTTGGACACAAACTATTCATTATGGAAGGCCACTAAATGCCTTAAACGGCCTCAGCAACCAAATCCGCCAATTCGTCTTTCAAACGGTGAATGGGTTAGTAGTGATGAAGAAAAACCTAAAGCCTTTGCTGATCATCTTGAAAGTGTATTCACTCCAAACCTTGGATTACCGGTTGTTCAAACAGAAAATATAGCAATCAGAACTGTGAGGAAATTTAAGATAAAGAAACCACTAGTAAAGTTTATTATTGCACATCAAATACAATTAAAGAAAGCCCCTGGTATGATCGAGGTGAAATGCTTAAACAACTGCCTGAGTCTGCCTTTGGACGACTGGCTCAAATAATCAATTCAATTTACGAATCAGTATATATATTCCTGAGTGCTGGAAATTATCAACTATAAAAATTATCCCGAAGCCTGGCAAGGATCCTACCAAAGTCTCGTTATATATATCAATAAGCCTACTACCAATCGTCTCGAAAGTATTCGAAAAAGCTACTATCGAAAATATTAAACCGGAACTACGAAATGTCATCCCTAGTCATCAAATTTGGTTTCAGAGCCGAGCATGGAACCATTGAGCAAGTGCACCGAGTATAGCTACAGAAATAAGGTCAGCATACAAAGATAAAAAATACTGCTCCGCCGTATTCTTGGATGTTGCCCAAGCATTCGATAAAGTTTGGCACGATGGTCTGCTTCATAAAATAAATCTTAGATTGTCAGAAATGTACCAACTGATGAAGTCGTATTTGTTAAATCGCAGGTATTATGTCAAATATAACACTTCTAAATCGAACGAGAAAAACATTCTGGCTGGAGTATCTCAAGGTAGTGTGCTTGGCCCAACGTTATATTTAATTTTCACTTCGGATCTACCAACGTCTACGCAAATTCTGACGTCTACTTCCGCAGATGATACGGCAATCGTATGTAGCCGTAAAAATCCAAAAACGGCGTCCGAAATTCTGCAACAACATATTTATGATATCGAAATATGACTAAAGAAATGGAAGATAAAGGTCAATGAAGAGAAAGCAACCCACGTTACATTCACTTTAAATAAGCTTACTTGTCCGCCTGTCACAATGAAAGGAATACCAATCCCTCAATCAAATGGAGCAAAATATCTAGGCGTCCATCTAGATCGACGGTTAAATTGGCGAAAACATATTGAAATGAAACGAGACCATATCAAATTAAAAATTCATAAAATGCATTGGTTGATGGGGAAATATTCAACTATTGACCTAGAATACAAACTTCTTCTGTATAGTACAATGATTAAACCAATTTGGTCGTATGGGTGTCAATTATGACAATCAACCTCAAATTCGAATATCGACATTGTCCAACGAACACAGTAGAAAATTCTGAGAATGATTACAGGAGCACCCTGGTTCGTAAAAAACAAAAATATACATAAGGACCTTAGCATCCTAACTGTCAAAGATGAATGAAAAAGATGCGGATCTGCTATGCAAGGAAACTGGTATCTCATCCGAATTTTATGGCGTGAAACCTACAACATATACCTACGTCTTCACGATTAAACAAGAAAACGATGGCTGTAACAGCATAAACTATAAAATTATTAAGGTTGCTTATTGAAAAGAAGTATGTATATTCTGTTCCAGCAGATTTACATAAATACCTTAGTTATTAATATTTGAAAACTTATTATTATTTTCATGTTTGAAAGATTCAATAAATAAAGAAAATTGCTAAAAAAAAATAAAAAAAAAAAAATTCTATCAAGATGAAAACCGAGATACTTGACGTTTGTTTGTTGATTAATTGTGATAATGCTTAATTTTACTGCCAAACGCATGCACGTTTATTCAGTGTGAACCTTACATGTGTTGACTTACATGCATTCGTCTTTATCCGCCAAGTTTTAAAACCAATCTTCTATTTTGTGCTGATGTTCTTGTAATTCTATCGATACTGTTTGAGGATTTTTGAGTGGGAACAATATAGCTGTTTCATCAGCAAAAGGTGAAAGGATTATTTTTTTCAGTTATTGGTAAGTTAGCTATGTGAATAACAAGTACACATAACAGAAATCCCGGTTAAATCGGTAGTAGTCGTATTTTGTTTCACCTGGAACGTCCTTTGGGCTAAATTGCCTAGGCAGAAGAGTTTTAATTTTGTAATTTAAAACTGCCGAGTGATCTGATATAATGCAACTCTTCAGATAATATAGGCATTAGTAATATCTTTTCAAAAAGCATTGAAATTATCGTAAGTAGACTTATTGGCCTGTGTGACGAGATCTATAGGTTTCGTCTCTGCCTGGCTTATGAATCATGATAGTTTAATAAATTTTCCATTTTTGGAGAAAGTATCCACATATCATAATCGTGTCAAAAATATATGTTATATATTTTATACATATAACTAGTAATTCTTTGATCATTATTCCAGTTATTAGATCCTGGTCTGGTAATTTCTTAAGGTTTATACTGTTTTTGATAACCGTTTTCACGCATTTTCATTTAAATTTTACTGGATTTAGGGTCCACTCGTCCCTCGTAAATTGAGGTAGTATACGCAGTCATTATTTTGTTCGTTTGGGATAAACACTTTTTATACATGCTTAGGGCAAGCGATAGCCTTTCCTAAGTCACTTCTGGACTAGTGACCATCTTGTTTCCTTAACCGGGAGTTCGATAGCTTTTTGCCTTGGCCTTTTAACATTTCTTGCTACCTTAGGTTATTCTGTACCACTTAGGTTATTCTGTATTCCTAAAGTTTCTTTTTCCCGTATTGCTTATCAGTTCTGTTTAATTTCCATTTATGCAAAAGAGGTTGGTGAAGCTCCTATATCCGCCAAACTGCACGATTCTCTGCCAATAACTTTTGAATGTTTTCTGAAAGATTATTATTTTTTTCTGAATTTTTGTTCCCCGGAGTAGTTATTTTGCAGCCATATCATTTATTTGTCTTAAGTTTTCTAAGTTGGGGAATTTGATTCGTGTTGGTACCCGACTAAAGCTTGCAGTAAATCGTAATGATTTCAAAAGCACCGATCTATACAACCGAAGTATGTACCGCTAGAAAAAACAAAATTGAAAATTTATATCGAATATAATTCCTCCTCAGCCCCAGTACAACTATTCATTCACTGCACTATACTTGTAACGTTGAAAGAGTGTCAACAAGGTATTTTGGTTAAGGCTAAAGTCTGAATATATATTTTTATAATACGAGAATTATCATAAAATTGTGTGGGCATATGCAAATTGTGTTGCTATATTGGAAACAACTGTTTTACTCTTTCGAAACCGTTCACCCGACGGACTATTTTATTTGGTTGTACTTTGAAGGCAAGAGGAATGGTATTGGCCCACGGCCACTACAACTATCACAAGCACGAATTCATTATTCATAAGTAGTGCCTGAAAAATAATTTAACAGTACAATATGGAAACATAAAATTCAACTGCGTCGCTCTTCAATTTTTTCTATACTACGTATAAAAGTAAGCGTATAGGCTAAAAGTTTTAGGAATTAGAACCTTAAATTTTTTAAAACCATTATTTTTAATCTCCAAAATTGTAATCTGAGTAAAAATTGAATTTCGAAAAATTAAGGGTTTTTAACCCTTTGCACTCGATTTATTTTCAAAGTTGTTGGGTGTCAACTTATTATTATTTCCTTTTAGCTAAATGAATTAAAATAATTTGCAGTGCTAGAATTGAACGTATTATAATTATTTTATTTACGTATTATAATTATTAATTAGTTTTAATTTGTTGTAATCTTTTACAGTGTGGCACTTTAGTAAATTTATATTGTCACCTCCAGTGTGACATACGCGTACAAATAAAAGATTACAATTTTACAAAAACTAAAAAATAAAATGTAAACAACCTGGACCGTAAAATTTAGTATGGATCACAAATTTCCTCCGCATTTTGTAAACTCGCATGAATAAAATTTAATTATGAAAAATGATTTTATATAATTCGCACATCGACCCAAACATACCCCCCTAGTTTTAAAACACAAAGAAACGGAAAAGCTTAAAATTTTATTTTATTTTTATTTAATTCTACTTAAATTAATTTAAAACATTCATTTTATTTTATAATAAATGCATTAAAATAATTAATTTTGCTTTGAACACAAATTTTCGTATCCATTAGCAGCATAAAAAACAAAACCAAATATTTGGCAACGTATATAAATCTCATCTTAAAAAATTCATCATACATAAAATAAAACTTATCTGCAAGCATTATGAAAAAAATCTTCTATTTTTTGTGTTTTAAGTGTTTGCAGATAGAGTTGACGTACATCATTCCACGGATAAAAAATATTATGATTATTTACGTTGCCTTCCTAAGTATATTTACATTAATCTGGGTTTAAAATTAAAAAGAGCTCACGCCCTTTGTGATGAATTAATATAATTTTAATAAATAAAAAATAAAAGTTTTATAAATATTATGTGCTATGATAATTAAAAAAGTTTATTTTTGCTATTATTATTAATTAATTAAGAAATATATTATTATTGGCTGTTATTATTATTTAAAATTTTAATTAGGTCGAAAGCTGTTTTGGGGAAAGTCTAGTATGTTAATCGCTTGTAACCGCAAGAAAAAATAAGATGAACCAAAAAATTTCAATTCTGCCTATAGCTTAGTATTTTTGGTTGATGTAGTATGAAATAAAGCTTTTCGGCTAATAAAATTTAACGGTTCAATATTGTTCCAATAAATTCGAATAAATGAGTTCTTATTTAAAAAAAGGAGAGGTGTATATGTTGGAACCAACATACAACTTTCTTACACCTTTTAAAGCGAAAAATAAAACTTTGCTGAATTCTGATAAAAAAGTAATAAAATTTAGGAAACCAATTTACAAAACCAAACCATTTGGTTATTTACTGAATTTTCGTAAATTGTATTATTCTCAACATACTTTCAAAAATAAATAAAAACCGTGACCAACCATTTTGGCTGTATGTTTTAGTAGGGACTAACATTGCTCGCCAAAAATAAGTTTCACTATTCGCCTTTTAAATATCACCTTATAGGCTAGGTGAGCGAATTGTGATAAATTTGAGTTTATGAGAAAATGTCTCAACTAATTTTTAATTCCGAGACCGCATAATAAGGTTAACAGAATATAACGTAAGGCAATCAAGACATGCGGTATAAGATAACAAAAATTTGGCAGCGGAAAATAAGAGATTACGCTACTTGCCGCAAGTGGCTGCACTATCGCTAAATAAAAATAGTTTTGTCATGTAATTACCAGTGGACATTTTTACTCTTTTTTTTCACTAAATAAAACATCACAGCGGAATAAGATATTAAAAGTGATCCTTAAAATGGCAAATTGATTGATCTGCAAAGTAAAGGAACTCTGTAAATAAAATCTTGAAATTTAACAATCCTCAGTCTTCCGGGAAGGGATTTTAAAGTAAGTTTTGGACACAATTCTAGGATCTATTCGTGATGGACTAAACTGGCCATTTCATAAAAACCAGTGCTTATGAAATATGGTATCTGTACATTTCACACGGTATAAAAAAAATTTAAACTGGAGGGAACTGGGCTATTTCCTAATTAAATTATGTAAAATTTGCATCGCATACGCAGGGACAATTCCGAAAAAAATTAAGGATTAGAATTTTTACTATAATAGTAACTACTATAATAGTAACTAGTAACTACTATACTGAGACTACACATGAAAAATTATCCATATAGTTGCAGTATGGCTTAAGCTACTAGAAAAACAACCGAAAGTATCGGTTACTAGTAAAAGTTTTTGAGATATTGGGCAAAAACTGAAAATAACTTCATTGGCCGTCGAAAATCACAAAATTATAGTAAAAATTCTAATCCTTAATATTTCCGAATTGTTGTCCAACACGAATAGATCCTAGAATTTTGTCCAAAACTTACTTTAAAATCCCTGATCAATATTGCTATCCAAATTTCATCGTAATTCGTTAATAAATGACGGAAAGGCGGAATGTTGTGAAATTTCAAGATTTTATTTACCGATTAAATTTACTTTGGAAATCAATCAATTTGTCATTTTAAGGATCACTTTTAATATTTTATTCCGCTGAGATGTTTTATTTAGTGAAAAAAGGAGATTAAAAAATGTCTGCTGGTAAATGCATAACAAAATTATTTCTCTTTAGTGATAGTGCAGCCACTTGCAGCGAGTAGCGTAATCTGTTATTTTCCGCTGTCAAATTTGTGTTATCTTATGCTGTGTTTTTTTATTAGCGCCCGATAGCTGTATCCGGAGCAGCCAATTTTCTGTGTCAAAACTTATATTTAGCGCGCTATTATTGCATATAATTAATTTATTTAACTCTAAACTAAGATTTTTCATTCAAATTTTTAGTTAAAAATCGATAAAAAAATATCTTGCTCTACCTATTTATCGGGAGCCGCTATCGGGAGCGCTATCCATTTCAATGGGAAATTTGACAAGGCCTTTATTTTGTAAGCCCCTGAAACCATTAGAAACTAAATCTTTCAATAAAAATTTTCAACGCAGCAAGATGAATTCTTGTTTGTAACGTCATGTAAAAATAAATGTCAATTAGTATATTTCAGGTGATAAATGTTTGTTTTATTGATGAATTTAGTTTTAATTTTTATATTTTAGTACAGCGACACCAGTGAATAATAGCTGCAGTTTCAGTAGAAAATTGCCATTTGGCTTTGGATAGTGCTCCAATATTAAAACACAGCATTATACAGCATGATCACGGCCCCGCCTATCAGTACAAACGTTGATAGCTGAATGAAATATATTGATGTAGATGCACACGTCGAAGTGAGAAAACAACTGCATTTTTACCTCGACACTATCAATTTCCAGATTTCAGCTGAATGTAAAGGTGTTTCAATTTACGGGTAAAACGGAAAAATTAGAAGTATTGTACAATGGCGATTGTACATCATGCAAGGCGCAGCTAAAAGTAAGAGATAACCAAGTTCGTGGAATGATTTAAAATTGTTGTTGTAAAATTATTTCCCCTCGTTTTGTAATCGAGAATTAAATTAACGATAGATGCTCAAACGAATAGGCGTGGCGTGAATTAAATCAAAGCATGATTGATTACTTTTAAAAGAGGAGTTTGTACAAGTAATATATCATGGTGTGGATTGTTGGTGGCCAAAAAAACGATCGTTTTTGGGATTATTTTGGTCCGCTTGACGAGTACCGTTTCGAAATAGTGGGAAACGTTTTTCATGAGTATTAAAAGTGAAGTGAGTTTATGAGTAGTAAATTAACGTTTTTCATGAGTATCGTGGATATATATTGTAATGTACTCGTTTTTGATGTGCACCCTTTGAACATAACGTAATATACAAGTTTGTGTTCCCATACATACACAAATATACAATACCCGGTACTATTGTCATCATCATCATGCGGGGCGGATACTTTTGAGTTGCTAGAAAACCTTATAACACCAAAATGGGTAAATGATTTGGTGATAAAAGAAATAATGGAAAATTAATCTAATCACTTTTCCCCTCGCTCATCGGAAATTGCGGCGTCGTACACATTCTTCAAACGTGATCAACGTCCCGAAGAATGCATCGCCGTTTACGTAGCCGAGCTTAGACGTTTTGCCAAAAGCTGCAACTTCCACAGGGACAGCCTTGATCGAATGATACGAGATCGCCTGGTTTTCTGGTTGCGCAATATTCAGTTGCAGTAGATGTTTTTGGCTGAAAAGGATTTACAGCTAGATACCGCTATCGATCGCAGCGTTGCCACAGAAGCTGCCGAGCTGAATCAACAGGTTATTGCTGAAGCACAGCAAGTGAAGCAAATCATGCCTAAACATCTGGTAGCTCAGGCCAAAATTAATCAACAGAACAAACCGTAAAAATCAGAAGGATGTTTCAGCTGCGGAGAGAACCATGACCGATCCACTTGCCGATACCGTACTACCACGTGTTCCTACTGTGGTATAATGGGACATCTCCAAAGGGTATGTCGCGCGATGGCAAGCAACCACAGCAACCGCAACAAACCTAAAAACAACAAAAAGCGATCAAATCGTCGTTACAGAGAAGTGAAACATGTTGCAAATCCTTCTTCTGTTATTACTTCTGCTACCGTCAACATAAACCATTTTCGGTGTCGTTTTGAAGTGGTTTCGGGCTCGAGACACACGATCATATCCTAGACAACATTCAAAAGAGTTTTCCCGAAATCACCACCACTTCGTGATGCAATATTGAGACTGGTTGATTTCCAACGAAATCCAATCGACATTTTGGGATGTTTGGACATAGATGTTCAGTACAACGGTAAACCAGTTTCCAGTCTACCATTATACATCACCACCGGGAACAAAACCAATGTTCTTGGCGTCGATTGGTTTGGGCCTTTAGAAATTTCCATTCAAGGAGTTCATTCAATCACAGATATACTGGTGACATACAGTCACCTATTTTCACCTGAGCTGGGTTCGTACAGTGGGCCACCTGTTGTTCTACAAGTGGATCAAAAAGTCATTCCGATTCGTTTGCCAGGTCGAGAGCCGGTCGAATACAGCGATTGGGCTACGCCTATAGTTCCTGTCCCGAAGTCCGATAGCACCGTGAGAATTTGCGGCGAATATAAATCAACAGTGAATAAAGCTCTCACATCACATTATTTCCCGGTTCCATCAGCAAATCACCTATTGTCTACGATACCAAGTGGTTCGGTGTTTTCAAAACTCGACCTCGCTCAAGCGTACCAACAGCTCATTGTAGACGATGCATCTACGCTAGTACAAACAATTACTACACACAAGGGTGCGTTTAAGTTCAACTGACTCCAATTCGGTATTAGTACCGCGCCAGGAATTTTCCAAAATTTCATGGAGAATCAACTTCGAGGGATTCAAGGAGTTATATCGTATTTCGACGATATCGTCGTCATCGCATCGTTTGACACCGATTTGCGCCAGAAGTTGATTGATATTTTCCAACGATTTAGTCAGGCTGGTATCCGTCTGAAACAAGACAAATGTCAAATTGGTCAAATCTACCGATTTCTCGGGTATAGAATCGATTCCGAAGGTCTACACCCAATGCAACAGAAAATTGACACAATTAGAAGCACCCCACTACCAACGGATAAGGGACAGCTTCAGGTTTTCTTGGGCTTAATTAATTTTTACCATTCTTTCATTCAAGATAAGGCAACCCTTGCTGAACCTTTGCACCAGTTGCTTCACAAGAATGTCTTCTGGAGATGGGGACCTATCGAGCAGCGCAGTTTCGATGCACTTAAAGATGCATTGATGTCCAGCAACGTCCTAATGCCATTTAGTGAGACGTACCCGTTGTTGCTAGTTTGTGATGCTTCCCCCTACCGAATTGGTGTCATTCTATCACATTAAGTGGGAACGAAAGATCGTCTCATAGCTTACCACTCGAGAACGATGACCGAAACGGAACGACGATACAGCCAAGGTGATTGCGAGGCTCTGGCCATTATTAAGTAAAAGAGTTAAAAAGTTCCATGATTTTCTCTACGGTCGTGAGTTCGTTATTGTAATGGATCATAAGCCGCTACTTGGTTTACCACAGATGTTCCAACTCCACAGATTCTATCGCCGAGAATGATTCGTTGGAGTACTTTCCTGAACGCATATCCTTTCAAACTCGTCTACCGTGCCGGGAAGGATGTGGGAAATGCTGACGGTCTTAGTAGACTTTCAGTTCCGGGTAGTTCGATCGTCACAGAGAAAGAAGAAGTGTTTCTTATAAATACGGTCCGCAAGCCGACTGTTTATGCCGATGACATTGCCGCTTCGACAACTAAAGACCCGGTTCTCTCGCAAATTCTTCATTGAATGGATAGCCAGTGTGTAAACCCATTGAACAATACCAGTCATTTTGGGTTCGTCGTGCTGAAGTGAGCACACTCAAAGGAGCCCTCCTTTGGGGTTAGCGGGTAATAATTTCACCATGCCACCATGCACAAATTTTGTCCGCTCTACATACGGCTCATCCAGGTATTGTGAGAATGAAGACACTGGCGTGAAATTACGTGTGGTGGCCCAAACTAGATGCGGACATCGAAAAGGTTGTGCGCCTTTGTAAGAAGTGTCAGTCAAGCCGTCTAGAGGTGGCACAGACTCCAGTGCATCCATGGGAGGAGACGACAAACCAGTTGATTATGAATTTTATTTTCATAGCAGTTTTGTCTAAATTATATTTTTCTGACTTACTGTTGGAATCACAAAGACATTTTCTCAAATTCTAGATTGTCAATAATAAATATTCCGAAAAATATCCCAAATCACCTTTTGCAAATTTTTGATTGTTTGGGCGAAAAAATTAATCTCAAAAAAAAAATTCCAAACCTTGCACTTTATTTTATATTTATTTAAGTCTATTAAATGAAAATGTGAAAATGAAATATAAGTCTACTTAATAGCAATATATATTTTGTAATTTAAAAACATATCTTAAGAAAAATTTTATAATGATTTCATTTTTTCGAATCTTCCGAAAATAGAACGAAATCGTTTGACTTTTACCCCATTTGGTTTTATTTTCGGTAAATTGTGGGATTTTTAATTCAATATTTTTATTTTTTGAGATTTTGTGTAATTTTATAGAGTAATTTTTTATTTTTTTGATAAATATATTTTTAGTATTACGGGGTTTGAGGTTTTTGTTGTTTGGATTTCTATTTGCGGGATGGCATTTTGGGATTTTTTTTCGCTAATAAAATTGTTGGCCTTTCGATAAAAGGCTCTTCGTCTTTAAATTTCCGGCGAAATTTAACCTACTCAAACTATTTTCCACTACGACCAGCGCTAGGTTAGAAGCGCTTCTAAGAAAGATAGCAAAATTTGACTTATATTTTTAGTTTAGGAATTATTATAAAAAAACTATTTTTCCTTTGTTTTTTTATTACTTAAATTTTATTCATGTTTATTACTGTATATGCCGTTGGTCGTTGCTCTAGGATCGTAATTCCTCCCGTCGAAGAGAAGGCCATACCTGATTATGTCTTGTTGGTTGTTTTGTTGCTTCCCGCTAAACTCTAAAATATCACCCCGCTGCAGTAGACATATAAGGATACACGATTTCGAATTCGCCGGTGTTTGGCTGAACTGAGTACGTCTAGTATATGTTGTCGATATGCTGGGACAGCGTGTCTTTTGTGTTGAATAATTTGAATATATATTGGTCATTTTGATCCTTTGTGTTCCTATTTGTGTTGTGTTAGCCAGTGGGTTTAATTCAAATATAATTTTGTTGTTGCTATTCTATTCATACTTCTGTATATAGTTGCATCTTTATCGATGAAACGTTGATCAATCGCGATTAAAGCGTTATTTTGTTCGTTTATTTATCCTGATTATGGTAAAGGTCTCAAAGGTTGATATTTTCATCTAACTCTCTAGTTTTGCGTTCGAATTCTCACTTTGTTCACGAAAGCGTATAAGAATACTCCTTGTTAGTATTTTTAGATTTCCCTATTAGATAGAGTAGGGATAATCGTTGTTAATCCTTTATTGTGTTTTTTGACTCATGGTTAAGGGCCACCTCTGTGGCCCTATTCTGGCTTTCCCTGGGAATAGGGAATTGGGAAAAATATTTTCATAGCATTTTTGTTAAAATTATACTTTTCTGGCCTACTGAAAGAATAAGTTTAGTGCAAAAAAATTCCAAACAAAGTGATTTGGGAAACTTTTATAGGGAAAAATATTTTTCCATTTAACTTTGTTTCGAAAATGCTAACACCAATCATGTTCCCTTAGTAGGCCAGAAAAATACAATTTAGATAGAAATGCTATGAAAATATTTTTCCCAATTCCCTATTCCCAGGGAAAGCCAGAATAGAGCCACTGTAAAGCTTGTTTGGAGGAGGTTTAACTCGATCAATTAACGTTTATTAAAATTAGCTTGGTTTTATTCGCGTGAGTTTCCTCATAATTACGTTTGCTTAGCTCATCGTATGACAACGTATGCCTGCGAGCTTTTAAATGTAGGGTCGATCGATCGTCCTAAAATTATACAATTAACCATTAAAAGCTCAAAAGGTGTGAATTTTGTCGCCGAGGCGTTTATATATAAACAATTTTTATTAGTTCCTGCAAGGTGGAATGCAGACGCTCTAAAAGAGGATTTTAATTGAACGTCAAATTATTGTAGAAAAGCTCTATAGGATGAGGTGTTCATATTTACTCTGTTAACCGATATTATTTTTGAATGTTTATCATGAACACCAAAGAATTGGATAAGTCTCCTTTGGACTTTTTTGATGGTAAATAAGTATTCTAAGTAAGTATTCCAAGAAAGTTATGAGGTTTTCAATGTTTCGCAAACAGAGAGTCCTTTTGGTAAGCAAGCTCATAATTCTCCAATATTCCTCGGTGATGATTTTCTTCATGCCTCTTGGTTGTTTCGATTTTGGTGCTACATTTCGAAATACTATATATATGATGTACGCTACTACCAATGGTAATGGCTAGTTGTCTTTGTCATGCAATTAAACCAATAATGATTTCATAATATATATCTTCCATAGCGTGAGGCTGATTGGCCTTCTTTATTACTATTGAATATAATATGTTCCTCCAATTTCGTATCGTATTCTCTTTTCACAATTTAGAATTAAAGTGGACATTGAATTGAAAAGTGGCTTTTAAAATCAATTATATTGCCTGGAAGAAGAAATCAAATCTGATTCAAAAAAGTTTTGGAATTATACAAATTCGTTAATAAATAATACAAAATCTTTCATGTTTCTCGGCCAACGTAGTTCTTCTAACGGATCTGTAATTGCCAATTTATTTAAAGACAATTTTAGAAGTGTCCATATCAGAACAGTTTTCAGATTAACCTTGTTCTCAAGGAATAAAATGTAGTTAATGACTTAAAAATAAATAAAGGTGCTGGACCTGATTCAATCCCTAATTACTTTATAAAAAACCTAAAGGATATCCTATGCAAAGCTCTTACGAAAAATTTCAATTTTTCCATCAAACCTGTTTTCCTGATAGATGGAAGCAGCCTTATATAATCCCAATTTATAAAAGTGGAGATCACTCTGATATTTCGAACTACAGGCCAATTTCTATTTTAAATTCTTTCGTTAAATTATTCGTAAAGATTTTGCACTGCAAATTGTTCTACTTGGTTAGAAATATAATTTCTCACAAGAAGCTGGTTTTTACCCACATAGATCTACAATTACGAACTTATTACAATTTATTGATTTTGTTTTCGGTTCCGTGGACAATAACAAGCAGGTTCATTGTATTTATACGGATTTTAGCAAAGCATTCGATAAAATCAATCATTCCAAATTGTGCTCGAAACTTGTATCTGCGCGATTATCTCGTATTTCTCCAGTCATATTTGTTACGAAGGAGTCAATATGTATTGTTCAATGGTCATAAATCCCAGTCTTTTACTCCTACTTTGGGAGTTGCACAGGGATCAATATAGGGACCTCTGCTATTACTAATTTTCATTAATGATTTGATTAATGTGATTGAAACTGATTGCTTACTGTATTCAGACGACTTAAACATATTTAAAGAAGTAAGAAATTTATCAGACTCATTAATGTTGCAAAGTAATCTTCATCGGGTTTTTCAATGGTGTTTGATTAATGACTTATCTTTAAATATTAATAAATGCGAGACTATATCTTATACCAAAAAGATTAACAAAATTAATTTTGGTTATAATGTTGATGGCGTGTTACTCTACAGGAACATTAATGTAAAAGATCTTGGTATAATTTTTGATCAAAAATTGAAATTTGACGCTATGTGATACAGTATGTAGAAAATCATTTCAAATTTTAGGTTTTATACTTAGAAGAGGTAGAGAATTTAGGTAACCCGCAGTATTTATTCTACTATTTAATAACTTAGTGCAGTACGTTATAGTATGGTTGCCAAATTTGGAATCCTTGTTTATTCGAAGTTGAATTATAACGTTAGATTTGGTGCATTTGATATCGTTGAATCGTTGGGAAATAGCAGGCTGCTTTTAGATGAGTACTTGGTTTTTAAAATAATCAATAACATGATTGATTCAGTTATTAATTCTAAAATTAACTTTTATGCACCAGCCTATTTCACAAGACCAACCAAACTATTTTATAATTCTATCCTATGCACAAATCTTGGGTTCTCTTCTCTTAGTATTTAAGCATAAGTGTCCTCTGAAAAACAAAATGATTAAAATTCTAGAACATCCCTTAATAGCATGCAACATCACGCGTCACGGTGAAAAATGATCACGTATCATCCCACTAGGTAGTTTGACTCCAACAACATGGTTCAGCATAACGCAACTTCATGAAACATCACGCAACATGGCTCAATGTCTATTCCGCTAAGTTTTAGCAATATCGTTCAATCGAAATAAAATGTTAACAAAAAACTGGGTCTGCGTCGGACCAGACGGTGGAAGTTATACTTCTTTGGCCATTTGCACACGCGCACTCACACACACAGACAGATAGGATATGTAAATGAAATATAAGACATTTTCCTCTGTTATTCAATATAAATCTTTTCAATATATAATTATAAATGACTTCAATATTATACTATACACCTATACATTATCATTATCAGTAATTTCTTCTATAATCATTCTTTCATCTTGGTTATTTTCTGGTTGCTCATTAGAAATCGTATTATATTCCAAGAAAGACACAATCGGTTTATGATAACTAAAGTAACTTACAAATATTCTTGATTCAAACTTCTCAAGATATCTACTAAATACAGCATCAATGGTCGTTCCGTATTTGGTCGTACTTTGATTCTTATATTCGACATTACCAAGTCTAGCTTGTCTTTTTGTAAATGTATCAATGGCTCTCACGCCGCTCATTATCATTGGGATTTCATGAACATTTTCCTCGAGCAAGTTTTGGTGTATAAACTTCATGATCTGGTTAACAGTTTTACCAGGGGAGATGTATATCGCCACAACTACAAATTCTCGACCAGTTTCTGGAACGCATTTACTGATACAAATTTCACCAATGGCGCAGACTGTGCTGCAACAAGAGATTTTGATGCCCCCGAATGAACATTCATGTGAGAAGTGACTGTATTATTATGGTCACTTGCATTGTGATAAGTAGCTACTCCCCCCGCAGGAACATTTTCCCGTTTGTACTTTGCTATGCAATGAAAATTCGGAATGTCGATGTTTTGCCCATCTCTTACATGTATTTCCGATAATATAATTATTGTACATTTTTTGAATACGCTGTCATTCAGATCGAGTGCATGTGCAGTGAGACTTTGGCTATTTATTGAATAGAAACTTATGCCTCTACTATTAGAAATGAAACTTCCCAAAGACTCAATAATTGTTGGTAGTCTATTGAGTGATAATCTATGAAATTCTCTTTGTATATCTGTCGTACCTGAAGAATTTCTTCTGCCATGGTGAAAAGTCATGGTGTCATCTTTTGTAGTGATATATAGACCATTAATACTCGTCACTCTCGATAAGGCAACATATACTAATTCTATGGAGTGGCTTTTGTCGTTCGTATTCATAGACAATTTCATCAAAAGTTCCACTCTGCGATTTATGTATCGTAATTGAACACGATGAGACCAATGGGAAATGGTTTCTTCGAACGTTAATTGTTTTATTATTATACATATATTATATTGTACAGCATTGCGGTCAATATGGTGTTGTGCAATGTATCCTGCACATTTTTTGCGCCACTTCTGCCCAATTTAATTTGGGAAAACAAGCCACACTTTTGAAAATTCCCCATCATCGTTCAATTCTATATGTCATAATTTTCCGACTGTGCCATTTGCCAGACCATCCGAAACATCGATGTTCGTGGTTATAATATAATATGTTCCTTTAACAAATATGAGTTCGTACGGTAGCCCACCAGAATCTATTGTCAACATTTTATGCAATTTCTGTCTAAAAAAAGCCTCCTGTTCTTTAGTCTGACATCCAGTGTAAATATCAACGGCGAGCGAAACGACTTTATCCTCGGCATTTTTCAAAATAGAATTATTATATTTATTAACAGAATCATTTGAGTGGAATAATCGTACTCCGTGTGGACATAATCTATTTGCTTCCTCTTTTGTTAAAAAACGTGATTCAATAAGTTGGAGTTCTTCTTCGGCCAATTTTTCCCCGTTCCCAATTTTTGTCAACGCTGATGAGAACTGAACATTAGCTTGCCTCATAACTTCTGTTAATTCATATTATTGAAGTTCCACAAGGACTTCCCAGTAATCTTTTTTTTAATTTGTTTATACATATATGCGCGTTGCTCTTACTGGGGGTAATTGACGCAAATCTCCTATCAATAATAATAATAATAATAATGATAAATTATCCCGACGACCTATTACCCCTCCCAACCGCGCGCGGGGAGTCTCCATCTGTATTATTATTATTTTTTTGAGTATAATTCAAGTGAATTATAAACAAGGATATCGAGATGCTTAACCAGAGAAATTAAAAAATTGGATTTTAAAGCGGCAAAAAAAAAAAAGTCAAATGTGATTATAAATAGATAGCTAAATGAATAGTTAAGCAAGATGATACTCGTCGCAGACGGCAGGAAAACGGAAGTCGAGTCTGCTTAGTACAAACAGATTTGATAGATTTTAAAAAATTTAAATAGTAAAAGATAAAGTCAAGCAAAATAAAATGACACAAAAAAACAAAAAACAAATAAGTTAAATAAAATATCAAACTATAGTCAAGAAAAATAAAGACGTTTTTTCAACGTACGTTTTGTCATATTGTAATCGATAAGATGGCAGTGCTGATTAGCTTCGTACAACATTCTAGAGACGGGCTCATTCTTTCCGTAATCAGTTCGATGAGGGTCGATTCTAAACATAGGTACTGATCTTAAATCCCGAGAATTTATATTTAGATTGATTTTACCTAACAGAGCAGAAGAATCGATACCCCCAGTTAGTATTTGATGGATGAAAGCCACGTCCGCAACAACTCGGCGCTTTCTAAGTGATTGTAAATTAATTAGCTGCAGACGATCTTGATATGGAGGCAGGTTATATCATATCGAGTCCTCCGAAATTGTCCTTAAATTTTCCCGTAATTTGTTTTAATCTTTGATCAATTTGTTCCAATGATTCCGCCGATATCATACTCACTTCGTCAATTATAATAACTCTAACGTATTTGAACAAGGCCCGATACTGATGAGCTACTTCTATACTCAATGGTAACAATTTTGACAGAGGTATTTTCAAGGCCGTATGAACGGTTGTTCCATCGATAGCAACAGCAGCTTTGCCAGTGGAAGCACAAATTATGTAGCCATTACAGTAGCCATCGCTATTGGAAAATCTATTATATATTTCCATTATCAATTTTATTACAAATGATTTACCACATCCAGCTGGACCCGTAAAAAATATCTGCAAAGGATTATCTTCACTAGACAATAAATGGTGAATTACTTGCAAAAGAAGGTTTAGTTGTTTTTCATTAGCCATACGCATGGATTTACAAAACTCTGCATGTGGTGAAACATTTTCCCTTCTTTTAGCTATGGCACCTAATTTGTTCAAAGTAGCTAGTCGTAAATCAGTATTACCGTCAACATTCGGATTGTCATATAAATTTGCAAATGGATTGGCTACCGGAAATCTGCCTCTGACGTCTCGAACTTCATCGTCATCGCAAGGTGTTTCTTCTCTACAAAGTTCCCTGCATATCTGGATAGTTTTTTCAATATCTATATTGTGTTCAAATTCTTTTCTCTTTTGTAATATTATTTGTTCATATTCTTCATAGATCGTTAAAAATCTCATATCCGCTAATATATCTTGTTCTTCATTTCTTAATGGTACATGTAATGTCACCATTTCCCTTCTATATTCATTGAAATCCGACCCAATGTCATAATTCCGATATCTTATTATCTTCTTTTCATCTCTCATAACATATATGCCTTTATTATTTTTGTAATATTGGGAAACGAACTGTGCTCACGAAATGTCTTCTAATTCATTCGGTCTGTGTTCGTACTTGTTGAATCAGTTCTCTTTCCATATATCTGTTGATTCACCGTCTAATGCAGAGAGCTCTTTCATTGCTGTTTGATTATGTTTATTTTCTTCTTGTTGTTGTTATATTTTTATTTTGTTTTGTGTTGGTTTAAATGAGGTCAACGACATCACGATTTATATTTTGTTTATTTGCTAGTTGTTGTTGTTGTTAAATTTTTATTTTAAAGTAAATCAAACAATGAAAATGAAAAACACAATGGGCGCTTTCAGGTCCCCTATCATGATCAGTAAAATCATCGCCAATTTGATTACAAAATTTCATAGTGCTAAATATGTTCATAGCGTTGGCTGCGATTTTACTCAACATGTTCCCAACTATTGGGTGCCCTGAAAGCGCCCAGTGACGCACATTACCGAACAAGCCTACTGCCTATACAAAAACGTACAATCATCGAATTGTCTTACTTTTTAGCGTGACGCAGTTTCTCGACCAGCACCCCATCCCAAAAGTCTCCAACGGGCGCAATGAAGTATAACTTCAAAAGCTCGAAGCCCCGACCCTCACCGGTGACCCCTAATTTAATTGTCAATTTTTATATTATAGAAAGAAACCCGAGCTCCACTCTACGACCCTCGGGTCGAATAAATTAGCACCCATTTTAATCGATTCCTGGGTGCTCGAAAACCCCCTCAGCAATATTCATCAAAATCGTTTAGGCAGATAGAAATAATAATGTGAAAAAGGAACCCAGGCCTCAATGGAGGACTACCTGCTTTATTGTGCAGCATCATGCAACATGGTGCAACATCTTGCTACATGGTGTAAAATGTTAAAATATTACGCAATATGGTACAACATGATGGCCCATCCAAAGGACTCCTAAATGAATTATTAACAAATCAAACCCCGTACAATCGTTTTCTAATACTCAAAAACTCCGTCCCGCCAAATTTTTTCAAAATCGTTCAAGCTAACCAAAATGTTAATCACTGTTAGGCTTTGCGACCTTGATCGAAGGACGATAATTAATTCTCGAGGCAATTCACTGCATAAATTTTGTGATAAAACAAATTCCAACTTTGTTAATTTAAGTTTATTGTTTTTTTTTATTTACATGGTAATGGATATTTTCCAATTTGTCTGCATCACTCTTATTCTATGTCATAATAAATCGACAAGAAGTCATCGTACAAATTTTTGCTATTGGTCATCGGGAAATTAAAATTTAATCAATTTGCTATTAGCAAATGAAATATTAATATATTCAAGTATTCAAGATTCGAAGTATCGAAAAGAAGACAGGATTTCCATCAATTAAAAGTAAAATAATTTTTTTGAAAAGTGTTATTTCACCATAAGATACAACTCTGGGTATTCTTTCAAAAAAAAAAAATGTCTCTTTCTTTTTTTTGGCACACTGTATTATGATTACAAGAATAAACCCAAGAATAAAAATAAAAATGATGCTTGTTTTTACTTTGACCAGTAAACTCAAAACTAATGTCAAATTCGGAATGATGTTTGTAACGTATTTCATTTTAGCTAAAACAACACCAAATGGCAAACTTCAAGTTCTTAAATTTTACGTTAAAAAAAAGTTTCATAATAGGAATACTCACGGCAGCACCCTGAACTTCCTATAGTATTCGATTTCTATTATCTTAGCAGTTCTATTATCTAGATTATTTTGTGAGTTTGTAAGGGGATTTTTAAGTCTTTCATTGTTTTTTCACTAATTAGAGATATACAAAACTTAAGTAATGCTAAAAGAAAAATTTAAATCTGAAAGTAATTTTATGCAGCATGAACATTTAATTGTTTAATAGATGAAAAACATTTTCCATCCTCAGTTTTTTTGTTATAATATTTATCTTCATAACGTGACCAGAATACAAAATTAGTTTTTTTGTGAGTTACGAGGGTATATCAAAAAGTCTTGCAATATCATATGAAAAAAACGAGTGAGTGAGACAACAATATATTTTTCAAAACCATTTTTTGTCACGATGAAACTTCTAGAAGAACATTTCGATGTAAATTTTACGGTTCGTTTGTTTTTGTCAATTTAGTAACATGTGTTTTGAATTTTTCTTAAAATGAATGAAATTGAATATCGCGCCGTTACTAAATTTTTCTATAAAGATGGACGAAATGCAATTTATATATTCAACTATATATCAAAAGTTTACGGCGAATCTGCACCATCATATGCCACAGTAACAAAGTGGGTAAAATTATTCAAAAGTGGTTGGGAGTCATTATAAGACGATAACCGCTCGGGTCGGCCAGCAGATGCTATTAGCCATGAAAACGTAATTTTGGCTGATTCTATTGTATTGGAGGACCGGCGTATTTCTGTTCCGCGGTTAGCGTGGAGACTTTCTCTTTCATACGGTACCACATATACTATATTACATGACCACCTTCACATGTCGAAAGAAAGTGCGCGATGGGTTCCCCGTTTGTTGAATGCTGAACAAAAAAAAATGCGTGTTTAAACTTCAAAGGCGATTTTAGATATGTACAAAGCAGATCCAGAAAATTTCTTGGGTAACATAATAACAGGCGATGAAACATGGCTTCATCACTGGGATCTGGAATCCAAACAAGAATCGATGCAATGGATTAAACGTAGTGAACCACCACCAAAGAAATTCAAAACTCAACCGTCTGCTGGTAAGGTTTTGGCAACAATTTTTTGGGATGCTGAAGGAATTTTGATAATCGATTATATGCCACCGAAAACCACAATCACAGGCATATATTACGCAGAGGTTTTGCGAAAATTGAAAAAAGCGATCCGGGAAAAACGGCCAAGGAAAGTTAGGAAAAAAATCTTGCTTCTTCACGACAATACACCAGTGCGCAAGGCTAATATTGCTCAAGCTGCATTAAAGGACTGCGGCTTCGTGGAAATTCCGCATCCACCGTACAGTCTAGACTTGGCACCCAGTGACTACTTCTCTTTCCCAATTTGAAAAAAACACTAAGGGGCCGGAAATTTTCCAGTGACTATGAAGTACAGTCTGTTGTAAATGAATATTTTATGGAGCAAAAGAAATCTTTTTTTTAGAGGGTTTAGGTAAGTTAATTGATCGATGTGACAAATGTATAAACCTTAAAGGAGATTATGTCGAAAAATAAAAATATTGCTGTCTCTCTCACTCTTTTTTTTCATATGATATTGCAAGACTTTTTGATTTGCCCTCGTACACTCTACTATTATTATCATACAAACGCAAAAGTTCTTAAAAGCAAATCTTATGAATAACGCTTTTTTTGTATATTCGAACTTCTTTGTCTTCGACGAAAACATATTATAGATTTATTATGTTTTCAGATCATGCATGATTCAAATGATTGGGTAAAATCAATAATATAGACCCAAAAAGTGTTGAAAAATGGGTGCATTTTAATGGGAATGAAATCGATTTGTAAGATATTTACTCTTACACCGGGTGGCCCCCCATCTCCCAAACTGACTTTATGTGTATCACAATGTTATATCAAATCAAACCGCAGCGGAATACCAGCATGTATTATCTAGATATAACACATGACATTTTTTGTGGGTTGAATATATATTGTGTTTGTCTTCGCATGATTGATGTAATATCACAATATATACACATTTGAACTGACAACAAGGAGACAACCGACAGATAAAAATTACAGTACACAAAAAAAAAAATTCTAATTATTGTGATGATTTTCGAAATAATGTATGTAAAAATGTAACCATAAAATGTAACCACATTTCTTGTTTCATAATCAAGCATCGTCGAACCTCAAATTAAAACAGCAACAACAATACTCTTTATATAGCCAACCAACCCAATCCAGAGGAACAAAATATAAAGTGTCCTAAAAATGAATACCACAAAAATATGTTCATGATGAACACAATATACAATGTTCTGCACATAAAAATATCATTCAGGCCCTGATACATTTTCATTATTCGGAGAAAATCTATGTATAGCATAATGTTCAGAAAATTTACATAAATATAATTTCCACATATACAAAAAAAAATTGTTCGTCTTATTTTCACGTTTTTCCAATATCATATTTACAATACATACATATACATATATACAAGTATATTATGTTGCTTTTCATAAAACATAATAATATTTCATTCATTTTCAAAAAAAATAACAAAAAAAATTATTACTAGATCCATATTTTGTGTTATAAGGGCGGGTGTGTTCAGATCACTGGATTGGTGATACAATAGATGAATAATTTTTATGTGTGTGTACCAAAAGCAATAGCAACATGAAAATATGTATCGTTTACAATTGATTAATGTGCTTGAGTACAGAAGTATGGAAATTTATATGCAACTTAAATTTTATTGGAGCAGGTATTTCGTATATTTTGCTGTCGAACCCGAATGATTGGGGTGGCATTACTCACGGTGATCGAGTGAGATGAATAGTAATTAGGTTGGTATATTTTTAATAATAAACTATAAACATTGAACTGGTTACTTTGAACGACTTATGATTTGGGATACTTTTTAATTTTGTTCGCCTGAATGCCTATGTAGTATTACTTTTTACTAATACATTCACTTAATTGTGTGAAACGTTGGTGTTTTTTTTTGCCAGTTTAGATGAAACCGAATAATAATTGAAAACAAATCTGCATACAATCGCAATTATCACATCACATTCTCCAAATGCTCCGTTCCTTTGATCGTATAGGTTTTGCATTACAAATTCACGATTTTGCAAATCATATTCAATTTTTTTTATTTCAATCTCAACTGTTTACAAGTCAACTTCAATTTTTTACAATTCAACCTCAATTTTTTATACTTCATTGTCAATTTTTTGCAAAGCAAATTCGGGTTTTTTCAAACTAACTTCAATTAAATGCAAAGCTATGAGTAATTCAAGTTTTAATATTTCAAATTCGTAAATTTTTGCAACTTTTTGCAAAACAAATTAAGTTTGTCTTGTTGGGCAATTAATTATATTATTAGGTGTGCAAGTAGAAACTCGGCTTTGAAGTTAGTTCCATTAAAAAATATACTTGAACGCATCCAAATCGCCCCCCATTTTGGACATATGCAATTTAGTCATTGTTGTTTTTATGACATAAGTTTCAGTCAATTATAAGCCGTGGTTGTGCCATGTGCATCAATTTTAAGAGATGGTCAACCTTTACATGAATGCATTCTATTCTATTTTCAAATGAAAAAAATTCTGCTTAAGCTGTGGAATTGATTAATTCGACTTTGAGTGAACATTCCTTTAGTCAAAAAAACGTTTGCAAGATTTCGTGATGGCAATTTTAGTCTTGAGGACGATCCACGTCCTGGTGCATTAAAACAATTTGAAGACGAAGACCTTAAGGTTTTACTGAATAAAAATACACTTCAAACTCAAAGAAAACAGAAGAATTAGGAGTTACTCAAAAAGCAATAATAATTCGATTGCATGCAATGGGAAAAGTACAGAAGGAAGGAAAATTAGTTAAAAAGAGTATTCATCATCTGCATGAATTGGAAACCGAAGAGTTGACATCTGCATGCATTTGCATTCTCAGTACAAAAGAAACAATTGTTTTCACAAAATCATTACGGATTATGAAAAGTGGATTTTGTGCGAGAATCCTAAACTCAGAAAACCATTGGATGTTGATCCAAGGCAGCCATCAACATCAGATGCAGAACTGAATTTGCATGCCAAGAAAGTGTTTGAATTTCTGGAATCTGCGTCAAACTGTGGAGGAAAAAAATTATTTACGGGCCAAGGAAGGCAGAAGATGATATTGCTGCATGTCAAACCTCGTCCACATACGCAGCAAAATTAACCCAAGAACTCATCTTCTTCTCCGGCCGGGAAGTTTTACAGCATGTGGCGCAATTTCCAGACCTGGCTACCTCTGATTACCACGTATTCAGATCGATGCCATATTTGAAAGACCAGCGATTCACGAAAGTTGAAGATATGCAAAATGCTCCATGACTGTCGGCTGTTCATCATCTACCCGATAAATGACAAAAGACTATAGATAGCAATGGCGAATTGTTCCTGAAGCTCGTTTTACTAAATGACTCCAGTGTGTCCAAAATGCTCTGGAAATATGGTGAAGTACGGCTCTCAGATAGTTTACCTATGGCACTAAAATGATTAGAGTGTCTCGAAAAGAAGTTGCAACGAAACCATGATTTGGCTGAAATCTTAAGGAGAAAATTCGTCAGTATCACGCCAAGGGATATGCACGTAAGTTGTAACCACATAAATTAATCGAGCCATCTCCAAGAATGAGAGGGCTAGGCCACGTTACAAGGTCTCCACAACAATGGATGATAAGTAAAGTACACCAACAACCAGCCGGAGTGCGCCGTAGCGGAATACCCCGACTATGCTGGCGTGACGACATCGAACAAGATCTACGAGCATTAGGATGTCTAAACTGGAGGACGAGAGCGATGGATCGAGATAGAGGGAGAGCCTTAGTGCAGGCAGCAAAATACCTTCATGGGATGTGAAAGCCAGAGGACGCAGCCTGCAAAATCAACGGAATATCATTGAATTCAGTTCTCATGATGGGCCCATATCAACTTGCAGCATTGCCATGAGTAATTCAAAGATTTAGGGAGAGAAGAGTCACCATCTGTGCTGATATAAGGGAAATTTATCACCAAATACGCATTCGTGAAGCCGGTCAACAGTCCCAACCGTTCCTCTGGAGAGACGAGGACCCAAGTAATGAACCTGATGTTTATGTAATGCAGGTTTTGACGTTTGGAGCAACTTGCTCCCCCAGTATGGCGCAATATATAAAAAACGTGAACGCACATATAGTTTTGCCAAAAAGCTTCCGCGAGCTTCCGACGCAATAACGAACAACTGCTATGTGGATGACTGATAGTGACGACACCTTGGAGGAAGCCATCGAACTAGCAAAACAGGTCATAGAAATACAAAAACATGCAGGGTTTGAAATAAGTTGTTGGAGGTCGAATGTTCCGGAAATATTATCTGCATTGCATATTGTCAGTACGGAACGTCGGAGGCAAAGAAAGACCTGAACATCAGCCTGGCAACCGATGGCAAACAAGTGCTAGGAACGCGGTGGAATACTGAGACCGATACAATTTTTTACTCATCACAGGATATTGATCTCTTGTCGGATGAAAAGCGACCCACCAAACGTGAATTCTTATGGCCTTTTGCGATTTTACTTCGTTTACGCTAAAATTCTATTGCAGGATGTTTGGAGATCATCGGTCGGCTAGGACGAAAAATTTAACGACGAGAATTCAACAAGTGGAAAACTTTAATCCAGTTGTTACCACAAATTGCCAGATTTGAATTCATCTAGTCGATGGCTGAACGGTTCTGAATTTCTTTGACTAGCTGAACCATGGTGGCTTCACTAACACCAAGTCGTCTACGAAGCTCCCATTGAAGAACGGCGTGCTCACTACGTGCATACGATCAAATGTTATTCATCGGCAATCGAGGTGGAGCGATTTTCGAGCTGGCAGTGCCTTCTTCGTGTGCAAGCATTTATATTAAGGTATGTAAATAGCCTAAGATGCAGAGTCCATAACATTGCCGTAACCGTAGGATTTATCATTCGAACCGAGCTTGTTAAACACTGAACTCTACCATCGAGGCCAGTTCGATACCTATATCAAACGGACGTAAAAATATTGTTACGCAACCAATCGCTTCCAATAGATGAACAAGCAAATTTTTCGAAAACCAGCCCTATTTATAGGAGTTCACCATATTGAGACGACGTTGCACTTTAAGGATGCAAGGGATGATTGATGCTTCGGAAGATGCAGAGTCGACTTCATGCAGAATTTACAACCTTGTAATCTGACAGATAATCTGTGGCAGATAAGAACGTTTAGTGCAATCAAGAATACCTTATACCATATTATGCCTCAGCGCAACTTAGGCGATGAATTCCTTCGAAACTTAAATTAATTGAATTAAACGCAATTAATTATTTTAATTTTAAAATCCGAGTTAGATCCCAATAAAAACCTTATATATAAGAAAATGTAGTTTTCTAGTCACCATGTTTAGACAAGCTGTTTATAACCTGATAAGACCAGGATTCATTGATGGCATACTCCATATCAGCAAGAATCGGGAAAAGAAACCCCCTAATTCAACCCTATACTTACTTGTTAAATTTTTGAAATAGATTTTATGAATGATTTTTGGAAATCCCACCTTTTATTAATGAAATCACTTTAACTGCTTTGAACATACTGATCAAGTATCATGATTGTGTCAGCTCCCATCAGCCAGAATCACCCGTAGAAAACCTCCATTTCTACAGTAATTTCTAAAGATCATTTTCCACAAATTTGGTATCGGTGGTTACTGGAAATTCCACCATTTATTATTTATTATTTATGATTAAAAGGATGTAAGGGATCTCTGGTCTTCCAAAATACATTACGCACAAATTTTACACAAATATATTCTACAATATAAGAATCAAAAAATAAGAAAGCCATGGTAAAAAGGGATTTCTGTCGTGACTCACACGGTAATGGAAGTTTTTTGCCAACGTTTTTCTAGGTTTATTTGTTTGGTAACTTAGACAGATGATGTCAAGGTTATTGAATAATTTTCACAATCAATTTCTTGCGTTTGTTTGTTCTTCTGTGTCTCATTCGACTGGACTATGTCACATTTTGTGTGACCAGCGATGGGTTTTGCTTGTTTGTCTGTTTGACAGTAAATTGAACGAAATACGTAACTTGAGCTTTCTGCTCCCATTACGGTCTGCTGTGGTATATATTTTAATGTGACTCTATATCCATATACTCATTAACACTGTCAAAATTAATGGCCAAAAAGCCATAATAAAAAAAGACGGGCGATAATCACAATAAAATTGTATGTTATATGGTAAACACGTACCATCGACATGAAAATTATAATGCTATAAAGTCACTCATAATATAAATATGATATTATGCTGGTGTACATACATAGCGAAAATTACCAACCCGCAACACACACAAAAAAAAAAATAAAACGCTTAAACCACTTACAAATTCTGACAACATTCATAATATTTCATCGCACAATCAAATAGTAAATCAGTGCGGCATGTGAATAATATTTGTTGGTGCAAAAAATTCATCTGTTGCAAAAATATGTAGTACATACATAAATTATGCATGCCGTTAGAGGATTGAATATTTATAGATAAAATAGGCAGATAAAGAAAATTACAACCCAACTGTTGCATTTTCACATTTGAAAATAACTCACACAACCAAATAAAAAACTATTAGTGTACGAAGCTAAAATTTGTATTTGATTCTGTGCATGTACTGTCGGCATATGTGATATCCTGTATATATGTACTGTGCAGCTTAGATAACATTATTATTAGCATTATTTATATAATATGCATGCATACACTTTGAGTATGTACCGTATCTACGATTATCTGTATATGTTTATGCAAATTAAAAGAAAATATTATTTTGATAAAATTTCTACAAAAATTAATAATTTTTTTTATTTTAGATACAACTAATTTTGTGTTTTGGTTTTATTTCTAAAATTCTCTTCTTGTTTTTCTTGTTATCTAGATGTAATATTATTTCAAAGGGTTAGCAGCTATTTGACAAGACGAAAGTTTGCTGTTAGGATATTGGATCTATGTTTGCTTTTATATGGTTTCGGGCTATTTTTTATATAAACTTAATGCAAAAAGTTTTATGTAATTAATATATTTATTATTAAAAAGTTTGTTTTTCATGTAACAACAAAATATTATTACTCGTATAAAATATATAAACTTTTATGATTTACTAAACATTGTATATGTTGTTCATATCAGGCACAATATTGACCAGACAGAGTACATTTGGGCTTCCTGCAACGAAAAATGAGCTTTATGCAATAGCAAGGTGGCAACAGTGGTACCTCTGAGATACAAAGATATGAACTGATTTCAAAATTAAAATTAGTTAAATAGGGGAAACTTTTTGAATGTTTACAATGAAGCAATAATATTTATTTAATCGAATAATAAGTATCGAACTACGTAATATTGAGAGAGCACTTTAAAAGCAGGACTGGCTTTGCGACTTGTTGATTATGATCGCAAAGGCCAGATTGACACGAAACTGCCAACGACGCAATGGAACAGTAGTTACGAACAGTTATACTTCGATAATTAATCGCATTCAGCAAATCAGCATTGCAATTTCGTACATTACAATTAGAGCAGTTGGTCGTAAGACCTTTGCTTCTGGTGAGTTCATACGCAGTGAAGTGACAGATGTATTGAGCAAAGACATACGGGTTATTTGGATATGCTTATGACAGTGCAGAAATTGAAATAAACCAACCATCTGTATTGTATAAACGAACGTCTTTCCTGAGCCACCCGGACCGTCAAGAAAACAGAGCTTCCACTTTTCATGCATGTTCTATACTGCTACCATTTCTTGATAAATGCGTTGGTTTGCATCTCACTGAAGTTCTTGATTTGTTTGTCTGCTTGTCAAACTTCTTCAGCTGCCTCATAGATTTCTTCTTCACGATCATTTATTGCAGATTTGGCAATCATCAGTTGAACAGAAATTCCATGTTGATATGACTCGAATTTAGTTTTGTTTGTTTGGCCTGCCAGCAATATATCTCGTTTCTGAAATGTTGCATGTAATGGATATTCCAAAAATTCCATGTTTTGTGATATGATCAATCAGCGAGTCAAGTTTGTTTTAAAAATTCGCGCCACGTTATAAAATTATCTGGAGTGCCAAACTTTACAAATATTTACATTAAATCGTAGAATCTTTCACGCATGTTACGTCTTTATATTGCTCATCTCTCAAATGTTACTAATTTTGGTGGACGTTGTTGGCTTCAACTTGCAGATATGAGTAAACTTAATATTATTGTGTCAGCTTACCACAACTGATAATCAGGTTGAAGGTGCCTCGAATAGCTGTCGGAGCAGCTTTAAATTGAAGCATTTAGCTCCTGGATATAACATTCACATTGCCAATTCAGCTGCCATCCGGGTTCATCATTAGAAAAGATAAATCCGCAAGTCATAGAGTCCAAGAACTCAAAACACTAAGGTTCATAAACTTGTGATTAGCATCACAACATGCATTTCTCGGATAAACATGGATGTCTCGGATTGTTGACGTATTTCTGTCGCTTAGGTGCTATTAATCACATAAAATTTTGCATACTCGTATTGAGGTGGCTGAGGTCAATTGGGTTCAAATACGGAGTATAATGATATTTTGAAATGAATACATAAGGGCCTCGTCCTGGCAAATTTACATTCTTCGCACCCATCGAGGCGAATCAACTGTTTTATGATACAATTTGATTGCGAAAGTGTTTACGTGTGGTAGATGATTTCTATCTGAGTGTAGCTTTCCAAAGAAAATTTGGAAAAATAAATACGGTACCGTTTACATTCTTCGGCTTAGGCAGCACAGTCTTACTTTTTTCTTATCAGTTTGATGTTGAATGCAATTGGAACTTTAGACTGTACTTTATCTGATGGCCAAACACTTGAATTTTTAATGTTAATTTAGAAACATAAAGTTAAGAGGAATTAAATTCAAAACTTTCCCTTACAATTGGGAGCCCACTTTCGGAAAATTGAACTTTTTCTTTTGAAAATGTTTCATATGTGACTGACGGTCAATAACGGCCAATTAAAAATATTTTTCAGATTCTAGTATCGTTGTTACTAAGCGAATACAATTTTACTCCAAAGTAAGCATCCAATAAAAAAAATATCCCATTTTTAATATTATTTCAAAGTAAAATTGTCTAACAATCATTAATGGGGAAGACATTTTTTACGGTAAATTTGCGGTTATAATGTCACTAAAGATTTCTCTTCAGGTATCCTGATTCGATGGAAATTATTAGGCATGAAAGATCTCAAAAAGTTAAAAGTTTATATACTGCCTTTAATACTTAAACATATAATAATAATAATAATCGCCCGTTGTTTTTGCCAAAAATGGTAATTTCAGCTTAAATTTTGGAAAGCTGTTTTGAACCGATTTTGTTGAAAATTGGGACATAGCACCTTCAAATTTTCCAATAATCGAAATTTTTTTATGATAGATTATGTTAGAATGAACGTTTAAAAACATGATTTTAATGATATAAACATGAAAATCTCAAAAAAAAAAATATTTTATTTATTGCGAAGCGCCATAAAATCGTTTTTTACGCGGTTATCTCGAAATGACGAACTTTAAACGCGGTTATCTCGAAATGACGTTTTTCAAGTTGGCGTGCATGATTGAGAAAAAACTACTTATCCAATCGTTCTAAAATTTCAATACGTTGATCTATACATATACATATTTCTGCTCAGAATGAACTACGGAAGGAATAATCGGCTTTCAATTTGTTGAGTTACAACTAATTGGGGGGGGGGGGGGACAAAAAGCTGCATTTTTGAAATAATGCCGCCATTTTTTTATTTTCCAACCAATTTTTTTCGTTTTAGTTCATTCCAAGGGCGATTTAATGCTGAATAAAACCCTGTATTATTTTTCAGACGTTTCTGAGAGTAGTTATGATGCACGCCGCGAATTTTCAGTGTTTTTAGAAAACCCTTCTAGCAGACGACAGTGGGCTAAAAAAAATCAAAAAAAATTTTTTTTGTATAAAATGTCAATGGAAACTTTCATTAAAAGTTTCATTATTCCATTAAAAAAATCTTTGGAAAACTTTTTTTTAATTTTTTTTGTCCCCTTAATTTAGAATCTTTTAGTTCATAGTTGTTTTTCTCATAAATGATATAATTTTCAAAAAATTTGCAAAATTTTAACTAAAGTACACAAGAGGGCAGAACAGTAATTTTTGGGCAATCATCGTCATTTCCGCTTAAATATTGGCAAATTTTATTCCTAATTTTTGGTTTTTAAAATTTGTAACACTTATTTTTTAAATATTTGAAAGAAATGAGAAAGCTCTTAGAGAAGCTGCCACTTCTGGTTTCGCGATTTCAGTCAAAAATCTTTGGGATCTCCCAATTTATGGAAAAAAATTAAGTACGAGGTTTCATCCCGATCTGTCTGCGCTGATGAGTCTCAACATACATTTAGTCTGTACGCACATGCCAACTTATACACATACACATACATGGCTTCGGCGATCTATCGAATGGTAAATCTGTAAAAATTGCAAGGTCTACATTTTTCATGATTATTATACTTCACTTTAGCTAAAGCACAAATTATGAAGACACATTCACTCAACCGTCCCCACAAATGCAAAACTTGCAAATGGTCTTCATATTTTTTCACCATTTCAAGAATCTTGAAAAAATTAATGTTAATTCATCTTCATATAATGATCAGGGTAGGCAAAGTCGAAAACATTTAAATTGTTTTAACGGATTTTCCTTCAAGCAATAATATATCGATGAATTGTGTGTATTAAAAGCAAAACATGCGCTCTTATCCATCATAAGTCATTTTGAGATAAATTACCGCGAGCTGGAAAATTGTGCCAATCTTAACATACGGCTGGCACTGGGGAACTCACCATAGTTTACAATTATCATTACCAACTCAAAACATAAAGAACCATTTCAAGCCTAAGAAGTTTTTAAGAGATACAAATTTTTATTTAACTTAACCTAAGATTTTGGAACTAGGCCATTTTCTCAAATTTGAGCATATGGCTAGTGCTGGCATATACTTGGTCAGCAATTACTTAATTACGTACCATCTCAAAACATTCATTCGCTATTTCCGATTCAGGAAGGTTTTGGAAATTATAGACCGAGTTTTATATAAATTTGTATGGGGCCATATCGCAGCTGGAAGATTGTGCCAATCTTAACATACAGCTGGCACTGGGGAGCTCATTATAAGTTACCCTTAATGTTTTAAACTTATACCATTTCGGATGATTATTTCGAACTTATAATATACAGAATTACTATTGCCAAAACACAATACATTATTTCCAAGTATATTTGTTTTACATGAACAAAAAATAAACGATAAAACTGGGATGGGATATTTTGTTGTTGTTTCCAATTTAAATCGTCTTATAGAGGTATAAAATGAAAAAATTGGGATGGAATATAATAGTTGCGTGTAAGTAATAATAAAAAAAAATCCTGGGATGAAAAACTAGGATAACTTCACATACTTACGTTGTCCTATACTCTTAGAAATTGTGCAGCTTTTTTCGATGTAACCTTACACCGAGGCTAACACGAAGCAATCGTGTATCACATTTAGATACAAAGCTTATATCGAAACTATTTAGGATGTAATTGCGCCTAAAAATTATGCAATACTTGTATTGAGAGCAGACTTCGCTATAATTTACATTGCATACTTAAAAAAGATTAAATTTACATCGAAACTGTTAACAGAGAAAATAAAAATTAAACAAACACTTCGATTTTATTAATATACGGGTGCTGGTGTGTGATTCAAAAAGGAAATTAGTTATAATAAAAGAATAAATAAAGAAAGTAAAAATAGTTAAGTGGCAGTGTTACCTTAAACTATTAAATTGTTAAGTAAAAGCATAGAAAAATCAATTTACCATAGATTTCTCATTTTTATAAATCGAGAAACAAAAATGAGTTGAGTAAAAAAGTTCTGATAATTCCAATGTCATGATTGTATTTGTAAAGCGCAATGTAAAGCCACAAATACAATCATGACATTGGAATTGTCAGAACTTTTTTACTCAATTCATTTTTATCTTTTGATTTATCAAAATGAGAAATCTATGGTAAACTTATTTTTCACTTTTATACCTGATAAATTTGATTTCAGAAAATATTGGGGGAATATCGTAATGAAAAAAACAGCTTTTCCTCTATTTTAATAAAAAAAATTACGGTGATGAAGTATTTCCTAAACCTTCCTAAATAATAAAAAAAAATTATTTTATTTGAATGTATTTGTAAAACTGCTTATAACGAATATTCATAATAAATGGGACTTATATAAATAATATACTAACATAGTGATATATAAATTATCGTTTTTGAGTAATATACAGCTTCATTGTCTATTATTCTACAAAAAAAACATTTATATTCACTTTAAATAACTGAAAAACTTCAAATTTAACTACGTAAGAAACTAACAGATAAACATCGTTTATTATTCCGAGCATTTTCCCTGTGGTGGAAATACCGCGGCCAAATTCTAAGAGCACTTTTGAGTTGTTGTGGATCAAAACTAACAGAAAAACACCGTTCCATAAAAAAATCTAGGGGCCCCGGGTGTTTTGATAAACAAAATTTGTGAAGAAGTCAATTTGCGTATCGTATGGTTTTTCCGAGCATTTTTTCCTGTGGTGGAAATACCGCGGCCAAATTCTAAGTGCACTTTTGAGTTGTTGTGGATCAAAATTAACAGAAAAACACCGTTCCATAAAAAAATCTAGGGGCCCTGGGTGTTTTAATAAACAAAATTTGTGAAGAAGTCAATTTGCGTATCGTATGGTTTTTCCGAGCATTTTTCCCTGTGGTGGAAATACCGCGGCCAAATTCTAAGAGCACTTTTGAGTTGTTGTGGATCAAAACTAACAGAAAAACACCGTTCCATAAAAAAATCTAGGGGCCCCGGGTGTTTTAATAAACAAAATTTGTGAAGAAGTCAATTTGCGTATCGTATGGTTTTTCCGAGCATTTTTCCCTGTGGTGGAAATACCGCGGCCAAATTCTAAGCAAAATTTTGAGTTGTTGTGGATCAAAACTAACAGAAAAACACCGTTCCATAAAAAAATCTAGGGGCCCCGGGTGTTTTAATAAACAAAATTTGTGAAGAAGTCAATTTGCGTATCGTATGGTTTTTCCGAGCATTTTTCCCTGTGGTGGAAATACCGCGGCCAAATTCTAAGAGCACTTTTGAGTTGTTGTGGATCAAAACTAACAGAAAAACACCGTTCCATAAAAAAATCTAAGGGCCCCGGGTGTTTTAATAAACAAAATTTGTGAAGAAGTCAATTTGCGTATCGTATGGTTTTTCCGAGCATTTTTCCCTGTGGTGGAAATACCGCGGCCAAACTCTAAGAGCACTTTTGAGTTGTTGTGGATCAAAACTAACAGAAAAACACCGTTCCAATAAAAAAATCTAGGGGCCCCGGGTGTTTTAATAAACAAAATTTGTGAAGAAGTCAGTTTGCGTATCGTATGGTTTTTCCGAGCATTTTTCCCTGTGGTGGAAATACCACGGCCAAATTCTAAGCAAACTTTTGAGTTGTTGTGGATCAAAACTAACAGAAAAACACCGTTCCATAAAAAAATCTAGGGGCCCCGGGTGTTTTAATAAACAAAATTTGTGAAGAAGTCAATTTGCGTATCGTATGGTTTTTCCGAGCATTTTTTCCTGTGGTGGAAATACCGCGGCCAAACTCTAAGAGCACTTTTGAGTTGTTGTGGATCAAAACTAACAGAAAAACACCGTTCCATAAAAAAATCTAGGGGCCCCGGGTGTTTTAATAAACAAAATTTGTGAAGAAGTCAATTTGCGTATCGTATGGTTTTTCCGAGCATTTTTCCCTCTGGTGGAAATACCGCGGCCAAATTCTAAGAGCACTTTTGAGTTGTTGTGAATCAAAACTAACAGAAAAACACCGTTCCATAAAAAAATCTAGGGGCCCCGGGTGTTTTAATAAACAAAATTTGTGAAGAAGTCAATTTGCGTATCGTATGGTTTTCCGAGCATTTTTCCCTGTGGTGGAAATACCGCGGCCAAATTCTAAGAGCACTTTTGAGTTGTTGTGGATCAAAACTAACAGAAAAACACCGTTCCATAGAAAAATCTAGGGGCCCCGGGTGTTTTAATAAACAAAATTTGTGAAGAATTCAATTTGCGTATCGTATGGTTTTTCCGAGCATTTTTCCTTGTGGTGGAAATACCCCGGCCAAAAATATGTAAATTTTAAAATACTGCGAAAACAGAAAATTACTCTACAACTAAAAATACCGAGAAAAAAAATCGAAAAGCCTGGAATAATAATATTTGTATCATCATGGTATAACTAACGAAACAGCTAAATAAAAATAATATTAAGCTACGAGTGAATCAAGTAAGTATTATAATTAATTTTCTGTTTTCGCAGTATTTTAAAATTTACGTATTTGTTGTTACAGTTTTTGTGATTTGTTTTCTATACTTAATATCCGAAACTTTTTGGTTAATAGGGGAAACAAAAATCAGAATAGTTTTATATAGCTTGTAGCAATTATGTTCAGTATCTATTTTGTAGTCGAGTATAATTTGTTCTGAATTTTATTTAACTGATTATTATGTTATTGTAGTTTAATTCGTAATTTTTATTTTGTATGTTTTATCGAATTTGATTTTCATTTTAAACATGTCAAAAAAAATATCTAAAACATATTATACGACAAAATTGAACAATATTAAACTTCTAAAAGAGAAGTTTTACAAAGTTTTGCATGAATTATTTGGAAATGATCTTTCGAATATTCATTTACCAAAAGGCCGTTCCAAGTTGATGACAATTATTTGTGCCAAACTTAATATTAAAAATAGACGTGATAATCATCAACGAGTGTATTACTTCTGGCTAAAATTAAAAAAAAATAATGTCATTAATCCAGTTCTGCCCGCTGATTCCCATAGCGAGACAAAAAATCTTAACATATCTATCACAGATGTTGATATTCATGAAAGTCCGATTGTAGCAGAACATAACGAAATTTTGTCGAACCATATCATATCTGACACGAATACTATTCTTGAGATTGATAATTCTTACCAAATTAACGAAGTTAATCATTTATTGAGAAATCAATCAGACGTAGAGACTAATGTTACCCTTATTAATTTTGAGCAACCAATAAATTTTTCAATGCGTGAAATTGAAGGAATGGACATTATTCTCGAGAATCCTCCAAATGATGTTTGGCTTTATCGTGGTTCTATGCTAATAGATTTAAATCTTTCGCATAATTGGACAACTGACGAATTGCGTAATTGCATACAGAGTGGTTTAAATTTGGCTAAACACCCGTGTATTTTGTCGTTTAAATCATTTAACATAAATGCAAAGCAAAATATGATAATACAGTATGCCAATTGTAAGTATACTAATCATAATCAGAAGTTTAAATTTGCCATAGATAACACAAAAGTTATGAAAATGTATACCCTTGGTCCGGACACTGATACTCATGGCATTTATAAAGAATTTGTGCAATTAAGAGGCTCAAAACGAGTTGATGCACAGAATAAAATGCAACATTCGTATGCTAATTTGATATTTTTAAAACAATTCGATAATATTGATAAAAATTTATTAGAGAAAGGGAACACCCAAGGCATCGTTAAGCCCACATCTCTCCGAAAAGCCCGATCTGAAAGGAAATTAGAGTCAGATGTAATAAAAGGTTGTGAAGTTTTAGATTTAATCCATAGAGTTTCGTATCAACCTTTGAGTGAGAGATATATATATCTAGCTTCTAATCCCCTTTCATTGACATTAATAAGAGAAAGAGGACTAAAATTTTTAAATAATGATAACATTATAGTTCATATTGACGCTACTGGAAGCTTGATTCGCAATCCAAATTGTTGCCCTAACCATTCCTACTCTCGCATTTATTACTACGCATGTGTAATAAAATGTAATAATATAATATTTCCCGTAGCGGAACTTATAAGTGCCAGACACAATGTTGGAGCAATGACGAAATTTTTCAATGATTTTCAAGATGAAATCAGTTCCATCAAACCCAAATTAATAACGCCAAAAGTGTATGTAACGGATTGGTCTTGGGTCTTTATAAATGCCATATTATTTCAAATGAATAGGATGGATGTCCATGACTATTTAAATTTTGCGTATGACGTCATCAATAAAAAAAAAACAGTTGATAAGAAGGTGGGTGTTTTTATTTGTTGCGCACATTTCGCTGCAATCATAGTCCGGCAAATTAAATCTAAAATTGCACGTTGTTCTGCTAGACTAAAAGACGTCATATTAGTAATTTTATTTATTATATTAGATAGTAAAAGTCTTCTAGATGTTGATGAATTTTTTGAAATACTATGCTTAATTTGTTGCTCAAAATTTCAAAATAAATTATTTCAAAATGCGCAACAGAGATTAGAGGATCAGATATACAAACAGATAAATAGTATCAATCCAAAAGAATCGAATCCCAATATTTCTGTTGAAAACAGTCTTAATTTCACAAATAGTTCTCGGCACAATAAAACGCCATTTTATGAAAGGTACAACAACATATTGCAGAATGCGATAGAAAAAGTAACAAGCGAGGAGATTTCAAACACTGCAGAAAGAAACGAGTTATACTGCCCAGAATTTATCGATTTTTGCACAAAACATTACATGAAGTACCTGCCTTTATGGGGAACAGTATTTTTGCAGCATTTTGGCCATCCAAATCGATTTTCAAATCAAGTAGCTGAAAGTTGGTTTAATATATTAAAAAATAATTTAATCAATCAACTACATTTGAAATTGGGACGATTCGTTGATGAACTCAATGAAAAAACTCTATTATTAATAAAAGCTGCGGAGTGTGCTCCACATATGCAAACAAATTTGAAACGAAAATTTTTAAATTTAAATACACCGCACCGCTCAAAACTAATGGTAAGACCAATTCAAACTCCTGTTTCAACAATCAGAGATGATGAGAAAGATCCAAATGATCCGAAAAATCGGGAAAATTGGCGAAAAAAAATTAAACGAAATGGTCCAAAATATTCTGGAAAACAAGCTTTACTTCGTTTAATAAAACCTTGGAAAATTCAATTCACGACAAGTACAGACGAGTACTATTCCAAAATGTCAAAGTTAAGGTTTAATATAATAGTTTTTAAATCAAATTTGAATAATTTATGGGAAAACCATCTGTATAATACGTGTTACAGTAGTTTAGATGCCGAAAATTTCCTTACTACTGAATTGGTTTATACCGTAATTAGTATTTTAATTAAAAATACTAATATAATTTGTCTCGATCATTATCAAACTTTAAAAATATTAGCAAAACATTATAAAGCGTATGACATACAAAAGCAGCCGGAAATTCAGCTAGCAAAATCACGTAGATATGTGATAATACCGTACTGTGATAACAGCCATTGGGTTTTGGGAATTATTGATTTTCAAGAATTTAAAATAACAACCTATGATCCTCTAAACCCTGATCGAATTCTACATAGTTTCGCAAACAAATTGAATACGTTTGCGAATGAAATATTGCAATATGATTCTGACTCAGCTTACAATAAGTTCAGAACAATTTCGTGCAGTTTTCTGCCTCAGCAAAAGGATGGCTACAATTGTGGAGTTTTTGTAGTATATGCCGTTGAGTATATATTTTTTAATAAGACAATAGCAGATATTCATTCAGAAAATGAATTAAAAAATAAAATATGTTTGAATGAATACAGAAATTATCTGAAAGAAAAAATTGTGAATTCTTCCGAGAGTTTGGCAGAACATTGCTTATACTGCTTTGAATCAATAAACCAGTTGCCATCAATTGAATGTTTCTCTTGTTCAAGAAGCACACATGAGAAATGTACATTATATATCGAGGTAATTGGCAATATTTGCTTGTTTTGCAAAACTGAATGAACGTAATAAGGGTCCACTATATGAAACAAAAAATCCCTAAAAAAAAAAAAAAAAAAAAAAACTAAAAAAAAAACAAAAAAAAAAATTAAAAAATCAAAAAAAAATAAAACAAATTAATTTTATGAAATGTTAAAAATTAAATTTTAAGTTTAAATTGTTGCTGAATTCAATTTTTATGTTAGGAGATTTCTCCGAACCTTCTCTTTGACTGCAACCTTGGCGTGGTGAGAAGGCTTATAAACTTTTCAATTTAGCTGACTAATAGAAAGTTTAACAAATAGCAGTCGCAGAACAATAATAAATTTGAAAGAGAGATCACCATAATCGTAGAGATCTTAATCTTAAGTCTAAATACGAGTATATTACCTAATAACTATCTACCTAATTGAACTCTTCACAAACTTTGTTTACTTAAACACCCGGGGCCCCTAGATTTTTCTATGGAACGGTGTTTTTCTGTTAGTTTTGATCCACAACAACTCAAAAGTGCGCTTAGAATTTGGCCGCGGTATTTCCACCACAGGGAAAAATGCTCGGAAAACCATACGATACGCAAATTGACTTTTTCACAAATTTTGTTTATTAAAACACCCGGGGCCCCTAGTTTTTCTTTTGGAACGGTGTTTTTCTGTTAGTTTTGATCCACAACAACTCAAAAGTGCTCTTAGAATTTGGCCGCGGTATTTTCACCACAGGGAAAAATGCTCGGAAAAACCATACGATACGCAAATTGACTTCTTCACAAATTTTGTTTATTAAAACACCCGGGGCCCCTAGATTTTTTTATGAAACGGTGTTTTTCTGTTAGTTTTGATCCACAACAACTCAAAAGTGCGCTTAGAATTTTGCCGCGGTATTTCCACCACAGGGAAAAATGCTCGGAAAACCATACGATACGCAAATTGACTTTTTCACAAATTTTGTTTATTAAAACACCCGGGGCCCCTAGATTTTTTTATGGAACGGTGTTTTTCTGTTAGTTTTGATCCACAACAACTCAAAAAAGCTCTTAGAATTTGGCCGCGGTATTTTCACCACAGGGAAAAATGCTCGGAAAAACCATACGATACGCAAATTGACTTCTTCACAAATTTTGTTTATTAAAACACCCGGGGCCCCTAGAATTTTTTATGAAACGGTGTTTTTCTGTTAGTTTTGATCCACAACAACTCAAAAGTGCGCTTAGAATTTTGCCGCGGTATTTCCACCACAGGGAAAAATGCTCGGAAAAACCATACGATACGCAAATTGACTTCTTCACAAATTTTGTTTATTAAAACACCCGGGGCCCCTAGATTTTTCTATGGAACGGTGTTTTTCTGTTAGTTTTGATCCACAACAACTCAAGAGTGAGCTTAGAATTTGGCCACGGTATTTCCACCACGGAAAAATGCTCGGAAAAACCATACGATACGCAAATTGACTTCTTCACAAATTTTGTTTATTAAAACACCCGGGGCCCCTAGATTTTTTTATGGAACGGTGTTTTTCTGTTAGTTTTGATCCACAACAACTCAAAAGTTTGCTTAGAATTTGGCCGCGGTATTTCCACCACAGGGAAAAATTCTCGGAAAAACCATACGATACGCAAATTGACTTCTTCACAAATTTTGTTTATTAAAACACCCGGGGCCCCTAGATTTTTCTATGGAACGGTGTTTTTCTGTTAGTTTTGATCCACAACAACTCAAAAGTGCGCTTAGAATTTGGCCGCGGTATTTCCACCACAGGGAGAAATGCTCGGAAAACCATACGATACGCAAATTGACTTTTTCACAAATTTTGTTTATTAAAACACCCGGGGCCCCTAGATTTTTTTATGGAACGGTGTTTTTCTGTTAGTTTTGATCCACAACAACTCAAAAGTGCACTTAGAATTTGGCCGCAGTATTTTCACCACAGGGAAAAATGCTCGGAAAAACCATACGATACGCAAATTGACTTCTTCACAAATTTTGTTTATTAAAACACCCGGGGCCCCTAGAATTTTTTATGAAACGGTGTTTTTCTGTTAGTTTTGATCCACAACAACTCAAAAGTGCGCTTAGAATTTTGCCGCGGTATTTCCACCACAGGGAAAAATGCTCGGAAAAACCATACGATACGCAAATTGACTTCTTCACAAATTTTGTTTATTAAAACACCCGGGGCCCCTAGATTTTTCTATGGAACGGTGTTTTTCTGTTAGTTTTGATCCACAACAACTCAAGAGTGCGCTTAGAATTTGGCCACGGTATTTCCACCACGGAAAAATGCTCGGAAAAACCATACGATACGCAAATTGACTTCTTCACAAATTTTGTTTATTAAAACACCCGGGGCCCCTAGATTTTTTTATGGAACGGTGTTTTTCTGTTAGTTTTGATCCACAACAACTCAAAAGTTTGCTTAGAATTTGGCCGCGGTATTTCCACCACAGGGAAAAATTCTCGGAAAAACCATACGATACGCAAATTGACTTCTTCACAAATTTTGTTTATTAAAACACCCGGGGCCCCTAGATTTTTTTATGAAACGGTGTTTTTCTGTTAGTTTTGATCCACAACAACTCAAAAGTGCGCTTAGAATTTTGCCGCGGTATTTCCACCACAGGGAAACATGCTCGGAAAAACCATACGATACGCAAATTGACTTCTTCACAAATTTTGTTTATTAAAACACCCGGGGCCCCTAGATTTTTCTATGGAACCGTGTTTTTCTGTTAGTTTTGATCCACAACAACTCAAGAGTGCGCTTAGAATTTGGCCACGGTATTTCCACCACGGAAAAATGCTCGGAAAAACCATACGATACGCAAATTGACTTCTTCACAAATTTTGTTTATCAAAACACCCGGGGCCCCTAGATTTTTTTATGGAACGGTGTTTTTCTGTTAGTTTTGATCCACAATAACTTTAAAAAGCACTTAGAATTAGGCAGCGGTATTTCCACCACAGGGAAAAATGCTCGGAAAAACCATACGATACGCAAATTGACTTCTTCACAAATTTTGTTTATTAAAACACCCGGGGCCCCTAGATTTTTTTATGGAACGGTGTTTTTCTGTTAGTTTTGATCCACAATAACTTTAAAAAGCGCTTAGAATTTGGCCGCGGTATTTCCACCACAGGGAAAAATGCTCGGAAAAACCATACGATACGCAAATTGACTTCTTCACAAATTTTGTTTATCAAAACACCCGGGGCCCCTATATTTTTCTATGGAACGGTGTTTTTCTGTTAGTTTCTTAATTAAATCTGAAGTTTCTCTATTATTTTAATATAGTATGAAAGTGTTTGTGTAAAATTTTTGGCTAATGAAGCTATACTATATATTACTCAAATATGAAAATATATAAATCATTATGTTAGTAATATATTTACAGAACACCTATTTATTATGAATATTCGTTATAAGCAGTTTTACAAATACAGTCAAACAAATTTAATGTTTTTGTTTATTTAGGAAAGTTTACGAAAAACTTCCGACAATTGTGCAAACACGTGAAGTTTTTCCTAAATACTCCTATTTGGATTTTTAGGATAGTTTAGGAAAATGTCCCCGCGAATAAAAAATTTCGTTTTCAAAAGGTAATATAACTGCAAGAATAATTGGAATCCCTAATTAATTATTCTGTTGCCTATTTCAGATAAATGTGACGATTGACAAGTTAAACGAAGCAAATGTTATTCATCCGTATATAATAGTCGTTGGGGATAACCAACTTTCAATTTCCAGTTTTTATTTGTGTGTTGAGGGGGACATTATAATTCTAGCCGATGAGTCACTATATTTTTAATCAAAAATTTAAAAGTTAAATAAGGACATTCTATAATTTTATAGCTGGCTATTTCTATCAAATAAAATTGACGAAATCGGTCACACTTCGGGTAAAAGAAATATCCAGCAAATTAGAAATAGAAATAACCAACCTGTAGGTTAGTTGAATATTAAAGTTTAATGAAAAGTTTTAGTTATTTAAGTTTAAGTTACTTATTTTATGCTGGAATTACATTTAAATATATATTGAATTTGTAAAGGAGAATTCACCCAATAAAATAAAATGTGTAGCCGACAAACATAATCAATGCTCGTTCAACAGATTTCCTTCGTTGAATAAACATATAACAAAACATACAATCTTTAATAAACGTCATGAAACTACTAATGAAAATGAATCTAGTTCGTCAGTGAGTTACTTGAGTAAAGTGAATAATGTATTTAGTTCAAACTGCAATTATTTAAATTTAGATAATTCTAATCAAATTTTGAAAATAGTCTAAAACATATGTACCACACAATGAATGAAATCGGTTTACCTGAGGATACGATTACAACTATTTTCCTTGAAACTAAAGCAGTCGTCGTGAATGCTAGTAAAGTAGTTTGCACTTCACCACAAAAATGTAATAAAGAAGGAATGAAAATAGATAGCACATTCAAAAACTATTCTTCAAAATTTAATAGTGAAAAACTTTTCAGCAAGATCAAATATTTTGCAAAGCCAACACAAATCGCAATAGGATATCGTTGAAAATTACGGTTTAATAAGCAATCAAGTGTCTAGAAAAAAGTTTTAGCATACAGTTTTTTTTTTTCAATTTATTCCGATTTCTTTAACTATTAAAAAAATGTTCAAGAATATTCATTACGCTAGTTTATTTAAAGATTTCAATAACACTGACTTGTGCACAAAATGATTATATGGAGCTATCTATTTTACAATAGTTAATTGTCCATTGTATATAAAATCAAAGCAACATATTTTCTTGGTTTCTCTGTTTTTTGTCAATGATTAGCATGGTGATTTTAATTTAAATTCAATTCTTAAACCAATTATTGACGATATTAAACTTTTAGAAAAGGATGGTGTTATTGTAGAAAATATTGGTTTAGTAAACTACATCCTAATATCTTTGGCCCATGATAATCTCGCTGCCAATGATTTACTTGGTTTTACCAAATCGTTCTCCGCCTCCTATTTCTGCCGTATTTGCACCATGCCTCGTAGTATAACAAAAACTGCAACTACCGAAGATCCTGAGTTATTACGAACTTCTCAATACTATGATATATTGGGAGATTTTTGTTTTTTTAATACCATCAAAAATGGTAGCGTAGATCTGATGCATGATGGCCTTTAAAGGTTTTATTGCACTAATTTTAAAATATCAGTTAGAATGTCTGTTGTTCAAAAAGTGTTTTAAAAATAGTGAGGAATTAAATCAGTGTATATCACCATACAATTTCGGTTATTTAGACATGAAATCGACACCAACATCTTCTTCTTTCATGATGAAAATTGAAGAGGCATAATAACAACGTTTCCAATTTTAACAATATTATCCTCTTATGAAATCACAGAATCACACTTTTAGGTAATATTCAAAGGATTTTTAATAAAACCTTTACTCGTAAACAGCATTTGTTAACTTACTATCCCAGAGTAATCCGATAGATGGGTGCCGTAATTCACATGTGGACTATGCATTACGAGGCCAAGCTTTGGTATTTTACTAAAAATGTAAGTCAAAATTTTATAAACTTATGCCAAACTTTCGCCAAAAGACATCTTGAAATGATAGCAACCTGTTGGGGAAATTTTGACTCGATACTTGATTTTAAAGTGGGAAAAAACTCATGTAGTATTACCGAATATATACTACCTACAAACATTTACTGGCTCCAGTTATTAGTCTTGCATTTGTAGATAATGAATTTCATTATAGAAAAAGATTTTTCATCCTCATCAGAGAAAAATATAATAATTGGGAAGTTGTCCAGTTTCAAAAAATTACTAGAAATTTTAGAAGACCAAACGGAACCTCATTTTTTAGTTGAGGAATATTTAGGCATTTATGATAGATTTTACTGTAGTTTCATGCTCGTTAAGACTGACCAAAAGACAACTAAAGGACAACCCAAATAAATTTAATTAAAAAAACATTAATTAAAATGTTACCGGTTTTATTAATTAGAAATTCCGCATTATGATCCTTTTTGCAGCCTGTAACCCATTGCTTCAGCTTCAGAATCAAAAATGTCGATACAGTTTTGTTTCGCCTCTTTAACAACATATTTGCGATTCAACCATTGTAGCATTATTTTGATTTCACCGCTACAAGCTTCGAAATTTTTCTGAATCGTTTTAGTTTATATAGCTTATTTCAATGTTAGCACCAACGTAGTTTCTTCAAATCACTTTAGCATCTTTTCTTACATTATGAAGCAACTTAAATTGAAATTAGCTTCGATACAAAATCTGCTCCGAATTTCTATTTTCAATGTAATAATACATCGAAATCATTTCCGATGTAGTCCGCTTTAAGTCGCTTTTTTCAATGTAAATAAAATCGTCTTTTATTTCAAAGCAATTTTTAATCTCACTTAACTTTAATAATGCAAATTATATCGGAACCAAATTCGATGTGACTCCTACTTCAAAGGTCTCATTTTGACGTAAATAGATTTGGTTTAATTTCGATGCAAAGGTTACATCAAATTTCGATACAATGAAATGTCGGACGTATGCTATTTGCATCGCATATCAAAAAAAAATTCAACTGTGTATGTTCCTCAAATATTTTGAACGGCATTGTGTTCTAAAGCCATTGAATATTTTTAATATCAGTTTCATAATATTTTAATGTTAACGCACTAAATTCTTAAAATATAAGATTTGCATGAAAAAAGGGCTCCGCAAGCAAAATATTAACAGCATTAACTAATTTATTCTGCTATATTACCTTCAAAGTAAAAATATTTGAAAATCTTTAGAAAACTACGGAACTATAAAAAAGGTATGAAAACTATTAAACGCCTACACCGCATAATTACACACCAAAATTTGCTTACGAGCAAAAAATTAAATAAATTTATTTTGTGTGAAAACGTATAATTATTATTCAAATGGAAAATTATTTTTGTATAAAATTATAAAATATATAATTAATCATTGAGCTGAAAAATAATTTTATATTTATAAACAATATAAATCGGAAATCAGATTGGTACGGTGATTAAAAAGTGTGTATAGGTAATCACGATCTGCTATTTGTATTGTGTTGTGCACAAAAATACCGGAAGTTATATAATTAATACTTAATATAAAGCTTTTCCCGCTTACCGATACCACTTACACACGTGTACTGTTAAATTAAGTCGCATTTAAAAATAAATTTACTTTTATAAAATATTGTAACGAGTTTCACATTCAACCGAAAAATCTTTAAAAATTCATTAAATTACGCTTCCCAAATGGAAAATGTAAATACGTAGAGAGACATGAATGAAAGGAAAACCAAAAAAAAAATCTATAGACTCAAAAAACAAGAAAACTTTGTTATCTGTGTTTCTTAAACAGGTAAAAATTGTTTAATAAATCCCTAGATGTATTTAAAATAAGCACAAATAAAAGGAAAACTCTACAAAAATAAAATAAAATACAGGATAATGTTTTTTTTTTTTTATTTTGGAACAAATCAAGGGGGAAAAAACAATCCTAAACTACTTAACAACTGTTTGAATATTTTATTTAATATTCAATGTAAGTTTATTAAATGGAATTACCGTAAACGGCGTAGGTTGTACAATATATAGCTGAATATTTCATGCTGTACTTTTGTGTTTCAAAAGCTTTTCCAAACTATTACACTAATTTAGATTTGTGTGGTTGTCATTTAAATAAAAAAAAAATTTAGTTAAATTATAAGTAGTAAACCTGTTCTTAGCTGCACAAACGTCTTACAACTTAATATATGAAAATTGAATGCTTTTCGAATGATGAAAATGATCAAAAATTCCTTAAAACGATTCCGCGCGTCCACACACCCGAAACATTATTCACATCGTTGTAAATACAGATAGAATATATACGTAAATGTTTATGTAGAATAAAACCAAATAATAAAATATTTTAAATTATTCTCCTTATTGCTTGTTATTTATTTATTTATAGAGCGATGTATATGTATTCGCAAATAATAAAATAATAAATAAACAGGGAGTAAAAATAAATTAAATTGGATGTGCAAATCATTACCCTGAAAAATTTCTAGAAAAATACGAGATGTATTTCCATATGAAGATACATCATAAATTTTTAATCTGCATGCGAGATTTTTATTCCTTATATGGGTAGATGTAAAAACAGAAATAAAATAAAACGGAATCTTTAAACATTTTTCCTTATAACGTAAATATGTGTAGGTTTGAGGATAAATAAACGAATTTCAATGTGAATGATAAATATTTTTTTGTAATTGGAAATGATTGTCTAAGGACGATGTAAATAATCAGCTTTATTGTCGATATAACTTCGACTCCGATTCCAAAAATTAAAATTCGGTTATTTCTATGATACAGGTAGACAACAATATACGAGTATAATTTACTTCCACATAATCGTAACGATTTAATCGTGAACGAAATCATCGTAATTACTTTACCGTATGGTATGAGCTTATGCCCTCAAAATGGGGTAGGCAGTTCACAAAATTACCTGTATTTTTATTGTTTTACTATGTATGTGACTAAATAAATAAGTATGGTCACACATCTTCCTATAAACGCTTAATCGTGAAATCGGATAATTTGTAGTTTTAATATTTTCAAGTCGAACATATTTTTTTGTGAGATTTTTTGTTCGAGACAGTTTTTTTGACTAAATTTACGGTATTTCTGATTTCGAGATTTCTTCATAATATATTTTCGACCAAATTCTAAGCAGAATTGGAGACTGGATTTTTTAAAATAAGGATTATAAATAAAGAATGATAAGTGTTTAATTTCAGATGTCTGTATTCAAACTGTATGCGTATAGATAGATTTAATGCGCCTGTCTACGTATTCGAGGAATAGTAGATAAATTTATAAAATAAAAATGCTTCCCATATGCCACCGAAATGGGGTGTTATGGGCGATATGAAATGGCAATTGGTTTTGTCGTTTGCTATCATAGTGGCGATCTAGTCTGGTAATGTGGTTATTGCGCGATGGTGTTCTTTTAACATTACCTTGTTCGCTCCAACGAAGTGTGCCCCATTGTCAGAGTAGATATCAAGCAGCATTAAATGATTCGGTTGTTAAATCGCTTACAATTTCAATATGTATAGCTTTTGTTACCATGCAGATGAACAGTGCAATGTAACCTTTGTGAGTTTTGTGCCCTCTTCCCTTGGCTGTTCTCACTTGAATGGGGCCATCATAATCGATACCCGTTTTTGCGAACGGTTACCCAGCCGTACTCTAGCAGATGGTAAGTTTCCCATTTGTTGTTGTGTACAATGCTTTTTGTTACGAACGCAAATAATGCATTTTTGAATTATTTGACGTACGGCACGGTAACCGTCAATAATCCAATATCTATTTCTCAAATGCGACAATGTTAGTTGGGCACCCCCATGTAAGATACTGACATGAGGATTTTTATAATTCTTTGTGTTACAAGGTTGTGTTTATCCAGGATGATGGTTTTTTTGCTGGACCTTGATAATGTTGAATTTTGAAGTCGTCCATTTAATCGTAACAAGCCATTTTCATCTAAATTTTGATTCAATGATAGCTTCTTTTGGTGAGGGGCTCACTATTTCTGAATTAAAATTATTTTTGAAGACAAAACTAAAACGTTACTGATATAATTTCGTTCTGCTTTTTTATTGAAAATTTAGTTCTTTATATACAAAAATAAGTGCTCATCATAAAAATTTATGTTAGTGCAAAAAATGTTGTATTATATGTCACTAGCCCATTTAAACGATAATTTGATGAGTAAGCTTATACACTGTGCATGCTACAAGCATGCTTACTTATATTTATACTACATTATAGTTATAATATTTGTGCAGATCGATGCCCTGTTGATGTTGAACTCAACATTAAGAATAAAAAATAATTTAAGATATTTGAAGTCACTAGCTCTAAAGATTCTTTGAAAGAAATCACAACAAAGAATTAAACGATACATAAAATATATACGAATAGACATTAAATTTTAAAATTATATTTATTAAGATAAATAGTTCAATGTTTCATTAGTTCGAAACCAAACTTCCACCGTCTTGTTAAAAATTTAATTTTATCACACAATTTTTTGTGTATTTTAAAAAGAATTTCTTCTATCTTAACAAATAATTGGTTGTTTCAACCTAAAACGTTTTCAACATTCATCTCCAATTTGGTTACATTTACTAAGAACTAACTAAATCACTAGTAAAATAATTTGTTCCCTTGTTTGATTTAACAATATAGTTGACCACCTTTTACCAATTTTTTTTCATTTATATCCATTATAATAACCATATGGTTTTGGTTAAATTAACTAAGTTAAAAATTAAATAACCAAGATCTTGTTCGTTTTTTAACTAAGAGGAATTCACCAAAATTTTTGCAAAATAGACAAAGATTTTCATTTCTTTTGACCCAAGTTTTCTCTGAGTGTATAGAAAACTTTCAAGCAAATTTGAAAAAACGATTAAAGTAGCCGGTGAATAATTCGAATAATATAAAGAATTTTAATGCAAATTATAATCCGCATGCAGAAATATCCACCGATTTCAAGAATACGCGCCCTTGGCTGCGATGTTCTAACATCATCATTTTTTGATAGTTTATCAAAGTTTATTTCTCGTTGCTGTTGAATAAAATTTGTCTCTGTTTGAATTTTTATATCATTTGCCATTGATTGCAACATTGTGCTATTTCTACTGCGTTTCTAACACTAAATATTTTTTTTAGATTAAGCAAGATTTTGTAATTGCAAACTTCTAGAACTTTATCGCAAATTCATATTTGAATTTTGTCAAAAAAATCATTTGAGACTCCTATTTTCCCATGTGTCAAATTTTTAAACTCAAACCGGGATTTCCTAAAAAATTAGGATTTTTTTTTTATACAAAACCGGGGTTTTGAAAGCCGTGATTTTGAAAATCTGGATTTTAAAAACCTATGGACTTTGAAACCAGGATTTTGAAAACCGGGATTTTCACAAATCGGGATTTCGTTACACACCCAGGAAAAAACCAAAAACTAAACTAGACCTAAAGCAAGCACTAATTGAAGCTTGGAGAAAACGAGGACAAGTGGTGCAGTGGTTAAAGCTTCGGCACTTGGACCGGGAGGTACTGGGTTCGAATCCCATCAGAGGCTGGATGCAAAGCGAATTTTCGTCATCGATTACGATCGGTAATGTTAATAAACACAACTAAGACCCTCTGTTGGAGTGCAGAATTCAGCGCCGACCCACCGTCCAAGTCAGTTTACAGGTTGACATGGAGCTTGCAATGTGCAGGTGGTATACTGTAATTGTGTGAATGGGTGGTCTGTGCGTGAATGAAAGGGGGGTATTAATTGACCTTCAAAGGACATTAAATCCACTGGACAATTAATACTTCCTTTTAAAAAAAAAAAAAAAAAAAAAAAAAAAAAAAAAAAACTCCACGCTCGATAGGATTTCAGCCGCCATTAAAGCCCGGGGAAGGCACATCAAATATTAAATAACTTCTCAATGGTCATACTTGCAATTATTCGAAAGGTTTTAAAAATTGGTTTTATTTTTACTAATATTTATTGTGCCAAGAAATGAATGCCTTTTAAATTAAATAAATATTTCTTGCTCAACATCATTTTTTCTAATATTAGCTTCTTTTCCTTTTAAGCAATTTAGTATTCCGTCTATTATTACATAAATTGGAAACATCAAATTTTTTTGAATAGTAACATTTATCTAACCACTACTGTAATGTAAACTAAATTTTGTTAACAACTTATAATTAACTGAACATTCGTATTTTGATAAAAAAAAAATTGCAATTATTTTTAAAATTCCAAGCATTAATAGTTTCTTGTAATTACTTTGGCTTTCTGCGGTGTAAGTTGGATATTTGCATTTATTTCTTCTGTACTAACAAAGTTGTATGTAGATTTCTTCCTGGATCCGCTCGAATTGCGATATTTTAAAACGCGATATTTCAAAACGAGATATGACAAAACACGATATGGTACAAAACGCGAATTGGTACAAAACGCGATATGGTACAAAACGCGATATTTCAAGACACGATATTTTAAAATGCGATATGCCACAGAATGTGCGTTGCGAAGCGACGGGAACGCAGGTTTTGTACCATATCGCGTTTTGTACCGTATCGCATTTTCAATTATCGCGTTTTGAAATATCGCATTTTGATAATTCGCATCTTAAAATATCGCGTTTCAAATGGGACCCGAAGACGTAAGAAATAAATAAAAAATCTAAAATTTATCTTTCTTATTTCACTTTCAATATGACATTCGGTTATATATCAAATTATCGGCAAATTTCATACTGACCCCCAGGGGGCCGCGGCCCCCTTGTTAAGAATCACTGCTCTAGGTGATAGCTCGTGCCTTCCAAAAGCTAACTTGATGTTTAGACGATGCTACTTGGTGGCTATCACATAAACGCTTCATTAAATTTCCCCACAGCTGCGTTCTTTCGCCCTAATAGGTCATAGTCCAGAAGTTGATGCAAAAAAAACCTTTCATGATTCAATTTGGTACGAAGCTATATATCAAAAATATGGAAGTTCAGTTTTATAAAGTTTCCATGCCTCGCCATGCATTGAGTATACGACAACGGAAAGAGGCGAAGTAATAGAGCAGTTTAGCACCAGGTTCGTGAATGGTTCTTGTCCAGAAAATGGACGGCACAACAAAAGATTGTATTTATTGCCGGAAATTAAACGAAATGATGAAAAAACCGTTTATTCATTGATGGCACCTTGAACACGCAGTCAGAGGTCAAAGATTTCAGTACCTTGCATTATAAGTTTTCGTATAATAAAATAAATAACAAGCTTACAATTTATTCCACCAAGATCATTTCTCAATACAGAGTGAAATCATTTACAAAAGCTAAGATCCTAAATATTGGATATTTAAAGACCTATCGAAATAAATCATAAAATAATACTGATTTTGTTATGGAAATTTACAAAATATTACAATTTACAAATTTTCGTTATAGTACTTACGATGATCTGACAATAAGGCTGATGACTTACCTGAAAATATGAAAAATAAAATAAGTTAAAGCATTTTGATCTGCTATCAGAAATTGAGTATTTAAGGAATATTTATTTAATTATGTATTTGTAACTAATACCGCCCATCAGGAATAATTTGGAAATCCTAAACTAGCTTTGGCAAATGCTCCTCTACTTGTTTATTATATTTTTAGTAACCATTTTGTGTCCCAGTGAGATGCTAGTGCTACTGGAGTTGAAAGAATGATGCTTCAAAAGGGGATGATGGAGAGGATCATCCATTAGCATATATAGTATGTCGCCGAAACGCGGTAGTACCAGATTTACTTTCCCAAATTTGTATGTTGCCGCCCTGGTGGCAAAGTGGTCAGCATGCTTGCTCTAGCAACCGGAAGTACCGGGTTCGATTCCCGGTGGTGACAAGGAAAAAAAATTCATGGCTGGTTTAGGATCAATTGATTAATCACTCATTATCCGAAATGAAAATATGATTATGAAACCTCATTTGAGGCGGGAAAATCCCTTGATGGGATGTAGTGCTAGATAGAGAGAGAGACAATTTGTATGGAAGAATTGAGTGCGGTTCTGAAATAAACCTTGACTCAGCTACATTTAAATCAGAGGTGTGTTTTAAATGATTAACAAAATGGAAAATTTACTATAATAAATTGTATATAGGGTAGTCCAAAAGTCTGGAAACGATGAATTTATTTCGCGCATGGGTGGAAAATCGGAATTCTGATACTTTAGGGTCTTTAGTAATTTTACCCGAGGAATCGAATGGGCCCATCAGATTTTGAGCCCGATGTGGTCTTATACGAGATATGAGGCCCAACTTTGAAATTTCAAATACAAACCCATCCTTTTTATTGCAGATTCGGATTCAGCGGGAAATTTTACATCCGAATTGGTTAAAACCCGAATTCTGCTGGTACATTTAAAGACCTTAATTTTCTCGACAATTATCACTCCTGACTGATTTTGTTTGTTGTTTGGGCTAAAGAAGTCTCAAAGCGATGTTTTCTTTCGCATTCACTAAGCAAAATGAATACAATAACACTCGACGCACATGTGCCTATACCACACACGGGAAATATTTTCCTGCATGGTACTGGATTTATGTTATCAAATCCAATATTGAAATCAATACCGTCAATACAATGTTCCACGGTAGTAAACATTTGTCCTCGCAAATTATTTTGTGTTTCAAAATCATAGTAGAAATGGACGAAAAATGTATTGGTTTTATCCAATTCGAATGTAAAATTTCCCACTGAATCCGAATCTGCAATAAAAAGGATGGGTTTGCATTTGAAATTTCAAAGTTGGGCCTCATATCTCATATAATCCCCCACCAGGCCCAAAATCTGATGGGCCCATTCGATTCCTCGGATGAAATTACTAGAGACCTCAGTATCAGAATTCCGATTATCCACCCGTGCGCGAAATAAATTCACCGTTTCCAGACTTTTAAACCACCTTGTAGATTATTTGTAGCAGTACATTTCGCTTGCTGCGAAAAACTTTTTAAGCATCACGTTTTACAAAGATTTTATGTTGAGTGTAGCTGTAGCCTACTATTAGATGAATTTTTTTTTTTTCAAGTCCCGTAACCGTTAAATTTAATTGAATTTCTCACATGAAAAAATAATTTATTCAAAATGACGTCCAAAGCTGCTCATAACGTGCTATAAATAATTAAATATTGCATTGACATCGGTATCTGGTCTGTTCTAAAAGTTTAAGCACGCATGCCAGTCGAGAATTGCTCGAAATTGTGATTGCAATACTAAAATTTTTTTTTCGGATAGACAAAAACAAACACACAAATACGAATGTGAGTTAATTAAAACTTGATAAATTACATCAACAAATCACATATTTCCGAAACTTTTGACGATTTGAAAAACGAAAGACATAAATCGATACACATAAAATGAAAAACGATGAACCTGATATTACATACAAAAGGATAAACGATTGATATACGGTTATTGAGCACTAAGCTGTTCTGTAAGGTTGGGCGCCCGCCCTAGCAAGTCAAGAAATTATGTAAAAAGTAAATTATTGGTAGAAGTTGCACCACGCTATTATAACCAAAACATTGGGCGAATGACAAAATTCTAAACAAATGTAAGAATTAGATTAATTTATAGGCTTAGGTTGTCATTTTCTACTAAATTACAAAAAAAAAATTGACAACGAAAGTTTTAATTTTTTTTTTACCGGAGGTGGTTAAGAGGTGGCAGTTGATACTTTTACAGTTTCAATAAATAAACTTTTTTTGAAATTATTATATATTCGAATAGGAAGGACCAACTAGTGACGTTGACGTCTATGACAAGAAATATAATTTTTCTAATATAAAAAAAAGTTACCCATTTGTTGTTGTTGGAGTTGGTTAATGACTCAACCAGATTTCATATCGATTAAAATATTTGAAAATATTTCCAATAGCTCGAACTATTTTAAACGTGCTAATCTTACCTTTGTTTTGTAAAAATGAATTTTCATTATCCAAGAAATTTGATTCCTATTTTTTTAAGATTTTCCGCATATCATAACATATAAACTTAGAATTTCACCCCAACCACCCTCTGGGCCCTGGATGATTAAGAGTCATAAAGGAGCCCGGTAGATGGCACTACGATTGGCTTCTAGGTTTTTTGTTGAATTTTTATTTTTGTATAATTTCACCTCACCACCCTAATGTTTATATATGAACCAGATTTTGAACCAGTTTATATATGGCCAGATTTTGATGAAATCAATAGATCGAGTGAGCGATCAGGTTCTAGGAAATTGTTTTTTTTTTTTTCATTTTTTGAGGATTTTTTTTTTTTTTTTTAAGATTTTTCGCATATCAGAACATATAACTTCAAACACTTACAAAGTTGCATGATTGGACATAAACAATGTATCGAATTGCCAGATAATTTTTGCAACAAGTCAGCCACGAAAGATGCTTTGATTGAAAGCAAACTCACAGATTTACGCGCTATTTCGGCAGGGAAAAATATCCGCTAACGAAACAATCAACTATCCTGTTGATTCTTGAATTCATTAGATTTACCAATAATGCCACCACTTGCGATTAAAAATTGATTCAGCAATCATTTTGCTTTGGAATTTAAATACACCAAAGCTATGCAATGACACGCGATTATTGATAAAAAAAAACATGGGTAGTGTTCTTAATTGCGTCACATTCCTCTAAAACTCGCAGTCCATCTTCGGTATACATATGGTTCAGGGGATCAACAGTGTACACGCGTCTGTTTTTATGAGTCACCTGTAGATCCAATATGAGCTTATGAACCAACTGATACCACGTAGTTTTCTCCACACAGCTAATAAAAAATTATACAGCTGTCAGACATTTACAAACATACAACAACAAAAATACTATTCCATTCTCACGAAAACTGAGCTTTTTTTTGCAAACCAATGATAAGCATATCGTCCGATAATTTGCACTTATTTTTTGATTTTGGTTTCGGCAACAGAAAATCACTCAATGATGAAAGGAATAGATTGAAATATCAAACTAAATGTCGAATGTTAACTATATTATCGGAAATATCAATATTGAAAAAACGGGCAGGACAAAGTCTGTCGTTTCCGCTAGAATATTTATAAAATATCTTGAAAATTATAGAAAGAAATATTTAAAAACTATAAAACAAGATTAACCTCGGAAGTGAAATTGGTTCATAAAATCTATACTATTTGACACCTCTTATATATTTAGTACTCTATGGTCCCGAGTAACTTTCAAGATAAATTTTTGTGACTTCGGATCTTTTTCGGAATTTTTTTTAAAGCATATATAACAGTATATAGCAATTCATCCATTCTAAAATTTTAGATGAGGTACTGAATTTGATTCGACATCTAAACAAATTGTTTTCCCTATACCATTATCCATCTGTAAGGAGCTAAAATTGTACGAGTACGAGTCACCCTTTTCTTTAGCACGTTCAAAATAATCCCAATTTTATGCAAACCCATGATAACCGATTAAAACCATTTATCACATCGGCCTTGTCAATTTGTAAAAGTTTTCTCAAGAATTTCGTTCTCCCTCCATAATAGTCGATCGATTAAATTTTGATTACAAATTAAAATCACTGCCCCCCTCCGCACCTATATAAAATATATTATTATACAGATACAAGAAATACTTAAAAAAGTAATTCAAAATTTTTTTATTTAAGTATTTTTCCCAAGTATAAATAATTACCACAATCATCACTGAATGAAAAGGGATACTATTTATACAACCATAAAGAGACCATTTCTTATAAAATTCTGTTATCGACAAGAATATTAAAACTTAAGATAAAAATTCAAATTATTTTACAAATACATTTCAACAATTTTGATTAATTTTATAAAGTTGAAGAAGGAGCCAAAACCATAGCACAGTAAAATAATATCAAAATACACCAACAACGAATAAAATTGAAATAAATTTTATCTACATAGAATTTCATTGGGTTCTTTGTTATGTATCAACTGGTAGTTGGAACAAATAAAATATCTCATTCTTTATACATCTCCTATATGTTGTACACTCGTAATATACATAAGACTTTATTTCTTTTCTATATACACAAAAGTACAATTTTATCTGTACACAGCGAAATAAAATTCTCAAAGTATAAAGTAAAATTGGTTCATCTCATACCAACACTACACGCGAGCGATGAAAATTTTGAGAAGAAATACGGAAAAAATTTATTTTTATTTCATTCGTTTTTCATTAGGGTAACCACTTGAATTGAAAATGATGGTGCGCGCGATACAAACAAATACATAAATCTATATAGATTTTCACTGAATAATATCATATACATTTATATGCACAAGAAAAGCGTTGAGGGGATGCTGCGATCACGATGAGTAATAAATTGTACGTGAAGCTTTTTTGTTCGCTCGCAGTTTTTAACTTTTAATTTGCAATCAAATTAAAAGTTCTGTGCGTAAAACCGCGCGCTCTTCCTAATGATAATTTTGCATAATGTTTTAAAGTAGGTATACGTATTTAAATTATATACCGATTTTTAACACAGCATCATCTGTATATAGAGCACAAAATATTTATATGTGCACGTATTAGGGTTTAGGATGAAAATTCTAAAAGAAAATTAGGGGGACCAAATTTGCCCACATAAAACTTCAATTGTAAATTATAATCCCTGTATATCTCCATGTGCGCGCACTATTTATCCTTCATCGTATACATTTATACGTTTTCATAACAGAAAAATAAAAATAAAAAATAAAATCAACCAAGATGGCAAATATACAAGACATAATAAGGGTACAAAGTCATTAATCAAAAAATAAAATAACATATACAATACCTACCTACCTATCTACAAACCCAGAGATCATCAGACACGCAAAAAAAGGAAATACCGACGTCGACAACGACGACCTTTAAAAATGAAAAACAAATTCAAAACTGAATAAAAGAATATCACCTCCGAGATGAGAGCAGAATATCAAAGTAGTGTGCCTTTATATACTGTGTATGTCATACATTATATACCAACACCAAGATATATTGATGTGATGTAAGATGAAAATGAACTTTAAGGTAAAATTAAAATTAACACACACACACACACACACACATAGAAAAATACTAAGTAGGCGAAGGGGTGGAATGGCAATATATATATCGCAAAATGTTTGGAATGAGGGAGGGAAATGGAAATAAGATAAGATATGTGTTTGATTGAATTTCACCTAATTTTCTTTTGTGTATTTTGTTGGTTTTTCCTTTACTAACGAAAATTTATGTGTGAAAGTTATTGGACTTTTCTTCTATATAATATAATATTAGTTATATATAATATCTATGTGTGTAGGATTATATAATAAACGAATATACATATTTCATTTGGGTTGTGATTTCATTAAAATGAATTGAGTTAATTAAAATATAATTTAAAAGTAAGTTTATTTATAACAATTTTATAGGTCCATTAATTTTCATCAGACCAGATTTATATTTGGATATATTTACATTGAAAATCTGTAGCAAAATATTACGGCAATTTGTTACAAGGATGACTTCCGATCTACGAATAACATTTATATCGCATTTGAACTTGTTTATTCTGTTCATTATTAGTTTGTGGGCAAAAGGTCCTATGGAAACCTGGAACGATGACTGAACAAATAACTTACTGAGTAGGCTAACAACTAAGTCTCGAGAATTATCTCTAAAAAATAAAAAGTTTAAATTCTGGAACATCATTTAATAGGATGCAACAACAAGCATCATGGTGCAATATTACGATAACAGCAAACATGATGCAACATTCCACTACGTAGTTTAACAATCATCCCAAAACATGGCATCATAATGCAACATCGTGAAACATTACGCAACATGGCGTCCCCCGCTAACATTTATCAAAATTGTTAAATCTAAATAAAATATTTAAAGGAGGCTCCGACCAACAGTTGGCTGTTGGTACTCAAAACGCACATTCATTTATTATAAAAATCATGCAACCTAAACAATTGTTTGAAGGAACCCAGACCACACCGGACGACTCTCTGAACCTATTTTCCCAAAGTTAGCTCAAATCGCAATTGACTACAGGCATTCGCAAACCCTTCCCCACAAATGTTTTTAAATATCGTTCTACCCGAAAAATATAAGAAATTCGCCGGGCCAGACTGTACGACCTTATGAACGAATTTTCCTGAAATTTGAACCAATCGCAATCGATTCCTTACTATTAAGAACCCTTTTCACAATTGTTTAACAAAATCATTTGCGAAAGTAGTGCTTTTGGCCGCCAAATTGTATTGCAATGGTCTAAGCCAAATAAAATGTTAACAGGCTCCAAGTCATGGCCCTCACCGGTAACCCCTTATTTGAGTTTCCCAGAAATCAATACCCATCACGATAGCTTTCCGGTAATCAGAAAACGCACCTCCAGTAATTTTATTAATAATCGTGCGAGTCGTAAAAAATTATAGAAAGGGACCCGGGCCACACCGAAAGAGAATCGTATAAATTAGTACACATCTTTATCGATTGCTGGTATTCGTAAACCTCCTCAGCAATATATATCGAAGTCGTCTAAGCAAATAGAAACCAATCATTTGAAAAAGAGACCCAGGCCGCACTGGAGGACCACCTGCAACATTGTGTAACAAGATGCAACATGGTGCAACATCTTGCAACATGATGTAGCATGTTAAAACATTACACAATCTGGTGCAACATAACGGATCAACCGGAGGACTCCTAAATAAATTCTTTAGAAATCAGAACTTCTTGTAATCGCTTCCTTGCATTCAAAAAGTACGTCCCGCCAAATTTTATCAACAACCCTCAAGAAAATGTTGAAAAATGTGTACTTGCAGCCCGAAACCATCTTTGGTCACTGTGGATTGTGGAAAATACACTAGATATGGCGGCACGGGATTCAGTTCCCTGGGAGGTCCATCAAAAAAAAAATGGCCGAATTTAGGTCCAAAACACACAAATGTGTAAGTATTTAAACAAATAGTATGTAATGGCGTTTTTGATAAAAAAAATCGCGCAATATGAAGTACAACCAACAATTTTGTGTTGTATTGTTATAGTCTTTTTTTCGGACGAAAATATTTTTGAAAGGAATGCACAAATGTGTAAGTTATGGTTCAAACACATACAAAAATAAATTTTTGATATGATTCTTTTGCCCTACCACACAATTGTGTGGGCAGGCATGGAAAGGGATATGAACTTAATTCACGAATTTCGAAATCGAAAAGTTCGAATTCGGATTTTACAGAAATAGGACGTCAAAATTCGACTGCTTTTAAGATGGAGAATGTATTGTAATTCAAAAGTTATTTTATGTTATATATTTATGAAAATTAATTTTAAAAATTATTAAGTCAACGAATATTAGTTATTAAATTTACCAAAATGTAAGTTTTAAACTAATTTGCTAGAAATAATAAATATTTGTGTAATAATAATTTTTAAGCATTTTTGTTAAATAAAATGCTATATGATTTCGGTTTGCCGTCTGTCCGTCTGTGTCTACGATAACTTGAGAACGGATAAAGATATCAACTTAACTTTTCACTCAATTCAAGCAGTTTATGGGAAAGTGCCCTATTGATTTGAACATTTCTGTGTTCAGGGTGTTTGGAGATACGTAGGGTTTTGTTGACCCCCCTCCTTAAAATTAATAGAATTTTTTTTTATTTTTTAATTCTATTTTGGTTTCATAGAGCATGTGAATGTGGAATAAAAATATATCTCGTATGGATATAGGTTTGTGTGGGTGGTGTGGTTATGGAGGTGGTACGAGTGGCGGTGTGGGAGGTGGAGAGGGTGGAATGAGGTGGTTTGGGTTTGGTGTGGGAATTTGGGATTTGGTAGATGAGGGAAATTTTTTTTTGATTTATAAATTTTAAAATGCCGCAAACAAAACGAAAAGGCGAAAAAAAATTCGAGCGTCTAAACGAGTCCGTATCCGTGATATACGGTCAAATCCTGTTATTCCAGAACACGAACAAAGTTTAGACACATCCCGTCACCGTGAAGTTTGATACAATTCTGATGTTCGAGAGGGCGAACAAAGCGTAAATTCAGTCCAACGTCGTGAAATACGCTCAAATCCCGATATTCGAGAGGTCGATCAAAGCTTAAAAACGGCCCGTCGTCTTAGAATACGGAATAATTCTGATGTTCGAGAACGGGAGCAGTCTCACTAGAAGGAAAATCTATCGTATGAAGAGTTGGGATGAGTGCGCTCAATTTTATGAGGAAAATATTAAAGAAGGGCCGATTTACAGTTGTTCTTGTTGTGATAGGCCCTTTTTTAACACTAAACCTACCATGCCGCGGTCAAATGACCGTTTTAAAAATTTCGTTTAACATTTCTCGCATACAACGTTACTTTATCATCATGTAGCTTATTATCTTTTCCTAAAATATACAAACAACCTATTTTACAATGTATACAACTTTTTTATTGTTTAATTTCCGAAAACAAATTATATTATATCTAGTCTACTTTACTAAAATACATGTTTTTTAAAAACGGTCATTTGACCGCTCATGGTAGGATTAGGTATACATGAAATGTCGGTAGGTTTAGTGTTAAAAAATCGATAAAATTTATAAATCGAGACACCTTAATTGGACAAGGATGTATATATTTATTTTTGAATATTTTGATTATTTAAAGGGATCGAAATTGTGTACAACTTCAGTTTTGCACATTATGTTACAGGGCTGTTTTGAGAAAAAGTTTTCCAAGGGTTTGTATAAATTATTCTAGCTTACAGTTCCCAGATTTACCAGAGATAACTTCCAGACTATCTCCATTGAAGGAACGATGTGTGGCGCGAAGAATCCCTTTCATGAAGATTTATGCCCTTGGGACTGGAATACAATTCGTCAGTCAGATGTGGAATCGTTAATGTACCAGTCGATGTTGATAGTATGGTGATAAAATGAATACCCGTTTTGAACAACTGGACCGGCATTGTTACTCATCGAGTTTACAACTATATGGTGTGCCTGAAGTAAAAAATGAAAAGTTACAAGAACTTGTCACTAAAATCTTTCACTATGTTGGTGCTACAAAAATTTCGGAAGCTGATTTTAAATATGTTCATCGTACAAGGTCTAGATCAGATGCTAAACCTATAACTGTGGAATTTAAGTCTAAGTTCAATAAGGTCTATGTCCTTCAGTGTTTCAAGTTAACAAAAGTTTTGAAGCGTCCAATATAGGTTTTACAACTGATCTTCATCGTCGAAAATCTTTCATATACCAAAAAACATTTTTTACATGAAGCGAAACAATTATTGCAGATTAAGAATACTGACAACCGTTATAAATATGTCTGGGTCTCAAATGGCAATATTTTTTGTAAGAAATCTGATTCAGATAAGCCGATCAAAATATCATCTCGTGGTGATTTATTAAAATTGAATTAATATCTAACTAAATTATTATATTATTATTACTATATACTATTATTATTATTATTTCTGTTATTATTACTTTTTTTTATTATTGCTCAATATCCGTATTATATTATTATCTAACTACATATTGTTACCATTATAATTTAATATTTTTTTTTTCTTTTCTTTTTTAAGATGACAGGGATTGAATTATATTATCAGAACACAAGAGGTCTGAAGACAAAGATTCGTTCATTTAATCTTGCGGTACAAGCCAGCGGTTTTAATATAATTTGTTTAACGGAGACATGGTTAAACGAGTCCATAAATTCGTCAGAACTTTTTGATGCGAGTTTTAAAGTTTATCGGAAAGATCGTAATTTTCCCTACTGTAATAAACAAGATGGAGGTGGAGTTCTCTTTGCTGTCCATAATAATTGGGATGTCGTGAGGCTTAGCGGGTTAAATAATTGTTATGTTATTGATGATGTTTGGATCAAAATTAAATTGAAAACTGGATCAACTGTAATTATTTGTGTTGTGTACTTCCACATCGGGATTACTTTTCCGGATTATAAGTTATTTTGTGATCATATGTCAAATCTGGCTAACTAATGTAAGGCTAATTCAAATTTTATTATAGTGGGTGACTTTAATCTACCATCAATTGAATGGAATACTGATGATCTTCAGAATATATTTGCTTCGAATTACGAGGGCCGTACAGCCGAATATTTGATTGACACTATGGAGTTGACACTTTTATCGCAATTCAACGATGTACGAAATGCTCAAAACCGGTTTCTTGACCGATTCCTCACAAATATTGATGTTAATAACGTCAATGTTAAAAAGGCCGATTACATACTAACTCGGATTGATAGTTATCATAACCCAATTACAGCCTCAATCAATCTAAGCGTTCTTAAAAGGCAACCTTTACATACTAATTCTAAAATAAACTTCTGTAAAATAGACTATATAAAACTAACAAATGATCTGGGTGGTATTGATTGGCACTCTTTATTTTATAATTCACCACTTAATAATGCTATTGGCATTTTTTATCGTAACATTTTTTCTTCTATTTATAAATACACAGATTATATTCCAAAAAAACAATGGAAGTTTCCTATTTGGTATTCAAAGCGTCTTATACTACTTATCAAAGCGAAAGCTGAATCACTAAAGCGCTTTAAGTTGTACAAAAATAACCTTGATTATTCAATGTTTTCCAACTATAGGAAAATAGTTAAACGCGAAATTTCGAACTGCTGGAAGCTGTATGTCGAGCGTATTGAAAATAATGTACAAAACAATCCAAAATGCTTTTGGAACTATCAGAAATCATTTAAGGCCAAATCAGAATATCCTAGTTGTATGTTCTATAAAGATCAAACATCTAACTCTCAAAGTGAGATCTGTAGTCTTTTTGCTCAGCATTCCAAATCGGTATATGTACAGAACACGATATCTAGAACAGCCTCAATCTGTTGTGCTAATGTTAATTTCTCTTTAATCTCTGACACCGAAGTCCTGACAGCGTTGGAATTACTCGATATTAATAAAGGTGCTGGTCCCGATCAGTTAACCAACTTATTCTTAAAAAGTTTAAGGGAGGCACTTGTTATTCCATTGATACTACTATTCAATATGTCTGTAAAAACTGCAGTCTTTCCCTCAAAATGGAAAGAATCCTTTTTGGTTTCTATTCATAAAAGCGGTGACTTGACTAATGTTGAAAATTATAGGCCTATATCCATATTAAACTCGGTATCAAAATTATTTGAGAAGCTAATGTACAAAGTCGTTTTTAACTTAGTTCAAAATCAAATCACACCTACCCAACATGGTTTCCTTCCCAAACATTCAACACTAACCAACTTAGCCGAGTTTTCTGAGTTGGCATATAACACTTTGAATAAATGGGCAATTGGACTGTATATACACAGATTTTTCCAAAGCTTTTGATAAAGTTTCTCACTATCTATTATTGCAAAAGCTTGCCTCTTTTAATATTCCACCAATCTTGGTCAAGTGGTTCCAATCCTATCTTAGTAATAGAACTCAATTCGAAAAGTTTAATGGAGCTGTAACGAATGGTTTTGAACCTACGTCAGAAGTTCCTCAGGGGTCGATTTTGGGCCCCTTATTGTTTATCATTTTTGTTAATGATATCTCGGAAGTTATTCAGTCAAAACACTTGCTCTATGCAGAAGATCTAAAGATCTTTAGTGCAATTAACAATGGAAATGATGTGGTAGCTTTGCAAACGGATCTTAACTCTGTTTATAATTGGTCTGTCAATAATCAGTTGCCTCTTAATGTGACCAAATGTGTTTCTATGACTTTTACCAGGAAGGTAAATAGGATAGAAAATACTTATTCTATTGGCAACTCCCCATTAATTAAGGTTGCAACAGTAAAGGATCTAGGTATAACATTTGACTCAAGATTGCGTTTTGATAAACATATTGATAATATTTGTTGCAAATCATACAAGACACTAGGATACATTTGTAAGCGTGCCAGAGACTTTAGGAATCCTTCGATATTCGTATTACTTTTCTTGAGCTTCATTAGGACTAATTTGGAATACTTATCACAGATTTGGAACCCCTTCTACTATCAGTATTGCAACAGAATTGAAAGTGTTCAACATCGATTCTCGAAATTTCTATGTTTTAAGTATGTTCCTTCGAATGGTTATATGGCGTAAGAGACTCGTATTGAGAAGTTCAATTTGATGATATTAGAAAGCAGAAGAATCCTATTTGATGAAAGCTTTCTCTTTAAATTGATCAATGGTCTGATTGCGACACCGCTGTTCTCAAGTATAAACTTTTATGTACCGGCCTATAGAACACGAAATCAACAATTGTTTCAAGTAACAACTTCAAGAACAAATCTCGGTCTGGCATCAATTATTAATCGAGTTCTATCAAACCATATTCTGTTCTTTGGTGATTTGAATCTGTTTAATATGTCTCTATTAAAACTTCGTAAAAATGTAACGTACTCCTGTCCAGTAACAGTCGCGGTGCTTGACATAGATTCACTGAAAGCTTGTTTTCATATATTAGTATATAGATATCATATATTATTATTTATTGCTTTATATTTTTAATATGATTATTATTTATTATTATTATCAATATTATGACAAATGGGTTTCTGGTTTTAGTAATTTATATTCTTTCTCTTCTGTTTAATTACTTATGTAATTTTTTTTTGAATTCGATTTTACTGTAAATTTTTATTTCTTAATTTTCGAGAGGCAGCATGTAAATGGGTTAACCTGTTTTCTGCCCAGTTGTTATATATAAAATAAAATAAAAAATAAAATAAAAATACCTAGACACCAAGTAAGACGCATACAATTCAATTGAAATTGAAGAGGAGGTTACAATTCAATCACCACTATATGTACGAATCTATTAACCCAAGTTATGCACATGAGGCAGCGGAATATTTGGTAGGCACTGATTTGTATATAATGGAGGGAACTATATTTGATCAATCGTGGTTGAATAAAAATATCCAACATTTCGTCGCGAATTTTGATGAAATACTGACTGAACAAAATGAAGCAATTTCAAAATGAAGAAGTCCAAGAACCAAACTGTCTTATGATACGATAGTTAATTTTGAAATACGGCGAACTGATCGACGAGCTGTCCGAGCTGATCATCTTTTGTATACTCACAAGAAGTCTCAACTACTTCAAGTAAAGAATAATTTAACAACTGTGCTGCGTAAAAAATAGCTAATGCAACAGTGACTGCAGGAAATCTACTGAACGACTCATTTGTAGCCGATTTAATTAAGCGAGACGATGGTTACAAGTTTTTAGCTGGTATAACTGGAACACCTCCTTATTGGAAAAGCCAAAAAAACATCTTCTGGCAATGGCGAGACAGCTAGGTTTGTGATTGTGAATTTATAATATTATTTATATATTTATTGTTTAAGAAGTATCCTTTTGTTCATATATTGTAGGAATGTGTAAGTTTTGCATTACACTCACCGCAGCGGAAACCAGATGAGTAGAGTTACTAAAAATTGTAAAATCAACGGTCGATAAAGTGTATGATGCAAATGTTGAATGCATGGACTTCCAAGAACAATCGCGACTTATTAGGTCTGATCTGGCAACTTGTAGGTGATATTTCGATCATCGTTTTAAGGAGCCGAAGAAAACATGGAATAGCACAAACGGTCCATTTGGTAATTATGCAGTCAAAGATTATTATTATAGGATAGAATTTCAACACCGAGGCTCACCACACGTCAACATGCTGCTATGGCTCGAAAACGCTCCAATCTATGATGAACATTCTCATAATGAAGAGGAAATTAAAAATTTCATTGATGAAATTATTCCATGTTCTTCAGATAATCAAATTGTTTTAGACAATATTACTGTATAACATCATAATTGTGGTTTTACGTGCAAGAAAATTATTCATGAAAAAGTTATTGTCGTTTTAATGCACCGTATCCTCTAATGGATCGTACAAGTGTATTAAACCCATTTTGTCCGACTGGAGATCTATTAAAGCGCCTGGGCGAGCGTTTTAAAAAACTATCCGATTTGTTACTAAAAGTTCCGGCCAGTATAAAAACTTTCGAAGATTTAATGCAATTTCTCAATTGTGATATTGTTGAATACTAAAATGTCATTGCTCATAAATTGAAAAGGTATGAATTATTAAATATTTTGAAATGTTCACTGCATTGTACATAACAAAAATTAGTTTGTATATTTAGACCAACGATATTCCTAAAACGGGATCTGAAAGACGTTCGAACCAACGGCTATAGCCCAAAAATTTTGTCGTTGATGAGAAGCAATATGGATATACAATTCGTATTGGATCCATACGCTTGTATTGGTTATATGGTCGACTATATTAACAAATCCAATCGAGGTATGTCGAAATTATTGCGGGAGCCGAAAAGTTAAAATGTGTTGAAAATGCGTTTTATAACGGTACTGAGGTCTCGGCTCCAACTGAAATGAGTTTATAAATACAAGTCCGATCAAAGAAAGAACTCGAATTGTCAAATCAACAGAGAAGCTGAAAAAACTTGATTCAAATTCTCCAGACATATTTGAAATGGGCTCAATCGATAGATATAGTTTGGGACCCGGCGAACTGAACGATTCATGTCTTGCTGATTTCATATCCAAGTATAATATTAAATCGGGATCAGGTGTACCCATGGAAAATGACGAGCAAATTGAGGATAATGAAACATTCGATGGAAGTCATATGGAAGGCGGTCGTGTATATCAATTGCGTAATAATGCTGGCACATTGCATAAACGTCAACCAAAAATTATAAGATTTCGCCGATATAACATTGAACGAGATCCTCACAACTATTTTCGAGAACAGGTAATGTAACTGGAATATCTAAAATAGACCTGTAGTATTAAATCAAGCAATTGTTATAGGAAATGCTTGTTTACCATGGAGAAACGAAATTGAAGAAGTCGAGCAAAATAATTGTGAAAACTTATACCGGGAACACAGAGAAATCATTACGAGACATTGCCAAAAATATTACTCTTCGGATATAGATTTCGATGAAATCTATAATATAGTTCAGAACGAGCGGACAAATGATGTAAACGAGGTAACAGAAGAGTCTCAACCCATCGGAAATATTAATATTACAAATGCATTTGATTATGATGAAAATCTAGTTGCGCCCAATTTAATGGTTGATATTGGGCATGAAATAGCAATCAATATTGCTCGACAGTTTGTAGTACCGGATTTACTAAATTTACGTGATTTTCAGAATCTCATAGTTTCTCGGAATGACAGACAGAGAAATTATTTCATGCACGTGATTAGTAATTTTTAAACCAGTAACGAGAATCTTCCGTTTTATCATTTTGTTAGTGGCGGCGCTGGAGTAGGAAAAAGTAGATTAATACAAGCCGTTTATCAATCTTTGAGCAAAATTTTTCGCCAACAGAAAGGATCAAACCACGAAAACGAAATTTTTCTTGTCGTTCCAACTGGCAAGGCAGCACATAACATTGGCGTAATGACAGCACATGCAGTTTTTAGTCTTCCAATAAATCAGCTTAGTGATCAAACTGCATTCGAATATTTTGGCGTTAAAATTTATTAATTTGAAATTGAAAATTATAGATGAAATCTCCATGCTAGGTTCTAAACAAATGTCCAATATTGACATGCGGCTACGACAAATATTTAAGTCACAAGAAATGTTTGCCAACATTTCTATAATTGTTTTTGGTGATTTTTAACAGCTGCGACCGGTTGGTGACAAGTATATGTGTTTCAACCGAAGAAAAGTGACCATATTTCTGAAATCGTTGGAAATCCGTTGAGGGAAATATTTAAAATGTACGAACTAACCGAAATAATGAGGCAGCGTGAAGATGTGCAATTTTTCGAAGCTCTCAAGCGAGTAGCAGTTGGAGAATTAAACTCTGCTTTTACATTATAATAATCTTAGACTCGAAGAGTTGAAAACAAATCAGAGCATAAGATTTTTGTGTGCAGCTTCAGACAAAGTTACGGGCAGTAACAACGCTAGAGAGAGGGATCAAGCTCTTCAAACAATTTCAAACCTTGATGTCAAGTCGACGTATGGTACATGATAACTAACAACACTGATGTGTCTGACGGTTTGTTCAACGTATCGAGCGGATTACGAAGGAAGATTGATATTAAAGAGAACACTGCTTTAATTCTTTAGATTGAATTTGACAACCCTGCAATCGGCTCGATAGCACAATCGAATTTTCGTACACAAATATCAGGGTGGACACCAATTCTTCGTTCGAAGAAACAAATATATAAGAAATCAAATAATAAAGCTCAAGTATTTTTCACACTTATTAAGCTTCGTGCAGTGGTTTGACACAGAGTTTTAAATCTTTTTCTTATAATTCTAGGTATTTAGAGAGCAATTTCCGGTAGTAGTTGCAGAAGGAATTACGATTCATAAGAGCCAGGGACAGTCGATGGAGCAGGTGGTTGTTTCTCTCAATAAGCGAAAAGACAGAGAGCTTATGTATGTGGGATTATCTCGCGCAACAAAATTACGCGGTCTTTACATCAACCCAAATTTTCAAAAATCTGATCAACCTCTACCATCTCACCCATTTGTGCATTGATTTTAGAAATGAGAAGGTTGAAAGATGATCTATTAAACCGAAATTTGAGTTCCTAAAGAATGTGCCTGTGAGTTCAATTTAATGCATAAGCCATAACGTTCAGTCACTAAAAGCTAATTATAGATATATAAATTTTGACAAGACTTATCTTCGCAGCGATATATTGTTGTTCCAGAAGACCTGGCTTCACGATGACGTCTTAATAAAAATTGATGGTTTCGATGAAGTTATCATAAATCATTTTGAAGGATCGAAAAACCGAAGGGCGCAAGGAACAATGATTTTAGGAAAACATGAAGAAATGCCATGTTTTTGAAACGTATTTGAAAAGAGTTTTGGAGATGAAATCAAACCCGTTGATATTACGGCAAGTGATTATAAAAACATTCGTTTTATTAATATTTTTTAGAATCCATGATGCATGTCAAGCTTTTTTAAGAATGTTTTGTTTAGTCAAGTTAATCTTTTCCAAGCTTCAAATATTATTCTCGCTGTTTTTGTTTCATAATTTCAAATTACATTTAATTTCAAATCTCGGATCAACCACTGATGGAGGAACAGCAATTTATGCAATTTTCGTCAAATTTGAATATGATTTGGATTTTAATATATGAATCTTTGTACTCTTACCATAAGCCGTTAGTTTTTAAATTAAGTAATATCAACTAATAATATATACGAAACAAATTAAATACTTTTAACTGATATCAAGATAATTTTATTTCTCTTATACCCCTATTATGGTTTTCGCCTCGCCGAACGATTCACGGTGAATCTTAAATCCGTGTGAGTTGGGTTTTCGTATTATGGTTTTCGCCTTTATTTTGGCGAGTGCACATCTAGTAACACTAGCCGAATAATAATTTTTATAACAATTTTTTTTGACGTTTGTGGTTTTTTGTCAATAGTTGTGTTGTTGTAATCATATATGATTCAGATTTTGTGTTTATAAATTACGTTTTTTTTTTTCAATTAATCTAAAATCAGTTTAAAATTATGTTATCTTCTATCTTTTTCTAATAAACCAGATAAAAATATTAACATGGCACAGATGCGAAAATCGTTAAGGGACCAGTGTCATCCGTTTACTCTGCCTGGTACATTATTTTATAAGAGGCCCCAAGTTATTCAACATTACGGTCGAATCCTTCCAAAACAGGACTACGAATTGTCTATTTTTTTAAAGCTAGGAATTCCCATTGCAATATCGGTATTTTTCTCCATCTCCCGTTAATTTCGAAAATTGGCTGGTATTTGTTGTTTTCTACATGTTATAAAAATATAATTACTTACACGTGAACCTCCATTGTTTGATTTTGACTGAGAACTGAAAACAGAAAACCAATTTTATAAGATTCGCCTACAAGGTGCATATCATAATCCAAAAATGTGAGTTGGATTCGCCGGGAATGTCAAATGCGAAAACCATAATACCAAATTGTATTTTTGACGAGTTGGATTCGCCGGGAATGTAAAATGCGAAAACCATAATAGGGGTATTAATATTATATCCACATAGTCTTTATAGGCAACAAAAATACTTGTAGAGTTCGGTTCCGAACCTTTCCCGTCTTTTCATTATTTATTTTAAGTCAACAAAAAAACGGAACATAATTCGAAAAACTTATAAGTTTTATGGAGACAAATTAACGGATTGCCAAGAACTTTTTAAATACTCCGCAATTAAAGAAGACAACAAATCACTTGCGGAGAAAGTTAAAAGTAGATTTAGATGTTTTTAGTCCACCAGAATGGACAGCAGTCGGCTTGAAGAAAGTACTGTTGCGCTTAAGTGTTTATCTTGCTTGTGTATTAATTTGTTTCTAGAAATGTAATCTAGGTTTGGAAAGGGTTTTAAATACAACGAGATCGGGAAATTACGGAAAAAATAAATTGAGTGTTGCTAGTACTGGAGGGACCCCAATAGGGTTAAGGCACTGACTCTTCTTGAAGACTGAGTGGATTAGATTTTTAGATTTAACAAACGAAATTAACGGACTGGACTCTTAATGTTAAAAAATTTGGGTGTCCCATCATCTCAAATCCGAACATACCAGTTGATTAGGGGATAATTGACACAATTCTGTTAACCACCAATGACAATTTTTCAATAGATCGCCCGTTATCTCCAATAAGTCTCAATTTCCCTTACGTATACAAAACAAAAGTGTATAACGCCATCTGCGAGTATATCCCCCTCACAGCAAAATATAATCCGCAATAATGAGATTCCATCCACAAGTCAAAATATTCCACAACCAGCACAATCTGGAAGCTACACAAACTCACATTCACCAAGTCGATCAGCAACCATAAACAAGAAATGACCAAAATGCTTTTAATAAAGCAAGTAGAGAAGGAGGAATATTATGAAAAATTTAATAAAAGGACTGAAAAAATCAAATCGAAATAACTAGAATTTTAAAAGATATTCGCAAAAAAGAAAAAGAGAATTTCAAAAAGAAAAGTTGGTAACAAAACAAATCCTGTTACTAGAAACAAATAAATGGAAAGCAAAGGAATTACAGTTAAGAAAACTTTTTTTTTTATTTTTTTTTGTTGTTATATTCTATGCAATTTGTTCTGGGGCCGTATCACTCCCAACTCTTGTGCGGTTCGCTTTTCACGTCCTACTTTAAACATAAGGTCCGATTTTATCACCACCTGCACATTGCATAGGTCCATGTCAATCTATACTGGCATGGAAGATGGGTCGGCCCATGAGTTTTGCACTCCGATAGGGGGTCATAGATGTATTCCACATCATCACAGATCGTAATCTGTTAATGAAAATTCCCTTTGCATCCTGCACCTATCGGGATTCGAACCCGGTACCGCCCGATCCAAAGGCCAAAGCTTTAACCATTGTCCATTTGGCCGGTATAGAAATGAAACTTGAACTTGAGGATTTCCATCCGCTATAGCCGTCATTTGTTTCTGTAGGCGGAAATATATCGAATTGCTTATCATGAAAAATCGCACAAAAAAACAATTGATATGTTATCTGGAATATTACATCTTTTTTTCTTTGATGTATTATTGAATAATTAACAAAATAATGCATTAGTACACTTCGTAAGAATGATGTTCCTTTTTTTATTAATTAAAATATGCAGGACGGCTATAGCCGTAATTTGCATATATATCAACAAAAATTTGACAGCTATAGCCGTCATTTGCTGGAATGGGTTAAATCTGACAGTTCGGTTGTATTTCATAATAGCAATGTTCCCTTAGGATCGAATTTTTCGATAGCGAATCCAGTTTCGTAATAGCCCCCAGTACAAAATCAGCAATTACAAAGAGAGTAGCAATGAATCCAACGGAAAACACTGAAGGAAACTGGCATACGGTCGGTAAAATGCAGGAAACTTAGAAACAAAAAGCATTTGCAAAATAAGACAAAAACAAAACGGATAATTATCTCAGCAAGAGATTATGATTATACGGATGAGAATACTAAGAAAATTAAGGAAGTCATACGTCCCAGTAAATCGAACATAAAGATTCACTATATAATAAACGGTGGCCCAAATGGTTAAGTGGTTGCAGGTGTCTCTCCCTCAGATTTAAATGTATTCACATAAAACGTGGAGTTATGGAAGGGGTGGGTCTCGTAGCCACCGAACAAGTGCCTTAAATGGGATTATTCAAGGTAATTTTCTTTAATGTTAGCTCTAATCTTGATGGTGATATGGTCACAAATTACTAAATTAATCATGATCGCCTAGACCAGTGATTCTTAACAGGAGGCCCACGGCCCTCTGGGGGTCAGTAAGAAGTTTGCCGGGGAGCCGCCAAAGTTTGCAAAATTTTCTTCAGAATATAATAAAAAGAAAATTGATGTATAACCGATAAAGTGTTCTTATTTAGTTTATTTTTATTTATTTCTTACTTCTACTACAAAAGAAATAAATGCAAATAGGCTAACCGTAACCCCAAATTGTGAAGTAGTAGGTTGGGAAAATATATTTCCATTATTTTTACGTCAATTTCGGGGCTTTCTTTAACATATATGGTTACTATCATTTGTTTTGGCTCAAATATGCGCCATTTTTTTCGATAACTCATTGAAAATTTAGAAGGAAATTGATTTTATCGATATCCCGAAACGCCTTGTCCCTATTAGCAAAAGAATGAGATAACCAGTTTTCACAAGCCCCTTTTGGGACCATCAAGAGCGTTTGCCATGGATAAAAAGAGATGAAAATCGTTTGGTCAACTCCGGACCATAAGGTGAAACATGAAATAAAGCTCCCGAAGCTTCTGGTGGGCCATCATAAACGTGTGTTGTCCTGGCAAAACACGACACCTCTAATATTGGCTAACTTTGGCCAGTAGAGGTCCAATTTAAGCGTTTGGTCATTGGACAGCAGCTCATAGTAGATGATTCCCTATCAATCTCATCAAACATATAGCTTAACCTTCCTGGTTGCCAATCCTGGTTTGGCCACCGTTTGAGCCTCTTCACCGCCCTTCAATCATGATTTTTTTTGCTTGAAAATGTCGTGTGTGACCCATTTCTTGTCGCCAGCTACCATCTGCTTCACAAATGGCTCGATTTCGTTCCGTTTGGCCAAGGATTCCCAGATAGAAATACAGTCCATCTAGTTTTTTTGGGTCAACTCGTACGGCACCTAAACATCGAGGTTATTTTTGAAGCCTGCTTTATGCAAATGGTTTGAACTGATTTGGCTAATCGAGTGCGATTGCGACTGTTCGAGTGCGATTTTTGTGCGAATATTTAGAATCACACTTTTCCATCAATCAAGTTCCACCCATAATAGTAAAATATTTTTAATTTTAAGCAAAGTATTCGCAGACGAGCAACCTAATCATAAAAAAAAAAAAAAAATATGAGCTACAAAAAATGTGACCAATATAAATCGACGGAAAAGTGTGATTCTAAATATTCGCACAAAAATTCGCTCTCGAACAGTCGGCTTCAGCTCGCATGCGGTCTACTTCGATAATTTTTAGGAATTCATTGACATTTTGGACGATAGGCCTTTCAGTGCGTGGTGCATCTTTGCACTATTCACAATTTCAGCCGCCTGGCTGGCGTCTTCGCCTTTATCGAAGCTAAATTATAAAATACTACGAATTTTCTCTTAATTAATCTCCATCGTTGACAAAACAATATTTTTAGTACGTGAAAGTACGTTTTAGTACTACTTTCCAACGAGTATAAGTATGGTCCACTGCAACAAATACATCACGAGATATATGCCACTAAGGCCATCTAGTGAATAAATAATGGAAATATATTTTCCCAATCTAATATGAAAGTAAAAATAGATGAAATAATAATGTTATTTTTTATATTTATTATTTATAATATAAATAAAGGGTTTTAAAATTGGCGATTGTAAAAGTTGGAAAATCAAAATAGCGGCAAAAATAAAATTTAAATTAGCTCTCCTTCAATGACATTTCGTAATAACAAAAATCACGCGTATTTTCAAATTGGCATAGGTGAATTATTTTCGAATTGTCAAATTGGCATAGCTCGTTCAGTTTAAAATTTTTCCGCTACGTGCAACTCGTGATCCTCCAATCGTCAATAAGTGGTTTCATTTTTAATAGCCTGTACATTTTGAAGCTGTCATCTTTTGACATTTGACAAGTAAAAACTACGCCATTACAAAAAATGGTACGATACACGCAAAAATGGTGAAAATTTTGCACTTATACAGTTCGCAAAACTAAAGCACTTTTGGGTCGTCGTGAAGCACCTTCTCGGCCGACAATAATGAAACTGGTGGACAAGCTTGAGCTGTTGGGACAGGTTAGTGATTTGAAGGATCGAAACCGTGTGCGTCGCTCAAGAGCAACTGAGTATATTGCTGCTGTAGCCCGTAGTGTTGACGAAAACCCAGGTTTGTCGATTCTTCGTCGATCTTTGGAATTAGACATTCCACAAACCACATTACACCGTATTTTGCATAAAGATTTAGGTCTTTAGGTCTTCAAATGCATCAAAATGATCCGGATTTTCATCAAAAAATCATCTTCAGTTATGAGGCCCATTTTCACCCCGTAGGCTACGTTAATAAGCAGAATTGTCGCATTTGGGGCACAGAAAGTTCAAGAATTATTGTTGAAAAGCCTCTCAATCCTCAACGTGCCACTGTTTGGTGCGGTTTTAAGGCTGGCAGTGTGATTGGACTTTACTTATTCGAAAATGAGGTTGGTGCAACTGTTACGGAGAATGGATTGCGCTACCGAGCTATGATTAATGATTTTTTATGGCCGGAATTGGAAGATGTTGATGTGGACGACGTTTATTTTCAGCAAGACGGCGCTGCGTGCCACACAAGCAACGACACAATCGGAATTTTGCAAGAAAAGTTTCCTGACCGTGTTATTTCTCTAAAAGGTGATCATAATTAGCCAGCGAGATAGTCTCTGCCAATGCTCCACAATCGATTCAAGACCTTAAAAATGCAATTCGTGAAGTTATCGAGGACATACATTTTACATACAGAACATTTCGAAACCATGAATTATGAGCACTTGAACACCATTCTACTAACTATGGAGAAAACAACCCCATTAATAGGATATCTAAATCATTCAACATGATCGACGATCTATTTGACTTTAATTTATCAAAGGAAAACTTTAAAAATATCCTGAAGGACTATTTTTTAAATTTTTAATTGTTAAACCAAAATCTGGTTAATATTTTATTTTGTTTTAAAGTTTTTTGTTTGAATTTTCTGTTTTAATATAAATTTGTTTAAACTATTGAAAACAATCTGAAATCATAGATCTAAATTATAAAATTATAGATTACTTTAAATAAATAAATAAATACAGCCGCAAATGTGCGAACTGGTCATGGAAAATTTCATGAAAAGCATATGGTGTTGCAAGCGTAGCCATGGCGGCCATTTGGCTGATATCGTTTCAAATGCTAATGGCATACATTCCTCTTTACAATGAAATAAACATTCATTGATTTCTCTTAAAAAATGCTCGTTTTTAATATCAAAATGAAACGTCTTATTAGAAAACTCTTCCAAAAAATAAAAGAATAATAAAACAATTAATTTTTTTAATTAATTAATTAACAAAAGATTATTGAAATAAGGGCCACAAAAAAAAATTTAAATTATATGGTGGGCCGCGAGTAAAAAAAGGTTAAGAACCACTGGCCTAATAAATACAAACCTACCGCACCCAACGTCAGAAATCAAACACTGTAGACTGATGATTAGTCAAAATTTAAGACTACTGCAACCTACGTTCACCTCATCTCATCAGGGCGGAAAAATAGTTGGATCAGAAACATATAAACGCATCTCCACCCAAGAGATAAATCAAATCAGCATCATGCCTTGTAAAGTCAGAGTGGCATACACATGGTGAATCCAAATCAGTTTTGTGATAGCCACTGCATATGTGTGAAATTATATCGGATTTTGTTCATTGTACCTATTTTCGATATATGATCAATACAGTGAACCGATCAAATATACCGTATGTGCAAAATCGAAATAATCTTAGGCTCTTTATCGGATTAACACCAAAAGGTTATGATCACTAGAGACTTCACGCAGGAAAACCCAACGACGTTCTCTTTAAATGGGAACTTCAAAATTGATCTAACAATAGTCAATAAAGCCTTGTTGGGCTCGATAGTTGGGTGGTGTGAGCGAAAGTTGCACATCTATGTAACCATAGAGTCCTCACGTTTATGCTATCAAACTCTTCACAAAATGGTCCGCTGGACTGAAGTCTTTTTGCTTGACACTTGGTTCGCTTCTGTGACGGTGTAGAAACATTTTCAGAAATAAATTGAAAGAAACCAATCTTTAGAGGGACAAGGAAAAAGTAATTTCATGAATTATTTAAAGTAAAGCAAAGTAGTTTCCAACGGTACATCACGGAAAACCTCTTGAAGTTTTGAATAACATTAGGAAGTCAAATGGAGTCATCACAGATAAGTGGCATGACATATTTGGACTCATTTGGAGTTACTTAGAGGAAGATTTTATTTTGCGACGGACAACAAAAAAGGTTTATGATGAGGAAGGTAAACGGTGGTAGGGTGTGTGGTATGATAACGTAACTCTCGTAACATAATGAATACAAAATACTAAGTATAGTAATCATCAATAAATCACCAGCCACAAAGAACAAAAAAAATTACGAAAAAATCCAGTGTGATGATTGGCCTCGATATTATTATATTTTGTTTGAAGTAGAAAGAATTTGAATGTAATCAATCAAATTTAAATTTAGATGGAATCTTCTTGAGATAAAGAAAACAATCTTCTTATTTACGTTTTGTGCTTACTTTTGTATATTTTTTTTCTTCTGGTTCAAAATACCATTTAATATTCATTTCAAATTTTTTGCTATAATTGACTGCTTTTTGAAAAAAAAAGCGTAGAGCACACAACATTCCAAAAAAAACGGAAAAATTAAGTCATTTCATTGAATTTTTTTTTAGTCATTGAGATGGAATTATAATATTTTTTTGTACTTGCTGTTTTCTTTTATTTTCCGTTTGAAATGGGTCCAAAAAATTAAACAAAAAAAAAGCAGCGGCATTATGTACAGCAGCGCAGTATGTCCGATTCCACATCTTCTTACTTATATAATATTTATTCAGTCTTCGCCCTTTTCCACTTTTTTTTGTTGTGCGCTTCTTGATTATAATCAGGATACTTTGTGAAAATTTATGAAAAATTACCATAAATAAATTTATCATTACGTTTATTATATTTTTTTATTTTCATTTTTTTTCCATAATTAACTCTTAAATGTTTGCTAATGACAAATTAATGAAGTTTAACGGAAATTAACAATATTCCAAATGGTTATTTTATAAATGTGTCAATCAGCAAAAATTGTATATACATGCGTTATACAAAAAGCAGTTCTAATTTGAAGAGAGTTGAGTTTCTACATCTAATGACTGAAACAGTAAAAATAATTAAAATTATTGTCAACATGCTCTTGTGGCTGCCGATTTTCCGAGAAAAAGTAAAAATTTTATGTTACACGAGTATACAAGATTCACTTCAAACGAATTTTATCAAATTTTTAGATTAACTCGAATAAACGAGATGTAATGTGATAAATTAGGTGCGTCAAAAACAGGTCCCGGATCAAAATACCTTACATTGATTAATATTTCTATCATCATCTCATTTCGATTCGTATGATTTAATGTTACCAAATTATAGTGGCGAAACAGTTGCAATACTCGTATATGAGGGAACATATAAGATAACACATCAAATAACTGTGGGGAATACCGTCCTACTTCAAATCACAATATAAAGTGACCGTTGGCAGTGGGATGAGACTAACAACTTTCAGCACCGCATTTTATTGTGTTTCCACCTTCCAATTAAAAAATAATCACAATATTACAAAAAAACTTTTAAATGGAAGGATTGAAAACAAATTTCCATTGCCGCAAAAGTTAATTAAGTTTCGATCGATTTTGAAAAAAATTTCCGACCATACTGTAACTTATTTATCTTATTTTTTGTATCAAAATACCAAAAGACAAATCCTTTTATTTTGTTGATTTTGTGATAAATATACAAAAAATTCTGTATCTAATCTCTTAGATATACAACAAACATTATATATCAGCCAATAAATAATTAAAAATAAATTACAAAATTTAAAACAACAGTTTTCTGTGTGTGTGTGTTAAGCAAGGGTGATAACAACAAAGAGTTTGACAAAAATAATCTCTTCGGAAATGGCGTCAGATTAGCAAATTGTGCGTGAATGAAACGAAATCAATTATATTGGTATTAAAAATTTTACGTTACCCATTTTGTTGTATATTTGCGTGTTTATGAGACTGTTTGTTAGGTTGTTTAGTCTTTTCAACACGCCAATAGCAACACTTTGGTTAATATATTTAAATTAACCTGTGAACAGAGAGGATCATACATTTACTCTATAATTAGTTTATATTAATTTGAATTTTGTTGAGGGTGATGCCAAAGTGAAATATTGTCGAGGTGAAGTTGACGTCTTGAGTTAACTGAGATACGAGACCCAATGCAAGGTGAAAATGGGACAGAAGCGAAATTATACTAACGGTATTGTTGAGAGAAGTGCACCTCTATGGGTGGAACCTATATTTTATTGTTAGTAAGAATAGTACTAGCTAAGCGTCATTTACACGAGTGTGGATACTCAGACAAAGTTGCTTTCACAACAATGTCACTTCTTCCCCTCACCCTCTCGCTTTGCCGTGCGAGATTAAGAAATAACGAATAACTAGGACGGTGCCCAGTGGTTAGTTGTTGAGATACTTACCAATATATGTTAATTGAAGCGATGATACTCACCAATTTTTGTCTGCTATCTGGATGGATGTAATACTCTCGTTGATGATTTTTGTTTTTTGAACACAGATACGATTTATGATTATAAAATTTATTCACTTATTATTGACTTTAAAAACAAATACAATTTATGATTATAAAATTTATTCACTTATTATTGACTTTAAAAACAAATACAATTTATGATTATAAAATTTATTCACTTTTCAAAATTTGGTTAATATATTTTGAATTCCGGACGATGTTAAAAACTGGACTGAACTGATTGAACTCTACTTGTAATTAAAAATCTAAATCTTATATACTAAAATTGTTGTATTGATTCCAACAACAATTCGAATTCTGAAAACTCGTCAATATTAACACGCGTAAAATTCGATCGACGGTTCATTGCATTTTCTTGTGCGTGAATTGCTTATTTTACCGAAATTTGATAATATATTAACATATGTGTAAAATCAATATGCATAAAATTGGGAAATGTATTTATCGAATTCCCGAATCATCAAAAGAAAACCATAGGTCATTGTTTTGTTTGTGATTTGCCCGATATATATGTATGTACACACGGGTTGCATGAATACCATAGTTTTGTTGTTGCTTTTCTTTTAATTTTCTTTTGATTAGTAACGTACGATGTTCTTATTTTTATTACTCTTTTCCTAGTATATGGGAATACCGAAAAGAGAATATAAATATGTAAAGTAATTCAAGTGTGTCGTAGTCATTTGTAGATATCATACAGTTTTTGTTGTTGTTCTTTGCTTTCTTTGATATTACGTGAGAAAGCGAAATGTACAGTATGTGTGACGTATGTGGATATCTCTCTATATGTTATTTTGTTGTTGTTCTGTGTGTTTACATTTTGTGTGTAGCGCGCCGCTCGCACTTTTGTGTATTTGTTTTCGTACGTACGTAAAAGAAATGTATGTCAATGGTATTATGTGGTGTCGTTTGAATATTGCAGCGACTTATGTTTTGGATTTTGGTTTGATTATTGATGATGCGTTTGATTCGCGGTATTTTGAACAGGTGAGGTTGTGAATATCACAACACATCCTTCTGCCGGGGAAGAAAAATAAAATTCCAGAAGGGGATTTTATTTTTTGTATTGACGAATTTTCTTTTGACTGTTGTAGATTATGGAATTCTATACACTATGAGTACATGTTAAGCTTCGTTTTACTTTATTTTATTTTTACAGATTGCTATTTAAATTGTAACTAATAGTAATTTGAAGGTCGTATGAACGTCTTCAATCGTATTTAATGATTTAATGACTATTTTGGAAATTTGAATAATTGAGACTCTTGTGCTTAAACATTATTTTACTCTCTAAATGTATCTAAATTATATTTAAAACTACTTTTTTTTTTTTTTTTTTTTTTTTTTTTTTTTTTTTTTTTTTTATATATATAAAGGAAAAGTATTTTTAGAGCTTTTTTAATTTTTTGTATATGTACTAGAAAGTTTGTAATTACTTGCAAAGAAAATTGTGAAGTTAAAGGTATGTTTGAATTTTGCTTAGGTACTACTTATTACTACTTATTGCGCATTTGTGCTTCTAATTCTGACATCGTTTTTTCGTCCCATTGAGGCCATGGGTATATTGGTTTCCCTTTAGCTTCCAACCATTTCAGCTTTCGTTCGCACAGCTGAACTTCCTTTTGGTACTCTGCCTTCTCCTTTGGGTCGCCCATGCGGTACCATCTGGTTAGATGAGGTTCTGGTGTCGTTTTGATTCGGTTTATTGCGCCGAATACTGGTGGGTGTGTTTTGGGTCCTGCGGTGGACATTTCCCGCCGCAGTTCTGTCAGCATTCTTTCGTGAGCTTCTTTAAAGGTTATTCGATTTTCCGTAGAGGTTGTTCGTATTTTTCTTTTGTTTTTCAGAGTTTGCCTTATTTCGTTAATTTGGTTGTTGATGAGCCTCTTGTCGGTCGGTCTTACGCAGATTTGCTGGATTCTTCTGAGCTGTTTTAGCTCGTATCGCTTGCGTTTCTTCATGCGCCCTGTTTTGCTGCTTTCTTGCTCTGCCGTAGTTCTTGCTTCTGCTGGCTCGCTTGCTTTTCTTCTCCTATACTCTTCTATGGTGATTGTCTTTCTTGGGGTGTTCTCCATTTTCTGTGGACAATGAGATAATTTATTTTTACTACATCGCGTATTTGACTACTGTTTTGTTGTGGTCGTTCGTCTCGTTATTGTGGTTGTTATTAGCGTGCTAGTTGTTACTTTTTTTTTTTTTTTTTTTTTTTTTTTTTTTTTTTTATTCGTCGTTGCTGTTATTATTTGTCTTGGTTATTGTTATCGTTTTCTGTTATTTTTCGTTACTGTTATTTGATTATTGTTATTATTTGATTGTTATTATTATTTTGAGTTTGTTGTTATTATTTTTAGATTATTGCTGTTATATATATTTTTTATGTCTATTAGATTATCCTGAATCTGTTGTTCTCTCTTCCGCTTCCGATGATTGTTGAGTCTTTCTGGTGTGCTGGTTGACAATTGTTGTTGTGTGATGCTGGCTGCACGGTAGTTAGATTTATTGTTGGTGCTGCTTCCCTTATTTTGTCTCTGCATCTGCATGTTATTAACTTGAGTTTTATAGCTAAGACGCCTATTACTGTTAACATTGCTATTGTTCCTATCCCTATTGTTGGTGGCCTCCAGTCACTTATTTTCCACGTTGTTCTTTCTGTGTGTATTAATTTTTCTTCTATGTCTGCTAATGTTTGTAGTCTTTCCAGTTTTTCCTTTTCTTGTTTTATGTTTTCGTTGTGTTCTGAGAAATGGCTGATTTTTGCCGCCGTTGAACTTTCTTCCTTCTTTTTATTGTGTTCTGGTAACTTGATGTTTATTTCGGGCATTTCTTTTTGTTGTGTGGGTTGATGAATCTTTACTTCTGTTGTCTTGGACCCGTACGTTGGTAATATAAAGTTTTCAGTATGTATTTTACAGTCTGTTTTGAACGTTATGATTCCTGTGTCTTCTAGTTTAATTACTGATATATTTCTGTTGCAGTTAATTGTGGCTGTTATCGGCGTGTATAAAAGGAATAACCACGCGTTCTCTGTTACCATTTTGGTTATCATATTCTGCTCCTTCATTTTTCTTAATTTGCAGTGATTTATCTCATCTAGTGGGTTTCTGAACAGGTTTAAACAGCAATCTTCGTGGCTGTTTGTAATAATGCTGCTTTCATGTTTACATATTAATTTTTCTCTTCTGTTTTCTAGAAGCACATTCTTGCATAATGCCATGTTTTGTTCTGTCAGTTTTAGGAATTTGGTCCTTGCTTGGTTTGCAGCTATTATTTCAGTTTCGATGTCATATGCTAACCATCTTTCATTTGTTATTATAGGGACTATAAATGGTTTGTACAGTTCGTAGTTTTCTTCTTCTGGTAACGGAATTTCGATTCGGATTACAATTGTGCCGTTTAGTTCTAGATGATCTATTTTGGCGATTTGGTTTATGTGTGTTTGTGTTATAAACTCTGCATTTGTCTCTATTATTTGATTCTTTATTAGTTTCTGGATTTCTGTTATTATTTCTTGGGTAGATAGTATCATTGGGTGTAATTTGTTTGCCCTAATTGAGTTTATGATGCCTAATAGCTTGTTCTGTTCCTTGTTTATCATTATGCATTTTAACATTAGCAAGTTTGACATTTCTAGGAATTTTTCTTCCATATACAGTATGAAATTTGTTCTGTTCTGGTTGTTCAGTGCTGCTAACGATTCTCTGTTGATCGCTTCAATTTCTTGTTGTACTGCTTTTATATCCGCTATTATTGCTTCTGTTGGTTTTCTTAGTGTGTCAAAGTTGGATTTCATCACCACTATTTGCTCCTTTATTACTTTAAAGATATGTTTTTCGTTTTCATGGAGGTTTTGTAGGTCGTTGTATATCTTCCTAGAGTCTTCCTCGTCCATTGTCCCGAAAAGGTGTTTGGATATCGTGCCGATGCTGCCTGATAATATCGCTCGTTTCGCTCGTCCTGACGCATGAGTTATTATTTCGTTGTGCTCTTCTATGTCCGTGATGTGTGTCTTGAGTTCGTCCAAAAAATGTGAGCAGGTGTTGTCCGTCTCTATTTCTCTCAATTCCGTACATAGTTGTTTGAGTTTTGTCCTTCCGTTTCTTAGATATTCTATAGTTGTTGTCATGTCTGGTGGTTTGATTGAAGTGATTATTGTTTGGGTCGTTGAGTAGAACGTGGCGTCGTGCGTTTTTTCGAATATTACTCCTGAGTTGTTTAATCTGGTTATGGTAAATCCCTTATCTTGTAGACCGTAGTTCTTGTTGATTGTCATCGCTATTATGGTTATGGTTAATCTAATCATGGTTACTAAAAGTATATGTAAGTGGTTAGTATAATTGTATAAATTCATGTTTCAGTCTGGTCGTCTTCTGGTTAGTCGTTAGTCTTTTTTCAGTAAGTTGTTGTGTACTTTTTTTAGTTTTCCTTTCACGTTGATTATAGTATTTGTTTGGGAATATGCGTTCTCTACTTTGAAAGGACCTAACCATAAGGCCGCTTGTTTGTTTCTCCTCATTTTGTTTCGGACCCATACTAAGTCTCCTGGATGTAAGTCTATTGTTTTCGTGTTTCTGTCGTACGTTTTTTTGGTTGCTTCTTTCTTTTTTAGAGTGTTTGCCCTAGCTATATAATGTGCTGTTCTGAGTCGGTTTTTCAGTTCGAAAACGTAGTCCTCGTAATTATACACTGGTTCAGGGTCTTTTTTTACGCTAGTTGGTATTAAAGCTTGTCTTCCGAATACTAGTTCGTATGGGGTGAATTTTGTCGCGCTATGTGGTGTCGTGTTGTAAACGAACATTGCATAATGTATCATTTCGTCCCAGTTCTGTCTGTCTACGTCTGCGAAGTTCCTCAAGTATTCTTTCAAGGTATTGTGTGATTTTTCTAGCGCTCCGTTTGTTTGTGGGTGAAAGCTTGTTGTCGTTATGTGTTTTATTTTCAGGAGTTTGCATACCTCCTCGAAGATTTTGCTTAGAAAGTTTGCTCCCATGTCTGTCAAGATTTTCTCAGGTGCCCCCAGTTTGGTTATGTACTGTTCGCACATAGCTTTGGCTATTGTCGATGCTTTGTCGTTCGGTATTGCTATTGCACCAGAGTATTTTGTTAAGTCGTCTTGAAACGTCAAGATGTGGGTATTAAAATTGTCTGTTATTGGTAGTGGTCCTACAATGTCTAATGCTACACGTTGAAATGGATATTTTGAGGTATCGGTTAATACTAGTGGTACTTTCGTCCCTCTGCTGCTTTTATTTGCTTTGCATTTTTTGCAACTTTCTATGAATTTTCTCACGTCTCTAAGCATGTTTGGCCAATAGTATTTCAATCTTATTCTGTTGAAAGTTCTGGAGATGCCTTGGTGTCCTCCCAGTGGTAGGTTATGTTTCTCGTGTAGTATTAATTGTTTAGTTTTCTCGTCTGTTATTATCTGGGCTTTAGTTGGGATTTCTTCTGTATTCTCTATGATGTCTTTTGTTCTATCTGCTTTGTTTTTCTCAGTTGTTTCCGTCGTTTGGTTGTCCGGTTCGCTGTTCGTTGAATTCTTTTCAGCTAATTCCTTTGCTTTCGCTCTAGTGATTATGTTTATTTCTTCGTGCCTTATTCTGCTCAATGCATCTGCTACCAAATTTTGTTTTCCCGGTGTGTGCACTATGTTGTAATCGTATTCGGCCAATTCTACTCTCCATTTGATTATCCTTTTGGAAGCATTCCTCAGATCACCTATTAGTGGTTTGTGGTCTGTTTTAATCGTGAATTTCCTGCCGAATAAATATGGTCTGAATAGTTCGACTGCCCATTTGGTGGCAAGCATTTCTTTCTCGATTGTTGAGTAGTTCCGTTCAGCTGCTTTTAGTGATCTGCTCGCGTATGCAACTGGTAAATCTTCTTTGTTTTGGATTTGACTTAAAACAGCTCCTAGTCCGTATTCACTCGCGTCTGTTGTTACTATGAATTGCCTCTCGTAGTCGGGATATTGTAATATGGGTGGTGATATCAATTTTTGTTTTATATTGTTAAACGCTTCTTCTGCTTCAGATGACCATGTGAATTTTTGATTCTTTTTCGTTAATTTGTGCAGTGGTTCTGCGATTGTTGAAAAGTTGGGTACAAATTTTCTGTAGTAGCTTGTTAATCCTATGAATCCTCTCATTTCTTTAATGCCTTTTGGTTGCGGATATTTCATGATTGTTTCTATTGTTTTGGGGTTAGGCTTGATTCCTGATGTTGTTATTATGTGTCCAAGATATTGAATTTCCTTACGCAGGAACTGGCATTTCTCGGTTTGTACCTTTAGATTATGCCTCCGTAACGTATTGAATATGTCCATTAGCTTAATGTTGTGGTCTTGTAAGCTTCTTCCGTAGATGATTACATCATCTAGGTAAACAAAACATTTAATTCCTTGCTGTCCCAGTAGTGCGTTGTTGATCATTCTCTGGAATGTGCTTTGTGAGTTCTTCATACCGAATGGCATTCTTAGAAATTCGTAGTGACCGTAGTCAGTACTAAATGCGGTTTTGTGTCTATCTTCTGGATGCACTTGTATTTGGTGATAACCACTTGCCATGTCCAATGTTGTGAAGTATTGTGATCGGCCTAGTTGATCGAAAATGTCGCTGATTTGCGGTAGCGGAAATGCGTCGCTGATGGTTGCATCATTTAACTTTCTAAAATCGACTACTACTCGCCATTGAGGTTTTCCTTCTTTATCAGGTTTCTTTGGTACAACGAGTAATGGGCTATTGAATGGACTGATGCTATGGCTAATAATTTTGTTTTCAAGCATTTCTTGTACTTGGTTGTTTACTTCCTGTTTGAGTGTTTGGGGCAATCTGTATTGTCTCACATTTATAGGTTTTGTGTTTGAGTGCAAGGTTATTGTGTGATTTACTTCTGGTACGCTAGATAGCTTATCGCCTTTTAAATAGAATACGTCTTGGTATTCCTGCACTATGTTTATTATGGATTCCATTTCTTCAACGTTTAAATTTTCGTCCAGTGTGTTGATCACTTGTTCTATGATTTTTTCGCTCCTGTTCTGGTGTGATTCTTCTGTTGTTATCTTTGATTCTAGTTTCATGATATTGTATTCCGACAAGGGTTTTAAAACTGGTTGTACTCTTTCTATTCTAACTTGGTGTGGGTTGATATTTACTATGTTTATATTTATGTTGTTGTTTCGTTTATTTACTAGACAGTTTCCTATAAATACTCCTTCGGCTATCTTTTGGGCTTCACATAAGTAGGTTCCTTCATCTCCTGAGTTGTTTGTTTTTATCTGGATGACTTGTTCCATTCTTGGTGGTATTGTGATGGGTTCTAATCGGTTGTTAAAGTTAAGTAGATGTCCGTTGATTAGTAATTGATTCGAACTGTAAAGTATGTCGACTTTATTTTTACTTAGGAAGTCTCTTCCTAGTACGCCTTGCTCTGTGATGGGGAAATTATTGTCTACGACTTGGAATTGTTGTTTTATTTGAAATGTTGTTGTAAGGTGGATGTCGGTCTCGTAACTTCCCAGTGACTTGATTACGCCTTTCCCGATTCCTTTTAAGATCGCTCTGTCGGCAGTGTTTATTGCTTGTGTATCCCTTATGTTGTTTATTTTAAGTATGGATACTGAAGCTCCAGAGTCAATTAGAAATTCAGTCTTGTTTTGTCTTGTTTTGCCGATGGCTATTCTGATTGTGTCTTGTGAGAATTTGTTTTTCGAGATTAAGCTTATTTTGTGTTCTGCTTCTTTTGTTTTGGTGTATTTGGGTATACGGTGGATTTGTGCTTTTGTTGTGATTATACCGGACGGTGGCCAATCTTCCTCCTTGTCTTGAAAATTTTTGGTGATAACGTCTTGTTTTAATGTGTGCGCGTCTGAGCTCGTTTTGTTTGTTATATCTGGATTAATTTGCGAGGGCTGGTTCTGTCTTTGTTCGATGAGAGTATCTGGACTGTTTGTTTGTTGAGTTGCTGGACTCGTTGTTATTTGTTGATGGGCGTCTTGGCTTTTTGTATTTAATTGTTGAGTGACTGGACTCGTTTTGCTTGATTGTTGAGTGGCTGGACTCGTTTTGCTTGATTGTTGAGTGGCTGGACTCGTTTTGTTTGATTGTTGAGTGGCTGGACTCGTTTTGTTTGATTGTTGAGTGGCTGGACTCGTTTTGTTTGATTGTTGAGTGGCTGGACTCGTTTTGTTTGATTGTTGAGTGGCTGGACTCGTTTCGTTTGATTGTTGAGTGGCTGGACTCGTTTCGTTTGATTGTTGAGTGGCTGGACTCGTTTTGTTTGATTGTTGAGTGGCTGGACTCGTTTCGTTTGATTGTTGAGTGGCTGGACTCGTTTCGTTTGATTGTTGAGTGGCTGGACTCGTTTTGTTTGATTGTTGAGTGGCTGGACTCGTTTCGTTTGATTGTTGAGTGGCTGGACTCGTTTCGTTTGATTGTTGAGTGGCTGGACTCGTTTTGTTTGATTGTTGAGTGGCTGGACTCGTTTTGTTTTGAGAGTTGTTTGTATAGACGCTTTGTGGTTTAATTGATTTTTCAAGAATTTTTTTGGGATCCAACGACAGTGACTCTCTTACTACTGGTTGGACCCAGTAGCGTTTCCCTGTTGTTGTTCTTCGTTGCATTGCTGCGCATTAATCAGATTTATTTTTAGTTTTTGGAATTGCTCTTCCAGATTTTGGTTTGGTTGAGGTGGTAGGTTGTTTGTATCGAACCTCTTTTTGAAGAATTTGCTTCTACATTCCTCGAATGTGTGGCCTGTTGTCGTCTTGCAGAATGAACAGAACTTTGGTGGTCTTGGTTGATTATAGTTTGTTGTATTGTTTCGCATGTACGTGTCAGTTTGTTGCGGTTGCCTGTAGAAGTTATTTGCATAGTTGCCTGTGTTTTCTGCTCTGTATGATTGCTGTCTGTTTCCACCATGGTTCATTTGTTGTGTGTTGGTGAATTGCTGATTATTGAACTGGTTTGTGTTGTATCTTGGCCTTCTTTGTGCCCTTATTTCATCGAATATTCTTGTTCGACATACGTCCCAGGTGTGGTTTGGTTTTTGACAGTAATTACAGGTTATTTGACTTTGTTTCTTTTGTTTTGGTAGTTCATGTGTTTGTCTGTGATCGTCACTGTTCGTGTCTACGGCTGCGCTTAACATACGTTCTGTTTCTGTGGTTTCTGCGATAATGTCTTTAATTGATTCTGCCCTGCTTGTGGCAATTTTCTCCCTTAGTATCGTGTTATTGATGCCGCGTTTGAATGTCTGTATTGTGCTAGTTTCTAAGTGTTTGTTGTATGTTTCGTCTATCTTTCTTAGATTGTATTTGCTTCGGAACCCTTGTTTGTATTCTTCGAGTGCTTCTGTGATTCGATATCCGTAGTTGTTTATTGACTCATTGTATTTTTGTTTGGTGTTTGATAATCTTTTTTCTAACTCGTCTAGCGAATATGTCGGGAGGAACATACTTTGAAGAATCTGTTTAAATTCTTCATATGTACTTATGTCCCTGTGACAAATTCTTGCGTATGTTTCACCGTTCAGCTTGAATTTAATTAGTTTTGTGAAGATTTTTTGTTCTTCGTCGGTTGTTAGATTGTCATAGATTAGGTCGGCTGTATCGAGGAATTTTGTTAATTCACTCTCGGTATTTTTGATGCCTTCCGTATCAAACTCCTTTACAATGCTAGTGATAAGTTCTTGTATTTTTTTTTGATCCATTTTAACGTGAGCTTCTGGATTTGTAACTGTTTTTGTATTTATGTGTGTTTCTGTTTTTGGAATTGTTTCTGTGTTTGTTGTCGTGACTGTAATCTTCTGTTTGTCAGTTGTTTTTAAAAAGTTTCGTGTTTGACTGCGTGTGCGTCCAACTGGTGAGTCGTGATCGATAGTCTCAATTTTTCCTTTTGCGAAATGTACGCTAAGGGGTGAGTTTTTACTCATAAATGTGTTTTAATTTTTTTTTTGTTTGTATCTTTTGAGTTTACCTCACGTTCGATCTCTGTTTAATCACGTTGATAAACAGAATTTCTACAGCGCCAATTTATGTTGTATATTTGCGTGTTTATGAGACTGTTTGTTAGGTTGTTTAGTCTTTTCAACACGCCAATAGCAACACTTTGGTTAATATATTTTGAATTCCGGACGATGTTAAAAACTGGACTGAACTGATTGAACTCTACTTGTAATTAAAAATCTAAATCTTATATACTAAAATTGTTGTATTGATTCCAACAACAATTCGAATTCTGAAAACTCGTCAATATTAACACGCGTAAAATTCGATCGACGGTTCATTGCATTTTCTTGTGCGTGAATTGCTTATTTTACCGAAATTTGATAATATATTAACATATGTGTAAAATCAATATGCATAAAATTGGGAAATGTATTTATCGAATTCCCGAATCATCAAAAGAAAACCATAGGTCATTGTTTTGTTTGTGATTTGCCCGATATATATGTATGTACACACGGGTTGCATGAATACCATAGTTTTGTTGTTGCTTTTCTTTTAATTTTCTTTTGATTAGTAACGTACGATGTTCTTATTTTTATTACTCTTTTCCTAGTATATGGGAATACCGAAAAGAGAATATAAATATGTAAAGTAATTCAAGTGTGTCGTAGTCATTTGTAGATATCATACAGTTTTTGTTGTTGTTCTTTGCTTTCTTTGATATTACGTGAGAAAGCGAAATGTACAGTATGTGTGACGTATGTGGATATCTCTCTATATGTTATTTTGTTGTTGTTCTGTGTGTTTACATTTTGTGTGTAGCGCGCCGCTCGCACTTTTGTGTATTTGTTTTCGTACGTACGTAAAAGAAATGTATGTCAATGGTATTATGTGGTGTCGTTTGAATATTGCAGCGACTTATGTTTTGGATTTTGGTTTGATTATTGATGATGCGTTTGATTCGCGGTATTTTGAACAGGTGAGGTTGTGAATATCACAACAATTTATTAAATTTTTTTGGTTAAATTTTAATTTGATTTACAAATATTTTTTTAATTTTGTACAGATCGTTAGCTGTAAATAACTAACCATTTTGTAAAAGTATGAGCGAACTGAACCTAAAACTGGTAGAAAGTTCAGTTCGCTTCTAAAGGCGTGTGTGTTATAATTTCCCCATCTTATTTATGATCTTAAGTGCGAAATGGTATGTTGGCTCTCTCGAAAAGTGACACAGGAATAAATGCACCTTAAAAACACGATGCACTTAGGAAGTAATCCATTGGTACTTATCCTCGTCTACCTTCTGCTATTTACCACAAGTATCTCAGTTTTGACCCCTGACACATGTTTTTCTTCTTGATATCATATGATATTTCAATCCTCCACTAAGAAAAAAGATACGGCGTATTGTACAAAAAATACAAGTACATATTACCTAAAAATACGTAAGAATCGAGCCAACTATGTAAATTGAACCACATTGAGATAGCATAAATTACCAACCAATAGGTTGAGGAGCGTTATACACTCAATCTTAGTTATGTGTTAAATTGTGATTATTGTGTATTGTTGAGACGGAAGATTTACTGCGCTTATAATCAAGTGTATTAGCTAAAATTATATTTGTGTTGAGATTATATTTCATAAATTGTTCTGCTTGTGTGGGAAATCGAAGATAGATGCTAAATCTACATCCAAAAAATAAAATTGGACGTGGAGGACATGGTTGCCGGACTGGTTCAAGATAACCTTGAAGAAAAGGCTAAGGATATACTAATACCTAGTAATGATCTGGAAAAGTGGGTGACTAACAAGCTGGAATTAATGTGGCCTCAAATTACATCATACTGTGATAACGTTAAGACGGAGCTAAGAACGGAAGTGGCATTGGAAAATTGTAAGCTATTGGAACGCATTAGTTTGATGGAGAAATGCATTGCTCATTTGGAAAAGCGTGAGGATCATAAAGATAAAAAATACTAATGCTATATGGTATTCCTGATGCCATACATATCTATGATCACACATTCATTATAACAATTGCGGCTGAGTTGGGTGTTCAAAACTTCAGTGTAAACAAGATTGAGCAAGTAGTAAAGATTCTCAGTAAAGGCGGTAGTGTATGTACCTCAACTATTATGGTCTTCTTTATGAAGCAACTGAATTAAATAGGGCCATGTCGGCTTATTTAATTTAGCCATATTTGATCAAGCGTTGTCGAATAACCGGATTTATATTAACGAATATCTGAGCAAAAGCCAACACAGAATCCTAATTAAAGCCAAGGATATGAAGAGATTGGGCCTTATTCACCAATTTAGCATTCGGAAAGGGATGAATATTGTTACGGCTGAGTTAAGAGGAACCCCATTAATTGTGAAATCAGTAGAGGAGCTGGACCAGTTTGATTCGAGTGCAATTTTTATAAAATTAACTTCTCCTACGCAGCAGTAATTTCGAACTACTCAACATTATGTATCGGTTATTATGTTATTAGTCATTACTGTGTTATTTTTATATATTTTTAATGTTCCTTATTTTTTGATTATTTTTACAGTTTTCCAATATTTAAATATGAACATTCGATTGCTATTTTAATTGTGCTTGTACACGTACGCATCACGCGACGTTTACATTTTCCCAACGCTATATGATGCCAGAAGCTAACATACCATACTCCAGCACATCGCATCTTACAGTACATGGCCATTGAATTAGCAACTTTTGATTTTCTAAAATTCCACTATTAATAAAAGCAATTTCTGGAAAATTTTTTCTTTTTTCTATAGCACATATCTAGTGTGGGTAACTGCAGCAGGGAAACTTTCGAATTTAAAAATGAAACTTGGCATACCGATTAAGCCTAATTTGTGCTAATTAGTGCTCACTGAAAAAAATTAGTGCTAGTCCAGGAGCCGAGAAAACAGGAAAAGAAAATTTAAATTTCGCCTGAAAGACGAAAAAAATAAAACCGAATTTCTAGAAAAAACCAGAAATAATTTAAGCCTAATTTTAAAACTTCACAAAAGCGGCTCCACCGACAAAATTTGTGCTTATCATAGAAATATGATTTTTATAAACTTTCATTAATAAATTGAGGAAAACCAAATTAGCCCCTAAAAGATACTATATTGAACATACAAAATACAGATGTATACCGTTCAATAATATTTTTGTTGAACAACAAATTAAAAACAAACTAACTTATTATAAAATCAAAGAATAAGCATTGCAGATAGCATATTCCTCTTACGCATGTTCATTGCCATCCGAAAAATACAGTGGCTGAATTTGTGCTAATCCAGAATTGGTCCAATTCCGTTGAACAACAAAGACCGTTGAATGAGCAATTTTCTGACAAAAAATGTTCTACAAACCAATGAAGTTGGCATTTCTGATTGCGTATTTCGATCAGGTATGTTCATTGCCATCCGAAAAATATAAAGGCTGAATTTGTGCTAATCCAGAATTGGCCCAATTCTGTTGAACAACAAAGACCGTTGAATGAACAATTTTCTGACAAAAAATATTGTACAAACAAATGAAGTTGGCACTTCTGATAGCGTATTCCTATCAGGTATGTTCACTGCCATCCGAAAAATATAGTAGCTGAATTTGTGCTAATCCAGAATTGGCCCAATTCGGTTGAACAACAAAGACCGTTGAATGAACAATTTTCTGACAAAAAATGTTCTACAAACCAATGAAGTTGGCACTTCTGATTGCATATTCCGATCAGGTATGTTCATTGCCATCCGAAAAATATAAAGGCTGAATTTGTGCTAATCCAGAATTGGCCCAATTCTGTTGAACAAAAAAGACCGTTGAATGAACAATTTTCTGACAAAAAATGTTCTACAAACCAATGAAGTTGGCACTTCTGATTGCATATTGCAATCAGTTATATTCATTGCCATCCGAAAAATATAGTGGCTGAATTTGTGCTAATCCAGAATTGGCCCAATTCCGTTGAACAACAAAGACCGTTGAATGAACAATTTTCTGACAAAAAATATTCTACAAACCAATGAAGTTGGCACTTCTGATAGCGTATTCCTATCAGGTATGTTCACTGCCATCCGAAAAATATAGTAGCTGAATTTGTGCTAATCCAGAATTGGCCCAATTCTGTTGAACAACAAAGACCGTTGAATGAACAATTTTCTGACAAAAAATGTTCTACAAACCAATGAAGTTGGCACTTCTGATTGCATATTGCAATCAGGTATATTCATTGCCATCCGAAAAATACAGTGGCTGAATTTGTGCTAATCCAGAATTGGCCCAATTCCGTTGAATAACAAAGACCGTTGAATGAACAATTTTCTGACAAAAAATATTCTACAAACAAATGAAGTTGGCACTTCTGATAGCATATTCCTATCAGGTATGTTCACTGCCATCCGAAAAATATAAAGGCTGAATTTGTGCTAATCCAGAATTGGCCCAATTCTGTTGAACAAAAAAGACCGTTGAATGAACAATTTTCTGACAAAAAATGTTCTACAAACCAATGAAGTTGGCACTTCTGATTGCATATTGCAATCAGTTATATTCATTGCCATCCGAAAAATATAGTGGCTGAATTTGTGCTAATCCAGAATTGGCCCAATTCTGTTGAACAACAAAGACCGTTGAATGAACAATTTTCTGACAAAAAATGTTCTACAAACCAATGAAGTTGGCACTTCTGATTGCATATTGCAATCAGGTATATTCATTGCCATCCGAAAAATATAGTGGCTGAATTTGTGCTAATCCAGAATTGGCCCAATTCCGTTGAACAACAAAGACCGTTGAATGAACAATTTTCTGACAAAAAATGTTCTACAAACCAATGAAGTTGGCACTTCTGATTGCATATTCCGATAAGGTATGTTCATTGCCATCCGAAAAATATAAAGGATGAATTTGTGCTAATCCAGAATTGGCCCAATTCTGTTGAACAAAAAAGACCGTTGAATGAACAATTTTCTGACAAAAAATGTTCTACAAACCAATGAATTTGGCACTTCTGATTGCATATTGCAATCAGGTATATTCATTGCCATCCGAAAAATGTTGTGGCTGAATTTGTGCTAATCCAGAATTGGCCCAATTCCGTTGAACAACAAAGACCGTTGAATGAACAATTTTCTGACAAAAAATGTTCTACAAACCAATGAAGTTGGCACTTTTGATTGCATATTCCGATCAGGTATATTCATTGCCATCCGAAAAATATAGTGGCTGAATTTGTGCTAATCCAGAATTGGCCCAATTCCGTTGAACAACAAAGACCGTTGAATGAACAATTTTCGGACAAAAATGTTCTACAAACCAATGAAGTTGGCACTTCTGATTGCATATTCCGATCAGGTATGTTCATTGCCATTCGAAAAATAAAGTGACTGAATTTGTGTTAATCCAAAATTGGCCCAATTCCATTGAACAACAAAAACCGTTGAATGAACAATTTTCTGACAAAAAATGTTCTACAAACCAATGAAATTGGCACTTCCGATTACATATTCCTATCAGGTATGTTCATTGACAGGAATATTCAATCAGAAGTGCCAACTTCATTGGTTTGTAGAACATTTTTTGTCAGAAAATTGTTCATTCAACGGTCTTTGTTGTTCAACGGAATTGGACCAATTCTGGATTAGCACAAATTCGGCCACTATATTTTTTTGATGGCAATGAACATGCGTGAGAGGAATATGCTATCTGAAATGCTTATTCTTTGATTTTATAATAAGTTATTTTGTTTTTAATTTGTTGTTCAACAAAAATATTATTGAACGGTATACATTCGTAATTTGTATATTCGATATAATATCTTTTATGGGCTAATTTGTTTTTCCTCAATTTATTAATGTAAATTTATAAAAATCATATTTCTATGATAAGCATAAATTTCGTCGGTGGAGCCACTTTCATGAAGTTTTACAATTAGGCTTAAATTATTTCTGGTTTTAACTAGAAATTGGGTTTTATTTTTTTCGTCTTTCAGGCGAAATTTAAATTTGCTTTTCCCATTTTTTCGGCTCCTGGTTTTAGCACTATTTTTTCCCGTGAGCACTAATTAGCACAAATTTTGCTTAATCGGTATGCCAAGTTTTATTTTGAAATTCGAAAGTTTTCCTGCTGCAGTTACCCACACCACATATCTATCGTTGTTTATGACGCACAAAATTATTTACCGTTATTTCTCTTGAATTTGGTGATCGTCGGCCTAAATTACAGCCGGTGGAAATTTTTTTGTTGAGCTCAACTCACATGAACGTTTCAACAAAGACTGTGTTGCATAAAAGGTTTAACATCCAACATCTGTCCTGGTCTGGGGGTGTTTCATTGCAAAAGGTCGTCGGCTTCTTCATATAGTAGATGGCATTATGAATGCTGATAAGTATATCCAGATATTGAATAAGTTTTTTTTTACCAAAACTCCTTCAATTGTTTTGCCGTAGACGAAGGTATATTCTTCAGCAGGATGGAGCTCCTTGTCACACCGCCAAATCGGTTAAAAACTATTTGAGTTCTAAAAACAAACAGCTATTGGATTGGCCTGGGAACCCTCCGGATATGAACCCAAAAGAAAATGTTTGGACTGTTCTAAAAAAGCAGTTATCAGAAAAACATATCACAGACAAACAAACATTGATTAAGGAAATTAAAATCATATGGTTCAACGACCCACTTATTAATAAAACCATAATAAACTCTTTCCATAATATGCCACAAAAAGTTGCAATATCCTCAAGAACAAAGGAATGTGGACTAAATATTGAATAGTACCTCTATTAAACTATTAAAATCTTATAAAAGTTGCTAATTCAATGGCCACTTACTGTAGAATGAACAGTTTAAAAGTATGTCACATTAACGCACGTAGTATTCCATCTAATATAGATTTATTAAGAATGTTTGCCGAATTTGTCAAAAGATTGCACCATACTATTGGAGTATCAGAATCCTATTTAAAATCATCGCACACTAACAAAAGTGTTTGTTAAAGCTCACCGTGTAAAAGTTATATTTAAGGGCTCTTCCGATATTATTGAATACCTCCTAATTGAATTTTTAATCAGCTATGTAAAAGTAGTTGTTTATGTAGTGTATATCCACCATCGGGGGCTATCGCTGGATGAACTACAGGAATTGTTATCAAGTCTTGTTGAAGATTATGATACTATTATTGTAATGGGGGATCTCAATATTGATTACTTAAATATGGTTGAGAGTAGGGACTTAAGAAATCTTTTTGAGCCGTTAAATCTGTACACAACTCAGACTCGACCAACTAGGTTTTGTGATACTACGGGAAGACTTTTTGATTATTTTATATGTAATATTCACATGCGTGCTTATAACTTCTACCAGAAGCCATTTACAGCTTATATCGGCTGAATTTAAACTGCCGGTTCACTACTATGACGAGTACATTATGTACTCGAACATTAATAATATTAATATTCCGGAAATTCTTAGTGGTGCACTTAATCTTAACTGGAGCCAACTACAGACTTTTCCTGCTATCGACCGTAAAATTAGTTTCGTATGTGATAACATATATAAATTATTGGATCGCTATGCCCCGTTCAAATTAATAAAGATTAAGTACAAACCTAATCCGTGGTACAAAAGAGAGATCAAGTTAAAAAACAACTAGTTGAAATGGCGGAAACTGTTTCGAAAAGATCTCGATTAGAAAATGATAAACTTACTTATGAAAGTCTGGAAAAACAATTCAACAAATTGGTCCGAAGTGCAAAAAGAAATTATCTATATCATAAAATAGACCTGAAGCTGGACACAAAAAGCCTCTGGAATAATTTGGATAGACTAGGTTTCACTGCGAGATTCTATTGAGCAGGTAGCTAGATTCTCTCCTCATCAGCTTAATGGGGAATTTGTTAAGTGTCCGGCACTTACTAATAACTCTCAATTACGTAACAGGGTGGTTCATCGAAGCTCCAACAATAATGATGAAAATAAATTTCAGTTCTCTCTGATTACGGATGATGATATCTTAAAAGCCATGGCGTCTACTAAACCCAATGCATTAGGATGCATTAGGTATGGAGTGAGCCAATTCCTTTAGCGCCGAGTAAAATGTCGATGCGATTTCGAGAATGATAATCGGGATCGACAAGATTCATTTGTGCTGAATGAGTCTTTTTTTATTACGTCGATCGACTTTAATTGGAGTACTTAAAACAAAAACCCAATCTGTTGCTATTTTAAAATTAAACCTTGAAGAAAAATATATTGTTCACCTTTTGAACAGTAACATAAGTTCCTGACAGTTTACCAAAATGAATAATTTATTTTTTCTTCTCATTTAATTTTCAAATGGTAACGGAATATGTGTAAATGAAAATACCAAGATTGACATTTAATAGACTTTAAATTTTCCGAGATATGACTTTTCCATAAGATGCGATTTCCAACAAAGTTGCTCAAATCTGGGGAACAAAATAGGAATCGAAGTTTAATGTTAAATAAGGGACATCAAAACTGGAAGATTGGATCTTCAAGAATGAAGCCACAACAAGCTGATGGCATAAAATATGCTAAACTACTGTGTAGGTTGAATTTGAAATGACACCTAGCTTAGCTCTTCAGAAAATGAGAGAGAGAGAGAGAGATCTAAGAAGATCTTGTATGAGATCTATATTGCTAAGAAAATTTTTGGAAGCTTATTATTTTCAGATGTGATTTCAGACAAACAGCAAATTTAAATCATCATCAACAGAACTTTTTTTGTTGCCTGTGAATATGGATACATTAAAACTGAACGACAAAATTTTAAATTACCTAGAACGGGAAGAAAACGTGTCTCAATGTTTTGTTTCTATTGTCATTGATGAAGAATAAGAAAGATTAAACTTTCAAACAGAATGTTATTTTTGCCAAAGTTCTGACAGGGAGATCAACAGGACAGTGCATTGCTATAGCAAGGATTACATTAGAGCCTTCTGATATGAACTGCCCTTTATTCTTAAATGACTTAAGTTTCCAATAAGTGTTTCTTTTGTCATGGCAATAAATTAAGGTTCTAAGAAAAACTCTTGACAAGGTGGGAATATATTTGCCTCGACTTGTTTTGTTCAAATAAAAAATAAAAAAGTTATAACCACCACCAGAAATCAGTGGGCAATGTGATGATTCCGGTCGAAATGTCACCTGCGATTTTCCCATTAATAATGTCGAACAATTGCTTCGAAAGCACATTTGCAGTTCGATCTTGTTGCAAAAACCTTTTATGGCACATGGTACATTCGGCCCAAACGATCAATTTGCATATCCATAGACCCTGATATTCCACATGAAGCTAACTTAATGAAATTAAGACCGTTTTTTCAGTCCCTACGGGAGCAATGCAGGAAGTAAATGCCACCAGTGTCATTGTTCACAGCTTCCATCAAAGAATCGTACGCATTTTTTTGTTGTTGATTCAATGGCGGAAAATTTGTATATGAACTGCTTCGGCAAATGCTTTAGTATCGTTTAGTTGCCCATTTTGTAATTCGTGGTTGAATGCATCGTGCATCGAACGATTAGCTGATATCATGTCCAAATACGGCACCACTTAACTCGCGATCAATAATCAAATGTCTTCCATCATAATCAATGCCTTATTGTGTATTTCTGCTGTCATTTGCAATGTCGGATTTGAAATTTAGTAAAACACACGGTGCAAAATATTCTCAGTTATGTCGTCCTTATATTTCACCCACAAATCGTTCGAATTCGAAGGACAACATGGAGATGATAATCTGAAACAATGTGCAAATCTGCGAATCGTTCTAGGCCAACGGTAAGAGTTGACACGCCTAACAGTAAGTCGCCATTTAGAGGCCCTTTAACTGCTGTTGCCTTGTTTCCGACGCTGAAAATGTCGACGGTTGACGCTTGTCAAATGTCATCGATGGTGTCCGTGCCACTCTATCCGCTGCGTTTTCTTGATTGAAATTTGTGAAAGCTTGCGGAAACTACGTCAAATAATTACTGTAGCGTTCATGAGCAAAAGATTAAAAATCTTATAGTTCGAAATCAATTGTTCCATAGGCATATCAAAAATATTTGAAACAAAGTTGGGCACCAAGAGGTTATATTTAAACAGCATCGAGACCTGCCTAAGCAATTATATCCAATTATTGAATCCTGCCTTGAAATTCGACCATTTCGATTCAACTGGGGGCCTATTATGAAATTTACCCGTCTATGAAATTTATTTGTATTTATTACAAAATGCTTACAATAAAATATTTCATTTCAAGTTTTTTGGTTTTCATTATTTAAGATTACTAAAATATTAATAATTAATTTATTTTATGAATATTATTAAAATATAAATTTTTTTCACTATATTTTGAGGAAACGTCAAAATAAGTTCAATCGAATACAAAATACGTCAACTAAATACCAGTCGGATTTTTTCTAGTGTACTCGGAAAAAAACGATTCGATTTTGCTTTTTTGGTTCATAGTAGTACGAATTTTTCCTTAACGGAAACATTTCATATAAGACCCCTGGACTGGAAAGAATTAGTTCCATTTTGTTCATCCTTTATATGAGAGATTAGCCGAATATTTAAGGTAGCAATATTTGCAGTCAATACAGCTATTCAAGCAGTTGAAAAAGATACATCGAAAGCAACATGCGGAATTCAAAATGCAGTTAACACAGTGAATAACGCGGAACTAAAAAATAGCACATCTTATTAAATGAAGTCAAACCAATACATGTAAACTTTACAAACCAAAATGTTATCTAGATTTCCGTGGTTCTTAATGAAAATCCGCACATCGAGATAGAAAATCAAGAGTTAATAGTCAAATATATGTACTGGTTCGTGCGTAGACATTTTGAACTCACAATACATAACAAATTGGTTTTTTATATAGGCAAATGCTACAACTTGTATCCACCTTTGCTGTTGACCCAAGAAGACCAATGTTCAAACGATGGTTTGTAATGGTCGATGGAGAACGTCACCGAGGAAATACGAATTAAGAAACAAGCAAGGAAACTCGCTTTGCGATTATCTCTCTTATTGGAGTAACAAACAGTGAAACTAATTTAAGATACATAAATGGCTCTCAATTATTTAAAGTGGCAAATTATTATTTTTTTACAAACATTTTTATAATTAAGCTCAAATGTTTCGAGTAAAATTTTCAGATTTTAATCTCGCGGCACATAACTTTGCTCATTTCTCTAAAATGGCATGAGGCCAACCACTGCGGAAACATCGTTTTCAAACTTATGACATAACATTTAATAAATAAAAAAATTAACCGTAGCTCAAATTTCACTCAAAATTTTTTGAGTGAAATTTGAGCCAACATCTCAAAAATCCCAATTGCCAGCGGCGTATCGTACGCTAAATATGTATATATTGTGTTATTATACCACCAAGTACCATTAAAAGAGCACGCACATAAACAAATACGTTTTAAATTTCCTGCCGCGTACACATCTACACACGATATCATCATCATAATCATTATTATCGCATAAAGAAATCCACTAGATCAAGTATACCAAAAGGAATAAATTTCCTTGGTGTTAAAACAAAAAGAAAATCATTCATCTCACGGAAATACTTTTTGTCTCATTACACATTCTGTTATCTCAAAAAAAAAACTCTTTAACCTTTTTTATTTTATTTTTTCCTCAACGGGTATATTTTTGTGAAAAATTCTAATTTTCTATGAACGTAATCACCCGTAAATATCTCACATAATTTTCCTAGTATATATATCGAGAATAAGAGATATACCTATTTTTATTAGAATTACAACAAGGTAATACATTTTATTTTCCTTTCAACCAGCTATCAGTTTATTTTTGCTCGTTTCGTACCGCAAGGTGAAATGAAAAAAAAATGAAAACCCTCAAAGCAAACGGGTACATGGGAAAATATATGTGTATATAAATCTTATTATTTGGCGAACCTCAAGAAAAACGTATTTCATGCAAATAAAAATTCAATTATCGTAATGACATTTTCACCATTTGATTACACCATCAGCCAGAAAAAATATGTTTCATCTGTGCGCTGTGCTTGCACAGGAATAATGTAACGGTATTCTGATGTACATTAGTCGTCGTCGGAAAATATAAAATCTATTGAAATGTAACGGCGTACTCCTCAAAATTATCATTAAAAATTGCACACAAAAATAATTTCCCAAAATAATTGTGGAAATGGGGAATTTTTGTAATGTTCCAAATTTTCCTATTCCCCAGTCCAAATCGTACGTACGATACACGCTATTCGGATGCAATTCATTGTTCTCTCGCTCTGTGTGTACGTGTATACACATATTAAAAGCATCCCCACCTTTATTTGCCTAGCAACCTGTTGACACAAAAAACGTAGTTTTATTTTATGTTAGTATCGTGTACATAGTAAATTGTATGCATGTATATGTATGTAACAAACACATACATGGAAAATATGTGCATGTTCAGAAAGAGCATGGTTTGAATTTTAAATTAAAAAATTTACTTTATATACATACGTAAGCGTATTATTTTTGTACAAGTATTGGACCTCCTGCATTTTGGAAATATGCCAAACCGCGCCTCTTACCCCTTTTATATAACCATGTACTGTATATTCATAAAGTGGAAAATTAAATAAATTTTTTTCGGGTATTACCTATGTGTACGTTCGTACATAAACAACTTTTCCAAATATATAGTTGGTTCATTCATTGTCTATAAAACCATTGGTCCAATAAGAGACTAAACTTTTGTGTATGCATAACATAAAAATCGGGTACATAAAAAACAAAATAACATTAAGCTTTTTATTTGTGTATTTTGACTGAGCTTTTTTCATTAATGTTATAAAATCCCAAACAATATAACCAAATTAAAGAGATTTGTTTGTAGTCATCGAGCCTATTTTGTGTATCCGTATACTGCACTATATATAGGATAAACCCACTCCTGTCGAGCATGAATATATACGAGTAGCTCGAGATACACATCGTTATACACAAGTACACATATTTTCATAATAGAAAATTAAAATCTTTTGTTTTTATTTATGTACTCGTATATAAAACGTAGTATAGACAAGTATATAAAATTTATGTATAATTTTATTCTAAAAATCTTGTTTAAAAAAAAAAGTTAAAATAAAAATTTTGTTGATTTTTTCAAATAATTAAATTTTGAATTTTCATTAAACTTTATATTTATAGTATAAGCATAGTACTTGTTTACAGTAGCAAAAAAGCTTTCATCAATTTAGCTAACATACGAGTACAAGCATATACAGAATATACATGTACAGTGATTTTGGAGAGTTGATTTTTATTTAATTGCAGATTTTTGCATTAAACCTAAATGGAAATTTGTTTCTCGAATTTGCATGTGCTTTTAAATACTCGTACTCTGTAATATACATAAAATATTTGTCAAACGGCTAAGTGATGAATATTTTGACAGTTAAGGTGTGAAATATAAAATTTAATTAAAAAAAAATATTGGATTTAAACAAATTATGTAGATGATAAAGTGAGCTTTTTGGTTTTAGCAAGAGTATCAAATGTATGTGAAGCGGGTCCGAAAAACAAGCCTGATTAACGAGTTTTCAATGTTGGTGTGTTTCATCTGCATAATATAGAATTATTATTAGGGGGAAGAAAAAATAATTTCGGGAATAGATATGCGTTTTCCACACAATTATGATATTTTTTCGGGGTGGTATTGAAATTAGCAAAAAAACACAAAAAAATTCAAAAGTTGTTTTTCGGGCCAGATAGTACAAAATTGATTTTCAAAATAAGTTTATATAATTGAGGTGAGGTTAATCAGTTGGAAGTTTTATTTCGATCTAATAAAACATTGATTCAAATACATTATTTTAAATAAAAAAATCCTAATTTTGAGCCTAATGCTAAAAATTTAAACAACGAAGATGGGACTTGAAATTTTGCTTAATGCCTAAATAAAAAAGCTAAAACCTGATTTGTTTTGGGCTAGAGTACTTGTATTTATATAGGCTATATAAAAAAATTGAAAACTGATTTTCGGTTATTAAATTTTGTTAATTCTTAATTAAAAAATGTTGAACAAAAAAAATGATTTTTGGCGAACCAGCTTGTTTTGGTTCTCTCATATTCAGTTTATTTTTTAATTTTTTTTTGATTTTTTTCGTTGCATTGGGACAAAATTTCGTTGCATTTTTCTATATTATGCGATCCCAAAATATCTTCGATATTAAATCCTTCACATCCATTGAAGCTGGTATCTGGCTATACCATCCAGAATATCTTAAAACTTCATGCAGTTAATATAAGAAACTGATTAAATTATGTTTGGGTTATTGACTCCGCATCAACTGGTTGATCTCATTTATTCCTTTAAATTATAAGTGGCTCTATTGACTAAAGAGCAAAATTATTCGAAGAAATGCTATGTTTATTTATAATAGCTATTTACAAATGTTTTGTTTTTACCAATATCTTTCATATAAATATAGTTGCAAAAAATAGATCTAACGAAAAGGTTGTTTACCGATCAACTGGTCGAATTCTGACATTTTTTATTTTTATTTTACAGGCACTACATCCCATCCCATAAATGGATTTGATAGCCTCCATAATAAGACTATATAATCGGCTATCTTCGGATTAATGTGTTATCGCTCCTTCAAATCGAATTCAACTCCCAAAGCAGCTAGAAACAACATACTGCTGGATGATAAATACTGGCATGCCAGGGGAATTTTAATAATTACATTTATGCTGTTCCCATGCGGTCACAAAAATGTATACTAACCAAAGTTACGGTTGCATTACGTCGAATTCTAGATCGTATTATTATAATTTTTATTTTAAATAATTTATTTTGTATTCTTTAATTAATATAATTACAATGATTTTACATATTTGAATGAGTTCCTAATAGAAATAGTATGAAATATATGTAGGGGTTCTGAATGCCCCCAAACAGTGTCATATGTTTTTTTGTATGTGCACGGATCTAAGGTTAAGAACAACTTTTTTTGTAAAAAATTCTAAGAATTGATCAATCCGATCCGTGATCAATTCTAAGAATTTATTTTATTTATTTATTTATTTTATTATTCATTCTCTACAACAACAACGGTGGATTATCTACTGAATTTAATGTTCTTTTAAGGATAATCCAAGTTGTTATATATAATTTTACAAACTTACAAAATTTACATAGATATATAAATATTAAAAAACCAAAGATAACTCAGATTTAGTTCCAAAATAATAGGATATTTGATTTAAAATAATTTTTAATATTTTTTTTAAATTGTAAGAAGGTTTCAGATTCCTTTATAAATTCAGGTACTTGATTATAAATAAATGGGCCCATACACGTGATCGATTTTCTTCCAAATTCGGCTCTAATATGATGCGAATCAATTCTGTTACAATTTCGAGTAGAATACACATGATGAGCATAATTAAAGTGTATATTAGACATAAATAAAGATACATTTAGGCTTTTGTACATATAAAGGGTTAATTGAAACTTATATAAGACATTTATGAGCAATATCATAATATCATCTTTGCTATATAATAATCTAGTGGAAAATAGAATTGGCAATCTGTATACTGTTTTTACACTTTTGTTTTGCATAACTTGCAATTTCTTCAGCCTGGTTAAGGTAGCTGTTCCGTATACGATAAGGCCATAGCTAAGTCGCGAATGAATAAACGAAAAATAAATCATAAGCAATACCCTAGTAGGGACAAAGAAAGATAATTTTCTGAGTAACCCAACAAGTGGAGCAATTTTCTTACTTGTGATATTAATGTGATCATCCCAAAACATATGTTCATCAAATGTAACTCCCAAGTATTTGAATGAACTAACTCTCCCAACTCTCTCAATATTAATGTTACTAACTTCAAATAGAAGTAAACTAGTCATCGATTTGTATGGGGAATGAAACACCATATATTTGGTTTTAGATATATTGAGAGCTATTAAATTGGAATTAAAATATTCAAAAGTATAGTAAGGTCATGTTTCATATCAATCAATATACTGTCATATCAATCAATATACTGATCAAGGGTTTCATAAAATAAAGCAGTATCATCTGCAAATATTCTAATATGACCCTTGAGCGGCAAATAGAAAATATCATTAATATAAATGAGAAACATAAATGGTTCTAAAACACTACCCTGAAGGACACCACATTTGATATCTAACACTTCCTACTCCATTTACCATCACATAATGTTTTCGATTTGATAAACAACTTTTCAATAAATTGTAAGGAATTCCACGTACGCCGTAACAGTATAATTTATTTAAAAGTAACTGATGATCAATACAATCAATTACTTTCTGTAAATAAAAGAAAAGCACACCAACATATCTTTTTGAATCAAAACCAGTATATATCATACTCCCAATTTCTGCCAATGCCAATTCAGTTGCTAAACCTTTTCTTAAACCATATTGGTAATAAAAAAATTTATTATATTTTAAAAACGTTATTAAACGCGAAAATATTAATTTTTCAAAAATTTTATCGAATATACAGAGACTCACAACTTATTTGATCCAGTCGCATTTTATGAACAAATCTGTAAATATCTAGCGATGTTTTATTTTGTTTGAAAAAAATCTAAATGTAATTTGAAAGCTGTTTTGTAATAAAAATAAATATAGTTTTCATATTACATTTAGTTTTTTTCAAACAAAATAAGACATCGCGAGATATTTATAATTTTGTTCATAAAATGCGACTGGATCAAATTTGCTGTGAGTGACTGTAGAAAACGCCCGGGTAAAATCGACCCTAACCGAAAAAAATAAAAAAAAACATAGAAAATGAATTCCAACTAACTTCATATTTCATATAATCTAACCTCAATCATTACTCGACACGTTTAAATACTTGTTAGTTGAATTTTAGCATTCGAACAGGATGGTTTATTTTTTCTAAAAAGTGTCGGGGTAAAAAACACCCATGCTAGTGTTTGTGGTATACATTTTTATCAAAATTTGGTTCGAATTATCTCACGATAGTGTTTGTGATATAATTTTTTATGCAAATTCTGGTCGATTAAACCCATGATAGTAAAACAAGGTAATGGTATTTATTTCAATAATTTTCAATTGAAATCAATGAATTGTTTAATTTTAGCATGTGCGATTATGAGCGTGAGCAGAATAGGCTACACATGATCTTAGCTGAGCTAGACAGTGACGAGGAAGATCCTGTAATGAGCCAGATGATAATAGTGAAACAGGAGATGTTGACATTTTAAGTGAACATAATTCTGAAACGGAGTAGGATTGCGATTCTGACACCGACAACTGTGATGTGAATGATGATATTTTATTGGGTAAAGATGGCACTGTATGGAGAAAAGCAGCTTATAAAGCAACAAAAACAAATCCCGTAAAAATATTTCGATCTTCATCATCTCTAACGGAATCGTCCAAATTTGTAAGAACTCCGATCGAGAGCTTCGAGTTGTTCTTTAATTTTACCCATCGTATAGTAGAATATACCAATATATACATACATAAAATGCCAACAAACTAAATATGCTAACCAGAATAATTCGACCACCACTGACTACATTGAGATAAATGCCGTATTTGGATTATTATATCTAGCCGGTCTACACAAATCATCGCATGTACATACAAGGAATTTGTGGGCACAGATGGTACGGGACTCGAGATTTTTGCGGTTACTAATGAGTTACAATAGATTTGAATTTTTATTACGAAGTATACGGTTCTAAAACATTGAGATTTGTTTGGAGCGCCGTAAAGTTAACAAGCTTGCACCCATTCTCGAAACTTTTAACAATTTTAATCAGAATTGTATGCAAAACTATAATGTGGGGTGTTTTGTAACCGTCGACGAGAAATTGGAAAGCTTCCGAGGAAGATGTAGTTTTAAACAATATATACCAAGCAAGCCGGCCAAATATAGCATAAAGAAATTTTCGGTGAAGTGTACTGTGGAAAACAACCGCTCGGTCGATACAATCTATGCAACAAACCTGAGCAGATTGTACTCCGCTTAACCAATCATTTACAAAATGCAGGCCGTAATATAACTGTAGATAATTGGTTTACCAGTTATTTTTTAGCACAAGAGCTGCTTGAAAGAAATACCACGTTGGTGGGCACGATTAGAAAAACTAAACGAATACTATCACCATCGTTTTCTATTGCAAAAAATCGTCCACTTAACTCAACTATTTTTGGTTTTCAAAAAACTTCAACCATATTATCATACGTACCGAAAAAAATAGATGCGTAATATTGCTATCAACAATGCATCGAACAGGTGAGATATCGGAATCTACAAATAAATTACCAGAGATAATATCATTTTACGTAGTAGACACTACAGACCAATTATGCGGAACTTATAATGTAGCACGAACTAGTTATAGATGGCCAATGGTAGTATTTTACGGTTTATTTTTACGGTTTTTTACGAATTGTGTTACTATCTACTGAGAATCCTCCTAGTCAGTATCGAGCCCGGAAATTGTTTTTGAAAGACTTGCCGTTTAGCCTTATTTAGCTTCAAATAGACAGGAGAAGCCAACTTACAAATTTAAGTGAAAATCTTAAATTCAGCTGCATGAAGCTTGCAAAAACTAAACTGGTTGAGCCTCCACCAAAAAAATACAAAGCTGATAAGCCAAGTCGATGCCAACTTTGTAAACCCAAGCAAGATCAACAAACAAAAACTGTTTGCTCCAGATGTAATAAATTTATTTGTGGAAGCCATGTTGTTACCGTTCGTCCGTTATGCGAAAATGGTGAAGCGCACAATCCTCAGACATAGATTTCAAAAGTATTTATAAAAATAGTTCCAAACGCGAAAAAAATTTTAAGTAATTTTTTTATGCATATTATTTCAAGATTTCAACAAGACTTATTTTATAATGTTATGTGATATTTGTGACAAAGGAGAGCTTTAAGCTAACCACTGTAATTATTAGATGAATTTTTATACACCTTGTAATGTTTATTTTTGTTTTAAAACAAATGAATTAAATAAACGAAAAACTTATGAATTTTGTTATGTAAGATTATGCGTTACAGTTTAAATTTCTTTTCCCTGGATTTCCCAAAAGATGGCAGCTAGTTAGGCCCATTTAGAAAGGATTAATTTTACCCAGCGCTAATGAGATTGTAACTCAAAATAGCCCTAGTGAGGGAGGGTTAAGTAAAAAAGAATCTCCATTTTTTAGAATGGAAATTACTTTACCAACTTTTAAACATTTGGAATATACACCAGTTATTAAACTTTCATTAAAATATCAGACAATATATTTGAAAAAAAACCGAATTCTACATTTCAGCGCACACCTATTAAATTTTTGCGGACCTCCACCTTTACCATTACTAAGCGAACAGATAACTTTACAAACTTCAGTAGTTATAATTGATGATGAATACATACCATCTGAAATCCATTTAATGGTTCCAAACCTGTGTATGTTTCTGTCAGAGGTAATAGATTCACTGATTAAGTAACCTGCGTTAACAAAGAAGCAATTGAAAGATTTGCTATCTCAAAAGAATCACTTACGCATCGGTTATTAAAGAAAATTTTTTCAAATTTAAGAGAATCGATATTTTTATTAAAAAATAGGTTCACGTTCTTCCATAAATTTCTGATTTAAATCTGTAAACATATTACTAAAGTAACGCTTTTTTGCATAATATTTTTTGGAAGATAACAATTTAGATACATGTTCTAATTCGGATTTAAGAGCAACGTTACTATTTTTTTAAAATTTTATTTTTGTTACGAATGTCACGTCAAATGTCGAGTATTGATCCATGGACATGTGGTGGTTCATATAAACCCCACATAAGAACAAGTCCCGACCACCGATCACCAAATTCCAAATCTCATATAAAATCATTCATAATTATTTATCATGTAATAACTAGGTCGTTTTAAAGTTAAACATTACACAAAATGTAAACCAAAATTAAGCAAACTCAATAAATATATTTTGCGTTGACCTATTTCATATTTTTATAACAACCAGAAGTAATAAAGAAATACAAACTGCTGCGCGAGCATTTCCCATTCAACACAGCGCGTGACAAATTATACCAACAACAACATGGGGATATTTACGGACAGCTCGGAAGAAAAGATCAACAACATTATGAAAGTCCAAAACAAAAACCTCACATTAGTCGAAAATCACCAAAGCGATATTAAATTAATATTGGTGATTGGGATCGTTGTAGCAACAATATTCATCATCATCGTTTTATTCAAATCATGCAATAAACGGATAAAACAGTTGGTGGGTCGCGCGCAGTTTAATAATAATAATAATAACAATAATAATAACGCTGTATAATTTATACATAATTTTAAATTAGGTCAAAATATTAAATGTAAAGTAGAGTACTATATATATATGTTATCATAAATAAAAATTCAATTGTATTGTAACTTTTCGATGTAAAACACTGTGTCTTTTATTTGGTAACAAAAATCGAGTTTCTTATTAGTGAATATTACCTCTAGAACTCGATAGACATAACGTAATTTTCAGCTTAACATCGACACTTACTGTCTTTGTGTATCAATTTCAACAATAATTGCTATAGTATTATTCGTCTACTATTGTCTACTATGTCTACTATTTTCTTTTTAAGAGTTTTCTCAATAGACTTAGAAATAAAGAAAACATTTGACAAAAGGAAATTGTGATCGCTAATAGTGAGAATTGACGATTTTACTTACATTTATGAAGATATAGAATGATCAAAATATATTGTGACTTGCAGAACGAGTTGCATATGTATTTATAGTGATCAAAACGTGGGTCATCAACAGATTATTATAATCAATGACATTATTATCTGTTTTATTAACGGCAATATTTATTGCAATATTTACTGTCAGTACCGCGGTTTCCAGCTAGGAGATTATCCACCTAATTGAAAAAACAATCAACATCTGAACCTGGCGGTCGATAGATACCACAGATTTTTGTATTATTAAGACTAGGAAGCAGAATTTGAATAAAATTAAATGGGTACAAGCCGTTATCCATGTTCAAGATGCAATACTCGATATCTTTTTTAATGTATAATGCAAGACCACCTCCAGTTCGATCATCTCTACAAGAAAAGCAACTATTAAAATTGTTTATAGGATATAAGCTATCGAATTATGACTCTCATAAAAGTTTCAGAAATAACTAAAATATCAACATCCGATTGTAGACTATCTATGAACTCTAACATATTATAAAATTTAACAAAATCATTTTTGCCATGAATATTTATTGGTAATGTTTTCAATTGTCGAGCATTAGTCATAAAATAAAAGTTAGGACTCATTTTATAGTCATCAACATTTTCAAAATATTGATTATGACAACAAGCTTTTAATTCTATTGCAATAAACCGGAGCTGGCGTGATCCCATTATTGATAATCAATGGCAGCTGTATCATCATGTGCTGTATTTTGTGGTTAACGCCGAAATGTACTGGTACGTACGATGTAGTGCATACCGTTGCTGACGTGGAAAACATTTGAATCAGGAGGACCTTTTCTGAGTAAGATTTTGCCTTGTTTATACCATAAATATTTGAAATTAAGTTTTTGTTAAATTTTTTTTATCTTCGGAATATAATCTGGTTTGAAGTGGCGATAGATACTCCATAATATGAATATTAACAGCCGTATGTGTGTGGTGAACACTGGACTCCGAGATCAGATGTATTAATGTAGTTCTTATTTGATGTTTTAGTCGATATTTTAATAAAATTGTGTTTTTTAGTTCATAACTGTTTGTTTTAATTATTAACATTGGTTTTTTGGTTAAATTTGATCCCAATTTAATATTTATGTTTACAATAAATGCTGATTGAATGTCATTATCAGCCGGTTTAACAGCAAGCACGCGAAGTATGCTATTCACCATTTCATCTTTCATCACAACATTAGGCGGAGGTTCAATAACAACTAGATCATTCGGTATTGCTATTTGGTGCTCTTTATCCAACAGTGCTTCAGGTTTATTCACCCTTGATTCAAGTACTAATTGTATATTTTCCATTTGATTAATATTTTGACGTAACGCATTGTTCTCTTCAATTATTTGATTCATTTTGTCAAAAAAAAATTGTCAAAAATTGACAAAATTGTCAAATGAGTCTGATACACATTTTTGAGAATTTGCAACATTTATGATTTTCGAGCGTAAGTCGGCTAACACATTCAAAATTGCTAAAACTCTGGTTTCTTACACTCCTCAGAAGAATAAAGTGTTCCTTGTTTTATCAACGTTCCATCGATTGCAAGAAATATGTGAGACTACAAATGAACCAGAGATAGTCAATTTTTCCAACAAGACAAAAGGTGGCACTGACACATTTGACCAGATGTGTCACGAATATTCAAGAGCAAGAAAAAGTAACAGATGGCGAGTGCGAGTTTTCATGGGGATGCTGGACTAATCGGGGATCAACGCCTCGATTATATACAATTTCAATGCTGCAAATCGCCCACTCAACAGGAGAGTTTTTTTAAAAAGTTTAGTCGAAGATCTCACAATTCCTCATATTCCGGAGGAGGAATTAGTTGAAAAATCTGCCACACCAAACAGTATTTTGTATTCAAGAGATATTGGATGAAAGGCCAATACGACGGGACATAGGTATAACAGGAAGACGAGGAAGACGTGTTCATTGTCCCCGAACCATCGACCGAAAATATATAGTCAAATGCTCCTAGTGTCAGGCCTTCGTGTGCCAAGACCATAGAGCTGTTATCTGTAAGGCATGTGGTGAGAAAGAATAAGAGATAAAAATCCAGATAAATAATGTTTAATGAAAAATTTAATATTCTTTTTCAATAATTGTAATTTATCATTCCAAATAAAGACATGTTTTACCAATTTGAACGAAATTCTTAATGATTATAACGACCTGTGCGGCAAAAATCCATTTTTTTTAATTCTTACTATTTGCGCACTTTGATTTTTCAAAATAAATACCGTTTTTAGAGAATTGGCCAAAACCACTATAATACCCTGAAAACACAGTATCTCCCCTTTAGAACCTCGTTGGAAATACTCGATTCGCTCAAAAACTCACTGAGACATCGTGATTTTAGAAAAAAAATGCCATTTTTGTTAGTTTTCACGTTTTTTACCTTTCTTGGCCAATTTTCTAGGACGCTTTAAACGTTTAGCCAAAACTACTTAGATCACGCGATTTTATATTAAAAGACAAAAAAATGAGCTCCCTTAGAACCCTCAAAGTCATACTGGGCCCGAGATACGGGCCCTTGAAAATTGGGGTGATTTTTCACCCCGCGTTAACAGATCGCTCCATCTTTGGTCCAATTAAAGTCGCGAACAATGAATATCGGATTCGCATGAACCACGAGATAAAGCAAATTCTTGGAGGTTGCGATATTTTCGGATTCATCAAATCCAATCGAGTAAGATGGCTCGGCCACGTTGCAAGGTCCCCACAACAACGGATGACCAATAAAGTGTTCCATCAACAACCAGCCGGTGTGCGTCGTAGAGGAAGACCCCGACTGCGCTGGCGTGACGACGTCGAACAAGATCTACAGGCACTAGGATGTCGAAACTGGAGGTCGAGAGCGATGGACCGAGACGGCTGGAGGACCATAGTGCGGGCGGCAAAATCCCTTCATGGGATGTGAAGCTAGAGAGAGAGAGAGAGAGTTAACAGATTAGGTAAAAAAAAATAGCGATACCTTTCTAGGATTAAGTCACACGGTTGAATTAAAAATTTGGCATGAAACGAAAAGTACATAATGATCAAAGTAATTCACAATTTAATTAAGAAACAGTTTTAAGGGTCATATAGGTCATATTGATTTTGTGCTGCCATAAAAAAATTCTCAGAATTGTTTGATTAACTTTCGATGGAGTGAGACTTTAATAACATAACTTTAAGAACATAATATACATTTTAGTGTTATCAATTCATAGAAGTCAAGAATTCTTGGTACTTTATGTTTATTATGAATAAAAATCGGATATTTTGGTTCATTACGCGTTTCAATAAATTTGGGTTATTCCCGAAAATTAGGTAGTCTTTTAAAAATTGGTACTTAACGGTATTTAACAATTTTTTATGGGGCCACTTGGCCTGTTTTAATTATAAACCATTCAAAAAAAAACAACCATTTATCAACTTTTATGTAGTCGTAAACAGAGACCGTTGAAGATTCGACCATAAAATCACCCTAACATGATTAAACCATCAACAATACGAACACCTATTAAATATTTAATTTCTCACGTTCGAAAGCTCTAAAAGCTCATTTTTATGAACTCAATGTAAACAGACTTACATTATTATAAAATAGATTCCCCAAGTATATAAATGCAGTCATTCATAACATAAAAGTTAAAAATTCGTAAATATATAGTGTAGTAACACTTAAAACTTATAACTGTAGTGTTAAATTATCCTTAGATGGATACGTACACTCGTAATATATAGACAATGTTTCCCGTGTATTCGCTATTAACAGTTAAGTCTTACATTGTATATAAAATACTTCTTAATATTTTATAGTAGGTATAACTGGAATTTTTTTTATATGTCGTGTACTCCACAACTATAAAAAATATTTTCTCATTATAGAACACATCTCTCGTACGTACTTAAAAAAAAATCCTTGAATCTATCCAGCCATCTCTCTGGTAATACTCGTATAAATTTTTATTTTATTTCGTATTTTTTTTTTTTGTTGGGGGGAGAGAACATCAAAATCATTCTTCTATCATTTAAAAAGCTTAATGATAATCAAAAACAATAAAAAGCCACTTCATAAATCCTTCAAATGTCAATAAGAAAATGATATTTTTTTTGTGCTACTGCTGCTGCCGCTCCTATATGATGTTGTTGTTATTGTCGCTATATATTGGGTTGCTATTGCTACAGTTAGCCTGCAATTTTCATTTTATTTTATTTTTTTGTATATTATAACAATCTCTTGTTGTTTTCATTATATGATTGTTATTCTTTAAGGAAAATATATAACACAAAATCAAGACATAAAATGTTAGGGATGAAAGAAAAAAAATTAAAAAACCCGAAGAAGAACCCAAAATACAGTAGCAACAACAATGCGAGGAATATAAATACAAATACAATAAGCGACGAGTATCTCAGCAGAGTCGTCGAGCGCAAAGTAAAGGATTTGCGCAATAAACAATTGTCAATTATATGAATATCAAAATGATTTTATGGGAGAATATTTTTGTCTTACAATTTTATTATTTGTGTTCTTTTCATCTTTTTCTTAAACTTAATAAAAAATAAAATCTATATAGATACGTGTGTGTGTGTGTGTGTATGCTTATATAATATAATATGAGCTTTCGCTTGGGTACATTATGTATATTTATATTTCAACTCAATATTGAAGTTTGGTTGGTATGTACTGTTATATAGATAAACATACAAAGTATGTGTATCGAGAATATAGGATTGGGAGGGGTACGGGTGGTACAGTTTAGAGAAGAAAATGTATATTATATGGAAAATAAATGAAAAATATAAAGTTTTTCGTAATATAATTTTTTATTTTTACAGAATTTAACTTTTTTTTTATCTTAAAAGTAATGGAGCATGCACAAATTTGTTGAAAATGAAAATTTATGTTATTGTTCCTGTATATAGAGCTATAATATTGGATACAATTTCAATATTTTTTTTATGTCTTGTAATTTATGTTAAAATTATTTATGGATTTATTGAAATATTAAAAAAAAAAAAACAGTAAAATTTTGTTTGCAATATACGGGAACTTTTTAGTGCTGCTTGTTTTTTTATCGGGGGACGAACGAAAGCCACCAACATAAAACTTTAAATCCGTATGGTAATGAATGGATAAACAAGAGATTTGATGGTTAATAAACATTAAATGGAAAGCTTCGATGTGAAATCGATGTGATTAGTTATCGACGATTATGATGTTGATGAAATTTTTGTTGAAAGAAGAAGAAGGACGATGTATATAAATCACCGGGATAATCTTGGTATTGATGGTTGACGTATCATAAGGTTATAAATGTCATTAGTAAGTTATTTTTTTATATGGAGGTTCTAATTTGCATAATAACCACTAATTCAAAAAGTTTTAGTACTGACTCGTTAGAATAGAATTATTTATCTGATGTCAAAATCATACATAAACAAATCTCACATTTATAAGGTTTCGTAAATGCAGATCACTTAATGAACTAAACATTTTCACTAAATAGGTGCAGTAGCTATGATTTTTTTTTTGGTTTAAGGAGTATTTGTTCGTCTTCAGATATCAGACAAAACATTATTTTCAACAATATTTGTCTGACAGGATACCTGTACGAACTGAATGGAAGTGAACGGATGTCACAAAATGACCTAACTGTTCGTTCGGTCATTTTTTCGACAAATCATCTCTAGTGTGGAAAAAACCAGTAGAAAAAAACGTTATTTTTTAACAATATAATTGGTCGAAAAAATTGTCAGAATGAACGAACGAGTATCAACCATAAAGTATGTAGTAGTGCAAACTGAACGACTGCAAAAAACTCTAAAATTTGGAAATTAATGCGGTCTTACTTTGGTGCAAGCTAATTACATTCTGGTATAGAATTACTATTGTGCTCAAAGTAACAACCAAGAAATAAATTTAATAGTTGGTAATCATTATATTTTGACGTTTCCCAAATTTCCTTTTTACAACATTTGTTTCAGTTTTTAAGTGTAATTATAAACTATTTATAATAAAAATAAGTTATTAAATAACATAATAAAAAAGAACAGTTCAGAAGAAACTTGTTCACGTTCACGTAACTCATCGTAAATACAACGAGATAGAATAATGGAATTTTCGTTTAGTGTATTTTGTAGAATGATTTGTAAATATACGTTTACTATTAACTGATACAAAATTTATTGTCATTAAATGTAGTGCTCCAAGACGAAAATGGTCGTCTGTTGAAACGCGTACCTTACTTGTATGTGTGCACGGGAGAAGGGAAGAATTTCATCATGTAGAAATGAAAAAACATGTGTACGATAATTTAGTTGAAGACATGACTAGTGCGGGAATATCGGTAAGTGATATTATCACCAAATTTATGTGATTTATTATTATTTATCAATATTTTTAAGATACTCAATTTACTGCGGATGAAATTCGCAATAACCCAAAAGTTTTAAGGACAAAGCATACAAAACAGTTGTGGATAACAATAATCGTACTAGGGCTGCATCTTTAGTCGTTCAATTTTTGGATCTACTCGATGAAATTTATAGTTATTTAAATCTCGGTCTCGAAGCCACGACAAGTAAGACAAGTACCAGTTGTATCGGGGTAGGCAGACGAGATGCAAATCCTCCGTTGACCGATCGCTGGACGATAATTTTGGATCAATGATAGAAATTTCTATTCCAGAGGTGGCCGCGGGAACTTCTTCAAATACAGATCGCGAAAATATTCCAACGGTGACTAGAAGACGTATTTCAAAGAGAGAAATATACCTTGAAAAAAAATTTCAACTTAAAGAGAAAGCCCTAAAAATAACTGAGCGTAATAAATTTAAAAGATTTAGATTAAATTAAGCTGCCAAAGAAAAGAGGCACATAGAATTACTGGCAGCGTTAAGAAAAAGCCATTGTACTTTTTACGCTATTTGCCGTAGGCACTTGGCGAAACACAATTATACTTAATAAACACATTTTTATTAATCACTTGTTTTTTGTTTCGCAGAATTTGCGAAATTTTGCGAAACAAAACACAAGTGATTAATAAAAATGTGTTTATTAAAAAAAAAAAAAAGCCATTGATTATAATTTTTATAAATTTGAACCGCCGTGGATTTCATTTCACAATATTTTATTGTATTTTTTTTAAACAAAGAGTTCAAAACACCTTAAACAAAAAATAAAATTCAAATACAAAATTTATTGTTTTAAAATTTTTAATTTTTTATCTTAAAAAAAAAAAAACTTAACGTTTTCGACCAAGATATATGGTCATCATCAGAGTTTTGTTTCAACTAAATTTTTTTTTCCTTTTTGGTACATAAATTGTGTACATTACATTTGTGTACTGTATTGAATACATAAATTACAGAGATAAAATAAAAAATACGACAGATTACCGTAAATGATTTTTTGAGCGAATACAATTTTTTGATAATTAACATAAAAAAATATAATAAAATATGAGAGATCTAAAAAGTTTGTTTATATATACAAATGTATAATGCAAATTATGAAACGGAACATGAAAATGACATATTTTTAGTGAAACTTGTGGAAATTTTCATTTTAATTTGTTGGCTTAATAACTTGGAAAAGATTCGACTGTATTGGACCGTCCTCATTGTTCATTTAATGGTTAGTTGTGTTTGTGTATCCATATTGATTTATAAGAATCTAGTTTCCAAGATTCGTGTACATTTTGGATGATTTTTGAGTTCTCTTCATCGATCTTATGGTGTTTATTATTGTGCATTTGTTCAGCGACAGCTGATATCATTATGTTTTTATTTCTGATTGCAGCTGTTTGTGCTAGGAAGCGCTTCTCAAACGATCTTGAAGTTTGTCCAATATACATATATGTGTTCGCATTTGGTACATGAAATTTTATATATACCCGATTTTGTTGGAGAAGGTGGTTTATCCTTATAATTACAAATAATTGAGCCGATGTTCCTACTTTTTGTAACCAAATTGATGTTTGAAATTCTTGAGCAGGTTTCCAATTTTATTTGTAATACTTGGATAGAATGGTAAACATATTCGTTTTTTTGTTTTTAGTTCGCCGATAGCCATTAGGGTTGTATGTGCATGGATGTGATGTTTTCTTTCGTGTTTATCTAGTATAGATTGTACAAATGTCATGTTGTATCCATTCATTCTTGCGGCTTCCTTGATGTACTTTTCTTCCTTTTTGAATTCGGTTATTTGCATGGGTATATATTGTACAATCTATGCGCCAATGAATAGAACGCTGCTTTTTTATGACTTCCGTTGTGGTGTGAATCGGCTGTAATTAGTCGCATTGTGTTTGTTGCTTTGCGATATATACCAAATTCTAATTTTTGTCCGTTTCTTATCACTTTAACATCTAAGAAAGGTAAAACGCCATCTTTCTCTTCCTCTGAGGTAAACTTAATTGTTGGGTAGTAGGAGTTTAGCATATCCAAAGTCGCGTTCAGGCCACTTTTTTTCACAACAGCAAAAACATCGTCTACGTATCTCAACCATACTCTGGGAAACAATGGAGATCTGCTAGCGGTTTTTTCAAAGTTGCACATGAATATATTGCTTAAATAGAGTGCAATCCTGCTGCCCATGCATGTGTTACGGATTGCCAGATTGAAAGAGGATGACGATCATCAATTATCGTTTCGAAAATATCTACCGTAACCGAAATTTAAGTGAATATTACATCAGAGCCTCCAAGGCGGTCATTTGAGTCCGACTAAGGCTCAGGAGCTATGGGGTGGGTTTTCTTGGAGGATGAAATAATCTTGACAGACCGGATATGATTTGGAGGGATTATTGAAAAACTCAACAGGATTGAGAGGGAAGAAAAGAAAAATCAGGTTCTAAAGAAAAAATTTCAAGCAGACGAAGCATACTCACCTAACCCCACCACACTAGTCTCACCACCCACGATATACCCCACGAATTTACTCCATCATTCTCATAATTGAAATCAAATAAGAACCCATAAATATTTGAATTTTACAAAATAACATTATAAAGTTTGTATTTCAGAACAAAAAAAAATTGGGAGAAATAATTACAAAAAAAAATTGAGAGAAATAATTACAAAATAGAATAGTTGAACTTAATTAACCTACTACGACCTAGCTAAACCTACTACTATACGCATATATTTATGTAAACCAAGAATGACCATCATCATTCTAATGATAAATTTAATAATTAAAAAAAAAATGTAAGACTTATGAAGTATTTAGTGCATTAAAAAAAACAAAAAAAAATTAAATAAATCAAAAAAAAAAATTTACTTGATAAACGCCATCTTATGTTGATTGCAGAATTGTGGATTAAAGATGATGTGTTGAAGCGTTGAATGTTTTATATCCCAATACTTCTCGAATGCACTCGCTCGAACATACTATCAAGCACCCGTATTAATGTCTTGGTGCTGGTACTTCGAGTCGTGGCATGCACTAACAGCTAACATACTTTTTGGTATGCTGTGTACGATGAACATTTTAATTTATTTTCATTCGGACTCATGAAAATACTACGGTACACACAACATCATTATCATGCGCGCACTGTGAAGGTTGTGTTTCGGTGCATATAAACTTAGAATTAGTTATGGTTATGTTAATTAGTAGATTATTTTTATTTTAATATTAATTCATAGGGATGAAGACGTATGTGAAGTTATCCCACGATTCTATCCCAGAAAATAAAAAAAAATCATCAGGCAACCCTAATCAATGAAAACCCCATTTGCTCTTGTATGAAGTTAGCCCAGCGCAGAATTTGTTAAAATTGATTCATAATAAAAAGAAATTGATGAAGTTAGCCCAGCCCAAAATTTAATAAAAATCAAGTTAAAAACAAAAATAAAATTCGTTACTTTTAAATTATGCGAATTTTAGCCAGTTTTAAACGTTATATCAATAGAACATGTATTTAGACAAAATAAAATTAAATTAGACATGATAAAGGTGGTTAGCACGTTAAAAGTATAAATTTGTCGGATTAAGGCTATGTGGTTCTGAGATCGTCACACTCCTGCCTTAATTTGAGAAAAGTTAGAAAAAAATCGTTCAGATATATCCAAAAAAGTTGTATGTGAACAAAAATTAAATTTAACACGTTAAAAGTATAAATTTGTCGGACTAGGGCTATGTGGTTCTGAGATCGTCACACTTCTGCCTTACTTTGAGAAAAGTTAGAGAAAAATCGTTCCGTGGCAACTTTGTGAAATTGGGCCCTGGGCCAGATATATCCAAAAAAGTTGTATGTGAACAAAAATTAAATTTAAATTCCGCACGTTAAAAGTATAAATTTGTTGGATTAGGGCTATGTGGTTCCGAGATCGTCACTTTCCTCCCTTACTTTGAGAAAAGTTGGAAAAAAATCGTTCCGTGGCAACTTTGTGAAATTGGGCCCTGGGCCAGATATATCCAAAAAAGTTGTATGTGAACAAAAATTAAATTTAAATTCCGCACGTTAAAAGTATAAATTTGTCGGATTAGGGCTATGTGGTTCTGAGATCGTTACACTCCTCCCTTACTTTGAGAAAAGTTAGAAAAAAATCGTTCCGTGGCAACTTTGTGAAATTGGGCCCTGGGCCAGATATATCCAAACAAGTTGTATGTGAACAAAAATTAAATTTAAATTCCGCACGTTAAAAGTATAAATTTGTCGGATTAGGGCTATGTGGTTCTGAGATCGTCACACTCCTCCCTTACTTTGAGAAAAGTAAGAAAAAAATCGTTCTATGGCAACTTTGTGAAATTGGGCCCTGGGCCAGATATATCCGAACAAGTTGTATGTGAACAAAAATTAAATTTAAATTCCGCACGTTAAAAGTATAAATTTGTCGGATTAGGGCTATGTGGTTCCGAGATCGTCACACTCCTCCCTTACTTTGAGAAAAGTAAGAAAAAAAAATTTCCGTGGCAACTTTGTGAAATTGGGCCCTGGGCCAGATATATCCAAACAAGTTGTATGTGAACAAAAATTAAATTTAAATTCCGCACGTTAAAAGTATAGATTTGTCGGATTAGGGCTATGTGGTTCTGAGATCGTCACAATCCTCCCTTACTTTGAGAAAAGTTAGAAAAAAAATCGTTCCGTGGCAACTTTGTGAAATTGGGCGCTGGGCCAGATATATCCAAACAAGTTGTATGTGAACAAAAATTAAATTTAAATTCCGCACGTTAAAAGTATAAATTTGTCGGATTAGGGCTATGTGGTTCCGAGATCGTCACTTTCCTCCCTTACTTTGAGAAAAGTTGGAAAAAAATCGTTCCGTGGCAACTTTGTGAAATTGGGCCCTGGGCCAGATATATCCAAAAAAGTTGTATGTGAACAAAAATTAAATTTAAATTCCGCACGTTAAAAGTATAAATTTGTCGGATTAGGGCTATGTGGTTCCGAGATCGTCACTTTCCTCCCTTACTTTGAGAAAAGTTGGAAAAAAATCGTTCCGTGGCAACTTTGTGAAATTGGGCCCTGGGCCAGATATATCCAAAAAAGTTGTATGTGAACAAAAATTAAATTTAAATTCCGCACGTTAAAAGTATAAATTTGTCGGATTAGGGCTATGTGGTTCTGAGATCGTTACACTCCTCCCTTACTTTGAGAAAAGTTAGAAAAAAATCGTTCCATGGCAACTTTGTGAAATTGGGCGCTGGGCCAGATATATCCAAACAAGTTGTATGTGAACAAAAATTAAATTTAAATTCCGCACGTTAAAAGTATAAATTTGTCGGATTAGGGCTATGTGGTTCTGAGATCGTCACAATCCTCCCTTACTTTGAGAAAAGTTAGAAAAAAAATCGTTCCGTGGCAACTTTGTGAAATTGGGCGCTGGGCCAGATATATCCAAACAAGTTGTATGTGAACAAAAATTAAATTTAAATTCCGCACGTTAAAAGTATAAATTTGTCGGATTAGGGCTATGTGGTTCTGAGATCGTCACACTCCTCCCTTACTTTGAGAAAAGTAAGAAAAAAATCGTTCCGTGGCAACTTTGTGAAATTGGGCCCTGGGCCAGATATATCCAAACAAGTTGTATGTGAACAAAAATTAAATTTAAATTCCGCACGTTAAAAGTATAAATTTGTCGGATTAGGGCTATGTGGTTCTGAGATCGTCACACTCCTCCCTTACTTTGAGAAAAGTAAGAAAAAAATCGTTGCGTGGCAACTTTGTGAAATTGGGCCCTGGGCCAGATATATCCAAACAAGTTGTATGTGAACAAAAATTAAATTTAAATTCCGCACGTTAAAAGTGTAAATTTGTCGGATTAGGGCTATGTGGTTCTGAGATCGTCACAATCCTCCCTTACTTTGAGAAAAGTTAGAAAAAAAATCGTTCCGTGGCAACTTTGTGAAATTGGGCGCTGGGCCAGATATATCCAAACAAGTTGTATGTGAACAAAAATTAAATTTAAATTCCGCACGTTAAAAGTATAAATTTGTCGGATTAGGGCTATGTGGTTCCGAAATCGTCACACTCCTCCCTTACTTTGAGAAAAGTTGGAAAAAAATCGTTTCATGGCAACTTTGTGAAATTGGGCCCTGGGCCAGATATATCCAAACAAGTTGTATGTGAACAAAAATTAAATTTAAATTCCGCACGTTAAAAGTATAAATTTGTCGGATTAGGGCTTTGTGGTTCTGAGATCGTTACACTCCTCCCTTACTTTGAGAAAAGTTAGAAAAAAATCGTTTCATGGCAACTTTGTGAAATTGGGCCCTGGGCCAGATATATCCAAAAAAGTTGTATGTGAACAAAAATTAAATTAAAATTCCGCACGTTAAAAGTATAAATTTGTCGGATTAGGGCTATGTGGTTCTGAGATCGTCACACTCCTCCCTTACTTTGAGAAAAGTAAGAAATAAATCGTTGCGTGGCAACTTTGTGAAATTGGGCCCTGGGCCAGATATATCCAAACAAGTTGTATGTGAACAAAAATTAAATTTAAATTCCGCACGTTAAAAGTATAAATTTGTCGGATTAGGGCTATGTGGTTCTGAGATCGTCACACTCCTCCCTTACTTTGAGAAAAGTAAGAAACAAATCGTTCCGTGGCAACTTTGTGAAATTGGGCCCTGGGCCAGATATATCCAAACAAGTTGTATGTGAACAAAAATTAAATTTAAATTCCGCACGTTAAAAGTATAAATTTGTCGGATTAGGGCTATGTGGTTCTGAGATCGTCACACTCCTCCCTTACTTTGAGAAAAGTAAGAAAGAAATCGTTCCGTGGCAACTTTGTGAAATTGGGCCCTGGGCCAGATATATCCAAACAAGTTGTATGTGAACAAAAATTAAATTTAAATTCCGCACGTTAAAAGTATAAATTTGTCGGTCATATATACACTAGTCAAAATTTAGAGAAATGATCATCAATATCGCTATGCATTTATGATACAAAAGCCGTAAACGTAATGATTTTAAAAATTTTCTCATAGTTCGAGCATGGGCAAATATGGCCCCGCAACGTGTGAGTTATAATTTACAGTATTTTTGCCATTCTAACGATTACTAATCAAGATTTTGCCCGGTTCTCATCGATCCCGATATGTTTTCCAGAAAGATATATCAAATGCCAATGTCCGTGTTAATTTTTAGAATTTTGTAATAGTTCTGTAGGGCCCAATTTCACAAAGTTACCATGGAACGATTTTTTTCTAACTTTTCTCAAAGTAAGGCAGAAGTGTGACGATCTCAGAACCACATAGCCCTAGTCCGACAAATTTATACTTTTAACGTGTTAAATTTAATTTTTGTTCACATACGACTTTTTTAGATATATCTGGCCAGGGCCCAATTTCACAAAGTTGCGACGGAACGATTTTTTTCTAACTTTTCTCAAATTAAGGCAGGAGTGTGACGATCTCAGAACCACATAGCCTTAATCCGACAAATTTATACTTTTAACGTGCTAACTACCTTTATCATGTCTAATTTAATTTTATTTTGTCCAAATACATGTTCTATTGATATAACGTTTAAAACTGGCTAAAATTCGCATAATTTAAAAGTAACGAATTTTATTTTTGTTTTTAACTTGATTTTTATTAAATTCTGGGCTGGGCTAACTTCACACAAGAGCAAATGGGGTTTTAATTGATAAGGGTTGCCTGAAGAATTTTTTTTATTTTCTGGGATAGAATCGTGGGATAACTTCACATACGTGGGATGAAGTATATATTATTATTATTTTTATGTCTTATGTTATTTAGTTAATTATTATTTTACTGACCCCGTGAAATTATCGCACCTTAATGTCTATGCACTTAACAGTTCTTTACCGACACTTAACGTTTATTTCGGGCTTGGAAATTTTGCAATATCGCAAACAAATTCACCCAGTTTATTGATTTCACTGAAAGTTTTATTTTGTTTTGTTTTATTTTCGCAAATTTGTGTTAAATTTATCTTATAATTTAATTATTATATTATATTCTATTTTTTTTTTTTTTTTATCTTATAATTCTCATATAGTTTTCATGCACTCGAATTAAGCTTTGATTTTTTTTTTTTTTTCAGTATGATTATCACTTAAGAGACACATTAGAAATTTACAACAGTCTTTTTCACTTGCATATTATTTTTTCATTTTTTTATTTTAACAGTCTTTGTGGATGCACTAAATTTTAAATTGTACTGTGTTTGTTTGTATTTAGTACATAGATTTTTATATGTACAGTATATTGTTAGATTGATAGGGAAAAACAACAAAAGTTACATTAAGATTATCACTTAAACTAATTCAAATATTTATTTTTTTCACTTAGCAACAAAATTATATTTTATTCTTAACTTTTAAGGGGTCTCGCACTAAACTGAATATTTGGTACTCGCTAACTCGATGTACCATCACGAACTCCCCCGGGTCCCCCCAGCTTCAAATTTTTTTTGTTTTTATAGCCATAAACCCCACCCGGTCTAACGAAATCAGAACTTGTTTTTCGTTATACAACATAAAAGTATTGCTAAATAAACAATTTCAACTGTCGCGTTAAACGCACTGACGCGGCGGCAGGCATTTAAAAAATGTACGAAGCGTCATGTAATGTGAGCAGGGCGTTGAACGTAACACATGTGCCAAACGTTTGCTTAAAAATTTTTCCTCTAAATTGGAAAAAACTTTGGTTCATGCATGTTTCGGTGGTTTTCTGGTACACTTCAATTATATTCTCTTCTAAATGTTGTTGCCTTAAATGGTTAACCATACACTGAATAGCAATTTCAACTGGAACGTTTGGATACAGTGCTGTAACGTCAAACGACACTATAATTTCATCACTACTCAAACTCAAATTTTTAACTTTGTTCACAAATTCGATCGTGTTTTTAACAAACATTCCGTTTGGTTGTTCCAGATTATTAAGTTGTTTTATGAGCCAACCAGCAAGTTTTTCGGTTGGGGTAGAAATGTTTGATACGATAGGTCTCATAGTGTTACCTTGTTTATGTATTTTTGGTAAAGAATATAAGTACGGGATCCTGGGATTTGGCATATTTAATCTGTAATGAAAATTGGGTAGCTTCAGGTTTACTTCTATCATCATCGCCACATCTTTGACATTCTGTACCATTTGTCTCAAAGGATTTCTGGTGTTACCATTCTTATATTTTTCTTCCATATACGGTCCATCTGTAATCATTTTTTGTACTCTATCATCGTATTCTAATTTGTCAAGAATAACGAGAGAGTTTCCTTTATCTGCTTTTATATATAGGTCACATTCTTTGATTTGAGTAGTCTAGTCATTTCCTTTTTATAGTTGTGTGTTGGTTTACGCTTTGTTTTTAGACTGTGTAAAATATTTTTTGTGTGTGAAATCTTATAGATATTTTCTCTTGACTATTCATTCTTGCTATTCAACTCTCTAATTCAGCAACGATCTCTTCGATAGGTGGACACGATGGCGTTGGTGCGAACTTTAAACCTCTGTTTAATACGTCTAATTTATTCTCTGAGAGCGTTATTGAGGACAAATTTTGGACGAAATTGGGAACAGCCTTGACTTGACAATTCGATTTTGGCGCAATTTTTGATTTTAATCTCCAAAATTCAAATTTTCATACTCTGTCTACTGCATTACATTCTTTTCTTAGGCTGTGTGCCAAACTTAAGGTAAATAGTTTACTACGGTGAAACCCGGTTTTAGGACAGATTTTTCGATCAATTTGCCATAAAGTTTTTGTATAAAATAGTTGTATTTAATGACACACAGTCACACAGCTTTAATGTAAACTTCCTTTATTTCTAAGTTCGTTGATAATCTTCTGTCAATCGACCTAGCATGGTTATTAATAGATTGCGGCAGTTCATTTTCAAATATTACGTCGTCAGTGGAATCACTTGCTTCCTCTGCATCTTCGTAATAATCATTTTCATCGATGCATATTGTATATATTACGTTCCTCATGTCTGTGTGTGTTCCGTAAAATGCAATAAATGACGAAATCTTGTTTTAAATAGCCCGAAAGCATTTTCCACTACAATCCGGGTTGACGAATGTAAGTAGTTAAATTATCGATTTGTTTCCGACAGATTACCAGTATCTTTAAATGGTGTTACCAGCCACTTTTTAGTCGGATACGCTGAATCCCCCAATAAATAAGTATTTTTTGGAAAGTAACACTAGTAAACGCTACTATCGTGCAAAGAACCGGGTCCTCCACAAAATACATCAATAATTTTTTCGAATCTACGAAAGCTTGTAGTATTATACTAAAATACTTTTTGTGGTTACAAAACAAATGACGATTTTTTGAAGGAGCTTTTATTTGACCATTCGTTCCATGAATTGCACCGAGCACTCCCGTTAAAACTTTCATACGTTCGAACCCGGCTGTCGTGTTTTGTATTGCCTGGGTAGTCCGGGGCCACTTAATATGATGATCGGCAATTGATATTAACCATGCTGCTACTCAATTTATTATGGATCAAGCTGTTTTTTCAGCTATCCCAAATAAGTTTTACTTTGGTTTTCCATTGTAATGGTGTTATTGTGATTGTTCCGTATATTTGTCTATTTCAGCACTCTCGAATTGAATACACAATCGTAGGAAATTCTTCCATTTAGCGTCACAATCTGTGTGATAACAATTATGATGTGTTGTGATTCTTACACATTAGCCATTTATAAGTTAAAAATTTAAATTTATCCGCGATCCAGCGTTAAAGGAAAGAAATAAATGTAGTGGTTGGGAAGTTGATTGTGTATAAGTAAGTGTCGATTATCATAATTGTTGTCACACAGATTGAGACGCGAAATGGAAGAATTTCCTACGATTGTGTATTTAATTCGAGGGTACTGAAATAGAGAAATATACGGAACAATCCAATTACGGTATTATTTCCCATATGGAACTATAAGACCATTACAATGAAAAAAAAAAGTAAAATATAAAAATTTTTGAATGCGAAAAGTTAATTGTTAAAATAGAATAATATGGAAATGTGAAAGAATCAAATTTCGTACGCCACGCAGTAATTCGCTAGGAGTACAACTACATGGTATTATTCTATATATATATAGACAATATTTGAATGTAATAATACAAGTTTTTTTGATGTGGAAGGTTGTATATTGTATGTAGTTTGCTTTGTTTTTTTGACATTCGTTTATGTGATGACCTTTGAATTTACATATTTCGATCATTCAAGCATTCATTTCTGCTAACAAGTGTTAATCGGCCTATAATTGGGGCGGTTTTCCTTACGAAATTTGGCATACTAGTGGATCTACGCAATCGCAAACTTATCGATCCATCCACTAGTCTTACAATTCACGCCATAACAGTATACGTGGTCACAACAACTCCACTTAATTTTACAATCAGCAACGGTTACGGAGCTCTCTTAAAGAAGTATCCTTCTTTAAGAGCTCCACCGAATTACAATTTACTGGTAAGACATAACATCGTTCATCACATTGTGAAGAACGGACACTTGCCTTTTTCTCGACCTCGTCGACTCGACTCAATTCGGCATAAATCAGTTTTCCTAAAATTCCAACACATGGTGGACCTAGGAATCTGCAAGAAACATTTTTCTCCTGTATCATGTCCGCTACACATGGTAAAAAGAAGAACAACGACTGGAGACCATGTGGGGACTATAGACGGCTATACGCGGTCACAATTCCTGACAATTACCCCATTCCGCTCATTCAAAACTTTTCCATGCAACTACATGGATGCAAAACTTTCACCAAAATCAAACTCGTCAGAGCATATCATCTCATTCCAAATGCCCCCGACGACATTCACAAAACAGCAATTACTACTCCATTTGGTTTATTCAAATTCACTCGAATGCCATTTGGACTTCGTAACGCTCAACAAACATTCGCGATTTTACCACCAACTTAAAGCTGCTCCTAAACCAAGAACAAATACCGTTAACTGGAGTTCGGAGGTACCAATACTTCTATTGGGAATCCGAGCAACAGTCAAAGATGACCTGCAATGCTCACCAGCAGAACTGGTGTACGGTCAAACACTCAAACTTTTTGGGAGTTTTTTGTGGAACTTCCAAAATTATACCCCAAATTACCGCTGACACAGTGGTAAAGCAATTAACGTCCACTATAAACAATCTCATACCAACGGACACTCGCAAAACTAAACAAAACAAACATCTTCGTACCCAAATCATTGCAAACTTGTGATTTCGTTTTCGATCGTACTGACAAAGTCCGAACAGGTTTCGCTACACCATACGAAGGTCCATTCAAAGTGGTACGAAGATTTCGTAAACACTTTGTAATTCAAATCAAAGATAAACTCTTTAATATCTCAATTGACAGACTCAAACCAGTCTATGAGATAATGTATACACCTGATCATTCATCAGGAATCAAGAAAATCGATCGATTTGCCAACAACAGTCCATACATTCGAATTATTTCTTCTCAGCAAGCATAATTTCTAGTTTTTATTTCTTTCAAAGGATGAAAACTGTCACTGTCAGCGATCTCAACGCCCGGCACGAGGAGTTGATCAAGCAAATCGAAATGGAGCTAGATGCGACGGTTTTAGAATCGGAACTAGAATCTGATCCATCAACGTCGAAGCAAGGAAAAAGGGTTCAATCAAAACAGGTGGCAACGCAAACAACACCGCTGACGCTACCATCTAATAATTCGAAAGCAACACGTTATTTGGAGTTACGCATTCTCAGGTTGGAAAGTCGCATGAGCGCTCTTCAATCCGCAAAAAAATTCGAAGCAAACAAGCAATTCAATCATAGCAAGCAATTTAAACAAAACAAGCATTTGTTGGTTCCACACGAGATTTGGGTTTGGAGCCCAAAAATGTACAATTCCGTGTGGATTCACCACAGAAAAAAAAATGATTAATTCGGTATTCAAATTATCTTACAATAATCATTTCAAATTTTATTTCATCATGAAAAACAAATACAGACATTCCTCTGGTATTTATAAACACTATATCTTACACCAGCAATGTAACTCTTACTCCATAACATTTGGAAAGGATGTTCGCACCGGGAAGGGAGTAATGCTACGGTCAGTTCCAGCAAACTCAGGAACACCGTGCATAGCATTGCAGAGTATTTTCTTTTTTTCAGAAAATACCTTCTAATGCGTTCAACAAACGAATTGCCAGCGTCACGCTGATCACAGCAATTCGTTTGAAACAATATTTTCAAAATAATTAATTATTGTATTTTTTTTTACATTAGAACGAAAATAAAACTTCAATTATTAACATCTTGAACGCAGAATGAAAAGCGCAGATTTAGAATTTCTTCAAAGTAAACATATGTTAAACAACCAACTAATAAACAATTATATAGTGATAAAGAGTGATAAAGGTGGATTACTCATCAATTTACCCAAGCAAGACATCACAATAATACCCCATACAGTCTAAATTATTGACTAAACTGAATTTTTGTTAATTTGCACTAATAATTCAGTAATTTAACCGCTAAAAAATTATATCAGGCACAACGTAACCGAGTATTTAAACGTTAATTTCATACTAAATGCATTATTTTTATAAACAGTCGCATAACATCAAAAATAAATGTTCGGACTACCATAATAAACCATAAAAAAATTCGAACGTTATATAATTTGCTGCCATCTACTAGCTTCGGCTCATCTAAGAAAATGGTGAGTTTATTGAACTATGATAGTTTGTTTTTTCAAAAAATAAAACACATATTTTTTTCATGCAGAATTAATTTTAAAGTACACTTAAATGTCAAAAAATTGTAGAACAAAAATATAGTCCGATCGGGCCTCGCTACACTTTAATTCTTTCGTCGTGATTCTCTGATTTCAAAAAATCAATGGACGTCCACATTTGATTTCTTTGCGCATTTCTTTTGGCTATAGTAAAGAAAAAGGGTGTACCAAAAAATTCGTTCGGATTGTTTAGTTTGCTTATAATTAAAAATAGAAAAAAAAATAATTAATTTAAAACTGTAATATTTAATTAACATATTTCTAATATATTATATTTTAAATTAAATATAAATTATATTTTAAATTAATCATTTTTATTTCTATTTTTAATTATAAGCAAACAAAACAATCCGAACGAATTTTTTGGTACATCCTTTTTCTTTACTATGGTCTTTATTTTTTTATGTATGTGTTTAATTTTTTTTTTTACGCATTCGTTTTGTATAGTAACATATGCGTAAAATATTTTTCCACTGACATCTCGGAACTAAAAAAATTTAACAAAAAAAATACAGGAAACCCTACAAGAACACGATTAATTCGTTCCGTGTTCTTTGAAATCGTGTTGCTTGAGACTACAAAAAATAAAATAAAAAAAGCGTTTCGTCTTATTTATTATTTTTTGTTATGATATACAAAAACCAAAATAAAACATAAAACGAAAATCGTGTTGTTTGAAACCGTGTAATTTGAGCAAATGGGTATCCGTGTTCTTCGAAACCATGTTCTTCGAATACTGTGTTCTTGGAGGGCTACCTGTAAATAAAATGGACTTGAAATATTTTATCTTCGTAGTAGTGCGAAGAAATCAGAGAATCAAAAAAATGTTGCTGAAAAAAGAATCAAAAATTTCCCCTCCAAAAATATAGTTTGTTGGTGAAGGTGAAAGAAACGAGGAAAGAATCACGCTGAAAGAATTAAAGTGTGGAACCACGGATCGATTCTATGGCAGCTAATTTAGTTTTTACTTAAACATAAGGTAAATCGTGTTTGGATTTCATTTGTGGTGGAATTTTAATTGTTTTCTCTTACTAACGGTAGACGATTAGGATGTTGTCGAGATTGATCGTCCAATCCCTATAATGACACGCTTTTCTACCAAATGAGAATAAGCTTAAGTCAGCGTATGAGTCGTTTCATATACTTACTTTATTCTGACTAACGTAAAATAAAAAAAACCACGACTAAATTAGTTTTAATATCGTTTTCTAGGTTATTGAAGGTGTGTACATTACCGTCGTCAGTAATGCAAAAAATCGCTATTTAGTGTACGTAAAAGATTACGTGTCGAACCTTGGTTAAGATGATACGCTCAATATTCTCATTTGATTGCGGGTGATAAGGAGTCGTTCTGAAATTATATGACTAGTAATTTTGCAAGCTCCTGAAATTAGGTAGATTCGAATTAAGTACATTGATCACTGGCAAAATTCAATGAAATACCGAATCTAGCCACGATCTAAAATCTGGAAGATGAATGGTTTTCGCCCATCGAGTAAAATTTATCAAGATAGTATAAGAATGTAAATACATCGATGGGGCTAAAGGATTTACTAATTCCGGAAGGCATCTCAAATTTTTGGAATTCGAAACGAGTGTGCCTTATGAAAGTGGGAACAAACTTTTATCATCGATGGCCAAAATATTTGAGTGTTGCTTTCTTCGGTGAAATTATAGTTCCCAGTTGCGCCAACTTATGCATACCTTATTGAAGATTTTGCGTCTTAGTTTCGAACCATATTAATACTAAATTATCATCCAAAATTAAAATTGTTACCAAAATTGTGTGTGGGCCTCAACCAATAATCGGTATGTAAGCATTTTGTCATATTCATCTTGCTCGCGTTGGAAAATTGAGTTAGCCGATCTTATATTTCGTGTCTTTGATATTATAACATCTAGTTTTTTTGATACTATTACATCAAAAAAACTGCTCACATTTTTTGATCTATTACATAACGATACTATTTAACAATTTATAAATCAAAATAATTATTTTGTATATTTAGGACTTTCTAAAGAATACAACATTTATTTCCCGAAAGATTTCAATATTTTGTATACAAAATAAAATTAAAAATATTTTGCAGCGAGCTTCAATTAATTAAAACAGGATTATCTGCCAAAAAGGAGAGTAAACCGCCAGCATTAATCGCATGTTATATTTTTCAAATACACTTTCAAGCATCAACCAAAAAATTTCACTTTGGTTTGTTGGTATGTATATTGAAATTATGTTGAGGACCAATCAACGTTTCATACAAATGAATCAATAGTTAAGTTTTCTTCAATCCTATAAATGTTCAATATAACTCTTATACATACCCGAATATCAATTATAATTAGAATGCATGGTTTGAGCTAAAATGGTTGTTATCATGGCTTACCTGAAAATAAAAGAAAAATTTGTTTAATAAATAAAATCATCAGTCTCCCTTGTTGATGCTTAAATTAAATAAAGCCCACACTCATTCGATTATAAACCGATCAAATATATCAGCATTTATGGAAACTAAAACATTATCCCTGTTCAAACATAATAATATCTCTATGCAAAATATATAAAAAATTCATTAAAAACTATTAACATAAATGTTAAAACACACACACACAGTGTGTATACATAACACATAAAAGGTTGCGTGAACTTTCAAATTGCAAACCCATCCAAAAATAACGAGCAAACAGCAGCGGCAAAAAAATTCAATTTCCTATTCACAATTTATTAATTAATCCCAAAACATTTAATACTTTCTAACTCTCTATCTAACGGTTGATACTCAGGTATACATACATGCAGTATATGTACATAAATACATAACTTTAATTACATAAATGCACGTAACATTTTATAAATATCACCCCCAATTACTGATGTACATACATAACGTATTAATAAAATTTATAATGTGATGAGTTACAATTATTGATCGGAAAATCAATTTTCCACATATTAATAATACACTATAAATATACGTACATAGTACATACATACACACATAGTGCTTATGTTTCATTTTCATTTCATGCAAACAAATAAAAAAATACAAAATGTTCTCGCTAAAATAAATAATCAAGAAAAATTATTCAAAAGCTAAACAAAAAAAAAAAAATTCCCCTTTTTTATAAAATAGTTAATTATAAATATTTATATAAATAAATTTTATTCAAAATGTCACTAAATATTTTATCCATTTTCCAAAATAAAACTAAAAGTTTAAATTAAAAATTATTCACTATTGTGTCGAAATAAATTCATAACGAATGAACTTTTAATAACAAGTGGCAGCAAAATTACAACAGCAATGTTATGTGCTGGCCCCAAAAATAGAAAATTTATATATTTTTCTCTCCACCAATTAATTACTATTGTGTGTGAGCTTTGTATGTATATGTGTTTGTAGGTGCCTATATATTATTATGAGAGTTCAAAAAATTATATTCAACAGTTTGTTTTTACTAAAAAGCTATATAAAGACATAATAATATGTTCGGATAAAAATGTTTTCAATTCATTTTCCACCCCGCAACAAAAAGCACAAAATGACAGCAACAAAAAATTACCAAGCTAAATAATAAAATACAACTAGGAAAATATATCCTAGAAAATCCTCGGCAATCAAATTTTTTGTTTTTGATTTTCCCTCCCATCTAGAGAAAATTTTTAATAAATTCTTGTTACGGTGCGTAATGCCATCTATGTTTAGGTGATAAGTACTAATATGGGGAGAAAATAATAAAGGCGAAAAGCTCACCAAAGAAATTTTGTGTCCTGAATTTTTTTTTAGTACAAAAAGCTTTTTACATAATTTTTCTGATGGTTGCACAACTGGATAAAAGTTGTAGCACCTATTGGATTTTTATGCAAACATGTTTTGCAATTTCCAAGACACATTTTGTACAGTGAGGCTGTAAAGCTATGAATATTTTACAAATGTAGCAGGTAGGCAAATAACTTTCACTTTCATTTATTTTTTTATTTTTTGCTGATAAGGGAAATGAGAAAAAAGAAAATTTTCAGTTTCTAGAAGGGTTACTTAATATTCTCAACGACAAATATGATATGTTAATCACTTGATGATTTTGAACAGCAACATACTCGTATATAGGAGTAGCACATCTTTGATGAATATATTTTCACTTCAAAGGGAAACATAAGCTATTAAAAGTTTTTCTATTTTATACAGTTTTAATACGATTGGGTTTCTTGTACTCTTTGTCACGCATATTAAAACTAAATATTCTGAGAATTTTTTTATCGAAATTGGAAAGTGTGTTGGGTAGGCTTTAATTTGAATTATAATGCTGTAATTAGTTTTATTTTTTTATGGAAATAGTTTACGGTACCAGGCTTAACAGAAAACCCTGATTGATTTGGACAAATAAAAATTTCTATTTAGTCTAAATGCCCGATTTATGCTGTGTGCCTGACGCCGTTGTTTTCGTCTAAGTTTCCGACTAACTAAATTGATCGTTAGCTCACCAAGATATCGTTAGATGTCTCTAATATTTATAAACCAAAATCTACCCGATATTTAGTTCTAAACTGCAAACTTAGTTCCGATTTATCAATTATCGATTATAAATGTTTCGCAGAATGTTAAATTTAAGTTTATTTAGTAGATTTTAATTAAACATCAGATGCGGTTTGTTTTGTGCCATCTTTGAACGATTGATATGAAACTAACCATCAATTTAGTTAGTTGGAAATTTAGACAAAAAAATTGACGTGAGGCACACAGCATTAATCTATATCTAATATATAGCTGGTTCTCATTTAATAAGCTCACTCTATTTAAGGAAGAATTATGGCAGCAGCCATAGAATCAATTGGACAAAAAAAATTCTATAATGTTTTAACATTTAGCTACATTTTTAAATTAATTTATGCATAAAAGAAATATTTGTCAGTTTAGTAAAAAAAACCTATATAGTTCAATTATACTCCACATAATATTTTGATTTGGTCAAATGACAGTAGATGTCAGAAAAATATATATAGAGTTTTGCTATATTTAGGAAAAACGTATTTAGTCTAAAAATAATGTTTATATTGTGACACAAAACTGCACCGTATTTTAATTAAAACTTTCTAAATAAATTAAGATTTGCACATCCGCAAAATATTTCAAATTGGTAACTGATAAATCTGAACTAATTTTGTAGTTTATAAGCGACATCTATCAATGACTAATATGAAGTAATCACAAAAATCGTTAGTCGGATTTTTTTTTGTCAAAATTCACGCGTGCCTGACGTCAATTTTCTGGAAAAATTTCCGACAAACTAAATTGATGAATAATTCATACCAATTATTGATAGATGTCGCTAAGCTTCAGAAATCAAAGCGTGTCTAATATTAAGTTTGAACCCGCAAACTTATTTAAAATTTATCAATACCCAATTTGACGAAATTTTACTTTATTTAGAAATTTTAATTAAACATCAGACTGATTTGTTTAGTACTATCTATGATCGACTAGCATAAACTATCCAACAATTTAGTCGATAATTTAGGCAAAAATGTTAGCATCAGGAAGTATAAACTAATTTCATATTAGCTCAGGCCAATAGATCCATTACGTCTTAATGGTTAGTTCTCTAAAATTAATGGTTAGTTCATACTAGTCGTTCATGGATGGCGCTAGCCAAATCGTGTCTGATATTTAATTAAAATTTGATAACTAAATTAAGATTTAACAATTTCGACAACAAGCCTTGGTTGAATGTCGGAAAGTAGATTTAGGTTGAATATCGGAAAGTAGGTTACCTAGAGAAAACATTTTCATTTAAAAAAAAGGAGAACAGATAATATACTTGCTCTAAGTGGTCCAGTTTTTACAAAAATTATAGAAACCGTAACTTCCTGAACTAAAGATGAAAACCGTTTAAAGAAGTTGCAACCACAAAATGCCACGCTTATCACCTTTCGTAACTGTCATAAACACCACGACAACTGCAGATTACGGGAGTTTTTCTTTTATTTACCTATGATTTTTTTTTAATTTGACGTTTAATATTTTTTAATGTGTACTTTAAGATAGACACAGTAATCCAAATTAGAACCAATATTTAATATCCATCTCCTTTTTTAATCTGTGAACACTACAAGATAGACAAATGTAGTAGCCAGTTTTGTGCACTATAAGATAGACGCGAAAAGACGAAAAAATTTATCGCTAACAATCATTTCGAAAAGAGCACATGATACCTTATACAAAAGAAGACTCTGGAACTAGAAGGAATTTCTCGAAATGTATCTAAAAACTAAAACAAAGATTCGATAGAAAAAACAACCTTAACAAAATCAAATGGTCACATTTGCCAACCACAAAATTGAGACATTTCGCCCGCCAGTACAGAAGAAACATCTCGCAACCAAATTTCACTCGATTTATTTAGGGTTCCAGATCCAATTAAGCCAATCCCGCCTTTCGATGGTAATAAAAGCAAGTAACGGTTTAGCTAAAAACCGCTTAGGACACGTTAACCATGTTCGAACCATTCACTGAACCAAGTAAAGAACATAACATTTCTCGCCGGGGACCCAGAATCTTTTTACGAAATACGAGAAATTTTATTAGAATCGTTAAGGAATAAACAAAAGTCCCCCCATAATATCCTATTATAAGTCTCAACTTTGGACACACAAACAGCTTGACACCACGTTAGTCCACGGGTTTTATAACATTATAAAATCTCTGGCTAGAAAAATCTGGTGTATAATGCATCTTGGCAAGCCAAATGCGTCTTCATGGAAGCCATACTTCGATTACGCTCGAACAGCAAGGAAGCATACGCATTCCTATGTAAATTCAATTCAAATGAGAATATATCGAACTCAGAAAAGCTCAGGAGCCAATAAAAAATCGCAACTAGCATCCATACCAAATTAAATGTTTATATTTCACAACAAAAAGCCTCAATTGCAAGGAAAAGCTCAAAGTGAAATAATTCCAATAGAAGTTGATACTTCCGGAAGATCAAAGAATACATTTAAAAAGTTGATCAGTATCCATGGAACCGCGTTACCGAAGCGAAAATCCCTGATGTAGACATAGAAAACGGTCTGAACAACGAGGAAGTAACAACCCCAGAAAGCGAAAATATTTTGGGGGAACGTGATTCAGACCCGGAAGGTTCCTTCCATATATATAAAATGCAATAACCGCATCACCAAAACAATTATTAAAATTTTAATAGGCACACGGGCTAGCAAAAATATAATAAAATCTAATATTATATCATGTCACCTGCTAACCCCCAAATCAACAGCAGTATAAAATATTTTAAGGATGCAAAAAGTGAAAAAAGGAAAAATTTACTTTTTTCGACACGAATGACCCAAAGTATCCTATTACGAGCTGAATGATTTCGGAACGTACACCCGAGTAAAAATCGCAAATCAAATGGAACATCAATAAACAAAATATTCTGCTAAAGCAAAACAAGAACCTTACAAACATAGAATCACTACGAAACACGAATCACCGGCATATACCAAATTCTATAGGTATTGGTACAAAAAAGATGTAGAGGAACATTTACAGCTGAATAGTGGATAATTGAAGCAGCACATGCTCAAATCCGATCTGGATAGTAACAAAAAAGCAGAAACATGAGGTATTTGGCAAGTCAGGGTTGTAATTGACTACCGAAAAATGAATGAGAAAACTATCAACTTAAAATACCCAATTCCGCAAATTGACAAAATATTAGATAATTTTACGAAATCTATATATTTTTCAACAATAGATCTGAAATCGGTGTTTGACAGTCGAAAATGGATAAAAATATTCAAGAAAAAACAGCATTCTCCACCGATAAAGAACACTTCGTATTTACACGAATGCCATTCGGCTTAAAGAATGGTCCAACAACAATCCAAAAGACCATGAAAAAGGTTATTAGTGCACTTACCGGGAGAATTACACAGTTGACACAATTTAATTTCAAGATACAACCCGATAAATGCGAATTTCTCAAAAAAGAATCTGATTTCTTAGTGCACGTAATATATACCGTACCGCCGAATTCTAGCAAAATCCAAAAAATCCTCGAATGGCTAATATAAACAAATTTGAAGGATTTTTCTAAAATTGAAAATATTATCTCAACCGATTAGGCCAAGTTTAAAATTATAATTTATCACACACCGATCACCTTTATATAAAAATGTCGGTAAAACTCAAAAATACTACGATGGCGTTTGACACTCGACAACTACGATTATGATCTAATATACAAACAAGGCAAAGGTGATGTCGTTGCTAACGCCCTTAGCAGAGTACCAATTGCTAGTCCTAATCCAACAAGTGAAATAAAAATTCATGAAATAATTTCTTCCAGTGAGGATACCGTGAACAAATAAATTCAGAATCATGATTCAAGCAAAGGTGACACGGTTCATTCAGCCAACACCTCAGATGACTATTAGTGTTCACAAAAACAAAATAATAGATCACTTTGTGTTCGTGAGTAAAATGGTAGATGTATCGAACCCACCGAGGCAAGATGCTATATAGTCGTGAAAGAACACGAGTGGGTTTACAGAGGTCTCAGGGAAGTAAGAAATCAAATAAAAAGAGCGTTTTATTTCCCAAACATTGTAAAAACAATCGAGAGTTTTATCAAAATGGGTCCTACTTTTGGGGTGGAATAGACCCATTTTATAAACACCTGCAAATGATACAGATAGTAACAAAAAATCTAATGAACATACGAAGCACAATAACCGAATATTTCATCGAATATTAATATATAGAGTTATGTATCCACATAAGCATAACACAACATAGAAAGACGCAAAGCCAACACAATTGGGTAATATGATAAAACCCACGCGCAACAAATAATGAGAACATCGAGAAACGTGTCATCAGCATAGCAAGAAATGCAAGAGTTGGTGAAACAAGAGAACCACGCATCGCAACGAACAACGTGTTGACAGCGAGGTATAAATACCTTATCTTTAAAGTTGAGTTTTTTTTAGTATTAATCTTATTATTAAGTGAATTGTATACTTGTTTTGTCAATAAAGAAAAAAATAAAATTATAAATGTTATTTTTTTAAGTATAATGAGAAAGTGATTCCTTATTTTAGGTTTTTCAGATTAAATGAAACCTTATTCAATTGGAATGAAACTATTTACAAATGGAAACAAACCTTTTATAATTACTTGATCGCCTTTCAATTTAATACTGAGATTTATGAAGAATAATCTATAATAACAGTTTTCAATAATTTAAAATTCAACAAATTCATTTTTATTTGGCATTCGAACACGATCGTTCGAAGAAAAAAACACCTGCTCGAATTATCCTTCTTACAATGAGAGGTTGGAATTTTACCTTGATAGCCGGGTTGACGGATCGGGGCAATATCCATTACAAAATAATTTCAAACTCTACATGCAATTCAAGCAAATTTTGGAAATACATTGAAGAATCCGTTGCAAAGTTAGAGAGCACTGGATATTATTTTATAATGGATAATGCCCAAATCTACAAAACAGCGTAGTTCAAGAATATAATAGAAAACTCAGGAAATCATTTAAGGTTTCTACCACCGTACTCCTCATGTTGAACCCAATTGAACAGGCATTTTTAAAAATAAAATCAAATGCTAGAAATTTATTGGGTTCAACGAGGGAACAAAATATGGTGGAAGTTATAAAGGACAGCGTGAGTTCAATAACGTTTGCGGAGCGGACACTATGAACTTCATAATGGATATGATGATGACACTTCCTGATGCAGCGGCAGGCAAAATATTGCCGCAAATTTCTTGCTAATACCAAATAAAACTAAATTTTTTGAATTTTAAATAAATTTTTTGTTGAATTTATAATAAATAAATAATTTTAAATTTTAAATTGAAAACAGCTAAATAAGTACTTATTATAGTCTATCCTTTATGAATCTCAGTATTAAATTCAAAGGCGATCAAGTAATTATAAAACGTTTCATTCCATTTGTAATTAGTTTCATTTCAATTGTAAATGCTTTCATTCCAATTAAAAAAAGTTTCATTCCAATTGAATAAGGTTTCATTGAATTTGGAAATGGTTTCGTTTTATTTGAAAAAGGTTTCTGTTAATTTGTAAAACACGCTTCTCTAAAAAAAATTAAAACTTAACTGCTTTCATATTAAAAGAGCAAATACAAAGATTGCAAAATTTTTCAAAACTGTTATGTGTTTATGTAGGTATATACTAAAATTTGGAACTCTTCAAAGTCGCTTAACATTCATCTTCTCCGCGCATGGATAACGCCCAAGTGCCAAATTTTTCAAATCATTGCCGAATACCAAAGGTTATACATTGGAAAATATTTAGAAACACCATGGAAAATTTCTAAATTTTTGCGAGAAATTTTGCAACTGCTCCATAAATTTACAATTCCAACATCAAAATTTATTAAAAAACTTATCATTATATATTATTTTTTAACTTGTCATCAAAAAATTAAAATGTCAAAATTTTCCCGGAAAATGTGGTAATTTTACCGAAACTTTTAGCTTGCGCCTCATAAAAACGATAGATCCAAATCAATCCTACAAAAAAAAAATTAAAAATTTTCATTTTACTCGATTTCCACATGTACACGTCATCTACACTTTGACCCGAAATTCTACCAAAGATTTACGATTTACGATTTTATTTCAGTTTTTTTTCTACCAAAGATTTCAGTAGAACAACGAAACCCTCTTATACATTCTAGAAGTGCAAAAACTTGAAGAAGATAATAACATCATGACTACCCGAAATATTTAACTAGATCCAAACAGAGTTATTTATTATCAGCGATCACAAAAACTATGTGCAGAAAATTAAGGAATTGCGGACAAGCACATAAAACTTATTTTATTTGGAAGTCGAAATCGTTGTAAAGTAACACCATAAATCAATAGGACCGTATACACCAAATTTCCGAAAACAAGCTTCTCATAAACGGGGCAAAAGAAACAATTCTGGAATTGCACCTTTCCAGCAATTGAATGGAGAAGCGAGGTCGACAAAGTTCAGGGAGCGCACTCCACAATATAGAAATCATAAGACATCAGAAAACAATTACGTATAAATCATGGTTGCCTCAGTTAATTGAAACATGCAACAAGGTTTTGCACACTATCTGGAGGCATCTCATTTTCAACAATCAGTATATTTTTATTGATTGTATTATACATTTGTATCCACAGACAATGCAATAGCTAGCAAAATTCATCTTATGCAGAGTTACTGATGAAGACACGCAAATTACCAAAGGACGAGGACGCTGTATAGCATCTCCTGAGAGGAGCTACGAATCCACGTAAGCAACTAATCTAAATGGTACACCCGAAGATGTAATATCAGCACAATTGAAGATAACGATTAAACCTTCCAGTAATAAGTCTATATACAGTATCGGAAAGTGCAGTATCAGCATATTGGAAAATAACTTAAGTGTGGCTCATAGGTATATAAAGGTAAAGCGACATTTTTTTCCTCTATGAATGATCGCGCCTCAGATCATGTCATTTCAGGCGTGCTGATATAAAATAAGCGTTTGAACAATTTCACCATACTAAAAACAAAAAAATAGTGATCTTAAATGTTCAAATCCCTACACAAAATCATTAAATTTTAGTTCTGAAATTTGATTTAAATTCACTATAAAGTTTAACAAAAATAAAAAACCAGTTTTTGTCGCTAACCTAACGCATAATATAACTGCTACTAATGTTATATGAGCAACAAAGAGAACATAATTTGTGAAATTGCATTAAGAGTAGCAATTTACAATTTTGTTGAGCCACAGCAAATTTAGGGTTCATTCTTATTCTGTGTCGAACATACTCGGTAGGTGGCTGGAAATTAAGTGGCAAACATTTCTTAACCAAATAAATTAACCACGTACCGTAACATTTTTCCAAATTCCGTTCACGTAACGTATCAAAATTAACACAGAACACTAGTATCGCACACACTACACATTTCTAACGGGTTATAATTTTATATGTAAAGCACTCCACTAAAAATAACTAAGAATTACGCGCACTAACTCATTGAAAATAAAAAATTTCAAATCAAACAAATACGACACAATTAAAGTACTAAACAAGCATACACAACTAAACATGAACATTGAAAAGTATTGATTTCACAACAAACAAAATGTATCCCGTTATCATGTTCGGCTTGTTAAATGAATATGTAAACATATTGGTACTTGCTAAACTGGAAATTTTATTTTAATTGATGTGTATATGTGATTGATTTCTAAATGATTGCACCAATATTAATACAACAAATGATTATAAATTCTGTCGTGATAGTAAAAACTATCACGACACCCCGTCCAAAATATTATGAAAATTTCTGAAACGTAACTAAACTTTAAACGTAAAGTGCTTGACTAGAAAGTGGTTCAAAAGGGGGATGCTCTTTGAAAATTATAAATTTGTTTCCAAAAGCTTATTATTATTATTTTTTGACGTAGAACCACTTTTATTAATAATATACAACAAAATATGTTACATAAAAGCATGCGAGACTACTTTTTCAAGCTGCATGTGTTGTAACCTGTCAGTTTGCTAGTATAACGTACTAAAATTATGTTGATATTGCACTAAAATTATTTCTGAAATAGTTGTAGAATTAGCACAACTCGGACAGAACCAAATCACGCCTTATCATTTCTGATGAAATTGGTTATGGTGGATGAAAATAAAATATTTTTTTTTATTTAAATTATTACAACTGAATACAATTCATATAGTAATTTTTCTTTCATAATTAAGTCACTTGTGAATGAGAAGAGGCCCATTGGCCAGTTCCATTTATAGGTTATTTACTGAAGTAGTCTTTGCTCTGGTGTCCCTAATCATTTAAATCAATTGGTTTCGTTGTCTGCAATCGTCCTACTGCATGTGAAGTGTCCAACATACCACGAAGCTCTACATTTACATTTTGATAGATACGTTGTCCATGAATTACTGCAATTTTTTTTATTTCTTCTTGAACCACCGGGATATTTAGGTAGCTATGAGGGTCATCATTCCTAATGTACCACGGAGCATTAACTATATCACGTGGCAGCCATACAGGCTTTAGCACCTGTTGATACAATAGCAATTTATTTTCGTTTGAAAATTCTGAATTTGTCCCCAGCAGCCAATACATTTTTCGTGATTTGATATTAAGGTCATCTTTTTTCTTTTTAACGTGCTCTTTCCATCTGAGCCTAGTATCTAAGGTCATCACTAGATCTTTAGCATTATTTGCATACGGAATCTGCTGACCGTTAATGATTACAGGTTTATAACTGACTTTTATGTTGGTGAAATTCATATGCGTGGATTTCGATTCATTCACATGATTCTTGAAGTTTTGTTGTCGATTCTTCGATAGTGTCTCCTACAGAAAGAACTGCATTGTCATCAGCAAATGTTGCAATGGTAACATCGTTTAATTGAAATAAATCTCTGGTGTAGAGTAGGTAAAAAATAGGTCCCAAAACACTACTCTGCGGCACTCCTGCCGAAAACTTTCTAGCTCGGAATATTCATCTTCATATTTCACCCTAAAGTGGCGATTCTCTATGTATGATTTTAAAATCATATAATATTGTTTTGGTAAATCTCTATGTAGTTTGAAGAGTAAACCTTTGTGCCACATCTTGTCGAAGGCCTGCGCCACATCTAAGAAGATACTAGAACAAACCTTTTTCATCTCTAATGTATTCTCAATGACATCTGTAAGCCCATGAACCTGCTCAATAGTTGAGTGTTTCTCCCTGAAACGAAACTGATATTTTGGGATAAGGTTTCTTTGTTCTATGGTTCTTTTCAATCTTTTGAGCAACAGTCTCTCAAACAATTTCACTAGTGTTTGTAGAAGTGAAATTGGTCGGTAAGATTTTCTATCATTCGGTGACATGCCCGGTTTCGGAATCATTATTACTTCTGCTACTTTCCACTGCATTGGCACATGTCTTTTCCTGAGGATCGCATTGATTATGTGCAGTAATTCACAGCTGTCTTTTTCAGGCAGCTCCTTTATTATTTGCCCTGATATCAGATCGTAACCAGGAGCTTTTTTTACTTTTATGTTCTTACTTTCAGCTTTTAGTTCTTTTAATGTTACAAGCCTGATCTCATCGAAATCAGATATTCTGGGCGTATCAGCAGTGTTTTCGTCATTGGTCTGCCGATCTAGAGCACTTCTAGCCCATTTCCCATTCATTGTTTGTTTTGATTGGGGGGGGAACTGCGTTTTTGGTCGTTTTAACCTTTTTGTTGCTTCCCAGAAGGAATAGTCGGTAACTCTAGTTGGAGCTAGTGAACAAAGGTATTTTCCAATTGTTTAATTTGTTACTTTTTTTAAGAGTACCATCAGTTTGGTGCACGAGTTGTTTAAGGTGGTTTTATCTTGTGGCGCAGGCGTAGTCTGCCATTTTTTTTGAGCTTTTCGTTTTTCCTGCACTAGTTCTCTTATTTTTGTTGGGTAGGTAACGGAGTCTTCTTTCGTGGATGATAATTTGGGGGTGCATTCCCAAACCGACCATTGTATGACATCAAGAAGCTTGTCTAGTTCCTCTTCTATTTCATTTTCACTTTTAATTGGCACTTGAAGTTCTATTTTTTCCTCTATCAGCTGCTTAAACAGTTCCCAACTTGTTTTGTTGTTTGTGAGCTGTGGTGAATTTGTTTTTTCTATTTCATTTTCACTAACCGTCATTATAACAAGAAAATGATCAGATGTTAGACTTTCATCATTTTCTAAGAAGATGTAGCGTTCCAATACGCTTTTAGTGATGTAGAAATCTATAAGATCTGGGATTTTGTTAGGATCAGTTGGCCAGTACGTTGGTTTCCCTCCTGAGTAAAATTCACAGTTTGCGTATTGGCCAGCTGCAAGTAATTCTTTGCCTTTTAAAGAGGTTAATCTTGAACCCCATAAGGTATTTTTTGCATTAAAGTCATCTCCAAGTTCGCAACCATGTTAATCAAATTAGACCATTGGCCATCGATATGTTTTACGTTTGCAAGTATAGGTCCTTACAAGCCTATCGAGATTATCAACCCTTGTGTAAAGTTGATAGTAATAGAAAGTTATATATCTTCTTTTTTTGGAATAAGTCTTACAAAATTTAAATTGTTGTCAAGACAAAGTTTTTTTCAATTCGGCCTTGTTCGTAAATTCTCTCGGCAAAGCTGATATATTGTGTCGAATTGTCCCAACGATCGTTGTTTTTTTCTGTAAAAGTTGTTCGGCCAGAATGCAGCTATAGTAACAAAAATTTTCCGTGGTAATAGTTCGGCCTTTATGGAACGATTTCGATATTCGATGAACTAAATTTAGTGAATAATCAACAGAACGTATACTTCGGCATTCAAAGAAGAGGAATTTTTGACATCGCATATTCAGAATATTTTTATACCCTGTCCCTAGGTTGGATGGAATGAATGTCTGAACGAACATCTGCCACGAGTTAACACTAATTGCTCGTCGATTGTTAAGCTGCCTGATGGCTTTTAAGATGATCGAACATTCACTAAAAACATGTTCCATACATCACGGAATGCCGCTAAATAGTCGCTCTTGTCTTGTTTGGTAGTTATCAATCCGTAAAAAATCGCAATAATTTCTGGACTCTATAACGACATAACCAATCGATAGATAGGACGGTTGACTATGCGGTAAAGTTCATCCAAACGCTCGTCCCAATTTTTATGAACCCACATAGAAATATCGATGTCCTTTTGCTGTTTTATTCTTCATCGCATAGAACTTTCTTGCTTTTTTGTTGATTTCAGCCACTATTACGTTAAACAATGTGTCTGGTATACATTGTTGAAATACCAACAGCAGTCTAGTTAAAATTTGAGTGGTATGTGATAAATCTTCTATTTTTCTTATTATCAGAAAATCACGCGTCCTGGTCACATCAGGCGGATTTGAGCACATTTCCGAGTAAATTCTGTGTAATTCTGCGCATAAAACCATATGTCACCCTCTCATATTCTCTTCCTCGTCTGCTATCATCAAATATTCGTCGGAATCATCATTATGGGTTCTGGGGTTGAAACACTATCAAAGAATTCCCGGAGTGAGAAAATATACGAAAAAAAATACATTTGCATTCCATATGCATGCACAGTAAATAGATTTTTGTCGTATGTCGTATATTTTTGTTGAATAACTTACAAATTCGTGCAAGAAACATATGGGGTCATTTTGACCCTAGTGTACAGAAATGTGCTTGCTTTTTTTAAATCAATTTTATTACCTTAAATAACGTCAAATTTAAAAAGCTTTCATTTGGATTCTATGTTGAAGATTTTACTTGAGGCTATCTAAATTATTCGCACAGTTTATATTACATAAAATATGATTTTTTAGATTTTAAAACGGCTGGGGTTAATATGACCACAATGCACAGAGTAGGTTAGGTAAGGTTAGGTTAGAGTGGCTGCTATCGCACACTTAGGCCAATAATGGCCCATACCACAGGATCCAATCTCCCCTTACTCCCGCTGAAACCAACCAGAGCTACTGATGTAGCGTAAAATATCTCGCACCCTACAGTCCGTGAGTTCAGAAAGGCTGTCCATGTTGTACACACCCAAGTACTTACGTCTTTTGTATGATAGTGCCGGACATGAGCATAGGAAGTGAACTAGCGTCTCTTCCTCCTCTTCGTCCATACAACTTCTACAAAAGTCATTCGTCTCTAGACCCAGCCTTCTCGCATGTTCCCCAAAAAAGGCAGTGTCCTGTTAGTATCCCTACGACCAATCCTAAATCTCGTTTTCCCAGGGATACAAGTGCCTTGGAGCGCCGCAGGTCCAGTTTTGGCCAAACCTGTTTTGCTACCCTGCACGTGAGAGTGTTGGTCCACCTCTCATCTGTTAAGGCGATTGCCTTTTTACTGAGCGTCAATTTGAGCGCTGCTATAGGCCTCCCCAGACATGCCCTTTCCGGTTGCATCTGGAGAGTCGTACCGTACCTAGCTAGTTCGTCTGCCCTGCAGTTTCCCGTGACGTCCGAGTGACCAGGGACCCAGATCATCTGGATACTGAAATACTCGCTCATCTCATTAAGAGATGATCGGCAATCCAGCGCCACCCGTGACTTCAGAGAAACTGCACAGAGTAAGGGTTAATAAAATCTTTTTGTTATCAAAATAAATGATATGCAATAATTTTGTTTGATTGTGCGATAATTCGAGGGACAGTGAAATAAATCTATATAAGTGTTATGTTGTTATTGTGATCGGAAACTTGGTGCTACATTTTTCATTCCGCTCGTAACACTTGTCACACGTTTTCTCTGTCGGTGGAAATTTACATCAGTGAAAAAATTTTTAAAAAATTAAATCAGTTATTGGAATTATTTTTAACTTTAAGAAAATAAATCGGAGAAATTAACCAGAAAACTTCCAACCCTTGTTCATAGTAATTAGATATGCAATAATAAGGCAATTAGTATCCATTCATTAAATATTTTTGTTTATAAATCCGTACACTGCGATAACGGAAAAAAAAGTTTTCTTTTTTATGAAAAGGAACAAGAAAATTAAAAGCTTCTTTAAATAATAAATCAGAATATACAGCATAAAACATAAGATTCCAATTTTTAAGTCTGCATACAAGCATCATTATTTTATCTAAAAATGTATTTAAAACCAACATAAGAATTACAACAACAAAGCATACACAAATTAAGATAAAAATAAATCTTTAATTCTAATTACATAAAATATTACTTAATGAAGACATACAACATAAATCATTTGGTATACATATATAATCTTGTTGTTGTTCTCTAAAATTTTCTACATCTGGATTTTCTATTAATTCCCGTCTTCTAATGTCTATACACAATTCTTGGTCGTCTATAGTAGATGGTGCTAGTGTGGTGCTACTGGTACATACGAAATCAACAAAAAAAAACTTTTTTTTTGGAGACATTCGCCCAATTAGAAATAACAAAAAATAATATTATCTCGTTCAACTGTGTACATTATTTTACAGCTATGTATATTGTATTCGAGCATTTATTGGGGGTGGTGGATAGCCAGGATGAATTATTTTATCTAAAATAATTTATAATTTTCATTCTCTGTGTTTTATGTGCTCTATCCACAGGTGGTTTTTTATGTATGTCGTTTAAGATTTTTTTTTTTAATTAAAAATTTATTTCTACAAAATTCAATAATTTATAGTGTTTATTTAATAAATTGAGATAATATTTATTAATTTTAATTAAATATTAATCATATCTATATTTGAGCAGGCATGTAGTCTACATGCACATATATACGAAGTTAGAATTTATAAGGATTATAATTTGTTTTAATTATATTTAATTTATGTAGCTAAATTGATTCAAAATTTAATTATCGGTTTTATGAATTGATGCTGTGTAGTATGCATTTTCGGAAATTATTTGGAAGACTATTTGAATGGAAATATCTAGGGAGAAAATGGAACCCTTTTTTCAGAATAAATGTTTTCTTTTATACATGCAAATGTAAGTATTAATATTTTGTCCATGGCCCCCATTTCCTACTACTTCCCCCCTTATTCCGAATTTTTCTTCATAATTAAGCTCTTAAGATTTACATGGGTTAGATTGGGAGTTGGCCTTTGACCCTTGCGTCAACAAGACATTTTGTTTCTTCGCTTTTGAAACAAACAAATTAATTTCAAGAAAGAAATTTAATTTTAACTGTTAGAACACTGGATTTTGGTGAGACGCTCGTTGTGGGCATAGGACTTGTTCCGGACAGTAATGTGGATTCGCTAATTTGATTGATTTTGACCATACGCTGGTGTTTACGTGGCATGATACTGTTGGCGATGGTGGCTGTATCCGGCGCTCATGTTGTTTTTGTAACCGCTGATTTCATCTCATCAACATCTTAAAAACATGAAACAATAAAGGACAATTTATTTTGAGTTCATTTGAACTGCATATTTCATTGTAAATGATCTCGTATGCTCGAATGTTGAATTGTGAATGTTGTTCAAGGATAAAGGGTATTAACGGGTAATTATCAAATAAAACTCTGGCGGTTCAGTTTTGTCATTCACTGTCATTTCTGGTATTGATTAACATATTGCAATCAAACCCATAGGGTTCCCCACATCAATCCACAAAATCTAAAAACAGAGGCGTTGCCTTTAAAGAAAAAGACTGAAGCAGAGACAAGAGCAAAATGTTTTGTGCGAAAATAAATCACCCGCGTCAAAGAATATTCTGCAGCTCTTGAAGAGCGAACGCGCATATGCGTATAGGAATATCGTTCAATCAGTTTATTTCCAACTCTCTCAAAACTCTTTTAAAAAATGTTTCTTAAAAAACTTAAACCTAAAAATATTTGCAAAAGCAAAGTATTATACCTGATCACCAGTTTGGATTTAGAGAAAATGATGGAATACAAAGGATCGTATTAGAACCCAGAAACTCATTTGAACAAAAAAAGTACCGCTCATGGTATACAACATTGAAATATATCTGGAGGAGATACCGACTAAGGCGAATTGAGATTACAGATGGTCTACCAATTGGGACTTTGTGTCATAGTAACGGTAATTAGAAACGGTGGTTGGCATTTGGAAATTTACAGGAAGGTGGTTTAGTGTGGCGGAATGGAAATTTGTGGAAGTTGCAAAAGTCTAAAAGTGACCCTTCACATTCTTCACGGAGCATTAGTATGGTTCCTCAAGCTTGTTGGTTGAGCTGATTTGAATTAATGGCGAGCAAGAGCCGAATGAAGGACGAACAACATTTTAGAAGGTTTATAGAAAATATGCACAATATTGTTACTTGGGTGGAAAAGGAACTATGACCTATAGTACCCTCAAGCTAAATAATAAATTATTTCATACGATATGCATTTGGGAAACTGGATTACATTCTACTAGAGGACCCACACAATGCTTTAGATCCTTTATGTACGGACATGCAAGCAGTAATTGCAACATGCGTGCTAAATGTCAATATTGTTCATTAACACATCTGGATGGAGCAGAAAGCCCAATTAAAGAGAAGCCTGTAAATCACAAATGCGCTAATTGTGAAAGTGATCATCCAGCCAACACTATAAATTGTCCTCACAGAGATAAATATATACAAATGCAGAACCTGTTGCAGCAAAACAACCAGCAAAAATTAAGCGCTAGGACAAACAATTTCACATTTAGACTGTGTCCAAATTGTGTGATAAATATTTTTTAGCACAAATATTTGACATTAACGTGTAAAATGTTCTCTTTCGATAATTTTCTTTTAAGTTCCTGCCCGAATTCTGTGATAATTTTTTTGGTAAAAACTTCCCCGTCCTCACTTTTAATTTTAATTTGAAAATATTGAATTTTATCATTATAAGATTAAGATTCAGTTATAAATTATTGAAAACAATTGAAATCATAAATCCAGTTATATTTATTTAATTTTTAACTTTGTATTGAATTATTTAAAAAACGAAATAAAATGATATATTTGAATATTTAATCTTTAGTCCATTTCTTTTATATATTAGACAGCTTCTAATCATTATCAATGCCCTAAACAAGTACATTCGATAATTTCCATCCGATTAAATTATCACTTAACTGTCAAGAATTACTATGCCCATAGGCTATGCAAATTCGTATGTCTTCGGTATTTTCACAATGTTTGTACTAAAAAATATTTATCACACAATTCGGACACAGTCTAAATCAAAGGGAGTTTCTTGCAGCTTTCAATCAACCGGGAATTGAACATAATTCAAGTATGCCTTATAGTTCTAATCATATCTCATATGCGAATGTTACTAACCAAGCTAATCATAATTCTGATTATATTTCCGATTCTAATAAAACTACGAATAATTCCTTATTTAATTTAACGGAGCTTTTGAAAGATATTGTTGCTATATTAAAAAGTTGTTCCACTCGGGAGGAACAGTTTGTAGTGTAGGTACTACCCTGTGGTAAAATATTATAATAAGCAGCATTAACATATTAAAAAGTACATTGCACTTTCCAAAAATTGAATACAAGGTAATACAATAAAGTATTTAATTTCTATTTTTGGAAAAGTGCAAGAATGCAAACGTGCACGACCTGAGTGCAACTTACAAAAAACTGCTGAGTAGAAATAAGAAAAAAGGTAAAAAGATATATAAAAAGACATAGTCAAAATTAAGCATTCAAGTGGAAAAGTTTGAAATAGAAATAAAGTATAAAAAATGTTTTTAATCAAAAATATGTAATTTGTGTATTTTTATTTGTGTTTCGGAAATGCGGATAAATCACCGCGACATGGCGACCGTGACGAAAATCGAAGTGAAAAACAATTAAACTGTAAACTAAAAAAAAAACAAAGAACATAAAAAGGTGTTAAATAATTAAAATTTACAGTGATACCTAAAAATAAAATAATACATGCACGTACTACGTATATACAATGCCACAATAAACAGATTTAATTAATAATATACACTTACTCTACTTCATTTTTGTGTCAATTAAAAAAAAAATAATAATAATTTTTGTGTGTTTGGTGCCATAGCATAAATAGAATCTGGTGGTGAAAAGTAAAAAAAAAAAAAAAAAAAAAATTTCAAACGTAAACTGATTTAACTGTTTGCTACATAAAAAATGGGGAATAACGCAGCGAAGGAGGAGCCGGTGATAAAACAAAACATTATCCTAGACAATAACAACAAGAGTATAGAACAACAAGAGTATACAACCAGTATAGAACAAGGATCATTCGAGAACGTAACAGAAATGATATCAATAGCTGTCATCGTGTATGCTATAGGTGAGCTAATTAAATATCTATATAATAAACATTTGTATAACGTAAAGAAAATAGCTAGAAGTACGGCCGAAGGCCTATAAATTATATAAATTCGTGTGTCTCTAAATTCGTCTAAAATTTTGAAAATATTCTTACATTATTATGTGTGTACATACTTAAGTTAAAAGAGATCATTAGTAGTCAAAATTTTTAATCAAAAATCAAGATAGTGTTTAATATATCAAAAGCACAAAAAGCTGTAAATAATTAAACTCAATATGAGAATAATTAAATTTAAATTATATTATACATAATAAACATGCAGATGATTTAAAAAAAATATTAAAATTAAAATTAAAACTAAAATATTTGATTTGGCGTAATCATTTTGATTTTGCGCATTATTTTCTTTGTATGAATATTATTTATTATTAAATATTATTTATTATTTATAAATGGTGCCTACAGTAACTACAATTGGCACAACAAAACAATTGGTAAAAAATTAAATTACATAAGCTCAACTACAAAAGATTATATAAAGCTTTCTTAAATGATTCACTCAAAAAGTTATAATAAAAAGCTTCGTATGCCTTATTAAATTTATTGTATTAGTTAATTGAGTAAAAATAATAATAATAATTAAGAATAAAATGTGTTAAGAATTTTACATGGAAGAGCTGAAAGGGAACTAATCAAAACATTAAAAACAAGACGGGACAGTTTTACAAAAAATCCAAATAGAATGTTTACGGACAAGTTTATATTAAATAGCGTGACCATACTACAAGACACGCACAGTAGGTACTCGTTTATTATAAATAAAATAGACAGAGACAATAGTGAACTGAAAATATTGAATGAGGCATATATAAGTGTATATAAAACACTTAAAGAAATATTAAAAATTAAACAGGCAGAAATATTAGAAAAAAGCACCGATGTAGATCTTGATTTTGAAATTGAAGAACCTGTCAATAAAGAACATAAAATGGCCAACTTCGATTTATATCAGACAATGAAAATTGTACCTGATTTTAAAGGTAAGCAAAACGAAATTGATCAATTTTTCGAGCAATTAGCGCTCAATGTTTTTAAAGAGGGTCTACTTTACAACTGATGGTATTCTCCTACATTTGAAAACTATTTCGATCGATCATTAAGAATGTTCCTCCTTTTCGAATTTTTGCAGGCTTTCTGTCAATTGCAGTTCGTTCACGCAATATCAGGCTATTTTTCTTTATCCCGTCCAAACCTAGTTGCAATAATTACATTTTGGCACGCGTGCCACGAGTGTTCTAATTTCTCCGTCAATTATATCTATTATAATAGAATTCTTTTTCCTGAAGTAATTTTTTCCATTAAAAATCGGCAGAATCTGACGCCTCTTATATTTAGGAGGCTTTGAAATTATGCCTTCCCTATTTCATTGAATTAAATCGATATATAAAAATGAATGTTTGTCTGTATGTCCTTTATAGAATCGTAAACTATGCATTTGATCATGTGATGACGCTAAAAGTTGTTGTGGATGAGTCCACGAAGGTTTCTGAGTTGGTAGACTAATTTTCGACAGATGGCGCCACTGTCATACCAATGAGTTTCATATATTGCCCTTACAGTTCATGCTGATTTGAATTGAAACGAAAACAGCGAACGAATGGTATAATTTCGAGTTATGGGTGACATAAGATTTTATGTATATTGAGAAATTCATGTCCGGCTCAAATTGAACAGAAAATATTGTGCGTATTTTTATATTTGGGAGCGTTTTTCGCATTTCATTGTGAGTTAAATTAATAATTTAGATAAATAATTCAATTGAAATGAATTTTCAGTGAATTCACGAAGATCATCGAATGTGTATGTGAAGAATCTGACTGCTGATTGACGTTCCGAACGTATTTGCTGTGCAGTATTTTTCGGATATCGTCGTGAGTGGAATTAAAATCGATTTCAACATTTCTCGAATGCTGATTTTTTTCACTTCAAATTTCCCTCAGCGAATTGGTGATCAATGTCAATATTAACATTTCCATCCGTGTGTGTGGACAGCCGGTTCGCGGAATTGGATACATTGTGAGATTCGGATTGCTGATTGACATCTACGTCGTTCCCGTACAATTATGCCTCCAAAGCGACAAGAAACTGGCCGATCTACACCTCAAGCACAGAAGAAAATATCATTACGAGCCTCAGAATCAGACGAGCAACGAGCAATAAGGCTGGAAAATCTTCGAGTACATGCCGCTGAGACCCGTTCGTCTGAATCATATGAACAACGAGAAGTGAGGTTAGAAACTGATCGAATACGTACTACTCAGGCCCGTTCGTCTGAAACAACTGAACAACGGGAAAGAAGGCTGCAAAATGTTCGAATAAGCATCGCTCGATCAAGACGAACACTGTACGCTGATTTAAATCTTGGTGCATTCCATTATGACAGTAATAATGATTACAGTCTTCATCCGAGTGTCGTCATTGGAAAAATGATCATTGATAAAATTTGCGTCATTGATAAAATTAATCCTTAAAATTAAGAACGAAACGCCAAGAATGTGCTGTGCCAATGGAAAAGTTAAACTGCCAGAATTAAACCCACCACCCGAACCACATCAACGTTGCTATCAGGTGTTACACGTGAGTCGAAGTATTTCTTGGAAAACATCCGCAAATACAAAACATGTTTTCAAATGACATCGTTCGGTGCAACGGACATCGTGCGCGAAAATTACATGCCAACACTCAAAGTCCAAGGACAAATTTAACCTCGTGCCGCATCGCTTCTACCATTGCCGGACGCACATTACAAGTGCGGGCACTAGACGAGAAATCGTGGGTGCGTTACAAGCCCTTTTCGATCAGCACAATGAATTAGTTCAGTTGTTTAAAACCGCCATTCAACGAATGCCGGCTGATGACTACGCAGTTCTCTACCAGGAACTAAATCTTCTTGAGAATGATGCACATTGGGACACTGCACTCGCTGATGCATCGAATTTTGCTTGACCACAGCAAATACGCACGTTATTTGCCATAATATTGACACACTGCTTCCCATCCAATCCAAAATATCTTTGGGACAAATCCAAGGACTGCATGAGTGAAGATATTATACATCTTTTGCGCGCTGCGAACGGCCTTTTCAATCGTGATTTGCAACGAGAAACACACTTTGATTCTGATGAACACGGGACATTTGTTCAGACAAATGTTCCGCAGTTGGTTCCAGAATAACGCATTACGTATGACAGAATTATGCGTGCAATCACGTAGCGTCATTTACAGAAATTGACTTTGAAATAGGCGAATGCAAATTGATGAATCTATACACAATGTGTCACCTTGCCAGCAAACTTATGTAACATCACAGAAAGCATAGACGAATTGGTGCAAAAGTTTTCCCAAACATTGCACAGAACTACAAAAATCATCAGTGGCTCAGTACGCGTGCTATATTAGCGGCTAAAAACTTCGATGTCAATACCATCAACTTCACTATTCAGAATGTAATACCCGGCGAAACGACAACATTTAAGTCGATCGATACTATGGTGAATCAAGTCGAAGTTGTCCACTATCCAACTAAATTCTTGAATTCACTTGATTTGCCAGGCATATCACCGCACGTTTTTACATTGAAAATTGGCATACCCATCATTCTTCTTCAAAACATAAATCCACCACGACTTTGCAACGGAACCAGACTCTCAGTCAAGAAAATGATGAACAATGTTATCGAGGCAACAAGTTTGACTGGAAAACTCAAAGATGAAAACGTACTGTAGCCACGTATCCCAATGATCCCGACAGATATGCCATTCGAATTCAAACGTTTGCAGTTCCCGGTGCAACTCTCTTTCCAATAACTATCAACAAAGCACAAGGACAATCATTGCAAGTGTGTGGATTAAATTTGGAGAATTCATGCTTCTCACATGGGCAGCTCTATGTGGCCTGCTCACGCGTCGAAAAAACTTCTGATTTATTCGTTTACGCACCAGATGGAAAAACGAGAAATATTGTGTATCCCACAGCACTTCAATAAATATCGAATTGAAACGAAACGCTGCAATGTCACAATTTTTTCGATAGATTTTATGAATTATGAGTACAGTATATACCTCGCACGCAAAGACATTCCAATCGACGATTTGTATCTAATGTGTATTTATGTATATTCTCGCATACAATTAATTTAATGGAATCGAGGGCATTTTTTTAATTTGTGCGACGACAATTTTCTTCGAACCAATATGCGATAATTTAATTAAAGCTTAATTTCATACAAAGCACATCTCTATGTATTAAATTACAAGTTCTAGTATGTAGCTACAAAATATAACATTGTCGGGGATATATAAAAGCTCTTGCCAACATTATTATGTTAAACAAAAAAAAAAAAACGATTTTTATTGTTGTACAAAACAGCATAAATTTATTACATTAATAAAAATAGCAGTTAGGACTAAAAAAATTGTAATAAAGGAAATAAAGGAGTTCCATATGGGAATATATTGGCAACGGCACAAGCATTCTGTATATAAGGAAAAAGTGTTTAAATTAAAAATTATATTATTTTAATTTTATATTTGGGAAAATTTATTTAAATGTAGTTTTCAACACGTAGTAATTTTTATTTTTTTTACGTTTTTTTATGGTTTTAATGCCAAAGCAGCATGTATTGATTTATTTTGGCAGCTACACAAAGAAAAATATTTTTCCATTGTGTGTTTGTATGTAACATGTATGTATCTATCTACCTACAATGTTTAGGAAAAATTGATAATAATAATTTAAAAGTGCTTAAGGTTTTTCACATGTAAACGTTACAAATGTGGGAGAATTTTTACCCTTCCAAAAATACAAATATCGTATACATTTACGAAAACATACACAATTGAATTGAAGAAAGGAATTAAGTTAAATGAACAAAACGATCTTATAATATTTGCACGAATATATAAAAGCTTAATATAATAAATTGTGTGTGTGTGTGTAAACTCACTTATAAAAAATGTTTTATTTTTTTTCTAGAACCGAGATGATATTTATGTATCAGCCCCGTCACAGACAAAAAAACATAATTTAAATCTTGTATCATCCCGCGAGGGCATCAAGCGCAACATTCTCTTGGTATAGCGAGGTACATAAATTTATGCAAAATATAACTCGTCAATTTGTCGTTCTTCCGTACAACACAAACCTTATGCAGGAGCTTTCGTACTATTTTTCATTTCGCATTCGTTATTTCAATATTTTTATTATTTCATTTTAATATTATATTTTTATAATATTATACCACGTCACACTAATATGTTGCAACTCATAAATGTATATTTGAAGTACACGATTCATTGTCTTGAAATAAAAACGAAAATTTTCAAACATATCGGATTTTGTTCAGTTAAAAATATGTTTTTTTTTTAAATACTATTTCTCCTGGTAAGATTGTAACAGCGAAACCCGAAATGATAAACCGAAATGTCGATTTCTTCGTGGAGATAGGGGGAAAGAGCACAAGCTGAATTTTTTTAACATTGCTGGAAATGTCGCTGTAGTTGCAATTATATATGACAGGAAATGATCACGTACTGAATTCGGTAACGGAAGCAACACAGAAAAGTTTCTCTTTATTGTAAATGCCTAATTACTGGCGAGCATGTGAATATTATAGAACATTAATTAATTGTAATTTGACATCCTTTTTGTGGGGATAAGGTCGTTACTTTTTGAACTTCTTATTTTTTTCAAATATATAATTATACTCCCTTCTTACAAGCTTTTTTTTACAATATTTCCGTTCTTTTTGCTTTAAATTCTTTTTTAATAGTTTTCAATTTTAATTTTCATTTTAATTTTGCATGCATATGTAAACAGTTTTCCAGTTTTTCTATTTGGTGAAAAAATTAACAACTTTTTTGACATTCACACTCTGGAGCAAGCAACCAACGTGAAGACAATCATGTGAATAGCACGTATTTTCAAAATAGTACTAAAAATTTCGGTGCTTGCCACTAGGCTTTTCTGATTGTCATCGCACATTGAGGCGCATTGGAAACTGTAGTGAATTATAGAAATGCAAATCGGTAGGAATCTTTGAACTTGGTGTGTTGGAATTTCATTCGACTTTAAAAAATTAAGAAACTATGGGATTATTAGCAGATTGATTCCAATCGATAACTTTGTCAATTTATTAGTATTTCATTGGTAAACCAGTCAGTTGCGATTGAAGTTCATTATTTTTTTATTGAACATATGCGAAGTTATCGCCGGATTCATACCGTTGGAACCTAATGAAATTAGGCTCTGGGGAAAATATTTAAATGTAATTCATTTTTGACGAAAAATAATATTTTTATTTGACGAATGAGAGAGAGCTATATATAGTTTTGAGATAGTCACTTTTGGCAAAATATGAAAAAAAAATTACTTGAACGTCATGGTGATTTCAATTAGTGAATAGATCTAGAACTGTTTTACCAGTTAGTGTATTTCGGACTGTGCTGCTTCTGTCATTGCTATATTTAAGCCACACTATTTGGAGCCTATGGGTCTGGCCATCTCAAAACAATACAGCTCTGATCCGACAAATTAATACTTTTTACATGTCAAATTAAAAAATTATTTTGGCCAAAAATGAATTACATGTAAATATTTTGCTCTGAGCCTAATTTCGCTAGGTTTTTTCGTGCTTTCCTAAATATTAGTAGATATGTATTTTTCCGTCTTATAACCAAATTATCATAATCTGACGACTTGGAAGTTTTTACTAAAATATTACTAACAATAAAAAAATGTCAATGTGTTAGTATACGTATAAATTTTGTGAAGTAAACATTTAGGCGATTCACGTATTTTCTACAAAATAAATTAATCCCGAACTTTAAATAGAAAATCAAAATTCAGCTTTTTCAGAAGTCACAAATAAATTTAAAAAGTTCAGAATAAAACAAAAGCACTGTGGGCGAACTATTCATCCATGCCACTATGTTTTCCAGTAAGGCCGATATCATTTACAATTTCTAAAGTTATTTCACCCCAATTTTTCAGATTACGTTGTATCGATATATGAAAAGATTTAATGCTTGCACCTTATATGGAAAATTCGAGGCACTGAAGGCATTTGAAGTTTTTTACTAAAACATTACTAAATATAAATGACGTCATTTAGTGTAATTTAGGATAAACTTCATTACCATATAATCTGACCAATTTACAAACCAATTTAAAAATTATTTTACTTCATTTTATTAAATTATTACATTTATTTTGTGTGTTTTGCGAATTAAAATAATTTTAAGAAACATTTTTATTTTTCATATAATGAAATTCGAGACTAACTTGTCACATATGAAGTGTGTTTGGAATAAAATATAATATAAAACGAACCAGGGTAACTTCACACAAGAGTTAGAGGGATATAATTATGTGTTGCCCGATTATTTTTTTTTAATTTCGGCGATAGAATCGAGAGATAACTTCACATACATTTTTATTTGCGCTGTCATTTTTAGAAGCTAATACTTAGAAAAATTTTTATTACAGCGTCCTTAATTATCGGCTGGGTTTGACAAAAATATTACGGGATCATTTTGAAATTTCACACCGCCCGCCCATATTATTGTGCTGTGCATCTTCCACCGAGTAAAGTTAACTCATTTTCAGATGCTTCAGCAAATTCGATTTCGCTTTGCTGTCCAAGTTTGGCGAGGATCAAACTTAGAAAAACTGTTTGAATGAATGGTGTAGGGAATTATAAGTGGGGAAGGAACCCTTTCAGAAATATGGTAAAGTTAGATCTGTAAATGCAACTTAAACATTGAAAAAATTTCAAGATGATCGGTTCAACTGCTGAATCCAATCCCCCTGACCCAAAGGCTAACCCACCGAATTCGAGCAACTGAATTAATTCATAAAACCCATACCTTAAACTCCTTCTCGCAAAAAAAATAAAAAAAAAAATATCAAATTTTAGAAAAATTTCAGAAATATCGTAAAGTTAGTTCTGGACATGTAATTTATACATGGTAAAAATTTCATGACATTCTCTTGAGTGGCTGAATCCAATTAAATGAATGGTATCGAAAATAAAAGGTAGGGTCCCTTGAACCAATAATCGAACCCGTAAAACTCGAGCAGATCGCCCCTCTCCTAAACTCATTTCGCTGAAAAAATTAAATTTTAGACTTCGGGGGGACCCCGAAGTCCAATTCCTTCAAGTATATTGTAAAGTTGGTTCTGAATGTGCAAGTGAATCTGGATTAAAACGCGGTAAGCGATGGAATAAAATCGAAAGTGAATAGCGGGAAATAATAAATGTTGTATTAAAGTGAAATTGGTTGTGTGATTTAAAATAATTCCAAATGGTAGAATGGTAATGGGTTATTAGATTTTAAGAAAATTATTGTGGAGATGTTTCTGGTAATTTTCAGAAATATTCTAGTATAGTGACAAGTGTTAAGTAGATATTAGGACAGCTAAAGATCATTCATACATTTGGGAATATTCTGAAGAATTACTGTTCAAATTTTTTAACAGTATTCACAATCCGGTGACACGAACCGAACTTGACAGAGTAAATTCGTAACAATTGGTGACAGCTCGGTGAGATAGTGAATATTATCAAATAGGTCTAGAAGATTTGGCGACTAAAGTGAAGTTAGTGAAATAGTTCTCAAACTATCTGGAGAAATTATTAATATGCAAGTGTTGGTTGCTCAGCAGCGAGGTGATGTCAGGTGGTTTCATTGAATTGTGGCTGAATCGGTCTACTGAAAGTGGCAGCTTCTATAGGAGCCTTTTCGATCTTTTTCAAAATATTTTGATAGGCACGTAAAAAAATTATTCCCTATACATTTCAGATGGATTGATTGCTCGGGATGAAACAAAAATCTGTATACAGACACCCTATATATCGACCTAACTAAGGTTAATTGTTTCCTTCTCATCAGTAATTTTTTTGCATGCGTACGTTTTTATATATTTTTTAAATAGAAAACAAAAACCACCAAATAATATTCGAACTTTTGTGCAATGGATGGATAGTAATTTAAAAAAAAATTATTTTATCCATCAAAGTATAAGAAGTCTTAGGAAAAATAATGATAAACTGTTTTCTTACATTGACTGCACAAAAAGGAAGCTTCCTATTATTGGTCTTTCTGAGATTTGGATTTATGAAGAGGAAATTAAAAATTATTGTTTAGATGGGTATAACTATTTGCTAAGTGCAACAATGACAGTCGTGCGGGTGGAGCAGCTGTTTATATCAATAATAACTTGCATTGTAAACAAGTTAATTTTAATTTCAAACATTCGATGCTGTCGATTCACCCTGAACTCCAAATTATTATTCGTAGTTTGCATATATAGACTGAATTATACTAGTGTTCTTACATTCGTTGATGAGTTCGCCAAGCTAACTAATGACGTATCTCATACTAATTTATTTATTATGGGTGGTTTGAACATCATTTTTTTACAAAACAGTCCACTCCTAGATAGTTGATGTTTTGGTTTCTGAACCTACTGAATTACAAATAGCTCGGCCACTTGTGTATACAATGTTTTGTATTGATTTGATAAACGATACTTTAATGAGGTGTCGAGCGTTGTTTTAGATCTAAAGATATCAGATCATTGTTTAATCAACACCAAAAAATTAGGACGTATTCAATATATAAATACTAGTAGACACATTGAGGTATTCAATAGCCTTTGATAGAGTGGACCATTCTACTCTTGTAATAAAGCTTTACCGCATAGGCTTTCGCGATACGATTCACGTGGTAATATCCATATTTAAATGGTCATACTCAGGTAGTTAAAATAAATGGTCATTTTAGCCATGTTCAGCCGATTAATGTAGGGATTCCTCAAAGTTCAGTCCTTAGACCTCTACTGTTCCTGATTTATGTTAATGGAATTTTGAGACAACAATTCTGTAGCTTCTGGAAAGTTTTTTCCATGTAACTTCACCTATTATCTTTAACAAGTTACCTTGCAAGATTCGTACGTGTTGCACCTTATCATTATTTTCAAAAGACCTAAAACATTGGCTTAGTACAACCAAGAATATTGAGGAGCTCTTCAGTTTTTATATTTGAAACTCGTACCAGTAGAGTTACACTTTCGTGACGTTTATATTATAATAATTAGATTCAACTGTCACAAATTTTTGTCTAGAGATTATATTGTTATTATCTATTATATTTATATATTTTATTATCATTTCATACCGTAAATTATTAGTTAATTAAATTATAAGTTTATTTTATACCGTAAATTTTATTGTTATGTTACATTTTTTTTCTAAGTATTTTATAGTTACAAACATATTCTCGTTAAAAAGGAATCAGTGTATCTGGCCCGTGTTCTATTGAACCAAAGGTACACTTTCTTTTACCAATTTATATATTTTTAAATTATTGTATACTTTTTGTAAATAAAAATTGGTAATGACTAAAACTTAAAAAAAAAAAAATAAAAAAAAATAAAAAAAAAAAAACTTCGACAGAAATTTAAAAATAAATTACACGATCGAAAACGAGAAATGCCGAAAGGTAGCATACATTTAAATTTGGTTGATTGAGTCGCAGATGTTAAAATTGTATATTTTTGGGATGAGGGCGTTATCCATAAATTTTGATAATCCAGAGATTTTTCGTTTTTTTAAATTTTGAAAAGTGGCTCAGTTATGAGAAAATATTCTATTTTTCTTGATGCACTAAAGGATTCTAAATCAATGTCGGTTTAGATCAATTTTCTAAAATTTAAGTGAAAAGGTTGACTTTGAACTGATTGGGATGAAACTCGATACATAAGCTTTTTCCATAGCAGTTCGTATTTATTTATAATTCGTGGGATGAAAGTATTGTATAATTCCAAGGCGATATTTTTATCTGTGTTATTCACTTCAATTAACCTGCTAGACCACCGTACCAACTGGATGATGACATTCACAATCTGACAACGCTTGAAAATAGAAGGGAGCTTTTGAAGTGTTCATTAATTGGAAACAACTTGGATGAAATCGATTCACAAACGTTACTTGAGTCAATTGGAATAAAAGGACCGAGCAGAACCTTATGAAATTCATAGTTTCTTGAGGTTATTAAAAACAGGACAAATAATGGTTCCCACGAAACGAAATTGTTTAATTATTTTTTAACTAAAAAAATTGTATTCTCTCTGTATATAATTTTGTGTATGTTTCTAAGTCAAACTTGTAGACTTTCCTAAAATACCTAAAATATAATAAAAATCACATTTTAAAAATTAAGATATTTTCTAAACGATTTCAACTCTCGTTTAAGAGTCATAAATAAAAATAAAAATTTGTCAAAATGTATATTCGAATTTTTCGAAGTTATAATTATAGTTGATGAACTCTCCCGAACTTCCAGATTTTCCAACAAATTTTTTTATGGGCTGGATAACTTTGAGAACATTTAACTATCATAATAAACATTGAAAGTTAGCCTAAAGTATACGAGATCTTTTTCTGAAAAGCTCGCTCATGATAATACGCCATGTTTAAGAATGGAAGTTGCAGGCAGTGTTGCCTGCACGATAACAATCATGTTTATTAAATCTCATGGGAATATAGGATAAAGTTTACTGTTTTTAGGTTTAGGTCCAAATTCATAAATCACCTCTTACATTGATAGAAAATGACTCATAAATAATTATTCAATTGTATCGCCTCATGATTAGGAGGGAAGGTCTATAACAATGCAAACTTTCAAACTCTGTGTGTATAACTAACATTAATTTCTTAAATTGTATACTAAATCTAAAAGCAAAGAAATGGCTGACGAAGCAGAATAAATTAGAAAAAAAAAACAAATTGGAAAAAGTACCGTAATTTTATTCAAAACCGATTGTTGAAAATGCATCTAATGAAAAGTGTACCAAATAATTCTTCTTCGTACCGTTCTTATTTGCTACTCTTCCAAAAGAGTATCTCAAAATGTGAATACGTTTTTCCAGTTTTATAAATTCATTTAACAATGCAATAAAAATCTTTTTCAGTTTCATTTCACACTTGAAATAAAAAGTACAATAATAATAATGATAATAGTAACAGTAATAATAATAATAAATAAATAAATAAAGTATACCAAATTTTATTTTTGAAGAGCAACAGTTCCATATTCTTGAATTGGATAAACGCCAACATAAAAACTCACTTTTTTCCTGTTTATCATTTCGATTCTCGAATTTCCATTTTCATCGCCGTTTTTTGGTTTTAAAAAATCAAAACGGGGCGCATAAGAGATTATAGAACTTAACCCCATCAACATATACGAACGTATAGTTGTTCTCGAGTATGGGTTTTATACTTTTGGCAAAACTGTTCAAAAAAAGTAAAACAAAGGCAGCCAAAACGAAATTAAATTAGAGAATAGTTCTTGGAACAAGCACAATAGACTAATTTCTTTATTGTCTTCATGCTAATGTTTTACAAGAACAATAAAATTATAAATTTAAAAAGATTTCATTATTGCATTTTTTAGGGGTGTCAGTGTGTGTGAGTGTGCTTTTGTTGAATCATATTATAATATGTAGATAGTTTTTATCAACTTGTAAAAGTTTGTGTAGGGTATCATCATAAATTTTAGAATTATTTTAAAACTATAATTGCATTAACCTATGTCTGTAATTTAAATTAGAATTAATTATTAATTTGAATTTAAATAATCTCTAATTGGTAGTGGCATATTTTGAGATTATCAGAATTATATTATTTCATACTCCGTTTGCTGTTAAATGTATTAAGGCAAAAAGAACTGTGCCTCTCCAATCTCCAATTTAGTTTTCTTCACCTGGAGATTACGAAAATTTTCAACATTTTCAGAGTTTTTACAAATGATTAATAGGAATATACAATTTTCAGAGCTGCAATATAATGCAGCTGAAATAAGCTAACACATTACGATTGTTTTGCTAAAGAAAAATTACGTTGAAATTCTTAAAATTAAAATAATCGGTCGTCTCATCAGACTGCAGTGATCAATCTAATATAAGTACAATCACAATGCGTTAGCGAATTATTTGTTTCGCTACGCAATTTTCAACCTCTACGCTGTCTCGAACTTTATTATATTTCACTCATACACGCGATTTCTATATGAAACTTTGAGTTATTCTACTCTACTCTAAAACTAATATCTGTCGATCACGCAGAATAAGTTTGAGATGATTTTATTTTAGAGAGTGTTCAAAAGCATCATTGTTAATAACCATTGTTGGAGGAATAATTGTTCTGGAGGGTTTTCGTTGCTAAAATTTCCCTATGTAACATTCAAAAAAATTTTCGATCGTTTTAATTCCATGTCGAAACCTTTCGAGTACGGAATTAAAACGAACATAAATTTTTGTTCAATGGTTCATTTGAAATATTGGCAACGGGAACCTTCCAGAACTCCGATTTATTTAACCAAGGTTATTGGCTTGAATGCCTCTCTCTAATCACTTTCTAATAGAAAAACATTTAAAAGTTAATGGCAGAACACGAATAATTTAATCATATGTTGTTATTCCTGATAGAATTTTCCGATAGAAAAGCATCGGAAAGTTAACGGCAATACTCGGAAAATTTCGATACGGAATTTAATCAAATAGCAAATTAAATTCAATTTGTTATATTTGTAAAAATTGCTTTGCGACTCCAGATCTTTAAGTCTTCTAAAATTGAATATCAACAATAATTAGATTAATCGGAGAGCTTCCAAAATATTTCTTTTAAATAATTATTTCATATTTAATATACGTAGAACATTTATAATTCTGTTTTCCATTGATTTAAAATTTGTTTTGTGAGCTGAAAATAAAATTCCAGCTATCATAACGACAAGTTATGATAACTGGACAGAGCTCCCGTTTGAAAATTAAAACTTCCGAATAAATGCCATTAACACCAGGTAAACGGTGTTGATTATGGCTCTATATAATATTTATAATTAGATCAGACCAGAGAAGTATTCACTGAGAGGCATCCATTTTTATTTCAAAAGCCAGTCGACATGGGATAGGAAGCGATGCTTAATCATTTCATTCATTTGAAAATATCTCGCTCATTACTAGGTATTTGTAATCTGAATATTTCGGTTTTCCACAACTCACATTTTTGGGATTAAAAATTCACTTATCTGTTCCATTGCCAGGCCAGCTTGGTTTTTCTGGTAATGACAACATTGTGAGCATATCTTTAGGTGCAATGTTTGTGCTTTATAAACTGAAGAATCCTTTGTGACATAATCCTGATATTACAGCTTTTATCTTACTCTATTAAACCTTTACATTCGAATCGTATAGTTCATTTTCTTGCAATCCTTTTCTTCATAACCATTACATCCATAGCATGACTCTTTTAAAATCAACACATGATGATTTTGACTTCGAGAGGGACCGCGTGGATGTGTCCATACAATGGAGTTAACCAGTCAAAACAACGTTAAGGCGCAGTGATTAAGAATGCGAAGACAGGCGAAAGGGCAAAAGAAAATTACATTATTAGGAGAGAGTGCAGAACCGAGGAGGTATTACATCTTCTTTAATAATTGCAACCACGATGTCACATCCACGCTGAGCAAAGAGAACGATGGCACATTTTTCATTTAATAAAAATACCATCTTCCAGGAAAAATACGATATATTAAAAATAATAAAATCAAATCCCATCAAATTATTCTTGGTACGTTTTGCTGTTCCCAACATAAGTATCCAAGTGTGATACTATAAACGCTGGATACCTAATCATAGATCGGACTCATTTAAAACCGACGCTGACCAAAAGATAATAGAAACAAACCGTTGTGTGAATGGTGTAGTCCGACGAATTAGAAAGCTGGCGAGTACCACGTTACTGGTAGGGATCCCAGTACAAACGAAGAAGATAACAAATAACAACAGAAAAAGAAGCTACTTCAAGTAAAATAAAGTCACTGCGAAGCCGCTCGCAAAATCGTATCGTATACACATACCTACATGAATTGTAGCGAATCAGTGATCTAACCAATCAAAATAACTAGCACAGAGTCGTTTAATATGTTCCAGCAAAGATCAGTGTATAGTCCAAATCTACAATTTTTTTGCTTCTCGAAACGTGCTACTTGAGTAATTTACCGATCTCCTGGTTTGTTTGGTTTCTATGCGAGAGATCGAATTAGCAATTAGAACAACTAAAGTTTTACTGGAAGCTGAAACTGTTTTTATTAACGTAAGGACATTTACAGGTTCACAATCGAACACCATTATGAGGGGCACAGCTATCTCTCAGCAGGACACATCTTTCTTTCGTATGATCGGCGTTCAAAGTGGTCAGCTGGCAGCAGGCAGCGTTGTGCCGTATTGTCTACATGGCGTAATTCATACATTGTCTACACGTGTAGAGAATGTATGTCGAAAATTGAATAACTCAAGTCGACAATGTCGATAATTAATCAAAATCATTAGGTATTAAAAAACAACAACAATATTTATTAATTATTCTTTGCGGTTTTCTTGATTATTGCAAAATCTTTAAATATAAATAATGCCTAATTAAAAATAATAGTAGCTTTCCAATCCAATTTTGATTCAAAATGTCTCTAGTTTTAATTTCAGCACACATATAGAATCTAACTTTCCAATATTGAATAAATTTTAGTTTTTTTTTGAATAAATTTTAGATTTAAAAATTATGAGGACCTAAATTTATACAAAAAAAAATCAATTAAATCTTTTTCCTCCATAGCCGGTGAAAAATTCGATTAATATAGAAAATTTCATAGAAACTGTATTCTGATTGGGGAAATTTCCACCAATTTCAAGAATGTTTGTAATGACCGACTAAACGATCGTACACAAAATCATCCAGTAAGATGCCTGAGCAGAGCTTTTGCGGCTACTCTCAGGACAAACGGGGGATTCGTTAAGGCTAGATTCACTGTTGCGTTCGTGCATTCCTTCCTTCCTTCTGAATTTTTTTTAAATCAATCAAAATTGCTGAAAAAAATTCACAAGAAAAAAACGTCATTTTTAACCAATGAAATTTGTTTTCAGAACTTGCAGAACGAAGAAAAGAACGCAACACTAAATGACATTCAGACATCTTACACGGAACTTTTTATGCTGTGCACTAGACTCCTGAAACACCCTTCATCATCACAAAACTCAAAACCTTCACTAATAATAAGAGAAAACTAGTACATTGTAAATCACGATTGGACTATATCAAAAGTAACTATCTTGATTTATAGGTAGATTAGTCAATAAAACTATTTTCTACGTGAAAACTCATCCAAAAATTAAACTCTAAAATCAAAGTTGTAGAAAAGTACAAAAGTGTCAACAGCAACAAGCATACAACAATAAAATATTGTAATAGTTAACTAATATTAATATTTGACCAATCTGAATATTAAAAAAACTTGTCAGAAAAAAATTTATAAAAAATTTGTTACCGTAAAATCGGCCATGTTTTGGGTTGAACCTTCATCCTCTTAGTTGTCAAAGTAATCTTCGGGATAACATCCAATGAAGATGAAATCAGCTACTTTCGTCGACAAGTAATTTTATATACGCGGCTCCTTGATCACTCCACAGCCACTTGGTACAACGGCATACGAATCCGTTTTCACTTATCCTTTGGTGACAATGTAACTTGTGAAGTTTTTTTTTCGTCACATTCGCTAAGTCACTATGATGCTTGACTTATAAACGCCTTGTAAATACGAGGGTCGTTTTACAAAATACAACTCACAAACGTGGAAATACGACGGTGGTTTAAAATAATCTACACACATTTAATTTTCGGTTTACGAATTATTAACAATTTCAATTTTATTTTATATTATGATATAATTTATAACGTACGAGTATTAACTTAATTAGGTATTATAATGTATGTATGAAAAAGTTTTTATATCCACCTTTGAAAATGATCGTAGCACTCAAACACCACGTACTCGATTTTATTCACGTTAAATTTTAAGAGTACATATCTCTATTTAAATTAATTATTTTATTTTATATTTAATAAAATTAACTTTCTAATTATTATCACAAAACATTTGGCATTATACAATCACCTTATGCGAATTCTCTATACTTAGTGTCATAAATCAAAAAATATCGTTCTATTATTCATCTCAAGCTAATTTCAAAAAAACTTAATACACGGGTATAAAAATATGAATTGCCGTTGTTTAATTTTAAGTTCATTATAATAAAAATATGAAATTTTTAAAATCATGTGTAATCAACTGGTTACATGTTCCCTGAACGAACAACTGCCACTTACCAAAAGTTCAACAATTACTAATTGATAACGAAAATTTCGTATATTTGTGGAGTGATTCCACAATTGTTTGGCCTTGGATTGTAACCGCTTCGTTCTTCTTCGAAATTTGTGTAGGAAACAGAGTTTCTAGCAGCAGAAATTCGTCAATTTATTATGGCCGAGCTCCTATTCAGTCGGGTCACATTTTTAAGGCCTTTCTTATCGGCTGGTGTCGATTATGCTGGACCAATTTACGTTCAGAATTCAAACCATAGAGGTCTCAAACCTATTCATATGCTTGCTGTCGTTCTGTTTATTGATTCATTCATTTCAGTGCAGCCTTCCGGCAGTTTATATCAAGTCGTTTTCTTAAAGTATGAGTGACAACGGATCAAACTCCGTTTGGGCAAAACCGACCCCACACCTGTGAATGATGTTTTAAATGATAATGCAAATTCTAAATTTATTGATTACTCGGAAATTTTATTCAACATATGAAACCGCAGTAATGCCTACAAAATACCACTTAAAAATGACATTGTCGGAGGCTCTACTGTCCTATATGGAGAAATGATAACGTGTTTGATGCAGGCTAACACGATCCTCAACTCCCTACCTATTTGTATTAATTCAGACGACGACCTCAACCCATTGAAGCTATCAAATTCTTTATTGAGCACACCTTACCGTTTTAAATGACATTCTTCTCTTTGATCTTTCGCATTATGATTCAGCGGGTTGTCACAATTTCATCCATGTTGTGCAAATGTTTCTTCGATTATCGCATCTTACTGTTGTTGGAGGTTTGCCTACTCCTGCGGGTGACTTACACAAGACTCAAATGATGGGAAAAAAATATTGGTTAATTTAGCCTAGAAGTATGTCGCAATTGTGATGAGATAAGCGAATGAATAGTACCTGCATAAAATTGGCGAGTTAAAGATATATGTACAACGTCTTAACGACGATGAATTACAATTCTAAAAGCATTTTTTAAGTGTATCGAATGGAATTCACACATAATCTGCATGTACAACTGATCAAATTTTTCTAATACGTGGTTCTGATTAGGGGAGAGAGAAACCTCTTACGATGAATCCCCTAATTCAATACTCTTGTTATTCGAAAGAGAAACATTGTAGAACCGTGCTTTTAACCATATTTTTTATTCGTCGTGGCGAAGTAAAGTAAAGTTTGATGAATTGAAAGTGGCAGTGATGTGCCTTATCTTCAAGAACCATCAGACCACTTGAAATGTGTACTATCGCACTATCGATATGGATGGCTCAAATTGAAGTAAAAATGTTGATGCCACCTCTATTTATTTATTGCACAAGCTACTTTTTGTATTAAGTTTCGCAGTTTTAAGCACAAAGCAAAAGCATAGATTTCTCGGCCTAGGGTATTGTATCGTAATTCGTAATTAGATTGTGCTTGAGGCATACAAGAAACTCAGGTTGAACTTGTAATGTATAGTGGACCCTAATGCTTAATAAATATCCAAACAATCATCAATTTAGTTTATTCTAAATTCATGAACAATTTAACTTGGTCTTAAGTATTAAAATTAATACGGGCAATGCACTAGCATTGTCATTGTCATACGGCCAACTTACAACAAACGACTTTCCTTAATTTAAAATACAATAATACTAATGTATTATAATAAAATACAAGTGCAAACATAAACCAATATAATATTCTACAATTATCTACCAATTATCTACATTTTCGACATATTCTACGCTAATTGTCTACATTGTCGACACCAAAAGCAATTGTCGACGCATTATCGACGCCATGATGTCGAAAATTACAAAAGACGCGTAGACGCACATCGCTGGCCAGCAGGTCGACTGAAAACGCCATCAGCGCCAGAAGTTGGAAAGGAACTCGTAAAAAAATATGCAGTCAACACAGCAAAATAGGAACAGACTATGAGCGCTCTTAACACATTGAACATACTTTGCTACAACAAAAGATTAATTGCGGATTATACTAGTAACCAAATTTTACAGTGCCGTACAGAAAAATGATGAAAGGAAAACAAAGTTATTTGTGGGGTTCATCAAGGTTCAGCCATTTGAAATATTATGTCCAACGATGGTTTAGACTCCAAATTCCCTAAATAACTGTTTTGAACGATGCAACCTCCATCATACCGGGAACATATTACAAACAATGAGGGCAACAGTTATACATGAATATACGGAGCGGATATCCTGTCCGAATGACAACAGCGATTGAACCGATCGAAGTAAGTAAGGCCTCTTGATGAACCGCAAGTATTGAGAGGTTGATTTTTTATCTTTATCGCAAATTTTGCAATTCAAAATCGCTAAATAATATAATTCCCAGCAGTCGCGTGAGAGAAGTGATGTAAAAAGAGTCTTTTACAAGGATTAAAAAAGTAGTTTTAGTGAGTTAGAGTTTCAGATTGTTGTAGTGGGCTTACCGTCTAGTGACTGTACATGATACATCTTCTCTAAAATCATTAAAGCCACGAACATGCACAAACAAATAAATGGAGAACATTTTGAGGCTGTACATGTTCAAAAATACAACGCAAATATTTTCTAAATTTTTACAACGACAGTTTTTATCAAGAATTGTCTTTCCCGCTTATATTCAAAAAAACAGACTAAATTCCTTCAAAATATTTGCATGAAGCGAATCAGGTTCTACGAGCCCAATCCAATTCCTGGAACCTCCTTTAAAAAAAACAGATACCAGGTTTGGAATTCCTTACTGATAAACTAAACATTATAAGACAATTCAAACTGATACATTCATTTAAACATAGCTTAAACCACTAGGTGTTTAGGGGAACGGCTCAAAATCCCACATTTTTAAATCGCGTATTTTAAGTTTCATATTTCAGAATTTTGTAATGTTAATATTAAATGAGCGGCACTCGTATTGAGAAAATAAAGGTTGGCTCACACACTTCTTTCTACGCGATTCTGATGTCAGCAAATTTAACTAAAAAACATTTTTTTTAGATCTAATTACTAATGAAATTGCCAACATTTTTCTGTTGAGAGGTGTCCTTGGACATTAAAATTAATTCAAGTTCTTAAAATCATATTTTCTTCAATTTTTCTAATAATGACTAATACACTTGGGTGCAAAAATATTGCACAGTTTTTTCTTTTTTTTAATTTTCTCGCGAATTGAAATATTTTTTTTGAATCAAAGTAAGTCCAGATAAAGATCATTTTATCACCTATCGTATGTTATCAAGTGTGTGTATTATCTGTTCAAAAACAGGACAATTACAGTTATAGAACACAACAACCCGAAAATATTCGTTCCAGGTAGCAACGGTTGCGGAACTTTTGGGAATTGCCATTATTCGAAGATCAATTCTTAGCCTGAATGGTCTTCTATCGATTACGTTTTCATCCGGAACAAGAAAAACACTCCACCAAAAGTAGCCGCTGAAGTGGTTGCACTAATTTATGCGTGGCAGAACCAAAGTGAAGTGGCTCGTCAACTAAATTTGAGCCGATTCTCCGTTTGTTGAGTGTGGTGGAGATAGCAAGATACCGGCTACTATAGAGGGCGACAAGGATCTGACTGACCTCGTGTTACAACATAGCGTGATGACGGATTTATTGTGACGACGTCGTTGCGAAGTCGTCGGTTGAATACGGTGCAACTGTGACAAAGGCTCCAAGAGGTTTGTGAAATCGAAGTCATTCGGTAGAGGTGAAGATAAATCTTGTATTCATCTCCGGACCGAGTACTGGTCCCCGATCAAGAGAATTGACTTCTCAACGGCATATTGAAGGCCATACATTTTGCCGGGTTTATTGGTGAAAACTTCCTGTTCATGCAGGATAATGCGAGACTGCATACGGCTAGTATATACAGTGTACTAATACTTTCAAGAGGTGGATGTATTTGTTATGGAGTTTCCAACTCGAAGCCCGGACCTCAATCCCATCGAACATTTATGGGACGAGTTGAATTAAAGACTATATAGCAGCTGGAACAGGTGATTTCACAGGAATGGGAGGCCATACATCAAAATTTGGTGAAAACTTTGCTGAAATCATAGAAACATTGAATGGAAGCTGTGATTCGGATTAGGGAGGGAATACTTTTTATTAATAAAAATGATTTTTTTTTACTGATTTACATGTTTTAATTCTAACTAGTTTTCATGATGACAAATTCACCAAAAGCGTGTACTTCAGGTGTTGACCCCAAAAATCAATTTTTTGGCACGGTATAGGTACAAAAAATGTACCATTGGGTAGTTGTTGAAATAGACTTTAGATTCAAGAAAATTAAACACACATTGGATTTTGTGATATTTTTGTTGAAAAGTGACCAATGTGCAAATTTTTTTGCAACCAAGTCTATGTTTGAGTTAAACTGCTTCGATAATTTCCTGTGGGGTTTAATTTATTGTAATACAATTCGGATTTATATATATGAAAAATCGCGACTAACATTAATTTTTGGATTGAGTTTTTTTTACTAAAGTTGGTAAAGTTACGAAAGGGCAAATTACAAAATCCCGAATTATCAAAATCTTGCTTTACTAATAAAATCCCGCTTTTCTAAAAACCAGGATTTTTGGTATGCAGAATTAGATTTGAATTCTAATTTTAATTTTAGCAAGTTCCGGAATTCCATTTCTTTATAGCCAAATTTGATCTATACAGCTGGATTGGGATTTTAATGTGAATTCAATATAAAGTTCTGGAATTAAACCATTCTAAATGGAACTTAACCGATGATGGTCAAATTTAGGTTATAAACAAAAATCTCTTTCAAAAATTGTGTCGAAGCATTGCATTTTCGCCATGCTTAATGGAATTGAACGGTATATAGATATCGATATAGATTGGGATTCTAACATAAATTTTGAGCGCATCTAAGGAGTTTGGCATTGCTTAATTGAACTTCGAAATTTCTTAACACAAAAGTGGTTATGAAATTTCGTCAAATTTATGTACAACTAGATTAGGATTCTTATGAACATGAATTTGGAGGATCTCCTGGAATTCGTCAATGCGTTGAAACTATACGCCTCATATCTTAACATATTAATGTGTAAGAGCTGCATTATGATTTTCACTTAAACTTTAGATGCAGAACTTGTTTTAGGCAATATTGATTGGAAATAAGTCATTTCTGTTCTTCAGTTCTTACCATACTATTGCCAAATATGGTATGGTGTGTTATGAGTAGTGAAGAAACCCAAAATTATTTTATGCATTGCTACATTGTACTGTCTAGAAAAAGAGTTTCATTTTATAATTTTTTTTTTAAGAATTTGAGCACCCACCAATAAGCACTAAAAAAATTAAAAATGATAATCGGAATTTTGAATAGCGGGACATTGAAATTCGTGCATTAGAAAAAAGGGATTTTAATTTTGCGATTTTTATTCGGGATTTGTAAAAGCGTGAAAACGACCCCAACTCTTATAGGATGTAAAAAATATGGTCAGTTGTAGAGGATATTGCCATTTATTCAAGATTATTTACAACATTTGTTAGAAATATATAGTTGAAAATTTTATTGCTCCTAATTGATTTTGTTCTTGTAAATGATATTCAAAATATTAGCAAGAAACGAAAAAGCATCTACGGGCCAATTTCGATGGACCGATTTTGGGCAAAAATGACTGGAACTCCCAGATTTTTTTAAACTGTTTTTGTGAAAAATCGCCATTTCTATTTAAATTTTGCAAAACTGATTTGAACCGATTTTGTTGCAAACTTTATATAGAATCCTTAACATAAGTTGGTAATCATTCTCTTCGTAAACGAATTACTTTTCAAAACCAGAATCGACTTTGGCCAAAAATCGATGAGGCATTTTAATTTATGAAAAAATTCTATCAGGATCAGCTAATTCGTCTGGACAGTAGCGAGGACACAGATTTTTAGTCTGCACAAAACTAAATTTCACACACATCTTAAAAACCACGTTTCATAACATCGGCGATATCTCGGCGGTATCGGCGATATCAATTTCTGTGTTAAAAAAAATTATTTTGATTTGATTTTTGCTCTAGAGTGTAAAACATTTTTACACTTGCTGTCACTCGCAACCTATATAAATAAACTACAATGAAAAAAACCTTCTTAAGCCATTCAAAAAAATATCTGACGCTTATCCGGCAACTTTCTTATTATGGAAGTATGTATTTATACATGGTACTTATATTCCAGAAATGTTTGGGGAAACGGTTTCCAAAATGGGAAACAGAAAAGTTTTACGTTTATCTTTTAATATGTTTCAAATTTGGCAGAGACAGATTTTACAAAACTATCGTGATCACCACTATTCTCGCAGAAAGACCACCGTATTATTATACTATCATATCGACCATCACTATGACTTGGTTTTTTCGTTGTGAGGTACGCTGAATTCAAACAAGAACAAAGTGGTTGGGTTATTAGTTTACAGTATTTGCCACTTTGAGAATTAATTCTGGTATGGTCCTCGTGAGGTGAAAATTTTGTTTATCAATAGAAGTAGTGATGTGAAGGAATCGGTGTATATATATATATATATATATATAGTACTTATGTTAGTAACCAATTTGATATCACTCACCTAAACTCTGACGAAATTGTGAACAAACAATTCTGCGATGTCACTTTATTGAAATATGGAAAAACGATTTGTCGTCTATCCAATGATGTAAATAACAATTTAATTTCCAGAGACTGAAATAATTAAGTTTTCCTACCATTCTGACACCAAGCCAAAATTTATCCTTTTTTTATATTAAACTAGCTGGATATTCCCTAAAACACAATCCCTATTAAATTTGTGCTTTTTTAACCATTACCAATGCTAAACACAGTTTTCAGGTGGCCGCTAGTAATTAATTTTTGCCTATTCACCTATTACTATAAAAACAATTATAATAATCATTATACTAAACACAAAATGCTTTGCGAAAAAAAATGAAATTCCTAAACCATTTGTATTTCTGAAAACATTATCGGTTTATATTGCACAACCCTCTTCTCTCGAGAGGGCAAAATATTTCCTGCCACAGATAATTTTTTTAAATGTGTTTGAAATAGTTTACCTTTTTGGAATATTTCTTTCTAACCGCAATACGAACTCGATCGATAAGCATTTATTTTTAAGCAACGGACCAACCCACAACACCAAAACATAACATATAATACGATATCTAAAATTTGGTAAATCTAAAATTAATGTTAGAGAATAAAAAAAAGTGAAGAACTTTCCTATATCGTATGCAAATTAGGTTCGAGTATGTCCATGTGTATAAAAAGCTATACCAACACCTTAACACTCACAAAAAATATGTATTTTGCTACTCTAATTTTACACTGCTAAGTTTCCAACTTTATATATAAGTTTAAGGGTTGGTTTTCCTAAATTTTTTTTAGTTATCATTAAAAAGATATTTGGGCATTTTAATCCCTTTGTATACGTGTAGTATTTATTTTTATTTTTTGTATTAAAATGATAGTTTAAAAATTATTTAAAAATTTTCCTTCCAAAGCTTTGTCTGTGCTTATATAAATAAAATACTTTACTATTAACTTGTTATTTAAATTATTTTATTTTTTCGAGACAATTGATAAGGAAAATGTTTGTTAATTTAATAAAAATGTTTATGTTAAATATCTCAAAAAAAAAAAATTAAAAACAACATGTTGGTTTGTTAAAAGTTAGTTAAGTTGTAGATTTTTACTTGGCACTGTAGAGCTTTTTTCGAGATAAAAACAAACAGTACTTCTCGTAAAAACTTTCTTGTATACGGAAATTTTTTTCATTTTATATTTTAAGTCTCGTGCAAAAAAACAGAAAAAACCGTAAGAATGAAAAAATTATTAAAGGAAATCACAACATATAACTGAAATTTTGCCAAACATAAATTTCATTAAACAAAACATAAGAAAAAATAAACGAAACAAAACAGTCGAGAAAAGTTTTGTACTTTTAATTAATTTTTTTGTTGTTGTTACATTTTCATTTTGAATGAAACCAAATTCCTGGAAAATGGAAATTGTGCGAAAGATTAAAAGTGAAATTGGAGACACATTTCAAATATTTTTCTCTTGCTGCTTTTGTGGTAAAACCTGCCTTGAAGTTGAATGCTTTCACGGTAAGAAAGAACAGCGGAAAAATAACTGAATATACAGAATGGAAAAACATCGTACTAGTATATATTTATATTTCTTCCACAATATTTTTTTAAACCAAAGTCTCAATTATACAGCATTTGTGAAACCACTAACAATATACCTGAATGCCATATCCATGTGGAGAGATTTACCCTCTAATTAATAATTCCTTAATTTTGTAAAATAAAAAAACACATTTAACCATAAAATACATTTAAGTACAGATCAAACTCGTATACCATCATTTAAAAAATAAAACTTTGAAAACAAACGTCAAACCAACTTTTTTTTTATTTCATTCAATTTATTTCGTTTTCATTCGAATTAATATGAGACGTGCTTTAATTCAACCAAATTCATCCAAAATTCATCCGAAGTAAGGTATGTAATTTTCTTTATTTCACATTTTATACCACGAAATGTGATAAAACCACCACCATAAAATGATCACCTCGAAATCTAATTGTTAATATCTAATTTAACTAAGGATATTTTTTTTTTAATTGATGGCGAAAATTTAATTAATAGTAGTTAAGTTTATAAAAACATTCAACTTAATCGAATTAAATTAAAATATATCAAATTTTGAAGTCTATACGGATTTTGCCACCGGTTTTTATTACTTGGAATAAAACAATAGTTTCCATTCTGAGAAACAATAGTTTCCATTCACAACAAAGTCATCACTTGTTGGCAATTTAGCCTTTAAATTTATTTGAATCTTTTCCGGTACACGAATTTCCATCAAATTTTGCAAAGATCTCCTCCGTAATTGCAAATTTTAAATTCGCATGTACTGTAGAGATGCCGAAAAAAAAGTATAGTTTAAACATTTGGAAAAAATTAAAAAGCTCTTCTTGAAAGTGACGGTTGCGGTGAATCGATTTCGACCAAATATCACTAGGACCTCATATTTCATGGAAAAATCTTAAGTATGAAGTTTCATTTCGAATAAACAACAGACAGAGGTCTAATTTAAGCTTAAAAATATTTTTTGACAAAAATCGTTATTTCCGCTTAAATTCCAAAGCGAAAGCTGTGGATGTGATGCAACAAAGTATCATGTCTTGCTAGTTAGTTGAATATATTTTTTGCTTCATAGCGAACTTGTCCCCCGTTTCTTGTACGCGAATGAACTCTGCCTGGTTGCGATATGGCATTTATTGAGGTTACGTTCGAGATCCCGAATTTTAAAATCCGTTTTTCAAAATCCCGAAAATCAAAACCCCGACATTTAAAATCCCGAAAATCAAAATCCAGACATTTAAAATCCCGGAAATAAAAATTCTAGTTTCCATTATCCCAGAAATTAAAGTCCAGGAAATCAAAATTCCTAAAATCAAATCCCGGAAATCAAAATTTCGGTAATACGAAATATAATTCCCGGAAATAAAATTTTCTTTAATCATTTAAAAATTTCTTCGATAATGCTCAATCATGCTCAATTTTGGAAATATATAGTTATGGAATACTGCCACCTAGGACGAAATTTGTTCATTATTTGTTTGATACAAATTCATTATGAAATTGAGCATTTACGATAAAAATAGGATTCTATGAAATTTTGTAATCGATTATAATTGGATTGGGTATCTTGGATAGAATTGGGATGATGAAATGATTTTTATCAATGATAAAAGATCTGGCCACCTAAAACATAACTCATATGTCCGCTGCAGTGTCAATTGTCCAAATTATCGTAGTACTTGCCAACATCATTCCATTTGACGAAAATGTCATCGGTGACTACAGGGTTACCAAGTTTTAAAGTCATAAGCCCCGTAGACTTAGTTCAGAAACCCCAGAAATTTATTCGTAGACCCCAGAAATGATCGAACCAACATTCTGAATCTGAATATTTTTAAAAATAAATATACGAGTAAATTCTAAAAGTACCATAACAATTGTTCTGAATTTATAAAGTTGTATATCTTTTGACTTTGCGCTGATTCTAGTACTCTTTTTTGTTCGGATGTTTTCAAATAACTCATAAATTGCTCGCAGGTCGTATTATAATTTATTCGAAAACATAATTCTGCCTTGACGAGTTCTACTCTCATTTTTTTCGATCGTCCAAATTTTGGCAAAGTTTATTTACGGTAATTACTTCATATATATATAGCATCATTATCTAAATTCAAATTTAATAATTTGGCAACTTCTAAAACGGCCTCAAAGTTTAGGTTTTTTATATTGAGTTTAGATAGAATTTTAAATGGGTTATCCTCGAAATCGTAATATTTTGAAATATAATTGAAAGCCCGCGTATAAGTCTTTAATGCAGCATCAATGAACTTATTTTGTTCTCGAATATTCAGATTTAATTTAGCAGTATCAACTTTGCTGCCCTGCATTCCAGTTGATCCTTTAGAGAACTCATAATAGAATGTAACTCTATTATTACAAGTGATAGAAGTCATACTATCTTCCATTTTATCTTGTTGAGATTTAATAAACTTCCAAATAACTTTGTCATAATTCTTTTCGCCTTGCTGCAAAAAATTTCGTTTGATTGCAGGCAGGCCAGCAAGTTAAAATTCTGTCTACTGGCTTAGACAAGCTTATCCATCAAGTGTACATTTTTGAACATTTTCGAATATACTAAATTAAAATAGTTAAAATTTTAAATCTCGTACACTGGTTGAACGTGAAGCAAATTCCGAAAAAAATTATTGACCAATATTTTGACATCATACGGCAATTTTTACAGGCATGTTTAGGTACATTGTGTAATACATAGCAATTACAATTTGCCTTTACAATAAAAGGATTTTTTGGCACAACTTTTGGTAGACAGAATTTGATTTTCCATAATAAATTGGTGCCAAATTCCGACCCTGGTGGCTTTATTTCAGCACTACTCCTAAAAATCAAATAAAAATTCCATTTCGATCCAATAAGCTCAATGGCTTCATATTCGGTTAAGAAATGCCCGTGTTACGTCCAAATTGGTCATATGCCAGAACTGCTTCCCAAGACACTCCCTATCTATTTGCTGAATGCCTTATTCTGAATCGATTGATTGAAGATTTTCACCCGCATCACCTGTGTGTGCCCCTCTATTCTAGATTTTTATTCACCACCAGGAACCTTTCACTGCCGCCCAGTGGCAAAGTGATCAGCATGCTTGCTCTAGCGACCGCAGGTCCCAGGCTCGATTCCCGGTGGTAACAAGGAAAAAAATTCAGTCACGGCTAGTTTTGGGTCAGTGAATTAATTACTCCGATTAATTGAAAATATGATTATGAACCCTCATTTGAGGCGGCCAAATTCCTTCAGTGTTAGCATCATTAGAGCTTTCACTCTAATCATAAAGTGTCCGCTTACGATCACTGGATATTTCTCTATAAGACATTGTGTGGCGTGTATGTAAAACTTGAAGCACGCTTATCATGTAAATGGAGATCGTTGCAGCTAAGGGTCACGAAGTAAATTGATTGTCAAAGGCATCTGATTTGTACGAGCTGTTCGTTGCGTGTCTTACTCCAATACGCACTAAGTTCGCTCTAATTCGGTATGTAGGGCTACATATCCTCAATCATTCCATCTTGGCCCTCAATCTTCAAACCACAAGCTGCAATTAGTGTTTTTATCTTATAATAGTCGCAAGCGACAGTGTGTGGGACAGTTATCCGTTGCTCTCGAATCGTATCTCGCTTCCGACTAATCTGTATTGTAAGCAATCGAGTTGAGTGATCCTTGAGTCGACCTTCCTTTAATCTGTTGACTACGTGAAGGAGGAGAAACCATCTCCATACAAATTCCTCAGCTAAACGCATCACGTGTCTCGTTTACAATGTCGTGTCTAATCTAAGGTGCTCTGCCACTTCATTTTCTTCAGCTACATCTGGCTTGGTAAAAAACATTATGCACAATATTACATGTAATTTACTTGTAAATTCCGGGGAATCTACACGCCCAACAATGAGCCATAGAAACAGAGCCAATTTAAAATAAAAGCATTTAAATATCAGAAGTTTGGTACAAACAACTACTTTCGATCCTTTACTATTACTTCGTGCTATATTTATGAAATGCAGAAATATAAACAAAGAAATTGTTTGGGAGTGTTCCTCCTCCAAGTAGCGATATGAAACCAATGTTTACAGGTCATTATGAAAAGAAATTATTAGTTAAGCATATAATTATTCTTGCGCCGCCCTCATACATGTATAACATTTAACGTTCAGCATGCAATACTAATGAAGCCTTTACAAGGAATATAACAATAAATTACCGGAAGCTAAAAATTTAACTTCATGATATGTTTATTCTAAAATGTATACATTTTTCGTAAATTACATACTAAAAATACCCATATACCATTCAAAAATAACCAGACGTAACATATGTACAAGCCCACATATACAGCACTGAACACCTCAAATATATGGATATGCACACCATATAGGGTACACAAGAACAAGAATTAATTAATTTGCCATATAATTTGAATCGTTTAATTTGTATATTTCCAAAGGTTTAAGTTCCTTCAAACCCTACATAATGGTTTTATTTATAATGTAGGAGTACGGATTCACGTACATAAATATCCATTTTACCGAAAAATCATCACGAACCATGTACAAATCCTACCTTTGCATAAAAAATAACGTATGTGTTGTACATATGCTACATACAAAGTACGTACTGCTAAAAATTTACATACATCAAATTTAATAATTCCATGATAACAGAAATGGAAAAACATTTCCCAAATAACAAGCAACACTAAATATTAACCTCCAATTTATATTTATGTAATGTAAGGTTTCGTAAGGTATGAACATATCCATTATGTGTGCTTTATACACATAAACATAAATAACATTCAAATTGTACGTACATGTAAATATTATTTGTTGGCATAGAGGGGCTTTAATGTTATATTTCAACCGAATATTTAATAAAATTGAATAAAAAAAAAATCATAAAAATTATGTTTAACGGTTGAACAATTTACTTGCAAGCATTTTTGCATAAATCAATCAAAATCAACATGGTTACGGAAAAGCTGAGCTTTTTTGTTGCGCACACTAATTGTAATAATAATAATATTATTAATAATTGTGAATTTTAATTAAATGCATAATGGGCTAATTTATGTAAATATCCAAACATGTGCATCATATATCAAGGTGTGTTATTATGTTACTGGTTTTCCGGATTCAATCAAAATTAATTAAAATAAATTTTTAAATATTTTTCTGGCCAAAAAAAGTTAAAAAATTTTAAAACAATTAATATTCATGAATAATTTGTTAAATAAAAAATTGCAATTTTTATTGTCAAAATATTAATAAATTAAATGTCAATTAATTGAATTCATTTGGGCAAATCAACAAATTGGATGCACAATCAAAAATCATGGACCAGTGGGAAAAATGAATATTTTTTTTAATTGAAAATTAAATTTAAATTGTTATAAATTCAGTACTCAAATGATTTTACTGAGAACAATATTTATTTTAATGTGAAAGTGTCTTTGATAGGGAAAGTTTATAGTTTATTTAAAAAATTTGAGAACTACATCGAGTAAGGTTACTCAAAAAAAAAGTTGAAAGTTATCACCCAAGTCGTCATCAAACATAATAATAAGCTAATGCATTGCGAGTATACTTTCAATAAATGGTCGAAGTATTTTATAATATTTTTTGTAGACTGATGATTGTAGACTGATCGATGAGACGATGAGAATTTTTTAATTTAAATAATGTTCGAAACGAAACTTACAGAGTCGTGGCAACCTCGCCGCGATGTAAAACAGTTATCCGGCCGTCACTTAGAAAAACTCAAGAATACGATTTAAGAGTTGTTCGTGTTGGAAATATTCTGGAATCGTGCAAATTATTTCAGGAATTTTTCGTTAAAATATAGAATATTTTGAAATGTTTTATTGTCTTCCCAAACTAGTATTTTATTTTCTAGTTTTGAGAATTTGTCGACTTGAATATATTCTGGACGGAGAACACAATTTTCAAGTTTATATTTTCTTTTCCTGTTAAGAATTTTTTGATTAAAAAATATTTTGGAAACATGTGCTATATTCTCAAAATTGTATTTAATTTTCTTGAATTGAGGATTTTTATTTCTCAAATTAAATTTTGGGGTATGTAACAAAGGGTTTACCTCAACGTGTTAAAATGGGGATAGTTTTTATTTGTTGATGATGGCTTAGGCTATCTTCACATATGTACCAGGTCCATTGGAAATCTTTAGCTACTGGCCAATCCTCGATAAAGTGAATGTGTAAATTCCATTTATTCTAAGTTTGCAAAAATTGATCAAGTTCGGTGTCAATAAAAAACTGACTTGCCTCATCGTATTAAAATGGGGATCATTTTTATTTATTGAGGATGGCTTAGGCTATCTTTACATATGTACCATGTCCGTTGGAAATCTCTGACTACTGGCCAATCCTCGATAAAGTGAATGTGTAAATTCAATTTATTCTAAATTTGCAAAAATTGATCAAGTTCGGGGTCAATAAAAAACTGGCCTGCCTCATCGTATTAAAATAGGGATAATTGTTAATTGTTGAGGATGGCTTAGGCTATTTTCACATTAATGCCATTTCCGTTGGAAATCTCTGACTACTGGCCAATCCTCGATAAAGTGAATGTGTAAATCCAATTTATTACAAATTTGCAAAAATTGATCAAGTTCGGGGTCACTAGAAAACTGGCTTGCTTCATTGTATTAAAATAAGGATAATTTTTATTTGTTGAGGATGGCTTAAGCTATCTTCACATATATACCATGTCCGTTGGAAATCTCTAGCTACTGGCCAATCCTCGATAAAATGAATGTGTAAATTCAATTTATTACAAATTTGCAAAAATTGATCAAGTTCGGTGTCAATAAAAAACTGGCTTGCCTCATCGTATTAAAATGGGGTTAATTTTTGTTTATTGAGGATGGCTTAAGCTATCTTCACATATATACCATGTCCGTTGGAAATCTCTAGCTACTGGCCAATCCTCGATAAAGTGAATGTGTAAATTCCATTTATTCCAAATTTGCAAAAATTGATCAAGTTCGGTGTCAATAAAAAACTGGCTTGCCTCATCGTATTAAAATGGGGATAATTTTTCTTTGTTGAGGATGGCTTAAGCTATCTTCACATTAATGTCATTTCCACTGGAAATCTCTGACTACTGGCCAATCCTCGATAAAGTGAATGTGTAAATTCCATTTATTACAAATTTGCAATAATTGATCAAGTTCGGTGTCAATAAAAAAACTACCTTACCTCATCGTATTAAAATAGGGATAATTTTTGTTTGCTGAGGATGGCTTAGGCTATCTTCACATATGTACCATGTCCGTTGGAAATCTCTAGCTACTGGTCAAGCCTCGCTACAGTGAATGTGTAAATTCCATTTATTCCAAATTTGCAAAAATTGAACAAGTTCTGGGTCAATAACAAATGGGTCTACCTCATCGTATTAAAATGAGGATAATTGAAATTTATTTTTAAATATTTTGACAGAAAACTCATTTTCGGGGCCTAAATGGGGTATTTTTCCCATTAAAAATTGTTGAGGTCTACTTGTCCTTGACTTAACTTTAGGCCATTTAATTTAATGTTTGTGGAACATTAACCGAAAACTGAATAAAAACCGAAATTAGAAAGCAAACCAAGAACTACTGAGAAACAAATAATTTTAGGTTCATCATGGAAAAATCATAAATGCGCCCCATAAAAAATTTAAGACTCCTCTCGTTCTTGACCTAGCTTTAGATGATTTAAATTAAAGCAAGCAGAACACAAATCGAAAATCGGACCAAAGAAGAAATTGGGACGCAAAACAAGATCTGTTGACATACAAATAATCTTTATTTGGTTGGCCCATAATGAGCCTAAAATTACTTGTATCTACTGACATCTGGTTTTGGTTTTGATCTACTGACATCAGGTTTTGCGTTCTTATATCGGTTTTGGCCCGATTTTTCATTCGAATTCTGCTAGCTTTAAATTAAATGACTTAAATCAATCGACATTAATTGATTTTGGATTGCGTTCTAACTTTGGTTCTGATCCGATTTTCGATTTGGCTCCTGCTAGTTTTTAAAGCGAAATGCTCAATGCTTTTTCTAGAACGAACGGACCAAAATAATTTTAATGAGACATTTAATTAGCTAAAAATTTGCCTTTAATGGGTCTTGCTTACGTTATCTTTAGCAAACAAAACCTATCGATTTAGTTGGAATGCACGGAACCCTAAATTGTATAAAAGAGCCTTTCATAAGCCTTTAACTAGCTTATAGTTAACATCGTCTTTGGTTAACATCGATCTCGAAATATTTTCTTTTCGAATTTTGTTGTCAACACCAACATAACTTAAGCTACTACTTAGCTATAACAATTCGGTATGTAAATGTTTATAAATTACATTTTTTAAATATCCTAATCCATATTACTTACGTATACCAACATCTTTTCATCACCAAAAACCAAATAATAAAATATTTTATCATATAAAATTTGGTTCTGGAAACCCTTTCACTAATTATGAATGTCATTAATTTAGTTGTGTTGCTTGGCTTACCTGTAATTAGAAAAACGTTTGGAAAAGGTTAAAACATTTTTCATTTTACGTAATATAATATGTGTATTAAATGTTAACTTTAATTAAAGTATAATAAATTAAATTTAATACGATCTACATTTAAAATCTACAAAAACAAAAAATCCGAGACAAAAATATAAAATCAGGAAGCAAATCTCTTAATTTAGATTTTTCCACCAAACCGCTTGCGCTCTGTGTATCCGACGTAATATATAAACGAGCAAAATGGAAATTAATACTTTTATTTTTTGGGTTATCTTTTGTGCGACAACAACAACAACACAAACATTTATTTTTATAACTTTTATCAGATAACAATTTATGCCAGTCATCATAAATATACCAACAAACATCAACCGAGTATCTCTTGGGGAAAATTCTTTTTTTTCTGCTCGTTTTCTACAAAACTTTACTTTTTATTTTTTACTATTTCCTCGCAAGCTTTTTGTGTGATAACAATAAACATTTATACATTTGCATATACATACAAACAACATAAAAAAAATTTTATGAAAATAAATCATAAAAATGTTGAACGTTTAAAAATTACGAAAAAGCGAGAAAAGCTCCAAACCGAGAATTAAAACATAAAAATTTCTCAACCATTTTGATGTCACAACTTAACTAACTTTGAACAGAGAGATGAGAGGAAACATAAAATTTTAAGATGAAAATTACTCGTACATAAAAATATTTGTTAATTTAGAAAATATTTATATAGAGCTAAGAATAACTTTTCTATGTACTCGTATATAACCAAAAAAGATATCTTAAAATCTAATCTTTATAGGATTCAAATTAAGAATAGCGCCAACAGTGTGTTGCCTTTCCTTACACATAAATTATTCTTGTTGTTGCTATCTTTTAAACTCCATAATATACATAAATCATAAAAGCTCGTAAAGTTTTCTATTAAAATACAACAATAATAATTAAAAAATGAAACTTTTAAATTATTTCATGCTTCTTAGTGCTAGATTTTATGTGTTTCGTATACTATGACAGCTTCCCATATACTGTCTGCAAATTTAAATTTATAAATTAGAAACAAAGTTGATGGTTTACTATATATCTCTCGATATACTTGATTAATTGGTAAACTAGGATTTAATTTAAATATCTTATCAAGATAAGTTAATTATGTTTATACAAAAAAATGTAAATTTAAATAAAACTTAGTTTGGATTTAATCCTTTCAATTTAAAAAAAAAAACGTTAGACACTAATCACATACAAATTAAAAACTTTGCTAACAAAATAAATTTGTGTATGGTATTTGGGTTAAACCAGAAACCGAAATGGAATTAAATTCGTTTAAATATTAATTTTATTTTATAAATCTTGAATTGTCTCTAAAATCAACATTTTTATTAAACAGTGGCCATTTTATATAGGGTTTTGCGACCTTGTACCAGTGTGAGATTTTTCAAGTTGTAAGATGGGAACCTTGCCTCAGCAACTCTATACGAATTTCTTGTTATGTTAAAATCGAATACATTGTTAAAAGAATTAAAGAGTCGCGATAATCTCCAGACAGGTTCTGAGAAGCAAAATTTGAAGAAACAGGATCAAAGTTGTAAAAAGTGAAACGAGTAAGTATGAACGAAAATAGCAGATGCAACATCTCGTCGGTGGTCTAAAAGTTGTAACTTTAATAATTTGCAACGATCATTATAAGGTGGAAGAAACTGCTTCTAAACGCTCTCAATTCTGTCTGAATGAGAAGCATATTCTAGAATGGAGCGAACAAAGGACACAAAATAGCTTTCAATGTGAGTGGTTCGCCGAAGCTATTACAATTGCGCTTAATGAAGCCTAGCATAATTTAAGCTTTTGAAATGACAGAACCAACGTGTTTGGTAAAAGTAAGAACATAAGAAAAGATTATACCTAAGTCGGTCGTGAACTCAACTCTTTCAACAGCAGTATTATATAGAAAATATTGTTGAATAAGTGATGAGTACATCCGAGAAAATGACAAAACCCTACATTTACCTACATTCAACAATAATTTGTTTATAAACGACCACTGCAAAAGTTATGCAAGTCAACTTGCAGTTACACATTCAGAAACACCAGTAATTGAAGCAAATATTTTTATATCTCCTGACCAATGTGGCTACCTTTAGGAACTTCTGGTGTAACTCGAAATAGGGTAACGCCTGATAGGGCTGTCAATTTAGTTTATCCAGTTTATCGATCGATAGATCAAATGATCAATTTTATCGAAAGCCTTTGAAAAATCGCTATATACTGCATTCACTTATTGAAGAAACTAGATTAGTAACGGTAGACCTACCCGGGTAAAATCCGTGTTGAGCAAGAGAATTAAAAATTTTCACACGAACAACAAGAATTTCTGTACCATGGATTAGAAAAGTTTTGGCATGACAAAAAGAATAGAGATCTCGCGATAATGGCTGATATCACTTCTTTTTGCAAGATTTTAAATTTGGACGAATGAAAGATTGTTTCAGTGATCAGGAAAAACCCCAGTACGTAGGCTCTTGTTATAGATTAGAGTCAGTGGATCGGCTAAACTCTCTGCACCATTCTTAATAGGAATAGGTGAAAAACCATCATGTCTGCCCCGTATTTCCATCAAGTTGAGATGAACTAACATAAACTTCTTCTGAAGAGTTGAGCAGCTCGTTGAAAAATAAAATAGTATCGTTTCGTTCGAGAAAGCCCCAATTAAGGCGGTGATTCATATATAAAATTTATCTGACACACATAAATAATAATCACTCTGATTGGTTGAATGTCGGCCATATTTTTTTATCGTACGACAAAAATTAAAAATTGAACATTGCTCAATTTTGTATAAGATTTGACGGCAGTGAGAACAAAAGAATACATAATAAAAAGAATTCTAAACGAACAAAAGCAAAAACACTTTTTAGGCTGCTTGCTTTATAAAATGTCAAAATATATCCATACGAATTTTATACATGTATCGCTTACGGGTGAATTTCATTTTGATCGTATAAGACAAAAAAATATTAACCAATCAGAGCGTTATTATTTATGTCTGTCAGACAAAATTTCTACATGAATCATCGCCTTTAGAATCGACAAGAAATTTGTTTAAAGAAACGGAGTCAGCGTGGCTAAAATCAAAAAGAAAAGAATTGCTAGCAGTACACGTAAAGTGTTACAATTTTCTTGATAGATATAAATCGTGATTGGAGTATGATAAACGCTCGAGCATCCAGTAAAATCTTCACAAGATGAAAGCTCCGAATATAACTATATTATCAGTTGAAATATCTAAATCGAGAAATTTACCTCGACTATTGCATATCCGGTTTAACTGCATCATTGCTAAGCTAGCAAAATAATCAGTAACTGCTAATTCTTTTTGGTCGGAAGAAGAGGATGTGAAAACTCTATCAACATCAAAACAAGTAATATCAGGAAGATCCTCTAAAATCACTAATTTTTGATTAACACGAATGCACGCCGTAACAGCATAACTGATGAACTTATGATTCCATTATAATATTCAAAAGTAGATCTGCAGTTAGCAACCACGATGGTAGATGGACCCGGCAACATTAAATCAAACTGCAATTACATCATAAATTGGATGACAAGCAATGAGCTCATTTGAAAAGAACTCTTGACAACAATCAGCACACCTCCTTCCTTAAGGCTGGTACAAAAACAATGTCGATCTTTTCTGTGGACCACGAAGTTGGGTGGAAAATATTCGTTCAAATTAAAACTTTTACTATGTCATGTTTCAGAAATAATAATCTCACAGTAGTCATTGTCAGGAACGCCAAGCAAGAATAATTTTGCTTTGTTTCGAATACTAGAGGCGTTGTGATAGTACATCGAAGTAAAAGTAATTTGTCCGGAGCTTTTGGGCCGTAGAATCGCCATAGAATCTGTATTACTTAAATTTCGGAAGAATTCACTGCTAGAGGCGGTATCTTGAATTTTACATTTGAGGCTCCTGTTCGAAAATTTTGGCGCACACGGCTCTTCAATAACAATCTTGGTACCATACTTCAGCAAAACTGATTTTTTAGAATCTGGAAATTTAACAGTGAAGTTGTGATCAGGAACAACATTATTGCACTGATTCATCTAGATTAGAAGTCAGCATTTGAGCTTGCACTTCAATTTTTTTTACGTAATTGTCATTATTTTTAATTTTATCAACCAGTTCTCTCAAACTATTCACATGGACATTGTGAATGTCTTTACAATTATCATAAAACCAGAAAATGTTTTGAATTATATGAATTGCAAATCGATCCAATGCCGCGGTGGCAAAGTAGTTAGCATGCTTGCTCCAGCGACCGGAGGTCCTGGGTTCGATTCCCGGTGGTGACAAGGAAAATATTTTACGGCTGGTTTAGGATCAATTAATCACTCATTATCCGAAATAAAAAGTATGATTATGAAACCTCATGTGAGGCGGCCAAATCCCTTGATGGGATATAGTGCCAGAGAGAGAGAGAGAGAGAAAAAAATCAATTCAAATGTATTTTTCCTGACACCAGCATGATTTGTAATGTTGAACTAATTTACAAAACCCACTGCACATTAAAAAAAGTGTTCATTTCCATGAGGAACACATACCGTCATATGGCTATTTGACGCCATTGTTTATAATTATAAAATAAATACGCGAACTAGCGAATTAAAATGATTATAGTTTATTACTATTAAAATTAAGAAAAAAAAAATCAAAATTGAATTGAAAATAAAATTAAAAAATTGATTTAAAAATTAAATTTCAAACAAAAGGTTGACCTTGTTGCTTAGATGTTATATTTTGATTATTGAAAAATATAATTGTAACTCTAAGGCTGTGTCCCAAACACCGACTTAATACAGACTTATTTGCTTATTTGACGCCATCTTGAATAAGTCGGTCAAGTTGTTCCAATTCATTATACCGAGTTATTTTTGACGTAATATCAAAAAAACAAATTGCAATATCTGTTATATTGAAGAAAAAATTTCCTTGACATGTTGGTCATTGCCACTAGATTTGAAAAAAACTGCATGATTACATTTAGTCAAGGCACATTTTTGGAGATATTTCTGTGTAGACATACTTATTCAAAGAAGTCTGCTCGCGAGATGACTTATTTGAATAAGTCGGTGTCCACAAATAAGTCGGTGTTTGGGACACAGCCTAATTCTTCTTAAGGGATAAAATGCACAGAGACTCATTGAGGCGATAGACGATGAATAAATGATAGCAAAACAGTGTTTTCTAAAGTTTATGTGTATTTTGTCTGTATCCAACGTTGTGAGGGCCTCTTAATGCCGGTTTTGATTCCTAGATTCAGCGTTCAAAAAAGATTTTACATTTGAACTAAATAATTTAAAAAAAAATTATTTCTAATAGTTCCAATGTCATCGTTGTATTTGTGATTTTTTTTAAACTGCGTATACGTAAACGCAAAAAAATAAAATATCTTTGGTTGTAAGTGGCTCTTTTAAAAAAATGACCTATACGCAGTTTCAACTTACATATGATGAAATATCTCTTTTAGGTTGTCTCTGGTTATAGCAAAGCAACGATATTAAGAGATAAAGAAAACGATGAATCCAAATACATCAAAAATTCAATGAATAATTAAAACACCTTATAATTATTTCTACCTTGGAGTAACAATATTTTAGTTTTATTTTGAATATCGATTTCGAAATATAATTTTCATTTTCAGTTCAAAATTACAACTTAGAATTGTAAATTCTTGGGCTTGAAATCCCGTATTTCAAATGTCTTTTTACAAAATCTCGATTTCAAAATCAAAACCCGGTTTCCGAAATTCCATATTTCACAATCCGTCCACGGGGTTTTTAAAGTATTCCTAAATAATTCGATATGATATAAACCTGGATGCGGTAATACTCAAATCTCACGTTTGAAAAAAAATACAGGGTTTTCTCTCAAGTTTCAAAAATACGAGATTTTAATTTAGAGGATTTTGGGCCGCTGCCATAAGACGCCGATACAAAATTAAATAAAACATGATATACTAGTTCGAAATTGGCTTACAAATTAGAAAACACAATAAGTTAAAAATCTTAAATTTATAGGGTGGTGACTTTGGTATAACTTTCTGAAAATTAGGCTTCTAATCAAAATTTTCAAAAAGCACACAAAATATCACACAAACTCTAGAAGTGATCATGCGCACCTTATAGAGGCGGTGTGAATAGAAGAGCTATTAACAAAATAAGGTCAATCTTAAAACAATTTAAAAATTTCAAATTTCCAACGTAAAAATACTTTCAGCACGATTGATACCAAGTACCGTGGGTGCAAGATTTTTTAAACGAATTTGTGAGTACAAATACATGTACACTTGTATTTATCTCTTTAGAAATGAATAATTTATCCTAGCGTAGTTGAGATAGGGAGTGCATCGATAGTTGATGGACAAATTTTTAATGAATATGTCCCATCTTTGAACTTGCAAGCATCTGGCCAGGAATACATATGAGAATTCGTTAAATAACTCAGATTAAAACTGCATTCCTTGACGTGAGATACATGTTTTGCCTGCGGAAATCCAGTAGTCTATTTGGTCGATTTCTCCCGTCGCGGCGTCACAATAAATGCTGAAATTTGAATTGAAAGCTAATGGAACTTTCACGAATTTCATTGGTCTGTAAGACATTTCTTAATTCCTTATCTGATGGTTGTGCTTTTGCTATATTTGCCAAGTGTCAATTTTCCGTTCCGGATGTCGGTTGTAAATTTGTAACCTGACCAATGTAATCCAATTATCGAAATTGACGTGGTGATCAATGGTTTATGGTCGGAGCATAATTTACAAATACGACATTGAATGAGATACTGAAATCGTGTGGGTGCGGAGTAAGCAGCAGATAATTCTCTTTCATAAGTACTATGCCATATTATCGAGTTCCCGTTAACCGTGATGCATAGAACTATAGCGGTTACCAGGTATTGTCCGTTTTTTGTTGAATAACTGGTTCAAAATTTGAATGGATTACTAGGCTCCCACCGAAATATCGTTAACACGCTCTGCGGATGATTTGATTTCTGCTGCATTAATTTCATGACACACAAAATTTAATTTAGTCCTTCTTGAAATGACATTTTAAGCCGTTAATTAATTAGCCTCAATTTCTTAATCTCTCGAACACAATTTTTAAATGTTGTGTAATTGAGAAGAAGCAATTAACAAGTCTTCGAGGTAAGAAAAACATAAATCCAGACCGTTAAAGATTAAATGGACGAATCTCTGGAATGTGTTGGCTTCATTTCTCAGATCAATTGTCATTTCAACGAATTCAAATAGTGGGGACGGTGTTGCTATTGAGATTTCTGGAACATCGATGGTGGAAAACACTGTACATTCCTGTAACTGTAAAATCCTGGAGGTATTTTAAAGACACGGTGATCACCGCACCCAGCATTGTACTGACAGATTTGAATCACATCGCTGACAAGAAACTTGCCGAATATCAATATGGCCAACAGCAGCATAGCCAACAAAAATTTTAACTCACAACAGCCGGCGGTTAGGAAAAGTCATTTAAAAATGTTTGTCCTAATACTCAGAAATGCTCTCTTTTCTCAAAATTAGGTATATATTGGAAAGCTTGGCTCTTGTAACACCTACGTTTATAGATTACTACCGTCAGAGATAGTTTTTAAGTCACGACGATAAGAGATTTTATGGTGACACTCAGAAGACCCGTTTTGAATCACTAACCTATAATATTATATAGTAATCACTCACACCTTGGTTGAAATTTTCATAACTGAATACTTTTCCGAAATGTTTATACATAAAATTTCAACACATTACAATTTCTATGTGTTATTCCGATCCAAACTAATCTAAACACATGTTTTAAGCGCGAGAACAACTCATTCCATGTGATACGTCGAATGAAAACTGAAAAAATTTGAATCATCAAAGTAAAAGAATTTTGAAAAATTTTCTGTTTTGTGAACCTTGAAAATTTACTTGTTTACATTTTAGTTCACTAATGTACTCATACATATACATATAAACAAAAAGTGCAGATCGACATCATCATGCGCTATAACAGGTACGTTGTACGTGGGCTATAAAATTTTCCGAAATCAATTTGTCGAAAATTGTTTAATTTTGGTATTTTATAGCGAAATTAAGTGAAACTATTTGTTTATTATCACTATGTGGTACTACCACCCGCGTATACTTGCCTCATGTGGTGTGCAAATCAATCAATTTCATAATTTAAACGTATCGAACATAAACTACATAAACTTTTAAGTTTGTTAATAAAACTATAGTTTATAATTATAATTTATATGTAATTAACTAAAACTACTTTAGTGTTTGTAATAAATTGCTTCATAAACGGAAATAACAGAAAAATCATTGCGTGTTTAGGATTAAATTATATGTACGTGGGATGTAAGATTTGCAGTGATTCATAATCTTCGGCACGTGGAACATACAAATTTAACACATTTTGTAAGTGTTAAGATTTTTTACAATTCTATTGCCACATTAGATCATCACTTGTGTTACAATTTTACATAATCACTTAAGTCGAGATAAGTAGTTATGTTGAACTATATTCCAATCGATAGTATTTCCCGTTCTTTCTTCCCTTCGATTTTTCATCAAAATCCGACTATTTTTGACCGATAAATAAGCAAAAAACCAAACCATATTTGTTGAAAACCACTTAATTGATAATTGTTGAAATTGTAGCATGAAATAAGTGATATCAGAAATATATTCAGAATAAACACTTATCTTGAAATAAGTTTTTATTTTGAATTTAATTTTGCAGTTGGTATTTACTTAAATCGATATAAGCTTTTTTTTCTAAATGGTAATTAAATATTTTGGGAATTTTCGGCGAACCCAGAGCATGTAACAAGTGCTTGAACGTGTAAATAAACGTAGTTTAAAAACCCTGATACCATGGATTCACGAATAGTTTAGTTATGTCCCATAATTTTTTCACAAATTAAATTAAAATTTAAATTTGGTCCTCTGAAAAGTAGCTAAAAATATATATAAGTGGTTCTGTTGGTGAAACAATAGTTGTGCTTTATTAAATTTGTGACAAAGGAACGCGATTGAGTGTTCTTCATCGTTTGGTCGTTGAAATAATTCTCTTCAAAATTCAAATAGTACTCGCGTCCCACTGCATAAAGAAGGGTTTCGTTAAATAAAGCGTGTCTTGTGTAAGTAATGGTGGCAGCGGATGTTAGGCCAGTCACTGGTACTCACCTCGTATCTCTTTGATTGTAGGAGATGTCTGACCAAATCCATGATAAAATCTTAAATTGTTTCCGGCATTGATAATATAAAGGCTATCTTACGATGTGACGTGATTCGAAGACACATAAACTAGTTAGTTTTGCTGCGATTTGTCATATTGATACACGACTCGATCGTAATTTCCTTTTTGAGATTTGTGTATCGTGATCGCACACGCTGGCACGAGAGTAACTTGGCACTACGCTTTCTTATCGGTGTCCATTTGAAGGCTTGAACCTCACGCTTCCAGATTTCATTTGGCTTAGGTTTGAGTCGACATCGCTGGTCCATCATCTCGAGCGGAAATTCACGTCATAGTATGAGTCGCTGTTTGTGTGTGACCACAGATTTTGACTTTTCGTTCTGTACTTCTAACTATGCAAAGTACTCGTTTTTACTGAGCAGCTCTATATATTGTTTAACACCCTTCACTATACCATCCTCAACGTCAATGTTTGAGTGGCGAGTTAACTCGTTCGCGCAAATGACTGCTGCAAAAGCAGTCATAAAACTTTTTCGTTTTTAACATGTTCGTGCAAAAATCTCTCATTTTTTAAGAAATAACTCGACATATTTTTCAATTCTCACAATACATTCCTTTCCGGGACGAAATATCATTGCAATAATAAAAGTTATCAAATGCGAGTAGCACGCACATTTAGAAAGTGTGCATCAATGTGTTAAGAAAAAAAAATTTCTACACATATTAAATTTTTTTTTAATGTGATGTCGAATGAAAGTTTTGCTTTCGCAGAAACACAGGATTACAAAATATTTTAAAACTAAAATTAAATAATTAATGGAGAAAACAGACGTGCATAATTCTGCGTGCAGTGGAGCAAAATAAATTTAAAAAACATTACTTCATATGGAATGAAACACATGAGTTCCGCATGTCATGCAGAACGTGCATGTTGTCTTTATTTCGAATTTCGCTGCAAATTACTCACAGCTGACAACATAAGAAAAATAAAACTTAAAATGTTTGCTTACTTCACGGTATAATGTTTATTGTTTTTCAAAATTTTTGGCAATACATATTGTAAATATTGAGTCAAGAATTCAAGATGGAGGAAGCCATTATACATTTTGTACAGCAAAATGAATTTAGTTTTAATAAAACCCATTATAATTACAAAAATGTTTATTTAAGGGACAAAAAGATCTCTGAATTATCAAAAAATAGGAATACCAAGTAAGTAAATGTTTATATTTTGTTTACATATACACTACACACAATTAATATGTAATTCAAATTTTTGAATCTTTTAGTGGACAAACTGAAAGCACGGTTTAATTAAATGTCATTTTAAAAAGATTTTGACAAACCACGTTTCACGTAAGTAATTTACCTGTTTATTCTGAAATTTGATTTTTACTATTTCTTTTATTTATAGAACATCTGGAAATTATCCCAAACATTCGACAAAATATGACGATCCGGATCAGAATTCGACTATTGATATTGAATGGAGTAAAACTAGCGCATCAAATTATAGTTTTATTGAGTTGGAGTGCACAACGAACACAAATTTTGACACTATCAGTCCTTCATTGTCCTCCATACCGAAATCTGGCTCAAAAAAAAAAATAATCCCGATGCAATTTTAGAATCAGCAAGCATCGAAATGAAATAGCTGATGGAAATTGCCTAAAAATCTTTTATTCACGAAGAACAAGCAGCTAGAACTCCTGTGCGATTTTTTTTTGAAGCTGTATGTGAGCAAGTGAAGCAGCGCATGCAAATCAGCAGGCGAATTTGGCAAATTGCAATTTGAAATCCTCTTGAAAACGATTCTCTGCTGGCATTGTATCTAGTGAACATCTTATATTGTGGCAAAGGCTTTTTGCCAACTTCCTTGTACAAATTCACTATCAACAAATTCACGACCACGTTAGTCCACAAAATCGTTAGAAAAACAGTTGGCACCGTCATTTAGCCTTATAAAATTATGATGCACGAATGTCGCTCTTACAATTTTTTTGGCATTCTCTGGGAACATGTTTAAAAAGTTTGTGAGGGAACGAAATTTAGCGGTTAGAATTCTAAATGTTTTTTTAATTTTAACCCATGCCGAAGATAATTTTTTATTGAAATATTCTTTGTCTTTTGGAATGAGATGTCCAGGATATGGCCACATCAAATTGGACCGCAATGGTTATGCTGAATTGCCGATAAAGAAGCACGGAAATTCTTCATTTGTTTGCGGCAAATTCCTAGTTTTTGAAATATTAATTTTCCTTCTAAAATTTGCTGTCTGAAACCATTCTGTTTCAAAATGCCACCGTTACTCTCTCTCCCATATGTACCAACATCTACTGCCGAAAATAGTTAGTTTCTATCACATGCAGGTAGCAAAACAATACTGTGATAGTTTTAATAGTTGTAATAATGGGAGCCAGAGTCTGTGGAGGACATTTTATACGTATTTGTTTGCCTTCGATTGCACCAACAACTTTTGGCATTGCTATGTTAATGTAAAAACCATCAATAACTTTGTCCCAGTTGATTTCTGTCGGTGGAGACTGGTAGATTTCACTCAGTTCTTCCCAAATTATTTGGCATACCTCCAATTCCACCGATACGGAAAGACCATGACAAAATTTGCCAAGCTGCACCATGGGCCAAATATCTAAAAGTCACAATTAATTGAATTAGTGTCAAAACCAATCAAAATTCGGAATGTATTGGAGTTCGAATAAAATTTTGTTTTTGTAATTTATTTTTTAATAAATTATGTAAATTTTCAATTTCCCTTACTCCCATCCTACTGGCTTTCCTAAATTGTTCCGGGTCTTTCTCTTTAATTTTAAGAAAAAGTTTAGAGAAGAAGCAGTGTAACTCGCGTTTATTTTCAGAAAATATTTCGCGCGTCCAGATTCTTCTACTTTTCAATCTAGTTTGAGCATTACACAAGTTTATTATTTTTATTTAAAATTAGTTTATTAAAATGATCGTACTTGACCACATTCATTCTTTCTAACTAAAATTGTTATTACACACAAAAATTGAAAACGATCTGATACGTACAAAAGTTTATAACAATCTGACAGCTCGTAAAAAATTCTACTACCAACCAAAAGAAATGAAAATTACACAAAAAAGATGTACATATGGTTCATGTGCTGGTCTGCATGCAGTATTGCATGCAAAAACCGTGCACGTCTGTTTCCACCATAAATCAAATTAATTTTATTTAAAGCATATTTGCATTGCATTTTCAAATTTTAAATTATAAATAGAAATAATATCTGGAAATGTTATATCGAAAAAAATTAAATGGCATACATTTACACTAACACAAACACACTACTAAAATTAAATCTTTAAAAAAAATTCGTCCATTTTGTCGAATTTTGAACAAAATCGGCGTCCAGAAAAATGTAACTCGACAACAAAATTAAATGAAAATCAAACTAAAAAAAAATATACGGCAATGTTATATTTTGTTTGTCATAAAATTATAAAACGCATAAGCCAGGTTGTAACGCAAAAAAAATAATTTATAATAGTGGCAGTGCTTCCCACTCCTCCTCAGGCGATGCGTCACAGTCCTCACTCGACGTAACGAATTCTTTGACCCTGTAGCTATTGAGTGATGTAATTCAATTTTACATGCAGATGATAGATATGTATAGATGCAGAATTAAACTGTATCGCCCGATTTTGTTATCATCAGTTTTTTTTAATTGCCTCCATATGAAAGCAAATTTAAAGACGTATTCACGTCAAAAATTGATTAATATTCAAATTGAAGCTTTCCTTTCATTACAATCTATGGCAATCTATGTTCACTATAATACATTTATTTAACTCCTTAATAATTCCCATCCAGCTGATATTGCTGGAAGAATATATTTTAAGTCTGAAATTTCATACGCCAGGGTTTTAAAATTAAGACCGAGCCTTTTTTATAATTTGAAGTTAAAAAATTAGGTTTTATTTTATTTGACTTATTTGCATTTGATGAGCGAGTCAGACATAGTCAGAGTCAGAGTCAAAGTCAGAGACAGACCCAGACTCAGAGTCTTAGTCATGGTTACAGTCAAATTGACGGCCAAGTCCCAGTCCTAAGGACAAGCACAGACACAATTAAAATTGAATTATAGGCACGGTGCCTGGTTAATGTTGAATGGTTTGTTCATCGCTGAATTCAGCAATCTGTATGACATATTATCGATCAACCTGAGTGTGCTTTAGTATTTCCAAAGATTATTTAAATAATAATAATTCTAACGATGTCTATAATTAATTTCGAAAAGAGCTGAATTAGCACCCTCTATATACTATAAAGGTTTAATCACCCTGCCTATAGTACTACAATGCTATATAATTATGTAATATATCCGATACACATACAAATCAATAAAAACAATTTAATTTACAAAGTTAATCAAAAAAGTTTTGTTTTACTGCCGCCACGATACACATTTTAGTGTATATTGAAATGTAATCAATATCTACATAATACAAGCAATTTATGTTGTATTGAAAATCGTGAAGCGAGCAAGGATAATAAAATAATCGCGGCATGTGCATTCAAATTCGTTTTTATGATTTTGGCTTTATGATTTTAAGTGTTATTATTACTGATATTACCACTACCATTAATAATATTATTATTATTATATCAATATTTGTTCAGACAAGTTTTATACATTTTTTTAAGCGAATTCACTTCAAAATATTGTGTAAAATTTTTATGGTACCAACTTCATGTCGATAGTTTCAAAAAAAACTTTTCAAAAATATAATCAATATTTTATTTTATTATATGCGGTGTAATAAAAATATATATATCGTCTTGTAAGAAATTTGGCCGTCGACAAATTTTGTTTAATGTCTCGAGGATTTGATGATGAGTAATTGTTGTCTCTTGTATATTTTTCTGGTCACGTTTTCACAAAATTAAAATTCAAAGACCACGGGTGAATATTGCATTATAATCAGACAAGCAATCACCCTTCGTTGTGATCCTATTCCAAATGAATAATATTAAACCTTGCTAAACTCCATGCAAACAAAAAAAAAACGAAATATAAAAATGACGTTGGAAATTCATTACATATAATTAATCAGAGTAATTAATGTTACATCATCAAATTCTTGGCATTTTATTATTTATCAACAGAATATACAAAACATTGTATCGTGTATCTGAAGATAATATATATGTAGATAGGTTAATGTATTATTTTGCATATAATAAATATTATATGCTATGCTATGCTATTCAACGTATCTAGATAATACCAACACATTTTCTATCTGTATCCACTTTACACATACATATACATATTTATTACAACCGTCAAAACTAAACCATAAATTTTATGTTATAAGATGAATATTTTTAATTAAATTCATTTTTATCCGCTATATTATATAATTTTTTAGTTGTGCTGTTATAAATTATAACGGAAAATAAAAAGCTTTCCTTGTTATGTAAACGTATATACATTGAACTAAAAGCTTTGAATAATTTTACACTGTGTGAAAAAATTCATTATCATTATGCATTTTACTGTTTATACATAGTTTGCAACAATATTTGTTGTTGATTTTGTTTGTTATAACGAACAGTGTTTGCTGATTTATATGACCTAGGTACTTATTCAACAGTCTAGCACCAAAATATATGGCCATACTGTTACAGTTGTATAGGTGAAAGCCCGAGGTTGTGCGTTTATAAAACAGAATAGATGTACGATATTCTAACGCTTGTCATTGGCATTGCTTAATGACATTGTTGGAGAGAAAGAGGAAGGGAAAGAGAGAGAAAGAGAGAGAGAAAGAGAGAGAGAGAGAGAGAGAGAGAGAGAAAGAGAGAGAGAAAGAGAGAGAGAATGAGAGAGAAAGAAAGAAAGAGAAAAAGAAAGAGCGAGACAAGGAGAGAGAGAGAGAGATAGAGAGAAAAAGCAAGAGAGAAAGAAAGCAAGAGAGAGAAAGAAAGAAAGAAAGAGAGAGAAAGAAAGAGAGTGAAAAAGAGTGAGAGGACGAGAGAGAGAGAGGTCAAACACGAAATTCAATTTATTTTTAAGTTTTATTCATTTTTAGTTGAAATATTTAAAATTAAGAACAAAGCGATTCGGAAAAATATGGTTTATAGAAAATTTCGACTTTATCGGCATACTAGTTCAGATTTTACGAGGTGCTCCTCGAACTTACTATGTTTTTATGTTAGATCTATCAAATGCCTATGTCCGTGATGATTTTTGGAATTTTTTCATAGTTGTGAAATGATCAAACATGGCCCAGTATCAAATCATAACTGTTTAAAAAGTTGTAAAAACTCTATTAACAATATTAATATGCTTCTGAGCCATGTTTGGCCATTCTACAACTATGACAAAATTATGATAATCGCCAAGGATCTGGAGAAAATTCTTAGAATCGACATAGTGAGATCGATCACCACCTCGTAAAATCTCGACTAGTTTTCCATTGAATTCTCAAAAACTAAAATAATGCTTTGCTACTAGGTCATGTTTGGTAGGTTTAACAAAAAACAATATCTGGACTTGTATTCCTCGAAAATCGTTAACTACATTTACTCGATTTGTATTCAAATAAATTATTTTTATTTGTTTTGATTGGTCAGCAAGCAAGCAATTTCCTAGCAGAGATTCTGACTACCCGATCAATTTCACCAATGAAATTTTAATTTCAAATTATATTTTTCATAAAATTTTTGATTATTTTAGCGATTACACAGTAAAATTCGCGCCTTCAAAAACTGAATAAAAAAATGTTTGTCGTGTTTTATTTTGTAATTGCAAAAGTAATCAGAAATCTTACGATAAATATAATTTGGAATTCAAACCTTGGTAAAATGGATCGAGAAGCCAGAATTTCGGCTACCCGAGTATCTAACTAATGAAATAATTTTACTTTCCGTTTTGAAGATTTTCTAATTTTAAAATAAGTTTGCCTAAATGTTTTCTTTTTGGATGTATAATTACTCACAAACACACACACACACACAATTTTTGCTTATGACTTTTTTTAGGATTTATATCACGTTTGTGTATAGGAGATGAAATTTTGCCTATACCATTCACTTATAGGTTATAGTTATGTAGTATTTCACGTGTTCAAAAAGACATTGATTGGAGGAACTTGATTTATCTAGGATGACACTTGTTCTGTAGCCTACACAATTGTTTCGTTTTCTAGGGATTTGCGAGAGCCGCACGCTAAAACTACTTTGTCATCCGTCCAGGCATACATTGAAATTGTAGGTGCTTCAAAAATATTTACAATCTTATAATTAAAAGTTTTGTTAGTAGTAGCGCGCCACATAGCTCAAGACGTGGAAATATAATTAAATGTAGGGAGCTGTTCGCCGTTGGTAGTAGTTGAATGCGCCTATATTACCGCTGAATATGCCTTTTCAAACGCGTTATAAAAAATATTGAATTGAACACTGGACGTATTGTCTGGTCTACCTATCTTGACCAGACTTATTTCATTTGGGGCTAGCTCATGCCATCCTATTTTGATTAACCAACGTAACTGCAGTAAAATACAATCGTGCTTGGAGACATCTATTCAAGTGGATAAAATATTTTATGACATTTAGACAATAATCTGCCTTTAGAGGTAAAAGCGGCATCTTTGGTAACACAGTAAATTCCCAATATTCGAAATATGTAATCTCTTCTTTGGTTCTCGGCAGCTATGTTCCTTTATAGCTCAGGACAGTTTGAGCTCCATTGTCGTAATGAAAAGGCAGCGTGCGATGAAGCGTATGATAAATTTTGATAAGATATAATATCTGTGACGTAACTGTGTCGCAACCTGATAATAAGTCATCTACGTAGAAATCGGTTCCGATTGTATGGCAAAGTATGGCGAACACGTCATGCGCAAATGCGGTTTTACGTTTGCGAAATCTGCTTAATATTGTGACCAGATCATTTTGCATTGTCGACCCTGTCAATAATATAATACGTCATTTAATGATAACCCGAGCTCGATCTTCATGAGCCATCAAATACAACTCTATAAATGTTTTGGATCCAGTGTTCTTTTTAAAAACAGCATGGTATGGTGAATAATACATATTACCTTTTGGACATACGACTTCGTGGTTTAGAATGCGGGTCATGTGACCAAGTGTCTCGTATATCCGCAACACTATGCATATACAATCGTGATGTTGCTTTAAAGGCAGTTCGACTATCAGTATAGCAACCTACAGCAAATTGATGAGAACTGAAGTATTGTGGTTCACACCTCTCATCGTTTATAAGAAAATTAACGGCTATCTCCTCTACTTCTCAAAATCTCCGAAGAAGTTAATTAACATCATCAGCCACTGTTGGGTTTCATAATGATATGCCTTTCGTGTACTCGGGTAAATTTTACATTTACCAAATTTTTAGCAGTGTGTTGAGTAAATTAAAATACTGTACTAAAAAGCTGGGTAAACCATATAAAAAGTAGGTAATTTAATTTGATCTTGTTTTATTTTGACGTTTCGTGTTACATTATTAATATACGATACATGAAGAAACTAGAGCTTTTGAGTTTTTAGATTAATAAAATAATTTTTATTTTCCCAACCAAAACAAGAAAACTATAAGCTCAATTTCGGAGGCCCATCCATGTGTTTTTGCCGGAATTGCCCAACTAATTCTAATATTCGATTTCGTTTCTTCGAAATCACCCGATAATATTTTTACGACGAAAGGCGGCTTGTAATCGATGCAATATAATATTCTCGCCTAAAAAGTAATTATATTTTTTTTATCGCAATAATTGTAAAGCGCTCCAAAACTAATCAAACAACACAATTTTTGACATCTACATAATTACCTATGAGCCAATTCAAGAGAGTCTCTTAAATAAATTTACCCTTTAAGCCATTATTACCATATTTTATTTACTACAGAATTGGCCCGCTATATTAGGTAAATGTGTACTAAAATTTCAATTTACCTTACTGTTCAATTTACCCGAGTATTGGCCCGCAGCCTATATCGTAAAAAACGTAGTATCATATCAATTGGGTTTGTTTTGTGAAATTTGGGATCAGCAAGGTAAAATTCCTCTATAACTTGAAAAAAAAAATATTGTGCTTCAGTATCGTTGTCTGAAAAGCTTACCTAATTTTGGCGTATCTACTATAGACAAAGTGCTTTGCGGAGTACAAAAGATAATGAAATACTGATCTGTCGCTTGGTAATGCCTGCTGCAACTGAAGCTAGACCAGTAACTAAAATATGCACATGCTTACGCTTCAGTCCGTATGCTCTAAAACGTGCTCCTTTGAGCCGGATAACACGCCGGATAAGATATTGACGAATTGTTAACGCGTCCCAATATATTTAATTTCGATGGTTTGCGATAAATTTTGTGTGTAACATGGCTGCTTTACTTGCGCAAAAACGTGGCCGCATCTTAAGTTACCTAACAAAGGCGTCTACGTTTACTGAAAAAAAAACGTTGAGTATGTAACAACTGAAGAGGTCGTATTAAGGCTCCACAAATTTGACATGTGGTAGGAAGAATTTTACGCCATCTAAGATGAACTGCTTTTGCCCTTGATCATACTGCTCTCTAAACATGCATCAAAGTCGGAAGAATTTCAAATCAAATTTTTAATGTAAACTAAAAGGACGAAAACTATTCGAAAGTTCAATAACTGGTTTATTTCGAATCACTGCATAATAAATCAATGAGTATATCTTGCATCACGTGAAGCTGCCGTGAAGTTAATATAGCTCGCTTAATGATATGTTTCAGGCTATTGTACACAAAAACCACTCCTTATCACGCGAGCATAAATTCCAATTGCTTAAAGGTCTTCTTAGAGGAAGTGATGCAAACTGATATAAATTATGACGAAGCATGGGATAAGTTAACATGTTTTCTTCAAGATCGAATATATTTCATTGATGTGGGGGGGGGGGGGGGGGGCACATCAAAAATTTACTTGCCTTTTTAGGATACGAATGTCTAAAACCTGACTCTAATACGATCTACTTATTACCAATTGAGAGAAATTACTCAGTAAAAACCCTATATGATGATTACCAAATTTCGAGCAACCATTCAAAAAACGAACAGAACTACTCAACATAAGAGACAGAGCCTCTTATCAATGTTATGAGCAACGAAATATTACCGACTGCACTTATTTATCCGGAAATTGGCGATTATAACGGACCTGGCTATTTAGTTTAAAAGAACTAAACCCTAAACTTGTGATCTAAAAAAGGTATTCAGAACGCTAACGCGGATATCCTGTCTCGGAGTTCTACCCATATTGACGATAATCATACAGAACAAGACGATTAATTATCAATCTCAGATACTCTAAGTAGAGCTCTGATAAAATCCGAAACGCTTTCTAAATATAGTAACTCTTTGTCGTATATGAACATTTTTTTTGGAACCGATTTCAAGTGCTCGATCCAACGGCTTCTGTACTTTAGTTGTGATAATGTATAGTCGTCTTATGAGATCCTATTGAAAACCGATTTCTAGTGAATTTTTATGAGTTCGATTATCTTCTTCGAAATGCACGAGAAGATAGTGAACAGTTCCATTCGGTAGATTATTCGATGATGACGCTGATTGCGGGAATGGATCTGTGTAACTTCTTCCTGCCCTCAATAGAGCATGTTCTTGAATAGAGCATGTTCTCAACTTAGCACTACGTTTTTTATATAATTGTTGCCCTTTTTCCATTTTTTGAAATTCTGTTTGTATTCTATGCTTATAAGCTAAGAGCTGCTACTAGATTAATGGCTTTGAGTATATTGTGGATTCCAATTACATAATTTTTTCTTAAGATTGTTGCATAATAGTACCAGGTGCCTGGCTGGCTAGCTTATCGCCCGTTGGTGGATGCACTTCGGTTGTTATGATATGGATGCCATCTGGAGCTGTCTCTTATGAGTTTTTGTAAACAGACAGATAGTTCTCCCAATTTATGGAAAAAGCTAAAATATCAGGAAATCCGTCTGGAAATTGGGCAACTCTACCGTCCAGGCTTAAGAATATCTGATATAAATCTTTAAATTGAACTTTTCTCATTATTTGGGATATTCTTATGCGGAATTTAGTGGAAATCTGTATACTAGAAGTGTCAGTTTCAATACAGCTTTCGAATCTTTACAAGATGTCTAAAAGTTTAGCATTTACAAAAAACGACAAAGATTTAAATAAATTTTAAAACGCAATTTTCAATCAATAAGGTTTGATTGTTTTTTGTTGTTAACCTGTTGGTTCTTTACAGACCAAGCAGATTGACTGAACAGGATGATATTTTTTTTAACAAATTTGGAGATCCCAGAAATTTTTGGTAGAAATCAGTCCACGGGAAGAGGCAGCTCCTACGTGAGCTTTCTCGTTTTTTACAAATATATAGAGCTGCTCAAAAGAAAGAAAAATTCCAATTGAAGAGCGTGTTCTTCTTTTAGACATGAGATCCGAGCAGCAAATGGTTATAAGTTATAAAAAATCGAAACTATTCAAAAATAGAATGAAGAGGAAATTAAAAGTACAACTGAGGTTATCTAGAGTTTACTGAGGGAAATTTACTAAAAATCGCTACTTCTGAAACGAGTGTTAGTTTAAAATTAGAAACAAGTGGAGAGAGTAGAAGCAGTTCAATCAGATTCCTCATTTGAGATGTAAAAACCCGAACAGAAAATAACTGCTTGTCCACAAATGCGAATACCATTATTAAACTTAGTAACGACTTGTGATCGTACCGGTGTATTAGACAGAGCTGCTGCCGCAATTGCTAGTGCTGTTGTTGAAGATGTGGGGTTAATTAGAGCAGGGGATGAAAACAAAGTAATAGATCGAATGAAGGGAAAACGGCAACGAATAAAGTTAAAGTCCAATCTACAGATGCCAGCAAACCATGAATCCAGTAAGATCGGAGGATTCTATTTTAGCGGCAGGAAAGATAAACCACTTGTACAAGAATTTTTTGGAAATAAGAACTACCGAAGAAATGTAGTCGAAGAGCTTCAGAGCAAGATTCGGGACCTATATATATTGCACATTTCTCCTCGATCTGGTTCAGCTGTTGCAATTAGTCACCACATTTTTGAATTTGTTATTGAATATTCAATAGATTCTTCGTCATTAGAAGACTAGAAATGAAATGGAATTGTCCACTACTGTGGTTTGAATATCAGTTACTCGCCAATGGACTACCGTTTTGACACCTTTTCCATCATCTCGATGGATCAACTATACGCTTTTGAGGTTAAACCTAAACTAGTCCTAAACCAAAAAAAAATACAAACGAAAATGTGCTTGTTTTGGTAAAAATTTAATAAAAATGACATTTAGGCGAATTGAAGAAATATTTGAATAGTTTTCCAATTGAAATTATTCTTTACAAAAAACATAGGGCAGGTTATTAAAGGATACTTAAATATATTTATTTGACCACGTGAATCCCATTAGCTTTTTAAATGGTTTAGAGGTTCGGTAGTCCTAATCTTAACCTTTCAGGAAATCATACAATATTACGTGATAGAGAGATATTAATTTTATATTAATAAAAGCATTCCTTTTAATGTTATTGATGTGTATGATAACGAAGTCTTCTCAGAATAATTCTACCATAAAAAAACGAAAGGGTTCAAGCTTCACCTGAACCGCAAATGTTTGTTAAAACATTAGGACAATAAAAGTCATGTATGTCATCGCTAATTACAAAAAGTCGATGATTACCCAAGCACTGCAGTTCATAACGAAACACGTGCATTTTGGGAATGTGATTTTGAAGGCGATGGAAAAACTTGAATTTTTTTTAGCGATATACAGAAAACCTTCGATTTAATGGACCCCGATTTAAAGAAAGCATTAAATTATCTGTCCAAGCTGACCATATTCCAGAATTGTTTACAAAATCATTTAAGAATCCCATATCCGTCCTACATACCCAATCCCATCATAATCGGTTTAGAATTGATCGAGTTCCGTCCCAGGTGGCCATATTCCAGAAACTCTTCTAAACATCGTTTAAGAACCCCATTTCCAATCGGATTTATCGGACTCTGCAATTATTCTGTTAAATCATATCTGTTTAACATTTTACGTGACATTTTAACGTAACATTTTTACGCAACAATTTAACGCAACATTTTCACGCAACAATTTAACGCAACATTTAACAGAACAGTATTAACGCAAATAGTATCATGAACCCTAAACTAGAACCCTATATGTCTTACCAAACATAAAAATTGATTCAAATATTTTAAAAATTCGCCTAAATGTCATTTTCATTTTACTTTTACCAATGTATTCTCATTTTTTGTTTGTTTGATAGTTTAGGATCAATTTAGTTTTAACTTCAAAAGCGCCGACACGCGTGTAAAGTTTGTGCTAAACTATTCCAAATATTAGTTCTTCACACGCAGTCAACTACGTGGATATTTCTTCTTCAATCGTTTTTTTCAAATGTGCTTGCAAGTTTTCAATTATTTGGGGGAATAAATCCGCATTGGTCCACTGATTTTTGTTTAGTAGTGAAATAAATTTATAGAGGACTTGCAAGCAAAATTGAAAAAACGATTGAAGAAGCCGGCGAAAAATTCGACTAATATATTTTAATGCAAATTATAATCCGCAGATGGAAATATCTACCAATTTCAATAATACGCGCTCTGGGGCTAAACGCTTTTCTGGGTCTATTGGGAAACTACAAAGGATGCACAAAAATTCCATTGTTTCCGATAAATGTTAATTTAAGTTTAGTGAATGCGAATGAAGCACAGATCAAAAATATGTATTGCAAATTTGTCAGGCGATTGAATCTGGTCAGTGTTCAAACAAATTGGCTAATAAAAATCCCTGAAAAATTGCTCACGCAAGGTGGCTTATCACGGCTAATCGGATTCTTCGACTATATATTGGAAGTGAAGTACATCTTAAAAGTTTGCGCGCTGATTTGGTTCTCAATTAAAATACAATCCTCTTCTAAAGATGTTTCAATTCAACGAGACGAATACTTTGCCCATCCTGAAAATATTCTATTGTGTATGATATCGGATATTCGAAAGCATATCCGAGAACTAGAAATTCGAAGAATATTATAAAAGTGAAATCTCAACGGACAGAAGGAAACATCCGTAAATTTCAAGTACTAAAAATAAACTTTGAAGCCAAGGAATATTATGAGATGATAAGCTAGGCTAAAATTACAGAACTTTCTTTGATGAGCCACATAACCGATAGAGAATTACAAAGATTTCGTCGATTTCCGTGTCACACTCAAGCGGTAGAGAGATGTGTAAAATTGGTGACGTAGGTTGCCGCCGCTGTTTGCGGTTTTGATTTGCGAGATGGTTTCATTTGTACCAGAATCTCGAAAATTGATGCCAAGTTTTTCCACAAAAGCGCAATATAATAATTCTTTTAACCAAACTACTGTGTAAAATTCTTAGATTTTGTGTGTCAATACACAACTATCTCGCACTACAAATTAAATAAAAAAGATTTTGTTTTTTTCGTTTCACGCTAACATCTGTGTACTGGAAATGTTAGCTTCCGAAGGAGCTATTTTAATTTTGAAAAGAAGATTAAATTTTCAACAAAGGGTCGACCTAGTTGGTTTTCTGAAATTTAAGCACGAATGTTTTTTTTTTTCTTAAATCCGGAAAGTTAAATTTTTTTAATTAAATTTGTTTTAATAATTACGAGAAAAGTCAAATATTGAGAGAACTTTCTAAATCACCAACAAGAACAAATAGCAGCAACAATAATCTCAAATACATACACTTCAAAGTTCGTTATACATACATTTAGGTAACGCAAACCTACCTAGGGTGTATGTAAAAGAGTAAATTTATTTTATTTCGAACCCGTAAAATTTATTTCAACAAATGTGAATAAAGCTAATTGTGTTGATTTCATTCATATCTGATTGAATTTGTGTATTTTTTGTAGCTTTGTTTTGTAAGTTATTAACTTAAAACACGGAAAGTAATAACAACAATAATAATAGTAATAAAATTTAATAGTAAAAACTATAATAATGTGCTCTATTTGATATGACGTTTCTATGTTTTAGCGAAGCAACAATTATACGTGTTCCTCTTCTCTCTATAACGTATAAAAAAATTATTATATTCACAAATTATTGAGTTTGTTTGATTGTTAGATTGTAAAATGGTGATAAAAATTTTGTGTTTTATCAAAAACTGATTTGATCGCTTCATATTGTCTATATGTAATATAAATAAGGGCGCGAGGTGCTCATCGCATGTAATAAATTTATGTATAAACACGAATCCATTAAAAGGGTTAGGACATAAAAAGTTTACGAGGCTAGAGAATTTATTGTATCGTCTATTTAAATATTTATTGTTCACAATTGCACGTACAGAGATAATATTTTATAAAATTTAATTCGCTGGCTAATTATAAATTGCCTAGGCAATATTAATTTTTAAATTGAATGCATATATCCAAGGGGCTAAGTTCAATTAGCTATAAAATGCAAAACAAACAAAAAATATTAAATATAAATTAAAATATAATTTATTTTAATTGCAATATACCAAAATAACAATAATTCTAAAATAATAAATAATACATACAATTATAATATTTACAATAAATTATAATATTATCAATTTATATTTTTCGGTAACAGAATCCATTTATATATATGTATATTCACAAAATTTAATATTTTAACAAAAATGTATAAATTAATATTATTAAATTTAAATAATTTTCCAAAAAATACAGGCGACCTATAAATTTCTCTAAAATTTCATTCATTTCTCTGGTAATCGAAACTAGCATCGTTATACTTTTAGGAGAATTAAAAATTTTGTATTCGTAAGGTAATGCTAATTAAATTTAAAAAAATATTTAAAATTTTGTAAATTGCACCGAATGTACAAATTTAGTCTGCTATATATCATTTAAAACCAGTCATAGCAGAGAAATGAAATTCTTGTTATGCACTGCAATCCACTTGAATAGGAACGACAGTTTTATTGTACTATTTTAAAATCGGCCTAACATTTTCGGTAATTTTTTCATAGAAAGGAAAAAATGTAAAGTTAGCCGAAAGATTAAAAATCAATAATGCAGATAATATCTTCGCTTTCTCAGCCGAAAGTAGATAAATACGACACCGTTGATCAACTTTCTTCAGTCGAAACCAATTTTAATGTTTTAGTATGCGAAGATTGTTGTAAAACCTAATTCTATTTAAACTTGAGAAATACAAATGTTTAAATTGATCAATCATAATTTGAAAAAAAAATATTGTTAACCTTGCTTCAAATGATCATAAAGTATGGTGGGGATGCCCCTATGGCCATTTGATATGTCATAATGCCGGACAACTTCGGCTTAATTATATAGAAATTCTAAAGGATATACAGGGGTGTAATTTATCAAAATTTAATACTAATTCTATACATCGAAAATACATTGAATGGCCTGTCGTTCTAGGTTAGCATGACTTGTCATTGATGCCACTATGGGTACTTGATAGGCTATCATGTTGGTCAACTTCAGCCTAACTGTGGATACATTTTGAATTAGCGAAATTGCACCCCGTTTGCGAAACGAAATTAACCAATCAATGAAACTAGTTAACGAAATTCTAATGGTGATACGGGGGTGAAATTTGACAAAACTTCCATAGATCAATTTATGAAAAATTCATTGAATGGTCCGGTGCTTTTGTTTATTCTTAATCCGCATTGATGCGACTATGGCCATTTGATAGATAGGCCCTAATGCCGTATTCCCGTCAGAATTTATTCAAAATTGGACTGTCGTTATCAGGCGTTAGGTCCTATCAAATGGCCATAGTGGCATGGCAATCAATCAATTTTTTATAAATTGAACTATGAAAATTTTGTCAAATTGCACCCCCGTATCCCCATCAGAATTTCTTTAAATTTAGTCTATCGTTAACATGCATTACGGCCTATCGAATGGTCATAGTGGCATCAATGCGAGTTTAGGTTAAACAAGAGCGCCGGGCCATTCAATGAATTTTTCAGATATTGAACTATGGACATTTTCTCAAATTTCTCCCCTGTATCCCTCTCAAAATTTCTTCACAATTGGTCTGCAGTAGACATAGTATATCATCAAATAACATTTTTATTTTAATATCAACTTAAAGAAGTAAATAAAAGGAAGGAAAAATTATTCTTTCTTAAATATCGGCTGGTATCGTTCGGCTGAAATATTTTGACCAATCTCCGGTTCAATTAATTTTCGTCTAACAAAACCAAAGACTCAATCTGCATTATCATTTTTTTCTATTTTCGGCTGGCAAATTTCGGCTAACTTTAACAAGGTGTTTACATGATTAATTGTGCTTCTGAAAATAAAAGATAAATTTGGATGTTCACTTGAATAAGAACGATAATTAATTGGATTATACATGGTGTTAGTAATGCGTACTACTTCCCTTATTGAAAATAAGTTCACACAACCTGCTGGAGATGGACTCATACAAATATTTTAAATAATCTAGTGAAATCTCCTTCCAGGGTTCATTTATTGCCCTAACAAGCTTTTGTTTGCTGTCGTATTGTCGACCTCCTTCGTAAATTTTCCGAGATAGCAAACCCCTTACGTTGCTGATATATCCATGGTAATGGCCTAGAAAAATTATTTAAATGGGGAATGCTTTTTCAAGGATGCATTTGTAATTTGATGCGGCCCTTTTTCCGGTTGGAAATGATAAATCTCCCGGATCATAAAATGATACAGCTCCCCATACCATTACCATTTATGGTTTTTTGATAAAAACTATTTCTCTTTCCGAAGGTCGTAAAAATAATAATAAAATACGTCGGGAACATCGAGGTTAAATTTCTTTTCATTAGAGAAAACGGTACGTTTTTATTTTTCAGCCCATTTCATATGTATGTAGCCTCGAGAAATATAATCTTTTTTTCTTCTGCAGATGTAGCCTCAACAGTTCGGCCTTTATTGTTTAAACCATATTCATTTGGATTTATTATAAAATTGAAGATTATACAAACTTCTTCCTATTTTATCTACAATACAATTGCTTGTAGAGAATATTTTTCGAAGGGGTAGCACTTGATTTTGGGCTATTTCTTTCTATTTCTTTCCCTTCGCTAGTTTTTCTTTCTCGACCCATTTTTTATTTTTTTATGTTTTTGACTTTTTGTCAAAAAAATTAATTTAATTTAAGTTTAAATTTGCTAACACTTCCACTTTATTGATAACTAGGGTCGTTTCTATTCAAGTGAAACAAACAAAAAATATATGTACTTTTTAAGGCTAAACAAAATAAACTAAAATTCTTCCGGCCTACTAAATTATTTTTATTTAAATATTTTGCAATTTTGAACAAGTGCCAAAATGTTCGGAAAATATGGTCGTTCTTAATCAAGCGAACTGCAGTGTATATCTCTAAGTTCTGCTCTAGGTGAACTCGAACAATGTTGTTTTCAAATCTATATAAATGAAAACTATAATCAGCATAGCAATCAATGCTTTATAGATAGTGTTTGGAAATTAAAATTGTATGGGCTGGTATCTAGACAAAACAAGTCAAGTATTGAATTTACCGACCAAAAGGCACAGTTGTTAAAGCTTTGGCGTTTGGATCGACAGGTTCTGGGTTCGAATCCCAATAGAGGCAGAATGCAAAAACGAATTTTCATCAACAAAATACAATCTGTTATGAAATGGAGCACAACTATGATCACCTATCGAAGTACAAAATTAATGTGCCAGTATAGCATGTGCAGATGGTGATAAAATCGGACCTATAGCCGTCAGTCCTCGATTTGGCAACAAGGTCCTCCCAAGTCATGTCCTATTTTTACGCAACATGCGTAAAAATAGGAGTTGAAAAGCGAAACGCGAAAGAGTTGGGAGTGCTTCGGCCCCAGAACAGATTGAAGAAATTAAAATATAACAGATTGAAGAAATTAAAATATAAAAAAAAGTATTGAATTTATTAAATTGAAAATTATCTGATTTTAAATTTTTTAGCACGCGAAACCAAATGAAATAAGGTAAATAATACTAAAAAGGATTTCAGCGATACCTTAAATTCATAAATAAAAAATATTTACGTCTAAAAAGCATTTTAAATTTTTCATAATTATTTGTTATGGCAAAAATATTAATCACTCGGCTGATTTTTTAAACTGGTTACTTTCGGTTGGAATATTTCAAATATTTGAAATACTATCTTATCACTATTATCGAATTTTTTCAATTTCGGTTGGCAACTTTCGGCTAACTTTAGCAAGGTGAAATGTATTTCACCATGCAAATTTCCCCGAACATAAAACACTACACTTGATGCGGAAAATTTTCTAGAGATAAGAATCAGGCATAAAACTTTAAACGTTAAGTTTTTACAAAATTTGGAAATTGGCACATGTATTTAACTTTCTCGAACGCCAAACATGAAACTTTACCTGGCAAAATTTTAAAGAGACAATCGTCGATGAACCGATTCAGATGAAACATTTTCTAGAAATAACACTTCTAACGTTAAGCTTTTACAGATTTTTGAAGATTGCTCGTGAATTTCACTCCCTCTAATTTTCCAGAACTCCTAACATGAATCTAAACCCACAACATTTTCTAGCCATAACTATCAATGAAAAGATAGGTAGAGGATAAGTAGAGGATAAGTAGAGACCTTTACCATATCTGTAACACTTTAAACGATAAATTTTTACAAATTTTGTAATTTTCACGTGTACTTCAATCCCCGAAAAATTTACCGAACTCCTAACATTTTTTTTTTCAGAGGTAACCATTGACAAACCGTTTCAAATGAGTTCTTTTCTCGACAAAGCACTTTAAATGTTAAGTTTTTACAAATTTTTGAAGTTTGCACGTATATTTCACTCTACCCAATTTTCCAAAACTCACAACATGAAACTAGACCTGGAAAATTTTCCACCGACGACCATCAATGATAAGATTTAAATAAGGCTTTTTCCAAACAAAAAAGTTTAAACGTTTAAGTTTTTTATAATTTTTGAAGTTTACACGTGTATTTCAGTTCATCAATTTTCCTATGCTCACAATTGGATACTTGACCTAGAAAACTTTCTAGTGGTAACTATCGAGGAACCAATTCAAATAAGACCTATTACAATAATAACACTTTAAACATTAAGTTTTAATTTTTTTTAAGAATCACTTGTATTTCACATCTCCCAAGTTTCCCCAACTCCCAAATTAGCGGAACCCCCAAATTGAATAAAAACCGAAAACTTTCCACCCATTACCTTCGAAAGACCGATTTAAATGAGAGCTAGCCCATATACATAACACGTTAAACGTTACTTTTCACAAAATTGTGAAATTTCAACCACCCAAGTACCGAACATCTAACATGAACATTTTTTGGAGGTACCCATCGACAAACCGATTCAAATAAGAAGTTTTCCAGACATAATAGTTTAAACGTTAATTTTTTTAAAATTTACACTTCGTGTATTTCATTTCTCTACATTTTTCCGAACTCCTAACTTGAAAATTCACACAATTTTTGAAGTTTTCACGTGAATTGAACTCTCCTCAATTTTACCTAACTCCCAACATGCAACTTGCACCAGTCGCTCTTCTATATAATCTAGTGGTAGAAATTAAACGATGGTGTTACGATAAATCAAAGTATTCACATCCTCACTTACAAAAATATTTTTCTGGCATCAAAATTAAAACACGGCACCCATATCGATTCTGACCACTTTCTGGTAGTTGCGAGATATGCCTTACGTCCATCCACCATGTATAATAATCGTTTCTTATGAATTTCTCGTAAGTTTGCCGAGGCATTAAACAATCATGTTAACCGGACCAAGCTAGCATATCAAAGAACCTGAACAGTCAACCATACCACGTTTTTCTGAGAAAGGACAATGGAACATAGTAAAATTGACGATAACAAAAACCTATGTAAAAATACATCTATACTTAGACACACATCGCTGGATGAAAACTGTCAAACTTCAATTCAAGCAAAGGATCACACATGAGAATGGCACTTCTCTCAAACAACAAGGCAGTCACACAAAATTCCGTTCTTTAAAAGAAATCATTAACAAATTTTGTGAAAATGAATGAAGAAAAGAATCCTCGTAACAGTGAGGGAAAATTATTTCTCATCACTTTTAAATGTACAGATCTACAGATGTTATCCATTAGCACACAACCAGCATTATTATATCAATACCATAGAAATATAGAAATGACATCTCTACCATAATCTTACTATTCAAAGATTTTCAACAAGCGTATGATAGCAGATATCCAGCATCCAGCATCATATCCAGCAGATATCCAGCATCCAGCATCCAGCAAAATATTAATGGATTGCTTTTAAAGCAAGGTAACAGTCGAAGGCAAGCTCTCGTATATGATTTTGAAATAACATCAGGTGTGCTGCAAATGGTCTCGCGACATTCCAAAGAACCATGAACAATGTTCTGCATAACCTAATTAGAAAAATTTGTCATGTCTATCTTGACAAAATCAAATCAAAAACCTTGACGTAGTACTTCAAAGACTCTCACAATTTAACATAAAGATCCAATTCGACAAATGTGAATTTCTAAAGCGAGAAACTGAATTCTTAGGACACGTTATAAATTAAAAATGGAGTTAAACTAAATCCAGATAATATCAAAAAAAAAAAAATTGAACGGCCACTACCAAAAACCCCTAAGGAAATAAAACAATTTTTTGGATTATCTGGTTACTACCGGAGGTTGATTAAAAATTATTCAAAAAAAACAAACGCGATATTAAAATATTTAAAAAAGAACAGACTGCGTAAATATCGTTCTGCCGTAACGAGACTTTACACTATACCATTCATCTTAATGACTGATGCACCTGATTTTGCCTTGGGAGCTGTGCTGCCATAAATTCAAAACAAGTTAGAGAGACCAATAGCATTTACCTCAAGAACGTTAAATAATACAGTGAAATAATTCCAACCATATACCTTTACGATAAAAAGTTTACGTTAATCACTGATCATAAACCTCTCACATTCATTAAATCATCTAAAATAAACTCAAACATTTTGAGATGCAGCTTCGAGCTCGAATATTATAATTTTAACGTAATATACAAGGAAAGAAAAATAATGTAAAGGCAGACGCACTCAGAAGAATGGTAGCATTAAACAGCAAAAGTGAAATCAACACTAACGAAACTTTAACTATACCACTTCACAGGAACATGAACCCGAAATTAACCAAACAGACAACAGTACCGATGAGCATACAATCCAATGTGCAAATACATCAGAAGATTACTATATTTATTTCTTTGATCGTCTGGAACTGGATTCTCGCGCCGAAAATTCTTTATGGAAAAATTAAAAAATCGTTCAAAAAAACTTCTCACAAAAAGACCAACAAACCTCAAGGGATTCGTACAAAAATACGGAGATGTAAGACAATTCTACGACAAATATATCTCAAACCAATGATAATATAGTCACAAAGCCAGTGTAATGTGATACCTGACAAGAAAACAACCATTCAGTACATCGCCGAAAGTACATTATTAATAAAAAAAGCAAAGACGGAAATATTCGTGTAAGACTATGGGTCAAACGACTGTTAATTGGACGTATCTTTCTGTCCACCTTTTGGAATTGTTCTATAACATTCGATAACAAGTAATTGCAATCGTAAGAATTTCAAAGTGAAATAAAAGAAATTCATGCTGCATTACACAGCCTCGAAACGAAACACTATTTAATCTCAGACCGCAATATCGACGAATGTGTGGTTCCGGTCATTATCAGGCAGTGTTTCCATCTTGTCAGCCGGACTGATAATATTACTCATTTATATTGCAATCCAAAGACGTCCAAAAATAGTTAAATTGTAAATATCATCAAAAGCCTCTCCAACTACGGTGCCAGCCTTTTGAGAAATCAAACAATGCTCAACTCCGCTGACAAAGTTTGGAATAAAACTGAACGACAAATACAATCTTTTGTCAACTCCGGGAGGAATTATATAATACTATACAACTTTAAGTCATGCGCATTCCAGAATTCTGCTGAACACACAATCCTATCGGACATACTACGCGCAATGTTTAATATAATAATAATAAATTAAATTAATAAAAATTTATGTAAAAATTTAATTTTAATTTAGTGTGGCCTTAATAATTTAATCCAATTTTTTTCCGTGAAAATTTTCCGCTAACTTCAATAACATTGACCAAACGGCACAGTAGAATGCAAACGTAGTAAATGGGAAAAAACAATTTTTTCAAATGAATTTCCAACGTGAGAAAGGTTCATTGAATTTCTTGAACGGAAATGTCGCGTATTACGTGAAACTGAACATGTACGAGTTAAAATGCCAAAGGCGTTTTCGAAACCTAATTTTAATTAAACATACGGGATTTCAATTGTTTAATGTTTCTCAGTTTAACACTTCAAAAACGATATGATAAAATCATAAATCATTAAATTCGTGCATTAACTTAAATCATCGCGTTTCAGAGTGTAAATCAACGGGATGAAAACTTTGACGAGGTCGTCATCATACATTATTATATTTTGATCAAACAGTCACATCGAAATCTGAAAAACAAATTGCGGTTGCCAGCAAATACGTTCGATATTTAGCGCTGACAGTTACCGACAATAATTAAATTAGCTGATCCATTTGATATTATAATTGGTGTGGAGATATTTCCTGAAATACTTTTGCCAAATCGTATACAGCTATCACCGAAATACCCGAATGTACAGATATCAAAGATCAGATTATCTAAGGTAGAAATTAAAGATTTTTATGTGGATGACCTGCTAGCAGGCTGCGACGAAATCGAAGAAGCAAAACAGTTACAAGGCGAAATGATTGAGATGCTAAATAGCGGTGGTTTTCATTTGCAATAATGGTGTGCAAATGACCCACGTTTATTAGAAAATATTTCGATTCAAGATCTTGAGGAGATGAAGCTTCAAGAATTCGGATCAAAAAGCGGATTTTGCGATTATGAAAATCCGACATCGAAAAATACGACTGCTATTCAGTTGACGAATTTCATTTTTTGTTGTCGAATGTGTGTTTCTCCAACTATTTCAATCAATATATTATTTTTACAAATATGAAAACTAAACAAAATTAAATTAAACAATATTTAAAATGTAAGTAGCTATAATATATTTAAATAATAAATATTCATATTTTAATTATAAATAAATTATTTATTTTGAATTTATTTGGTCTACAACAATAACTGGAGCATTATTGCTAACTTCATGTTTATATTTAAAAAATTCGACTAAACAATTTCATAATAGGAAAACTCGTAGCGGATCTGATTTTTCGATAGCGGATAAAATCCGATATCCGATTATTTCAAAATATCCGCGCTGATGTAGTTTTTGGCGTGCATCATCAGAATTTTGTACTACCACCTGATACAAAATATGTCGATAATGCAGCTTTTTCGGATAAAATTTTCGGCTTACTTCCGTAGCGTATGCAATTACTTTGTCACCGTCTATCTAAAATCGATATATTAGGTTTTGTTTTCACATGATAATATATGAACCACGTGAAACAAGGGTTTCATGTAAGCGAACACACAAATTTCATATTTTAATGCAATGTATGTTTGCATATTTTATAGATACAAAAATAATATTTATTGTGGTTTTATAATTTATCATAATGCCCAAACAATTTTTTTGTTTTATTATTTTAATAAAATTAATTTTTATTTCGTAATATTATTTTTGGGGATTTGTCACAATTGATTTAATTAATTTTTTTAACCAATCAAATACAAAAAAGTAAATTAAATTTTTATATTAAATATTTAATCAGTATTTTATGGTTCCCTTGAAATTCTTGTTTTTGTATCAAAAAGTTTACGATACTTTCTTATATACCCATAAAAGTAATAAGATTAAAATCGAAATAATTTTCAAAAATATTTAAAATTTAAATCAAAATTTTTATAAATCGCCTCAATTGAAATGAGAAGCTCTCGAACAATTTAGTACAATACATAATATTATATTTGAAAGCTCTTAGTATCAAATCAAACATAAATATTTCTTAAAACTAAGTACATGTATATGGTACTAAGTTCTGATTAAATATTACATACCTCTATAGATTACATAAAATATTTAAACATACAATCGTAAAGTACTTAGTTCTTAGCTTTTTTGTGAATCCTGGTATACACAATAAATAAATAGATTCAAGTGGTGGGGGAGCGAAGAGGATTTGTTAGAACAAAAATAGTACACCACGTTCTATTCAAATAAATCACAATACAAAGTTTTTAGTTTTGTGTATAGGAAAGCTCTTTTATGTGGATGTGTGTACTTTGCTGTTAACAAAAAAAAAACTAAGGAAAAATTATTTCAATTTCAAAAGTTAAAATTTATATATAATTTTTAAATATTTTATTTTCACTCCATTTTTAGATTTTTTTTTTTTTTTTGTTATGTACGATATGAGAAATAGTTATACTTTTTATATATTCTTCATCTTATAATAATAAATATAATAAAATAATATAAGAAAAGAAAATAAATGAAAATCTGTTATAAATATAATATAAATTCAAACTTTATTATTTTCAATTTATTTTTTTATTTTTTCTTGTTATATTCTGTCGAAGCTTCATATAATACTCGTAATATGTATATGTGTGATATATGTAGTATGCAGCATCTAGTATAAAGACAAAATCTATCTAGAAAAGATGAAGATGAAAATTTATATTTTCAATCGTCTGAGAAGAAAATTTAGTTTTTATTTAAAAACATAAAATTCAATACCAGTTTTTCCCTCCTGGTATTATGGATAAATATAATTTTCAAAAGCTTTCACCCCTATATTCTATCAATGTGCAATGCTTCATACAGAAAGCTTATTATCATTTTTTATAATTTAGTTTGTTCGTCTTCAACCAGATGAAATTTAATTTAATTTTTTGTAGATTTATTTGAGATTTAATAGTTTAGAGAAATACAAAAATAGTATTTTTTGTCAAATCTCCCCAGTGGATCGACAGAGGAAACTTATTTACTATACGAGTACACCGGTCTAATTGAATATAATTTAAATACAACAAAAGTTACTGGCTCAAACCGCATTTCAAAATCGGAATATTAAAAATATCATATAGTTTCAACATTAAAAAGTAGTAGTATCTCAAGTAATGTTGCTGACCTTAAAAGCGACATTGAAATTATTCATTTTATAGTCAATACAGCAACACAACACATGTTTTAGAGGCGATTAAGTTAGAGGCGATTGAAACGCGGGTCTATCATACAGCAAACCTTTCGCCATAACTATTAACTGGTTAAAGATAAAACTGGAAGTTGTTAATTTAGTAAACTATCCGTGACCCTAGCATGTAGAGTGCAGTTAGAGATCACATCCTTAACACGTAGCGATGTTAGCGGATCAAGTATTCCTCCAATACCAATTGGATTTTAGAACGACATTTTAAAGTGGAGGGGAATAAGGAAATAACGAAATCAATTGCTAACGGTGTTAATTTCGCAAATACAACGACATACAAGTGATATAAAATTGCAATACACATACATATATCGACAGATAAAATAAATAGAATAATCGAGACACAGTTGTAATTAAACCACTGAACAGTACGGAAAATATCAGTAAATAGTAAAAATGAAATAAAGAACAGTACTAAAAATAGTAAAGGGTCTTTCAAAAGACACGCCTCGATGATCTTGGTCATTTGAGAGGTAGTCTGATGTACAATTCGAACGATGGATACTTACACGCTAGAAGAATGCATTTAAATTATTCAAACTAATTATGAACATCGTCGATCTTTAAAAAATAGCTACGTATCGTAAAATTGATAATTTTTTGACGCACCCGTGATGGACATTTAAGTGATGTCGTTTTTCACATTTAATTGTGAAAGCCATAATTGTTAAAGTATTACCATGTTTTATTTAAAAAATAACATCTAGGCGCGACTTTTGGAAAACCCTTTATAATAGTGAGTTGTTCAAAAGTTATAGGTGTTGGTGTAAATAAAATTTGTAACTTAAACGTTGAGTGTTTGTGAAATACAGTACGAATCCATATCGAACACCTGAAGTTTAACCTGCGAGTTAGGGTCGTTTGCCCACATTTTAAAATCCCGAAATGAAAATCACGAATTCCAAATCCCGCTTTTTAAAAGCCCGCTTGTTCAAAGCCCACTTGTCAAAATCTTTTTTTTCAAAATCCGCTTTTAAAGTTTTTCAATAAATAATTTTAAAAGAGGCCTTTTCTTAAAGTTAAAAGAAGAAAAGCAGTTCAATTTATGTACATTTGTGAGACAGAAATTTAAAAATGATATTAAGCAAGTGAACGCTAACTTAGAACCACATACCTTGCAAGCTATTGGACATGGCCAGCTAAATAAAATGTTTTCAAAAGAGCAAGTTGCTGGAAGCTCAAGAGGAATTTTAAAACCTCCGAAATGGCGAGATCCCATTTGAAAATTTACACTGCAGATGTCTTTAAATATCCGCAACAGTAATGAGCTATGACTTAGTTGGAACTATGATATGGGTAGCCAGCCACACGTAAGAGAATTTAGCAATAATCGAGAGGCAACAATTTAATACAATCACTTAAATGAAGATAAGTAAATCGATAGTATTTTCCGTTTTTCCATTCCCTTCAAATTGTCATCAAAATCCGACTATTGTTGACCGAGATATACGCAAAACACGAAACAACTTATGTTTGTTAATATAGGTGTTTGGTTTTTATTGTAAACGACTTTATTGATAATTTTTAATGGAATGAAATAACTGATATTTAAAGCAGTATTTTTATTTGTAAAATCAGAAAAATATTTAGAATAAACACTTATCTTGAAATAAGTTTTTATTTTGAATTTAATTTTACGTTTGGCATTTATACTTAAATCGACATAAGTGTTTTTTCTAAATGCTATTTAAAATTTTTGGGAATGAACCAATGAACGCAGTTTAAAAACCCTGATACCATAGATTCAATAATAGTTTAGTTATGTCCCATAATTTTTTCACAAATTAATTTAAAATTTAAATTTGGTCCGTCCAATGAAAAGTAGCTAAAAAATAGATAGGTGATTTGGTTGAATCTGATATGTGGTTGTGATTTGGTCACAGAACTAAATAGGCACGTCAAGCTTACGGTAATGCATCTGAAGATGTGGTGAATGGACTAATAGTGGACGTATTTATCAGTGCTATAATCAACCACTGTCTACAACTTCAATTGAGAACCAAAACCATGTTAGAGGTACAAAAAAGTACTGGAATGGACTTTAGAATATGATGCATTCAGAGCAAGTCTAGCTGCTGATATAATATTTGTGTGTAAGCTTGATTCGGTGAATATCATGCAAATAAAGAGATCAATAAGAGGAGTTATAGAGAGTTTCAACAGTCAAGCGCAAATCCAAGTTAAATAAAATGCATAAGAAGATGTTTTAGGTGCTCGAAATTAGGTCAGTTTGTCAGAGATACACAATGTAAGTTAAACACAAAGTGCTTCAGAAACGACTAATACCATTCTTAGACCAAGAACATCAAATCAGAGAGTGCGAAAAGACTGTGCCTACAGCATACTGAGTGAAAAAATATCCTTGCAGGAGGAATAACCTTAGATTCCAGTACGTTTGATGAGAGCGAGTCCGGCAGAGAAGTCCATTACATCAAAGAGAGAGCCATCCAGAAGGCTGCGATGGAGAAGCGTACTAAGGTGGCACGCCTTGGTATTGAGATGAAGAAGTGTTGGAATGTAACGCGGCAGAGAAAGGAGGAGGAACAGGAGAACGTGCTGAAGGATGAATTAAAACAAATTAAAACCATATTGTACGTAGTCGTAAATGTAACCTAGCCGGCCTAGTAGAAGAAACCAAAATCACTTGAATTCACTGGAATCGTGCAGGGCGAATATCATTGAATCGACATGAGATATGATGCACCTTTTCAGGACAAACAGATTTGTTGTGGGGGTAGTGTTACCAATTCTAGAACAATTGTAAACGTCGATATTCATCATAGAAAATACTGGAATTACTAACAACAGCAAATCATCATCAAGGCAGAGGAATAGATGACGTGGCGTGTTCGCGAATACAACAACATGCAAGTGATTTACAATTTCAATACCCACGAACGAATACATCGACAGATACAATAAATTGAATAATCTCAAACAGAGCAATAGACAATTAGCATATAAACACATGAGCGTATTGCCAAGCAGAACAGTTATAATTTAACCAGTGAACTGTGTAAACTATTAAGTAAAAATTGAACAGTGCGAAAATTAAAAGCAATAATAAAAATGAAATAGTGAACAGTGATAAATAGTGAATAGTTGAAGAAAATTTAGTAACTTAAACCATAGAAAAATAAGTTTACCATAGATTTCTCATTTTTATAAATCGAGAAACAAAAATGAGTTGAGTAAAAAAGTTCTGACAAGTCTAATGTTATGATTGTATTTGTGATTTTACATTGCGCGCACTAGCACAATCATGACATTGGAACTATCAGAACTTTTTTACTCAACTCGTTTTTGTTTCTCGATTTATAAAAATGAGAAATCTATGGTAAACTGATTTTTCTATGCTTAAACAATAAGTGTTTATTAGAAAATCTTGTATGAATTCGTATCAAACGCTCAATATTTGTTAAATTATATCTAGACGCACGCATTACAGTTAGTATATAAACGCATGATGTTAAAGATTCGTCTATAGATCATTAAATATACCATAAAAACTCGTGGTCAATCCAACAACTTGGGTAGTTTGTTTAAATAAGGTGGAAAATATATTAAAGAAAAATTGCAACATGGTCGATTTTAAATATTACATAAGTCTAGAAATGGCCAGCGGTCAATAGAAGTGCACAATGTTGTACATATTCAATATGCAAGGATATGAAAGTTTCCGCAACTTGACTGTGGCTAAGGTACTTAAATTTAGTTAACAGCATTCACAATCTGTTAAATTAGATGGGCTAATACTATTAGATGAGAAGGTGTTCGTCCCCTAACTCCCGGAAATGGAAATAAATGCAACTGTTATTAAATAAAAAAATAAAAAGCTTCCGATATTGATGGAAATGCTGGCCGAATGCATTAAATACGCAAACGCTGCACTTGTATCAACATTCTACAATGTTCCGGTCACTGATTGTCAGAGCAGTACTGGTCAAAAAACGGTATACTCGCAAGTTTCGTTCCTCTCGGGAACTATCAGTGTGGTTTTTATACAAACCGGTCAGTGTTTTAATATAAAGACGATTTTGGAAAAAATTGAGGGTACAAAAGAACCATACTCCAACTATATGCAAACATAATTTTATGGCAGGGAAGCTCTTACCTGATTTATTTATAACTACATTTGGTATTCGAAAGAACATACAGATAATATTTAGCTTCTTGAACGGAAACATACAAATAGTGTTCAATGAAATATAAAAACCACAACTAATGGTAACCACAATACTAAACATATTGTATCTTACAGTTGTGTAAACTTGCGTTTTATAAAGCATTTATAAGGCATGTGCTGGGAAATGAAAATGGAACCCTAACCGTAACCACTAGTGAGAGAAATAAAATGTTTTTTAAAACGGCAAATCATCATCAAGACAAAGGAATAGTTGACGTGGACAGTTCTCCAGTCACGAGAGTTGTAGAGCGACAGTTGATCAGTCACGACATGATTTTATAAATAAATTTCTCTTATAGATATATGGATCCCTTAGAGAAGTGGGCTCTTATCTTCAATACGCGTGAGATCAAAATTGATATATTCGAAATAAAAAATTATAATTAAACAGTACTAAACATAGGAGAGGAAAATGAATGATCGGAACGAGTAGAATTAAAATAAATCGGTATGACAGTTCGGCACTCAATGTTTTGAATTCTAAACGAGGAAATTTGTTTTGACACCAAGCAACATTGACGTACGAAACGAAGAAACAAACAATATTGAAGATCCATGCATATATCTAACTCGATGTTTTTGAAGGTTTCTAGCAGCGAGAGAATCTCAAGGAAATTACTAAATACTAAAGATTATTACTAGTATGTAATCTTATAATATCGAACCATCAATTAGAAAATTTTCAAGCAGCGAAGGTTAAATAATGGAGCTCCAGATATTCCACTCAGAAATGTTTTTCAACGATGGACGGATTTTTGTTCGGAGTGAACTTCATATTCAAGCTTTACACTTAAGCTTCCTCTACAAATTGCACCTTCTATGGGAGCTTTTACATTTTTTCAAAAACAAAAAAAAATTATTTCCTATACAGCCCAGACGGATTGATTGAACGGAAAGAAATTGTATACTTAAGTTTATTCCATAAATTTGGAGACCTCAGTGATATTCGGCCAAAATCGGTCTAACGGAAGTGGGTTGGTCTATCATTTTTGAAAATTATATCTGGTCCAAATCAGTTTTCCAAAATATAAGTGGAAAGTTGATTTTAAACGAAAAACTATTTTACAACAAAAACTCGGCCCTGTACAGCCCAGACGGATAGATTGATCGGGATTAAACTACATACTAAAACTTTTTTTATAAATTGGAAATTTGAAGGGAGTTTTGGTCGAAATTGGTCTATCGGAATTGAGAGCTTCCGTAAAATGCATAAATACAGCCCAAGTTTTATATCCTCTCTATAGCCCAGACGGATCAGAGTGAAACTTCGCACTTAAGGTTTTTCTAGAAATTAGGACATCCCGGTGATTTTTGGCTCAAATTGGTGCACCTAAAATGGCGGCTTCAATAAAAGCTTTTTCTTTTTAAGCAAATATTTTAAAAAGCATATCATTTAAAAAAGTCAAATTTTTGTGAAAAAATGTATTTTGACAAAAATCTTCATTTCCACTTAAATTTTAGAAAGTGGTCTGAACCATTGCTGTTGAAAATTAGATTGAGAATCTTTTACATTCAATCGTTTTTCTCGCAAGTGATTTACTTTTCGTAATATTTACAAAACACGAAAAAGCTCATATTGAAACTTTCCCTCCCGGTGGACTCATTTCGGTCGAAATTCACGGGGATATTCCAATTTACGAAAAAATCCTTAGTATGAGTTTTCATTCCGATCAATCGATCTGCCTGAGCTGTAAATGCGGACTTTTTGTTAGTAAAACAGTTTTTTGTAAAAAAAAGCATGATTTCATATTTTAATTTGTAATTGTGTTCCTCAATAATGCTCTATCTTTCAAAATATTTTGCAAGAACTAGAAAAAGCTCTTATGGAAGCTGACAGTTTCGGTGAACTTCGGTCAAACAACACTGAGATCTTCCAATTTGTGGAAATAGCTTAATTTTGAAGGTTATCCAGATCAATTAATCTGTTTGGGCTTTACAAGGCAAAAGTTTTGTTGGAAAACAGTTCTTTGTCAAAAATCGTAATTTCTGATTAAAGTTTGGAAAGATGTTTTGGACCAATATTTTTGCAAAGTTAGAAATGAATTTCTGAAAAAACATATAGTGCACAATGATGCATTATCTCGCTTTTTGTGCCATAGTTGTTTTGTTATGGTTCTTTCTGATATGGTTTCTGCATTTAGTGTCCATGTGGCAGAAATCTGTGTACTGGAAGTAGCAGCTTTCACGGGAGCTTTTGAATTTTTGCAATGATAATGAAAAGTTTAACATTTACAAAAAAGATCAGAAAAATAAAAGTTTTAAATAAATTTTGCTTTAGAAATGAGGAGTATTATGTTCGAGAATCCCCCCCCCCCCCTTCTACCTCTTTTTTGTTTAAAAATCCATTTTATATGAAAATAATTACATTTTTAAAATTATAGATATCTAGGGTGAGATGTTTTAGTTTTGAAAATTTCGAAATTCGAGAAACTATCACTGTTTCGATAAAACCGGTACGTTGTACAATATTCATCGCTCGGTCAATATCTAAGTGATAAAATTATTTTAATCTAATATTTATTATTTTACTATATTTGGGCATTGGTAAGAAAACCCCTAAATGTAAAGTTCTTTTTACGAGCATTACAGTCATTCACAGATCAGAAAGGAACTGTAGACATATATTTGATGTGGTATCAAACAGTACTGCCTGATACTATAAGATCATTAGGTAAAACCACACAAGCACTGCATAAATATAAGGGAATTTGTGTGGTTGAAGTTTAAAGCTCAATTTAATAAACAAAATCAAATTGTTGTAAATCCCCACGTCTTTCTGTTATATCTGTCTACTGCCCCGGCTGGAAGGGTACAGTATTTGTTTCGAAGATGTACATAGCAAACGGCATATTGAGCAAACAATCTTAAGTCTGGAGAGAAAGAGAGAACTGTAATAATTATTTTTAATAGTATCAACGCTCTATGCAGAACAATTCGTAGACGAAACTCCTATTTCCCGGATTCCATACCGATGCCTGTATATAGTATCGATTCGAAGTTACGAATAACGTTGCAAATAATTAACGTGTCAGGAAATGTTACATGATCGTGTTAAACCTTTCCAATCAAAGTTGCGAGACCTAATTTAAGCTAATTTTCAATATACTAACAGTTGATAATATGATTTTGAAAAATAAACAATTTGATTAAAAGAATGGGAATGGGGCTAATCCTACCGGTAGATTGTACTTCACAATGTATACATGACACATCATGGCCTATAAACATGATATCGCCTGATAGATTTAATCACGATCAAAGTACGTTATCAAATTATAGTTCCTAGTGCCAGGTGGTCGCACTGACAGTAAATAACTGCTATATGTTCCTCCACACTATTAAAACCAAATTATTTTGAGTATTGGACGAATAAGAAAAGAACAGATCTTAGCCGAGAGCTTAATTTAAAGGCCAAGTAGATATTTTTGACTATATTTTATTTATTATACAACCATAAAAATTGTACACAAACATTTTAATTTAAATTACCGAGGGGAGTTGACACTTTGAATATTCCGAAAAATCAACATTTTAAAAGTTTAGTTTCGATAAGAATTGGAATTTCACAGGTATGCCAAAAACTTGTTGGATTTGGTTATGACTGAAACAGGTTACATGGCGAATACAATATTTTTATTATCTTGAGCTGTTTTAAGTATTAATCTCATCCACTTGGTATAAACTATTTTTGACAAGGAGATGTCGACAATTGCAAAATATGCGTAAACGCACAACACTGCCGCCTAATCAATCTTTCCGTCAATCCTCCCACCCTTAGTAACCCTCCAATTTAGCTTTAAGGTAGGTTCTATGATATAATGATGTATTTAAGTTTCGATTTTTAAACCAATAAAGTAAAGTTTTTTACGGTTACCTGGGTAGATAAAATATTTTTTTAATCTTCCTCATCCTCAGATGCTTAACACATTCAAAAAAGCTTTACATTATAAAATTTTCGAAATGTTACATATTACGATAAAAAGCAGATAATTATAATTTTAAATGGTATGCAGAAACATTACGTATTATTAAAACTGAGCAATAATTGTTTAGCGTCCTCCCTATTAAATCAATACACGAGTTAGTTTTTAGTTTGGTTTAGTTTCCATTACATTGATTGTGAAATTTTCCAGGTACAAATACTCGTATGTAATTTTTTTTTGTAATATATTACAATCTCTTGTGTATAATTTATATAGCCGACATACAACAGCATATTTATGTATTATAATACGAGTATATGTTGTGCATAAATATCGTAATTGTTTGAAATTAAATTCACGCACCTTCTAATCATACATTAAAATATTTTAGTTTTATACAATATTGCGTGATGTGATTTCATTTCATATAGTGCATACATACGAGTATGTATATATACTTTAAACACACAGGTATTTTATATCCATATGTAATAATTATCTAAAATACAAATTGTTATTTTGTTGTAGTTTTATATTATAAATTAAGTTCTAAAATTGCCATTATCTAATTGTAATCGAAATATGATACGAGTACGAAACTTTTTGCCTGTCTATATCATGTAGGCACATACAACATTTTATGTACTTTTGAAGTTTATAATTTATTTATGAAAATGGAATAAAAACTATTTTTGTGTAGTACAAATTGGTTTAATTGATATCATTAAGTTTTCATATAATTTATAGAATAGCGGTGGATATAGATCGACCGTGTGTGGTATGCAATTTTGTTCGTGATATTTGTTAACAAGATCATCATGTCATTTTTACATAATGGAATAATTGGATTTAGGCATCTACAATTTTGTACTCACCACATTCAATGATTCATAATATTTGTCCGCGTATGGTTTTGGTAAACGAAAAGATTTTAAACTAAATTTGCAACAATATACACCTGGGTGCAAAAAGTTCGCACAGTTGTATTTTGTTAAATTTTTTTTAATTTTCTCGCGAATCGAAATTTTTTTTTTAGATCAAAGTATATCAAGTTAAAGACCATTTCATCGCCTATCCAATGATACCGAGTGTATGTATTGTCTGTTCAAAACCAGAACAATAACAACAATAGAACTCAACAATCCGAAAATGCTCGTTCCAGGTAGCATCGGTGGCAGAACATGTGGTCGGTATAAAAGGGTACGTTTCAAGGGAATTGTCATCTTTGGCATATCAACGTTCAGCTTAAACAGTCTTCTATCGATTAAGTCATCATCCAGTACAAGAAAATGAAAATCATACCAATCGTACCCACTCAAGCGGTTGCACTAACTGATGCGGGGTATAGGACGGGAAGCGGCTCGACAACTAAATTTGAGCCGGTTTTCCGTTCGCTATGAATGTGGTAAAGATATCAAGAATTTTTGTGATGACTTCGTTGCAAAATCGTCATTTTAGTTCAACTGGAATAGCGGCTCCAAGAAGTTCGTGAAGTTTAAGTCTTTATGTTAAAACTTTATGTTCATGCAGGATAATGTGAGACCGCACGGTTGGTATAGTATATTGGTACCTTCAAGAAGTAGATGAGCCTGTTATGAATGAGCTATATTGCTCCAACGACAATCCAGGAGCTGCAAGAGACGAACGCAGAAGAATAGGAGGCAATACCTAAAAATTTAATGAAAAATTTGGTGAAATCAATGAAACATCGAATGGAAGCTTTCATTCGGGCTAGGGGAGGGAATATCTCTTATAAATAAAAGATTTTGCACATTTCCATGTTTAATTCGATTTTTACCAATATGTTTCATGATGACAAATTCACATAAAACGTCAACTTCTGATGTTGACCCCCCCCCCCCTCCCTCCAAATCACTTTGTTGGCAAGGTATAAGTACAAAAAAGGTACCACTGTAAATTAAACAAAAATTGTATTTTTTAATATTTTTGAAATTTTGTTGAAAATTGATCAATGTGCGAATTTTTTGCACCCAACTGTATGTATTGATGAGTTTTCTAAAATTAAAATCGGAAATGACGATTTTAGCAGAAACTGTTTCTCAATAAAAATTCAGTGTTTACAGCCCAGACGGATTAGATTATCGAGATGGAATATGAAATTGAAGATTTTTTCCATAAATTTTAAGATATATGCGATATGTGGGAGGAGGTTTTTCAATTAAATTTTTAACTAGGGTTTACCTTGTTGGTTTTCTAGATATAACCAGAAATAAAGATTTTTTTTTTGATAATACCAGACAGTTTTATTAAAAATCCAGTAGGGTTAATTTTTAGTGGTGTAGGCTGTAGGCATCATCGTTGTAAATTTGTCGTAAAAGAAAGTCGGGTGCTGGCCTCAACTGGTTTAAAAGAATAAATCGATCGGACAATGGTTGTTCCAAAAAAACCCAATAATTTTAAAAACTTCTAAAACTGTTTTGTCGCCCATATAAATGATTTACTGGTGGTACGAGTATATATGCGGCTTTTTAACCAATTATAAATCTGCTCCGACTCACTCAATGTGCATGCAATTCATGAAAATTCACCATTACGATTTTTTTTTTGTTTATAGTCAGGTAAATAGTTGACTATGGTAAAAATTGGATTTAGAACAGATTTTTCTAGTTAGAGTTTTCTAGAGAGTAGGTAGAGTTTTCTGTAGAGTTTTTGAAAAATAAATAAATTTAATCAAACAATTGACTTTTACCTGACTATTGGCCCGCAGCCTTAGTACAGTTCCATATTTCTTATTGCAGGCCACTTTAAGTTGCAAAATTGTTCAGATTCTTCAGATGCCTTGACTTGAAACTGCCTACAATGACAAGTTTTAATAATGTGCTTCACAGATGGAATAGTTTTAATGATATTATGCAGGCTACTAGACTGCATCTTCTGTGTCCACTGCTTATTTAGTTCAGTTGTTATACAAAACTATGTCCGGTCCACTGTTAGACCCGTAAACACATCATTATGGGTTTCAGATAGTAACACAATAGCCTTATTGTTTTCCTGGAATGTATGAGGTTCAAACATTCTTTTCTCCAAACGAGAAATTTTAACGATAAAATCGCCCAATATTTTCATGCTTTGAATTCAAGCTGCCTCAAACCTTGTTTTCTTTAAAAGTACCGACTATAAGGCTCTATTCGAATACAACTTTGGCGAAATACATACATATTGCGTATATATTGCGTGAGCTTAGTTCGCCCGCTTTTATTTACTGGTGGCATGAAACTAAAAATAATAAAACGCATTAGATTTTGGAAACATCGGACGAACATAGTTTTTCGCTACAGTGTGTACGATTTTTTTTAAGTTTCCGAATTCCTATACAGACCAATAGCACCTCCACTTTCATTGGCGCTAGACTATATGTCTCTGATTCGTGTTTGAAGATTTCATTTGATTAGGTTTTTCCCGTCTTCATATTTTAATGTCTACAAATTATATTCTGCATCGATACGTGAAACATAGCGCAAAATTATCTACAACTATCAGAAAACCAACAAGGTCAACCATGTTGAAAATGTTATCTTCCTTACAAAAATTAAAAAAGCTCCTACGTAAGATGCTTCTGATGTCCGCCATATTTTGCAAGAATATTCCAATTTATAGGAAATGTGTTAGTCCAGTAGTCCAATAGTCAATCTGACTGATCTGTGGAAATACCGAATTTTGATGAAATGGAATAATGTCACTGGGATCACCCTATTTATGGAAAAAGGGGCAAAATTTGAGTTGAAATTTGTCGAAAAACAGTACTTTTTTATAAATAGTTCATTTTCGCCTACATTTTAGAAAACTGTCCGGTATGTTCGCAAAATTAAAAAAAAATCTGTTCAATTTTCTTGGAAATGATGTGCCTTTCAAAATACATGCAAAATATGAAAAACGGTCTATTGCAGCTGTCATTTCTGGTGGAAAAATGAAAAAGCTCCTATGTTTCCCGTAGAGCAATTTCAGGCAAAATTTACTGCATTTCCCAAATTTTAGAAAAAACTTAGGTATGCATTTTGTTCTCGAACAATTTGTAAATCAGGGCTGTACAGGGGCCACATTTTTGTTTTAGGACGGTTTTTTGTTAACAATTGTCATTTCCGCTTAAATTTTGGAATACTGATCTAGTTTTGTTAGAGAATAAATTTTGAATTTTTTAGTTCATAATAGTTTTTGTTGTAAATGATATACTTTCCAAAAATACTTTCAAGAAACAAGAAGCTCTTATGGAAGCTGTCACTCCTAGTAAACCGATTTTAGTCAAAAACACTGGTATCTTATGTAATTAGTGAAAAAAGCTTTAGAAGTTTTATATCGATCAATCAAATATTAAATTTAGTTAAACAAATCTGGACCGTAATAGACGCAAAATTAACAAATAATCCTTTAGTTCATAATAATTTTGCTTGTAAATAATATGTTTTTCAAAATAGTATTTGGAAAAAACGAAAAAGTTCATATGCAAGCTTCCACTCCTAGTGGATCAGTTTCGCCAAAAAATCACTAGAATCACCCAATTAATGAAAAAAACTAAATATGAATTTTAACTCTAAACAGACTGTTGAAGGAACAAAGACATTAAGTCTGTACGTACACACACGTACACTCATACTTAAAGAGGGCGAAGGCAAATTTGCAAAAAATTTCAAAATCAACATTTTTTATGATTACTAAACTTTCTTTTACTACGTAAAAGAAAGTTATAAAACCATCATACAAAGTGGCGATATTGAGAATTTATTAGACCTGCCAACTCTTTGGGACTTATGGTTTACCGAGTTTTCAAAACTCTACAATCAAAAGTTTGTGTCACGAAATTTAAATAAATCACCATTTCAGTAATGAAATTATTATTTTGTTTTTGTCTGTGGGTGGAACCTGGTAAAGTTTCAAGTGACATACTTTTCTGAATTTGTCACGCGGACGTCTTAACAAAATTCTTTATACAAAATAAGTGTAAATTTAAAAAAAAAATTATATTAAACTATTATTTCAAAATTCAAAGCAAATACACAAACAAACAATAAATAAAATTTACCTTTTTGAAATTATCATGAGTTTGGGAGCTTCATATAAGAATCGCATATTTTCTATGATATTATTATTTTTTACATTTTCCTAAATGAAGATTGTGAACTAATACCAAACATTTACACTCAAAATTTAAAAATTTCCAATTAGATTTGTCTTGATGTGAAATTGAATTAATTAACTTTTATTGTGTCTTAAATACTTATCTTAGAGAAGGCCCTGAGTACCTGATGGTGTTGTTGTAAAGAAAATTTCCTAACGATTTGAGATGATCACAAGAATGTTTTGATAGATTTATTAAAGTTTTTAAACTCTACAATAGGATATTTTAGATATATGTTTTGTTATATGTCCAATAGGGATGTTCACGAGGTCTCACCTATATGCGACCGCATAGCTAAATCAAAACACCACGTGCCTGTTGAACCAGTTTTATTGATGATGATTTTTACCTTGACCAGCGTATTTTAATCTTTTGCAGTTTTTGATTTCAATCTATTTTCAAATTTTTTTTATTATCAGTTCTAGCGATGTTCATAGATTTTTTAATGTATGTTAGGAAAGATAACCTAGACAAAATTCTACTGTTTAAAATAAAATGGTTTGGTTATGATAACACATATTTGGTTTCAAATTTACATTGATTTTCAAATTTACATTGATATTTAGTTCCCTGGCATTTAATAAAGTTTGGTCCAGTCTTCTAAAAAGCGCTGTTCTTGGAAATCTTAATCGCTTAAAAACTTTTAAGCGATTTTATCTTCTAAAATTGGCCCCATAACGTCTCTTGAAAATGTATTCATAATATAGGATAATCAATGAATTTGAAAACTTTGATTATCGTCATCGTGAAAATCATACAAATATCCAAAAATTACCACTTGTGAACATCTCCTAAGACAGGCAATAGACAAAATTAAAAATAGTGGAAATCGGAAAATTTCTAAATTAATGTCATTGAGTAAATTCCAATTGGCGAATATTTGTGAAAAAAATTGAGCCCAAAAAATTTGAGCCGATCAATTTAACGAACAGAGAAGAAATAGAATAGAAAAGAATTGGCGATTGACCTAAGTCAAAGAAGGTGGAATGAATCAGCCAATGAAAGACATTGGCTTCATTCCAGATATTAAAGCACGAATAAAAATGAAATTACAACTAACGATCTCTATAAGCCAAGTCATCTCTGGTCATGGTAAGTTTAAAACCTACCTACAGAGATTTCAGATAACAAACCAATTGACATTTGTTTTGCAGTTTATGCGGTTCAGAAGTAGAAGACGTTAACCACCAAATTTTCGAATGTAACGAGGTGACAGTTATCACTAAAACAAAAGTGGCTGGGTAACATATACCCGCACGAGTAAGCATTGCCAGCAGTAGTAAGCGACGAAGTTCTACCGCAGTTTCAGCCATATTGTGCTGAACTGATCAATATTTTAAAAGAATGGAATAGTGCGCAATAGCAGATTGGGTACCCAGACGGTAGTAACATCCACGCGACTAGGGACGGAAACGATACAGTTTTTGAATTGTAACTGCTAAAAAGTACTAGCACTATATCGGTTGACATTGCTAATTAATATGAACACTGATATAAATTTTGAATAATTCTTAGTTTAAGGTTAAACCTATGTATAAGAATTGTCTTTTTCACACCATTGATAAAAATTTCTAACCTATTGTGCGACTCCGTGAGTATTTGAAGCATCGGTGAAATAAAATTCGAAAGTTTATTCAAATCCATGAAATGTCTAAAGTTTGTATGCTACAGTAAGTATCATCATAACCGAACCCCCTTCGAAACGTTTAACTATTTAAAAGTAAAAGCGAGATCCTGTAAACATCCCTTGGATTTCAGTTATTTGACAGTTCTTACAATAAATTGGGTTCGTAGATTATTTGGGAGTGTCAATGGAAAAAAAAATCCAAATGGCGAAATTACTAAAATTTCCAATTGAGAATAAAATTGAAAACTAAATTTTTTTAAAATTTTGTAAGCCTTTTGACAACTTTGATCGAAAATTGCATGACCTCTGATTCGAAAATTTGAAAGAGAACCAGTGAACATTTCTGAGCTAGGCGATATAACCGTAAATGTAAAACTGTGCCTGTTGTAGGCCAGCTGAAAATCACCTTATTAAAGTTAGCCGAAAGATTCCAGCCGAAACATAAAAAATCGATAATGCAGATAGTGTCTTCGCTATCCCAGCCGAAAGTAAACAACATGGACAATGTTGATTGATTTCCTTCAGCCGAAAGATATATATATATATATATATATATATATATATATATATATATATATATATATATATATATATATATTTATATATATATATATATATATATATATATATATATATATATATATATATATATATATATATATTTATATATATATATATATGTATATATATATATATATATATATATATATATATATATATATATATATATATATATATATATATATATATATATATATATATATATATATATATATATATATTCGATTTTCAATTAATTGAAAATTCATTGAACACTCTAGTGATCCAGCTAAACGACCTAGGCCATTAATGCCATTATCGCTATTTGATAGGCCATATTGTTGTTCAACTTGGACCTAAATGTGGAAAAAGTCTGAAGGATATAGGGGGTTGATTTTTGGCAAAATTTCGATTTTCAATTTATATTGAAAGTTCACTGAACACTCTAGTGATCCAGCTAAACGACCTGGGCCATTAATGCCACTATAGCTATTTGATAGGCCATATTGTTGTTCAACTTGGGCCTAAATGTGGAAAAAGTCTGAAGGATATAGGGGGTTGATTTTTGGCAAAATTTCGATTTTCAATTTATATTGAAAATTCATTGAACACTCTAGTGATCCAGCTAAACGACCTAGGCCATTAATGCCATTATCGCTATTTGATAGGCCATATTGTTGTTCAACTTGAGTCTAAATGTGGAAAAAGTCTGAAGGATATAGGGGGTTCCCAAGTAGCATTTTAAGTTGTCAAACGATCCCTACATCGTTGTCACAACTAATTTCATCGCTGTTTGGATGTGGCGAACCGTAGATCACAACGGCTCCACGTGGTTGTCACAGCCAATTTGGCGAAAATAATCGGTTGTCACAACATTGTGACAGCGTTGTGAGCAAGTTATGGTTATATCCCACAAACTGTTTGAATTTGTCGTGAAACGGGGATGAACTGTTGTTAAACTACTTTTATCACAACGGAAAAGAAGAACTATATGATAGTATGAACATATAATAATAATGAATAATAATAATATATTATATTAATCTGATTTCATATATAATTCAATTTGATTATTTATCGCACATATACGTGAAAAATCATGGGAAATGTCAATTTTACTGTAAAAGAGGGATTTTTAGTTTGAAAATAAAGATTCGCCTCATTTTATTTGCTTTTTCAATTAAATTAATTTATGGAAAAAATATTAAAAAAATTAATTTACATAAACTAAAAGATCTATGCACTGCTGATTGTAGGTTATGATTTTTTTTTTTCAAAATGGTAGCACGTATTCTTCCTATAGAAATATTTAATCCGCCATATTATAGTATAGTTGTGCCTGCAACCGTTCTAGATCAAGACGAACAATACAATTTTGTGAAATGGTTGTGTTTGGAACTAGTTTAAAGAAAATAAACCGTGAATCGGTTGCGAAGCGAACTTTCTGTATTGATTAATTGTATTGAGAACCAGTCTAACTATGATTGTTTGTGTATGGGTTGTGAAACAGTCTAGTGAAAAACTATTTTCACCATTAGAATTTTGATATTGTTGACAAAGTTTTCAAACTCTTCATTCAGACTAATGATTTCGATATCGTTTACGCTGTTAAATGGAAATGAAGGCACGTTCTGGTTACTCAAGGATAAAACACTATCAAATGGAGACTGTGAATTTTCTACCACCGCGTATTCACGAGGAACAATGTCTATGTTACGAACTTTGCAATTTAACCAATTCCTATTCAGTAACCGTCTGTATGTACCACTTTTTTTCATTTTTTCCATTCGAAAATCAATTTCGGCTTGAACATTTTGAATTGAAATATGCGCTGACGTTTCGTGAAATTGCAACTTCTTAAATTGTCAAATGACATATAAACAAAATGACTATTCGTAGTTTTCAAGCTCAATTTTCACATCCAATGTACAACTAACCAAATAAACTACAACTAAATTAGTTCGCAAAATGAGTTTTGAGTTTATTTCACAACTTATTATGCACTCCATTAAGAACTTATCTTAAATGGTGATTGTAACCAGTTGTTAGAACTGTTTCACAACTAATTTAATGAAATATTGAATTTAGTTCATTATTGGTGATTAAATTAGTTGTGGCATGTATGTCCCATCAAACGCAGCGAACCAATTGGTGGTAGTTCGCAACTGGTAGCTTTTTTAGTTGTGACATGCGTGTGCGAACCAATTTTGTCAACCAATGTGTGGCGTTTCGTAACTGGTAACCTTTTTAGTTGTGACATGTATGTCCGAACTAATGTGACAAACTAATTGGTTGTGGTGACCATTCAGCTGTGGATATTATAAGAGACAACAACTCTACAAACATAATTTATCAATAAAGTTTTTGCTAAATTTGACAACCATTTCACAAGCAATTTCGGGTTGTGACAATTATGCGACAACCATCAATTGGTTGTACACAACTAACTAGTTGTAAGATGCTTCTTGGGTTGATTTTTGGCAAAATTTCGATTTTCAATTTATATTGAAAATTCATTGAACACTCTAGTGATCCAGCTAAACGACTTAGGCCATTAATGCCGTTATCGCTATTTGATAGGCCATATTGTTGTTCAACTTGGACCTAAATGTGGAAAAAGTCTGAAGGATATAGGGGGTTGATTTTTGGCAAAATTTCGTTTTTCAATTTATATTGAAAATTCATTGAACACTCTAGCGATCCAGCTAAACGACCTAGGCCATTAATGCCACTATCGCTATTGATAGGCCATATTGTTGTTCAACTTGGGCCTTAATGTGGACAAAGTCTGAAGGATATAGGGGGTTGATTTTTGGCAAATTTCGATTTTCAGTTTATATTGAAAGTTCACTGAACACTCTAGTGATCCAGCTAAACGACCTAGGCCATTAATGCCACTATGGCTATTTGATAGGCCATATTGTTGTTCAACTTGAGCCTTAATGTGGAAAAAGTCTGAAGGATATAGGGGGTTGATTTTTGGCAAAATTTCGATTTTCAATTTATATTGAAAATTCATTGAACACTCTAGTGATCCAGCTAAACGACCTAGGCCATTAATGCCATTATCGCTATTTGATAGGACATATTGTTGTTCAACTTGGGCCTTAATGTGGAAAAGTCTGAAGGATATAGGGGGTTGATTTTTGGCAAAATTTCGATTTTCTGTTTATATTGAAAATTCATTAAACACTCTAGTGTTGAACACTCTACGACCTAGGCAATTAATGCCACTATCACTATTTGATAGGCCATATTGTTGTTCAACTTGGGTCTTTATGTTGACAAAGTCTGAAGGATATAGAGGGTTGATTTTTGGCAAAATTTCGTTTTTCAATTTATATTGAAAATTCATTGAACACTGTAGTGATGAACACTCTACGACCTAAGCCATTAATGCCACTATAACTATTTGATAGGCCATATTGTTGTTCAACTTGGGTCTTTATGTGGACAAAGTCTGAAGGATATAGGGGGTTGATTTTTGGCAAAATTTCGATTTCCAATTTATATTGAAAATTCATTGAATACTCTAGTGATCCAGCTAAACGACCTAGGCCGTTAATGCCATTATCGCTATTTGATAGGACATATTGTTGTTCAACTTGGGCCTTAATGTGGAAAAAGTCTGAAGGATATAGGGGGTTGATTTTTGGCAAAATTTCGATTTTCAATTTATATTGAAAATTCATTGAACACTGTAGTGATGAACACTCTACGACCTAAGCCATTAATGCCACTATCGCTATTTGATAGGCCATATTGTTGTTCAACTTGGGTCTTAATGTGGACAAAGTCTGAAGGATATAGGGGGTTGATTTTTGGCAAAATTTCGATTTTCAATTTATATTGAAAATGCCACTATCGCTATTTGATAGGCCATATTGTTGTTCAACTTGGGCCTAAATGTGGACAAAGTCTGAAGGGATATAGGGGGTTGATTTTTGGCAAAATTTCGATTTTCTGTTTATATTGAAAATTCATTAAACACTCTAGTGTTGAACACTCTACGACCTAGGCCATTAATGCCACTATCACTATTTGATAGGCCATATTGTTGTTCAACTTGGGTCTTTATGTGGACAAAGTCTGAAGGATATAGAGGGTTGATTTTTGGCAAAATTTCGTTTTTCAATTTATATTGAAAATTCATTGAACACTGTAGTGATGAACACTCTACGACCTAAGCCATTAATGCCACTATCGCTATTTGATAGGCCATATTGTTGTTCAACTTGGGCCTTAATGTGAAAAAAGTCTGAAGGATATAGGGGGTTGATTTTTGGCAAAATTTCGATTTTCAATTTATATTGAAAATTCATTGAACACTCTAGTGATCCAGCTAAACGACCTAGGCCATTAATGCCATTATCGCTATTTGATAGGACATATTGTTGTTCAACTTGGCCTTAATGTGGAAAAAGTCTGAAGGATATAGGGGGTTGATTTTTGGCAAAATTTCGATTTTCAATTTATATTGAAAATGCCACTATCGCTATTTGATAGGCCATATTGTTGTTCAACTTGGGCCTAAATGTGGACAAGTCTGAAGGATATAGGGGGTTGATTTTTGGCAAAATTTCGATTTTCTGTTTATATTGAAAATTCATTAAACACTCTAGTGTTGAACACTCTACGACCTAGGCCATTAATGCCACTATCACTATTTGATAGGCCATATTGTTGTTCAACTTGGGTCTTTATGTGGACAAAGTCTGAAGGATATAGAGGGTTGATTTTTGGCAAAATTTCGTTTTTCAATTTATATTGAAAATTCATTGAACACTGTAGTGATGAACACTCTACGACCTAAGCCATTAATGCCACTATCGCTATTTGATAGGCCATATTGTTGTTCAACTTGGGTCTTAATGTGGACAAAGTCTGAAGGATATAGGGGGTTGATTTTTGGCAAATTTCGATTTCCAATTTATATTGAAATTCATTGAACACTCTAGTGATCCAGCTAAACGACCTAGGCCATTAATGCCATTATCGCTATTTGATAGGCCATATTGTTGTTCAACTTGGGCCTTAATGTGAAAAAAGTCTGAAGGATATAGGGGGTTGATTTTTGGCAAAATTTCGATTTTCAATTTATATTGAAAATTCATTGAACACTCTAGTGATCCAGCTAAACGACCTAGGCCATTAATGCCACTATGGCTATTCAGCCATCGTTCAGCTAGATCACTATAGTGTTCAATGAATTTTCAATATAAATCGAAAATCGAAATTTTGCCAAAAAACAACCCCCTATATCCTTCAGACTTTGTCCACATTATGGCCCAAGTTGAACAACAATATGGCCTATCAAATAGCCATAGTGGCATTAATGGCCTAGGTCGTTTAGCTGGATCACTAGAGTGTTTAATGAATTTTCAATATAAATTGAAAATCGAAATTTTGCCAAAAATCAACCCCCTATTTCCTTCAGACTTTTTCCACATTTAGGCTCAAGTTGAACAACAATATGGCCTATCAAATAGCGATAATGGCATTAATGGCCTAGGTCGTTTAGCTGGATCGCTAGAGTGTTCAATGAATTTTCAGACTTTTCAGACTTTTTCCACATTTAGGCCCAAGTTGAACAACAATATGGCCTATCAAATAGCGATAATGGCATTAATGGCCTAGGTCGTTTAGCTGGATCGCTAGAGTGTTCAATGAATTTTCAATTAATTGAAAATCGAATATATATATATATATATATATATATATATATATATATATATATATATATATATATAAATATATATATATATATATATATATATATATATATATATATATATATATATATATATATATATATATATATAAATATATATATATATATATATATATATATATATATATATATATATATATATATATATATATATATATATATATATATCTTTCGGCTGAAGGAAATCAATCAACATTGTCCATGTTGTTTACTTTCGGCTGGGATAGCGAAGACACTATCTGCATTATCGATTTTTTATGTTTCGGCTGGAATCTTTCGGCTAACTTTAATAGTATCTGAAAATCATCATACTTAGATTCCGTTCACCACATTAACACGGTTTTCGTTGAGCTATCCAACCTTATAAGTTATATAGACACCGTGAACATCTCAATAATCAGCGAAATAAAGTTTGAAAATTTATCCAAATTCATGGAACTTCTAAGTAGCATATATGGCACAGTAAATATAAACGTAATTAACTCGTATTAATTTTAAAGTTAGAACTTTGTCCAGGCTCTTCTGAAATACATTCAACAATCCATGAACAGCTCTATAGGAATCGGTAATCGAAAAATTGTAAAAGAGATTGAAACAAAAAACAGCAAATGTTTATAATAAGCAGGACTTAAGTCAATAATTGAATCCCGTTCACCGCGCACGTATGGTTTGAACATCTGTGGACATCTTTACGATCGTAGATATAAAAGTAGAAATATTGTCTAAAGTAGCCTATTTCAGAGTTTAAAAAAACTCTTGAAAAACGTATCACAATTTTCCCGTGTTCACCTCAAATCGTAAGAATTGACCTTTGCAACTTTGATATGCATTTCTAAGATAAAGGATCAACAAAATCTAAAAAAAAATCAATTTCACCACAAGACAAATCTAGTTGAAATTTTTCTAAATGTAATGAAGTTTGGTAATATTTTTGGTATGTATTTCAAAATCATAGAAAAAGTCATGAACAGTTTTATTCATTCCAATATCAACGATGCTGTTTGCGAACTTATTTCTAAACCAAACTGTATTTCGGACATTACCTAATATTTCCGTTGAATCCTATTGGAATTGTCATCATCTGTAAGCACTAAAATTGTTCCACATTTCTAGCACCCCATGTAAAGATTTTGACAAAAGAGATGATTGAATTCGTTTGGTCATCGTTTGGTCAGGATTGGTCAATAGTTTTTATCGTTTGGTCACTTACGATTAAACGGGTAATAAATAAGGAAAAATTAAAAAAGACCCAAGTACCTCATTTCAAGAAAACCATTACGTTTTTATCAAATTTCCTGAGGTAATCGTCAGGATTGGTCACGACATTTTTGCATTTGGTCACCAATTGGTCAGTTTTTATTGCAAAAAAAAACCAAATTACAATTGTATTAATTCAATAAAATCAGGTTCGTCGCTTATTTGGGAATTTCATTTTACAAAATTAATAAAAAAATAAAAAAATTTCGCAATAAACACTGTCCAGTTGGTGACCAAACTCCAAAATGTGTTGACCAATGCTGACCTAATAACAACCTAACGAAATTTGATGAAAACGATATGATTTCCTTGGAATGAGCCGCTACCCGGGAAATTTATTTTTGAGATTTTTCGAATCGATTTTGGATTGAAACGAACTCAATCATCATTTTTGTCAAAACCTTTAAATGGGATGCTAAAACGGCGGAGCCGAAGAATTTTATTCACTCCAATATCATCGATGCTATTCGCTATTGGATTCGTTATCATCTGTAAACACTAAAATCGTATACGTACGATAAATTTTGCAGCTGAGAGAAACTCAATATCAGCTTATGAGGGAATGAGATACTAAGCCACCAACATTTTCTATTTATTTGCGAACACTGTGATTTACCAAAGGCACCGAATCATTCAAAATGCATATTGCATTTTAATGACACGGACAGGAAAATTTACAACGTGTTGTGATTTTCTTAAAGGAACTCGAGCATGTATTAGTTATATATTAGCTATATAGAACAATTGATCCTATTTTTTTGTAAGCTACACATGTTTATTCTTTCAAATGCTTTCCATGTGGTGCCACACAAACCATATTTATTTCAACATTGAAAAACGCTCATTGTGCTAATTAAGTTTGTCGGTATAATTTTGAAATACAATTTTTATATGGGCGAGGTATAGTGTGCTTTTACATACCCCACTCGCCTGCTACTGTCATTGAGCGGTATGAGCTAATTTTTATTTATTATTTTTAACAATTTATTAAACGCGCAACTAAATTTTTTAATTTGTTGACGCGGTATTTTTTATGGACATGCAAATTTGTATGGTTAGCTGACCATAATTTTATTCCAAATGTGCATGTCATATACTGTCATCGTTAATTTTTTAGTGCATATTTCGTTACTGTTCATTTTTAATGATTTTGTAAATATTTTAAATAGTTTGTTGTTGCGTTTTATAATACCAACAAATTGACAATCATGTTAAATAATTAAAATAATTGTAGTTTGTCACCGACCTCTGTAATTTGTGTCGTGTGAAAATACGTTTAACAGAACAATTTTTTTTGCTTTTAATTTGTAAAGGAGAACTGCACTGTAAGAAATTTGTTTAGAGCTTTCCGTGTATATATGTGTAAACGAGAATTGCAAAATTTAGTTTGAAATAATTTCATTTTGTATATTTTTATTTTTATTTAGCAATATAATAAAATAATGACAAGGAACTTTATTATATTCCATCTTAATATTAGTATAAGACAAAATATGTACACTCGTACGAAATACAAGAAAGCTTTCGATCGATAAGACAAGAGATTTAAATTTATTTTTGTTTTTTAACATTTTAAAAAACTTTATTTTATTTTTTGAATATTATATGTAGTAAGTATAGTGTACTGTACGATATACTAGAGGCTTGTTATTGTTGTGTGTTGTTTAGCTCTTAAATTTTGAACATCGAAAAATAAAGTTTTTGGATATACATTCGATGGTTGTTAGTTGTTGGGATTTTGAAAGAAATTGAAAATTATTGTCAAACAATTCTTTTTCTTATTTAGTTGAGATTAAATTTAAGTACAAGAAGACGATAAAAAATTATTTCTTTTATAATACTTTATAGCTATGTACATAAATACACTCTGGTACGGGTACGTTGCATATTTGAGTACATAAAAATATACCAATTGGTTTAGACAGGGTTTAAACTTTATTAGGGTTGATATAATAAATCAACGTTTATAGTTATTTTCGAATTGAATTTTTATAATGAGACAGGAGTTTAGTTAAATGTAGAACGTTAGTAGCACTATACAATTTAGAATCATTGAGCGATTTATTTTTAATTCTTGCTCGCGGAAAAATTCTTTTACCACAAATAGACTGCAACGTTAATTATCTTGTGCCGCCAACGATATCACGAATTTAATCAAAATGTATTTTCAAATCTGCTTAACTGCTTTTTGAGACTAAGTCGAAGTATTTTTAAATATGATTAGCTTACATAAACGTTAATTTGGATGTTTTTATCTAATCTTTGTGCGGTGTCGTTAGCATATCTCGTGTACAATAATGTTGACCAAAGTATAAATTATTATTTTTGGCTTAGAAAATATTGACAAATGGCATAAATATAACGAAATATATTGTTGCTTGTTTCTTAATGCGATTTCATTGTTTCAAGGTCATACAATCTAACGTACAGTACAGTACAGCACAAGACCCAGACTCTACTATAATACGTAAATATTTATATTTTCTGTAATTTAATCGGTTACAAAAAATAGAGAATTGTACAGGGTTATCCAATTCGAGGTTGATAAAGTAAACTTAAAAAAACAGACAAAATATTCGGAATGTATTGTAATTTTTATTTCATTTTACAGATTGATCCTTGCCATTTTTAGTTAAACAAGATATCATTCAAATGTCCTCCACGGGACTTCTTACAGGCCATGATTCTTTTGAGGTAATTTTCAATGACTTTTCGGCACATTTCGGGCGGTATCTCGGCCATTACCGTACGAATATTAGTTTTCAATTCGTCAAGAGTTTGAGGATTGTTTGCGTAAACACGATCTTTTGCGTAGCCCCACAAAAAGAAATCCAAAGGCGTTAAATCACAGGATCTTGGAGGCCAATTGACATCAGCCAATTGCGAAATCAAACGTCCAGGAAATTTCTCTTGCAAAAGATCTCGATTTGCTCGTGTTATGTGACTGGTTGCTCCATCCTGCTGGAACCACATATCGTCAAGATCATACTCTTCGATTTTCGTAAAAAAATAATCGGTTAACATGCGGCCATAGCGCTCAGAATTGACGGTAACGGTTCGTCCATGGTTGTTCTCAAAAAAATACGGCACAATCACACCACCAGACCACAATGCGCACCAAACAGTGACTTTTTCCGGGTGTAATGGCTTCTCTACAATCAATTGTGGATTTTTTGAGCCCAAAATTCTACAGTTTTGCTTATTAACGTATCCACCAAGCGAAAAATGAGCTTCATCACTGAAGAAAATTTTGTTCGAAAAATCAGCATCAGCAGATTTAATAATTTTAACGCGTTGGTCGATTGTTAAATGCTCCATATTCTTAAATGGCAGAATGTCAACTAAATAAATGACAGCGTACTTGACGGTTTATCTTTGACAGATGTCGGTATACAGATTTCTACTTTATCAACCTCGAATTGGATAACCCTGTATATATTGTTGTAAACGGTTCCACAAAAATTTATTAAAAAACATTTAACCGAAAATAACAATTCACAGAAAACGACAAATTTCTGGAAAAACAATTGATTGAAAAACACAAAATTTTCCGATTCGGCAATTTTTCGATAAAACAATTCACCGAAAATGTCAATTCAATGAAAACAATATTTTAGCGAAAATAATGCCAACGCTTCTCATATTATTAAAACGTTGGTATTAATTTACTGAAAATTAAAAAACCGAACTAAAAAAAGCCTAATAAATAATGAAAAAATAAATTTCGAAACTTCTTAATTTTGGAATGAATGAATATTTCGAAATCTTGAAAATATTGTTAACGATATTACAATTAAAATGTTAAGTTTTGAACCAAAAAAATTTGATATAATTCGCGTATACTAAAATTGAGTTGATGAATAACTATAACCGGCTTACGTAGCTCTAGTGGGCACGCAGGAAGTTGCTGTGCTCCCCCCTCCACTTAGCCCACCTAAGGACTTTTTATTTCAATTTCGGTTGCGTGACAGCGAGTATCTAAAAATAAGACGGAATATAGAATTTGTGTTGTGCCCTTTATAAAAAGGACACCAAATTTTCTAATTGGAAGCGTTCCGTTAATTTTATTAAAATTTTATTAAAAAACAATTGTAAAGGAATTTAAGTATTTGAATTTCGAAATTTTTTGTTTCAAAATTTTGCAAAATATTTTTGTCGGGATTTTTATAGTTTTCTTCATTTTCAAGATTTCAGGTTTTCGTTTTTCAGTATGACCGCATTATTAAAACGAATAGTTTGGAATAGTAGAAAACCTTATTTTTGTTTGAATTTATTAATAAATGTAAGTTAAATTACGCAACCGGAAGTTTTTAAAGGGTCTTTCAATAGGAACGTGCGAAAATTGTTAGGCTATAGCAGTCATGTTGTCAAAGCAGCAACATCTGTTAAATTTATTCTAAATTGTTCAGTAGGGCATGGCCAATCAACATGTAAGGTTATACAGTTGAACAGTGTGTATAAATCAACAAATTTTATTTTCAAAATCAGTACTCTGTTCGAGGCTGATTCGAGTTATACGGTTCGGAAAATTATCAGCCAACCCGTAAGTCATCGAAACTTAAGGTCGAAACATAGCTGCTGTGCACGTAAGAGTGGATGGGAAAACCCCATTTTTCGTCGTTCACATGAACTCGGCCTTTATGTGACTTGAGCTTGTCGAATTTTGCATCGGGAATTGGGTTTGCATCCGGATAAAATCAAATTGACCCAAACAGCTACACAGCACATGCAACGATGAATATTCTGGCCACTTAGGGGCTATCTTAACCGATGGTCTATGCAAAAAACAAACGTCATCCAGTAAATTCAGCCAAATCTCCCGAATACGTGCACTAAGCAAAGCTGCGGCGGACATTTGGACTACGTTATATTCCATACTAAATGCCATAAAATATTCTTTCCTTAGATTATATAGATAACGTACCAATACAAATTTCAATACAAAACACAAGCGAAACTAGAAGTACTAAAAATGAATGGGTAAACGAGAGGTACATATACATAAAATAGAGAAACACAGATGAGGTGAAAAATGGAAAATTTTCGTTATTTTAAAGTGTTTTTTGGTTGTGATTGATGTGAATGAAAACTATTTAGTTTAAAATAAATAAGTGAATAATCAAGTGCTCTATCTTACTAAAATAACCAAGTGTAGTGTGTTCCAGTGTGAAAACACACGGTTATCAAGAGAAAAGGAAATTTCTTTTCACAAGTAACTTTTTTGTCAGTGTTTACAAACTCTTGAATTGCTTTTTCTGATTAACCTTCTAATTGATTTTAATAATATTCCACAAATTTATAGTATATATATGGATAATTAAATATGTTCAGTGATAAAGGTGATTTATTTTAAATTTAATTGAATAAAAATAAGTGAAACATTCGGATTTAAAAACAAACACGGGAAAAAGTTGCTCTTCATTTTAGAAAATAACAGTAAATAAATCGTAAATTGAAAATCCAGTGGCGTTGCTAAAATTTTTATATTTAATTTTTATGGGGCAGCGATTCGCTATTTAGTTGTATTAAATTTTGTGATTTATTTTCTTTTTTAATTCGTTTAGTTTCAAGTATAGTGAATTAATATGCATATAGTATATGATTTACAAATATTCAAAATCAATTATGAATTTTAATAGTAAAAGTATATTTTTGATATTAATAAATCGATTAATTTTAACGATACAGGATATTTTAATATGGTTTAAATAATTTAACATAACATTAGATATAACATAGGTATAATATTATGATCTTTATTAGAATGTTTTAATCTATGTAATACATACTTATTTAAAGTAATGAAATATCTTATGTTAGTTACCTATAACTTATACTTATTGTATTATTTTTAAAAGCTTTATTTAACAGTATACAATTATTATTATAATGCATTAATAAAAAAATTTAAAAATAAAATAATTTTCATTTAATTTATTTTTTGCCCCCGCCCTATATAAAACAATTCACACCGCCACTACTTGATGTTATGAAATTTATAATGTTGCTATCCCGCATTCTTCTTTCTCTTTTCCAAAAAAATATCAAAACAATAATAAAAACATTACAAAATTGATACTTCAAAACAATACTGTCGGTATTCTATCTATAGTATAATCTAAGATTCTTTCAAATGACAACAAATTGAGTATATAGCTATCTCACACAAAATTTGTTTTATTTACATTTAAAAATTAAGCGTCTTTATTGAAAGACCCTTTATAAAGGAGTGGTCGTATTCGGTTAATTACCTTTTTCAGTGAATTGTCGGCTGAATTTTCGCATTCGGGTAATTGTTGTAAGACAATTTAGCGAAAGAAACAATTTGCTGAAAGCGACAATTCATCGAAAACGACAATTCACCGAAAACGTTTTAAAAAACTTTTTATCCAAAATATTTTAATTATTTTAGTTACTTTTGGATTGCATTTTTATCATATTTCTGTCGGTTAAAATAAGTTTGAGTACTAAGAATCCTAATTTCTAAAAAATTGCACACAGATTCTGTTTTTTCGCGACACTAGTTGTTTATTTTCTTGTTCGTGGCTAAAACGCAAATGAATGATAGACATTTTATTCGAATATGAGTTCTAAATGAAGCTCTGGAAATTGTCAAACTGTAATGGAATTAAGCCATTCTTCAAGCGATCAAGGTAAAATATGGAATAAAGGAATAAATGTTATGTATGTGATTCTAAAACACTTTTTGAAAATAGATCTGGTTATTTCATAGTCAATTATGATGAAGTTGGTGCGTAACCCTTGGACCTGGTTGGCGGTTACGAGGATGTTTGGTGGATTCGCTGTGACCGAAAGTAGCCTCTTTGTAACTCCAATACCGACAGTCCAAATTATTATTCGTATATAAACTTGTAGCTGATTCACTATTGCATTCGTGAACAGTTGGTTGTTTGATATCAATCATCAATTGTGTGCAAGAATCGTGTCCAGTTAAATAAACGTGGCAGCGGTATTCTTAAACGGTACCACTTCTATCTGGTCTATATTCAAGTCGAAATCAATCATAAATCGCAGTATTAAAGTATTTGGTCTCGCCAAACTCGTTTCCGTAATTCGCCGTTTTCACAATAAAACCTCGCTTCTGGTCTTTATCACCGTATTTTTAATATTTTTTATTTTAACTACTTCAAGATTTTTACAATGAAATAAACTTGACAATATGTTTTCACAAGAACAGAATTATACGCAATGACCAAAGAACTAATTTTACTAAAAAAATTATATAATGTTACGGTGACCCCTAGAATAGAATAGAATAAGTTAATTTCATTAATTGTTCAATTACGTGTATAATTTATACTCAACATTTAGGCGTATTTCTATACTAACATATTTGCTGCGCATTTAGGATTATTCTAGAAACAAATATTTTGGTATATAAAGGCGCGCGTTGACGTGTATTGCTGAGTATTATTTTAAACGTGATACAGTGAAGGTTAAATAGAAAGATTATTAAAGTGATTATTAAAGCGATTATTAAAGTGATAATTAAAAAGTGTGTTATAATTATAATAATTAATTGTGAATTTCGTGTTGTATAATAAATTGTGTTGTGTAAATAAATTGTGTGAGTTAAAATTGAAGCAGTGTATTTATTCACAATCCAGTGATTCGAACCTTGATTGACAAGGCAAAATCGTAACAATTGGTGACAGCGGTGGGATTGTGAATAATAAGGAAAATGATTCTCTACGGATTAAAGCTTGCGCAATTAAAGGAGCAACTGACACGGCGAGGTTTGGCCAGTGAAGGCACAAAAGCTAGTTTGGTGGAGCGACTACGTGAGGCCATGGAGAAGGAAGGTTTAGATCCAGACGTGTATGATTTCGAGGAGGAAAAAACGGATGAGATCAGTATGGATAAGAAAGAAAAGGACGTACAAACGGTGGTCGAAACAACGCAAAACCCATCTGGAAGTTTCGATTTTTCGCAGTTGATGGCTGCTATGAATCAAATGATGGGACAACAGTTGGAGGGAATAAAACAATCGAACGAGGGAATGAAACAACAGATGGAGCAACAAGGAGCGGACATTAAACATCAAATGAAACAGCAGATGTTACAAGTGGAGCAACAAGGGGCGGACATTAAACAATCGAACCAGGAAATGAAGCAGAAGATGGTACAAATGGAGCAACAAGGAGCGGACATTAAACAGAAGATGGAGCAACAAGGAGCGGACATTAAAAACCAAATAGAAGTTGGTCAAAAGAAAATGGACGAGAAGTTTCTGGAGTTATCTTCTACACTACACGGTAAAGTGGAAAAACTGCAAACAGAAGTACACGCAGAAATTCAAAATGTTAAAGGGGAGGTTCAACGTCTCGAGAAGGAGCTCCAAGATGTTAAAGTGAATGGAACGACACATCAAGTGATTCAGACGGTTAACGCAGTTAAGATAAAACCACCAACGTTTGATGGAACAACATCCTTCAGTATTTTTAAGTTCCAATTCAAAACGGCCATTAAGCAAAATCAGTGGACTGAAGAACAATGTGTTGCAGCGTTAGTTGTGGCTCTTAAAGGCAAAGCGGCAGAAACACTACAAATCATTCCCGAGCAGGAACGGAACGTTTACATGGGAATTATGAAGGCGTTAGATCGAAAATACGGAAGTGACCACAAACGAGAAATCTATCGCATGGAATTGAAGGGTCGATACCAAAAAGGAGGAGAATCGCTACAGGAATTTTCATCGGCAATTGAGCGGCTCGCGCATTAGCCCATTCAAATATGTCGGCCGATTACATGGAGCGAATTAAAATAGATGCGTTTATTGACGGTATTCGAGATCCTGAGACGCGCAGAGCGGTGATGTTGTCACCTAAGGCAACTTTCACGGAAACCATCGCTTGTGCGTTAACAAACGAAACTCCGCAAACCATCATCAAACCAGCAATGAAAATTCGTCGAGTGGAGATTGATTCCAGAATAGACACCGCGCGGGCTACGCTAAGGTTCAGAGATGGAAGTGGCAGGATTAAATGCTGGGTATGTGATAGAATGGGTCACATCTCACGAGACTGTTGGGAGATTAAAAAGAAACGAGCAAGGTCGCCATCTCCTATGAAGCGTAGATCAAACGAGGAGCAGATAGAATCCAGAAAGGCGGGTCAGACGACAGCGGAGTCGTTAAACTAAAAAGAGTCAGTTTGCAGGGGCAGAAGCTGACTCCCATAACCGATTGCCCCACAACCTCCATCCATGTTTCGAGAATAGCAAGGAACGGTGACAGCTTAACAATTGAAGCCGATATTGATGGGAAGAAATGCCTGCTCACGCTGGATACGGGAGCAACACATACGATTGTTCGTGAGGATATTATCGATGGAATTATGGAACCAGCTAATGGCATTAAATTACGAACGGCGACTGGAGAAAATTCAGCAATAAAAGGGAAAAAGGTCGTAAAAATAAGGATTGGACGAAATCGCTTTCAACACGAGGTGCTGGTTGCAGATATTGTAGACGAAGTCATCTTGGGAATGGACTTCATGAGAACGAATGGCTTCGTGGTGGATGTTGGACGGGGTGTATTAACCTACGATAATATTGAGTTGCCACTTCACGTTAGCGCCGTTATAGGAGAAACGAGCAGGCAAATTATAACGGATCATCGGGAGAAGCTGCCCCCGAACTCGGAAACAATAGTATGGGCAAGATTGGAAGGAGGTTCTGGGTCACCCAGGTTGTGGGTTGTGGAAGCCAATGAAGCGGAGAGCGGAGCCAGAGAAATTATGATCGGGAAAGTTTTAGTGAAACCAGACAGTGATAATAGAGTACCAATTAGGACTCTAAATCTCTCGGATAAGACGAAAACCATCAAGAAAGGGACAATAATCGGAAAATGCGAAGAAATATCGGCGATTGTGAAGTGCGAGCAGAAAAATCCGATTAATACGACTAACTCGCAAGGGCAGAAAGAGGTTGTAGAACAACTCATGGAGAAATGGACCGAAGATCTTACTAAGGAACAGAAAAATTTGGCAAAACAATTGCTCGAGCGGTACATGCCAATATTCTGCAGTACACCGGACAAAAATGGGAGAACCGCAATGGTAAAACATCGAATAGATACAGGAGCAGAAACGCCGATTCGACAACCACCCAGGAGATTACCATTGGCAAAGCAAGGAGAAGTGGATCGAATGGTAAAAGATATGCAAGCAGCAGGGGTAATCGAAACATCAAGCAGTCCATGGAGTTCACCAGTGGTGTTAGTCGAGAAAAAGGATGGTAGCATGAGATTCTGCGTGGATTATCGAAAATTAAATGCTGTGACGAAAAAGGATAGTTGCCCATTGCCAAGGATCGATGACACGTTAGACACATTATCGGGTGCTCGAATATTTTCGACATTAGATCTGCAAAGCGGCTATTGGCAAGTGGAAGTCCAGGAGGAAGATCGCGAGAAAACGGCATTCAGTGTGGGTAACGGATTATGGCAATTTAACGTTATGCCATTCGGATTATGTAACGCCCCTGCGACTTTTGAACGGCTAATGGAGCGCGTGCTAAAGGGATTACATTGGAGGACGTGCCTCGTATATTTGGATGACATCATCGTTATGGGCAAGGATTTCGACGAGCATTTAAGGAATTTGGCAGAGGTTTTGGATCGGATACAAGCCGCCGGATTGAAGCTAAGCCCAAAGAAATGCAAACTATTTAGAACGGAAGTAAAATATTTGGGTCATAAGGTAACAACCAATGGAATCCATACCGATGAAGACAAGATTGCAGCAGTGAAGGAATGGCCACGACCTAAAAACTTACATGAATTACGGAGCTTCCTTGGATTGTGTACCTATTATAGACGATTCGTGCCAGGATTCGCCAATATTGCAAAGAGTTTACACGAGTTAACCAGGAAGAACAAGGCATTCGAATGGAAGAATGATCAAGAAGAGGCATTTGTGGAACTAAGACGACGATTATGCGAAGCACCAATCCTCGCATACCCTATACCCAACGTTAAATTCATTTTGGACACCGATGCAAGTAATGATGGTATAGGAGGAGTATTATCACAGGCAACAAATGGTGAGGAGCGAGTTATTGCATATTACTCCAAGATATTATCAAAACCGGAACGGAATTATTGTGTAACACGGAAAGAGTTGTTGGCTATAGTGGAATGTGTTAAGCACTTCCATAAGTACCTTTATGGCCAAAAATTTCTTCTACGGACGGATCATGGAGCTTTGCGCTGGTTGCTACAATTCAAAAATCCAGAGGGACAAGTAGCACGTTGGATCGAACGTTTGCAAAGCTACGGTTTCCAAATTGAACATCGGAAGGGAAGCGCACATGGAAATGCCGACGCATTATCAAGAAGGCCATGTCCCGTGGAATGCAAGCATTGTGGGCGTGTGGAGGGTAAGGAAAACATTATCGATATTCGGCTTATGCAAGTGCTACCTGAAGAGGAATGGACTGATGAAATGATCAAGAAGGAGCAATTACGGGATGCTGACCTATCATTCATCATGAAACATAAGGAAAAAGAACACCGGCCCACATGGAGTGAGATAGCTGACAAAACTCCCATTGTAAAAGCATATTGGGCTCAATGGGATAGCCTCCACATAGAAAATGGATGTTTAAAACGAAAGTGGGAAAGCACGGATGGTAAAGTAAAACAATTGTTGGTAGTGGTACCAAAAGATCGGATAGCGGAAATCCTCAAGGAGTATCATGGAGGAGCAAGTGGAGGTCACCTAGGGATTAATAAAACATTAGCCAAAATTCGACAAAGTTTCTATTGGTCCGGATGTAGACAGTCAGTAGTAGAATGGTGTCGAAGATGTGACCAATGTGCGGCAGTAGAGGGACCAGCACGAAAAAGCCGTGGAACCATGAAACAATATAATGTCGGGGCACCATTTGAGAGAATTGCAATGGATGTGGCGGGGCCATTTCCGACCACCGAGAGCGGAAATAAATATGTGCTAGTAATAATGGATTATTTCAGCAAATGGCCGGAAGTGTACCCCATACCCAATCAGGAAACAACAACAATAGCTGATGCCGTGGTCAACAATTGGATTAGCAGATTTGGTGTACCTATGGAAATTCACACGGATCAAGGAAGGAATTTCGAATCGGTGGTATTTCAGGAGATATGTCAGATGCTTGGAATCAATAAAACAAGAACGACGCCTTTACACCCACAATCGGACGGTATGGTGGAAAGATTCAATGGCACATTGGAGGAATATCTAGCAAAAGTTGTGGAAAGGAACCAACGCAACTTGGATCGACATATACCAATGTTCCTGATGGCCTACCGATCAGCGGTACATGACACAACAGGAGTGACACCAGCTAAAACCATATTTGGGAACAACCTGCGATTACCGGGAGATTTAAAGTTTGGAGCTATTCCATCAGCAGCTCTATGCGGACAGGATTACGTCGACCGGATGAAAGAGGAACTCAATGAAATACATCAATTTGTACTGGAGAAAATTCGAATATCAAGTGATCGAATGAAAGCTCGATATGACATACGAGCAAATAATCAAGGCTTCGAGGAAGGGCAATTGGTATGGCTTCACAACCCGCAACGGCAGAAGGGATTATCACCGAAGTTGCAACCCACATGGGAAGGACCTTACACTGTCATTAAAAAGTTGAACGATGTGGTTTATCGCAGAAAGGTAAACCAAAGGTGGTGCATTTGGAGCGCTTGGCGCTCTACAGAGGAGGTGATCTGGATCCTGTCCGGGACGAACAGGCTTAGGTGGGGGGTAGTGTTACGGTGACACCTAGATTAGAATAGAATAAGCTAATTTCATTAATTGTTCAATTAATTTATGATTAAATACTCAACATTTAGGCGTCATTTCTATACTAACATATTTGCTGCGCATTTAGGATTATTCTAGAAATAAATATTTTGGTATATAAAGGCGCGCGTTGACGTGTATTGCTGAGTATTATTTTAAACGTGATAAAGTGAAGGTTAAATAAAAGGATTATTAAAGTGATTATTAGAGCGATTATTAAAGTGATAATTAAAAAGTGTGTTATAATTATAATAATTAATTGTGAATTTTGTGTTGTATAATAAATTGTGTTGTGTAAATAAATTGTGTGAGTTCAAATTTGAAGCAGTGTATTTATTCACAATCCAGTGATTCGAACCTTGATTGACAAGGCAAAATCGTAACAATAAAAAATAAAGATAAGTGCCATCTCAATTCGATTAGCGTAACTATAATAAACATCGTTTATAAGTTTTTTAGTACTTTGTCTTTGTTTTTGTTCTAAATTACTTTTCCTCTCACTGCACTGGATGAAAGATATGTCAAAACAAAAAATGTAAACAAATACTACAGAATTCAGAATTTGTAGGTAAGTAATTATATAATACAAATTTTTAACATATATATAATCTAAATTTCCCTTTTATCTTACAGGTAAATTCGGTGTGTATTCTTCACATCCATGACATCAGATAAAGATTTGCTTGCACAACAAGTTCACGGTTTATTAGATAAGTGTTTGTTGTTGTCTTTTGTTTGCTCCCGATTCTTTGTGTTTGTTTTCTTTTTATTTTCAGGAACATCTTCGACGGTCATGAACAGTTGGGTTAGTAGAATGAAAATTCTAAAATGTTTTTTAGAAAAGTTCTGAAATACGGCTAACTGGAACGTAACTAAGGTCATTCCTTAACCGACTGTAATCAACTAGGGTATGTATAATAGACATGAGATTTTAATCTGATTTTAAGAAAAGTTCTTGGATATGGTCAAGTGAAAGCATATTTCTTAATCGAAATCTAGAATTCTGGAATTTGGTAAACTGAAACAGAAAGATTCAATTTTATTACATGGAAATGGAATTTTAAATAAATTGCAAAAATAAGTTTTCATAGATATGGAGATTAACAGGAATGGAAAACAGATCTACCAGATCAAGTAATGTATCAGCTTGCTCGTTAGGTTCATTGGACAGCATTTATTAAATTTTCATTTTAGGCCACTAGAGAGCTTGGAATATCGCCAGTGGCCCTATTCTGGTAATTCCCTGGGAAAAGGGAAATGAAAGATCTTACAAAGCTTTTATCTATAAATTAGTTTTCTTTCTCGTCTACAGAGAAAAAACTTGATGTAAATATTTGTAAATTGGGAATAATTTTTCCGTAGCAAAATTTCCAGGGAAAGTTATTTACAATTTTATTTTGTTTTTAAAAAAACTTTCACAATCTTTTTTACGTTAGTAAGCAAGAAAAAATGTATATAAGTTGGTTTTATTTGTAATTTCTTTCCCCAATTCCCTATTCCCGGGGAATTACCAGAATAGTGTCACAAGTAAAAACTAAGGATTGCAACATTCTCAAAAGCGTGTTCTCAACTTTGTCACAGTATTGTTGCTGAATTATGTAATTTGATAAAGTATAACAATTTTTGAGAATTTTAGGAGTATACACATTCCATACTACAAATGTAATTTCATTATGATCGGTTAAGAAATGGTCTAGTTCCGTCCCAGCTTCTGCAGGCATTTTATTTCTAATCTATATACGAGGGTATATCAAAAAGTCTTGCAATATCATATGAAAAAAAAGAGTGAGTGAGACAACAATATATTTTTCAAAACCATTTTTTGTCGCGATGAAACTTCTAGAAGAACATTTCGATGTAAATTTTACAGTTCGTTTGTTTTTGTCAATTTAGTAACACGTGTTTTGAATTTTTCTTAAAATAAATGAAATTGAATATCGCGTCGTTATTAAATTTTTCTGTAAAGATGGACGAAATGCAATTTATATATTCAACTATATATCAAAAGTTTACGGCGAATTTGCACCATCATATGCCACAGTAACAGGGTGAGTAAAAAAATTCAAAAGTGGTCGGGAGTCATTAGAAGACGACAATCGCTCGGGTCGGCCAGCAGATGCTATTTGCCATGAAAACGTAATTTTGGCCGAATCTACTGTATTGGAGGACCGGCGTATTTCTGTTCCGCGGTTAGCGTGGAGACTTTCTCTTTCATACGGTACCACATATACTATATTACATTACCACCTTCACATGTCGAAAGTAAGTGCGCGATGGGCTTCTCGTTTGTTGAATGCAGAACAAAAAAAATGCGTGTTCAAACTTCAAAGGCGATTTTAGATATGTACAAACAAGATGCAGAAAATTTCTTGGATAACATAATAACAGGCGATGAAATATGGCTTCATCACTGGGATCCGGAATCTAAACAAGAATCGTTGCAATGGATTAAACGTAGTGAACTACCACCAAAGAAATTGAAAACTCAACCGTCTGCTGGTAAGGTTTTGGCAACAATTTTTTGGGATGCTGTAGAAATTTTGATAATCGATTATATGCCACCGAAAACCACAATCACAGGCATATATTTCGAAGAGGTTTTGCGAAAATTGAAAAAAGCGATCCGGGAAAAACGGCCAAGGAAAGTTAGGAAAAAAATCTTGCTTCTTCACGACAATGCACCAGTGGACAAGGCTAATATTGCTCAAGCTGCATTAAAGGACTGCGGCTTCGTGGAAATTCCGAATCCACCGTACAGTCCAGACTTGACACCCAGTGATTACTTTCTGTTTCCTAATTTGAAAAAAACACTAAGGGGCCGAAAATTGTCCAGTGACTATGAAGTACAGTCTGTTGTAAATGAATATTTTATGGAGCAAAAGAAATCTTTGTTTTTAGAGGGTTTAGGCAAGTAAATTGATCGATGTGACAAATGTATAAACCTTAAAGGAGATTATGTCGAAAAATAAAAATATTGCTGTCTCACTCACTCTTTTTTTTCATATGATATTGCAAGACTTTTTGATTTGCCCTCGTACGAGTACATATATGAAACTTAATTTAATGGTTAAAATGGCATTTTAAAAACAGAGTTGGATGAATGTATGATATAATGAATTTGTAAATCAAGGACTAGGATTTTAATCAAGATGATGGACGTCGTTGGTTCTATTTCGATGAATAGTTTTTGGTGAATTGTCGTTTTCAATTAATTGTGGTTTTTGGGTAAATTATTGTTTTCGGCAAAATGTCATTTTCTATATGTAAGCCGTCTCTTTTGGTGGCCGATATCGACCAAAAATCAATGGAATCTCAATCAATGGTATTCACTTATTAATGAACAAATTAGACGATAAATCGAAAATTGATTGAGGAAAAACTGTTGCAGATCTTGAGAGACTTTTGTGTGGCTTTTCGCAACTCCTTTCGCGGTGCATTGATATGCTGGAATTGCTTAGCGTACCTTCCAAACGCACCACCTCCAAATCAGATGTAAAGGGATATGTCGCCATCAGTGTACTAGAAAAACAGTAGTCACGGTTTCGAAGAACACGATTTTCGTTATTCTCTTTTATTTGGTTTTTTATATACCATGACAAAAAAAATTAAAACAACGTTTTTTTATTTTATTTTTTGTAAAGGGTTCCCTATACTATTCTTACGTTTGAAGCAAGACACCTTTTTCCAATGTGTAATGTGCCAAGACAAAAATCACTCCTCGCGCCAATGCAAAGATTTTCATGCCTTACTTGCCATCGAACACAAACGTTTGCAACATCAATATCTACCAATCGATGTCAAAATTGTTTTAACTGCAAACATAAAATTTTTAAATGTCGCAAAAAGTCCTTTTCTCCACTATGATGAAAATATTAAAACCAATAAAAAGGCTGAGCCGAGAAGGCGGCCGATATTCCGACATTGTTGAACAATGTCAACCGCCACATATAAACAATGTCTACTATCATGACAAATATTGTCAATAGCTACTTCCAACCGCCATCGTGAATGTAATAAATGATTCCGGTAAACTCAGATAAAAAAGAATCAGGTTCGGAAGCTAGCTGCATAACATCATAATACATAGAGTGTTTACGAATCAAAAGACTTAATGGTCGAGTTTCAGTAACTGAATAGTCCTTATAATATCGAGACTAATAAGCCAGCTACCACAGCGAAACTTGGATATCAAAGGAATAGATTCGTGGAAACCGATAAAATTACCCGATCCATATTTTCACAAAAAAGTGATAAGAACCTATACCATTGGCAATATCACTTTTGTAAAATAATCCAAGACGGTCAAATAAAAAACGCTCGCAGTGCAATTATAATGCAAAATACAATTTTTGGTTGGGTAGTATCAGGGCGATTTGATGACAACACCAGAGAGAAAACTTGATCAACACTGACAAAAGGTTAAGATGATTTTGGGAGCTTTCACAAATCGATTTTTGGTAAAACTGTATCAAAAGCTAAATCACATCACATGACTTAAATTCCATCTGGAGGAATAACTGATGATGGATTTTTCTTATACCACCATTGTGTAATTAAAACATCAAGATCGAATAGAAATCTATAAGGGTGGTTAATAGTTCATCTAAAACTAGTTCAGGTGGATCTTTGGATAATTGTTTGGCCGCTGGACCTACTGTACAGTCTAGTTTATTAACGATCATTTTAAGATTTCGAGAGCGTAAGTTTGAATTCTACGCTGATGAACAAAAACTGTATCACCAGGTCGTTGTATCGGCTAAGGATCGAAATTCCAAAAGATTATTTGGAGGACTTATCCAATCATCTCAATTGGACACTTTAAATTAAATACGGTCATCTATGGCATACTATCTTCTGCGTTCTAAGCCACCAGAATCAAAAACCAAGCAGGATCAGATAATCAATAAACATCATCACCAAGGACATGTACGTAGATTACTTGATCTCTTTGATCTCTGAAAGTGGAAGTCCAAGTGTAACTGAATCCTGTAAATGCTCCTTCATATAGCCTAGAAAAGCAAATCAAAAAACTCCAAGATGCGATCAAGATTATCCTGCTGATACCTTCAACTTCACGATATCAGTACCAGATAAAAAAACATTTGACAAAGACAGCTGTTTTGTCAGAAACGCCGCATTACGAAAATTATGTTTGCAAATGCTCTGGACAGATAAACTAGAATGGGATGACCTCAAATACTCTGTTTTGTGGGAAAAAACGAGGCGATTTAAAACAAAATAAGTTAGTTTTGAGTCCCAGATTCATAAACATTAGTAAAGTGGGTACAATTAATTTAAACGAATTTGCTGATGCTAGTCAGTTATCCTAAGCAGCTGTTGTGCATCAAACGGAAGGGACTTTCGTCAATATGGTTTCCTCTTTGAACAAAGTCGCGCATATCAAACTAAAAATTCTGTCCCGGTTGGAATTTTGCGCTGCTGTTCCTCTTACCAAGCTAATCAACTTAATCCTTAATATAATCCAATCAAATATCAACGCTTCGCCTACTTGAACGGACCCTAGAATCGTCTTGGATTTGTTGGGTATAGCCACCCCATAAGATGGACCACTATATGTTGGAAACCACTCCTCTGAGATTTTATGGTCTTGGAAAGCCTTCCGATTGCACCACAAGAGGTCTGATTCCTTGCGAACAGAAATGCCATAATTCCAAAACAATTTCACAAATCTACCGAATTTTGGTTACCTCAAAAAACGAGATACTCCAATCATGAAGACAGAAGCAGGAAAACAGAATATCAATATGCTTACACCGCTTGACAAAGCAAAACCAAGAATTCGTCGTTCCGCAAATTCTAACGAGTGCGTTGTGTTACATATTTCCTTTTTTTGTAAATACCGATAAGCCTAAGGAATGCAGATCGATAGAAGCACTACCACAATGATCTAGTATTGCTCCAAGATAAAGTAGAAGTTAGTAAAACAATATTATAAAATCTCTCAATTCGTTCTTCGTCGGTGGGACGTTGCAGTACAGTATGGCTCCTTACTCAACAAAGTATCCAATAATTATCCATTCTAAATCCAAAACCACATTACTAATTATACGAGACCTTTGCTATTACTTTCTCTCGCTAGGCATGATTTCTGAATGAAAACAAACAAATTTGGAAAATTAAAGTCGAATATCAACAGTATAGCTTATGGGGAACTTTTGAATGGAATTTGTGCGACCATTTCTGAAAACTGGCATCGATTATGCTGGGCCTACATGTAACAAAAAGAAGAGGCCAAACAACTAACAAAAGCTGCAAATTCTTGTCTGTTTGCTTAAGTTCGAAAGCCTTACATCTGGAATTGGTTGGCGATCTTTCAAGTGACGCTTTTCTTGTTGTATTAGCTTAGAGCTTCACGGTGATAACGGAGCAAATCTCATCGGTGCTCACTTTAAACTGAGGAAAAAACTTTCCAAATTAATTAAACACTCCAATAAAGTTTTGAATTTCTCTTGTAGAACCCGAACAATTTGGCGCTTTATTCTTCCACATTTTGGAGGCATTTTTGAGGCAGCCATATATAATCGAAAATATTTCACTTCGAAAGAGTAATAAGCAAAACCATCCTGAACATATACTCCTGACCTTAAATTGCAGGCCTTTATGCAATAAGAATGATACAGACATCCATCCTTGTGCACATTGCATTTTTTATTGGGTCCTCTCACGACTAAAATTCCTAAGTGAAAACCCAAGATGTTACACCTATCCAGAAGGAGTTTTGTAAAAGATAGTATATGGCATATCTAACCTCATTGCAGCGGCGTACCAAGTGGAGATTTAGAAACGCTCCCGTAAAGATTATTGACTACGTTTCAGTCAAGGATAATAACTTGCCCGTTAACTAAGGGCTCCCACTCGAAAGAGTCATCCTAGTTCACATCAGATCACCTCAGAATCTTGCAATTGTCTTAAAAAATAGCTGTTGAACTCCATAACAATACATTGTGACTATACCGGTGTGAGTTCTGGTAAAATAAAAATTCAAAAAGAAACAGGGCCCAGTGGAAGAACCCTCAAAACCAATTTTTCTGAAATCAGATCTCAAAACCCCCATTTCTTCAGTTCTTATCGCGGTCATTTGTGCTAAGAAAAATCTTAAAAATCGGAATGCGAGCTGAGAACCTCTTAACGAACTATCGCTTGTGAATCGACAGCAACCGTCGTGAACCTTCTCTTCCTTTTTCTTTTACTTGATACCGGTTTTCTTCTAATTTCTAGATGGCTTTTTTTTTAAATTATGAAATAATGAAAGTAATGAAATTCTAAACTTTCCATTATCTTTATGTTTACGAAAGGAACGGCTCTCTAGCATGTACTAACAGAATATTAAATAAGTGAAATACGGTTCTTTTAAATTATTTAAGCTAGTTTGAAAATTTTGATCATAAAGTTCAATAATATTATATTTAGGTGAAGTGGAGTAGAAAGCAATTATACAGTTTATTTTGAATAGAATGAATTATTGCCGAAATTAAACCGGAACCTACATAGGAACACAGTCTAAACTACAAAGAGGTCTCAATTGAAATTACCAAAAGGAAAAGCATAGTGTCTATAAAATTGCAATATTTTATTGTGCGGTTGATTCCATTTTCAATAAATGTAATTTCCTCTATAACTCTTTGGGACATATACTTCAAAACTATCCGAGTGTGTTATTGTCATTAATGAACTACTTTAAGTAATCACCTACAATAGAAACTAGATATTTTGAATACACTTAATAACTCGACGCTTCCCAGTTTTTCCACCTTGTTGGGTAGCTCCCTTGATGTAAAACAAATACAGTAAATTGGTGTTGAATTATTAAATAAATTGCAAATTTCCTGAAAAGACATTAACAATATCACAAAAAAGATCAATATTATATAAAAAAATAATGAGGTGTAACACAATCTAAGTTGCACACAAAAATACAATAAAAATTAACACCAATATTGTCAAACTTAAAATTACAACGGTTGATAAATCTCATTTATCGACCAAAATAAAATAATAAACACAAAAAAAATTGTTTATATCAAATATTTATATAAAAACAATAATAACAATAATAATAATAAATAAAGAAAATTAATAATTTGCACAATAATTTATTTGGATATTCTAATTATTTGTTTTATGGTTGTTCAATTTTGAATAACACACCGATACTTACACTGAAATCATAAACAGATTACATTTTATTTATTTAAAAATACAAAAAGTGCATATCACAACATCGAATAAAAACTGTTTAAAATCCATTTAAAAATAAAAAATATTTAATTGAAAATAAAACAAAAAAATTACAACATCGATATATTTTTAATTTTGTTTTCAAACATGTTTTTTTTTGTTTCTTGTATTTTTTTTTCTCAGACACATCTAAATAACAACATTTAGAATAAAAATTACACAAGACACGTTTATACAAATCAAAAGCTATATTTTTTTATATGATACTATATAGAGTATTAAATGTGAAATTTATATTATCAAATTAATTGACAAATTCAATATTTCATTTTTTGGCTGTGTTCGGTATATTGAAAAAGTTAGCTTTTGATTGAATATAAAGTGACGTACCGATTCATCGCGTTAAGTGAAAGAGATGTCATTTCTCTTCAAAAAGTTGATATAACCTGAAAAAATTAAATTTATTAGAAATAATTTTTTCACAAATAAATTATTTAATTTTACAAATTATTAATTTTCAATAAGTATTATCATATTTTGCAAAAGTAGCTGAATTTTATAAACAAAAAAGCTTCGCTTTTCCATATAAATGTTTTATGTTTTATAAAAAGATAGATGTTTCAATCCTAAAAATAAATTCGTTTAATTTATTTTTGCATAATAAAGTTCTTTTTGTGCAATACTGCCTAACAATATGTTTTCCTAGTTTTAATTTTGGTTTATCCTTCTTAGTTCAGTGGAATTTTAGAACATTTCGAATGATAAAGTAACGTGTAGCTATTTAGATTGGACGGAGTTCCAGTATGCGATTTTTGTATACCAAATTCCGTCCCACCAAAAATAATTCAAAATGAAAAATTTTGTGACACTTCGGATAATTGGGCCAGCCGCCGGGACAATCCCGATATGTGCCGATAAAGCGGAATCGACTCTTTTTTAAAAGACAATGAAGCATTTACGACAAAACAAAAATATTTTAAATAAATTTGAAACAAAATTAATTCCAATCCTTTTTTAAATTTTACCAGAAATGCCGAGTTTTGATAATAAAAAAATTGTTTCATCAAAATTTCGCATCCCTACAATCTAGGCGGATCGACTAATCGGTTTAAAACTTCACTATTAACCTTTTCTTATTAATTGAAAAGTTTACCATTTACAAACAAAAAAAAGAATTACAATATTTAAATAAATTTTCAACCAACAAGGGTGTAACTTTAAATTAAAAAAGCACCAAAAAGCACCCACAAATATTTTGAACGGTACGAACAAAAATTCGGCCTATACCCAGCCCACATGGATTGATTAATCGGAAAGAAACTTCATAATTAAGCTTTTGGATATTTGCAGCACCTTACAGAGGAGCTTTTTCGTTTTTAGCAAATATTTTGAAAAGTATATATAATTTCAAAAAATCTATTAAAATTGAAAAATTGTAAATTTCAAACAAAATTAGTTCAGATCAAATTTTAAATTTTACCGGAAATACCGAACTTTGGTAGAAAACGTCACCAAAATGTGGCGTATCTACAGACCAGATGGATTTACTTTTCCGAATAAAACTTCATACTAATTCCCTTTTCATAATTTGGGAGATCCAAGAGAATTGTGGTAGACCACTGATTTTTGACATGTGATTTTTGATTCTACCAGAAAATTTCCATCACAAATCCGGTAGGTTATGGCGGTGCATTTGTCGTAGGTTTAGGTTTCAGTGGTTGACACTTAGGCCATTTTTGGCCCATTGTGATACCACGCATTCACGCCGCATCATTAACCCATTCACCTATTTACCTACTCACACAACTACAGTATACCACCTGCACATTGCAAGCTCCATGTCAACCTGTACATTGACATGGACGGTGGGTCGGCGCTGAATTCTGCACTCCATCAGAGGGTCTTAGTTGTGTTTATTAACATCACCGATTATAATCGATGATGAAAATTCGATTTGCATCTAGCCTCTGATGGGATTCGAACCCAGTACCTCCCGGTTCAAGTGCCGAAGCTTTAACCACTGCACCACTTGTCCGGCATTTGTCGTAAAAACAATCAAATTGTAGCCACAACAATTACGCCTTTCCATTTTTTTACCGCTCAACATGGAACAACATAAGTTGAACCGACGCAATTCAAAACTTTAGTGTATAGTAATCATGAAAAATTGTCCCCTCCAAATTTTTGCAGATTTAAAATTCGAATTATTTTCGAAATCCAAAATGTGGCTTTTAAAAATCTGTGTTTAAAAATCGAAGAGAGAGCGAGAGAGAGATCAAAAACAAACAATCAAATTAGCTAAATTGGTTATATTTTTGTAAACAAATTTCCCCTATATTTCATTTTGTAAAACTTATTGCCATTTCGGAATAAAAATTATTTATTCTGTAGTTAAATTTGCTGAAGGTAGGCACTTTAACAAAAATAAATACCTAACTTCACTTGAAACTGCAGCAAATTTTTCTGCAAAAAATTTTGCTACAGAGTAAAATAAATTCGGCTTGAAGCTTTGTTCATACGACGGATAAAAATCTCGGATTTTTCTATCTAATCGTTTTAACCAATTACATCACACAAATTATAGAACATACACGCCCATTTTCATACAAAAGAGTTGAAAAAAAATGAAAAAAAACTCGGATGGAAAAATCCGAGATTTTTATCCGTCGTATGAGGCAATGAATGTTGTTTTAAGATTTTTTTCAGCTTTTCGGACAAAATATTATTTAAATTGACACCCATATACAATGTTTACGAAGAGGCCATTTACTATGAATATTTCTACCACAAATGTAGAAAAAATGCACTCCCTTCCCACACCTTTAACCCCAGGGCACTTGTGTACACAACGATACATAAACCCTTACAAAAATGAGAACTCACTTAGGTAGCTTCTTGGCAGCTTGGTTTCGTACTGATAAAAAGTTGATCTACTCATCAGGTTGCAACGATCAAACTGCAAAAATCTCACTTTTGCTTTGTACCAATAATACAAAACAAAAACATATCGATTTAGCGAATTATATATCACTAAATATGAAACCAAAGGAAATTCTCACTATGTATGTGTGTAACACGCCAACACATATAATTAAGAAGAATTTTTGAAATCGTCCGTGAATTTAATTTGTTTTAAGATTTTTTTCGGCTTTTCGGACAAAATATTATTTTAATGGACACCCATATACAATGTTTACGACATACATATGAAAATTTACAGACAAATTTCAACTTCCATCGATGTTAACTTATTGCAGAACGATCTCAATAACTTCTCAACTTGGTGTACTAAAAATAATCTTGATCTGAATGTGAGTAAATGCCAATTCATAACATATTCAAGAAACCGCGCAAATTCCATTAGTCGAGAGTATACCATCAACAGCGCTGTTGTTGTAAACGTTTTAACCATACGGGACTTAGAGGTAGTTTGTGACCACGAACTTAACTTTAGGGATCACATCGATTTTATTGTCAACAGAGCAAACTCATCGCTTGGATTTGTGAAACGTTGGTCTAAAGAATTTTTGAACCCTTATGTTACGAGGGCTCTATATATGACATTTGTTCGACCACTGCTCGAGTATGGCAGTCAGGTTTGGTCCCCTTACCATGGAGTACACATACGCAGAATTGAAGCGGTTCAACGTAGATTTTTGCGCTTTGCTCTGCGTGGACTACCTTGGGTGGACGTTTATAATTTGCCTCCTTATCTCGACCACCTGGAGCTTATTGACTCTTATTGACGATCAACTCTTATCTGGCGGTGTAGATTATTCAGCTCTGCTCGATAAGGTGAATCTTAATGTAAATGCTCGCGGTTTGAGAACGACACCAGCTTTTAGAATTGCCGCTCACAGAACGACCTACGGCCAGAACGAGCCTATGACAAGAATGCTGCGTGAGACTAATAAATATTTCGAACTTTTCGACTACCACATTAGCAAAGTCGCTATTAAGAGATTACTGTTTTCCACCGATCGATAAGGCAATTTTTATTTTATTTTATTTTATTTTTAGATTAATTTTATTTCTTTTATCTATTTGACTTAAATACTCTATCGAGTATTTATAATTTCTAACATTTGCTTTTTTTTATTTGGGTCTCTTTTAATTTTATTTTTGCTTAACTTTGTTTTTATTTTTTTATTTTTATTTTTTTTATTTTCTCTATTTTCCGCTTTTTTCCTTAGTTTTAAATTTGCTTGCTCTAAGCAAACCAGCGGTTGGTCTCTCCTTTTTTGCGGCGGGGTATCATACATAGTGAGAATATCCTGTGGTTTCTGATTTAGTAATACATAATTCGCTAAATCAATATGTTCTTGTTTTGTATTATTGGTACAAAGCAAGGGTTAGATTTTTGTAGTTTGGTCGTTGCAATCTGATGAGTAGACCAACTTTTTATCAGTACAAAACCAAGCCGCTAAGAAGCTACCTAAAGCCGAATTTATTTGACTCTATAGCAAAATTTCCTGTAGAAAAATTTGCTGCAGTTGGTTTTGAAGTTAGGTATTTATTTTTGTAAAGGTGCCTGCCTTCAGCAAATTTAACTACAGAATAAATAATGTTTATTACGAAGCTAATTTGATTGGATGTTTTTGCTCTCTCTCTCTCTCTCTTCGATTTTTATTCTTTAGCAAATTTTTCTGGAGAAAATTTTGCTACCGAGTCAAATAAATTCGACTTAAGGGAGTTCTCATTTTTGTACGGGTTTGTGTATCTTTGTGTAAACAAGTGCTTTGGTGTTAAGAGTGAGGGAGGGGAGTGCATTTCTATTTTTGTGGTAGAAATATTATTAATTAATGGCCTCTTTGTTTTCTGCGACTAAAACTGTCGTAATCATTGTATATAGGCGTCCGGATGGACGATTTTCAAAAATCTTCTTAGTGATTGTTGTTATTTCTGAAAAGTTCAAACGGAAGTCTGATCGAGCTGAAACTTCATAAATAACCTTTTATTGAAATCTTCTTGGTTTTGGGTGAAAACCGGCCTACTGGAAGTGTCAGCTTACTATAGTTTATAGACGAAAAACTAAACTAAAATCTGAAATATTCTAAATTTATGCAACGATACCGGTACAAATCAGCAGGATATAAACCAAGCACACAATTCATCGATAAAAAAAATAAAAATATAAAAAAAATTAGGAGAAACTGGAGAAACCATTGGCTTATGTTGCTTTGAAAGTAAATCAATCCACGAAGAAATATTATTTATATTGTTTTGTTTTTTGGTCACCCAGTAAAATTGTAAAATTGAATGCCTGCTAATATCTTATTTGGAATTTTATGGATATTTAATGGAATATTTTAATGGATAATATTTGCATTTGGTTCCTACCAAGTTTATAAAATTTGCGGAAATGAGGATTTTTGACAAAAGCCTTTTTTCCAACAAGAATTCGGCGCCTGTATAATTCCGATAAATTGATTGCTCTGAAACTTCATGCTTAAGCTTCTTAATGATTTTTGGGTTCCTAATAATTTTTGTTTCAAATTGGTCCAACGGAAGTGGCAGCTTCCATAGGGCTTTTTTTTTTTTTTTTTTTTTTTTTTGTTTTCAAATAATTTGAAACGTTTATGTTATTCACAAAAAAACGATTCAAAAATCAAAAACGATTCAAAAATCGGAAGTGGTACATTCAATAAGAGTTTTTTTTTTTTGCAAAGATGTTGAAAAGCGTTTACTAAACACAACAAAGAAAGAAGATTTAAATTGTTGTGTATGAACAGAACTTAATTCATTATGATTACATCTAAACGAGGTCATAAGAAAGGCATAAACCTGCATGGATAAAAATAATTGTTTTTTGTATGACACTTAGTATTTGTGAAAATAACTTCGAATAAATACACTTAAACCAAAAAGATATTGCAAATACAGTTTTATTAATAAATTCAACATTTGGCGACGAAGATAAAAGGAAAAAGTGTATTGTTTAGTAATTTTTTTTTGTGTACGAGTATACGCGAGCAAAATGAAGGAGATGAAAGGGGTGATGCAGCAAATGATGAAAAATCAGCAAGTTTTTTTGCAAACGTTCATTGAGCAAATGAAGCGACATCCAGCTGAAACCATAAAGTGTGTATCATCGTTTCACAAATTTGATAAGACAAAGGAAACATTCGAGGAGTATGTTGCGCAGATGGAACAACATTTCATCGCAAATGAGGTGAAGTAGTATGGTAAACGAAAATCGTGTTTTTTATCGTGGAAACATACCATGTGTTGATGACGGTGTATGGTGAAACAAAAATGGACGGTGAAAAGCTAAGTGATATTATTGCGAAGTTAACCGAGTATTACAGTACTACAGTGCATGTTAGCCGGACGATTCAAATTTATGAAAATGAAAATGTAGCCAACTGTTACATTTGCTACATGGATTGCTGATTTGAGGGAAGCGGCGAAGTCGTGCGCATTCAAATGCGCGAGTTGCAATGTTTCATATACCGATTATGCAATACGGGATATGATTATTCTACACACGATACACGAGCCGGTGCAAACAGCGGGCTTGCAGAAAGGTAATCCTACGTTGGGCGATGTCCTTCTATTAGCGGATGCATATGAGCAGACACAAACGGCAGTTAGCATATTGAAACGGGAGAATGAGTCGATTCCAGAAATTAACACTTTTAATGTCGAATATCGGTGGTTAAAGAAACAGGAAGATTCTTTTCACCAAATAAAGCAACACATCGTCGAAGCAGCCAAATTAGTGCATTATCGAAGAGACTACGCTCTCGTGTTAGCGAGTCCGAGCAGCCTATAGCCTTCACCTCGAAAACCCTGGATAAACATCAGATGCGGTATAGTCAGGAAGAGAAGGAGGCACTGTCAGTAATTTTTGGATGCCGCAAATTTCACCAATATCTATATGGAGGCCAGTTATAATCGATAATACCGGGTTAATGTCAATTTTCCGTCCAAACAATCAGTTACCATCGATGACAGCAAATCGGTTGCCACGATGGGCCATTTTTCTATTGGGTTATACGTACACAATTCGGTTCCGTTCAACTGCTAGGTACGCCAATGCTGACGCATGTTCCAGATTACCCATGAGCCCGGATGTCCAATTCGATAGAGACGAGGACATGATGTAGATCAACCAGTTATACACCGAAGAACTTGATCGTTTTCCGATCGACCATGACAGAATAGCAACCTGTACCGCCCAAGACAAAGTTTTGTCACAAATTAGAACTTTCGTAAAAGAAGGATGGCCAGATGCCATCAAAGACGAGCAGTTTCGAGCATATTGTGTAAGACAGAATTCTATTTCCGTTTTTAAGAATGTTTTGCTTTTTCAGAGTGACTATACTAGAGTAATTGTACCAGCCAGTTTACGCAAGTCAGTGCTGAAAATGTTACATGAAGGTCATTTGAGTGTGGTACGTAGCCAAGCAAATGTTGCTCCAGTTGCCAAGAGATGTCGTCGGTGGCCACTAGAGAATTCAAAAGTTGGCCAAAATCAGAGAAGCATTGGGAGAGGATACATTTGGATTTTGCGGGACCATTTCTTGGTAGCATGTGGATGCTGTATGTGGATGCATTCTCTCGGTATCCGTATGTATTTAAAAACCACGACATCACTGCCCAGTCGACTGTCCGGTCGCTACAATCAATTTTTGCAATAGAAGGTCTGCCGGACACTATCGTGAGTGATAACGGTACCGCGTTTACATCGGGTACATTTTTCAAATTTTGTTATCATAATGGAATTCAGCATCTTACGACAGCGCCGTTTCATCCTGCATCAAATGGAAAAGCGGAGAGGTTAACTTTTAAGGGCACAATGAGAAAAAAGGTAAACGAGAGTGGCTCAACCGATCAAGCATTGTTGACATTTCTCAGCACTTATCGTTTCTCGCCGGATCCATCATGCGGGTAATCTCCGGTGGAGAAAATGCACGGGCGTCAACCTAAAACGACGTTATCATTGATGACCCTACTTCAATCAAGAACTAATAAGATACAAATCGCGGCAAAATTCAATTTAAATCAGGCGGTATTCGCGCGTGGTTTTGCAGCGCGAGGGCCAAAGTGGATCAGTGGAACTGTAATTCGCCAATTGGAAAGTAAGATGTACGTTGTGTCAACGGATAAGGGCGAAGTCAGCGCATCGAATAAAAGGAAGATACGTACTCGTTTGCACAGCGATTACATGAAAATCAGGACAATACAAAGAAACCAGATAATTATCGTTCTACGCTTGATCATTTAATCCCTAAACAACAATATTTGTATCGATCTATGTCAGATCAAGATCTCAGAACATTACCAAAACGATCCAATTGAATTCGCACACCGTTAGTTCGATTCACACCGGGAACGTCAGGACAAAGTAATAAGCCGAGGAGAGTGATGTGTATGAACAGAAACTAAATCATTATGATTACATTTAAACGAGGTCAATGAATGGTATAAATCTGCACGTATATAAATAATTGATTTTTGTATGACACGTACCATTTGTGAAAATAACTTCGAATAAATACACTTAACCAAAAATATATTGCAAATAAAGCTTTATTATTAAACTCAACACAAATAAATTTGAAGATTACATTTTCAACAAACAAGGTTTGACTTAGCTGCTTTTCTAGAATTTAGGCAGGGATAATGTTTTATTTATTATACAGGACAGTTTGGCCAAAAGGCCGGTCCGTTTTTAATTTTTCATTTTTTTAATCACTGCCATGTGTTTTTGGGCCGCAGCACTCCCTGCTCTTTCGCGGTCCATTTTCCAGTCTTACTTTACACAATTACTGCCAAATCGAAGACCTACGGCTATAGGAGGGATTTAAGTTTCCATCTGTCCATTGCATAGCTTCATGCCAGCCAATAGTACTGGATATAGAAGATGAGTTGGCCCATGATTTCTGCACGCCAATAGGGGGTCGTACTTGTATTCCTTTTAATCACCGATCGTAATCGGTTGATGAAAATTTTCTTTTGCATCCTGGCCCTATCGGAATTTGAGGCCTGTACCTCCCGATCTAAACGGCAAAGCTGTTTGATGTGGTCTGTAACCAATTTTTGGTGTATTTTCTTTTATAGTTAACCTCTATAGTGTGGATTTGTCATGGCTCTAAATTGTTGTTGGTTTTGGTTAGTTTCGGTCCAAACATTCTAGTTGGTAACAATATTTTGTTTGTATTGAAGTAGGTAATCAAAAATACAATTATTCTTACATGAAACATAATTTTTTTCTTTTATGTTGACATGCATTTCCACGCTGGGCGAGAAGTCAATAATATTTTATTATAGATCACTTATTAATAAATAAAATGTTACAACTCTAGACGCTCTGGGTGAAGATCGTTTTTAAACAAATAAAGTAGTGCTCTTATTGGAAGAAAGAGTTTTTTTTGAAAAAAGGTCACACTTGAAGATGTTTTAAAATTTGGTAAATTTGCGAAAAAACTATGATTCTGTATTTTAAGTCAACCTCCGGCTGTTTTAAACTTACCTAGGTTACTATCACTATAGAGAGTTTGGATTTTGAAACCTCTATTGGACATAGTGAAAAACATCAATATCTTAGTTCCAAATTTACCATATTTTGGGTAAACCATACATTTGTTACATGACAATATCGTTCCTAAATATCTTAACAATATATTGACAACTCCATCATTAAAACTGGGTTTTTATTCATCACAGTGAACATTATTAAAGCATTCAATAAATTTCTATCGTATACAAAACTTGAAGAGTGACTCTTTTATTAAAGTTTGCCTTACAAAAAACGATAAAAGCGTAAAGTTCTATATACAATAATACAGTATATAAATCCTTCTTTTGAACGGGAGTACAATAACAATACATACAAATCTTTGGCATTATGTTTATTTATGTTACCATATTGTTTATAAATATGTTGGCTTTAATTAATTTTTTTTTTTTGATATAATTAAACCCCGAAAACTTCTTTATATAAAACCTCTCCAAACTTTATACAATGTACAGCTCAAGCATATACAACGTGTACTGATTAAATTATAGCGCGCTCAGATATACGCCTTTGAATATAAACCCAACATATTATAAAAATTATGTTCAGTGTATGTACAAGCATAAATTATAGTTTTTTTTTTCTTTGTAATTCTTTGTTTTTTAAAGAAATTTACGACGTTTATTTTAATTATATGGAGAGACGTTATATGCATAGTTGAAGTATACCATATTACCTGTGCTTATGTTATTCGTCTTAATTATACATATTTTGTTTTAAGAATTAGTTTTCAAGTTTAAATTTATCGTTAGAATTTTTAATAATAAACAATTTCAGTTTATCAATATGTTTATCGTACCAAAAATCTAAAGGCCATCGCCATAATAAAAATTAACAGTTACCACTTTGTTGCTATAAAAACGATGAATAATTTTTAATAAAGACCAGATTTAGAATTTTGCACGTTTTTACAACCGTGTTCTTAAGAATATTATATTTTATCTTAATAAAAGTTAAGTAAAATGAGCTTAAGAGACAACATAAAAAAAAAGTTTTCCTTTAACGAACTTTTACAGGTTTTTTGTTACTATTTATCAAAATTTTGCAAGCTATCTGTTTTTTTACAGTGTAGATCTTTGGGCATTTTTATTTGACTAATTCAGCTAAAATGGTTCACAATAATAAACTATTGAATCCTATAAAAAATATATTGACCCATGTCGTTTTCCACAAGATTACTCTTTACATCTCCGTAATTTTTACATAAGATAAACCTATTTTATCTGGTCGTATGTGGTAAGCGCCATTGTATGATAAAATGCGATTTACCTGTCGAGTCGAGACTATATAGCAGGTCAATTTATTACGAACAATTTAGAGACATTTACCCTTCTTAAACGAATTATGATAGCATCTCTACACTTGTTTTCTCTTATCTGTGGCTCAGCTTTTTAAGCTTAAATTGTCGATTTTTGAGGACCTAGAGGAGGAGAAAAAGAATTAATCACAAAAATTACAAAGCAAGTAGCAAACTAAATTCAACCTCAACAACACAAAGAAATAGAAACATTAAAAATGAGTCTTAGCCACAGAAAAGTTAATTTTAAATCGATTTATGATACATGTAAACTAATCATTATGACTAAAAATAATCATTTCGACTTAATAAAATTAATAAATTTGTGACTGTGATTTCGACAACCCAAAGTGATCTTAATAGAAAATCCTTTTGACGTCACATGTCGTAGGTCAAAGTCGTAATTCTAATTCCCGTTCTCATAGTCCATTTCCTCACAAAATATTACGAAAATCGTTTAAGTTGTAAAAAAAAATAAAACCGGTCCCACCTTCGAGTGTTTATGGAATTATGCAATCGGAAACCTACCGATTACTAGCAGCCGAAAGTTAAAACTTATACACGACGCCAAAAAATCGGAACAGAAATTTTTTTGGGAAAAATATCCAAAAGATCGCTTGCATCTTGGTGGAATAACATTCTTCAAAAAAAATAATTTTGCTTTATTTTTTTTTTAGGTAAAAAAAAATTGTCAAAGAAAAAAATGTGCTTCGGTTTGAGCCTCGAAGAAAATCTCGGTGTTTGTGGTAAAATTTAAAATCTATCTGAATTAATGTTGCTTGAAATTTTGCTTGACAAAGTAGCACCAGCTTAATTTCATTTAAAATATTGCAAATTACTGAATTACGCCAAATTCTTAAATCGTGTACAGATCCTGACCACTGTATATCAATGCTTGTGAAACATTCTTTAGCATTTCCGGTCGCTTGTACATTTAACGAAAAATACCTTCTACGATTTAAATATTCATCACCATGTTGCCTCGGCTTCATTATTTCAACGTGAGTACAATCAATGACACCAATAACAGTTGGAAATTTATATCTAGACTGCCAATCTAGTTTGACATTTTTCATTGCATCAGCTGATGATGGAAATTTTATCCACTCATATCTTTTTTCACATATAGAACTGCACACCCTGAACCCAATTGGAACCAACTGGAACCAACACCAATTGGAACCCGGGGTCTCCGACATATCTTAGAAATGTTTTCATTTTTTCTAAATTAGGAGTAGAACTACCACGAGTTTCCACGTTTTCTTGTAAAAAACATTTGTTAACCACTCAACATTTTCCAATTCAAAGCGATATAACGATTTAAAATTTTTATCAGTATCACCAAAACGCTGAAGATTATAGTTTAATCATATTTCAAATTCTTTATATTTTTTATAATTTTAATTTGCTTAAACAAATCGTGTTTATAAATTTAGCGTGTTTTATAGCACATTTGACATTTCTGCACTCTAAAATATAAATTTCGTATGAGTGAATTAAATATGTATAAGTGGTATAAGTTCTTATTCACACCAAAAAGAGTGTTCACTCAAAGAAACTCAGTCTACTCAAGAGAGTTCACTCAGAATGAACACTCAGTATTTATTCTCTCCCCCCCCCCCAATATGTGGCAATCACATTCTTTAGACATATTCATAATCTCTTCTCTCTCTCTCTCTCTCTCTCTCTCTCTCTCTCTCTCTCTCTCTCTCTCTCTCTCTCTCTCTCTATCTCTCTCCCTCTCTCTGACACTATATCCTCGATTTGGCCGCCTCAAATAAGGTTTCATAATTCATTTTCATTTCGGATCTCTGGCCGCTGGAGCAAGCATGATGACCCCATTGCCACCGGGGCGGCCTCTTCTATCTCTTCAACTTTAATCCGACGGTTATCTAGCACAATTTAGTGAACTTGTTCTCCATGTTATAGTCATTGGTTGTAGTTTATGAATGTCCCGAACGTTTATGGGCCAAGCTGATATGGCCACGTTTAAATTCAGCTGCCTCAAAATTTCACGGTTTTAATGATAAATGATAAAATAATTAATTAATGACAGCTCGATACTTGATTTTTTCCATTTTCACAAAAACACTCACATCGCCTTACTCAAAAAAGCGCATTCCTTCGAAAGTAACAAAAAGTGCGGTAATCATAAAAAATCTCTGTTGGTTTTCCGCAGCCCAGACGCATTGACTGATCGGGGTGAAATTATCAAATAAGCTTTTTTGGAAGCTTTTACAATATTGGTCGACCGGATATGGCAGTTTCCATAAAAGCGTTATCGATTTTTTTCAAATATTTGGAAGAGTAAAGCATTTAACTAGAAAAACAGCTAAAACTTAAAAATTCTAAATAAAATTTGCAACATTACCATTTCAGATCAGTTGCGAATTAAGCGGAAATTACGATTATGACCAAAACTGTTTTTTCAACATAAGTTCAACCTAAACGAGTTAACGGATTGGAATGAAAATTTATATTAATCTATTAGTTAGGTGGAATCGGTCAGCTGGAAGTAGAAGCTTTCGTAGAAGCTTTTTCGTTAGTTGCGAATATTATGAAAAGTATGTACAGCTTTAACAAAAATATATTAAAAGAAAAAGATTACTTGTTTAGTTTTACCGCAAATTACGAGTTTTGATAAAAAAAATATTATTCACCAAAAATTCTCTACAGCCGAATTGACTATTCGGTTCCATAGCTAATCTATTTAAATCAATTGAGAGATCCGTCCGAAATTTTTAGGATATCTGTATACGGGAAGTAGCAGCTTCCATCGAAACTTTTCAATTTTTGAAATGCTCTGAAATGTTTTGTATTTACAAAAAAAAAACAAACAAAGAATTTATTGTTTCAAAAGATTACATTATCAACAAGGAATAACCAATTTTTACCTGCTTGGTTTATTTGAAATTTAGGCAGGGATAACGATTTTTGATTTTGGTGTTGGCCACAACATGTTCACTCGCCACCCCCTCATTTTTGATAATGCAACTGTAGTACTGGGGTTATTACGTATTTGTTTATTGCAAAACTTCCTTTATTGCGCCGAATAATAATTTAATCTTAATGAATATTAGAAAAAGAACACGAACCAGTGAATCAGTTGTATGTACCTAAGAAACTTTTTGTACTTTCAACTTTCGTTGCACCTGTTAAAAATATTTGAATTTTGGAAACTTATTTTTTAACGAGCAACCACACAACTCTTACACGTATAAGAAGAAAGCACATCATATCCAAAAATTCAAAGCTTCCTAAAAGCTTTTCATGTACATAAAAACTTAATTTTAAATCAAAACTTTTTTGAACCTGTTTTTCCTAACCAGAGGTAAACTTTATTTTAGTTTCTTATTGTCTATATGATTTCTGTTTGTCTAAATAAAACTAAATTTTATTCACAAAATAACAAAAACCGAACCAAAAAATAAAAGATGAGCAGCCACAAAAAGAAGTAGAATTTTTTTTGTTTGTGGGAGGAAAACTAAATTGAAAATTAGATTATCAAATAATTTTATAGCACCATCTGATGGTGAGCGTGACTATTTTTCATATAGAATAGAATACAATTTGTCTACAGGGAGGGGGACTTTGTATAACGTATACATTTTGTACAAAGCGGAATACAGTAGACTTTGAGTACACAATTTTCGTGCTTATCATTTAAAAAAAAAATATTTCCGCTGTAAATTCGAGACGATAATCTTAATAAACCGCCGTGTATATTACGTCTATGTATATAGTAATAAAGTTTTCCACAGATACTTTTATATCCAAACAGACACTACCTTGGTGTTCTGTAAGCCAAAGGAAAATTTTTCCACGGCGAAAGCTTTCTTTTATGTTCACCAATCAAAAACGATTTAGTTAAAATATCCTTAAGGTAGTAAAGAATAAAAACATAAAAATAAAAAGATTTCTTTTTGTATTTAAACGAAGAAAGTAAAACAAAAAATTAATAAAAGTTGGAGAGATTTTTTTTATTTCTTCTGGTTTTAAGTTTTCCTTATTTACCATCATATACGAGTATATACCTTACAAAAATGTTAAAAAAAAGTTTTCTCGGTGGAAATAAAAAAAAATACGTTTTCTGTAAAAATTGCATTTCGTATTATTATTTTTATTTCTTTGAGGGATAAAATTAGGCAAAATTTTTTTGTATTATAATTTTTTTGATTTTCTCTAATATTACCTTACACGTTATAAGATACAGGTTGAATTTCCTTCGTTTTAAGAAAATGTATAATAAAGATTATGATAATGAAGGTAGTTCATTTGGAGTAGTTTATCTTGCCCCCCACATAAAAACTTACGAAATCTTATTTGAAGAAATGAAATGCACAAAATAATCCAAAAATAGTATTAAATAAAGTAGAAAAACTAATAATGTGTAATAATTATAATATAAGGAGAATCCTGAGGATGTTGTCGTGGTTAGCAGTATGTCTTATAACAGTGAAATGTAGCACATTTAAGAGAAACTAAATTGCTTTTCTAATATTAAAGATTTTTTTCTTTCGGAATGATTAATGAAATCGTTAATACAGATTGGAGGTCAATTCTTAAATACTGCTAAAATTAGTCGAAAGTTATTCGCCGAAAAATTTTAATGCAGATAGTGTTTCTCTACTATATGAGCTGAAAAATTTTTTAATAGCCGAAAAATATATTACTCGATTTATCAAGTTGCACTATCATTTACAAATAATCAGATTACTCCAAAAATATGTCAGGAGCGGTATAATTTTACCAAAATGGTCCTAATTCTTTTGTCCTCAATACTTCTCTGTCCATGAGATAAGTCCTAATCGTAAGTAATTTTAGGCCGAGTTTGGGACAAACACGCCAAAAAAGAAGGAAATACTGCGGACTAAGCGTACCAAAAGGAAACATGACCGTATTAGGAAAACTAGGTTTTATTCTGGAAATTAAATCCTGTCAAAGAAGACCGGCTCTATGGATTCTGGAGGTTTCAACTGTTTCAAATAGAAGAAAAAAAATCTAACATTCAAGAAGGCTGATCTGGTCACAGAAAAAGGATGTTTCATGTATAAGACTTTGCTTTTGGAAAAGTAGAATGAATAATTTTTGGCAGTGTGAAGTTTCTGACAAATTGATAAAAAACCTTATAACAGTCAAAAAGTGTAAAAGGAAATGTAACTCTTTAAATTAAGAATGGTACACTTTTTAAACATGATTTATAATTAAGAACAACAAGGTAATTAAAGAAAATATGGAAAAATTTAAATTTATTTTTCGTCATTAAAATCAAAATAACAAAATATATAATTATGTTTTGAATCATAAAAATACGAAAATTCAACCATTCGAAGGCCATTGACAAGACATCGTAGAGATGTCTAAGTTAATCGAAGTATGGTATGGTATAGTGTAGTACTGACCCTATTGGATCTTTTGTAGAAGCCAACATAATTATGAGTGCCGTCGAAGCAAAAAAAATGTTTTCCAAATTTTTAACATAATTATTCACATGGTTGAATATGCGGCCGTAATTTCGTCAGCATTTGAATTTATCACCGATAACGAATTGAGTTAACGCAATCATAAACTGCCATGGTTCAATCGAATCACCGATCGAATCACCACTACACTTTCTTCTATAGCAAAATTTTAAAATTATAAAAATCTATGATTCTGCATAAATATGTTGGCTTCTAGAAAACATAAAGAATGGTTATTGCACATGGTTATGGCTAATTTAGCTTGCTATTGTGAACTTATTTTTTTAACTAGTTATTTCATTTTGCATAACGTTTTTCTTGAAAGTGCTATGGTAAAGTTTTTAGTCATTTTTAAACTTCACTATAGTATAATTTAAAAAAAAAATATACAACCAGGAGCAAGGATTCAAGAGATGTAAAATGCTCTCCATAAACCTAACTAAATATCAATGTTTCCGAACCATTAAACAGACAAACTGAATATGCGTTGGACTCATACAAATTGAATAGGGAAGTCGACTGGGTGTTGCAAAGAAGTAAAAGAAGGCAAATATTGCTGAACAATGCAGACTATGTATAGAAAATTTAATATTGCTTTAAGGAGATGAGAAATGCATAATATTCGTAAGATCGCATTTAGTCTCGGCCAATAAAAGTTCTAGCCAACAAGTTGCATCCATCCTATCCACCAGATGTAGTTATAATTGCACTCTACTGGAATAACAATTTTCAGGCCCAGATCTTAATAAAATACCTGATTTAATTATAACTAAGAAGTCTTTGATAACTCATGTTAGCATCCAAGAAAGTTTTGACTCTGATGATAGTTCTGACTACTCATCTAAACTGTTCACTCTCAGCGACAAAATATTACCAAACCAAGCAATCCTACCCTGACAAATACATGTACAGATTAGGAAGGGTTCGAAGAAAAACTGAGTAATAAAATTAAGAGACGCACCTCTAAAAAAGAAGGAGAATACAAAAACATAAGCAGAGGCTTTCGCTGAGGGGGCAATTCAGCCTCTAGGAGAGGTACGTGCAGGAGAGCAAACAAATAAAAAAAAATTAAAGAAACTGAAAATCAAGAAATCACGCTCAACTCTCTATCGGAAGGGATCAATGAAATAAAATCATAAAAGCTCCAAGCTTTGACCTGATTATAGGAAAATTTTTAAACAGTTCCCAAAAAATGCACCACCTTAATCAACGCCGCCTTTGGAATCAAATCAAAGAGCTGCTCAGCAGTTTTCTTTGGCGTGGCTCAGGCTTTTGTAAAAGTCTGTCACGATGGTCTATATACACAACTATGTCACTTTCCTAAATCGTACATTACACTTAAAAACATTTGTGTTAAACAGGAACAAGCATATCCATAAAATAAAATCAAAACTGGAGTGCAACAAGGGAGTGGCTTAGCACCAGTACTATACCTTCTATTTACAAACGAAATTGTACTAACTGATTATACAACTATTATATCAGTATGTGACACCATAGAGGAAGGTAATAGAAAAGTTAATCAAATGACTGCTGTACGAAGTAATGGTCCTTTACTCCGTGCTAACTTAGAAAAATACCTTGATATGAATCTAGATGCTTAACTGCGAGGGAATGTGTATGTCAAAAAAAATTTGAGGAGCTAAAACTCAAAACACAGAAAAATGTACTGTTTTTGGGAAGGAACTTCCAATTGTCAACACATAACGGACTGATGTTATTTATGCAGATATTAAGGCCCATGTAGGAGATTGTACTAAACCGAGTAATCTGAACATCATACAAAGATTGCAAATCAAAGATCTGTGGGATATTGATAATACTCCTTGGTACGTACGTAATAGTGACATCCCAAGGGACCTTGTACGAGAAACAGTCACCAAAGAGGTAAGCAAAGCACCACGGAGTCCAAGATCGAAACTGCTTGACCACTGAAAAAAAGTAAAACGTCCCCAAAGGATAAATCCATTTGATTCAGCATTATAGCCATTGCAAGGCAGAACCAACGTAGTTACAATTTAGGAGAAAAAAATGAGGACATCCTACACATTGTGACAAAGTAGCAAATACGTTAGACCACCAAACAGCACAGTGGTTAAAGCTTTGGCATTTGGATCGGGAGGTTCAGGGTAAGAAAACTAATAGGGGTAACATAAAAAAGGGATTTTTAATCATCTGATTGTGATTGTCATTGAAATGAACACAAATGTGGTCCACTGTACGATAGGCTGGCATGGAGCTATGCAATAAGCAGATGGTTCTACGTAAATTGGACATATAGCATAACTTCCCCGAGTTGGCTACTGTTTAAGTTAGGATGTGAAAACGGACTGCAAAAGTCAAAATTTTTCCATAATTGGTTTTTGAAAAATCTTTACGCGCGTGCATGCCGATATGGTTTCGTGTAGTCTAAATGCCTGTTGGTACTCTATAGCCCAGACAAATTGACTGATCGGGGTGAAACTACATACATAAATTGGGAGATCCAAACAATTTCTGCGTGAAATTGGCATACTCGAAGTATCAGCCCTCAAATATTCTAAAACTATATAATTTTTATTCTTAACTATATAATTTTTTCAACATTTTAGTGGAGATGATGTTTTTTGTCTAAAAGAGAGAGACGGTTGTGAGAGTTTTACCAAAAGTTCAGTAATTCTAATTTTTTAATTAAAAATTAAAATTTAACTTTTAATTTAATTTGATCAAATAATTTGATACAGATTAATATTTACATTAGTAGAACAAAAAAATATCAATATATATTATAAACGTCTATGTCACTGACTCACTCGAGAACGCACAGGGTGACCAAAAAAAATTCGTAGCAAAGTGTCGCGGGTTACTTAAATTTTTGTTATGGTTTTAATTGAATATACGTAGTGTGCACGTTATTATTGTTAACCCTTTCGCTACGAATCTATAATTTCCACTCAATCTCAATTTTTTGCTGCTATATGTTGATCTACTATTTATCTGGACATAATCACTTTAACACATTTGGGGAGAACTTTATGGGTATAGGTAGGGGATATGGTGCATATGTGTATCAATCGTATTTTTATTTGGTACCATATCATAGTTAGATGATCTCATTAATGATTTAGTCAGAGTTGGAATTCTTGGAAATCAGTTGCTTATCTTTATACAATAGAGTTTCAAAAGAGAGGTCTCCGCACGTACACATATTAGTAACATTGCAAAGTCAAGATAAATGTACAACTGCTTAAAGGCTTGATCAATTTATCGGCTCTTACTCGGCTCTTCATCACTCAGAAAAAAGATTACTACCAAATACTTAGTTAAATTAATTTGGTTGTTTTAACACAAAATTCTGAGCTAGATAAACCAAATCTCTTGTTTAAATTAGAAAGTTGGTATTTTCTTACTTGGTTTCTACAAAAAGTGAGTGAAATGATGTTGGTACGTAGTTTTGTTTAATTTAACCAAAAAAAAATTTTTTAGGTGAACAATATTCTTGTTATAACTAACCAAATATTTTGGTTTATCTTAATTAGTTATTTTAACCTATAAGTTTTGTCATATAAACTAAGACTTAAATTCTAGCGAATCAATAAAATTCGCTAAATCATTGTGATTATACTTTGAATGTAAGTTCAAAGTATTTTCATTATTTTTGTAGTTTGGTCACTGCATTCTGATGAGACGCTCGAATTTTTTAATGTAAAGAATTCAATGTTTCATTAGTTCGAAATCAAACTTCCAACGTGTTGGTTTGGTAACCCCACCTTGATGTAATGTGTTTAACCTTAAACCTTTGCAACATTTACCGCCATTTTTGTTACAATTACTAAGAAAATTTGGTAGAATTAAACTAGTAAAATAATAATTAGTAAAATAATTTTTTCCCTTGGTTAATTTAACAAAATAGTTAGTCACTGTTACCAATTATTTTCCATTTCTATCCATTAAATTAACCATATGTTTTTGGTTATATTAACTAAGTTATAAATTAAATAAGCAGGATTTGGATATTTTAAATTAAAATTTTATTCAACTAAGATCTTGTTCGTTTTTTAACTAAGAAATTTGGTTGATCGAAAATCACCAAGATTTTGGCAAAATAGACCCAGATTTTTGTTTCTTTTGACCCAAGTTTTTCTCTGAGTGTGATATCAATTTTCTTCTCCAACAGCGCGGAATGTCATGCGGTGCTGTTGGTTTGCCTGTTGCGGTAACCCGCCCGAAGAAGATCAAATTAATAGTATGATCAACAATAAGAAGCACGATTGGCAGTCGAACAAATTGGAAAGCTGAATGAAGCCCAGCTTGCGGCATACATCAAAATTATGATTGCAGTTGTAAATAATCACCACATTGTAAGCTCTTTTTTATCGATGGTCCCTGTGGCTCAGGCAAGACATTCTTATACACAACTTTAATGGCAAACTTTCGAGGTGAAGGAAAAATTGTTCTGCCATTTGTAACAACCGGAATAGCAGCAACTTTGCTTAAGGGAGTACGCACGATTCACAGTGGATTTAATATTCCAGTGCTACTTCTTGATAATTCAATTTCATCAATGCGAATGACATCACCAGAAGCTGCAGTTTTGCGTGAGGCTGCTCTTATTGTTATCGATGAAATCACAATACTTCCTAAGAATGGTCTCCGCTGTATTGATAAGCTCTTGCGAGAGGTAAAGGGAAATGACATTTGCTTCGGAAGTAAAGTTTTGGTTCTTGGTGGTGATTTTCGTCAGACGCTACCAATCGTTCAAAGGGGAACGCGCACTGAAATCATCGAATGCTGCATTAAATCAAGCCCTCAAGGTCAACACGAGCTTCAACTCCAGGGGTCAACAATGGCTTCTGCAAGTCGGATCAGGAACTTTGCCTGCAACACCCGGCATTTATAAGGAGGACACCATTCAAATTCATTGTCATTTTTAATAATATTGAGCAAATGTCAACAGATAAGCTCTCAAAAAGAGTTATTGTTGCTCCAACGAATGTACAAACGCTTGAGATGAATCGAAAAATAATCGACTTGATTCATTGTGATGCAGAAATTTAGTAAAGCGCAGATTCGTTAGTAAGCGAAGATCCTAACGAAGCACTCAAATTTCCCGTTGAATTCCTCAATAAACAGAATTCATCCGGCATGCTCCCTCACGTATTGCTTTTGAAAAAGGGTGTTATCATAATACTTCTACGAAATCTAAATTCTAAGAAAGGTATGTGCAATGGAACGCGTTTAATTGTTGAAGATCTATCGCAAAATTTTATTAAGGCCAAATTCATTTCTGAGTGCAACAAAGCCAGTACGGTTCTATTCCCTCGAATTGATTTGGCACTTCCTGAGATCAATCTACCATTTGTTTTGCGACGACGACTGTTTCCAATGTTTCCAATATTTCCAGCATACGCAATGACGATAAACAAGGCGCAATGCCGGTCTTTTAACAACGTGGGGATTCATCTTCAAATGACAGTGTTTTCTCATGAGCAGTTGTATGTCGCTCTTTCCCGCTCAAGAGATTCTCACCAAGAGAAATAAGAATCGAAAATAAACCACAGCAGGGATAGCTTCTCAACGATGACCGTCAATTTTCTCGAAATGTTGTTTTTAAAGAAATCCTGTAGTTTAATTTTTAATAAATATTGTTCGTACAAATAATTAGTTTTTTTTTTATTTTGTAATTTTACATGAGATCTATTTAAAAAATATTAACCTACACTTTACTAGGAATAACAGGCGCGAAGCGCCTCAGAACAACCTAGTCATTTGATAATGTAGTTAAATTCCAATTGCTAACATTACTTTTACCATCTGTTTGAATTTGTTAATTTGACAAATTTTATTAAAAAACAGCCCTGATATCTATCGTTTACGAATTGGTTTTGTTATTAGTTGGTTACTATGTTTAGTTGTTTTCATTTGGCAATTCCTATATAACACGGTTTATTAAGATAAATTATTAAGATCATTACCGATTCAGGAATTGATCGAAATCGTCTGGTAATTTTTCATTGAGGATTAGACATTAGTTTTTTTCGTTTTGTCAGTGGTCATTCCTACATGTTAATCCTCAATGGTACATAACTAAACTATTTCAATCGTTCAATTTATGACAACATGGATTGGCCATTTTCCAGATCCAAATTCAACTAATCGTGCATCCTCTTGAATTCTTAATTTATTATCGCAATAAATCATTATGTAGGGATGACCAAACGAAAAAAAAACAACCCTCATTGAAGAATAAAAATCCTATTTTAATTTTGCAAACGTATATTTACAAACAGGCCAAAAAACCGTATTTATAATTTACCGAAGTCCGAAAAAGTTTAGTACAAAAAGTTTTCTTTACATATGTATGTGTCTGTGTGGTACCATGAAGGCTAAATGTCTGTGCCCTCTGTATAACTCAGATGGATTGGCTGATCAGAGTGAGCTTCACACTTTTAGGCATTCACAAATTGGGATACCCAAGTGATTTTTTGCCGAAATCGGTCCATCGATATACCGGCTTTAATCTAAAAGATCTAAATTATTTTTGTAATAAAACCTGTCCAGATCAGTATTCCAAAATTTAAGCGGAAAAAACGATTTTTCACTCAAAAACATTTTACATCACATAACTCGACCCTGTAGGCACAGACGGAGTGATTGACCGGGATCAAAGTTCTTCTTAAGTTATTACCATAAATTAGAAGATCTCAGTGATTTTGGAAAAAATCAGTCAACCATGGTTAAGAGCTATTTGTATTTATCAAATAATTTTAAAATAAAAATTTTAAATTAATTTGCACTAATTTCGGTCAAGTTTAGTTTTGCAAAATTTATGCGAAAATGACTATTTTTGACAAAAAACTGATTTGTACAAAAATTCGGCAAAATTTGTACATCCACGACGGAGTGATTGATTGATCGTAATTAAACTTCATACTTAGCTTAAGTAAAATTAATCAAATAATTTTTTCTAACTTGTCGGCGATTTAGATTCTGTATTTGATCCTTTGATAGTGACACGATATCGGGCCGTTCTCCAGTTTTATTGAATTAATGTAATTTTGATTTCGTATTTTTGCAATAAATAGTTCCATATGAATGACCAAGTGCTAAAATGTAGTGAGCAATCCTTAGTTAATAATTTTCTAACGAAATTTATCAATCATGTTATAATTTTCTTTCAATGATAAATAGGCGGATGCATATATAATGGTGTCTGTCATTGGGTACGTTATACTCTACAACTCTACATAACTATCGTATAAAAATTTTTCGAATACCTAAACAATACCACTATGTCCTAAAAATATAAATAGATTCGAATTCTAAATAATCCCGTAAAATAATATCTACTGAAATAGCCGAAATGCTATTAAAATTTCTATGAATAGTTGAAAAGTGCAATCTACTGCATATAAAATTTCAGAAAGATACAACAACCGAACCATTTCGGCCACAACAAATATACATTTATATTTGTTCAAGTAATAATTCGGTTATATACGGTTATATAGTCTACAGTACACAAAAGTTAAAAGCTAGATGTATAAATCGAAAAGTATTAAATGTCGATTAAAACGAAAAACTAAAAAATCTAAATAATAATATTTCGGTTTATGCAGTTAAAATTGCAAACGGAATATCATATAAAAGCTCGACTTTATATAGATCTATAAAAAGCTAAAACTTAATTAAAATTTTATTTAGGATCGATATAGTGTCACCAAATTTTGTTTTGTTGTTGGATAAATTGGTAGGAAGTAGGAAGGACCTGTTTTTCAGACTCGTTAATAGGTTTTTTAAATCGCCTCAGGTCATTTTTATTCAGGTATGCAATATTCAGTTGTATTTAAAATAATATTATTCTTATTACACATAATAAAATATATCATTTCGAATCTCGATATAGGTAAAAATACCGAAAAGTAACTATGTAATATGAATTCTTGTATATTTCGAATCATTAGTGTACTAAATAGAAATAATATCGATCGGATTATTTACATAAAGGAATTTATTATTGTTATAAGATTGAAGGGATAAATTTTATTATGATTTCTTAAAACTAACTTCAAAATTAATTTCAACGATAAAAAACACTTTCGTTCACAAACTAAAATATGCGGTATTATCATATTAATTATAAAATATTTTAATTTCATTTAATAAATTTCTTTGAGATAAAAAATTACTTTGAAAATTTTTTCTTGAATAAACTTCAAAAATACCGAAAGGACTCGTAAGAAAAACAAAGTTAATGAACTTACAAAAAAAAAAATTATAACTTGAGAGTCGAGGAGAATCCATTCTCCCTTATAATCCATTCTTTGGATGGAAAATTAAATTTTTATTTTTTCCTGTGCTTTTTTAGTTTACATAATTATTCTGATAAATTTTTAATTTGATTTCTGCTGGATTTTGTGTGCCGCTGCTACTCTAGGTATAACGATTTTCTTCTTTACAATGTTGGATAGTTAATTGTTCTTCAGGGATTAATATCGGGTTACAAAAACAACAGTTCTGGATAAAAAAAAATCTGAATATATTTTTTTTTGTATATGTGTGGATTAATAAAATTTTAAAAAGCTATTTTTTGTAACTTATACATTTTATTATGCTGTAATGACAAATTATGAAACTAAACGATTTGTGAATCATATTTTGGAAAAAGTGTTAAGCTTTAAATAATTAACAATGCTTAACGTATAATAGCTAGGCGTATGAAATTCATTTGCGAGTGTAATTTTTAGGAATTATAGTAATTTTTTGAAATGGCAAAGAAATTAAGCTTTTGTATACCCTTCAAAAAAAACTATTTTACCACTTGTTATGCAAAAACCTGTGAAGTGATCCAAGAAAAATAACATTACTTTCGTTTTTGTTTTTAAGAGAAGAGCTAAGAAACCCAACCACCAAAAAATAGGTAAAAAACATGGCCATGGACAAATAGTTAAATGAAACATGAATAAAATGAAAGTGTTTATTTGTATTACTAAGAATAATTAAAAATATTTATTTGTTATTGTTACAATTCTGATATAGGCCCTGTTCCAATCGACAACGATTTTGCTACTTTAGAGATGGTAATTTCAATTCACCATTACGAATAGGCACAATGTTGGAGGATATACATACGTGAAAACTTATATAAATGGATTTTTGGATGAAAATGATGTTGCAGACATCAAGGACTTGAGATTATTATTTGTAGGTAAGTCGCTTGTAGCGTGTGAAACTCTGTTAAAAGTCACGTATTGCTAGTATTTCTTTCTAATCCGTTTAAATTCAAAACATTAATTAATGCGGAGTATAGGGGATCGAGGTTTATTTCGAGTGATAAAGAATATTTCATCGATAGATATGAAAAAATCAGTATTAATTATTTATTTTCAACAGTGGCACAAACCCAAAACAGCATAAGTAAAGTTATGTAGTTTTTGACAGCTATCCAGATTTAATTTATTTGCATTAAAATAAACATTTTGATATAAGCGATGCATTTTACGAAGAATTCTATAAATCTACAATAGTACCTAAAGCAAAAACAAGACAACTCAGTTGCTTTCAAATCGATTTAACCAAAACGATTTAAATTACCTTTTTTAAACGTAATTCAAGACCTACACCAACCCTAGCATCCGAAAAAAAATTAATGAAATCCTACTGGGTTGGAACACCGCTATTTCTCAACCGATTATGATGGGAATCAGGTTGTTAGTTGGAACTGTGATTATAAAATGGTTTTAACAATAAGTTCTGGAATATGACCGCTTGGAACAGATCTAGGTAATTTCTTTATCGAACCTTTGTGAAGGTTCTAAAGTTAAAAAAAAAGTATGGATACCAAAATAAAAGTGGCAACATAAAAATGTAAATGGCTTTACGGTTCGTGCGTTCAGTACGATAAAAAGTGTATAAAAAACAATTTACGATAAATTATACAGGATGTTTGGCGCGTGAACCAACAAAAGTTTTTGGCAGATTGGGGGTCATTTGGAAGCTTCATCCCATAGAACTGATGTCGTAAGTGTCACGGTTACTGAGATATGCAACTTTTAAATTTGTTTTCAATTATACCTAAAATCTCGCTTTTAGGGGTATATCCTCTATCCGGTCACAAATTAATTATTTGCAATCAGAAATATGGTTACTAGATTTAGTTTGCCGTGCCAATTCTCACATTTTTTTTAAATTTAAATTTTTTGAGCGAATATTGCGACCCCTACCAGTCTTTTCGTAAATTTCTACTCTACAATCGCAAAATAAATTTAAATTTTAAAAAAATGTGTCAATTAGCATGGCAAATTAAATCTAGCAACTATATTTCTGATAGCAATAATTAGTTTGCGACCGGTAAATGATCATAACTTATTTGTTTGTAGTCATAAAGGCACGAAATAACTTTTATTGTAACCTTCCAAATCCTGAAAAATGTGTAAAAATATGAAAAATGTTATACTCTTTCCAATGGTATACTACATGTCATAGAAATCATTCATTTTGTGGTCAAAATAAAAGCCTGTCGGGGTTATTTCAGGGTTAAGAAAATACATTATAAATTATTGATATATTTTTAAAAATAAGTAAACTAACAAACAACAAACGCCTTGTATAAAAATATTCGATCAAAAGTAAAAATATAAAGTTATTCGCAAAAATGGGTGGTCGTAATGCCACATATGGCAATTGTCGCAAAATCTTTGTAATCGAAGGGATGAAGTGGGCTATCTAAATAGTCATGTGCTATTTTAAAATAGACCGTGTTTCTTGACATATTTTCAAAATTATAAATTTAGCCCGTAAATGGCAGTTGGAATGCTATACACGGTGCAGCCACGGCCTATTATATGAATCTGGATTATGACGGTCCACTGATTATTATTAAATTTTATACGACAGTTTTTTCCATGATCTGGGAGGCCCTTGCAAAATTGGGCGAAAATCAGTGTAACGAAAGAGGCAGGTTTTTTCATTTTTTCAATGTTGTTGAAAAGTAAAGAACTTACGAATACCGATCAAGAATTATTAGATTTTAAAAAATTTAAATATTAATTTTTTAGAAGGGTTGTCATTGAAAAATTTCTAAAATTTAAGCGCCAATTAATAGCCAATTTATAATAAAGATTTTTTTTTAAACAAGACCGTTTTTGCCAAACTCCTGTCTAGTGCCAATCATATCCCAGAACTTTCCCAAAATTAATTTTAAAGTCACGATCTCATCCAATATACCCAATCCCATCATAATCGGTTTAGAAATAGATGAATACGGTCCAAGGTGGCCATGTTCCAGAACTTTATCCAAAATTTATATTATCGTCACATTCGCATCCAACATATCCAGTCCTTTCAAATCGGTAAGAAATAGCTGAGTTCCGTCTGAGTTCACATGCTTGTCCAAGACGGCCATTTTTCAGAACTACTTCAACAAATCCATTTAGAATACCATTTACATTTTACAAACCCAATCGCATAATAATCCCCAGGTGGTCTCAGGTGGTCATATTCCAGAACCTCTTTCAAAATCCATTTAACAATCATATTTCCATACTACATTATCTGTCTCATCATATTTGGTTAAGAAATAATTGAGTTTCTTCCCAGAATGGCTATATTCCTGAACTATATCTAAACATAATTTTATAATCAGATTTCCATTCAAAATAAGTGGCCATTCCTATTTATCAAAAATTCACTTTAGAATCCCATTTCCAACAAAAAAACTCAACCCCGAGATAATCGGTTATGAAATGGCAGAGTTCCGTCTTATGTTGCCACATTCCAGAACATCAACCAAAAATCATTCGAAATGACGATTTTTGTCAAAAAAAGAAATCAAGATGAATTCCACCTACTCGTATGTACAGACCTGACAGGTTATTTATTCGAAAGCTTTTAAAACCATATAAAAAAAATGTAAATTAAGTTAGCCGGAACCATATCAGCCAGAACCAAACTAAACGATTTTGATTATACATTGTCTTTTCTATGTTTAATCCTTTTGATTAATTAAGCCTTTGGGCGGTTCAGGTATTATAATGTGTTTAAATAATTCCAGATGAAATTTTAACAAGTTCACAATGATCATCAAACATGTTTATTAAGCATTGCTCCGAATAGTGGACACGACTTTCATTTGGTTCCGGCTGGCCTTGTTGGCTCTGGTTGGGTTGGCATTGTACCAGATAACATTTTTATCGTTCTGCCTGAAACCTCGTATGTTGTACTACCATCTAAATTGCACTGCGACCATTTGAAGCCGACTATAGTTTTTTGGTAGTGCACAATGATCAAGAACGCTTAACTGTCATTGTGCAACAGTCCGGCTGGTTACCACTAGGCTCATGTGATTCCTGGGTTACGGATCATACTCATTGTGCTGAAGATTCCCAATGGATTAATATTGTTCTGAATTATGGGTGATTGACATTGTAATTGTTCCAGCTGGAATTGCAATGGACACTTATCCGAACCAATTACTCTACACTTCTTTTGAAAACACTTAATGGCCTCGACTGGTTAAACGCTTGTCTAAAAAAACGGAGTATTCAGAGTAATCAGATATTGCACAATGAATTGTGTTACTTATGCCATAGTTGGTTTGGTTCCGGCTGGGTTCATATGGATCAGGTTTACATTTTAGTGGCTCCAGCAAGCTTATACGTTTCACAACAATTTAAATGCATGTTCCTAGTTTATAAATCTCAGGTTCCAATTGATTTTAAATGGTTCCGGCTGTCTTAATATGGGTTCCGGCTTATAAATCAGATAGTGAACTATAATGTTCAATGCATTGTACTTCTTGTGCTATAGTTGGTTTGGCTGTAGAGGGTATGGTTCTGGCTTAACATATTAGGTTCTGGTTATAGTGCACAATGTAACGGGTTACTTGTGTCATAATGGGTTTGGTTCATGCTTATATAGTTCCAGCTGGCGCGACTTACGCATTCTTGTAGATTATTATTTTAACATTTTCCGGAATTGACGTTCCTTGAAATTTAAGTAAAATAATGATTTTTGGTATTGCATCTAGTGTGATTTAACTTGAAGACAACAACTCTCGCCATCATCTTAAACCTCTGAACCGCTTGTTCGAAATAATCTTCCCACCTCAATTTCAAAGTAAAAAACAGAAATGTTGATATGATCAAAAGGATTCTAGAACGAAAATGATCGAATAGTATTTTTTCGTTTGGCACATTGTTTACTGTTGTAAGCGTTGGATATCAAATTTTCCACGTTTTACTTAAAATATTAATTTTCAGAGATTTTCCTAGAATTTAAAAAATCTATCAACTAGAATTATGTGTTTTTGCTAATACAATTTTTCGATTTTTGCTAATGAAAGTAAAGTTAATGTGCCAGGGTTGGGCAAGGTATAGTACGCAATGTCATTTACGCGGTTTAGTGAACAAGGCATAATTTGAATCAACTTCAGTATTTTAGTTTGCCCAAATATAAGTAAATGTCAGTAAAATATATAAGGTTAAAATTTTTTTTACCATTTTTATGGAGATAACACTGTGAATTTTTAATTATGTTCTAAGTTAATTAAGTTTTAATTATGCGGCTATGTTTAGAAAACATGTGTTATTAGTGTGAAATTAATACTCATACAGTGTGTCTCACGACGTCTTTTTTGATCTGAATTTCCGTTAAAATGAATCGATGGTTAGATCATAAACCAGCCGTTTATAGAAAAACAGTCCGCTCCTGAATCTCCGAAATTTTTCTAATTGTAGATCGGAAAAAATTTGCAGCTTAAAACTAAATATATTAGAGACATCTAATGACTAGTACGAACTTATCACCAATTTAGTTAGTCACATAGGTAAACCGAAAAAAAGCACAAAGTTTCCAACAAATTGACATAAAACCTTACAAAAGCTTAAAGCTTAAAAGCGTATATTTACATAAATATCCTGATTAAATGTGACCAGCACTAATCATGTGTAGTAAGGATCAATAGTTAGCGACAAGGCATCGTAGAGAGGTCTAGGCCTAACGGTCTATGAGTTAATGTTAGTTAGACAATTCTTAATGTTTTTTTTATAAACGCCAACATATTTATGAAGTGGGGCAGTCATAGATTTTTTTTTTCATTTTAAAATGTTTTCCGTGGTACAATTAAAATCGAATAAGCAACCAGAAATATTTCTAAAAACTCAGTTGAAATCAAATTTAACCATTTATCGCAGGAACTTTAAAATAAATACTTCAAACAAATGCAATCCATCATTATCGTAGAACCTTAATTACAATAATTATGCTTGAAGTGATCCAAGAGTTATTACCAACCAGTTCGCAAATTCTTTAATTTCAGCTTTCTCGAATATCGATTTGGATCCCAACGGAGTATATTTCAAGTATAAGTACAACGGCGTTTAATCTCCGCGGTTTCCATCCAGATTGATTATGATACTGTGGTTGAAAAAATTAGTACCTTGAAAGAAAATTGTGTAAGCGGCTCTAATGGTTTGCCGCCTATCATCTTAAAAAATACGTTGTGTAAAGAAAATATTTGAATTTTAGTGAAAAAAAAGATGTATACTTTTTTTTGATGCCGTGTATATCTATTGCAGTGTATCTACCTATTTATTATGTATTTCTTAATTACTCAACACAAAGAAGTTAATTTATTTTTCTTTTACAGTTTTCTAGATAACAGCACTTTTTACAGAAAATATACCAGAGCGTGATAGAAAAAATCTGCATTCGCTTTTTGAATCATGGGATTCCCCGAAATACAATGGGTTCTATTGCACTCTTATACGATATTTCGCGTTTATCATTCAGTGATTGTTATTTTGTCAGGTGGTCAAATAGTTTTTTTCAAAGTTTATTTGTTAAATGCAATTTTTTCTTGCCATCGAAATTAAAAGAAAAGAAATTAGTGTGAGTGAAATAAAAATCATAGTAAAATTATGGAAAGATGGGAACAGCTACAGAGAAATAGCGAAAATTGTTGGAAGTCTAAATTCGTCGGTACAAAGGGTTATTAATAATTTTAAATTGACACGAGAATTCACCTCCAAGTCTCGTTTCGGCCGTCCATCAAAATTGTCTTGCAGGGAAAGTGTCATTAGTAAGAAAAAATCCGCGACAGACTGCATCCCAATTATAGCAAATGAAATAAAAGAAAAAATTTAAAATAAATTTGCCCTGATACTGCAAGAAAAATGCTCAAAAAAGCTGGATACCATGGACGGGTAGCTCGCAAAAAGTGCATATCACAAGCCAACCGACAAAAACGCGTTGCCTTTGCCAAGCAACAAATAGAGTTTTGGAAGCATGTTCTATTTTCTGACGAAAGTAAATGGTGCATTTTTGGCATAAAGGGACATAGCACCTTCAAATTTTCAAAAAATCGTATTTTTTTTATGATAGAATATGTTAGAATGAACGTTTAAAACCATGATTTTAATGATATAAACATGAAAATCTCAAAAAAAAAAAAAAAAAAAATATTTTATTTTATTTATTGCAAAGCGCGCCAAAGTCGTTTTTTACGATTTTGGTCTACTTCGCTGTATCGCTACACCGACTTTCTCTTAGTAACATCTGCTTATATAATTATATATGCATATATATAATATAATACGTTATTCTCTCACATAACAGTTCTCTTTGCTTCTTGTGTACGTTTCAGTCTGTTTTCGATATTGAGAACGAAAATATCTGTGGAATATGCCTAAGAAACCTGGTAAAAAATCTTCTGATCGACCGCAACAGCGTCCAAAAAAAAGAAGATTTCCGGTAAATAGGTTTAGTAACGAGCATAGTAATGAATTCGCAAGTGGCTCTGCAGCTAAGTTGAAAAACAATGATGAGCTCAGTGTATCTGTTGATCCGTCTTTTCAATACTGTATAGTTCAGTGGAGTGTATTTACTTTTCTACAGACTGTTTTAAAATGCAAAAAATGTAATAAGGATGTTAAATTTTCTAAATCGGATGAAAGAGGTGTGGGTTTCAAGCTATGCATGTCGTGTGAATGTAGAACTGAATTTGTTTATTCGTGTCCAAATATTGATCGTGCATACGAAATAAATCGTCGATTAGTGTTTGTTATGAGAATTTTTGGATCTGGTTTAGGAGGCATTACGAATTTTTGTGGTCTCATGGATATTGGATCAAAGTGGGGCCAACAAACATATTATAGTGCTGTTGACAATATACACATTGCTGTCTATGCTGTTCTCCGGCTTGTGCTAAACAAGGCTTCTAACGAAGAGAAAACTGAATACAGCTGCTGGTGAAATTGAAAATAATTTTGCAGTATCAGGTGGTGGATCGTGGGCAAAACGTGAATATACATCTCTTTTGGGAATCATTTCTTTGATCGGAAGGCGAACAGTTATTGTAAACTTTGCTCTGCGTGGAAATCAAAACGAGACACTGTATAGAGTTTGAAGAATTTTACGAAGAGCACAGGGAAAACTGCTCAGCCAATCATGAAGGTTCAGCCGGAAAAATGGAAGGTGATGGTGTTATCGAGATGTTCGAAAGGTCTGAAGACCTGACATTAAAACATTCAAAAATCTGTTAGACGTGCAGCATTATGGTAGTGATTTTTCAATTGGAAAAAGAGTGCTTTTTGTACGTTAAAAAAATAATATTTAGTCGAGCAAAAGAAGCCAAAAAATGCTCGAAAAAAACGCCGCCATTTTTTTATTTTCAACCAATTTTTTTCGTTTTAGTTCATTCCAAGAGCGATTTACTGCTGAATAAAACCCATTTTTTCAGACGTTTCTGAGAGCAGTTATGATGCACGCCGCGAATTTTCAGTGTTTTTGGAAAACCCTTGTAGCAGACGACAGATGGGCTAAAATCTAAAAAAATTGTTTTGTATATTTTCAGTTTAATAAAATGTAAATGGAAAGTTTCATTAAAAGATATCTCTTTTTATTCCATTAAAAAAAAATCTTTAAAAAACTTTTTTTTTTTTCAATTTTGAAGGTGCTATGTCCCCATAAATAAATGCAAGCATACAGCCGATGTTGTTAGGCTCTGGTTACTTTATCATGCTACAAAACCGCTTCATACACCCGCACAATCTCCGGACCTAAACCCTGGAGTACTTATGGGATTCACTAGAGAGGAGAATTCGAGAAAACCGAATAACTAATAAATAAATGTTGAAAACTTCTTTTAAATAGGAGTGGGATAAGACAATTGCAGAGGAGATAGCGAAGCTCGTCAATTCTATGCCAAAAAGGCTCCGAGAAGTCATAAAAAATCGAGATCACCCCACGAAATACTAATTATTTTTTTAGATTGTTTCTTGTATTTATTTTATAATTTTTATTATAAGCCTACTCGCTTTTGTGTATTTTCTGAATAATCTAAGATTATCTCAAAAACCCTAAATGGGAAATAAATGGATCTCTGTGTTGAGTAATTAAGAAATTGTTGGATTTTGATTTTTTATGATATAAGCTGATGAATAGCAAGAGAACGCAGGCTTTTTCTAGCAAGTGTATGACTGTCCCACCGCATAAGTATGTCGTCGAAAATATTTACTATTGATGGTGGGTAATTACCTATTTAGTACGCAGTTTAGGACTAAATACTTGACTCGAACTAACGGTAAATTAATTTAATCAGTAATTTAAATTTTGTGCATCTCTCCGATGTTTTGTGTAAATTTCCGATGAATAAAATTAGTGATAAGTTCGTAATAGTCGTTCATATGGATTTCGCAAATCGAACCGTGTCTGCTATTTAATTTAAATTGGCCAACTAATTTAAGATTGATCAATTTCGACAAAATTTTAATCGGCAATTGATAAATCTGTACTAAGTTCGCAGTTTCGTTGTAAATACTATGGATTTTAAAAACAATAGAGACATCTATACTTAATGGTTATGAACTAACCCTGCATTAGCTAAAATCGTATCTACGTTGTTGGCGAGTTGTCTACCCAATCGTGTAAAAATTAGTAGATGACGCTGGTTAAAATTAAAATCAGAACTAAACTTATATTATCGACGTATTTCGGCTATAAATGTTTGTTTTCATCCGGAATCTCTCTCCTAACTTTAATTGTGGAAATTACAAACTAATTATAATAAATGAATTTAATTAAATAGTATAACCTAAGAAGAGTGTTAATCAAATATTTTGTGTAATTTTCAAATTTGACAGCAACAAAAATTTTGTCGTAGCATACCGATACATCACCGCGATCTTCCCCAAAATATAACCGCACGCACCATCAGAGTGTAAAATGTGTATACAACACATTGTATATAATCAACAAGCCAACTATGTATGTGGACATTTTAATAAATAATTTTTATTTTTTTTTTGTATTTTATTCAATTAATAAAATTGTTATAATTTAATAGATAATGTTTAAACAAAATTGAACGCAAACAGTAGCACAAAAAAATAAAAAATAATAACAATTTGTATGTACAAACGATAATTATAATAACATAACCGATATTAAACAACGCATGGCATACCAACCCAAACCATACATAATATGTATACGAGTAGTACATACCACACACACACACACAACAAAACAAACATAAAAAATAAATTAAAACAAATAAATAAACAAATAAAAACATTACCACAAACAAAATGAAAGCATTTCAATTTTAACAATTTTGTAGCTCTATGTACACACATTATATGGTACAACATATCGCATATACATTTATGTACATAGCATATATACATAATCTCGGTTTTGATACAACATATATATTATATATCATGTTGAATATTTATGTTATTGGAATACACCAACAATAACACGATCATGTTTAAAATCAAACGTAATTGTGGTTTGTATTTTTTAAGGATTATTTATTACCTTTAATTAAAACGTGTGTAAGAAATTATTGTCTAACAACAATAATGTACGAGTATTTCTATTTTTATAGCAGATAGTAAGTATAGTATTTAAAATTATTTGTAAATTATACGGTACTTAGTATTTATATGTACAGTGTTATTTATGTATTTTAAGTAAATATATACGGGCTTAAATACCACCTGTATTTATATCGATAAACAGTGAAAGGAAATGGGTGGATAATAAATTCACTATCTTTTGATATACTACGTGTATATAACTCCATCTTATTTATGTTGCATGTTGCTATTATGTTGTGGGCACATTTCGTGGTCACATTAAATAATTAAACCACACGAACTAACATATAAAGCATTGCACAATCAAACGCTTGTTTTCTTTTGTTTTGTAATTTTAAATGTGGTGGGTGGTGTGGTGTGGTGGTTTGTTTTTTTGAATGCCAATTTTAAATTTATTTTATGCCGTTTAAGATTAAATCGCTTTAATTAAAATTTAAAGAGTACCGTTTAAGGCGATATATTTTCTATAGTACTGCTAGCTTAATGATAGATATCACTGGTATGGTGGACGTGGGTTTCTTTAAAAAAACTCGATTTTTACTTTAAAATTGGGTTAGTTTTATTGAAGATTTTTTTAAGGGGCTTTGCGAAAAATGACCAAAATAAAATGAACAACTGTCCATTACATACTTAAGGCCTTTTTTCAATTTACCTTTAAAATGCGTATTTTAAGTATTTTTACTTCTCTCGAAAAAAGGCTTCTGTACGCGAATTTTAAATCGCAAAATGAAATTCAAGTAAACAATTGGTTTTTCCATCCCAACGGACGAGAATAGTATTTTTTTATTCAAAAATCGAAAGTGAAATGCATCATTATGGCACGCTACAAACTGTCAACCAATAATGATGTATTTTACTCCTTACAAATTTATAATATGTATAGGCGATAGGAACGCCACCAATGCCATCTAATGAAAATAATCCGAAGTGACTTATAAATAAACGCTAATTTTCGAAATATTTACAATTCTCATAAATTTCTCATTAAGTTCTCATTCCATATCCAAAATTCCTATACGCAACGCAAATTTCGATTTTCTGATTTTTCAGCTTTTCCTTTGGGGTTTTACGAATTTTCTTCGTTTTTTTCAATTTTCCGATTTTTCCTTTGGGGTTATCCAATTTTTTTCTTTTTTGAGACGAACAAAACAAAAACGAATCATCCTAATCGGTTGAGATTTAACTAAAGCATGACAAATTATTTTTATATATACAAGGGATCGGAACGATTTTTGTAAAAATTGGTGAGGGACGGTTTGTGCCGAGAATTGATTGCAATGGGTCGTAATTTCTGGAAAACCGGTTCAGATAGTCGTCCGGTGGAGCCTGAGGTTCTTTGTTGATTTTTTTTCGCATAGCATGATTTTAAAAAAATAGCTTCAGAAGCGGTTTTTTGATTATCAGAAACCGATTGTCATTGGTCCTGATTTCACGACAATTAATTTATGGTTCATCCGGTGGGCCCGTTTCCCATTTTTTTACGTAAGATTTTGATAAAAATCGGCGAATGAAAGTGAAATTGCCGGAAATCGATTACGATTGGTCGTTTTTGGGAAAATTCGTTCAGAGTGTTGAACGGTTGGCCTCGGGTCCCTTTCGTTATTTATTCTTTTCCGCCCGATTTTTATAAAAATTTGTGATGAACGGTTTTCGAAATCCATTCAGAGGAACGTTCGGTGGGGTCATTCACCTGATGTGAATATCAACTTTTTTTATTTTCAAGTTGGTTTCGTAGACTTCCACATTTTGACAGGCCTCAGAGTTACGACTCCACATTATTATGGTACATATTTTTTCTAACAATTCCTTTTATATAAAAATAGAAGTAATTTCGGAAATAAGGACGCATGACAAAATACAAAACTGTTCGACGCAAAAGTCACAGGATACATTGGGTCATAATGCGCCATGTTGAGTTATTTTGGGTCATATTGCACCATATTGTATACTGATAAAACTATTGCGCACGATGTTTCGTTATATTGCATCATGTTGTGAGATGTTGCGCTATGTTGTTGAATGTTGCAACATGTTGGTCATATTGCACCAGTTGCGCAATATTGCACCATCTTGCTTGTTGTTGCATTTTGTTGAGGGATGTTGCGTGATGGTTCCCTATGTTGCATCGTGTGGCTTGAAAAATTATGATCAAATTTGCGGGACAGGGTTTTCAAATGCATGGATATGAATGCATAGGAAGTTTTGATTTTTAGACAATTCATTTAGGAATCCTCTGGATGAGCCGTCACAGTGATCCATGGTATGCCATGTTACATGATGTTGCACCATGTTGCATGATGTTGCACCAGGTTGCCCGATGTTAAATTATGTTGCGTCATGCTGCTTCGTTGTTTGTCTTGTATTTTTTGTTATGCTTCATCATATTGCGGAATGTTGCGCCATTTTATGTTGGTTGCATTACGATGACATTAGATTGTTGCCACTTTTTAAAAATGTTGATTGTTAAGGTAACAATATTGAATTGTATAGCATTCGCTATCTAATTAATGATTCGATTGTTGTCCCTTTTCACATTTTGTTTCGCATCAGGCTATTATGATGTCGTCTGGGGCCGCCCGGGTCTCTTTATTTAATTGTTTATTCTGCTAGGATCTCTTTCATAACCGGACAAGTGGTGCAGTGGTTAAAGCTTCGGCACTTGGGCTGGGAGGTACTGGGTTCGAATCCCATCAGAGGCTAGATGCAAATCGAATTTTCATCATCGATTACAATCGGTGATGTTAATAAACACAACTAAGACCCTCTGATGGAGTGCAGAATTGAGCGCCGACCCACCAGCCATGTCAATGTTCAGGTTGGCATGGAGCTTGCAATATGCAGGTGGTATACTGTAATTGTTTGAGTAGATGAATAGGTGAATGGGTTAATGATGTGGCCCGAATGCGTGTATTACAATGGGTCCAACATGGCCTAAGTGTCAACCACTGAAACCTATAAACCAGAAACCTATCTCTTTGATAAAAATTGGTGCAGGGAAAGCCAATGAATCTTAATTCAGGGAATCGATTCTGAAATTTCTGAATCTGAAAATTTTGTTTCCGAATTTAGAACTCTAGGTTTTCATTCAAAAAGATTGGCTAAATCGATTTTGATAAAAAAAACTTGAGGGGAATAAAAAAAAATCGAATGTCAGGAAATGGTTGCAGTTGATCATAATTTTTGAAAATTTGTATAGAGGTTAGCCGCTATATGTTGCGTCTTGTTCTACAATATTTAAACTATCTCATCTCAATCGAAGGTGATGTAACTCAGATTAATGATGAAAATGAAAATTTAATATAAATTTTAAACATATCTCTGGAAAATTGTCAATTTTCTAACCGATATAGATTTAGCTCTTTCGTTGTATGTTAATCATAGGAAAGGATTTCAAAATGAGTTCCGGATGCGATTTTGAAAATAAATAAATTTAATGGACCGAATACTTTTCTTAAACGGAACTCGGTTGGAATTATGAAAATATTTAATTAAATTGGATAGAGCTTAGCCGTTGCCTAAACAAGTGTGGCATAATTATTATTTTTTTTAGAAAATAACGGTAAGTAAAGTAGTAACGGTAAATGGGCATTTTCAACATCGATATTTTTGCTGATTTACCATTTGCTATACTGTCAATGTCCGAAATGGTGTTTCTAGAGACCACCTCCGGTCTATCACCTTGTGTCCTTTCTACGGACCCGACGGATTAACAGATTTACATGAAACTTTATTCTTAACTTTTTAATAAATAGTGAGATCCCATGAAATTTGGTGGAAATTGTTCCACCAGAAATGCAAGTAGCATCTGCGAAAAAATTAAGAAAAAAAGGATTAAAAATTAAATTGGAAACAAAACTGGTTTAAATTATCCAACATTTAAGCTTAATAAAAATGTTTGATAGTAGACTTTTAATTCACCATTATTTGGTTTTTATACGGCCCAAACGGATTCGGAAAATGGATTTGTAAATGACAAGTTTTGATAAAATCATTTTTATAAGAGCTTTTTGGAAATATTTTGTATTATACAGGATTTACGAAAAAAATATTCAAGCTTAAAAGATTTTAAATTAAATTACCCGACTGACATTTGAACCGATGAGTCGAAGTTGTATCTCAACATTATCGTAGCTCAAGACCCCTCGTCCAACATCCAAGATAAAGTCAATCGTTCTCATAAAGGTTGTGTCTAGCATGACCTCATTGACAATATCAGCAATCAGCACTTTGTGTTGAAACTAGTATGCCGGGTCATTATTTTCACTTTCATTGTAACCTAGGGTGAATACACTGGCACCACTCGCTGTTTGCAATTTCAACCTGTTGGCTGATGAGATCCTTTCAAACAACCGTGTGTATTGCTCCTGTCTCTAAAGTAATCACACAACATTTCTCACCAGTAACACTTCTTATTGTTTAGATGTCAGAACTTCGTGCTAATCTGGACATAGAGATAAATATTAAGGAGCAATTAGTTGTAAAAGCCTACTGCCTTTATAAGCTGGCTCGTTGGAATTTAACGACCCTTTACTAGGGGCCTCGTCATTCGAATATAGTACACTGTCTTCCTTTGATTTCTGCTACATTACACATAGTGACCTACCTCTTTTCAATTTAAGCAATACCTTTAAATTTGGCCAAACTCGATTAAATGTCCAAATATAATTTAGGCCGTTTTGGCTAGTTTTATCATAATTGCACTCATAAATTTGATAACATAATCAAAAAAGCTTATAATGTAAAGGTAAATTGTGAACATAAAATAACATTTTTTCCCCCCGTCAAAAACATAAAATTAAGCACCACCGCTCTAATTAACAGCAATAAATTTTAAAATTCCTTTTGTATTCCGAACCAAACAAATCTTTTCTCTTTATACTCGTACACACGTTGCTAAGTACAAAAAAAATGTCTTGCCGTCGCATTAAATAAATCACGTGTAAAACAATTTGTGTGCGTGAAAATATTAAAGCAAGAAAAAATTTATGTAAATGTTAGGTATGTCGTACGTACGTCCATTAATAATATTTGAAAATTTTATTCTAAATATACATAAAACGCTTTAATTGGAAAAATAAGCGAATTTAGTACAGTGTTTGTAAATCTTAGTTCTGCGGAATATTTTTTTTATCAAGGCTAATGGTCGTTAAACTAGGTGTAAAGTATAAAAGCTTATAAACATTCGAGAACATGACCATTTTTTCAAAAACAGGTTGAGGAGTGTAAAAAAATGCCGCACCCTTAATACAACATTCATTAGTTTATGAAGAAATAACAGTAAAAAATAAACCATGAAAACTATTAAAATTTTCTCAGAAATCGTAAACTCACTTAAGGTGTTAAATTTATATCCTCTTAAAAATTTATTCCACCTTTAAGGTATATAATAGTTGATTTGTAGTACAACGTTAACATTTAAATTGGAAATCGAAAAACGTTCTCCACCTCACTTTCCCATAAACCCCATTCCGCCAACACTAATATTTCAAACTATATAAAGCGTTATTTAGTGGTATACGTATTACACCATCCCGCCTAATATAAATGGAAATAAAAGTTATACTTGGGTAATAAATTTTAATTATAATTTAAATGGAGAAAAAATTAAGTTTTTATTGTATTTTTTGGTATGAATTATTATTGTCGAATGTGGTTTTGGTTTTAATGGGGCCAACAAAAAAAATATCAAATCGAATAATAGAGGTGCAAAAACACATTAGCGTGAATAAAACAAAAATTCAACTGTGGAAAAAAGTCCGATGTGGAACAGCATTCTACGTTCCAGTTACCCGTTTATCTTTGTCACGGCATATAAGCAAACGTGCTTAAGAAATCAATAAGAAAGCTTAAAATTAGGTAACAAAAAATTACGTCATTACAAAGGAAGAGAAAAATTGGTGTAAAGATAAAAGTAATCGTATACTCATTACGAGAAAACCTCAGTAGTGTTTAATGAATCAAAAACTGAATGCATGAATATTTCGGGACCACCACCTGATTAACATGCTCGGGCTCAGACACACCACACTTGATTTCTAAAGTGAATTAGATCATTATTCCTACAATGCAAACTTTTCAAAATCATTGCAAAAATTGGAAAAGCTCCCAAGCTGTCACTTACGGTACACAGATCTTTACCAAATTTTGCGAATACCTCTCAAAATAGAAATATGAAGTTTGGTTCCGAATTGTGGTTATGGAAGCTATCACTTGCTCAAAACTCACCAGGATCTCCCAATATATGAAAAAAGCTTAAGTGTGCGGTGTTATCAGTTTGACTATAGGAACACACAGACACTTAGTTTGCACGACATCACACACACAGCCACTCAGAGATTTTTAAAAACTGGGTTTTTACTTCGTCGATATGGTGAATCTGGAAAAATTTCGAGGTAATCTTTTCGCCAAAAAAAAAAAATTAAAATCATGCATCAAATTATTGTTGGTCGGGGGAATAAGACTGCAAACGTTATAGATTTTCCCATTTTGCATGGTTAGAAACTGAAATAGCCTAAATCGACTTGCGTGAATTATGATCACATATCTGATGCCATTTATATCCACCGGACCAAGTGAATTGGTCCCCAATCGACTTTTCTCGTTGATCGCTATGTGAACTTTTACTTCTCTAATAAATTGGGAGCTACGTAAAAAGTTTTCCAGAGGATTTGGGAGCTGATTCTCAAATAAATTTCTGTGTGTATAGTAACGGGACAACACAGAATTCCATAATTTCGTACTGTTGAATTCTTTTATCTGAACTTCTAAAACATTTCCCAAATTCTTTGATATCTTTTCCAGTATGCTCGCGCTCGCGTCGCTACACAGAACAGCAAGTTTGGATTGCTCTAGTATAATAATTTTTGCGTAAGGATGGTGATCGTTGTCTGGGAATTCGATGATATTCGAAATAATGCATAAACGAGTGAACAATTTTCGTCGGTGCCAGTAATTTTTTACGCGACTAATTCTATTGTTTGGCTTCGAGCCTCGAAACTACACCATTCACAAACGGAAAACCTTTGACACCGATCCATGCAACTGTAACATATGGTGAAGATTTTGGTCAAGACAAGTCATTTTGGTTATATTCTTGCTTCGATTAATCCTGCCAGCCAATGTCGTAGTTTGTGATTCCTGCGTATATCACATTCAAAAAACGAGGTATATTCTACAACGTTTCAAAAGTGTCGTAACCGTTTCGTTACAACAATAACCTGTAATTTGTGCTTTCGATTTCACCGCGAAAATCGTTGAATATCTCTTTTTAGTGTTGAGTTCGGCATATAATGTTTTTTCGGGTTTCGCGGCCTTCCTCAGTTCCACTTAAACATATTCTACCATAACCTTCATTTATTACTTTGTGTTAAGATCTTGAACTTTATCGTCTCCTTGTTTGTTGTCTTGGACAGAAAAGAATTTTTTCCATTTAATTAGATCTAAGCGTCTTCGATATCTAGAAAAAAAATAGAACGTTAGGTATTGTGGATTCCATGGAAAACTCTCGAATTCCTTTCTGATTCACCGCCACTTTCAGTCGTTACATAATGTCACCCTGCTGCCTTTTGATTGATTTTTACGGGGGCTCTTATTTTCACCGTGTTTAAACTATGTATTTAATTTATATCGTAGTGATTTCAAAATTTGATTTCAGTACAAAAGTGGAACTAAATTGTGAACAATTTCGTGTGACTATTTTTTTCAAGTTTCGACGTAGATTAACATACAGTTTATTGATAAAATTAATTCGAATTTGTAAATGAAGCACTATCATGGACCATTATTTATCGATGGTTTATAGAATTCAATCGTGGCCGCAGTTCGCTCAACGACGAATTTCGTGAAGCATAATCTAATATTGCATGAACGTTGTGTGACTTATCATGAGATTTGGGCATCCTTGGGCGTTAACGCGACCAGTTGTAGTACTTCGAAGCAAATTATCGCCTGTTTTTTTCGGAAAAAGTGGACATGTCGCAACCGTCCCATTGATGCTCGGTAGATCGGTCAATTCCAAATAGTACACGACCATTTGTTTACCAGAAGTCTTCGGCGAAATGGGGAAAAACAATCGCTGACGATGGATAATTCTCCACCACGACAAAGCGAGCCCTTACACATCGCGACAAACAACTGAATACTATCGCAGTTAAAACAACGAAATAATGGCTCATCTGTCGTATAGTCCTTATTTGACACCCAATGGCTTTTTTGCGGGAATTCAAATCTAAAAATTTCGTTTTCATTTTTGTTCAAAATGCATCCTTTGGAGATACCTCAGGTTTTTGTTCTCTAATCTCAAAATATAATAGGCCTCGTAAATACAATAGATAAACAAAAAATTGAAATAAATGGCAATTAGCTATTTTTTTATTTATTATCTAATTCAGATCATAGTTTGGGAAGGAATAAATGGTGCCACTAAGCTTTCTTTGATTAGTTGCTAATACTCATTATTTTAGGTACATTAATTACCTTAACTAATGAGTAACTAAATTGAACAGACTATCTTGATTTAAAAAGAAGGTTTAAACACAAGGTTTTTGAAAAAACCATTATTGGGCAAGGAATTCGGACTCTGCAAACCATCAATAGGCATCAAAATTAAATGTCACATCAACCAGTCAACAGGTGAAGAAGTTTATATCTGATAGTCTTGCACTATTAAATGTTAAAGCTCAGAGAAATAAATTTTTTGTTTTGTAGATTTTGCGGTCATCTGCGAACATCAGGATTTTGGAATGCGTTATCGCTTCAGTAATACCATTAAAGAAGTAGCCCTTTTACCATTTGATACCTTTTATCTCCTATTTCAATATATTGGATGCGATAAAGCAAATAGTATTTGAATCATTCCACGACCTGGCTGGAAAATTCGAACGTGAAAATGTTATATTCCATTATTTTATCACTAGATTTCATTTTAAATTTAGATAAAACTGGTACTCTAGCTATTTTCCACTTTTGTTGACTGTACCATATTCAATAGCGGTTGGATCTTTGTTGATTATCAATGTCTCTTGCTCTATAAACAGATTGGAATGACTAAGCAAACTAACATGTTGGTAATGATCTGAGGATCAAAACATTTTTGATTTTTAAACCTCATCCAGGCTGAATAAGCACAATTTTGCCTTTGGTTTTAAAAATCGCCAAAAGTGTTTGGGATCTCCGTTAATTTTATCCTTTAGTTGTTCAAAATAGGATAAAAAAATTTCGTTATCTGTAATATCTGCCTTAGGAACATAATTTAAGGTTTTCGTTTATTGTTATAGGCCTCGTTTTTTTTGTTGTTCGTTTTTTTGTTTTGAGGACTTTTAGCCGGTTTGCTCATGCACCCAATAATTTCTGTTAAGCTCGGCATTCCAATTTATTTGTTCAAAATATTGTTGTAAGTTATTTAAAGTGGCTTTTTTGAAGTTGTAATACGGTTTCTGGATTTTTAATTTTGGAACCTGTTATTCACATTGTTCTCTTCTATTGGTTTTATGATGAATATCATTAATGTCGCCCTCGATAGCAAAGTAAGTAGAGCACTTACTCTATGAATCGGGAATCCCAGGCTCAGTTCCTTGTGGTGACATAAAATAGTTACGACTGGGCGTTTTTAATGTGTTACATTGTGCACTGCCTATTTGCTCGATTGTTGTATTCGTAAATCAACCAATTCATTTGACAGTGATGTATCGACAGCTATGAGTACCCTGCGCATCAAATTTTTATGCTTGTTTGGGGTGAGCGATCACATCTATAAATCATATATGGGCTAGGGAAGAATTTCAAACTTATGATTTTATCGTTAATTATGTTTCAAAGATGATATAAACCGGAGAAAGTGTTTTTAAAACCAAATTATGAAATTGAGCTACACCCTAAAACATTTTATTTACATTTTTAAAGAAAAATAACTGTTTCATTGTCTTTTACAGATGCAACAAGGCTGAGGTGTCACGATTTCTGAAACTATATTCCCTACTTTTAGGATGGGGAAGATATTTTTCGCAAGCAGTTAATGTTGTTAAAATCAAAGAATGCAGTTCACCTCCTTCAATAGGGTAATAGTAGATAAACTTATGAGTATTCCTGGTTAAAGCAACTATATAGCGTATGGTAGGGTCCCAGTCAGTTTATGTTGCTTTATCTAACAGTCGAACGCAAATCGCACTTGCTCATGTTAAGCCTGGTGCCTCGAATACAGTCAGTATTTTACTCGAGCCATGTAATTTACATCATTGCTTAGCACTAAACGACCTTCTAAAAGTATTTGTAGTAAGGAATAGTTAATATGATGTCTGTAATATTCGTACGTTATCTTTACACTTTAGATGTAATGTATTTATTGGCATCTATACAGGGTGTTTGGCAGGTGGACCGAATTATTTTTTGGTAGATTGGAGGTCATTTGGAAGCTTTCATCCCCGGTGTCACGGAAACTGAGATGATATTTTTAAGTTTTTTTTTTTTTTCAAATAACCCAAAATCTCTAATGGGCTTCCAAATCCTAAAATAGGTGTAAAAGTATCAAAAGTGTCTTCCTTCTAAATGCATTAATAAACTAGAGGTTGTTTTGAAATAACTTTTATTTTAAATACTTATCTAGTTTATGCCCTTTCCAACGGTCATAGAAATCATTAATTTTGTGGCCAAAACAAGAAGAGGTACTATTTTGCCCGGGTCAGGTTTACGAATATACCTTTTAGGTTATTGATAAATTTTTGATCAACTTCATTTATTAGATTTTGTTCAAAATGACCTCCTCCACTTCGTATGCATGCAAGGTATCTTTTTCTTATCTCCACGGTTGTTGTGCGAAATTGCATTTCATTTTTGATTTTTTCAAATGTATCGCTTATCATTTCAATTAAAATTTCTCTTACGGATACTTTTGTTGCACACACCAATTCCTTAGCACATCCCGAAATGTAGAAATTCAATAGATGACAAGTCTAGGGGGCCGTGCGGGCAGAAAAATAGGACCACCTCTACCAATCCACGCGTTTGGGAATGAACCATCCAAGTATTCTCTTACTGTTTGTTGGTTATGCTGACATGTTGTTGACGTATGGCAGTGCTAATTGCAATGCGCGTGAAGCGAGAAGAACTTATCAGGAGTGATATTAGATACAGCAGCTTTCATTTTCACGAGCCTTAGGTGATTGTGAAGCAACAAAATGTTGCAGTCGATGAAAGAATAATACAAATATAAGTTTTTGACGAGGAAGTTGTCCGATTCATAACCAATGAACGGTAAGAGAATACTTGGATGATTCATTCCATAACTCATGGATCGGTAAAGGTGGCCCAATTTCTTGGATCGCACGGCCCCTCATCCATTTCTGTTTCTTATTCTTGGGCCAGAAATTTTGCTCTCTTAATGACAACGAAAATAAGTTTAAAGGAATACACAAATGTATAAGTTGGTTCAAAACACACACACACAATTAAATGTTTGACATGATTCGTTTGCCTTACCCACACAATTGTGTGGGCAGGCAGGTAATGGGTTAAAGATCAATCGTATCACATGCTTTCTTGAGATCAAGAAATACAGCTCCAACATATTCCTTCCGATCAAATTATAAATTAGATATGTCTACATTCACGCGCGATTTCAGGACCCGCTCTTTCCTTAAATCCATACTGATAAGCATAGAAAAATACCGATTTGTTTAAGAACTTCCTAAAACGCGTGTTTAAGATTCTTTTTACAATTTTATCAAATATGGAGAAGGTGGAAATGGGTTTATAATCAGGAAAGCATGTGCATTATCGATTGTATTTTACTTTTGGGTAGAAACTTTATTAGTAATAAAGTTCAACAGAAAGTTCAATTCGTTCAAGTTCTTAAATATTATTCAATTTTTTGCCAAGAAATCTGTTTCTGGTATTTATGTGAAAGTATTTTGAAAATAACTCAACTAAAATATACAAAGCCATTGTCTAAATGGTTCAGTAGTTTATGCTACGGAGTTTGAATTAAGAGGTACCGTGGTTGAATTCTGATGGAGTTTGAAGCAAAATCGATATTTCAATAAAGGGATGTGCCAATGGTATAAGTAAAATTGGCATTTGGGTTATGTAAGTATGTTCTCCGTTTTGCTGGTAACAACGTGAGGTAGGAGATCAATCGACTTCCACCAAGACATCAACGCGCAGAAATATATCGAAACGGAATTTTCTCATGGTAGCTAAATCTGCTGAATAATAAAAAATAAAAAAATCGCCGTTAAGATGTCCATAAACGTCATCAAAATTTTCTTTCTACGTAACGACACGAGCAGCCAATCAGTGAGTGCTATCGGTAGTTTAATATGCAATTATTATGTCAAATTAGATATTAAAAATCACTTATCACTGTTGTTTCAAGCACCACCAACCAAAAAATATTCCCCATTTGAAATTATTTATACAGAATATAGATATATTATTTATAACTTAATTTATTATATTAAATATATCTGTAATAAATAAATAAAAGCCACAGAATAATGAAAAATTGATGAACAAAAAAATACTGAAAACCAACCAAACTTCCGTGCAGTAATTTCGATTCCGATTGATTTATTTGTATTGATTTGATTATTGTAAGTTAATTTCGAACAGTTTTTTATTTGTGACTGCTTTTCCACCAGCTTTTATAATATATGTTTATTTCTCATGTATTTATATGTATAACATCGCCAAATTTTCAATATTCAGTTTTTTTTGTTGTAATTCGCTCGAAATTTTTTATGTAAAAAATTTAATTTATTGTGAATTTATAGCCCGATGTCCAAATATAATATAAAAAAAAAATATATAAATAATTTTTTTATATTATTATAAAACATTTTATTTATTTTTAATATAATAAAAAATTAAACTATATTTTATAAATAAAAATTTGTTTCGCAAAATAATGCAACAAATATATAAATTTTCCAAAGCAGAAAATGATTAATGATCACATTGTAGGGAAAATTTATTTTACAGTTTTTTTCTGTATCCAATGACTGGTGGAAATTTGCATACCCAAATTGTATGATGTACATATATAGAAGCGGGTCCAATAATAAAGGAAAATTAATCTGTATTTAACCGGAACATGTATTATTATAAAATTATACTGGCAGAATAAATTATGGCACGCAACTATTTAGAGCACTCAGTATAATTTCAACACTCTATTAGAGTTGTTAATATTTTTCTAACATTCTCAAATATTTAAAATTTGTGTTCTTAACCCTCGTCAGGCGGCATAGATACAATTGTACCTTTTCTGTTTTTAAATACTAATAAGTCTTCTTCAAGAACCCGGAGAGAGTTAAAGCTTTGTGAGATCTCTACATTTTAATAATGTGGGAATTCCAAATATTATCTATTTACAAAAATTATGTCTTTAGTGACGATTTTTATATAAAATATATGAAAGTACAATTGTACGTCTGCCGCCTTTTAGCGTTGTAAAAGTATGCCACCGGACGAGGGTTAATCTAAATGATTTTTGGTATAAAGGAGTTTAATTTTATAAACATAATCTAATGTGTTTATTTTGTTTAGGTATTTTAGTCTGTTTTATGTTTAATTTAAAAATAACTTTTTGTAAAAACTGTTTTCAATGTATCAGATTCACAGAGCTACAAGACATTGTATACGAAATGTAGAGGGTACTAAGAACAACAAGATAACATTTATTGTATTAGATGGTAGTAAAAATTTATAATTTTTCCTAATGCAAGCAACTTCTAAACTGTATATTGTGTACTTGTTTGTATAATTACATTATTTTGTTTTGTTAAAGTTTATCTTCAATGGGGTATGCTGTTTAGATTTAAAATGTTGCTTAAAATATTTCAATGTATGTTCATTCAATATTTTAATTTTAATACCTTTCAAATACTCGTACGATAAAGAGAGAATCGTGGAGTTGTAAGGCTGAAACCTCACGAGGTAATTTTAACTTCTGTCGGAAAATTGGCAAACCCGAAAAATTCAATGACAATTGGAAAAAGTCGCTAATTTTCGGTAAGAAAATTGGTCGCAAATTATTCAGGAAAAAATCCTACCATGCTTCAAAATTGGTGAAAAAAATATGATAGTCATGTTTGAAACGCCATTTTATATTAAGATACCGTGAGGATAACATCTACGGGGAAATCGCACTGATAAAGGAACCAGCCTGTAAAAAAGACGAAACCAAAATATTTCATTTACGAACGGTGAGAAAATGAATCAGCCCGGATAATTGGAACAAAGCGGGCAATTTGGAAACTTAATTTCAAACTCCGTAGCTGCGGCCAGTTATACGTAAAAAATCCGGTAATACCTATATGATTTATATGTTAACATACATTCAGTATTGGCCCGCTCCACACTTGCGTTCCTCATGACTCATATTGGACACTCTTTGCGGTTAATCTAAAAGTTATCAAGTGTTGTTACTTTTCCATGTATTCGTAAAAAAAAAACCAAATTGTTTTTATTATGTTTGTGGTAGTGTACAACAACAAGAGAAATAAAAAAAATTTGGTTCAAAATTCAACAACACAAAATCCCAAACGCACATTCAGTTTCAAAATTTAAAAAAATCTCTTAGTCAAGAAGAGTTAGATGACGACCAAACAGAAACGCTCGATGACGACTTGGAGCTATCCGATGTGATGAGCTTCTAAGCCCATTGGTATCGCGCTAAAAACAGAGCTAAATATTTTAATTTGTAGAGTTAAATTTTGTAAGTATTAGTACTGTTAAACTTCGTAGTATTAGTAGTTGCAACTGAATTTTAAAAGTAGAAAAAGGCAATTGTATGCCCCAGGGGTTTTATTATTGTTATTTTACTTTTACCAAATATTTTTAATATCCAATATTTTCCATGTCTGGTTTGTGGACTTATTTCACTATAAATAAATAATCAATTTTTAAAAGTCAAACAGATACAAAAAATTTAATTTCCGATCAAGCATTCGAAAATTTATCGTCCTGTAGTATATAGAGCTAATCGCGAAAGACGTCGAGAAAAGTATATGTAGAAGACGGCCGTGAAAGCATAATCACAGTTGAAACATCGAGCTCTATGGGCAATTTAAATAGAATGAATCGCCATTTGCCAGAACTAGACGTTTAATTTAGCCTCCAAATAATGTAGAAGGCAAAGCAAATTAAAAAAATAAATATTAAGTTCAAGCAACAAAACTGCTCTTCTTTGCCATTCCAAACTTCTATCAGGCATGTTGATGAATTCATATTTATTTACAAAGCTGTACGCCAAAAAAAAAATTCTCTAAATAACATTTTAATTCTATTTAATGTTAAAGTAAAGTGCTCTTTAAAACCCTTGTTAAAATTCTATTTCACGTTGCACTTAATACTAAGTTAAAGAGCTAATAACAAAATTGTTGTTTTTTTCGAAGATTTAGGAGCGAGTAATAGAAGAATTGTAACTACGCTGGTAGTGTTGAGTACTATGGTGCTTCACAAAAATTTACGGCATTCTTCAAGACCATTTCAATTATATAAGACACGTATATGAGTACATACTATATGATAATTGAGTAATTAACATACTGTTAAAGTTAGTCGAAAATTGTCAGCCGAAAGTGGAAAAATCGATAATGCAGATAGTGTCTCGATTACATCAGCCGCAAGTTATAAAAATATATATATTATAATGAAATATCCCAGCCGAAAGTGACTAACCTACAAAATCAACCGAATACAAATGTATCATAAGAAAAAACGAATAAAATTTAAATACCGATATTAATTTAGTAATGCATACAATATGTATGAAACGTATATGGGCGAATTTCAAAAATTTGTAAAAACTTAACGTTTAAAGTGTTATGTCTGCAATAAATTAAAATAAATAAATTTGCATGTGTATCACACTCCCCCCAATTTTCTCGGACTCTTAATATAAAACTTGACCTGGAAAATTTTCCAGCGATAACCGTCGAGGAACTTATTCAAATGAGACCTTTTTCGGGCGTAATATTTTAAATGTAGGTTGATTCAACCCATGGTTAGTAATTATGTAAGTATACATATGGTTAGTAACGCAGGGTTAGCTTCCGGCTGATGTAGTCAAGACACTACCTGCATTAACGATTTTTTCACTTTCGGCTGACAACTTTCGACTAACTTAAACAAGGTATAATTAACTACCAGCGCAACGATGAATTTCTTTACTAACGCGCTGATTAAAAAATTGTTGCATTTTCCAAAACCATTAAATGATGCCACTTGATTATTTGAAAATAATAAAAGCTGCAACTGCTTCCAGCGCCTCAACGGTTGTTATGAGTGCGTCCTAAAAAACTTAAAAATTTTTTAAAGACCTCTTCAACGACATATACGATTATATACGTATTCGTATACATATACGGTATTCAAAGAACACGGTTTCGAAGAACACGGGTATCTATTTCCTAAAATTACATTGTTTCAAACAACACGATTTTCGTTATTCTCTTCTATTTTGCCTTTTGTATATCATAACAAAAAATAAAACGTAACGTTTTTTTGTTTTGTTTTTGTAGTCTCGATCAACACGGTTTTAAAGAACACGGAACGAATTAATCGTGTTCTTGGAGGGTTTCGTGTATTCTATAATAATCAAAAAATTAGCTACCAAGTACTGCAGATACTGGCATTTAATAGACCTACTTGGAAAATATAAAAGGATTGATGAGAATTGGGCATCATGATTTGATTAGTTTTGATTTTAATTGCTTAAATGTTGCAAATCACAACTCACTTGTTTCGGGGCCATATTTGCCCATGCCAGAATTAAGACAAAATTCTAAAAAACATCATGGCCATTGAAATTTTACAGACTACATTGAAAATTATAGCCGGATTGATGAGAATCTGACAAGTTTTTATAAATAAACATTTGATATGCAAAAATAGTTGTAAATCACAACTTACTCGTTTTGGGGCCATATTTTACCATGCTAGAACTATGATAAAATTCTGAAAATCCTCATATAATATTAGCATTTGATAGACTTAACTGAAAAACTTAATGGGATTGATGAAAACCGGGCAAAATCTTGTTATGTAACCATTTAACAGAGCCATGACGAAATTACGAAAATCATCGTGGATATGAACGTTTGACAGAGTAAACATAAAAACATGGTGAGATCGATCACTTTTGAAACATGAACAACTTGATTATCAAATCTCAAAAATCACCAAACTTTAATTTAACTTTAAGTTTATTTTGATTATATTGTTTTATATCACACTAATAATGTTGAATAAATTTTGATACATTAAACCTACTGGTACAATAAATTAATTAAAAAAATGTCTTTAAATTAAAAAATATTTTTAGTTTTCATTAGACGAGTTCTGAAATTCTTTTCGAAAACTCGTAGTATGAAAATTTTTATGTTTACGCCCAAATGTCTTCTTTTTTGGAAAACATTCTAACTAATACAGACCAACAATTTAACAACAACAACTAAAAAAATACTAAATTTATTTTGGAACTATACCGCTCTAAAACAGTGCCCTATAATTCCAGCGAAAAGTACGGTTCTTCTATATGAACTGATGATTGGGATGAAACTGCACACCTAAGTTTTTTCTTCAAATTAAGTGATCGCACTGAATTTTTTGAAAAAATCGATCCACTGGAAGTGATGGATTCCATATGAGCGTTTTCGTTTTTCCACCGGAAGGACAGCATCAACAAGTTAGTACATAGTACAAAAAGATCATTCCATATCAGTTTTCCAAAATTTAAGAGGAAATGACGTTTTGCGTCAAAAAACTGTGTTTTTTGTTAAAATTTGGTCCCTGTACCATTTGGTATGGATTAATTGGTCGGGACGAAATTTTCTACTTAAGCTTTTTCCATAAATCGGGAGGTTTCAGTGAACCGGAATAGGTTTTGTACGAGATCGGTCTACTGGAAATGGAAGCTTCCAGAAGAGCTTTTTCGTTTTTTGCAAATATTTTCACAATCTTCAGCATTTACGAGGAAACGATTAAAGTTAAAAGATTCTAAATTAAATTTCAACTAAGATTAGTTCAGTTAATTTTTTGATTTTACCGGAAATGGCGATTTTTAAAGAAAAAAAACCTTTTATTTGGTCTGTATTGACTATTGGATCGGATTTACTATTCGGAAAAACTTCATATTGAAGCTTTTTCCATTAATTAAGAGATTCCTGCAAAATGTGTTGGAAATCTACGTACCAGAAGTAGTAGCTTTCGTAGGAGCTTTTTAAATTTTTGGAATGAAAAATAAATTTTTAGCATGAGTGACGATGATGGTTGTAACCAACCGTCGCAAACCAAAACCATTACATATATTTTCTTTCGTACATTTAAAAAAAAATATATATAAAAATTCTACTTATACGAAACGATTGCTTACTGAAAATTTTTATGTTGAATAATAATTCCCCCTGCGGTACTCCGTAGCCGACTAAAGCTCAGGGTAGGTCGTGGTTAATTTTTGGGGATTAATCAACAATTTAATATATACCGCAAATATAAATATAAAATAAAGTTATAAAAGAAATGTTAATTACAAAAAAAAAATTACACTTTAACACTAACACATTGGATATTTTTTTGCCACCTCTTCTCACCCCATATCAAAATGATCAAAACAACCTCACTCACTCATTTCAAAAAAATGTGAAAGAAAAAAAAATCACAAAATTAGAAACAAATCAATTAAATTAACAAAATTTGAGACAAAAAAAAAACAAGAATATATATATATAATTATTTACAAATGAAATATTATGTACGTTTTTATTTAATTAATCCCATCATAATGCGCGAAATTGAAGGATACCCTGCTAATATGACGTACAACAATACCTGCTCTTCAAACGCCAAAGATATAGCTAACATGTTCGCGTCGTTTTTTCAATCAGTCTATAGACCAAGCGTTACTAGTGGATTGTACGAACAACCCAGCAACAACAACACATCAATAACTCCTCCTATTATTTTTGAGGACAACATTTTATCGGCTTTAAGGGGGTTTGGAGATGGTTGCGGTCTTGACGATATTCCCTCCTCGATTCTGAAGGAGTACGCTGAAATTTTAACAATTCCATTATGTTATCTATTCAATCATTCCTTAAACACCGGCGTGTTTCCTGAAAAATGGAAAATTTCAAAAATTACTCCAATTTTTAAATCGGGTAAACGTGAGGATATCTCATGCTACAGAGGAATATCAACTACATCATCAATTCCAAAATTATTTGAGTTAGTATTATGCAACAGTTTTAAATCCACAATTGCACGTCATATATCAATAAACCAGCATGGGTTTATGCCTGGCCGATCCACATCGACTAATCTGGTTGAATTCACCAGTAAACTAATTAACGAGATAGAAAAACACCGTCAAGTTGATGTAGCGTACACGGATTTTAGTAAAGCATTTGATTCTATCTGTCATCATAAAGCACTCCAGAGTTTATTCAATTTTGGGTTTTCTCTCGATTACATAAAATGGTTTAAATCATATCTATCAAACCGGTGCCAATTTGTGATAATGGGAAATGAAAAATCAAACTGTATTAAAGTTACATCTGGTGTTCCCCAAGGATCACACCTCGGGCCTTGGATTTTTATTGTTTTCATAGACCGAATAACCGAGATAATCAAAAACTCAGACGTGCTCATATTTGCAGATGATGTGAAAATTTTTCGTACTATTAATGGATTGTTAGATACGGAGAAACTTCAAGAAGACTTAGATAGATTAAGTGAGTGGTGTGATCGGAACTCACTATACTTAAATATTAAGAAATGCAAAATCATGTCTTTCCATCGTAAACGAAATCCAATAATTACTTCATACAAAGTCAACAACGAAGTACTGCAAAGAGTCAATGAGGTTATAGACTTAGGTGTTACATTTGTCGAAAACGCCAGTTTCAATAGGCATATTGAAAATTGTATTGCGAAAGCGAATGCCATGTTCGGATTTGTTAAAAGATGGACAGGTGAATTTAAGGATATCCAAACCTTATGTTCACTCTATTTCGCTTATGTTCGATCTCAACTGGAATACGCTGTAACGGTCTGGAATCCATACTATGCTGTACACATAAAAAGAATTGAAAGCATTCAAAAGAAGTTCCTGATTTTTTTATTAAAGAAAAGTGACTGGGATTACGACCACAACTTACCATTCCATGAAAATGTGGCTCGCTTACCTCCATACACAACAAGATGCACAGATTACAAAATATGCACGCTTGAAAATAGACGACTTCTCTTGGGAGCAGCTTTTATTGGTAACGTTTTGCTTGGTCACGTAGATTCAGCTTACATCTTGGAAAACATATCAATTCACGTGCCATGCAGAACATTTAGAAACCATAAATTTTTAGCACTTGAACACCATTCCACCAACTATGGAGAAAACAACCCAATTAATAGGATGTCTAAATCTTTCAACTTAATTGGCGATGTATTTGACTTCAACTTATCAAAGGACAACTTTAAAAATATCCTTAAAGACTTTTTTCTAAATTTTTAATTGTTTAAACCAAAATTTGGTTTATATTTTTTTTTTTTTTTTATTCTGTTTTAAAGTTTTTTGTTGTTTTAATATAATTTTAACTATAACTGTAAATAATCTGAAATCATACATGTATATTACAAAATAGATTTCTTTAAATAAATAAATAAATAAAATAAATAAATAATAAAATTAAAATTAAATTTGAAAATATTGTCTTTATTTAAAAAGAAAAAAATATCGTTGGTGCACTTACGGAAAATAGGTATGTATGATTATACCTTTGAGCTCTATGGTTAATTTGTTGATTTTCGTAGTATGAATATTGAAATCCCTTCTTCAATATCTATGACTTGATAATGATAATAATTTGTCGATGATGATGATTCCCACGTTGTATTAGTCTCATCACGTATTCTGTATTGGTTTTATTTTTCCGTTTTTGGTTTTCAATTTATCCCGTTGAAGTAAATTGATGGCAAAGATGTTTTTTTATACTGATTTTAATTCAACTAACTTCACTAATAGTTTATACTAACTGAGTTTATTTTTTTATTTTTACATGAACATTATAATTTATATAATTTAATTTGAACTAATGTTCGAATATCCAAACATGATATAATTATATATATATTGTACTTCTACACAATTAATATTTATAATAAAATACTTTAGTTTTTAATTAATTTGCATTGTCCAGTTCACATAATTATACAATACGTTTCTTTTTCTTTACAGATTTTTAAATTACAGTTTTATTTCTTTATTAATTTCTTATATATTTTTTTTTATAATCAATTTACAACTCTTCTCTCTGAATTTTACTTTCTGAATCCCGTTTTAAATTTTCTTTTTTTTTTCGTAAAATAATCGAAAATTTTCGTTACTTGGATTTGAACGTAATTTAATATTTATGAACTCTAGCGTTTGGTATCGCCATCAAACACCACAGTATATCTAGACAGGTTGGTTTCGACTAACGTGAAATATTTCCAAATAGAAAGGTTTCATGGTTTTCTAAAATTCAAGCAGAAACGGTGATTTTTGATTCTACAAGAAAATTGTTATCACAAATCCGGTAGATTAATTTTTTCGCTTTAGAAATAAAGTGTAGTCTATTCGATTTACTCAAGAGATGATATTAACTCACCACTACAGGGCTTGTGACCAAATCAATTTTTTCCGCCATGTTTTCGGTTACCTCAACACCCACAACGTTCTCCTTTCTGCTAGATTTAACTGCGGGACCTAATGCCGCACGGGGTGTAAAGCGGATGATGAGAAATCTAAGAAACTGGGCTGGTCTTGGCTGTACGTAAAGGCTAAAACCGTTTCTGCACTAATTTTGTTTGAAACTTAATTTACAATCTTTTAGTTTTTTGCCGAGTTTTTTATTTTCAAAATATGACGAATTCTTAAACGAGAAAGCTGGAACAAAAATGGGACAAATAGGGAACAAAAGGTTTGAATTAATCTCAGCTACCTCCGGCGTGCCCACAAATTACTAAATTAACATATTGACAACCATGTAAAATATTGACAACGTTAAGAAAATTTTGAGTTATATGAAAATTTAAAATCAAATTGGAGATGATTTTACCAATAATGATGCCAGCAGGCCTGAAAGCGCCCACTGACTTTACCATGGCTCGTCTTTGGATTACAAAATTTTTGATTATGAGACATCTTTCGCCAAATGATGATTTTAAGCAACATTTTATTTTATATTTTTGACCAAAACTGTGGTCACTATACAGACACAATAAAATGAAAGAATTTAATTATAAAATTCACAATTTACCGAAGCAGATACAGCAGATACAATGTACAATGAATTAAAATATTTAAATTATTTTTTTACCGATTTAAATGGATTAATTAAAAACTAAAAATAAAACAGTTTTAATTTTATTTATTTTTAAATAAACAAACAAAAAACTTTGTATAAATAAAAGGCATACACATACAGACACAAAAAAAGAATTTAATTAATTTATTTATTTCAATATTGATTAAATTCATATGTTTGAAATTCGATTATTTTTATCTGAATGTTAAACAAAAAATATTTTTTTTTTTCGTTTTATTTAAACAAATTTAGTTTTAATATTTTATTTTTAAAGAAATGTTTTATTTATTGTATATCAATTTTTACATTTTTCGTTTTGTAAAAATTATATTTTATAAGTTTTTTGTTTTTAAATTGACATACCAAAAGATATATGGGACACATTTTGAGATGCCGTCTCTACCTCTCTCGAGGGTAAAATAAATTTATTGATATTATTTTATACTTTTTTTAGCAAATGTGTAATAAATTACTTATTAATATTAAATCAAAAGTTTTTACATTTCAAATGTATAAAATGTCGGTATATATTGTATTTTGTTGTGCAGCATTGAGACAATCATAGATAGGGGTATAAACTATTGATTTATAGCAGTGTAAATGAAGATCATATTGATAAATCGTTTTAAGTAAATCTTAAAACAGAAGCAATTAGATCAAATATCGTTCGTTGACAACTAGAGCGACAAAGTAAAAATTTTCTTTTAACATTTGTGTGTGATATGACATATTGGCTGGTGTAAAAAACATAAATAATTTAAAACTCGTGTTTATTCTAATTTTGTATTCAACCACTTTGTCTGTAAAATATGTATAAAATGCAAAACAAAACATATTTTCTTATCAACACCTACTATCTCAAGCATAGAAATTTGTTTTAAAACAATAAAATTAATTTTTTTTTTATTTTATAAGAAAACGGAAAATCTATTTTGATCTATATACGTTCGAAAATCTGTTATACATTTTAAAGACGATTAATAATGTAAGCAATTCAACATATGGTCTTCTTTCCATATCCCGCTCTTAGACGCAGACATTGACCTCTTAACAGAATATAGGTGTATGTTATATTCGATCCACATGTGTTTTTTATATAAAATACTTTTGAGCATTAATCATCAATTTAATTATTTTTCTTTTAGAAATGGATTTCATGCGATTGTGAAAATATTTAAATATGACACCTAATTATATTGACGTGTGGTATTTTATGATGTGCGTATACGTACATGATAGTTCAACATGATAGGTGCTCGATGGGTATGTTGTTAACTTGTTGAAAATGTATTATAAAATGGATAGTATGTGATGGTAGCCAGGTTTTTGGTGCTCGTACAAGGGTTTCGTGTGTTGATATTCTTTTTGGTATAGAAAGAAAGCAATGTTCGAACGTAAACACTCGAGTTGATGGTTTGGTGTCAGGGTTTACATCCACAACTAAGATGAAAATTTATTGATCGTATTTACTAGGATAACATGACGTGTTAAGCAGAAAGTCAGGTTCCAAGTAGGTTTAAAATTAAATATTAACTGCACCAATACCATATTAAAGTCACTTTATTCTTAAAACAAATTTAAAATGGTGGGGTGATCGTATTGTTGCACGCCCTTGACCAACATTTGATCTTCCTGTACTACAAATGTACCTATAGATCAGGGATACACTGCACACTTCATGTCGCGATAAACTAAACCCACCGAATCCCTGCTTAAATTTCAGAAAACCAACAATTGCCGAATTTTTTATTGGCGCCCGATGATCTATACGAAGCAGTGATTTTACTTTAACAAAACTTGAATGCAACTTGCTACTTACTGATGCAATGAGTGACACAATACGGGTAACACATAAAGGTCGAATATATAATTTCCCGTTCAGGGAGTCAATTCGCGTTGCGTGAAATAATGAATATGAAAAGTTGTTTTCATTGGCAATCTAGTAGTTTGAATTATTCGCACGTACCTTTAAATTTTGCTGTGTGAAATCAAAATTTATTATGGGGAATGCAAACCTACTCGATTGCTAATGAAAAAAACTTTTCATTTTGATTATTTCACGCAACGCGAATTGACTCCCAGGGCGCGTATTTCTTGAAATCGGTGGACATTTCCACATGCGAAATATAATTTGCTTTAAAATCCTTTATATTATTCGAATTTATCGCCGGCTACTTTAATCGTTTTTTTAAAACTTGTTTGCAAGTTTTCTATTATTTATTTTCCTACTAAGGAAATAAATCAGCAGCAACTTACCAAGTCGTAATTTTTCCCTTAGGGAAATATATAACAAAAAAACTTGCAAACAAATTTTAATAAACGATTAAAGTAGCCGGTGAAAAATTCGAATAATATAAAGAATTTTAAAGCAAATTATATTCTGCATATGGAAATTTAAAGCGATTTCAAGAATACAACCCCAGATCCCAATAGGTCGCTCTGGAAAAAATGTCAACCACTGTTGAAGACTTAAGTTTTAGTTTTATTTGAATCTTTCAATTATTTGTCGGTTTTTGTCTAAAATACTTTTCAACGTATACCTTGCCTTGTTGAATGAGGGAGGTTCAAGTTTCGTGTGCAAACTTTTGTTTAAATTAAAGCTAGACACTGATCCAGTCATATGTTTCTACGTTTACATTTATCTTTACCTAGATTTGTAGTTGAAGCATTTGTTATCGCTAATTTTAATATGCATTACTGTTGTTCCACAGAATGGGGTAGTGGTTTGTCTCCAAGGTTTTCGGATAAGCTAGTTTTAATTTAGCCCACTTGGTCATTTGATGCTTCCTGCATCGTAACATTCAGTGGAATCGGTTATTAAACGTGGTAGATAGACGAACGGCATATTTCGCAACTATGTATGAAAAAGTGGTCAAAATCGTTGTTGTCGCGTTTGCTTTTAATATCTTCGGTCCAAGAAAATGCCTTTTGGACACGAGTATGTGCGCTATTCGATTGATCGGGAGGGGGAGGAGGAGGGAGAACATGCTCTCTTCCATCAAATTATATTATAGGAAAGGTAGCTCGCTGTGGTGCGCAGTTGAAATAATCTAAAACAAACTTTACATCGTGTTGGGAAATTTTGTTTAAAATACTTTCGCGGTGGTCCAGTCTATATCATGATATGATTTCACCTCCGTTGAGGCATGTACTTTCACAAGTGTTACTATTATAAGTATGTCAGTGGGCTTCTTCGACAAAATGTGATTCAATTCATCTAGTTTTGTAATAACCTCAAGATATTCATACATAACTGCATCCTCTGGATTTAGAATGATTTCATTATCAATCATTTTCTCATTCTATCAGTAAGAAATAAACGTTGCATAATTTCTTTTAATCTCTTGCGCTATTTTGACGTACAATGTACGTCATTGGTAATTTTTGTCTATACTGAAAATGACGTACAGCGTACGTCTACAAGTGAACTTGACTTTGTTAGTTTTACATTTCCAAAAGAATTTATATTTTAACTTTCTTCTTCCCTTTCTCACCGAATAGATATACAAAAATATCGTGGATTCTGAAAGAGAGGAGGAAAATAGTAAACAATATTTTGTTTTTTTTAAACAAATTCAAATAAAATCCATATAAAATATAAACAACTTTGGAAGAGAGTCGAAAAAATATATATAAACGAAATAATAAATTTTAAATTTAGAACACACGTACAGAAGAAGTATATTTTATATAAAGATTGGGGGATGGTGAAGTTGTGGGGTTATATGCTCGGATATATGAAAAATCTAAAATAAATAAAAATAAAAATTTCGTCAAAAAACCTAAAATTCCTAGAACCCGATTGAAGCGTCATCTACCGGGTTAAATTGTAAACCTTAACCAACCAGGAATCCACTCAAATACACACACAAAATTTAATTAATATTGGTCCAGCCGTTAAGGAGGGGTTCATTCGAAATTTCTTTGAGTGGATGGGCACACATTTTTTCTAACTAATTGATAGCGCAAGAGATTAATGTTTGAACATTTTCATTTCTCGTTGAACGTTATAATATGGAATTTTTTTGGTGTGAGAGTTTTCAAGTAAATGTTGGGACTCTCTAAATACTTTATATTTGGTATTCCCTTTCAAATATTCTCCTGATGATGCAAAATATGAATACGCTTATGCAAATTATAGTCAAAAATCAAAAATGACATTTCTAAAAATAGCTATTTGGAATGCCAACGGGCTCTCGCAACATAAAGCTGAGGTACAAACCTTTCTTATCGAACAAAATATAGACATCATGTTAATATCTGAAACACACTTCACAAAACAAAATTTTTTTAATATTACCGGCTATTCCGTTTATGACACCAAACATCCGGATGGAAAAGCACACGGCGGCACTGCAGTCTTAATAAAAAGAAGATTAAAGCACTACGAGCTCCAGAAATATGCTAAAGATCACATTCAAGCTACAACTATCCGTTTGGAAGAATGGCCTGGGAAATTTTTAATATCGGCTGTCTACTGCCCACCGAAACACGCAATTAAAAAACAACAATTTATCGATTACTTCAATCAGTTGGGAATCAAATTTCTAGCAGGGGGTGATTACAACGCTAAGCATGTGCAATGGGGTTCGAGGTTGACGTCACCCAAGGGCAAGCAACTTTACGAAGCAATAAACGAGAAAAACCTAGATTATTTATCATCTGGACACCCCACATATTGGCCTACAGATAGAAAGAAAATTCCTGATTTAATAGATTTCTGTGTAATACGAGGAATAGCACGCAACAATGCTCAAGTCGTTGACTGTTATGATTTATCATCAGATCACTCACCAATAATAGTAACACTGAGTACCCAAGCATTAAAAACTGAACCACTGCAACGTTTAACAAACAAACTAACGAAATGGGTTCTCTATAGAAACATACTAAATGTGAATTGTCATCTCAATGTTCCACTTCGCACACCAGAAGACATTGATGCCGCGATAGAACACTTAAGTCAAATAATAGAAATGGCTGCAAAAAAAGCTACTCCGGTTAACAAAAATTCCGAAAATAATACAAGGCTTTCAAGTAACACTCAAAAATTATTGGCAGAGAAGCGGGCAATTCGGCGGCTGTGGCAGCTCCACCGATCTCCTTTGCATAAATGGAAATTAAATAGAGCTATTAAAGCTCTGAGAGAAGCAATTCGGGAAGAACAAAATTTAGGAATACAGAATTACCTAAGTGAGCTCACAGCAACAGAAAAAACCGATTACTCACTGTGGAAGGCAGCAAGAAATTTAAAAAGGCCAGAGATATCGAACCCACCGATAAGGAAACCAGATGGTCACTGGGCCAGAAGTGACTTAGAAAAGGCCATCGCTTTCTCTAACCATCTACAAAAAGTGTTCACCCCAAACGAACAAAATAACGATTGCGTACTACCACAGTTTACGAGGGACGAGTCGAACCCAAACCCAGTAAAATTTAAATGGAAATGCGTCAAAACGGTTATCAAAAACAGTATAAATCCTAAGAAAGCGCCAGGTCATGACCTAATAACTGGAAAAATGATCAAAGAATTACCAGATAGATGCATAAAATATATAACATATATTTTTAACGCGATTATGAGATGTGGATACTTTCCCCAAAAATGGAAAATATCTCAAATTATCATGATTCGTAAGCCAGGTAAAGACGAAACGCAAGTCTCGTCGTACAGGCCAATAAGTCTACTCCCGATAATTTCAAAGCTTTTTGAAAAGATGCTACTACAACAACTAATACCTATACTATCTGAAGGTCGCATTATACCAGATCACCAATTTGGATTTAGAGAGCAACACGGCACAATAGAACAGGTGCACAGAATTGTAAATACAATTAAATTTTCCTTAGAAGAAAAGAAATATTGCTCGGCAGTTTTCTTGGATATTGCGCAAGCTTTCGACAAAGTATGGCATGAAGGATTAATTTACAAAATTAAAACTCTTCTGCCTAGCCAATTTCATTCAATTCTTGAAAACTACTTAGCCCAAAGGATGTTCCAGGTGAAACAAAATACGGCCACTACTGATCTAGCCGAGAAAAAGGCAGGAGTACCGCAAGGTAGTGTATTGGGACCTGTGCTATACTTGCTATTCACAGCTGACTTACCAATAACTGAAAAAATTGTCACTTCAACTTTTGCTGATGACACAGCTATATTATTTTCGCACAAAAATCCTCAAACAGCATCGAGAGAATTACAAGAACATCTACACACACAAAATAGAAGATTGGTTAAAAACTTGGCGGATAAGGACGAATGAATGTAAATCAACTCATGTAACATTCACATTGAATAAACGTACATGCCCAGGAGTAAAATTAAACAATATCACAATTCCTCAACAAACAAACGTCAAATATCTCGGTCTTCATCTCGATAGAAGATTGACATGGAAAAAGCACATTGAAACAAAACGCAATCAATTAAAAATAAAATTTTCTAAAATGTACTGGATAATCGGTAGAAAATCGAAACTCTCTCTAGACTGCAAGGTTCTACTATACAAAACGATCCTAACCCCCATATGGACATATGGAATCCAACTATGGGGCTCAACTAGTGCATAAAATATAGATATTGTACAAAGAACGCAAGCAAAGATACTTCGTAGCATTACAAATGCCCCTTGGTATATTCGAAACAGCAACATCCATAGAGATTTAGGAATCAAAACTGTTAAAAAGACAATTAAATCATGCAGTCTAAAGTACCAACTGAAACTGGAATCACACCCTAACGAATTAGCTAGAGAACTACTAAGGCAACTGAAATACAGACGGCTGCGCAGGGCAGATCCTCTAGATTTAATTAACTGAGAAATATAATCTAATAATTACGTGCATGATGAGCTAGCTAACACACTAAAATTAAGTAAATAATAATAATTTAATAATTATAATGCATAATGATATTAAGTATTAACATAGGTTAAGGCTTAATGTAAAATAAAATATAGTTTTTAAGAATTTCACACTTCTTGTTAGTTTCGTATAAAGAAAGATTCAAGAATAAAGCCTTTGGCAATAGTTACAAAAAAAAAATATTCTCCTACTAACTGTATCGAAAAATGTTTTTCCTGCTTCACTTGATTGCGCTTTTAATTTAGTCAATAAATTTCGAAAATTTTAAATGCTTTAATTAAACTGCAATCCCGTCTTCCAAAAGCAAGGGACCTTACTTCAATAGTTTCTACTCAACAAACAATTTTTATTCTATAGTGGTAATTGTAATATTTCCATCATCAAAGTTTTATAGGGTAGTGTTCGAAACTTGATCGTTACCCCTATAAACCCCTTAAAGAGCTTAAATGGAGTAATTTATTAGGGTAGCCGACACTTGATTATGGTAACATTATATAAATTCTGGTTTTTAATTAAAGTAACGAAAACATTCTCATTACCTTAATATAACTTGAAAACATTCTTTATAATGGTATTAGAAACGTTTCCATATATCCTCTCGTATTTGTCAAATTTTGCTTTAGTCTTTCATTATTGTTACTTTTATAAAAAATATTTCATAAATACTACAATACATTTATTTTTTACTAGTTTTATAAACAAACAAGAATGCTAAAATATTCATTTTATTTTATATTCATTACACATATAAGCAGTTAGTACTTTATGATTGCGATTTATGGGCCTATATGAGGATATGGAACTGCGATTTAAATTTTACTGTGATTATTGTTGCTGATAGGACTAAAAACAACAACACGCCTCAAAAATAAGCAATATTTAAAAATTTTAATTAATTACGATAAATAAAATAAAATTTAATTAGATTATATTACATCTTCAAATTAATTTTTTTATTGTTCTGGTATGCTAAGCACATCAAAATATTTGTTTTTTTTTTTGCATCTATTATATTAATACGCTTAATTTTTTCAAACTCAACGCTAAAATGACCCCTAAACATGATCCAATCCGTTTAAATTTTTCAGGGTAGGTCGACATAAATATAGCGGTGTGCCTTTGCTAGAAAAATCGGGAAAATTCCACCGGGAAGTACCTGAAACGGGTACCTTTGGTGTTTTCAGCAAAATTTTGTCACGACGCCAGAATGCCATGACAAAATATGTTTATATTGAATCTATGATCATGCGCATTACACCGTGACAATGACAAAATTTATTACAATAAAATTGCCGATGTTTCTGTGATGACACACTGTGATGACAAAATGAGTAGAAAATTTGTAATTGAATCTCAATTAAACAAAACAGAGAACATACAATGATTTTACATACATTTTGGTGTTAATAGTTGTGAGTGTAAAAATACAATTTTGTCATGACACTCTATATCTATTTAAGATTTAAAAATTAGCCGCGTATATGAATTTACTTTATTTTTGATAATCAAATCAGCATCAAATTTACATCTTAAAAAATCTTTTTTAATTATTTCTCAACCAAAAATTCAATAAAATCTATTCACATGAGTCTTCATTCAGTCGAAGGTCAGCTTCTATCTATCTATCTATTATATTAATATTCTTAATTTTTTCATACTGAACCCTAAAATGACCCCTAAACATGATCCGATAAGTTAGATTTTTTCAGGGTAGGTCGACATAAATATTGCGCTGTGCGTGGGCTAAGGGGGGGGGGGGGGGGGGGGGGGTTACCTCAGATGGTTTCAAAAAAATTTCAAGTTTTTGTGCGCGTAAAAGCTTGCTACATTTGAGAATTTTATGGGACGACCAAAAAGCAAATATTTTTGTTCAAATTAGTGGCGCGCGATTCAAATTCAAAGTTGTAAAACAGTTAGTAAAACAGCTTAATGGTTGACGCGAGATTTAAATTTAAAGTTAATCATGCCAGGAGCAGAGCTCACAATCATAGACGGGTAGTGGGTGTTCCATTAGCTGGGAAAATCATCCTCATGTGTGGTGACTACCTGAAGGCGGGACGCGCGCGAACTTGCGAATCGACCATCAAGTTGAACCCGCTTTGGAAATTGGAAAATAAGTTTACAATCACCAAGAACATGCGCGTCGATGAAAGTGAGGACGAGTTTGCGCAAGATTTGCTTTCTGTTGGAAACGGCAATGCTCGAACCGACTCGATCACACTTCCGGCAGACTTCCTCAAAGTGTGATCGATTTCGTGTATGGTGACATCAACACAACACCAGCCGAAGGAAGAATGATTATTGCGCGCTAATCAATCAGCAGGTGCTTGACCTCCTGCCCGGCGAACAAGAAGTCAAACATAGTGCTGATAAACTTGAGAGTGACGACATGCATGAGGAACTCCGCCTACCCGTCGAGTTTCTCAACAAGATTGAAGGGTCCGAATTGCCGCGCCATGCCATCCCGCTATAGGTAAACGTGATCGTTCGTTTGATGAGGAATCTAAACACTAGCAAGGGTCAAATCAATGAAACACGCATGCGCGTCGCAAATATAAACCGCTACATTCTGGAATGTGAGGTGCTGACTGGCTTCTCAAAAGGCGAGCGCGTTCTCATCCCACGAATTAAGCTCTCACCATCGGAAGGCATCTTCTCATTTAAAATGTCTCGCTTTCAATTTCCGGTTCAGCTCGCGTTCGCCATAGCCATCAACAAGAGTCAGGGTTAAAGCTTGAAGAAGGTAGGAGTGTACTTGCCGGCCCCCGTATTTACGCATGATCAGATGTATGTGACCTTTTCACGATGCCGCTCATTTGACGGACAATAGGTGTTTATCGTTGAGACAAGCGATCAATCAGCTGATCGGGATAGGCGCATCACAACAAAGAATGTATTTTTTAAAGAGATTCTGTGCATGTAAATAGTAATGTATTTTACTATTTTATTATCTACCTTCTACTACTATTTTATTATCCTTTTGTACATTTCTTATGAAATATTTAGATTAAAGTTTGCCTCAGCAATTGTGTGCTTTTCCCTTTTGAGATTTTAATATTTAGTTTGGGTGCGTAAGTGATCATGTGATCCCGAGCGCGCGCTTCCTGTTTGAGATATGACTAATTGACTTGACACGTAAGTCATACTGTTTACATTTGAGCGCGTGCTTGCCGTTTTAGATTTAAAAATTAACCACGTATATGAATTTACTTTATTTTTGATAAAAGTGCATCAAATTTACATCTTAAAAAATTTTCTTAATCATTTCTTAACCAAAAATTCAACAAAATGTATTCACGTGACTGATTATTCAGTCACAGGTCAGCTAGTTATTAATTAATTTGAAAGAGATATTTGCGTTTTAAAAAATTGCGTCTAGCCTACATTTTATAATGGACATTGGTAAAAAATGAAAAAGTAATGCCTTTGAAAGGCCGAGTGAAAGGAATACCTCTATAAAAATTAATATAGTGCAATATAAACTGTGAGTTCGTTATGTACACGGAGTTACTCATGTAGAACATTTAGAAATACTAAAAACACTAAAGGGCCGTCTGTGCTTCGAAATTGTGGTCTTATAAGGGTGTTTTGCAGGTGGACCGACAACGTTTTATGGCAGATTGAGGGGGTCATTTGAAAGCTTTCATCCCATTGGACCGATGTCCTAAGTCTAACGACAACTGAGATATGATATTTTTAAGGTTTTTTTTAAATTACCAAAAATCTCACCTTTAATTGGTCATAACTTTTTTGTTTGTAAACGTAAAGACATGAAATAACTTTTATTACATTCTGCTATGTGATTTGATTCTAAATAAATTATTATTTACTACAATCGGTTTAAGAAAAAATAGTTATGGGCTTCCAAATCCTAAAAAATGTATAAAAGTATAAAAAATGTCTACCTTCTATATGCATTTAAAAAAAAAACTAGCGATTGTTTTGAAATAACTTTTGTTTCAAAAACTTCTCTAGTTTATGCCCTGTCTAACGGTATGCTACATGCCATAGAATTCATTCACTTTGTGGTTAAATTAAGAAATACTATTTCGCGGGGGCCAGGTTTAAGAATATACCTTTTAAGTTATCGATAAATTTTTGATCAACTTCATTTATTAGATTTTTTTTTAAAATGACCTCCACCACTCCGTAGTCCGTATGAATGCAAAGTACATTTTTCTTATCTCCAAGGTTGTTGTGGGAGGTTGAATTTAATTTTCATCTGCGCCGCTTATCATTTCAATTAAAATTTCTATTGTGGGTACTTTTGTTGCGTACAGTAATTGTTTAGCAGGTCCCCAGACGTACAAATCCAAGGGTGTGAGGTCTGGACACCGTGCGGACCAAGGAATAGGGTCACCTCTATTAGGGTTACCGGTATTTAATTAGTAAATTAATAAATAAAGACCTCTACCAATATGAGTTTGGGAATGAATCATCCAAGTATTCTCTTACCGTTTGTTGGTTATGTGCTGGACTTAAGTTAAATTGTTAAGAATTTTTTCTTGCGTTTGTCTTCGCTGTTGTTACCTAATTTTAGTAACGAAGAATATGCTGACATATTGCTGGCGTTTGGCAGTACGTCAATTAAAATACCTTTAATTGCAATGCGCGAGAAGCGAGAAGAATTGAGAGTGATATCCTGATTGACGTTTACCGCACCACGAAACTTGCTCAACAACCTATCGACGTCTGAGGAAAACCGGCAGCTTTCATTTTCACGAGTCACGGGTGAATGTAAGGCAACATAATGTTGCAGTCGATAGAAGAATAATACAAGCTTTTGACGAGAATTCTGTGAAGCACATAACCAACGAACGGTAAGAAAATACTTAGATGATTCAATCCCAAACTCATGGATTGGTAGAGGTAGCCCTATTTCTTGGCCCGCACGGTCCCCAGACTTCACATCCTTGGATTTCTACATCTGGGGACCTTCGAAGCAATTACTGTACGCAACAAAAGTACCCACAATAGAAATTTTAATTGAACTGATAGCGGCGCATTTACAAAAATTAAAAATTAAATTCAACCTCCCACAACAACCTAGGAGATAAGAAAAATGTACCTTGCAAGCATACGGAGTCGAGGGGGTCATTTTAAAACAAAATCTAATAAATGAAGTTGATTAAATATTTATCAATAACTTAAAAGGTATATTCTTAAACCTGGCCCGGGCGATATATTATCTCTTCTTTTAACCACAAAGTGAATGAATTCTATGGCAAATAGCATACCGTTTGACAGGGTATAAACCAGAGAAATTTTTAAAACAAAAGTTATTTCAAAACAATCTCTAGTTTTTTTTAAATGCATATAGAAGGTAGACATTTTTATACTTTTATACATTTTTTAGGATTTGGAAGCCCATAACTCTTTTTTCTTAAACCGATTGTAGTAAACAATGATTTATTTAGAATAAAATCACATTGCACAATACAATAAAAGTTAATTCGTGTCTTTACGACTACAAACAAAAAAGTTATGACCAATTAAAGGTGAGATTTTGGGTAATTTAAAAAAAACCTTAAAAATATCATATCTCAGTTGCCGTGAGACTTAGGACATCGGTCCAATGGGATGAAAGCTTCCAAATGACCCCCTCAATCTGCCATAAAACGTTGTCGGTCCACCTGCAAAACACCCTGTATACCTTTTGGAAAATGTTGTTATTTCTTATCGCGTTATATAATTAATAGTAACATCCATATAACGACGTTTTGTTACTCTTTGTATGTTACATAAATATTAGTAACAAAAAATCCATTATTGACATACGCATTAAAACAAAATTACCATTATAAATATTTATTAGGTTTAATATAAACTGTGTTTATATTAAGTTAACTGTATTACCTTTTTAAAACTTTAAAAAATATTATTAAAATGTTAGTTGAGGTTCCTTCTCGAAAGCTAAGTCATAATTTTTTTGATATTATTATACCGTTATATTGATATATACAATTGTGAACAAACCGAATTTGTGCATGCTCCCGACAGATTGGCAAACATGAAATTTTAAGCAGTTTTAAAACCGAGCCATTTTATAATACTATACATTTTATAATGGTATTATTTATTACTAAAGGATCGCGTTTTTTGTTAAAGTCACTAACGGTTCAAATATAAATCGAGGTTTGTAAATGTAACCGTCCATACCTCTATAAAATTTGGTATCGGTAAGTTCGATAACGACGGCAACGCTAACCATTATAAAACTTTGTAATGTATCATAAACTAATAAAACTTAAAGTTCATCTTTAGTTCATCTCGTCTTTTGATAGTTTTAAGTAAGTGTAGAAAACTTTAAAATAACTTCGTTTCTGATGGTATTATTATAACTCTTATATCCCCACTAAAAGTTTTATATAACACGGAAACCAATATATACCCCTTATAAAACGGTCTGTGACTTTAAGTCACCAAAATTTGGAAAAATTGTTTGTTGGGTAATGACCCAATTTATTCAATTTGCTCAATTTCATGTTGTGTTAGATATAAATGTATTAGATACTGACAAGTTTGTTAGTACTGAATATAAAACATCTTTTAATTCCAGGAACCTCATCAACATTGCCAACAATGAGTTACAGCGTGTAGGTGTACGTAAGTCAATTATCCTGACTTTTCCTTACCACGTTTTTTTTGACATGATGATCTTTGCAAAAAGTCATTTTTTCCCGTAGATATTCTAAAAAACGAACAAATTTCCTAACTTTATTTATGGACGAGCAAAAGTCTGGAAAAAATTCAATTTCATGTGCAGAAAGGAAGTATTTCATACCAACTTTGTCCTCCGTTGTGAATGGCTTCTCCATCATTATTATTATCAGATTCTTCGTCACTTGTAACAATATCAATTTCGGATTGAGTGTTCTCAATTTCTTCTTCTAAACATAATTCTTCAATTTTCTTGGGATATAAAACATCTACCATACCAAGATGTATGCCATGACTATGCGAAATTTGATGATGTATTCCCATTTCTCTACCCATTTTTTCATGACTGACGATCCATCTGTTATAATAGCTACAATGTGATTTTTGAGTTGCAAACCAAATTCTTCCAATTCCTTTATCACAATTTCTGGCTTCATTCATCTCCATTCATCTCCATTCATCATACTGGCTCCATACATCTAATAATAGTGAAAATTTCTCACCATTTATATTGCTTTTATTAATATCACTTTTTAATTTCAGTCGAATCTCATCAGCATACTCAAGTGTAATTTTTTTATTCCGTGTAGTAAAGGGCATTTTTAAACCTTGTGCTTTCCACCCCTTTTTAATTTCATCGCTGTTCGCCAAGGTTGAAAACGGTATTTTGTCTACAGCTGGTAATTTAGCCAGAATTAACCCAGGGCAAGAGTTGTTTTCTGGAAAAAGGCTGAAATTGGCTTTAATGAAGTACTTTGTGCCGCTACTGTCAAATTTGTTTCTACTTTATCGACTTACATCTGTCAAATTTGTTTCTACTATATCGACTTTAATGCAAAATTTTAAATTTCTTAATTACAATTAAAACGATTATTCATTTAAATTTTTTGATTAAGGATTAATTGTTCAACTAGCAAAAAAAAATATTAGTCGATTAATTGATTAATCAGAAACCAGTTCTATACACCGGTAGTTTTGAATATTATGGTTCTAGAGCAGTGATTCTTAACAGGGGGGTCGCGATCCCCTGGGGGTCCGTAAGAAGTTAGCAGGGAGGCCGCCAAAATTTGTAAAATTTCCTTCAGAATATAAAAAAAGAAATTGATGTATAAGGTAAGTGCACCAATTACCGACAGTATAAGAATCTCGTTGACGTTTTGTTAAGATATTTTTTTCGAATGATTTTTTTTTTATATAATATTACCATTATGTATAAAAATTTAAAAAAAAATAATATTATTAAGTTAAGTTTCAATGACTCTTTCATAATAATCATAAAAATTAAATAATTTCATCGCATAAAGTCTATATTCTTATTATCGGCATATGCGATTTATTTTTGATCTAATTTTCGGCAGCTCTTGTTCGTATTATCGGCACTGTAAAGTTAAAGCGGAAGATATTCAAGGCTGAAACAACAAAAACTTAAGGCGACATAGCACCTTCAAATTTTCAAAAAATCGAATTTTTTTTATGATAGAATATGTTAAAATGAACGTTTAAAAACGTGATTTTAATGATATAAACATGAAAATCTCAAAAAAAAAATTATTTTATTTATTGCGAAGCGCGCCAAAGTCGTTTTTTTACGCGGTTATTTCGAAGTGACGAACTTTAAATGCGGTTATCTCGAAATGACGTTTTTCAAGTTGGCGTGCAAGATTGAGAAAAAACTACTTATCCTCTAATCGTTCTAAAATTTTAATATGTTGATCTACATATATTTCTGCTCAGAATGAACTACGGAAGGAAAAATCGGCTTTCAATTTTTTGAGTTACAACTAATTGGGGGAGACAAAAAAGCTGCATTTTCGAAAAAAATGCCGCCATTTTTTTATTTTTCAACCAATTTTTTTTCTTTTAGTTCATTCCAAGGGCGATTTAATGCTGAATAAAACCCCGTTTTTTTAATCAGACGTTTCTGAGAGTAGTTATGATGCATGCCGCGAATTTTCAGTGTTTTTGGAAAAACCTTGTAGCAGATGACCTTGGGCTAAAAAAAATCTAAAAAAATTCTTTTTGCACTTTCAGTTAAATAAAATGCCAATGGAAAGTTTCATTAAAAGATATCTCTTTTTATTCCATTAAAAAAAAAATCTTTGAAAAACTTTTTTTTCAATAAAATAAAATTTTATTTTTCGTATTTTTCATTAACGTTAAGTGTTACAAACAATCTATGTCCTTCTAATTCACAGCTAGGATATTAACTTTGGAAAATCAATCAAAAAATAATAAAACTAGACGATAACAAAAATAATTCACGTACTCAGGTTGCAAAATAATAAAGATAAGTAATAATTTTACTAAAATTAATTAAAATTATTCTTTTGGAAAGTTCAGGAACCGCATAAATTCCTCTGGCATTTAATAGAGAAGGTACGCTGATAACACTACATACTTCTTCCTCTTTATACCAAATAGCTTCAGCAACCAAATAGCGCTCAGCCATTTCCAGTTTTGACCACTCCTTTGTATGCGTCATTTTCTTTTACTTCCAGTACAGACCCAGCGAAATACTCTCCATCGTATGCAACTATGACATAATCGACAGGACATGCTTTTTAAGCTTTAAACACTCGATCCGCCATCCGTTTGAAAATTAGTTTAATGATCCTGGTTGATATTTCGTTTTATAAACTGTTCCGTTCTTTTCTCTTTTGCTCCTTTTAGTTTTTTCTTTTCCTCTCTCTTTCTGGCCCGCGCCATTTTTTCAGATACTGCCTTCATCCATTTCAATTCTCTTTAAGTATTCAAAATATTTATTTGATGTAATTGCATCAGGAGTAATTTCCCTTTTGACAATTTTCTTATTTTCACTTGGGGCCTCCGGATAATAAAAAGATTTTTTGAATGGGGTGGAAAAATCCTCTTTTAACGACAAAATAAGAGCAACCCAGTTGCTGCGTTTGTTATTGTTTTGATCAGCAATATGTTTAATTGGCATACTCATAACTACTGCACTGGATGTAATTTGGGATTCAGCAACATTGTTCCATCATTATCCACAGTGCAATTCTATACTTGATTTTTCGGCCATAAATTTACGTTAAGAGTTGTTTCATTGTCAATCAATATTTGAATTTTGCTTGTGTCTCCACCTGCGCAATCTATTTCTGTTTTCAAATTTCGCCAAAATAAAAAGAGAATTTCATCTTGGATATCACCAAACCACACCTCACGACTTTCCTGATGATGATGATTAAGAGTTTTTTATTCAAAGTATTGCCCATTATTAGTTACACATTTTTCCCATTTTTCTGGCAATGCGTGGATGGCACGCCAAAAAAATGATCATTCTGAGGCAAACTATAGTTATCGAGCCAGTTTCGTACATTTTCGTAGGAAGTAAAGTACTCCTCAGCAAGCCCTTGCCCCATGGATGCAAATAAGTGATAATCGGACGGAGACAAGTCTGACAAGTAAGCCGCATGTGAAAGTATTTCCCAATTAAGAGGTTCCAACGTTTCCATGACCGGTTATTTGATTTGTGTGTTTGTGCATTATCATGAAAATCACTTAGTGTTGTCTTTTATCATATTTTGGTAATTTTTTACGCAAAGATCGATTCAAATTGATCATCTGTTGTTTGGCAGCTTTCAATATTTACGGTTTCGAGAGGTTTTAGCAGCTCAAAATAAATTACACTCTTCTGATCCCACCAGAGCATTGTCTTCCGCCCGAAGTGATTTGGCCTTGCAGTCGATGTCGATAGTTATCTTGGTCCTACTCAACACATTTTGCGCTTTGGATTCTCAAAATAGATCTATTTTTCAACACCAGTCATAATTCGATGGAGAAATAATTTTCTTTTGTATCTGGAGAGCAACATTTCGCAAGTGGTTTTTCTATTTTTCTCTGGCCTTTCATTCAGTTTATGAGGAACCCATTTCCCAGTTTTGGATCTTTCACATGGCTTTTAAACGTATGGAAACGGCTTCCACATTCGATTGACCCGCAAGTTGTTTTTGCATTTGAGCGTCATCCTTATCCAACAATGCTTGCAATTCACTGCTTTTAAACTTTTTTGATGGCTTTCTACGTTCTTCGTTTCACACGTCAAAATCACTACTTTTGAATTTATTAAACCAAGAGCATGCTCACCGTAAGTTTTGACAAGTGTTCTATGTAATTCTGCAGCAGTTCAAATGATAACAAAAACTCAATGATGTCCGAAATCGTAATATGTAGACAAACAACTCGAGATTTTTAACGCGTAAAAACATGCATTATTGTACGAAGCTACGAAGCTTGTAAGGTTATAAGCGTCGTTGATAAATTCCGGTTTCATATTTCCACACCTGACATTATAAATAATTTAACAAATATAAATTCTTATTAAAAAAATGGAGGCCACAAAAAATGTATGAATTAATTGGTGGGCCGCGAGTAAAAAAAGGTTAAAAACCACTGTTCTAGAGAATCTACGGCATTCTTTAAGACTTTTTCAATGATATACAAAACAAACATAATATATGATAATTGAATAATTAGGTACTAACGCCAAAACGGTGGATTTGTGAACTAAAGTATAAATTATAAAATTGTTGCTCTTTCCATCACTTGAAAATGATATGAAACATGCTTGTCATGGGCAAAAGAATTTGGAAATTAAGTTTTCTGCTTACGAAAGGTCATCTTAATAAAATAACAAATTTTTAAGTTTTAAATCTTAATAAAAAAATATTATAACAAAAACAAAATGTTTGGAAAATTTCATCGTTTCTCTTTTTTATTTTTACATTATTTCAAGTGAGCTTTTCCAAGTATTTGGAATTTTTAATTTTTTAATTAGTAACCATGAAACTTTTAATATCTAATGACGTATCCCTTTGCTTTTATTACAGAATAAGGAATCTATACTTTTTCGTGAATTTCATTTTCGGTCATTTTTTCAATTTTCCGGTTACGTATGCCACAATTTGCTTGACTGCCACCCAAATATTTTTAATTACATTTAAATATGAACTTTGTGGAGGTTCGTCTAAAACAATAAAGCCAGAATGTATCAAAAATGTTTGGCATACATTTGCGGTGCAAAATGGTGCGTTGTCTTATTGTAGCAACCAGTCTCCCCTAATGAGATTGTCCCCAAATACAACTCCTCAAACATAATCTTCTCCTAATACACGAACGACTTATGATAATTTCCATCAAGGATCGCAAACGAACTTTTATCAGTTCATAAATTATTTCTCCAATAATCTAAAGGTTTGTTCTCATAATCACATTTCTGGATACTTAATGTTGAAAACAAACTTTTTTCGTCTTCTGAAGTTACTGATTTTACTTCCTAAAATATAAAATTTTTGATATTTTTGAAACATTCAGATTCCAAAATTTCTTGAACATTTAATAAACTCTCTAACTAACGGCGTTCAACTGCTTCAATTGTTACTACATACCTTCGTTTATAAGAGTTTTATTTTTTATATTTGTTTGCGTTGTAATAAATAGTTCTTTTATATAATTAGAAAACTGGTAACTTGGTTCTTGCACTGATATTCCGCATTCAAAAAAAATTATTTGTTGGCGTGGCTCTACCAAAAATTCACTGTTTTAGGCATTTTGATAAGTTATTTATTGGTTGGTTCACGTCGCGACAATTAATCAAGACTAGAACAATAACCCAAGTAAAACAAAGGGCAAACCTCTGAAAGAAAATGATGGCCTCTTGAAATAGTCAAGATTGATTTGGGTTTTTTTTTTCGTATCACTCTTTTTTATTTAAAAATTAATAAAAATTACGCACACAGAAGATGTGAACAAAATATAGAAGCGCAATTTTAATTTTAATGCACTTCAATTTGCAAAAATTTTGCTTGAAATATAAAAATTCCAAATAATTTTGCCCAGGACTGTATAACATTGAGCATGCCCCAAAATATAATTGTAACGCATGGCGCAGTGAACAACAACAACTTGTTCACAGTTGCTTTTTCTGTTCTATGATACATAAAGTTAGCCTAACCACCCACATCCCTAATGACTTCCTTGTTTCACGAGTCTCACTAGCTTCAACTGGTAACTAGGCGCTTAAAGCAAACTAACATTTCCCAATACTAGTTTCTAGTTTCGTACAACCTTGTAGTCAGCCTGGTTTCACACACATTCAAACAATACCGAGAGATTAGATGCCGCAAGCGACAGATATTTTTCGGATTCGAAAAAATAGCCATAATCGATACTAACACAACCAAACAAGCAAACGGGGAACAATCACTTGCAATCAGTTTGACAACACTCAATTAAGCTCAAAATCTCCCCGAAAACTAAATTTCAAGATTCGCAGTATCGGTCAAACTAATAAACTACTTCCTAGGTGCTTCGAGGCTTTTCATTTCATCTCTAAGGCTAACACTGAAAACGAACTACTGAATAACACCAACAAGCAAATCACTACCGAATGACTAAATTTAACATACACGAATGTTTCTCGGTAACTCGCAACTAATCAATCGCATGTTCGTTTTCTGCACTGTGTTACATATCTGGGGGGAGGTAATGAGGCGGTTAGAATATTACAATCAAAGTATTATAATTACGTATCGCAAATACATCATTTCATCAACCTAGCGCAAACATTGTATAACAAATATATCGCCCGCGGCACACTACAATGCTACACACTGTCCTGTAGCGGATAATTTTAATTACAATTTTTAATAATAATCAGTTTGATTTGAATTACACTCTAAATTTGATCTGCATTATCAACATTTCGAAATATTGACCACTGCAAGCATTTTTGGCATCCATAGATCGTTTTAAATAAAATTCATTAATTTAAAGTTAAAAAACTATTAAAATTTCTTAAAACTTGAGATAATATTTCCCCAGTTTTCATATTCATTAAAATTTCTCCCTATAACTTAACCCAGCTTGCAAAATTAAACAAAATTATAGTTAAACCACTTTGCAAAATTTCATTCCCACTCAAAAACAGTTTATAACCATAATATAACAAATTTTCTTCCTCGATCCTTTTCAATTTAAATTTTAAAGATAAATTACAAATTTTTATCAATAAATCATAATCCATAAACCATCGATTTAATTTTTTTAAGTTTTCTGAAAACCCAACATAAAGCTTATATTGTGTGCTTTTGTTGTTGATGTTGTTGGAAAAAGAACAAAAGAAAGTTTTATAATTTACGTACACAAAAAAAAAGAAACGGAAAACCATCATCAAACCCAGAGATAAGAAAATATATGTATGGAGTGGAAAAGCTCTTATTCACTGTTACGGACAACCCTCAATCCAATTTTTGTATATAAACAACTATAAACTTAAAAAAGTATATACAGAGGAAAATAAAAGTAAGAAATATAAAAAAATTATGAAAAACTTTTTTTTTATTTTATGTTTAAGTGAAAAATGTTTTTTATTGAAATTTTATAAGAGAAAAGTTTTATAACAAAATAAAAATGTAAATCGCAATAGAAACAAAAACAACAAAGAGCTTTTCGTCTTGTTAGTACCTTTTCGAGGTATTTGCGCCATTTTTTTGTTATCTCGAGAGATGATTTTAGATTTTTTTTTCTATTTATTTATATTTTTATTATAACAATAATAAGAAAAAGTTATAATTTTTTTAGTTATGAATTGATTTAAATTTTTCTTATAAAATAATGAGTTTCTTGTTATATGCTTAACCACCAGTTTATTTTTATGTACATTAGTTTTCAAAAATGCAAAAAAGTTTTCGTCTTAAAAGTTGTTTATACAAACTATTCTAGTTACATGTGAATACTTTGTGGTTTGTGCAATGAGTTGCTGTTTGGGTTGTTGTACATTGTAGTATACTAAAGTTGGAATGTGCAAAAACGGTTATTCCATAATTCGATATGACAGCAAAAAATTTTATTTAGGAAGGTTAATTTTATACAATTTTGACAGATCTAATATTAATATAAACTTTTATTTATTCAGCATGATACCATATCAAGAAAATCAAGATGTTTGTAGAATGAGTTTACTGTGTTGAGATTTTGGTATTGTTTTCTTTAAATCCAGACAAAACTTTAGACATTTCAGAGCGATTCAGTACTTTAACTGTATCTGAAATTAATTGGATTATTATAACTGCGGTGATTAAAACAGTTACACTAGATACGAAAAGTTCCTGAGACGGTTTTACTTAGTAAAATAAAGTAAGGAACTCATAAAAAATTTTGACATGAAGATTTTTGTAGATTAATAGAAGAAGTCAAAAAATTAGTTTTTAAGATATGGATAAATCAAAGAGAATGGAGAGATATAGAGAAATCAGATAACTGGAAGTAACAGCTTCTGTTAGAGCTTATTCATGTTTTGCAAATATTTTGAAATAGAAAAACGGCTATGCACTAAAAAAATATTGTTTTTGCATTAATATCGTTCAAGATTTCCAAAATTAAAGCAGAAATGACTATTTTTGACCAAAAGAACTGTATTTCAACAAAAATTCGATTCCTGTACAGGCCAGACGGGTTGATTGTTTAATATCAAACTTTATACTTAAGGTTTTTTTTTTTAATTGAGAGATCCCTCATTTTATTTGACCGAAATCGGTCCAAAATAAAATTCAATTTACTGTAAAACCTGTTTTTGCTTAGATAAATGTCAAAAATATGATCAATTTTGTTAAAACTCGTGTACGTTCGTCGGTTCTGGCTAACCATAATTTGTCCCGGGTTTACTTACTTGAAGAAACTCAGAACTTCTTAAGTTTCTGTTCGGTGCTTTTATTCCAATAGACTCAAATAACGCCGATGAACCGATTTCATCTATAGTAAGATTACCGAGTTTTTTTTAAATATGATGTTCTAGACAAAAAAAAACTACTTTAACGAACTTCAAGTCAATAATTTTGACATTTAAAAAAAATTACGAAATAAATAATAAATCTAATGAATAAGTTTTTAAGTTTGTAATTTGAGTGCTGCGTGATGTGAAAATGTAAAGCAACGATAAATGGTAAACTCGATACGGTACCTTTCGTGGGTCCCGTATTTGCCGATATAAAATCCAATTTAAGCGATATGAATAGTTCGAATCGATCTTCCCTAAATACGCTGGGACCGATTAACCGGGAAATTTTATTTGATTACGATAATACACCAAATGAGTTTATACTCAATGAGGCGCACCCGTTGTAAATGAGAAATTTTATATGAAATACAAAAGGCTGGACGGACCATTAAAATTCGAACAATATTTAGGGAATACAATATTAGTGATAAGCCGTGTGAGATGAATAAGTACGTATTTGGCTGGAAACATCTAAGTAAGGAATCGCTCTATAACGATCTTTTAAATATAAGAATGCTGCAATCAACCGTAGGTGATATAGTAACATAAATTTAGATGACAACGATAGTAATAATAAATTTATGATTTTTATAATCAAACGTATGACATTCGCATACGATGCAAATGCCGAGGGAGCGATAACAGGTGAGGCGAACCAGTAAAGCGGTAAAAATAAATCGAAATGGTGCAGCTAAGCGAAAACAGTTAAACATAGATTTAATTTAAATTATTCAATCTGATCAGACGCTGTTTAAAGTCACTTTGACTTTGGGTGCATCAAGAAGAGATTCTGAGTGATATGCGATCAATATTTAATAGTAATACAACACAGGATTCATTGGCATTCAGTGCGGATACTAATTCGTTTAATTTAAAATATGTGTGTTGTGAAGAATATCGTCGACTGGATTATAGTAAGTGGTGATACATCTTAATCGGTTCGAATCTACTTGTATGCTTCATTTTATATGCATATTATAAAGGGAAGCGACAAAATAAAATTACGACAAATGATGATGTTCCAGTACAAAAGTGACTTGATAATTCATAACAAAGGAATTAAATATATCCTAACATTATTCTATTTCTAGTTATATATCCCGTTTGGACGGAAGTATGGTGGCAAATCAGTAATTTGAATGATGGCGAAATTAGAAATCATTTTTTGTTGCAGACGTAAAATAAATGAAATTAAGTGTGTAAAGAATTAAACTAAAATGGCAAAATTCGATTTAACGGCAAAAACTTGCGACTATATATCTGGATCGGCATTTATCTTTTCCGCTTTTGGAATTTTTGTGCGACATTCTGTATATATGATGAGAATATAACCTTACAAATTATGCATTGAATTACTTTTTTTAGATATATGACAAAAAAGAATTACACGGGAAAATTTTGGAAACCGTGAATCCATCAATACATTACCATAAGTATGTTGGTAGATAAAATAAACATAAAATCGGAGAAAGCTAATTGAGAATTTAATTCGTAATGCTCGATTCGATCCTAAAATTGACTCGACATTGGGACAAGTTGTAATGGGAACGCAATGTTTGTTACCGTACACTGAGAAAAAAAAACCAGTAAAAATAAAAAAATATACATATAAAATCAAAAAAATATACATATATTTTTTAGGCGAAAAGTCTCGTTTTTAAAATCAAAAGAATAATCTTTTTATTTTTAAAATAAATTTTTTTGCCAAATTTGTTTATAAAAATAAAACAATTGTTTTTATTTTCAAAAATACTTTCCTTACTTATGTCAAATAGTTTTCTTAAATTTTAAGAGATTGTTTTTTAAGAATAAAAAAACTATTGGTTAGTTTTAAAAGATTTTTTTTTAATTTTTAAACAATTATTTTTTAACATATGTCACAATATTTTTAAATCAAAGTAATCAACGTTTGCGACTGTTCACTTAAAGTCAGCAAAACCAAAGAGTCAGCTACTCTTCTGACTGATAAGAACATAACATATCTACCACGAAAAGTAGAAAATCAACTCGCCCTCCCCAATTTTTAACCCCCAGGGTCATTGTGTAAAAATACACACAACCCTTAAAAAAATATAATGAGAACCTCCTCAAATTCTTTTTTGGCAGTTTGGTTTCGTTTCGTACTGATAAAAAGTTGTTCTACTTAGTCAGTTAAACCTTCAAACCTTTAGTATAACACAAGAACGTATCGATTTGGCGAATTATATAAATAGCCGAAAAAACTTTAAAATAAAAAATAAAATATAGACGAATTGAAAAATAATACAACGGGATTTCTGGCAAAACAATAAATATAAACATTTTCATAAGTTGTCATTATTATCAAACAAATTGTTTTTAAATGCTAAAACACTTCTTTTGAAATAAATTATTATGTTTAAATAAATAAACTTTTTAAATCTAAAAAGTATTTTATAAATAATTTTACAAAATATGTTTTTAAAATAAAAAAGCTTTTTATTAGTTTGCAAAAATTTCATTTAATTTCAAAAAAATACTTTTGAAATTCAAAAAACTTTATAACTTTGAGAAATTAAACACTTGGTTTTTTAATTTTACAAACCAAAATTTTTCTCAGTGTATCAACAGCTAGTTGAAAAAATGATTCCCTCCAGGTTCATTTGGAAGCTCCCACTGGTACTGTAGAAAAACACCATAAATGGTGAAAATTGGAAATACTACTTAACAATTTGTGGAACGCATAAACATTTTTTCTTTTTATAGTCACCCGACAAAGGTAAGAATCCAGGACAATCCGAAATGATGAAAATTAAATTTATAATAAAAAGCCTAAAATGTTCATTAACCAACAGTATTGTTTTATTTTTACCACCTATTTTAGCAGGGCCATCTATGATTTTGAAGAGCCGTAATATTAAAAGGAGAGCTCTCAGTAGAGGGGAAGCTTTTATTGAATAACTATAGGAAACCGTGGTAATTGGAAAATTTTTGAACATGAATTTATGAATAAAAAATTAAACAAATCATCTAAGTTTTAATTTTATATTTTTAATAAACTATTCAAAGAACACATATTTGAAAATCAGCCATCATAATGTAGTATTTATTTGGCAAATTTAAACTAAAGCGGAGCATAAATTTATTAATTTTCTATAAAAATGAGCTTTCCGTTTAGTTGTGTAGGTTTATAAAGTAAGATAATAGAGGGTGCTGCCGCGGATTCCTCTTACATCCAATTTAAAATTTAGTTTTATAAAAATTTTACTTATTTGGTAAATTCTGGTCACATGCACATCAGAATTTTTGAGATGAACGATGCACTTAATAGCAATCTAAACATTCCCCATTTATAACAAAATTAAAGAGAAAACGTGAGCTGAAACGAAATTTTATGAATCACCATGTAGAAACAATAATATTATTCATATAATAAAATTTTAACATCAAAATCTATTTACGAAAATAATTTTTGTATACAAAAATCAACGATGTCATGATTTTGTTAATTAAATATTATTACAAAACAGAACAAAACGTAAACAACTTCAATTTTATCCGATTGCAAAACAGAGCTTTCTGTAATTTGAAAATCCGTTTACAGATGTCTCTGTAATAAATTTACTTGAAATTACAGAAAAGCGTAAAATAATTAAATAACTATTTACGAAAATAAACCATTATTATTGTAAGTTAAGCGCGAAATCTTTAATACAATAATTTAACATAACTAATAAAACTCAAAACAATTATAAATTTTATTTATAATACGGTTGGCATAAATAAAGCTTTTCATCGCAAAATATTTACCATCGTAGTTGCTGTGCGCTGAAAAACAATAATAGAAAAATCACAGTTCAGTCACATTTTTTCCAAATTTTTTCTTTTCTTATTTCAATTCGCTCGTATTCGGTTATTTTCAGTTCCAGGAGATCTCAATAATCTATTGAACCAGACAGTATACATAATAAATTGTTAAACTTTAGTTAAAAAATATTTAGGTTTTAATATTTAGCTTTAATATATACTTAGCGACAGCTTTTGATTGGTTTATTAATTGCGAAAAGCTCCATAATATAATGTTTTTATTTTATGAACCTCCGGTTTGTTTATACTACAGGATGAAACAGTATAGTTGCGAATTTTTTGCGATGAATTAACAAATAACGAAAAAACAGTTTTCGGAGTTTGTTCATCAACAATGTTGTAATAGAATCCAGAACACAATCACCCCCAGATTACATAGCTACTCAAAAAGCATTTTTTAACGAACGTTTGTTTTGTCAAAGAATGCTGAAATTTTTGATGGAACACTCTACACTAATTTCTTACATACACATATAAACAAATTCTTATTTCTACAATAAAAAAAAAAAAAATTGGGGTACACTAATTTAAATATTTTTGCGTTAATTCGACATAATATGACTCAATTTTAAAATATGCTTTTCCTGAATATTGAACTAACCATTCAAATTAAAAATTGAAACGAAGCATTAATCTTTTTATTTACAAAAAAGCTTCAAAAAAAATTAAAATACACTGATTGGTATGAAAAAGAACAAAAAGCTTCCCCTCTATTAAAAGCTCATGGAAAAAATGGCGGAATCTTACGGCTCTTATATTTAGGAGGCTCTGATTTTAGTCGATGTAATTTTCATGAAAGCATCAAACATGCCTTGTTAATTTTTGAATCGGGTAAATTTTTAACCGTCCCATCTGAATATGAAAACATTACCTTGTTTTTACCACCCATATTGAACTGTCATTTTTTCATTTGTTTGTTATTTTAATAAACTGTTGAAAATAGCTTTTAAGCTGCCGCTTTAATTTCAATTATCTCAACAAATATTATTGAAAAAAATTCAGAAAATCCAATTGGTTGCGTGAACGATGCGATGTTATTCAACAGGATCGGTCGAACCGGTGGATATTTTTTTATAGCACAAATTAGAAGTGAAAGTCTAGCACAATATTTTGTTCATTTTATGTATCGAAACAAATTTAATTAGCGCAAAAAAAAAATATAAACTTTTTATTTTTAAATTTTATTTTTACTAGCTCGATTTTAATTGGTAGCCACAAATCTAATCAATAAAGCGCGATTTACATGAAGAAAAAATGTTGTGACAGCAAAATATTTGCTGTGTATTTAGAGCTGCACACAATATAAATTTTTCGCATTAGTTGAATAGAGAAAAAATATAAACTGCCATAAATAATATTTGTTGCCATAAAATATACTTGGGTCGATTATATTTTATGGCAGTATTTTTATTTTATGGCAGCATTTGCTAAAAAAAAAAGACAAAAACGCACAGCCAAATTTTTGCACGATGGTGTTCTTTTCTTGTCATACACTTGAAAATTTTAATAAATCAAACTCTTCTTTTTTTGCTGGCCAACATTTTTTTATCATGTAAATCGTGCTTTACTTTCTATTTGTTTGGAAAATTAAACAAAAAACCAAATTATTTTCCCTTATGAATCAGGTTAGTCTCAAAACGCACTCATCTACATTTATTATAAAAGTAATGTTGGTTTTTTTGCCCACCATGCACTTTTCTTGGCTCTTTTAAGTAGTTAAGAGTCTAGCTTTCGAGAGGAATTGAACTTAAGTTGTTATGCGTGTGAAGTTAGAAGTAACTAGAGTAGAACTAATAATAGGAATAGTTTAGCACAAACTTCACACGCCTGTACACGCTTTTGAAGTTAAAACTAAATTGGTCCTAAACTATAAAAAAAAATGAGAATGTATTGGTAAAATTAAAATTAAAATGGCATTTAGGCTAATTTTTAAAACATTTGAATACATTTTTTTTAGTGGTGAACTATTTTGGGGTAAGTTTTCTAACACATCACTAACATAAACCGGAAGACTTATATTAATAAATTTAATATCTCGAGAATTATTAGGCTTAACACCTAGTTCTGTATGATTTTCTGAAAGGTTCAGATTACCACTTTCAAACTAGTAAACTATTTAAAAAGCTAATGGGACTCACGTGGTCCGATAAATACGTAAGAATTTAGAATTTTCTACAGAAATTGAATAGTTTGAGATTTAATATGTTTATCGTCATTATCGCCAAATTAGATATTTTGTTGGTTGGTGTCGACCATTATTATTACAAATTGAATTTAGAATCTTTTCCTTCTTAGTATTTCTTCTTACATGAATTCGCAGTCTTCTCGTAATATTTGCCGGAGGTTAAAAGATCCTGTGTAAACTAACACTTTCGGTAGACCGATTTCAAACGAAAATAGTTGTAATTTAATTATTTATAGTGAAAACTTATGTCTGACATTTCACCATTTGATTAGCCAATTCTTCATTAATCATTAAGTTACGACAGACACACTTTCGGATTTGTAAAAATGTCGAGGCATACATTTTTATTATTACTGTGTTTTATTTTAAAAGAAAATTACATTAACCGATGGTTTTATGTTTGCTATTTTGGATAGAAATGAAATTCTTTAATGATTCTGAGAAGAAGTTTTAGAATATTTCCACCTGAGACTGAACTCGATCAATTCTTAACCGATTATGATGGGATTGGGTACGTTGGATGGAAATGGGATTGTTAATTGATTTTTGGAAAAGTTCTGAAATATGGCCACCTGAAATGGAATTCGATAATTTCTCAACCGATTATGGTGAAAATGAATATGGTGGATAGAAATAAGATTCTTCAATAACTTTTGGAAGAAGGTCTGAAATATGACCACCTGAGAAGGAATTCTGTAATTTAAGCTAGGATGGACATAACTCGGTAATAAGCAGGTGTCTTTCTGGAAGCAATCCGCTCGTGATGTTTAAATGTTTCTGATAAGGCTGTATGCTTTAATATATATCACCAGTACGTGGCCTACTCATGTAATTAGTGGGTTGAGATGTATTCTAACTACCTGCTCTGTATTCTTATTCTTTCAGTAGGCTAGAAAAATATAATTTTAACAAAAATGCTATGAAAATATCTTTCCCAATTCCCTATTCCCAGGGAAAGCCAGAATAGGGCCACAGGTCATTAAAGTATTTATTTGACCACGTGAATCCCATTAGCTTTTTAAATGGTTTGCAGGTTCGGAAGTTCTAATCTTAACCTTTCATAAAATCATACAGAACTAGGTGATAATCAGGCGAATTCTCAATATAATTAATTTCTTAAGAAAATCACAAATTCTTACTATAGCGCAGGTCATTAAAGTATTTATTTGACCACGTGAATCCCATTAGCTTTTTAAATGGTTTACAGGTTCGGAAGTTCTAATCTTAACCTTTCAGAAAATCATACAGAACTAGATAATAATCAGGCAAATTCTCAAGATAATTAATTGCTTAAGAAAATATTATTTTCTTTGGACGGAAAATATTATTTATTTTTACTACGAAAATTCGAAAAATGTTTTTTTTTTAAATAATTTCAATTGTTAAACTTTAAAGAATAATTTCAATTGGAAAACTATTCAAATATTTCATTATTTCGCCTAAATGTCATCTTTATTTAATTTTTACCAATACAAACACACTTTCGTTTGTTTTTATTGGTTTAGGACTAGTTTAGGTCTAACTTCAAAAGCGTAAGTTGTTTTAAATATTTCGCAGTATAAAATAGAAATTAAATAATTACGAATTATTTAATAAAATAATTACTGTTGGATCTACATATATGTAACAATTTTGTGTTAGGTATGGTACTTAATTTAAAGAATCAGCGGGATTGTGTTGTATTAGGGGAAAAATTGTTTTGAGAAAGATTTAGAATCATTATCCATTTTACAAACGTTTCTGTCTGTATACCAATACATTTTGATCAAACTAAATTTTGCAAAATATTTAAGCACACAGCCAAATACCTTTTGATTAAGGATTTCAGCCCACGTTTAAGTGTAAAGTTAAATATTCCATAGAATGGTTCCATAACAAATCGTATTGAAATGAAGGAACGCTACCAGCGAAGCACACATATGGCCCCGATTATATAGAGAAAGCCGTTAATGAATGCTTTCGTTAACGGCTTACGCAAACCAGAGACACATAGGGCGGTAGTGTTGTCGCTGATATACCAATGAAACCAGTGCTGTTGTTTTAATTAATGAGGCTCATTATGCCATGACAGCAAACCGTCAATAAAGGTACGATGGGTCGAAATATACACTTCAAGGAATATCGAATGGATAACACCCAGATTATTTGCCAAGGTGAACATGTGTCTCTCAGGACTACTGTGAAAATCGACGAAGGAAGGGTAAAGTCGCCATCTTACTACAGCGGAAATCAAAAAGAGACAGAGCATTGAAAAAGGATGAGGACGAAACAAGTTTCCACAACTGATTACCCCACTACTTGAGCACGTGAGGAATCTCACGAGAAGTCTCCGAACGAATAAAACCCGCTGAGCTAAAGTTAAGTCCTACGAAATATTTACTTTTCAAAACATAAAATAAATTTATTCTTTTTCAATTAAATAAATTTTGTATACCGATGCAAGCAAATGATGGTATAGGGAGTAGTAGTCATAAGAAATCGATGGTCGAGAGCAAGTCATTGCATATTACTCAAAAATTCTATCGATTGGTCGAAAATGATCAAAAATTATATTTATAAAAAGACTGTGGGCCGTTACGATGGTTACTACAATTAAAGAATCTGGTGAGATTGGTTGCACGTTGAACCAAACGCTTGCAAAGCTACTGCTTTGACATGAGGAGCAATTACTCGGATTTTCCAGTAATATTGAGTTATAAGGAGGATCGACAGCCAACATGGAGTTAGATGTCAGATAAAGGTGTTTTGAGTGCAGTGGAACAACCTTTTTATATAAATTGGTTGTTCAAAACGAATATGGGAGAGCTCTGATGGCAAAGTTACACAAATGTTTATAAGTTGGGCTGAAATTGTATTTATCAAATATTTGAGGAGAATCATGAAAAAATAAGTGGGGGTCACCTCCTATAGTCAACAGAACACTCAGAAATATTCGCCAAACATTTTATTTGTCCGGATGTAGGCAGCCGGTAGTGAAGTGGTATATCCAAAATGTGATTAATGTGCAGAAGTGAATCAATGCAACAGAACATAGTCGTCTGTATTAGTAAAAATGGACTTTTTGAGCAAATGGCCGGAGTTGTATTCTGTACCGACGAACAAACAGAGACCTAGGCAGATATTAGATTTGATGCTGTTCCATCATCAGTCATTAGTGGGATTACAAATTATATCAGAAGTAGTGTAAGGGTATAAAATTTGGAATATTCAGTCCGGTATATAAATACAGGTACAAAGAGCACAATGAGTCACTCATATAGGAGATTCAGTTGGTGAAAGTTTAAAAGCGATAGTGAACATTACGAAAAAGTGTATAAAGTGAAACAAATTGTATGATTTAATAATAAATAATAGTGGAAGTTATTCTTTATCGTGATTTAACTTAACACTTAAAGTATTTAAAAAAAATTTCATAACAGCAATTGTACTAAGTATTCAAAACCAAAAGCTGCATAACTGGCAAACCAACGATGTACGTGAAATTAAATTGACAGAGGCTTCTTCCGACGGTGGTAGTAGGATTTCAATTCAATCACAAGCCGCATCGTTAAACGAACCAGAATAATAGACATTACATAATATACATAATAGACATTACATAATATAATATAAGGGTCATTCAACCACGGCGATGGCTTTTTCAGTCGCATTAATTATTCAATTACAGATGTGCAATTTAAGAAGTTTCTAGATAAAACAATTAGTTCAGATGACCTTTGTGCAAAACAAAGGAACACCCAAAGTCATTTAATCAAATAAAATACAATTATATGTTGTATAAAACTAATATTCCTGCTGATCTGCTGGTAAAAGAATTTGAGGTGTGCCAGAGGTAGGCTTCTTTCAAAACGTAAGGCTTCAATTTGTCAATTAAATGATAGACTAATGTATGTAGAATTTAATAAATCCAATGACTGAGGTAAAAACAATAGATGATTCATCATTGGCAAAAAATCTCGTGCCCTATACCAGACGATCTCAAAATCGTTTGAGTTAGAAGAAAATATGAAAAAGGAACAAGTTTAAAACATTAATTAGATAGCAAATACTTCAATTTAATATTGTTACTCATAATAACCAATATTTTCAAAAGGATGCGATTATTGCGACCATGAAACGTTACCGTAATGAAAACAATACCACACGGCGAGCCATTCTGCAATATAATGGAATATACGCATCATATCTAATTAGAAAAGCACAAGATGATGCAACATGGTACAAATCACGCTACATGCAACATACTGTAATATGATGAAACAAAGTAAAACATCACACAATACCTCTCAATAATAGCGCAACATAACGCAACATTATGCAAAATCATAACATGTTGCAACATTATGCAAAGGCCCATGTGGAGGACTCTAGAAATCAAATTTCTTGCAATCGTTTCCTTGCATTTTAAAATCGTGTCTTGCCAATTTTTATGAAATTCGTTGAAGCCAAATGAAATGTTGGAAGAAGACTTCAAGCGAATACGATGCAAGTAGGACATCACACAGCAACCCTCAAAGCGTGCAGCATTAAGCAACATGGTAAAAATCATACAACATGGTGCAAAATTATGCAACACCATACGGAATAGTTCAATATCTCTCAACCTGATGCAACATAACGCAACATCGTGCAACACGGCGTAACATCTATATACACTGTCGCGCAAAAGTGTTTAGGCACCCCTTTTTTCATATTTATACAGTATTATGTATACGAAACAACATTTGAATAAAATGAAATACTTATCTGAAACGCAGTTTCATTATATAACCACCAACGATATAGGGTCAGTTTTACTATCCTCTACCTGCGCTTGATTGGATTGTCGTAAACTGTTTATTACGGTACAATTACAATAATAGTCTGTAGGAATTTCCAGAAAAATTTATCAGTCTGGTTTATTCTAAGTAATGATGTTAAGATTGATTTTTTTGAAAAGATTTCAGTGAAATGAGCAGAATAGGATCAGTTGCAGTCCGATATTTACACTGTTAACATCGTAAGCGAAATATCGAATGACAATTATTTAAAATGCCTCCAAGAAAAGAACCAAGTACTGAAACGCGTGCGCTTATAATAGCTTACCATACAGCTGGCATACGTGATTGACAGATTGCCAAAAAAATGAAATTAGACTACGCTACGGTCGATTGTAATGTTAAAAGATATCGGGAAAGTGACAGTTTTTTTAATAAAAGACGTAGTGCAAGACCAAGAGCGACATCATCTGTAGATGATCATAGAAGAGTCATTACTAGCAAGACGAATAGACACAAAACAGCCCCGGAAATAACCGCAGAATTAAATGTTGGTCGCCCAAAACTAGTTAGTGTTTCTACGGTTAATCGTCCTCTACAGGAATCCGGACTCCATGGCCGTGTTGCTATTAAAAAACCATTACTAGTAAACAAAATAAGCAAAAGCGACTTAAATGAGCCCGTGAACATCAGCATTGGACGATAGAAGATTGCAACAAGGTTTTATGGACGGATGAGTCCAAATTTGAATTCTCGGTACCCGAAGACTAATATTCGTGAGAAAATCTTTTTGTGAACGTGCCAGTAAAGAGTGTATTGCCGCTACCGTAAAGCATGGAGGCTTTTCAGTGATGATTTGGGACTATTTTGCTGGGCCTAGTGTAAGCGATGTTGTGAAAATTGACGGAATACTAAGAAAAGAAGGGTACCGACAAATTGTAGAGCACCACCCAATACCTCCAGGTATTCGACTTTTGAGTCAAAATTTTATCTTTCATCAAGATAATGATCCAAAACATTCATGTAAATTATATAAGGCTATCTTCACCATCTAGACGATGAAATAACGATTAAAATTATGGAATGGCCTCCCCAGAGCCCTTACTAGATTCTTTTTCAGTTATTGTGAGAAGAACTGAACCGGGAAATGCAGCAATCAGCTCCAAAATCAGCTACTGTTATGTTTAACAAACTTCAATCAATTTGGAACTCAATAACGCCAGAAACTCTGGCAAAACTTATTGCGAGAATGCCTCGACTGTGCGCTGTGATTGTTCAGTCAATGGAAGGTCATACAAATGAAAGTAAAATTCAAATTGAGCATTTCAATTTTGACATTTATTTAGTATATTGCCATTAATAAAAGTGTGTTTGTATCTAAAAAACCCATATTTTCATATTTTTACCGAGTTTTTATATGTTTTATGCTGTTCTTGGCAGTGCCTTAACACTTTCGAGCGGTAGCGTATGTATATAAAAATGGTGTAAAAATGTATGTGCGTGCATCAGTTGGGAATGCCTGAACCGACTAAGCTCAATCTTTTTTGTTGTGTTCGAAATTACCAGGAGATGGTTCTTAGGAAAGAAATATTTGAAAAAATCCACTGGAAAAGTCGGAAAACCCGAAAAATCGAATAAAAAGCGATTTTCATATGAATTTTTGTGTGTACATTTTTATGAGACAGATGGTGCAGTGGTTAAAGCTTTGCCGCTTTGGTTGGAAGGTACTGCATTAGTATCCCAAGGAGGCTGCTTCCAAACTACTATTTTGTTTTTTATCCAATATATTTATTTTATCTATTTATTTTCTCTGTCTCTATCTATCTATTTATATAAAAATCAATTACCGTGCAACGGACTACCGTTAGTCACGCAAACACTCGAGAACGACACGACCAATTTGAATGATTCTTTTTGTGCATTGTCCGTCTCTATACAGTGGCGGCTAAGAAAAACCGAAAAATCGAAAAAAACGGAAAATCGAAAATTACGTTTTTTAGAGAAATTTTGTATGGAAATACACTTAACACCACCGGAGTGCGTTCACGAGATTTACATTGTTACAGTAACAACTGTCATTGTAGAAATGACGTAGTAGTTAACTATGAGATTGTACCACGATTGCAGTAAAATTTGTTAGATTTGCGTAGACAAAATAAATGATGAATGTTCTGACACTGCAATATTTTATTGTGGTACGAAGGAGTTTGTTGTGAATTTTCAATATAAGATTCAAACGGAGAACCAGTTCTGGGGTAAATTTTATTAAATGATTATTATGAATTGCAATATTTTAAAAAAATTAATAATAATATTTAATTAGATTAATCTCGAGGGAATCGAAACTGGAGACTAACTTTAAATATTGTTTTTCAGACATTACCCGCCAGTCTTTTAGCTCATTTACCACCTGTTTTATCATCTGACAAACCTTATGCACAGGAATATGTACTTGCATTAGCTATACTCCCGCCCGATGCAGACGACAAGACTAAGGCATGTCGTTCGTTTGCCCAAGATGTTATAAACAAGACATTAAATTTAAATGTTGAGCTTAAAATTGCTGCTTTGGCCTACGCTGCGCCATCCGATCTTGCCACTAATGTCGATGTCGGCAAAGCACTTATTACAGATGGTATAATCCGTGCTGAGATACGACGTGACCGAAAACTCGCCAAACCGGTAAGACCGAGCGGCCTTTATAAAATACAAGACTAGAATACAAATTTTATATTTAGATTACAGAATATCAAGCAGGCTGCCAAAAAATTTCGTATCGCAATTTAATACTGTGTGATCACAGAAGATGATGCGGCATTCGTTCAAGATACTATTAAACTTCTTAAGATTCCTAACGATCTATTATGATCGTTTTATGATTTTGTAAAGTTCGATTTGCCTAGAGGACAATTTTTTCCAATATTTTTTTTTTTCCATTAAGTACGAATCGTAACTAAAAAATAAACGAATAGTACGAACTAATCATAATATTATGTAGCATCAAAATAATCAGTGTATCCATAAAACACAAATTTATTTAAAATAAATATATTAAAAATTGAATTTTGTTCTATAAATTATAGTATTTTTCAAACCTACACAATCATGTTGCTTTTGGTACCTACACCATTAAAAATTTGTAGAGGCAGTCTCGAGTTGGGTTGAGAATGCCGTTTGTAACAATGTAGAGTTCGTGAACGAAAAAGGCACGTGTTCATTGTTATGGTACTATTCCATGGAGAACGCACTCCCGATGAAAATTGTATTTCGACAATGATCATTCATTTATATAATTTTCTGTGGCAGCATAATATTGATCCCTGATCAATATTATGACGTCATTTTTGATCCAACATGGCTTCTTTGTTTACATTTTTTGTCTTTATTTTTTGATCCCGGATCAATTAAAAAATTCAAAAATTTTGTTGGATTTGTTTTGACGTTTACTCACGCATATTGTGTTTAACGTCAAAAAAATCAACAAATTTTTTGAATTTTTTAATTGATCCAGGATCAAATAAAAGACAAAAAATGTAAACAAAGAAGCCATGTTGGATCAAAAATGACGTCATATTATTGCTCCGGGATAAATATTTTGGTGCCACAGAAAATTATATTATATAGCCACTTCAGGTTATTTTCAATAGATGGCGTTGCGTAGAATTTTGGCAAACTTATCTTCTATAAATAAAAACAAGTGCATACAGTTCCTCGTTCATTTGGCGTTCGCTATGACGATTAACAAATCACAAAGTCAATTTACAAAAAACACCTAAATTTTCGATAGATGCTTAAGTTTGAATCGATCTTTTATTCACTTTGCAATACATTATGCCGCCTTGATGGTTGCGTTCGGTCGTTCATTCTGACAATTTTTTCCACCAATCATATTGCTCAAAAATGATGATTCTGGATTCTTGTACAAAAGATGATTGGTCGAACAAATGACTGACCGAACGAACCAACGCATCCATATACCTACCTATAGTGTTGAATTCGATGAAAAAGTGAATGGAATGGCCACTCAATCGTCTCAATTGAGAATAGAGTTGGGTTGTTTGGTTTTTCTCTCATCAAAACCAATTTTCCTGAAGGACAAAAGTGTTTGCTCGGACGAAGTAATTTGAGGCGAAACAAAGTTCGCCGGGTCAGCTAGTGGTATATAGTGGTATATACATGTATATGTGTATTGATTCGATTAGAATGTATGTAGGGTCGGTAGTATGTATGCGGTTTTATTGTTTTAAATTCACGTCGCTTTATGATCACATTTCGTTAGCCTAAAACTATTCGGTTACTGTCTAGTTTGAGTTGGAATTAATTATTTATAAAAAATGTATATGTTATTACATCACCATGCGTTATGACCAGTAATTTAAAATATTTTCAGACAATCTGTCTCTTAAACTAAAATCAAAGCTTTCTTCTATGCCTCGTATAAACCAAACCAAAAAAACAAGAAAATTTGGGTTTTTTTAATTTTCCAACCACCAGTCCACCACCATCACCACCAACAACAAAATTTAAATAATTTATTAACACGAATATACGTGGATAAACATACATAATTATTATTCAAAGACGAAAAAAAAAAATCTCTAAGTTATTTTGTATATTTTCTTAAGAAATCGATTGTACGTGTTTTCCAGGAAAACCAAACCAACTTTATATTCACACAGGCCAAATAGCGCAACACCAACCAAACGAAAAACGGCAAGACGAACAAAAAAAAATTATTAGTCTTAATGTATATAAGAAATAAGAAAATACACAAAATATTAATATCCAATAAGTATAAACCAAAAAAATGTATAATATTATATCATGCTTCTGGAACGTCTATAAACATTTTATTTTTCAAACAATGTTCAAATGAAAAACTGTTGAGAATGAAAAATTATTGAAAAAAACGCAAAAAAAAAATCCTAATTTTAGAACATTGTTTGTTTATATAGTTTATAATACATTTACTTGGGTTGTGTTATGTATGATTATCATCATCGTCTAGAATTTGATTTTTCGTTTTTTTTTTGTTTTCATTATAATTAAAAATCAGTTTCCAATATCCATTTTCTTGTTATAAATTTTTTTATATATTGTGGAACATGAATGAAATTAAATTGTAAAACAAGAATCTAATCCAAAATAATCAAAAAAAATGTATGTATATAGAGAAGTGGATAGCGCTTATAAAATGCAACGAGAATGCCTGCCTGTCACCAAGTGTCTGGGTTGGTGAACTCCTTGCTTCTGGTGCAAAAATCAGAAAATTATGTAAATGGAAACAGTTAATTATTAAACATGAATTTGAATATAATCAAAGCTGCGTTAGTAATGCAGATTATAGAGATTTAGTCGATAATGTTAATAAATTAACCGAGTGGACTACAAAATCAGTAGATATTTGTTAACGTAGGAAAACAAGATGTTAAATACTTTTCCAAACCTAAAAATATCAATAATGAAGAAAGCTACATTGATTGACCTGATTGAAGCATTAAAATAGATTCACAATTATTTATATAGGGAAAAATATAGACATAGTAGCGGTATTAGCACTAAAATTGGCTTTAAAGTTTAAATTGGGTGATTGTATACCTATATACGCCAATTTCTTGCTATACAAATTAGGAAATGGAATCGTTTGCGATTTTTTTCATGTTCAAAAAATGATTTTTGTGTAAGATTCAATAAAAAATGAACTTCAATTGAGTGCATTTACTCGTAGCTTTAAAATCTTTACACAAATGAAATTATATTGAACAAAAAAAAAAAATTATAGGAACTAAAACACCGGGTTTCCCTAAATATAAAGATTTGAGAAATAAATTATCAACGAATAGTATCATTTAGCCATTATAACTAAACAGTAATAAGATATGCGACGTAATAAGGCGTTATTGTCAACTGTACTTGCACAAGGCACTGTACTTTATAATCAAAGTGAGTCTGGGCGAAACATCGCCGTTCACGGAAATACTGAGCGGTATAGAAATACTACAAGCTATGATTATAAAAACAAGGTGGACGGCCTAGAGCATTATCTACAAAAAAAGATTTGCGTATCATCATCTCCAGCAAGCGAAACAGAAGAAAAATAGTACCTGAAATTTGTGCGGAAATAAAAAAAAACCGCCTGCTTTTCGTCAGGTCGAGTATGTAGTTAAGAAAAAAAAGAAGCGTTTGCAGTGAGCTATACAGGACACAAAAATTGGCCAATTGAAAAATGTTTTTTTCAGCCGGTGAGTTGAAATTTCAACGTTTTGGCACTAAACCAAATGTTTACGTGCGACGTTCTATAAGTGAAAAAATGCTAGAACTGTGCTACTCTGGGGAGCTTTTGCTCATCATGGAATGGGAGACAATTACCAAGTCGATGGAATTTTAAGAAAATAAGAATATTGCCATCGGGGATAAAATTAATAAAAGAAGAGTTCTTTCTGCACCAAAAGAAGACCCTAATCACACTTTCCGTTTGTGTAAGCAATTCATAGAGAATGAGACCCAGGGTAATTGTATTAACCTGGATTGACTAAAACATGGCAAAACACCGTCCACATCAAAAATGAAATTTATGGGACCAATTACAGGTTGAAAAAATATTTCAACCGAAACAACATCGAAATTTGTTGATGCCAAGATTAGTGGCGGCCGTTTTGAAACCCGAAGGAGGATATTTTGATGAAAAGCCCGTTTAGCTGTTTGGTTTTAAATACTATTAAATACTAATTAAAAATAAATAAAGAACATTGATTTTACATTTTATTGTCAGCAGATTTCATTGAGTTTCATGTTAGCACAATATGGTCTTACACTTTTGAACGGGGTATATATCGTGGATTTTGCTAATAAGAACTTCCTACTTTCTTCTCCTTCTAATATATTCTAAAAAATATTTTACTAAAAATAATATAAATCAACTTTAATCTGACAGATATTCCAAACAACTATTTCTAAGCAATTTTGCAATTTTACTTTCGTTTACGTAATAAAAGTAAGTAGAATAATCATGAAAAATTTTGCCCTGCAAAAAGATTTAACGTTCGATGTTGTAGTCAACACAAATCTCGAATATACCACACTTTATTTTTAAGCTGAAAAATAACACTTACTAGACTTTTGGGTAAGACGTCTTGTATAATTAAACAACATTATACCCCGCTTAAATTTCAGATAATCAACAAGGTACCACCTCCCTCCCACCCTTGTTGGTTGAAAATTTATTATTTAATTCATCAATTTCAATATCATTGCAAAAAAGCCCCTTTGAAGCTACCACTTTCGGTACCACGATTTTCAAGCTATTTCGAAAAATTCCCAATTAATGAAACAAGTTTTATTCCGAATAGATAATCCGCTTAAACTGTAGAGATGCGGAATTTTGTTGAAACAAAGTTTGTTTTATCAAAACTCGTCATTTCCGGTAACATGTACAAAATTTCCGGAAACATTTACATTTTCCTTTGTAAAATATACTTTTTTGAAATACATATTTGCAAAAAATGATAAAGGTTTTATGAAAGCTGCCACTTTCGGTGAACCGATGTGGTTTGAAAATCACTGAGATCTCCCAATTTATAGAAAAAGATTAACTGTGTAGTTTCATCTCACTCCATCAATCCGAATAGGCTGTACAGCGCCGAAAATTTGGGAAAAACATAGTTTATGTCAAAGATTGTCATTTCAGCTTAAATTTTTGAGACTGATCTAGAAAATTATTTTTGTAAAATTAATTTATGATATTTTAGTGCATAGAACTTTATCTCGAAAAGGATATACTTTTCAAAGTAATTTTAAATCACGAAACACCTACAAAGGAAGCTGCTATCACTTGTGAACTGGTTTTAGTTAAAGATCACTAGAACCCCCAAATTTATGTAAAAAGCCTAAATATAAGGTTTCATCCCAATCAATCAACCTGTTTGGTCTATACAGGGGCTAAATTATTGCTCAAAAATATTTTTTTTTGTCAAAAATCGTCATTTCCGGTTGAATTTTGGAAATTTATTTCGACCGGTATCGTTTTAAAATTAATTTACAATGTCGTTGAATCTGTCAATTCCGTTAAATCGATTTTGGCCAAAATTCACTGAAATCCCTCAATTTATTGAAGCAGCTTAAATCTGAAGTTTCATCCCAACCAATCAATCCATCTAGGCTTAGAGAAGTAATAGGCATTTAGAGGGCAGAGTACCTTGCTGGATTGTCTGTTCGGGATAAAACTTGAAACTTAAGCTTTGCTCATTAATATGGAGATCGCAATGAATTTTTGCTGATATTGGTCCACCAGTTGGTCCGTTTCTTATAGAAGCTATGTCGTTTTTGCAAATATTTAGAAACTATTTCATTTACAAGCTAAACAACTAAAAACTAAAATATTGTTAATTAATTTTGCAACAATACTGGTCCAGATCAATTTCTATAATTTAAGTAGAAATTACGATTTTTGAGAAAAAGCTGGTTTTTAAGAAACAATTCGGTATATGTGTACAGCAGAACGGATTGATTGATCGGGATAACACGTGACACTTAACAAACGACATCGATTTACCGGAAGTAGCAGCTTTCATGAAAGTTTATTCGTTTTTTGCAAATATTTTGAAAATACATAGAATTTAGCGGAAGAAAACTAAACTAATAAAAAAAAACTTAGTTTCCCCAAAATTACGCATCTCTACAATCTAGGCGGATTGACTATTCGGAATAAGTCTTCATACCTAAACTTTTTTTATCAATGGGAGATACTTGCGAAATTTAATGGAAATTTGTGTACCGGAATGGGCAGCTTCAGTAGAAGCTTTTTACATTTTTGCAATGATGTTGAAAATTTTAGCATTTACCAAAAGTCTGGATAGTCTGGATAGAATTTTGCTTAAAAATATTTTGGAAAATTCTTATCCGTTAAATTTGCGAAATTTCTTCACTCAGGCAAGAATTAACTCTGAAGAAAAGAATATAACAGAAATAATGCGACTGAAACAGCTACATTCCAGAGTAAAAGGATACGAAATTAATTGGATAACTAACACATTCTTAAAAAAAAACGCATAAGTCTGACATCTGGCAGAACTTAATAAAAGGTTAAATTAAAACGCGAGCTTTGTGCGTACAAATTCTAAAATAAGTAGTTGGGCGGATAATGTTCGGAGCAAGAAAAAGTTGATAGCAAGGAAATATTTAACGGTTTTATAGGTTGAAGAATGGAGAGGTTGGGATAAAAAAATGTGGAAAGAGAAATGTCGGTAAAAGTTGGGGAAGTAAATGGTTAGGCTTGAAAAAGGAAAAAGCTTAGGAAGAGCAAATGTTTAGGTAAAACACAGATAAAACGGAAAGACGGTAAAATAAGACCGAGATTCAAACCTCCTCGTTGCTCTTCTTGGGTAACAGTAACTGAATTTGCATCGAATTCAGTAATAAAATGAAGTTCTCCTATTTTATTTCAAAAATGCTCGTTTTTCTAACTTTTGATGTATGTAAGAAAAACTATGTGATCTCTTCCATCTTATTTCCAGTTAACCAATACTCCACAACAAAAAGAATTAGCTTCTGATGGCCAATCTTTAATATACAGCAAACTATTAGAATCGAATTTCAAACAGAGTGTATGTTGCAACCTCAATATCAAAAAGGCTTTTCACGTTTTATTTGTAACAGTCATGTTAATTTCAAAGAACACTTCTTAAGCTTACCTCATCGCCAATTGTGAACCACAATTATAGTATAATGTCATTACGCTCCAAGCTCTATGTGGGAGTGCAAATGATAGCATATGGGTCTGCGTTGGGTTCTAGGCCTACGTTCTGATCATCTGACAAATAACAATATTTTGTTACTTTGTATTGAAATTTGTATGTTTAGTTGCTAGTTGACCTTTTGAAAATGTCACGAAAAATATTGTGCCAAATAGAACAAAATTGCCACATTGGCGGGCTGGGCTTCAACCAGAAGTTCCATGTGTAAAAACAATGTCGTACATTTAAAATCAATCCGTTAAGCTTTAAAGATTAAATTATAATGTTTAAGTAATCGATGACCAATATCATTGTTAACCATTAAACCTATTAAATCTTTATTCTTCCTTCTAGTAGACTAGAATTGTGTTGTAATGTATCCTACGATCGCTAGGTGTCTGCAACCGGGTCGTTCCGTCCTAAAAAAACTTTTCTTATGCTTCGCTCAATGTTGTATATATAATGTAGAAATAGGACCTTCGATATCCAGCATATCTTGTCCAGTATTTGATCCTACAGTCCAATCAATCAACTAGTCGTAAAAGAAAGCTGGGTGTTGGCCACAACATACGAATAAACAGCCCTCCATTTTTATTTTAATAATAGTTTCTAATTGAGAGTGGTATTTCTTCAAGAGGTGGACTGCAATGAACACATATAAAATGTATAATATTACTAATAGGATTCAAGGGGTTAGCTACTCATCAATCTGAAGGTCGGTCGATTACTGTAACATCAATAAGGCGACCAACACCCTCCAAGTGACATACCGCTAATGTAATAAATAAAGTATTGATGAAAGCGAAACATTGAAATGCAAATGTGAAAGTTTTAAAACGAGCAAAGCGAAGGTTTCATTGACATTAGGAATCGATGTACAATCAAAAAATTACACAATCGGTTATATAGAAATTGAGGAATATTTACTGCTTTCTGTGACACCTATTGACGTGGATCAGTTCAAATTAATATGTAAAATTTTATTCAAATTTTGTTTAGGATCATAATCTTGATTTGAAATTTATTAAACGCCTTTGTGTTGTTTCACGAAACAAGAACTGAACCGGATATGATCAAGCATCTGGAGTTAAAACTTAATTTGGGCTAATAAAAAAAAATCGATTTAAAGTTTAATTTAACGTTTCTTCCACAACTATGTAATGGAACGCGTCAGGCGAGGATTCCAGAAGTGGAAGAAACCCCAGTACTAGTTCAAACGGAAACATCTTCATTTCACCCAATACTGCAAAGTCAACAATCTCAGAACTCGCATCTCTAAGTACGAACATACTCGCATCTTCTTTAAGTTGTTGATGCGCAAATGGATTTTTTAAGTCCTGGCCATCTGTCCTGGGGCGGTACTGGACATGGAAGATGGGTGGCCCATGAGTTTGCACGACGACAGGGGGCCGTAGTTCTCTTAATTTTAATCATAGGTCGTAATCTGTTGATGAAAATTTCCTTTTGCATCCTACCTCTACCGGGATTCGAACCCGGTATCTCCCGATCCAAATTACACTAACATACACACTACTAATATCACACACTAAACACATTACACTAATGTCACCCACTACACATTTCTAAATGCTCAATATTTAAAAAAAAACTAAGATAAAAAATTTGGAAATTATGCATACAAACCCTTTGAAAATAAGATTTTTTCAATCAAACAAATTTTAAATCAAACACGGCACAATTTAAATCCTAAACACAACACTCCCAAACGTGAAATTAAACATTTTTGTCTTTTGCATAATTTAAACAAGATAATTAACACAACCTAAATTTGTTTGAATATTCCGCCTGTACAAAATATGAGAATTTCCAAAATATTACGATTGAAATGTCTAACTAGAAAGTGATTCTAGTAAAGGATGTTGGTGCCTAATGAAAATTATAAATCTGCTTTGAAAAGCTTGTTACACACACAAATTAAAATTGGCTAAAGCTTACTTTACGTATACATCGAGAAGATCATCGTATAAATTTTGAATATTTTTAAATGCAGGATTGTTTATCAACCGTTTTCAGCAGTGGGAAGATAAATTTTTAAAATTTCAATTTTAATTTATTCAAATTCGAATTCATCAGTCAATTTATTCTTCATCTTCATTTTCATTTGTATTAAGATTGTGATCCTGACCCAGATATAGAATTCCCAAATTTTGGAAAAGTAAAATTATCTAGGAAATTGCTTGTGTTTTATAAAAATTAAAGATACACAATCCTAACCTCAAAAATTATCAAAAAATTAACATTCAACCTTATTTTGAAGAAATAAAAAATGTGAAAAGTTCTCCGTCCTAAAATCCGTTGATAAACTATCCTACATTTGAAAATTTCTAAATTTTTACTCTTTACCTGATTTTCTCGATGTATACATGTAAAGTAAAATTACGCCAATGATTTAATAATTTTTGCTAAAAATTTAATTTGCAAAGCTTAAAATATGATATAAAATAATGTTCATCCTAATATATTCATAGAGTTCTTTTTAGAATTTGAAGGAAACTTTAGTTTAAAAGATGTATTATTATCTCATAATTCTCTCCTCTCAACAACATAAGTATTTTAAAGAAGACTAATTCAAACTATTGTCAACGGTCTTTTCACTTTTGAACATTTTATCAGAAAAATCCGATAAATGTATCCTCTCCATTTTAAAAATAATGGAATTTGATTCACCCAAACTATAATTGAAGACGTTTAAAATATCTGCCCTATCAATTTGCAAAATTTTTTGTTTTTGTTATATTAAAGTAGTTATACAAAATTTTGTAAAAACAGAGACTTAATAAACGCGGCATTTTATGATTTAATATTTTTGCAAGTGTAATGTTTGTGTCACTGCAAAAAAAGTTTTCCACAACCCCTATTTGAAATCATTAAATTTTATTTCTGTTATTTTAATTAAATCGATCATGTTTTGTCACTAAACTAACACATGATATAGCTATTAGTTACGAGCAACAAAAAAAAAACATAATGTATGAAATGGTCGTAAGGGAAGCCATTTGGAAACATTTTATCATCCACATCCAGTTCCGGGTTCATTCTTATTCTTTGACGAACACACGCGCAGTTAAACAAACCGATATTGATTGATGGATGGAAATTATGCAGCAAACATTTATAAACAACATAAATTTACAACTTACCGTAAACTTTTTCCATTTGGCGCTACGTCAATTTTGCGTACCGTAAAATTTGTACACACAAATCACGAATAACATATTCCACTACTATTACACACTACACATTTCTTACGAGATATAATTTTGCAAACAAAACACTTCACTAAACACTTCACTAACTCTCTTTATCAAATACGACACAATTGAAATACTAGACACTACTAAACCCGAAAAATTATTGATTTCACAAAGTACTAAATTTATCCCGTTATCATGCCTGGGTTGTAAATATGCAAACGTAAACGTATTGGTACTTGCTAAACTGGAAATTTTATTTTAATTTGTATGTGATTGATTTTTAAATGATTGCCACCAATATTAATACATCAATTCTGTCATGATAGTAAAAAATATCACGACACTCCGTAATATGAAAATTATAAATTTGTTTTCGCAAGCTTCTTGCACACACAGATTAAAATCAGTTTGTCGTGATTGTTGCATAGAAGCTGCTTGAGACTACTTTTTCAAGTAGCATGCTATGTGACTTGTCATTTAGCTGGATATGGAACTAAAATCATTTCTGAAATAGTTCTAGCCTATTTGTAGCAGAAGTTTCTTTCTTGAAAAAATTTGCCATTTTTCGGTTTCATTGAGCCACTTGGCCTAATTTTATAATAAGAAACATCAAAACGGCTTTTGAGTACTTACTCCAGCGTAAATCACCATTCGTTCAGCGTGTATATCGAAAAAAGTGTTTCGGGTGGTTTTGTCATTGTGGATCTATTATATGTGTTACGGTTAAAGTGCAAAATCGGAAAATGTGTGTAATTTTTTTTTAACTAGTTTATGTGATTAAAAATCGGTTGAAAAGAGATCTCACATTTCTAACCGGTTGTTTCATGCTAAACTTTAAGAAACAAGCATCAAGAAACACAACTAGCTAATTAAGCAGTCGAATAAACGCAGGAAAATAAAGCTTTGCTTTCGCCACCAAATTATAACAAATAATGAATAAGCTCTGAGATTAGAGCAATTGGTCATCAATCTCACTAAGGGTGTTTAATGATCCACGTAGGGTTGAATTTAATGATTTTATAATATATTGATAAACTGGATCTCATTACAAGTAATCTGGTTTAACGTGGGCATAGGTATAATAATGCTTGGAATAATTCTTAAGAAACTATATGAATGTAATTTCTAAATTTTGTGAATAGTTAAATTTTAAATTAATCATAATGAGCATTCTGCATTATCGACTATTGGCCTTGCACATTTACTTGCGTCAACTAACTTTACTCGAATACACTAAATAAAGTAGCCTGCTAGTTTGATTACCTCACCTCAACATCTAATCTTCTATTGGCAGGCTCGACCGAGTTTCCATAGGATCCGATGTATAATTTCGTCTACTTCTAAAAATTTTAAACATATGAAGATATCGGATCGAATTAGGTGTTATATTGCAAGACCTCTTTCAGTCAGAAATATCAATTCATGTTTTGAGATGATATGTTATAGCGTGTGTCCACACATACACACGCTATAACATATCTAGCCCCAGCTGTATGTTAAAATTTTAGTAAATAGCCAAGTTTCAAAATCTCAAGTGAAGTTACATATAGATTTTGAGGCAAAATTTTCTTGCTTAGATATGTATATCCATTAAAATTTGTATGCAAATCGTAAGTATCAAACTATATTTACCAAAACTTTCTTGGGCCGCAAGTTATATAAAAATTATTATCTTTTAAGAATTTCCTAGTTTGGAAAGGGTTCATTATATTTTGTGTTGGTAATAAGCTAAAACTATTGTAAGCACTTTAGTGTCAACCATATATTACGATTGGCATAATCTTACAGCTATAGCTTTCAAAAACTTCCTGAGCCGGAAAAAGCGACTGCTGTTTTGAAATGGTACATGATAGAGTGAATGCTGTATGTTCAAATTTGAGTAAGGAAGTTAAATAAAAATTTGTATCTAAAGGGTGATTTTTTTGTGGTTAGGATTTTCATGCATTAGTATTTGACAGATCACGCGGGATTTCAGACAAGGTGTCAAAGAGAAAGATGCTCAGTATGCTTTGACATTTCATAATGAATAGACTTACTAACGAGCAACGCTTGCAAATAATTGAATTATATTACAAAAATCAGTGTTCGGTTCGAAAAGTGTTTCGCGATTTACGTCCGATTTATGGTCTACATAATCGACCAAGTGAGCAAACAATTAATGCGATTGTGACCAAGTTTCGCACTCAGTTTACTTTATTGGACATTAAACCAACCACACGAATGCGTACAGTGCGTACAGAAGAGAATATTGCGTCTGTTTCTGAGAGTGTTGCTGAAGACCGTGAAATGTCGATTCGTCGCCGTTCGCAGCAATTGGGTTTGTGTTATTCGACGACATGGAAGATTTTACGCAAAGATCTTGGTGTAAAACCGTATAAAATACAGCTCCTGCAAGAACTGAAGCCGAACGATCTGCCACAACGTCGAATTTTCAGTGAATGGGCCCTAGAAAAGTTGGCAGAAAATCCGCTTTTTTATCGACAAATTTTGTTCAGCGATGAGGCTCATTTCTGGTTGAATGGCTACGTAAATAAGCAAAATTGCCGCATTTGGAGTGAAGAGCAACCAGAAGCCGTTCAAGAACTGCCCATGCATCCCGAAAAATGCACTGTTTGGTGTGGTTTGTACGCTGGTGGAATCATTGGACCGTATTTTTTCAAAGATGCTGTTGGACGCAACGTTACGGTGAATGGCGATCGCTATCGTTCGATGCTAACAAACTTTTTGTTGCCAAAAATGGAAGAACTGAACTTAGTTGACATGTGGTTTCAACAAGATGGCGCTACATGCCACACAGCTCGCGATTCTATGGCCATTTTGAGGGAAAACTTCGGAGAACAATTCATCTCAAGAAATGGCCCGGTAAGTTGGCCACCAAGATCATGCGATTTGACGCCTTTAGACTATTTTTTGTGGGGCTACGTCAAGTCTAAAGTCTACAGAAATAAGCCAGCAACTATTCCAGTTTTGGAAGACAACATTTCCGAAGAAATTCGGGCTATTCCGGCCGAAATGCTCGAAAAAGTTGCCCAAAATTGGACTTTCCGAATGGACCACCTAAGACGCAGCCGCGGTCAACATTTAAATGAAATTATCTTCAAAAAGTAAATGTCATGGACCAATCTAACGTTTCAAATAAAGAACCGATGAGATTTTGCAAATTTTATGCGTTTTTTTTTAAAAAAAAATTCTCAAGCTCTTAAAAAATCACCCATTAGTAAGGAGGCTGGAAATGATTCTTAATGATGAGATGATAATGATAAGGGTAAACTATGGAGAGTTCGACTAGGCTCCATATAAATTTCTATGAAAATCCTCTAAAACATCAAAGAACTTCTTGGGCCAAAAATAGGGATTGACGTTTTGAGACGGTACGGCATAGGGTGAATGTAGAAACTCGAAACACTGTATGAATTTGTCTGAGATTTTGGAAATAGACCTGTACTCCAATTTAACATAAGGCTCGGGCTCGCCACTTGGTCAGCATTCATCCTATTAAGTACTATTTCTATTATCTAGCGTTATTTCCGGCCCAGAAAGGTTTTGGAAGATATTTTCCTAAACATTTTTATTGGGCCATATCGAAGCTAGAAGATTGTGCCAAACCTAGCACTAGGGAGCCACCATAGTTTGCCCTTATTATTACCCATTTTAACTATAAAATACCATTTCCGGTCTAAACAATTTTTAAGAGGTACAAATTTTTATTTAACATTATTTGAGATTTTGGAACTTGGCCATTTACTCAAATTTGAACATACGACTGGTGCTCTCTACTTGGCTAGCATTCACCCAGCATAGGTATTTAAAGTTATAGACGATTTTCATATAAACTTATATGGGACCAATCCAACGGCTGGCAATAAATAGTTTACAATAGTTTTAGGTCATCATAACACCAAATATAAAAAATCATTTCCAAACTAGGAAGATCTTAAGAGATACAATTTTTTTACGTCTTCTGAGATTTTGGAAGTTGAAAATTTACTCAAATTTCCAACGGAAAAAGTTTCAACGGAAAAAGTTTGTTTTTTTCGGACGAAAATAAGTTAAAAAGGAATTCACAAATGTGTATGTTGGTTCAAAAAACATACAAAACTAAATTTTTGAAATAGTACTTTTGCCCTACCCGCACAATTGTGTTAGTAAAACACAAAAGGGTTATATGACTTTACATGAGATTTTGAAAATTGACCATTTACTCAAATGTGTACATACAGCTGTTGCTGACAACTTGTTCAACATTTATCCTATCACGTATTATCTCAAGACATCAATTGCCATTTCAGGGCCCGGCATTTTTTGGAAGTTAAAGACAAGCTCCATATAAATATGTTGGGCCATATCGAGTCAGGAAGATTCTGACAATCGTAACATATAGCCGGCACTGAGAAGCTCAGCCTTAATTTGCCTTTACCATTATCAACATAAAACATAAATCGCCATTTCCGGTCAAAAAAGTTTTTGGAAACAACTCATTATCTCAAATGAAAATATGAATATGAAACCTCATTTGAGGTCGCCAAATCTCTTGATAAATTGTAATGCCAGAGGGAGAAAGAGAGTTAGAAAAAGAGAGACGCTATTCATCCTAATTTATTAAGGGCCATATCAAGTACTAAGGTACTGGTACTAAGAAGTCTACTGTAATTTGCCCTTATCACACCAACTTAAAACACATAAAGAACCATTTCCGGCCTGGTTCTTAATAGAAACAAATTTTTATTTAACTTTATCTGGTATTCTGAAAGTAGGCCATTTACTCAAATATGAAGATACGGCTGATACTGGTCACTTGGCCATCATTCACTTTAATACGTATCATCTAAAAACATCAATCGCTATTTCCGGCCAGGAAGTATTGGAACAAATGCATCCACTTTTTATGGTTATGCCAATGCACAATAATGAGGTGGTCAGGGTTAATTGTTTAAGTACATTTTCGACCAAAAAATTATGACCCGTTAAAATGTTCACATTATCTAACGATATAATTTTGTGGTTTGTATCTTTCAAATGTTGAGTACACTCCCCACCTTCCATAACTCATAAATACGAAATTGTTAAATTTTTATAAAGAATCGATAAAAATTTGCGTTTGCATTTGCTGCATTGATTAAAGGATTTTTATAAAACTGAATTTACTCACAAATCGTAACGTTAATCAGTTTTTCCGGATAGTAATTGCCTAATAAAATGTTTTTAGGAAAACAAAAATGTTTGTAATGGAATTTAGTATCAGATAGTTTTAAAAGTTTTTGTGTTAGGATTTTGATTGTGATAATTTTGTAAGAAGTGGTAAGTAAAAATGAGTGAAGATTCAAAATATGTCTACCAGATCAAGTATCTTTACGTTACCAATCAACTGAAATATTACTATATCAGGCAGGGCTGGGCGATGTAGATTACGTAATGTAATGTACGCGATTGTCGACATACCGATTTTTCGTGCCACGGACGTTGACAATTTCCTATAGGCCCTATAATTTTACATCTTGAAATCGCTTAAATTATTCGTTAGGTTACGAACCTATATATTGAAAAACCCACATTAGGAATAAAGAAGGGTACTTACAGAAATCCTAAACTGCTTTCGATTATTTTAGTATTAATCTGCATTTTCGCTAATAGGTCTAATAGGTCATCCGTTCTTAAATTAAAATTTTGGTCAAAACAAGCAGGTGAATAAATAGATTTAAAAGACAATGTAGATTACATTACAGATAATGTTCTACCAGTTTTATGGATTAGATTGGATGGGATATAGATTTTCTACCAAATTCAGTTTTGATTTTATATAGCATATTGTTACGGTGACACCTAGATTAGAATAGAATAAGTTAATTTCATTAATTGTTCAATTACGTGTATAATTTATACTCAACATTTAGGCGTATTTCTATACTAACATATTTGCTGCGCATTTAGGATTATTCTAGAAACAAATATTTTGGTATATAAAGGCGCGCGTTGACGTGTATTGCTGAGTATTATTTTAAACGTGATACAGTGAAGGTTAAATAAAAGGATTATTAAAGTGATTATTAAAGCGATTATTAAAGTGATAATTAAAAAGTGTGTTATAATTATAATAATTAATTGTGAAAATTGTGTTGTATAATAAATTGTGTTGTGTAAATAAAATTGTGTGAGTTAAAATTGAAGCAGTGTATTTATTCACAATCCAGTGATTCGAACCTTGATTGACAAGGCAAAATCGTAACAATTGGTGACAGCGGTGGGATTGTGAATAATAAGGAAAATGATTCTCTACGAATTAAAGCTTGCGCAATTAAAGGAGCAACTGAAGCAGCGAGGTTTGGCTAGTGAAGGCACAAAAGCTAGTTTGGTGGAGCGACTACGTGAGGCCATGGAGAAGGACGGTTTAAATCCAGATGTGTATGATTTCGAGGAGGACAACACGGATGAGATCAGTGTGGACAAGAAAGAAAAGGAAGAACAAACGATGGTCGGAACAACACAAAACCCATCCGGAAGTTTCGATTTATCGCAGTTGATGGCTGCTATGAATCAAATGATGGGACAACAGTTGGAGCTACAAGGGGCGGACATTAAACATCAAATGAAACAGCAGATGTTACAAGTGGAGCAACAAGGGGCCGACATTAAACAATCGAACCAAGAAATTAAACAGAAGATTGTACAGATGGAGCAACAAGGAGCGGACATTAAAAACCAAATAGAAGTTGGTCAAAAGAAAATGGACGAGAAGTTTCTGGAGTTATCTTCTACACTACACGGTAAAGTGGAAAAACTGCAAACAGAAGTACACGCAGAAATTCAAAATGTTAAAGGGACGGTTCAACAAAAATTTGAATCGGTTAAACAAGATTTTCAAACGGAAGTTAAACGTCTCGAGAAGGAGCTCCAAGATGTCAAGTCAAATGGAACAACAGGTCAAGTGATCCAGACAGTTAACGCAGTTAAGATAAAACCACCAACATTTGATGGAACAACTTCCTTCAGTATTTTTAAGTTCCAATTCGAAACTGCGATTAAGCAAAATCAGTGGACTGAAGAACAATGTGTTGCAGCATTAATTGTGGCTCTTAAAGGCGAAGCGGCAGAAACATTACAAATCATTCCCGAGCAGGAACGGAACGTTTACATGGGAATTATGAAGGCGTTAGATCGAAAATACGGAAGCGACCACAAACGAGAAATCTATCGCATGGAATTGAAGAGTCGATACCAAAGAGCAGGAGAATCGCTACAGGAATTTTCATCGGCAATTGAGCGGCTCGCGCATTTAGTACATTCAAATATGTCGGCCGAATACATGGAGCGAATTAAAATGGATGCATTCATTGACGGTATTCGAGATCCTGAGACGCGCAGAGCGGTGATGTTGTCATCTAAGGCAACTTTCACGGAAACCATCGCTTGTGCGTTAACAAACGAAACTGCGCAAACCATCATCAAACCAGCAATGAAAATTCGTCGAGTGGAGATTGATTCCAGAATAGACACCGCACGGGCTACGCCAAGATTCAGAGATGGAAGTGGCAGGATTAAATGCTGGGTATGTGATAGAATGGGTCACATCTCACGGGACTGTTGGGAGATTAAGAAGAAACGAGCAAGGTCGCCATCTCCTATGAAGCGTAGACCAAACGAAGAGCAGATAGAATCCAGAAAGGAGCGTCAGACGACAGCGGAGTCGTTAAACTAAAAAGAGTCAGCTTGAAGGGGCAGAAGCTGGCTCCCACAACCGATTGCCCCACAACCTCCATCCATGTTTCTAGAATAGCAAGGAACGGTGACAGCTTAACAATTGAAGCCGATATTGATGGGAAGAAATGCATGATCACGCTGGATACGGGAGCAACACATACGATTGTTCGTGAGGATATTATTGATGGAATTATGGAACCAGCTAATGGCATTAAATTACGAACGGCGACTGGAGAAAATTCAGCAATAAAAGGGAAAAAGGTCGTAAAAATAAGGATTGGACGAAATCACTTTCAACACGAGGTGCTGGTTGCAGATATTGTAGACGAAGTCATCTTGGGAATGGACTTCATGAGAACGAATGGCTTCGTGGTGGATGTTGGACGGGGTGTATTAACCTACGATAATATCGAGTTGCCACTTCACGTTAGCGCCGTTATAGGAGAAACAACCAGGCAAATTATAATGGATCATCGGGAGAAGCTGCCACCGAACTCGGAAACAATAGTATGGGCAAGATTGGAAGGAGGTTCTGGGTCACCCAGGTTGTGGGTTGTGGAAGCCAATGAAGCAGAGAGCGGAGCCAGAGAAATTATGATCGGGAAAGTTTTAGTGAAACCAGACAGCGATAATAGAGTACCAATTAGGACTCTAAATCTCTCGGATAAGACGAAAACCATCAAGAAAGGGACAATAATCGGAAAATGTGAAGAAATATCGGCGATAGTGAAGTGCGAGCAGAAAAATCCGATTAAGACGGCTAACTCGCAAGTGCAGAAAGAGATTATAGATCAACTTATGGAGAAATGGACCGAAGATCTTACCATGGAACAGAAAAGTTTGGCAAAACAATTGCTCGAGCGGTACATGCCAATATTCTGCAGTACATCGGACAATAATGGGAGAACCACAATGGTAAAACATCGAATAGATACAGGAGCAGAAACGCCGATTCGACAACCACCCAGGAGATTACCATTGGCAAAGCAAGGAGAAGTGGATCGAATGGTAAAAGATATGCAAGCAGCAGGGGTAATCGAAACATCAAGCAGTCCATGGAGTTCACCAGTGGTGTTAGTCGAGAAAAAGGATGGTAGCATGAGATTCTGCGTGGATTATCGAAAATTAAATGCTGTGACGAAAAAGGATAGTTACCCATTGCCAAGGATCGATGACACGTTAGACACATTATCGGGTGCTCGAATATTTTCGACATTAGATCTGCAAAGCGGCTATTGGCAAGTGGAAGTCCAGGAGGAAGATCGCGAGAAAACGGCATTCAGTGTGGGTAACGGATTATGGCAATTTAACGTTATGCCATTCGGATTATGTAACGCCCCTGCGACTTTTGAACGGCTAATGGAGCGCGTGCTAAAGGGATTACATTGGAGGACGTGCCTCGTATATTTGGACGACATCATCGTTATGGGCAAGGATTTCGACGAGCATTTAAGGAATTTGGCAGAGGTTTTGGATCGGATACAAGCCGCCGGATTGAAGCTAAGCCCAAAGAAATGCAAACTATTTAGAACGGAAGTAAAATATTTGGGTCATAAGGTAACAACCAATGGAATCCATACCGATGAAGACAAGATCGCAGCAGTGAAGGAATGGCCACGACCTAAAAACTTACATGAATTACGGAGCTTCCTTGGATTGTGTACCTATTATAGACGATTCGTGCCAGGATTCGCCAATATTGCAAAGAGTTTACACGAGTTAACCAGGAAGAACAAGGCATTCGAATGGAAGGATGATCAAGAAGAGGCATTTGTGGAACTAAGACGACGATTATGCGAAGCACCAATCCTCGCATACCCTATACCCAACGTTAAATTCATTTTGGACACCGATGCAAGTAATGATGGTATAGGAGGAGTATTATCACAGGCAATAAATGGTGAGGAGCGAGTTATTGCATATTACTCCAAGATGTTATCAAAACCGGAACGGAATTATTGTGTAACACGGAAAGAGTTGTTGGCTATAGTGGAATGTGTTAAGCACTTCCATAAGTACCTCTATGGCCAAACATTTCTTCTACGGACGGATCATGGAGCTTTGCGCTGGTTGTTACAATTCAAAAATCCAGAGGGACAAGTAGCACGTTGGATCGAACGTTTGCAAAGCTACGATTTCCAAATTGAACATCGGAAGGGAACCGCACATGGAAATGCCGACGCATTATCAAGAAGGCCATGTCCCGTGGAATGCAAGCATTGTGGGCGTGTGGAGGGTAAGGAAAACATCATCGATATTCGGCTTATGCAAGTGCTACCTGATGAGGAATGGACTGATGAAATGATCAAGAAGGAGCAATTACGGGATGCTGACCTGTCATTCATCATGAAACATAAGGAAAAGGAACACCGGCCCACATGGAGTGAGATAGCTGACAAAGCTCCCATTGTAAAAGCATATTGGGCTCAATGGGATAGCCTCCACATAGAAAATGGATGTTTAAAACGAAAGTGGGAAAGCACGGATGGTAAAGTAAAACAATTGTTGGTAGTGGTGCCAAAAGGTCGGATAGCGGAAATCCTCAAGGAGTATCACGGAGGAGCAAGTGGAGGTCACCTAGGGATTAATAAAACATTAGCCAAAATTCGACAACGTTTCTATTGGTCCGGATGTAGACAGTCAGTAGTAGAATGGTGTCGAAGATGTGACCAATGTGCGGCAGTGAAGGGACCAGCACGAAAAAGCCGTGGAACCATGAAACAATATAATGTCGGGGCACCATTTGAGAGAATTGCAATGGACGTGGCGGGGCCATTTCCGACCACCGAGAGCGGAAATAAATATGTGCTAGTAATAATGGATTATTTCAGCAAATGGCCGGAAGTGTACCCCATACCCAATCAGGAGACAACAACAATAGCTGATGCCGTGGTTAACAATTGGATTAGCAGATTTGGTGTACCTATGGAAATTCACACGGATCAAGGAAGGAATTTCGAATCGGTGGTATTTCAGGAGATATGTCAGATGCTTGGAATCAATAAAACAAGAACGACGCCTTTACACCCACAATCGGACGGTATGGTGGAAAGATTCAATGGTACATTGGAGGAATATCTAGCAAAAGCTGTGGAAAGGAACCAACGCAACTGGGATCGACATATACCAATGTTCCTGATGGCCTACCGATCAGCGGTACATGACACAACAGGAGTGACACCAGCTAAAACCATATTTGGGAACAATCTGCGATTACCAGGAGATTTAAAATTTGGGGCTGTTCCATCAGCAGCTCTATGCGGACAGGATTACGTCGACCGAATGAAAGAGGAACTTAATGAAATACATCAATTTGTACGGGAGAAAATTCGAATATCAAGTGATCGAATGAAAGCTCGATATGACATACGAGCAAATAATCAAGGCTTCGAGGAAGGGCAATTGGTATGGCTTCACAACCCACAACGGCACAAGGGATTATCACCGAAGTTGCAACCCACATGGGAAGGACCTTACACTGTCATTAAAAAGTTGAACGACGTGGTTTATCGCATACAGAAAGGACGGAAAGGTAAACCAAAGGTGGTGCATTTAGAGCGTTTGGCGCTCTACAGAGGAGGTGATCTGGATCCTGTTCGGGACGAACAGGCTTAGGTGGGGGGTAGTGTTACGGTGACACCTAGATTAGAATAGAATAAGTTAATTTCATTAATTGTTCAATTACGTGTATAATTTATACTCAACATTTAGGCGTATTTCTATACTAACATATTTGCTGCGCATTTAGGATTATTCTAGAAACAAATATTTTGGTATATAAAGGCGCGCGTTGACGTGTATTGCTGAGTATTATTTTAAACGTGATACAGTGAAGGTTAAATAAAAGGATTATTAAAGTGATTATTAAAGCGATTATTAAAGTGATAATTAAAAAGTGTGTTATAATTATAATAATTAATTGTGAAAATTGTGTTGTATAATAAATTGTGTTGTGTAAATAAAATTGTGTGAGTTAAAATTGAAGCAGTGTATTTATTCACAATCCAGTGATTCGAACCTTGATTGACAAGGCAAAATCGTAACAATATTAATAGATTAGAACGACGGGTTGCACGGCTCTGATTTACATACTGAAGCTCAATGTTTGATAACGTTGATGACATTCGCAAACAATCATACATATAAAGTGAAACAAGAAATTAAAATAATGCGTTTAATCGCAGGATATCTTCAGTTAAATTCTTATACAACGCGAGGGAAAGAAACAAGTGTGGTAGCCCGTAGATAGCTTTGCTTCTCTTGTTTTGTAAAATTTGCAACCATTTTATCTTTGATTTCCCAGTATTGCCAAAACAAGCAATCGCAAAGCAGAATCTTTTGTGAATTTATGAAGAATAAATCATTTTTAGAATATGTTGTGGAAGAAAGCAAGCTTCCCAAATAAAATAAATAAACGGACTGACTTTTAAACTCAACTTATGAATGTGTTCACTCCAAGACATACGCTTATCAAGATAAACTCCAAGATATTTGAGTTCATCAACTCCTTCAATAACACCATTTGAATCCTGCAGGGGGTCGGAAATTACAACGATGCAGGAATAGGGACTGAAAGTTAATATATTTGGTTTTGTTCCAGTTCACAGATATTTTATTTAAATTGAAATATTCTATAAGTACAATAACGTCGTTTTTATGTTAGTCATGCGGCTTGGAAGCAATATTTGGAAATATAGAATGTTGCGGTATCATCAGCAAACATTCTAATTAGTCCAGCCAGAGGTAGGTGGAATATATAATTCATGAAAATCAGAAATAGAATAGAGCCAAGTACTAGATTTATTTGATTCTATACTTTCTTTTGATTTAAAATATTGAACAAATTTTTGAAATAATGCTTTTTGCGTAATAAATATTTAATAAATAGGATCTTATTCAGTAAATCTAGTCTGTCTTTTAGCGCAGAGTTGTTCAAACTTTGTTTAAATCTTCTGAGGGTGCGATTTTTTTCTTTAATTAGATTCCAAAGATCTAAGGACAATTAGTAGCATTTTGGGTTTTCACCTGTAGTAGTTTGGATTTCGAATATTTAATAACCAGTTCATTATATTTTTAACAGATTAATTTTAGGGTTGAATTCGGGTTGTGAATATCAAATGAGGTTGAATATAAAAAAATCGTTGAAGTACTGATTAACTTTATCATTTTTACCGTTTTCTTTCCTAATTTTTTATTTATGTATTTTGGTTTAAACACGAATTTGGAGAAAATAAAACTATGATCACTGATAACAGATTCAATTGTTGAGTTAAAAACTCGTTCTATATTAAAAAAAACTGCAAATAGAATGCGTCAAGATATTATTATTCTGCTAACAAATGTGTTAGCAACAATCATGCCATTACTTAATAAAGTGAAATTGTACTCAGAAATTAGTTTTAAATTTTTATAAATAGGTATGTTCAAATCCCCTACTATAATGAAATCAGAATTGGTGTTGTTGCCACATAGTAATTGTTCCAAGATTTCTAAAAAATATGTAGTACCAGAGCCTGGTTGCCTATAAATCCCATAAATAATAATTGGATTCAGCCCCGAGAGTGGAATACAAATAGAAAGGCAAGGTCCCATCGTCAATGATTAGGATATTATAGCGAATGTCCTCCTTGATGAACATCGCAATTCCTCCCTCAGATCTTGTCATCTCCACAAGGGAAGACCTGTGAGTAATTTTTAATATTAAAGGAAAATATATTTGAGCTTTTAATAAATTTTTTAATAATGAAGTTGTTTGTTTGACATTTGACATCCGCTTGGTAGATATTCAATCCTCCTCTGTGATTATAACATCGACTAAGTTGCCAATGTTCATTATTATATAACAGAGTTCCCATATTGTGGATTTTTTCGGCTGTGCGTCGGTTTTTGATCATGAAGCTCAAGTCTGTTGTTAGAACGTTGTGCATACTTAGGTAGATCAGCTACGTCAAGTTTCGTATAATCCACTGAGTGGCACAAGAAATTTATAGGATTTTTAAATGAGTGTAATTGACTTTGAATGCCTTTCAGTATAGTTACTAAGTTTGCTAATTTAGGTATTGTAATATCACGAAGAACATCATTTCTGTTCATCATCAAAATAAAGGATGAAAATTCAAAACATTTCCTCATCAATTCTTCAAAAAATTTCATCAGCAAATTCGTAATGATTAGACCGATAGGTGATCCCATTGGTGAGCCAATTTTTTTTAAATGTTGTTGTCGAAAGAGAAATCAGAATTGTTTTAAGCGCATTAAAGCGACATTAGTAAATAATGGCGTTACGTATAGGGGTATCAAAACAAAATCCTGAGGTTTAACGAGATAAACAATTTTATGTTTAAAATCTTCAGAATTAGAAGAATCAATTATTTCTAAATAAATAAAAAAAAAGCTATAAGCTTTAGAATATTTCCAAAAATATTGATAAATATGTAAGACCATCTATTGAACCTACAATAGCCCTGTAATCGTTGTTTCCTGCTTCATTCAAATCTTTGATCATTTTAATTAAAACGGAAGTAGTTTGGACCGATATAGTATTATCCTTTCGAAATTTTTTATAAGTTGTGGTATCATCAAGCATACTTTTCACCTTCTCAATGTAATCCGATTTTAAACTTGAAACAAGTACATTGGCTTTATCTGCTCGTGTAACTAAAATTTCTGGATTATTTTTGAGTTACAATTTTGTTGGTTTCAGGTAATGTAAAATTTGTTTGTTGTAATTTCTTCTCGTGGTTGATCTATATATTATACAAGTGCTGTGCACTTCATATACGCCCTCTAACATAACTGTAATTTTGTAAATCATTTTATATAATTCTTTAAATAAATAGTTTTTCTCGTAGCGTGACGTATTAATTGACCTGACCAATAAATCACCATCACAATTTCTACACTCTCATATTATACATCTCGTTGCAAATTTTTTCGATCGCATACCGCTCTATTAAAATATATATTGTAAACAAGGAAAATTCATACCATTAGTGTTTCATAGTAAGATGAGATATCCGAATATAAAACCATATCGTACAAGTTATCCATTTTTTGTAAGGTTTAGTTTTGTATCCTGTATCCTCCGGTTTATCTGAAACAAAATATTTTTGTTTGTATTTTGGAAGCTTTACACACAACACAAGCAACACTTTTTGCGCTTCCTTTGTATTTTATATTTTTTTATATGGAAAACAAACTTTTTTTTTTCACTTAACTATTGATAACAACTTTTTTTTTATAAATTATATTTTATTTTTTTTATCTAACTAAAATAATAACAACACTAAACTACACTAAAATCACTTTGTATGCACAATATTATACACACGTTTACACGAAAACAAAAAAAAAATATTTTCACTATTTTGTATGTACAAAGTACGTGTAGGACCGATACCGAGCGGGGTGAAAACTACAAGCGTGTAAAAAAATATTTATACTTTTTGTTACACTAAATTTATACTACTACCCGAAATATATAGTATATAAAAAATAATTATAAAAAAATTAAATAAAATTACAAAAAATAAGAATAATTTATAAAAAAAAAAAATTAAAATCAATATTTTATAATTTTGTATTTTCCAGTTTGGTTTAAAATTATTTCACTGTACTCGAAAACAAAAAAAAAATCTAAAAACGAACGTATTGAAGTAAAAAATTCAACTGATCTCATAAAAATTACTGAAAATGAAAATATAAACACAGAACATTTTCATTTTTTTTTCTCTGTAATGTAAACTTGGGTTGGATCAATTTGAACGTACAAAAAAAAAAGAAAAATAATCGTAATAATAATAATAATTTTTAAATATAAACAGACTTTATTTTACTATTTGGATTTGTTTTTGTATTTTGGTTTTTCTTTTTTTTTTTTGAAAATTATAAATTTTCATTTTGCTGTACAATAGAGAGAAATTGAATAATGATTAATCGTTCAACCAAAAGAGTTGGAACAAACAAAAAAGTGGAAAACGTTTAAGAATTAACATTTTTGTGTGAATCAATTATTCAAATTTATTGTGTTTATGAGATTGCAGGTGGATCAATACAGTGGCGTACAGTTTTATGTGGTATCATTTAGAATTTTAAAAGGAGTTGCGTTATCAATCAATTGAAACGATTCGTCAAAATATATTGATTGAAGCAAAAAGATTTATTATGAATTTAAAATTCAATTTTTGAAAAAATACATCTTCTACCAGAAATATCCTGGGATACAAAATATTGTACGTGTAGCATGCTTAGCTTGAAAAATATCTTTTGTTTTTCATAGTGCCATTTTCAACAAAGTTCGCGGTGAATCGTTGCGAGTAGACGTATTTTTTAATCATGTTCCCCGATTACTTGGAATAAAATAATTGCAGGTGAATATTTTTCAGATATTAAGTATTATTTCAAGTGAATTTCTATTCTTATTATATTTGTGTTTTCAGTTTATGAATGTGCCGATTTACGAAAAATGTGAAGACAAGGGTACTCAAAAAGCCCCATACCGATTTAAAAGTAAGTAACTTTTTATTTTTAAATATTTTGGTAGTGTTTTGTTTTTGATGTGTAAACATCTTTACTCGCGCCTACCAAAATTTTTTGTATTAGAGTAAACTTGTAAATGAAACGAACGGAAATGACGTACTTCGTTTGAAAAAAAAGTAACAAAAATCATAAAAACAACTTGTACTATACATGGCCTGCTTGTATGTACATAGTATAATAGTAGGGAAAACTAATAAAAAAAGTAAAATGATGCGTGTGCCACCACCATTTATGCATCATAGGGTGGTATCTATATCGAGATAGCTTACTCTTACGATAAAAAAAACATAGTCAACAACTTGTGTATGTTGCTTTATCACGCGTAATGAGTTTCTATAAGAGCTGTTACGAGTCTCTATAAGAGCTACTAAGGACGTAAAAATGGAACCCAATGGGTCCTTTTCAAAATGAGGTAGCACGCCTCACCACATAACCGCTAAGTACAGCGCAGGTTGTAATGGCGAATTTTGTACGAGGTTATAATGACGTCCCGTTTTTACCATTGAACTGTCAGAGTCTCAGATTATATCACCTCCACCTAATTGATACAGTCACACAGAGATGCTCAATCCTTTTGCTTTCCGAGATCTGGCTACGCAATGAAGAGCATGTAAATATTCTTAATTTTTAATGCTGCGTTCAGTTCAAGAGAGATGGTCAGCGGGCTGGCAGAATAGCCATTCTGTCAAAAGATCCTTAAAATGAGCATAGTGAACACAAATGGTTTGCAGTACGAACTTCCACTAGTCGGTGGCCTTACTTGATCAAAACCAATATTGATGTGACAGACGGACTGGAGAATGGAACTATGGGCTGTATTATATATATCGGATGAAGCTATCCTGACGAGGTTGGATTTCGATACAAGTTCACAAGTTGGCAATAAGGTCAGGCGGCTTAAAGCTGGATGGGCGCAGAAAAATAATATCGACCGATATTTGGTGCCCATTTCTAGAAAAAGCTCAACTGTTTATCAAAATAACATTCGGACAATTAGTATTAAGCGTAATCATTTTCCAGTCGTACCTGAATGTGCCACCACAATTCATGCATCACAGATTGCCACCTATAACGAGATAGTATATCTTGTACACCTCTTACGATAAATAACACAGTCAGCAACTTGTGTATGTTGCTTTATCACGAGTAACGACGAGTCGGGTATCGATGATCATTTCTTCTATTATGTAATGGCAAATTTTGTACGGGATAATAATGACATCTGGTTTTTAGCATTGAGCTGCCAGAAACTCAGGTCATATCACCTCGACATAACTGATATACAATCACGCAAGGATGGTCTAGACCTGGCTTCGCAATGGTGAGCACGCTAATATTCCTAATTTTGAATAATGCGTTCAATTCAAGAGAGAAGGTCAGCGGACTGCCGGAGTAGCAATATATAAAAATTCAAGTAGAACTTATACAGTCACCTCGCTTCGATTTGCACTTGAACTCAGATCGCAATATATCTACTACGAGATTTGGAACGACTATTGATGCAGTTTTTCAGACAAAAACGTTTTTATTTCAATATAAGTCCAGCACACACAAATGTGCATGAAAATAACCATCGCTTGTAACGGTTTTTTTTTTCATGATTCTCTTTCGTACACGATTTATACACGCACAATTGTGATTACCGGCCGGAAAAGGGATATGCATCTTATTTTAGCTACAATAAGCGAACTGCGTCGATTATACCGACAGAGTTAGTAGACAAATTTAGTTTGTAAAATTTAATTTCTTCTTCCTTAAAATTAAACTGTACACACGCCATGTTTACACATCTCCTTGAGAGTACTAATGGACTCACTCTTTTTTTTATTTCACCTTAAATTTGGGAGATATTAATGTGGAACAGTACAACTTGTGTAGTCTGCAATGTTGCAACAGCTCCCACTATTCGTGCTATGGTGGCAAAATTTATGCAGTAAGGAAACGTTGGAGATAAAAGGCAAACCGACCTAGTTTTGGGCGATTGGTCAAAAACATCGAGCTAATTAGGCAGAGTGTTGCAGACAACCCTCAAACATCAACATGACACCAGAGTGACGTTTCTGCCAAAATAACAAAATATATACTGTGTCCTATAAGTACTTAGAATTAATAGCTGAAATTGTTTAATAAACACAAATATTTTTACACTAGAAGTAGCAAGCATTTAAGTTTTGTAAAAAATTTTGAGTGAATTTTATAAAATGAAATTTTTTACAGCAAAACACGAATCGCACAGAGATGATCGAAGTGGTTCTGAACTAGTACTTAATGTAAGAAACCAATCTTAAATATCCACATGCTCGTAAATCTCTGAGATTTTTGTTATTTGAGACAAAACATCATTGAGTGTAATACGAAAATTCTTAAATATTTGAAAATATCTAAGTCGGTTCGCAATTAGATTCCGTTGATTTTTCGTATAACCCTCAATGATGTTTTGCCTCAAATAACAAAAATCTCAGAGACTTACGAGCATGTGGATAAATAAGAATGGTTTCTTACAATAAGTACTAGTTCAGAACCACTTCGATCATCTCTGTGCGATTCGTGTTTTGCTGTAAAAAATTTCATTTTATAAAATTCACTCAAAATTTTTTACAAAACTTAAATGCTTGCTACTTATAGTGTAAAAATATTTGTGTTTATTAAAAAATTGCAGATATTATTATGGAAGTTCAGTATATGATTGTTTTTTCAATTCTAAATGCTTACAGGACAAGGGTTTATATTTTATTATTTTTGCAGAAACTTCACTCCGATCAACACGACGATGTTCAACACATTGTTGGCTATAACGTGTTGCACGATTTGGCCGATTTTGAAAAAATTATCTGAACCTTTAGCCCTCTGCAAAAACCAGTTGGTGCAATAGACCTGCATTGCGTTGATCGTACATCAGAATTCCCCTAAATCTCGTCGAAAAGCAAGGCTCACGTTCATTTGAACGGGTTTGTGAACAAGCTCCTTCAGAGACAAGAAACTTCAGATTTTGAGGCACACGGAATCCTGAAAATCTCCACCAACGTTCAATACACCCACTAAGAGTGACTGTTTTGTGTATAGCATAACTTCACGTAACCATATATTTCTTTGAAAATTCTGCAGGTGCAAGCATTGTGACAAATTTGGATCGCTACAGAACAATGCTTTCTCTTTCCACCCGTGCGGGAGAACACAGAACATATGCTTGCAGCAAGATGGTGCTATGACCCACGACGCTCGTGCATACAATGAACTTGTTTCGTGAAGAATTTCCGAACTGTGCCATTATCTCAAAAAACGGTGATTTGAAATGGCGGCCGATTGTTTGATCTGACGGTTCTAGGCTTTTTCTGTGGTACATCTGATTAAGCAGGTTAACAGCAACAAACCGAATACTTTGCATTATCTTAACGACAACATTCCAGCAGAAATTACGCAAGTTCCGCTGATCACACTTCAGGTGGGTGCTTAATTGATATAATTTTCCACACCTAATGTAAGAAATATCCATTAACAAAACTTTCATTTGCGATTACAGCAAATATGAATAAGAGTTACACAGTTACTGCAAATATGAATAAGATAAAGATTAGAGCTGTTAGAGTGGCTGAAAGAAGTGAACAATGCCAGATATGGAATGAAAACGATCAAAACAGAATTTCTTCTTCTAGAGCTGGTGAAACAAGTGAACAGCGTGAGTCGCGTGACAATGGAAAACATATGGTTGGATTGCCCTGGCTTGAAGTTTCAAATTAAATTGTCCGGAATGTATTGTTCGAATGGAAAAGTCAATTGACCACCTCAAGCTTTCGTTTTCAGAACTACCGAGTTACCCAGAAAATTCTATTAAATCATTCGAAAGTTCAGCAAAACAAATTATTAACGGTCGTGATTTTATGCCCACGTTTAAAATACAAGGACAAGTTTACCATAAAGTGGGATCAATTTTTCCCCCTGACAACAAATTTAAGTTTTTATAAGTTTATCAAATTTACAGATTTTATTTAATAAACGCAATAACCCAGCAGACAAAACACCCTCTGGTAAATACAAAAGGCGCTTCAATATTCCAACGATCATCGAAATTGTTATTGTCTTGTTCAGAAAGGATTTCGGCAATGAGAACACTGAAATCGTTTTAACGTGGTGCAAACTAATACAGGTGCTGCAATGACCCAAACGGTTTTCTATGTACAAATTTTATGCGTATCGTATTATGTTTAGAGGCTCACAATCAGATCTAATTCTGAAGTGCCGCCAACTTTTCCACCTCTATGCATTGTTGATATGATCTCTACAATCGAAAAGTGATCGAAATATCTAATATTCATTCGCACGATGGGCATGATCTTACAGCTATAGTTTTCAAACAGAAATTCATAAAACTCATGAATCTCATAACTAAAAATCACATTTATGGAGAAACTCATTGCTCAATTTATTCTGTAGAGTTATCCCATCCACAAGAAAATCTAATACTTTTTAAAATCACCAATAAAATCATGAAGGCTTTTCGGTCGCCCATACCCAATTAACCTTCGGGTATATCTAAGCTGGAATTTTTTTTGAAGCAACAACTAAGAAACCTAATACCTCAAATGTCGTTGCACTCTCAAATAATTTCCAGATTCGACAATACAAAATAGTCTGATTGACATATTGATAAGGTTTTGAAAATTTTCTATAGTATTCATACGTAATGCACAGCAAAGATTTGTATACCATACAAAACATGCCAAGTATCGAAGTATTTATTTATTAGGAATTTTCAAATAAAAAATATGTGTGTAACATCATTACTTTCAGTGATAGTAAAGTATCAGAAGAATCTCTTGAAATTGAGTCGGATAATTTTCTAACTGTTGAGCACTTGACGATATTGCCTACATAGCTTTTAATTTTCATAAAACTGTGATTAGATCAAACGCGTTTATTAAGCTGTTGCGATTGAATTTAATTATAAACAAATATAAAACCAAGTATTGACTCACATTTTGTATCCTGCTAATTTATTTGTTTCCTAATAGAAATGATGATTGATGATCGATGATTGATTTAAAATCGCTGTCGGAAGCGGTTTAAGGTCAAGTGGAATCATTTTGGAAGTAAAGTGAAATCGTCATAGCCATTCGTATCCGTTTGTGATTTGAAATTTTTTATTTATAAATGCAACCTATTATTTATATCGTATATGGATTACGTTTACTAGTAATTGAGGATAACTACGATTTTTTAAATTATAAATTGAAGTTCAATTCAATGTTAATACGGATAACAAAAAATATTTTAATATTAAACTAGATAACAGTATTTAATTTACAGCCAGAAGATGGTTCCGGATTAAATATAGGTAGCTTTGTGCGCAAATGCATATTTCTTGACACCAACGGATAAGCAACGCATAGCAACGTTCGGAAGGACCATACTATATAAATGTAATTTTGTCATCAGCATTAAGCAATGAAAATTGTTTTGGTTTGTGCCCAAAACACACCCAAAAATATCCATCAGCTGTTCATAGTTTTTTTAAATCACATTAGATCAAGGTGAACCGTAACATAACATTTTTGTTTTCCAATACAAAAACATCGTCGGTTGGAGAGTACTCGAACAAATTTATTCTAAAATCACAATTATGAATTATAAGGAAGAAATTATACACTATGCAAAAATTCAAATTGTTCATCAACATTATGTTAATTTGTCCTTAAATATGAAATTTTACTATTCATAATTTCCATAATTTTAACATTAATAGTATGAATTGAAGATTAATGATTACTAAACACTAATATTTATAGAGGTTGTGAGTGTATTGTGGTACTATGATATAAAAACATAAACTTTTAGTTTAATGAACTGGAATTCATAATATTAATGTCACAAATATTATGTTTCAAAATGTAAAATTCATTTTTTACTTAAAAACATGATTTATACATTAATATGATGATTTTGGATTAATGAATGCTGTTCATTAATAAAACGACAAATATTTTTTTCAGTGAACAATCGAAAGGTTTTCTTCAGTTCAAGCTAGCCTTTCGCAAAAGGAAGATTACGTAATGTACCGAATTAATTAGTAAATTTGACTGATCTGGGGAAAACTAGTATCTCAATAATTTAAATTTCCAATACACAAGAAAATTGATTTCTTTTTTAATTGTCCCGTTTTGGTTTTTATTGAGACATCTCGGACCAATTAATCCTGCCGTTGATATGATTTTATAACGGTTGTATATTTTTGTTAATCACTAGCACGGAATCGCCTTTGCCTAAATTTGGCGATCGTTGGCGAAATTTCGGTCGTTCATTAAGACAGGGGGTGCGGGATCATGAAGTCCGACCTAAAAGATCAATTGATACGAAATATTTGAATGAACAAACACCGGACAAGTGGTGCAGTGGTTAAAGCTTTGGCACTTGGACCGGGAGGTACTGGGTTCGAATCCCATCAGAGGCTAGATGCAAATCGAATTTTCATCATCAATTACAATCGGTGATGTTAATAAACACAACTAAGACCCTCTGATGGAGTGCAGAATTCAGCGCCGACCCACCTTCCATGTCAATGTACTACAGGTTGACATGGAGCTTGCAATGTGCAGGTGGTATACTGTAGTTGTGTGAGTAGGTGAATAGGTGAATGGGTTAATGATGTGGCGTGAAAAAAAAAAAAAAAAAAAAATACTTTGAAAAATGGTTTAAAGAAATAAATGAAAGTTTATCGGAAAAATTATATTCGAGTACTATTTCATAATCGTGCAATTTTTAATGAAAATGTCCTACTGGTACAGAAATTGAATTTCAAAAGCCTTTTAGCAGATTAGTCAAGCTCTAAAAATATTGTATAATTTACATTTATGCGACACCCCACATCCGATATGGAAAATTTTAGTAGTTTTAATAGAGTATGAGTGAAAATATTTTTGAATCCATTTATATTTTCCGGTCGTTATTCATGATACCTCACCAAGTCAAATAGATTTTATGGCAATGGTCGCAGAATTTCTGCATTAATTATTGAACTTACTGCCAACATTTTAATAATGAAACCTTCACTTGTATAATAAATTCGGTTCTGCTATCATTGTGAGAGATTACCCAATATCAAAATGGCTTGGTATGAAAGGGTTAAATTCGCAAAGATTGAATGGTGTAATCTGCCTCCAAGAAATTTAATGAAGAGCTGATATGTTGTATTTGCTTGTACAACAAGTTTTCAGAATCTCGTAGTTCGTCGACGGTTGAACGTTTTGTTCTAACACTATACATAGTATTTCGTAGCGTTTTGAAGAATCTGATACAATTACCCATGTCATTTATTAATTTAGTAACGGAAGCAGGTAGAAAACGAAAACCTTATAGTTCGTTTATCCTTTGAGTATTCTTAACGTCGCTTGAATCTGGATTATACATTTGCCATTCGTTTTATGTTTCGGAAACCAAAGTGGTGCACTTCACCAGGATGTTAATTTCAATAGATTCTTTTGGAAAAGAAGTCGGTTGCTAACAAAAATTTTTCGAGTTCTAGGCATACTGCCAGGATTGGTAAATACCTTCATTTGAATCTGTGGAGTATTCAAAACAATTTTTACTGATTTTGCTAATCTAGTTAATAATATTCCAACAATTAATTCCTTGCCATTAAGACTAACGCAACGAACATATATATAAAGGCATAATTTATGGTTGTCATAAATCGGGCCAATATTTCTAAATGCCAGATTTGGTAAAACTACATAATTAGTATCATTTTTAACGTGTTTGACATCCTTATTTTACTTTAAATTTGAAAACATGGATCTTTTAAATTTAGCGTCACCTGATTTTTCAAGTTTCATCATTTACAGGACAAATATCATGTATTTATGAAAAAATCATGTTGGTCATAAAATATATGCAAAGCTACGTAATATATAATAATTCGCTTTATTTTGGCGCCAAATTGGCAACCCGGTACTATTATTGACATTATAAATAGAAAATATTCATCCTTTTAATGAATAATTCATAAAGTACACGGTAAATATAAAATCTGGTAAATGACCACTAGATGGTCTGGTATTACTATTTCCAGTTAAAATCCAGTAAAATTCTAGTAAATAAAAAAGGAAATTTTGTTTTCTAGTTAAATTTTAAAGTGAATATACTAGATTTTCAGTCAAAATAAAATTAAAACCAGAATTTTAATAAGTTCTAGTTAGTTTATAGTTCTAGTGTTTATTATACTGGGACTCTAGTGGTTATCTAGTAAAAAAAATACTAGAAAATTACTAGATCATTTCTGTTTGGTTCTATAATGGAGTGTCTAGTTAATTTCACTAGAAATCAAGTTAATTTTGTTACTAGAATTCCATTAAAAGTTTAATTTACATGAATTCTTGCAAAATTCTAACAAAATCCAATTCCGCCATATTATTTTGGATTTACATATGATTTCTATTACATTTTACGGGAGTTCTATTAAATATATCTCCATAAAAAATTAACAAATAGCGATAACATTTTACATTACCAGAATTTCAGTAAAAATCTAGTAAAATTCGAATATTTTATTATTTATATGCTCTGCAGTAAAGTTTATAATTCAAAATGTTCTCACTTTATAACTATGCATCTCATACTACCTCTCTTACAAGAATAATATTTACCTGAATTCTAGTACTATTCCAGTAAAATTTAATCGTTTACTAGAATTTTAAGAGAATTCTAGTGAATGTAAACGGTTTTTATCTTTTTTTTTACATTGATATTGTTAATTTTACCTGAAATCCCGTTAATTCTAGTAAAGTTACTGAAATATTGCTTGAATCTGGTAAAATTAACAGTTATTCGAGTTTTTTTCTGTTTTTTTTTTGGTATATATTTTCAAATTATCGTAGGAATTCTTCAGTATTAAGCAAAATTTCAATAAGTGACATCAAAATAAAAAAGTGATCTTCGTAATTATTATTTGAGTTATTAAGAAAAGTTATTTGTTGTTTGTATTAAAATTAAAATGGATATAATAGAATTATGTAAGCAATTTTCTAAAAGAAAATGAAATTCCAGAAGATGTGTTTTCAATTTTATCAGGTAAGCCTTTAGAATTTATATTACTTTAGTGATTATTTTCCTGATCTCACCGAAATACTCATGGAGGCTCGCAAACGTCTTTGAATTTAATTATAGTATAATGGTACGTTTATTTTAATGATTACTCGGATACGTACTCCTACCGGAATATTTTTTTAAATAATGTTTAGGTGTTATTGTATGTTTTGTATTGTAAGGAATTGTAATGAAATTTTTGTAAATGCTGAGTGTATACAATTTCCGATTAAGTTTTAACAGCGCTTTTAATTATAATTCAATAAAATTTTAACGTTACTTTAAACATATCAATTAAATAAATTAAAAAATATTAAGCAAATACTATAATACAAAATTGAATACATCGAGTTGGTCACCAATGCCATTCAGGCTTTCTCTGGAAATATGAAATTGGGAAAAATATGTTCATAACATTTTTGTCTAAATTATGTTTTTCTGGCCTACTGTTGGAATTAGCTGAGTGCAAATATTTCCGAAATAAAGTTTATTGGGGATTTTTTGTTCTGGGGTTTTATTGTTCTATAACAATAAAATATAAAACATCAGTCGGTGCCAGCTCAAAATTAATTCCTGCGGACGCGGAGTCTCAAGAATTTATTTTAAATCGCATGTCCAGCATATGCATTTGGCCTAAGGTAATAATAATTGTTATTAGTTTAGTAAAAATATCGGGTTTAAAGACTTTTATGTAAAAAACATTTTTAGGTCTATATGTACCGGATATGTATCACGTCAATTATTTTAACATTTTATTTGTGATTTTGACATAAGAGTTTAATTTGTTCTTTCATTTTTATTTATGATACAGTTTGAAGAAAGCACCTCCGAAATAATAAAAAATACACGACAATCGCAGCCATATCTAATATATTTCGCCGATGAAGGATTACTGCACCAGGGAATAATTTGGATAATAATCGACGGACAAACTATTAATATTGGGCAGACCATCTTTATTAATGCAATGGACCTACTGTTCAAGGTTGTTTATGTATTCAAAATGAAATATCCGAAAAATGCTATTTATATTTAACAATTTCATCGAGGTGTATTTTTATAAAATAAAAGGAGCAACACCAACACTAAGGGTATCAAAATTGTATACTCAATTGTATAACAAAAGCATAGTTTAATAACTAGTTAGTATGTTATATATCGATCGTTAATAAGTATAAGATATTTGTTAGTTCTGGATACATTTTTTTAATATAATGAATTTTAATAAACATAATTTATTGTTCTTAAAATTACAATGTTTAAAGCAAATTTTAGTTTTTTATTTTAATTTTCCTTATATTTAGAATTGTTTTCGATTTGTTCCTATTGGTACAGGGTTTTGCTTGGAACAAGCATGGCGTTCCTCTTTGTGTTTTATAGTAATGATATAACTTATCGGTAAACATCTGGTAATCTATTACGTACATTAATTTCCACCACTTTGGGTTTACTCGAATATTTTTCTAACTTTACTTCACGTCCATATAAATGGGTGCTTAAAGGAAAATTTATCGTTGAATGTACAACATACTCTCGATTTTCCAGTAATAAAACAATTAGGTTCCAATTAAAATTTGTAGGCTGAATTAGTTTTAAAATTGGTATTGTCTAGCAATATTAATAGAATATCAATTAGAAACATAATAGAAATCATGTGATTTTACTAGAAAATTGGTAAAATTCTTAAAATTTTACAAGACAATCAACATCAAATACTACTTGATATCGGGTTAAAAAATTTATTTATTTATTAATTTTAATAGAATTTCTGTTGGAAAAATATTGATTTTACTAGAATATAAAAAAATGTCTGTTACTTTTACTGGAATATCAATAAGATGCACAACCTTATCTTACCAGAAATCAGTTTTAAAAGCGGGAAGTACAGTAATTCTACTAAAATTTCAGTTAAAAAAATAACTGAAAATCTAGTGATTTTACTAGAAAAACAGGCTATTTCATAATTATACAAGAATTCCGGTTGAAAAATGCAACAATATATTATACTAGAATTCCGGTTTTACTACATTATTATACTAGTAAAATTTACTTGAATTATGAACTACCAGAAATCTAGTAACATACATTTTACTTGATTCAACTAGATCAGCTAGTTTGCTCACATCTAGTGAATTTTTGATTACCGTGTACATGAAAAATTCATAATATATAATAGTTCGGGTTTTTATGTGCCTTATAGAGATCAACTGGCAACCCTGTGTCATCATTTTCATTAAACTCATAGTATATAGTAAATGTTCATGTTATTGATGAACAAATATTTTTTTTCATAAAATACATGAAGAAATTCGTATTATTTATTAATTTGATAATCGTTTTAAGAATGAATGAAATTGTTCATCAAATGTATGATCGAATTCGCCGATGCAAGATGTTTTCCATAATATTTATGAATACCGACCGCAATGCCGAGAAGAGAAATAAATCGGCAGTGAGCAGCCTGTTTATAATTTAATAAAAATTTTGTTAGAACGGTCGATATTTTCTATGTATGTGTTGTGGTACAACAAAATTATTAGTGAAACATCAAAAAGGTTTAATAATAAAAATTTATGAAATATGAACTAAACAAACATTGTGCGCTACTTGATTACAGGTGTGTTGTATTTAATAATATAAATCCATATATGAGATGTGTGTAATTGATTTTGATAAGTGAATTCAGGATAAACAAGCTTTTTCATAAGTATTGCATTGTAATGGCCGTGTAAAATTAGTATGATTTTAAATTAAAATGAATAATGTGTAATAACCTGTAATTTATGATAAGTTTGTGTGGTTTAATATAAATTTAAATTAATTATTTTATTTGCCACAAACAAGAACCCTAGTTTTGTAATTTCTTTTATACCATGTGATACTTATGGAATAAAAGTATAAATGAAACGGTGTTTGGATTGAAGTAGATTTTGGTAGATTAAATTATTATTTTAAAAAGTTTTGATGGATAAATTCTTAATTCCTTTTACTATTTACACGAAGTTAACTTTTTCAAAAATTATTTGTCTTTCTGTTGAAATAGAGAATGTTAAAATCATTATAAATAATTGTAGTATTCCCAATCTTGCGTAGATTGATTAAGAGTGTCATTCTAAATATTAATCCGGATTTCCATGACATGTTATATAAACTCTTTAAACTTTCTTATCAATGAAATTTGTGATAGTGAATTTGCGAGATTTTCTGCTAGTTTGAAAATTCCTCAGTAAATTTTATGAGTAAAAAAAATTAGGAATATACTCGTATATAGCTGCAATTGCTTTACAATTTCAAATTTTATTTTTTGATCTCAAAACTTTTTAATGCAATTTCAAATTCTACTTTTCAATAAAATGAATTAAAAGTTTGATTTTCCATAAATTGTTTAACGTAGACTAACGTTAGTGTTCTTACACCCTAATATTAGGTAATTGCTTTTCAATTTCTTGGGATGACTAAATGAACTATTAAAGCATTTCTTAGAAAAATGCACAAATTCATAATTTTTTTAGTACATATTTTGAATCCGAATAAACCAGATTTTTTAGTTTCTATTATTAATATTAAGAAAGCGCCAATACAAAAAATCAAGCTAATGATGATATACAACTTACACATTTCTCACTGCTCTAAATGTTTCTACTCCTATTACCATTCTGAGAATCAACGCAAAACGTGTTTACAAATAAATGAACCAAAAGATGTCTCACTAATATCTATATTAAACAGTTGGGAACAAATTCACCTATTAAGTTTTTTGAAAGGTAATTTAAAAACAGTGCTTTTATACTTGTTTATAATATGTTAACAATAATTATTTTACCATTGCAGAAGAGAAAATTGACGTAGAAGAATAAAAATAAGAAATTTCAAAATTTTAATAAATTGGAACCGGGACACAAAATTATTTTTGTTAACCCTTTTCCAGTCTCATGCATCACATATGATTCATAGTTGGTTAACCGAGACGCTTCTGTATCATATTTGATAAATAATATAATTAAGATTATGTATCGAATATGATACAGAAGCGTCTCGTTTAACCTGCTATGTATCATATGTGATGCATGAGAGTGGCAAAGGGTTTATATTGACGCAACGAATTTTGTATAAAATAATATTAATTTGGAATAAGAACGAGTCGGAGAATACAAGCAGAATCATAGAACGGTTTCTTAAGCAAAAAAATAATTTTATCACACTGGCCAACCGGGTAGAATATATATGCTAAATTTGGAAACTTAAAACAGAAAATCAATTTATTAAAATCAAAAATAAACTCGGAGTCAGAACACAAAAATAATAAAATCAGTAAGTTTCAATCGCTGTAGGTGTAGCTATATCTTTCCTTTTTATATTTTGATTCTTTCTTAAAGATGTCGAAGTGGACGCCGAATCATGCATTAAAAGCTTAAAGTCCGATAATCTTAGTGCAGAAGATTTCCACAGTCTCTGGCAGACTTGTAGCGGTTATCGAATAGACCAAATTCAAAACCAGCTAACGTCACTACAAGAAATTTTTTATAAATGGCCGGAGTATAAGAAACTAAACGGGTACCACCTAGTAAGTATAATACTTAAATCAAATTTGTGGCGTATTTTAACTAAACTATTTTTGCTTGATGATCTGTGTCTTGCGACTTGCTTACAAATGGTTTTCATAGCTCCTTAATAATATTCTAGAAATAAGATATTAGGAAGTAGTAGGCAGAATTTGCATTGAGCGAAAATTACGATTGACAATAATTAAAGTTATAACAGTCAAATCAACAGTTTATGTTTACTTAAATTGAAAATACGTTCACATTCATACAGCTTAGATACGCTACGTTTTTATCAGAATTATCCTGATTTTTTAAACCGAATTCTTATTATTAAAATTAAAAGGTTTTTATTATATATTTTATCAAATCGTTTTGCTTCTTTAAGTTGACATAGATTTTAAGGCTGTTCATCCTTTTATTTCGAATGTGATGACAGATTGGGAGATGAATTTTAAAAATATATTAAAGTTTTCAAAATTCGGAAAAATTAAATCGCCAGAAATAATACTAATTTTAGATGAAATTAAGGAGGAAGATTTCCATAAAGGTAACTAATTGAAACTTTTACGTTTGCCAAATAATTTGGATTAACTTTCTTCTTTTAGAAAGTGGTAAAAAAGACAATGTTGGAAACAAGTTGTGTCCAAAGTAACTATCAAAGAATCACAAGAATCTATGGTCTTCATCGGGAATACTCAGCAGGCTGAGGATCACGTACATTTTTAAAAGCAGAAAATGGAATGCTTTCAGCTATTTATTCTATTTATTAGGGACATAAAATTCATAGAAAAATATTTTATTTTTGTAGACGATATTAAATTACTCTTTAGTAACTTTTTACGAGCTTAGCTTTATATATATATATATATATATATATATATATATATATATATATATATATATATATATATATATATATATATATATATATATATATATATATATGTATATATATATTTGTTACAAATCATTTGTTTTGTATAAATTAGAATATCAGAAAGAGGCTGATTTTTTTAGATTATTGTTCAATTGTACTTTTAAAAATCAGTAAAAACTCTAAAACCTAAATCTCTAAAAGTTAGTTTCATGCTTCAGGAGCTTAAGGCCATGTAAATTTTTCCATTTTGTGTATGTCCAGTATTTAAATTGTTAACGATCATAAGATTAACTAACTGAAATGGAAATGTAATTATGTACATATATGTGGAACAAGATTTATATAAAATATTGTCATAATAGAAAACAATTAACGAAATAAAAAATTTTAATTTAATAAAACTACAAAAAATTTGAACTAACTATGTGTCGCATGTTATAATTAATTGTTATCGAATTCGAGGTTGATAAAGTAGAAATCTGTATACCGACATCTGTCAAAGATAAACGTCAAGTACGCTGTCATTTATTTAGTTGACATTCTGCCATTTAAGAATATGGAGCATTTAACAATCGACCAACGCGTTAAAATTATTAAATCTGCTGATGCTGATTTTTCGAACAAAATTTTCTTCAGTGATGAAGCTCATTTTTCGCTTGGTGGATACGTTAATAAGCAAAACTGTAGAATTTGGGGCTCAGAAAATCCACAATTGATTGTAGAGAAGCCATTACACCCGGAAAAAGTCACTGTTTGGTGCGCATTGTGGTCTGGTGGTGTGATTGGGCCGTATTTTTTTGAGAACAACCATGGACGAACCGTTACCGTCAATTCTGAGCGCTATGGCCGCATGTTAACCGATTATTTTTTTACGAAAATCGAAGATTATGATCTTGACGATATGTGGTTCCAGCAGGATGGAGCAACCAGTCACGTAACACGAGCAAATCGAGATCTTTTGCAAGAGAAATTTCCTGGACGTTTGATTTCGCGATTGGCTGATGTCAATTGGCCTCCAAGATCCTGTGATTTAACGCCTTTGGATTTCTTTTTGTGGGGCTACGCGAAAGATCGTGTTTACGCAAACAATCCTCAAACTCTTGACGAATTGAAAACTAATATTCGTAAGGTAATGGCCGAGATACCGCCCGAAATGTGCCGAAAAGTCATTGAAAATTACCTCAAAAGAATCAAGGCCTGTAAGAAGTCCCGTGGAGGATATTTGAATGATATCTTGTTTAACTAAAAATGGCAAGGATCAATCTGTAAAATGAAATAAAAATTACAATACATTCCGAATATTTTGTGTGTTTTTTTTTAAGTTTACTTTATCAAGCTTGAATTGGATAACCCTTTATTATTATGTAAAGAAGACTATCAAATTATATTGTTTTAAGGTTTTGATAAAAACAAATTGGATTAAAAAATAATACATATTTGCAACAAATTCGTTTTTATTTTCTGTATTTCTCTCCCGTTAGCGATATATATATATATATATATATATATATATATATATATATATATATATATATATATATATATATATATATATATATATATATATATATATATATATACTCCTTTTTTAATGAAAAGCACTTCAGGTTTAGAAATGTATTCATTGACATGATGCGGAATTTGTATGATAATAATGAATTGTTTCATAAATATTTTCTAGTTCTTCATATCTAAAAAGAAATTATGCATCAATGGCATGCATTGTTACTTTAAACTGTCCTCGCTCTTTTGTTAATATTCATGAAAATGTTGCAAAGATTTTATTATATTTATGTAATAATTCTTCAATTTTCTCTAATTTGTTCATTGGCATAATAACTTGTTTAGTTAATAGTATTAATTACTGCATCTTCATATTGTTTCATTTCTTCAATATTATGTCGGTTTCATTCTCAACGAGATTTTTTTAAATCTAACTTTTCATAATATTAATGCATCGCGATTCATTAGATTAACGAAAACTTGCATCGGAAGAGTTTTTATAAACTATTCATAGTGTTAATGTAGGTTTTCAGTATATATGTGTACATATTTTTTTCAGTGTTGGCAGTTTTCTTGCCAATAAGCCAGATATGTCACCCTAATGTTTTTTTATTGGGGCTATATAAATAAGTTTTGAGGGATATACAAAAGATAGCGTTATAGTATTAAATTGCATCGGGCAATCCTTTAACTATATTTATGTTATTGCGTTATCATTTCCCTCTAAATATCAGTGTGTCATTTCGCTGAAGTGTAAACAAAATATTTTTTTGTGCTCTAACCATGACAACCTTTGTGCCAACAAAACACAATTCGCGGGAAGCGCTGCTTTTTTGTTTTAATTTGAAAAAGTTGCAGCTGATCAATCCATCAATAAAAACATATGAGTACTGGTCCGCCGTTTTAAAAGTAGTGATTTTAACACTAGTGACAAAAAACAAGAAAGAATATAGTGGTGTTATTGAACCAAGATTGAAAGTGACTCAACAACCGATTCAAACCCGCCTCAAGGCCATGGGTTAGGTGCAAAAATAAGCAAATTGGGCATTGAATCGTGTGATGGGGGACGAAAAGTGGATCTACTACGACAACCCAAAGCGCAAAACATCGTGGATTAAGTACGGTCATGCTTCAACTTCAACCATCAAATCGAATATTTATATGGCAAAAAGCTAATGCTGTACATCTGGAAGGATCAGTTTGGAGTGATCTACTATATGAACTACTCCATCCTAACAAAACCATCACTGGAGAACGTTATATCAATAACAATTGTTGCAATTAAGCCGATCATTGAAGCTCAAACGCTCACAATATATCAAGTGACATGACAAATGATCTTCCAGCACGACAAGGAAAATTTAGATTCGATTCAAACGACCGTCCTACCCCACTCGCCATATTCACCAGATATTACTCCTTCCGACTGTCACTTATTCCAGTCGAAGACTCATGACCTGGCCGAGCAGCACTTAGTGCTTACGAGGAAGCTATAATTTGGGTCGATTCTTGGATCGCCTTAAACGAAACACGAAGAATTGTTTCGATGCGGAATCCGTATGTTGCCTGAAAGATGGGAAGCGTCGTATAGCTAACGATGGACAATACTTTGAATTAAAGACATTGAACTAATTTATCTGAATAAAGCTAATAACAAAACCTCAAAACTAATTTGTACCCCCAATATTTCATATACATATAAACTATTTAGGGTCTATTTTTTAATTGATCCCGAGTACGTTATTTTTATGACAAAAAATTATCCGTATTTTTTTATTCAACCTGGGTAATTTTACTATGCACACTGCGTTTTTATTTGCGAACTGTGCTTACTCGGTTCTTCAAATTTTACTCTGAAATTAATGTCAGTGTACGAATTTTGTGCAAAGTAAAAACAATTTTTTACTCTATCCACACCGGATAATTTTACCCAGTGCAACCTTTGCTCGGTGTACACTACCCGGGGTAAGCCTGCTTGTATCGGGTTTAATTAAAAAATAGACCCTTATGTCGCGTACATGACATCGGAAACAAATATTTCCATACTCGCTAACGAACTCAAAACCAATCAAATTATTTGAAATGCTTTATACCACGCCTACTAGTTCCAAACTCGAGTTGAAATTGTTTTATCTTTGTTGTTGTTTTAATACATTTTGTGTGTTTCCATAGAAATTTTTCCGAACTAACTCACTATGTCATGAACGCACTATTAGAGAGCAAAACTTGTGTATCCCTTTAAACAAAATCAGAGCACAGGCTTGAATTTCGGGGATTGGTGAGAATTTACTGAGCTTGTTTTGAGATTTTATGGTGGTCAGTTTCGCTTTAAGACTAAAATGTATGTTGACAGTTTTTCCAAAATTTCCATAATTGACTTTCTCCGTTACACAAAATTTTCAAAGACAACACATTAATATTACAGAGGACACACATTAATAACAACCAACACAGAGTCAATTGGTTTAAAAAACATGTACTCACAAAATAAACAGCAATTTCCCATTTAGTTTTTCCAAGGTTTTCCAACATCAATTCTACCAAGCAAATATGTATTACTCATCTCTAAAAGTTTTTTATGTGTACACAGCTATACATAAAATCTTAAATTAAATATAAATTTTTAAAATAAATTTGCTTTATCTAAATAAATAAATAGAAAGCTACAGAAGCGCTTTTATAAAAAAAAAATATTTTAATTGTTGTTTTCGTAAAATTTTCGTTAAGATAACAACACTGGAATCAAATAACGAGAGGATAATCATTTTATTTTTTTCCGTCATCGTACGAAGGAAGAAGCTGTGTATTAGCTTAGACTACGAGTATATATATTATACACCCAAGACTATAAGTTTATAAAGCAACATGAATTTAAATATTATGAATTGTCTGCTGCTGTATCGTGCGCTTTTAATTTTTTTTTGCCAAGAAAATAATTATGAAAAAATCTTACACCAACAGCAAACCGCAATGGTATCTGTAACTAGAAATAATTTTTGAACTATACCACGTACACAAGGCAAAATTGAAATATACAAAATACAACCGAAACACAAGAAAATGATGATGAACATGGGAGTGAATAGATTTAGAAGAAAGCATAATTTTCATGGTTTTCGCTAAATTATTTAAATTCTACTGATAGCACAGAATGGATAACTGCGGTAACAAAAACCAGAAAAAACTCACCGAATGGGGACGAACATAAAAACTAAGAAATAAACCGTCAGTCGTAAAATTAAACATTGCGCTCCATGCCAATTTGTGTTTATATATGACGTGGCAACAGTAACCAAAAACCAAAGATTAACACCATGCACGATGGACAGAAATTCAGAGAGGTCTAAGACGAACAAAACAACAGTAAAGTTGTATAAAAGATATAAAAAGCAGCTACAACAACAAAAATGGAAGGTACTGTGCGGATGGTGTTTTTTATTATTGGATTGTTCTATCGGGACAGTTTCTTAATAAATTTACCTTTGGGAATCATTATATGTTTTATAGGTACGAAGTATATCCACCGAAGATTGTTTCAGGTTTTGTTGCTGTTGAGAAAATTAAACTTTTTCTTTTTTTCTTTTGGTTATGTTTTCTTGTGGTTTTTATTAAAAAACATAAAAATGGGTTTTATTCATTGGGTGCTCTTTATAGCTCACAATAACAAAAAAATTAGTCATTTTGAATTGAAACGATGTTGGGGAGATTGTAAAATGCTGATCATTTCGATTTTTAATATTTAATTTAGTTAAATGTCAGTTATGGGGTTGAAAATAAATTTAGCACGTCACTGTAATGCAAATTATTATTACCAAAATTTATTGTGAACCAAGTCGTGATGTAGAATTAATATGTTTGAGAGACTGACAAATGGCTACAAATGAAGTACAAAACAAGTTCAATTTATTCCAAATCATTATCTTAGCGCCAGGGTTCTGTAATAACACCTACAGCCATATACAGCCAGAGCGAACGATATTTTAATTTTGGATTCGGCATTTAAACCAAACTGTCCCAAAATATAAAGATTAGTTCAGCTTTAAGGACGCTACGGTGATGGTGACGAAAACAAAGTTGTGTCTTTAGTTCTTCACAAAACTTCCATTTTGTTGGAGTTAATGAAATAAGGGCCAGAAACTCAAAAAATTATAATTAAAACCTAAACCATAAAATTTTTGGCAAATTTCGATTTTCTTAAGCAGTGGGTTTGTTGAGGTACTGGCTACGATTAACTGCAAAATATTAATATGCCGCTTTAACTCCAAAAATGGTAACGCTTATTCTAAACGATAAATTTCTCCGTCATTTTCCATGTATGAGTATGACGTTCGCTGTTAGAAAAATGTTTAAAATTCATTAGTTAAGTTAATGGCTAATAACGAAATGCCAATCGATGAATTTTAGTACTTCAGCAGAAATTCGTCCTCCAGGAGTCACTGTTTGGTGTGGTTTATGAGCTGGTGGCATTATTGGGCCATTTTTCTTTGAAAACGAACAGGACAATGGCCTTACATTGAATGGGGAACGGTATTGCAACATGTTAACTAGTTTTTTGTGGCCTTTGGTTTCAACAAGACGAAGCAACATGCCACGCAAGTTGTGCAACAATTCGTTTATTGCCAACAAAATTTGCTGATCGCACAATTTCAAGAAATTTTGAAATTCATTGGCTATCAAGAAGCCCGAATTTAACACCACTTGTTTTTTTTTTGTATGGGTATTTGAAAAGTACTGTTTATGCTAATCATCTACAGACAATTAAACAACTTAAAAACAACATTCGATCTTCGAATTGTGAGGTCATTAATCCGCTTTTATTGGAAAAAGACATCGAAAATCTTGGTGATTGGATGCGCAGGCCTGTAGATGAAGTCGTGGTGGGGCCGATATTGTTTTTCATACATAAATGACATAGAACCACCATTCCTTATCAATTAAAAATTTTGAGTTTTCATCCCAAAATGTGTGTTTTATTTACAAACGAAAAAGACTTAATAATGGCAAACCCTGTATTTTTAAGTTCACTTGTAAAGAAATGGATGGGGAGGGCCTATCGTTGACTGATTTCAGAACCTTATTCAAATTAAGTCTTAGAATTTAATGAAGACCTACGATGCAAATTTCACAATTATTGATTAATGATTACCCGGGATTTCTCCAGTATCCTCAAATATAACAATTTTCTTTAAAAAAGCATGTTAGATTCCTTTTAAATCTTGTAAATACACAAATATGAGAAATTCACTTAAAACTTTATAAAAATTAATTTCTCAATAATTCCAATCTGAGTTTTTCGCCTACGGCGGACACCGGCCGGTTGACGCAGCAATCAATTTCGATTGGATTTGATGAAAGAGATGATATCGTTGCCTCCGAGAAGTTACTTTATCTCGTTCAACAGTTAAAAAGAATAAAAAAAATGGCGCTAGCGGATTTATACAAAATTGATTAAGACCAGGTAATCTTGGATGGCATAAGGTGGCATATTGAAGCACCTGCATAATCTCATTTTATTGAATCATATGAAGCTTACCTAAAGTCAGTTAAAACCTGAATACTGACCTACGAAGAATTAAGAACACTTCTAAATCAAATGGAGGCAGTGTTAAATTCTAGACCGTGTTGCCCAAAGAATAACCACCAACAACAGACAATGCTGATGACACTATCAATAGACATCACTAAAGACAACCAAAACAACAAAGACCAGTGACCAGACCACACAAGCAAACTACCCAACCCAAGACTTCTCACGCTCTAAATAATCTGCATGATATAGGAGCAGTAGAAGCAGAAAAAACAATGGGCTCCAACATATCACGATTTACCTTCCATCCTGGAATATATTTTGATAAAACTGTTGAACCATCAGCTGAAACACGTATACATTCAATTGTACCTGATCGCCTAACAACAAAATCAATAAATAACACTCTGTGTTGTTGAAGTTAATTCATGCTCCTTGGTAATTAGATTTTGCATAAACTTGCGATGCAAATCTATTCCATTTAAGAAAATAAAAAATAACACTCGAAGATTTAATTTTATTTATAAATTTATATTTTATATTATTTATCTTTAATATATTAAGTTTATAATGTCGAAGAACTTTATTGATCAAATGGTACAATAATAATAATTTTAAAATTAAATTTTTAACAACCAGGTATCATAGAATTGTATATAATGCAAATACATAATTATAATTTAGTACATAGCAATACCTGTATATACATACTTACATATTGTACATAATTATATATAGATAGCTTTATTTATAATTTATTATGTTATATATTTGGGTACATATTGTTTCTTTCGTTATATATATAATACAAGTACATAATTAGATATTTTCATTTTATATAAACTAAATAAAATAAAAGGGGCAGAGCGCCGGTTTTATATTTTTATTATAATGCGTGAACATATCCGCGCCCTTGAACTAACTAATTCAAAATATAAATGGAATATATAATTCTTAAATAAGTTTATTTATTTGATTAATAGTTAATTATATGTACAATTATTAAATACTGTTCTCAAATTGAATTCCAACATATGACCGAAATTGAGCTTAGATTTTTAACTTACGATGTTTGACTCAAATGGTAATACGCTTATTTTTGTAATCGATCGCTTAACAATAGATTTAACGGTTTTAATCGTTACTACACGAACGCGACCGTCGGAACCGGGATGTGTGTCAATAATTCTGCCTAAAACCCAATTTATCGGAGGAACGTTGTCTTCGTGCAAAAGGACTAACATGCCAACTTTGTATTTGAAATTTGAAACCTTTTGCCATTTGTATCTAGCTTGAAGTTCATTCAGGTACTCAATGTGCCATCGTTTCCAAAAATTCTGAAACATCATCTGAATCAATGGGTATCTAGATAAACGATTTATGTTCAAATTTAATAGCGATGGTTCTGGTAATGCCAACAAAGGTGTTCCAATTAGGAAATGTCCTGGAGAAAGAGCCGCGTAATCGTTTGGATTATTAGACATAGCAGTTAAAGGTCTTGAATTTAGGCAGCCTTCAATTTGACAAATTAAAGTGTGATATTCCTCTAACGTTAAAGAACGTACACCAACAACCCGTTTCATATGCCATTTAGCATTTTTTATGGCGGATTCCCATAATCCACCAAAGTGGGGAGATCGTGGAGGAATTGTTAGCCACTCGATCTTGTTACTAGCACAAAATTGCTTAGTGTCATTTTGAAATTTTTCTGACAAAAACAGATTTCGAAGTTCTTTCAATTCGGATCGACAACCTACAAAATTCGTAGCGTTGTCTGAATAAATTTTAGTGCAAAACCCTCGTCGGGATATAAACCTGCGAAGACAAGCTAAAAACGATTCCGATGAGAGAGACATGACAATTTCCATGTGTATGGCCTTAACGACAAAGCATATAAACAGACAAACATACATTTTACTTTTAGTTTTGGATTTTATACTGGGCTTAGCGAAGAATGGTCCGCAAAAATCTATACCAACAACGGAAAACGGTCTTGACTGATTTACGCGGTCACCAGGTAAGTCGCCCATTAGTTGGTGTGAAAGTTTTGGTTTATTTCGAAAGCAAAGGATGCATTCCTTTACAATTTGTCTACACAAATTTCGACTTCTTATAATCCAGTACTGTGATCTCAAATTATACAGTAATGTTTGCGGTCCGCAGTGCAACAACCGTTGATGTTCAAATCGAACTAGAAGCTTGGTAAACTCATGTTTGGCAGGCAATACAATTGGATATTTAGTATTATAGTGTAGGTTAGAATTGGAAAGTCGACCACCGACGCGAAGAATTTTCATGTCGTCTAAAAACGGTGACAATATTTTTAACTTACTTTAGTTTGGCAGACCAGCGTGTTTTTCTATATACTGAATATCATTAGAGTATTCAGATAGCTGAACTATTTTTATTAAACAATTTAACGAAGCTTGCAATTCATCAGATGTTAGTTCACCTGTTATTTTTACACCATGTTTAGCTTTGAGATTATTCATAAATCGAAGAATGTAAGCTGTTATTCGATTAAGCTTGGTAAACGACGAGTAGCGACCAAATATATCCCATGATGAAGAAGAGTTACATATAGATGTTGAAACTGTTTGACGAATATCTAAATTTAATAACTCGGAGCTTATGTTTGAATTGTGATTTTTTGGCCATCTGTCCGAATTTTCTTTAAGAAATGCAGGTCCTAACCACCATGAATTGGACGCAAAAAACTCATTTGGCATTAATCCTCGCGATACATAATCAGCAGGATTTTGAGCTGTCGGCACATAACACCAACTTTTAATTGACGAGTACTCTTGAATTTGACTTATTCGGTTAGCTACGAATGTAGCATACTTTGAAGGATCCGATTTGATTCGAAATAAAGTTATTTCTGAGTCGGACCATAAATATATTGCAAATTAATCGTATTGACTACTTTATTTAAGGTTGGCGCTAGTAGTAATGCTCCACAAAGCTCAAGACGTGGAATCGTTTGTTTTTTAAGCGGAGCCACTCTAGATTTCGAACAAATCAATTTTACAGCATGTTTATTATTTTTGTCAGTGACTCGCAAATAAATCACACATCCATAACCCTTCTCAGAGGCGTCTGAGAAACCGTGAATTTGTATTACATTAGCGTTTGGAACTACAATGCATCGAGGAACTTTTATCTTATTTAAAATAATTAATTGAGTTTTAAAATCATTCCATTCTCATTTAATTTGTTGTGGGACTTGATCATCCCAATCTAAATTACCAATAGCCCAAATCTTTTGCATTATTATCTTGGCTATTAATATCATTGGAGCGCAGAGTCCTAGTGGATCGAATAGTTGACAGATCTCTGATAAAATGTTGCGTTTAGTACAAAGAGAATTCTCTGTGAATTTGGAGAAGTTCATTTCAAATTCATCACTTGAAGTATTCCATGAAAGGCCAAGTACTAGGGACACGTTTGACGGAGATTCAGATTGAGACGAAAGGTCAGGTATGTTTGAGGAAAATTTACGCAGTTGAAATCCACCTGTTTTCAATAATTGACTCAACTCCGATTTAAGCTTCAACGCATTTTCAATTGAATCAGAGCCTGTGAGACAATCATCAACATAAAAATCTGACATTAATACTTTTGATGCCAACGGAAACGAGATATTTTCGTCAGACGCTAATTGATGCAAAGTACGTGTTGCGAGGAAAGGAGCGCTTTTCGTTCCGTATGTAACAGTGCACAATTTATAACATTTGACACTTTCTGAAGGATCATTCCTCCACCAAATCCGTTGTAAATCTTGGTTATTCTGATCAATTAGGATTTGCCGGTACATTTTGGCAATATCGGCGGTGAAAGCTATCATGTGTGTCCTAAACCTTAGAATGATGGACATTAAATCTTGTTGTATAGTAGGACCCTTATACAAACAATCATTTAATGATAATTTGGACGATGATTTGGAAGACCCGTTAAAAACTACCCTTAACTGAGTAGTAGTGCTAGTATCTTTGATGACGAAATGATGAGGAAAATCAAAAACCTTGTTATATGTATTATTAATGTTAGTTCGATTTTCAACTACCTCCATATGTCCTAATGACAAATACTGAGCCATGAAATCTTTGTATTGCTGATAAATAGGAGGTTGACGAATTAATTTTTTTTCAATAGCATAGAATTGAATAAGTGAGGACGAATTTGACAAGCCTAGCTGATGGATGTTATCGTTTAGAGGAAGCGATACCGAATAGCGACCCGAAGATAGACGTGTGTGAGTTTTACTATAATGCTGCTCACAATATTTCTCATCTAATAAATAATTATTCTCAACTGAAACGGTCTCTAACTCCCAAAATTGCTTTATATCATTATGAAGAGCTTCAAATGTACATAATGCTGTAGATAGTTGTGGTTGTGTGACATTACTAATTGAGGCTTTCCCACTAATTACATATCCAAATACGCTATCATAAAATGCAGGTAGGTTTTTAAACAGAGTAATCGAAGTTCTACCAGTGAATAGTTCATTATAAATTTCAGCACCAATCAAAATATCAATTTCATTGGGTACATTAAAATAGGGATCTGCTAATTGTATTTTAGCAAGAATTAACTTAAAATTGATATTGAGAGGACTTGCTGGTAGGTAGTTCGTTATTTTAGGAATCACATAAAATTCCAAAGTGGTTGAAAAGTCCGAAACTCGAGAAGAAATTGTTAACGAGACTTTGGTTTTGATTTCCGTTTCCTTGCCACCAATGCCCGAAACTATTTTGCTAGTTCTCTGTGGTTTGACTTTCATTAGATTGACAATGTTTTCAGTAACGAAATTTAATTGTGAACCACTATCTAGCATTGCTCGCAACTGCTTGTTGGAATCCGAAGTAACATTAACTAAAGCTGTTCCAATTAGAATTTGACTTACTCCCGAGGAAGCTGAAGACTTCTTTATTGAACATTGATCAAATCTAAATGACGAAGTACCACTTACTTGCGAAAAATTTGATACTGGATCATCCTGAGTGACTGGTGTGCTTGAACTAGGAGAGCTATTACTTGGAATCTGCCTTCGTCCTTTAAAATATATTGTTTTACCAAAATGCAAAAGGGATTGGTGTTTTTGGGAACAAATATTGCAAGGCGGTTTGTCACAATCAAGTACTGTATGAGTATCAATTAAACAATTGGTACACAATCTATGATTTCGAATGAACTGGAATCGCATCTGTGGTGTGAGCTTTGAATCTGTAAACTCTGGACAGTTAGGTATTGAATGTGACCCTCGACAATACAGACATGGAGCTAAGTTTGAGACTAATGACGAGGCTTTGCTTTTAGAAAAGCTATGACTTTTGTTAATAGTCGACGTTTTCGAAGATGAAGCTGCACCCTTGATGGCTTCTAAGACTCGAACACGATTTCGAAGTAATATCATAAGTTTGTCGAAGGTCAATAGTTTGTTGGCCTCTGAATTTTTTATAACATGGATTTTTGATGATGTATCTAACCTTTCAGTTAGGTGGTGAATTAACATTAAATCCCAAGAATCAATTCGAACATTTAATGATTTCAAAGCATTAAAATTTTTTACTGACTGATCTATGAAGCTTTGTAACGAATTGGATGAATTTTCGACTGGAGATTTTATGTTATAGAGTTCCTTCATGTGCGCTTTTTGAATAAGGAGATCGTTATCATACCGATCGCACAATATTTTCCAGGCGGTTTCATAGTTATCAGCTGTAACTGGAAGACTATCAATTAAATTAAATGCTTTGCCGGCGCGAAGATGAGTTTTCAAATACACAAATTTAACTGTGTTTTCTATATTTGGTTTGCGATGAATAATATCTACGAACACATCCTTGAACGCTAACCAATCACTTTCAGCTCCACTGAACGTTGGCAGTTTCAGTTCTGGAAGTTTAATCGAAATGGACGGAATCGCTTGTTCAATCTGAGTGCTATTTGATGACGATTCAAAAATTAATGGCTCTTTTGTTGTATTTTTGAGCCGTTTTAATTTGTGAAGCTTATCCAGCAGATTGCTTTCGACGTATTCGTAATCTTCTTCGAAAGGCACTCGATCGGTTGAAGCAGACTCGTCCACCAGTTCTAGTTTCAATTGTATATTTTGATATTTGTCATAGAGGATTTGCAGCCTTCGTATATTAGATTCAATTGACCCAATAGTTTCAATAGTTGTAAGCTTATTACGAAATTGAGTCAGTTGACCTTTAAAGGCACTGCGTTGTCTTTTTAAAGAATCCTTTGTTTTGAACTTATCGCCATCCGATTGGGTTTCTGTGTCTGACACCATTTTTAAATTTAAATTTTATACACGCACGAAATTAAAACTATTTTAAGCGCACGATTTAAAATAGATATGTAGTTGGATTTGGAACGACACGGCTAAACTCTAAACCCGACAGGCAATTTGATATTCAATTTGAAAATGTTAAATTCATATGTTAATAGATAAAGGGCAACGTAATGGAATTTACTATCTAGCTAAATAAAATGTTTAATAAAATAAACTTACAAGATGATAGTCCTCGATGATGAATCTAGATGATGGTTGATAATATCCGTTACTAGAGTTGCATTAACTGTTGACCCGATGTAATGTGGTTTTGCTTAACCACCATAAAATTGACCAATCTGATCTCGAATTGATGATAATGTTGAGATGAAATATGATTCGATGATATCCAACAATAATGACCAGCGATGGTTACTTATACGTGTGTTGAAGAAGGTTAACTTACACCATGGATGATAATGTTCACAGTAATTATTTCGACGTCAATGACCTTGATCGGTCACCGTAAAATATTAAGCAGCTGCCTTGAATTTGATGAACGTTGTAATTAATAAACCATTTGCGGTGTATGGTCTCCGTGACTAATTGACCTTGGATGGTTGACGAAATGTTTGTGCAGCAAACTTAGCGGTAATAATGAGCAGTGAAGTTTCTGCAGCACGTGATGGTCTTGATATAGAATGTTCGATGGAAAAATCGAGAACCATATGTTATATTGACTAACTCGTTCGCAATACGATATAGAATTTGATTATTTATATCACTTCAAAAATGAGTAACCATTGACTAATTTCAAATTATATGCGGCTGCCCAATCAATGAAATTATGTTCGACGATGATTTGGGTTCGTATACGATGAGATGCGTTCGAGTAACTCCAACTGAATTGTGCTTCAGGAATTCAATGAAATCCAACTCAATGATTAAATACGCAAAAATCGAACGATGCTAACTGAATGTGCTTCGTAGTATTTGTATAACTGCACCACCTTATGATCGAATCGTGGCTTTTAATCACACTAATAACTGTATGGTGGCACTCAACAACTTTAATTGTGATAATACGCCATTGATTAGTGCCAATAATAACTTCTTGATTAATTTGTAGAATTTTGTCTACGATATTCGATTTGATTATTATTATAACTAGCACATCCAAGTAACTAATTTATAATGTCACTTAATTAACGGTATCACTATTCGACGAAGTTGTAATTTAGTTTACCACAATTAACGAATAAGCTATAGTATAACTATAGCCGCAATCACACACGAAACTTTTATGTATTTTAGTGCACAGTTCTTTTTATAAATTAAACACTATACTCGTATAATAGCACGTACGAATTTGCTTTTTGATGCCATCCGGCTCGAAGGACCAAATAAATGGTAATTAGATTTTGCATAAACTTGCGATGCAAATCTATTCCATTTAAGAAAATAAAAAATAACACTCGAAGATTTAATTTTATTTATAAATTTATATTTTATATTATTTATCTTTAATATATTAAGTTTATAATGTCGAAGAACTTTATTGATCAAATGGTACAATAATAATAATTTTAAAATTAAATTTTTAACAACCAGGTATCATAGAATTGTATATAATGCAAATACATAATTATAATTTAGTACATAGCAATACCTGTATATACATACTTACATATTGTACATAATTATATATAGATAGCTTTATTTATAATTTATTATGTTATATATTTGGGTACATATTGTTTCTTTCGTTATATATATAATACAAGTACATAATTAGATATTTTCATTTTATATAAACTAAATAAAATAAAAGGGGCAGAGCGCCGGTTTTATATTTTTATTATAATGCGTGAACACTCCTTCCTCAATGGAGAGTACTTCCGAAGCGCAGGCCGACCATTATACGATTAAAACACAAATACAAGAAATTGTCAAATGCCACCACACAACCTTATTCGTGACATCCCAACAAGCTGTCAAATCAGCAAAATAGACATCTCTGCACTATGGATTCCTTTGTTCAGATACAATTCCTGAATCTTCCTGGTCAAATTTTGGATCTTAAATTATCGAATATGCGAAAACGATAACAGAAGGACAATTAGAACAACAAACGTATTTATTGATGGAGACGAAAGTCTAGAATTGCGTCCAAATTGTATCTTAAGATAATAGGGTCAAGATAGAAAATTCATGAATTTTAAACTTCAATAACCACCTTCCCAGCACGTATTTTATGATCAGAAAAAAAAACATCAGTGAAGAGCAGTGGCAGTTCAACAGGCAATTCCACTTCCTGAGGCATAAGGCCGGGGATTATGTTAATAATACAACATGCCAAATAATCCAAGTGTTAAATATTTCCGGACATCCAACGTATTGTAAAGATTAGTTTTAAACTTTCTTTGTATTTTTGATATTCCCTGTAATCTATAATCAGTCATAGCAGAAATTTTACTATATGTATTAATTTTAGGCTTACTTTGCACTTCTAACACATTTTACCATCACTAACGTCAAGAAAACGTCGCTTGGATTAGTAAACATACGGGTGAACGCATGCGAACAGTATAAATGTAATCAAAAAAGCCAGAACAAAATCATTTCTCTGCTCATGCCAGCTCAAATAACCACGGAAATAAGGCGGCCTAAACCCTTAAATCAGACTCAATATGGTCAGCTTTTATTTTGAAAGCAAAAGCAAAAATTGATTTTTCGAAATCCAATGTTAAATTAAATTCGGTGTATTTTGAAATTTTAATGCACACCTTAATCACCAACGTCAAACAACCGTTGCTTGGATTAGTTTACAAATATGGGTGACCGCATAGGAACAGCATAAAGGTTCAATCACAATGAAACCGCACCGTTCCGTTTCGTTATTCTGTCAAAGTAGAAAATGTAATATTACGTAGGATTTTTATGAGAAAACGGAAAAGCAATCACAATGAACGGAGCGGCGCTATGTGTTCGGAAACGATAGCTCAACTTTCTACTTTTTCGGATAACATAACCTCAGAAATCATTTGACAACTAAAAGTGTATTATATTTAGTACGTGTATATCGTTTTCAAAATATTAAAAGTAATAAAAATATAAGAAATGGACTTCAACTATGAAGAATTTTGAAAAAATAAAATTTTATCCCAACTTGTACAACAAGGCATGTCACTTTTCTGGAACGGCGCGGAAACATTGTGTTTGACAATCCGTAATGACGGATAGATGCGATTAGCCGCGGTGCGGTGTCATTGTAAGTGAACCTTAAAAGTAATATAAAACAAATTCAATTCTGTTTGGCATGCCAGTATGTCTCGTCCAGCTCAAATAACCATAGAAATGGGGTGGCTAAATCCCGCCATGGAATATACCGCCAGCAAAATAAAAAATAAAACACGTGAAAATGATATAAAATAATGTTTATTTTATAAGAAAGAGAGGGATGCACAGTTAAAGAAACCAAATATTTCATGTTTTGCATTCTTTGCATTAAATGAAACCGATCCATCGACGAATGTATATTACTGTTGAGTCAATGTCAACATGCGCAATAATACAATATTCCAAGCGGTCGATGACACAGTATCGACACGGGTCGATTGTATATTGTAGCAAATTCAACAATTTAAATTTTTCTTTCTTTTTTTATATTGTATTTTTGTTGTATATAAATTTCATGCGTAAGCAATAGTTTATGTATAATACCCGGTTTATTGAGGTAATAAATTAGAATTGAATTATAAACGCATAACAACAGTTAGTTTAATTCTCAGTGAATATTTGGAACTCACCACTGGTAAACCAAATATTCACATAAACAAACAAAATCTAGGCAGAGGTCAGATTTTTACATGGTCCTTCGAGCCGCCAAAACAACCGGCGGAAAATAAAACTCACGTTGTAAAGGAATTTTACATTGAGATTCGAGATATCACAAAAACCCGCAGCCAACACGTTCCACAAACATATAGCTATAGGCCAAGATACGTCGAAACATCAAACTCACAACAACAACGATTGAAATTCAACAGCTAATTAACAACCGGCAAATAAATCAATCTTCGCCATACAACAACAGTCCAACACCCCTGTCAATAAAAACATAGACATGGAGCGGTTATTGCAGCAGCAAAATGACAAGGCAGTAGAGTTGGAGCACATCATCTCGAACTATAAAAAAGATGGTGCAGCTCTGAAAACTAAAAAATATCTTGAGGCGAAAATAGCAAATCTCAAAAAGACGTACAATGAATACGTCGATGTGGACAATAAAATAAGATAGTTCCAGCCTGAACTAGACCCAAAACACCAATACTATAAAGACAGGCAAATAGCCATCAACGCCAGCTCCAGATGCATATTCCAAATTCGACTTTGCCGACGAGGAGTCAAATAACAACGACCGAGGAGGTGAAACTTCATCAACCAACAAGACTAACCAATCATCTGAATCATCCAGTAAGGACTACCAGCATCAGTCTGAAAATTCTAGTAAAGGGGTGGCATACAACAACCAGAAGATGCTCAAGAAGCAAGATGTCCTGATGAGGATGATGCACAGAAAATTAGAATCGATTGAGGAAGCATTGAACGACAACAACATTCCAATGGAGTTCATAAAGCTAAAAATGGCTCAATTATCCCAAGAAATGGGGACAATTGACGATTTGCACATAAAGCTCTTAGTAGAAATGGAAGAGCCAGAGCAAACAGCTCCCTACTTCCAAAATAACTACTATGAGGCGCTCAAGGATAGAGTGGATTCAACAACATTGCGATGGCAGCGCAGCCGGAAAGAAGAGTCTTCGAACCAGGCTGGAGAAGTCAGGGTACAATTGCCCACGATAGAGCTACCAACATTTTATGGCGATTATGAGCATTGGAGCTCATTCAACATATTTTCACCGAGCTTATATCCACAACACCAATAAGCTAGCGGACACAATCAAAATGACGTACTTGAAGGCAAATCTACAAAAAGGAGCAGCCCAGTTGATCAGTCACCTCTCGGCAACTGGTGACAATTACAACAAGGCCTGGGAAATACTGCAAGGAAGATACAACAACCCCAGATTGTTAGGAAATAAGTATTTCAACTTATTATTAACTTTTCCAACAATACATGCACCATTAGCGGCAGCAATTCGAAATTTGCATGACACTACAGTTGAAATATTACACAACAGCAACAAGTTAAAATTACACTACCCGTTTGAAGCCCTAATGATGTTCATTCTAGGCAAAAAACTAGACCCGGAAACCGCTAGGCTCTACGAAACATCATTAGAGAATCCGAGAGAAACTAAACGAATCAATGAATTCTTCAGCTTCATAGAAAAGAGATTCCAATCGCTAGAGGCTATGGGGTTCAGCAAGGTGGTAAGCGCACAGCCGCAACCAATGGTACCACTGAAACGGGTACACGCTACAACCGTAGACAGCCAGTGTATAGTAAAGGGATGCCCAGGAAAACATCAGCTGCAAGACTGCAACAGTTCAAGCTAATGCCAACGCTAGACAGAAGCAAGTTGGTCTGTGAAACAGCTACTTGCATACGTTGTTTAACGCAACATCCAATGGGGAACCCATGCAGATCCGCAATACGATGCATTGTGTGCCAAGGACATCACCACACTCTTCTGCATGGTAATAACAAGGCATCAACCAACATGGGGACCACACAAACTCTAGTAGTTAAACAACAAGGGCCTGTATTACTACCAACAGCAATGGTCAGAGTAGCAACAGACACTGGGCATCTCACCACAAAGAGGGCGTTAATTGATTCAGGGTCCCAAGCTACATTAATATCATCGAGAGCTGCCAATCTGCTAAACATTAAAAAGAAAAAAACACAGGTGAACATTTCAGGCGTTGGCGGTAGCGAAGCAGGAATCTGCAAGCATACATTCAACATTAAGCTTGTGCCAAGATGAGATGGAGACTTTAGCTTAGACATCGAAGCTTTAATATTTAACAAGCTAACCCAACGACTACCTGAAACTGATATTGACACTAGAGCATGGACCCATCTTAATAACATAAAATTAGCGGACCCACACTATAATCAAGCTCAGCCGATTGATATCATAATTGGAGCAGATTACTATCCATTGATAATAACCAATAGTATTATCAAGGGTGACCATCGAAAACCAATGGCACAGAACACGGAGTTCGGATGGGTCGTAATTGGCAGCCTCAGTAACATAAACATCAAAACAAGAACAACCATGGTGACAGCCAAGTCAATCGAGGAACAATTGAGATTATTTGTGGACGTTGATAGCATTCCTGAAGAAAAGAGCCATACAGCAAATAGAATCTACGCGATTAAGAAGACATTACCAACAACAACTTGGCATCACATGAAGTCTCAGGCAAATCTTGCGGACGCCGCCTCCCGTGGCATAACACCCAAGCAGCTCATTGACAACAGCTTAGGGTGGCATGGACCAAGCGTCCTAACAACTATGCCGCCGCAGTGGAATACTGAAGAACTCGTTCCGGACCCACCATCAGATTTACAAGCAGAGCTGGAAGAAAAGAGAGTGCTGGCGACGGTAATAAAAGGGTCACATACTTGCAGAGTTATTTAGCAGACTGTCTACATACAGCAAAATCAAGCGCACGGTCGCATATTGTCTATGATTCATAAATAACTGCCAACAATAAAACCGTAACAAGGGTTGACTAACCGGTAATGAACTTAAGCCAGCAAGAGGGAGCCCGGGAAGACCGTTTTCTAAAACGGGAATCGACTATGCAGGACCCATCCAGCTAAGAACCACCAAAGGTCGGGGTAACAAATCGTATAAAGGATACATTGCCCTATTTGTATGCATGACAACCAAGGCCATACACATTGAGATAGTGAGCAGCCTAACATCAGAGGCATTCATAGCGGCCTACAAAAGATTCGTTTCTAGACGAGGGCTTTATACTGATATATTCTCTGACAACGGAACCTATTTTGTGGGTGCAAATTCCGTAATGAAGAAGACGTACAGTTCAGCGATGACCACATTACCTGACGACGTAGCAGCCATGTTAGCCAGTGATGAAACGACATGGCATTTCATACCACCTCATACCCCACATTTTGGCGGAATCTGGGAAGCAGGAATAAAATCCGTGAAATTTCATCTTAAGAGAGTAATAGGAGATTCAACTCTAACATTGAAAGAATTAACCATTCTCACCACTCAAATCGAAGCGGTTCTCAACTCTCGGCCGCTGATCGCATTAACCAACGACACGACAGATACAACAGCGCTAACACCAGGGCACTTTTTCATTGGAGATGCTCTTAAGGCGATGCCGGAAGCGCCTACCAGCAACATAGGATTAATAAAGAGATGCTACATGGTCGAAAAAATGGCGCAAGACTTTTGGAAGCGATAGTCTTCTGAATACATTCACCAACTTCAACAACGGAGCAAGTGGAAAACCTCCCAGCCAAATTTGGCAATAAACGATCTAGTATTGGTAAAGGATGATCAACTACACCCAACTCGCTGGAAATTGAGACGGATCACAGACACTCACGCCGGAAAAGATTACTTGGTACGAATCGTAACAGTAAAGTGTAAAGACGCGACCTACAAACGACCAATAACAAAGCTGTGCAAACTTCCTATCAACGATGATTCAAGTGAGATGTTACCTATGAAGGCCATTGCAACGCTCAAGGAAACAACCACCGGGAAGGCCAGTGCAATTACAACTCAAAACAACAAACCGGTATCCAGGCAACAACCTCACCGTCAAACCAAAGCGTTAGGAAAATTGAACCACATGGCACTACCCATCCTTTCAGTGTGCTGCCTATTCGGTCTCGTGAGCAGCAACATCGAAATAAGTCCGTTCAATCATTATATTGTGATACATTTCGAGGAATTGGGCAAGTTGGAGATTGTGGCGACAAAATGGACATAAGTTGTTCAATACAATTTATCTTCCTACTGGGAGGAAATTGAAAACTTTACAAGAGCCCACACAGAGTTACAATCAGTTTGTAGGGAGCTGTCCGGTTTAAAATGCGACATCATTCTTCAGCAACTCTTATTTCAATATACTTATTTGATAGCAGACAACGAGCTGTTATTTGAAAGTAATAAGGATCGTAAACGGATGAAGCGAGGGCTCGGTGACTCAGTGGGCCTTGTACTATGGGACCTATTTGGACTACTCACCCAGCGAGAAGCTGACAAGTATGAATCTTATTTTGAACAAATTAACAGTGGCGAAAATTATCTCTTGACTCTCATCAAAAATCAAACAACTATTGTGGATAACACCAACAATTTGGTAAAACATAACACAACCGTCACCACGGCATCTATAAACAACTTAATTAAAGATCAACATCGTTTGCGGCAGGAAATGATGCAGTTAAACGAATATAGAACGTATGAAGGCAGAGTGCGATCAACGCTAATGACCGTTTTTGAAATGCATGCTAGTTCTAAAGAGCCTCCAGGACACGCAACAAGGCTTACTCAACGTGATTTATCAAGCTCATCAAGATGTCCTGCATCCCTCCATACTCACTCCAAGTCAGTTGGAAGAAGAGTCATTCGACAACACGTGCCGGTAACCATTACTCTACCAGGACACGATATTCTGCACTGACTATATAGCAATGGACAAGCGGCGTGAACACTTCGCATTATTAACCAGAGAAGACGTACATAAATGTCAAGTATTTAAACCTGTACATATCTTATGCGAAGTATCACAAATTATTAATACTCCTTCAAAACAAACGTCATGTGAGGTAGCAATATTACAACGAAAGAACGAATTGGACACCGTGTGCGGCACTAGGTCAACCAAAGCTAGTAATCATTGGATCAAACTTCACGCTGCCAATCAGTGGATATATGTGATACCCAACGAAATCACAATCGATGTCATATGTGGGTCTAGAATCCCATCTTACACTATCGTAGGTTCCGGTATAGTGGAAATCGAATCCGGCTGCGTGCTCAGAGACTCTGACGTTCAAATAATTGCTATATAGGAACAGCTAAACACAATATCAATAAATTTGCTCAGTGAATATTTGGAACTCACCAGTGGTAAACTAAATATTCACATAAACAAACAAAACCTAGGCAGAGGTCAGATTTTTACAATTACTATACAGAAATTATCTTGTACTATGTTTAGATTGATGGTGATAAAATCATTAAGTGCTTGTTCGTACTTTCTATTATTGCGTGCTTGTGACCCTAAACCATATCAAGATGTTACAACTTATAATAAAATTGTTTACAATACATATATTAGAGCGCGTCACGCGTTAGCACTACTGCGTAGAGCACTATTAGAAATTGAAGTGTTTTAACGTTAATGGAATAATTTGTTAATCTAATTCAAGAAGAGTTACACTTTAGTGGTATAGTATGAGCCGATTCCAGTTTAGGAAATTTTAGTGGCCAATGTTATACAGCAAATAGTATGGATCAAATGCAACATTTCTTGAATATTGTGTTACAAGTTTGCTACATTTCATCGTGGATAAGGCTTGCTGAATTTTAAAATAAATTGGTACCGGTAAAAAAAGGCCATTTTCATAGTTTGGTGAAAATATTATTGGAATACCACATCAGTTAGTTGGCGATCACAATATTATAATTAATGATATTTATCTTATGCCAGGTGGTGCAAAAATTTATCATAACTGTAATAAAATATTTTGTGTTATGATATATGAATCATTATCCACTCTGTAAGTCGTTTGCCACCACATAAGTGTTGTTTCTTCAATTGCAAATACTTTTGGAATATTGTTTTCGCTAATGCTTTGGAATGGTTTCTAGTATATGGAAGACATAGAGTTTGTGCTTAATAACATAACAAAGGAGTTTAAAGAAATTTTAGAGGAACACCATCAAGAAATCCTGCACAAAGTCTGTGGATTTGTTGGAATGGCGGAAAAGTACAAAATAATGTTGAAGTCAATAGGAACCAATTGAAGATTTGTAATTTTTTTTATCAATTTCTATAAATATTATCTTGTTATTACTACTCGAATGAATTTATGTTCTTTACTTATTGAAATACATTTTTGTTTTTATTTTTTTAGACGATTATTATGAATTTATTTAATTTCATTTTCTATCTTAATCTTTGAATTCACATCATTTCTTTCTACATTAGTTCGAAAGGTCCAGTGTAATTGTTTTCGAATTTTCTTCTATTTCCTCGTTTGAGATATATTAAATCACCTACTATAAAATTTTACGGATTTATATCTTTGTCATATACATTCTTTCCAGGTAACTTCGATTGATGTATAATAGCTCATTTGCTTTTGTATGTGCTTCCTGTAATCTATATCTATAACCTCCTCTGCATAGCTGTGAAAGTTATAGATTGGTTTTGAAACTTCAGCATCAATAAATGAAGGTATATTGGCTATTTTTCCAAATACTAATTCAAATGGTGTGTACAGTGTTTCAGTATGTGGTGTTGTGTTGTATGAAAATACAATGTATGAAATTCCAGTTAAAATCTGTTGTAAAACTAGTCAAATATTCATTCAGAACTCTGTGATTTCTCTCTATTGAGCCTAATGTTTCATGATGATATGGTATAGAGTTGATTTGGGTAATTTTTAATAGTTCACAAATATTTTTCGTTACTGCATTTTGAAATTTTTTTCCCATGTCTGATTTTAAAGTTTTAAAAATTCCACATTTTAGAATAAATTTCTCTACTATAGCTCTTGCAACTGATATTGCTACTTTATTCTTAATTGGTATTGCTTCAATATACTTTGTAAGTTCATACTGTAGAGTAAGAATATATCCAAATTCATTTGATAATTTAAGAGGACCTACTGTATCTACTGATACTATTTCAAAACTATCTCCTGCGGTGTTTCTGTCTAATTACCATTTTTTCTTTGGTATGTTTAATGATTTTACTATTCATACCTTTCTATATAAATCTTTGTTTAATTCTATTGATAGCTCTCTTTACACCTGTATGTCCACCATTGGTGTCATATGATTTACTTTTATTAAATTTTTCATATCTTCCGGACTAGTAATTCTCTGTGGAGCTTTATATATTAATATTTTTAAATTATTTTCTTTTATTGTCCCTATTTTACATTTCTGCAGATTATTGAATTTTTCTAAAAAATTAAATACGGTCACTGTATCTAATTTTAATTATTTATAGCTCCTAAATTTTCTGTTACCTTTTTGTGTAAATTCCTTATTGAGTTATCTAAACTTTCAACAATAAATTGCAATTTTTTCAGGTTTCTTATTTCACTAATAGACGTACACTCCCAAGCATAGAGTTGATCAGGCTCCAACTTCGGTGTGTCTACACAATGCCTTCTAAACTACAGGCCGCTTACACCAAATGATGACGACACGCTAAGTCGACGTTGTTGTTACTCTCTCTAGTTGCTTTGTTAGTGTAAAAATATCTTAAAGTTAAAATTATTATTGCGCAGTCTCGGTTTAGACTTACATTGACGTTATGTGCGAAAAATGAGAGTAGATAAGGCCTGTAGTTTAAAAGGCATTGGTCTACACTAAAACTGTTATTACTTTTATCTTCTACCTTTTTAGTCATAATTCCGGTTATTACATTGACAGTTTGTTTTGGTATTAACGCTTTTAAAGATTGTGTATCCCATACTATTCTAGATAGAGCATCCGCATTTGTATTTAATTTGCCTTGTTAAAAATTATTGTGAAGTCATAGTCTATCAGATCTAGTCCAACCCTCGCCATCTTTGAGGATGGATTTTTATCTGTAAAAAGATTTACTAATGGCCTATGGTCAGTAACGACTGTAAAATTTCTACCATACAGCTAAGGTTTGAAATAATGTATAGCCCAGTGAATGGCTAAAAGTTCTTTTTCTATTACCGATGTGTTAAGTTCATGCTTATTCATTGATCTGCTCGCAAATGCAATCGGCAAATCCTTTCCAATTTCTCCTTGAGACAGTACTGCTCCCAAAGTGAAATTCGATGCATCTGTTGTCAGTACAAATTCTTCGTCGAAATTCGGATATTGAATTGTTGGATTGATTATAGCTTCGATTTTAATGACTTAAATGCCTCTTGTCATTCATTTGTCCAGACGAGTTTTAAATTCTTTTTCAGCAGACTATTTAAAGGTATTGCTATTAAAGCGTAATCACGAATAAATCGTCTGTAGTAATTACAGAAAGCTACAGAACTACGTTTGGTATTTGAATCAGTTGGACACGGATATTTCTGTATTATTTCGAACTATGATATAGAGGAATTTTCAGAGTTGTGAAAATTTAAGTCAAGGAATAAAATGTTACGATGGCGGTTTCATTATAAATTTATTCTGTGGTCAAGATAAATATTAAGAATTGACAAACAAATAAATTCCAAATAATTACGTGACAAATATAATGAAACAGAAATGAAATGAAAACAATTATTTATTGAATTTCAATTTCGTTACTTTACAGACACAATTGGTCAAATTTCGTCCACAAGCAGTACCAGCTTATTTTTATTCCATGTATTTTATCTGTCTTGATTATAAATTAACTTTAAATTGAATACGTCGTTAATAATAGCTAGCAAGTCATTCTCGAAATATTTAAAAGATGCGGATATCAAATTTTTTTAAATACTTTTCCTGTGGAGATCCACAATTTGGTCGTAATTATGTAACATTTTCCAATTGTAAACGATTACGAAACCATTTATTAATTAATGTATTTTTTTTTAAATCATCTGATCACACAAGCCAAATCAACAGTACCAAAGACCTACTAACCAAACCAAATAAAATCAGATTTTCAACAGATGTTTGTCTGTAAAAAAACAAATTGTTGTTTATTTTACTTAAAATTAAAAATTTGTAATCTAATTTTACTCCCACTTTATGTTTAGCTAAATAATAATTATAACACTAATCATTTATACGTTAGTTCAAATAAACGCAAGATGAGACGATTTAAGAATGTAAAGAGGCAAAACTCTAAGATGCAGCAACAGCAGCAGAAAAAATATTCCTAATTAAGTTTTTAATTGTTTATACATTCTCAAATTTCACTATGTGTTCAAAAATTGCGTTTATTTATTCTTCTAAAAATAGATAAAAACAATAATAAGATGCTCAAAAAATGAAGAAAACGATTTTTTACTTAAGCATCAGATGATTATAATCGAGATGAATTTCCATAACCATATTGAAAATGTATTTATATAAAATTATTATAGATAGTTTTTTTTATTATTTTCGACTCAAAATAGACGATTTTCAGCGCTAATATTTTTAACTTTTATTGGTTTTACTGGAAAAACTGTTTATAAGTCGGAATGTTTTTTTCCTAAGAAACTTAGAGTTTTCTTGAGACCACTTTAAATTATCGTATACGCTGATTATTTGTATATGCATATGCACTTCCGTTACTTGCCTAATTATAGACGTACGTGGTAACATTTCTAATCCGCCTATAGTTACCATTTTAATTGTTCTTCTTTGATGTACATTTACGAGTACTATATGTTTACAGAGCGAGGCAATTTTAAAACAATAAAATTTCCCATAAAAAATTATTTACGTATTATTTATATTACCTAAACCGGAAAAAATCTATAAAAATAAATTGTGTACAGTGCAAAACTGATCACAAAATTAGCATATTTTTTATAAACTTAAGGAAGTGGTTAATACAGGCTGATACTTTACATACATTTGTATGGAAAGAGACACACACGTAATGAATAATGCTTATGTAGACTACGCGAATAAATTGTAAAATATGAAGCGTAAATCTTCACTTAAATACCGGGTAATTGCATCTCAATCTTACAGAACAGCTTAGTGCTCGATGATAATGAAACATACTAAAATTACTTTTCCATATGAAAAATTCCCAAATCTTATGGAGTTATTAGATTATGCAGAATAATTACGTAACACATGTCATTCAGAAGGTTGTGAAGAATGTCGATAATTTAATTAAAACATTTTAGCACTCAAAACTACCATACTGATAAAGGAGGAGTAGGTTCACTCAACACATTACGTTTCCTAGATTTATAGCGTAGAAATTATTTTAAAATTTTATGAAATCGTGACAGCGGATTCAACTCTAATTTTTTATAATATTACTGGCAAAAACTGAAGTGCCATAAACTCGCGCTTGCAATAGTGCATTAGACGTATTTATAAGAGAACTAAACGGCGATACTAGACACACGGCCGGTAAAAACAAATCAGTTTTGCGTAAAATCAGCGTGAGGTGATATTTAAATCAATCATGAAACCCGGGATTAACCACATTTATTGGTATAATCGGCAACGACACTAAATAAAGTTAAGGCTGTAATTGATCGAAAGAGGAATATTAACACAATGTCACAATGTATAGACCATCAGGTACCTTTAAAAAAGGTATCACCGAGTACGTTCAAAAAATAAAACAAACATCATCAAAACAAATGAACAACATCGAAATAATGGTCCAAGATTTAGATGAGATAAGTAAGGATTAAAGACCGATATAACTTTTTACTATTATTCAGTCCAATTAATGATGCACAAACCGTTGACACTCATTCAAGAATGAGCCCATTTATACAAAAACCTACCTTTATCCCATCGATATTACAAAAAAGTGGGAACACAGGTGAATATAAACGGTGGAATCATACGACCATCAAAAGTCCCTTCAGTTCCCCAATTTTGATTGAAGAGAAAATAAAAATGAACTCTTCATGTATAAAGATATAGGACATGGCGATAGATTTTAAAACACTGGAAATAACCACAACATCAGATACCGCACCACAATTGCAAGCCTTGGCAATTCAAAATACATCATTACTACTGATTTAACTTCGGGGCTCCACAATTTTAAAATGAAGAATAGCTTTATTTCAAAACTGCCATTCAATACAATGAATGCAAAACTAGAGTGCACCAAACTATCAATTGGCTTGAGGAACGCCCCTGCAATTATCCAAAGAATGATTGACGATGTTCTACATCATACTTATGGGAAATATATTAGGTAAGATTAGAAGGACACCTTTGTAATGTCGCAAAAATATTCAATAGGTTGGCAGAACCAAATTTTTGCTTCCACTATGACAAATATGAAATATTGAAAGGGGAAACAGGGTTTCTGCGATACGAAATAAAAAGTGCTGAAATATAAGAGGATTTCAGAAAAGTAGCGGCAATACAAAAGATGAAACCAATGGAACATCTCAAGGAGCTAAAACAATTTATCGGTTTAACTTCCTATTAAAGAAGAATTATGAAGGATTTGTCAAAAATCGCAAAACCACTGGTAAACCTGGCACGATGGAGTTCAGCCGATGGAGACTACCAATATCTAAATGAATTATCATCTTTCAATTTCTGAATTTCAATTTCTCAATTTCAATTACTCAATTTCAATTTCTCAATTTTAATTTCTCAATTTTAATTTCTCAATTTCAATTTCTCAATTTCAATTCTATTACCTCAATAACAATTTCTCAATTTCAGTTTCTCAATTTCAATTTCTCAATTTCAATTCCTCAATTTCGGTTTCTCAATTTCAATTTCATTTCCTCAATTACAATTTCTCAATTTCAGTTTCTCAAATTGAATTTCTCAATTTTAATTTCTCAATTTCAATTTCTTAATTTCGATTTCTCAATTTTAATTTCAATTTCCTCAATTACAATTTTTCAATTTCAGTTTCTTAATTTCAATTTCTAAATTTCAATTCCTCAGTTTCAATTTCTCAATTTCAATTTCTCAAATTTCAATTTCTCAATTTCAATTCCTAAATTTCAATTTCTCAATTTCAATTCCTAAATTTCAATTTCTCAATTTAAATTTCTTTTCCTCAATTACAATTTCTCAATTTCAATTCCTCAATTTCAATTTCAATTTCTCAATTTCAATTTCAATTTCTTAATTTCGATTTCTCAATTTTAATTTCATTTCCTCAATTACAATTTCTGAATTTCAGTTTCTCAATTTCAATTTCTCAATTTCAAATCCTCAATTTTGATTTCTCAATTTCAGTTTCTCAATTTCGATTTACCAATTTCAATTTCAATTTCTCAATTTCAATTTCTCAATTTCAGTTTCTCAATTTCAATTTCTCAATTTCAATTTCAATTTCTTAATTTCGATTTCTCAATTTCAATTTCATTTCCTCAATTACAATTTTTCAATTTCAATTTCTCAATTTCAATTTCTCAATTTCAATTCCTCAATTTCGATTTCTCAATTTCAGTTTCTCAATTTCAATTTACCAATTTCAATTTCAATTTCAATTACAATTTCAATTTCTCAATTTCAATTTCTCAATTTCAACTTCTCAATTTCAGTTTCAATTTCAATTTCTCAATTTCAATTAGTAAATTTCAATTTCTCAATTTCAATTTCATTTCCTCAATTACAATTTCTCAATTTCAGTTTCTCAATTTCAATTTTTCAATTTTAATTTCTCAATTTCAATTTCTCAATTTCAATTTCTCAATTTCAATTTCAATTTCTTAATTTCGATTTCTCAATTTCAATTTCTTTTCCTCAATTACGATTTCTCAATTTCAATTGCTTAATTTCAATTTCTCAATTTCAATTGCTCAATTTCAATTTCTCAATTTTAATTTCTCAATTTCTTACTTTCTCAATTTCAATTTCTCAATTTCAAGTTCTCAATTTCAATTTCTCACTTTCTCAATTTCAATTTCTCAGTTTCTCACTATCGCACTTTCTCACTGCGTCACTTTTTCACTGTCACACTTTCCAATTTTCTCACTTTCTCAATATTTCAATTTCTCATTTTTTTAATTTCTTACTTTCTCGCTTTCTAAATTTCTCAATTTCTTACTTTATCAATTTCCCAATTTTTAAATTTATTACTTTCTCACTTACTTACTATTTCACTAACTTATTTTATCACTTTCTCAATTTCTCCATTTCTCAATTTTTGAATTTCAATTTCTAATTTCACAGTTTCTCATTTTCTCACTGTATCACTTTCTGACTCTCTCACTTTCTCAATTACAATTTCAATCTTAATTTCAATTTCCATTTAGGAATTATCAGTTGTGTTGCTTTCGCAAAATTACAACATCAATTGCGTTGAATAAAGCCGAATTGGCTTTAATGTAAGCCAAACATTTTTTAGGTTTAGGGGAAATAAAACCATTTTATGGTTATGGTGTTTACCACAAGCCGGTTATATTTACTATTTTTTTTTGTTATTTTGTTGTAAAAAAGACATTTTGCGTTTGTTTTGATAGAAAAATACCGAATTTAATTTGTTCTATTTCGTAAAATAAAAAAAAATTAAATAAATATTATTAAAATGAACCAAACCGAAGAATGTAAATACATTAAAAAAATTAAAGTCAAAAGTTGTTGCGTTCAGATTCGCTAAGCAGGATTTGCGAAAGCAACACAGCTATTATGTCAGTAGTTAAAATGTTATTTGCGTAACTTTGATACTCGTACATTTGTCGTACTATTAAGAAGCCGATTAGTCGTCCTCCTCGTATATCGACAAGTAGACCATATTTAGTTAAAAAATCAACACTAATGGTCTGGTCAACTGGTCTTTATATTGATGCTAAAATAAAAATGTGTGAAAATTGTCGTCCCTAAGTCGAATTTATTTGACTCTGTAGCAAAATTTTCTGCAGAAAGATTTGCTGGAGAATGAAAATCGAAGAGTATCAGCAAAAACAACTAATCAAATGAGGTAAATTGTTTATATTTTTGTAAACAAATTTCCCCTACATTTCATTTTGTAAAACTTATTGCCCCTTCGGAATAAAAATTATTTATTCTGTAGTTAAATTTGCTGAAGGCGGGCACCTTAACAAAAATAAATTCCTAACTTCACTTCAGGCTGCAGCAAATTTTTCTGCAGAAAATTTTGTTACAGAGTCAAATAAATTCGGCTTGAGCCGTCGTTTACATTCAGTACGTAATATTTACGAAAAAGCGATTAAAACCAAAAAGGTTGTATTCAATTTTCAAACAATATTTGTTGCGATAATTTTTTTAAATGTTTTGATAAAAATAATTTCTTTTTACCAAAATTCGTCATCTGTACATTCGAGGCGCATTGACTATTCCGAATAAAACATATTTCTGTGCAATTAAAATAGGCAACTTCTATTCTAAAGTAGTTTAAGAAAGCAAAAGTTTGAGTATAGATAAAGAACGATTCAATTGATCTTATATTCAATTTGTGTGGTTTGATCAAATTTATTAGACAGTAGAAAAAAATTTACTGTCATCAAATATTTACTTTTATCAAATGTTACTTACAAATTTAAATAAATTTACAAACGTAAACAATGCAAATCTTACTGTCAGCTCTAAAAATTCTTGCTATCATGATACTTAAAAACTTTCATGACAATCGAAATTTTCGGGATTGAGAGTAAAAATAATAGAACTTTTTCTATGCACTGCACATGTGCTGAAATATACCACATACTCGTAGAAGTCGAGAACTATTCGTTGGCCCAACTAGCGCAACGTTTGATAGGTTGTCTTGTTTTAAATGTGGCTCTCGACAACACTATCATATAAATGTTTCTATATATGTGAGCTGAGGTGTAATCCATATAATTCAGGAACTATTCGTTGGCTCAACTATGTAGTAGTGCACATGGTTTGATATAGGTGAATGTTTAAAGAGCATAGCAACATTCACCTATCAAACGATGAGCATCGCTAGTTGGGCCAACGAACGTTTCGAACCTCTATGGACTATATCTCACCGCATATAGCTACATAGAAAAATTCTAAAAAAAAAAAATACTTGCTCTTCAACATTCACCTATCAAACCATGTGCACTACTAGTCGAACCAACGAATATTTCCTGAATTACATGGATTATAGCACATATGCATAGAAACATTTATATGATATTGTTGTCGAGAGCCACATTTAAAACAAGATATTTTTTAAATGTTATTTTTACTCTCAATCCCGAAAATTTTGACTGTCATGACAGCTTCTAGCTATCGTGATAGCAAGTATTTTCTTGGATAAGAGTAAAAATGTTTTGGTTTTTTGGGCTGATAGAAGAAAATGTCGTGATTGCAATATTGTTGACATAAAATTTTTTTAAGACTGAATTTGGGCGAAATATCAAAATTGGGCCTACTGTAACGAAACGTGTGTAACGAAATCCCGGTTTTCAAAATTAAGGTTTTCAAATCCCGGTTTTGTATAAACTAAGCCCGATTTTTATGAAATCCCGGTTTGAATTTTGTAAAAATTTGATATGTGGAAAATGAGACTCAAATGATTATTTGACCAAATTCATAAATGAGCTTGCGATAAAATTCTAGAAAATGGCTAATAGAGATGGAATTTGGTCATTTCTTAACACGTTTTGTTTTGATTATCACTTTATTAGGTGTCAGTAATAGATTCTATATAATCCGCTCCTAAGTGAGGCACGCAGTGCGACATATTTACTGATCCCGGCTCCTACGTCACCCGAAGTTCCAATCTAAAGCTCCTCGGAGGACTAGGCGGGGGCAGCGCAACGACCTCCCGCGTGCCCGTGAGCCAGTTATCGAAGCCGTCAGCCTCTACAATTATTTCATTTCAAAATGTTGCAGCCTTGGTTTTTTCTAGTAAGTTTTGGAGCAAAATATTTTATTTTTATGTTAAAACATTAAGTTCGGCCGGCCCGAATTAATAAAAAATATTTTTGTCAAAATCAAGACTTTAGAACAACCAGAAAAGAGAACCGGGATTTTGAAAACTGGAATTTTGAAAACCGGGTTTTCGAAACCAGGATTTTTAAAACCGTGATTTTGTAGTATACTCTTTTATAAGTATTACTTCTACTCTCAGCCACAAAATTTTGACTTTCATGACAGTTTTTAGCTATCGTGATAGCAATTATTTTCTGGGATGAGAGTAAAAATGTTGGGATGTTTTGGGCTTAGTGTAAAAATTTTCATGATAGCAATATTTTGTTTTGCCATCGCATTGTTTGGGCACCGGGGATGGAATTTGGGCTATCTTCACTCACATACATATAATTCTTAGAAAAGTCGCATTATTCTATTCCCGCAACCCTACAATAGAGTAGCTGTAACAAGACTTACAAGACTAGAATAGTAGCTGTAACAAGATTTACATGAACTTTCTATTTTCTGTTGGCACTTTATCTTATCTTAGATATATATAACTAGTTACTTATGCGAAATTTATCATGTGGTTCAAGCACAAAAATGGAAGGAAACGAAAATGTGCGCAATAAAAAATCAAGAGACAAAATTTCGAAAATGCTTACATTTAAACTTCCCTAGGCAAATTTTCAGCAAGAAAACTAGGACGAGTAGTAGAATACTATTAGTAATATACTACTTTTCCTCGTCACAAAAGGCTTCATTGTGTTTTTTGTTTTATAATCTTAGATAATAAATTTATTTTTTATTCCGATTTATAAATCGCACATCATCGCGTAGTTAATCTAATTTTGTATAATATATTCACAAATACTTAAATATATTTTTAGTTTCAGATAAGATATCATATTTCTAATAGGCCTCTGTAATATTTGCTAAATTAGGAAAAAGTTAACGCGCATTATAATAGGAATAACCGGTGCATTATGAATTCTATTCTAACAAAAATGTGAAAATTTTAAGTTAAATACTTCAACCTTGTCGTGTCAATAATTCGTTTCGTATCATTTCCTCCACCTTACTAAAAATTTACCATTTTAAGCCATAAACATCTATCGAATCGATACCACTTAAAACTTAACTTTCTTATTTGTTTTGTTTTAAAGTTTTTTTCCTTAAGTTTGGGAAAATTTTTTTTTTTTTTTGTTATTCCTTTATACAATAAATATATTTATTTATTTATATAATTTTCTTTATTTTTTTTTAACAAAATCAATCTAAAATTAAAATGAAATCGAATAAAAGTCGAAAATTTTCAAAATACTAAAAGTTGAACGGCAACCAAAAAAAAATTTGGGAATAATATAAATTTCAATATTTGATTCGATTTCTCTGCCAAAATAAATAGAATCAACTTTCCCAAATAATCATAATAATGATAAAGCTCGGAATATTTATTTTAGCCGAGTGTATGTAATGTGCTGTTCTATATAGGATGCAAAATAGACGAGGGAAAACAAAACTACCCACATATATATCGTATAATGATTACTTCAACTACTTTCGGTTAAGTACTAAACAAACCAACCCCATATAGTATTTTTGGGTTTGGTTTTTTTTATGTGCTTTGGGGTGGCAAATATTTTTTTTTTTTTGTATTGTTTATGTTTTCGATAAGGCTGACTATTCCTTCTACAAACATATGTACTCGTATACGAGTATACGGCTCACAAGTACAACATATTTATTTATTTTATTTATATACGAATTGAATTATTTAAACTTACATAACTCTTGTTGGTTAACTGAATTGAATTAAGTGGAAATCTTATTTATTTTATGTATGTGGTGTATATAGTTTTTTTTTATTTATTTGTACGTTACTAGAAAATGTTTATTGATTTGATTGATTAATTATTTTTGATGTTAGTACTATTCCATATACCTCTGTACGTACTAGAGTTTCGAGTGGATTCTCAACAATTTTGTAATTAAACCGAATTGAATTATGATGCAGAACAAAATATGTAAACATGGATTATTGCATGAATAGTTTTATGCTTTAATGAACCTTTTGTGTATATAAATCATATTTGCATTTTGGATAAAAATTTCTAAATTTTTTGCACTCCTAGGTGAAATACAACAAACATCCTCCTATTCCTCCTATATACTTGGTGTGTACATACATATTAACCTTGTGTAATTATGTTTGTACAAGCCTAACCCCTAGAGTAATTAAAAACATAATTTTAAGCTCAATTAATTCATAAAACACAAAAGCTTTTTTATTTTATTTTTAAACGAATGTGAATAAAATCACATCAATTAGAGAGTCGTTTATTATCATAATTATATGTAAATTAATGTAAATAAATTATATATTAATTAATTAATTGTTTAATTATGACTGTTGATTTAATAATGATGATTTTTTTTAGAGTTTCGTTTAAATTTTAACCATAAGCATAAAATACACACATGTGACAATATAAATGTTTAAAATTATTAATGGATATATATTTACCCCTGGTAAAATTTGTTTTTCATGTAAAACGCTGGGAGCATTTGCTGCATTTTCCGGATTAAAGTACGTTAAAAACGCACAACCTGAAATTATAATAAAATAGAATTAAATAAACTTGCGGCGTTTTTCTAATAATATTATATTTCTAAGATTAGTAATTTAGTAGCCTGAAATAGGCATAATTTAAAGTAGTACAAAGCCCAATGTCGAGTTATAATCCGAACGGACAAGTGTCGAAACAAAATACAAAATTATTATTTTAATTGAACAACATTATTTAAATTTGATAAAACATGATCATTAGTATGAAGATTATAATAACCAAAACCGAAATGTCAACAATGTAGCAGTCTTTGATCAGATTTATAAAAAATGAAGTTTACTTAGCCAATCATCAATAGTGAACCAAATAGTTGGTTTAAAAAATGAACCGGTGAATTTGCGTGTGTGGATGGTCGCACCATTGATACATTGATCTCGAATACACCACACTTGATTTCTAAAACGAAAAATTTTACTTATTGGAATTTTGGTATAAAACTGTTTTATAGAAAGAAAACCGAGAAGCACAACACTTGTTGTATATAGTTAATCATTAAATTCTTTTGTCGTTTTTTGTAAATGCTAAACTTTTCAACATTATTGCAAAAATTGAGATAGCTCCAATAGAAGCTGCCACTTCAGGTATACCGATTTCCACTAAATTTCGCAAGGATCTCCAAATTAACGAAATAAATTTAAATATTATATTTGAATCTGAATTGTCAATTTCCTGGACTGCAGAGACACCAAATTTTGAAAATATCTGCAAGAAATGCCAAAACTTTAAGCTGCCACTTCCGGTGGACCGATCTCGGCCAAGAATCACTGGAATTTCCCAATATGTGGAATAAGATTAAAAATAAAGTTTGACGAGAGTGATTTTTTAAATTACTTTTCTGACTTCGGTATGATATATCGAATGGAGAGCAAAGTCGTAGATGCATAATTGAATAGCTTCTCTCGGTTGTCTCTAAATGAGTTAGGCGGTGTAGTGGAGACGAGCAGAGACATTCCGTTTATAGTCGCCCTAAATCGAATATGAAACAAGCATCTGTCTTGTATCAAGTGGCTCGCATATATAAATCCCTTAATAATAGCTTAAGTTTCTTCACCAGTAAGCGATCCACACACGTGACAGACAGATTGAGCGGCAAAATAACAACCTTCTCTCATAAAAACAACTATGTTAAGAAACCTACACTAAGGCTTACCATATATCGGATTCATTATAAACACGACTTCGGAAATTGAATACTATAAAAATGAACCGTGCTGTTAAAAGCTGAAGATCTCTAAAACTTTTAGAACCAGGCAATGACTTGCACACTTGACGTGCACGGAAGACTCGGAAGCCGTGATGATTTTTTTGGTTGTGATTTGATCCGTGTTTCCTGACTCGTGGTGAGAACATCACCGTCAGCTCATGATTTAAGTTTTTGGCTGAGATTTTAAAATAACATGATGCATACCATTTTCCGGATAATATATGTCTTAATTGTTTTGAAACTTGATTCAACTCTTGAAACCATCTTAGTGACTCGTTGGTATCGTTTTCTCGGGTACTTATTGTGTATCCATTGTCATATACATCTGCGAATTCTGTTGAATTTTGCATAAATGAATCTGAGATTGACCAAATAAAATTTGAACGTATCTGCAAGTTCAGACATTTTTGTGATTTAAGTAATTCATGTAATATGTCTGCGTCTGATAACATGTTAACTTCAATATATTTGTTGAAGAATGAACTAGCCGAATATACTAGAGCTGGTTGTTTTTTTTTTGTTGGTGTTTTTTGCGTTGAACTGAATTAGTGGTTTTTGGTATGATATGAGCTTTCGCATAAATTGTGTAATGTTTAATTACACATATACTTTTTACGCTATTTGCCGTAGGCACTTGGCGAAACACACTTATACCAGAGCCTCCTTAATATAAGAGCCGTAAGATTCCGCCATTTTTTCCATGTGCTTTCCATAGAGGGGAAACTTTTTGTACTTTTTCATACCAACCAGTGTATTTTAGTATTTTTTTAGAAGCTTTTTTGTATATAAAATCATAAATTCTTTGTTTGAATTTTCAATGTAAATGGTTAATTCAATATTCAGGAAAAGCATATTTTAATATTGAGTCATATTATGTTGAGTTAACGCAAAAACATTTAAATTAGTTTAACACAATTTTTTTTTTTTTTGTAGAAACAAGAATTTGTTTATGTGTATGTACATAAAATTATAAATTAGTATAGAGTGTTCCATAAAAAAGTCAGCATTATTTTCCCAAAATAAACGTTCGATAAAAAATGCTTTTGGAGTAGCAATGTAATATGGGGATTATTGTGTTTTGGGTTCTATTTCAACATTGTTGATGACAGACTTCGAAAACTGTTTTTTCGTTACTTGTTAAAAATTTGATTTTTCATCGCAACAAATTCGCAGCCTATATTGTTTCATCCTGTAGTATAAACAAAACAGAGCTTCACCAAATAAAAATATTATAATTTGATAAAGCTTTTCGCAATTACTAAACCTGTTAAAAGATGTCGCTTTCAAATTAATAAATTAATTCAAATTACCCGTATAGGAATTGTTACACAAATTGAAAGGGGGTCTCCAGGTTAGGACGGTTGTAACGGGCGTGTCTTATAGCAGGCAGCTCGATGTATAAACGAGTTCAAAGTACGACTTGTGCTTTAAGATTTTGTATCCGTATATAAGCCAACCATGCAAAAAATAGGTAGAGACACGGGCCATTTATATACTCACAAAAACCAAAGAGTTATTAACAGTATACAAAGGCCTTGGATTATTTTATTGAATTCCACACAACAACGATCCCAGAAAACGTGCACGAACGAAGCTATAAAAATGAAACATGAAACATGCATAGCCTTTCAAGACCAGTAGATCTGCATAATCTATTGAACCAGCCGGGAACTACTACAATGTATACGAACTGTCTGTCATACACCTTAGCCGAGGGCCTTTGGCATCAAAAATCCTCAATAAATCCTTGTATTAACAAATTCGGGTACATTGTAAGAATTCCCGCCTTGATTGGATCGAAATAAAAAAAAACAAAAATTTGGAAAAATTGTGACATTTTTCTATTATTGTTTTACAGCGCGCAGCAACTATGATGGTGAATATTTTACGACGAAAAGTTTTATTTACTACAACTGAATAATAAATAAAATTTATAATTGTTTTGAGTTTTATTAATTACGTTAAATTATTGTATTAAAGATTTCGCACTTAACTTACAATAATAATGGTTTATTTTCGTAAATAGTTATTTAATTATTTTACACTTTTCTGTAATTTCAAGTAAATTTATTACAGAGACATCTGTAAACGGATTTTCAAATTACAGAAAGCTCGGTTTTGCAATCGGATAAAATTGAAGTTTTTTACGTTTTGTTCTGTTTTGTAATAATATTTAATTAAGAAAACCATGACAACGTTGATTTTTTGTATACCAAAATAATAATAAATTTTGATGTAAAAATTTTATTATATGAATAATATTATTGTTTCTATATGGTGATTCATAAAATTTCGTTTCAGCTCACGTTTTCTCTTTAACTTTGTTATAAATGGAGAATGTATAGATTGCTATTAAGTGCATCGATCATCTCAAAAATTCTGAGGTGCATGTGACAAGAATTTACCAAATAAGTTACATTTTTATAAAACTAAATTTTAAATTGGATGTAAGAGGAATCCGCGGCACCACCCTTTATTATCTTACTTTATAAACCTACACAACTAAACGGAAAGCTCATTTTTATAGAAAATTAATAAATTTATGCTCCGCTTTAGTTTAAATTTACCAAATAAATACTACATTATGATGGCTGATTTTCAAATATGTGTTCTTTGAATAGTTTATTAAAAATATAAAATTAAAATTTAGATGATTTGTTTAATTTTTTATTCATAAATTCATGTTCAAAAATTTCCAATTACCACGGTTTCTTATAGTAATTCAATAAAAGCTTCCCCTCTACTGAAAGCTCTCTTTTTAATATTACGGCTCTTCAAAATCATAGATGGCTCTGCTTATACTTAATAAACACATTTTTTATTAATCACTTGTTTTTTGTTTCGCAGTTATTTTGAATAATTTTCAAAAAGTTTAAAAAATTTAAAAAATCACTCGATCGATTTCGACTTTTCGGGCTTAAATAGATTTATGTTTTCAATTTTAGATGAGCCGCGAAAAACATGAATAACATGAATAGTCTAATTCGGTAATGGAGCAATGTGTAAAGTAGTTTGTGGCAGATAAGACAATATGCTTTGTTTGTACGCTTATTGCACGTGTGTTCTTTTCGTATAAGCAATTTCCGTATAAAATATTTTGGGTAACAGTTTTTTCTCGAAGTTCATTCGCCAAATTTTTGAATGTATGGCATTTATGCATCAAATGTAAATTATCACATTCACAAAAAATACAGATAATGAAACCGTTCGAATTAGTAAAGGAGTTTTTAGTAGTAGCCTTTTACTTCACTTTACTTCTTTACTGTCACTTCCACGTTTTCGAAGATATGTGATAATATCATCAGCATTTGCAGCACCAGTTATCTGCTGTAATTCCTTTGTGTTTGTGTATTGACACGGTTTCTGATTGAAAACGGATTTAAGAAAGGAATTAACTGTACGATTTCGCTTATTGTACCTTTTGCAAAGCAAATCCCAAACTTCATTATAATTTGCTTCTGTAATACGGATATGTCGAATTAATGAAACCATACTCTTTTAACAATTTAGTTAAGTTATGATATTTTTGTATTTTATTTAAATCATTATTATTATGCACCGTTCTTGTGTATGACTCGTAGAATGCTGCTCAATATTGATACTTTTCAGCAAATGGTTCGATAAGTATTGCAGGAAAGCATGGTTTGTTTCTCAAAATATTGACCTCGTAAATAGTGGGTGGTTGCAAAATATGATTCTCGAAACTTGCGTTTAAATTAACAGGATCGGTAGACATGATCCTTCGATTTGTAATTCAAATTATTTACAGTTTTACTGATGGGCTCGTAATCTTCGCTAATAGTTATAGTTCCAATTCGTGTTAATTAACAGATTGGTAATGAATATCAAGATATTCTAAGCGAATCGTAATTGCTTAAGTTGTGATATTGGTAATTGTTTAGCAGAATTTTATAATACTCTTGACTCGATTGAACGCGCGAGTTTTCGGTCCCTATTCACCACATAAAATAAAATTTTTTTTAAATAAGTATGTCGCGAAAACTATTTTTTATACCTATACTCATGAAGTTTTGGAAGATTTTTTTATCCGTTTTTTTATCCGGTCCCGATTACCGCACAAAAACTGGGTGACTGTATCTCGTTCCGTTGATGTTGCTTTCCTATTTGAGTATAATTATTAATTAAGATTGAATTTGTTAAGACTTAGCCAGGACGAGAATTGCATTAATAAATAAACACTACAATTCACAACGTTATTCAATTTTATTTTAATTAAAGTTTGTATATAAAATACGATCATTACTAATGAACGATAAATCAAGAAGTGAAGGATGAATTATGAAAAATGACAATTCATTTTTACTTACAACATATGAGTATGAGAATACTTTTAAATAATACTAGTAGGGGAAATTAACGTTATAATTAAACAGTAGCAATTCACTAATAATAACGTATAATATAAATATATACTAATTATATTGATTTATAATTTCTCCCTTCTTAATTGATCACTGTCCAGTGGATGGTTGGAATCGAACGGTTTTAATTCTTTTGCGTTCCGATCTTCATGGTGTAGAAAAATCACTGGCTTGTCCCAATTCACGTTAAATAATCTTTTGTGGTGATATTGAACAAGGAGGGTTTGGTTGAATAACAGGATCTTGACTAGCAGCAGCTAATGTTGATGAATCGATTAAATTTTCGCCATAAGATCTTGGCGATTGACAATTAGTCACACAATATCTCCCCGGACTCGGCAGGTTGTTTTGAGGATTAGTCAGCGTTGACTGCAACTCAGTAGAGTGTTCAGATGATAGTTTAAGGTTCGATTAATCTGAGCTAGAGATAAAGATTTTTTAATTAAACTGTTGCAACAAAGCTAGTTTTGATGTCTTCTCCAAACTCCTCTTCTTTCTATTTTTTTGATTACTTGACCCGCAACCTACTTGACGCCTTTTGAAAAGTTCCTTGCTAAGACGAATTGATTCAGTTGAAACTTGCTTTCATTATCATCACTGAATCTATGTTGCTCGTTTGGTAACAGAACCGAGAGTAGGTTTCGAGGAGTTTGTCTACCGTAGCGGAACTACGCTGGTGACTTTTGTGGTATGGGATCAGGTATGTTGATCGATACGTTGATAAAAACTTCAGCAAAGCCAACTGGCTATTTTTCTTCTCCGAAATTATTTTAGAAAATGACGTTTTAAAAGTTCTAACAAAAGGCTCAGCTTGACCATTTGACTCTGGATGAAACGGTGCGGTTGTTAGATGCATAATTGAATTTAGCTTACAATTTTTTTCGAATTCACTGGATACGAGTTGAGATCCATTATCGGATACAATTGTTTCATGCAACCCTTCTAAGAATTTTATTTTTTTAAAGCCAGAATGGTTGTTGCTGACGTAATATTACACATTTTCACCGTATATGGACACTTGGAAAATGAATCCACGCAAATTCACCCCTTTTTGTTAAAAAATGGTCCAGCAAAATCTAAATGTATCCTTTTCCAAAGTTTTTTAGCTACCGGCCAACAGAAGAAAATTTCTGTAAAGAAAATGCAAATTTACGGGCAAAATATGGTTGAAAATCAATTTCGTCTTCTTCCTGAAGCTTCTCAGGTCACCCATTCTGAATGAAATAAGAAACTTTTGATAATATTCGATCTTCTGATGTATATTTTTCGATCAATTTTGCGTTTATTGGGAAATCTGTAATGATTTCATGATTGATCTGATGAAAATTATGTAATTTTGATTCTTAGTCTCCAAAGGTGCGGTATGAGGACTCATAGAAAATCGTGAAAGTGCATCAGCGTTAGCATGCTGTGTAGAATTTTTGTATTTAATGATATATACGTATATCCTTGAAGAAGTATAGCCCATCTCTAAAGGCAATGTAAGGTCATGATAGATAACTTTTTGTTCGGATTAAAAAGTTAAGTTAATGGTTGATGATCGGTGAAAAGTTCAAATTTTCGCCCTGACAAGTACTGGTGAAATTTCGTCACTCCCTAGACAATTGATAAAGCCTCTTTTTCAATTTGGTTATATGTACGTTGATTTGCATCGGGAGTTTTAGATGCAAATGCAATTAGTTTTTCTGAGCCTTCTGGATACCGATTAGAAATAACAGCACCAATTCCAATCGCTGAAGTATCTGTAGCTAAAACTACTGGATATTCCTCATTATAATGTACTAGGCGCGTAGCATTGATAATCGCATTTTTAACGCTTGAAACGCTTGTTCCTGATGCTCACTCCAAACAAATGGCACGTTCTTATGTCGAAGTTCGTTCAACGGTGCGGCAACTGGTGAAAAATGTTGAATTAACTTATTGTAATAATTTATTTTACCTTTGAATGCTTCCACTTCCGTCAAGTTTGTTGGTCGCGGCATTAGTTTGAGTGCGTCTAGTCGTTTTTGGAAGGTAAGATACCCTCAGCATTGATCAAATATCCAACATATTCAATATGTTCAACCGCTAGCTGACATTTATTTCGTTTACATCTTAACCTTAATTTTTCAAATAGATTAAAAATTACGGTTAGATTTGCGATATGCTCCTCGTTTGTTTCTCCAGAAACAATTACATCGTCGAGATAAACAGCGCATTTCGGTACACCTGCAACGACTGCCTCCATGAACCGAAAGGAAGCCTTTGATATTCAAATAATCCGAATGGCGTATTGATTACCATTAATTTCTTTGATTCGTCTGCTAATTCTATTTGCAGATACGCGTCGGTTAAATCAATTTTCGTGAAAAATTTACCTCCTTGCAATTTGTGGAAGAGTTCTTCGATTCGCGGTATTGAATAGCGATCGATCTCAATTCGTGGGTTTACAGTAACTTCAAAGTCACCACAAATTCGATTTTTGCCCTTCGGTTTCGAGACGATTACAATTGGTGCTCGTTGACTAAATTTTACTGGTTTTAAAATATTTTGGCTGACCATCCTGTCGATCACCTCATGAACTTGTTTGACGTACGCAAAAGACGCATGTTGTAGGGCTTGAAAAACTTCGGACAAACATCCGACTTGAGAACTGTTTCGGCTTTAAAGGCTTTGCAAAGACCCAGTGTTGATGACAACAAATTCGGATGTTTGGCTCATAAATTATTAACTCGCTCAATTAGTTCTCGATGATCTGGAGAATCGAAAAAAGAATTAATTTGATTTTTAGAACTGGAATAATTTTTTGGATACGAAATATCAAAATTAAGTGCTTTAAACCGGTCTAATCCCATGACATTTGTAGCCTTGTTACTATTAACAATTAACAGATAGCCTTCAAACGATTTATCAGCTAGTGAAATAAAGACTGCAGTGACTTCTTTCAATTCAAGAAAAGTTACAACGTATGATGCTAAAGACTTGTTTGTAGATCCACGACGATTTTACCGGATGACTCATTCATAATTGATGAGTTTGCATTCACTTCAACTGAATTTATAGGATGGAATAAACTAACTGAATTAATTCTCTCTTTATGTTGACTCGATTCTCCGTTATTATTATTTCGGTTACGACTTCCACGACGTTGATGATAACCGTAACTGTTAATATTTTTTGTATTTCCACTATTAAATTTTGTTCCAGATGATAGATAAACTGCCGAAATATGACCTTGCTTACCACAATTATCACACTCAGATTTAATATGCTTACAGTCACGACGTAAATGATTAATATTGCACCCTGGGCATAATTAATTACCCGTATATCGTCGCTGCGATGACAATGCACGATTGTTGCGGTTTGTGTGACGTGATCGACAGTGATTGGAATGATAACGATGATGATTTTTTCCATTTGCCGTTGCGAACGTGGTTGGTTCTTTTTTACTTCTTTACATAACTGCTGGGTAGACTAGTAGATGGTTGCAATTTCGAGAACTTCATCTAATAACTGCGACATAAATTTTTCGGTGAATCCGAGAAGAAAATAAAAAAATTTAAGGCCCTTTTTGATATGTACACTTTTGTTAAATTATATTTTCGAGAGAACAGAATAAAACAATACATTCTATAAGAACTTAGTTTGAAAACAGAAGTTGAAATCGTGTGTTGCTTGGCTGAATGGGCTTAGGCATGAAATTACTATATCACCGGTCATTTCTAGTAGAACGTGCACTACTTGCACTATGCAATATGAATATTTATTCTGTTAATGTACAGTTTGTATTTTGTAAACCAAATGGTTAATCAACCTAAAAGGAATACATAATTCTTCTTCTATATTTGTATATATAGAATAAAAAAATAGGTCTCTTGGTTATACTAATAATAATTTTAAGAACAATAAATCATAGAATAACATTGGAATTATTGGGAATAAATTGTTCAGTTCAACTAAAAAACTTGATATGATTTTCTGTGGCCTAACGAATATCATATTTAATTTCTCATATAATCTAATGAGCTAATAAAGGCTTTTTGCGACCCTCAATTCTTCCAATTCAAAATTATATCCGCTGGTTTGAATAAGGTTTAACCATTTTGAAGGTTTAGCCACATGTTTAAATTGTGACAGTTTGTACAAACGTATTCAAACAAAAACCACCATCATTCAAACAGAATAAATTTAGAAATTAACCAGTCGACTGAACAGCACTTTATGATAACAACTAAATCCAGATAATAAAAAAATGGTAAATTTTTTATAAACAGAATAAAACAATTACATTTTTGTTATGCGATACTCGTATTTTGAAACCCCATTATTTATCTAGACTACAAAAAAAATATTTTATTTATATAGTTTTTAGTATTTTGATCACCCATTTTAATATAATTGCGAGGATTAATTCAATAAAAATTGCATCATAGCGCTGTACGCTATATATCACTCCAGAAATTTCATTATCCCTTTTTTATACAGGTAGTGGCCAAATGAACCAGAACGATTTCGAATCAGTTCTAAATTACTGCAATAAAATATTAATTTATAATAATTGTTATTATTTAAAACGCGATAGTGGTTTATAATTTATTTCCATATATTTCAAGATTTCAAAAAAAAATCTAATTTAATTTTGTAATTTCTTGTTTTATACAAATAAAACTATTATACAATAAATATACATTCGTAGTTATTTTACTTTTTTATGTTTATTTAAAACAATAATTTTTTTATGTGTATGATAGCATAAAACCAGTCAAATGATAACGCAATAATGGTTTGGCATCATAAAACTAAAATAAAAAAAATTCGTAATAATAAATTTTGAAGAGCTTTTTTCACCCAAATTTGGGCTTTCATCATATTTTTGTTTTTTTTTCTATTACGCTCCGCTATTGTTATATATATTTTTTAATTGAATTATTGTTTGATACACACATATATATATATATATATATATATATATATATATATATATATATATATATATATATATATATATATATATATATATATATATATATATATATTTTATGAATTTTTATTTTGGAAAACTACCAAAAGGATTATTATAAAAATTTTGTCATTTTTTGTTGAACAATCAAATTTTTAAGCTTTTTTGGAAAGAAATATCATCAAATCAGCATGATTAATTATGTTAGATATCAAATAATAACTGCTTAACATTTTGGCACATTAGCAGAGTCAGGATTATGCGAGACTTATAAATTTTTAGGTTACAAACAAAATAATATATATAATTTTACGGTTCCAATTATTTTGGACGTGCGCCAGAATTCACGATGATATAATGATTCATAAAATGATGGAATATTATCAACGAGAGCAAATGGATGGGATCCTTTACAAAAATTTTCATTTATGTATATTTTGCCACCGATACTATACGACAACAAAAAAAATATATAATTAAATTACAAAAACCTATAAAAACGAAATTAAATTTATATTTAATTAATTTTCATAGTTTTATTTTATAAAGTACTATATTTATTAATATATTTTATGTAAATGTTACGGTTAAAGGCCGAATAGAGGCAAGTGCGAATGACGTATTTCTGGAAGATTGGCAGATTTGGCAAATTTAAACTACAAAAAATGAAAGACGATAGTACCTTCGAATGATGATAAGAGATTTCAATGTCAAGATTAAAAATTGGAAATCACAGTACATCAGCCCACATAAGTAGAACCATTAAATTTCTATTATTTACGTAAGGAAAAAACAAAGATGACACAATCGAGTATTAATTTTCAAATACAAAGGATAACTGGCCCTAGTCTATAAATGTATTTAATTAGTTTTAACAACGGGACTTTTCAGAGGAGGTGATTGCATCCATTGCGACAGCTAATTTATGATTGGTCATTAAAATAAGCACTACAACATAAACCATTTAGATTAAGCCAATAGGATTTCGCATTTAAGTTTGAAACTATCATATACGAAAAAATCTCGTTCTTACAGTTGAATTGAGTGTTCAAAGCGATCCACAAGTACTTAAGCTGCCCTTTCAAGTCCCAAGTCGTAGGATTAATGATCATAATTACTGAGGTTATTGTAAGATCTTTAAGGTAAGACCAGGAAAGCGAATCCTGCAATTTAATTCTTCAAGTAAAATCGAGCGTTACGATTGGTGAAATTTTAATGCTTTACCAGAAAATTTTTCAAGGACAGCATGAACGGTTAAAAACCCGTTTCTCGTTCATAGGGGAGTTGGGAGTTTATGGTTTACTTCAAAGTAAACTCGTAGAATTCAAACTACGCAAAATTGTGAAATCTTTGTCATAATAAAAAACTTTTTGACATAAACATGCGGTCGAGATTATTAATATTAACGTATCTTGCTTTTGCCTAATTTCTGTTGCGTATAATAAATATTATTTGAAATTACGACTACTGCAACGATGTGTCCTTGTTTTATCTCAGATCATTTTTTGTTCCATTTTGATCGGCCTTGTAGTGTAGAAAGGTATTCATCACCATAGGTATATATGTTTCAACATAGGTACATGTTCCACCATCTACATAGTTAGTTGGCTCAAGCTCACCGCTTTAAGATCAACCTCAAGCAACTGCTTTAAGGGATCATCGGCAGATAAAACGCACAATGGCCTAGAGTTTAATATCGCTTCTGTTTCAGCTTGTAGTGTGATCATCTCTTCGTATGTAAGTATATTCTGTCCAACTACCCTTCTTAGATGGAGTTTAGTAGTTTTTATCGCATTATGCCATATTCCACCAAAGTGTGGGGAACTGCAAGGGTTTATCGATAATTTTAGAATTAATTATGTATAGCGTAATAATTATTGTTTATAAATTCCAAGAAACTGCCATAGTTGATTGTTAGCGCCAACGAAATTTGTGCCGTTGTCACTATAAATATCACTGCAAATTCCACGGCGAGCAGTGAGTCTCTTGAAAGCTGCCAACATTGTGTCAGGTGTCAAATCTTTCAAGACAAACGAATATACATTGGCTTTTAACTGACTTCTTACTATAATTGATTTTTAATCGAAACCAACCTAAAAAATGGCCTAATTTTCTCTAACATATGGTAAGTCACTGATGGCTACTGATTCTGTTTATCGGCATTCCAAATTACATAGTTCCTGCGCGAAATAATTTTCTTGAACTTGTATTAGGACTGCTTTCCGGCGTAACACAATATCTGCTAGTTTGAGTATCAAATTGGACTGCTTACTTGGGCCGCATGGTAAGGATCCTTAGAAATTTGTACCAACTTCAATACCAAGTTCTTCGCCAGAGGTAAGTATATTAACTGATAACGATACGTAGAAGTTTCTTGAAAAAATTTTCGGCTGTTGTATTGGCTAATATTTTATTTCCGTCGACAACCATCTTGGTCATTTCTACATCATTGTGTAGTTGAGGTAACCCACCTGTAATACACCGCTGCAGCAATAAGGTCGACTGTTTTGCCTCGCCTGGTTGACAACCAACGTTTAAATTTGACCTAAGTAAATCTGGCAGCTCATTGTGAAGTAACAGCCAATCCTTCCCCAGACTATTTGGCAATTGATGATACCAGCCCAAATTTTGGAGCCATAGGCGTTGAAATAGTATTTTAATTCGAAAGACTTCCTGGAGCCAGCCACCTCAATGGATCGAAAACCCGCGAAGCTTCACCAAATTTACATTAAATTAAAAGCTGTCATCGAGTTGATTCCACTAAAGACCCAGCAGCTTTATCGTTTTATTGTTGTATTCTATGCTTTTGGGAACCATTTCTTACCGATCTTCAGGCAATCCTTCGAGCAATATAGGATGGTTGGAGTTCCATTTGCGTAATATAAACACAAATTCCAATAAAAGTTTCAAAATTTTGAAACTCAGAATTTTCGCCTCCTCAACAAAGTTGTTCGCTTAGCTGCTTCTGGAAACTCAGTTTTATTATTTTCTGTTATTTGGAGAAGTACTTTGGTTGCTAAAAATAACACTGGAACCAATCCAAAGGTTACGGATTTCAATTTTTATGATTTCACTTGATCAAATGAGTTACTTCTTTATAAAATCATCTGGTATTTCTGGTCCTCTGCCGCAACAAGTACCTGCCTAAACATCTTCTCGATGTCTATCTACTATCTATCAGCTAATAAACATGAAGTACATTTTTTCATATGCAATTTGTTTCATTGCCGTAATTAAGGCAACAATGATCCATAATTTTCCCGTAGTCGTGTCATATCCCAAAACTGCAAAAGGCGTGCCAGACGCCAGTATGGTCTTGTTACTCTTACTTCATAAATGCTAGACATGACAACTAAAATAAGTGGGTAAGTTTCAAAATAAATTTTATTAGATAGCCAAACTACCAGAAGACCTCATATCTGTTATAATCAGACTTCTCTAAATATTGTAGATAACATTTGTTTTAAAATTATTGCCTAAGCATTTAAGCATCACCAAATAAAATCTTTTTGTGAAGTCCTACAAAATAGACAATGTACTTTAAATGGATATTATCTTACCAACTAATGATAAATTTTTTGAGTTAAATTTTATATTTGAGATCCAGGTAGTTTTTAATTTATCGGTACGGAATGTAACGAGTATAGTGATACAAATTATAAGCAAACCACAAACAATTGCAATTCGCCACGAGGTACAAAAAAGAGCTCGACCGATTTGTTTTGAGCGCAGGTGAGAGAGAGAGAGAGCATTGTGCTTACGCTGCACAGTAAGTTCTTCTCATACAGGATCAATTTCATGAAACTTATGTGTCCGTGCGGCGCAATTGAATTTTAAATTCCGAAACCAATTAAATAACTCAATCAATTCAATAATCAATCGCTTCTGCAACCCAGTCTATAAAAGTGTCGGATTAGGACGCGTATTTTCGGAGTGTGCAGCATTTAGAAAGCATTCGTCCTAATCCGCCACTTTTATAGAATGGGCTGTGGGATCGATTGAGCATCAAAAGTGTGAATATTTTAATGATTTTCGGAATTTAAAATTTAATTGCGTGGCTTGGACGTAAAGAAGTTTCATTAAACTGATCCTTTATGAAGATGTTAATGTGCCGCATCTAAAAAGCATTCATCCTAATTCGACACTTTTATAGAATGGGATGTTTACGCAGATATGTAGAATTAGTTCGTTTTATTTAATAATTTTTTTTATTAAATCATATGATTTCTGTCGTCCTATTAATATAATGTTAGTATACTTTAGTTATTATGTAGTTGCTATAGTTTTTATGGAATGAGTGTCACTTCCGGGCTGATAGTGATCGGATGGTGAACTTTTGCTATAGTGATATCTCGGCTAACTTTTTTTCTGGGATGATAGTTTTCTCTCATTATAATTTTTCCTGGGATGAAATATTCTGGGATGGTAAACTTTCAGATCTGATACGATTACTGTAGTCTATGTTATGTTAAATTAACATTTTTAAAAATTGTTTGTTCTGCATTGTTGACATTTCAGTTTTTCTAGAGCGTTGTTAGATTCTGCTTTGATTTATCCGTGAAAAGTACACGTGTGTTTGCCCGCAGGATCCTGTCTACAGTGCTAATGTTATGCGGAGCGGTTTGGGGATCACTTATTACTGTTATTAATTACTTCTTATGACTCTATTTTAAAACTAAAAAGTTCGTTTTATATACTAAAACGTAGTGGAAACGAAAATGTTATAAAAGCACTACGGAAAACAAAAGTATATTTTCTAAGGTTGCAAGGTTGCATTTTCACATTTTCAAAACAATTTTGTTTATTTTGTTAAAATATAATGACCCTTAACCTTACGTTAAGGTTACTCTAAATCGTCTAACGTTATAGTACTGATTTGTCAACGAAACCGGAATATTCGCATTTTAAACGTAGTAAATATTATCATATTTACGCATACATTTTTAGAACTAGTCGATCAATTCGGACTAAAATTTTAAATGTGAAGTTTTAAAATATCAGCAAAACCGGTACAAGTATCCAATGGCATGATAGACTTCGCCCGCAATTGATAAATTTTTAGTGGTGTTTTAATTCTGTATTTGCATAGGTCGGAGTAGAGTCATTCATACAACTAGCAGCGTTATGCGCCAACAGCTGGTGTTCGCTTGAAGTGAAATTTGTAGATAATTGTGTCAAATTCCGTATGCTCATATTCATTTTATTCCGCCCGAAATACGCCACGGTTTGTTTAATGTTTAGCAACATTTCGGCCTCCATTATGCTTTATCATACGGCCTACCTTATCTTTGCAAATCATGAATTTGAAAAATATGATTTGTGTACTGTACAGGGTGGTACTAATGATGTTTTATGCCAATTTGTCGGAAAGCCTCACGCTGCCGAGGTAGATAAAATTGTAGTTATATACATTTTCCGGGAATTGTGGACATTCGCCATTATTCGAACTTTAACCGTAACATATACCCTACGTAGATTGAATATAATCATTAATCATATTTTTTTATCATTATATATTATTTTTATGTATTATAATATTTTATTTTATTTATTTTTTTGTTGTAACATACCAACATTATTCAATGGAAATTGCAATATATTTAATATATAAACTTCATTAATATTATTTATTTTTTACTGGAGCTTTTATTTTATTATAATATAATTTATTTATTGGGGATTTTAAATTTAAAAATGAAATAATACAAATATTTTTTTTGTTGGTTCTTAAATTTGTTAATGTATCGCATTTTTTGGAATGTATTTGTGCACGAGTATGTATAATTATTTAATTCGAGATTAACATCAAATAGGCGTAATTTTATAAATGGGAAAATGTAATTGGGTTTTCGAATATTATTTATAAAATTATTTATTGGAAATTTCGAAATTAATCCATTTTCCGGTGAGACACTGTTGTATATACACGAAATTTATTTAAAATTGTTCAGCAATTCATTTTTATTAATTGGTATATCACTTTGAAATGGAATTGGCAATTATTTTTAATGTTACACTACGAGAATCTTACCAACAATGTACAAAAAAGTTAGTATTACAGCAAATCATTAAATATGCAAATTGCTTATAGATTTGGGTTCAAGATATACTATATATCAAATGATTATCAAATGTTTGATTCGGAGTGCCATCAGTTTTTGCCATTAAGACGGTATGCATACCAGACGCGAACTTTCTAATTGGTATGATTTTCAAAAAACAAATTTGACAATTATCCATTAATTTTGTCAATAAAAAAATTCGCGTAGATATAACCGTCAAATTCATTTATATAAACGCGAATTTATTTATTCCAAAGAGAATTTTTCGAAATTTTTTGTAGCAAAAAAAAAAAGCAACTGCCATTCGCGCTTCAAAAATAAATAATTTATGTATTTAAGACTTCAATTTATATTTTTATAATTAAACTTGTTCTGTTTCTCTAATTCGCGTTTGATGTGAATCAAACTGCCAAAAAGTTATAAAAAACCACGATAAATTGTTTTAATTTTTTTTTTTTGGTTCTATTTTGGCTAAAATTATTTGACAATCATGTAATTGCTTATTACGGTTATTTCCAACGTTTTTCCAAATTAAAAATTGAAAATTGGTAAAATTAGTAATATTTTAAAACATTTATTTCTGATAATTACGGTTAGTTTATAACAATTTTATTGCAAATTTTCTCATACATTGTGCATGACAATTTTCAAGTTTGACAAGTTTGAAACACGCTTTTACTAGGATAATGGGTAACTTTTTCCCTAATTAGAGAAATTACATTCTTTTTGCAACAGATGTCACTACTTGGTAGTTTTTTTCCAAAAACAATAATTTCGAAAAACAAATTCGAACTAAACTGAACCGTAATTTTTGAAATTGTCAGTGTCAACTGCCACCTGAAAAACAGAAATACCGAGAGAGATAAAAAACCATCAACTCTATCTACCTCCGCCAATATAAATAAAAACTTTTGACTATAATTGTCTTATGGTCATTTATTAGAATTGTCAGAATCCCGGCATAAAAGTACAAATTTTTAAACAAAAACAATAATGTTCGGCATTGTCTGCATTCTCTATAATTTCAACACTATGATGTAATTGTTTACATATATTTTCTACACATGTCGAATTTTATTATACTACATGACATAGACAAGATAGCATAACACTGGGGTACCATTTATTACTCTCTGTTTTAAATATAATCGATAAATGGCTTGTTAATACATGATGTTGCAAGATTCCGATCGTGCCTGATGAATTTGATGGACCATTAATCCTAGGTAGAATTTAACAATAGGCTTGTAGTGAGTTTGAATTGATTTCGGAATATATATTTTCGAATATATTTATATTTTGTCACAAACAATTTTTTGGAATTTTAAATTTCTCCTGGTGGAGGTAAAATAAAATAAAAAAAAAATGAATAAACATGGGTCATGGAAATTAAAAATGTTTTATAGGATCATCCAGGTTAGGGACCCTTCCCCCTCCCCCCCCCCCCCTGCTACTCACAATGCCAAGCACCATAATAATAAATTTACATAATCATTCATTTCTCTTTTGTTTTTTTTTTAAATATTTTTATTATTATAAAGTTTGGTTTAGAGCTGTAATGGAAGCAACAATGTTTCTTTTTGCATCTTCTTATTTCCTTGGTTAACAAAGGAATAGTAATGAGTATGTAAATTTATTACAGGGCTTGATATTGTGAGGTAGTATACGGGAAAGAAAATGGTCTCTAACCATTTTGATTTTCCACGACCCATATGTAGAAAATTTCCTACGCTGCCACCAGACTGAGCTGGGTATTGGAAAAATAAGAATCATTCATGTTATGTAATTTTTGGTCTTTAAACCAAAGTGTTGCATAATGGTGCTTAAAGATTATTTCCCATTAAAAATTTTGTGAAAAGTTTAGTTGCGAAATTCTTTGAAGCTTGGATTTGTGAACAATTTCTAACCAAGACTTCTTCAACCAAATATAATCGTCTGGGAAGCAAATTAAGATTTAAGATTATAATGACCAATGTTACGATGATACGGTTCGTTAAATCATTTCATGTGATTTGAAAATCACGTTCTTCTAACACACTCAAGTTTATTAACAATAAGTATTCGCACCCGTATCGAATATACATAATTTTCGATCGTATACCAAATAATGTGGTGGATCAGGTCGGTTTCCATCTGGAAAAAATTTCAAATTGCAAAAATTCTTATTTTACCCTCGTAATCCACAGGCCGATATTTTTTGGCTGGTAAATTAATGTGATGTTAACTTGTGAGAATAACAATTGCAAGGCTTGATTTGTTAAAATCGAATTAGTATTATCGATATTTTTAGGCAGCAATAACCGAAATTTCCATTATCATTATGGATGAAAAATATTGGGAAAGAAGACTGGTTTCAATATTCAGTGAAATGCAGATTATATTTTTAAAGTTAGTCGGAAGTAAAAAAGATGGTAATGCAGATAGTGTCCTTGGTCAAAAATTTTAAATCAATCATTTTTTGTTCAATATTTTTAAAAGTGAAGGTTACCACAAATTGAAGTTTAGATTATGTCATTTTAATATTTAAAAAATTTAATAAGGAATCATGTTTCACATTAAAACTAGTAATTTTAGTTAAGTATTATTCATTTTAAAGGACGTGATATTCTGAAAATTTTAAATTCCGATGGGGATACGGGGACGTTATTTGTTTTGTGATAAGACTTCGGTAGATCAATTTCAAATTCATTTAATAGTCTGGCCCTCAAAATTAGAAAAAAATACCAAAACGGATGTTTTTACCATGAACAATTTTGTGAAAAATCTTCTTGATATTGAATTACGCATGCAATAACTATTTTACTGTATTCGCTTTAGGATTAGTTGGGTATGCGGCTTAAAATGCTTTAGAATCACTCTACCAAGTAAAATTGTAGTTTTTTCCAAATTTGCCATTTTCCTTTGTATCAAATTTCTATCGTTTCCTTTTTATACCATCATTAAAATAATCAACTCACCTTAACGTTTTATTGGAAGGCTGATGTATTTAAACATTTCTATTCCCGATTTGTCGAAACTATCTAGAAAATCTTGAACTATAATTGCTTTTATATTCGATTCAAACATATCAACCATAACTTAACGTACTATTAAACAAATTTACATAGATTATTATAGATAATTTACTGAACAGTTGTATGGCATGGCTCGAAAGGCCAATGATAGAATCCGAACGTTCCAAAGATAATTAGAACAAACACAATAGCACAAACGGTTGTGCAGAACTAAAATTAATTAATTCCCATCCAAAATGTGCAAAAACAGAAAAGTTTTTCTAATACTGCATATCAAAACAATTATTAAATATTGAATCTAATCTATCTAATCTATCTAATCTATCTAATCTATCTAATCTATCTAATCTATCTAATCTATCTAATCTATCTAATCTATCTAATCTATCTAATGTATCTAATGTATCTAATCTATCTAATCTATCTAATCTATCTAATCTATCTAATCTATCTAATCTATCTAATCTATCTAATCTATCTAATCTATCTAATCTATCTAATCTATCTAATCTATCTAATCTATCTAATCTATCTAATCTATCTAATCTATCTAATCTATCTAATCTATCTAATCTATCTAATCTATCTAATCTATCTAATCTATCTAATCTATCTAATCTATCTAATCTATCTAATCTATCTAATCTATCTAATCCATCTAATCTATCTAATCTATCTAATCTGTCTAATCTATCTAATCTATCTAATCTATCTAATCTATCTAATCTATCTAATCTATCTAAATGTATCTAATGTATCTAATGTATCTAATGTATCTAATCTATCTAATCTATCTAATCTATCTAATCTATCTAATCTATCTAATCTATCTAATCCATCTAATCTATCTAATCTATATAATCTATCTAATCTATCTAATCTATCTATAGATCAAATTTTAGATAATTTCCAATTTAGTGTCATATTCCACATTATCACTTAATCAATTCCCTATCAAAATTACACAAAATTTCGAGTGGTGAAATAGCTGCTTTGGGAGAAAAAACAAAATTACTAACATTAAACTAGGAACTTAGTTTTAGAGTATAACTAAAATGCTACAGTTACTGTTTTATTTAATTCTTTATTTGTAAAGAGCTGAGATTTCTAGTAGCTCGATTTAAACGAAATTTGCTGTATAAAATGGAGAAACATTTTGTAATTCATATCAGTAAAATGTCAGTAAACAGTGCTGTTTATTCTCATTGTGAATATGCAGATATGCATCTCATTTATGGCGTTTGTAATGGCAACGCCCGAGATGCTGCAAGGGAATACCAAGAGCGATTCCCCAATCGGGCACATCCCAGCCGCAGTGTATGCACTATGCACAACTAGTGCGACAAGACCTCAACATGAATTATAATAATAAGTGGATTGGAAGGGGAGGGACCATTGCCTGGCCACCACGCTTTCCGGATCCAACCCTTTGGACTTTTTTATGGGGTTATTTAAAAGAGCTGGTCTATGAAAAAGCAGTGCGTTTCGACGGCTTAAACAAAATTTTGTAGACGATGTCGATTATGTATTATAACAAATGTTGGACACTTTGAACACTTGCTATAACATTTAGAATAAAAAAAAGTTAAATGTAGATGCAATTTTGTTTTTTCTCCCAAACAGCTGTTTCAGCACTCGAAATTTTGTAAATTTCATTCTTTAATAAACATGACTTGTTTTATAAAACCATTGATAAAAACCAGGGGGTCTATTATGAAATTTTCGACGCGCGTATTTTTTTCGACGTTGTCGAAAATTTGGTATTATGAAATTTTCGACCGCGTTTTTTTTCGACGTTGTCGAATTTTTGTATTATGAAATACTCGACGCGTTTTTTTTAGGTAACGTCGACTATTTCACTACAGCTCTTGAGGTGTCGATTACATAAAAGAAATGTGTTGCGTTGAGAAATAAAAAAACTTCATTAGTAAAAATAAATTAATATTTTAAACTTATAAAATTTTAATTAATAAAAATCAATTAACTAATTTAAATTTAATAAAAAATGATTAATTTAAATTTTCACATAAAAAACAATTAATTTCATTTTTCGACATCGTCGAAGAAAAAATCATAATAGCGATTTTCGACGTTGTCGACTGTCGACGTTGTCAAAAAAAATACGCGTGTCGAAAATTTCATAATAGACCCCCAGTTTGTTTCGAATATTCATTTGTGTGATACCATTTTAGAATCTGCATTAATGCCGCAAGTTTTTTGAAAGTTGGTCAACTTTCCGTAGTACAACTTTTTCCCACCAGAGTTACTTAAATATCAGTAAAAATTTTGTTTGAAATTAAATGGCTTCACAAAACCATGGGTTTAATTTGATTAAAGATATCAAAGTAAACAAAAATGACTTTATTTGAGAGGCACACGTTCCAAGATCTTATTGAAAAAGTAAGATAAACAAAAGAACTGTTAGCATTTTTTAAATTAATTTTTTAGTGCACACGTATACGATTTCACCAAAAAACACTAAAAGTGGAATCATTTTTTAACCATCAACAAAGCGAAAAAATATTATTTGGCTTTTTTTGTTGGAAAAGATCTCCTCTGTCACCCTGCTTCGTTTGGCCCTCCACTTTTGGGACACCCTGTATATCTAGGGTTTCGTAATCGACATGAGCGATTTTCTTGAAAATTACTAAGAGGTTTTCAAGTACCAGAAACCAATTGCGATGGGTCTTGGTTTCAAGAAAATTCATTATGGGATGCTGCAGCTCAAACGACTTCGCTGAAGGGTTTTTCCGCTTGAGAGATTACTGAAAGACCGTTTTCGAATACCAAAAACCGATTGATACGGGTCCTAATTTTTGGAAAACTCATTTAGATCCGTTGAGCTTAATTTTTTTAATTTTTTTCAGCACGCACGATTTTATTGAAAACTGGTAAAAGAGAGAAATCAAATGCCAGACATCGATTTCAATGGGTTCTAATTGCGCGAAAATTCGTTTAGGGGTGTTTTGATGGGGCCCTGGGACTATTTAATTTTTTCGGTTTGATCGATTTTGATAAAAAAGTGCTTTGATAAGTGTTTTCTAATGACTGCAAAAATGATTCATCATATTGCACACAACATTATGTATGTTGCATCATGTTTAATGATATTGTATATGTTGCATCATGTTGAAGTTGAAGTCTACTTTTAATATTTTATTTAGCTTGACTGATTTTGACACAATTTGGCGGAGCAAGGTTTCGAATGCAAGGAAACGATTCAAGGAGTTCTGATTTCTGGATAGTTCATTATGGAGTCCTACGGAGCTGCCGTCAAATTGCATGATACCACACCATGTTGCAGGATATAGCACCATGCTGCGTGATGTTACACAAGGTTTCATTATATTGCACGATGTTGTGAGATGTAACACTATATTGTGGGATGTGGCATCATGTTTATGTGTTCCACTCGTCATGAGTATTATGATGCTCTATGTTGCATGAAGATTTACCATGTTGCGTGACGTTTCAGCGCGTGAAGTTACACGATGTTGCGCGATTTTTTACCATGTTGCTTCATGTTGGGTCGTGTATTTTCCTTTAATTAAATATCTGGAGTTATGTTATCATGTTATCATATTGCAGAATGTTGCACCTAGTTGTAGTGGTTACGTTACAGAACATTGCATGGTTGCACTTATCGCGCCTTTCAAAAAAGGTAAGGTTGTCAATAGTAGCAATATTGATTTGCAGAAATCGCTATCTTATTAATGTTTTGACATGGGTCTCTTTTGCATATTTTTTTCGCCTCAAACGATTTTGATGTGGCCAGGGTGGGCCCGGGTTTTTTTTGTATTAATTTTAAGAGTAAATTTAATTAGAAATATGGAAATCTAAAGTGACGAATAAATTTTTTAAACATGATCTTATGACAACTCCACAAGAAATCCGGGTGTTGGCCAAAACAAATAATTTTAATTAACAGCTGGCAAGAACACTTATTTTGTAATCCAGCTACGTGAGCCATTGAGATGTTTAGGTACCAACATTTATTTAATTGTTTGAAATTTAATTTTTCCTTATATTATTTAATTGTTTTGTTTTCAGAATTACAGACGCAACTGATATTTTCTTTTTACAACATATAACAGACTCTATATTTTTCACAGTGGCCGAGCTATCCTTGCTGCTCTAGGAACTAATACTAATATAACAAATCTGGTTCCTAACATATTATTCTGTTTGACTCATTCCCGTTACAAATAAAGGTTTAACAAACGGGCTAGAATGAACTAATGATCAGAATCTTTACAATTTTACATTCCAGTACGTCCTAATCTAACAAATAATTACTATACAATATTAACTCTTCACATACCATATATAAATTACTAACAGCTAACCGATGAAACTTATATCGGACATCCTTAAACCCAGAACAACATATTTAATATCACTTAATTGCAAAAGCACAGATAAAAAAAAAACTTTTTCCATGATTTTGGCATAATTTTTTTTTGCTGGTCTTCGTGCCCACATTATCAAATTAAATAAATCCGTCATTTTTCATGGCAAACTTGTACGAGAACGTCGACTACAACGACAACGACCAAGATACATAATACAAACGATGTTTATGGTCTAGTAATTAATTTGCATATAATGAGGAAACAATAGACTAACAATACCTTGCTTTTTATATTGCTACTTGCTACATATAAAACGAGCAGCACAAACCTTAAATCCAGATAATTAAAATAAATTCCCCTACCACATTTAAATAAAAATGAAAGCTCCTTAATATCCTTTATATGGTTTTAATAAAAATGATTTTTCCGGATTATACACCACATATGCAATGTATCTCTATATAGCATCCATATATAGGATGTTGTGTGTTCAAGGATATTTATTATAATTATACGTAATTTTACCTGTTGTGTGGTTCACTCGGTCTAAATTACAAATTATTAGATTATTTAATTTAAGAAATAATTTTTTGAATTAAATATCGTCTACGTAATAGATTCTAATACTAATCCTTATTAAAATTATACACAACAAACTACTATATTTTGGTTTATCAAAATTTCTAGTTTCCTACAGGACTTCTAAAATTTTATTTATGGGGGAAAGAACATATATAAGTATAAAATACATTTTAAATAATATTTATTACAATAATTATCATTATTATTCTTGTTAATGGATAAAATTTATTAAATAAAAGAATATAATAGTTTAAAAAATTAAAAACTATACTTTACGGTTTAGTAAATTTAATGTTGCAAAATAAAATGTTAAACTTACTTGTGATATGCTCGTTGTGAAAGGCCAACATTTGGACTGGATTGGCAATTCGAATATATGTATATACTCGTATGTATAGCAGTAGTTTCGTTTGATATATAAATATACTAAATAGTAGTATAGTTTTATGTATAAAATTTAAATATTTGTTTGTTAAAATTTGTTAGTTAGAATTTCTAATTATTTTTTTTTGGTTCCGACGAAGCAATGTCTAATTTGTGATTTTAATTATATGTATTGTACAACTGCAAAGAAATAATAATTGTTGGATTAATGAGCATTAGTATACTATGTGTGCAAAACAAATTTTAATTTTATGATATTTTTATAATTATTCATGCAAAAAAATTGCCATGCAAGTAACAACATATATTCATACATATATGTATAACATAAATATAGTCATTCGATTAGTTCCGTTTTAATTTGAACACCTGCATTTTTTTGTCATTCACTTGCCTATTAGAGTTAATGTGTTGAAGTAAAACTGTTAAAGATATAAAATACACAAAACCACCACCGCCAAATATTCCCAAACTGACTGGCATATACCTTCATATGCGTGAATGGACTAAATAAAATTATTATTAATTATTAATTGATTCATTATTATGACGTCTGGCTAGTCCTCGATTTGGCTGGTATCGTCTAAAATTTATGAAATTTATAGCTGTACGAAACAAATTAGAGATGTTTGAATGCTGTATCGGTTAGACTGGCTCAAAACATTGCCCAATTTTGCTCTAATGAAATTTGAATGTATCATTCAAAATTTGTATGTGAAAACGGCGTTTTTCAAAAATAATTAAAAATACATTCTGATTAGTAAAATATTTTTTTTTTCTATTCCTATACATCCTCAGTCGGATCTTAATTTTTATAATTCTTTAATATTTTGCAAATTATCTTAGGATAGTTTCCAATATCTTAAAATGTTAATACCTTTCGCGAATTGAGTGATTTTTATATGGAATTTTACCCAATTTACTAGAAATAACTTCATAAGAGAGTAGGTATGTTCTGATACAAAATAAAATTACAAAAAAAAAATGTGAATTACCTATTCGGAATCGTTTATTTATTTATTTATTTATTTAAAGAAATCTATTTTGTAATATACATGTATGATTTCAGATTATTTACAGTTATAGTTAAAATTATATTAAAACAACAAAAAACTTTAAAACAGAATAAAAAAAAAAAAAAAATATAAACCAAATTTTGGTTTAAACAATTAAAAATTTAGAAAAAAGTCTTTAAGGATATTTTTAAAGTTGTCCTTTGATAAGTTGAAGTCAAATACATCGTCAATTAAGTTGAAAGATTTAGACATCCTATTAATTGGGTTGTTTTCTCCATAGTTGGTGGAATGGTGTTCAAGTGCTAAAAATTTATGGTTTCTAAATGTTCTGCATGGCACGTGAATTGATATGTTTTCCAAGATGTAAGCTGAATCTACGTGACCAAGCAAAACATTACCAATAAAATCTGCTCCCAAGAGAAGTCGTCTATTTTCAAGCGTGCATATTTTGTAATCTGTGAATCTTGTTGTGTATGGAGGTAAGCGAGCCACATTTTCATGGAATGGTAAGTTGTGGTCGTAATCCCAGTCACTTTTCTTTAACAAAAAAATCAGGAACTTCTTTTGAATGCTTTCAATTCTTTTTATGTGTACAGCATAGTATGGATTCCAGACCGTTACAGCGTATTCCAGTTGAGATCGAACATAAGCGAAATAGAGTGAACATAAGGTTTGGATATCCTTAAATTCACCTGTCCATCTTTTAACAAATCCGAACATGGCATTCGCTTTCGCAATACAATTTTCAATATGCCTATTGAAACTGGCGTTTTCGACAAATGTAACACCTAAGTCTATAACCTCATTGACTCTTTGCAGTACTTCGTTGTTGACTTTGTATGAAGTAATTATTGGATTTCGTTTACGATGGAAAGACATGATTTTGCATTTCTTAATATTTAAGTATAGTGAGTTCCGATCACACCACTCACTTAATCTATCTAAGTCTTCTTGAAGTTTCTCCGTATCTAACAATCCATTAATAGTACGAAAAATTTTCACATCATCTGCAAATATGAGCACGTCTGAGTTTTTGATTATCTCGGTTATTCGGTCTATGAAAACAATAAAAATCCAAGGCCCGAGGTGTGATCCTTGGGGAACACCAGATGTAACTTTAATACAGTTTGATTTTTCATTTTCCATTATCACAAATTGGCACCGGCTTGATAGATATGATTTAAACCAATTTATGTAATCGAGAGAAAACCCAAAATTGAATAAACTCTGGAGTGCTTTATGATGACAGATAGAATCAAATGCTTTACTAAAATCCGTGTACGCTACATCAACTTGACGGTGTTTTTCTATCTCGTTAATTAGTTTACTGGTGAATTCAACCAGATTAGTCGATGTGGATCGGCCAGGCATAAACCCATGCTGGTTTATTGATATATGACGTGCAATTGTGGATTTAAAACTGTTGCATAATACTAACTCAAATAATTTTGGAATTGATGATGTAGTTGATATTCCTCTGTAGCATGAGATATCCTCACGTTTACCCGATTTAAAAATTGGAGTAATTTTTGAAATTTTCCATTTTTCAGGAAACACGCCGGTGTTTAAGGAATGATTGAATAGATAACATAATGGAATTGTTAAAATTTCAGCGTACTCCTTCAGAATAGAGGAGGGAATACCGTCAAGACCGCAACCATCCCCAAACCCCCTTAAAGCCGATAAAATGTTGTCCTCAAAAATAATAGGAGTAGTTATTGATGTGTTGTTGTTGCTGGGTTGTTCGTACAATCCACTAGTAACGCTTGGTCTATAGACTGATTGAAAAAACGACGCGAACATGTTAGCTATATCTTTGGCGTTTGAAGAGCAGGTATTGTTGTACGTCATATTTGCAGGGTATCCTTCAATTTCGCGTTTATTCCTAAAGTATTTCCAAAATTGTTTTGGATTTACTTTAATTTTGTCTTGAATTTGATTAAGATACGACCTGTATTTAGATTTGAAATAAATTTCAAATTCATTACTATGTTGTAGAAACGTAGTTTTGTCCGCTTCTAACCCGCTTTTCAACATTTTGGCATACGCTTTCGACTTCCGATTTTTTAAGTTAACTAGTCTATCATCAAACCAATGAGGGTGAGCATTTTGTGGTTTACAGCACATAGGTACATACATTTCGAAGCCTTGAAGCATGATGTCATTAAATTTGTCCACATTTTCGTTTATATCATTGGAATTGAGAGTTATTTGCCAGTTGATGGATTCCAGGTAACTTTGTAGCCCCACACGGTTAGTTTTTTTAAAGTTGTATTTCATTGGTTGTAGGTGTTCTGATCTCGCCATTTTAGTTAAGTCAAATACAATATCCAAAGATTTGTGATTAACATCATTTATGACAAAAGGTAATAGGGATTCAGAAATTTTAAAGGTGTCAATGTCGTTGCTGAAGACAAGATCCAATAATCTATCACGATTATTAGCAATTGTGTTTATTTGGTTCAAATTATAACCAAGCATGGCGTCCACAAATAAAGATTCCGCATCTGTTGTTATATTGCAAGGTAAAATACAGTTTAGTTCTGGGTCCAAGTTCCAAGTTATATTTGGAAGATTAAAATCACCAAGCACAAGAACTAAATCTGACGAGTTTGTTGTATTAATAACTTCATCAATCGCATCGATGCAAGTTGCATAATGATCACTATTTGATTGAGGTGGTATATATGCTGCGTAGATGATTAGATTGGTTTGGTTGATTTTGATTTTTACACCGATCTGTTCGACTCTCGATGGGGCTAAAGTTACTGGAGCATTCCAGAGTTTAGAATGTACTGCTATCAGTACGCCACCACCCGATTTCTTTGAACTAGTTTCAGGAGACCGATCGCATCTATAAACAACGTAGTCATGGCCAAAAAATTCGCTGCTCCGTATGTCTGGTTTTAATGAAGTTTCACAAATTACATAAATAAGATAGTTTGATTTTAAAACGAATTTGTAGAATTTAGATGCTTTTGATGCCATTTTGTTTACGTTTTGATAGTAAATTGCACATTTCTCATATACCGATCTTTTTTTGGACTTTATGGGCTGATTTACCTTTTGAGTAATAGTATAAGTTCGAGCTTTCATTAAAAGTGAGTGTAGTCTATCATTGGCCACCGGAGAAAAATATTTAAATGATTTTGTGTGTCTAGAGATTGCAACTATGGCATGCGGTACACTATCGAACAGCTCAAGAGGTTGAGAATTGGTTCTTATACATATTACATTTGGTGAGGTTAAACCTTGTGCTTCATGGATCGTCAAGACTTTACTGGTTTCTGGTATCTTAAGCTGAGAGATTAATTGTTTATCAGCTCTGGTAAAAGTTAGATAGAAAGCGTTCTCTAACACAGGTAATGATGATAGATTTGGTGGCAGGTTTATAAATTCGGCGGAACATTCCACTGTGTTCATACTAGTGATGTTAGGGTAGTATTCTTTGAGAGCAGAAGTAACATCAGCTGGGCATCGATACGTTACATTCAAGTATTCAGTCTTTGTTACAAAAGCACTTGCATCGGAAAATTTCATATTGACATGATGTAATCTGTCAATATATGGTATTTGATTTTTGTCACCTAGAAGATATATTTTAGAACATTTACTTTTGATAACCACAAGTCCTATATATCCAGCATGCACCATCATGTACTCATCAACAAAAACTGTATCGTAGGTCCGGTTACCATTTATTAGGTATGAGGCAATCGTTTTGTAGTTTAATTTGATGTTATTAAAGTTAGTGTTTTTGTGCTCGCAACGTGATGTTACCTTTAATTTTATATCTGCAAGTCCTTCTTTTGTAGCACATAGAACAAGATCAGTGCCCAGATTATGGTTGTTTATAATCCATGTTGATTTACCACACCCAGGTACACCTTGAATATTTGTAATATCCGGCATCTTTATGTTTGTTTTAAGATAGATATTGTTTAACGAGTTGTAAGTCTGATGATCTAACATAATTACCGTACCCGATGAACAAAAAATGTATCTGTTTGGGGTAATAAATGTGTTTGTGTCTTCACACAGTTGCACCAGATTATTCCCATCGAAGCCAAACTGATGTTTTGTGTTCGGTTCTTCGAGATATTGTTTGGTAGCGTTGTCAAATATAAATATGTTTAATTGTCGTAAGGAAACAGCGGAGAAAGGTAATAGATTTATGTTCTTAATGTAATGATCCTTTAAGTGGCTTTTTATTAGGCTGTTTGAGTGTTTCATGTAAAACATTATTTCTATGATCGAATTCTTATAGCTGGACTCTGCAGACAACACCTTGTGAAAAGTCGGAGATGTGGATGGAAAATCCGTACAGTTTCCATATGAGAACTTCGAGGGATCACCTGTAATCCAACGGGAAGATAACATTCTCTCATACTGCAGTGACATATTGAAAGGAATATTTAAAACCCATTTGATGTTGTTAAATGGAGAGTTTGTAACATAATCCAACACTGGCAAAACCTTGTAGACATGATGGCTAACATCCAAGGTAATTATGAAAGGCTCATTTTCTCGATGCTGCAAGTAGGATGTTAAAGTTTCTAAAGCGTAGATTAGATCACTGCAATCAGTTTTAGATTGATGAGTAACTACAATAACGTAGTTACCTCCGATTTTATAAACTTTTGTAACTTCATTAACTGATTTAATGTAGAAGTAATGTAGTATAAGTCCATTTCGGGATAGATATTTTTTAAGATTGCAATTATCCAATTTTTCTTCAAAAGCAACACAAATAAAAATAGATGATTTTATTAAGTGTTTGCCATTTAGCCAGGTTGAAATCTGTGGTTCGGTATGCATGAATTTTTCAGATGGGATATTTTTAACAAACTCATATCCGTTTATATAATCTTCTTGGTGGTTGTTACTTATGCTTCTTGTTACATAAGTTTAAATTTCAATGAGGAGATGATTTGTTTGTTGTATGTTGATTTGATGTCAATATCAGTTTGAGTTTCGCAGTGTTTAGATGTGCACTTATTACCCAGTCTTGGAGTCTTTGAGTAGTTTTCTGAAGATGAAAAATGAAATAAGCCTCCATTTGAATCGCACACAGCATCTCTCATTTTGATGGTTTTAACTCTCGCTGTCTTGACGAGGTTTTCATAGCGTGAAAAATTCATCAAGTCAGCATTGACTTCATCAACCTCATTCATAGTACGTATATTAAAACCACCATTGAAGTTGCAGGCAGAGTTGCTCGTTTTGGAAGTTTTTAAGTTATTTGGTTGTGGTTTATTGAATTCCGAAAATCCGATTGCTTTTTTGGAAACTTAAGTTCATGTTCAGAAAGGTTGGTGATTGGTGCCATAAGTCGAAAATTTTGGCGACGTCGTTTCCATTCAAATTCTTTAACCAGTAGTCCAGAAGGCCACAACGTGGAATGTAATGCAGTTAAAAATTGATTTGCTGGTAAACTAACACGGAATGATGTATAGTCATACATATGACCGTTTTCCTGGTTGCGGGAAATTTTGATACACACGGCGTTATCCAGGTTCATTTTAGTTTTTAGAAAGTCTTCGAATTTTTCTTTCGTCACAGAGTTTTCAATTCTACTAACGAAGAGCCATCGTCGAGGTTCTACAGCTTTTATTTCATCAGATGCTGACAGATATGACTGTTCATGTGTAAGATGTGAGTTTAATGAAGCTGCAGTTGTGGTTACTGATGATATAGGCTTTAAGTGCGATGATTCCGTTGGCGATACAAATGTTGTTTTTGGAGATATCGCTGATGAAGGTGTTGATAAAGAGTGAGATGTTTGAGGTAGCGGGTCTGTGGTCTTCGATTAGAATATCTTAGAAACGAGTGAATTTTGAACTGTGTCACTGTTGCAGCAAATGAGCGAAATTTTCCATAATATAAAAATTACTCAAGCAAAAAGAAAATTAAAATTTCACCGCTGAATTTTATTTTAGCCTTTTCGTACACATCTGGCACTACATTTTTATTTTAAAAAATCATTTAATTAATTTCTTTATTCCCTTCCGGCATAAGCTATCCGTTTTTCATATCTTTCGCGGTTACTTGACTTATTGACAGGTCGGTTTCACCGAATCTCGTAGTAGTTGCATAAATACTATACAAGTCAAAAATGCCATTCAGTAGTTTAAGATGCACACCAAACGATTTTAATATTCTTGAATGCCATCATCTAAAGGATCAGGGCAGCGAGACTAACAACTTTGAGGTTTATTCACTGGTGCGATAAAAATTCAATAATTATTCACTTAATATAATTATATTTTAGACCGTAGATAAGGATACAAGATCAAGAGATGCAAACATTCTTGGTTATGCAAAAGCTAAGAAACCGGGCTACTTCTTGGAATCTTAATTCGCCTATAATTGTAAATATTGTGTACGATGATGATAAGGGAGAAAATATCCAATGTATAGGTATAGGAAATAACGAAACGATTGATTGTGTCGCCTGGCATTCAACCAGCTCGTTGGCATATTGGAAATCGCCTTTGCATGATTACGCCAAAATCATTATTTTTGTCCTTTCTCAATAACATTCTTGGATTTTAACATTTTATTTAAATTCTATAGAATATCCGTGGTGCGGTAATTAGTAAACCTGGCTATACTTTAGTCACCTCTTCACACGTTGTGTTTAAATTTCTCCGTGCTCTTATCCAATTCGAAAGCATTTGCGGATTCTGATTTGATTTTGCTAAAATTTTGCTAAAGATGTTGAATAATGTCATCGATTGCTTCATCGTTGTTTGAAGACATAATTTGCTTTCAATAGTGCACAAAAAACAATTTTTCAAGATAAAATTAGTTGAAATTCGAAAATTCAATTATAGTACCGAGAATAGAAAGTGCAACATCAATATTTTTCTGGTAAAATTGTACGTATTGCCCCTTGTCATTATCGTAGGAGGCTGATTTATTTTTTGGGTATAAATAGTGTTTAATGTTTTTAATTAGTTTGAGATTACTATTCGCACGAAAAAGTTATTAAAATTATAATTTGTTCAAAATGGCCAAGTACACACAACTAACTATGGCTCAGAAAAATCGGATTCTGGCATTGTCTGGAACACCTAAAATGTCATCGAGGCAGATTGCTGTTGATATTAGATGCAATTACTTAACTTTGAGCCATTTTTAAAAAAAATTATACCACCGCTGAATTAGGACGCCAAAAAGGAACTTGTTCAAAAAGGAAGACAACTGCAGGAGAAGATTCCAAAATTATCAGAATATCAACGGTCAATCGATTTAAAACTGCTGTGGATATTCGGGCTGAAAACAACGCAGAAATCGGCAAAGAAATCGGGGTTCATACGATTCGTAACCGCCTCCGGGACAAAGGATACATTGCCAGGTCCTCGGCAAAAACATTTCTTACGACCAAAATGAAACAAAAACGATTAGAATGAGATCGAAATCACGCTGGTTGGAGTCTACAGCAGAAACGAACTGTTATATTCTCCAATGAGAGTAAATTTAACCTTTTTGGATCGGATGGAGTACCAGTACGTCAGGCACAAATCCGGCAAACGACTGAGAGATCAGTGCCTAAAAAATACAGTGAAGCATCCAGCGGAACAAATGATTTGGGAATGCTTTTCCTATCCTGGAATTGGAGAAATGGTCCTTATTAAAAAAACTGTGAACGCAGAAGTCTACAAAAAAATCTTAAAGGATCATTTGTGCCCTTCCATTGAAATGCATTTTTTGAGTGCTGAGTCTGTGATTTTTGAAGATGATTCCGCCCCTTGTCATCAAGCGAAAACGGTAAGATTTATTTTTTTTTTTCATTTAGTAATTTTATATTTAAGACGACAAAAAAAACAGTTAATTATTATTATTTCTCTTCAGATTAAAGATTTTGAAAAATGAAATTCCCACTCTTGATTGGCCTGGAAATTCAACGGATTTGAACCACAATGAAAACCTTTGGCACGTAATGCGGATGAAAATCAATAAAAGGATGCCGTCATCATCCAAAAAACACAATTCAATTATTGCAGAATTATGGTATAAAGAACTGACCCTCGAGTACCTGCAAGATTTTATTGGTTCCATGCCAACAAGGATTGCAGCTGTTATTGCCAACAAAGGCAGGCAACTAAATATTAAATATACATTTTATTACTTCGTAAAAAATTATAATGGCTTTAAAAACAATAAAACCATTTAGCATGAAATTTTGTTTTTCCATAAAATGTGTGTTATATTACAAAGAACCACTGCTAAAACAATTCTTTTTTTAAACGTGCGTCGTACTGGCAAAATACATCTTTTTGTGTATTTTTATGGGTGTTGCACTTTATATTCTCGGTACTGTAGTTGAAATTAGTAGAAATACGAGTAACCACGCGGCCCAAGAATATTTTATTTAAATTTTGTACACCTACTTTCATGAAAAAAAAATTGGAAATTTTCTTTCATCCAATTAACCTATGTACCAATCACTCAAAGAGCAAACATTTTTCATTTATTTGGTTAATTTTGCATGTATGTTTGTATCGATTTGTTTGTACGCAGCAAAATCACCCAAATTTCAATTTATAATATATCTTTGAATGTACATAGTAATTTTTGGTTTAATTTGTTTTCAGTAGAATTCAAAATAAAACTTATATTCATTCAGTATGGATGGAACGCTTATAACTAACAAAATTAGCTGAGATATTTGTGATTATTACTTTAATATAGGAGGAGAACATATGTAACAATAATAATCAAATATACAGTGCTGGAAAAAAAAATTGGGCAAACATATTTTATTGCAAATTGGAGTCTTTTTTGCTAAAATTACAAAACTTTTGAACGCAATTTGCTTATTGTTTCATTTTAAATACATATATGACGTAATTTTTGAAAAAGAAAAAAAAATGTCCCTGCAATTTAGGGAAAAAACCCCAAAAAATGCCAAAATATTCAAAATACGGTGATTGGAGTTAAAGTAGTGGAATAAATTAAACACTTATTTTGTAATGTTTTTTTGTTTTTTATTGATTTATAGAAATTCTATCTTTAATATTAATATTTTGTTGGATCGCCTTTTGTTTTTTTTACATCGGTACAACCCCGCAACTGATGTGCAAAAAAATTGGTCAAGCAATTATTTTATTTTACGCCTAGCGTTCTTGGCCGACATTAGAGTTCAGATGTTTTATTGCGTGTATTTTTTTTTGTTTGAGTATAAATAGTGCATAGTTTGTAAGATTAAGTTATTCGTAAGTGATCCTAGTCAAATAAAGAATTAAGTGCAATTTTAGTTAAAAAAATGGTAAAAGTTAGTGAGCAACCAGGCGTAAAATAGCAGAAAGATTAAACATTCCTAAAAGTACTGTCCCGTAGAAAATTTAAAAATTCCGAGAGATAGGCAGTACACAAAGAAAGAAAAGCTCTGGAAGGCCCAGAAAGACAACGCCAGTGGAAGATCCTTTCATAATATTACAATGTCGCCGAAACCGTTTTAAAACTTCATCGGATATACGACGGGATGTTGAGCGAGCAACAGGAAAAGAAATTTCAGCCAGCTTAGTGAGAAAAAGACTTGTTAAAGCTGGTTTGAGAGCACTTAAACCAGTCCAGAAGCCTGAGATCACATTACAAGTGAAAAAACAACGTTTGCTATGGGCCCCGGAGCATGTTTCTTGAACTCCAGAGATGTGAAATGATGCGATTTTCCCCGATGAATCAAAATTCAAGCTGTATGTTGGGGATTGAAGAATTCTGGTAAGAAGAAAACCGGGCGAGAGGCTTGGCAACGAATGTCTTTTAAGACTTCCACCGTAAAAGGAAGGAGTTATGGTCTGGGGATGCTTTTCTGGAAATTAAACCGGTCGATTGTGCTTCCTTAGTTCAAGCATTACAACAGCTGTTCATCTGCATACACAACGAATTTGAGCCTTCTGTGTTAAAGCTTTTTGGCGAGACTTGCAAATTTATTTTTCAACGGGACAACAATTAAATTTGTGAGTTATTAAATTTGAATTGTAGATAGAAAAGTTGGCTTTCAGATAATCATAAATTATTTGTTAAAAACTTGTTTTTTTTTCTTATCTCTTAATAGACTAAGGAAAAAGAGAGTTTAGGTTTATTGTTTTACATTGTTATTTTTAATTTTTTGTTTAACGATAGAAATAGATGATTTAGAGAGCGTTGTTTATTAAATAAAGTGTTTTTGTATTCAGGAAATAATGTTAATTTGATGTTTCATATTCAAGCAGCTGCCATTTCAGATATTTGGCTTATGCATAATATAAATCTCCAAAAGAACTTTGTAGCCGGAGCAAACATTACACTCGATGAACAATTGTTCCCATATATCGTGGTGGTCCGCGCTTTACGCAATATATCCCGTCGAAACCCGCCAGGTATGGAATAAAAGTGTAGTGGGTGTGTCAACCACATCATATATCCAATAAAGGGCCAATTATATACCGGAATGGATGCATCAGGTCAAAGGGAAACAAATCAGGGGAAAGAGTTGTTAAAGATTTGTGTTGCAATTTATTTCGTGGAAGTGATAGAAGCATCACCTGCGACAATTTTTTTACGATATATAATCTGGCTTCTAGTTAAATGCATGACTTCAACCTGTCACTACTAGGTACTGCCAATAAAAGACTCTGATTTATTCCTGTGGAATTCCTCGTAGTAAAAGGCTACCCTCGAGCTATTCAATCATCAGTGTTTGGATTCAACAATAATGTTACCTTGTGTTCCTATTTTCCAAAAAAACAAAGCTGTAGTTCTTTTATCGACAATGCATTACGATAAAGAAATTCAAGGCACGGCAAATTAAATAACTTTTATATTAGATTATAACAGAACAAAAGGCGCAGTCGATAATATGGACAAAATGCTTGGAGAATATTCTTGTAAAAGAAAAACTTACCGATGGTTATGCCAGAAATATCCAAACGATCAAATTACGAGACACTTTTCCACAAAAATGGAATTGAAGCAATTTTAGATCGCGCAATGAAATTTGAATCTGGCCAAACTATCAGTAGTTCGTCATCTACAACAGAAGAGCGTGATGTTACTGGTAGAAAAAAAACACAAAGGTAATTGTTTCCTCTGCGCCAAAAGAAGATCAACACGTAAACTTTGTGCAAACTGCCAAAAACCTGTATGTGCGGAGCATTCTTTGAATATTACCAGCTGCTTGGAATGTCGTAATTGAAATAATATTTTTTTTTCAATGTCTTTGTTACATATTTATGTTTTTGTTGTGTTTGTTTTTGAATAAATAATGAAATCCTTAAATGTTAAATTTTCGTTTTGTTTTCCTTTATTCATGAGACCGACATATCAAAATTTACTTACCCCGGTATGAAGGTTATCAAACAAAAGGGGTATTTTACAAAAAAAATTCCAAACGCATTTTCCAATTGATTTTTCCAAAACAAAAAAATGGAATCGATTCAAGACAAATAATTAGAAGGCTACTAAAATTTTCAGATCGGTACGACCTCTTATTCATATGATTTTAGATATTTAAAAATTGAAAACTTACCCAGGTAAGCGGTTGTACACATAAAGGTTAAAGGTAAAAAAATACTTCGAAGAAAGAAGTATCGGTGTGTTGAGCTGTCCCCCGTATAGTCCAGACTAAATCCCATTGAAAATATTTGGTGTATAATAAAGCAAGAAGTAGCAAGAAAGCGCCCAGATCGATTCGAGCTTTAAAAAGTTTGTTGATGACGATTTGGGAATCCATACCTCCTACGACTTTGAAAAATTTATCAAATTACATGAATCGAAGGTGTATCGCTGTAATAAAAGCAAATGGTGGTCCACCAAAATATTAATATTAAAGATAGAACTTCTATAAATCAATAAAAAACAAAAAAAAAACATTACAAAATAAGTGTTTAATTTATTCCATTACTTTAACTCCAATCACCGTATTTTGAATATTTTGGCATTTTCGGGGTTTTCCCCTAAATTGCAGGGACATTTTTTTTTTTTTCAAAAAATTACGTCATCGTATATTTAAAATGAAACAATAAGCCAATTGAGTTCAAAAGTTTTGTAATTTTAGCAAAAAAAAAACTCCAATTTGCAATAAAATAGGTTTGCCCAATTTTTTTTTTTAAGTAAAGTTTTACATATACTGAAATTTTTTTTTTTAATCACATACGCACTAAAACACTGCACGCGCTGTTCATAAAAGGAAACGGGAAGAAAATTCTTTTTGTTTGAGGAAGCGATTTTGTCGATTCCATAGGCGGCTCCCTAAGAAAACAAAATGCACTAGAAAAACTAAAACCAGAGAAGAAGGTTTTAGGAAAGAGAAAATAATAAACAATTATCATGCACGAATCTCGCTTGCATGCAAAATGGAATATTTTGTTTTTTATAGCATGTTCGTTAGAAATGTCAGGCAACAAAAACTTACCGGGATTCAGCTGTCAGGGTAAAGAAACTTAAACGCGTTGAGCTGTCATTGTAACATTTTGACATTACATGTTCGTTAGAAAACAAAGTCTTACCCCGAAAAGTTACGCGGTGTAACTTTTAAAAATCGTGATATTTTGTCAGATTTTATAAAAAAATTACGCATACATTATATACAAAAGTAAACGTCAAAACATTGAATTTATTATTTATATTATTTTCAGAAATTATATAATTTCTTATATTATTAATTAAAAATTATTGATATTGAGTTCCATTTAGCCAGTTGCATCTTATCAACACGAACACACCCGGTTTGACGGAAGGCGAAAAATACTCGTGTTGACACAAAGGTTAATATATATGTGGTTTCCATGAACCAGGTTGGATTAGGTTGAGTTGAGATAAGGTTTTCGTTAATTTCAAAATGGCTTCTCGCGTTTACATCAGTTAGGTGGAGTTGAGATGACAGCTGCTTAGTGGAGGACAATTTGTTATTGCGGTCGAATTTCTGAGTGTTAAATTATTTCCTAAAAATCAAATTCATTATAGTTTATAATAGCATAATAAAGTGTAATTACGATAGCATAGTTGAGAATAGTACAGCATAGAAATTATTTAATAGGTATAATAAATTTGGTTAATATGAGAATGATCAAAAAATTAAAAATTCTGTGCTTGGCGCATCAAAAAAAACAAAGAAATCTCATCTTTGATGTGCGAATTGTACGCTGAAAAATTAGAAGATGAGCGGCAAAATTTTTTAAATAAACATCGTCGACAAATGGTGATGATCTTGAAAATACATTCACGAAATGCATATTTGAGGCATATGTATCTATAAACAGCTTGCACAAAATCCCCAAAAGTTTGAATGAAGAAGAGGTGTGGTAACTGGTGGAAAGCGGTAGTGAACAGCGACAAATACGATGGATGGATTGAATTTTTTAGATTCGATAAAAATACGTTTCAGTATTTATGCGAGAAATTACGACCTGACTTGCAGTTTAACCAGAATTGGATTAGAAAACCGATTGATGTTGAAAAAAAGTACAATTTGCATTATATAAATTGTCGTCCTGCTCGGAATACAGATTGGTAGCAAGTTTGTACAGCTACCATTAAAATTCTATTGTTTGAGGAAATAAAAATTCCAAATACGGAAGAAATTTGTTTAATGTGTGAGTAATTCAAAAAGAGAGGAGACCTTCCAATGGTATTCGGTACAATTGATGGATGCCATATTCCGGTAACTGTCCCGTTAGTCGGATATAGAGACTACACCAATAGAAAAATTTGGGCCTCTATTGTACTTCAGGGTATAGAAGTTGCTAATTACAGGTTAACAAAATGTTTTACATTTGCTCGCAGTCGACAAACATTTATGGACATAACCGTGAAACATCCAGGATGCACTCATGATGCCGTGGTCTTAAAGGATTCATTTGTATATAAGAATATAAATAATTATGAATTGGTAATAATTTTACAAACAAGTATGTGCATTAACTTTATATTTCTTCTAAAATTCGCAGTCTTCAACATTAACAAATGGAAGGCAAATAAAATCGTAAATTGTTGGCGACTCAGCATACCCACTGGAAGACTGGTTAATGAAGCCGTATGTACCTCCAAGAGTTGTTGATGAAGAATCATTTAACATTTACCTCTAAAAGGCCCGCATAGTCGTCGAAAACGCCTTCGATAGATTTAAAGGAAGATGGAGACTAATTCAAAAGAAAATTGATTCTAAAATCGATTTTGTACCATTAATCGTTGCAACTTGCTGCGTTCTGTATAATATAGTAGAGAAAAGGAAATTGCTACTTCAGGAAAGTTGGATAAAAGCTGTAGAAAAAAGGGACGCATTGTACCAACAATCCAGTCCCAATTATCTGCAACTGAAATAAGAAACCACCTTAAACAACATATGGTGAATAATTTTTCTCTGTTAAAGGAATTAATAAAATTTTCTACGTAATTAAAAATAATTCATTATTTATTGTTTGTATTTTATGAAATTCTTGTTGTACATAATAAAATGTTAAATTAATTTCAAGATTTTTGTTTTATTTTAAGATTTAAATAAATTCATTACGTTCCTCCTCGAGTTCATACTCCTCCACACTGACGATATTGCTATTTATAGTGCTGCAAGTCCATATTATGTTGGAAGGTTTTTTTCTAAGTGCTATGCTAGGCCCAGCCTTCATGCAACCTAAATTGTTATCCCTGTTTTGAATACTGGATACTACTATATTAACCACTTGACGGGTTTGCTCGAGCGTGGCTCAGGTGCGTAAATCGATTGTTTTGTGACTTGAAAAAAATTGGAAAAAAAATATTGTATTCCGATTACTTGGTAATTATTTTCTTCATAAATGTAAAAAGAACCTGACAATTTATGCACACACTTTCTCGAAAAAAGCCGTCACTTAAGTGATTAAATTTTTCTAATTCAGTTGCGATGTCGTATTGTCGCTTTCTAGAATGTGTTTTTGCCTCGGAGCTGACTCAGAATCCGAATCACTATTTTTTATTAAATTTTTGCTCTGTGTTATATTGTCGGGGTTGGCATTTTCTAATATTAAATTATATATAAAATTACGCAATTTATAGCTTAATTTAATGAGAATTATTTTATTAAAATATATTTAATTTTAATGTACCAAATTGTATTTCCGCTGCATCAATTCCTCGTGAAATTGTTGTTATGCTGGGTCATGATCCTAAAAGGCGATGAAGTATTTCAAAATATTCACAAGTGCCGGCTTCTACCACTACAATTATTTTTTTTCACAGCTACATGTATGAATTTTTTAGGGTTTTCCATTTATTTTCTAAATGTAGTCCATTTTTATCTCTAATGCCTCTGCTTCTAAATTTTTCAAGCACAATTTTAAAATATTTTTCCTCCTATTAATTTTAATAATAAGAGAAATTCGTCTTCCGACCGAAGTATTCGCCATTTTGGATTTTAGTACTTTTAACTATTCGTACCGTTAAGAATTTTTTTAACGAAAACTCAACTCTACCGTGTTTCCATGAACGCTAACTCCAACTCAAGTCACTTTCAACTCTGCATCGAAACAGAAATAATAAACATCTTTCGATTTTTTAATTTTATGTTTTATTCAAATGAAGAAAGCATGAAAATAAAATACAGATTTTATTTAGCAGGTAGGAAGGGTGTTGTGTTTTATAGTGTACTATTTGATTTTTCAGCGAAAAATACCCGCTTATAGATTTGATTGTTGTGCAATGTTTTAGATTTTTATGCAATATATAAACTTTAAGCCGAAACCATAACAATGTCAGCCGGAAACAGTACATGGTTAGCTGAATTAATATGAAGCCAACTGGAAGAATATAAAGACAAGCGAAACTACAGGGTCGATAACACTTGAGTTATCAATTTAAAATGCTGTAAATTTGTCAATTTTTAACTTTTTATTTCGAGACGCCTGTATATCGTAAAAACATTTTAAATTTAACAAATAATATTTTATTGTTCGATATAGCCACCTTAAGCGCAGATAATAGCATTGCGTTAGTATGAGAAGGTTTTGCACACTGCTCGAATGTGGCCCAATGGTATTTTGTGCCATTCTCACCAAAGAGCAATATTTAAGGCGTCGACCCTCTCTTTAAAAACGAGATGAAGGTCTTGGTGTCCACCTGTGTATAAATACACATATACAAAAGTAGCGTCACTAAATTAACTGTAATATCATGAAATTTAGAATTTCAAAATCATATCGGTTTTAAATTTGTGGCACCATCTATGTGCCAGACCGGCAACTTTTCAGTCGATGTAATAATTTTTCTTGAATTTATTACTTTCATTAATAGCCAATAATGATTTCTTCTGAGCCAGTCATGTACCACTATTACAGTCACTAAAAATCTATAACTAAAAAATTTTAGAGCTGATTTTTGAATATGTTATTTTCCTAGCCTCTTATAAAAGTAAAGATGCAAGTACTCGAATTGAAAGATCGTGTACGAACATAGAGATAATAATAAATTGAATTTCCGACAAGGATTACGTGATTTTTGTAAAACAGAGAAGTGGCATATTAATTTTTGTGTCATTACTGTTATATTTCGTGTGACACCAATTGACAGACACTAAAAAAATAATAATTTGTTCTTCAGCATCTGTTACGATTTGAAAACATAATATTCTCCTTTTGTTCATACCCATAATTCAGTGACTACATTCAATTATAATTTTTTTTTATTTTATTTTATGTCCAATTTGTTTAGCACTTCAGAAAAATTTCTGCAAATGATTCGCAGGCAAGACAGCATTATATACATACATATTCGTGTATAGGAGTAAAATAATTACAATGAGGAAAATAAATTGCTCTAACACCATCATCATATAGTTATATATACCAAACAATCATCAACAGTGGAAAACTAACCAAAAAAAAAAATTACGATGCTGTTTTGTTGTTATAATTAAAACCTTAAAATCAACTTCAACACAATAAAATAAAATCACTTTTCATTCTTTTGGAGCTTTTATTTTATTTTATTTAGTACACAACTGGATTGTATTTTTTTTTTTGCAAAGCGCAGAAAGAAAATTCATGAATTCCATTTAATTCTTTTATTATATTAATCAAGTCCAGACATTTCAATTTATTTCCACAATTTTCTCGTTTTATATATATATTTTTTATACTTTTCAATGCTGTGCACTGTGTTCTATATATTTTCTGTACGAGTGTATACAAGGAAAGCTTTTTACACTTTTCTGTTTTATTAGTAAATTTTTGCAATTTATATTTTCTCGTCTTTGGATGATAAAATAGATAAAAATAAAAATAATTTGAAAAGAAAATGTCCTTTTTTCATAAGTTTTTTGACTTATTCATCATAACGTGGTGTACGATAAAGACGAGAGATGAGAATGTTGTTGTATTTTGCTCGCCCGTCTAGCTTAATCTCGATTGTTAAAATACAGGGAGTGTTATAATTTACGCCAACATTGGGGATCACCTCAAAGTGTTACGTTTATCCAAATGAAATGATATTATGTATAGTATGTATGATATAGGGATGGAACGGGGATCCATTAATTACATAAATTTATTATACCGTCTGTGTAATATAATACTCCTATTTAGGCAACAAATTTGTTAAAGGAATATATAATGCTGAGTGATTTAAATAAAAGATGAGGAAATAAGACCCAAAAAATTCAAAACAATAAAACATTTTGTAAGCTTTTGATATTTTATGTTTCACAAACCTGGTTTCTTTCTTTTTCAGTCATATTATTATGTTGTGCGTCTCTCTGTACGCTTGCAAAAGAAAAGCAAACTGACAAAAGAATTTTCTATTTATTATTTCCGTTCCATTGTGTTGGTTGTGCTTTTACCCATATTTTGATGACAACAGTATTATATTATTATTTGTACATGTATGGGGAAAAATACTTTTAGTAACACAAAAAAGCTTAAAACGAAAGCTAATTTACTTTCCCTATACACACACATAGAGTGGTATTTAAATGAAAAACCATGAAAAATCGGTTTTGTATTTTATATCATCATTTAGTCAATTTTGTGTTTTTGTTACAAATACACATAATTTGCCCATTGTTCAATTTTATGGTTTTTCATTTTTGTCGATCAAAGATAAAGCGAGCGGCAGCACCGCGATTTCAGTAAAATGATTAGAAGTGTTTTATTATGTATGTGTATCGTAATGTTGTTGTTAATATAGATACACACACACACACAACAAATTATGTATCAATTCGCGATATAATTTATAAATATATTAAACGATTAAATTATTTTATCAGTTTTGTAATATTTCAAATTATCAACAATTTCCTCGCACGATTTAGTGTTTTGTAGTTTATGGTTTTGTTGGTAAATATGACTTGAAATCGAGGGGAATGAGCTTTTTATGCTAATAAATTTATTTCGTCGATGTAATTAATTTTTTTGTGCCTGCGTGGAGTAAATATTTAATTAATTTTTTTTATAGTGTTGGGTGCGGGTTTGGTAAATCTATGTTTGTGTGTTGAAAATCGATAGAGTGCGGTTAATAAATGGATCCGATTTGAAATTATAGTGTGGTGGTTGTGGTTTACTGTTGATTATCTCATTGGGATTTCACATAATCAAACACTGGAATCGGTTTTTGAAAATAGGAAATTAATTAATTGCCAAGCTAAGACTTGGGTCGTTTAGTGATCATCTCTTTTCGCGCTCTTATTCTTCGAATAAAATAAACATAACTATTAATTGAACTAACAATCATAGTTTCAATCCTTTATTATAAATTGAGCTTCTAACAAATTTGAATTTTTTTTTTTTACTAAAAATCCAAATTTAAAGTTTGTTATCCCAAAAGTGCTTTACAATGAGCAAGCTTTTAATTTTTTAATGTTTGCGTGTTGTGCGAAAGTAGAACCTGTCATTGCCCAGAACTACGCGCACTCTGAAACCTCCGAAAAAAACAATGGCAGAAATTTTAATTACTCGATGATCTACAGTAAATTACTCTGCTAAATTGTAAGTAAATCATAGAGTAGTGTCGTAAAATGGAAAGCCAAAACAATATCAATGAGATTATAAAATTATTCAACCTGTAAATGAGAAGAGAACTTTCTGCAGAGGAAGAAGAACAACTAACCAATTTATTGGACGTTGATGATAACGTTAGTAACGTCCGAGAGAATACTGACGACATTGCAGTAAGCGATAGTGATTCTGATAGTAACGACGAAGATTTTGGCCAAGCACTGAAAAAATTATTGGTCATTTGATTTATGAACGCTAATATTTAATTCTATGTTTCTAGTTATGCCTTAAAACAATTCTGAAATTTACTACTCAAAATATCATTAAACTTAGGAAATCGTCGACATTAAATTCGAGTGAACAAAACATTTTCACAAAGAATTAAATTATTTTCAAAATAAAAAATGTTTTACAAAAAAATCTTTAAATTTAGGAAATAAACATAAAGATAAATAAAAATAGCCTATAGTTAAAAAATTGTTATTTGATTAAAATTAAAGAGACATTTTCCTTAAATTTATTCCAAAATTGGGCGGTAATTAATGTTTTGACAGCATTAATATAAATAAAATCAGTTTTCTACCATAAACATAAATCCTGAATCAACAAAACATAGTTTATAGGCATTCATGCTGGATAACTAACAGGAAATGTTTGAAAACAAATTTAACGCAAAATATTATGCATATCTGTTAGGTGAGGGGAACTAAAACGTCACTGAAACATATCAGAAATTGTTTGTTAAATTTGTATATACTTAACAGAAATTTACAGGTTTACAATCTAGAAAAAATGCAGCATTAATATAATGTACAGGGAAATTTTAGTGTTTGTATTTCAAAACGTTTATGTGTATACTCATTATGGTAAAGTTTTTAGCATAATTACAATGTAGCAATACATAAACGTCGAATAAATTTCCACATTTGCGGTTTTTTATACCTAAAATTAATGTTAAAACAGTTTCTTCCCAAATGATTAAAATATTCGTGACTATTCATGTTCGAAGCGTTAGTTATATCGTGCGCGCATATTGGATATTTTCACAAATTAACCGTGTCTACCACAATTTGTGTTGTGTTTAAGTTTAAGAATTAAGAAAAAGTTAAGTATCTATTAAATTAAATTTAACAACCAAGAAATGTAAGTTTCGATTGCATTTTTATATACAGTATCCTTAACAACACAAGCGTCCCGGCCTTCATTCAATTCATTATCAACACATAGATTTGTAAGTACATATCAAATATTTCTGGATTTACTATAACGAGTAAGTTAACAACTCTTTCACTTTGAATTAAAGGATTTGACACAATTTTTAAAAACAGACTGTGGTGAAAAAATTTTCAAATTGTACAAGAGTACAAATCCACCAAAATTAAGCGATTATAGCAGAAAACTGGTGGGCTGTGTCTTGAAGTACCACTATACCAACAACTTGTCAATCGCAGGTGACGACTTTGCCAATATTGCGGAAGACATAGAGGCAACATTTGACGGAGAAGACAAAGTATTTATTGACATTTTTGAAAATATAACACCAGTGAACCATTGTTCATTGCTTTACAGAATTGGTATTATTATCGGATTGGTAAGCAGCGATCAACAGGAAAACTGTTTAATAAATAACGAAACCAGTATATCGATTTTGTCTCGTGAGTTACTCATTTAAAATGAGTGAAGGAAAAAAAATCGAATACGTACACAATGTATAATACACAATTATGTCTTTGTATTTGTATTTTTCTTTTGTTCGTATTTGTGTCATTTGTATGATGAACAGCACGAAAATAACGCGATCCGAGCGAATCGGTTTAATTTTTATGGTGCTTACTTCCTTTTCTCAGCACATTACGTCTGCTCTCGAGCTGTGGAGTGTCATTATTTAACATGCCAATATATTTTAAATTATCTATTATCATAAATTAATTTTAAATCTAATAATAAAATTTTATAGGTAAATTTATTTTAAATTTCATAAATTTTTGAAATACATAAAAACGCAAAAATATGGCGTTTACAATGGTTAATCCTTTCAGTGCCAAAAAGCGCAATCGTGTTCGTCAATACACTAGCCGAAATCATGTTTGCACTCAAAGAGTTAATATGAATAAACAAAAAAAGAATGACACGTGACTTGCATGTGCAGCAAAACAATCCTACGCACGAAACTAACACAAATACATATGCTACTACTATATCATTCCGGTTACACTCATTTCGTTTCACACATTTTGAGACAAAATCGATATACAGGTGCCACAACTAAATAAAATAGGTTACTTTGAAAACCCGAAACGTCAGAAAAATGAATCTGAGAGTGAAGCAATTGGTAAGTAATGAAATAATTATCTATGAAAATAGCATAAAAATATTTCAGTTCCAATGATTGCATTCTGGGTTCGCGTGCCAAGAACATGTCGAATACAACCAAATTGCCAATTAGCCCATTACTCAATTATAATTATAGTTCAACTATTAGATAATTATACAGGGGTGTCCCGTAATCCGTTATTGCTTAATACTGTCATAAATTTGTAAACTTAAAATTTAATTGCTGAATTAAAAAACCAAATCGTTTCTCATTCAGAGACTGATTACGGGATATTACGAGTATTTTAACAACCTATAGGGCTTATTTTACCTTTCGCTGGACGGTATTATACATACAATACAAAACAATCCTAGCAAATGGGCTAAATGAACTCTCAAAATAACAGGTTCAAGAAAAATCAAAAACCATTAGCTTGGGATATTTTATTTGTATGATATTTTATATTTGATCGTATAGAGCTTATAGAAACCCCAAACAAGATTGGCAAAATCGATGACCATTATATTAAAGATAAGGAATGGCTGAGCTGCATGAATACTCCTTGGAGTACCGTAGAGCTGAAATTCACACAAATTTTTAGCGAAAGACAAGAAGAATTATTGAAGGTCACAAAAAACAATGCTGAATGTTATAAGGAGTGGAATATATTGCAACATCCGGATGGCCATAGATTGGTCAGTTAAACCTTGTTAAGAATATGTGGTTGTTATACGCTTTACAAATATATATTTATGAATTTTTAATTAAGATTGATATAAAATTTGATTTGCTGTATTCTGGTAAAGAACATTGCTTGAAACAAAAGTGGGCTCGATTTGAAGAAAGGATTTTACCAATTTTCAAGCGGAAGATTAAAGATAAATGTCTGCTTAAAGAATCGGATTCCATACCGAATAACAGTGGTTTGTAGACTTTCTTTATTTATACTAAAATTACAAACAAAAATAATAATTCTTTGTGATAAATTATTTAACAAATATATAATATACAATATTACATAGAGCATTAATGAAACTGTAGTCAAATGATTGACTTATGTCCTCTATATAGTGAGTCCTTTATCTTTAAAATTGTTTATCAAAATTATTATTTTCAGTTTTAACAAAATAGTTCAAAATTTTAGTAAAGTCTGTCATGCTATTTTAATAGTTTAGTTTTCTTCAATACATTCAAAATTCCGATTTGCAATTTTTAAATAAACATAATTAATCAACTTAATAAAAAAATTTAAATTATTTGTAAATTAATTTCATGTTTTCTTAAATAATTTATTCTAAATTCAACTTAAAAATCCATGCAATAGGATATAACCGATGGAATAAATAATTTTGAACTAAACTTGTAAGCTGCTTTATTCCAAAAAATTAATAATGAAAAACTTGATTTCTTCACCTCTCTTCATCCAATTCCAAAATCATCTGTTTGTTTTGTTAATATAAATTAATATTTGGAGCTGAGAAATATAATATAACATAGTATGACTTTTATCTTCCAGTGACACTATTCTGGCTTTTCCTCGGAATAGGGATTTGGGAAAAATATTTTCATAGTTTTTTTGTCTATATTCTATTTTTATGGCCTAATGAGGAAATAAGTTTGGTGTAAATATTGTCGAAACAAAGTTAAATGGGAAAATATTCTTCCTTATAAAAATTTTGTGCGACAAAAGTTTCCCAATTAACTTTGTTTTGGAAATTTTTACACTAATCTTATTCCTTCAGTAGACTAGAAAAATACAATTTGGACAAAAATACAATGAAAATACTTTTCCCAATTCTCTATTCCGAGGGAAAGCCAGAATAGTGCCCCAGCATACGAAACATTTGTACTGCAATTCATTATTAATTGTTTCTTTCTGTTTATTTCTTAGATCTAAAAATTTTATCGATTTTAGAGGCGTTACATTTCATATTGAAGCCAACAAGTCGTGCAATCAGGAAAAGCGACAAGAAAATTTGGAAAATTTCAATCCAAAATTCTATTGAAACATTTTTATTGGAAGTGGAGCCAATTACTAATTTGCGTGGCATCATAAATGAAAGAAAGGATACTTACTCACAGTATGGGAGTGACGTTGCAACCATTTATGGTGATTACAAATGATAATAAATATTATATATTTCAAAATATTTTAGATTGTCTAGCAACGACACTAACAATTCACTTTGCATTAAATTTAAACTATGCAATATAAAGTTTGGTGTTTTATACAAAACTATTTTTTTGATATGCAGACTTCTTCAGATAAACCGGACAGTGATATTTCATCTTTAATTGCTGAGTTAAAAATGAATTAAATGATCAAATATGGATTCATTTTTAAAATAGTAGAATAGTACAGTAATGGTATAGAAATTTTTGAACGAAATTAATTAATTTAGATTACACAAACTGATAATATTTTGATATTTTGATGAAATTAACAAATGAATAACAATGAATTGTGAAAGATGTAATTTTTTATGTTCAAATATCCATGAATACACTAAACATTTAAAAAAAGTTCACGAATGATGTTGTAAAATTAGATAATGTTCATGTGAAACTGTTTTTATTATTCATTTTGTCTAATTCCAAAATTTGTTTTAAACAACCTTTAATGTAAAATAAAAAGAAATAAATTTAAATTTTATTTTAAAATGAAATAACTGTTTTATTAATTTAATTAAGGAAGGAAAATTGGAGGCGTTTATGTCCTTAGATCTAAGACAAAGAAACTTTAGTTTAAGTTAACCTCCATTAAAAGTCACGTATTACTTTTATGTGCTCAATCCATAAGAATATGTTTTTATATTATCATCCAGCATTAATCATATGAAAGGTTACAATAAGGTTATTTCGAATGAATTTAAATGTTTCAGACAACTTATTTTTATGTTATTTATCCTTGAATTGATGATTATTGAATCAACAATCAAATAATTAAACATTTAGTTAAGGAATTTTTTTTCAAAAATTATTGTTCCAACACACTAGGGCCAAGACCATTTTACATTGACACAATATCTATTTGTAAGGTTCATTTTTAATTTTAATGGGTAAACGAAGTAAAAGCAATGATGTTAATTAACATTAAAACTATTACACTTATCTTTAAGCTAATGTCCAAAAAACATAAGGTGTAAATCGAGGCTCAAAAAACATTGAATTGATTATAAAAACATAAATACAGGCTAAATTTTTTTCAGTGAGCAAATGGTGATTCGGATATAGATGATCCAGCAACGGTAGGACATACCTTTATAGACCCACGAATACTGGATTAAGCCAAAGGTTTACAAGAGGCAGCCGGCAATGAGGAGGAAGTAGTGCGGTAGCGGATAATATTTGACATTGGCTCAGATGTTTGGACCAATAAAAAGGTATGTGGCACAAAACAAAAATAATCCTCATGTATGGTGGGTGGAACCGAATGAATCTGAAGAGCAGCGTACTGCTACAGCAGAACAGAATCGCAAGCAACACAGCCTTCTAATTGTAAAGCAAACGTTCGTTTTAGAAGATAATACATTTAAAGGTTTACTAACACCAAATATTATTTCGTACGTGGTGATTGAAACAAATCGCAAGGCAAGGCGGTTCTACCAATCATGTACCACTCCGAACGCAAGAAAGTGGCATAACACAAATGAGGATGAGGTATATGCTTACATTGCTGTACTTCTTTATGCCGGTTCCGAAAAAGCATCGACGATACCAGCAAAATACTTGTTTCATAAAACAAATATGCCGTTCTATCGTGCTGTAATGTCGTTAGAACAAAACCCATGCGTCTGAAAGACGACAAATTAGCTGCATTCCGGTCCGTATGGAAATTGTTCTTAAATAACTCGCAGAAATTGTATAAACCATCTCTAGAACTAACTATTGATGAACAACTGGTTGTTACTAGAGGCCGCTCCTCCTTTCGACAATATATCTCGAGTAAACCAGGCAAATATGGATTAAAAAAATTTGGCTGGTTGACACACGCACCAACTATCCATTAACTGGTGAAATTTATGTTGGAACGCAACCGTCTCAGAATCAAACTAGACACATAGCAACTTACCTGGTCTTGCATTTTTCCCATAATTATTTGTATGGCGGATATAATATAACAATGTACAATTTTTTGACCAGCATCCAGTTAGCCGAGGAACTTTTTAGAAAAAATACTACTATAGTGGGAACAGTAAGATCAAACAAACCGGAACTGCCACATGATTTCGCAAACGCAGATGTAGCAAAAAAGCGCGGCCCATTTAGCTCAATATTTTGCTTTTCAGGCCCAATTTGCCTTGTTAGCTACACAAGTTATGCAAAAAAGAATGTATTACTGCTATCAAATTCGCATGTCACACGAGAGATTCATGAAATCAAACGTAAACCTAAAATAATTCTGAACTATAACAAAAATAAAGGCGGCGTCGACACATTCGATGAGATGGTGAAATCGTTCATGTCTAAGAGAAAAATAAATTGCTGACCAATGGTATTGTTTTTTAACGTAATCGACACAGCAGCTTTAGCAGCATATCGTTTATTTAATTTGACAAATCCGTCGTGGTCTCAGGCTAGATCGAGTAGACGAAAATTTTTTATTAAGGCATTAGTGGTGGAACTTGCTGATTGCCATATCAAAAATCGTATAGAAGAAGGTAACCTAAAAGATTCTGCAATGACAGCCATAAAATTGTGTGGTTATACTGTCGCAACTATAAATATTTATCCACCAAATGAAGAAAATAATGAAACATCAAAACGGTGTGAAGATTGTAAAGTAAATTGCAAAGGCACAAAGGGAGATACTAAAACAAGTGCAGTGTGCTATGTTTGCATCAATCCGACCTGTTCAAAACATTATAATCGGGTTTGCCAAAAATGCTACCAGATAAATGCAGAGGCAGTAGCCATCGACGATCTGATTTACCTCCGACCAAAAGTCAAAGAACATATTCTCCAGTTGAATAGTTTTTGTAACTTTATAAATTAGATCGTAATTATTATATTTTTTTTAAATTTTTATTTTAAATAATTTATTTTGTATTCTTTAATTAATATGTGTATGTGGAAAAAGTTCATTAATTTATGATTTAATTTGGTTTTAGGTGAACGCGAGTGTTGTGGTGTGACATTTTCTATGAAAGTTGGAAATGTCAATTAACTAAATAAATAATGTTTTTGATTAATTTAATAAATGTTGTGAAACCAATTGGTGTATGTGTTTCATTGGAAAATTCTCACCAACATACTCCCGCACCTTAAGGAATTTTAATAATGAAATTACTTAATAGGTAACTTAGCAACTGGACGTTTCACCTCACTTCTTGATGTTTTAAGAGTTGCTACTCGTATAATGCCATCATGGCCCGGATGAACTGCTATTACTTTGCCAAGTAGCCATTGGCTTGGATATAAGTTGCCCTCCCTGATTAGAACAACATCATTGATTTCAAGTTGGTCGGTTTTTGTTTTCCACTTGTATCGTTGCTGAAGAGATGTAAGGTAGTCGCGATGCCAACGATTCCAAAAACCTTGAATCCGTTGCTGTATATTCTGCCATCTCGATAATGTATTTTGCGGTATATGATGTAGTGTTGGCTCGGGGATGACAGTTAAAGATTCTCCAACCAAAAAATGCGCTGGTGTAAGAATTTGTAGATCATCAGCATCATCATTGATTCTGCATAACGGCCTTGAATTTAATAATGATTCGATTTGAGTAATGAGTGTTGTCATTTCTTCAAATGTCAGGTTGACATTTCCGACTCTTTTCAGGTGGTACTTGAAAGATTTTACGGTTGATTCCCACAGACCACCAAAGTGAGGAGCGTGAGGTGGGCTGAAGTGGAAATTAATACTTTTCTGTAAGAAAAAATCAGTGATTAGTGGATTTGTTGATTGATTTTTTATTTCTTGTTTCAGTTTTTGTAATTCCCGATTAGCACCAATGAAGTTGGTCCCGTTGTCGCACCAAATTTGTTCTGGACTTCCACGTCTTGACACGAACCGTTTTAATGCAGCCAAGAATGAGTCGGTATCCAGACTACTCACTACTTCTAAGTGGACAGCTTTAACAACAAGGCATACAAAAACAGCCACATATGCCTTTTCAACTGGAGCGGTTTTGCGTTTTGCGGTTTTGATATACAAAGGTCCAGCATAATCTAGGCCAGTTTTTAAAACCGGTCGGCTCTGCTGAAATCGTACTGCTGGTAAATCAGCCATCTTTTGATCATTTTTGTGGAACCGGTAACGAATGCAGACAGTACATTCCTTTATATAGCGCTTGATGGTGTACCTCGCTCCTACTATCCAGTATTTATTCCGTAGAATACTCAGTGTTATAGTGAGTTGCCTGCATGCATGTGATTAATATGTATGTCTTTTATTATGAGATTGCAAACTACATGATTTTTCGGCAGAATAATTGGATGTTTGGCCGAGTATGGTAAGTACGATCTGCGTAGTCGCCCGCCTACACGTAGTAATCCATTAGAGTCTACAAATGGATCAAGTGAAGATAATTGATGTTTTGTTGGTAAAGCTGATTTGTCGCGTAACATAGAAAACTCGATCGAAAATATTTTATGTTGGACGTTTCGAAGTAACACCATCTCTGCCTCATTCATTTCAGCTGGACCTATTGAAATACTTTTGAACTCTCTCTGCTTACTTTGAGTTGATCTGCAAAATCTGAGGATGTAGACCATTATTTTCCTAATTTTAAACCACGACGAGTATTTGTTAAGCAGCTCTTGTATTATATCATTATCATCTGTGGTCTCGGTGAGAACGTGGAGATATTTTGGCCTTTCTTCTAACTTTATGCTATCTGAGTTTGTTGTGCACTTCGATGTTGGCCAGTTGTGCTCTGGTTCACTTAACCATCGTGGTTCATGCCACCACAGATCCGATTTTGTTAAATTAGATGGTTTAGCTCCTCTTGATATTACGTCTGCTGGATTATATTTTGAGTCAACATGACGCCACTTATTACGTGGAATTGTTTCGAGAATTGGTGCTGTTCTGTTTCCAACAAATGACTTCCATCTTCGTGGAATATCAGATAACCAGTGAAAAACGATCATGGAATCCGTCCAGGCAACAATATCTATTTGATCGTAAGTGAGTGATTCCATGCAGAATTTTACTAGTTTGCACAAAAGCGCTGCTCCACACAATTCCAAACGTGGTACGGAAATTTGTTTAATTGGTGCTATCTTACTCTTCGCCGAAATGATGTTTACGGTTATTTCGCCCATCTCATTGATAGCTCGCATGTAAAGGACACAGCCATATGCCGCTTCGGAGGCGTCACAAAACGCATGCAATTGCAACTGCTTCTGGCCATTTAATGATGTTAATCTTCTTGGAATACGAATAGTTTCAAGTTCTAGTAATGCGTTATAGATACTTTCCCGCATGATTGCACGATGTTATTGGGCAAAATAGAGTCCCATTCGGTTTTCAATAGCCATATTTTCTGGAGCAAAATTTTGAAAAGAACGACAATCGGTGCAATCCAACCTAACGGATCATGCGCCTTGGATGCTGCCGAAAGTATTTTTCGTTTAGTCCACACTATAGGATCGTTATCTCGTTGTACCTTAAATGAAAACTCGTCTGCTTCTGCATTCCAGATAATTCCTAGAGTTTTAATAGACGTGTCATCTTCAATAAGCTTTGGAATGTTTTGTATTTCCTGTTTCGAAAATGACTCAAGGAATTGATTATCATTAGATTTCCATTTGCGTAGATTAAATCCGCTTTGTCGTAATATATCAATTAATTGCCGTGTCAGCTCTATTGCTTCTTGAACGGTATCACTACCAGTCAACATATCGTCTATATAAAAGTTGTTCGTTATAACATATGCAGCCTTTGGACATGTCTGAAGATAACTTTCTGCCGATTTCTTTAAGGATTTAATTGCTAAGTAAGGTGCACAAGCTGTGCCATATGTGACAGTGTTTAGTTTGTAGGTTTTGATATCTTCAGTTGGACTGTCACGCCACAGAATCAATTGATAGTGAGTGTCGTTTGGGCAAACTTGGATCTGCCGATACATTTTCTCTATATCAGCCACTAGAGCAATGGCATGTTTTCGAAATCTTAACACTATTGTGGAAAGATCTGTTTGTATATTTGGGCCTACTTGCAAAACATCGTTTAGTGACACTTGAGTGCTAGTTTTACATGACGCATCGAATACAACTCGCAATTTAATAGTACTACTACTTAACTTAAAGACAGCGTGGTGAGGTAGATAGTATTTCTTTTCATTTTCTATGGGAATCATATTAGTTGGTGTATACGTCATGTGTCCTAGCTCGATATATTCTTTGATGAATGATTTATATGATTCATGCAATTCTGGTGATTTTGCAAATTTTCTTTCCATAACGAGAAGACGTTGTTGTGCTGTTTGACGCGAACTACCTAATAATTGTCTCGGTTTTTTAAAAGGTAGCTTGACAATAAATTGACCGCTAGCATCTTTCCTGGTTGTCTGTTCATAAAATAAATCACATTCATTCATACATAAATTGGTATTAGCTGTGGGTATCGTTTCTTCAATTTCCCAGAATTTCTTTACCACATGGTGTAAGTCGTCGTATCCTGAATTGACTATTGACTCCGACGTAGTGTGCACACAGAAAGAAATCGTGATTTTTGAATTAAAAAAATTAGTTTTTAAATTAAAAAATAGCCAAATTCAAATAAAAACCGCGTTAAGATAAAAGAAATCTCTTTTAGATAAAAAAAAAATAGGTTTTTTGATTTTTGAAAAAGATTTTTGAATAATTTTTTTAAATAAAATGGTGATATTTTTGAAAAAATTGTCAAATTCAACAACATTTTTTTTATTTCAAAAGTGCAATGTTTTATTTTCATTTTAAAAACGAAATTATTAAATATAATGGTATTATTTTTAGTTTATATGACTTATTTTACAATTCAAATTTTTGAATTAAAAGCAATATTTTTATTTTGGTATTTTTTTTTTTGGTATTAATGCTTTCAAGAAAATATTATTTTCGTACTTGCATAATACGCTTTAGCTAGTTTTATAGTATCATTGCTAAATTTCTGAAAAACAAGAAAAGCGCAATGAGCCATCTGAGATCCACATATTTTAAAAACATTTCATTTGGTAGAAATATTCTCAATACAAATATTCATAAAAATATAAAAAAATTATCTTTCGATTCAAGAGCAAAAAATTGCAATGATAAAAAATTATTTTTAAATCTAAATAATTTGTTTTTTAAATATTAAAATAAAAGTTTTTACTTTGAAATGTTTTTTGTACAAGTAAAAAAAATTCCATTTTAAATAAAAAATAATTTTTTAAATTAACTTTTTCTTTTTCACTGTAAAAAAAACTATTTTTATTTATAAAATATTGTTTTTATATGTGAGAGGAGCACGCTACGCATCTTCTGGAAATCGCCATTATACGTTACATCAAAGTGGTACCGTCCGGGTCAAAGTGATATATTCAAAATACTCAAAAAATAAAGTTTAAAAAAATAATTATAGAGTGTGAAGTGATCAAAACTAAAGTTTTAACGTGTTTCAATTGTTTAATCTAGTATTTGTAGTGGTGTAGTGGTTTAAATAAACTGCAATTGTTTCAAATTTCCGATAATTATAATTTTTGACGGTAAAGTATGAACTATGCACTTGCAGTTTTAAATGCTTTAATTTTTGGATGTTTCATTTGCATTTTGTTAATTTTAATTGTTTATCATAATTCATAATAAATACATACATACATGCATATCTCATCATTCATGACTTATTATTATATGCGTATGTTTCTGTATTTGCACAAATATTCACATACATAAAACGTATATCCCTTTATCAACCAAGAAAACAAAAGTATCGGCTTAATTTTAGTCCAACCTACACAAATGTGTGAGTAAAAAACCATAGTATGTAATGGCGTTGTTGATAAAAAATTTCGCTTTATTTGTAGTAAAACCAACACAATTGTGAGTAACGATATAGTGTTTTTTTTCGAACGAAAATAAGTTAAAAAGGAATTCACAAATGTGTAAGTTGGTTCAAAAAACATACAAAACTAAATTTATGACATGGTACTTTTGCCCTACCCGCACAATTGTGTTAGTAAATCACTAAAGGGATATACGTTCTAGTCAAAAAGGAAACCCGTTAAAGTATTACCCGTTATTTTTTAATAAACCAGGCAAAAATAATAGTTATAATTACAAGAACTATAGAATATGTTATAAACCTTTACTCAATATTTTCATAAAAAACGATTACACTAATTATAAATTCTTTTAAATTGGATAAATGTCGATCGGTGGAATGAATCAGTTCAGTACGATCATCAATTTGGATGAGTTGGAGGGCAATTATATATGTGTGCCGCAGCCGGATAATTTAATAACTGTTGTAAATAACGTAAGTATTAAATAAATTTAAAACTCAGTGCAAAATTCATATGATAGTTAGAAATTTGTTTTACTTTATAGAATAACCTACACGAGATTAACCACAGCATGGATAAAACCCAAAAACAGCAAACAGAAGAAAATCCTGAATTTAATTATGCGCGTCTAGTAAATAACACGTTAATCGAAGAAAACCAGAAAAATTACGATGTCGAACTCAAAGATGCTTTAGAGGAAATGGATTTTATTGAAGTGGAACAATATTTAATCGGTAAACAATTTATTTAATATTTACAGTATAACGCGTAACAAAAGATTCATGCTTTATTTTTTTTGTTAAGGTAAACAAATTAATCGAGAGCGCCTTAGACTACTAGATAGAGACGATTTAAAAGAATTGATCCCCAGCCATGCGTTCGGTGTAAGAGTAGAATTTCGTGAAAAACTTCGAAAATGGAGAAAAAATATGTTTGGTGACGATACGGTTACAAATCGGTCGGCGATTGAATCGTGGTTGGAAAAACATACCCACAATAATTCCATAACCAGTGTAATTTCGACGGTTATTCCTGATGCAGCTGGTTCTCTAAATTGCCAAGATTGTTCGCCAATTGTATTTTTTTTAATTAATATTAAATTTTCCATGATTTAATTAATGATTTTCAATACAGGATATCCGGAACATTTTGAATAAGAAAGGAGGAGAAATTTTGTTTTACTATAATGAGCATGGTGTTTTAACCGACAAACACCGATCCAAGCTAGTGAAAATAATAATGGAGACTATTCACTTCAACAAAAAAGATCTTAAGTCACACGATTTCCAGAATATCGCGGAACAAATAGTCGCACTATTTCCAATGGAGAAAATTGTGAGTAAATATGAGTAATTTTTTTTTTTATTAATAATCATTTATTATATGTTATCTAAGCTTACAAACTACTTTTTTTAAAAACCGGTCGCATACAGTTTTCCGAAATAACTTGCTTCCTCAAGGGAAGTCTCTTGCCGAGTTATGATTTTTTCAATTATTAAAATTGAATAATTTTAGCCATTTTTTCGATAGGTTTACCACTTTACTATACATTTGCCCAGTTTTTAATAAAATTGATATACGAGCCTGCTCTGTAGTCATTTTGACTAAGAAGATTGATTATTTCAAGTGCACCGCTAAATTTGTTGGTTTCAACCAAAATACTTTTATCAGCGCTCATTTTTTCAATTTCTTGTACTCGTATGGCTCTAACCCCATTTAATTTGACTATTTATACATTCGTTTAAATATTTACAATCCATTTTTGAAAAGAAAAATCATCTTCAAAGCTCTGCAACTTTGTCTCATTATTCCAAACTGTATATGTAATATTAAGGGACGGTTTCTTGTATTCTCCTCAAAACGCCCCCGAAGTACTTTTTAAATATATAGAGACCCTAGTAGAGTTATAGTTTAATTACATATTGCTTTTTAGAGTGTTTCTTAATTGTCCCAGCTACTGTATCAAATTAAAGAACATAAATCTAGTTAATTCATTATGGGGTTCATTTTAAATCTATGAGTAAATAGATAATTACTTATTTAAAACAAGCATAACTTAGTTTAGATCTCGATATCAACAAAATTGTTTTTCGGAGGAGGTTTGGGGTGATAATAAGGCACTATCTCTCAACATTAGGTGAAGTTTCCTGAAAATTGGTTTTATCCAAACCCATCTAATTTTAGTAGTTTTTGACTTAATTAAATGGGCTTACAAAATTGTGGAAATTGCATTAAGAGACGAAAAAACGGGCTTCGGTAGAAGTGTTTTAGTTTAAACCCACTAATCTAGTGGCAATCTTAAAATTGGTGTTGGTGTCATATTTATGTATATTGAATATAATATTTTTTTCTTGACAGACTTTAATTTATTAAATCCGATTTAGCTAAACTTGTTTTCAATTACAGTTAATACACTTATGTATACTGTTTTTGTTTTCATAATATTGGTAAATTAATATACTTCCATTACATGTTTTTAGTAACTAAAAATGATAGTAAATCTAACAACTGCTAAATTCGACAATTCACTAACTCGGATTTATTAAACCGTCTGTCTAGGACATTAGGTTCTGAAACAGATTTCAAATGGAAGAACAATTTAAAAACGAATAACTCTAGAAGTAGTGTTAGAGTGATCAAATTTTTTTGAAACTCCATTTTTTATTGATTAAATGCGGTACAGCTAAATCGTTTTTAAAAAAATGTTAAATGAAACATAAGGATGAAGTCTTATACTGATATCAGCATTAACCTTCATATTACCTTTCGGGTTTATATGACCCGAAGTGTGTTTTAGATGTTTATAAATTGCATTTTTTGAATCGAGTACGGTTGACTATTCACTAATTTTTATCAAATACGTTATTTTACATGTCACGTATTTGATAAAAAGTCACTAATAGTCAATCGTAATCTATTCAAAACTAAATGCACTTCGGGCTATTTATAAACTAAATGCACTTCAGGCGATATGTATATAAACTCAAAGGCAATAGGAAGGTTAAATAAATGTGTATATAAACCAAAGATCAAAAGTCTACATCATCCTCAGTAACCTTTTTATACTGTAGATCTTTGAAAAATTGTGTCCTTGAATGTACTTATTATACAACATGTTATTTCAAATACTTTTAGTCTACATATTATTGTTCCGGAAAATCGCCCCAAAATTATCAGGACGATAATGATAAAAAACGAAAACAGCAATCTGGCAAAATCTATTATGCTTATGTGAACAGTAAACATTACAATAAAAGCACAAATCAACCGCCTTTCGCAACACACCAACAAATTGAAGCAGGTCCTTCCTCCCGGAATTCAGATGGTGATTCGGAACTTAAGTCATGGCTTTATTACCACGGTTGCAATAAGCCAATTAACGAGGTTTTAGTCCAGTGGAATGCTTGTTACCATTTGAGGATGGATGATATAAAGCGTTTAAATAATGAAGAATTATTTAATCAATGGCCACTTTATAAAAATCAAATTGCACCACAACTAGTAGGATAAAAAGCAAATGTGTGTATTGTTTGTAGTTTTGCTAATAAGTTTATCAAAAAAATTTCAGATAGAAGCTGACTTTGAAAACTGCTATCCTGGAAAGTCAAACTGCTTGTTCCAGAAATGGGAAACTTTTAGGAAAGATATTCTTAAGATTTTCAAAACCAAGATTAAAGATTTACCAACATTACTTTTACTTAATCAAATCGAAGCATCCAAAAATGAAAGTGTATATTTTATTTATTATTTTGAATAAAAAATTGATACCATACGTTTTCTTTTTTCAGATTTCATCAACTTAAACATATTTAAGATCTTAGCCCACATACTTCCACCAGTTGCAAGATAAGAGGTTTGTAAAAATAACAAAAAGAAGAAAACCGGGAAAATAACGATCAAAGAAGCAGAGGATTCACTTGTAGTCCACATCAATTCGTTATCTGAGTTTCACGAAGAAATTAAGTCCAGACAAAATTGTGCGTGGGAAAATAAAACCAGCGTTCAGCCAATGATAATTTCAATTGGTGATATAAATAGCGTTGAACCCAAAATATATTTATATATTGACAATTTTAAATACCCCTTTAACAATTTTATATCTTGCTTGTCAGCGTGCTTTAAGACATTTCAGAGTTTGAACTTAAAATACCCATTAGCCAGCTTCCCAGTTTGGCTTTTTATTCAGAAGTACTTTTTTAACATTGACACAAAATATGATGAAGTAATTTCAAGCGTGTCATGCTTATTATCTTCTTTTAATAACTAAATTTTTTCAAATAAACCTAAATATTGAAGTAACAATGGTTTTCTGTTTTAAATGTAACGAAAATATAATTTTATTTCCAAATTTTATAAAACATTTAAAATTTATACATGGACTAACAGGATCTGATACTTACCAATGCGCTGAAACTAATTGTAAGATGAAATTTGGCAATTTAAAGAACTTTAGAAAACATTCATTAAATTTCCATTGCGATAATGAAAATAAATTTGTATTTGAAGAAAAACTAAATTTGGAAGGAAATGAAAATATAAGTTTAACTACTGAAAACTCCCTTAATATTACATTGGTTAAGCCAAATGAAAGTTCTAGTTTGGTTGCTGATACTACGGCTTTAACTCAAGATCCAAATTATTTTATTGACAATCTTAAACATCAGTCTACTTTATTAATCCTTAATTTATATTCGAAAAGTAATGTTTCTCGAAAAGATGCAAATGGCATACAAGAAGCTATTAAAAACTTTAATGAATCTCTATTAACTACCATAAAACAAGTTATTGTTCCGCATTTACCAGTTAGTATGGGAACCAAAATTGCGAACTTAATTGCTCCATTCCATCATTTGTTCGATGACATTATATCGGAATATCGTCTAATAAAAAAATTAAAGGAAGACGAGTTGTTAGAAAGTCCAATTGCGTTTTCTTTTTATAACGAAGTGGTCGAAGTTTTAAGGGTGGGTGAATCCGTCTTAGAAGGAAAGAATATTACAGGCTATTTTATGCCTCTCAAATTTCAAATGAAAGGTTTTTTTGAAAAAAATGATTTGTTGCAAAAAACCATAGAAAATACAAATGATTTAAAATCGAAAAACGGTTACTGCAATTTTGTCAATGGTGAAACATATAAATTAAAAACATCATATTTAGGGGACGATAAAATTATTATTCCATATAATATTTTTTTGGACGATTTCGAAATCAACAATCCTCTTGGCAGTAATTCGTCTGAATATTCTGTGTGCGGTATCTACTATTCCTTCCCAACCATACCTCAATATTTACAATCCAAGTTAGAAAATATTTTCGTTGCTAGTTTTATCAAAAGTAAAAATATAAAATCGGTTGGTAATGATTCGGCATTGTACGAACTTATAAGTCAAATAAAATCGTTAGAACAAAATGGCATTTACATTAAATGTAATAAAGAAAACGTCCTCGTCTACTTTATTCTCGGTTTAATATTAGGAGATAATTTAGGATTAAATGAAAACCTTGGATTCTCGACGGCGTTTAATTCAGATGGGTTTTGTCGTGCATGTAAACGAAATAAAAAAGAGACAAAATCCGACTCCTGTGAAATTGCTGATGCAATGAGATCCAAATTAGAATATGACCAAAGTTTTATAGATAAAAACCTTACAGTCGGCGTTAAACAAAAATGCGTATTTAATGAAATTCCTTCTTTTCATGTTATCAATAATTTTGTTTTTGATATTATGCATGATCTATTTGAGGGAGTCTGCATATATGATATTTGTCATGTTATACTATTTTACATTAATACTAAAGTATTTACTCTGGAAACCCTAAATTATCGTAAAAGATGTTTCAATTATGGCGTAACTGAGACTGGAAATTTATCAGTACCAATAACATTAAATAGATTGAAAACTAATAATTTAAAAATGTCTGCAAGAGAAACCATGAATTTTATTCATTTTTTTCCTCTTCTGGTTGGTGACTTGGTACCAAGAAATTGCCAAGTATGGGTATTCTTCACTTATTTACTACAAATTATAGATATGTGCCTACTCCCTGTGATAACCGAAGTTGAAATAAGAAATTTAGAATATTATGTTAAAATGCATAACCAACTGTATATTGAACTCTTTAATGAACCACTTAAACCGAAACATCATTTCTTAGTTCATTATCCTACTGCGATAAAAAAATGCGGACCCTTAAAGTACCAAAGCTGTTTTCGTTTTGAATCGAAACATAAAGAGTACAAGATTTATGCCGCAACCATAACTTCTCGAAAAAATATTTCATTAACACTTGCAACTAAAAGTGCTCTTAAATTTGCCAATTCATTATTACAAAATTTTAACTTCTCAGAAAATACAATTATTTCAGCACATTCTATAATTTATAAAAATACCAAGTATCAGAAAAATTTATATTTGACAAAAGTAAACGATCCAATATTGCTGTACAGAATAATTTCGTTTAAAAATCTTGATAAAGAAATTATTGTTATCTGTAATGAAATACAAATAGTACAATATGATTCTCATTATAACGCATACGAAGTGGGAAATAATAAAAATACGGTTGTTGAACATCCAATTCACTTCTTTTCAAGTCCGCCATTGGATGTCTGTAAAATAGCGAATGGAAAGTATTACTTAAGAAATAAAATTATAAATTTAAACTAGCAAATAACATGTGATGAAATGATTGCAAATTATGCAAAATTGTATTAGTTTTATAGTTTTATTGAATAATTTAATAAAAGTTAATTTTTAATAAATTTGATTTGATTAAAATATAATAAACAATGTCTTTCATTTCAACAAGTTTCTCCCTTAAAATCAACAATCCTAAGTTTTTGAATTAAAATATTTGTATGTATTTTATTTCAAATACGTTTACTGTTGATTTAAAAAAAATTTGACATTTGCTTTAAAATTCAAAATCTCTGGAGCAACTATCAAAGCTTTTAAATCAAAAATTTACTTTTTAGTTCAAATGTTACTTTCTTTTTAAAACAAATGTATTTCAACATTTGAATTAAAAGTATTTTATTTAATTTAAAATTTTCAAGTTTTTAAAAAAAGAAATTTAATTTTAATTTCAAATGTTATTTATTTAAAATTAAAATTTTAGATTTTTAATATAAAATATTGAGATTTTTAATTAAAAAAAATACTGATTTTAAAAATAAAAAAAATTTCGTTTGATATGAAAATCTATTTTTTTGGTTTGAATACGCCAATTTTTGAATTAAAAAACTAATTTTTAATTCTTAAATGATTTTTAAAATAAAAGTAAAATGTTTTTTAAATTAAATAAGAATCCTTTTGGCGAAAAATCATGTCGCATTTCATTTAATTTTACGGAGTTTTTATTTAAATCTAATGGGTTTTTTTCTTTCTGTGCATATAGGCAACATTTGGTAATTGGTCAGGAAAGTTGCCCGCAACTAACCAGCCAAATTTCGATGATTGCAAAATTGGAAATCCCGGTACTGGTCGTCTTTCGGGATTTAATATTTGGAAGAATATGTCAGCTCCGAGGAGAACGTCAATTTTGTGTGGTTGGAAGAATTGTGAATCGGCTAACTCCAGTCCACGAATTTGGGTGGGAAGTTTGATTGGCTTCGATGGCAAGAAGCTGGTAATTTTATTGATAATATGAGCCGTAACGAATAGCTTAAAAATTGGTTCTAAGTGTGAATAAATGGTCATATTGATTGTTCCTTTGGTTTGTCCAGCCGATGCAGTTGCTAGTCCGTAAACAGATATTGATGATTGGTTTCTTTTAAGGCGTAGGCTTTGTGCGCAGGATTCTGTTACAAAAGATGTTTGAGACCCTGAATCCAATAGCGCTCTAAATGGCTGAAGTATACCGGTACGTGACTTAATGTAAATAGTTGCTGTTGGTAGTACCGTGGTTTCTGGTGAATAGTGTGTGTGATGTACTTGTGTTTGAGTTTGGCTGTCAGTGATTTGGTTTGATTCAATAGTGATTTCTGGCTTCGAAGCTGGTTGCTTTGCTGGCTAATCGGGCTGCGGATTAACTAGGATGTGATGAGTAGTGGAGGATTGACTGGATTCTTGCCCTTGAAGATTTTCATTTGAATCTTGATGGAGTAAAGTGTGATGGCGCTGTTTACAGATGAGACATGAACCTTTGCTGAAACATTTGGCACTAACATGACCTTTCTTGAGGCAATTATGGCATAAGTCCTTTTCTATAATTAATTTTGCTCTTGCTTCAATGTTTTTGTTTTTAAATCCTGGGCATTTGAACAGTGGGTGATCTTGTCTACAAACTACACAGTCATATATAGTGTTAGGATTAGCAGTTAGAAAGGTTCTGGTATTAGGCTTCGGTGCAGTCTTCTTACTTGATGCATCGCAAATTTCTAACGCATCACACCTCTTATTCAAAAATTCTATAAAACTATTAAATGTTGGATAGTCTCTGCCAACCGAACCATTTGCCCATACCTGTTTAGATTCATTGTCAATCTTCCCTAACAAAATGTGAATAAGCCATGGATCACGTAACTCAGCGTTTGGTCCTAATGCTCGTAGTCCGCGCGTTATTTCATCAGCGGTATCGCAAATTCGTCGCAACTCCTTCCCGTTAGTAGAAACACATGACTTTTGTTCAAAAAATGTTTGGATTAACGACGAAATAATGGGTGTCAATTTATAGGTATCGACTACATAATTTATCCCACGCTTCGATATAATTATTTTCCGTTATAGGGATATGCCTAATTAAAATAGCAGCAAGCTCTTTAGCAAGCTCTTTAGCATTTGTAATTTGTGCACCTTGCTAATTTTCTGATTGTCATGCACCGTTGTCTTAAATAAATCATGGAATGAGGCCCAGTATTTATAGTTGCCCGAGAATGGCTCTATATTAACTTTTGGCAAACGAGCGTGCTGTGACGTATTCACTCCCGCATAGAAACTTTTCTGGTGCTCCAGAAATTGTCCAAGAGTGGTATTCAAATCATGTGCATTGTTAAATTCGCTTCGCCCAAGTCTAGTAAGAGCACAGCTTAATAACTCACGCGCTTTAAAATAAGTTTCTTCAACTACATCTAGAATCGAATTATATACTGGATTATTACATAACTGTAGTTCAAGTTCATTGAAAATTTCATAACGGTTTTCAAGCACTTCGCGCCGAGCTGTTATTGCTTCAAAGGTTGTATTATGAGTTATTCCTTCAGCGAATCGTAATATATTCTTCATTGATGTGTGCGCCCGATCACGCAACATTACTAATTTTTCGGCCATTTCCGTTTAATCCACAGTATAGCTTCACACAATGTTATAACCACGAGGTTGTATAAAATAATTTTCACGCAATGGAGATTTCGATAATCAAATTTCTCGCGGTTTTTATTATTTTTCAAACGACACAGCAAGATATATAAATAAAAAGTTTTACTTAGCTGAGTATCTGCTAATTCCCGGGTTTCGGCACCAAAAAATGTATGTGGAAAAAGTGGTCGTGATGAATCCGCCAATTAATAAATTAGATGAGAAGCTGGTTGATGACTTGCTGCAGAACTATTGTGGTTGATGATGGCTAAAGTTGAATTTATTGATGGAGAAAATAAGGTACACTATTGAGACTGCACACACTGAATGAAAACTAAGAACCAAACTATTGTAAAAAGTACTTTATTTAAATTATTAACACACTGTATTTATTATTTTTATAAAATTATAACTTTTCTGTTCACCAGATTATAAAGGAATGAAATTTTTCTTTCTTAAAAGCTAAATCGTCATTTTAATATGTAAACCAAAAAAAAATGTAGAAAAAATAGATTTATAGTGAAAAAGCTTTCTTTAAACTTTAAATAGAAAACTTAAATTTCCCGGTATTATAGCAAATTTAAAATTATATTACGTTTGCGCACAATGAACCGATTTGTACCGCAAACTTCTATTACGTTTTGATTTACATAGAAATTACATGTAATGACAGGTTTGTTTATAATTTTTTTTTGTTGACATTTGTATAAATAGTGTTTAAGAAGGTAAGTACAAATTAATAGTTATAAATTCAATTTTTACTGTAATAAATTTTTTATAATATTATTGTATTTTCAGGTATTTAAAACTATGAGCATTAAGGGCTTAATAAATCGCAGTGGATTATGGTAAGTAACATTTTTGTTCATTAATTTATGATTTAATTTGGTTTTAGGTGAACGCGAGTGTTGTGGTGTGACATTTTCTATGAAAGTTGGAAATGTCAATTAACTAAATAAATAATGTTTTTGATTAATTTAATAAATGTTGTGAAACCAATTGGTGTATGTGTTTCATTGGAAAATTCTCACCAACAATATGATTACAATGAATTTACACATTTGAATGAGTTCCTATAGAAATAGTATGAAATACATGTAGGGGTACTGAATGTCTCCAAACACGGTCTCCAATTAAAACATATTATTGTATGAGGTAAGGTTAAAAAAATAAAAAATCTGATTGACGATTTCTTGTTTAGTCCAGATTTGGAAAGATTCATTCATAATCCCCATTCATAAATATTATTAAGTATAAACCAATTGCGAAGTTGTCCTGCATTCCCACGCTGTTTGAGAGTGCCCTATACGATACTCTGCGTGCTTTAAATTCATATCTCTGTTTTTGATATTCAGCATAGCTGAGGTCACTACAACAACCCTTGTTGAATTGATATCATTCGCTCTTAATACCACAGAGGCGGGAAAGGAGGTCGATGTCGTCACAACAGATTTCAGTAAAGTCTTCGATTAGGGTTTTTCATGGCATCAGTTTGATAATACTAAAAGCCATCGACAAAAAAATCGTCGATATCAAGTAGCATTCAGATCATCCATATCCGCTCCGATAATCGTGCCATCGTGTTGGTTATATGATTACCAGAACAAACTCCGCGAGTATCTTTGTTGAGCGCTGGTATAAGGAATCTAGGACCCATCTGTTAAGACAACGCTGCACATACATTATTTTAGCTAGTACCTAAGTTTGAGCTCGTCTCGGGCATGCCAGTCAGCCTCCATATCACAAAATCCACATAAATCGTATTGAAGCAGAGCAACGTAGATTCGTCCGATTTAATGATGCAAATGATAGCGGAAATTTGACAGCGGAAAACAAGTGACTATGTTACTTGCCGCAAGTGGCAGCACTATCGCCAAAGAGAAATATTTTAGCTATTTAATTACCACCGGAATTGTATTCATTCACGAAAAAATAGGTACATTTCACTAAATAAAACATATCACTGGAATAAAACATTAAAAGTGATCCTTAAAATGGCAAATCGATTGATCTCCGAAGTAGAGGAACCCGGTAAATGAAATCTTGAAATTTAACGAATTACGATGAAATTCGGATAGTAGTATTGATCAGAGATTTTAAAGTAAGTTTTGGACAAATTCGAGGATCTGTCCAATGAAATAAACTTCGCTATTACATAATCAATCCTTATGCAAAATGGTATCTGTATACATTCTATATAAATAAATTTAAGACTGGATGGGATTTGGCTATTTCTTAATTATTCGTTGTAAACTATTCATCGCATACAGAGACAATTCGGGAAAAATTTATGGATAAGAATTTTCAATATAATTTTTTGATTTTGTGCGGCCATATAAGTTATTTTCAGTTTTTAGCCGACATCTCAAAAACTTTTACTAGTAACCAACACTTTCGGTTGTTTTTATAATAACCTACAGGTCATACAGATTGAAAGGAAATATACAGTTTGGTTGACTGACCGTTTCAGGATTTCCAAATTGCTTTTTATTGTGATAACTCGAACAATATTGTCATTTGCCGGATGTGCCACCATTTTTTTTAATTTCCAGGAAGTTGATGGTAAATTATCTTCTTTGATTACAATTACGTTTCCAACCTTAATATTTTTCTTCGATGTGTGCGCGATAGCTCGTTTGTTATGGGCATGTTAAGTAAAAAAAATGTCTTCAAGTTAATGTGCCATCGTTTGTGAAACAGTTGCGAAATTTATTGGACGTTTTTCCATCCGAAGACAAAACACACTAAGTTTGCGAATTATGTACTGTTTCTATCTCCGCTAGCAGCGTTTTTATTTTCTAAATGGTATGATGAACCTGAATGCGCGCTCCCAAATACCACCAAAACATGGCGCACTTGGAGGAATAAAATTACACGAAATGAAGTTGCTTGAAATGAAATGAGAAAATCCGGTAGAATTTTCAATTACTTGCACCCAAACTGCCCACTAATTCAAGATGAATGACCCAAGTTTTGAAGGTTTTTCACCACATCATTTTCTTAGGTGAATCGATAATGGACCAGCAAAATCGATTTCGACCTCGAAAAGCGGCCGATTAAATTTTGATCAACTAGTGATCTCAGCTGGTAAATCTGTTATGATCTGCTTCTTCTGTGGTGAGTTCCTCCTATTATTAGCGTAGACACGATGTCCATATACGTTATACCCAATATTTGTCAATGAATGGAGTTAACGATTTTATCTTACTTAATCCTTGTATAGTACTGCCTTTGTTCACCTGTTCATGTTCCGCAACAAAATATTTAGTTTCGATACACGTTACTTTGGAATTCTATGGTTTGTAAAACTCATATTTGTTGACTGTTGTGGCTGTTTGTCCCTTAGGTTTTAATGTCTTACGATTCTGACAACTTGACGGCGCAATTCTTTAGGCAGTACTTCAATTTGCATATTGGTGTTGGCCACTTATCTATTTTAAAGCTTAACCAACTAGGGCCTTTCCACCAAAGATCGATACCTCTTAAAATTTTAGGACACAAACCAACAAATTCACAATCTGCTGGGTTTGCGAGTCTCTCCACACAATCATTTGCTTTATGTTCAATGATGGACTTTGTAAGACGAATTTAATTAGTTTGATAAGTAAAACTTACCGTATAACTCGAAACACGGTATTGAAATCAGTTTTCAATGGCACAAGGTGCACGATGTGTCAGACACGTGGCGCGGCTCAGTTGTTGTACTGGATTGTTTCAATACTCCATGGTGAGGTAAATACATGTCAATATTTTTCACCTTCTGTGTCTTTTTAATTCAATCATTTGACCCAATTGCTCATATTGTTCCATAAAATGTTTATGCAACATAACGCAACATATCATCAAGCACCATGATGCTACATATTGCAATATGATGGAAAATTTCACAACATAGTGCATATAATGCAATACTCTGCAACATCAAGTAATATGGTGTAAAATAAGGCAACATAGCTTAACATCAAGCAAAATAGAGCAGCATGGTGGAACCTGACAACTCATCTGACGGACTTCTTCTTCAGATGCATTATCAGTAACATGGCACAACATCATGCGACATGGAGCAAAATGATAAATCGTGGTGCAACATCACGTAACATTGTGCAACATGACAACAAATTTGGAGGAGTCTTAAATGAATTATGTAGAAATCAGAACCCTTGTAATTGAATCGTTGTCAAAATCGTTTAAGCCAGGTCTTTTTTAAATAAGACCTGGTTATCATCAAAGGACCTCCTAGATGAATGTTTCCAAAATAATCACTCATCACAATCAGTTCCGGTCATTACGAAATCTTTATCCCCGCATTTTTTACCAAGATCGACCCTAGCTAAGAAAAAATAATAAAATGTTCTGGGCCACACCGAAGGTCGTAAATTAGTTTAACGAATTTTTTCGCAGTTACAATCCATCGAAATCGATTTCTGGAAATTGGAAACTTCTCTTCACCAGTTTTATTTTTAAGTGAGAACCAAAAAAAATAAAAGCAAGTGACCCAGGCCCCACTGTACGAAAGCCTGAAATGATTTTCCTGAAATTAGCACTCCTAGCAGACGACGCTCTGGCCATTTTTTGCCGAAAACTAGACTAATAGCAATCGATTCCTGGCAAATGAGAACCCCTTCAGAACCGCCACAGAGAATTGCATCAAAGTCGTTTGAGCTGAAGAAAAGTATTAGTAAAAAAAGCCAGACCCCACCGGAGGATCCTAGAAGCGAATTTTCCCAAATGCAAGATCCCGTCGCAATCGATTTCAGGCAAAGAAAACCTTTTTAAAAAATTCCATGAAAATCATTTGAGCCGTTTTAGGAAAACTAGTAAGAAAAATTTGTGTGGGTGCGGAAAATTCGCTCAAACGGTCGGTGGGCCATTTCTAACATGTTTTTTTAGCTCAGACGGTAGGGGAGGGGGGGGGGGGGGAGATGGTTACTAAAGTTTTAACAAAAAACCAAAATTTGGTAAAAATTGGTGAAGGGTAATTTTCCAGTGCCCGGAATCGATGTCGATGGGTCCTTTTTCACTGGAGTTCTTTGTTGGCCGTGGAACTTTTTTCACATTTTGGAAATAATTTTGATATAATGTGACGAAAAGGGGTTTCGAAGAGTTTGATATAATGTGACGAAAAGGGGTTTCGAGTTCATAATTCATTTAGGTGTCCACCAGGTGCAAACATGTTGCGTTATGTTGCTCCTTGTTGCATCACATTTTACCATGTTGCGTTATGTTACACAATGTTGATTATGTTGCTACATATTGTGGGATGTTGCGCGATTTTAAATGATGTTAAGGCAAGCAATTAAAGGAGGCAATGTTCCATATCAGTTTTTTTCAGCTCACACGATGTTCATTCAAATGGGTGAAGAGAAGAAATTTCTTGATAATTCATTTAGAAGGTCCTGGTTATCTTCACTTATTTTACTTCAACTCAATCAGGTTTGATGAAGATTGCTAAAAATGGGTTTTCGAATACAAAAAATCGATTACAGAGTGTCCAGATTTCAGGAATATTCGTTTAGGTGTGTTTCCGGAAGGGTTTGGATTACCGTTTTAATATTTTTTAGTGTTCTCAGAACGGGTCGCTCTCTGGAGAGTTAATGGATTATGATTTATTTAAATTTGAAATGTTTTGTTTTATTGGCCCAAGAAGCTTATTATGCCAACTTGGGGTTTTTGCTCGCCCCTGGGTTCCTCAGGGACTATTTATTTATATATGAGCATAAAATTATTTAACTACTTTAAAATAATATATAAACTAGAAACGAGTATTTTATGAAATTAAAAATATTTAGAATTAAAATCGAGTTCACAAGTCCTTTGAAGTAGTTCCGATCGTGTTTTGAACAATTTATTTACTACATATCTTACCTTAGGCAATATTATACTTCAACCACAAAAACTGTAATAACGGTGTTAATACATCCTCATTTTAAAGTACACAATATACATATACATAGTTATGAGATACAATTTATCTTCATATATTATGATTATAAGACAAAAGCATTTTCTTTTCAAAAATTCTTTTGGGACAAATTTTATGGTTTTTGAACAAAATTTTCATCCACAATTTTATTATAGCATCTGTATACATGCCGGTGTGAGCTATACCACCATCACCACCGCATCTAAATAAGATAATAAAACCACAGAGCGCATTAAAAAATTCATTTACCGTTTTTATTGATTTTTAATCTCAGAGCTTAGCTCATTCTCAACGTAGATACAAGTATTTACCATCCTTACCATCATCATACGATTACTGATATGACTATATGCATGTATATATATATATATATATATATATATATATATATATATATATATATATATATATATATATATATATATATATATATAAATATATATATATATATATATATATATATATATATATATATATATATATATATATACCACGTCAAAAAAACGAAAAATTTAGAAGTCGACAGACAGAATGATGTTGATGTAGCTGATGATGGTAAGTGATAATAAAATAAAAAAATATAATAATAAAATAATGTCTAAGATGAAGTATAGCTGCTGTGTATATAATAAAGTAGCTTCATCATAAGACGCGGAAAAACTTGACGATTTTTAGTCTGCATATGATAAAATATACATAAATTGAGGTTATTGACAGGGAATCAATTTTCAAGATATTTTTTTATTTTTGTATGTATTTGACTTAAATGAAAAATACTGGAAAATATATAACAACATAGAGGGTGTGGAGAAATCAAAATCAATGTTTAATGTACAAAGATATATATCCACTTTTTTGGGTTGTCGAGTGTGAGACTTATACGTTCTTATTTGAACATGTAAGTAAATCAATAAACGGAAAACTATTGTTCAATATAATGTTACATACGATACACACGTGACATACAAGCTAATGTTCGAAAGGTTTGTTGATTTGCAACCCTTATATCTACGAAAGCATTAAAGAAGTCGAAATAAATTTATTATAAATGACATTCGTGGTAAATTTTAAAATCCGTCCTTAGCAATTTGTTAAATAGCATGAACTTAACCGATTTTTCAAATGTAGGATCATTAGTGGCACTAAAATACAATAAATGTTTTGAAACCTGGAGTATTTCTAATAAATGGAGGAACATTTAGCTTCATTTGGGAAATACAGTACGTTTCATTACTATTTATAAAATGGTTTTTTGATTTTTTAAAATAATTGATTAAAAAACTAAGAACTTGTAATGTCAAAAATGAACTGGTAAGAAAATTCTTTTCAGAGTGCACCATCGCCAAAGCCTTTCCATCTACTAAAATGAACAGTAAGGAGTATATTGGCACCATGGTTTTGAGAATAATACATATTAATATCATCTGCAAAAAACGGAAAGTTCTATGGAATCAGGTTCATTTCTGGTGGACCGGTACAAGACAGGTATTGTTGCAAAAATAATTTAGAATCAGTTAGTTCATAAACATTTTTTCCTGAACGATGTATACGATAAATACATGCAAACAACGGAAAAGCTCTTAGGGAAAAGCTTCTACGGAAGCGGTCAATACCGGTTGGCCGATTTCAAACAAAATTCACTGGTATCTCTCAATTTGTAGAAAAACCTTATGTTGGAAATTTAATACCGATCAATCAGTCCATCTTGCGATGTACAGGGGCTGAATATTGGTTAAAAACACTTTTTTTCTCAAAAATTGTGGTTTTTGGCTTAACGAGTGATTTTACTTGAACTAGCCTTTGTTTTATTAATCTAGATTTTAGTTTGTATATTCTTGATTTATGACAGTGGAACTTCGATTACCGTTTCTCTAAAAATTCAACTAAGTCATTATGTTGATTGACTGATTGATTCATTGGACTGTAGGACAAAGTACTGGACAAGTGTCCCGGATAACGCTGGGCCTATTCCAACAGCTTGTTTACACATAACAATAGGAAGGATAGAAAATAAATATTATTTTTTAAGATGGAACGACTCGATTGCACACCCTAAGCGATCGTCCTGCACAACACAACTCTAATCTATTTCTAGAGGAAGAATAAAGGCTTAATAGGGTTAATGGATAACGATGGTATTGGTCTTCAACAATTGCTTTTCTAAATCAGAACGAAATAATATTATTTCACGAACATCTGGAAATTTCCTGAAATTTAATTTCGGCCATTTTCCGGCTTTCTAAATAATATAAACATTTATTAATAACTGGATAAATATATATGCCACAAGAGCGAGCAGAAATAGCGACAACATTTATTGAAAATAATAGTTCCATTATTGTCACTCAGCGGAAATTTCGTCAAAAATATCCTAATCGTACAGTGCCTCACAAAACCACAATTTATCGTTTACATGTGAATTTTCGACAGTACTTTACGACAGCAGACAGACCTCGTTCTGGAGGACAACGGACGTCTCGAAATGCTGAAAATGCGTCTCTGGTGCGCGATAGTGTTGCAAAGTCTCCAGAAACATTAATTCGGAGACGTGGTTCTCAGTTACACATTTCTGCACGCAGTATAAGGCGAATTTTGAAAACTGATTTGAAAATGTTCCCGTACAGAATTCAATTAGTCCATAAATTGCTACCGAGAGATCATGATCAACGAGTTGTGTACAGTAATGCAATTTTAAGGCTGTCTGGTTAAATTGAAGATTTTTCGTCTAAATTGATAATGAGCGATGAAGCCCATTTTCTTCTCAGTGGACACGTCAATAAACAAAACAGTCAGTTTTGGGGAACACGCAATCCTCAATTAGTTCATGAAACATCATTGCATCCACTAAAACAACAGTATGGTGTGGTATTCATGCTGGAAACATTATTGGTCCCTATTTTTTTGAAAATGACTTAGTTGAAGTAACTGTTATACTGCTGAACGGTACCAAGACATGATTCGAAATTGTTGTTGTGTCTGAAATGGAGCAACAAGGACGAGAGGGCATGTGGTTTCAGTAGGATGGGGCACACACAGCCCGTTCAACAATTCAATTATTGAATGACGTTTTTCCACGAAGACTAAGTTCGCGAAATGGCGATTTAGCATGGCCAGCCAGATCTCCGGATTTAACCGCACCAGACATTTCTTATGAGGTTTTTTAAAATCAAAAGTTTATGTGAATGAGCCTCGAACGATTCAACATCTTAAAGACAATATTCGTCACCAAATTGAAGAAATTCATGCCTGAGATGTTGCAGGATGTCATGAAAAATGCCTTAAAAAAAGCCGAAAGTTGCATAGCAAATCGCGGTCACCATTTGACACCGATATAATTTCCTAATCATAACGAAAAAAAAAAAATTTAAATACCAAATAAACTTTTTATGAAAACCAAACTTACTTATAGGCAATCAAAATGGTAGCAGGACTTTTGCCCCATCCGAAATAATCCTCCTGCAATTCCACAACTTAAGTTTCAATAGAATTTCCTGAAACAATAGTTTTTTAAATTATCACGCAAAAAATATGTGAGGTATCGCAAAAGCCATGGTTCCCGGAAATCTATCAATGTTATTCAATGTCAGTTTAACTACTGGATTGAATGTTTCAAATAAATTTAGCTTATTTCGCAAAAATTTCAAATAAAACAAATTAATACAACAAATTTAGGTCACCAAAGAATATTCCCCGTTGGCAAAGTGGTCAGCATGCTTGCTCCAGCGATCGGTCCCGGTTTCGATTCCCGGTGGTGGCAAGGAAAAAAATTCACGGCTGGTTTAGGATCATTGAATTTATCACTCATTATCCGAAATGTAAATATGAATATGAAACCTAATTTGAGGCGGCTAAATCCCTTATGGGATATAGTGCCAGAGAGAAAGAGAGAGAGAGATAAAAAAAATATTCGTTTAATTACCAAGTACATATATAATTATACAGTACAAGACATATTATGCCTTGCTCAATGTAACTTTTCCATTCCTCAACCGAAAATCTTTAAAATATGGTATGCAGAATTAGATTAGCACTTTAATATAATGCTCAATAGAACTAGGTCATCTCTCAACAAATGAATGTCAAATTCGATGTGCAAAGGTAAATTTCATTAAATTTTGGGATTCAGCTATAATGAATGGAACCAGACCGTATCCTAACCGATAACTTCCCAATTTAGTTTGTAGAGCTGGGCTAGGATTCTAATAAACTAAGGTCAATTTGTATTGAGATTTTAACGTATCTGTTTAATGAAGTTCTACAATTCGAGTCAAATTCAGCTTTCCCAAAACTTGCTAGAAATTCAATTCAGCCATATTCAGCATACTGTCTAGAACTACATCTCAATCAATCAAAAAATATCATCACGTGGAAGGATTTTTAAATAATTGGTGCATGAGCAAGTCGTAGAGTAGGATTTAAATCTCCAATCAATCGATATTCGTGTCTAAAGTTCCCATATGCAATTGCGAACTATCAACATTGCAATCAGGAGCAGAGTGCGCAGTACTTCCTATCAGTAAGTACTTCTTATCACTAAACATATACATGTTATCAAAGATGCAAACTAAAGCACATGATTTAGTACTGCTAATTCAGCTTCTATTCGGCGAATTTTTGAGTTATGCGACCTCCATAAGAAAAAAGATGCATTTTTGTGCTGGATGTCACATAGCTTCCTTGCGACCTTTTTAAATATTCAATTCTGGTACACCACTAAGTATGGTCACTGTATATGTAGTTTATTGGAGTAAACCAATGATAATTTAACATAACTTCAACGAAAAAAGTCCATTGGAATTATTTTTGGAGATTACACGGTCATTAAATTTTTCTCTCAATAAATTGATTGGCACCAACAATGGGATGTTTATGGCACCATCTTGTTCAAACCACATACGTTCAAGTCGAAATCATCTAATTCATGCTACAAAAAACATGATTTCTGATGTACCTTGATGCATCAACAATGGTTCCTTCTGATATACACTTTCCAGTTGCCAGAATAGCTGTATGGTCTGCAAAAATTGCTATGGTTACACCTTTTGTATTTGGCATATCTCTGTTGTTCAGGATAAACAATATAGGACCCAGTACGCTACCTTGCGGTGTGCCTACTGTTATTCTCTTTAGTTCAGAGTACACTAAAATATGTATTATGTTAACTGCTGTATTTACTTCAAACCCCTCCCTATCAGCGTGTATATATTTTTGTTAGGCACCTTCAAATACAACATGTCTAAAAACTAAAATTTAAATTATTTCTATCGCCTCAGGTCACTTACAAAATTGTTAACTTTTCATAAAACTTTAATATTTACTAACCAACACAACTAAACAGAAAGTTCAATTCTATAGAAAAACGACAACTCTAAAATAAAATACGTTACTTAATATTACGGCTCTTTAAAATCGTAGATGGCTATGCTTTTTGTCGTTTGCTGGTTTTCATAACTACTTTGGCAACCTTCCACTGCCAATTTGCTTCCAATTTTCGTAATCCTTCTCGAAATTAGTTTTTTCGACTTGGCCAGTAATAAAGTCACAACCTGGAGCTTTTTTCGTATTTAAATTGTACTTGGTCTCATCTTTCAATTCCTATAATATTACAGACCGTATATTACGGTTATCAATTTGGCTAATTGTCGTTATGTTTTTATCTGCGGTTTACCTGGGTAACAGTTGAAAGGTTTCTTCCAAGTGACCCGAAAATAAGTTGATTTTTGCTTGTCACTTTTAGCTTAGGTTCCTTCCTTATTTTCAATAGGCGGCAAATGCATTTTGGCTCTTTGTAATCCTTTTATTGCTTTCCAAAGAGAGTAATCAGTGTTTTTATGTTCGGCGAGACCACTTAATTACTTGTTAATAGTGTCGATCTTAATTTCATTTATAAATTGTTTCAGTTTGTTGAAACTTTTTTTGTTTTCTGGAGCGCGTGTCCTTTGCCAGGGCTTTCGTGCCTTCCGTTTCTCTCTAACTAATTCCCTGACCTAAAGATGATAATTTATATTCCTACGGGATTGGGTTTATTAGTAGGAGAACTTTCCAATCCTGCTTGTTGAATATTTATGCGGTTAAGAGTTGTTAAGAATCTCCACTCCAGTTCATCTTCCAATTGTACCGTTGTTTTAATTATCACTTGAAAGTCTATTTACTCTTCAATTAGTTCTTGGAATAGGTCCCGCAGTCAGTTAGCTAGGTTGGTTATTAAGTTGGTTATTTGTTAGCTAAGGTAAGTAATCCTTGTTAATTATCATTGTGCTGAGTGTCATGATAACAGGTGTATGGTTCTCGGTAATCCATTTCGTTACATAGAAATCAATGAGATCTGGTATTTTATTTCTCTTTCTTACATGTTGCATGAAGGCCTAACGATTACAAATAGTAAACTGTGTAGGTCGATTATGATGACCATAAATTTCACGTAATGCGCGAAATGTAGCACGAATTCAATATTTTTGAATTTTAACAATTTCTAAACGCTGTGTAAATGTGTTTCTTTTCATGTTAGTTTGCCAACTAGTACTGAAATGTAGATTTTGAAGGTAGTTAAAATATTGTTCGTTAATTTTGATAAAATATGTAATAGTAATTTGATCACCTGTTATTATGTAAACGACACTTTTAAAATTAAATTAGTAACATGATGAAAATGGTAGTGCATTTTTCGCTTAGTAGTGATCCTCATCAGGTCCTCTTCGTATAGATCGAATGAAGTTATATGTAGAAATTATGGAGAATTAAAATGTATACACTTTTTTATTTGGTTTGTAAAAGCTTTGTGAAATGTTTACTAGGAAAATCAATCGTACTCATCAACTTGTTAATGTTAAAATCCAAATAACATATTTAAGTACTGTATAGAATACTATAGATGTACTAGTATCACTATATACATACCACATAAAATGCAAATCATGTCATTTACAACAAAAGCACGCTAAAAACAATAAATCATATATTAAATCATTAAAATGGAAATGAAATCCTGAATTAATTAAAATAAAATATATAAATTTTTGTTGTTGTTCTTGTTTGTGGGGGATACAAACTATTTATAAATCTTTTATAGCATAATATAATGTACAACTTTATGTTAGATTTTAATATTTAATTGAAAAACTAAATAAAGCACACTACCCCCAGTACATCCATATAGATTTGGTTTAAATTTTAATTGCTCCAGAATGATTGATATCTTCATGTATGGAGACAGTAGACACACAACCGTATATATACTATAAAAAGCAAAATTTATAGCGTATTTGTTGTTATTTAATCGGAAAATATAAATATAATTTCGAAATTTTCCAATTTTGTGTTTTTTTATATTTTTGTTCGACCATCATTCCAATCTCGACACACTACTTCAAAATTGTGATTTACATACTCGTATATAGTTTAAAAGTTTTATATGAATACATGATTTATGTAATTTTGGAATGGTGCGGTTGGCGTATGTACGAGTATATATATAATATAAAGTGGGAGGAGGGCTTGAATTGAATATTTAAATTAAGTTTAAGTTGTCTCAAGTGGTTAAAATACAAAATGATGTAATTGTTATCATTTATTGACGTAATGACATGAAGCAATTTATTATTATCGCATTGATAGAAGAATGGTATATTGATAGAAAAATGTCGTAAAAATAATAACGGCAAAAGCGAACCGTGTAAGAGTAGAGATGCCTCGACTCCAGAACAGATCCCAGCGAAGAAGAAAAAACCTGATACACGAAGAAGAAATTTAGAAACTTAAATATCGAAATTAAACCTATAGATGGCCGCATAGAACCAAATACGGAAAGTTTGACAGAATAACGAGCTGCTAGAAAATAAAGAATTTCTGATAAAATTGTGACGTTTTAATTGATATCTTAATATTCGAGAGTTTTAGAATTTCCGTATTTTGTTTCGTGTTTTGTCACAGCCAATTTTATGTGGCTGTTTAGAGTGCGGCGTTCTGCCAACGTAAAAATAAAAATTTACGGTTGCATGTTACGGCAGAACTTTATATGTTAGGTTTGAGGATGTTTGTTTTTTGTATATTTATTTTTCGCAAAATTTCGGGATAGTCCTGTGACCACGCAAAACGAAATATCAAATGAAAAAAATGTCGAAACAAAAAACTGACTCTAATTTAAGAATTTCAAATTTCAAAATAGTTTATTTTGAAAATATCGCATGCGAAAATCTCGCAAATTAAAAAGAGGTGCAAAATGAGAATGGCAAAATTGCACTAAATTTTTTTTGTGCGATTTAATAGTGTTCATTCCAAATTTTATTAACAAATAAAAAAATTTATACACATATGTTCTGAGCGAATCTTTTTAAAAAATCCAAATTATTAATTTTTTGCCTTTTTCAATTTTTGTTTAATTTTTTGATATATTATCAAACTTTATCTCGTTAAGGGCTTCATTTCACTTATTTTTATTCGATCTATATTATTTTTAGATATTATTAATTCTTTTGAAAGATCGTTAATAGTTTTGTAAACACCAGCATGTTTCGTTCCTACTACTGTTTTAGGCGCCAATGCCATTCCTCAACTGAATTTTGAGTACGTTTGATAATGTAAGCAACAGCATCGGCACCCGCCCAGAATTTAGGCTCATAGTGTAGTTTACCTTTTGATCCTTTACCCCTTATATATATATTTCTTTGAACCAACAAGCTAAACGTTGGACATCCTTATCGTTAACCCTAGAAAGGAAATGCGGTGTGAAAAAACACCCCAGACCAGTTTAAATCTCGCGGCAAACACAAACAGCTTACGTTTACGACCCGGGACCGTAACCATAATTCAGTTTCATCATCTGAGAGTAGAGGGAGCGCACTCGCAGCATCAGTAGCACGTGGAAGCTGGAACAGTAAAAATTTGAAATGCGTCTGGGGTGTTTTTCCACCCCCCGCGTTTTCGTTTGTGTATATTTTTCGTCATCTTAAAGTTTTTTACAATTTCGTGTTTTTTACACTTTTTGGAGCAACCTTTGAAGGCTGTAGTTCAGTTAATTAATCAGGAGGAAGATCACATTGAACCTGCGGAAAATATTAGTGACGAGGAAAATCTAACGGAAGAGGAGAGTGGCTCAGAATCGGAGCAAAGTGCAGAATCAGACAACGAACAAGTTGAGCCCGAGAGCAAAATTAAGATATGTAAATCATATTTTTCGGTAAATTTCGGTGCGAGAAAATGTTTTGCTTAGTTATTTATTGTAATTTTTATTCGGGGGATTCAGATGATGATAGCTCTGGTACAGCTCCAGCATTCAAGAAACTGCGTAATACAGAGAGGAGAGAAAGTAGGAAAAGAGGACGGGGAAGAAGCAGCAGTGGTAGTAATCGTGGACGACGAAAGAGTATTGCTGTGGGTAAAGATGGGCATTGTGGTACACAACTCCACGTGAAAGACTGTCAAATAGAGGCCACATAGTCACGAATCTTGCCACTCCACTTGGACCTGCAAAAGAGGTCAAATCTCCTTATGAATGTTGGAGTTTATATTTTGACGAAGCCATGCTGTCGAAAAATGTCCGGCATACTAATGAAGAAATCGACCGTTATACTGATGATCGAGAAATAAACAGGCAGTTGGATAATACATATAAACATGTCGACGTAATTGAATTGAAGTCTTTCGTTGGTTTATTGTATTTGTCTAATCTTCAAAAAACAAATATGATCAATATTCACGATCTATGGGATTTAAAAGTCGGTTGCATATGTTGTGAATTAAAACAATCCCATACCAGTGTCAGTAATCCCGCACGCTTCCCAAAATTGCACATCTAAATAAAAATAAATTTATATGTGAAAATAATGTTGCTTACCCAAGTTCCCTTACCCCGCTCATTATACCCAAGTCAGTAACCCCGCACACTTTCCAAAATTGCACATGTAAATTAAAATAAATACTGTTGCTTACCTAAGTCCCTTAACCCCACAGTTAATGCAATGATCGATCGTATATTTTGTATTATACATAAAAAGTAAAACAGTAAAAAGGGAGTACAAAATTGAAGGTTATAGAATTAAGATCGTTTTCCTTATATCATAAGTTTAGTTTTTTTAAATAAGTCTAGTGTTAAGAAATTATAAGTTCAATTATTAGTTTCAATTAGATAGATTAAATAGATTTAATAAATAAATAAAAATAATATATAAAAATTAGTACATAAGTGAACATTAAATAAATAAATATAAATAAATATTTGAATATAACATTGGCGCAGCCGAAACGGAAGACGTTCCCAAATCAGGTAAGTATTCAATCTTTTCTATATAAATATATATAATTTGAAAGTAGAATGAAACAATCTACTAACATTTAGTTTAGTTTACATTTATGCTACATTTCATTGAACCGATATGCAAATTTTCCTTTGCACGAAATTATCTGTAAACCTTAATTTAAAAATCTATAAATTAATTAACTTACTCACAAAGTCTATTAGTAAATGAATGTCAAAAAACACTCAAAATCCAAAAACGACCCATTCTTTATCCCGCCCTTTGTGAAACGAACCAAAACCGCAACTCCCCTAAACCTTGGTAATATTGGAAGTCCAAAAACCGAAATTCTATCGCCATCTTTACTCAATTCACCACCCGTAGGCCCAGCGTATATATATTTATTAACGCCAACCCTGAAACCGCAATCCCCAATTTTTCGACGGTTAAAAGAAACACTCAGCCTTTATCAACCATAAAAATGGATAAATTCCGAAAAGTTGAACATATTTCCCAACTTATCCCCGAATTTAATGGCAACTCTGATGATCTAGCGAAATTCATTTCATGTGTAGACAGGGCGCACGATTTATGTACAAAAGACGATGAAAAGTCACTCCCTGTAAACCATATATTGTATAAATTAGGAAGTAAAGTATAAACAATAATTGCAAATGTAAAACCCGATTCGTAGGCTGACATAAACCGCATCTAATGAAATTTCACCGTTTAGAAGATAACGTCGATGATATTGAAAAAAGAATATCATCCCTAAAATTCGAACCCTTGTATGAAAATATACAACAATACTATTTAAAAGCCGAAAATTTGTTGAGTAAATACCTTAACATTCTGAAAACGCAATACAATATTGAAAATGAAAAGGCCAAAAACATCGCCGAAAAGAGGGTAGTCCCTAAATTTATTATGGGCCTTCCAGAACAAATAAGAAACTTTGTGAGGAGTCACCAAAATGAATGTCTCAGTAAATGCATGGAAATAGCAGTGCAAGAATTAAACTTCGAAAAAATAATGTACAAAGACTGCAACCGTTCTAACCAAATCGGTATGAACCGAGAAATAGGTTTATCCAAAACTCCACAAGCTACAAAGCAAAACAATAAGTTTTACAGTTATTGCAAGCGAAATGGTCATGAAATCCAAGAATGTAGAACCAAACAAAATAATGATGCACGGGTTAATTCACAGAATTATCAAAACTATTCACACCTCAACAATACTCGTAACAGTCCTTCTATACATGGGACTCAAAGTTTTTTTAACCCTTACCTCTCAAAATGTCTACTCTAATTCCTACAACCCTCAAATGCAGTATACCCACTGCATTACAATCAAAATATTTAAAACTTAGAACCCCCTCAATTAAAATACGCACAAACCAAGCATTATCCGAACAGACAAAACCCTCAACCACACCATTCACAATCAATATCGTGGCGTGATTCTATAGCAGTTTCGACACCAATGAAAAAATCAAACATACATAACCAGCCTTCCCGACCTTCGATGGACAATATCACTAGTGCATTCAAAGGTTTAAATTTATCCAACAAACCAACTAACCAAATAATACACATAGTGCCCAGATTAGCCACTATACAAGTGAAGATACCAATTCGGAAAAATTCAATGAACTCAACAACGTATAATAAAGGAGCGATGTTTGAGTCCAAAAATTATAGCCAATAGATACACCCGAAAAAATTCCCTCAATAATCCCCTTTATGAACATCCATCGAAAAATAATACTGAAACCCCAGACGAGGTATCTAACATCATAATCGGGAAAAATTCAAATCCTTTAGTAATTTATCCGACAGACAATCAATCCATATCCCTTAAAAATCCTGATTATAATAGTCATACACCAGACAGTATAATATTCCCGCAAACAACAATATCCGAAGTTACTAACCTAAATGCACACAATACTAATAATACCCAAGATATCAATTCCAACACTAAAATACTTCCACCCCCACACTTGGACCAAAATATATCTTCTAAAATTTACCCTATCCATAAAATGTTCTTATGCTCTAAATTCTGTCCTACCACAAATTCAGTGATTTTAAAGACAAGCATGACTAAATCAAACACCCTTGATTTATTAGTAGATTCTGGTGCTGATGTTTCCTTAGTTAAACAGAAATGTTTAAATGAACGTTGTAATATTTTAGCAAATACTAAGATCTCGTTACGCGGAATAGGGTCCGGCGAAATTTTAACTTTAGGCGCATGTAATATGATATACGTTTAGCAACAAACGTTTAGCAACAAACGAAAATACAGTAATCATCCCACCTAGAAAAGAAATACTGATTCAATCTTACACACCAATAAATGGAGAAATTATTTGCCTCTCTGAGCAACTCTAACCTGGTTTTTTTATCGGAAATTGTATCACGGTTGCTAAAAACAATAAAAACACTAATCCCCATTGTTAATTCCAATAATCATGAAGTAAAAATTCTGCCATTCTCACCTAAAATTGATTCGACTGAAAATTACAACTTACACAACCTATCGAGAAAGGTCGAAAGTAACACCGACGAAACGAAAAAATCCAACAATCGCCATCAAACTGTTATTGACATGATAAACAACAAACTCGATGAAAATTTAAATTTTGAAGAACGTAGCTCCATTCTCGAAGTATGTTCGAAATACACAGAACTCTTCCACTTGAAAGAAGAAAAATTATCATGTATCCCGGGAGTCGAACACCCCATTCGTTTATACAATGATATACCTCCCATCAATGTAAAACAATATCGCCTTCCGCAAATTTTAAAGAAAGAAATAAACGAACAGGTCGAAGAGATGTTGCTCGATGGAAAAATGTCTCATATTACTAGTCCATTTAATTCACCTCTATTAGCAGTCCCTAAAAAAACGGATTAAACTGATTCTAAACAATGGAGAATCGTAGTTGATTTCCGGAAACTGAACGACGCGACATTTGGTGATACGTACCCCCTCCCTAACATAACAGACATCTAAGACCAGTTAGGTCACTCCAGATACTTTTCAACTCTCGACTTAGCCAGTGGATACCATCAAATAAAAATGAATCCACAAGACCAATACAAGACAGCTTTTAGTACCGAATATGGCCACTATGAATTCAATAGAATGCCTTTTGGTTTAAAAAATTCACAAAGTACTTTCCAAAGGACTATGGACCACATACTGACAGGTTTCCAAGGACTTAAATGCTTTGTATATCTCGATAATGTTATAGTCTATGGGAAAAGCTTAAACGATCATAACCAAAAGCTCGCAGAAATATTAGAAACTTTTCGAAGTTACAACCTAAAATTACAACCAGTAAAATGTAATTTTCTTAGGAAAGAAATAAATTATTTAGGACACATTATTTCAGCAAAAGGTATACAACCAAACCCTAAGACCGTTGAAAACGTTGTCAATTACCCCATTCCCAAAAACAAACGTGAAATTCAATCATTTTTAAGGTTAGCAAACTATTACGGGAAGTTCATACCCAATTTTTCAGAAATAGCCGAACCGATTAACACACTACTAAGGAAAAACGTTGTATTTAATTGATCAGATAATTGCGAAAACTCTTTTCAAATCTTAAAAAAAAACTAACGACTTCACCAATCTTGACTTATCCGGATTTTAATAAAACATTCATGCTTACGACCGACGCAAGTAATTACAGCGTCGGCGCCGTGCTTATAGTCAGAAGTACAACCAAGATGATCTGCCAATAGCTTTCACCAGCCGATCCCTCAGCCAACCTGAACGAAACTACTCCACAATCGAGAAAGAGATGTTGGCGGTAGTATGGGCCTTGCAAAGTACGTGTTAGATAATTCACACTGACTTTAGCATTTCTTTCAAAATTATTTAGGAACTATAAAGACTTGGCTGTTTTAACTATTTTGATTTCTGTTAGTTCTAAATAAGCAGCGAATTTCTTGGTTAAGTTGAAATATAGTTCAATAATAAAAAATTAATAATTTTTAAGTCGACTTTAGCAGTTATTGGTTGTGACCACAGATATAACGGTAATTTTACATTTATTGCGGGAAATTTAATTATATTTTCTTACTATCATGAACAAAATATTTTCAGGCTTGGAAATGTTTCATTTAGCGAACATATATTTATCTTGGTAAATTTTGCAACTATCTATTGAGTTTGAGACTCCATATTGGGTCCTATTTTATTTTTAATTTATATAAATGATATTTTTTCTTTAGAACTGCTTGAACGGATCATTTCGATAGTGTTGAGTTTTCAAAGTTTGATTGGTCCCTTTATACGGATATTATGAAGAGGAAAATATCACCAATGTTCGGAGTGCTAAAGCGAATTTCTTACCTGCTCAACGTTGAAATTAAAATTAATATTTATCATGCACATGTGCTTTCTCATATGTTGTTATTACCAGTTTGGGGCTCATTATCGGATAGAGATTCAGACTCTCCAAAACATGGCTTTAAACGCAATCTTTATTTTACCAAGATTTAACTCCCAAGAAAATGTTATATGGGCCAAAAATTAGGGCATATTTTATGTAGAATCATAGTGAAATAAATCGTGTGTTAGTCGTCAATTGAAGGGTCTTCACATGCCGACACAAATTTGATGATTTCAATCACTTGTTAAGTTCATCAGCTGCAGTTGAACGAGGAATAATAGGAATAGCATGACGAAAATCACCGGATAATAGAATGATGGTTCCACCAAAATTGTTTGATTGCCACGAAGATCTTTCAACGTTCTGCCCAGCGCATCCATTAACCTTTAGTGGGCTTTCGTGTATTCTTCCAAAGGAATAATTTACATGTCTGTAGAAACTTTGCCATTGGTCTGTTTTTGGCGATGTTGCAAGTTCGTGTTTCGTTGATTTTCAATGTTCAGTGCCAATTACAGTGTAGAATGTGCAATTCGTTCGCCTTCTAACAAAATGGTTGCTATTTAAGATGAAGCCAATGCCAGGGCAACTGCAATACCAAAAGCAATGAAATTAAAAACGTTTTTCCAGACCCTCTGGGAGCATTCAGAAAGTAAAAGCCATGAGAAGACTGTTTTTTTTTTCAAATCAATAATCTTATTGATTCTTACAAATTTTGTTGCTTATTCATTTGCGGAATATTTGTACAAACTGCTTCGGTTAATGCTTCAGTGTCGTATTCTCTTTGTAATCCGTGGCCGAATTATCGTGCATGGGGGCTTAGATGATTCAAATACGACAATACTTTATTCGCCATCAATAAACACATGTCTTCTATCAAAATCAATACCTCATTGTCAATTTCTGCTTTCGTCCTTATATTTCACCTACAAATCTGTACCAAATGTATGGTTTCTTGAAAACGAAGAATTGTGGACTGTATTTTTTAAACGACTTATGAAAAACGAAGAAATATTGTCGAAGGTACGGTTTTCATATAAAACACTATAATCAATTTTAGTTTTACAATTTTTTATAAAATTTTAATTTTATTTAAAAAATTTAAATTTATAGCGATGTGATTTTTTCGACTGGCTTCAATAGCTAAAAAACGAAGACTCCTTAAAAAAACGAGTATACACCAAGAATACTGAAAAGTCAAACTAAACAAAATATATTTTTGATTTTACTGTACGTAACTGTTATACACGTTATAATGACATCTATTGTAAAAATTTAATAACTCTCCATTTGTTATACAATGTACAAAAATTACTATTTAATAAACTAATAACAATACTGAATAATTTAAATAGTTTTTAATTTCAACATACTCCTCACCTTTAAGTATTTATTAAATAGTTCAACAAGAATTATAACTTAAACTAATGTACATATTTTTTTTTTAAATTATTTTTATATACAGACAATTTATATTTCAAATTCAAAATATCTGATAACGATGAATTTTTGAAATAAATGTAAATAAGGATCAGTTGCATATATCACTTTGATTCCAAACAAGCATAAAAACAACATCCCTTTTGAAAATAATTCTTTGATATTTTGTTAACTAAAAGTGGACATATTCGAGTAATGGCACGCTTAAATTTAGCATTTTGAGTTTGAACGGTTACAACTCTAACATAATTGTCCTTACCCTTATGTAGCTCGCTAATTCTGGCCATTGGCCATTTCAGAGGAGGAACGTTTTCTTCTCACAGAATGACAAGATCGCCAACGTTTATGGTTGAATTTGGCTGTAACCATTTTTTCTTGTGCTGCAATTGAGACAAATATTCGAACGACCATCTCTTCCAGAATAGCTGAAAATTTGCTTGGACGCGTTGATAAAGGTTTAATCGATTACAATCGAGGTGTGCCAGAGTTGGATCCGGAATAGTCGTAATCGGTTGCCCGATTAAAAAATGACCTGGTGTAAGGCATACGAAGTCATTAGTGTTGTCCGACATAAATCCAATCGGACGAGAATTTAAACATGCTTCCACCTGACAAACGAGTGTGGTCAATATTTCCGAAGTAAACGAAGAGGTGCCTAAAACCCGTTTTAAATGATGTTTTGCGCTTTTTACCGCGGCCTCCCACAAGCCTCCGACATGAGGCGATCGAGGCGGAATTGTAGTCCACTGTATACCTTGATCGATACAGTATTTCAAAACTTCATTCTTATGAAATTCGGAAAGACATAATTTTCTGAGATCTTGTAGTTCAGCCTTTGCTCCAACAAAATTTGTCGCGTTATCTGAATAAATATTAGAACAAATTCCGCAACGAGCAACAAATTTTCGAAGTGCAGCTATAAAAGCGTTTGTCGTTAGATCGGCTACGACTTCCATATGGATTGCTTTTGACTCAAAACATATAAAAATTGCTGTGTAGGTTTCGATTTGTGTTTTAGAGCGAATTTTTGTTGTTGTTATAAATGGCCCACAGAAATCCACACATACATGTTGAAATGGTCTAGACGGATTGACTCTATGTTCAGGTAATTGACCCATAATTTGTGTAATACTTCGAGGCTTTGTTCGCGTACATAGAGTAACAATTTGTCTACATAGATTTCTACCCCCGACTATCCAGAATTTCTGAGGAAGGCTGTACAAAAGGGATTGAGGACCGGCATGAAGTAGACGTCGCGATGTTCATTGCGTACTAATATTTTCGTGAAGTTATGCGATCCAGGCAACATAAATTGATGTTTATGATCATAAGGGATGTTAGCGTTACGTAATCTTCCGCCAACGCGAATTACGCCATCTTGTTCCAAAAATGGACTTAAAGATCGCAATTTGCTGCTTTGGGAAATTATTTTGTTTTTATGAAGATGACTAATGTCATCGGTGTATTCGGTACTTTGGATGTGTTTGATTATTGCAATGAGTGCATTGCGTAATGCCCTAGTCGAAAATGGACGTATTGCATTATTGTTTGCCTGTAACATGAGATCTCTAACTTTCTCATCTGTCGATTTACGAAGAGCGCATTTAGTTTTCAAATACTCTATGTAACGAAGTACATAGCCAAAAACACGCAGAATACATTTATATTTAGAACATTTTTCGAATATTTGCATTGAACCTTGCGCTGTAGATGCTTGTACTTGAATTTTTATTTTTCGCAATTCAGTTTGATCAGACCATGTTTTTAAATTTGGTTGTTCAGGGATAATCATATTTGGAGAATTGATATATGTTGCACCTGTTCACCAGTTTTGACATTTAATGAATTCAGATGGCAATAAACCTCGAGATGCCATATCCGATGGGTTTACGGACGAGGGTACATAATACCAACTCTCTGGTGATGACAAGTCTTGTATTTGCGATATACCGTTTGCAACGTAAATTGTGTACCGCGATGGAACAGATTTGATTCGATGAAGGCTGATTTGAGAGTCAGTCCATAAAAATATAGAACTCAACTTTAAATCAAGAGCAGAAATAATTTTCTGTTTTAATTGTGAAAGCAATAATGCACCGCACAATTCGAGTCGCGGAATTGTTTGCGTTTTTAAAGGAGCCACTCGACCTTTTGAAGAGACAAATCTAACGGAACAATTACCGTTGCTATCAATGGTTCGAAGGTAAATATGACACATCCGTTACCCTTTTCGGATGCATCTCCGAAGCCATGGAGTTCAATTTATCTTGGTGAAACGGCCATAATACATCTTGGAAACGTAATTTTTTCAATAGACATTAATTGTTTTTTAAACTCATTCCAATAATCATGAAGGGTAGTCGGAAGTGGGTCATCCCATTGAAACTTTGACGACCATAAAATTTGCATAAACGACTTGGCAATGAAAACAAACAATAGGTGTACATAATCCCAATGGAGCAAATAATTTAGCAATGTCGGATAAAATTGATCTTTTGGTGCTAAAATCGGTAATCGTATATTGTTGAAATGTAAAATTAAAAACGTCGTGAATTAAATCCCACTTCATTCCAAGGACGAGAATGGATTTAGACTGCCAAGAATCCTGTGCTGATGAAATTTTTTAATTATTAGATTGAATTTTACGTAACTCGAAGCACCCGCGGGATAATAGTTCCACCAAATCACGTTTTATGCGAAGGGCAACTTCCTCAGTATCTGCTCCAGTCAAGACATCGTTGACATAGAAATCTCCCTTGACAATCTTAGAAGCGATCGGAAATTCATTTTCTGAATCTTTGGCAAGTTGAAAAAGCGTCCGTATTGCGAGGAATGGAGCGCTAGCAGTGTCATAAGTTACTGTTCGAAGTTTATAACATTGTATGGGCTAATCCGCGGAATCTTGCCACCATATTCTTTGAAGATCTTGGTGATCGGGATTTATAAGAATTTAGCGATACATCTTGGCTATATGGCCAGTTATGGCAATTTGATGTTTCCGGAATCTGTTTATGATAAATCGTTTTGAATTGTAGGACGTACCATTATGCAATCATTGAGTGACAGACCTGACAAACTTTTCGATGAAGCATTAAAAATAACTCTAACTTTTGTTGTTGTACTTGATTCTTTAAGAACCGAATGATGCGGTAGATAAAAAGATTTGTTCAACGGAGCGTTAGTTGTCCCCGGATTTTGCACGTCAATCATGTGCTCAAGTTCGAGATATTCATGCATAAAGTCATTATATTGTACCCGAAGCTCGGAACTATGATTTAAAGGATTTTCCATATATTTAAACTGCCTTAACGCACTATATGAAGATTCACTAACTCGAGAAATGTTGGGCTTGATCGGAAGTGAAACGCTATATCTTCCACTTTCTGTTCGAACGACTGATTTGGAATAAAGATTTTCACAACACTTTTGTTCGATCGACAGTTTTTGGGAGTTTTCTACATTTTCTGTCTTCCAAAATTTTTCTATTTCATGAGACAGATCTTCGAAAGAACACAACGACGTTATCCTAGTAGATGACTGATCAATTATTTTTCCGACGACGACGTAACCAAAAACAGAATTTTGTAACGGTATTTCATTACTAATGTTTATTTCGCTAAACTTCATTATTTCTGAGAAATATTCGGCTCCAATTAGCATATCGACCGCGTTAGGCTTAAAAAAACCGGGATCCGCGAGTTCGTTGCCCTTTGGTATATTAGATTTGTCAATGTGTACAGGGTATGATGGCAATAAATCGGAAATTTTAGATTTTACATAACAATTCATAATAGTTTGATAATCAGTTACCCGAGATTCAAGATAAACGTTAAGCTTTTTCGTTATTGTAGAAGTTGTCCCATTTATTCCTGAAATATTTACATGAGTTGGTTCTGGTTTCAATTTCAGAATTTGAACCATAGGTTGTGTAATAAAATTTGCTTGGGATCCACAATCCAGCATTGCGCGGCATTTAATACGTTCTCCAACAGAATTTCGGACCCAAATTATAGCAGTAGCAAGCAATATTTGGGAATTAAACGAAGATTTGTGTGGAACTGTTAAAGATGAATACGTTTTCTCATTTGGAACGGAATCATTTGAAGCTTGAATCGTTGAATACGGGTGATTATTTAACTTCGGTTGTCGGATTTCAGACATGGTATTTGATGAATTTTGTGGTGTATTCCCTGATGAACGATATTGATTTGAAACCCGACCAAAATGAAGTAATGAATGATGTTTGAACGAACAAAATGAACACGGTGATTTTCGACATTCTAACGTACGACGGATTGCGATTATACAGTTTGTACACAACCCGTGCTGTTTTACAAAATCGTAACGATGTTGCGGAGTTAATTTGCTTTCTTTAAACTTATAACAATAATCTAACGAATGATTACCTTTGCAGTAAAGGCATGTTAAATTCTGAGCAACCATGACTTTCGACAATTTGTTATTGACCAATTATGATTTGTTTTTATATTGATCGATTACCAATTTGTTGTTTAATGAAGCGGATTGCTTTGCATCCAAAATTTTACAACGATGTTGAAGAATTTTGATGAATTCCTCGAATGTCATAACGGTAGTCAAAGATGACTTATTAATAATTTCGATGCGAGAGGATTCATCCAGCCGATCATTTAAATGATGAACTAAAAAAAAATTCCATTTATCGACCGCTACCTTAAACGATTTAAGTGACTCATAATGCTTAACTGCTACGTCAATAAATGATTGGAGGGATGACGATGAATTTTCGATGGGTTTTCTAATTTTGTACAAACGTTTTACATGCGTTTTCTGAATTGAAATTTCGTTGTTGTACTAATCCGACAATTTTTTCCAGGCTACTGGATAGTTTTCACTCGAGAGCGACAAGGATTGAATGAATTTAAATGTCTTGCCAGCACGAATGTATGAACTTAGGTAATGAAATTTAGCTACGTTGCTAAGATTGGCATTAGAATGAACAAGGTCATTAAAAATACTACGGAAATTAAGCCAACTCAATTCTGAGCCGTCGAATTTAGGAAGCTCAATTTCCGGTAATTTAAGCGATACCGAAGTGCAGTGTCCATCGTTGTCCATCGAATTGTTGCCATTACTTGAAAACTTGGTTTCATTTTGTGACTCGTGAATTTTGTTTAAAATATTGGATTCGACGTAACCGAAATCATCTTCAAAACGATCTCTATAATTACATTCTGAAGGATCTAACGCTTCTAATTTAGCTTGTGTAGAATCAAACTGAGAATAGGTGATCCGAAGGCGGTTAAGTGCCGATTCCAATTCACCAATTGACGTATATTCATTGTCAACTTTATTTTTATAGTAATTTATTCGAGATTTGTGGCCTGATCTTATTTTTTTTAAATGAGCCATAGTATTTTCTCTGGACTCTAATTTAGTTTGATCAAACTCCTCATCAGACATTTTGTTTTGAATTTACAATAATTGAGTTAAAAATAATTATTTTTTGAATTGATACACAAATCACAATTTAAAAAACAGTAAAGTGACTAAAACTTATTCAAGGTGGGTTTAACTTTTTTTACAAATGGCTTATACAAACATACGCTTAACTATATTTAATTTAATAAACACTTACGACGAATTGAAATCCCACGAAGATTATACGACTATATGTACTATTACAAATTCTCCACACTTGTTGATTACGATTTAATTTTCTGCAAACAAACCGGCCGACGCCTCTGTATTCTCCGATATCCGTATTGCACACAAAAAGTAGATGTATGTGGGATTGGCTACGTTAACGTTTTATTTTTATTTTCACATAATGCTCTTCACATTTACGACGAATCAAAATGTCGACGACTTTTTATTATGAAACTTTTAGTTTTGTAACATAATTTCTTTACACGTGTGGCGATGTTATCACTTCTTATACTAAGTAATATGTAAAGACGACGGTTAGTATAAACGAACGACGGAATAAACTGAACTGTGAAGTTTTTAATACGACTGATAATGCTTTTACAATTTTCTGGAACAAATCCGGGTTAGATGGACCAAATTATGTACCAAATGTACGGTTTCTTGAAGACGAAGAATTGTGGACTGTATTTTTTAAACGACTTATGAAAAACGAAAAAATATTGTCGAAGGTACGGTTTTCATATAAAACACTATAATCAATTTTAGTTTTACAAATTTTTATAAAACTTTAATTTTATTTATAAAATTTAAATTTATAGCGATGTGATTTTTTCCACTTGCTTCATTAGCCAAAAAACGAAGACTCCTTAAAAAAACGAGTATACACCAAGAATACTGAAAAGTCAAACTAAACAAAATACATTTTTGATTTTACTGTACGTAACTGTTATACACGTTATAATGAGATCTATTGTAAACATTTATAACTCTCCATTTGTTATACAATGTATAAAAATTACTATTTAATAAACTAATAACAGTACTGAATAATTTAAATAGTTTTTAATTTCAACAAAATCGTTTGGACTCGAAAGGGAACACGTGGGTATAAATTTTTTGAGCGTATAGTGTCCCAATCCGAACCGTTATCGAGCAGCTGTAAGAGTTGACACTCCTAACGGTAAGTCGCACACAGATGTCCATTAACGGTTCTAAGTTGTTGAAATGACGCTCGACCATGAACATTCACCAACAATAAACGAATATAGTAACATAAGTCGTTATTTTGATGTACAGTGTCGATGAGACCCATCTCGCCCTTCACAACTCTCGATCGCTCATTGTCCGCATTTGATGTCTACGATACAATGGGTATCCGTCATTGCATGTGGTAGTGTCGGCAATCAGGTCTCTTGGGTATCGCTTGAAACACTTGCCGTCAATCGTACAGGGTAAGTCGTTATTGAAAACTGTCCAAGGTCCATGAATCATATTTTTAGACATCACTGCATCCAATATCGGACCAACCATGCAGTTTACGGATCGGTCTAACTTCACCCAGTTCATATTACCTTTAAAAATTCGAATTATGAATTTTTGGCTAATATCAAAGAATTTTGTACTACCACCTGATACAAAATATGTCGATAGTGCAAGTTTTTTTCGCCTGAAGTTTTCGGCTAATTTCAGTAGCATATATTTGTTTCTTGGTAAGAGTATAATTCGCGTTTGTCTTGATTTTGAGTATCAACAATAATGTAACGAAAAACATAATAATAATGTCATTTTTAATAATCTTGAATTTATTAACAGTTTCTATAGCACAATGTTTGTGCGATAGCAATTCTCTAAGAAATAAAACTTAATCTGTTATATATTCATAAGTTGTGTCCCAGCTGTTTCTATGTAACGGTAAAACCATTTAGGATATTATTCCTGAAAAACCTCGCTGTAAAATTTTTCAATATTTGTTCACAATGTAAACAGTAATAAAATAAACAGTAAACTGATCCATTATCCTCCATATGTAATTAACCATTACGTTTCAATTAAATAATCGTTAATGATGATTCCATCTCTTGACTTATTCGTAATCATAAATTTTTATTTCCGTCGTGTATGGTATTTGCCTACCGTCAAAATGTACAAAAAGCTCTATGATTAATCGTAAAACGTTGATTCTTGCGTCCCCAATATACATATGTACACATTAAGCTCTGCCAACAAACACAATAAACCTCTCTCGTAACGATTTTTCTCTTTAATTATCCATAATTTTGTTGTTTTAAAAGCACAAACATACAGTTTTATTTATCCAAAAAAAACAACAAAAAAGATAAAAAGTTCACAAAAATAAAATTATAAAAAATTAAATTAATTAATCAAAGTCATTTTAATTATTTTTACTTTTTTTAATTTCATTTATTTAATTCTTTGATTTAAAACATGCTATAAATTTTGTTATTTATTTTATGTCGGACAAAATCAATTAGTCTAAATACTTGAAAAGTTTTTTTTTGTGCTATATGCTATTTTTAGCTTTTTAGAAAAGTTCTTGTTTGTATTTTCCTTTAATGTAATTTTCCAATTTATTCCCTCCTGCTTCGTTCTGCGTCCAGTTTCGATTCGATTCGATTTTTCCATAGTTCTCACTCTAGTTTCTAGATTGTATATGGATTTTTAATTGAATATATAAACATATCTTGGTGTGTCTAACTATGTACATACATATGTAGGTAGATGAAACTGGTATACAACGAAAGAAACGAGAAAATCAATTATGATTTTCATTTTACTTTAAAATTAATTGGAAAAGCTTAATCAAAGTGTATTTTATTAGTGATTTAATTTTATTACCATTCTTATTTATTTTTTATTATTTTTTCGTACTCGTTTACGATCTCGTCGTCTATATGCTTAAAAAAAATACAAAAAAAAAACAATTTTCTCGAAAAAACACATCTATAGTGGAAAATGGTATAAGAAGTTTCGAATTAAGTAAATTTATAAGACATGAATGTATACCATATACCATCTTGTGTTGGTTTTTCTCATTATTTTCGTTATAATCTCTTATGGAATATTAATTTCTGCTACTTGGCACAATATACAAGTGTAATACATACTATACATAAATATTAACACGAGTAGAAAAACCAATTGTTACTGTAACGGAAAATCACCTTTTTACAAACCTTGTACTAGTAGTGTGAGTGTGTGCACATAATTTACGGAGAAAATTAATAATTTATCAGATGGAAAGTATACAAAAAAATAATTCTCGATTCGTTTTTCATTATCGAAATGAAAACAATTTTTATAAAGATTAATTATAGATATGAAATAGCAAAATATATACGGTATACATTGTTGATTGCGAGGTGATTTTCTAAAATAATACGAGAAAACAAACTTTTAGGTTTTTCCTTGTGTTATGTGGTTAGCATAAATTAATTGATTTTCCAGTATTTTTTGGGCTGTTTTCGATGGGTATAATGACTTTTAACTTATGTACATATTGGATATCCGTTGATCGATCTAATTATCCACGCCACAATATAATTTGAAATTAATGACAAGAAATTTTTGTGTAACTGCAGTTGGAAAGTTTGATTTGTCAAAAATTAGAAGTCTCTACATGCTGCGGCGGCTGCATGTTTAATTACATAACACAAGAAAGCTTCCCTGATGTTTTACATGATCATTTTTTTAATCTCTAGTACCTACTGCCGCTTCGTGGTGGCAATATTTGTTAGAACTATTTTTATGCGAGAAAATAGTTGCATACAGTAAAGATTATCCGGAATGCTTGGGGATGAGAGCATTCCGGATATTCGAAAATTCCGAATAATTGAATGTTTCACTAAACTTCAAATTTTACGAGAAATTCGCTTGATTTCATTATTTTTTAGGATTCTCATTTATTTATTTTCAAATTATGTACCAGAAAACAGTGTTTTTATACTTCAGTTCATTGAAACTATTGCAAATGAGTACACAGTAAATTATGTAGTTCAATTATAAAATTTAATAATAAAATATCACAAAAATTCAGAATTCATGCGTCTAGCTGTTTGGTGGCCTTCACTTTTTTCACAAAAAAATTGTTCTGCATCACAAAAATATGTATACGTAATTTCTTGAGCAGAATACTGCGAACATTTTTCTGCAAATTTAAAAAATGTCATCAAACCAGCTTCTGTTTCTTACCAGTTGAATTTGCATAGTTTCTGTGTTATCATCGAGATGCAAACAGTCAGTAACTTCGTGTTCTTGAATTACCACAAATTGTTTTGCATTAGAGTTCAAGATTACTCAAATTTCATCGTAATGCGCGTTGTTGTTGTTTGGCGTCTGCCACAATTATTTCCAGCCATTTGCTAAAATTGAACATTTTACTTCAGTCCAGGCAAACGCTTCTTTAAATATTGCATCACTGATGTTATAAGATTATTGAAACGATTTCACTGAATCACCAGCAATCAATTTTCTTTGAAACTGTTTCCACTGATCAATCGGTTGAATTAAAGAGGTCACATTGGGCGGTAAACAACAACAACAACAAAACAATGAAATTTTGTGGATTCGATTGCGGCAAAATTCTCCAGTTTTGAGTTGAAGTTAGTCATTGCTCAAAATATTAGTCTGTTTGGTACGTTATTTTACTTGTCAAATTGTTCTTTTGTACTTTTCGCTTGGACGGTGAACATAAAAATATTTCTCAGTAGGCATACATTTTTTTATTAGTTTGACGTTTCAATTTTCCGAGTGAAGAATTTGGTCTGTGTAACATATTTAAATTTTTTTTTATTATAATTCAGACGACTGATTGATAATCATCTCGGAATGGAGAGATATAGTTAAAACTGATTATGGCGAATATTGTTACAGGTAGTTTTACTATAAAATACCCTGAATTCTTTTTTTCTATAACTGTATATAAATATTTAACCTTAGGCCGAAGTCAATCAAATTTAGAGCAGAAAAATTGGAACTGCTTAATGACCAGTGTGTAGCTACAATTCGTGAGAACATAGAAGGTGAATACTCGGGTATTGAGCACGAAATTGTTGATGGGTGGTTAATATTATAAAATTGATGAATGAAGAGGCTAGGCCTGTCGCAGAATTCGCGTTTCTCTATGCCAAAGTAATCGCACGAAAGTGACTGTGGTACATAAGGCCAATATTATGCGAATGTCTGATGGTGTTTTTTTTGCGCTGCTGTCGTGACATGGCCGTTAAATATCCCGAAGTGAAATTTGAAGTATTTGGATAATGTGTGCTTAAATATAGTGCACGATCCACGTAAATATGATGATGTGCTTGTTATGCCAAATTGACATTTGTTTTGCATGGTGACATTTTGAATGATATGCGCGCTTGTCTAGTTGGTGGTTTAGGCACCAATTGGTACAACCAGGACCGCCATTGCGTAGACAGACATTTTGTTTCCTACCTTATTTTTTTACAACTATGTTATGGATTAAATCCAAGAAATTTTTATCCTCTTAAAATATAATAAAAAATTTGATTTTTTAATAAAAAGTTTTGAGTTTTTATTTGTTATTTCATATCAACTGTAGCCCCTTCATCACAATCGTTGATACCGCGTGATAATGAATCTAGATGACCTTCGCTCTTCATGAAATTGTAATCACTTCGTAACGTACGTCGGACACAACTAATGATAACCCCGAATCACATGCAGCAATACAAAATAGTGGCGTATTTGCCCAATATGCTTGCCGTGATCGGTTTATAATGGCTATCTAATCCTGTAGAAAATTCCATTCAGGCATACTGTATTCGACAAATGACGATGATGGAGTTCGTTGAATTTGTATATTAACCGAGGGTGGCTAGTCCAGTTGATGGTCAGGGTGTCAGCGAACATGTGTTGCCATTCGGAATTATTGTAATTTCCGTTTCGCTTTAACGTTGCTTCCGTAAATTTCCTATCTCTATTTTATTCACTGGATCGAACAAGGACACGTCATGACATTTTTTTCAATCAATTTTGTATTTTGACCTAAGACTACTTGTAGTTGCATTTGAAGAGCAAATATTGCCTAAAATTATAAAATTATACATTAACCTGTTACTGAAGAAATTAATTAAAAAACTATTAACGTATATAATCAATTTAACTAGTGTAGTTTGTTACACAATCATCCTTTGCGGTCATCATATTGATCTTCTTGCGATTATTAATATCAGTTTTTAGACCATTTTTGGTTCGGGACAGTGTCCTAGATTTCATACAAATTATTCTCAAAGTTGACTACATCCTTATCCAGTATTTGAGCTTGAACGAAATTTGCTTGGCCCATTATATGCCAGTCTGCATCACTTTCTGCTACCATATCGATAGCTGGTTTCACATCTTTTACCAATAATGATTTCAATCGTTTTCCAGATTTAGCAATCGTTATAAGTTAGTGAACGAGTAGCCGAAGTAAATGTTGCCAGGAATCACGCAATCGCTCAATTGCGGTTTTCGATTTTTCTTTTGGTCGAGTGCGACACGGTTATCGAATATTTCTGGTCGCATTTTGCCATTCTCGCGTTAGCATCTCATCAGTTACTGACTTCGAATAGTTGTCGTACAGGATTCACAACCTTATCAAAATCCACTTTTAATTTTACCACCTCCTTAAGTAATTTAGATTTATTGTAATATTCATTTTTTACAGAAAAATATGTCACACTGTTTTACACATAGACATAATACTAATATGTAAATATAAAAATATTATTAGTATAATTATTATATAATAGTATTATATTAGTATTATTGTAATATTATTAAAATCTTTGGTTTTACATCACAAATATTTATCTGTCAAATACATCTTTATTTTCTGTTAAATTATAGCAAAAATAAAAATGGCGGCTTGTAATGAGCACAAAATTTAGTTCCTTTTATATTTTTTGGTTGGCAAGCTTGAGGAAACCATAGCTCAAAATAAAAAATATTTCAATTCGATTGTGGCAAGAGTAGGCGGGGCAAAAAACATTTCACACAATTTGATTGGTTGCACTTGCGGGAACGATTGCGACAATCGTTGCATCTGCAAGTATGTATTCAGCATAAAGGGTGAGATCTACAATTCTTCCCATTCCCACCTAAGGTTGTGGAATGCGGTTTAGCCGATGGTATAAAATTTGATTTAAACCAGTCATGAAATATTTCTAAGTTCACCCAAGCATTCAACTGGGATTTATATATAACCGGTAGGTCACTGATACTTCTCAATGCTCATGGTCGAGCGTATTTGACAATAACCAATAAGTCCAATTGATGCGTCCCAGCTGCATTTGCACAACAAAGAACTGTTATTCTCTGTTTGTTATATTTGCAGCCAGTAACAGCAGCTTCCTCTGGATAAATTAGAATTCGCTAAACATCGTCACAACAGCCCGATTTCATCAGCATTATAAATCTGTTCACGAGTGAGGTTATAAATTTTGTGCAGTAATTGCTTGCTGCGATTTCATCTGCTGATTTCTTTTCGCCTGAAATATCCAATTTTTTTAAACCGTGCCTTAATTTAAAATGTGCTAACCAACCGCTAGCCGAAAATACACAATGTTCAGTTACTTTTAGAGCGTCATAAAAATATCTTTTGTATGATGATGGGTCAGCTATTGGCATTACTTCACTTCTCTTACAAAAACCACTCATATAGAACAGAATCGAGCACCTCCAGTTTAGCTTTATACATTCATTGTTTTCTTATTTTTAGTGATAATTTTTTCTTTATTATTTTTTATATCGTATAAAATTGAACTGCCAATATTATCTAAATTCACCTCTTTCAATGTGTTAATAATTTCAATATTATCACTGATTGATAACACATTTCTTTTCCTCTTTGTTGGTTCTTTGCTGGTCGAAGTCATATTAATATTTATTTATAGGTTGTACTTTCAGGAAACGTGCTCTCTTACAAATATCGCCCTCAAAGGAAAACTAAATCGTCCGAAAGTACAAGCGACGAGCACTGTGACGTTCAACAATCGCCGCCTTACTATTATATGTGCGAATACAAAATTACAGATTAGAATTCACACTGGAGCAGATATTTCGGTCGTTCCCGAATTTTATTTCTGTAATCTAGATAAGTGTAGCTAACGGTTCCATAATTTGTACTTAAGGTATGCGATTAGAATTTAATTTTAGGGGTCACGCGTCACGCGTTTTGGCACCCAATTATCGTTACCAGACAATAAACCTGTGCAGACTTTTATATAAAATTCGGTTTGCTTGTCTGTCTAAAAAAAATAAACAAGTCTTAGACACAAGTACATCCCTTTCAGTTAGCGCAATGGACTTTGTAATATTCAATGAACCGATACCTCGACTATTTTTGGTCGAAGAACGTTAAGGCTGTATGGTACTCATTTTATCAAAATAAGGGTTACGCGCAAATCACCTAGTGGCTACAAAAATTTATCTAATGGCATAATTTTTGTTTTAACGCAAAGTTAAAGGTATTTTTGAGGGATTAATACATGATTATTTTAAAATTCCGTATATTTAATCCGCAATTATTATTTAAAGTTGGCGAATTTTCAAAAAATGTTGATATCTTACGAATCGTTTTATTCTATTTTTTTCCACTAAATTTTGTTTGTTTTTTATATTGACATGTAGAGGATGATATTTTCGAGGGATTAATTCATGATTATAAAGATTAACATTAAAATAACAAAAATATAATTAAAAATCGATCAACATCATTAAACTAAACGATAAAAACGATAAGATATTTTGTCATTGATAAATATTTCGACTGAAAATTAGTTGCTAAATTTCTCAATAGGTGGCTCACTGAAAGATTCATATAAATTAGCGGAGACACGATTAGTAATTTATCGTTTGGCGGTTTTGTATAAGAAGACAGATGAATATTGTTAAATTTTTGTTTACATAACAAATTCAAATAATTAATCATAAATAGTGTTATATAATTTAAGAAAAATGACGTTCTGTAAAACATTTGCGTTTAGTGCCTTATATTGTATATATATAGTTATATTATTTGTGTATATAATTGTATATATTTGAATCATCTTTTTCAATTTTTGTATATCGATCTTTCCCAAAATGTGTGTAACCGGGAAGATATGGTAGTATTATTGTGTGTATTGCTTTACTGCACCTGCATGTCACGTGTCTTTGGTTATTCATATTAACCATTGTAAACGAAATATTTTTGTGTTGTTTATAAGACAGTGTTACTTCTTAAATAATTTATGTATTTTTGATTTTTTTTTTATATTTAATAATTAACATTTAATTTTTAAAATTTAAAGTAAATTTATTTATAAAATTAAATATAAAGTTAATTTGTGAGTTTAGCTGGTACAATATTTAAATTGGGATACCTGATTTTTAAAATACTTTCAACATATAAAACAGCTGTACCGACCAAACTAGGTCTTATACAAATTCAAAGTCAATATCAAAAAAGGTACAACCCTCACCTTAATACGGTGGGTCATACTTCTTTATAGAATGCAATTGCCCAATTTTTTATTGGTAAGGCAAGGTAACCACCATGAATACCATTTATGTATGAAAAACAATTGCTGTGTTTTTTTATTAGCGCCCGATAGCTGTATCCGGAGCAGCCAATTTTCTATGTCAAAACTTATATTTAGCGCGCTATTTTTGCATATAATTAATATATTTAACTCTAAACTACGATTTTTCATTCAACTTTTTAGTAAAAAATCGATAAAAAAATATTTTGCTCTACATATTTATCGGGAGCGCTGTCCATTTCAATGGGAAATTTGAAAAGGCCTTTATTTTGTAAACCCCTGTAACTATTAGAAATTTAATCTTACAATAAAAATTTAAAACGCAGCAAGATAAATTGTTGTTTATAACATCTTGTAAAAATGAATATCAATTAATATATTTCAGGTGATAAATGTTTGTTTTATTGATGAATTTAGTTTTCATTTTTATAGTACAGCGACACCAATGAATAATAGCTGCAGTTTCAATAGAAAATTGACATTTGGCTTCGGATAGTGCTCCAATATTTGCTGTGTTTTAATATTGGAGCACTATCCGGAGCCAAATGGCAATTTTCTATTGAAACTGCAGCTATTATTCACTGGTGTCGCTGTACTATAAAAATTAAAACTAAATTCATCAATAAAACAAACATTTATCACCTGAAATACATATATTAATTGACATTTATTTTGACATGACGTTATAAACAAAAATTCATTTTGCTGCGTTTTAATTTTTTATTGTAAGAATTAGTTTCTAATGGTTTCAGGGGTTTACAAAATTAAAAGCCTTTTCAAATTTCCCATTGAAATGGATAGCGCTCCCGATAGCGGCTCCCGATAAATAAGTGAGCCGAGATATTTTTTTATCGATTTTTAATTAAAAAGTTGAATGAAAAATCTTAGTTTAGATTTAAATAAATTAATTAAATGCAATAATAGCGCGCTAAATATAAGTTTTCACATAGAAAATTGGCTGCTCCGGATACAGCTATCGGGCGCTAATAAAAAAACACAGCAATTAAAACACGGCTAATATCGTTATATGCACACCACGGCTTAAGTTGTTGAATTGTTTGTGGATGATTAGCATACACCTTATCTTTCAAATAACCCCACAAAAAATAATCAAGTGGTGTTAAATACGGGCTATGTGGTAGCCAACACTCAAAAAAATCTCGTAGGTGAAATTGAATAATCGATTTCGTTGAACTTTGATGAACCGATTTATTCAATTTGATGGTAATTGCTACTGATTTGATTAAGAAATATTCAATTAATTGCAAAAAAAAAGCAAATTATTCAATTTAATGAGAGATTTCTTCAAATTTGATTAATTTTTAGTTAATAATGCATTTCATAAAATTTCTTCATTTTGAAGAAATTGTGATTACTTTGAAGAATTGATATTTCATAAAATTCTACTAAATTTCGTTGAATCAAATAAATTTATTCAATTTAACAAAATTGTTAACCACCTCTAAGAACAAAAGCGTAATTTTGAAAAAATTTCTTCAAATTGACAAAAGTTTAGTTATATTATTTAGAACCACGAGGAAAACTTCTTTTAAGTCATTTCAATGCGCATTGTTTATTCGGAAACATTTAATACATGTGTTAAAATAGAGTTATAAATTTGCTATAAAAATTAATATTTTTGTGAATAACATATGAGTTAACATAGTGAATAATATAACAATAAATTGGTAAGCAAACATTTGCGTAATTGTGATTCAATCTTTTTTGTGATAAATTGCAGCTTAACCCGTTATAGCTCCGTATTGCATACCTGTAATGACCACTTTAAATTAAATTTATTCGTAAATATAATGTTTTCACATTATAAAATGTCTATATTATTGCTCTTTGGGATGTTCTATTTGAATTTATTTAGTGTTTGGTATTCGTACTAAAATCAAATTGGCGGGAAAAGTAAAATGAAATGTCAGACGTATTATACAGATTATAGTGCAAAGACGTTCTACGAATTTGGCTGCCTTCGAAATAATTAAATAAGTAAATAATTGGTAAGTTATAGTTAAATAGATTAAACATTTTAAATTTTAATTTTGTTTAACGATTTTCCATATAAAGAAACATTATTAGTTAGAAAAAACACTTTGTTTGGTATATGCATATGTGCAATATTGTGCCATACGTTTAAAAAAAAAAATAGATATTGTACATATGCAATATATGGCATATATGCTATATCGAGCCGTTAGAATTTTTTTCATTTTATGAATAATATATGGAAAATGTTTAATTAATGATTTTACAAAAAATCTAATTTTATAGAAAATGCCTGAAAATATTTGACCGAAGCTAAAATTTTGGAAATAGTAGAAAGTTGGACCGACAGTGAGGGCGGTTTAGATGAAGATGGAAATGATACTACGGAGATAGAATTAAATGTACAAATAAAACAGATTTAAACAATGGATTGGAAGATTCGAATTATGGATTATTTGATATAGTTAATATGCCAGTTGATTTAGATGAAGAACTACCAGCGGCGTTATTGGAAAATTAACAAACGGGCACTTCTCAATAGAGTAATTATAAAAATATGAAACTAATTTGGAAAAAGAAGCAGTTTCATGTTTCAGAAAAGCAAATGAGTTTTCAAGGTACTGATAAGCTTGCCGACAAAATTAAGCCTTTAACAAGTCCGTATAGTTATTTCCACTATTTCTTCACGAAAGATTTGATGAAAGGAATTGTAATTGAGTCAAATTTATATGCTACCCAAAAAAAATCCAAACCTGCCAGTAATTTTAAATGAGGAATCCTTAAAGAAATTTATGGGGATATGAATCATAACATCGGTTGTGCAAATATCAAATAGTCGTCAATATTGGTCACCTAAAATTGGGAACGGAATTATTTAAGACGCCATGTCTCTGAATAATTTCAAAAAAGTTAAACAGTACCTGCACTTCAACAACAATAAGAAAAAACTTCCAAAAAGCCATCCCGATTTTTACAGGATTTTTAAAATTAGCCCAGTTGTCGTTATCTTCCAATCGATGTTTAGAAAAGTTTCTCTAAAACAGTAGTTATCGGTTGAAGAGCAATTATGTGCTACAAAGACGAGACATTTCATGAAACAATATATTCCGTCAAAGCCCCACAAATGGGAATTTAAATTATTTATTTTACCAGGAACCTCAGGATTTTGTTATAATTTTGAATTGTATACCGGACAAGAGAACGATGATAAAATCCGCCTTCAATCGGAGCCTAACTTAGAAGCGTGTGCAAACATTGTCATACGTTTATTACGTTATATTCCAACAACAAAACTTTACAATAATTTTCGATAATTATGTTTCAACAATCTCACTCGTTAGGGAACTATCCACTAGAGCATTCCTTTGTTTAGGAACAGTTCGCAAAAATCGATTGCCTAATTGCAAGCTTCCGACCGACAAAGAAATGATCAAAGCAACTAGAGGCACATCAGTATTGTTCGTGACTACTATCGATTCTTCAGATATTGTGGTGGTATCATATATGATATAAGGATACGAAAAACGTAAATCTAATATCCAATTTTGTAGGACAAAATCCAGTGCATACAGTTGAAAGATACGACAAGAAGCAAGGAATGATAAACACTTCTGGCCCAAGACAGTAATATTGGCCGCTATAAAATTCGACTTAGGTCAAAAAAATGGTACCACCGTATTTTCTACCATTTAATCGATTTAACGGTTGTAAACGCCTGGATTTTGAACAAACAGAACTCATCAGATACTGAACATTCAAACGGTAAGCTCCTGACATTATCTGATTTCATAATGGACATTGGTGAGGCCATGTGTAAGGCTGGAGCACCTAAAAGATCCAGTGGTCGACCTGCTTCCGATCTCAGTAATAAGATTGCGGAAAAAAGAAAAAAGTCAAACTCAGCGCCAATGCCCGTAAGTGAAGTTCACACGGATGGCGTCAGTCATTGGCCGGAATGGATGCAGACTTGTTTAATGTGCAAACTGCCGAAATGTGGTGGCTATACTTTTCTAAAATGCAGTAAATGTGGGACTGCCCATTGTCTAAATAAAGACTGCAACTGTTTTGTTTTGTTTCATTGTAACTGATCAAAAGCTTAGTGTGATACTATATGATGATTAAAAGAAACTGAAATATAAGTCAAATGAATTGTGATACTTAATATTTTATTATTTTATTTATTTGAGTACTGAATTATTTTGTAAACTTAGGATAATTTTTCTTAATAAAAAAAAGTTGAAAATAAATTTGTTTATTTTTTAACAATGTGTGATCTAACAGCTTGATATTGCATATCTGCAATAACTGAAAAACCCAATTTTGCAGGAAAATGGAAAACCCAAATACATTTTCTGTGATATCTCAGTAATCAGCTTTAGCTAAATTAAATCTAACAAATTTTTTTTCTTCAAAAAAAAAAAAAATATGGGCTATGAAGGGTTAATGTTTTTTTGAGGGGACAAATTGTGGTTTGGCGTTATTTTTGTGTTGTTAATTTTAATAAAATAAAGTGTTTGTGTTTCATATAAACTACATTACGGAAAATACACTGGTATAAATTTATTTTGTTTTAATAGTTCTGCATGCATCTCAAAATTAGAATCTCCAGAGTCAAACATAAACGAGCAACTGGAAGCTATTATCACTAACAATTGCTCTTGGATAGAACTAGAACACCACTGGCAAGCAACCAAAAATTGTAGATCCAAACTGTTAATGCTACCATTGAAATATTCAACAAATGGAAGCAGTATAAGAAACCAATGGGATACAAGTTGGTATGTATAAAACAAACACACACTTTTTGAATTATCATGGCGAGTCTGTAGAAAAATTCGGTTCTTCTTGCAAACACTATGGTAGATAGGAAAGAACCATTTAGATTTTTTGATTTCATTGAATTATTTTTGGAGGCATTGTTTAGCAAACAGATGAGTTGTTACTTTCTTAAAACTACCAAATGAATTATAGCTCTCGCAAAACACGATTTTCTAAAATCTATCATAGCTTTCGAGAAATACTCACCGAATTTTTTAACTGAATGTATATTTAGTGTGTTTTTTACAGTCAACAAATTGAATATTGGAGTACGTGTCATGGCGTTTAAAAGATGAATCAAAATAAGGGGTACAACATTTTTGACACCTCTGAAGTACATATTTATCCAAAATCTATCTATTGAACTAATGGTAATTATGTTAACAATCAGGAAAACAGCTCAGAGATGTCAAAATAATGAAATGGATTTTCAGATTTGGGAACTTCGTGTGGAATGTACGAGTAAAATCTTGTTTTTTTGTTATTTGTGTAAATAATTACTTTTTACTTCGTAGGTGGTGGTGAATATTGATTTTTATTAATATTCAAATTCGTCGAGTCTTATTTTAAGCTTTGAAGACTTGCAACAAATGAAACATATCACTGACAGTAAGTTAATAAAATTCTAAGTTTATTAAATTACAACAATTTAATAATTTATTTTTATTTAGATGGTCGATGTTGCGCGATTTTCCATTTACTTCACACTGTACTGGTTCCAACTATACCAGCGTTGTAGAAGGAGCAAACAAAAAAGGGTCAGAACTAAATTTCAATAACTGATTCCCAAGGAAGTTTCTTGATTTTGGGGCGAACTATCCAAGAGTGTAAGGAGGAAATTATATGCGCCGAAATGCAAATGAATTTCGTATTCAGCCGCTGAATATTTTAGGCCCAACAGAGTTTATTGTGTATTTCGATGGTGTGAAATACATTTTGAACTCAATTATTGAGACGGTGAATATTTGTTTTAAAATCTTCAATATTTTTAATTTGGAATATCCATAAGTATCCCACTTAGTTGGAGGCTCATTCAAAAATATTTTTTTAATATTATAACAAAATGTGTTAAGCATAATGTGCAGGTGGAATAAATAAATAAATATATATATATATATATATATATATATATATATATATATATATATATATATATATATATATATATATATATATATATATTACATATATATATAATCATATTTAAAAGAATTTTTCATTGAATTGACAAATATTTTATTCAAATTGACGATAGTATTATTCGTTTCAACAATGCTTTCATTAAATTCAATGAATTAATATGAAAAAATTTATTCAAATCAACTAATTTTTTATTTAAACCAGCAGTAAAACATTCTTTAATTTGACGAAATTTTATTCATTTCGATAGCTAGATCTTAATTGAATTGAATAAATTTTGTCAATTTATCAATTGCATTTCTTCAATCAATTTATTCAGTTCGAAGAAATTTCGTTAAATTAAAAAAGATACTCTTTAATTTTTAATTTGAATAAAAAATAATCAAGTTGATATACCCTCTTCGTTGACGCTATATTGAACGCTATTTCTTCAAATTGACTGACGGTTTATTCAGACTAACTACTTTATTTTTTTGGGTGAAGGGACTTCACAATTTCGACCAGCAAATGTTGTTAACAATAAATGGATTGTTGCACCACTTGCGTGACATGTCGCCCGTCTTGTTGAAACCAAAGGTCGTTGATACGGAATTTATTCAAATTGGACCACAAAAAATCAGTTAACATGTTGCGATAACGTTCCAAATTCACTGTAAGGGCATTGTCCTGTTCATTTTCAAAGAAAAATGGCCCTGGATTATACCAGCCCATAAACCACACCAAACAGTGACTTTTGGATGATTAACTGCTTCGTGAATATCATGAGGATTTTCCGCTCCTTAAATTCGACAATTTTGCTTATTGACGTATACCCATTAAAATGAAGCTCATTTGCTTCATCGCTAAAGAGAATTTTTGATTAAAAACCTACTTTTCATTCAAGCATCCAAAACGACGACAATTTAATTGGTCTAATGGCCTTAATTTTTGAGTTAGTTGAATTTTGTATGGATGCAAGTGAAGATCAACATGCAAAATGAGTCGTAATGTGGTTCGTGAAATATTTAGTTCTTGTGAACAATGCCTGGTTGAAGGACTTGGATTACAAACACTTTCACATACAGCTGGCACTGCATCAGGAGTAGGAACTGGATGAACAACCACGGTCTACGACCTTCGACTGAACCAGTTTTTTCAAAACGAACCATAATTTTGCCAATTTCACGTTCAGTAGGACGTCCATATCGACCAAAACTCTCTCGTAATTTACGAAATGTTGTTGTTTTTGAACGAAATAAATTTGGACAATCAAAACGCGTTCTTGTCTTGTTAGCGATTCCAGGATAATAAATGACATATTTTGGACTTTTCATATGTCAAAGAATTTTGTAGAACAGGTAAACATTAATTATCAAAATATTTTTTTGTTGATATTTTTCGAAATTTGTTTCTAAGGTTACTTCATTCAATGATAACTCCATTCAACCTTGAATTTATTTTGTTATATACTGATGGTACAATCAGAGCCTGTACAATTGTATGTAATAAGAGTAAGTGAAATAGCAGTCGTAGCATTTCAAAATAATATTCGTTTATGTAATAAAAAGTTGAAATACAATACAAATGCAATTTTTGTAGAGAAAAACAACAAGAATTAAATTGTTCGGTTTTTATGTTGCTAGAAAAAAAACTCTCTCGCACAACTATGCCTCTATCTACATGTGACTATGTAGTAGAGACATTAATCAAACGTAGCGGCAAAAATCCGATTAGTAATATCTCTATGTATTCAATCAACGATTCTACTAACTTCTTGGTAACCTCCGGTGAAATTTTACTCCATTCTTTCATTATTGTTTCTTGTAATGTTTTTTTGCTGGTAATCCTGTGTTTTCTAATTTGGTGTTTCAGGTAATCCCATAAATGTTCATTGGGGTTCAGGTTAGGCGATTGGAGTGGCGAATGTAACTGGTTTGGGACGTCATTCAGAATCCATTTTTCACAATGTGTACCGTATGCTTAGGATCCTTATTTGGTGGAAGATCCATAAGGCACGGGCCTTAATTGTTCCACGGATGGTTTCAAATTGTCCTTTAGAATACCATGTATTTCCAGCGATCCAAATTTTAATTTATAAAAACAAGTTTACCCCACTCGCCGACATTGAACCCCATAGCATAACCGAACGACCATCATGTTTAATAGTTGGGATGACGTTGGGATAAATTTACTTTCATCCGTAAAAACAAACGTCTTCCAGAAGTTGAAGTCTTTTTTTATTTTTCTGCAAATTCAATTCTTTTTTTTGGAATTAATCATCGAAATTAATGGCAAGATATCCATGTTTTCTGAAAACCCTTCTAATATTTTGGGGGTGGGTAGCTTTATTAAGTACCTTCTTCATTTCTGAAGCTAGTTTTGGATTGCTTATTTTTGGATTTTCTCTCGCCAAATTCAAAATCTTTCGCTCGGCCCGTTTGGAAAATGTTGCTTTAGCCCAGCTCGCTGTTCGTATTCAGCCAATTGTGTGATGTTGAATCTGGATATTATTTGGGCCCCTATAGAATGATTTCTGTCAACTAATTTTCCAATTTCGCACATAGATTTTCCAGTACGTTTCATATTAATTACTATTTGGCATTCTTCGTTGGTAGTTTCCTTTGCAACACTGGCCGAACGCCTCGCAATCGTCACATTTTAGTTTGTATGCGCCTGTATTCAATATGAAAGAGGTTATAAATATAAAGGAGGACCAACTCGATATTAAAATATAAAATACTGTAAGTGTATGATAATTAAAATTTTTTTTTTTTGTTTTTTATTACAAACGGTAAATGGCTTATTTAATCTAACAGGGACTCTCCACCTGCTATTACTATGTAGTTATGCCAGAAAATTTCGATCAAATGGCAATTGGAGACTCGCAGTAATATTTATATGCTATCTGCATGCTATGAAATACATGCAATGTCGGCAGAACTAAATAGCATGTATATAGCATGCATATTTTGACGTTTCTTCTATTCCAATATGCCGTCTACTAAATTTTTTGATCGCTTTCATACAAAAAATGATGACAAAAGACGTGGTCTTTTTTGGGTGACATTGAAACAAAGAATTTTATTATTTCAAATGAACTTTATTAAACCAAATATGTGCCATTTTGATCGATGTCCTTTTGCCACTTTTCTGATAGAATCATGATCCCATCCCTGTAGAACTTCTGTGGTTTGAGGTGAAAAAACGAGACAATTCATTTTCGCATTAAGATGTTTCTGCATGGACTTGAATAAATGGTAGTCCGATGGGGCAAGGTCAGGACTAAATGGTGGGTACATCAAAATTTCTCAGTCGAGCTCTCTCAGTTTCTGTCGGGCCACAACGCCATTTCTGCTGATTCGGTCCATTACCTCTTTAACTGTTAATTCATGTGGTTCCCAAACGTCAAGTTTTTTTTGTATCCAGCCATTTTCAAATAGTTTAAAACTGATTTGTGATCATTATTTAGTTCTTGACCAATTGCATGGCTGCTTATATGCCGGTCTTCTTCAATTTTCTACATGATTTCATCGACTTTTCCAGTGGTTGGTCGACCAGAGCGAGGTGCATCTTTGACATCCACGTTTCCAGAACGAAAGCACGCGAACCATTTCTTTGCTGCTGATTTTGATAAAGCACTTTCTCCATAAACAGCACAAATTTTTTCGCAAGCCTGAGCCGCGTATTTATCTTTGTCGTAATAATACCGATAAGATTTGTCCGATACGATCAATGGTTACTGAAATATACGAATTTAAAGCCATCTACCGGGAAAAAGATCACGAACTATTTCTCATCCCTTTAAGTTCTATAATCCTTATATTTTGTAATTTTTTATCAAAAATCAGTGTGTATGACCATTTTCGTACTGACTATGTTGCTAATACTTAAATTTTGATCCGATGTGCACTTTTTTAAGCCGAACTTCTAGGAGGGCCTACTTGGTGGATCGGTCAATCCGTTTCCGTTACATTGAATTGGTTGCTGTGTTTAATTAAACAAACACAGCACATATATGTAGAGTAAATAAAATAAAAGTAAATCCAGGTTTATCAAAACATTTAAATTTTAGGGACTTTTAACCATGCGCTTTCCCTCATTTTAAATTAGATTTGAAGTTCACAATGAGTGTTGCTTTAGTACAAATCTATTATAGTTGATACAATGTTTCTTGAATTATTTTTAAAGAAAATATTTAAAAAGCTAAGTGGAAAATGTTGTAAGTGCAATTACTCTAATCTCATCAATAATGACGGTAACCCGTTGTACTTTAAAAAACTTACTGAGCAATACAATAATGAGCAAAGCGATCTTTGGCAATCTCTGTAGCATATTCTGTCAACACAGTTGGCTTTTGAATAATTATCTTATTATAAAACCTTCTGAAGTTAAATTGGTTGTTATGTCAAATTCAAATAACCGGGTCCTAATTTAATTTTCATATTTTAATCATATTGTCTAAATTCATCGAGAGAGTTTATGATACGAATTGAAATAAGAATATGCTACCGTGAATTTTTGCTGTTTATTCTAGCGTAATTCTCTATTGTAGTTCTGCCAAATATGAGTTCCAAATCTCTCATTAAAACATGTTTTGAGGAGTAGTCGGTAGTATTAGAGATGTGCTTTGAATAAATGTGTATTATTTATTATTACTAGTCCAGCTTATTAATAACTTACAGGTGTCTAGTTTAACTTTCTATCATAAATGGAGCCCAGGTACTTCGCTCTATTTGTAAAGGTCAAGCTGATTCAATTTCATTGCATCCCATTCAAACTTGCCTTGTTTTAAATTCAACCATAGAGGGATTAACAACTAATTTGGATAGAAAATAGCTCACAATATATACTAACTTATTTTAATCATAATCAAGAACATTTTGATATTGCTGTTTTTATTCCACAGCTATGACAAATATAGCTCCCATATAACCGCTACATTATCAGAGTTAGATCATATTACTATTATTATAAACAGTAAACTTTACTGTGCGACTGTTTGACAAAATTGAAAACAAATTTAAAATTTCATATGGAGATTTAAAATATCAAATATATATAGATATATAAAAGCCAAACGCCATTGTTTAAAATATATTTTACTTCTAAACGAAAATTGAATTATTTTCTTGCAATTGTTTCGCTTTCAATTTCTCATATTCAATTCTAATCATAAAATTTCGTTCCGTATATGTATGCAAAACTACTACTATCAGAGCTTCATAGTGATCAATAAAATACACAAAGAGTACAGCAGTACTTTATTACAAAAATGCGAAATGGTCGGTTCCTGGGGTCGGTCATATGAATAACAAGCAATAACTGCAAAAGTTGTTGCACGAAATTTCAATGAAAAATTTTGTTCTACAGAAGTCAAAAGTCCCATATATAGACATAGTTTTTTATAATGGCCTTAGTATGCACTTTATTACAAAAATGCCAAATGGTCGGTCCCAGGGGTCGGTCATATGAATAACAAGCAATAACTGCAAAACTTGTTGCACGAAACTTCAATGAAAAATTTTGTTCTACAGAAGTCAAAAGTCCCATATATAGACATAGTTTTTTATAATGTCCTTGGTATGTTGTTTATTATAGAAATGCGAAATGGTCGGTCCCTGGGGTCGGTCATATGAATAACAAGCAATAACTGCAAAAGTTGTTGCACGAAATTTCAATGAAAAATTTTGTTCTACAGAAGTCAAAAGTCCCATATATAGACATAGTTTTTTATAATGTCCTTGGTATGTTGTTTATTATAGAAATGCGAAATGGTCGGTCCCTGGGGTCGGTCATATGAATAACAAGCAATAACTGCAAAAGTTGTTGCACAAAATTTCAATGAAAAATTTTGTTCTACAGAAGTCAAAAGTCCCATATATAGACATAGTTTTTTATAATGGCCTTAGTATGCACTTTATTACAAAAATGCCAAATGGTCGGTCCCAGGGGTCGGTCATATGAATAACAAGCAATAACTGCAAAAGTTGTTGCACGAAACTTCAATGAAAAATTTTGTTCTACAGAAGTCAAAAGTCCCATATATAGACATAGTTTTTTATAATGTCCTTGGTATGTTGTTTATTATAGAAATGCGAAATGGTCGGTCCCTGGGGTCGGTCATATGAATAACAAGCAATAACTGCAAAAGTTGTTGCACGAAACTTCAATGAAAAATTTTGTTCTACAGAAGTCAAAAGTCCCATATATAGACATAGTTTTTTATAATGTCCTTGGTATGTTGTTTATTATAGAAATGCGAAATGGTCGGTCCCTGGGGTCGGTCATATGAATAACAAGCAATAACTGCAAAAGTTGTTGCACGAAACTTCAATGAAAAATTTTGTTCTACAGAAGTCAAAAGTTCCATATATAGAAATGGTTTTTAATAATGTCCTTGGTATGTACTTAGAACAAAATTTTTCATTAAAGTTTCGTGCAACAACTGTTGCAGTTATTGCTTGTTATTCATTATAATAAACCATGTCTATATATGGGACTTTTGACTTCTGTAGAACAAAATTTTTCATTGAAGTTTCGTGCAACAACTTTTACAGTTATTGCTTGTTATTCATATGACCGACCCCAGGGACGAACCATTTGGGATTTTTATATCATAGCACTAATACTATCATATAAAATTATGTTTTTATATGTTCCATATATATACTTAATTAATTTTAATTATTAATTTATTTTTATCACGCAACAATTGTTGCCAGTATTCCTCCTAAATGTATACTATTTGTATATTCGCACACATGTATAGTTTTTGTTATTTGGTAGAAATTTGACTTCGGTCTCGGGCTATTGTTTCATATGATTTTGAAATGTTTACAAAATTCACCGAAATTCCTAGCCCAGAGTTAATTTTCGTGAACTTGCCACAAAACGATTTTCTTCTACTTCAGCTTAAAATTATTTATTCATTTATTTATATAATTTACCTACAGGGTTACAATCGGTAATTATTACAGTTATTAAAAATAAGCGACATGACAAAATTGAAAAAGTTATTTAATTTAAGGACGGTTATTATAAAATTTAAATAGTTCGTTCCTCTGAAACTGTCAAAGTTACATTAAATTGTAACTCATCCACAAAAGAGTTTCGCACTTTAACCATAAATTTAGACAATTTTTTCGAATACGATTTGCAGGATATTGAAAAGAGAATTGATATTGGATTAATAAAATATCCTATGTGTAAAAAACTTGCAAAAATGTGAAATTGAATACTATCAATGGGTTTTTAGTTGTCGATGTCCAACCGCTAAATTTTGAAGACATTTATGACATTGAAATTAGCAAAATACAAGCAAATCTTCGCTTATCAGGAGAAATCGTATTTTTAAAAGGCATCATCCATTATCATAATACAATAAAGCATTATAAAAGCTACATCATACGACCTAGCGGACTATGGGAAGAACACGATAATCTGCGCACAATAGTCCGAATGATTCCAAACAGTACAAGGGTGAACCCAACACTAATAATTTATAGGAAATTTTGAAATTTATGTAGCACCTAATTCTGTAACTAACAGCATATACAATTATTACCATAATTATTATGAATTTTTATATATATTGAATTTGAAATTTAGTTTCTAATTTTAATTTGAAGTTATGAACATTAAGATATACAATAGAATACTTATTAACACTGTATGTATTGTTTTTTATTTAACACATCGTCTGAAAAGTTCCCGATCTAACATAGAAAACACAATTTTTTTGGGAAAAATACATATTATTCATCATAGTTTTCTTGTAGAGTGATACAATCAGTCAAACGCATATCTATCATTTAAATGCCTTTTTGTAGAACGATTTATCTTCGTCTTCAAAATAAGTTTTAGTTTCAGCAATCACTCCTTCATTGAAGCCAAACCTCTTTCCCAGCGCAAGGAATCATCGACGTTTTCTCGTTTTTGATCCATTGTGAGCAAACGTGGTACCCAATTCAAACACAGGTTTCTCATGGACAAATGTTCGTACTAAATATGGCCAACACGTCTCACTGATATCTTTACAATGTCAGCTATCTCAAGCAACTTCACTTTACGGTCTTTTAAAACAATTTCCTGGATTTTTTTTATATTTTTTAGAGTCACAGCCTCATTTGGGCGTCTAGACCGTGGTGCATCATCGGTGGTTACCACGTGTTAATTCGACCGTCGATAAACGATCACGTTTAAATTCAGCATAACAGTCAATGATGGTTAATTTTCCTGGCGCAGAGCTCGGATAACACTTATGAAGCTACTGCTTTCCTTGAACGGTATTTTTTCCATCAAAAAACAGTGTTCAATCAATACGGGAAATTATTTTTTTGTGATTGTTTTGAAATTAACGAAAGTAGCGTCACTAGTAGAATTTAAAAATCATATTGGTTAAAAAATGGTGGCGCCATAAATATGTCAGCCTGGGAACTTTTCAGGTGATAAAATAATTCCAATGCATTCCATAAAGTTTGGCCTAGTATTCCACAAAGCTCTGTTATTGAGGCTCTACATTTACTGAGTTACCATATATCATGGAGGAATTAATAAGTTAGAGGTCTCAAGAAGGCTGAACCAATTTCCCTCGCAAAATTAATCATATTTTTTAGCTTTTATATATTTATCAACGTAGGGTGATAGGGTTAATCAGTGGTAATCAAAACTTCGGTCTAAAAATTGAAAAGTAAGAAAATTGGTCCCAAAACAACGAAGGAAAATAAACTCTAAAGGTATGAATATGATATAACGAATTTGAAAAACTTTGATTATCATCATAAAAATCAGACCAATATACCAGAATTCCTCAAAGAATTTGTGAATATCTCTGAGACCAGTAACAAATTTAAAATTAAAGAAATATTAAGAAAGTTTCTAAATGCAAGTTAAATTAGTAATAATCGTCCTAATAAACCGTACAAGAGCCAGTAAGATAGTCAGAACTTTGAACTATTCATCATAATGCAATATACTCATAGCGCTATGACTGATATATCTGACCATGTATTTGAGACCCCGTGAACATATCTAGGATCGGTAAAAGAAAATTTGAGAATTTATTCAAATTATTTCATGACACTTCTAAGTCGTGTATGGCACTGTAAATATCACCATAACCAAACTCTGTCCAGAACTATCAAAAGTCGAAACCTTGAACTATCCAAAAGTATAATCGTGAGCCCGTGAACATCTCTAGGATTTCTGTTATATGATTATTATTACAATAAATCGGGTTCGTCGCTTGGTTGGGAATGTCAATGGGGTAAAATCCTATTGAAGAAAATACCTAAATTTCCAATATTCGAATATATGAAAGAGATTACGTGAATCTTTCTGTTATATGGGATATAACCGGAACTACTCTACCCTAAAATATATTTTTAAAACTGTGAACGTCTCTAGAAGCGGTAATAGAAAAATTAGAAAATAGGTAGATATCAAAAACCATAGTTGTTTAAAAACAAGCTGGACTAGTTAAAATTCATCATAATTAAATCATGTTCACACACACGTAGGGTTTTGATTTACCTATTCGGTCATATAGTTAAGACCCCATGAACATCTCTAGGATCGGAGATATAAAAGTAGAAACATTGTCTAAAATAGCCTTCTTTACAATTAAAAAAGTTTAGTAAATGGATTTACGATTTTGTCGTGCTTATTTCAAATCTTTAGAAAATTCTTTGATCTTTACAGGGACACTATTAAGGATTTAGGGACTGCTCTATTATATATTTTAAAGATTATCTAAAAATGTTTCAATTTCACCACAAAACAAATCCAATTGGAATATTTTTAAATTTAACAGTGTAAATTTTTGGTATTATTTTTGGTATGTATGTTACAATCATTCATATCATATCATATTAATTTAAATAAGGTTATGATTATAAAATTCAATAGAGCTTAAATCAAATAACTTATATAAAAAAAAATATTAAATATTATATTGAAACATTCTTAAGTTATTCATTCCTTAAAATTTCGCAAACGGAGAAGTCAAAGAAAAAAAATCAGTTTGTAGTAGTCAGCGGGACACCAAATATTGTTAATATGCTCTCCTATAAAGTTGCAAGAAACTATATTTACTCCATTTTAATTCTAAAACACAGAAGTAGCAGGTTTTTTTCTATTCAAATTAATAATTCTGCAAATATCTTTCATAATATTATTATAACTGTAATAACCACTGTTATACATATCTAGCAAACTAATTATCAATGAGTAAGGTACATTTTCTTCACTTATATTATATCAGAGATAATGGTGGAAATGTATTATTGTGATAATTAAGAATCCAACCGCACTAGGACCAAAATAACTAAAAATAAATGCAATGCCATAACCCAAAATTACTAATCATAAATAATACAAAATCAAGTATTAACACACCCATTCACTGCTGACAAATATAGTAAATCATAAAAAAATATAAAAAAAATCCTTACAAACGAACCAAATACCTCCTTTTATATACACGTAACATTTTACAGCAAACAATTTCGTTTTCTCGTCCAAATCCTTATATATAAGGACACAAAAGGAGATCATCATAAACAGCACAGCACAGCACACAAGTTTATAGTAACAAAACCATAAATTATTAGTGTACAGCACAGAGAACAGGAGACAACACACATTACACAAAATTTTTGATTGTAACATGTACATTTGTTACACACTGGTCTTAAAATACATACCATAATGTCACATTCGGGCAGATAAAGATCAACAATAAATCATTAGAAAAATACATTTTTTTTGGTTTGGTTTGGTTTTGTTTTAGATGTTACATTGTATAAACAGACATACTCGTACATACGTGTGGGTGAAGTGAATGGGAGCTTTTAATAATGAAAATAAACAGAAATGTTTAAAAATTTAGTTCAGACTCATACCTCACATGTGCAATAAAGCAAGAATTATTGAACTAAAACTAAAAGCAAAATAGCAACATAAAGTATCGTAATCATACAAGGGACACAGATGAATGCATATCCCAATATGACAAAACTAAACAAACATTTATAAAATATGTAATATATGAAATTGACATTTTTATATGTTAATGCATTCTATATATTTGTCTAACATAAATGTATTTGCATAATATTTTATCGTATTATATACAAAATGTTGTAACTGGTACAGTAGGAGAAATTACTTGTGTGATAAAAGTATTTATGTTGGTCAGATTTACATTGAAATGTATCAAATTGGTGACGGTTTGGTCAAATATTCCAAAACTGTAACCGCGAACTTCATGGAATGACTTATATTTGTTTACAAATTTTGTGCGAGATCATCCCGAAAATTTATTGGTAGAAAAGTCTTGATATTTTGAGAAGCTATAATTTAATTAATAAAAGGCTCAATAAGATTCAAAATTCCATTTGACTGCATTTGTCACGGTATATTTGTTCAGAGACATCTATATTTACAAGAGCTTCCCTCTTCAAGCATTTTTCCTCTAAACTTAAAATATTGAGTGTCATACAACCTTTATTCTCCATTGAAAACCCAATGAATCATCAGCTTTTGTAATGTTTTTGTACAGGAAAAAAGAGAAAAGTTCAAATTTTAATTACTCCAAAATAGGATTCAAGAAAACCCTTAAAACTGTGTAATAATCGACTAGGAACATTTATAAATTTATGAGCTTTTATAAATGTTGTTGTTGTATTACGTCATGGTTTCAATTTACAATACGTGTCTCTTTGCATTCGCTTTCTAAAAACCAAATTGCAGTTAAAACAAAACATGTGTTCGTAATTCTTCTCCTGCTAAACCGCTTGACCGATTTAATGAAATTTTTTCTTCTTTTTATAAGGTGAGGTAAGTGTCTCTATTGTCGAGATTCAGAACTTTTTTTTTAATTTTTCGACCAATTTTTTTTTTATATATTATTGGATTTCTCACATGAAAAACATATAATCCAAATTGTTCAACCTCGCAGTACATCTCAATATTTTTAATTCAATAATTTTTTCTATAATATACATGATCACTTTTTAGTGAGTAGGTCTCCACCAAGCTTTTAAATGATATCTATTAGATACACAATCAACACAACCTTTTTTATATAAGAACAATTGTATATGTGTTACATATACAATTGTTGAGTGTATCTATCAATCAATGTTACACAATACCGCTGATTATCAGAAACTGGCAAAGGACCGATGATGTCGAGATGAATAATCGAAAAACGTTGAGAAGTTAATTTATAGTTACCAATCGGAGATTTTGTATGTCGTGAGATTTTAGCCTTTTGGCAAGCTACACAATTTTGAGCCATTTTCTGAACGTCTTTTTTAATCGATGACCAGATGACATTCTGAGTCAAAAGTTTGATGGAAGCTTTGACGCCAGGATGTGAAAGGTTATGAAAAGCCTCGAAAACTTGTTTTCGGAAATTAAAGAGAATGAATGGCCTAGGTGTAGTAGTAGAAACATCGCAATAAATTAATTTCTTTGAATTGAAAGAAACAGGAAATTTCTCATATTTGAGAACAGAGTTACTCCTTAAAATTTCTTGAAGTTCCTCGTCATTGGTCTGAGCATCTGCGATGATAGCATAATCAATACTTTTGGGAATAGAAATTTGATTAATGCGTGAAAGAGTATCTGCAACAACGTTATCCAGTCCAGAGATGTGCTGGATATCGGTTGTGAATTGACCGATGAAATTTAGGTGTCGAAATTGACGAGGAGATGCTTTTTCGGGATTCTGATTAAAAGCGTAGACAAGTGGCTTATGATCGGTATAAAGCGTAAAAATACGACCTTCGAGAAGATATCGAAAGTGTTTTACTCCCGAATATGCCGCGAGAAGTTCACGATCATAAGCACTGTATCTTTTTTGCGTTTCATTGAGACGTACTGAAAAGAAACCGAGTGGTTGCCAAGAATTGAATACAAACTGCTGAACTACCGCTCCGAGAGCAGTATCGGAAGCGTAAACCATGATGGCCAGAGGTGCTGATGATGATGGATGAATAAGTAAAGTCGCGTTCGTAAGTTTAATTTTGCAGTTATCGAACGCTTCGATAGCCGCCGTTGACCATTGAATTGGAACTCGACTGTTTTTGGTATAGCCTTTTAGGTAATCGTTCAACAATTCCTGCGGTCAGCAGCGGCACCTGGAATGAAGCGTCGATAAAAGTTTATCATACCTAAAAAACGTTTCAGTTGCTTAACAGTCTGTGGTCGTTCGAAATTCTTGATGACTTGAACCCGTTCATGCGACGGTAATATGCCTTGTCCAGTTACCAAATGGCCTAAAAAAATAATTTCGGTCTTTGCGCTTTGCGAAAACGCATTTGACCACATTTACAACTAGTCCGTGTTCGTCTAATTTAGAAAAAATGATTTTAATATGTTCAAGATGTTCGTCGTAATTTCGAGAGGCAATGAGCACATCGTCCAAATATACAAAACAGAAGTCAAGTCCGCGTAGTACTGAATGCATAAGACGTTGGAACGATTGTGCTGCATTCCTAAGGCTGAAAGTCATTCTATTTACAAAATTCAAATAGTCCGAAAGGTGTCGAAATTGCTGTCTTTGGAATGTCCGTTGGTTCAATAGGAGTTTGATGGTAGGCCTGGACAAGGTCTATTGTTGTGAAAATAGTGCAGCCCTCGAGTCGTTGTGTAAAATCCTGGGGATGTGGGATTGGGTACCTGTCTGGAATTGTGACTCTGTTTAGGGCCTGAAAGTCTCCACATGGTCTCCACGCTCCATTCTTTTTAGGTACTAAATGTAACGGGCTGGACCAAGGACTGCTACTAGGTCTGGAAATCCCGAGTTTCATCATATTTTCGAATTCTGTCTTCGCGATGATGAATTTGTCCGGTGCTAGTCGTCGTGGTTTGCATGCAACCGGTAGTCCGTTCGTCTCAATTTTGTGAGTCACACTATGTCTAGTATTGTCAATATTAATATTACCGTGAATGACCGTTAAAAATTTTGATATTTCGTTGAAAACTCCTGGGTCCATTGCTGACTTGTCGATCCTAAAAACAGTAGTATCATCGTAGGAGGAAGGAGAACCATTTGAATACAGAGAGGTTAACGGATCTATGAGCCTCTGTCTCTGTATATCCACTGGCAACTAGTTTTCCTCAAAAAAATCCGCGCCGATGATAGGCATCGACACGTCAGCAAGTATAAATTCCCAGGAGAATTCGCGGCGCAGTCCGATGTCAAGTCTTAAAAATTTGGTTCCATACGCATTTACCGAAGAACCGTTCGCTGCGAACAATCTAAATGATGGATCGACCCTTGGATTCCGAACAAAACGGACTGGCAAAACTGAGACATCTGCACTTGTATCAATTAAAAAATGAGTCTGGAGAAAAATTTCAAAAATTTACATTTTAATGCTTTTGTGCCGAAATGATGATGATAGAAACAAATAAAATTATTCTCAGCCGAAGGTTCACCGTAAAATGGATTGTAAGAATTTCGAGAATTTGGAGAGTTTTTACGAGAATAATAATTTCTAGAGTTTGATCGCGAATAATTACGACCACGTGAATTTGATTTAGATTGTGATCTATAATTTTGATTAACAATTTCCGAAATCTCCGATAATAATGTTTTTTTAAATTCCGAAAGTTTATTAACTAGAGAAAAGGTTGAATTTTGATTAGAAGAACCAGATGCAGAAGTCTCAATAGAACATATTTGTGCCTGAGCCATAGTCTCACGCACGTTGTCAGCCCGTTCTGCAAGGACTGACAGGGAGACGTCGTTTTCGAATGGTGTGAGTACCATTTGAACGGACTGATGCAATCTCTTCATCCAAAATTGACGAAGTGTCGCTTCGTTAAAATTGTCACCAGCGTTCAATTTCATGATACTCAACAACTGGGACGGCTTCCTGTCCCCAAGTGTCAAACCATGCATAACATTATTCAGCTTCGTTTTTTCAGATTCGCCAAGTACCCGAATCACCTCCGCCTTGAATGAAGTGTAACGTGTATTACCCTTCGGACTAGTGATAACATAAGCGAATGTATCATGGAGACGTGCATCCAGGGCTCCCACCGCATGAGCATATTTAGTAGCCTCAACCGTGATATCTGCCAAATTGAACTGCTGCTCGAGTATCTCAAACCACACATTTGGGTTTTGAGAGTGCAATGGCTGTGGAGGTTTGAAAGCCACTCGAGCAACAAGCCCAGCATCGGAAGGCAAATTAATATTTGGCTGCGATGTTTCCGGAAACACATTTGTATTAACATTTAATTGAGAGACAGCCTTGACAACAGCATCATTAATAATACCGGCCAACTGAGCAGGCGTTAACGAAATATTGGATTCCCGTGTCGTACCGCTGCTTGATGCTGCTGACAAGTCTGAACCATTTGTCGCTGGTAGGGATAACGGTGGATAATTCACACCTTGCACAACACGCCGAAACAAAAAAGCGAAAATAAGAAAAATTACCGAAAACACGTAAACGAATAGAGAAAAAGTAAAATACATTTTAAAAAGTTTTATGAATAAAAAACGAAATTTGAATTTAAAATAAAAATTTATTTAGTCAAGCACCAAAAATAATTAATTGGGTACTTACAGTTTTAATAATATTGACAAAAATCCCTCGATGCAGAGACACGTTACAAATTGGAGTCACCTCGGTCTCTGGGTAGCAGTGATGGGGTTGAAACTTGGCTGCCGTAACTGTATACCCAACCGAAATTTTGTTGGTTGTTGAAATTTGTTGAAACTCCGATGTAACGGAGATTAAATCCGTATGTTGACTCGGTTCTGGTGTTAAATTTACCAGATTTCCAGATGTGGTGAAAGGCGACGTACTTGCAGCTGATTGTATAAGTGGCTGTAGATTATGTGGCCACAATCACGTCGGATGGTTACCAGTTTTAGTGAGTAAGGTCTCCATCAAGCTTTTAAATGGTATCTATTAGATACACGATCAACACAACTCTTTTATATAAGAACAATTGTATATGTGTTACAACAAAACTTATTTTTATTTTAAAAATATGAATAACAATTATTATGTTTTATAGTTTATTTTAAATATATTTTTTATTTTATTTTATTGACATATTTCTTTTTACAGAAAAAACTAAAAACTCACTAACTTTTATTTTTCAAAGCTAGCTACCAAAAAATAAAAACTACAATATTTTTTGGATACCCAACTAATCATTTACGGTGCTTGACAATTTACTAAATTTATTTATAATTTATTACCTGATTTGGTTGGGCAAGGTGTGAAAGACGCCACAACTTCATTCACTACTGACTGTTTGAATAATCTGTGGCATTTGACTTAACCTGATTGGGTTGCTGAGTTCTGATATATTCTGTGTATTGTAGTTGCGTGTATACTGAGTGAATTATTATTATCGATTAATTCGCCATTGATGTACAGAAAGATGCCACAAAGAGCGCAAAAAAATCTTGGTCGACGTACACAGAATAGTACGGAACATCAGAGCATCAGACCAACACTCCGCACACATCGCAGACGCACGAGACCCAATGTCAAATGTACGTGTAACCGAAAGTCAATAGCGACGCAGCAATCGACTTGGAGCAAATGGGTTGAGACAAATAGTCCAGTAAATGAAGGAGGAAAAAAGACCAACCTGTAGTTTATTAGTTGCAATATTCATTTTCTGGTGATAAGTGACATTTGGTTTGGTACCTCATTAAAAATGAGACCGAGTTTTCAAGAAAACATTCTGTTGTAGGGGGAGGAAATGGCCCCAAAAGACCCGGAAATTAAGTTTTCGGCAAGTATCTCCCAAAATATGGTGGTTAGAGATTTTTTGTACAGAAAAAAATTGAAGATCAGTTAATTTTCTACAAAGATGGTCCTAACGATTTTTTTCGCAACATTAATATTTTTTGCAAAAACTACGGTTGAAAAATCCAAAATTTTGAGACTCATGAAATATGCAAGTTTTTTACAAAATTTGAGATGGGGGTCTTTCAAATAAATTATTTTCAATGCTTTGGACTGTGGAAACCAATTGTAGATGGCGCCACTACAATCCATTCACTGGCAAATTCATCAGGGCCATAAATAGGAAACGTCGTAAACCAAGTAATTTTTAAGAATTTTAATGTTCAGGAGCGTCTTGTTTTTCTCGGAGATGAGGGCTCCTATTAAGAAAGCAGACCATAAGATTAATTACAGCAGGATGGACCCCACCAATTGGCGAAAAACTAGCGAAAATCAATTTTGCCAATATGACAAACTATTGGCCAATGAGGTTTTCCTAACGAAAACTATAATTTCTAAAGAGTGAAGAATATTTACTCATAATACTCAACAACAATATCTTGCAGATTCTCGACCAATTTTCGCAAGTTTTTTTGCAACCATCCGGATTTAGGTTTTTGGAATAAAGAGTTATAAAGTTTCTTTAAATTTCATTTATTATAGAAAAATATATAAAAATACGTTGAAATTATGACTTAAATCTGTTAATCACCAGTCCCCGTCACTTGACTCCAATAATAATTCTTGGTCATCAACGTCGCCCTCGCCAACAACTCCTTCCGGTTCTAGAGTTTCCTCTAGTCCTACCTCTTCGGATAACGTATCTTGGCCGTCTTTATAAATCGAACCCTGGCGGGACTCACATGAACCACAAACAGATGAGCATGGTAGCCATGCTTTCTTGCATGAACATGTTCTCTTACATTCTTTCTTACATTGACAAAATATCACCGTTAAGAGTTCCGAAACCGCTGGCTCTTTTGTGGTTTGGACCAGCATGAGTATACCTTATACATACACGTTTCCATCCCCATTTTTCTGGTGACAGTTCATTTCCGAGCCACTGCTGGACGTGCAGATATACTTGATAAAGGTGTTGCCTTTCAGCTTCAGGTGTGGGTGACCAGGTTGCTAGTTTGAGCGCGGTTTGGTTTCCGTTTCTGTCTCTGGCGAATCGCTTGAAGATCTCGTATCTCATTTTTGTCAAGGTTAATGTATCATCATCACTGTACATCGACGAAATAACAGTTTGCCCGTCCTGAAATACGGTCTCGTTGCGAGGCTTATGGTTTTAAAACTTTCAATGACCGCTTCCAGTCCCGTGTCTCTGTTCTTCGTAACCTTTCCATCTGATTTGGTGACTATTGACGGTTTTTCCTTTCCCGAAAAAACGGAAATTGTATCGCTTTCCAAAATCGCATGGAGAAATAAAATATTGTCTCTAACGAAGGGCCGCGCATCTTGGAGGAAAACATTTGCTGGGGGTTTTTCCCCTTTCCAGGCTTCCAGAAATAAATGGTTTGAACTTTTGGGGTCAGGGCTTTTATCAGTACAAGGATGTCAATATCCTCTGCCACTACTACAAATAGCGGGCTGTGGATAGCATATTTGTGCAACGCCGTATGTACGATCAACGAGTCTGCATCATTTACTGCTTGTCTAAAATAGAGTATACCCACGCGACGAACGACGGAAGAAATGAAAGTAATGAAATTATAGCATTATGTTTAGGACTCGGGTTTTTCCCCACGTCTCAATGAGATGACTGACTTTATATACATTGTTGGAAAAGTGAGAATTTCACCTTTACACTAATCAAGGAGTCAAAACGTTAGAAATAAAGAGGTGACAGAAAAAAGAAATTTTTAATTGGTGGTTGTTTACAAGATTCCCCCGCGCACCAAAAACAGCAAAAAGTTGTGATTCAACAAACAAAAATGAAAGAAAATTAGATTATACAAATTTGACAGATGACAAAGGACTTTCTGAGAACTCATAATCAAGAAAATTTGGAGAAAATTAGTGCAATACAAAAAAAAATAGGAACAAATTCCTGGCGAGTTCGTTTTTCCAACATGGCCACAGCATCAAAACGTGACTCAAGTCACAGGGTATGATAGCGGTAGATTTCTTCTTTCACATGAACTTTGAATCATGAGAAAATATGCATTTTGAACAAAGTTATTGAATAATTTGTCCACTCGCTCATGTATACATGCACGGACTGTGCTCTCCGGCATACAACACAAAAATTCAATATTCTAAGTGCGCTTGGGCCCGTTTATCTCGAAACGGTTAATTTTTTGGAAAAAATTAATTGGACCATTTTTGTAGAGAATTAATTGGTCTTCAATGTTTATCTGAACAAAAAATGTCTAATTGCCATATTTTAGGATATATTCACGGGAAATAGATTTTCCAGGTCTTGTGGGACCATTTTCTTCCCCTACAACAGAATGTTTTCTTGAAAACTCGGTCTCATTTTTAATGAGGTACAAATTGCCACTAATCACCAGAAAATGAAATTCACAACTAATAACTTACAGGTTGACCCCTTCATTTACTGGACTAAAAGGCAGGCGCGTCAACGTGCCACTGACGCGCACAGAACACAGAACCGATTAGCACGTTGAGTTTTCTAATATATTGAATATTCTGTTGAATAACTGTTGCGCGTCAGGCAAAGTCGTACTACCGGCGTTGAATTCTCCACCCGAACTATTGAAGGGGCTTATGGATGGCGTGACTCCGACTTCAAAACTGTTTTTGCGCAACGCAAATTCTCTTTAATGACAATGTATACAACTGGAGGACATTGTTCAACAATCACAATTAGTTGGTTGATTCTTGAAACAGTGTTAAACCGTTAACGCAATGACACGAAAGCGGTGATCATCAAATCTGACAAAATGCTAGCTGAAGAGCACGCCGGCTGATTTGACGCGCCAACTATAAATGATGTCGCTGTTGTTATATCTGGTGATAAATTTGAGCATCGAGACATCAAAATTCATCGCAGAAGCAACACAATCAACCGCGTTCATACTTCCATCGATATACGCGTATTGGCAGTTCTCGTCATATGCAAGAATACATACAAGCTGCTATTGACTTTCTTGCACGTTTATTGTCGACCAGAATTATTTACATATAGCGTTCACGCATGTAATTCCAAGTGGGCAGAAATACAAACTTTATTATTGCCAGAAGGTCAATCAGCAATACATCGCTATGTAATTGCTGCTCGTGTGCTCAAACAAAAAATTGAAATCATTGATTATTTTGATAACCACATTTCATGTTTTCGGACCAATATGTTGATGACACATTTTGTTGTGGTTAGTCTATAAAATACGACCCGAAGAAATTGATATAATTATTTCAGTAGAAATACCAGAACTGATGAAGAATTGATCGATATATTGTGCATTCAAATGTCATTCATTTACAATGCGACAGATTGACATTGAAAATCAGTGGGGTAGTACCATATTCGTTTCTAGTTTTCCAATTCTGTTAATTCAATGAAATACATTTGCAAATACATTCATAAGGGCAGCAATAGAACAGTATTTGCAGTTCCAACCAAATCGACTAGAAACCAAATCGACTGATTTCTTCTTCGCCAACTGAGTTATGCCAATAGACAGATATTTTCGGTCAATTCGCACAAACATTGCGTTTTATTCATTTCATACATTGAGCCGATTGTAAGCTGTTCAAGGACCAACGTCCTTTGAATATTTACGAATTGTCAACGGCCAATTGCACGATATATATCACGACACGCTCCGCGAACTGCAACTGCTGGAGTACGAAAATCATTAGGACATTATAAATACAACCCTTATTTTGGACCGCACATCAAACACATATTCCAGATGATATAAGCTGTAGCTTCCCTGGCACATCCACAAAAAAACAATCGTACGCATTCAAACCGACAAAAAATGTAGCCAAACCTTTCCCCAGGCCTACGAAAGCCAAACTGAATTCCCAGCCAAGGTGCCCACCACCCAATTTTTGAGTTGTAACTTCCGGTGGACCGATCTCGACCAGTTATCACTGGGATCACCCAATTTGTGAAAAAAGCTTGAGCATGAAGTTTCACCTTGATCAGTAAATCTGTCAATTCGCCTTGACAATACAGGGCCAAATTTTTGTTGAAAAATATATTTTTAGGCAAAAAATGACATTTCCGCTTAAATTTTGGAAAACTGAGTTTCTTTTTAATGTATAATCGTTTTTCTCGTAAATGATACACTTTATGTATTACATTTAAGAAAATTAAACTACAAAACTAACGAAGAATCAGACTATTTTGCTGATATGTGATGAGTTTTTTTATGAAAAAATTGATTTTCAATTTTCGTGAATTTTCCGGATCCATACCCCGCAGCAAACAATTTTTTCCACAATCAGTGACGATCGTATATTAAGCCAGGAAAATCTTCTGAGTCACTTTACGGTGAATTTCCTTACTGGAAATTTGCACCGTTCCCAAATTACATGGAAATTTTCCAAGTTTCTCAAAACCGGAGTTCTGATATGCATGTGAAGATACTGCTAAAGTTTTATTAGTAAAAAGGTTAGCAAAAACTTCACTTCCTGTTTATATAACAGTGCGAATTTTTTGCTAAATCTATGCTAAACGTTTATATGTGTTGGTGGATATCAAAATGATACCTGTACAGTTTTATTTTAAATATTTTGCAATTATCTTCAAAATAACACGAGAGAAATTATAATATATTTACCATTTCATTGATCAATATTCACTAATAAGAATATTGCGGTTAACAAAAGTTTAAAAAAAATAACTAGAAAATCCGTATCCGAGGCAGATTAGTATCAAACACTATACGCTGAACTACATTAGGAAGAATTATTGAAATTAAATGAGATAACCGGAGAAATTATAATCCACACTCGGGTAAAATTGGTGGGATAATGAGAGTTCTTAGGGCCACAATAGATATCTATAGAGATCTAAATACAACCTGAGGAATATGAATTATTAGTTGGGGCTTACGTTAGTAAGAAAAATAGTGAGGACATCCTTATCTAGGGATGAGATCAATTTTGTATTATAACAGAAAATATATTAAGAATTGTTAGACCAACTGAGATATGCCTAGAAATCTATACACAAGAGGAAGAATAGAGAAAAAATAATTAGGAGCTCACCATCCAGGAGTTACCACTACTTATAGAATTTTCTATTATGACCAAATATAGTAAAAAATCAGTTCTTTAAACCAACACCGTTCAAATTAGCCCGCCTCAGTTAAACCCATACTATAACTTGTTACACATTTATTACAATTCATTACAGCAAATCACGATTTCATTACAGTTACTGTTATCAAGAACGGGTCGCCCGGTTCCGCTTACAATTAAACATGCTCCGCCAAAATTGTAACTGTTAACATAACTTTAATATCGGCATCATATAATTGGTTCTTGGACCGGAATTTATTACAAATTATTTACATTGAATTAGTTATTTCAAAACCACCCCTATAACTTGCGAAAGGGTAAATTTCACCCCAAACATTATTTAAAACAATCAAGTCAATTTGACCAACTTAAATTATTTATTACAGAAGACTGCCACCAGGTTTTGGACCAAATATTGCACTAGAGTCTTGTCAAGGGTAAGTCAACCTTATCCAAGTGTGTAATAAAATATTTTTTGTTGTATCAGACGGAATTGGCATCAAAAGATGTAGGTTTCAAATTGCAATACAAATGTTGGTTTTACCACTTTCAATAATTTATTAAATCAGACCGTCGCCAATATTAGGGCAAATATTACGCCATGGACCTTGTGAAGGGCATATTAATCTTATCCAGGTCTAAAATAAATTATTTTTATGTCAGGTTACACGGAGTTACATCCAATGATAAACATTTCACTCAATGTCGAGTAGTGGCCTGGTGTAATAAATTAATAAAGTGATATAAAATCTACCTTTAAATTACACATTTGACGCCTTTACCATTTGGATCAAATTCCGTCCTCCCTGACTCAAAAATTATTTATTACATACCTAAATATAGTTGACCTACCCTTAACAAGGTCAAATAAGAAAGATTTCACCCAATATCTGGAGTCTGTCTTGTGTAATCTATATATAAATAAAAATTAATTGCCACATATAAGAAAGATCATTACTTGAGAACGGTTCGCCCATTTTGGCTGATTTTATATTTGTTGTGTTTGTAATTATCACTACAAGGTTTGTATGAAAGAAAATTTTGGGAAAATCCACCTGCCACGTGAAGTAGATCACAGCGCATTTGACTGATTGTGATGACCTATGTTATAGCTTTAGACATTGTTTTGTAATGGAAATTGTAAGACGACACGGAATTGTTTTCACTTAAGATATCCCTAGAGATCTAAACACACCCTCAGGTATATTGGGTGTTAGTTAGGGACCATTTCAGTTAGAAAATATATTCAAATGCTCCCCATCCAGGGGAGGGGCCAGTTAATAAAATTTACTATTATGACCAAATATAATAAAATATTTCAGGTCAACTGAGATACCCCTAGAGATCTAAACACAACCTCAGGTATATGTGGTGTCAGCTGGGGACCATTTCAATTAGAAAATATATTCAGATGCTTCCCATCCCGGGGAGGGACCAGTTAATTAAATTTAGTATTCTGACCAAACGTAATAACAATTTTCAGGCTAACTGAGATATCTTTAGAAATCTAAACACAACCTCAGGTATATGAGGTGATAGTTGAGAACGATTTCAGTTAGAAAATATATTCAGATGCTCCCCATCCAGGGGAGCGGCCAGTTAATAAAATTTAGTATCTAATACTAAAAATAGTTTGGAATTATGAATACGAGTTTTTTTTTTACTGGCTGACTATGAGCATGTTTTCCTTATCATTTATCATATTAAGATAGCTTTTTAATTATTTGCTTTCCATTCCCTGAACTAAGGCAAAATTGTACAGTAAGATTGATAATTAATAGAGTAATGCTCGTTTTTTGAGAATTTTAAATATTGAGTCAAAATAAACATTCATGTAACTAGTCGAGATAAAGTAGTGTTATATTATTCAGTAAATTTTAATAGGATTTAATAATTGCATCCTAGAAAACTCTAATTTTCGATAGTTTTCCGTCTTACCCAGGTAAATCACTAACACAAACACAATTAATAAAACTAGCAAAAGATTGGCATTTTCTTCACATTCGTAGTTCTGATTACATCGTCAGGTTTGAGTCCCTATCTCCTGTTTAAAATAGTAAAATAGCACAATAAGTAACCCGCTTGACACGTTAACACACAAGAGGAATCTATTTTCCTTCGAATAGTTCAGTTTGTCTAAATCTTGGTCTCTTGAGGGCCATATGTCGCAAACAATTTTATTTTACATTTGTCATTTAAAAAATCAAATTAAAAGTTTCAAAGTATAAATAAATTATTTCGAAAAATAAACTTACATCTGTTAGGAAAAGAAACCAACGAAAATATCTCCATTCTAGGCCCCGTATTCTAGGCACCGAATTTATTTAAATATTTGGTGTTTTATGATTATAGCTTAAGCCTATTAGGCACCTTCAATAGGTTGCTTACTTTCAATTAATTTTGCAAATGATTTTGGAACATTTCGAAAATCCACTGCTACCTTACGCGCAGAGTTATTTGGCCAACCAGTTTTATTTTGAACTGACGGTTTTAGGAGTAACTGTGTATTCACATAATTAACTCCACAAACTACTTTCATATAGTGTTAGATATATATATATATTTTCCAACTCATCAGTACTAAAACTGATGTCTGATCTAAAACTTCTGCAGGAATTTGATTTATAGTGTATTTGATAAAGTTTTTGCTCTCTATTATACAAAATTAATTTACTTAATTCCAAAAAATGAAAAGTTTATTTTCAGCAACAACATATTATATACGACAGCAGATAATCTGAAGAAATAAATATCAACAATAGAACCATAATAAGACGACAGTAATAGCATAAGGAAACGAAGTGTAGAAATGATATCGCACATAACGACAAAAACACAAAACTTGTAAGAACTACGAACTTCAATAAATTTAGTGAGAGATTATCCTCATAAAGCACTAAAATTTAGTTAGTTACCCAAACATATCACAAACGTATAATTTAAAAACTGGAACTATGTAACGAAAAAAAAATAGTTTTTGGTATTTTAGTTTTATGGACATAGTTTATATACCCTCCTATCTATATATATTCGGTGTTTGTACCATATATACATATTAAGGATATTAGGGAAATGAAAATGATGACGGTATTTTATTTTATGTGGTGGTCGTTAGATTTCTATCTAAATTTTAATGGTACTGGCGCATATTCAGTACGTTCTCCCACTTTGTGCAAACATATAAATTTTACATTGAATTTTCAGAATTTTAGACATTTTACTGTATCTGTCGGTCCCTCTGTAAAGTGACTGATTTATTTGGTTACTGTGACGTATGAAAATAGAATGACAGTTAGATATATCAACAAATTTTGACCATATGCGAGCATGTAAATCTTTTTACCGGCGTAATATACAAATCGAATAGGGTACGTTATTATCACTCAATTTTTAATTTTTAATTAAATCTTCGAATTATCTTTACCTACGTATGTTTTATGTATATGAAATAGAAAATGAAAACTACAACAAAAACTATTTTAAATAAAATTGTGATGTACCCTAAAATGTGAAACCCAACTCGCACCCATATAAATATATGAAAAGAAAATGTTGATTCACTTGAATAAAATAAACCGAATTACCATATAGACAGGAATTTGTTATTTCTAGCCAAAAAAATGTATATAAACAACCTATAAATGTATATTATGTACTATATACATAATAATATACATAGAAGTTGATATATCAAATCAACAAAAATAAGTGATTTTTGTGTACTCGTATATGTATCTCGTTTATGAATGTTGTGTGGGAAAAGGTAAACTTTAGAAATGGAATTTAAATTTTAAATTGGAAAATTCTTTGTCAAATTTAATATTAAAATTCTAATTACGATTTTTTAAATTATATAATTTTGAAAAATTTACACTTTTTGCAATCATTGTTGAGCATACAAAGAGGTAAATTACGAAAATTTTAATTTAAATTTTAAATTTGAGAATAGGCAGATATTTTAATGACTGTACGTAAATATTTTGCATCGAACTGAACTATTTTACATATCAATTTTCTATTAAAGAGGCATCGGGAGGGCATCGCAATTGTTGATACCATAATGTAAATATAAATAAATAAATAAATCGATATAAATCGATTTGAGTGTCTTGAATTTTTTTTATTTTTTTCGAAATATCTCAAGAAGTTGCATGGTTAAATTTTTCGAGGCAGCCAGTTTCACGCACGCACATTACCCGTACTAATTTAGTTTGATATAAACATCAAATAGATAAACTTTCTACAAAAAATTTTTTAATTATGACAAATGTAACAAAATTAGTAAACATTTTAAAAACTTATGAGCAGGGTAAATTCCAAATTTATTTTTTTTAGTGCGACATAAAATTTATAAATGTGCGGATTGTCGAAAACTATGCTAAGTGCCTCAAAAATAAAGCCGACTCGACCTTCCAGAACAGGAAGACATTTGTCTATTTTGATTGACTCACATTGAGGGATGTTCCCATTGAAACAATCACGAATAACGGCATCAACTTTGAGGGAGCGAAAGTACTTTTGGAAGAGCTATAGGAGTTACGCCAGCAAAATATTAACAGTAAATGTACTCGTAATTTTCTTTCACTGAATAAAATACGGTTCACTTTGAACCCTCCCAGAGGTCTACATTTTGGAGGTTCGTGGGACTCTGCAATTAGGTTCATTATTACCTACATAGAGTGACAAATGGGGTCGGAAATGCAAATTCTACTAGTGCAAATTAGGGGTCTGCTTAAATTCAGGCCACTAACTTCTACGACCGATGATATCGATGATTTAGGCGCTTAACTGCAGCGCATTTCTGAAGAACGATGAAAGAGCTAGATTTTGCTGCAGATTGTGTATTTGAGAGGGTTAGTTTTAAATGAACCAATCGAATTCATTACCAGTTGAAAAGACTAGTAATTAATTATGTCTCCATTTTCTCATTAAAAAAATTAATTAAATAAAGTAAATAACGAAAAATTTTGAGAAAATAATTAAATAGAAAAAAAATTGACTTAAAAAAAAAATAAGAGAAACAAAATTCTATAGTCAAATTATTTGGTCCAATTGATGGACCATTCACATCAGCTGGTATCCAATATCTGAAATTATGCGTAGAAAAACGTTGCGGATCCATGCATGCCTCGTGAGATTGTCGGGCCACAAAAAATCCGCACAAAACTTAAAGCCTTGAAGCCTCAAATTGGCATGCTTGACTTAGATAAAAGAGAACTTAACTTAAAATTTTGAGAACTTTAAAAACTCATGTATGTGATCGTTTCTTGCGTTTAGCTCATTACTCACCCAGTTGTTGCAGGCAAGCAACTGATATATTAAGTGCGCCTTCTAGTCTCTAAAATTAATATCGACGAATTTGAAAAATCATTTACAGAGACAATCTGCGAAGACATACGCGTCATAGACGGAATAAATAACAGTGATAATGTGTATATTCGATGAGTTCTTATACCAAAAAATCTTTATACAGACAAAACCGTTTCAGAACCTCTAATGAAAGCCTATAATATCTGCCAAAGACGGCGAACAAACGACCATTGCGATACCGCACAGTATCAAATAAAGTGGATTAACGGAAAACCAGACGATCTAAGGATTACTCTATCGTGTTGAACGTCTGGCGTTTAGTAACCTTGTTACTCATGAAAAAATTGGTCAATGATTTACATATACTGTTGAAAAACCCTGCATTGGAATGGTATAGGTCTTCGTTGGAGAAAAATGGAGATTTGCAATTGGGAGATTTAAAACAAGATAGTGCTTGTTATGATTCAGGATAGGCGAAGTGATGCAGAAATTCGCCAAACAATTGAATTCATAAAACAGAAGCCCGGAGAATGCTTTCGAAATTTCTTTATGCATGTTCAGGAATCCACGTTTGCACTTTGTCAAACTGTGCCAGAAGGGGATTTGGATTTCATTGTTCGGCGCAACATGAATGCTTCTCTTCAATATAAATTAACTGGCCATTGAATTGAAACGGTGGCAGATTTATTAAACGAAAATATGTTGATATAGAATACTCATGGAAACGGTAGCATGTCGTCGGTCAGTCAATCAGTTATTCATCGATAAATAAAATAACTCGTTATTTACACCAGAACCCAAGTCTCTTAAATCAATACCGGCAAATAAAATTTCCGAGCACAATACCAACCGTTTTTATGAAGTATGTGCCGTCGATCCTTATCATCGCACTAATCTATATTTAACCAAGCAGTTATTCAACCACGTTGCTTGTCGTTGTAGATTGAATAAGATAAAACCGCCGCATGCTTACTTACAAAGAAACTTTACAAATTTACGGCAGAATAAATTTTCCGAGAATTGTGTTAATCCTTTTCATGAAATTAATCAGTACAATCGTGACAAACAATATTCAACAGCTCAGTCTTTCGGCCATTCCACACAAAGCCAATCCAATAGGCCACAATCAATTCAGCAACAACATTTTTAACTATCAGACAAGGAATAATCCGGGAAATAGATATTGCTATGGATGTAGGGCTCCTAACATTATAAAGCCGAACTGTCGAAAGTGTAACTCTGCGAATACAGAAAACTCGGACACGGAAATGAGTTTGAGTGGTTCCCAGGTTCCCAGACGTATAGAAATGACCAGATCAATTCAGAAGGAACAAGCTGCTACCAATACCACAACATCACACCAACCCATTCTTATATGACGATAATATAAATAACCAACCATACCATAGTTCAGTCAGCAACAACCGTTCAACCAAACCATGTTTCAACAATATTTTCGAGTTTCAGCTACATAATACTAATCCCGACCTTAAAAAAACGTTCCGCCAACAATCCACTCAAACCGACAATATTTCAACCAAACCGTATAATCGAAGTTTAAAAGGATGGAAAAATAAAAAAATTGAGGCTTCATATTGCACCCAGGCATTAACCCACCTCGGCATGGACTTCTGGAATCTAGCCAGTTTAGCATCAGTATTGTTAAATGAATTAGATTGTGAACAAACGATTCCTGATCTCAACAAACAACACTCACTTACGCCCGAACACAGAAATAGGTTGTCTAAAATTATTGATATTTTTCCGTTGGAGTTATTCGAACTATAATAAAGGATAAAGTAGAATCGATCACTAAATACGCAGTACCAAAGACCGTCCGACACCGTAACTTTGCAACTATTACCGTTCAGAACCATCAGAAATTGGCATCGAACGAAACGGCCCATCAAGCATTTGAAACATTGAAACCTGCACTCACTTCCACCCCAGTGTTAAGAAACCCGGATGTCACGCGTCCTTTTAATGTGCAATGAGATGCACAGTTCCTGTGGTGTTGGTAGGGTATTGTTCCAGATTTCTGAAGAAGGCAAGGAATACCTAATCGCGTACTATTCGCATAAATTGAATTCGGCAGAACGAAAAAAGAGTGTAACCGAGTTGGAATGTTAATGTTTAGCGGCTGTGTTAAGTGTCAAACGTTTTCGACAACCATCACAAACATTACAGATACAATTTTAAAATAGAATACCGTAAAGGTAGCCAAAATGTTGTTACCGACGCGCTGTCCAGAGTTGATATCGACGCATTGTGTAAAGCTACGGATACTGTTACTACAGCTTCTCAATAGCGATGCCTTAAAGCAATTTGATTGTGTACAAAGAATCAATGCCTTGGAGCAAAATTCGAACGTTGTGTTAAATTTTCGTACGTTGAACGGCAAACTCTACATACTGCGTATAATAAAACTGTTAGTCACATTAATGATTTATCACAATGGAAACTTTTGGTTTGCTAAAAACGCACGATTTATTACAACGACAATATTATTGGTTCACTATATGGCTCGCGATGTACATTCGTATATTCAAAGAGTACATTCGTAAATGCGAAATTTGTAAGCAAATTATAGCGACTAATTTTAATACTCAGCCTGAAATGGGTTATTTTCATGAAGTTTTCCGTCCGTTTAAAAACTGTATATAGACTGCCTTGGTCCGTACTCTAGACCAAGGATCCCCAAGGACCTCTAGGATCAATACGCCAATTTTTTTACATTCGAACCTATGCGGAACGCACAACCACTGCTGAAGTAATTTCCAATAACGGTAAACTGTTTAAATCGGCCCTGTTGAATGAGGTTTTTAAACGTTATGGCATATATCATATCAATATAATCCCAAATACTCACCCAAGTCAAACGAAGAGGGTAAATCATACTATTATTTCTGCCATAAGAGCTTACGTCCATGACGATCATAAACAATGGGATTCTCATTCATGAAATCAACAGTTAAGATAATAACAACTCTGCAAACATTATCGACATTAATTTTTGTTATAACATTCACTGTAAAAGTCAAACGTTTATCAATAGATTACGTTACATTCAAAAGTTCCAAGATTCATGGTTTCGGAACCTCCTGAAAGTACTTAAAAATTAAAATTTTACCGAGAAAATTAAATCTTTGACATGAAAATATTTTCGATTGTATTGTGATCAACTATGACAAGAGGTTAGATCAACAAATGACGTTAGCTACTAAAAATGATTATATTATAGCATCAATTTCGTGTTCTAATTTCAGTTTGGTTCATATTAAATTTGAAAACATTATAGGCCAGAAAATATTACCCTTCGCTAACTAAATCGACATCTTTATGTCGTTATGCGCAACGTGAACTTTCTCAACCATTAATTTCCGTAGACTATAGGGAATTAATATTTTACACTTTCTACATATAATAATCCACCTTTAATCGAAAGTTCATGTTTGTATTTGTTATATAATCGTATATCATCATGAACTTTTTGTATTCGATTTGGCCGTCCATTACAAATGAAAGGGATCAGTTTTTGCAAGCACTGATCTTTCATGGTTTCTACTTTGGTGTTATCAATTATTTCCTCCGTGATTTTAAGTGATTCGACTAAAATAATTTTCCGAAATCCTTTGAAAACTGTTTTATGCTACATTTACATTAAAAACGTTCGACTGAATAAGAAAATTAAAATCCTCTGGAACTTCCAATGATGCCCTAGATAATGTATCAGCAATCGCGTTATTTTTACCCTCGATAAATTTCATTTCAATAATGTGTAGCGCTGGAGTACTATAAGCATCAACTGCAATCTTTTTGGTGCTTTTAACCGTGGTTTTTTGAATATTGATGTGAGTGGTTTATGATCGTTTTTTATCAGGATCGTTACATTGCCAACGATGAGCTGATCAAATCATACACATGCAAATACTATGGCTAATAAAACTCCTTCTCGATTAGCACAATTTTTTCCGTTGCAGTGAACGTTCGAGATGCATACGCTATTGCTGCTTGAATCACACTCTAAAGTGAGCTGTATTCCAACTTCAAAATATTTTAGGGATCTAATTGTATCGGCGACTAGCATTTTCAGTTTTTAAAATCTCTGTTCTTCCTCTTGTGTCCATTCTAATCTTTCAATTGTTAATTTTTGAAGAACAGAGCTTTCTGCACTTAGATTTTTTATGTATCATCCTAAATAGTTCAGCATTTCTAGAAATCTTAGTAAATTCGACTAATTTCTAGGTGATGGCATAATTTTTATTGCTGAAATTTTCGTTTCATCAGCTTTCAATCCTGTATTTGATAACACATGGCCAGAAAAATTTTACTTTTTAGCAACAAATAATTATTTTTTTTTTGTTAAGTTTGCAATTATTCTCACGCAAACGTATTAGTAACTTTGCAAATTTTATATTATGATCTTCATCTGAAAAAGTTCCGGAGCATATGATATACCAAAAAGACATCGCAACCCTCTCATTCGACCAAATGGAGTCCAAAAGCTTGTTAATTTACTGCTCGATTCTGGCAATTTCAACTGCCCAAAACCCGTGGTTGTATCGACTGTAGAGAATAATTTTGCTTTTCGCACGCCGGATTTCATCAATTGTTGTACTCTGACGATGAGTCCTTTTTATTGCGCCATTTAGAATTTATGATTCGATTAGAAATAAAAGAGGAATTAAGAAATCTTTCGCTCTTCATAGCGAGCATAGTGAAAAAGAATTAAAATAAAATAAAAATACGAAATAAAGAAATTAATATACCTCTAAACATTGTAATAAGTAGTATTTTTCCGTTGCCAAATTTAAAAATATCAGTTTATGAATCCCATGTATCAGGAAAAACCTATCGGTGTGATTCTTACGGTTGAGAATTTTTCTCACCGAACCTTTAAAAGCTTGCCAATTATCAACTTTATTTACCTGTTACCCTTTTCGAGTTGCAAAAAGCTACGGACATTTGTACATTATTAAGTATGGTACTTTTACTTTTCCAAATACTTCGATCTATGTATATAATTTAGAGTCATCTAGCGTAAAATTATTATTAGTTAATTTACGTAATTGATTAAATCCAATCAAAGAAGCTTGTGCACCCGAATCCAAATCACATGTCACTTTTCGCCATTTGCCATTGAATTTTAAGGTTAGATCAGTACGACTATTTCCCTTATTCTTTTACCGTCTAAATGTCACTTTTCTTTCCCATTTTATTATTACATTTCTTTTTACACAGCACTTCGGATTATTCCCGTTACATCATTTGCATTTTTTTCTAAACGCAGAACTTAAATTTGTATCGAATTTACCACTTTATTCACTTTAGTAAAATTATCTACCATTATGGATTTAAATCGATCCTCAGTAACTTCGCTAACTTTAATTTATTGAATTATCCTGTCCAATGTTAAAGTATCGGGATCTTGTGACAGAAATCGTTTTTAAAGATTCGTATCTCTAATGCCAAATGCTATACGGTCCCGCAACAAGCAATCATCAGTAAGACGTCACTGTGGATTGCTTATATTTACATACGTCGATGATTTTGCGCAAACGAATTAAATAATTATCGAATGATTCATTATCATTTTGACTAAAGGCGTGGAACGAATATCTATATCGTCTAACACGTTCCTTTTTGACACTAAACGACTTCCAATCAATTTTAGACCATTTTCTGGTGTGTCTTTTTCCCCTAGGGTTAATGAGAAATGCGAATACCTGATTTTTGCTTCATCTCTAACGAGTGTCAACGGTAAATTGATTACCTTTTTTTTATTCGTGACGGGCCATTTGTCAATTCCAGCGGCCGTCACATATTCACACAAATGTTGTTTTAATAATTCAAAATTTTCGTCTATATATATATTGCCATGAATTTCCAGTGGCTTCGGGAATGGTACGTTTTCCATTGGTGTACTGTGCTCGGAAACACGTTGTAGCCCTTCATTTACTAACTGCATGTTATCATTGATGCTATTGCGACTTTTAGTAAATAGTTTCACAGCTTCTGCTAGTGCTTCGCCCATTTTAGAAACAAATTTCTGAATTTTTTCCTCTTTTATAAAAAAATATAAGCTCACTTTTTTAGTTTTATTTGAAGTAAAATAATTTCTTTACAATGGAAATTATTTATTTAACATGTAGGTATTATTTATTTAAACATCAGGGCCGAATGTCGAAGGGCCAAATGGGTCGAAGGGCCGAATGGGTCGATGAGCCGATTTTTTAGTTTTTTTTTTTAAATATAATTTATTAGCTAAATTTGTTGTTTTATGGAATATTTTGTAATTTTTTTTATTAAACATAAATGAATTTCTTATGAATTTATGTATTATAATATTTTTCATCTTTAAATATTTATGAAGTTCCACGTATCAGTCAGCGATACATTTTGTTGAAGGAAAATTTTGTCATGCGCCACCAAAGACATTTGGTCCTATGTGTCAGCCTTCTGATAATAGGTATATGGTACAAAAAATAAAAAAAAATAATTAAATTAAATAAAAACATAAAAAAGGAACAGCTTTAGTATCGCAGTCAAATTTTTTTGACAGTCTAAGCGACGGTGGCGACACTTTGGTCAAAAGCGGATTTTTATAACTAAAAAATGTGTCTTTGCTTAGCACTTTCTGTGTCTCAAGCTAACTCCATCTATCGGAACAAAAATGAACCAATGTTAGCTAAATTCGTTGTGTAAGAGAGGAATCTACGAATATTGAAGTTTAGTTGTACGGGATAGGACACTTAAAGGAAGTAATAAAATAGCCTCATGATATATTTTATAAAGTTAAAAAGTGTGTTTTAATAAATATGAATATAAAACCATAACATGGTGTCAGGGTATGATATCAAAGGGCCGAATTTCGAAGTGTCGAATATCGAAGGGCCGAATTTAGGGCCGATTGTGTCGAAGGACCGAATGTCGAAGGGCCGAATGTGGAAGGACCGAAAGTCGAAGGGCTGAATGTGTCGAAGGATCGAATGTGTCGAAGGGTCGAATGGGTCGAATGGGCGATTTTTTTTTTTGTTTTTAGAAATATATTTTTTTAGGCTAGCCTTTAGTATCGCAGTCAAAATTGACTGTCGCGACATATTTTTCAAAATGGTCATAATTTTAACTAAAAATGTAAACATATAAGACGCCATCTTAAATAAATTTCAATTTTTTATATATTATTTATAATTTTTTTCGCTTTTAGATTAAATTTTTCTACATTTTTTTTAGGTGGTTATAATTTTAACTAAAAAATTGTTAATTTAATAGACTGCCATCTTAGAGATATTTTTCTAAATAAAATAAATTTGAATTTGTAACATATGAACTATTTTTAAATGTTTAGTAAAATAAATAATTTTAAATGATTAATTTAAAATCAAAATGTAATCTGTATAAAGTCACATGCGATTATTATTAAAAATTCTCCATTTAAATTCGTCATTTTTGAGAAAGTTCACCCTTTACCCCAAGGAATTTTTGTATGCTGTTGATGCAAAATAACTTAAAATAATATAGGGACTTACACAACGAATTAAGGTAACAGTTGTGGTACATCTATCAGAAAAAGCGATATGCGCGATACGATCTATTTGATCTGTGTCTGCAAGGTTGACGAAGCATACACAAATTCAAATCAAATGCTTAATTCGATTCTATGTATTCGTAGATTCCTCTCTTACACAACGAATTTAGCTAACATTGGTTCATTTTTGTTCCGATAGATGGAGTTAGCTTGAGACACAGAAAGTGCTAAGCAAAGACACATTTTTTAGTTATAAAAATCCGCTTTTGACCAAAGTGTCGCCACCGTCGCTCAGACTGTCAAAAAAATTTGACTGCGATACTAAAGCTGTTCCTTTTTTTTATGTTTTTATTTAATTTAATTATTTTTTTTTATTTTTTGTACCATATACCTATTATCAGAAGGCTGACACATAGGACCAAATGTCTTTGGTGGCGCATGACAAAATTTTCCTTCAACAAAATGTATCGCTGACTGATACGTGGAACTTCATAAATATTTAAAGATGAAAAATATTAAAATACATAAATTCATAAGAAATTCATTTATGTTTAATAAAAAAAATTACAAAATATTCCATAAAACAACAAATTTAGCGTAAAAGCTATAGCAATTGACATGTTTAAATATTGATACAGTAATTGACACCATCACATTATTTAGTATTATCCTCCCGATTGGCTACTTTAATAATTATAAACTTTGGGTTCAATCGAGAATTCTTTCTCCTTCCCTGTTCAATAAAATTTGCCATTAGCTTTTTAGTCTCTCGTCAAACGTCAAAGTGAAAACAGTGCATCATATTTTTTCTTTTTTTCTCTTAAAATTGACTGAATTTCCACAAGAAATGCGATAAATGTCAGTACTTTTAAAATAATATTAAAGTTAAATATTTATTAGTGTTTTATTACATTTATCAAGTTATAAGTTTTAATCTATAAAAAAATAAAAAAATTTGTGAAAAATATGATAAATAAATAAATAAATACGGTGTCAATAACTGCAACTGAATTTAAAGTAGTTTTAATTATTGACATTACCATGTCAATAACTGGTACTTCCGTGCAACAATGATTGACACTAATGTTCGGAATATATTATATTTACGTTGGTCGTTGGTAAAGTTAATGAAATAAATATTTATATAAATAACTAACAGATTATAGTTTAAACATATGTAGCTAGCTAAGTAAATATTAATATTCTGTGGTTTAACACTATTTCAATGTTTTTTTATTCAGTTTACAACGATGCTGAAGAAACGAGGAACTTATGATGAAAAAATTCTTCAAGTAGCTTTGAATGAAATAAGAAATCAACAAATTTCTAAAAAAAAGGCATCATTAAAGTACAATATACCTCGACCAACCCTAATTTTTCGTTTAGGGGAAAAGTTTCGAGAGGTTGCACCTGGCCCTTCGCCTATTCTAACAACAACAGAGGAAAAAGCTATTGCCGATTGGCTGATTATGTGTCAAAAAAAGGGGTTTCCAAAGCGCAAAGAGGACGTTTTGGATACTGTAGATGGCGTCTAAAAAAAATGTAGACAAATTTAATCTAAAAGCGGAAAAAATTATAAATAATATATAAAAAATTGAAATTTATCTAAGATGGCGTCTTATATGTTTACATTTTTAGTTAAAATTATGACCATTTTGAAAAATATGTCGCGACAGTCAATTTTGACTGCGATACTAAAGGCTAGCCTAAAAAAATATATTTCTAAAAACAAAAAAAAAATCGCCCCTTCGACCCATTCGACCCTTCGACACATTCGATCCTTCGACACATTCAGCCCTTCGACTTTCAGTCCTTCCACATTCGGCCCTTCGACATTCGGTCCTTCGACACAATCGGCCCTTTGAAATTCGGCCCTTCGATATTCGACACTTCGAAATTCGGCCCTTTGATATCATACCCTGACACCATGTTATGGTTTTATATTCATATTTATTAAAACACACTTTTAACTTTATAAAATATATTTATCACGAGGCTATTTTATTACTTCCTTTAAGTGTCCTATCCCGTACAACTAAACTTCAATCCACATATAAAATAACTTCTTATCACCGATATGTTATCCATAATATGGATATAGAGTATTGACAATATAACAATGATAATCATGGTGAGGGCTCATGAACGCCGAGCAAACATTTAAGGTTTTAGAAAAAGTGACAATTTTTTCTATTGTTTCTCAAACAAATAACAAAAAAAAATTATGTCAAGTAAGGATTTGTGAAACAACAATATCGTCTAAATTTTGGTCAATTTGGTCTCAGACTTGGTTCATTTGCAAGTAACAATAACAACAGTTGCATGCGCAAGTTTCTGGTATAATCTAGAAGCTAACGACCTTGACCTTTCTGATCACAGAGCGCAAAACATGTGAAATTAACATACCTGATTGGATTATATATTCAAAAGTTCCAAGATCTATGATTCCGGAGCCCCATAAAAGTACGTAAAAATTGAAAAACTATTCAAGTCAAGACCGTTAGATAATAATGTTTTAAGAAACCGCAATATCATTAAAATGTGTCAAAACTTCTACTATCCCACTTCTAGTCCCACTTTATATCTGAAACGGGAATCGATTCAAGTACGTTCTTGACAAATTTGAACCAGCTCGATGGTAAAATTCTTCTCGCTTGTGACAAGTACTTTCAGGAAGCTACCATAATTATTCTGTGACATTTTTTGAGCAGTTTCGCCTTCATCGCGTCGCTGAAGAAGTGGCGGCACTTAAATTGCCCGAGAAAAATTATTCTTTGGTATGAAAATATTTTCGGTTGTGTTGTGATCAACTATTTGATAAGAGGTTAGATAGATCAAATGATATGTTATAGATACTAAAAATGCTTATATTACAGCATCAATTTCGTGTTCGGTTAATATTAAATGTGAATACATTTGTTTCTGAATCCGAATGCCTTTCATTATATTTAAAAAGCTCAATTTAATTTATTTCAACCGAATTATTTTCATATAATTGAGAGAATTATTATGTCGTTGCAATAGAATACAGAAATTCGCCAAGGCCAATCATACTCAAAAATGAAATATCCTGAATAATAAATAAATTTCCATTTCGGCTCCATTATACATTTAGAAGATCAATAAAGTTTAGAAGGGGGCAGAAGTTTGTTTCAAGTCGTATGAATAATCAATGTTTTCTGATGTTAGAAGAAACTGTTAGATTTTGCCGTAAGCGAGGTTATAAGGAGCTTGCAGAAGCGAATGATAGCTGGCAATAAAAAAGTTTTCAAATCCATATTAAAGTTTTCATTAAATTAATCGCAGCAAGTATATTTTGATGCTATACAGATTATAATTACTTAATTTGATTTCCAACCCGTCGATATTACAAAAGAAAAATTGGATATAGTTTCTTGATAACACAATTAAAGTGTCTACGGAGCTCAAATTGTTTTTTGAACTGTTCCTAAAAGCATAAGCTGTAAAGCTATATTCGGTAAATTGTTCTCATTTCAATGAATATTTTTAGCCATACTTACGCCATGCCATTTATCTAGAAGATTTTGTTACTATTAAAAGATATAAGATATGGTAGTTTGAAAGAATAAAATATTAGGTAAACCGTTAAACCTGATATTATTTTAATGTCAAGTTATGTTAGATGTTGCAAAACCACCTATCCATGTACCGAACCGACTTATAAACTATCCAAGAAACTATTTTCTATTATAAGAAAATACAAAAAGTAAGAACTTTCTTAAAAACCACATTTTAACAATACTAACGTCAATTTGAAGCAGCAGCAGTAATGTGCTTAGGAAAATTAAATTCATATCTTCTTAAAAAAAAATTCTTCTTCAAATACCATAATAAAAATTCTCTAAACTACAATTTTAAGTATATGTAGTATTTTCTATCATATAGTTATAAAAAAAAGTGTATGTTTGAGAGTAAGAAATAACGGGGGTATAAAAAAGGAAAATAAGTCTTTATACTTGAAAAACCTCAGACGGAAAATAACGGATAATTCCCTACCCGTACAAGAACACATACAGAGCAGAGCGCACAAGGAAACTATAAAAAATGAAACTGTGGATGGAAAATTATATAAAATTATATTTCAAAATCATAAACTACTTCCAGATTATCTTATAAACAATAGCTGTAATTATACTTCAGTAAAACCTAATTTTTTGTTTCCACTAAGCAGGATAACAAGCAGTGAGAGAGGAAAATTCAAAAACGAAAACCAAGAACACAAAATACTGTATACAACTACACACAAAAAAATGGAAAATTTCGCAAAATTAATGTTTCAATGAAATTAAAAATAAGAACAGGATGGAAAGCAATACTTGTTTGAGTACATACCCTAGTGTGTGTATACTAGTATACATATACCGCTATATATGGATATCCTGCGCGCGGGGAAATTAATTTTCCAGAGCAAATGTTTTTACAATTTTATAAACAACTTCATAATGTTTCGGCTGGACGCAATCAAATATTCGTTCATATTTTATTTCAAAAATGTTTTTTTATTTATATTATGATGATGATGATTATATGAGCTGGGGTGTATTCACTTGCAACAAAAAAAATCATCAGGGGGTTGTTATTTATTCAGGAAATTTCATCATCGTTTTGGTCGATTTTTTTTATGTATTTTAAGTAATTTTTCTGTTCGTTTGAAAGTGAAAAATTTTAAAAAAATACCGTTTTTATCGAACTTCGCGCTCAAGTCGCGACCTCTAAACGACCTTCGATCGACCCAATATTTTTTCTGTTTAGGTTTTTAGCATAAGCTCACATTTCTAGGGGGTGTCTCGTTAGATATATCAACACTTTTTTTCCCCATACAAACGTGGACCACCCTAGTGTGCATATTTTACAATCAAAGCCCCCTCTGGGACAGAAGCAGTTCTGATATTTGAAGAAATTTAATAGATCTTGTAAGCGACATAAAATTTAGAAGGAATGATAAGCCAAACCGTTATTTCAGAAGTTTTCTATAAAATTCAAAAAATTATAAAAGCTTTACATCTTGTAAGATTTTCCTTCGCTTGTAAAAGTAAAAAATTGAAAGATGTATATGTTGTGGCTAACACCAGACTTTCTTTAAAATTCGCAAATATACATATGTATATCTCGAATAAACGGAAGTTTGGTTAACTGGTCTTTTATATTAAAAATCATTATTTTTAGAAAATGTTGATAGTTTATTCTCAAAATTTATTTGAATTGTTGTCGATTTTTTAAAATGCTATTACAACATCATTGTATAACAGAAAGCTTCCATTGAAGCTGCTATTTCCAGTACAAAGATTTCTACCAAATTTTGCAAGAATCTCGCAACTATAGTTGAGGTAGATGAAGTTTCCTTCCTAATATTCAATCCGCCTGGAGTTTAGAGATACCGAATTTTGGAGTAATAAATTTTTTTTTCTCTAAACTCGCCATTTCCGATAAAATTTAAATATGCTCTAAATTAATTTTGTAACTAAATTTAAAATTTTTTTGTATTTAATCGTTTTAATAAATTAAATTTAATAAATTTTAGAATAATATTTTGGAATAATAGTTGCAAAATACCGACAGAGCTCCAAATCCAAATTTTTCCAAATTTATGGAAAAAGCTTAAATATGAAGTTTCATCCTGATCAATAAATCCATATATATTTATCCAAATGGTACAGGGACCAAATTTTTATTGAAAAACATTTTCTAGCGGTAACCGTTATTTCTGCTTAAATTTTGGAAAACTGATCTGGATAAGTAATGTTTTACGTTATATATAGAATCTGTTAGTGTTCTTACTCGTTTCTCTCTTAAACGATACACTTCTTAAAAAACAAGCAATACACGTAAAAGCTCATATTAAAGCTGTCACTTCCTTTGAAAAGATTTTGGCAAACACTCATAGATCTTCCAATTTGTGAAAAACGTTTAGGTAAAGTACCATCCCGTGAAATACGCTTTTTTGTCAAAAATCGTAACTTCCGCTTAAATTTTGGAATACTGTTCATGAACGGTATTGTTGATAATTTTATTTAGAATGTATCAGTTCATAGTCGTTTTTATCGTAAAAGCTATACTTTTCATACTTTTCTTGCTAAAGTTCACTAGGATCTCCCAATTTTTTAAAAAAGGTTAAGTATGAAGTTGCATCGTTGTCGAACAAACCATCTGGGCTGCAGAGCATACAAACTTTTAGCCAAGAAAAATAGAAATCAAATAATGTATGAATTTATAAAATATGGAGGATATGTACTTCATCAGAAGATCATGTTCTAATACGTGGAGGAAAGCAACGATGCATTGGAAATTAGACCATTATTGGTACAAGAAAATTTAGGTCTCAACAATATCGGACCACTAAGTATAAATATGTTCAGCATGGATTCAAAATGAGAAATTCAGTCAGTCAAATTGACGCAGAAAAAGACAACCCAGCTAACACTTACCGTTCGTACATCTAAAATTGTGAAATCAAAGTGAAATCAAAAAATAGTTATGACAATGAAATAGTGAAGAATTGAATTGGTAGTGTTTGAGACTGCTGGAAAACTGCTGGGCTTTAGGAAAAAGCAACTGTTCAATCAGCAGTGTAGCCAAGCAAGACGAAGAGGCGTAGCACAGATTTTTTTCATGATTGGTGAACTTTAACTCACAAGGATAATAAAAACATACTAATTCCTGAAGCAATTCAAATGGGCAAATGGTCCAAAAGTGTCTACATTCATATCAGTGTATCGTTGGAAACAAAAGCTGGCTAAATCTTAAGTAACACTGGTGCCATTAATAATCGAAAGAGATCACTGTTCATATAGATATCATATCTATTATATATAGATATGATACAGAGAACTGGTTAGGAAAATAGAAAGGAAACTCTATTCCAGAAGAATGGATAGAAACGATTCAAATAGCAATTAAAAAGATATCGAATCCAAAAACGACGGCTGACTTCTGAAGAATTACTTTTACCGATATTTGGCAAGCATTTATGAAAAAATTATGCTTCAGCTGTTTATTCGAACATATGGAGGTTGTAGATTCATGTCAAGCAGCATTCCTGAAAAATAGATTTACCAATGATTTTAAGTTTGTTGTACGAGGAATAATGGAAAAGTAATGGCGATGAGACAGAAACTTTAATGTTTACTTTGGTTACCAGTCGAGGATTTTTTCAGTGTTAAACTGATCTCAGTATCAAGTATTCGGTAATATGAAAATATTCCACATCATTGGATTAACAGAATTATACAAACTTGCCCAAGGACAGCAAAGGATTAAGTAGTATGATGTATAGAAGTTATAGCTTCTCAGCTTCTTATTTCCAGCACATTTCAGTGTATCGGGAAAATGGGATAAAAATGTCTTGATTCCAGGAATTCCCAGAATTTTTAGATTACCTATAAAAGTAGACTAATCTGCACATTTTTGCCTTAACCAGGTTTATTTTTAAAAACTTAATTTTTTTTAAATATATGCTTTAGTTTCAATGAAACACAAAATGCCAAGTTTATATATCAATTCAGTGACAATATTTCATAATATTTTAAAAACCCTAGCTGGTCAAAGGCACGCCGTATGAACCCAAAAATTTTCCGTACAAATCTAAAATAAAATTTCGGCTCACACTTCTGTCTGTTGAAATCGTTGAAATGCGTTGAAATCATACATTTGGTTCACTCTCACTTAAATAAAATATTTAGAATTCATATTATCCTTTTCTCGCAATTTTTTCTTTTTTTGTCGCCATGTTATCGCTTTACCTCTGCGGCATTGTCAAAATAGTTTATAGTTTTGAAATCATAAACAATCAAAATGTTCTTGTGAATAGTACTGTTTTAGTGCGTGTATAATTTAAAATAGATTATTAAAAAAATTATTTAAAATTAAATCAAGTGATTATAATTCATAAAACTGAAGTGCATTGTTCCTACGTGTAAAAATCACGACGCAAAAAAATTGAGTGCTCTAAGTTTTCATAGGTAAACAATTTTCGTATTTTGAGCCTATTTGTGAATTAATTTAACCGTAATTATATCTTAAAATGTTAAGTAAACAATTTGAACATAAAAAGCATAAGTATTTTTATGTGAAATATTAATTTTTATTAAAATTTTGATCTATTTAATAACCCGTCATACTCAAAAAGATGGTGCCAAAAAAAAAAATCGTAATTTTTTCGTGTCGCAAAAGTTATATTAATTTTATAATAAATTGTGTTTTTCGTGTTTATAACCAACACTTATAGTTTATTTTAATTAGTTTAATTGAAAATATTTAGTGTTAAATGAAAATTGTTTAGAAAACTTAAGTTTTAAAAATCATACATTTCCATATTTAATACGTATTGGAATTTTTTTTATTTTTATTTTTTGACATTGCGACGCATGGTTTTATCCATAAGCGTCGTATTATTTAATTAATTTAAAGGGTCAATTTCCTTTTGTAAAAATAATCAAAATTGAAAAAAAAATCTTATAATGGTTTTCGTGACAGATCCAATTTTAACTTTCTTTTTTTCTGAGATACCAAAATTAATAATAATTTTAATAAACAGGATACATTTATTTATAATGTTTTTAACCAAAAACTGATCAAAATTATTCAATTTTCATATTAACGTATTTTTTGTTAAATACTAATAAAATTCAATTAATTTTTGTTTAAATAAATTTAATTAAAAATGTAAAATTATATTACAAAATTAACCTTTTTTTAAATATTTTTAAATAACTAAATGTTTTTTGATTGATTTATTAATTTTCTTCAAAATATGTTAATATTACTCATTGCAAATAAAGAATCTGTAAATTAACGGATAACTCTGGCAGCACTGCTTGTGACCGAATTGAGTATTTTGTTATTAATTTATCAAATGTTTTGTTTACTATGTTGATTCAGCTTGACGATGTACCAGTCAATATCAATCCTGTTTGTGTAACCTCGTCATCATCGTCGGAATGTTTGGATGACTTCAAACGAAATATACCAAGTACATCAACATCCGGTAACAAAACATTTCGCCTGGAAACTATACCAGAAATTGGAAAAAATTCTCATGCAATTTCTTCTGCAAGTGATGTAAGTGCATTTAATAATAAATTATGTTTATTTATAGTTAATGTTTTTTATTAAAATTTTAGTCATCTCCAGTAAAAAAGCAAAAGGAAGTAAAGATTTATAAAGAGCAGCCTTTTGAAAAAATTACTATAAAACGAGCTTTGAATCCGACTACCACTGAAAGCGGCTCTGGCACGGATGTAAAACACCATAACATTGAGAAGAAACGAGTATTAAGAGCTGATAATGTGCAGCTTAGGAAGGCTAAGCGAAATCTTCTCAGGAAAAATCTTTACCAAACACGACGGATTGCCGATCTTTCTACTATTTTGAAATCTTGAAACAAAACATCAAATTTCAGTTAGAAACCACCTTACGCAAATCGCTATATTTAAAAATAGTTAAGTTTAATTTTATCTATGTATATAGCTTTATTAAAACAATATTATATTATGTAATTTATAAGTTTTACGAGAAATGTTTAATTCATTATTAGTTTAGTGATCGTGAAATAAACAATTCATCCTTTTTAAGTTTTTTGTCTACGTCTTTTGCTCCCCTATAACGCATCCAACGCTTCTCCTACATTTTGACAGATTTGCAAGCCGAAAAAAATTTACACCATAATCTTTCCTTTTATATTCTTATATCGATGGTCAAAGGTGAAGTTCAGAGAGGCTAGAGATTAGAAAGGTCAAAGGTCAAGGTGAGAGATAAGAAATTTGAGAGGTCTAGGTGCATAGAGTAAGGTCAAAGATCACAGTCAGAGATAATAAAGGTCAAAGGTGTGAAGTTCAGAGATAAAAAAGCTCCAAAAGTCTAGGTCAGAGATAAGAAAGATAAAAGGTGAAAGGTCAAGGTCATGAATCTAGGTCACGGTCATGAATTTAGGTCACGAATCTAGGTCCCCCAGGTACCCCTATTACTACTCATGTATCCAGCTAAACTAACATTTTAACATAAAACTATCTTTAGTATTGGCATACACTGATGATATAATTATATCGCATTCAGAAATAAATGAAATTTCGAATATTGTAAAGGAGCTAGTATCTCTCTAGAAACAGTAAAAATGCATATAAATTGATTGGTCGATTGATTGGGATGCATATAGCCAATCCTATACTTGTGTTCTGGAAGAGGACAGTCGACCCTCTTTACACCTAATATAAGGAGGATAAGACTGGTTTATTTGTAATACAGAGATCGACAGAGATCGGTTAACACACGAAAACCAAAATTTATAATTCTAATTTTGGAAATGAGAAGTTTGCTTCTAGATGTTCCATTAAAGATGTGCCTGATTGATGTGCCTGGGCTAAATAAATAAATCTTATTAACGATAAAGCAGCCTAATCAGGATTCCGCAGTTGTAAAATGTTTATATAGACGAGAATCAAAATCATTTTTTTATTTAATGTCCCTATAAAATTATGTATTGAAAAATTTTAATTATTAGAATTAAAGAAGTTACCTTCTATAAAGTGGTTAAAATAATTATACAAGGATTAATAAATATTAATTAAATCAATTGAAAAATAAATATTTATATTAAACACCACCAATAATATTATTATCCCATAAAATTCCAACAAAAAATTGGTTTATTTAGTTCAACTGCACCCATCTGGATAAGAAGATAATTATTTTAAATTTAAGCTAATAATAAATTAAACATTTTATAACTAAAGGAACATTTAGAATCTAAAATAACAAATAAATAAAATCTAAATAGACATATAATTCAATCGAAGTGAATATATTTGCAAAAACGATCATTTAGAGCAGAAATCCTTTTCCGAAATGGTTCGTGATCTATTGAAACATTACCCAAATCTAAAACCGATAAAAAGATGATCGATGTCTTCAGAGCATTTAGAAGATTGTAGAACGAATCGTTTTGAAAAATTATTACCATTGTTATAAAAATGATTTAAAATTGAAAACAAAATAAAATTTAAGAACATACAAGAATTTTCCTTAATTTACTATATTTCTTGTAGTAGATGTAAATTCAACCATATATTCTTAATATTATGTAAGAATACATATAAATGAACGAAAATCATCACTGCTAATCAGAGGACCGCTAAACAACCTACCACAACCACCTTAAACTTTGGAAGAGTGAGCATACTGTAAAAAATCTCTCAATCGTTAAGGTACCTACAACAAGAGAATTTAATAAAAATGAAACACGTTAAGTTAGATGCGGAATGTAATAAGAGTGAGTAAAGTGGTTCTTTCAGCCGTTGAAATGCTCAAATCTGTTAGACTCGTACTTAACTATTTGCATATGGCGCACAAAACATAATTGAAGGAGAAACTCTGGCAGGGAAATAAGAACTAGATTTAATTTTGCATAGTATGATTTATATCTTGACCTGGGTTTTATGTAGTTCCCAAAGGCATAATTTATCGACCAGAATAGTATTCTCGATAATTGTTTTAGTTCGTTACATACTAGATTTGTACATTAGGCATCCTTATTTTTATGTAACTGGCAAACTTATTGGTTGTGATCTTAATTGCACGAGCTCCATCGTCTGAGACACTACCGAAATAGTTCGATTGCAGACTATAATCCGACACCATTACAAATTAACGCTACAGCAATAGATAACAGCCATCAGAGAGAAAATACACATTTTGTGATTTCAATGGGTGTGGAACGTTGTTTTTATTTGCAACATTTACATTCTGTGTGCCTCACGCCGATTTTTTTGTCTAAACTTCCGACTAACTAAACTGATCGTTAGTTCACCCAGGTATTGTTAGATGTCTCTAATGTTTGTAAACCAAAATTTACCTGATATTTGATTCTAAACTGAAAACCTAGTTCCGATTTATCAATTACCGATTAGAAATGTTTTGTAGAATGTTAAATTTCACTTTATATAGCAGCTTTTAATTAAACATCAGATGCGGTTTGTTTTACGCCATCTTTATACGATTGGTATGAACTAACCATGAATTTAGTTAGTTGGAAATTTAGACAAAAAAATCGGCGTGAGGCACACAGCATAGTCGTAAAAATTAATATTTATTTTGATAAAAAAAATTAAAATAAAAAAAAGGAGCCAAGATAAGGAGCCATTTGAGAATAATGTTAAGAATGTAAAGAAATCTAACCATACTCTAAATTACTACAAAATCCGGTTCGAGAGTTCCGGATTTTATAATTTATTGGTGCAAACTGGTATTTCTTACCAAAGTCCCAGCAAGTGAGAAATCTTGATATACCAGGATCACTTTTACTTGTGATTATTATACGATGGTGATGAGGAAGAAGCACATCCAATGTAGATTTTTTTTATAATAAATGTATTAAATTGTAGTTTGTACCGAACGATCGTTTATGCCGTGCAACATTCAATAAGATATAGTGTTGCCGCCATAATGGTAATTGCCTTGGCATTATACCGTAAAATTGATAAGTGTTGTTCTTTCTCATAATATTCTTCTAGTTTAGCATTTTATATTGATTGTACAGAATGTCCATGGTGGCAATTAATAGATCTGGATATATTTCAGAGACCATTTTGCCAAATCGTTTAAAATTCTGTATGCATATCCAATGTCGAAATATTGAACGGAACAAATTTTGGTAAAATTTTCAGCGCTGGTTCATAATTCTTATCTTAGTACTTATCGAAGAAATCTCACATTGTTATAAGTACATAAATCACGATCACGATGTCACTCATTTTTGAATTCCTGTGCTATTTTTTGTAATTGGTCGCGTATTAAACCTTTCTTGAGGGTGTTGGTAATTCGCGGCCAGATCGTACATTCAAATGGCATTTTAAAATATTATTTTTTTCTTTGTTCATCTGCGACTAAATCACATGCAACCTTAACATCAAAACCAATCGATTCAAAGTCATCGTGAACATATTCAATAGATTATTACTTTTTGGATTTTTTAACTAACTCAAAAATAATAAATACTGAAGTGCTTTAGCTGAATCGGCAATTTCGAATTTATGTGTGTGTTTCGGGATGGAGTTATGTGTCCTCGGGTAACCCTAAAATACAACAAAACGAAATTTATTGAGAATTGATTAAAACAAAACGGACCAATTCATTTACATAGTGCTCCGTTTTTTTAAGCGCAATTCCTAGCATATACAGTCGTTAAAAGCCAATTTAATATAAACGGCATAAACACGGTACTTTTTGAAGCAAGATAAAAATTCCACTTCAGATTGTCCAGTCAATATAAACATTTCGAAATACATCATTGCGGTTTCGCTGCTGCATTAAACTATTTCTCGCCGTAGTTCTCTAACACAATGATGTTTTAAATTTAATGAGACGAAAAAATGACTGATAATTGTATATAAGCATAATGATCACATATTTGTGGAATATCGAGGTGTTGTTCCTTAATATCACAACAACACATCATACAGTACCCCGCCTTTCAGGACGAATCGGATGAGTTCCGAATTTGTCGTTTATATTGAATTTAATTTATTTCATGCGTCTCGAACTATTATGTCGGTTAGGTTTCTGGCATTTCGCTTTTTAATAATTTCTTTAAAATCCTTGCATGTTTCTTAATTTTTTCCCCCTACTAAGGAAACAATTTCGACTGTGTTTCTCGCTACTAAAGAAAAAGTTCCGATTTGAAAATAAATTTGAAAAAATGATTAAAGTAGCCGGCGAAAAGTTCGAATAATATCGAGAATTCTAAAGCAAATTATTTTCGGACAGGGGAAATTTCCATTCATTTCAAGAATAAGGACCCCGGGCCCTTGTGTTCCCATTTTTTCTAATTTTTTATCTCATTTCTTCGATTGGTGAGAAATTGCCATTGCTTGTTTCCTTTTTTTTGATATAGTTAAATTTAGTTTTAATTTTTCACTAGCTGTTTTGATTTTCGATTTTTCTCGAACTTGTAATAAAACAGCAAACCTCATTCTTGTCCTTAACAAAAATCTTCTTATATTGATACTTTTTAATATTTGGTTGTACGGTTCTAGGACGTAAAGACGTAAAGACTGTATTAGGGTGTATTGCAGCTTCAAATTTAATTTTCATAGCTAAAGGCAAGTATACGCAGCGTCGTGAAATGAAATTTTCGCCAGATAAATTAGTTCATGACAAATTAGTTTGTAGATTTTCATAAAATTTTAAAGCAGATGTCTTAAATTATTATTTTTTATAACATCATGTAAAAATATTTTTTATGTGAGTTTGGTAGACAACAAATAAAAATAATTGATGAAATGTTGAAAATTTAGCTTACTTTTATCGAACTTGCAGATTAAAATGCAGTGAAAAATGTGAAAAATTAAACTGAGACATCTATATCTTAATAGGAAAAATACCAATTTCACTAGTTAAACTGCGTAATGCGGGAACTATAGATAGAATAAAAAAAATAACGTAAGAGAGCGAGAGATAGGATTTATATGTATTCGACCATACTCAGAATAAGGAAAATAAAAACTATAAGAAAAATTGCGTTTTATTTTGCTGTCATTTAAAAAGAATAACCGAGCGAAAATTTTCGTCCAAGAATAAAAAACTTAACAAATACAACAACAAAACTCGAACAAATTTTTGTGCGTTGAATGTAATATGCATGTTTATTATTTTATGTATGGGAATTTTGAATTGTCCGTGTATATTATCTTTTCTATTTATAAAATATTCATGTACACATATACAAATATGAATATAAAATCACAAATAATTTTCACTACACCGTAGAATTGTATTTTTCTAAACCTAACCTAAAAAAATAATTTATCGAATTGCGGTAATTTAAACCGCATATAAATATTTTTATAATTTTAAACACATATATTTGTTGATATGTAATACGTTTATACTCAAAACTATTGTAGTTTCACTCAAGATTTTAGGAAATACATCAAAAAAATATTACATGAAAAATATGAATGAACTTAATATTTTAAGTAATCTATAGCCGAAAAGTCAAATTGGAAAAATAATTTTTTGTCTTCGTTTCTTACGTTATTTCTGTTATTTTTTTTATTCTACCTATAGTTGGCCCATAACGCAAAATAATATTCCATTTTCATTCTCGACGGATTTAGAACATTTTTTCTGTATGGTACAATGGTACAACCGTAAACATGATTTTGGTTATGATTGGTAAATAAAACAAACTAATTTCTGACCACTATGACACCATATTTTGTATTAAATCACTTTAATCACTGCATAACAATCTCAAAGATTTAATTCTATCTACATAAATCGATCGATTTTATTTAGCAAATTTGACCGAATAATTTATTCAATTTTGTCGTATACCATCGATTATTGTCCAACTATATAAATACGAGTATACACAAGACAACAAATAACTATTCACCAAACGAAAAAATTGGAAAATCCATAGAATATTATACCCCAGGGTATTTTCGAAACCAAACCACAAATATTTCTACTCCCCCCATCCATGCCAAGGTATATAATGTGAAACATCGATTATTACAGCAATGATGACAACAACAAATACAAGAACAACAACCAAATGATTTTTAATTCATCAGGTAATTTTATTAAATTGTTGAATAAATTCACTTTGCTTCCCAGCTTGGCATCAGATGATGATATGGTGTGTTATGTCTGCTGTTTTCAGTTTAACATACTCGTTTCATTTCAGGTGGGGTAAAATTGAAAATGATAAAAGAATTGAACATGAAATTTGTAAAAAAAAAATCCAAATTTAACATTTTAATGTTTTTTGGTGTTGTTGTTGTGGAAAATTCGTGTATGTATAATGAAAAGAATTTTTTTTATTACCAAATCGTTTTGTGAATTTTTCTTTTGCTCTGTACATGCCTCTGCTGCTCGTATATCTATTCTAAGAGCGTTTTATCTCCATATCGATAATCTAATTTTCAAAAAAAAAAAAATTAATAAAAACGTTTTCCAATATTGGCTGGAAAAATCAATTTTATTTTATTTTGCCTTTATTCACTTTTAAATTTTAAAGAATTTAATTTTCATTTGGTTTCTCTCGATTTTGTGGAAAAGAAATATTCACACGTTTTTAAAATATAAAATGAAAATATTAAAATGAGTTAGACACTCTATAGTCTATTGCCTGGGTGTGCAATATTGTTTGTAATTGAATTTTCACAATTGTTAATTAAATTACCATAATAAAATTTTATATTGATGGAGAATTGGGAATTGCGGTTTGACGTATTTCAGGATATTGACTCAATAAATAATGCGAAGCGTAGCCCAACAAAAACAACCTTGCAAAATGATTTATTTGGCATTTAGTTGGTAAACATGGATTTAATTAATTCAAATCAATGCACATACACAACAAGGCGCAAACAAGGCAAACTATCTGCGAGAACCAAAAAGTGTCATAAATTTTATTTAAAAGAAACCATAGCACATATATAGTATACACAAAATTGGATGAATTCCAAAAACTTTATACAGTTTTTAAGACGATTACGTCTATATATGTTTTATCCTACATGTAGCTATAATCCTCGCACCATACATCTACTGTACACAAAAAAAGGATTTTCACAACAAAAAACCTAACGAGTCTTGGAATTAAAAACTGTTTTGAAATGTTGGTAAAAATTACTTCCGGAATATCAAAAAATTCTAAATCATACATAAAAATGTTTTGGGAAGTCTTCTTGTGCCTTGTAAGAATTATTATTATTGTTTTTTTGTGTGTTGCTTCCTTATTTCCTTGTAATAGTTATATAGCAAAAGCTCGCTCTACACTATTCCTAAAAATTTTTTTTTTTGATAATGAACAAAGTTTTACTTTTACAACACAAAAGTTTTAAATTAAAACGAAAGTTTTTTTTATCATACACACGAATTTTTTTGTTGCTTTATATCTTTATATAGTTTTTAAGCTTTAAAGTTTCAAAACTTATTATTATGATGAGGATATAAAAAGGACGTGTATTGTTGTGTACAAAACTAAATAGGAACAATATACAAAAATACATGCAAAATTGTATCTTAAGTAGGATAATTATGTTGCACTAGTTTATAGAATTAACTATGGAAAGATAATGTACAGTATATGCTTTCTGAGGTCACATACATAATATATACATATGTAATTTGGTATTTAAAATTATTATTTATATACATATATAGGCATGATTATCCAGCAATTATAAAGCGATTAAAAAGTTAATTTCAAAATTATGTATAAATTCACCTTAGGTTATTTATCGTGTTTGCTTACCTGAAAAGAAAAAAAAAATAAATTAGTAAAAGGATACATTTTATTTTATTTAAATATTACTTAAATCAAAACTTTATAAATTTTGTCATTTATATAAGCGGATAAAGTAGCTATCAAAATATAGCAGATTGTTCAATAATCCTTAATTCTGTTTAATTTACAAATTTCAGACCAATACGTAGTGGAACGAAATATTGAATTTGAGATTATTGTCACGTGGTTATTCCCGCTTCAATTTCAGAAAACTAGCAAGATCAACACTTCTTAAAAAAATTAATATTCTTTGCAATAAATAAAAAAGCTCCAACAGAAGCTGTCTCTTTTGAAAAAGCCTTAGTACGAGATTTTAGTAATGCCGAATTTTGTTACAATAAAGTTTTTTTTAATCAAAACTTGTTATTTTCGGTTAAATTTAAATTATGACCTGAACTTATTTTGTATGAAATTTAACCAGCATATATATTTCCAGTGGACCGATCTCGGCTTAAAATCACTAGAATCTAGTTTACCAATTTATGGTAATAGTTTAAGCAGGAAGGCTGATAAAAATCGTGAATTCCGCTTAAATTTTGGAAAACTGGTCTGAACTAGTATTGCTGCAAAATTAATTTAAAATCTAATAACCGTTTTTCTCGTAAATAGTGAACTTTCCAAAATACTTTCATAAATTAAAAAAGCTTTTTTTGAAGTCACTTCCAGTGGGCAAACGAAAAAGCTCCTAAAACTTTTTTTTTCGATCGGTCTGAAGTTTCATTCTGATCAATTAGTCCTCCTGGTTGTATATGGGCCGAATTTTTCTTTTTTGCTAAAACAGTCTTTTGTCAAAAATTCGTCATTTACGCTTAAATTTTGAAAAATTATCTAAAACGTATTTTTGCAAATTTAATTTAAAATCTTTTATTTCATAATTGGCTTTTCACGTAAATTATATACTTTTCAAAATATTTGAAAGTAAACGAAAAAGCTGCTGTTAAGGCTGCCATGTCCTGTGGTCTGATTTCAACCAAAAATCATTGGGATCAAAAACAATTTATGCAAAAAACTTAAGTATGAAGTTTCATTGTGATCAATCTTAGCTTTAGAAAACCAACAAAGATTTGGTCTGCACGGAACAAGCCAACTCTCTTCAAAAATAATTATTCCTGCTTAAATTTCAGAAAACCAACAAATTTAACCGTTGTTGAAAATTTAATTTTCACTGCAAAAATTGAAATATCTGTTTTGAAGCTGCCACTTCCGGTAAACTATACAACAGCTAAACAATGGATGGAAAAAGCTTTACTTTTAAGTTTGAATCCAAATAAATAAATAAAAAATGTTGATCAAAAGTCGTCGTTTTCGGTAAATATATACAAATAATGATTGAAACAATTTTACATAACGATTTTACGTAAATGCTATAAACTTTTCAAAATATGTATTTCCAAAAAACGAAAGGGCTATATGAGAGCGGCCACTTCCTGCGGAAAAATTTCTGCCAGTAATCACTAGGATCTCCCATTTTGTGGAAGAATTACTTTATTATGTGAAAATTCATTCAATACTTGTGATCAGTAGATCCATCTGGACTATAGGTAACTAACAAAATTTGGTCTGCGCAACACCACACAGGCACGAGATAAAATTTTTCAAGATTACTGCTCATGAAAAAGCATTTTTTTGCTAACAAAAAACCATCATTTCTCTAGTTCCAATGAAACTGACCACTTTTCTCATATCTCTCTCGGTTGAAATGATATCGCACATCTATGGCCTTGTCTGTAAAGAGGATCAGCTTATCTATATCGGTTAAAAATATTTCGGACAATAATCGATGAAGCCGTACCAGTTCCTTCACCGTATACGCAGACACCATATATATTCGGACTCTGATATCGATTACGGTACTGATTTTTTCGTTCTGAGCCTAAACTTATACTTCTGCTATGCCAAAACGATTCAGTACCTTTTGGAAATATGTACGACTGTTGATTTGCATTAAAATTGCAGAAAAATTGCTTGAAATGCATCCTATCCACTGGCCATAAAGTCGAATTCTTAATAAATGACGTAAATTTGATGATTTGAAAGATCAATGCTTCCATCTAGAGTTTGCTTTAGTTTGTAAATCCAGCAAATATATATTGCCTTTTGATTTTTTAGTGAATTGATCTTATTAGTGTCGCTTTGCCTAGTGCGGCCATTTCATATCATATCCAACGAGCGCACGCTTGACTGTCTTTGGATCGAACCGCCAATCGAATTCGTTTGCTCCCACAAGCGTTCGCACGAATAATTTTGCCACATTCCTTTGAATTCTCTTTACGAAGCTTGTAGCTTCGTTGTTGATAAATCCAAGGTATTCAGGCTGGATTGGTTTTGTGGTAAATCAAAACTCCGATATATTTAACTTTTAATGTTTTAATATATTGTAATTCAATTTTATTTTAGAGATTCACAAAAATGATGCGATGCGTAAGAAAACCAATAAAAAAGTGACCGAGATTTATTTAATGACGTTAGTTGACACCAAAAATATTACAATTGATCAAGCAACACTAATCTGCTATATCAACAGATAATTTAATCGACACAACTGCTATCTCGACACAACTGCTATCTCGACACAAATTTGACGTTTCGAATTTGTTTACATAGATGTGATAAGTATTAGTTAAACTTAATTAATTAATTATATTACCTAATTACATTTTATTTTCCTTTAGGTAATGTAATTAATTTGCCTCGGATACGGGTTGAGATTCCTAACATATCGCCCCCTTTGACGAGTAGGGCGAGTCAATCAATGGAAGAAGGCATATTTTTGTGATGGGTCTCTCATGGGCATATTTTTGTGATGGGTCTCTTGATGTTTGGACCGTGACCACACGAACCAGCCCATCTCTACCAGGATGAACATTTATAATGCGTCCCAATGCCCATTGTTCTGGTGGAATATTGTCGTCTTTCAATATGGCTAAATCGCCGATTTTGATGTTGTTGTGCTTTAATCGCCACCTTGACAGGCGATTCAACGTAGTGAGATATTCTGTTTGCCATCTTCTCGCGAAGTGCTGGAACATTTGCTGCGTCATCTGCCAGCGGGATAACCGATTTACCTTCAGGTGTGTAACATCAGGCTCCGGTGGTAAGGTGATTGGCTGCCCGATGATAAAGTGCGCAGGTGTTAGCGCTTGAATATGTTCCTCTAATGATTCACATAGAGGTCGAGAATTAAGCAGACCCTCGATCTGAATTAATAAAGTATTGAGCTCTTCATAACGAAGTATTGTTTGATTGAGTACACGTCGTAAATGAAATTTAACAGACTTAACGGCGGCTTCACAAAGCCCATTGAAGTGAGGTGACGCCGGTGGTACAAAATGCCATTTTGTGTTGTTGGATATGGCCCAGTTGGTTATTTGTTTTTCTTCTTTAGACATCAGTTCACGGAAAAATTTTAGCTCATTTGCGGCGCCTACAAAATTCGTCCCATTATCGCTATAAATATCGGTGCAAATTCCACGACGGTATTGGAATCGCTCGAGCGCTGCCAGGAACGTGTCCGTGGTCATATCGGATGCCAACTCGAGGTGTACGGCCTTGGTCGCCATACATGTAAATACGACGAGGTATGCTTTGTAGGTGGTGACTTTCCTTTGTTGACAATTTTTGACTACATACGGACCCGCGTAATCTATACTTGTTTGCAAAAATGCCCGGATTAGGTTGACCCTTGGTGGCGGTAATTGTCCCATGAGCTGCTGCTGGGTTTCCTTTTTCTGCCGAAAACATTTGACACAGTTGTGTATCACGCGCCGGATTAAATCTTTGCCGCGGATTATGGTGTACTGTTGCTTGATAATCGATGTCAACAGTGTTGGACCTGCATGTAAATTCTTCTCGTGTACTTCTTGAACTAATCTTTGCGCTACAGGGTGACTTCCTGATAGGATGATCGTATGCTTCAGGTCGTATTGTTTGTTTGAGTGTTCCAGACGGCCGCCAACTCGTAAAAACCCAGTTTTATCTAAAAATGGGGATAGAAAAGAAATATTAGATTTCTTTAATGGGGAGTTATCGCGTAAACTGCTTATTTCTTCATCAAAACTTAATAGTTGCGCTTCCTTCAACAAGGCTTTGTACGACTCGTACAAATCGGCTACCGTAAGAGGACTAATAACTCGGGCTTTGAAATTTTGAAAGTTGTGCCATGCCCGTTTTACCCAAGCAAAAACTCGAACTGCCTTGGTGAAGCTTGAACACTTATCGACGATTTCGGTGGTCACTGACTTTTTGTCTGCTTTTTCGGGCTCTTTTCTAGCGATGTTGGTTATCGTGAAATTCTCGTCTCCCTTCAGTGTCTTTGAAAGTTTTAAAGGTCGAATAGGTTCGTGACGCATCCACTCCGGTCCTTGCCACCACATTAAACTTTCGATAAGTTCGCTGGGGGAAATACCACGGGAAGCTATGCCTGCCGGGTTCTGCTTGGATGGTACGTATGACTATTGCTGAATATTTGTTGAATTTAATATTTCGGTGACTCTGTTAAGCACGAATATGTTCCCCTTTCTAGGTGGCTTTGCTAGCCAGGCGAGTACCGTGGTGGAATCGGACCATAATGAGACTTGTGGCGGTGTTGTCAGGTCCAACGACTTTATCACTTGTAGGAGCAATCGGGTCAATAACAGAGCTGCACATAATTCTAGCCTGGCTGTGGTGGTATACTTGATCGATGCGACTTTGGTTTTTGCGGAAACGATGTTTGTTAGCACTTCTCCACTAGAACTAATGATGCGGGCGTATATGATGGCGGCATATGCGGTGTTCGATGCGTCCGCAAATCCACACAGGTGCAATGATGTATCTGAATTCAGCCATCTCGGTATTTTGAGCTCTTCTAATAAGTTTAAACTGCTTCGGATAGTTAACCATTGTTTTTGGACATCTGCAGGGAGTTCGTCATCCCAGCCAAGTTTCAGCAGCCACAGACTCTGGAATAGAATTTTTGTTCCTATTGTTACTGGTGATATCCACCCCATTGGATCGAATACGCGTGACGCCTCAGACAGCATATTTCTCTTGGTCAATTTCGTTGTTCCTGGCAGAGTTACTTTAAATGAAAAACAGTCGGCTTGTGGATAGAATTTAATTCGCAGGACTGAAATTATCTTTGTTCCTTCGGTGATTTCTCGAATTGAGATTTCTCGATCATCCACTGGTATTTTCTCCAAAAGCTTTACATCATTTGCTGCCCATTTGCGAAGGTGATACCCACCGCGTCTTAAAAGCGATGTCAATTCATCTTGTAAGGTTATGGCATCCTCGACAGTACTCGCTCCGGACATCAGATCATCCATGTAAAAATCCCTCAGCAACGTCTTTGCGGCGACCGGATAACTTTCGATATTTTGGTGTGCTAATCTCCTGAGAGCTTCAGTTGCCAGAAAAGAAGCCGACGCCGTACCATAGGTATTTGTGAGAAGGCGGTAATGTTTTACTGATGATGCTGGTGAATTACGCCAAATGATTCGTTGATATTCTGTGTCTGGTTTATCAATCCACAACTGACGGAACATCTTCTCGATGTCCGCTGTTATTATATAACGATGTTTCCGAAATCTTGTTAGTAACTCTTGGAGAGTTTGTTGGACAGTCGGTCCGACCATCAGCACATCATTTAGTGATACTCCGGTGGTGGTTTTCGCTGACGCGTCAAATACCACACGTAGCTTGGTGGTTGAACTTGTTTCCTTGATTACAGGATGGTGTGGCAAGTAATATAGGTTCTCGTGTGGCAGATCGATTTGATCAGGTGGTATTAGCTCCATGTGTCCGAGCACTTCATATTCGGCCATAAAACTTGTATAGTTTTGGTAAAGTTCGGGGTTTTTCATCAGCTTTTGCTCCAGTGAGCTGAATCGCCTGAGAGCTTGATTCAAAGAATTTCCCAATATGGGTTTGTTGGGCTTGAAAGGTAGCGGTATGCTGAATTTACCCGAATCATCAGTTTTTAAATGCTTGTCAAAGTGTTCAATACACAGCTTTTCCTCTTCAGTGTACTGCTCAATAGTTGGTAATTCCTCTATCTCCCAGAATTTCCTCAAGGATTGGTCAATACTAATTTCTTCTTGTAGAGAGAGACATGTGATGGTTTGTTTTGGTACGCCATTCACTTCATATATCCCTCCAACGATCCACCCTAATTTGGTGTTCTGTGCAACGGGCTGTTCTGCGCCTTGCTTGATCTGTCCGTCAGATAAAAGCGCTAGGAATTTGTCGCACCCGATTAATAAATCTATGGGACCTGGTACATCGAATTCTGGATCGGCCAGAGGCAATTGATATAGGTACGTCAATTTCTCGCGGTTTACTGCTTTTGGTGGTAGGTTCGATGTTATTTTTGGTATTACATACGCAGTAATGTCAGTGGTGAATTGAGTATCGGTACAGGATCTCAGCAAATGCGATGATACCCCTCTTGAACTGCCAGCTTTTCCGCCATTTAATGTGTTGATGTTGAATCTCGCATTAGACCGTAAAATGCGCCTGGTTGCGCAGTACTCAGTGATGTACGACCTTGTTGATGCGGAGTCGAGAAGCGCGCGACAAAGCCGCCAATTACCATATCTGTCATGTATTTCTACCATGGCCGTCGGGAGTAAGGCACCAGCACTTACGCCTAGTTGTGAGGAATGTAAACTTTGAACGGGATCTGCGTCAATATCTTTAACGTTGCCAGATGTGGCGAACATTGTAGAAGCATCTGGCTTTGAGGATGGTTTCCCCTGGGGCAGAGAATTTTGGGAGATCTGATCAGCATGTACCAATGAATGGTGCCTTTTCTTGCATTGGTGGCATCGTCCTCTTGATCTGCAGTGAAACGCACTATGGCCTTCTGCCAAACAATTGAAACACCTGGAACTCTCGCCTAAGTATTGTCTGCGTTCCTCTAACTTCAGTTGAATGAACTTGGGGCAATCACACAAACGATGTTGTTGTTGGTTGGTACACAATGAACAATTCGGGAATGATTTCACTTCAGAATGGAAACTTTTCACGGGAGCACCCTGTCTGGTTTGGTACTTATTAGGTTGCTGTTTGAGGCCTTCAAGTGAGTTCATTCGGTTACTCAGGAACTTGAGAAAATCTTCGATAGTTGGGAACTCTTGTTCCGACGACTCCTGCCGCCAAAGTTGCAGTGTGACTTCATCCAGCTTCTTCTCTGCTATATACACCAACCAACAATCTCTTGATTCAGCGCTTGAGGATAAAACCTTTAGACCGCGGATGACTTCGTCGCATGTGTCATACATATGACTAATTGTTTCAACCGAGGGCTTGTTGATTTGCGGTTGCTTAAGGTATGTCTCGATGAATTCATTTACTATGGCGCGCTTTCTATCGTATCGTTTTACAAGCTTTTGAAAAGCCTCTATATAGCTAGCGTCATCTACCCGGAAGTGTCGCACTAAAGCTTCGGCCGGACCTCGCAATTGGCCCACCAAATACTGAAACTTTTGTGCCGGAGATAAGCTTGTGTTTTCATGAACAGTGCTTTTAAACAGGTCGTGGAATGACTGCCATTTGCGTGCCTTGCCGCTAAAGGTGGGTAGCGTTAAACGAGGTAGTTTGAAATCCGCTGAGAGACTTAAACCCGAAGAATTTAATGAGCTCTCATTCTTAGTGCCAGTTGGTGTTAGAATCTTTCCTCTCATCAATCTCTGTAAGGTAGCTACACAGGTAATAATTATCATCTACCGCATCAATATCCGACTCTGCTTCCGGATTGATTCGAAATATCTCATCCTCTACACTCACAAAATTTTTATAATGCTCTTTCATTTTGTCCAATCTCGTCAGCATTTCGTCGTACGGTGTGGAATCCTTACATCCCTTCGCGTAGATAGTCAACTTTGTTATTTGGCCTTTGATAATCGACCGTCGTTTGGTTAGAGTGTCCATCTTGACCTTGAAATGACGTGGTGACTTTCGAGGTATCACACTTTTCGTTTATTACTTTCACTATCACGGTATAATAGATGGATTTTAATTAATTAAATGTTCGAGTTTTAGCGTTGTATTATTGGTATTTGAGATTGATCGAAAGCTCAAATGAAATTGTTTAATTTTATAATGCACGCAAGATTGTGTAGGTTATAAGTTAACTCTGCGGTGTGTGGTTTTCCAATTAACGTAATTTCTCCAAAATGGCTGTCCACGCGGCAATGATGTGGTATAGAATCTCCCACGCGGCTCTGTTTTGGCAATAAATTAAACTGGATCCGGCTCGAAGGACCAGCTGTTGATAAATCCAAGGTATTCAGGCTGGATTGGTTTTGTGGTAAATCAAAACTCCGATATATTTAACTTTTAATGTTTTAATATATTGTAATTCAATTTTATTTTAGAGATTCACAAAAATGATGCGATGCGTAAGAAAACCAATAAAAAAGTGACCGAGATTTATTTAATGACGTTAGTTGACACCAAAAATATTACAATTGATCAAGCAACACTAATCTGCTATATCGACAGATAATTTAATCGACACAACTGCTATCTCGACACAACTGCTATCTCGACACAAATTTGACGTTTCGAATTTGTTTACATAGATGTGATAAGTATTAGTTAAACTTAATTAATTAATTATAGTACCTAATTACATTTTATTTTCCTTTAGGTAACGTAATTAATTTGCCTCGGATACGGGTTGAGATTCCCAACTTTCGTCAATGACGCTTTCCGCAGATGCACGCTTCGCATACAACATCCTCGCCCACGGAACTGATGTCATTTCGACGTTCTGTTGTCCGAGCAGTTCATACCATGCGTGAAGTGAATAATGTTCTTGCTTTACCGATAAAATGAGTTTATATATGAATTTACAATACATACAAAATATCCACTGTTGATATTGCCTCTTCCTCGAGCCATGTTTCTTTCACCATTTCCTTCGATATATGTGATGATTTCTCCACAAAATTATTTAATCATTCACCTCTATGACACATATATGGTCACTATAGTTCCCGAGTCAAACACTCTAGTATTCATGTCTCCACTTGATGTCAAGCGGTCACACAGAAATGCATCAATTAAAACATTTTGCTTTTTCAGCGTTGATTCCCACATTAAAATGTTCGTCATAACCCTCGAATTAGAAACCTTTTCATCTCGATCCGTAAATTATTGCACTCCATGAGTTGTCACATACGCACGTTACAATATCATGGTCCGGCTTCTTTGTGAAACTGTGGTATAGCTATTGCAACGGCTGATTTTGCACGTCCTCCAAATTGCACGTCTTGATTTGAAATCATTCTGTTTTCATGTCGATACCATCCACTACGTCGAATAATTCTGGCCTCTAGAATTTGCACATCTGAAATTTGAATGTTAGTTAATTTCCACCAAATTCTAAATTTTCAATGTTCACCCGATCGCTTGAAAGTGAAATGAATAAAATATGACAAAAAATATTTATGCTTATGGTCATCTTCTGAATTTTTCATTCCAAACGATGACAAAAACTGTAATAAACACTATTACTTTCTCTATTACAACTTCACAACACTTCAGCAAATATTGGAAGCTCAAATTTTTTTTAGGAACGTCCGCACAGAATGCACGAACTACTGGCTCAAGTGGAACCATAGCCTGTTGAATTGTTGAATTAACTTCAATCCTGTTAATTTTCCAACCTTCAGTCCAGGACGCAGTAGAACGAATAAAATAATTGCTGGTGTATGTAAAACAAAAGCTATAACCAGCGAGTAGGTAAGAGTCAGTAACGAAACCTTACAGAATTTAACGAGAACGTTGTGTTACTGATTATTTGACAGTTTGACCAGCGAATCTGTAACACGAATATTATTGTCAATAGAATTTTAAATGTCAATCTGCAAAATTACAAATTACCACACTACGATTTTCGTTAAAAATGATTTTATTTGAGAAAATTGAACAGCTTCTTATCGTATTTAAAAGACGAAGGGACAATAATAAAAAAACGGATTTGTGTGGTACGAAAATTAAATCGCACAAGAGACAGATTCGGATATTACAACGTATTTACATTTAACTAAATACAATAAATGTAGCTACGAGTATTTAGCGGTATATGTACATAATTTATTTTAGGTAACGATTTTAGAAATGATGAATCGTCAACAGCAATTATTTATGCAAACTCGCATGACATGTGAGGTTTTCAACATATCTATTAGACCTTGTGCGGCCACAAATGTTGGTGAACAATCGGAATCTATTGAGCTGAAAAGAGCTGATGAAAAATATACATAAAATATTATTTAAATTATTAAAGTAATATTTGTACACATAAATTATAAAAATTTAACAAATATCATCATACCGTCATTTCAAATATACAATTTTTACGTTTCCTTCAGTTTGAGCGATAATTTTCGCTTTTGTTACGGATTGCTAAATGACAATTCAAATTTAACGAAACTGAACGAAAAGTACTTTGAGTTTCGCTGGTCAGTAATGTCAATAAACATACATTTTTCAGTTGTCACTTTGTTACTTAAATTTCTCACAGACTCGCTGGTTATATCTAAAGTTATTACTTTCTAACAAACAAAACAATTTCAGCGCATTCCTTGTTCGCTTTCAAAAATACAGCAAAACACTTACATTTTAGTCCACCTCCAGAGTTTAGAACCACTATTTGCACTATTTGCGAATTCATTCTTATTTAGGCGTCAGAATAATTTTTGAAAAATATCTATATCAAAATTATCGGTCATTTGTCAACCCTCAGAGACCCACTTTATTTAGGGATAATCCTATGGAGACATTTTTTAGTAGGATGCATGATAGAAAAAGTGTTGATGCAGGAATTTGGGTTTCGAATGAACCCGCTTGGGATCGCAGTTGACAATAGGCGTTATAAAATAAATAAAGAAAAGCTCCTGATAATCATCATACCCTCATTAATATGAAGAAGACAGGGGTTTCTCTGTGCTCGGTTGCAAACAAGGTAAACTCGGTAACGGTGACTGATGCTTAACCTTTTGAATCTAATTGACGCGTCGCTAAATTATAACTAGTCAGTGTCCAAATCAAAATTTATCTGCTTCGTCAATTGTTTTTGGCAGTTTTGTTTGCTCCGAAAGTGTCCAACCTAAAAATTCGTCATTTTGTCGTTTGGATTGTGCAATACAAACCTCTTTCTTGCAAGTTCATACTCAAGTAGATAAAATAGCTTAATTATGTGACTCCTGCAAAGAGTGAACTCAGTGAAAGTTGAAACGCTAGGTAATAAGATGACTTTTGAAGATATTTGAAGAGCCATTATTCCGAATTATTCCACTTCGCGATTAGGTAAAGAAAAAGTGTGTTGATTAAGTTAGTTATATGGATAAGGTGGATGAAATTGTTGCTCTTAATAATAGAACTACGTCAATTACGAATTTCAGCATCGAAAAATAGTTTCAAAAAAATTATCAAAACCGTAAACAACTTCGAATCAATTTTCAACAAAATATTTCAAAACAAGTTGAATAAAGTAGAAAAAATTTGTGAATCGGTCTCAACGATAGTGGAGGATTTCCGAATTGGTATAAAATGTAATAGTGACGTCATTTACTTGACCTTGCACCAGAGTTTTTCCTTACAACAACTCCAATTCCGAAACACATTTTTTGTTCCTTCCAAGATTCGAGAATACTACATCACACGCGGATATTCTTGAGTGCAAGAGACCTTGATGAATCCGTCAGTCTCCAATGGAAATTACAGAAAGTACCAGGTTCAGGTGGGGTCACATTAAGAAAATGGATTTCCAGTATACCAATATTATGTGAAGATGCAGATTCATTTATATTTAATGAATAGGAGACTACAGTTACAGTATGAAGGTTCTCAGATTGGCATGGGATTCTAAGAGGGATGTATTTGAATTTAATGTAGATCTACCTGACAAAATCAAATATACCAAGAGAACACTACTGTCAGAATCTTTTAAAATTTTTGACCCACTTGGGTGGCTCTCTCCATCAATAATCAAAATAAAGTTATTACTTCAAAAATTGTGGCTTCACAAATTAGGTTGGGATAACATATTAAGACATATCTTATGGAACATTAAATCCGTTCAATTGCATATATTTTGCGATGCGAGTGAGGCAGCATACGCGGCTGTCGTGTACCGCAGGGCCTAGGATGAAAATGGAAATATAAGTTAACACGTCACGTGTAGCGCGTTAGTTAACACATCAGGTGTAGCGCGTTGAACTCCATATCTACTTATTCGGTATCCACTTACACATGCCATTCTCACGCTATATGTTATTTTCCACTTACATATGCCATTCTCATGTTATATGTTATTCGTCCCGTTGTACGTTATAATACTGTATCAAACGCGTTTATATAGTAATGCGCTTAGTCGGCATAATAAGTATCTTATAAATTGTAATTCTCTCTAAAAAACTGTAATTAGTAATATAGAAATAAAAGTAGAAGGTTGTGATGACCTTCTAAAAAATAAATTTTTTTACATTTAATTTTTAATGTAAAATTAACTGGCACCCGAGCAGGGACCAGATAAGTGGTTAATGTGAAGTGAAATTAAATTGTGTAAGTTCGAAAAAATATACCGAAAAAAATTAATAATCGATATAATCATAAATACGTGATAATAAAATGAATTAATACTGATACCAGAAATACGTATTACTGATACGTAATAATAATAATAATAATAATAATAATAAAAATAATAAAGTGAATTATTAATATCAAATGAAAAAAAGTACGGTAAAAGTTAATACGAGTAAAATTAACTTTCGAGCAGTAAAACACATTCTATAAAACCACGTGCCACAAAGTCGCAAGTAGCGACATAAAAAATCGTGAAACTAGTGCAAGGAAGTTCACGGGAAATTAGGCACCGAAGTAACCCTAAAAACAAAGGGTAAAACGGGGTTTCAACGACACCACAATTGAAGCAGCCGACCGTGCAGTTGACGCTGGAAGACGACGATCTGGTCCCCACACGTGAGGACAAAACCACCGGGAAACGTGTGCATCTATCTATATACTAATTCATCAAACAGAAATGAAGGTCCTCCATTTCATTTCCATCATATTACTGTAAGTGATACCAAATTTATTTTATTACTGTAAGTGATAATTTATTGCCAAGGCAATCTTATAAAGAAAAAGTTTAAAATTTTGAAAATTAAAGTTAAAATAAAGTCAAGGTGCAAGCTTATAAAGAAAAGTTCGATATTTTGAAAATTAAAGTTAAAGTAAAGTTAACTAATTTAAACAATATAACCAATTGTATAACGTAAAGTCAAAGTGCAATCTTATAAAGAAAAATTTTGAAAATATTTTTTGCTTCTTCTAATTAAAGATTAAAGCAAAGTAAAGTAAAATTAAAATAATATAAAAAGAAAAAATATTGAGAAAGTTTTAATAAAATATAATAAATAAAAGAAAGATTTTAGTGAAAATAAGTAAAAAGAAAATAAATATATAAAAAATAGAGATTATTTACAAAAAATATTTAAAGTAAAATCAAGAAGAAAAATCAATTAAAGTAATTATATATGAAAAGCAAATCGAATTACAATAATTTTTAAGAATAAATTTCGAAATTGTTGAATACAAATTTCAATACTCTTTACGTAACAGATTGATAAAAACATTCTTAACATATTTCCCTATCGTTCAAATTTTCGTTTCACATTATTCGTAAAATTTTATTTGCCACTCCAGCCAATTTAGATCCCAATCCTAATTACCATATACAATAATGACTGAACCACCTACAAATAACGGCAACATTATTCGGCCCGCTGTATTAAATACAAACAATCGAAATAATGCAACTCCGCTCGACTTAACTGAGCTGACGGAGCAAGTTAACCAAATAGTTAGGCATATTTTGACCAGAGATGGTCCAACAATGATCTCTAAAATCCTAAACCCAAACAGTGATCCAAATGACGATGAAGATCAGACGATCAATGCTACGAATGATAGAAATTTATCCGAGCTTGATAAGATTCCGGATATAGTTAAAAGCTTGAGAGAATTTTCAGGGCAACCCAGCGAGTTTAGCTCTTGGAAAAAGAGCGTGGATCGCATCCTCAAACTGTACGAACACTGGAAGGGATCCCCTAAATACTACGGAATCTTAAGCGTTGTGCGTAATAAAATCGTTGGTCACGCCGATATTGCCCTGGAGTCTTATAACACTCCCCTAAATTGGGTAAAAATATCTAGATGCCTCACTCTGCATTACGCAGATAAGAGGGATCTCGGCACTTTGGAATACCAGATGACAACACTGGTTCAAGGAAATAACACAGTTCAGAAATTTTATCAAATAGTATACCAGCATCTCTCTTTGATATTAAGTAAATTGGGATGTATGGACATGGGTAACGAGTCTTTGGGTAACATGACTCGAGCATATAGAGAAAAAGCGCTCGATACTTTCGTTCGCGGACTAAAAGGCGAACTACCCAGACTTCTCAGCATAAGAGAACCTGTCGATCTGCCACAGGTGTTACATCTTTGCTTAAAATTGCAAAACATTGATTATAGAACTCAATAAGCAAACAATAGCCACTACAACTTACAACGTAAGCAGCATCTTCCGCCTCCTCTTCCACCAATACGAAACAATAGTCATCAATACAATTTTCAGCGACCATTCTACCCAGAACTCCTACATAATCCTCAAAAACCCTTACCGCCACAGTTCCCTCAAAGATATCCACAAGCACCTAATAAACAGCCGTTCTTACCTTTCCAAAGGCCACAGCCTCAATTCTCATCCAGACCCAATATGGGATACCAACATAGACCTCCTCAGAGACTAGAGCCTATGGAAGTAGATCCTAGTACTCGGTCTAAACACCTCAATTACATGAATAGGCCAAGGATGAGCCAATTTCCCCAAAAAAGGCCATGGAACAATCAATCCCAACAAGTACAGAATCCGAACAAGATTCAAAGGATATTCCATACCGAACCGTATGAGATAGAATCCCCAGAAGATTACGAGCAGGAAGATTACCAAGAACACAATGACGACGAAAACAATTATGACATAAATGGCCCAACACTCCCAGATTACATTGAATCTGTAGAGAACCCCCATTTCGAGGAACCTGAAGAGCTAGAAGATATCTATTTTTTAGATTCTCCCGATCCTCACTCCCATATTACGAATTGAGGATCAGAAACGGAGAGACCCTAAAATTTCTAATAGACACTGGGTCTAACAAAAACTACAACAAAACACGTAAGAAATCCCATAGCTAATCCGAAACCATTTTTCGCTAACTCCGTCGGAGGAAGCATAAAAATTACACATCAATCATTCATTAATTTATTCGGCCCGAATCAAAAAGAATTAAAATTTTATATCTTACCTACATTGACTTCATTTAATGGAATAATCGGTAATGACTCACTAAGGCAACTCCAAGCTGTGATCCACACCAAGGAGGGGCATATGAACATTTTCCCAAACACCAAAATTAAACTCAAACAGCATGAGTCTAGAGACATAAATAAAATCCAGTTAAGAACTTCTCATATGAGCCAAAAACAAATACAAAAACTTGATACTCTTATAAAAAGCTGTCCGAAATTGTTTGCCGATCCTGATAAAAAATTAACATTCACTACTACGATTAAAGGTGAAATACGTACGCTCTCAGACACACCCGTCTACTCATGAGCCTATCCCTACCCCATGGCGTTGAAAGGCGAAGTTGAGAGACAGGTTAATGAATTATGAAAGGAAGGTATAATAAGACCGTCAAGATCACCTTACAACTCCCCAGTCTGGGTGGTCCCAAAAAAGTTGGATGCATCTGGTGAAAAGAAATATCGCATGGTGATTGATTATCGCAAATTAAATTCAATCACGATCCCAGATAAATATCCTATACCTGAAATTAATGAAGTATTAGCAAATCTTGGCAGAAACAAGTATTTTACGACCCTTGACCTTAAGAGCGGGTTCCATCAAATACCATTGAAAGATTCGGATATTGAAAAGACTGCCTTTTCAATCAACAATGGAAAATTCGAATTTGTACGATTACCTTTCGGCCTAAAAAATGCCCCTTCGATCTTTCAAAGGGCATTGGACGATATTCTCCGGGAACATATTGGTCGTAGATGTTATGTCTATATCGATGATATAATCATTTTTGGCCAAGATGAGAACGAACATTTCAATAATATTGAAGCTGTATTTCGAACTTTGGAGAACGCCAACCTTAAAGTGCAATTAGATAAGTGCGAATTTCTACAAATTGAAGTAGAATTCTTAGGCTTTATTGTAGGCACCGATGGAATTAAACCTAATAATAAGAAAATTCAGGCAATCGTTCAACTACCTCCTCCCAAAAATCTCAAGGAATTGAGATCATTCTTGGGTATGTCAGGATATTATCGCCGCTTTATCAAAGATTATGCAAAATTGGCGAAACCCCTGACATCCCTTTTAAGAGGGGAAGACGGACGCGTGTCGAAAAAAGTTTCAAAAAATAAAGAAATTTTCCTCGATGAAAATGCTATAATTGCGTTCAATAAACTAAAATCCACTCTAATATCGGATGAAGTATTGCTCGTCCACCCTGATTTTGATAAAAGTTTTGAATTAACAACTGATGCATCGGAGTTCGCCATCGGCGCCGTATTAACTCAAAATGATAAACCTATAACATTCATTTCAAGGACATTAAGCAAGGCTGAGGAACATTATGCCACAAACGAGAAAGAAATGTTGGCAATAATTTGGGCTCTTAATTCCTTGAGGAATTATCTCTATGGTTCACGACAATTGGTAATTTTCACCGACCACCAACCACTAACCTATGCATTAAGTAATAAAAACAGCAATTCGAAAATGAAGAGATGGAAAACAATACTAGAAGAGTACAATTATCAATTAAGATATAAACCTGGAAAAACCAATGTGGTAGCAGACGCCCTATCACGCCTGCCTATTTCATCTGAGGTAAACGCTATGTCTGACACCCAACATAGTGACGAGAGCTCTGCTCATGACCTAATACCCACAGTAGATTCTCCCATTAATGTATTCCGTAATACGAGCACAGCTATCAAATCAAAACCCTTTTTTCTTCCCGTTATACACGGCATATTTTTTCACAGTCAGATTACAACGACTCTGAGCTTATAAATATTTTCAAAAGATACCTGAATCCCAATATAGTTAATGGCCTCCACACAACAGAACGAATCATGGGCAAAATACAAGAAATTTACTCTTTTCACTTTAGAAATTACAAAATTAGGTTCACACAAAGAATGGTAGAAGATATAGAAGATGAAACACAGCAAGATGAACTAATTCTTAAAGAACACAAGCGAGCACATAGGAACGCATGTGAAAATCGGCAACAAATAATACAAAGGTATTATTTCCCAAAAATGACAGCAAAAATAACCAACCTTGTAAAGACCTGCACGGTATGCAAAGAGAATAAATACGATAGGCACCCTAATAATCAGGAAATTCATGCCACGCCTATTCCCAACTATCCAGGCCATACTCTCCATATCGACATATTCTCTACAGAAAATAAATTAGTCCTAACCGCTGTAGACAAACTCGCAAAACTTGCTCAAACTAAGATAATAGAATCTAGAGCCGTGGAACACATTAAAACGCCACTACAAGATATTCTTTATTACTTCTGTGTCCCTGTAGCTGTCGTTGTGATAGACAACGAGAAATCCCTAAATTCTGCGTCGATTATTTCCATGATGTCAGATGACCTCCATATTAAAGTATTCACGACGCCACCATACAAGAGTGAAGTGAATGGACAAGTTGAGCGATTCCATTCAACTTTGGTTGAAATTATGAGGTGTCTCAAAGCAGACGGTCCTCCTCGCACTTTTGAACTACTGTTGGATCGAGCAGTCAATGAATACAACCATACAGTCCATTCCACTACGGGAAAAAAACCTGTGGAACTGTACTTCGGTCGCACTCCCAACATAGATCCCGCGGAATTTGAACAGATCCGCTTGAACAATATTGATAAAATAAAGAACAAACAGGCCAAAGACATTAAATACCATAATCGCAAACGAAAACTCGTCAAACAATACGCTCCTGGAGAAACCATATATGTGAAACATAATAAACGATTAGGTTCAAAGTTGAGTGTTCGGTACATAAAAGAAATAGTCAAAGAAAATAAAAATTCAATCGTTATCACTGAATCAGGAAGAACAGTGCATAAGAGCAATATTAGAAATTAATATAGGCATGGAAAATGTTATTGTAGGTACCCTCTTGGCTACGCATTTGCGGGAATACAATTGCTGGATTTTACCAACTCTCTGCTTGTGTCCATCCATACAGGCCAAGCTAAACTGCAAACGGGAACTTTCAAACTGATTCATGCAATCGATCTAAGTGAATACGAAAATGCTACGCGTAATATAATTTCATGGATTGACGAAGACAGATACAAAGAACACCATCTCTATCCCTACATATCCCACGAGCTGGATCAAATTAAAAACTTATAGAAAACTTGAAACCAAGGAAATATAAAAGATCATTAAATTTCTTAGGAAGCGCATGGAAATGGGTCGCTGGGACTCCAGACCATGACGACTTCGTTACGATTAAAGAAAAGATGAATAATGTTTTATTAAATAATAATAGACAGGTAATAATTAACAATCTGGTTACGGAAAGAATTAATAACTTAACTAGGCTAAGCAATGAAATAAATAAATCATTAAAAAATAATGCAAACTTTAATAATAATTTTATGTTAGCTGTAGAGTATAAAATTAAAATTTTAAAAGAGGATTTACGAAACATTAACTATGCAATACACTGGGCTAAATCCGGTATAATTAACTCATTAATATTATCTCGACAAGAAATAAAAATAATAATAAATACATTTAAGGAAGAAAATCTGCCTTTTTCAACTGTAGAAGAGGCTTTAAACTTTTCAGAAATTAAAATCTTAACTAATTATAACACTATATTATATATTGTCAATATTCCCATAACCGATCATAAAGTATATCAAAAAATTATTATAAAACCGTTCAAAAGAGATAAAATCGCCACAGAAGTATTGCATGAAACTATATTAAAATATAATCATGAAATTTTTGCTGTAAAAGAATTATGTAAAACACTAAATTTTGTTTCCATTTGTAAAACTAATAATGTAATCAATTTAACTAATTCCTCTTGTATTCCAAATATTTTTAAGAGTACGAAAGCGGATTGCAATATCGTTAACAATCAACACATTCCAACGGTCGAAGAAATATCTCCCGGGATAATACTCCTGAACAATTTTGATGGCATTATTCTAGTAGAAACCATCCCACAAAAATTAAATGGTACCTTTCTGATAAGATTCAACAACATTTCTATAACTGTCAATGGTAAGACATTCATTTCAAAAGAAGAGTCTCAACACCAAATCTTACCGGCTATCCTACATCCTTTCCCTAAAAAAAAAGATGCGAAAAGATTATTGTCACTCGAGATGATGGACGAACTCCACATCAACAATACAAATCATATCGAAATGCTCCAAATAGATTCCAATACACATCGACTATCAACTTATGGCATCATCATTGTCATAAGTGCATTCTTGTTAGTAATAACATTCAAAACCTTTAGACCAAAATCTTCAAAAATTGTTATTCAAGCATCACCCGAAACGCCGGAACAAAATTCAGTAAGAATTTCTCAATCCGATGGCACTCCCCAGCCTCCTTCTGACAACAGACCTAAATTTAACAACATAACATTTTTCTAAGTGATTGAGGGCAATCACATTTAAACGGGGAAGAGTGTACACGTCACGTGTAGCGCGTTAGTTAACACATCAGGTGTAGCGCGTTGAACTCCATATCTACTTATTCGGTATCCACTTACACATGCCATTCTCACGCTATATGTTATTTTCCACTTACAAATGCCATTCTCATGTTATATGTTATTCGTCCCGTTGTACGTTATAATACTGTATCAAACGCGTTTATATTGCAATGCGCTTAGTCGGCATAATAAGTATCTTATAAATTGTAATTCTCTCTAAAAAACTGTAATTAGTAATATAGAAATAAAAGTAGAAGGTTGTGATGACCTTCTAAAAAATAAATTTTTTTACATTTAATTTTTAATGTAAAATTAACTTATACGAGTGAATTTGCTGATATCAAAAACAAATGTAGCACCAAAAACAGGTTACGTTGCCATGATTGGAGTTGTGTGCCGCAGCTCTACTGGAAGGTTGTAAGCAAAGGTGAGAAAACAATTCTCAGATGTCAAAATAAAGGAATTTGGTTTGTCAGACAGCACCATTGTATTAGCCTGGCTATCGGATCGACCTCATCGATGGAAGACATACATCGCCAACAGAAAATCGGAAATCATCTGTACGTTGGCGAAAAGTAGTGGGGTCATGCAAGGTCAGCCGAGAATTCTGCAAACTGCAATCATCGTACAAACTGGCAATGAGACGATGGAACTTATATGAACTCAATACTGACTGCCTACATTATTACAAAACTGGTACATCTGCCTATGGCGCCCATATATAGTTTGTAGTACATTTATAGCGCCATATTCCAATTCCGCAATTTAATAGTAAGTATTTTATCTATAATATGTCGCTCAAAAAGTTGAACAAATCAGAAATCCTATTTCTGATTAATTCTGACAAAATCCTTAATCATAAAGTTTTTAAACGGCAAAACAATTTTACATTTTCCCTCTTAAAAATATTTAAGCACGAAACAAAAATTATCCAAACAAAATGGCAAACGGAAATGGAAATTTTTTACTTTTTATGTCAAAAACTTGACACCCCTAGATTACGATTTACATGAAGAAGGATCGCAATTTTACTTTTGTTTTTATTGTGATTTCAAATAAATTTTGTACGAAATTTTTTTTATAACTTTTCGTTCCTTAATTTTCAGAAATTCAACAGCAAAATAATGTAAATGTTATAATATTTTCCCATTTCCCACAATTACATAAAGAATTTTTGTGAAATTTATTTTCCTACTTTACATGCATTTAAATTATGTTCAAGTTGATGATGAAGTAGAACAAGAAGAAAAAAAATGTAAGTAAAAATATTTTTACTATTTGCCGTACAGTTCACATGCCATAGATACATATACATGTAGATATATATATAGAGAGCGTACCCATGGAGAGATGAGGCGCACTGGGGAAGCAACAAACAATAGAAAACAATAAAATGGTATTAAATTTATTTTTTGACATAGATTTATGTATTACATTAGTCTGTCTGTATGAATTTTTATATATTTTCCCCGTACATTTTTCGGTTTAAAAATAAAAATTTTCCGTTTTTCTTCCACTGTACATTATATACGTATACACAGTGTTTCCCAAAGCACATGATTTAAAGTTATATATAAAAAAAAAATTCAGAACATAAAGCATCTTGTGAACAACATTTTCTTCGTCTATACATTTTTAAATTTTTAACTTAAAAATAGTGTGCTCCTCAAAATCTTCGCTTGTCTAATCATAAAATTGATGTACATATATCTAAGAGGTTGCATCGTGCGGTATTTTAGATTTATCTCGACAAAAAATCATTTTAATATTTCGTGACTTTGGTACGTCAGACGAATTTGTTGTGCGGTATATGAAAATAGCGCAGCGCTCGATATAGATTATAAAAGTTTAGAGGGAATTAAGCTGTTTGAAATGAAGAAAATAAATTTCACTTAGACAACACCTGAGCTGTTTTTCATTTATATAGTATTGTGTTGCCTTTTTAATAAAAGCAAAATTTATCTTTATCGTATATATATACGATACGAGTTTACAGTAGAAAACAAGCGATTAAATCAGTCTGAGTATTTTTGCACAATACAGTATGAATAAAAGCTCCCCTACATTTTATATATAAAATATTGTATCCATCGATTAATTGTCATTTATGTGCTTTTCTTTAAACAAGGATAAACGAATTTCATTTTTTTGTGTATATGAGGCCAAATAAATTAGATGACAAAATTCGATAATGTCAACATAAATATCCGCACATGATACCTGCTACCGGACAAAATAAAAAATTATCTATATATATAAGGTTGAATCGTTTTGTGTTTATGGGGATATCGCGCTTACCCGATCAAATTGTTGAATTCCTTTATAAAAGTTGTATTGCCCCCGCTTCAACCATATTAAAACGACGCAGAGTACGTAATATGTCATCTTTTCGAAATAACTAATCCCATTAAAAGTATTTTTTTCGATTTTATTTTTTACTGTCGATATATATCGATAACGAGGAAAGATTAGGAAAAGCCTATTTTCGTTATTACGATTTGTCTTATGAGTATCAATAGAGTAATTTAATCGACTTAAAATAAAATATAAAATTGCCGTTGATAATGATGATAATTTTGTGTTGTTGGTATAATTAAGTTGATTATCACCTAATTTACGAATTGCTCGTCGAATTTGTCACCATTCGAAATCAGACTATAATATTTGAACATTTTGGCGGTTTAATGTACAATAAACGCCGATAATACAGTATAATATCACGTGTATCATCTCGTTCCTGTGTATAAATAGATTTGATATATGTTTTCTTATTATTATTCCCTGTTAACTTATAAAATGGAGGGGTGTTATTGTTACGGCCACAGACAACTTGCTTTTACTATATTTGTACGTAAATTGCTAAGAAAAGGGAGGTACCAGGATGCAAACGGGAAGTTTCGTCTTCAGATTACGATCTGTGTTAAAAAGCAAAATAACCATGATTTCCAATAGGACTGCAGACCACGAGGACCGATCCAAATTCTATGCCAATACTATGAGCAATTTAACAACCTATTTGGGGTACCCACGGAACCTGAGTACAAACCTCTGGAAAAAGTTAATTGAACGAATAGCATTTGCACTCAAACCGAAAATAAAAATTCAGGAAATCTTACTAAATTTATTGTCCTGTTTAGGAAAGTCCAATGGCTTGTTTGATGAGTAATTTAATTACATATTTGAAATGCTAACGGAACCTCACTTCAAATCTCTGGGCAGGCATATTAATAGCCGATTACAATTTTCACTCAAACTGAAACTAGAAATTAACAATTCTTAATAAAATTGCTGCCATGGTTACGAAATGTTAATCAGGCTGGCTTGATTAGCAAGATATCCGTCTATTTAAGGTGCTCAGGGATCCTGAGTTCAAATCAATGTAAAAGCGTTTTTATGGCCGTTTATCATTTTCACTCAAACTTAAAATAAAAATAACCAAATTCTCAACAAATTTGATGTCCTGCTTAGAAAATTCCTTCTGGCTGAATGAGCACTTAAGCAACCTATTTGAGGTACTCACAGAACGTGGCGTGTGAAACTAAAAATAAAAACTCAATATTGCTAACAAATTTGCTGCCCTGGTTAGGGGTTTCAATCTGGATGGCTTCACGAGCAATTTAGCAACCTATTTGAGTAGCTCACGGAACCTGAGTACCAATTTTTGGGAAAGCGTGGTTAAGGCCGTTCAAGTTTGGTGGCGAAGGAAGGCATGTTGTGTTAATGGCCGTTTCTAGTTTAAGTTTGATTTTAACTCAAGCTTAAACTAGAAATTCAAAAATTCTTATTTTTCCTGGTTAGAAAGTTTCAATCTAGCTAGCTTATCAAGCAATTTATCGAATTAATGGAGATGCTCACGGAAGCTGAGTCCAAATCTTTGGAAAGGCATGTTAATGGCCGTTTACCATTTTCACTCAAACTCACAATAAAAATGCCAAGTTTTCCTGGTCGACAATTTTCAGTCATTCTGGCTTGGTAAGCAATTAAAAAACCTAAGCCAACCGAAACTGAGTAAACATTTCTGGGAAGGCGTGTCAATGACTGTTTAACGTTTTCGCTCAAACTAAAAATCAAAATACCAAATTTTTCGACAAATTTGTTGTCCTAGTTGGGAAGTTTCAATTTTAATGGTTTGATTAGCAATTTAGGAACCTACCTCATGGAACCTGAGTCTAAATGTCTGAGCTGGTTATTTAAGGTACTCGCGGAACCTGAGTTCAAATTTCTGGAAATTTTTATTAATGGTCATTTAGCATTTTCGCCCAAACTCAAACTGGGAATTTAAAAATTCTTAATTAATTTGCTGTACCGGTTAGGAAGTTTCAATCAGGCTGGCTGGATGAGCACTTTACCCAGCTATTTTTTAGATGCTCACGAAACGTGAGTCCAAATCTTTGGAAAGGCGTGTTAATGGCCGTTTACCATTTTTACTCAAAGTAATAACAAACATATCCAAATTCTCAACAAACTTGATTGGTTAGGCAGTTTCAATGATTGTAGCTAGATGAGCAATTTAGCAACCTAGCTAACTAGCTCGCGGAACCTAAGCCTAATTCTTTGGGAAGGCTTGTTAATAGAAGATTACCATTTGAACTCAAACCGAAAAAAGAAATTCAAAAATTTCTACCAAATGACGAGAAATATAGCAAACTATTTCAGTAGTGCTCGGAACCTGTGTAGAAATCTCTGGAAAGATGTATTACAGGCCGTTTACAATTTTCACTCAAACTTAAAATAGAAATATAAAAATTCTTAACAGATTTACTGCCCTCGTTTGAAAGTTTCAATCATGCTGACTTGAGCAGTAATTTATCAACCTATTTGTGGTACTCAAGTAACTTGAGCCCAAATCTCTGGGAAGGCGTGTTAATAGCCATTTACCATTTTCACTCAACCATAACAAGAAATTCAAAAATTCTTGACAAATTTGCTATCCTGGTTAGGAAGTGTCAATCAGGCTCGCTTAATAAGCAATTAAGCGAACTATTTGAGGTACTCACGGAACCCGAGTCCAAATCTTTGAGAAAACGAATGGCCGGTTATCATTTTCACTCAAACTCAAAATAAAAATGCCAAAAAATTTCAACAAATTTGTTGTTCTTGTTAAAAATGTTCAATCATTCTGGCTTGATGGACCATTTAGCAGCCTCTTTGAGGTATTCGCGGAACCTGAGTCCAAATCTCGAGAAAGGTGTGTTAATGGCCGTTCACCATTTTCACTCAAACTCAAACCAGAAATTCCAACTCTCTTGACAAAATTTGTTGTCTTGGTTAGAAAGTTCAATCATTCTGGCTTGTTGTCACTTTCATATTTCTGGGAAGGGTTAATGGCTGTTTTCTGTTTTCGCTCAAACACAAAAACGAAATTGAAATTTTTCGACAAATTTGCTGTACCTGTTACGAAGTTTCAATCAGGCTCGCTTGTTGAGCAATTCAGCAAACTATTTGAGAAGCTGATGGAACGGACGTTTCAATGAGGTTGGCTGGATCAGCAATGTAATGGCTATTATTGTTAAATTACTTATGCAGTCAGCCTTATGTATTATATTCTAACAAATTCTAAATTAATTTTGCAACAATACCGTTGTAGATCAAATTCCCAAAATTTTAGCGAAGCTTAGAATTTTTGACAAAAAACCTTGTTTAGCCCATAGATGGACGGATCGGGATAAAACTTTGTACTTAAGCTGTTTCCATAAATTAGAGATCCTACTAATTTATATAATTTATTCATATATAGCACACCATATGGTGCCCCATAATGTAGCCATCTGAGACCAATACTTTTATAATTTTTATTAATGTCGCAGTTCAGTGTTTCAATATTAGTAGATCTCTCTTTTATGCAGATGATCTAAAAATTATATGGCATTCATTCTGCTGGATTCATGCTGCTTGAATTGAAAACATTCAAAAACAAATCTTGATTTATGCTTTACAACCATTCTTCAATCAGTGTTTGTATGTTCATGAACCGTACCAAAATCACCACTTAATGATTCATTTACAAAGTCTAGATCAAGACGCAAAATAGCCTGTGGTGTGTTTTGTCATGATGTGTTTTAGGATTGATTGCCCAGAGTTGCTTGGAAAGTTTGCACTCCAGAGATTTTTAAGCTTGGGTCCGGTTTTCTTCGTTTTCCATATTGTAGCAATAACTTTAACAGCACGGAGCCATTTTTAAAAGTTTTTGTCGCATTTAATAAGAGTTTTAATTGCTTCGATTTTCACATTTCGAAAGAGTTGCTCAAAAATTATTTGTTATAATTAGTTTTTTATTATTTTGTATTTAAAACTAATATTTAGTATTTGTTTGTGCGTAGACAAACTATGTATTTTACATGATTGATGAAATCTAATCACAAATCACATTTTCATCCAACAAACTAAATCCCATCATAAATAGTTAAGTAATGGCTGATTTCCAACCCAGGTGGCCATACTCCAGACCTTCTTCCAAAAATCATTTTACCGTCCCATTTTCATCCAGCAACTATCTTCTTAACAAGATTGTCATAATCATTTAAAAATGGCTGTGTTCTGGCCTAGTAGGCCGTATACCAAAACTTCTCCCAAAAATCATTTTAAAACCCAGTCCCTATCCAATATGTCTAATTTCTTCATAATTAAAAAATGACACACTTAATATCAACAACACCGGATTTTGAAATACGGGTTACGAGAGCCTTGCTTATGTATAGTCTTATTTAGCTATAGCGGAATGTTGGAAGCTTCTTAGTGTCTTTTGGAGCTCTGTTCTTTCTTCAGCAGTGCCGTTCAGAATAAGCAGTATGGTTCCCCCTTTTACTTTCATGACGATGAATGTTTCGATTTTGTTTCAGCGATTTGTTTCTTAATCTTTGCAGCTCTTGAGCTATTTGATATTGACATTTTGCGCTCTACAATATTAGACCGCTGTTTTTTTCAATGGCTCGATTTTAACTTTCATATTAAGTATTACACAGTTGATTTCAACTCCTTGTTAAACTTCAATTTTTCTATCTTAATATTGTTTACAGCATTTTTAAATTGCTTTAAATACCTCTAGCCATAACTAAAATTGACTGATCATCCTCGATGGACCTCAAATTAAGTCTTACGTCCAAAGCTCTATAGGTTTTTGAGTCTGCAGCATGCATTTTCTAGGCACCATTATTTAGACAAACGAGTTTATACTCGGCTACCGTAATCGAGTTCTGAATCGATTGTATAGTGGTTTAGTTGGTAGTTGTTCTGAAACTATCTGCTTCTTGATGATTGGCATTAGAAGTTTGTTTTGAAATTGATGGTAAAATTCCTGCCATTTTTGGAGTGTGTTTAAGATCGAATTTGTTTCTCTTTCTAATTTTTCTTCATTCATATTCATTAGATTAAAACCATCACCGATTGGAAAATTTTAAATTCCTCTTTTAACTTAGCTGTACATTTCTTTATTTCTTTTAATTGTTCATGTGCATAGACGCGGCAACCTAGGAATACACAAAGACTGCCAACGCCCTCCGGCCAGCCACGGTTGATCTAATTTAGATTTTTTTGGCTTTTTCAGACAAAATATTACTTACAAATACAATGACATTCAAAATGTTTGCTATTCAAGTCAGCAAAAACAAAGAGGTTACCTACTCATAACATTTTCTAACAAAAAGTAGAGAATTAAGTCCCCCACCCCCCGCCCCCTCCCTCAAACTTTAACCTTTGGGTCTTTCTGTAAAAATACAGTAACATGCGTTCCATGTACGCATCGCGTATACCGCTGTTACTTTAGTGCAACAGTGTACGTCATAGTGTTGCGCCTAGAATGTCTGCTATACGTACAACCGTATTGATTGAATTATGGTTGCGCCTGCGGGTTGGCATATTTATGGTTGTGGTGTACTCTGGGCGGTTTGTTGTTTGTTTCTTGCCGTATTGGTGTATGCACCATACACAGGAGGTAGTTGGCGGATTTTATCTGTGTTTTTTTGCATATAAATACTGGATTCTTGTATTGCTTTTCTGGAACCCAAAAATAATTGTGTTGCTTTTGGTCATTGTATCATATTCCTTGGTTGACTAGCAAGTAGGTGTTAAGCAGTTAATTGTTCGATAAATTCGGTAACTAATTGGAATTCAACATACAACAACAATAAAAAAAAATATTACAAACTTTTTTTGTAGGGTAAACCATACCCAAGTTAAAACTTATATATGTATAAACGCTTACATTGAGTGAAAAAAAACGGTTGTAAGAAATCGAATAAGACGTGCGCAGTGGTGTACTTAACTAAAACTTAAATAGTTCAGTATATTGTGGTCGTATAGTGTATCAGCTTTTTATTCCACCTATACAGTTTATTAAGTTCTAACCATAATAATATTATTAAGTCGCGTGTGTAGAGACGATATTGCGGGAAAACTAATATAAACTTAAACTATAGTGAAGCGTTCGGCATTCCTACGTACAGTATCGTGTACCGTTGGTGATTATGTTGGGATACAAGAAAACTTCAAGGACGTGTAAACCGGCTGAACAAGAACACCGTTGATCTTAATATACGTTTATTGGTGTAGGCGTGGCAGCAGCCGCATGGAACAAGGGCAGTGGACTGCGGCAGTTAACCATCGGTTTATTTTTGGCTAAGTCATAGATCTTTGATATATTTTTATATCTTTTTTTTGATGATTCTATTTTTCATTCCATTTTCACTTTATTTGGGGGTTTACAATTTTCTGTTCAGTTTTTTTTTTGTTTTGTAGACTTACTTAATTTTTAGCGCTCGCTCTTGCGAGCAAGCTTATACAAAGACTTAGGCCGTCTGTCTGTTGGCATCACAGCAAAAACTATACACACCAGAGAGCTCAAAATTTCACTCAAAAATGTGCTCAAAGGTCACATTTAAAATTTAGGAACTCTAGGTTAAGTCGTTTTTGAGATATTCAACTTTTTCTAAAAATATAGGTCACACAGACGCGGCTGTCTACTTTTTTTTTTAAAATTTTCAATTATTATTCTAGGCATACTTTTATCTATAATAAAAAGAGTGTTATTGCAAAACTAGTTTCTGTATTTTTTAAGCATTTTTGTTAAAAAAAATGCTATATGGTTTCGGTTTGCCGTCTGTCCGTCTGTGTCTAACATAACTTGAGAACGGATAGAGATATCAACTTAATTTTTTCACTAAAAGTTCAAGCAATTCATGGGAATGTGCCCTATTGATTTGGACATTTATGTGTTCAGCGTGTTTTGAGATACGAATGGTTTTGTTAACCCCCCACCCCCCCTCCCCTCCTTAAAATTGAAAGAATTTTTTTTTTTAATTTTCCATACTATTTTGATTTTATAGAGTATGTGAATGTGGAATAAAAATATAACCCGTGTGGGTGTGGGTTTGTGTGGATGATGTGATTATGGAGGTGGTAGGAGTGGTGGTATGGGGGTGGAGGGGGCGGATGGGATGAGGTGTTTTGGGTTTGGTGTGGGAATTACGATTTGATGTATGAGGGTTTGTGTGGTGTGTGTGTGGGAGAGAGGATGGAGATGGTGTTGATATGGATAGAGTGGTATAGGATAGTGCGGGTGAGATGAGTTTTAGGGATTGGATAGTGGGTGGGATGTGGTAGTAATTTTTAGGTGTGGTGGTTTGCGATTGGTTATGGTCTGTTGAGTTACCGTGGATTGAGGTCGGTTGGGCTGGGTTTAAAGGGGGTTAGGTGGGTTTGGGTGGATGTAGGTGGGCGTGATATTTGAAATACGCTAATCACACATCACATCTTTATAGATAACAAAAATGCTTATAGAGTTCGGTTCCGAACCTTTCCCGTCTTTTTTTTTTTGATTTGCTTAAGATTCTATTCATTTTTTGTCAATTGGGCTAATTTGTTGTATTAGCACCTTAGTTGTTTCAGAGGTTTTACACCTCTGTCCGTCCGTCTGTTGCATTTTTCCGATGTTATCGAGCGCTTGTCGGACAATTTCAATTGTCCGCTTCTACTAGTTTTATTTGAATATTGTTATTATAATATATGGTCGGATTCTTAAAGATGAAAAATTTTCTGTTAATTAAAGATTTTCTTGTTTCTTTAATAGGAATATTTTCCATAAATAACCGGGTGTTGTATAGCCCTGCATTCGCTTTTTTTGTATATAATTATTATAGTATATAAATATTGGTTTGCATCTCTATCTTGTACTTTATTATATTGTACATTGTATATAAAATAAAATCAGATAGATACATCGACCCTATGTAACATAAAATATATTTTTGTAGAATCAGTTCTGTTCCATATTTCAAATTATAAATACTAATTATAAAAATAAATTATTAAATAGTTAATAAATGAAATATTCTAAATAATAAATAAATTATAAATTAAAAATAAAAAAGATTAACAAAGTGATTGATTTTACTAACGTAACCCGCTATTTTGAGATTTGCTATACCAAATTTGGTGGCAGCGGAGGGATGGATGCAACAACAAAATAAAATTGATTTCGCAATCAAGCATCCATTACGACAAAATAAATCTTATATAGTTAATCTTAAAATAATGTGGTGAACTTTTGAATTTTATTAATTTTAAGTGGAACTACAAGACAGTTTAAACGTTAAAAAAAAAATTTAATTAAAGTAAAATTTTAAAATTATCTAAAAAATGGTTCTAAAACTAAAATATAACATGCATGTATTTACACATAAGTTATGTGTGAAGTGAAAACGATTTGTACTAGGAACATTAAAATCGTAAATCCATAAACGTGCAGATGAAACGTTAAGTCATAAGCGTGGTGTTAAAACGTGACGTAATATAAAGTTCGTATAACGTAAATAAAAGTTAATATTCTAAGTGATTAACGGTTGATACAAAGACTAAAAAATTCATAGATTAATAAAGTATTTTATTAAAATTGGTTCGATTGTGTAATTAAATAGTACAAAACAAAAATTAAAAACCAAAAAAAAAATAGAAACAAAAATTTTAAATTATTAATCATACATAGTGAACAATTTAAATAGTTGCAACAGAAAAAAAAACCGTGTTAATACATATAACATAATATTATTATTCACCTGATCTGTACGAGTATTATCGTTTGACCTTAATGATTGATAAATGGTCAATACGCTCCAAAATGCTGTTTTTTCGTCGTTATTACCAAAGGATGTATGCTGATCTAGTTGTATACAACAGCTACGTATATTTCATTGAATAAATTCTACTACGGGAATTTACCACTATTCTTAAACATCAATTTACAAACGGAGATAATTATATAACAATATCGGGATCTTAAAACTTCATTCTCTAATAACAACGCTGATAGCCATATGGATTCAATACAACATTCAACATTAACATTCAATTGATCAACTTGTAAGTTATTTTATTTTTACAAATTGAAAAATTTATTTCTTGCATTATTAAATTTACATATACATTCATAAATATGCAATTAAATTATTATGCCTTTATCTAATGATTAATACAACTTTCGTATTTAATTATATATACAAATTCCGAAAAGATTTTATTTGAATTGTTTTAAAATAAATGTCGCAAAATTCTAGTTATTCGTTACAACTACGAAACAGAAAAGTTACAAGAAATAACGATAACGAAGCATGTACTAATTCGAAACAATCCATTCCATTTAGTGTTTGTGAACCAACAACATCGCTTTTACCTTACTATAATTTAACATATCCAATAGTTATTAAACAAAGCTCGACCTCCTCAAGTTTACAAAATACAATAAACGATTCAAAAGATTTACATGTCTCTAACATGGATTTTAATTTCGACCGAGCTTTCAAATTAATCCCTGAGTTTAATGGAAATGAAGATAAATTAGATAGATTCCTTCATTGTTGCGAAATAGTATATAAAGATGTGAAAAAGAACGATACTCCAATATTTATGGAATTAGTCCAAGTAAAATTAGTGGACGATGCATACCATCAAACTGTATTAACTAATACTTATAATACTTGGCAGGAATTACAAGATGACCTTAAAACAAAATTCGATAAGGTTAGAGCTTTTGAACATGTGCAGGTCGAACTGGTTCAAGCTCGACAACAATATGAAGAATCCGTTAAAGATTTTTCAATCAGAATTGAAAAATTATTAATAGAATTGAATAAATTTTCTTTCGGTACTAAAAAGCAAGGTCAGCTGGACCAAAATATTCAACTTTTAAATTCAAAAACAGCCTTGCGGTCCTTTGAAGATGGTCTTAGAGAACCAATTAAACTAATCATAAAAGCATGTAGGTATAACAATTTAAAAGATGCTATTGCCAAGGCTACCGAAGAAGAGAAATTAAGTTTAGCTAATAAAATTAGATCTGTTAAGCCCGAAATAAATTCTCAATATCAAAATAAACAAATTAAATGTCAAATTTGTTCTAAGATAGGCCATACCGCAAGAACTTGTTACAGTCGCAATTCAGCATCGTCAAGTTCACTCAATAATAACTATAATAATCCTGGAACTCTACCAAATTCTAACCGATATTTCAGACCGAATACAAGCCAAATAAATAGTTCCTCGCGAATCAATCACGTTTCCTTGTCCTGTGCGTATTGTAAAAAACAAGGCCATCACATTAGCGTATGTCTCTCTAGAAAAAGAGTTAATGAACAACGTAATAATCAACTACAACCGAATTTAGATGTACCGAAAAACTCAAACGAATCCAACCGAGAATCCAAGGATGTAGCGATTCGGGTTCAGGACCTATAAATCTACATCCCATTCAAAATATAACTTCTGATATTAAAGTATCTAACTCATTAGATAATCTAGAACCAAATGATTCATGTCCATTTTACATTCCACCTTTAAATTTATCACAAAAAAACATTTTTTCGTTTTCAATAAATTTCTATAATAGTGACATGAAATTTGTTAGTCTTCCTTTAGATATTTTAACAGAACCTCATTTTTTCTTAGTTGATACCGGTGCAGACATAAGCGTTATAAAAAAGGATCTTATAAAACGTGATCAATTATGCTATCCAAATTTAAAAGTTTCTATGAAAGGAATAACGTCTGAATCATTAGAAACCCTTGCGTTATGTCCAACTAAAATAAATTTATCCAACAATATTTCGCTATGTCATAATTTCCATATTGTACAGCCAAACTTTCCAATAAATTGTGCAGGAATAATTGGAAATGATTTTCTTCAAACAAATCAATGTAATATTGACTATTCTCTTAACACGATAACCATAAATCCGCCTACGATCAAAAATAATAAATTTACACTTAATCTTTCATCGAATAATCCACCAATAGTTCTTCCTAGTAGATCAGAGAAAAACGTAAAACTACGATTCAAAATAGATAGTGACAACGAGTATCTATGCCCTTCTCAAATGATTCAACCTGGGGTATACATTGCTAATTCGCTAATTCAAGTCAACAATTCATTCGCAACGGTCAGTATAATCAATATGAATGACTTTCCGGTTAATTAAATAGTGTGTATATAGTGCCAGAGAAGATAAACGAATATCACCTTCTTATATTGGAAAATTGGACAGATAAATTAGAAAATCGCTTAAACAATTTAAAAAATGCAATAACTTTGGACCATATGAACTTGGAAGAAAAATCGTCGATAACAAAAATTTGTCTCGAATATAATGACATCTTTCATCTACCTGGAGATCAACTCACAATAACAAATGCTGGTTGTCATCATATTCCCCTTATAGCTAATGCACAAGCCGTGAATATAAAACCATATAGGCTTGCACACTCAACTAAAGCCGAGATTGACACACAAGTAAAGGAAATGCTTTCGAAGGGTATAATCGAGAATAGCAATAGTGCTTTCAATTTCTACTTGCTTGTAGTGCCCAAAAAATCTAGCGATGGTAATAAACGTTGGCGTGTGGTGGTGGATTACAGACGTTTAAATGAAATAACAGTAGATGATATTTTCCCACTTCCAAATATTGTCGATATATTGGATCAATTAGGCGATGCAGTATATTTCACTACACTAGATTTAGCAGACGGCTACCATCAGATTCCTTTAAGCAATGAAGACAGGCCAAAGACAGCTTTCAGCACCCAAATGGGTCATTACCATTTCACGCGAATGCCTTTCGGACTGAAAGGTGCACCTGCCACGTTTCAAAGAATCATGAACAACGTGTTATCTGGCTTGCATGGGCTAAAGTGTTTTGTATATCTGGACGATGAAGTTGTCTATGGATACAATCTCCCAGATCACAACAGGAAACTCCTTGATGTATTTCAATCACTAAGAAAATATAATTTAAAACTCCAACCTTCCAAATGTAATTTTTTACGAAAGGAAATTTGCTATCTAGGGCATATAATAACCAATCATGGAATTAAACCAGACCCTTCTAAAATAACAGCAATCCAAAGTTTTCCTGTGCCAAAAACACAAAAGCAAGTTAAATCATTTCTTGGCCTTATTGGCTATTATCGTAGATTTATTGAAAAATTCTCTGAACTTGCTCAACCTCTCAATTCGCTTTTAAAGAAAAATACACCTTTTATTTGGAATGCTTTTTGTCAAAATAGTTTTGAAATATTGAAACAAAAAATAATAACCCCACCAATATTACAATACCCTAATTTTAATAATAGATTTTACGTGACGACTGATGCAAGCGACATTGCTCTTGGAGCTGTTCTTTCACAGAGAATACGCGATGATGACTTGCCCGTAGCTTATGCTAGCCGGGTCCTTAATAAAGCTGAGCGAAATTATTCTACCACTGAGAAAGAACTTCTGGCAATCGTTTTTGCGGTTAAACGTTTCCGACCATACCTGTACGGAGTCAAATTTCTCATAATCACTGACCATAAACCGTTAGTATGGCTCAATAAAGCAAAAAATCTCTCATCTCGCCTTATGCGTTGGAGAATAGAAATGGATGAATTCGACTGTGATGTAATATAACGGGTGATTTTTTTGTGGTTAGGATTTTCATGCATTAGTATTTGACAGATCACGCGGGATTTCAGACAAGGTGTCAAAGAGAAAGATGCTCAGTATGCTTTGACATTTCAGAACTGAAGCCGAACGATCTGCCACAACGTCGAATTTTCAGTGAATGGGCCCTAGAAAAGTTGGCAGAAAATCCGCTTTTTTATCGACAAATTTTGTTCAGCGATGAGGCTCATTTCTGGTTGAATGGCTACGTAAATAAGCAAAATTGCCGCATTTGGAGTGAAGAGCAACCAGAAGCCGTTCAAGAACTGCCCATGCATCCCGAAAAATGCACTGTTTGGTGTGGTTTGTACGCTGGTGGAATCATTGGACCGTATTTTTTCAAAGATGCTGTTGGACGCAACGTTACGGTGAATGGCGATCGCTATCGTTCGATGCTAACAAACTTTTTGTTGCCAAAAATGGAAGAACTGAACTTAGTTGACATGTGGTTTCAACAAGATGGCGCTACATGCCACACAGCTCGCGATTCTATGGCCATTTTGAGGGAAAACTTCGGAGAACAATTCATCTCAAGAAATGGCCCGGTAAGTTGGCCACCAAGATCATGCGATTTGACGCCTTTAGACTATTTTTTGTGGGGCTACGTCAAGTCTAAAGTCTACAGAAATAAGCCAGCAACTATTCCAGTTTTGGAAGACAACATTTCCGAAGAAATTCGGGCTATTCCGGCCGAAATGCTCGAAAAAGTTGCCCAAAATTGGACTTTCCGAATGGACCACCTAAGACGCAGCCGCGGTCAACATTTAAATGAAATTATCTTCAAAAAGTAAATGTCATGGACCAATCTAACGTTTCAAATAAAGAACCGATGAGATTTTGCAAATTTTATGCGTTTTTTTTTTAAAAAAAGTTCTCAAGCTCTTAAAAAATCACCCAATATAAACCTGGGAGGTACAATGTAAACGCGGATGCTTTGAGCAGAATTTCATTAGATTCTGTCGGTCAAGGTAACGTCAAAATCATTACTAGATCTCAGTCAAAAAGAAATACTGAAGAACCAAACACGAATGAAATTCCTAATAATTCAAAACCTTCTATACAAGATTCATCTGGCCTTTTACAAACATCGGGTGTACTCTTTCCACAAAATGCTAACTTTGGTAATGGTATCATAAAACTTGAAAATATCTCGGATATAGACAAAATAATTAAAGAGTTTCATATTTCAACATTAGGCGGACATCAAGGCATCGAAAGAACATTTAAAAGACTAAAATCCTATTACTACTTCCCAAAAATGTGGAGCACCATACGTAAGTTTATATCCAAGTGCGAGTCATGCCAGAAAAATAAGATTTCAAAAATTACCAAATGTCCCATGGTAATAACCACCACTTCAAAACGACCTTTCGACAAAATATTTTTAGATATTGTTGGGCCTCTTAACCCTTCGTACAATAATAATCGATTTATTTTAACAATACAGGATGACTTGTCAAAGTACTCGTTGGCTGTCCCTCTAGAAAATCAACTAGCGGAAACCGTAGCGCAAGCATTTGTAGAGAACTTTGTGTGTAGATTTGGAGCTCCTGTATGCATACTAACTGACCAAGGGACCAACTTTTTGAGTAGCTTATTTAAAACCCTATGTAAAATACTAAAAATAAAGAAATTTCAAACGACCGCTTATCACCCACAAACCAATGGGGCCTTGGAGAGATCCCATCGAATATTAGTAGAATATCTTCGTAACTACATAGATAAGGATTTAAATGATTGGGACAGGTGGTTATGTTTTGCGATGTTCACTTACAATTCTACCCCTCATACATCTACAAATATTATGCCTTTTGAAATGATACATGGATTTAAACCTCATATACCTACAAGTTTAAAAAGCAATACCAGAACTTTTTACAATCAAGAAGACTACATTCAAAATCTAAAAACAAAACTTGCAAATTCTTACGAGATAGCCCATAATAATTTACTAAATCAAAAGCAAAGGTCAAAATTATACTACGATCGAAATGTTAATAACGTTCAATTTCAAATAGGTGATAAAGTGTTGTTGAGAAATGAACAAATTAAAGGAAAATTTGATCCTATATGGAATGGACCGTTTGAAGTGTTACACACGAATTCGAACGAAAACACTACAATACGAATTGGCAAAAGCACTAGAGTAGTTCATAATAATCGTTAAAAATTATTTTTAACATAAAAGAAAACTCAAATGAAATCTTTAACGATAACACATATACTATATAGTATATATTTATTTTCTATGTACATATATATATATAATGACTACGAATACAAATTTAATTTATACATACATAATTATATTGCATATATATATCATTGGAAATAAATTTTTTAGTTCAAAAATAAAATAATATAAAATAAAAAAAAAAATAAAATAAAAATAAATTTTAAAAAATACAAAAAATAAATAAACCTGAAATTAAATAAATAAATTTTTTGAAAAAGTTAAGTTAAACAGATTTAAAGTTACTCTTAACTTAATTTTATAAATGTAGTACAATTATAATTATAAGTTTATTTTGTACAATAAACTTATATTTTTTTTAGGGGGAAGGTGCTGTATAGCCCTGCATTCGCTTATTTTGTATATAATTATTATAGTATATAAATATTGGTTTGCATCTCTATCTTGTACTTTATTATATTGTACATTGTATATAAAATAAAATCAGATAGATACATCGACCCTATGTAACATAAAATATATTTTTGTAGAATCAGTTCTGTTCCATATTTCAAATTATAAATACTAATTATAAAAATAAATTATTAAATAGTTAATAAATGAAATATTCTAAATAATAAATAAATTATAAATTAAAAATAAAAATGATTAACAAAGTGATTGATTTTACTAACGTAACCCGCTATTTTGAGATTTGCTATAACACGGGGCAGTATCAAGGCCGTTGGAGCGCTTAACCGTCTGAGGATACTCCGTCAAGGTAACCCATTATATAAATCTTAATTATTATTTTTTGTCTCATTAACCAATTGTTAAAATCTAGTTAATGCTAATTAACTTAAAGGGCGGACTAACTAGCTAGGTACGGTACGACTCTCCAGATGCAACCGGAAAGGGCAGGTCTGGGGAGGCCTATAGCAGCGCTTAGATCGGCGCTCAGTAAAAAGGCAATCGCCTTGACAAATGGGAGGTGGACCAACACCCTCACGTTCAGGGTAGCAAAACTGGTTTGGCCAAAACTGGACTTGCGGCGCTCCAAAGCACTAGTATCCCTGGGAAAACGAGAGTTAGGATTGGTCGTAGGGATACTGACAGGACACTGCCTTTTTGGGGAACATGCAAGAAGGCTGGGTCTACAGACGAATGACTTTTGTAGAAGTTGTTTAGACGAAGAGGAGGAAGAGACGCTAGATCGCTTCCTATGCTCGTGTCCGGCACTATCATACAGAAGACATAAGTATTTAGGTGTGTACGGTATGGACAGCCTTTCGGAACTCGCGGGCTGTGGAATACTAGATATTTTACGCTACATAAGTAGCTCTGGATGGTTTCAGCAGGAGTAAAGGGGAGATAGGATCCTGTGGTATCACAATGGGCCAATACTGGCCTAAGTGTGCGATAGCAGCCACTCTAACCTAACCTAACCTAATTAACTTAAAGTTTAATTATTTTTCTTAGTTTCTTACATCAAGAATAAGTTTAGCCATTTAAATTTGAATTCTTAAAATATCGCTAAATAAAAAATATATAATGTTAAAACTTAATTTTTGGTAATAAAATGTACGCTCTTAGAGTATGTTGCAAGTTAAATCGTTTTGAATATATTTATTAACCACAATAAGGAGGGGACCAAATGGAGTGATACGAAAGGTTGAGATGAAATCGAGTGGCCTGCATTTAAATTATAGATCTTATGCCATAGTTGTGTTGGATCGACCAGTGCACAACCCCACGACCATTGTTACTTGTACCCTGAACTAGCGGCGGAAGGCATGGCGTGCACAGGTTTAACATATTTTCTCTTTCAAAAACCGTCATTATTTTTTTTTTGCTAACGGCAGTCAATCCCAAAGCCTGTCGTTACACAATACACACAATCCTAAAAAATATAATGAGAAACTCCCCAAGTTCTATCTTAGCAGTTTGCTTTCGTACCGATCAGTTGCAACCTGATGAGAAGACCATGTTTTTATCAGTACGAAACCGAACTGCCAAGAAAGAACTTTGGGAAGTTCTCACTATATTTTTAAAGGATTGTATGTATTTTTATATAATTTTCTACTTGGTAGATGGTGGTAGATATATTATGAGTATATGCACTCTTTGATTTTTGCTGACTTGAAGAGTTGCAAACATTTTGAATGTCATTGTATTTGTAAATAATATTTTGTCTAAAAAAGCCGAAAAAACTTTAAAATAAAAAAATTAATATGGACGAATTTCAAACCGTTTTAAAATAATCTGATCTAAAAAACTTTTCGTCTCGGTGTTTGTCTTACGGCTTAAATGCGGGCTTTACTCGCTCTCTTTTATCTTAATCTTAAATATTTCGTTTTTAAATTCTAGAGAAAATACAGTCTCCAACTGTCCCCTATACCAAGAATATCGAAGTAAAAGTGTTTTTCTCGACGCTCCCCGTCATTTATTTTTGGCCAATCTGAGATTTTTAGAAAATATTTTAAAACAATTGTATAGCCAGAAATTCTAATAAGCTGAGGCCGTATGCCATTTTCATTACACCTGATTTACTTCCTGGGAAATAACACAGTTACAAATATATGTAGTGTCGATATCTATACGAATTATTTCTTCAACCCCAATTCTAGAGATTTCTTAAGAGGTTCTCGGAGGATCGTCATTATGCTTATGTAAATAAAACATTATACGTCGATTTTGCTTAATCCCAACATTGTTCGTTCTTCCAGCCAATCTTGGAGATTTATTGATTTGTATTTTGTAAATTTATAAATTTTTACTGTAAAAATTAGTAATCATGAAAAATTTTGAGCTCGAAATATCGCCGAAGTTAAAACATTAGTTTTTAAAAAATCTATGAGTGTGCAGACTAAATGTCTGTTGGCGCTCTACAGCCCACATGGATTGACTGATAATGGTGAAACTTCAAACTTAAGCTTTATTTATAAATTGGGAAATCCCAGCGATTTTTGTGTGGCAGCTTCCGCAGGAGCTTTTTCGATTTTTGCAAATATTTTGAACAGAAAAGCATTTACGAGAAAAACGCTTATGCACTAAAAGATTCTAAATAAAATTTGAAATACCAGTGCTCGGACAAAATCCGAAATTGGTTGAAAGTGGAATTTTGAAGTTCGGTGTTTCAAGCTCAACCCGCTTTAATAACTTATGGAAACCTGTACCCTATAACCGAACTCGTATATAATTTAATGGCAAACATCTGGTAATTTTCTCAAACGGAACGACAATCATTAAAAATAAATATGTATATTGGCAATCATAAATTTATCATACCGATAAACACATAACCATAAAACATTTACAACATACGAAATTGAACTGCTGTTTTTGCCCAATGGTGTACACACATACCCTTCTTAAATTATACATGAGACGAATATAATCTCAACTCGACATATAGAAATAAAAAATTGAATAATTCAATTTATGTTTTATGTATAGTATCTCGACTACACCATGGATTACATATCTATGTATAAATAAATTCGTCCTAAGTATAATTGAAAATTCTTTAGTTCCAAATGAATAAATGAATAAAATAGTTTGTTAGAATGTATCAAAGTAGTAAAACTTAGAAATTTATGATCCTAAAATATATGTACAGGCTAGATGTATCCATGCAGCAGCATACACTCTTATGTATGTCAAAAAAATAAGAAGAACGTACTCCTATATCCAGTCAAGGAGACACAAAACTAGACCAAAACATAAAAATATTTGTAAGGTGAAATTTAAGGCTAAACTATACTGTATACAGGTGGGATGGCATTTATCAAGTACATGCAATTGTTATTTTATAAAGCTTTTAAATTACTCGTAATGTGCTTTTATGAATAGTATTAAATATGAAAAACTGGCCTCGAACAAAAAAAAATAATAATTTTCTAATTTCAAATTCAACCATTCGAAAAAACAACATACACATACTCATAAAATATGTATATATATGCAAATTCATAAACATTATTCCATATAAAATATACAAAGATATATTTTAGTGATCCTTTCCAACATAAAATATGATAATTTAACATTAAAATAGTTTTCGTTTATATTCCATGTAATTTTATAATAGTTGTATCATCCCCTATTCTATCTCGACTCTCTGTACCACAAAAAAAATAATTTTTGTTTTGAATTAGTTTAATTCATTTAAAATCATTTAGAAAACATTAGATAAATCATTATTTGATTATGTTTATGATAACAGCATATAGCTAGGAGAAACCTCAAACAAAATCTAAATATAACTGAAAATTGGCAAACACTGATAAAATGGTTCTATGAAAACGATTTACATATATGCTGTTTGTTTTATGTATAAAGAGAAAGTCATCTACATATTATATATTCCAGAAACTATACCAACAACAACAAAAATTTTACTACCCTTGTCAATTTCAAGATAAAACAATTTATATGAAAGCTGAATTTTTTTTTTTTGTGGTTCTCATTTATCTCGGATCTGAAATAGCTTTTTTCTATTATATTTTCTTCTTGGTGCTTAAAAATTTGGGATCTAAACAGAAATGGAATTCTTGGATTTGGCGGGGCTAGAAAATATTATTTGTTTCTTTGTAGTTTTTATGGTAAAGGTATCTTATGGAGCATGAATTATTGACTAAATATAGCCAAGCCATTGTGTTCTGTTGTTACAAATTTATATAATTCTGATAGTTCAGTTTCATTTACTGCAACTTCAAAATTCACAAATAATAAGTTTGCCACACATGATTCCTAACGTTTACGGTGTTATTTTGTGTTTTAGTACAAAAAAGTAAGGTAAAGTGGTCTTTGTTTAGAGAAATTTTAAATTAATATCCAAAGAAGCACTACAGACGCAAATCAATCACGTGACTTCCCGGTACAAGGAATTTCGCGGAGAACTACTACGTCGCAGCAACATCGAACCTCAAAACACTGCAGAGACAGTTAGTAGCCACGGGCTAGAACTCGAAAGTCGATGCCAAGGGAGCTCTAGTACAACAGTCGTTTGACACGAAGCTGCCCCGAACCTCGGTACCAGTATTCGATGGCGATTACATAAGATGATGGACCGAATTCGAAAACTTATTTTTTGATTTCATCCACAACCACAAGCAGCTGACCAACTCGGAAAAACTACATTACTTAAAAGCGAATCTGACCGGAGACGCACCATCGCTGTTCAAATCCGTGAGCATAACAAATGAAAATTATGATGAAGCATGGCACATGTTACGAGATCGATATAACCACCGGCGGCTCATCATCGACAATCATTTACGCAAGTTCAGATCAATGTCTACTCTACAAGTTGAATCAGCTGTGGGTTGCGCAAAATCATGACACTGCGACCGACACCGTTCGTAGCTTGAAGGTCTTAAGGGTATCACTCACTATAACTTGGGATATCATATTAGTGAACATCATCGCAGATAAACTGGACCCTGACACCCATCACAACTGGGAAATGTCACTAACTCGAGCCCAATATTCATCATACAAAGAGCTAATCGATTTTCTGAGCACCAGATGGCAATCATTGGAGATGATTTCCATGACCAAGGCACAATTGGAGCCACCACAGCCACACAACGATGTTTCGTCATCATCGCTTTCGTTGCGCACTCACCTCGTACACTCGTTGTCACATCGTACTCTCGCATCACGTGTCAAGTTTGTGCTGCAACATGTTTCAGTGTGACCAATTTAAACCTCTCACATTCGAAGAACGCCTGCGCAAGGGCCACAACAGCTCGAGTTGCACATCCAATTTATGCCGTGTTTACAACAAAAGATGCCTTAAACATATCGAATCCAAACACTGAATCATCATCCGTCGAATCCTTACCAACTTCGGTCAACACGAACCATGTCGCATCGCCATTCAAGGAGGTTCTGCTTGCAACAGCAATTGCCATCGTATCGCGATCATATCAAAATTTTGTCATGCGAGCTCTATTGGATTCGGGATCTCAGGTCAGCTTCATTTTGGAGAGTGCAGCAAATCGCATCAGATGAGGCGCCCACGTCGCGTTCAATTACCGATTTCGTCTTACACTCTCGAACTGATTCAACGTTTTCCATCTCGGTCACAGCCCTCGTCGTCGATAAGATCACAAGCACGCTATCATCCCAACCAATCGACACGCATCGGTGGCCATACTTGAATCATAGTTGGAACTTGCCGATTCTCATTGCTATCGACCGAACAAGATAGACATTCTACTCGGAGCCGATGTCATCGGGATGCTTCACAAGGATGATTGCATCACATGACTATATGACACTATCGACAACACGCTCATGTCATTTTGGGACATCGAACACGTTCGTCCATCTCGAGAATTCACGCACGACGAGTCTGAATGCGAACGACACTACGAATCGACACACTATGGCAATAAAGATGGAAGATACACCATATTCCTCTGCCATTCAACGAGAACTCATCACCACTTGGAATATCACGAGAAGACGCAGTTCTGTGACTACAATACATGGAGCGCCGATTCGCCAAGAACGATCAACTACGTTCTGAAGATAACAGGTTCATGCAGGATTATCTGGAATCGGGTCACCTGGAGGAAGTGTCTGAAGATCACAACAACTCGCCGGGCCAGAAGTGCTATCTTCCACATCACGGTGTGATGCAACGCAAACTGCGCGTGGTATTTGACGCATCGTATAAAACATCAACCGGCACATCACTCAACTAAAAGCTTCGCATTGGCCCCAAGCTTCAGCAAAACGTCTTCGAGTACTAACCAGCTTTCGCAAACATAAATTCGTTCTCATTTCAGACATTAATCAGATGTATTGGCCGATCCTGATGGCACCCGAGCACAGGGATTATCAGCGTATCGTATGGCCATCTTCTCCAGATTCACCACTTCGAGAATATCGTTTTGTGTACAGTCACGTACGGTACTGCCAGCGCTCCGTATCACGCAATTCGCACCATTCTACAATATTATCACGAGATGAAGAGGAGAGATTCCCAATTTCGTTGGAAGTCGCATCCAAGGACTTCTATGTCGACGACCTGATGACCGACTCAGATAACATCACTGATTTAATCGAGGTCCAGCGGCAAATGATGGAGCTATTGAAATGCGGCGGCTTCGAACTACGGAAGTGATCTTCAAACAGTCAGCGACTTCTCACCGAGATACCAAGTGAATTCCGCGAGCACCAGGGTCAACTTGAGCTAAACAGGGACAATATAGTAAAAACACTCGGACTACATTAGTCTCCTGCGGCCGATTGTTTTGAATTCAACATCATCATGTCATCGGATGTTCGTGCACCAGCCAAGCGAACAATACTGTCGCAAGCATCAAAAATATTCGATCCGCTCCGTTGCGGGCATCTCTTACCACGATCATCGCAAAAATCATGTTACAAGAATTGGGGTACTCGGTATATTGTGGGATGAAGCGGTATCAAAAACAATTCTTCAAAGATGGTTCAATTATCGAGATAGCCTGAAATCGTTGGAGACTTTAAAAATCGATCGCTGGATACATCACTCAACACCTCGCAATGGTCTTCACCTTCATGGGTTCAGCGACCAAGGTTGCACCACTGAAAGTCATCAGCCTGCCACGTCTGGAGCTTTGTGTCAGCGTACTTCTCCCCAAACTCATGCACACCATCGTTCAGTCACTCGACGTGCCACAAGTTCAAATCTATGCATGGACCGACTCGCAAGTATTACTAGGATGGCTACGCATCTCGCCTCATTGCTGGAAGACTTTTGTGGCCAATCGCATCTCGCAAATCTTAGACTATACTCAACCAACCGATTGGAACTATGTTGACACCAAGTAGAACCCTACCGACTGCGCATCTCGGGGTGTCGATCCTACATTGTTACACTGTCATCCTCTGTAGTGGACAGGTCCAGCGTTGTTACGCGAAGATCAATGTCAATCGACACGCCAGAGAAAGAGTGAAGCCTACCCCAACATAGACGTACGACGCATAAACGCAATGATCGCAACGCATCGTAATGAATTACCTCATCTACTTGCTCGATACTCATCACTTGGAAAGATACTTCGTGTCACGGCATACTGCAGACGTTTCATCCGATGCCGTCATCTCCACGCAACATCACATTCGAGAAACTTCATCACCGTGCCCGAGCTCTATTGGGCAATCGAGTTTTGGATCAGGCTGATTCAGGAATCACACTTTGCAGAGAAGATATCCAGATGCCGAACCAGAGAGCATTTATTGGACAACAGCCCACTCCGATCTCTGAACCCTTTCATCGGCAGTGATGGCATACTACGGGTCGGAGGGCGGTTCAGTGAATCGAATCTTACCTACTCGTGGAAGCTTCCGATCATTCTTCTCAAGAAGAGTCAGCTCACCAACCTACTCGTCTCTCAAGCTCATCGTACAACGCTGCATGGAGGTCCACAGTTGATGCTGGCAGACCTGCGAAAGCATTATTGGATCCTTCACATCAAGACGGTGATACGCTCACACGTGCACAGATATGTTGAACTGATGGCCAGCCTGCCATCGCATTGCGTCACATCTTCGAGGCCGTTTTTACACAGCGGCGTGGACTACGCACGTCCAATACCCATCTAACCACACAAGGGTCGTGGTGGAGCATCAACCAAGGGCTATATTTGTATCTTCATGTGCCTATCCACGAAGGCACTACATATGGAACTGGTGTCAGAACTCAGAACAAATGCATTCATCGCGTCGTTTAAAAGGTTCACAGCGCGAACTGGTAAAGTTAGTAGTTTATAGAGCGTCTGCGCAACCAACTTCGTCGGAGCTAATCGCCAACTAGCATTCCTGCATCAGCAGAGCACGAGAGATGTCACTCCGGAAACCGCTGCATTATTGGTTCAGGATGGCACGACATGAGACTTCATTCCCCCTGCTTCGCCGCATTTTGGTGTTTTGTGAGAAGCGGGCGTCAACTCGGTGAAGCATCAGTTACGGCGTATCATGGGCGATGAATTACTCACGTTCGAAGAGTTGACGATGCTGCTGTGCCAGATCGAGGCGTGTTTAAACTCAAGGCCATTGTGTCTGATGACGAACGACCCTGACGACTATACGATCCTCACTCCAGAGCACTTCTTAATCGGGGAGGCACCAATCACGACACCTGAACCAACACTACTCGTTGTGCGAACGAACCGTTTCAATCGCTACCACCAAATCCAACGAATGTATCATCATTTTTGGAAAATTTGGTCGACGGAATACCTATCCCGTCTATAGCAACGGCCGAAATGGACGAGAGCAAATAACAATCTGATCATTTGTCAACTGGTCCTTATCAAGGGAGAGAGGATCCCACCGTCGAAATGGTTACTCGGAAGAATCATCGAGACATACCGGATCCAACGGGCGAGTGCGAGTCGTCACATTAAAATATCAGAACGGCATCTACAAGCGACCAGTTACAAAACTCTGCCTGCTGCCCATTCCCGACAATCACGACATACACTAAAGTATTAAAATACTTTAGGGCGGCCGGCAATGTAGGAGTTGACATTCAACGTGACGTATCCTTTTCGATTAGTGCCACCGTCTACTGGTGGGCACTCATCAACCAACCTCATCGCATCGGGCAATTCAACATCACTGCATCGGACAACTCTTAAAATGTCAAATCAACACGACGACAGAAATCAAAATCTTCTTGTCAAAATCTTCGTGCAGCACGCGGCACGAGCACAACAGAACACAACTAATAAAGCATATAATAAAACCGTTTGTTTTCACTCGTATTTAATAATTCTTTGTAATACAATTCAACAAAAACCATTTTCTTAATAAAAAGTGTATCCCTCAAAATTCGACCTCCCTACAAAACTCAATCGCAGTTTCAAGGGTGAGGCCTTCATTGAGGTTATCATCCAACGTTTGTCAGTTTTTGATTTTTTTTTAAAACCACAGTGCCCAGCAGATTTTTTTTAAGTTCCTTAAGTGAACAGTTTTAGAAAGACTCGAATATCGTAGGATGAAAATTCTTTAGTATTTAAAAAAAATGGTAGTTGTCTTTTATATTTCGGTATACGAGAACAAAAACAAATATTTATTTATAAGCTCGAGGAATATCTATTAATGAGTTAACAATCGATCTTGTTAACCGAAAATGACTAACAAATTCTTCAATGGAATATTTGCTTATCGTGCCAACAAAATCTTCACTCTTTTTGTGTTTGATAAACCTTCTTCCAGTTGAAGCTTGATGATGACACAATTGCTTTCAACTACTCACAATAAAAAGGAATAACAGGTATGAGTTGTTAATTTTAGCAAGACAGAAACCCTAAATTCTTTTAAGTACTGCGGTGGTCGATTGGAATGCAACTATTATTTTTAATGGGAAAATTTGGCCTACTTGGAACTGAAGATTTCCAAAAATTATTTTTTATATTTAACATGTCTATAAGCAAAGTGTTTCTGGATGTCTTTGCGTCCAAGCATTCATTTCAATCAGCAAAAAAAATCGTCAACCAAATTGAATCATAGTAAAAGCTCATTAAAGCTCCATAAAATTTAAAATAATTATTTTTGTGTATTCGATATAAGCAGTAAAGTATAATTAAATAAAATTAATAAAGAACAATTTTAAAAAATATAAACAAAATAATAAACTAAAAAAAATAATAATAAAATAAAATTTTATTGTTAAAAATAAAAATTTGGTTACACATTCAGTAAAATAGCAATAAACTTTTATTTTTTTTAATTAACAATGAAATATAAAATTAAAAATACCATAAAAAAGCTTTAATTACACCAACACAAATATAAAAGCACATATATGCAAAAAACCACTTTTCATATCAACACAATTTTATATTACTCGAGAAATTATGATAAAATAATTTTTTTTTTGTTATAAAACAATACTTTTTACAAAACTGCTACTACAACAAAAAATGTTAATAAAATTAAATTAATAAAAAAAAAATTAATATGTTGTCTGGCAGGATATCCGCGAAGGGGGGTTAATATTTTATGACAGCGTGCGTTAAGAGACTGACGACCGAATAAAACTACTTTTTTAATGTTATTTCGAAAATAAAGTTCAGTATTTTATTGGGTGAACAATTAAAATTTAATAACATTTCACATTTCAGTTTACCATTTTGTAAATAAATATTGCTCAAATACGGTTTGTATTAGGTATGCAAGTAGAAACTCTTCTTTTTTGCTCAAACACAACTTTATTGAAAATATGATTGTTACAAAGATTAATTATCGAAATATTCGCCATTACTATCTATGGTATTTTGGTATGGTATTTGCCATTTATCAAAATAGTCATTGAGCTATTTTGGTTCATCTTCAACTTTCGTGAAACGCTTCTGGTCTTGCAAATATGATGACATCAATATGAATAAGAAGTAGTCAGAAGAAGCCCAGTCTAGAGAATACGCTGAATTCTGTAAAACGTCTCAGCCTAAGGAGAAGGTGAGTTCTTGAATTGATTTTATTGTTTGTGGACGAGCGTTACCATGCACCTTCCGTCTTCCTTGGCCCCGTTTTTGCTACAGATCTTGATACACAATCATTATTTCAGTTCTAACAGTTTGACCGGGTTCTAGATGACTCCTTTCCAATCCTATCAGACACAACAATAACTTTTTCTCGGCATTAATATTTATTTTTGCAACTGATGTTGATGGTTGGCGTGGATGAACACATGGTTTTCTGCATTTAGGATTATGATACAAAATCCACTCTTCATCAACCGTAATGATTTTGTGGAAAAAACCTTGTTTTGTATACCGAGACAGCAAATTCATGCAGATGTGTGTTTTCTTCGGTCAGTTTATAAGGAACTGATTTTCCATCCTTCTGTATTTTTCCCATTGCATGAAATCGAAGCGATATTGCTTAGTGAGTAACTAATAACTGTTCTACTATGTAGCGGTTTTTGAGTTTGACACGAATTTACATCCAGTAAAAGTTTAAGTTTACTTAAAAATGTGGCGCCCTAGTTAACAAGATGCACGGATTACAAAATATGCACACTTGCAAATAGAGGACTTTTCTTGGACGCGGAATAAAATTTGACTTTTATTTTTTGTTTAGTTTAGTTTGGTTTAACCCTTTTTTAAATTTTTATTTTTAATTTATGTTTTGTTTTCAACTGAATGTTCGGGTTTAATCTGAAATCATACATATACTTACAGAATAGATGTGTTTAGAAATAAATAATTAAATAAATAAATAAGTGCCTATACGGATGAAGTTCTGCAACTTTACCCATTGGCCATTTTGAAGGAGATACGTTGATTTCTTTAAAAAGTGCTACGTCGTTTAATTTGATATTGTTTTGTTTGATGCGCCATTTACTTCGACTGACTGAAACTTGAAGTGTAGGCCGACCAATTAAAAAGTGAATTGAAATTTAACATTGCCTCGATTTTCGTCAGCCGGGTAGCCATTTCTTCGGTTATCAATATATATATACGTCGGTAACTCGTCGCATATGAAATGTAATAATTTTCACGGCAACTACCCACAGCCTTCCAAAGTTCGACCAACTCGACGGGATAAACTTAAATTATATTTGATGTGCTATTAAAAAATAGTAAGCATATTTTCGCGTCAGTCAACAAGTCGGGAACTCTTTTGTATATTTTCTGCCCTCGGCCTCTGCATGTGTGTGTGTGTTTTGTTACGACTGTGTGGTCGCAACCACAATTTTCTGTTTTATATTCACCTCGTTTGTTGTTTTCGCTTTCCTTTGTTAATTGTGCGCTGAACGCACTCGTGACGTTTTGTTTTGTACCCCATCGTTTAGTGGCACAGAGGTGAGAAGAATGACGGGAGAGCGAGAGCAATGCATATCGAGCGTATGTAAAGTAAAACGTTTTGGAAAAATGTTTTTCTTATATGCTTCTTTTTTATATCAATGCAAATTGATATAAACGAAAAACAGTGAAGAGAGATTATTTTTCTAGAACGTTTTGCGCGTCGCTGTGTGGCGCAAGAATTTTTTTCTTGTTGTCATTCGAGTTTTGATTTTTGGTAAAGAACGCTCGAGTTCTATTTTGTTTGGAATTTTTTTTTTTGGAATTATATTGTTAAACAAAAAAAAAAAATATATTATTATATATTTTAAATATTAAAATTCGAGTTTTGATTTTTGATGAAACCAAACAGTTAAGTAGTAATGTTTGGTGAGGAAAAGTCAAGTTTTTTTTTTATAAAAATAAAAAGTTTTGTTTTGATTTTTTTTTAATTAAAAAAAAAAAAGGAAAAGTGTTTGTGAAAATATAATTGGAAAAAGATAAAATAAAGTTTATGATTATAGAAACGAACGTTTATCACTTTATCAAATCTGAGTCGGTAAAATTTTTTTTTTTGATGTGGCCGTGTTTTCATTAATCGTTCACTAGTACTCCGTTGTAAATTATCAAGGATTTTGTGTAAAAAGAGTATAAATATAAAACCGCAGGTAAGTGAAAAATATTCAGCTCAATTTCACGTAGGTGTATATTAGTAATTTATAACAAATCACACAAGTTATATCTTACTTGAAACATACGAGTTTTGATAAGCACGGATAAAGCGGAGGTACAGGGTGACCAAACTCGAGTGCAACCGTTGGTACGGTGCATCCAACGATAGTGTGTTGTTTTGGTTTTGATAACGGGTGGCCAGTTGAGGTCACTCCATTTAATTTTTGGTATCGGGTAACACCGCAACGACGGTTGTCAACCAACCGGTTGCCCGTTTTTTTTTGGTATCGGGAAAGGCCCCACAACATAAAAGGTGGCCAGTTGAGGCCAGTCATATCTTCGGTTTGGCGAGCCAACGCCCTAGTATATAGTACGGTTTATCGGCGAAAAGACGCCCAATAAAATTATTGTCGTCGGCAATACTAGGCCGCAACATTACGGTAGTCAACCGGCTATTGTATTTATTTATTTGGTGTCGGGGAAAGGCCCCGCAACGCCCGACCGCACCAGGTCGCAACGGTACGGGTGGCCAACCGGCACCTTGTATTTATTTACTTGGTATCGGGGAAAGGCCCCGCAACGGTCCGGGTGGGGCAAGGTCACCTGTGGCATGACGGCCGCGCAAGGCCGCAACAGTTTTTTTTGTAATTAATTTAGGTACCATTTTTTTTTTAATTTTTTTTTTTAATTTTTTTTGATTTCATTTTTTATATTTTTATATAATATTAAATTTTAAATTTTTGTAATCGAGCGCCGCACAGCGGGTGCACGCTCGGTCTGCATTGCTCTCTCTCTCTCTCTCTCTCGTTCTCTCCCTTTCTTTTTTTCTCGTGGGAAGTTGTGTTCCTTTATTTTTTATGTATCTAAATTGATTTTTTAAAATGAATTACTAATCATCGGGTTTGGTATGATGGGAGCGGAGACTCCCTCGGTGTCGGCGTGTTGATTGCGGTTCCTTGGTGCCCGCATCCAATTTCGTAACCAGGGCTTGTACCTGTTTGAATTCGGATGGATACGCGCACAAAGGCACCTCTCTTCTTTTATAATTATTGTGTTGTTCGTTCCTTCGGTTCCGGTCGACGAATTTCGGCGGAACTCCGGGTTTTATTATTATTTGCGGTTTTATTTTAGTTCAACTTTCTGTATGATCACGGTGTAAGCCAGAAGCACATGAAAGCCTCAAACCCCATGACGACCTTAGCACTTCTCCCTGAGAACGTAGCCGGCAAAAATCACCGTGGAGGCCTCTGCATGCGCTTAGTGAAAACTGCAGGTTGGCAGTAGCCAGCCTGTAACAGTGTGCTAAAACGGGACCTACATAATCAACCCCAACTTTATGTAATCATCTAATTAAATCGATCCTTAGATTTGGAAGATCGTCCATAACTTGATTTTACTCCTTCGCGGAATGTTTAGTGCATTTGATGCAGCTATGTAGATGATCTTTCTAATCAGGTTTCTACCTCCAAGTTTCCAACATTTTGTTGGCGGAGAGTAGACATCATTTACGTTGGCCCAGCATGTAGGTTTTTTCCATGTTGTTCTCTTACAATAGGTTCTACAATTTTTTCTTTTAGAAGAAGAATTCGCACTATTTAGGTAAAGCTTGATGATTTCTCGATTATGTCGTCCAATACGTTGAGTGGTGGAACTTGTACGTTGAATGATTGATGTGATTGATTTCGGAACTCATCTATTGTGGTTGATTGATCCGTCACATCTCTCGGCCAGGCTGCTGGATCTCCGAGCCATTTAGAACTACCATAAACTGGCGCTGTTTTAACTGGATTGAGACCTCTGGATGCATTCAGCAGAATTTTCTTGGGAACAGTCATGTCTCTACTGTGAGAGGTTTAATTTTCAAAATAAGTTAAATTAAATGTAAGGATCCGCAGAGTTCAAGTTTGATGTCGCACTTAAGTATCTGCAAGTTTGAATATTTTCAATGATTTCTAAGTACTTAATGCTAAATGCTAATAAGTCACTTGGCAAATCATCATCCTAGGCTAAATTTTGAACTCATAAGGGTTGAACAAATATTTCTGGGTAATTCTCGGTGGATTCAGTGAGTGCACAGCTATGCGTATATGTTCTAAGCGGTATGTTGCGCTCGTTGTTTCGTACGTGACAGTGCTAAATTCGTAGGTCCTGAATGGTTTGCTAGGTTCATTTTACCATATTATCCCCTGAAATCGGGAGTCTTTTGCTGATACTCGTATCTTTCTGTATCACTTGTGAATGTAACTTTGAATTTTCGAAAACTCAATTAAATTAAAATTTCGTATAAAGTAGATTGAAAGGTTGGTCCTACTGCTAGACAATTGTTTAATGATAAGCCGGAAGTTATTATGGCGGAGACAATGTTACATTCTCAGTAATTTTCCTCGTGTGTCCAAACGATGGGGTGCCTTCTTTGAAGTGCGGTTTTAAATGGGTTTCCTAATAAAGATGGTGATAACTTGAATGGTAAAAGCACTTCAAACTGACCAGTGTTATCAACTCGTCTGGAGTCCTGAAAATATTTCACGCAAAATTTCGATTCTTGCGGCAACTTACATACAACATAGAACTTTAACTGTTTTATTTCCCAAAATTATTTTAACAAGTTTTCAAGGTATTTTTGTTGTATTTTATTTTAATTGTAAAACAAAAATTTTTTCCGTGTCGTTCATTTGATGACACATCGTACGAGAAAGCATTATTTAATTTATTGACATTTTTAGTACAACGAAAAAAAGGGTCGGCGATCGATCGTCGTACGAGAAAGACGTGTTTTTGTCTTTCTCTTTATAGAAAATTGAAACTTAAATTTTTTTTTCTGTTTTAAATAAATAAATAAATAATATTTTATATATAAAAGTTATTAAAATTAAATATTAAATATATAATATAAAGTGTTAATAAATTGGTGTTAGTAAATTGAAACGTGAATTAACGTGAAAGTGTCTAGGTTGTTATGACGGGTTGTTTTGTTATTTGTGTGACGCACTGACGCAGCAATGGTGAACGCATCACAAGCTAAGTGCTTTTGTGTTTCATATTTTTATTTATACTTTGTTTAGTTTATATTTTGTTTAATTTTTATTTTTTTGTAAAAAATTTATATAAATTTTAATTTTATTAATGTAAATATTTTTTAATATACGCATTTGTGATATGTCGTATGGTTTACGATTGTGTGTGTGTATGGATATATGAACGTACATTCACGTAGTTTAGTTTAGTCAAATAAGACAAAAAGGATGAAAATAAAAATACTCTTCTGTTGCTTGTCATTCATTTTCCGTTCATTTTTAAATGAATTTTTTATGCTAATTTCTCTTCGCTCTTGAATAGTAAAATGAATTTTCAGAAATGTTATGCAGTAGAAAACGAATAGTGTCTAATGAGCGAATAATGAGAAACTAAAAAGGTTGATCTTATTTTTTGTGTTAGCGAACGGGATCTACTGCTCTTTTGGTTTTACTTTTCTATTCTAATAAGAAAGCGAAAATTCATTGTAGTACTGATTGGATAAAATGTATTGTTGCCTGTATTGAACGATCGAATAGAGAATACATATCATTTCTTTCTACTTTATTCTTGATAAGTGAATAGTAAAACAAAATATTTTTTGTTCATTTACATATTTCTTGTTGATAAGTTTTACAAATAATGCATTAATTCCGTGGAAAGATTTGCTGACAGCAATTTTTTTACTGAGAATACGCAAAAGAAAAACTTTAAAATTTCATAAGAGTGACAAAGAACAGAAATATTTTTTATTTCATTTTATAGTAAAATTTTATATATATGTGAATGTATATGTGTGTGTATGTGTGTAGATATGTATGTATATGTGTATATATATAAATATTCATGACTTTTTTGTTGATTGATTTAAAGGGATGAGACCTCATATGTGTTACGGCATGGCAAAGGGAAAATGGTTTTTAATTTTTTATTTCCATTTGTAATGACAATTAAATCTTTGATGTGATATCCTTCGGCCTTTTAATGTTGACTGTTTTTTTAAAATTGCTTACTGCTGGCACTTTTTTATCTAAAAGAATTTCTGGCTCAATAATATTTCTCGAGACAGGTTCGTCTTTGTATGGGAATGATATATACGAATATCGATTGATTTGAATTCTAAATCCTAATCAACGACCTGCTCATGTACCAATTGTGTAAAAAGCCTTCCGCGTGGTTCTATTTTCCGTTCGTGTCATCACCTCACATAAATCATGATCGTTTTGTTTGATTGAGACAATATACTGCGGAAGATGCATAAAGTCATTTTTGGGCTTAATTGGAATTCTAGCAAATCGCAATTCTAGCAATTAGCATTAATTTGGGAGAGGCTTAGTTCGGCTGGGTCATCTGTCAACTAGCTGTTTTGACGTGTAAATGGAGAAATAGGAAAATTCCTTGGCCGATTATTTTCGGATTTATTTTGTTGAAAAATCCAGTACTTCACCCGGGGTTTATGTTGAAATCCCGGTTCAGCTCAACATATCAGATTCGAACATGATTAGTTAAGACATTGCTTAGCACGGCCGAACTCCAGAACTTCTCTAAAATCCATTTTTACATTCACATTTAATTCTGCTTACCTGATTTGACAATAATTGGTCGGGGTATGGCCAAGTTCCATTCAGAATTATCGAATTTTAGAACTTTATCAAAATCAAAAAGACACATTAAAATCCCAATACAAGTTGATCCTAATTTATTAGAATCCTAGCCCAGCTCTACAATCTGAACTGGAAAATTTCGGTTGGAAACGGCATGTTTCATTCATTATAGCTGAATCCGAAAATTTCGTCAAATTCGGCTTTGCACCCGAATTTGATCATCATTTGTTTTGAGTTTGCTTAGTTCCATTGAACATGCTAGAGTGCCAATCCAATTCTGCGTACCATATTTAACAGTTATTGGTTGAGGAATAGTAAAGTTCCATTGAGCATGATATAAATATCCTGTGCACTATAATTATACTTTGCAATTAATGGAATATTCTCTTCTTTGGTGAACAAAACTAATAAAATATTTGAAATTTTTGAATTAAATTAAAATTGTTTGAAATATCCTATCAGGTAGTTAATCTGGTATTGAATAACATTGATATTTTTCCGGGAACCATTGCCTTTGGGATGCCTTACATATAAAATTTGTTGTTGTTTTTTTTTTATTTTTTATTTTTTTTTTTTTTCGATTTAAGGGTTAAATACTAATGAATTTTAAACTAAGTTTGATATAATTTAAATAATTATGGATACAGGAAATCCTATTGTAAGTCGTGGAATTGCAGGAGGATTCAATTAATAAATGTTTATATTATTTAGGAAGCCGGATAATATTAATTTAGAATTAATTTTCAGGAAATCTACAGACGTGAAATAATATTTCTTTGAAATATTAATTGTTGATTGTGTAGATTAGAATGGTGTTGTCATTGCATTAATAACTATCGACTTTATTTAAGGGTCTGCAACTGGGTCGATTTAATCAATTAAATTTTGCATTAATTTACAATTATATTTTAGGAAATTTCCAGATGTACGTGAAATAATACAAATTTTTTCTCAGGTTGCTGATTTAGAGAAGCAATTGTTGAAGACCAATACCATCGTTATCCATTAAACCTATTAAACCTTTATCCTTCCTTAGTAGATTAGTATTGTGCTGTCTTTGTGTTACTAACTATCGGCTATACCTAGGTGTCTGTAACCGGGCCGATTCTGTCCCACTTAACTAACCTATCCAATCCTTCGGTTTTGTTATATGTAAAAAAGAGTGTACGGTGGGCCCGGCGTCACCCGGGAGCTCCTGTGTAAGAACTTGGTCGTGCATTCAGAATCAATCAATCAAATCAATCAATCAATCAATTTTTAGTACAAAAAAAAAAAGAGAAATCAACTTCAGTGGATATTTCGTCAATGCCAGTGTATGTGGCCAATTCATAAGTGTCGCACACTCGTGAGCAGTTGGTTATGAAAGTCAACTTTAAGATATCGGTTATTAAATTTCGCTGATTAATTGTATGACTCACAGTTGAATGGCGAGTATTAATATGTGTTGAATATGTCGATGATCCTGTCGATGGTTGCAGTATCAATTATTTTTCGAATAATTGAGCTGCTACAGTTTTCATCTGGATCGCTCAAGGTAACTGCGGTTGGTTGTCTCGGATGGGTTTCAATTGATTTGGCGACAACTATCCATCCTAAAAGTGTATTCTCCATCATTAAATGATCATTGGTTACCAATCTGCCTTCGGTTAACACTTCGAAAAAGTTATCTGCTCCAACAATCATATTGTTCTTCCTTCGCTGGTAGCAATACGGGGCGGCTAAATCATACTGCTGCAATGACTTCATATTTATTAGTAGCAAAATTTTGGGTTGTTTTGCCGTCAGATTTGGTAGTATAAGGGCATCGGCTTGAACAGTTAGTTGACCCTTATGTATGACCATTCATTGCAGCTCCTATGCCTGTAATTGCGAATTTAGCATTTCCTTTTTTAATTTTTACTTTTGTGCAAAGATTTCTGAAATGAAGTGTCCTTGTGCCCCTAATCCTAACAGTACTCTACAGAACTGGTTTTGATTTGAGTACCCATACTAAAGCGGTAGGTAAAAGTGATGTTCCTAGCTTGTAGCTGGTAGTGTCCTTGGCTTATTTTAATGTGATGTATTGAAAACTTAATATACGGAATAACATTCGGTTCTGAGTTTGCTGATAGTGTGGTTTCATGTACTAAACTGTGATGTTTCAGGTTACACTGCCTGCATCTTACTACTATAAGTGGTGTGGTTGTTGTTCAAACAATTAGAATATCGTTTTTCTTGTTTCAGTACCTTTACTCTTTTATTTACCGGCATTTCGTTAAATTTGCTGCATTCAAATAATTTGTGTACATGTTTTGACTGTTGCTGTGCACATTGAGTTGGTGCTTTCATTGATTTAAGAGCATCAGTTTGCTTGTTTAGGAAGTCGAAAGCCCGTTTTAGTGTTGGTAGATCATCATCAGAAGACTCCGCATCTTTGCCTAATGCCCTAAGACTTGGTATGTTTTCATCTGATGCGACTAAAATACTTCTTATGTTTACACTATTTGCTGTTGTTACTGTGCTGGCTGTGACAAACAATTGTTATGTTTTCCTCTATCAATCGTTCAATCAATAATTCACATCGGTGATATTGAAATGTTTCAGTAACCCCACCCGAAAAACAAAATGGTTTTTTTGAACTGCAAAGTACCCAAAATTGAACCGAGGACCGTGTGGTTACTTTATAGACAATATTGTTCATTTGACTGCAGAATATCCACGTTTTGGAAGACCTTGGGGCGTCACAATTGGCTGTAAAAAAACCGATGAGATTAGACCGTATCTCATCTGTTATTTTACCCTAAAAGTGACTATAGAATTACCATCATTTGCAAATTTTTATTACGTCATGTTTGTCTTTATCCGTACGTAAAATTAAAGGTGTTTTTCGGTCAAATTACCTTAAAAATTATTAATTTTGTAAACCCATTGCACAATTTACGACTGTAATTTTTCGTCCAACAAATCTAGTTCTTCACCGACAATCAAACTGAATTTTTAACAAATTGTTCTGTACATTCGACGGTTGTTTAACTACGATGTGAACAGTTAAAGTAAAACCGTTTTATTCACTTACGTAATGTCAATAACCGGTGTTTGTTGATAACTAAATCATGCTGCGACTTGATCAAGTACGGTTTTATTTCTATATTACAGTCAGGGATGCAAATCAGTTCTTTTCCCTCCTCACAAGCAGTTAAAAGGTTTTGGGGTAAACTTCAATATATATTATATTTCACATTCAACATTATATTTAAACTTATAATTAAAATATATTTATTTGAAAATAAAATGTATCACATTTTCTTAATTTCATAATATTTCAACATTACATAAAATATAAATTTATCAAATAAAAATAAATACATATTTCCAAAAAAATCATTAAATTTAATTTGTAAACAAAGTACATATTTTTTAAATTAGTTTTTTATTTTGGAAGATAATTCGTTTTAAACTCGTTTGGACTGCGAGTTTTACGGCCTCGAATGGCTCCAAAATAGCCTTTTGAAAGTTATGTGTTTTAGGTATTTAAGACAAATTCCAAGCAGGTTTTGAACCCAATATGGACATATTGGCCAGGAAAACAGCTCCATGATCTCTCTCGTTTTTGGTCTTTAAAGAAGAGTGCGACTGTCTAGTGCTCCGTTATGTCCTAAATTATATTTTAAAAAATATTATAATTCGTTGAGCGGATTGGCTTTGATTTTATACTTCGGGCCCAGCTACGGAGAAATTTATGTAAACTAGAAGAATACTTGCAAGAACCGCCTATATTCTCGTCGTCTATGTCCGACAAAGTGTCAACATGTTCACTAACGTTTGCAATTTCCGGTATATCCACAAAATATTCATTTAATTTAGTATTATTAGATAACGGTTGATATTGGGTTTCTAATGTATTGCATTGCTCAACAGGAATTTGAAATAATCTTCTTTTTGTTGATTGTTTAGAGAGTTCTCGAATTGTTTTATATATTGGCAGTTTAGAAAAGTTTATATTAAAGATTTATTTTCCATTGCACGTGGATAGTCCAAATAACTAAATAGTAACAGAACAAACAATCTAGTTAATTAGACTAATTAATTGTAATATTTATTAAAATTTACCTTATTTATTAGGTTATACTTTTCAATTGAATTGTCTTTTTCACACTTTTTAACAATTTTTTTTTATAAATATACCACTGAACACATCTCCATTTCAAACACAAGCAAAATTGAACTGACGCGGTTGCTGTCCAATAAGTATCACAATATTTTTCAACAATATTTTGCGGGTAATCGGAAATTTTCGGGTTTTTCAACCAACGAATAACAGATGGTAAACCAATAAAAAATTGACAAAGCAATATCGCCGTTAACATTTACTTGTTGTGGTACTTTCAATTTTGTTCGTTTTACCTTGTTTCAGTTTAACTGAAAAATTACAGGTTGCAAACAACAAAAAAAACATACATCCTCGTATTTTTATAAGCTAGTATTCGTATACATCATCGTTTTTTTTCGTCATTTATGGTAACCGCAAAATTACAGACAAAGGACCAATAACAAACTTGATAAAAATTGATCGTTTACTGTATTTGGTATAGGACAATGTAATTTGCAAATTTTTTATAAGTCTAACATCTGTATTTTTTTGGTTAATATGAACCTGAAAAAAAAAACGATCGCCTACTTTACGATATCTACGAATACGAGAATGTATGGTGGTTTTGTTGTTTTCAATCTGTTATTTTCAGGTTAAATAAAAAACGAACATGTTTTCGTTATTGGTTTATTTGTGTTCGCATGTAGCGATCGTTCTTGTGTAATCTCTGTTTAACTGATGAGAAACATATAAAAAAACATTATTTTTTTTGTTTTCGACAAGTAGGTAAAGCAGAATTTTTCTTCATACTTGTTTTTATTTGGTTCGTTTTTTTATTCGTATTTTTTAACTGAAAAATACAGACGTAACACCATAAAAATATTGTAAATAGAAAAGTATTTTTGATTGTACATTTATGCTCGCTTATCTACTTGCTTTGACTGAGCGATTGGAGAAAAAACCAATAAAAAACTGAGTTTGTGACCCAGGTTCAACCGATGTAAATATAATATATTTAAATTTTAGCGAAATCATTCGGATAAATTTTAGTTTTAACCGAAACAAAAATTTGATGAAGACGTGGAATATTTAGCTTTTTTCGGTCAATTCAGTTTTTTGTTGTTATTTCTTATAACTGACATTTTTCAGTTATTAAACTATATACAAGTTTATGGTCATAAATTGTTTTTCGGGCCAGCTGCTTCGCCTTTATGTGATGCTTTGAGATGATGATATCGATTTTTATTTTTTACATTTGGGTACCGTGACTCTCCCAAATCGGCGATAGTTTTTCACAAATAATTTATTTATTTTATCCGATTTTAGTCGAGCAGCTTTGGAATATTTCGAATTTAAAAAAGGCAAACATTGGTTAAAACATTTTTTTACGGTTTGTTATCAGCAACATTAAATCGTTATAAATTATAAAAAGCATATACATTTTTAGAACGACAAAGTAACAAAATATGTAAATTCATCATTCTCATATGTCACAAGAATATTTTACAATAAAAACAAACAAATTTTAGCATTTTGTTTTTAAAAAATATTTTTGTTATTTAAATTTATTTTTTAGTTCAGCTATTAAAATTTATTAAAATTTAATATATTACAAAAACTATCCTAAAAGCACAACAACAATAAATATGTATACAAATGAAAATTTATAAATAAATAACAAGCTGGAAAATATTAAATCCATACATAGCACACACACACTGTGTGTGGATACATGGAAAATTGTTTAAAAATTATAAAATTTACATTTAACAATTTTTATTTTTATTTTGGTGTATTGTTGTTTATGATAAATTTAACACAACAACATTGTTAAAATGTGTGTTCACAGAACGGATTTGGGTGTGCCCCATTTTAAGGATTTTCCATTTATATATCTATATGTACATTATACAAAATAGTTCCCACTATCATTCATTACAGTGACAATTTCTCACCGAAAATGTATACTTTATGCGAATGTGTCACTTGGTACACTTATACAATTTCAACATTTGGCTCGCTACATAACAACAACAATAATCAACAAAAAAACATAAATATATTTTCCACATTATATAATTGTCAGTGAATATTAACCAGACATTTGTTAAAAACAGACTACATATACGAGTATGTTGTGTACGGCTGTGTATTTATACAAAAATGTTCCAACTATCATCATATAACAAGTTGGTATAAAAAAAAAAATTGTGTTACAAGGCAACCAAAGTGTTGCAAAAATATTTTTGCTACTGCGAGTAACAAATTTTATTTGTTTATTTGAACATCATATACATACACACACATACACACGTATAAACGAGTACAACAATGAAAATTTTTTCGGGGAAATACAACACCCCAGCAAAAAAAAAAATAACCGGAATTACTCAGCACTTTTTCGCATATGGTATGAACACAAGAACAACTACAACAACTAAACAAAAAACTAAACGAAAGTTTTTCATATGAAACATCCTTATGTGTGTGCACAACACAATCAACTATATATTACCACTTTGCAATTCAAGAAGCTTAATTGATGGCATAAAAACATGTTGATTGAAGGAAAATGCTTTTTGTAGATGGAAAATTGAATAAGAAAGAAATCAATTATTTATTTTGGTTTTTTTTTTTTTTTTTTTATATCATGTAATGACGGTGGGAAATTTATGTTTTTCCGACATGACAAAGTGCTAAGTAACGTGAGCAGATAATGGTTGAAGAGTATATCGACAGGTTGAAGGATGATTGTATGTAGCGAGGTCGTTGTATTGCGTTTGGCAGACTAACATAAAGGTTGAAGTATATTTGCTAAGCATGAGCTTTGTTTAGTTAATATAATTATTTGCGGTCTCTTCATCAACATTTAACTGTATGTGTATAGTGCATGTCCCAGTCATACCTTTGATAAAATTTTTAGTGATTTTCAGAATCAAATCAAACAATTTTGGTTATTCTATTTGACAACATCTTGTAGTTACATGCTGTCAATTTATGATTTTTAAGTGACAATTGATATTGAACGAAGATTTGTTAACCGTCCATTACTAACCCCTATAGGTTTATTACAGCATTACTAACGGTGGGTGTAATTTAAACAAAACATTAAATTCACTTTATTTGATAAATCTTATCTCAAAATTTTTTTTATAAAGAAATTATTTTTGGTTGCAAAATGTTGTTTAATGTTGAAATTTTATTAAACAAAGATTTTAATTTTCATGAATTTTCCAGAATTTCCTTATTTGTGTATCGTTCAATTATGATATTCCATTCAAAATTTATTTTATTTCATTTACATCAAAAACAATAATAAAAAATAATAATTTACAAAAAAAAAATATTTTTAATCTGATAAGTATTAAAATCACCTAGTTATCACTTGACAATTCGCTTGACAGGTAACGCATTATTTACATAATTTGAGATTCCATCCACTCTGGAAAATGAGCCACTTCATCATTTCTAATTTCTTTCGGTGGAATGTGTGTCGTGTTCGGTTTTTTGCGTTTTGGCTCAATTTGTTTGTTAACAGTTGAAGGTTTTCCTACTCTAGTCCGTTCCCCGAACATATGCAAAGAGTTACTGCAACCAAAACTTTATACTCAGCCAAGGTCAAAAGTCTTGCTTCAAGTTTGTCTTTTGACATTTCTCATTTTCTAAAACATGAAAACAAATATATTTTAATGCCAAATTTATGAATTCGTTGACTTATTAAGCTATCCAATAGATCAACTCCACCCATAAACTTATTGTACTCCAAAACAATCGCTGGACAAGCCGTTGGGCCAAATTAAGTGATTGTTCTCCAATAAAATTTTAAATTAAACTAACAATCATCACATCCTTTCAGGAAGCAATATAAAGGTTGGTATTGTCTATTTTCGTGGTTAATATTATTGAAACGCAATACAAGGTTTCGATTTGCACGCCTTTTCATCAGGATGTTTGTAATTTGCTATTCTACTTTTTCCTAATGTTCCCAAACAAAATTCTATTTTTTGCTAATTCCATAACTTAAGAAATACTGCAATAGCAATTATCGAAATAGCATTTGTAATTTTGATATTTGGGAATATTTCTGGTTAGTCGGATGATAACGTTTCCACTCGAGCCTATATTAGTTTTTTTTGATAAATTATTCTGCTGCCCGGCGTACAGTTCAAAATTGTAGCAATATCCAGGAATTCCGGCTAAATAAAAAATGTGTATCCCCATTTGTGTCGTTTTGCTTGCATGTATTTCTTGACGTAATGTCTAGCTTTAGTGAAGCAAATTTGCTCGTCTACACAAACGTACTGTGCGTATGGAACTTGTTCAAAAAATTTTGGCAGCATTTGCAACAGTGGCCCAATTTTATGAATTCGGTCGTGATTTGGATTTGTTCTAAGCAATATTTTATTATTGCCGTTGAAATGCAACGATTGTTTTATTTTTTTAAAATTATTAACCGGCATGGTTTGTTAGATTATATGATTTCCGATCGGTTGACTTCAATATTTCCTGGTGTTTGAAATATGGACTACCGATCTATGTAAACATATTCCAGAAGGAAAAGATTCATAACCTTTAATTATTATTTCATCGTCAGTTACTTCAAATGGAACATTTCGCGAGCGAAATTTGGAAACAATTTCTTTAATATTTTGTGACTCCTAGACATCTTGCTGATGCGCTTTTGTTTGTTGTCAGGTGTCAATATTTATTTAGTTTCCTGTAAATTCGATGATTTTAGGTTCGCTTTTAGTGATGGTTTCAAGAAAAAACTAACAACATTTCCGAACATTTACATGCATCTATCTGCTGCTTTGAGAATGAATTTTAAGCCATAAAGGATATCTGTAACGAGCTTCAACATGAACTTCAATCAACGAATACTCATTCCATCAACAGCCATTCTACACCCACAACATCATCAGTTTCTGTCTCTCATATACTAATTCAATTAACAAACTTACACCTCCAACACAAATGATCTCTATATCCGATAATTACTATTATTACGGTTTACCGGGGAAATTTCAGTAATATTAGACCCCCCTGCTCAGAGTAGCTCCTAAGCATAAGAATATATTCGTTTCCAGGCTCAGTGTCTGGATGACAAACGCAGATATTCTTGCGCATTTTGAATCAGCCTGATACTAGAGTTAGCTCGAACCAAGTATAATGTAAAAATATATCTCGCTATAATGCCTATGTCTCCTCCTTTAAAGTGACGGTCCCGGAAACTATGTTCGATTAACTAATGTCCCCATTGTCGATCTCCGTGCTATTAACAATTATACTCGTACCAATGCGAACCAAAAAAACTAAATTATTGGTCCCTTTATTACGAGAATGTAAGGGGACTACAAACAAAATCCTATGAAGAATTTTAGCAAACTTCAACCCTTTTTATGACATTTTTGCACTCACTGAAACAAATTTAACTAATGACTTTAACAGTAATGAATACTTTACGTCAGATTATAACGTTTTCCGCAAAGATGTAGTGATAATCCCAAATACCGACAGTATTGAGTTGATTTGTGTTAAAATCAACACAGGTTATACGAATAAACACATTTATATTTTATGTTGCTATATACGCAATAATAGTCATGCGGACACCTACCAGCTTCTCGTATACATGCTGTCGATTTCATTTTTGAATACACTGCTATTTTAGATGACCTCCTTGTCGTTGGAGATTTTAACCTCCCGGACCTTATATGGACACTATCCGAGAACAATACCCATTACGTTACTGAGAAAACGGATAATTTTTCTAATTCCTGTTTGATGCAGATCATTAACGTGAAGAATAATCTTAACAGGCAACGTGACTTAGTATTTTCTTCCTGCGCAAATAATTAGAGAGTCTCAGAAACAAATCTGGTTCTTAGTACAATTGACTTGTATCATCCGCCTCTTTTAATTTCATTTTCCAGCAAATTAAGTAGAGTTAACATTAATTGCGAAACTTCACCCAGTTTTAATTTCCGTAAGGCCAATTTTAAGAAGCTTAATGTATTATTAGCTAACGTCGATTTTAACTTCATTCTCGATAATAATCACAACCTGGAAGCCAAAACTCTCAATTTTTATGCCGCGGTGGTGGAATGCTTTCAACAGTCCATTCCTTATACTGTACGAAGACATTAACTGGTAGTTCCACCCTGGTATAACAGAGAATTACGATCACTGCGTAATCAAAGAAACAAAAACTGGAAATAATTCGTTAAAGACGAGATCGGATCTGGATTACTGAACTTCATAACAATATCCTGCTATGATGAAGTTAGGCTATCATTGTTCTGGTGATCCCAAAACCATTGCTGGCTTTTTTGCAAACTTTTTTAATAGCGCCCACTCCAATAATGATGCCGAGTCTGATGCGGCCTACTTCAGTTACATGAATAACAGCGCTATAGCATCTCCGGTCTCTAACTGTAAGGAGCATCACAAGCTAAAGGATGATTTTTCAGCTGGCCTCGATGGATTGCCTTCTATCGTTTTAAAAAACTGTGTTGGTAACTTAGCGCAGCAACTTACAATTCTGTTCCAAAAGTCGATCTCCTACGGAATATTTCCATCAATATATAAAGACTATTTTATGATTCCCACCCATAAGAAGGGACGTAAGTCAGACGTCTTTAACTATAGGTCAATTGCGAAACTTTCCTGTATCCCCAAGTTATTCGAAAGTATTGTGTACGATTCCCTTTAATTTCCTTTTTTTAATAATTCAATTATTTATTTTGTGTATAACATCATATTATTTAATTTATTTATATTTTAAATTTTATTGAATTCTTTTGAAATATATTGATTGGACAATCAATATATTTTTATTTATTACTACTCTATTTTATTTATTTATTTAACACAACAGTGTTAGCTATTTTTATTTATTACTGCGACATAAATATTTTTTCGGTCTTTACTGCGTAAAAAACGTGATTTCCATGAAAAATAAATTTTTACTTCCATTTTAAAGACGATTTTCTTTATCAGTGGTTAAAAATACATATTAAAATATTTTTTGTTCAGTAAAAAGAGATATCGTGCAGTAAAGGGTTACTTATAAAGATGTTTGTAGTTATTTTTCTCAATTATATCTCTGTTTTGGGGATTTTACATTATTAGAGCGGTCTGTGGGACTGAGTACTACTGTAAATACATTTTCTGCTGCTGTTCCTCTTGGAACAAAAGGAATTTGATTCCAAACTGTTTCATCTTTTCCTGTATATGTATAAGCATTTGGGTTTTCAGCTTGATTTTCGATATCAGAATTCAATTCCAGATCAATATCTGATTAATGATCCACTTCTTATGGAAATAATAAGAAAGTCTTCCTTTCAAAGGTGCCGAAATATTATAGAAAAAATAAACACCTGTGTATGTGTGATTGCGTGGTTCAAAGCCACCCAAAAACAATATGTTAAAATAAAAAAAAATGTATAACAGAAAAATAAATCACGAGAACTAATCTGAGTGAATATCACCCAATCAATTTTTAAATTATGTAGTGTTCACACGTCCAATGACACGACACCATTGAAAATTATGTCAAAATTTAAGAAAATATTCAAGGTTAAAATACATGTATATGTCTGAAGTTAGTGGCAATTATTTATCATTTGATTTTACTAACTAAAAACAAATTGAGCAGATAGTTTGACGTACTATATCTAAACTGCAAACGTTAGACACATTCTAAAAAATTCACTGGAGCAACCTTAAATCGTCCTCCATCTCTGAGTTTAACTAATTATATCTCAACTCTATCGAATAAAAAATTCCAATCTTCTTCCATCACTAGACATTGCCCGATAGTCTGGCAAACGAATATTTACTGAGTTTGTGGACCACATCAATTACAATGTCCACTCCAAACTCCATAGAAATTATTTTTTAAATCTTCCTCCAACACCACAACATAAGCCGATAGTTGACCATAAAACATATCACAAAAAAATATGAAAAAAAATCTGGAATGGGCAAATAACTAATATCATTTTAATTGTCACAGCCCCGAAAATTTGTCTGTCGTCATAGTATCATGGAAATAACATTACTCTCAACTGCTAAAAATATTTGTTTCTTGATGGACTAAGGGACAAGGATAACAACATCGCCGATACAACTACATCGCCGATACCCACATACCTGACATCCAGTTTGCCGATAAAACCATTGCCCACATGAACATCGCAAAAACCCCATCACCCTTCTACGGCTAGAAGCATCCACATCTGTGACAGGAAGTTGGGCCGACGAATTCACTAAGCCGACACAATCAGATCGCCGACAAGCCCAGTGATGTCAGAAGGTTACTGTCCCACACCATAGAAGCAGTAATATAGCTGTTTGAGATATATAACCGATATGGTAACTTGAATTTTTTTTGTAAAGTTCATTCGCTTTGATAGTTTTTGTGAGTGAAGGTTGTTAACGCGACAGGTACAATCGCCCTACAGCTGGATATTACCCATACATCAATATCATATGTGGTTTTTAACAATGTGGGTGTTGGTGGTGTGGGTGTCGTTGATGAGATTATGCGATGGTATACGGTGTGTGCGATGTGCGATGGCCGGTCAAAATTCGTATAGGCGATATGTACGGCTATATGGTGTTTGTGTTGGCGACGTCGATGTAGCTTTGTGGTTACCGGCGTCGGTGATTTAAATCAAGTGATAGAATTATAAAAATCGCTGATTAAAATCAGAATGCATAAATTTAAAAATTTAATCGAAAAAGGTGCCTGCCACCACTCCTCTTTGCAGAGTGAAGTTCATTGAAACATGTTGAACCAAACTTTGAAATCATACACTAAAGATTGGCCCGTGATAAGTCTGCGACAAACACGCAGGGCAACTACTTATAAAGATATATAGTCGGTTGTGCAAAACATTTCAATAAAATGAGAATTAGTGGAAATCTTAATGCGGTTGAAATTAGGTAAAATACAGAGTAGCACATGTAATACTGAAAAAGTGTAGCAATTTGTAAGCAACTCGGTTTAAATCAAATAAATAGATTTTTTAGATTTATTTGAATAAGAAACAAAAAATTATAAACCTTTCGGCTATATGGGTGTCGGTGAAGTGCGTCGTTGGCTATGTGGTTGTCAACGAAGCGGATGTTACCTGCAACGCTATAGCAAACTTATACTTGGCTAATTCTCGAATTGCTACCACAAAATCATATGTGGCTTTCGGTGAGGTTTTTTCTGGCAGTGTGGGTGACGGCAACGTGGCTATCAGCGACGATGTTTCGACAATGTTGTTGTTGGGGATGGGGCGATCCAGGTGCCGGCGATGTGGGTGAATGTCAGCGATGTGGCTTGTGGCGATGAGCGTTCCGTCAAATGATTTGTCAGCGATATGGTTGTCGGCAATGTGGATGTCGATGATACGAGTGTCGGCTATGTGAGTGTCGGCAAGGTGGATTTGGGCGATATGTGTGGGTCGGCGACGTGGTTACCAAAATGTGGGTTTACCCGAGGTGGATGTCGGTCGTGTAAGTGTCGGTGATGTGAGAGCTAGGGATACGATTGCAGGTTATGTGGCTATTGGCTATATGGGTGTCAGCGATCTGGTAATGTCGGCCAAAATTCCTGCTGGCTATATGTGGATGCTCCTAACCGTACAACTTTCCCTTATATTTATATTGTTTTTATCAACACTTAAGACTCTCTTATAAGATGAAGCAAATCGCCCAAATCTGCATTTAGCAACTGTAAAGCAAACCAAGAATTCGTTAATTTTCAAATTACTATATCCACATCATATATGGCTTTTGACTAAGTTTATTTTGGCTGTTGTGCGTGTCGGCAAGGTGGGTGTATTTACAAAATTGCTTGTCGGCGATCTGATCATGTGTGATAATTATAATTGTCCTCCAAAACTCCCGTGGGCGGTGTGCGTGTAGGCGATTTTTGTCGGTGATGTCAAAATTCACATTCTTGTGGCACATTCTTCTTTCCTACTTTCGAAAACATAAATGAGAGCTTTTGTCTCACAAACGACAAGTTTCTTTTAATTGAAACGTTCAGTTGTATAAAAATCGAATAAAAAACAAATTTTTACCGGTTATGGTTTGCTCTTGCAACAGTTTTTTTGTGTTGCAATCGACATTTTAGCTGTGAAAAATTTCTGGTGCTTATAAGTACTTGCGATAGTCGATTGGAAATCAACTAATGAAAACTAATATATCAAGCAAATCGCGTAGTGTTCTGCGGCCAAGATACTCCCAACTCTTTCACTGTTCACTTTTCCCGTTCTACTTTTACGCCATTTGGCAGATAATTTGAGGATGTATGCCCGATTTTCATAGAACCATCAGCAGCACATTGCATAGCTCTTTGCCATTATGTAATACTAGCATGACAGATGGTACTTCTGTCCCAGTTCTCATTTATTCTCATTCATTTTCATCGAAGATCGTACTCTGATCTGAAATCCCTTTTGCACCCTGCTCCTATCGGGATTCGAAACCGGTACCTCCTGATCAAAACGCTAAAACTATAACCATACTGTGCCTTTATGTTTATTGATTTGTTAGCACCTATAATAAAATTTCCAATATACGGTATCTAAAAAATTACCGATGATTGGCTTTGCTTTGATTTATTAGAATACATAAAAGAAATTTTAACCGTAAAATATTTGAAATATACATTAAACCTACCTTGAAGGCAGGACTTTTTATTATTAAACCCTTTACAAAAAAGTATATAAAAAATAATTCTGTACTTACCGTTTACGTATAAATTTTGATATGAAAAAGGGTAGGTCATATATTATTTGGTTTTTACAACTTGTCACAAAATTTCAAAAATACCTAAAATGCTTATGTTGTAGACGCATGAAATGTATATAAACAGAGAAAATCGGATAAAAGCTCCTCCAACAACAACAAACGTAATAACAATAATAATATTGCCACCCAATAAAAAAATTTATTATTTTCCCCCCACCCCCAAAGCATGTATCGTTGTACTATATACCATGTGTACATACAAGAAACGGAATGATAACGTGAGAGAAAAACCATAGCGAGAAATATTTGCAATTTTGCACGGGGGTAAAATAATGAAAATTTTATTTTTTTGTTTTCGTTTTGAGGAAAACGACAAAATTGTAAAAATTTTATTTATTTATATCGAAATAACATAATAAGATAATAAAAAATTATATTAAATTGTGTTGTTGGCTGAAAAAGTCAATTTTGAACTTTTCTCCTAATACCCAATATATAAAGCTGTAGCTTTACCTACCTGATCTTATTTTTATTCAATATCCTATACCAAATCAGAAAAATTCCCGCGGGCCATGACTTATTTATTTACTTTATTATACAGTTAATTTTATTTGCCGCCCCTAAGCAATCTACACATACCTCTATATATGTATACAGTGTTTATTATATTAGATTGAGTGTTCGCTTAAATTGGAACAAACCGTTAATTTGCGATCCTTTCGGGAAATAAGTATTTTGCAATTAGATTACTCTGAGCCATGTAATTAATATAAATAAATCGTAATTCCCAGAATCTTGGTAGTATTCCGGTCGATATGGATATAAAATTTTGGTTTATACGATTATGTCCAGAAATCCGTTGGTTATTACATACTTTCTCATCATAAAAATCTTTTCTTGAAAACATTTCTTAGTTCTATTCATTCATAAACATTTTTTTATATGAAGAAATTTGCTGAACATAAGAATGGAGATAAAATAGAGCACATACACATTTGAACAAAAAAAAAGTGTAACAACCCCTAAAAACATGATAAGAATTTGGAATAACCAAAAAAAAAAGCACAACAATTTTTATTATCAAGGGAATTTCGGTGCTTTCTCTCACTGTGTGTATATCACCGTACCAAAAACATTTTTTATAACAAAAAAATGGTTGGACGTTGATATTTTTGGGTTCCGTACTATCTATATGTAATTATCTAATAGCCAAATCAGTATTGTACATCAACTACTAAAATGTAAAAGGACGGTCATTTGAGGATAATTTTTACACTATTAAGCCTTTCCTAGATTGTGGTATTTTCTTAACATTGGTATCGTAATCAAATTTGTGTGTGCTAGGTTGGCGTTGTTACAACAATAGAATCGTAGATAATGTCGTACCATGATTTCTCCTAAAATGTCAACAATACAGGAAGAACTACAAAATTGTGATTTTTATTATAGTTTAAAGATTCGCGAGTACAGTGCAGAATTATTTATTAAAATTCTATAATCTAAATACACAAATCATTAGCACATTTTAACCGAAACTAATAAGCAAAATTAGAGAAATGTTCGAATCAGATTCATTCAGGTGTTGTAACAAAATAAACGATATCAAATCAGATTTTAGAAATATAAAATGAGCCGAATTACCATGTTCAACAATTACATCAACATGGTACCCTTCTAATCACTTGCTAACATTTTAAAATGAAATACCTATTTTATGTCACAAAGTTTTAACTATTTAAGTCACCAAATGAAACCATAATAAATAAGATACAATTATCCAACCCACAGTTTCAGCAAAATTGTCGTTTTGATAGGAGCCGATAAGTTTTCACGATGAATTCCGAGGGATCATTAGAAGATTCAGAAAATAATCGCACATAATACAAAATTGGGATGGATCATGGCAGGCAGTTTTCAACCCACCGGCTAGATCAATATCGCAATTGGATCGCTCGCCAGTTTATCGTCAGACTGCCGCACGATTCAAATCCTGTGCCACTTGGAGAATCATTTGATATGGCTAAAAATCGATTATTGGTCATGGAACGATGCTTTCAGCTGGAACCCAGTTTGTATCACCTGTACAAAGCATTTGTGTGTCAGCAACTGACACCAGCTAATGACAGTTACTACCTGCTACACCACGGAGTTTTAAAGGACCAAATTATGAGTTGTGTTCGACGGCTCAGCAAAAAGCATCACGGAGAACTCTTTAAACAGGACATTGCTAGTTGGTCGTACCATGCAAAATAGTTTATACAATATTCTTCTCATGTTTCGAGTGCATCGATTCATTTCACGCGCCGATATCGAGAAGATGTCCCACTAGACCTGGATTCACAAGAAATACAGTAAGTATCAATTAATCCTTTGGCGTTCAAATTCCGATGAAACAACCCGCCACGATCAACTAAAAACCGTAACATACGGTTTGCCATCATCATCGTATTTGGCAACTCGGGTTTTGCAGCAACTGTCGCTCGACAACAAATGAAGGTTTTCAAGGGCCTCAGAGGTTAGTGTTGCAAATATGTATATTGACGACCTTATGACGGGTGCCAATTCGCTTTCCGAGGCAATCACCATGAAAAGGAACTTTCAGGAAATTCTACAGAGCGCAAAATTATACTTGCGCAAATGAACATCAAACTCCGAGGATTTACTGGAAGACCAATCAGCCAAACAAGTTACTATAAATTTTACCGAACATTCAGAAACTCAGATGGTTCTAGGACTAAGTTGGAACTCTGAAACCGATCGACTTCTATTCCGAGTCAACCTAAGCCAGTCGAATATTTGTCCCGTTAACGTTTTTAGTTCTATTTGTCATCCAAACAAAAATTATGTTTCAACGATTGTGGCTTATAAATATCGGCTGGGATGAAGTTTTACCGACTAAAGCACAAACCAAATGCCTTCAACTGCGTGAAAGTTTTTCTCAGCTTCCGAATGTATCGGTTCCACGATGGCTTCAAACGATTAAAAAAGAGGGGACACTGCATGGATTCTGCGATGCAAGTGAGCAGGCCTTCGCCACATGATGGCCTAAACCAAAGTTGTTCCCATCAAATCGCTCACGTTGCCTCTACTAGAGCTTTGTGGAGCCGTATTACTCACCAAGTTACTTATTCCAGTAGCACAAACCTTAAAAATACCGGCTAAAATTCTTTATGCTTGGACAGATTCAACCATTGTCTTGGATTAGTTGTCAGCTCCACCCAGACAATGAGAATATTTTATTAATAACAGAACCAGCCAAAAACCCAGTTACCCAGGCATAAATGGCAGCACGTACAAACTAAGAAGAATTCAGTAGATTGTGCCACGAGCGGACTAACACCAAAGGACCTAAAAAATCATCATTTGTGGTGAACCGGCTCGCATTGGTTATTGAAGACTTAAGACTGTTGACCGACATTTAAACGGTATGTGAATGATACTCTGATTTCAATAAAATACGCATATACTCGAAATGGTACACAAAATCTTGGTGGAGTTCAACGTTGCGAATATTTCGAGACAAAACGAAATTTTTCGAAAAATTCAAGCAAAGCATTGCGGAGCTGACATGAAGGCCATCTCTGCTAATCATCCATTACCAACGAACAGTAAATTGTAATATCTTTGTCCCTTCATCGACAACAAAACTGGAGATAAATTAACAATTTTAGCCAAGGTTTTTTTCATCAAAGTATAATGATATTATAATTTGTGGTGACTTCAACTGTGATCCTAATGGTATAAAACCTACGACTTATAAATTTGGTAGACTATTAGGGAGGTTCGGTTTTCTATGTCAAAACAGTGAGCCAACTCATTTCACAAGAACTTCGTCTAGCTTGCTTGACTTGATTACAAATACTCAAAGAGTAATTTTTCTAAATCAAATATCGGTGGGATTTTATGATCATTACCTTTTTTTCATATGATGTCGACAATTATAGTTTTCGAGATTACAAAAGTATTGACACTACTGGTTTAATACGCGAATGTTCAACCATATCCTGGGACAAAATATATACTATTTATGAACCAAATGAAAAAGTGTCTCTTTTAATAAAATGGTTGTGTCATCTGTATAAAAAGTTTGTTCCTATCAAATCAATGTATCTAAAATCTACTGGCCCACCTTGGTTCAATAATCACATTTAATGTTTGATTAAATTACGAAATTTTATTTTTAATCGTTGGAAGCGTACAAAAAATGAAAAGTTTTAACTGGAATATAAATCAATTAGAAATAAAACCAACAATGCCATCAAAAACACAAAAACTCAGTATTTAGCTAAGCTTCTCGATCCTACCTTACCATCTAAAACATTTTGGAAACGCCTTAACTCGATAACTGGACTATCCGACAAAACAAATACCTCAAACATCGATTTATCAGCACAGATAATCTAAATAACTATTTTTGTAATCAACAATCTTCACCTTACATAAACGATTTCGAACTAAATAGGGCAACTGATAATGGTTTCAGTTTTCGAAACATTGATATTGTAGACTTATCTGAAGCCTTTAGGTCAGTTAAATCTAAATCTGCTGGTATTGTTGGACTGCCATTAAAATTAATCAAAATGTTATTACCCTAAAAGATTGTTTTATATACTACATGTGTTTAATAGCATTATCACTTTCTCTACTTTCCCTTATGAATGGAAGCACTCTAAAATTATACCGTTTCCTAAAAAGCAAAATAGCTCTACTTTTTCTGATTTTTGCCCTATTAGTTTGCTACCGTTCTTTCTAAGGTTCTATAAAAAATTCTTCAAACGCAAATTTTACATCATGTAAAATTTCATAAAATGGTATCCAATGTTAAATCAGCCTAAAGATGCTGCTTTACTAAATATTAGTGATGATATTCGCAGGGCTATCTATGACAAACGGGTATGTGCACTGGTGCTCTTGGATTTTAGCAAGGCATTCGAATAGATTGATCATGAATTGCTAATAACAAAAGCTGAGCAATTATTTTTTATTTTCATTGCCTGCATCACGTCAATTATATCGTATCTTTACGATCGTCGACAAACAGTTTTTATTCACTCGTCTACAATTAGTATATACAGGAATACCACAGGAGTCCCACAAGGCTCTGTTCTTGGACCATTCTTGCATTCCTGCAAATATATAAATATTGTGGTGCAAACGACATCCCGAATTGCATTGAGATGGTAAATCAAGAGATTGAGAGCATTGTTCAATGGTCTACAAATAATAAATTGGACCTTAATAGTAATAAAACACAATGTATATTGATCGCTTCATTAGATCGTAGTACCGAAAATCTTCTGAATATTGTTGTGAACGGTACAGCGATTAGTTTTTTTGATACTGCACTGTGAATATTTTGGAATTCTACATTATTCGTTTAGGGCTGTATTTTAATTAATTCGTTTAATGCTGTAGAGATCGAACCTGAGGTAAACCAAAACACACAAAAAAAAAATCACAAAATACATTTATGAGTCAAAACTCACCTCTTAGTGTAAGGTACGTTAAAGATAAACTCAAAATCGAAAGACACGACTCACCAGCTAGTTGCACCCAAAGCCAGACAAAACAAAAAAAGTTAGAGAACATAGACATTACGGTACAAAAAACAGAAGCACACGTACGAGATTCAAACAAATCCCTCAGAGCATGTTCCTCCCGACATACTCGCTAGATGAACTAGAAAACAGATTATTGAACACAAAGCAAGAATGCAGTGAATCAATAAGCAGCTATGGGTATAGAATTACAGAAGCACTAGAGGAGTACAAGCAGGGATTCAAAACAAAATACAGCCTGAAGAAGATAGACGACGCATACAGCAAGCACAATAGAAACATTCAAAAGAGGCGTCAAGAATACAATATTACGAGACAAAATCGCCACCAGCAAGGCAGAAAGCCTAAAAGAAATCATAAACGAAACAACAGAGACGGAAAGAATGCTCAACGCAACCACGGACATAAATAGGACAGAGACACGCGAAATTGAACTACCGAAGCAACAAAATCCAGTCATTTGTAACTATTGTCAAAGGCCGAATCACACCTGGGATGTGTGCAGGACGAGAATGTTCGATGAAATGCGGTCGCAGAAGAACACAAAACAAAACAAAAACCCATACACAAATCAGCATTTCAATAGCACGTACGAAACAAACTTCAGAACGGGTATAGAGCATCGTAGGAATCAGAATGGCCACAGGCAAGTGCCATATAGGGCAGTGAATCAACCAAACTATAGAGAACAAACCAGTTTCTATCGACCACAACCACACGTGGACAAATACACACGAGGCAGCATGCCAACTCACCAACAACAAAGGCCCGCGAAATATTGCTCATTTTGCAGAACGACAAGTGGCCATACATTCGAAGAATGCAGAAACAAATTCTTCAAGAAAAGATATGATACGGGAAACCAGCCACCTCATCAGAACCAAAATCTGGAAGAACAATTCAAAAATATGAAAATCAAACTGGTTAGAGCACAAGAATGCGAAGAAGAGCGACAGCAGGGAAACGCTACTGGGTCCAACCAGTAGTAGGAGAGTCACTGTTGTTGGATCCCCAAAAAATTTCAAGAAAAATACAAAACGCTCAAGGAACGAACATTATCAACTCTAAAAAAATAAACAAATCGAGTCCAGCCACTCTACAAATAAGCAAATCGAGTCCAGCCACTCTACAAATAAACAAAACGAGTCCAGCCACTCCACACATAAAAACAACGAGTCCTGCAGCCACCCCACACACAAAAATAACGAGTCCAGCCACTCCACACACAAAAATTACGAGTCCAGCCACTCAACAACCAGAAATAACGAGCCGAACCACTCCTGAAGTACATAGAGAAGGTGACAAAGAAAACCGCTTCCCAAACTCACAAATAAAACAAGAAGAAAACTGGCCACCAATTGGCAAAATAATAACAATAGCACAAGTTCACACCGAACCAGAGGGCAACAAAAATAGAACCACAGGACACGCTACGGATAGCAATAGGCGAAACACACAAAACCAAGACCGAATTTCTCTTAGACTGTGGAGCATCAGTATCTCTTCTAAAAGTAAGCAGCATTAGAAACACGAATGAAATCAAAAGTAAAGACAGAACAATCCTAAAGGGTATAGGAAAAGGAATAATAAAAACACTAGGAAGTCAAAAAACCACCATGCATCTTACACCAAACCTCCAAATAAAACAGCAATTTCAAATAGTAGAAGACAATTTTCCCACATCGGAACAAGGAATATTGGGCAGAAACTTCATGAGTAAAAACAAAGTCGACATCTTGTACAGCTCCAACCAATTGCTAATTAATGGGCATCTACTCAACTTCAACAACAGACTAGAACCCATCACGATACCACCAAGAACAGAACAAGCAATTCAGACCAAAAACAAGATGAAACTTACTTATGCGAAGCACAAAAAATAGACGAAGGAGTATTTCTAGGAAATCGTTTAGTCAACGCGAAAAATAACAGCATAAACGTGAACATAGTGAACATCAACCCTCACCAAGTGAACATTAGGGATATACAACCAGTACTAAAACCCCTAACGGACTACAGCATCGTATCTTTAGGGAACAACAAAGCAAAAGAAGAACCCCATTCGAGTAGAAGTGAACAAATAATGCAACAAGTAATAGAAGCATTAGACGAGGACCTAAACGCAGAAGAAATGGGTTCGATAATAGAGATAGTACAAGAATATCAAGACATATTTTACCTAAAAGGAGATAAACCGCCCAGCGTCCCGGAAGTTAGCCACACAATCACATTACATTCTGACACAAAACCAATCTACGTAAGGCAGTACAGGTTACCTCAAACGCTAAAACAAGAGGTAAACAACCAAGTGCAGGAAATGTTAGAGAATGGGATCATAAACCATAGCATTAGCCCGTCCAACAGCCCACTACTGGTTGTACCAAAAAAACCTGACAAACAAGGTAAACCCCAATGGCGAGTATAGTTGTTGATTTCTGGAGATTAAATGACGCAACCATCAGCGACTCATTCCCGCTACCGCAAATCAGCGACAACGTTGGATATGGCAAGTGGCTACCACAAAATACAGGTACACCCAGAAGACAGACACAAAACCGCGTTCAGCACTGATTACGGACATTATGAATTCCTAAGAATGGCGTTCGGCATGAAGAACTCCCAAAGCACTTTCCAAAGGATGATCAATAATGCACTACTAGGGTAACAAGGCCTAAAATGTTTCGTGTACTTCGACAATGTAATCATATACGGCAGAAGTCTGTAGGACCACAACAACAAACTAATAGACATATTCGGTGCACTCAGAAGGCACAACCTGAAAGTACAGACCGAAAAATGTCAATTCCTTCGAAAAGAAATCCAGTATCTAGGCCACATAATAACCGCGTCAGGAATAAAACCAAACCCAAAAACAGTCGAGACGATCATGAAGTACCCACAACCAAAAGGCATTAGAGACATGAGAGGATTCATAGGACTGACGAGCTACTATAGGAAGTTCGTACCAAACTTCTCGACAATAGCAGAACCACTACACAAACTGACGAAAAAGAATCAAAAATTCACATGGTCACTAGAAGCAGAAGAAGCATTCAACAACATAAAGTTAATGTCACCACCTATATTGCAATACCCTGACTATGAAAAGCAACTCATCATAGTGACAACTGACGCAAGTGAGTACGGACTAGGTGCAGTGCTAAGTCAAATACAAAGCAAAGAAGATCTACCTGTCGCGTACGCAAGCAGGTCGCTAAAAATAGCAGAACGGAATTACTTGACAATGGAAAAGGAAATGCTGGCCACAAAATGGGCCGTCAAATTATTCCGACCGCATTTATTCGGTGGGAAGTTCACAATCAAGACGGACCACAAACCACTAGAATACCACAAAGAATACTCAAGTGGAGAATCCAATTAGCCGAGTGCGACTACAACATTGTACACACACCAGGAAAACAAAACCTGGTAGCCGACGCGCTAAGCAGAATAAGACATGAAGAAATAAAAGTGATTACTCGAGCAAAAGCAAAAAAATTAGCCGCAACAGAGTTAAATAGCACAGAAGTGATAGAAGAAACAGATAAAGAAGACAGAGCAAAAAAAGAACCTGAAGAACGTAAAGAAAATTCAAGAGCACCGGCAATAACAGCTCAATTAATAACGGACGAGAAAACCAAACAAGTATGGTCCTACACGAAAAACACAAACTACCCTTAGGAGGACACCAAGGAGTCACGAGAACTTTCAACAGAATACGACTAAGATATTATTGGCCAAATATGCTAAAAGACATAAAAAACTTTATACAAAATTGTAAAAAATGCAAAGCCAATAAAATCAGCAGAGAGCCGAAAGTACCATTAGTACTGACCGACACCTCAAAATATCCATTTCAACGTGTAGCATTGGACATAGTAGGACCATTACCAATCACGGACAAATACAACACACACATTTTAACATTCCAAGACAACTTAACAAAATTTTCTGGCGCGATAGCAATTCCAAACGACAAAGCACCGACGATAGCCAAAGCTATTTGCGTAGAATATATGTAACGAAACTAGGGACACCCGAGAAAATATTGACGGACATGGGAGCAAACTTCATGAGTAAAGTATTTGAGGAAGGATGCAAGCTTCTAAAAATACGACACATCACGACAACGAGTTTTCACCCACAGACAAACGGCGCGTGAGAAAAATCACACAACACACTAAAGGAGTACCTAAGAAACTTCGCAGACGTAGACAGACAGAACTGGAACGACATGATACATTACGCAATGTTTGTTTACAACACGACGCCACATAGCGCGACCAAACACACCCCATATGAGCTAGTATTCGGTAGGCAAGCACTAGTACCAACTAGCGTAAGAAAAGATCCCGAACCAATCTATAACTACAAAGACTACATTTTCAAACTAAAGAACAGCTTAAGATTCGTGTGTTCCCGCATTCCTGGGTGTGAATTTTAGTAAAACCGTATGTTGGAGCTCTCACGTTGAAACTGTTTGCAAAAGAATAACCTTACGTTACTACGTAACTAAATAATTACGCAAACTAAACGAATTCTCACCAAATTCACCTCACTTTGAAAGACTGTGGGAGGTGGCCGTCAAATCGGCGAAACCCCAACTTTATTGGGTCATTGGTGAGCACACCTTAACCTATGAGTCCTAACTCCACATGCTTCTGACTCAAATTGAGGGCATCCTCAACGTACGCTCAATATGTCAACTGTCAGCAGATCAGCTGGATAAGTTGACACCATCCCATTTTTTGATTGGTCATCAATCAACCGTAATACCTAAACCGGAATTAACCATCACTTCAACCAGTTATTTATCCCGATGGCAACTAGTCTAAAAGCTCATTTAACTTCATTTCAGCCTCGATCAAGTGGCTAATCTAATATCAGATAGGATCTGATATGGTTACTGCTGTGAGAAACATATTTAAAGTTCAGTTCAATTTCATATTTTCTTATTTTCATCAAATGTCAGTAGATGCCAGCAAACTATATTTTTATCTTTTTTATTGAGATGCCACTTTTAGTTCTTAAGTTTGGATTTCAAATCAACATTTATTTTTATGTTATGCGACTATGCGTGGAGAAAATTTACATTAGTCTGAAATTAACGTTTTCTTGACTTAATGTGTAACAGTTGTTAATAGATGGCGTAAAACACAATATATACACAGAAATATTTTAAAGTAATAAAAATTTGTATTAAGTAAATGTCAGGAAAAAGTTCAAAATATGTAAATAATTCGATCGATCAGTAGTGGCATGAGTTACAAGTAGTTGTCGACGTTGTCTACGAGTAGTTGACGTATTTGACGAGTTATCGACGTTGTCGACGAATGGTTTACGCGACCACAGCTCTCTAAATCAGCACAATAACGCTTAATAATGACCACGAATCCTGCTTTGACCACATGTAAGAGCTAGTTTTTACGATTTGGAAAGCAGAAAAATCTAAGCCTTGTAAACAATAGCCCTATCCACGACATAAAAAATAGAGAAGTGTAATTGTTGTGGCAAACACTCAACTAGTATGCAGATGTCCATCACATGGCGAATAGTTCTCCCAATTTATGGAAAAATCTGTTGTATGAAGTTTTATTGGGAATCCAATTTACGCAAAATCTTAAGTATGAAGTTTCATCCCGATCAACCAATCCGTGCGGACCAAAATCATCATTTCCGCGTAAAAATCCTTGGAATATCTTATTTGCAAAAGGCATAGGTATATGAAGGTTCATCCCGATCAGACAACCCGTCGCGGCTGTTTAGACGACACACATATTTAAACTGCACGCACACACAGTCATTTAAAAAAAAAATACTTTTTTTGACCAGCGATATAGCGAATGAGGTCAGAATTTTTCCAAAATGGTTACTATACTTTATTTTACTATATGTAAACGAAATTACATGAGACCGGTTGATTTTGGGCAAATCTACAAAGTGTGAATCATCGCTATTTTGTGTACCCTATTTAATCAAATTCTCCAAAATTTTATATGTACAGATATAAGGACCACGAATACGACACATGATGATGATGAAAGTTAAGCCATTGTTTTAATATCTTTCCACATCGTAAAGATGAAAAAAAAATTATTTCGAAAATCCTTAAAAAAACGAAATTAATAAAATATTTTTATGTTCTTAGATGCCGCTTTATGTAATAAAATAATAATAATATTTTTTGATAAGGATATATACTCGAAATGATGGCAATAACACATCAGGCATTTCGCATTCACCATATTACGAATATTATTACAAAAACAATAAAATTCAGTTGGTTTTGATGACTGTGCACAAATATAATAAGATTTATCCTTTTACGGTATCCTTTTTAACACATTTTTTTTAGGCAAATAATCATCGTAATATATAATCTGTTCCCATTTACCATATATAGATGGCTCCCGCTTTCATCTCAAAGAAAACATTTCTTACCTCCCCTCCCCCCAAATCGAACATAAAAACATCTTTATCATCACAACATAATGATGAATCCGACAAATTTGTGAAACACGTTTTACTGTATTCCATTTTAGTATTATCACAAAAATCGTTCATAGTTGTTTGACCGGAAACTACTTTGCGTGTCTGTGTGACAACCAACTATGACTAAATGGACACCCAAACGCTAATGATTTTTCGTTTAAAGTTTTATTGGCGCACCCCGATCAATAATGTTTTATTATGAGCCCGCAGTTCCAATATAGAGATACATAAATTTATGATTGTGTTGTACACTCTCATACAACATCGATTATTAGATTTAGAAAATTTATGATAGATTATTGAGATTTTTAGTGCCATCAATATGTTGTGTTTGCTGGCGCGCGATAAAATATTTGCAATTCGACTCGATATCGAAAAATTTATTTTTTTCTCGTATCATAATGCTATTCTGTTTGATTATGAGCTTTACAAGTCGGGATGTGCGAGTTTAAATATTTATCGCATATTCAGAATTGGAATAAAATTGCAAATGGTCAATAAAAATATACAATTTCGTTATATGCATATCGCGTTTTGACCATAAATAAAATTGCAATAAAATATTTTTGCTGTTTACTGCTCGTATATTCATTTTTAGGGTGTGTGTTGGGGCGCATTTTTCTCGATTTTTGATATGGTTTAGAAAATGTTTGATGTATCGATTTATTTTAAACACACTTGACTTTGCTAAACAATAGATATCGAAAGATTTTTTTTATAAACAACATTTGACGTATTTTGAAGCTGAAGCTTTTATTAAACTCGAAACGATTGACATTTTCATATTACAAAATAGTGATTCGCTATTTTCTTGATATAAAAAATATAGGACCAAATACGCTAATTATTATTAAAACAGTAATGAAACACCCGTCTTTCTTTTACCTGCACATAGATCTCGTATGCACCACTCTTGATTTCTAAAGTGAAAAATTAAACTTACCGGAATTTTGGTATAACCTTGACATTTAAGTAAATACTTAGCTCTTCAACATCATTGCTAAAATTTAAAAAGCTCCCATGGAAGCAGAAACTTTAAGTACACAGAGATCCACCTAATAACTCAAAGATCTCCCAACTAATAGAAAATGTTTAAGTATACAGTTTCATTCCAAATTAGTTTATAATCTTTTTGATTTTAATCAATTTCCCGTAAATGTTATTTGTCAAAATATTTGTAAAAAACGTAAAAGCTTTTATACAAGCTGACACTACTGGGATCTCCAATTAATGAAAAAAGCTTAAATATGATGTTTCACTCCGGTCTCCGTGTGGGCTTTGGAGAGGACAGGCTTACATATTATGCACACACACTCGCGCACATGCATAGATTTTGAAAAGGTACTTTTTTAACTTGAGCGATATACCGTAAGGTAAACCACCCAAAATTTTCGAGGTCGAGAACTTTCATGATTACTATCAAGTGGAAAATTTAATATAGAATTTTTAAGTTCTTAGTTGATTTTATAATAATTGATATAATTGGAGGCTACCTCTTCCGGTAGACCAGTTTGGTCAAAATCACTGGGAGCTCACAATTTGTGGAAAAGCTTAAATATATAGTTCATCCCGATCAAACAATCCATAGGATTCCAATTTTATGGAAAATTGATCGGGGCCGGAATTTTTGCAAAATTAATTTAAAATCTGTCAGTTTATAACCGCTTTTCTCGTAAATGATATAACTTTCAAAATACATGTAATAAACGAAAAAGCTCTTATTGAAGCTGTCATTTCCGGTGGAAAATGAAAAAGCTCATATGGAAGCTCTCGCTTATATTGAACCGATTTTGGCCGAAAATCACTGTGATCTCATAATTTGTGGAAAAGTTAAGGTATGAAGTTTCATATCGATCAATCAGACGATCTGGGCGGTCCTGGGGCTGACTTATTTTTTTTAACGGTTTTTGGCCAAAAATCATCATCTCCGTCTAAATTTTGGAAAACTTAACTTGTTATCATCCCGATCAAAAAAACCATCTGGGCTGTAGAGAGCATGCATGCACATACGCACGCACACACTCACATAGAGGATCTTAAAAAGTACTTTGTAATTTCGGTGATATCGCGTATCGTGAATTTGCAAAATCGGGGTCAAAACTTTTCATGATTACACTATACATTATTCTACTTTAAGAAAATAAAAACTGTTTATTGTCGAAAATCACCCTTTCTACATAAATTTTGGAAAATTTATTTGTACTGGTATTGGTGCAAATTTAATTTAGAAACTTTAAGTGCATTCTCGATCTTCTCGTAATTGAGATATTTTCCAAAATATTTGCAAAAAAAAAAAATAAGACACCTATGGAAGGGCTATATAGGAGACGAATTTTTATGTGCTTTTCGAAATATTTTGCAAAAAACACAAAAGCTTTAATGGAACCGAAATATGCGATGAACCGAATATGCCCAAAATTGACTGAGATCTCCCAATTTGAGAAAAAAGATTAAGTATGAAGTTTCAGTTTTATTTAAAATTTGTAAATTCGAAGCTGTCACTTCCAGTCGACAAACGAAAAAAATCCTATGGAGGCTGTCAACCGCCAGTCGAAAGATTTTGGCCAAAATTATTTGGGATCTCTCAATTTGTGAAAATGATATTGTATAAAGTTTCATCCCTATCGGTCTATTTAGGCTTCACAGATTCCGAATTTTTGTTGAAAATTGTTTTTAGTCAAAAAACGTCATTTTTGCTTATATTTTGAAAAACAATCTAGAACTTTATTGTTGCAAAATTAATTTAGAATTTTGAAAAAACAAAAAGCTTCGGAAGCTTTCATTTGGTCAATAATCACTGGGATTTCTAAATTTATGAAAAAAGTTTATTATGACGCTAACCCAATCAGACAAACCGTGTGGACAGTAAAGAGGACACTGACATTTATTTGGCCTGAACGCGCAAACGAGCTAAAAATTTTATTTGATTGTAACTCGTGAGTGTATAAATGATATCTTAAACCATTCTACGTTATTATCAAAAATTTTGAAAGTTATACCAAAATTCATAAACCAGCTCGATGTTGGTTAAAGGAATAAAAAAAAATTAATTTAGAGCTTAATTATCTACTTTTCTTTAACTTTACCTGACTGGAATCTCCAAATTTGTGGAAAATGCTATGGTATGAAGTTTCACCCCGATTAATTTGTCCATCTGAGTTGTACGGGGGGCCGAAATTTTGTTGAAAAAAAGGTATTTGTCAAAAATTTTAAACATAAACATTTTTTTTGTAAATGCTATACTTTTCAAGATATCATATATATGAAAAAAAATTATTGTTAAAAGTCAACCTATCTGCTTAAATTTTAGAAAATTGAATTGAACCAATATTGTTCCAAATTTCAATAAATGAAAAAGCACATATAGAAACAAACACTTCCGGATTTTGGCAAAATATCACTGGAATATCCAAATTTATTGAAAAAGCTTACGTATGAAATTTTATTTCTAACAATCAATCCGTCTGGGCTGTATATGGTGGCTGATTTTTTGTGTGTACCTTTCAAAATATTTTGTGGAGAAAAATTGAGTATGGAGGGCGAAATTTTTGTTAAAAATCATTTTTTTTTTAGAAAAATCGTCATTTCTGCTTAAATTCTAAAAAACTGATCTGCAGCTGCTGACATTTCTTTAAAAATATGTACATGCAAAAAAACGAAAAAGCTCCTATTAAGGCTGTCACTTTCGGCCGGAAAAAGAAAAAGCTCCTATGGAAGTTGTCAATTACGTTGATCCGATTACGATCAAAATTCTGTAATTTGTAGACAAGCTTATTTTTGAAGTTTCACTCCGATCAGTCGGTCCTTTCATTCTGTACTGAGACCGGTACTTTGTTCAAAAATGGGTTTTTGTCAAAAATCTGTCACTTTTGGTAATCCAATCTCAGCCACAATTCACCGGGAGTCTTAAATTTACGAAAAAGCAAACGTTATAATTTGCCTCAATCAGACAAACCGTCTGGGTTCTAGAGAGGGCATTAGCATTTGGTCTACACGCACACACGAGGCCAAAATTTTGACACACTGTACACTACCACACTTAACTATCGTAATAGTATACTATCCAGACCGAAAAAATTTCACTATCGCGATAGTAAACAGTGTCATGACATTTATAACAGTCCGAAATTTTAAAATTACTTTTATATAATTTTAAGATTTATTACTATTGCTTGGTAGCCTAGTCAAACCTTAATTCTTCATTTATATTAGGCTAACCTAATCTTCAGTCATCCAAATCCCAGCCCCAAAAAAATAAGCCCTCAGTTTGTAGTGAAAACTACAAACGACTTTATACATAATCTACAAATTAAAATATCGCGAAATTATAACTACTTTTATGTATATTTAATGTATCCCTTCAATTGCTGGGAAGTCTAGACAGCCTTAACCTAAGCTAAAAACGACAATGCAGAAACTCAATTAGCACTATGTGATTGATCACCATGAAGCTAGCATACATTTTCAGCCCAAAATTTTAATTTATGGATTATGGATATAGTCGTTTAAAGTTTTCACTACAAACTGACGGCTTTACTTTTGTAAAATTCTATATGAAATTATCAGAGTACGGTCGATTGAATCCAGCCCTTTTCTGTAGATCTCTGAGTTTGTAGCCAAGACTTCAACAAATCCAGCGGGTGGCACAAATTTGCTTTATACGTATATTTGCGTAAATTTTGTGTCATGATAGCAGTGGTATTGCCATAAGTAAACATTTAAATTTCGGGCTTAAAATTCGGGCTAGCTTCATCGAGGTGAACAATGATGGCATTTTTAAGCTATAAGCGGTTAGTCGTCCAGTTTTACTTACAGCTGTTCAAACCGGATAGGTGGCATAAAACTGGCCTAATGCCTACGAGAAGTTGTTGTTAATTCCTCCTTTGTCAAATAATTTTAAGTATGATCCAATTACCCTTTCAGAAATTTTATTTGTACTATCCGGAAAAAATTATTGAAAATGCAAGAAATACGAAAATTCAATCCCGACATGAACTACATCAGATTGGTATTGCCCACAAAGATATTAAAAGTTGCAAATACTTAAGCGTAGCAAATCAAGAAATTTTTCGTTATGGATTCAATGTACCACAGGTTTGATATGAAAAATCTGTTAAATTATTGATAATTTTTTTGAAATCCTAGAAGTAGCACCATTGAGAAGTTACGTTTAAAAGTTAGATTCATCTTTCATCCAAATCATACCAAAAGCTCATTTTAAAATCATTACTATAGGATGCCGGTCTTAACAATTTTTTTTAAAGTTTCAATGTACTTTAGGTTTGATATGAAGAATCGATTAAATTAATAATTATTTGCGGGGATCTGAGAGCTAACCTCATTGGGAATGTAAGCTTGAAAGTTAGATGCATGCATCTCCTAAGTCATACCATAGGCTAATTTTGGAACTATTACTATAGGATTCCGATCTTAAGCAATTTGTTCAAATACAAATTGATTAAATCAATAAATTATTTGCGGGAATTCAAGGGACAACCCCATCGAGAATTTTACCTTTAAAGTTATGTTCATCCATTTTCTATATGAAAGCTCATTTTGAAATCATAACTATAAGATCCTGATCTTAAGCCATTTGTTTTATGGTTTCAATGCTCTTCAGGTTAAATATGAAAAATCTATAAAATAAATAATTTATTCCGCGGAAACCTTAGAGATAACCTCATTAAAAATTTACCCGCAGACGTCCGTTTTGAAATAAAGACTTAAGGATCTGTTTGATTCTAGTCAAGATTTTATAATAAACTTCTGGTATGATATGGGTGATAGAGTTTCTTAGTTTTTAGGGGTAAATTCCTGATGGAGGTATCTACGATTGCTCCAAAAGAAAAAAAAATATTAATTTAACAGATTCTCATATCAAAACTGAAGTACATTGAAACCATAAGGGTAAATTGCTTCAGGCCGGGATTTTATAGAAATTATTCCAAAATGAGCTTCTGGTATGACTTAGGATAAATATATTTTTTAAGCTCAAATTTCCGATGGGGTTACTTCTAAGCTTTCCGTAAATATTTTTTTAATTTATTCGATTTATTAAAAATGGAAGTGTGTGGATTATTACGTGAATTGGTGTTGTAATCGTTAAATTCTATAACGACAATCGCAATCCAGTGATACGGACCAGATTTGACACGGCATATGTCAAACAGTTGGTGGCAGCGGTGGAAATTCAAATATCAGACGATAAGTCTTTATTATTTTTCGAATGGACGTGAAGTTGTTGAAATAATTCTCTATCAGAAAAAAGGATTGCGAACAATTTTTGAAAGCTTTTCAACAAATTTTGTTGGAAATAAGACAAGATTTTGCGCAACAAATGAACCAAACATTTTATTTTATTGCAAAAGAAAAATTTGACACGAGTATTCAAAGAAATCAATAGACATAACATTTGAAGCAGAGAGTTGAGTGCTCATAAAACGATTGTGAGCAAATGTTGAAAATGGTTGTCGGTAATAAGGTGGAGCCGAATGACAAAGATCAATTAGTGGCAAACGAAAAAGATAAACAATTCACCTTGGGCCGACACTTCCAGAACAACGAATTGAACCACTCAGGACTTTGGATGTTCAACCGGTTGCAGAATCAAAGTCCCGCGAAGGAAGCCATTTATCAGTCAGCAAGAACCAGGAGAGTTAGTGTCCATAGTGAATTGGGTTGGTTTCGAAAATTTTGATGTAAAGATTGCGTATGTAATAGAGAATCACAGTAACTCAAAGTTATTCAACAAACTTGATGAACGTCATGATGTTGATGCTGAAGGTGTTGAGGGGCCGGCCCGAAATCGAACTCAAATTTAAAACGCATGGATGAAGTCAGTAAGACTTATTGTTAAATGAGAAACTCGTTGCAGATGCGGCGATACTCTCAAATGATGCCGGAAAGCAATTGTGGCAGCTAAGTTTAGACGGCATGTTGAAACATAACTGAAATGAATGGTGGTCAGGTTAATATGGTATTATTCGAGCGATAATTTTTGAATCGGATAAAGCTTTTGAAAAGAACAATAAAATGTTTCTGGAGAAGATATCGGCCAAGACAAGTGAAGATTGCAGATGGACCAACAGTTGCAATTGTCAGAGCAGCAAGTGTCATTGGAAGCGGTGATTAGCGATAGGCAATTCACACCAAGGCTGTCCAGGATAGTTCGTATGAGTTTTGCAACGCCAGCAAGAGAGATGTGTGGAAAATATTCACCAAAGAGGGTGATCGACACGAAATACGGTCTAAGGAATTGGTGTATCAACAATCAGGAATTACAAGGTGCGATAACGACATTAGTTTGAACGGGCTATTGATAGCAAGGCGTTAGCTGTCAAAGCGTTTTCTGTTTCAAGGATAACAGTGTGGGTGGTTTGATGTGTGAACAGATGGTTCCGAGTATGGAGTGGTTTGTCGTCAAAAACTGGGTTGAGATAGAGTGGACTATGGAGAATAGCCTTCGGGTTGGATGGCATTCGGGTTGAATTGGTTTGCGTTGCACAATCTAACCTACAGAGGCAAAGGTTTTGATCCTGTTCCTGTATTGTTACGATCTCGCCTATTGGGTTTATAAGCAATTAATTCTGCGATGGTGAGACATGTATTCGACAAAATTGCTTATTTTAGGTTTGAACTTTATCAATATTTTTTTTTTGTGAGATTAGTGACAGCTAGGGTTGAGTAGTGGTACTAATGGCGTTTTTTGAGCTAGAACATAACCTTTAGAGCAAATCTCGACCAATATAGATTATTCGATCGATGTATAAATAGAAATACGTGCAAAAACACGTGGAATCTGTCTTGGTGTGACATTTGGGAGATTCGCGGGAAAATAATAAGGGCGTTAAGAGAAAATAGTGGTGTAATTAAAAATTACACGATCGGTGTATCGGGTGAATTTATAAATAATTGTGGCCATTATTTGTTGTTGTAATTTAGAGTTCGTAAAATAAAAGTGACAAAATTATTGTCGAAATATTTCGAGAATATTCCAGTTGTGGCGTTATTGTTTAGTAATAGTTCGAAATTATCATTCCCGGTATTTTCGCGAGTATTCCGGAAGTGTGTGAATTACAAGAGTAAGTATTGTAACCGTCAACTTCTATAACGATATTCACAATCCAGTGACACATACCAAATTTGACAGGGCAATTTTGAAACAATATTCTTAATTATGGTTTAAAAACATTTATATTTTATGTCTTTTTTAACGTTTAAAAGCCCTTATGCTATGTTCCTGTTACCAATTTTCCCAATTAAATTACTCACTAAATAGTTTAGTGAGTAATTTAATGTCAGTTTTCACCATTGGCGTGTAGTAGCAGTTCTACGTTGTCTACGAGTAATCGACGTTGTCAACGAGTAGTACAGGTTCTCGACGAGTTGTTTACTTTTTGGGCGAGGTAGAATACGCTATGTTTTATACGAAGTTGTTGATAAGTAATATATTACGTAGGTTAAATCGCGATTTTTTGCGCCAATGATATCGACAACATATAGGCAACATCGACAACCTAGGAAATTGAATTATAAACTAAAATTTGTGATTATTTTTTCTTTGTTTTACGTTAGTAGGTCTGATAAATTTGCTGTCTAGCTGTTAGGTATTTGTCTTATTATTCTAGGGGCCAACAATTTTTTTTTTTTTTTTTAACGAAAGTATTAATTATCCAATGGATTTAATGTCATTTTAAGGTCAATTAATACCCCCCTTTTCATTCACGCACACACCCACCCATTCACCTACTCACACAACTACACCATAGCACCTGCACATTGCAAGCTCTATGCCAACCTGTACATTGAAATGGACGGTGGGTCGGCACTGAGTTCTGTACTCCAACAGAGGGTCTTAGTTGAGTTTATTAACTTTCCCAATCGTAATCGATGAAAAAATTTGCTTTTGCATCTAGCCTCTCTGCTGGGATTTGAACCCAGTACCTCCCGCTCCAAGTGACAAAACTTTACACATGTCCGGTTTAAATGTCGATACTAATTCACATAAATTATTCGTTAGTATATGAACTGAGTCATACTGTGACCTAATCGTATTCTAATTGGGTATTCGTTTGATGAACACACTTAAAATTTCAACACAAATAGAAACTAACCATACCCTTGAGCAGTAACGAAAATGAATTCTTGTACTTTCCACCTGATATATATTCCCGATTTAATCTAACATCCTTTTCCACCCCTACTGTACCTACCTTGATTATCTAAATTTCCGACTAACTAAATTGTCCGCTAGTTCATACCAGTCGTTCATAGATGGCAAAAAACAAACCACATCTGATTTTTAATTATAATTTGCTAAATAGTTCAAAAGATTGAATTGATAATTGAAACGAAAATTTAGACAAGAAAACCGGCCTCAGAAACACACTGGCCGACTCATTTACGTACCAGTGCTGTAGGCGTACATAAAACTGTGCAATTCGCAGATTGTTCCACGAAAAATTTGAGCTATAGCCGTACGTCCTCGAATTGGCTGAACATTTATTTGTATGCTCTGCGGTGTTTAGAAAAAGTTTATATGTATAGTCGATTTGTTTTTTTAAGTCGAGTTTTTACTCTCTAACCTATAAATCTGCAAAATATTTCTACTTCTTAAAAAAAAAATCTTAACTATATTTTCTGCTTGATACCAATTTTTTCAATTAAATTAATGACTAAATAAATTTTTTGTTGGTTCGTATCAGTTATCAATAGATGGCGTTCATTTAATGCCCTGAAATTTTATTCTAACCCCCTAATTTAATTTGAGTTTTATCAATTGTCGGAGTATTTATTATAAATGACGTATAATTTATAATTTAGTACGTACCTGATGACTAAATATTAGATCCATTACGTTTAATGGATGCAGTAACAAATATAAATCACTACTACAAACTAACCTCAATTTAGTAAAGTTAATAATTTAGACTGTGTGCTTCAGCCCTTTTTTTTAAATTCCAACTAACATAATGCTACGATTTTGCCTTGTCACTCAAGGTTCGAATCACTGGATTGTGAATAAATACAACTGCTTCAAATTTGAACTCACACAATTTATTTACACAACACAATTTATTATACAACACAAAATTAACAATTAATTATTACACTTCTAACAAACTTTTTAATTATCACTTTAATAATCGCTTTAATAATCACTTTAATAATCTTTTTATGTAACCTTCACACCTTTATATACCAAAATATTTGTTTCTAGAATAATCCTAAATGCGCATCAAGAATTGAGCAAATAGGTTAATATAGAAATGGCGCCTAAATGTTGAGTATAAATCATACATATCAATTGAACAATTAATGAAATTAACTTATTCTATTCTAATCTAGGTGTCACCCTAACACTACCCCCCACCTAAGCCTGTTCGTCCCGAACAGGATGCAGATCACCTCCTCTGTAGAGCGCCAAACGCTCTAAATGCACCACCTTTGGTTTACCTTTCCGTCCTTTCTGTATGCGATAAACCACGTCGTTCAACCTTTTAATGACAATGTAAGGGCCTTCCCATGTGGGTTGCAACTTCGGTGATAATCCCTTCTGCCGTTGCGGGTTGTGAAGCCATACCAATTGCCCTTCTTCGAAGCCTTGATTGTTTGCTCGTATGTCATATCGAGCTTTCATTCGATCACTTGTTATCCGAATTTTCTCCCGTACAAATTGATGTATTTCATTGAGTTCCTCTTTCATTCGGTCGACATAATCCTGTCCGCATAGAGCTGCTGATGGAACAGCCCCAAACTTTAAATCTCCCGGTAATCGCAGATTGTTCCCAAATATGGTTTTAACTGGTGTCACTCCTGTTGTGTCATGTACCGCTGATCGGTAGGCCATCAGGAACATTGGTATATGTCGATCCCAGTTACGTTGGTTCCTTTCCACAACCTTTGCTAGATATACCTCCAATGTGCCATTGAATCTTTCCACCATACCGTCCGACTGTGGGTGTAAAGACGTCGTTCTCGTTTTATTGATTTCAAGCATCTGACATATCTCCTGAAATACCACCGATTCGAAATTCCTTCCTTGATCCGTGTGAATTTCCATCGGTACACCAAATCTGCTAATCCAATTGTTGACCACAGCATCAGCTATTGTTGTTGTCTCCTGATTGGGTATGGGGTACACTTCCGGCCATTTACTGAAATAGTCCATTATTACTAGCACATATTTATTTCCGCTCTCGGTGGTCGGAAATGGCCCTGCCACATCCATTGCAATTCTCTCAAATGGTGCCCCGACATTATATTGTTTCATGGTTCCGCGGCTTTTTCGTGCTGGTCCCTTTACTGTCGCACATTGGTCACATCTTCGACACCATTCTACTATACTGACTGTCTACATCCGGACCAGTAGAAACGTTGTCGAATTTTGGCCAATGTTTTATTAATCCCTAGTTGACCTCCACTTGCTCCTCCATGATACTCCTTGAGGATTTCCGCTATCCGATCTTTTGGCACCACTACCAACAATTGTTTTACTTTACCATCCGTGCTTACCCACTTTCGTTTTAAACATCCATTTTCTATGTGGAGGCTATCCCATTGAGCCCAATATGCTTTTACAATGGGAGTTTTGTCAGCTATCTCACTCCATGTGGGCCGGTGTTCCTTTTCCTTATGTTTCATGATGAATGATAGGTCAGCATCCCGTAATTGCTCCTTCTTGATCATTTCATTAGTCCATTGCTCCTCAGGTAGCGCTTGCATGAGCCGAATATCGACGATGTTTTCCTTGACCTCCACATGCCCACAATTCATGCATTCCGCGGGACATGGTCTTCTTAATAACTGCGCGTCTCAGGATCTCGAATACCGACAATGAATGCATCTATTTTAATTCGCTTCATGTAATCGGCCGACATATTTGAATGTGCTAAATGCGCGAGCCGCTCAATTGCCGATGAAAACTCCTGTAGCGATTCTCCTCCTTTTTGGTATCGACCCTTCAATTCCATGCGATAGATTTCTCGCTTATGGTCACTTCCATATTTTCGATCTAGCGCCTTCATAATTCCCATGTAAACGTTCCGTTCTTGCTCGGGAATGATTTGTAGTGTTTCCGCCGCTTCGCCTTTAAGAGCCACAATTAACGCTCCAACACGTTGTTCTTCATTCCATTGATTTTGCTTAATCGTCGTTTCGAATTGGAACTTAAAAATACTGAAGGATGTTGTTCCATCAAATGTTGGTGGTTTTAATTTATCTGCATTAACCGTCTGGATCACTTGATGTGTCGTTCCATTTGCCTTGACATCTTGGAGCTCCTTCTCGAGTAGTTTAACTTCCGTTTGAAAATCTTGTTTAACCGATTCAAATTTTTGTTGAACCGTCCCTTTAACATTTTGAATTTCTGCGTGTACTTCTTGTACTTCTGTTTGCACTTTTTCCACTTTACCATGTAGTGTAGAAGATAACTCCAGAAACTTCTCGTCCATTTTCTTTTGACCAACTTCTATTTGGTTTTTAATGTCCGCTCCTTGTTGCTCCGTTTCTACCATCTTCTATTTAATGTCCGCTCCTTGTTGCTCCACTTGTAACATCTGTTATTTAATTCCACCCAACTGTTGTCCCATCATTTGATTCATAGCAGCCATCAACTGCGATAAATCGAAATTTCCGGATGGGTTTTGTGTTGTTCCGACCATCGTTTGTTCTTCCCTTTCTTTCTTGTCTACACTGATCTCATCCGTGTTGTCCCCCTCGAAATCATACACATCTGGATTTAAACCGTCCTTTCCATGGCCTCACGTAGTCGCTCCACCAAACTAGCTTTTGTGCCTTCACTAGCCAAACCTCGCTGCTTCAGTTGTTCCTTTAATTGCGCAAGCTTTAATCCGTAGAGAATCATTTTCCTTATTATTCACAATCCCACCGCTGTCACCAATTGTTACGATTTTGCCTTGTCACTTAAGGTTCGAATCACTGGATTGTGAATAAATACAACTGCTTCAAATTTGAACTCACACAATTTATTTACACAACACAATTTATTTACACAACACAATTTATTATACAACACAAAATTCACAATCAATTATTATAATTATAACACACTTTTTAATTATCACTTTAATAATCGCTTTAATAATCACTTTAATAATCTTTCTATTTAACCTTCACTGTTTCACGTTTAAAATAAGACTCAGCATTCCACGTCAACGCGCGCCTTTATATACCAAAATATTTGTTTCTAGAATAATCCTAAATGCGCATCAAGAATTGAGCAAATACGTCAGTATAGAAATGACGCCTAAATGTTGAGTATACTTCACAAAGGCAATTGAACAATTAATGAAATTAACTTATTCTATTCTTATCTAGGTGTCACCGTAACAATAATTTATGGTTAGTTTATACTAGTCGTTCATAGATGGAGCAAAATAAACCATATTTGATATTTAATTAAATGGTCTAATTAAATTAAGGTTTTTTTGATTTTGACAAGGTTTTTAATCGACTATTGACAAATCTGAACTAAGTTTGCAGTTAACGTGTAACGATCATACATAGTTCGCGGTTTCAAAGCATTAGAGACATCTATATGTAACTGTTATGAAGTAACCTAGAATTTATTCTACATTGTCCACATTGTGTTTTAATATTGGAGCACTATCCGCCAAATGGCAATTTTCTATGGTAGCAATTATTCACTGGTGTCGCTGTACTATAAAAATTAAAACTAAATTCATCAATAAAACAAACATTTATCACCTGAAATATATTAATTGACATTTATTTTGACATGACGTTATAAACAAGAATTCATCTTACTACATTTTAAATTTTTATTGTAAGATTTAGTTTCTAATGGTTTCAGGGATTTACAAAATAAAAGCCTTTTCAAATTTTTCATTGAAATGAATAGCGCTCCCGATAGCGGCTCCCGATAAATAAGTAGAGCAAGATATTTTTTTATCGATTTTTAACTAAAAAGATGAATGAAAAATCTTGGTTTAGAGTCAAATAAATTATATATATGCAATAATAGCGCGCTAAATATAAGTTTTGACATAGAAAATTGGCTGCTCCGGATACAGCTATCGGGCGCTAATAAAAAAACACAGCAATTGTCTACGTTTTTGACGAGTTGTCTACTAAATAACGTGTAAACGCCCATCTCTGTTTAATCCATGGACGAAAAAAAAATAAAGTTTAGAAGCGAAAATATCCTTAAGGCGACAAATTGTGTAGAGTTTAATTGAGTAAACACTGTTTTCATCCAAAAAGGCTTTTGCCTAGGGTACTAATGTATGACGTCTATTTGAATGCAATATTTATATTTAATTCTTATGACTACTCCTCAATTTGAAGCATACGATTTATGCAAATTCAAAATAGTTTATTGACACATTGGGTATCTGAATTTTATATACAGGAAATCTGTGCACCACTCTCTACCTCAACTACCAATAAAAATCATTTTTCAATTACACAATTTTCAATTTTTATTTTCCTGCATCAAATCTCGTATACATCTTGTTTATTGTATATCTGTTCGATTGGCATGTGAATAGTCACTTTAGAAAACAAAGACGTGATAATAAATCACAAAATACGTAATGTCTATATAAAGGTAACATATGGTTGGTTGGTTGGTTATCTTCAATTTTTGTAAAACGATATAATATCGTTTCGAAAACAAGGCAAAATACCGATTTTTAATCATTTTTAAGTCGTTTCCTTCACCCCTTCCGCGTATGTATTCCCATACACAAAGGTAGTTTTGTTGGGAAGAACTATTATTGAAACATGTTCCTCAAATAAACTATTTACCTTGAAGCTTTTCCAGGGTAAAATCGTATATTATATATCGAGATGTATAAAAAACACACTTGCATTTTAAACAACACACACACAAACCAAAAATATATGTATATATTCCTTGGAACGGAAACACCACCATCGTCAACGAATATATATACCGACATTCGACAACGACAGCAATAACAATTCGTTCCGTAAAAAAAAACGATTTTTTTATGAAAGTAATAAAATTAAACGATCATTTTGTGTTACAGGTGCTACTATAAAACAATAAACACGATGAACATGCTTGCAATTTTCCTAAATATATTCCATAATTTTTCACGACGGGTGTGTTTTGCTTGGTATACTCGTAATATAGTTGTTATTGCCGTATACAATATTTTTTGTCGATGCTTCGGCAAAAATTTATTTAATTTTATTGTCAAACGGAAAAAAAGCAAAAATTCTGTGAATTAGATGTTTATTTTCTATTTATTGTACGAAATTATTTTTATATTAGACTATAGCTTATTAAGCTGGATTTATAGTTTATGGTTTCTAATAAAATCTCAAACGTACGATTAATTTATTGGTTGTGGTTTGGATATGTGTAATGACTCCCGTGGATATAATTTATAATCGGGATTTTATTTTTACCATTTCTATGTATCAATTTTTGTGGCACACTAATCGTTTAATTTTTATTTTGGTATTGGTGTCGCAAATTCGCAAATTTTTGATCAAACAAAGTGAAATTCAAACGCTCGTACCGGAAATATTAACAAAACATTTATCCTATTTTTCCGTAGATATCGCTAGCTACTCGAAAATATTGTTACGTTTCTGCCTTGTCAGTCAAGGAACGAATCCTGGATTGTGAATAAAACAACTGCTGTAAATTTGAACACACACAAATTTATTTCCAGAACACAAAATTTACACAGCACAAAATTAACACAAAAGTATTCTAATTATAACACACTATTTAATTATCACTTTAATAATCGCTCCTTTTAAACTTCACTATATTGCGTTTGGAATAAATCTTGTCTTTCAACTTCAATTAACGCCTTTATATTCCAAAATAATTGTTTCTAGAATAATCTCTCAAAAATTATAAGAGAACATTTATCAAAAATAATAAGAACAAATACTTTAGTATACAAATAACGCCTAAATGTTAAACTAAACCACATATAAAATTAACCAACTATTAAAACAACTTATTCTATTCTACTCTAGGTGTCACCATAACAATATTTTTTTATTTTAGCCAGGAACAAAATCTTAAATCAAATCTAGCGACTACACTAACACTGCACTAATTGCACTAGTTTGACCTGAACTTCCAGTAGCGCAATGCAATAGTTGATAAAATTTGTTTGTCCCGTTTAAATTAGGTAATCATCACATTTGATCTGATAAACAAAATTTTATTCTTTCTTTTGTTGACAAAATCTCACTTGAACTAGAAGCTGGTCGGCCAATAATTTTAAAATTATAATTTTTAAAAAAATGTTTTAATTATTCGAAAGTATTTTTTTTATTTAAGGTAACAGTGTTTTCTAAAAGTTTAAAGTGGTTATAGTGAAATTTCGTGTCGAGCAATTATTCCAATTTTTAAGATAAAATATTGATTCTGTTAATTTTGGAAGAGTCCATGCAAAAAAAAAAATTGGATATCGACCAGGCCAGATATTTTGATAGTACGAACAGAAATATATTCTAAAATATTATTTTGATTGGTAGATGGAAGATGTCTGTATGTAGGAACCCAACACCTCAATTTTCACAAAATTGGGAGATTAGGATGTTTACGACAGTGAAGCTGGCATCTTCTCTCTATAAATCACTTGTAAGGTTTTCCTAAGTTTTCTCGGAAAATCCTAGGATCCCAACGCCAAAATGACTTATAGTTGAAGAATCTTCTAGGTCACACTAAACAAATAAACTCCTCCATTTTGCATAAATTGGAGGATTAGGGTGATTGCGACAGCGAAGTTGGCATATGATCTCTATAAATCACTTTTAAGGTTTTCCTTGGTATTGGTTTTCCTAAGGTTTTCTTAAGTATTCTCGGAAAATTCTAGGAACAACACACCAAAACGACTTATACTTTAAAAAATTTCTATGTCACATGAAACAAAAAACACCTCAATTTTAACCAAATTGATTAGGGTGTCTAAAAATATAAGTCATTTAGGTATTGGGCTTCTAGGATTTTCCAAGAAAACTAAAGAAAACCTTACATGTGATTTATAGGGAGTAAATGACAACTTCATTGACCTAAACACCCTAATCCCCCAAATTAGTCAAAATTGAAGTGTTTTTATGTTTAGTATGACCTAGTAGATTCTTAAAGTATAAGTCATGTGGGTGTTGGGTTCATTTTTAGGATTTTCTGAGACAACTTAGGAAAACCTTACAATGGATTTATAGAGAGTAGATGCCAGCTTCCCTGTCCTAAACATCCTAATCTCCCATTTTGGTCAAAATTGATGTGTTTTTATGTTTAATGTGAACTAAAAGATTCTTAAAATATAAGTCATTTTAGTGTTGGGTTCCTAGGATTTTCCGAGAAAACTTAGGAATCCCTAACAAGTGATTTAACGAGAGTAAATGCCAATTTGAGATTTATAGAGATCAGATGCCAACTTCACTGACCTAAACACCGTAATCCCCCAATTTGGTGAAAATTGAGGTGTTTCTATATTTAATGTGACCTAGGGGATTCTTAAATTTAAGTCGTTTTGGTGTTGGGTTCGTAGGATTTTCCGAGTAAACTTTGAAAAACCTTGTAATGGATTTATAAAGAGTAGATTCCAGGTTTGCTGTCCTAAACACCCTTATCCCCCAATTTGGCCAAAACTGAGGTGTTTTGTTGTTTATTGTGACCTAGAAGATTCTTAAAATATAAGTCATTTTAGTGTTTGGTTCTTAGGATTTTCCGAGACATTTAAAGAGAATCGATGTCTATTAACCTGTCCTAAACACACTATACCCCCAATTAGAACAAAACAAACGTGTTTTTTATTAGATAGGACCTAATAGCGTCTTACTATATACGTAACTTAGATTGCTGGTTTATAGAAAATTCCCGGAAAAATTCATAAAAATTTAAATGTTTGTTAAAAAATATTTTTATACAACTATTTATTCTAAAATTCGTTCTATCGCGACATTATACAAACACATCTACACATATTTTGTTGTTGTTGCTTTTAAAGACAGATTTAGGACAAACTTCACTAATTTCTGCTTAAACAAATGTGTATGTTCTTTTGCTATCCTGCTTAGTTCTCATCCGACAATCGCTTCGTTATTCTGCATCACCTCCAGCAATTTTGTTCTGGATCACATCTTTCAATGCGCAGTAGCTTTTATTCTGCCGCCATTTAAACAGAGCATCAAATCGTCAACCATGGTATTTTTCAAAGCAACCACTTTCACTCTGCTTTGACTGGTTACATCTATGGTTTTGCTCTTTTTGGATTCATGACTGTTGTAAACCCCCGTTCAGTTTCGCTTATGACGTCTCCTTGGTCGTTTCAAAGATCTTCGTATTTTTAAAGTGGCTGATATTTACTTAATAAAGACATTTTTATTAATCACTTGTTTTTTGTTTCGCAGAATTATTTTGAATAATTTTCAAAAAGTTTAAAAAATCACTCGATCGATTTCGACTTGTTAGGTCATCATCAGGAGTATCTACTGATTTGTGTTAGTAAAAAATTTTGTTAAATAGTAGAAAAAAGCAAAATATAAATAAAAGAAGGAGGGACAAAAAATAAGCAATAAAAAATAATCTACGGATCGCGCAGGTAGGCGATGAGTCATAGGTTGAGTAACAAAATTCAAGGTATATTATTGCGTACGTGAGAATAGAAAAGGGCGGGATTTGTAATTGGTGAGAACCGGATTTCTCTCTGTTCGTTAAGGATATTTTGGTTAAGTAATATTGATTTTCTAATTTCGTAAGATTCTAAGGTATCTAAGCGTCTGCCTTTGGGTTGTATATGTAATATGTCTAAATTGTTCAAGCTAGCTGTATGATTTTCTCAAGTTAAATGGTTATGGAAAGTTGATTGATTGCAACCAGATAAATGTTCTTTAGCTCTAACTCCAAAATTGCGCCCAGTCTGACCAATATAGGAGAAACTACAATCATTGCAATTGATCCTATAGACACCAGATTTGGAAAGGCGACCAACTCTAGGTTTATTGTTAAAAATCATTTTCTTTATTGTGTTATTATTATAAAAAGCAAAACTAATATTGGTATAATTGGACACGATGTTGCTAATCCGTTGGCTCGTTTTTCCTATATACTCTAAACGACGCCAATTTTCCCGCGTTGGACTATCAGGTGGATAAATACCCGTTAGAGTTTTACGCTTTAGCTTTTTATTCAATAACTTTAATATAGTCCTAGTTGCATATCCGTTATTCGTTGCTATTTGAAGAATTATGTTAAGCTCAGTGTTATAGTTTGAATTCGACAGAGGGATATTTATTAGTCTATCTATGAGTGAGTGGAAAGCTGACATTTTAATATGTATTATGGGGATGGTTTGAAGAACTAGGGATAACAGCGTCTGTATACGTGGGTTTCCGATAAATTTTGAAGTCTAAAGTAGAATTAATCCTGGTTATTGTTATATCCAGAAAATTAATACATTTATTTTCTTCTTTTTCTAACGTAAAATCAATGGTGGGATATTGAGAATTTAACCAAGTTAGGAAAGAGTCTAACAGTCTATCAGTTCCATTCCATAGACATAATATGTCATCAACATATCTATACCAAAAGATTATATGACGAAAATAAGGATTGTTATTTGATATGATCATTTGTTCGAAGAAATTCATGAAAATTTCAGCCAACAAAGGTGACAGAGGGGAGCCCATGGGTAGACCATCAGCGAATTTGAAATATGTATTATCAAAACAGAAATAATTTTGTTTAATACAAGTCTCAAAAACTAACTTCAGTTCACGACGTAAGCTCTCATCTACAACATCCCTATCTAAATAATTACAAATTATTTGGGACAAAGTATTAATTGGAATGGAAGTGAAAAGACTGGCAACGTCAAACGAAACTAGTTTTGAATGTAACGGAATCTCGACGTCTTAAATTTTGTTAATAAATTCTACCGAGTTCTTAACCGAGTAAGCCGAAAAGAAATTAGTATGACAATTGAAAAAATTTATGAAACCCTTATATAGCTTGTAGGCAGGAGCATTGCAATACGCTACTATTGGTCTATTTATGGTAAACCATAAAGGATCGGGGCAGATGGATTCATGACAGAGTACTTCCAACCAGTTCTATCAAATAACTTCTGGCATTGGTTGATACACTTACTAACCGCAGTCTTAAAAGTCTTAGTTGGATCTTTGCCAAGCTCTATTGCTTTGCTTTCTGTAATAAAATCAGAGATTTTATTGCAGTAATCGACTTTTGTGAGCACGGTAATTGTATTGCCTTTATCCGCTTAACACGCTATCAGGTCATGGTCACGTAGTTTTTTCTTTATCGCACCAATCACTTTGAGGTTAGTATTAGAAGCAGCAGAAGAAGAAGAGTTTGTCGGAGAAGAAGAGTTATCAATACCTTTCTTTATTTGTAACGCACACACTGATTTTATTTGGGTTATCTGGCCTGAAAAGGCTGTTTCGGCATCTACAGCAAGATTCTCGAATGATCGAAGGTCAATTTTATTTGGCGTAGGGGCAAAATTCACTCCGTTGCTAAGCATTTGCACCTCTGTATCACGGAAAACGACTGAGGACAAGTTCTTAAAACGTGGATGAAATTGGAAATCAGACGAACCACTATTACCTCTACGGTTAAATCGATAAGCCTTATCTCGCAACACATCCAGCTTAGCTTTTTGTTTCACATATTGAATATGTGAAATTTCAGCTACCTCTGCACGAACTATTTTGTCCAGCCAATCGAACTCAACAGAGTGCAAACGAATTGCTAACTCAGTGTGAACAACTTTAAGATGGAGATATAAGTTGTTCCTGGTAGCATACCCTTTACGCAGCTCGTTATCCCTCCAGCTACAACGCGCTAGATTGATAGCTCTTCTTCCCTCCAAAGATTTACTATTGCATTTAATGTTAGTATAGTTAGGAAGCAATTTTAATTTTTTACAACTACTGTTAAACCATATTTGATTATTATTATAACAAATTCTTACCAACAAACGACGATAAATTACGGCGAGGGTGGCCAAATCTGCCAACTTAATACTTTAAGTTAGTTAACGGATATGCAACTAGGACTATATTAAAGTTATTGAATAAAAAGCAAAAGCGTAAAACTCTAACGGGTATTTATCCACCGGATAGTCCAACGCGGGAAAATTGGCGTCACTTAGAGTATATAGGAAAATCGAGTCAACGGATTAGCAACATCGTGTCCAATTATACCAATATTAGTTTTGCTTTTTATAATAATAACACAGTAAAGAAAATGATTTTTAACAATAAACCTAGAGTTGATCGCCTTTCCAAATCTGGTGTCTATAGGATCAATTGCAATGATTGTAGTTTCTCCTATATTGGTCAGACTGGGCGCAATTTTGGAGTTAGAGCTAAAGAACATTTATCTGGTTGCAACAATCAACTTTCCATAACCATTTAACTTCAAAAAATCATACAGCTAGCTTGAACAATTTAGACATATTACATATTCAACCCAAAGGCAGACGTTTAGATACCTTAGAATCTAACGAAATTAGAAAATCAATATTTCTTAACCAAAATATCCTTAACGAACAGAGAGAAATCCGGTTCTCACCAATAACAGACCCCGCCTTTTTCTATTCTCACGTACGCAATAATATACCTTGAATTTTGTTACTCAACCTATGACTCATCGCCTACCTGCGCGATCCGTAGATTAATTGTTATTGCTTATTTTTTGTCCCTCCTTCTTTTATTTATATTTTGCTTTTTTCTGCTATATAACAAAATTTTTACTAATACAAATCAGTAGATACTCCTGATGATGACCTAACAAGTCGAAATCGATCGAGTGATTTTTTAAACTTTTTGAAAAATATTCAAAATATTCTGCGAAACAAAAAACAAGTGATTAATAAAAATGTCTTTATTAAGTATTAGTGTGTTTCGCCAAGTGCCTACGGCAAATAGCGTAAAAAGTATATGGCTGATATTTGCTTTTGCTAACTTGCTATTCCGGTGCATAGGGTTTCTAGCGTTTGTATGAGTTTAGTGGTAATAGTAGATATGATCGCGAGCGGTGGCGCTAGCTGATCTGATCAGATTTACCAGTTTTTTGTTGCTGCTGTTTTAAATTGGACTGGATTGATGCATTTCGGTAATTTATTATTTTCTTCTATTTGAGGTCCAGGCAAGAAGAGAAGCAGGTGACAGAATCTTTCAAAATGATAACATGAAAATTTTCGGAAGATGATAGAAGGTGAAGTCGGTGGAATGCATGAGAGATGTAAAGAATGGTCAAATTGATTATGAAAACAATGTTAAGTAAGATAAAAGGAATATTCGAGTGCGGGGGTGAAAATTTGTGATTATTATGCAGTGCGATTGAAGTTGAATTGACAATAGCATATTAAAAGTGTACACGGATGCTACGTGTAACCACAGGGATGCAAATCAAGCAGATCTAACGGAAGTTGAACAACGGGCTAAAGGTCATACAGTGAGTCATCTTTTTTTCATGTTTTTCATTTCAAATTTCATCGTTTTACTTAACTTTTTGTGTGTGTGCATATTTGAGTGATTGATCGCAACTTTTGGGACGCTTTGTTTGGGTGGTTGGTGAAAACCTCGCACGTGTCCACCTCCTTATGTTTGAGCGTAGCCGGCCTTCGACATGCATGGCACCCAATCTGTGTTTTTATCAACATTTGGTTTTGGAATGTGACTACTCATACCGCCAAAACACCGTATGGTAAAACCTAGAATATAGCAAATTTAAGATAGAATTTTTTATAGTTAAGGAAACAAAGCGGAACGGAATCGTTCGAGGCATTCGACTCGAGTACCTCAAGAGGAAATGGCGTCGTCAAACGGTAAAAAATCACAACTCACCGCAGTGGAACTAAACGATAGCGCAGTAGCTCTTGCAGCTTAAGGAGGAAACGGTTGAAGATCCATGCCTGAAGGCAAAAGGTTGAAAATGTCCTGGTTAAAACAAAACCTCATTAAATTATCGGATGAAAGAAACTTCGTTACAGAAACCTCGATTGTAAAAAGTGAAACGTCGTACAAAGACACAGATTTGGAATACCAAACGGCACAGTGGTTTAAACTTTCGCATTTAGATTGGGACGTATACCGGATTCGAAGCCCAATAGAGTCAGAATGCAAAAGGGATTTTTCATCATCTGATTACGATCTGTGATGCAAATGAACACAACTATGACTCCCTCGGAGTGCAGAACTGATAAGCTGACCAATCATCCATGTCAGTAATATCGGCTGGCATGAGCTATGCTCCGTGCAGATGGTTCCACGTAAAATCAGACCAGAAATGTGAGCGAGTTGGGAGTGGTGCAGCTCCAGAATAGATTACGAAACTTTCAGACCTTAAATGTTTCTGACAGATTTCCAACAATCCTTCAAGCCAACGAATATGCAAGAGACCAGGTGTGAACAATCCCAGTCTAGCTGATTTATTTGGAAAAATAAAGTTGTATATCGGTGCAGAAGAGGATTCTATGAGTATTCTGGTATTTTATTTTTGGGTATTTTATTGCTTAAAGGGTCAAGTCATCTGGGCTCAAAAATTGCCACCAATTGGTATTTGGACTAAAAACGAGATATCATCATGAAAGAAGAAATTTTAGAAAAATATATCAGCACTATTACGTTGGTTGCTTAGATAGAGAACAGTTGAGCAAAAATATGGACGAGGCAAGAATGTTGGGTAAGAGGAAAAATCCAACAGACATTATCTAGAAATCCGTTCCAAAGGTGCAACGAGCTGGAAGAAGTAGTTGCAGGTTCAGTAACAGTCAGCAAAAATATTCTCTAACATTTCGATCGAACTACGTCAATGTTTTACGATTAGGAATGATATTTCAATAGCTTGCTGAACCTGCAAGACATCATTGCCATTTTGATTGTCCAAAACATTATCCTAACGAAGAACTTATAAAATAGGACGGAGGGAAAGAGGAACGCAAACGGGTGAAAGGGCAAATTAGAACAATTCAAAAAATACGGACTCGAGAGGTTATAAGAGTGAATCGAGAGGAAAATGAGCAATTAAACAAGCAAAAAGAGTGGGAAATATTTGGAGAAAGTCTAAAAGGAAAAATAACCCAAACTTTCTTCGGTCGGAGGAAACTAACAACATGCTTGCTTAACACAAACTTTACGAGAGTGGTCAACAGCTTTTAGAGTCCGTCGTAAATGTAGAAGGAGATAACCGACATCATATAGATATCTAGGTACTGAGATATGAGGTAACTTATTGCTAGATTCTGGCGCCACTTGCAACTTACTCGTCTGCTGCGATATCTTCTATGCGCGGTTGGATAAGATTGTGTTAGAATTGGTGTCTACATAAACTATCAAAAAACAGCGGCGGATGTAACTGTACACCCCGTTGTCGATGCGAGAAACCTATATTTGTGTCCATACCATCCATTTGCTAGTGATAGTGGTATCGAGTCTTGTGACAGGACGAAAGATCAGATGAGTATGGAATGTGGTGAATCTGGTGAAAAAATATTCAATGAAATTCAGCTTGAGCTGGACGATCGTCAAAAGCAGAATTTGAAGACAACAATGCTTTCTCTTTTCTCTTACCACCGGCTTTTACCATAAACAAACAATATTTTAAGTCAGTTATCCGGCACTCATAGAATGGCCATCGAAAACTTTAGGCCTTCTATTGATGAGCGTGGATTTAAAAGTAGTAACCGATTGTTTAGATTTAGTTGAGGACGCTGAAGAACTATGCATCGAGGCAGTGTCGCATTGGATTATACTTTAATCAACCGTAAAAATTAGTATACTTTCCGCAATTTCATCGTAATCATAACATAAATTTTCCGCGCAATTATTTTCCCGTTAACATAACAAGCACCATATCGATTAAATGTATGCCTTATCGTACTGTTGTGTAACTAACCTTTTCTGTTAAACAGAAAACAAGGTTAAAGCTCGTTCCCCTCGACATAATTTCTTCGCATTATATTCGATCAATTTAAACTGAATTTTTTTTGTATTTTCTTTATTTATATTTATTTAAGGTGCATACCCTACCCATTTTTAACCCACTTTGAAACCGAATTCCATTATATTTATAACAACCTTACATCTCAACTGTGACATAACTCGTACAACTCATTCCACCCTTAATTATATAACACTTTAAATAATAAAAATTCAATATTTTTTTAGTCATCCCCAGTTATCGTTGTACTCGCGTATATGTTGAAATAAGAGTCTTAAACGTCGATACATAAGATGTATACGATTCGATAACATGAAATATTAAAGTCGATGTGACATGACATTTTTTTTTATGGTACAGTAGAATTTTCACCCCTATATGTGTAAGTACTGTGTACCGATGAATGTGGAAAAATAAAGATACAAAAAAAATTGTGAAATTGTGTGGCTTTTAGTTTCTCTACATAATATAAGTAAGTATTTATCTGACAAATTCGCTGTTAAATTCCCTCATCTACAAACGCAGAATAAGTCGAAATAAGTGAAAAAATGTATAAAAGCTTTTCGCGGTGTTAAGTAGCGTATTTATTCGTAATAGTTATCCTGTACAAAATTGTATGCCGGGTAAACTGTAAAACTTTAATTTTATATACCAAATGTACATAAACGACGATGCATATACACAAAAAAATAATTAAAATCGAAACGAACACACAAAATCTAATATAATCTGCAATTGGATGTTTTTTTCTCGACGACGACAGCAACAACGACGATTTTCAATCTGAAATTGGTTTTATATATGATTTCATTTGACTATTCCTTCGAATACATAAAATTGCACACAGAATAAAATGAAAAATCCAATTGTTAGAAATTGGAAATTATTTTTATTACAATTTTTTTTTTTTACTTCTAATTTTGATTCCGATACTCGATATGGGGAGTAGTTTTCAAAATTCTATTGTACTTTACCGATTTTCCTTTCACTGCCCTGAATATATGTAGGTACTACGTTTGCGAAAAGCTCCGTGCTAGACAGACTCATTTCAAAAAAGTTTATTCTTTATCCTTATTCAGTTTTGTCTAAATATTATGATGTTTCATAGTCTAGTTCTTTGTTGATCCGTTATATACGCTTTGTTACGATTTTTTTTTTTAGGGTGGATGGAAATGGGAAAATTGTAAATTTATAGAAGAAACACAATTAAATTTATTGATTTGAAACTACTCGTATTTGCAACCGTGTGTTTTTATATTATATCTGCATACGTTTGTATTAAATGAAATCATTTTTAACAGGTAATTTTTATTTGGAATATTTTGTAAACATTTTACGGGTTGGAACAGTTCCAAAAAGCGAATAACATATACGTTGCAAAATATTTATACAAAATCACGGATTTTAAATTAGGTATTTTGATTTTTACGTTGTGCGATTTAAATTTTAATCTTATATGGCAGCATTTGGTTTAACTAATGTAATAAAAACTTAGCTATAGATGATGATTTTACGTGTAGGTAAATGTGTCTTGATAGCAAAAGCGAATAGTTTTTCATGAAATGCAATTCAAACTAAAAGCGTAAGCTTATCAAAGATTTCATTCGGTATTAATCAAGAAGTTTGTATAATCAAGATTAGAATGGATCAAAGCGTATAGCTCATTCCGGGTTAATAATTTAATTTAATGAATATCACACCTTGGCGAGAATTTATGATAAACTGTTGATTGGTTATTTGAATCCAAGCAGCACGTTTACTAAATTAATAAAATAAGTAGGTAGACATATTCTATTTTTGATAGAAATTTCATTTCAATTTTTTCTGGATATAACGATACGGCCATTTAAACTGTAATCGATACGGCCGGCACCCATAAATATCATGAAAATTAAAAATTTAGTGTCCCAAATATCATCAATATCTTAAATATTATAAATATCATAAATGTCATAATTATTATAAATATGTATTATAAATATCATAAACAACATGAATATCATAAATATAATTAATATAATAAATGGCATAAATATCATAAATGTCATGAATATCATAAATATCATAAATATCATATCTATAATAAAAATCAATTGGCGCATGTATGGCTGATCATCACTTGAGAACGGCTCAAACCGATTTGGCTGATTTTCTTTTTATTGTGTTCGTAATTAGCAGGACAAGGTTTGTATGAAAGAAAATTTTGGGAAAATTACCGGAAAAGTTGGAAAGTTTGGAAAATCAAAAAATGATGTTTTATACTAGATTTCGCACGTATTCAATCTAGAAGGTCTTTTAGAAGAGAAAAATTGGAAAATCATAGTGAAAAACTCAGAAACTTTTGGGAAAACTCGGAAAAAATCGATTTTCTTTACTAGCGCATCAGTTGAGAACGGCTGAACCGATTTGTCTCAATTTTTGTTTGCTGTATTTCCAATTTTCAGGACATGGTTCTTACGAAAGAAAATTTTAGGAAAATCTATAGGAAAAGTCAGAAAATTTAGAAAATCGGAAAACCAAAAAATGATGTTTTTGTACGAGATTTTGCACGTATCCGATCCAGATGGTCTTTTAGAAGATAAAAATTTGAAAATCGGAGTGGAAAAATTAAGAACTTCCGGAAAAACCCCAACAATATAGTTTTTTTTTTCTATCGCATCACTGTTGTGCAATGTTTTTGCTATTGTATTCGCAATTTCAAGGAGATGGTTGATATAAGAGTTTGCGTTGATATTTATGTCAAGATCGAAACAGAACGTTTAAATTTCATCCGCTTCAATCTATCAAATCTACGTTTTACGTTGTACATGCATCTGCGCGATGCCATCGCTTCAACCGGAGATGCAACCAACGTTGGTTAATTGAAGCATCATGAAGTTAGCCCAGTTTTTCATGCCAGAAAATAAAATCCTCAAACAATACTATTTCACCTCATCCCAGTTTTCACTATTTAAACTTGTATCAGACGGAATATTTATTAATTTTTTTTTTTCAACAACAAAATATCCATCCCAGATTTTTTAATTTAATTGTTGTTATTGTACTCTGCGTATGAATAAATGATGAAAAAAAATTTTTCGAAGTAAAATAATATTAATTGTTTGTTTTGATTAAAGATGAGAAAAATATCAGTCAATATATTGTTACAAGTTGGTAATAGTAAGGACTTGCAATGACTAAGACGGTAGTACCAGCCGTATGGCAGTGTTGGTTTAAATGGCCAAGTTCCTTATGGCCACCTATAAGAATAACAGAAAATCAAGCCATTCTCCTAGAAATGAGATTTTCCGGGAATGATTCTTTATGTTTCGAATAAGCCATGTTTCAGACTAACTGTGGCCAGTGGGTCAGTACTAGCCGTATGGTAGGATTCGCGCAATCAGCCAGCTACCATATGGCCCAATATAAAAATTAATTATTGCCATTCTTCTAGCAATATGATTTGCCGGAAATAATTGATACAGTTTTGAGTTGGTAACACTAACGACTTACAATGACTTAGATGGCACTACCAGCCATATGGTAGTAATGGCGCAAATGGCCAAGTTCCATATGGCCCATATAAGAATAACAGAAAATCAAGCCATTCCCCTAGAAATGTGATTTGCCGGAAATGATTTTTTATGTTTCGAATAAGCCATGGTACGGACTAGCTGCCGCCAGTCGGACAGTATAGTTTTATATTGGTAAAAGTAAGGTCTTACAATGACTAAGAGGGCCGTATGGTTGTAATGGCACAAATGGCCAAGTTCCATAAAGCCCATATAAGAATAACAGATAATCAAGCCATTCTCAAGCTGGTACTGCCCTCTTAGTCATTGTAAACCCTTACTATTACCAACTTGAAACAATATATTGACTGATATTTTTGTCATCTTTAATCAAAGCAAACAATTATTATTATTTCACTTCGAAAAATTATTTTTCATCATTTACTCATACGCAGACAACAAGCAAATGAAAATATCTGGGATCGATATTTTGTTGTTGAAAAAAAATATTTAAAAATATATCAAGTCTTATACAAGTGTAAATAGAAAAAAACTGGGATGATATGAAATGAGGAAATTTGTTTTTTCCTGGGATGAAAAACTGGGCTAACTTCACATGCTTGGTCAATTGACCACTCTCCCAGCGACATATGTTGGCAGCCCATGGTATGTGCATGAATATGCGTATGATGTTATTGCGTATGTGTGGCATTATGGACGGCCAGATTTGTTCATCACGTTCATATGCAACCCAAAATTACCTGAAATTACCGGTAATCTAAACAAAAACTCAGGACGCTACTTCTCCGTTCTTAAGACAGCCACGTTGTTGGGTGTACTAGCAGAGTGGCAGAAGCGTAGATTTCCACATGCATACATTCTGCTGTGGTTAATTGAGAAAATCAAACTAGATCAAATCGATTCAATCATCACCGCCGAAATACCAAATACAGAAGCAGAACCGGAGTTGTTCGCGGTATTCGCAACAAACATGATTCACGGTCTGTGTGGAGATCACAATCCAGATTTACCGTGTATGGCCGATGGGAAATGCACAAAACAATATCCACGTCCATTGCTGGCATATACAATTAGTGGAAACGATGGTTATCCACTATATCAGCGTCGTTCACCCGAAGATGGTGGCAGAACAGTCACGATGATGGTGAATAGAAAAGATGTCGTGGTCGGTAATCTCTGGATCATTCCGTATTGCAAGCTTCTATCGAAAACATTTGAAACACACTGCAATGTTGAGTAATGTTGCAATGTTAATAATGCAATATTGCAAATACGTGAACAAAGGTGTTCGGAATTGCTGCGATTAGCGTATTTTTTCATTTACATTACGCGAAAGTCATCCCACTATTCAACATTTGTGTGTGAACTTGGAGAATGGAGAACGTGTCTTTTTCACGGAAGCTAATGCAACACAACTAGCAGAATGATCACCAGCTACAACACTCACGAATTTCTTCGAAACTTACCAAAGCGATCCGTTCGCATGAACATTGCTTTACTGGGAAATGTCACGCAATAATACTTGGAATCAAACGGCGAAGAAGTTTCAACGACGAAAGAAAGGTCTACCTGTTGCAGGATACGTCGATGTGTATTCGTCTGATGTGCTTGGCCGTGTGTACCATGTGTTCATCCACGATGACAAGACGAATGCTACTATCTTTCGTAAGCTTTTGTTACATGTTCATGGTTGTACTTCGTTCAAATCGCTTCGTACTAAAGATGGTGTGTTGGGCGCCATTTATAAAGAAGCTTCACAACGTCTGAATTTGCTGGAAAACGCCTCACATTGGGACTCTCGCCGATACCACTATTTGTACGCCGGCAAATCAAATTTGTTCATTGTTCGCGATCATCATAGTGATGTGTCATCCATTGAGTTGTGAAACAAATACAAGGGCGAGATATCTGACGACATTTTGCATCGAGTTTGCAGTGCAATTTCAAATTATAAAGGTTGAGATGAACGATGAGATACGCAGCTAAGCTTTGATCATGTTCGAAGACATGTACGTGCTTATGTGCGGCAGCTATTTGTCGAAATTGGGCATGCCAGCACCAATTCGTTCGATGCATGATGCAATTAATCGTGAATTGCTACGAGAGTAAGTGTACGATCATAATGCAATGAGATGAAGGCAGCTGATGAAGGAAACAGCGAAATATTTTTCCTTAATGTTCCCGGTGGAACCGGTAAAACCTTTCTGATTTCATTGCTTTTTTTCACAATTCGCTCGAGATCTGAAATAGCCTTAGCCGATCCATCATCGAAAATTGCAATCAGATTACTAGACGGCAGCCAGTGAATATTCACACGAATGACCAGCCAGTGTGCTCAATTGGCAAGAACTCGGCGATGGCCAAGGTATTGCAAGAATGCAAAATCATAATCTGAGACGAATCCACGAACCAGCAAATTTGACAGCGAAGAACAAGGATGTAGACAGTCTGAAAAACTTGATTCAAAATTAAATCGCTAGTGAAATGCATTGTTACAAATCCGTTGACTATGGGACCAATCAAGACGAGATAACCAACTATCCGACCAAGTTTTGGAATGCGCTTGATTTCGCGTGAATCATATACCACCTAACTTGATGCTTAAGGTCGAATCTGTGATAATCATGCTGCGTAATCTAAATCATGCGGAATAGTGTAACGGAACGTGATTGGCTGTGAAGAAACTGATGAACAACGTGATTCAAACGATGATCATCAAGGGCAAGTTCAAAGCAGAGGATATTCTAATTCCGAGAATTCCTCTAATTCCAACTGACATTCCGTTCGAATTCAAGCGCATTCAGTTCCCCGTTTGTTTGGCGTTCGCTATGACGATTAACAAATCACAAGGTCAATCGTTGGATGTGTGCGGAATTAATCTTGTGCGGAATAAATCTTGGTAATTTCAATACGTCATACGAGATGACTGGTCGAAAAAATGACCGAACGAACGCAACCATAAACCTGACTTTATTGTTGAATTTGCTGAAAAGACGAATGGATTGGCCACTCAACTCAGTCGTCTATTATGAATTGAGTTGAGTTGTTTGATTTGTTCTTTCATCAAAATCAATTTTCGTGAAAAATAAAAGTATTTGCTCGGAACTAAACAATTTGGGGCGGAGCAAGGTTGGCCGGGTCAGCTAGTACATCATAAATATCATAATTATCATAAATATCATATATATTACAAAAATTTCAAATATCATTAATAACATAAATAAAATAAACATCATAAATATAATAAACTTCCTAAATAGCATAAACTTCCTAGATATCACAAATATCACCTAGATGTAATAACACCATCTGTCTATCATCCAGAATAACCCAAAATTTTAAATATTATTAATATCATAACCAGAATAACCAAAAATTATTTGATAAATATCATAAATATCATTATTATCATAAATATCATAAACATTAGTAATATTATAAATATTATAAATATGTATTATAAATATCATAAACATCATGAATATCATAAATATCATATGTGTTATAAATATTATAAATATCATAAATATAATAAATAAATATCATTATTATCATAATTATCAAAAATATCATAAGTATCATAAATACAAAAATATCATAAATACCATATATATCATAAATACCATATATATCATAAATATCATCAATATCGTAATTATCATAAATATCATAAAAGCATAAATATCATAAATATGTATTATAAATATCATAAATATCATCAATATCATAAATATAAATATCATATAAATCATAAATAGAAATATCATAAATATTATTAATATCATAAAGATCATAAATATCATAATTATCATGAATATCATAGCATAAATATCATATCATATATATTATAAAGTTCCTAACTGTATCTCTACTAAATAGTTTTCCTCGGTTTTAATGCTTATTGTATGCAATTAAAATTTCAAAACACCCTCTTTTGTTTATTCCTTCCTTGTAACTAAAAAAATTCAGATTTCGACACGATGCATGAGCTTGTTATGTTATCGAGCTCCATAGATATGCTTTTTCAATTCCACCTCTACTCAGAATATGATAATATGAAAATATGAGAATATGATAATATGAAAATATGAGAATATGAGATTTGACAATGTGAAATTTTGAAAATATAAGAATTTGAGAATATGAAGAAATGAGAAAATGATAATATGAGAATATGAAAATATGAGAATTTCATTGCAAGATAAAGGGATAGCTTGATAATATAAGAATACAAAATTGTTATAATCAGAATTATACACACGTCAGGATATAGATAATATCACAGTCATAAGCTTAAAAGAGAGCTTAAAAGATAGAGGGATACACTAGGTTCAGTAGGTTTCTTTTTCTTTCCTTCACTTTCCTTCACCTGTTTCAAATGATAACTGTTAAAATTTCATGACATTTCGGTCATTAAGTTTCAGTTCAGTAGATCACAATTTACAGTTGTTTTAGTGACCTTACTTTTGTTAATTTCAAAACAACGGAAAAATAATAATTTCGTGTGTTGAATAAAAACTAGTTGCTTGATTGGAAAAAATTCCGCTCAAGCAAAGCAGTGGTTTATTAAGTGTTATCCGGACTCTGCACTAGGCAAATCCACCATTATTAACTAATATGCTGAATTTAAGCGTGGTCGTACAACTATCGATGATGTACCATGCTCTGCACGCCCAAATGTGACTGTGACTTAAAAAACATAAGAAAATGGAAAATGTTTTTAAAGACCGTAAAGTGAAGTTGCGTGAGATAGCTGACATTGTAAAGAGTCAATAGAACGTGTTGGTCATATTCTGCACAAACATTTCGCCATTGTAAAGCTTTATTAGGAGTGGGTGTCACGTTTGCTCACATTGGATGAAAAACGACAACGTGTCGATGATTCCGAAAAAGGGTTGAACTGGTTGTGTCGCTCCAGAAGGAAATTATGTTGATGAATAAATTGTATTTTTCTAAAAAATTGTGTTTTTTTTTTTTGTTAGACCGGAAACGTTTCTGGCGATGTGTTAGATTATCTTGAATCACAGTAACTAGGGTTCTCTTGGCCAAGGGAGTTGTCGCCGTTTTCTATATTTGCAAAAATTTAGGAACAATACTTATTTGCATTTGGACTGTCTGGCGTTTTCACTATAGAATGCAATTTCGATTATTTTGAATATTTGGAAACGCGCATGAGAAAATTCTTCGGCTGCACTTTCCCAAATGCATCATAATTGACAACTTTGAAAGCTTAAATTGATTTTTATAACTCAATAATAGGTCGGAATTGGTGATAATGGAAGCTGTCATTTCCGGTAAATCTAATTCGGCCAAAAATCACTGTAACCTCTAAATTTGTGAAAAAAGCTTCGTCTGGACTACATAGCGGAAGAATTTTTGTTCTTAATAATTTTTTTTGTATAAAATAATTATAAACGTTTAATTTTGTAAAACTTATCTGAACCAATTGTGCTGCACAATTTATTTTAATTTTATAATCGTTTTCTTGCAAATTATTTACTTTTCAAGATTTTGGCGGATTTTGGCCAAAACATCTGATATCATCCAATTTCATACAATCTGTATTGGCAGTAGTGAATAATAGGTGTAAATAATAAAGTATTTTTAATAAATGTTGGTGAAATGTCGGACCGGAAGTGACAGCTGGCAGTATACGCTATTTTAATTGTGGCAATGATTTGTAAAAGTGGGTGATAGTCGCTTTTTCGTAAACAATTTATGGTGTTTCGAATTAAAGTGAACATTTTACCATAGAACAGTTTACCTTGGACACAAATTGCCGTGGACACCGTTTATCGTGTGGACAATTTATCGTATGCCAATTTATCGTAGTTTGTAAAATTGAGCGTATAACAAAATTATGTGTAAATATAAAATTAGAGTGACTTGGGTTTACAAAATTTTATGCAATTCGGTCATTTATGAATCGATTAAGATAGGATTGGATTCTCGTATTTTGGATGGAAATGAGATTTTTAAATGATTTTTAGAAAGAAACCTGGGATTTTGCCACCTCGGAAGGACCTCGGCTATTTCTTAACAGATTATGAGATGGGATTGAGTATGCTGAATGAATAGGATACTTAAATGATTTTAAGAAGAAGTTTGAGAATATGGCTACCCGGGACGAAACTCGGTTATTTCTTAACCGATCACGGTGTGATTGGAGATATTGGACGGCAATGGTATTTTAAAGTGATTTTTGGAAGAAGTTATTATTTTTGGAAGAAGGGATTCGGCACGTTTAAACCGCTTTTGATGGGATTGCGTATGTTGGATGAAAATAACAATTCTACTAACTTTTCCAGCAAATCAATTTAGAATCCTGTTCTAGTCAAAATTCCCCTTCCCCAATAATCTGTTAATAAAACGCAAAGTTCCATCCCAAGTGGCTATAATCCAGAACTTTTTCCAAAATCTATTTTAGAATCAAATTTACAAACAAACTCCCATATTACTCGATTCAGAAATGGCCGAGTTCCGCCTCAAAATGAACATACATATGTCCTTCCACAGCTTATTGCAAAAGTTATTATATATTTTATTTCATCCTATATTACCCAATTTTATCATGATCGATTAAGAAATTGAGGAGTTTCCGTTCTTATACGAAATATCTATTGAACAAGCATTTAATTTTTAGATATTTCAAATCCAAGGCACTAAATGTGTTATACGATAAACGTCTACTCGATAAACTGTTCTTCGAGAAATTGTTCTACAATAAATTAGTTCCACGATTAACGGTTCTACGAAAAATTGTCCTACGGAATTGTTCACGATAAACTGACAGTAAATCTATACAAGTATAGGATTTATAAAAAACGACACTGAATTAAAACATTGAAATAAATTTAAAGATTAAATTTTCAACATGGGTTGATCTTGTGGAATTTCTGACATTTAAGTGGAAATAATAATTTTGATTGTGCAAGATAGTTATTACCAAAAATTCTGCAGGCTTGTCAAATTTTCACTTCAGAAATCAAGTGTATTATCAAGTGTAATAAGATGGCAAAAAGATACCTTCATTTTTTACCACGTAAGAGAAAGTAAACAACAGTTACTCTGTGGTTTATGTTTGGCTTTACATTGTACAATTTTGTCATTCCTTAGTTTAGATCGCTGATTTTTCAGTTTCTTTACAATATTTGTAAGGAATATGCTTGCTCGCACAGAGCAAATAAGCTATTATGATTAGGAGAGTGTTATCCTAAATGTTGGACGTTGTTTTACCATATAGGAGGATATAATTACTAATTTGGCTGCGATAAGTTGACTTTTTAAATAATAAAATAATAAACATATTTTAAGCCTAGCCTATAACTAACAGTATCCTAAAATTTCGAAATAATAAAGAATATCCCATCACATGCACAAATAAAGTATTAAAGGGCTCTTCTAACTGCCTATTCCATCTATTGACTTAATACCAAGTACACAACATAAATATTTCACATGTACAACACACTCAGTGCTTTTTTTTGCCTCTGCGTTGTGTATCCAACTCGTTTTATTGAAAAAAAACTGTCTTTTTAAAATTTATGAGTGGAATTATGTATTTCGTGCTTATACGAGTACAAATATACATATATTTAGTATAATACGAGCATAGCAGCAAGCAGTATACAAATATCCTAATACACACGTATACACATCTAATTCTATATATCTAAATTTGTATAGCAAAAAAAAGCGACATGGATCAACTTTGAAATTGATTTCAGTATTAAATTTATGGTTTGAATTATTAATGTTGAGATAGAGCTTTTAGGCATGACATTTACTTTTTTTTTTTGGGGAAGATACGGTGGATACAAACAAAAAAATAAAATGAAAATCGATGCCTTTCCCTTTCAGTATTTTTTATTTTTGTATTTTTAAAATTTTTTATTATTATTTTATTGAATAATACTTTGGAAGTAATGTACAGCAACAACAACAACAACAACAACAACAGTAACAAGAAGGAAGATATATCATTCTTGGAATAAATATTTATAAATTTTTAAATTTGAAATTTAATTATGAAAAATTGCTTTTCGATTGTCTTTCGAATTTTAAATATTAGAAGACGTATAGCAGACAGCACGATACGATGGGAAAGAAAAGCAGTGCAATTTTTTTTGTGTTTGAATTAAAATTTCTGAATTTGATTAAAATTTAATGAGATATTTGTGAATTATTGATGATGGGTATAGAATGTGATGTTGTATAGTTAGATGGATGGCGTTCGGAAGTTATTTATATCGTATAACGTGATAATGTGAGAATGAGGGTGGAAATGCATTATTTCATTATTAATTTATGCTTGATGTCTGAAAATCGAAAAAGTTAATAAAGGAAAAATTAGCTGTTTTAGGGGGATATAGAAAAACCAGAGAGGAAACAATTTCACAACAACACAATAAAATTTAAAAAGTTAGTGAATAAAGAGATTAAAAACGGGCTAGTCACTTTATTTGTTGTGTACATAGCAAAGGGGCCTAGTACGAGGCTATATCAGAGTAAAAATAATAATGAAATTTAAGATAGATGATTTTAAGTATGAGGTTTCAGTTAAAATAATAACATTAAAATTAAGCTCCAGCTTGATTAAGGATAGTCTAGTGAGTCAGTCAGACGAAGGAAGAACTACTGAGCGGCGTAAACAGAGATATTCAAGCCACTAGTTAATTAGAATATTATATTGAGATTTTAAAAACGAATGCAAAAAAAGTTTATTACGGAAATTTCGGTGGTTACGGAGAGTACATATAATTGATCATTGTACTAGAGCGACGATAATATCTTATTTTCAAAGAGATCACCATTATTCCCGTTCATAAAGTAGTTATCACTTCTGCAAAACATTCAATATATGCACCATTGAATTCAACAGTTAAAATATCAAAGGCGCCGGTTCAGTTTTGCAAAAATTTTAATGGTACGAGAGACTTCAAAATGTGACAGATATCGTGGGGGTCGTTATTTCTTATGTACCACGGTGCATTAACTATTCCATGAAGGACTTTGTTGTGGAATGACTGGATGATTTTGGTATTGATTTTCTTTGTAAAGTTAGCTCAGAATTTTTTTTATAAAAGCCAAATACATCTTTCTGTATTTGATGTTAAACTCTTTTTTCTTTTTTATATGCTTTTTCCGTTTAAGTTTTGCGTGTAGAGTTAGACGCCGTGTTCGCATGAGGAATTTGCTGAGAGTTCACTTCAACTGGTATCCTGTTGATCTTTTTGTTGGTAAAGTTTACGTGAACAGATAATTTAACAGATCGCTCTAAACGCCTCTGCAAGAAGTTATTTGAACATACTATTTTTTTTTCAAGTACATTTTCAATTATGTTTGTAATTCAATGTACTTGTTCTATTGTTAAATGGTTTTCTTTGAAGCCAAATTGATTTGGAAGAATAAGATTTCTTTATTCTATTATTGGTTTAAGAGTCGAATATTTTTGAAATTATTTAATAAATTATAAATATATAAGCTCAAAAATTTCATTCTAAAGGGCCTTACTACCCCTGTTGGAATATCGATAACCCAATGAACTTTTAGGAACATCGTCCCATTTTGCATCAATGTTATAGATATTTGAGGATATCAGTGATTATTTTCGTGACTCAAATTCATTTGTGGAATTGGAGCTATACAAAATCTCAAGAATTTCCAATCTATATATAGTTGATATAACACGGAAACGAATTCGTCATTACCAGACTGGTGACATATATAAACAATTTATCCTCAAGATAATATGTTTATGTGACATCATAAATGGAGGGCATAGGATACACAGTCGAATGAAATTTTTCATACGATTTTTCAGAAATACATATTTCGAAAATTTTTCTAAGAATCCCAGAACGTTTGCCTCCTTTACTCGCATTTTGATACTTCAAGCCTGGAACGATATTCATGATAAAAATATCAATTCCGAATGATAAACTGATTGCATTGCGTTTCGATATTTCGGAAATTCCATACAGCCGAGGGTAACCCATTAAAAGGGGTTGCTTAATGGAATCTTTGAACTCGTTTAATTTATTCCCGATCGAGAATGTGAGCGTATATATTTTCTAGAATTAATTGGCCGTATTTCAGAAATTTCTTAAAATTCTTAACAATTTATGAAATTTTAGATTCCCGATAGGGTATGTGACAACCCCCACACATCATTGATAGTCATAAGAATCGATGGTAACCATCATATTGGAGGATAGCAAAACACTTCCAGTCTAAAAAATCCTTAAATCCCTCAAACTTCTTTTTCATTGTTGAGTGATATTTATTTTTTCCACTATTTCCCGCATCAAATTGGTATTTTATGCAAGTTTTTTGATTTTCAACCCCCTCCTAGGAGTTGTTTCATCCTGGGATTTCCAAAATTTTTGAACAAATAATAAAAATCTTGACTTTCCGAGATACGTATTTCATAGTAAAAAACTTTCGGATTTTTTCATGTTTTGTAGGGAAAATTATGGAGAGTCGCTCTTAAACATTCAAATTCAAGTGCGGTTGAAACCATTCAAAGCGGATGATTCCATTCAAAGCGGATGATGAATTTTTGAACGTGCAAACCTTTATCCCAATTTCGCGATCTTATATATTTTTTCTAGAATTATTCCACCAAATTGCGAAACTTTCTTTGAATTTTTAACAATTTTTACAAATTTCACCCCCGTTAGGGGATGTTTCACCCCTAAACATCAATGATATCCGTAAGAATCTATGTTAACGATCATATTGAGGAGGACAAAGAACTTTCAGTCGAAAATATCAGATGTCCTGAGCGAATTTCCAGAATCGTCTATAAGGATGGTTAACCCCCTGAGAAAGGGTGGTTTCGAAAAACCCTCGAACACGTCAACCTTATTTTTTTTATGGAGTAATATAAATTTTTTCCAGAATTTTTCGCATCAATTTGGATTTTTTAGACAGTTTTTTGATTTTTCAACCCCTTCCTAGGGATAGTTTCACCCCCTAGGTAGTACCAAAATTCTTGAAAAAATAATATATAATATAAGTTTCTGAAATACCTATTTTGGAATAAAAAACTTGCAGATTTTTTCATGATTTTTTGAGGAAAATTATCGAAAGTCACTTTTTTACCCCCCACTTCAAGGGCTGTTTTCACCCTCTTAGAAGAGGATTGAGCACTTGAAAAAAATATGTGTCATTTATTTTCCACTCCTCTAGAACATATTAAAGTTTTATCGAAATCGGAGCCGGACACCTGGAGACCCTTCCTTGTTAGCATCATAACCATCACAACATTATCCGCATCATTAAGGCGGAAGTGAGACACCAAAGAGTGATGATGTTTATCAACCTGCCAGACCACCAAGAAAGAATTTATACGAGCCACTTCTTTTCTTGTGCCTGATCTATGTTGCATCTACAACAAGTGCTCAAACTGCCCCTTTATTGCTGCCCCCTCACAGCTACCGGAAACAAGCCCAAAAAACTAGGGTAAACGTTAGAGCGCTCGCTGATTTAGGAGTTTGCTTGAAGCTAACAACCCTAACTGTAAAAACATTTGTGGTATGAAACCTAAACATAAGCCCGGATAAATTTGGTATTTCAACAAGGACGTCAAACACAAAGTAAGTACTACGCTTTTAACCTTGAAACGTAGCATGACACGCAGAACGTCTATCAGCTCTTCGAACAGTCATCGCAATAAGGGATCAATCTCTTAGCAGTTCACGAAACTCGACTATCTTGTAATCGTTGAGTATAATCGCCTTGAAACACGCTTTTTGCGATACAAATACCTCGGCACGATATCAGAATGATTTTGGAGCAGCCACCGAAGTTTGCTATTCAGCATAATTTCTTTGTCGTTATATTTCCCACAAAACGCATTTATAAGGGTTCTTGGAAATCAAACAACACAAACACAGTTAATCACAGTCAATCAAGACACATTTGTCAAATATCAAAAACATCAAGCATATCAAAACAAAAGTTGTTGCAAAATACACCATTATATTAGCATTGCATCCAAGGAACCCAGCGTTCGAACGGAGCTGATTTTAACGACCACATTACCAGAACCAGAATACTCAACCAGGAACTCTTAACAACCAGGAGCTACCCAATTCCGTGGAGGCTCAGTGGAACATAATACGGTATGTGGTTTTGGAGGCATCGAGAACTGAACTCTCCACTTGGCCCTACAGACGGAAGAAAACGAGAATGACACAATCAACGAGTGTCAGGGATAAAGTCCAAGTCTAGGGATAAAAATAGCAACATAAAAACTACAGGTTTTCAACCTCATAGCTTTCTATTCTATTCGCAACGAAACGGAAGAGTTAGTGCAGCGCGCCAACAACGTCATTCGGGTGTGGCGGAACTATTTTGCATTGCGTTTAAATCAACCAATACCACCATTTACTCCACCACCTCTACCAGTGCCATCGTACGGTGAAGCACGCAACGTAATGTTTAAAACTAAAATCAACAAGACTCCTGGTGAAACGCAAGCACATTTTTCATAACATTTGCCTACACTTCTGGTGTTATTAGAGCAAAGTCATTTTTATCCTTAGTTTTATTTTTATCCTTATCGTAGTTGTGAATGGTTTATTGGTGTAAACCTTTCTCTTCAAGCACGCCCATAAGAATAAATGTAGGGTGGTCAAATCATGGGATCGTGAAGGCCACTCGATATTACCATTTTTTGAAATTATTTGGCCCGGAAAAATGTTTGTGCACGGCGTTGATATAAAAGGTATCTGGGGATGCGGCACTATCCCTCACTGCATCTTGTAAGGTGTACGTTGGCTTAATTATCACCCAGCCTTTACTTTATCTCCCAGTGTATGCAAGTTTTAAATTTATTCATTACACGCAAAACGGTTGACTTGCTAGGCGCATGATTAACAAAAAAATTACATAATTTTCTCCGCTTATTCACAATTAAACAATTATTTAAATAAAACGTTTTATTAATTTCAACACATTGTTGCGGCGTTGGATGCCACCACACTCTACGACTATGAAATGCGAGCTGACAAATGTCATCCAAGACAACATAGCATATAGAAAAACAAAATCAACCTGGAACATAAAAAGCGTGTAGTGATCGCATCTTGGGCGAGCAAACATTTAAGCTGAGGAGAATATTGGAGAAATGTTATGAAGAGGACAATTTTCTTCACATCTATGTTGTGGAACGTTCTGTCCAATCTAGGTTGAAACTGATATCTACGAGTATGAGCAAATTAATGATGAGCAATTCAAATTGCAAGGTCAAAATCTAAGGCAATCTCCCGGAATCTTTAACATATAACCAAAAGTACGGCAACGTTGTAATATCGCCTAAATACTTTTTGACTTACTTCTAGAAAACTTCGTCCTCCAGCTCAACATAGCCCTATATTTTGGATCAAGTCAGCTATTAGCTGATAACAAATACATTTTAGGGTCAACAGCCTGATTTATTGTGTTAATTGAAACTTGTATGTTTGTATAAATTCAAGTCGTTGTGCATAATTCGCAACAAACTGGTCCTTGAAATTCTCAATTCAATTGATCAACGCGTTTTTGATTGTTTCGAATTATCACACTTTGTCTCACAAAAGCGATTTTATTGTGTCTTTTTATTGTGTGAAAAGATGAAAAGTTTTTTAAAAAAATTTTTTGCAGGATTATTTATCTACCCATTTTAGGAGGTGCAAGCCAAAAATTTCGGACAAATCACCACATTTTCTGCGAAAATTTTTATTTTTCCAAAAATATTGTTTGTTTTTTTTTCATTCAAAAATTAAAAATCTCCGGCCGGCATTTTGAAATGCAATAATTGTAGAGGCTAACGGCTTCCATAACTTTCCGAGGGGTTTTAAATGTCGCACTGCGTGCCGCACATAGGAACGGATTATAAAGAAACTATTATTGATACCTGTTTTAGTAGGTAGGTATAAAAATATTAAATATTAAATTTTGTTTTTTTAACTATAAAAAAACAAAACGTAATATATAATATTTTTAAAAGAATCCCAACTTTTGTCAAGCTTTTTAAGGTTTCAGCAAAATCGGGATTTCGAAAATCGGGATTTTAAAAATCACATTTCAACATCAAAATCTATTAAAAAACTTGTCATTATTTATTATTTTTTAACTTGTCACAAAAAAAAAAAAAAACAAAATCAAAATTTTCCCGGAAAATGTGATCATTTTTCCGTAATTTTTGGTTTACACCTCCAAAAAAAATTTTTTATCTTATCCGATTTTCGCGATGTATACGTCATCTACACTTTAACCAAAAATATAATAGTAAAACAAAACAAAAAAAAAAAAAAAATCGGCCCCTCGACCCATTCGGCCCTTCGACCCATTTGGCCCTTCGACACATTCGGCCTTTCGACACATTCGGCCCTTTGACACATTCGGCCCATCGACATTCGGCCCTTCGACATTCGGCCCTTCGACATTCGTCTCTTTGACACATTCGGCCTTTTGAAATTTGGCCCTTTAATATTCGGCCCTTCGATATTCGGCGTTTTAATATCATACCAAAATAATTCGTATGAGGCCCAGAAAAATAAAACAAAGTGATGACTATGGATTGCGAAAGAATCAAGAAATATGAAATTTACCCTAATTGTCAAAGTCGTCTCATTTCAAGTGACATGACTAGAGTCGTGTCTCGTTTGGAAGACTTTTTTTAATTCAATTTGTAAGGAACGTAATTAATAATAATTAATTATATTTTTTTTTATTGCAATAAACACAAATAAACACATTCCATTAAGGAGGGGGGGGTCTTAAAAAAATTTTTTTTTCATTTTTTTTTTTTTTTTTTTATTTGATTGTACAACCTATGGTACAACTCTTTAAGAATATCCAGTTAAAATTTCAGATCGATCGGAGGAATATTGCCGGAGATAAAGTGCTTTGAATGTCTCCCCGTTTGAACTGACTTAGTGGATACTCGCGCGCCGCGTATAAACTATCTCCGTCTTTCTCTCTGATACCACTATCACTCTTACATACGGAAGGATCGAAGTTTATGTGTAGATGCTTGTATTTGTGCCTTATATCCATATATTATTTATTAATATATTTTCGATGATTCTGTGTGAGTATACACGAAAAATCGTTACTAAAACTTTAAACGCGTTTTTCTCGAAACTAATATTTTTAAAAGCAGTGGCCACTTCAACTCAAAATCTACTTGTCAGATCCTTTTCATGTTTTGCACCCTCTTTAAGTGCACAAAATATGAGGTCGTGACGTCGAGATACTTCCTTTTTTTACCTCACAAAAAGTTTTACAGCCACGAAATTGATGACTTTTGACGTTTTTTTTCTTCGAAAAATCCGATTTTTTGACTTCAAAATGATGCCAAAAAAAAAAAACGCAAAAAAAATATATCTCGACGTCACTACCTCGAAAAACTCATAACCTAACCTGATTTTGATTTTTTGCGTTTAGATGATCCAGTGATGACTTCTGATGGCCACCGCAAAGCACCTTTTTTTCGAAGAGCTTCCGAGAATTTGCTGTCACGAGTTCAATTTTAATTATTTTAAGCTAAAAATTTAAGGGAATATTCTTGAAACAACTTCTAATCATGTGTATAATCTATGAATAAATTGAATTAACTATACTATGAAAAAAAAAAAATTATCAAAAAAAGGCTTAAAATAGAGCGTCAAGACCCTACACCCCCCCCCCCCCCCCCTTAAATAATAAATAAATAAAATAATTCCAACCATTGGTGGTACGTTAATTAGGTTGGTACATTAATTATAAATCAGTCAGATCCAAATTCCAAATGTATCTCAAAAAATCACTATGGTTTAGAGAAATTCTTACATCTCCTCCGCAGTAAGTTTTATTGCACTGAATGAACAATACATCAGAATAGCTTTCTTTCCCCTTTCGTTAATTCGTATAATTAGTTCTTCCTTAAGATGTTTCGAAAGTGAACTATTATGTCTCAATAGTGTATCTAACATAAGTTTTTATGTTACATCTGCACTGAATAAATTGATGTCCTCACAACGAATGTTTTGTACGGCTACCTTAACTGAAATAAAAAAAAAAATATATATATATATATATATGTAAACTATATAGGTTGATAAAAAGGCTCCAACATAGTCAACAAACTATTCCATCTAGTTCTTGAATCAAGAATCGAGGATTTTACATTTCCAAAATTTTCAACAACGTGTTTTTCTAAAACTTCATCATTTTTCGTGGGAGATCTATGAAACAGTCTAACAACTATTTGAATTTTATCGATTATTGTATTGAAACTAGGATCAAACAAGTTGTAGTTCTGAAATGGAACATCATTTATAATAATTTCGATTACATCAACAACTTCAACGTTTCCAATTAGTTGCCACTTGCATTCCATTAACTAGGCATAGCTGATGAATAATCGGCAAATAGGAATCGAATTTTCGCATAACTGATATGCCATCTATTGAGATACCAACAAAGTCTTCACTGCTCTAGTAAGCCCAAGGTTCCAAAATTTCGTGTTTCATGAACGTTAATATTTATGTACCGGCGGTCCATTCGTCTAAAGTTAAATCTCCAACCGCTGCTCTTGTATGATGCTATTGTATTTCTTCAGTTAGTTCATTCCTAATATTTCTCCATAATCAAATACCATTTTGTTTATAATACCGCAGATTTTGAAATGTTTACGTATCCTCTAGATTGAAGCAGATTACAAATATCATACCACGTACAGATTTTAACAAAATGGACCATCCCTGGCTAGCAAACGCGAAACAACTGCCTGCAAAGATTCATCTACTGGATTCTTAAAATATGTGGGTATTTTTCCACGAACTGCTACATCCCTACATCTGTTTTTTTAACAATAGTTCCTTGCACACATTTGTCCAGATCTTTTTTTAAACCACGAGTACTTCTACCAGCTGTTTTTATTCGCCTTCTGCATTTCTTTGTTTGACATATTATATTACTGTCCTTATATCACGTTTAAAATATTTCCAAGGAGACTACTTTTTCTCTATTCATATTTAAAATAAGAATAATAGTCAGAGTCAGTGGCACAACGCACACGCACTTACAAATATTGAACAAAAAATGAATTATGTATGTTGTCTACTTTAAATTATTGAAAATTTATTTTTATAGTTAAATTTTTTTGTTTTATTTTGGGTTTTATTTAATATGAGAAATTTTCTTGTGGAAAATATTATTTTTTGTATTTTGGTAACACCGGTAGAACTTTAGTTTAATACTGGTAATACTGAAATGAGATTTCGCTGCCATTACCGGTATTACCGGTAATACCGTTATCAGTATTGGAAGCCCTAACCATGAGTCACCACCAACGAACGTGGGTGCTCGTGGAAGACCAATTACTTGATGGATGGACGGCTTGGAAGAGAAACTGCACAGTAGTAAGAAATAAAATGCAAAATCTCAATATATTTTGTGTGGGTTTAATTTTTTGCCCCAATTAAAGGGGTGTTATGTAAGAATATTTTAAGCGAAAAGCCCTAAAATAATTTAATATATTGTACTAGATTAATATTTAGATTAGTACTCGTAATTATACATTGAGGAGCTGTAGTCGATTTAAACCCCTATATAAGCTTAACAAATAAAAATATTAGAGGGCAGTCTCTCTCTCTCGTTAGTAGTTAACACGGAGTTATAAATAAAAAGATTACTGTACCTAAAATATATAGAGTGATAATTACCGTAAACTTATACCTAAATTTATATAAAATATATAAAATGTGAACTAAATAAAACCTAACTTAACTATATACTCTGTAAAAATATATAAACATATTCTTGTATAAATTGAAATAATGTGAAACCTAAAAATTGTTTAATACTAAAACTAATTATTATATAAAAACTTAAAACGTTTAAGTGTTTTAATTAAAGTGACTCTAAAATTCCAAAATGGACTAGCAACGCAACAACCGGGTGGTTAGTACACAACAGGGGTTTCTATTTCTTACATAGGAAGGTAATTCGATGCAGAATTATCTTTGTAATAAATTCAGGGATACCTAACTTTTGCATATGAAAGGAACAATATTCAGAATGATCGATTTTTGTGGGAGTGGGCAATTGTAATAAATTCATGGGTACCTATTTGAGGGGTATGACCTATACAGAAAAATATTGATTTAAAGAGCTGTACTTTTTAGGGGCAGTATTTGGTTTTTGAACTATTTCAATATATTGTAATTTATTTAGTATAATTTTTTGTATCAACCAGTATGATTTAAACGGTTGCTCTCATTTGAGGTAGTTTTTTAGGGGTTTAATTATTCCATTTTATTGTAATTATTTGTAAAAAAATACCAGTACCACCCCACCACTATTTAACAAAAATTCAAGGAAATGCAAAAGGCGCGGTGTGGCGAAAAATAAGGTTTTTAAAAATTGCACCCCTTAGAGGAATTTTTTGGGGGAGTTGAGCTATGCCAATATGTTGTAGTTAATTTGTAGAATATTAAAGTACCACCCCCAGTACGATACAATAAGTATTAACAAAGATACGAAAAGTGTCGTGTAGCTTTATCTAACGCCAGGCCACATACGTATTGAAGGATAACGGGACCTGTAAAAAATGTTCTAACTGTGTAACAAATTTGTAATTAATTTGTAAGAAATTCCATTACCATTTTCATTGGATTATGCTACAAGTGCTGGTGCAGCATTCAGGTCACAAATAATTTAATTAAATCAGTATGTTTAAGGTTAGCTACACCTGCCCATTCAACCAAACATTTAAATTAATATTTTACCATTACATTCTCTAATCGGCCTCCCACTAATGACGACTTACCTGCAAATAAAAGAAAATAAATATTTTAATAAAATGTAAAAAAAATTTTGTTTCGGAATTATTATCAACCCAACCCTAATAAATCTCAGACATTTAGAAAAATATTTTCATAATTAACGTTTTTACAACCTAACTAATTTCTGTTAAATTATAAATGTACAAAATTACTTAAACTTGTCTCCCGTATAATGGAAGAACTTTAAACAAGAGATTCTCCTTCTTACGTATACCAAATATTTTGGAGGGTGTTTTTCACATTAATTTTTTTTTTAGTTGGGATAAACGTAATTAAGTAAAATGTCATAAAAAAATTTGTTAGCAAAAATTTTTCACAAAAGGCATAACGACAAAGTACCAAAATGTATTTAAATTAAGTGTGTGATATGCAGAAACTGAATTTAAGAAAATGAATATAACTCATCATTATATGATTTCGTGTATCACTGAACGTGAGATCTTAAGCTCTTATGTATACATATGTTGTATACATAACGTATACATAAAAATTTGGCATTGTTTCAAAAAAACTATTTTAATTGAATGATTATGCATTCATGAATTTTTTATGATTTATGGTTTTATGCTTGAATATTTAGCTGTATGCTTTATATCTCGACTATATTATGTGAAGGGGTGGAATAAATTTGACCCAACCCTCGGACTCATGTTCCATATATATACAATATTTTATCAGATGCATAATTTATAATTAATTATTTTTATTAAATATGTATAATTTTAATTTAAATTAGAAAGAGAAAATGAAAACAGGAAATTGTGATGATGGGCAGTGGAAAATGGAAATGGTTTAATTAGAAAATTTAAATAAGGCACATAAGTTATAAGTATATACGAATTTTGGGATAGATAATATTCATATGCCTACACTATGCATGTTTATTGTGTGTATGTTGCGTTATAATGCCAAATGGGTAAATTCACACCTATATACAGGCACATGACGTGACTTAAATGTATACGTGTTTCGTTAATTAGTTCGCTTTTATCACAAAACATTTTGATTTCTTATACGACACATAAAAATTAAGTTAAAATCATTTTTGTGTCATAAATTTTTGCAAAAAAAAAAAACGAAAATTAAAAATTGTTAACATTTAAAAAAAAGGAGAAGTGAATTTGTTGTGACCATACCCCGAATTTCGTTTACCATGAATTTATATATAGATCACACGATTACATCACACTGGATTTCTAAAGGGAAAAATTTAATTAACCTGACTTTTAGCAAAGCTCGTATTTCTGTTATAAATTCAGAAAATCACCAAGGTCATTTTTTGGTTGAAAATTTAATCGGGTAGTACGGGTTCTGGATTCTGAAGGAGGAATTTTTTCTTATTGAGACAGCAGACTACGTAGTTAGACTAATCTGATTACATGCGAACAACTTGTCCATATAATAAAACGAGCCCTTCATTTAATTAAATATGTGAATAAAGAATCCAAATAAATATAAGTGCACGTCCGATATTCACAATTCACTGTTCGGCCGAATAAGAAAATATCCATAATCAAAATTTGTAGATAGCCATCATAAAACTACTGTTTACTTAAAAATGAACCGTCTTTAATGAGTCGTTTGTCATGCTTCCGTGACCGTCTGATCACCCCACCGATAATTATAGATTGGTATTTAAATAAATGAAGAATATAATTTGTGTCATCTTGTTTCAAACTGAGGTTGAGCAGCTCAAGACGCGATATCGAATTAAATGGTTAGGCCACGTTGAAGTCCTCACAACTGTACGATTCATAAACAAAGTGTTCCAACAACCAGCCAGTATACGTTGTAAAAGAATACCTAATCTGCTTTAGTGCAGGAAGGATCATTATTTAGCAAAATTGGTTCAGTTAAATGGGCTGAGACTTGTTCGACATTTATTAGGGGTAACTTCTCTGTTTTGGATGTGAAAAGTTTTTTAAATTAAAAGGAAAGGGTTTCAGGCGTTCGAATACATAAACGGATATAAAGGGTGTTTTTAAGCCTGATAGAAATTGTAAAAAATAAAACAAAAAATTTAATTTTTATGAAAAATATGCTAGAACAGCGCTACAAAATTATTTAAATTTACTTTGCAAATCAGTCGTCGATTCGCGCAACTTAAAGACGACTTTGTGATTTGTATGGTTCAGATAATCGTCCATCTAAGCAAGCCATTCGTTAAACTATGGTTAGATTTCGTACCACCATGGAGTGAGACCAATGCACAAGTGACGCTACAGACTCCATTATAACCAGAAAAATACACCGTATGGTTTTCTACACGCTACACGATGCTTCTTCGCATCATCGCACATTATTTCTGCAAAAATGAGTCAAGTGATTTTTGGCCCAAATTAGTACACCGAAACTGGCAGCTTCCATAGGAGCTTTTGAGTTTTATGCTAGTATTTTCAAAATTATATCATTTACGATAAAACCGATTACAAACTAAAAGATTCTATATTAAATTTGCAACAATATCATCCCAGATCGTTTTTCCAAACCAAAAATGACGTTTCGGACCAAAAGCTGTTTTTTTTATAATATTCATGAAAACAAATTGTGTGTATGAGGTCGTGTAGCCTAAAGCTTATTGATGTCCTACATGCCGCTCAGATAGATCAACTGATTTTTAGAAAAAATCAGTCGACCAAAGTGGAAGCTTCCATAGGTGCTTTTTCGTTTTTTATAATACTTTGAAAATTACAACATTTATGAGAAATAGATTATGACCTTAAAGAATCTATATTTAATTGCCAACAATTTCGTTCCAGAACGAGTTTTCCAATATTTAAGCAGAAATTACGATTTTTGACAAAAAACTGTTTTTCAAGACAGAAAGAAGAAATGTCGGCCTCTCTAGAGCCCAGATTACTTAATCGGGATGAAACTTCATATAGAAACATTTTATAAGTTGGGTACCACTGATACCACTGATATTTTTGACCCGCTTCCGTAGAATCTTTTCCAATTTTTGCAATGCAGGTTAAAAATTTTAACAAGGGTTGACCTTGTTGGTTTTCAAAAATATAAGAAGGAATAATGATTATTGATTAGACAAGACAGTTTTTATCAAAAATTCGTGAGGCTTATTAATTTTTCTCTATAAAAATTAAGTATGGTATATTAAAAGATCTGTGTATACGTTTGTCGTAAAAGTAAAATCGAGTGTTGCCCGGAACAAGTGTACTGCTAAATTTTCCATTTAGCCATGATAACCCTATTATCGAATTACCTACACTTTAGCAAAACTGATAGCACGGGCATCCCGCGATCTACTTAATTATGATACAATATAATTGAAAAATCAGGATCTCGTAACTGCCAGTGTTGTGGGTCTACGCTTAATTCGAAATTGTTGACATGTTGATGTTGAAATTAGCGTAGAAAAATCATTTTGGCGTACGCAATGTTGAAAATTCGACGAGTATGTAAACTATTCGTAGACAATGTAGATTATTGCTAATGTTTGTTGTTTTTCCCAATGTTTTTCATTTTCCAGTTCAAATTACGAGTTTCCAATAGATTGAGCCATTTCTTTTCGAAAGTATAATAATGTGGAAAAAATATCGAACTAAACTAAACTGCTAAAAGTTAAGTGTCGTTTCAAAATAAGCCGTGAGGCTCTCGCATCGAATTTTTGACATTCACGCTATCTGCGATTTTCATATGAAATGTGTCGTTGTGCTTATGGGCAAATTATGCGAATTTCATATATTAATTCTCGTAGTGGCCACCTTGGAATTAAGTTCCACAATGTATGCACTTTCAAACTTATATAACTAATATAGTAGACAATCCACATAATTACATATAAAAATCGTGGTTAGCGCGACTGTTCCAAAAATCCAGGCGAGAATCCTACGGCTTATTACGAAAAGGAAATATGTGATTTAAATCCCACAATGTAAGCCCTTTCAAATCTATAAAAAAAAAATTACAGAAAAATAGCCGATGTTGCGGGTCGAACTAGTACAGCTTGAAGCTGTCTCCATTCGGCGTTGGATATAGTAACCGCATCTTCAGCCAAACAAAACCTCTTTTTAGACGAAATTAGCGAAGCGTTAGAAAAAACATATTCAGCAGCCTCCTACAGACGAATTGAATTGTGAGGTGGAACAGTCGTCATGCGGGTACTGACGACCAAATCATAGCAGCACCTACCCAAGTTGCAAGCAAAATTTACCACGTCTGGAAATTTTCGAAGCGCTCCTTCTATCTATTAACCAAATGGATAAAACAGTAGAAGTGCAACCGACGAATTGTTACGCATGGGCAAATTCTACCATTGTTTTGGCTTGATCACAAAAACCAGCAAAAAATTAGAAACGTTTCTCTCTAATCGGGTATCAGAAATTCAAAACATCACTAACACAAACCCTCAGCACGTAGCTCATAGCAGACCATGCATCAAAATGTAGTACTCCGAAACAATGGTAGACAGGACCTGAAATAATGAAGAAACGCATAATAAAAGAAACCATGGATATGTTTGACCCGAGCATTGATCTAAAAAGGATCACAACTATTATTCACGTTCTCATTAAGAACGCTGCATCTGACAACGCCATAATCAAGCTCATCGGCCGCAAATCAAATTACTTTAAACTACTACGAGTAACTATTCATCTCCTCCAATTCATATCTAAGATCAGTAAAATACCGTGTGGTATTTGTAGGTGTATCGACGAAATACGAGCAATAGTGTGTTTTTGAAATGGCTTTATGTGATTTTTATTCCACAATGTATGCCATTTCAAAATTATAAAGCCACTATACAAGCCAATCTCTAAGTAGTCAATCTCTTAACTTGCCATAAGCTACTATGGAAGCCTTTTCTGCACCCAGCGCTGCATTAAAGAAATTAAAAATTTCAATTCTAGTCGGAATCGAGTTCATCAAGATGCATTTTAACAAGACCAAATAAAATGTCGTTATGTATCGGCTTCATCGGTAATCATAACGCCGTATCGCTACCCCCAAGTTCAAGAAATGGATGCTCACGCAAACATAAGGAATGCAGATATGGCGGCCACACGAATGGGTTGTATGCACAATCGAATCTTTTCGCACGACGACTGCTATAAATCCTTCCATTAATTTGTATGCTTTAACAATTTATTGCATGGTGATGTTTTTGTTCATTGAAGTATTGTGGCTCAAAGTAGTTTATTTTGACAAGCTTTGCATTTAGTTTTAAAATTGGAGGTTACATAGGTTTTTGAATTTTTTCGAATATTTTGTAAATTGTACTAACATAGCTTGCATATGCAACAAATCCAATATTTTCTTATCATTTCGTAATCCGAACATATTATATACATATGTGTACGTAATTGCGCCATTTAAAAACGTGGGTTCGAATTTTTCGAAACGTGGGTTCGAACAAAGAAATTATAGAATTTTGCAGATTGCTAACATTGTCTATAAGTGTAGAATATTAATTATCTACGCGGTGTAGTTAATATGGTACAGCATTGGGAACTGCAGCGCTTTCGGATTGGATCATCTGTATATTTCTCATGTCGACTCTTCCTTCTCTGTTCTGATGAGTGAAAATTCCTTTGGACTTAACTTTAATCTGACGGATTGTCTTCATTCGAAAATTTATGCAAAATTTGTTACGTATTCTTCGAAATCTCCGATTCTTTCAGTAGTCACAGGGCGTTACATAATCCAAATGGCACTACTTTAAATTGCCAAAACTCGTTGATCACACTAAATGACGTTTTCTTACGATCTTTGTCTTGAACTTTTGTCTGTGTACAATGTGGAAAATATTCAAGCGCCCGATAATGTATTTAATGTGTCAGCAATTCGTGGTACTGGATAGCTATCCCTTTTCGTCACATCAGAACGTTTTCGATAATCTGCATAAAATATCATGCTGCCGTTCTTCTTTTCAACCAACACGACTGGTGAGGTTGAACATTTTCATGATTACTATACTTTATTTTACTTCGTAAAAGAAAGCAAAAGCAGTTTTTTATCAAAAATCGTGTTTTCCACTTAAATTTTGGAAAAGTAATTTATACCGTTATTGTTGCAAAATTCTATATTGGACAAACGGGCAGATCATTTACCAGAAAAGATTTCACCGACGATCTTAAAAATACACGATCAAGTGATTCAAATTATGCTCAACATTTAGCCGATGAGAAACATTCATACATGGATAGTGTAGAAGAGCTTAAAATATATAAACAACGGAAAAATCCGCTAGTATTAAACGACAACACTAAGGAAACAAGCCCGCAGACAAAGCTATAGCATATTCTAACACCACATAAATAATTATTTTGACGCTAATAAGCTTGATTTTTGGCATCTATATATTTTTCAATATTCATTAATTAACCAGATTTGATAAAGGACGAATGTACGAACCCAAGTCGTCTGACTATTTGTTTTTAAATTGTTTATCACAATAATGATGTTGTTAATTTAATGTTATAAATTTTATAAGTTTTAATTTTAAATACAAGTTTTAATAAACATATATAGTGTTAATTAAAAAAATGTATGTAATTTATTTTTCGACACCCATTGTCCACACACTTTTCTCAAATTTCAGTCAAATTATTGCTCACACTGCCTAATGAGAGCCTTAGGTCTTCTACTAAATCTTCGACAATCTTCACAAATTGTGTGCTGTATTTTTGCTACGATTTCTGGTGTTGATGGACCTTTTGGACATCTTTTACGTGGATCAACCTGGAGACTTGTACGACCACCTTTAAATTCAGAACCCATCTTTCTACTGTACTATTTGATGGTGAAGAGTTACTATCAACTTTTAACAATTGTTCATGAATTTATTTTGGTGCGACACCTTCCAAAAATAGGAATTTTATCACTGCACGATATGCAATTTTTTCCATTGTAAAAAACTACTTTGACACGTCAACTTTGAACAGCTGTTAAAATACAAATGAGGTGACAGATCTACATGAAACTTCACACGCGTTCAAAAAACTAGTACCATTTTTATAAAAATAAAACGATGAACCTAATAGCGCCATCTCTAATTGAACGATTAAAACTTACTGGGCAACCTAATAGTCCATAGGCAATTTTCACATAATTAAAATAGTTTTCAAAATATTTACAAAAAACGAAAAAGCTCCTGTGGTAGCTATGACTTCCAGTGGACAGAGGAACAATTTCTAGGACGAAGATTTTCATGGTTGCTAAACTTTATTTTATTACGTAAAATAAATTAAAAAAATTCGAGGTTTGAAAATATTACCAATAAATGGCGGAATTTATCAATAAATTGCGCCACCTATCAATGTACCTTGCGACAAACCGATTTTGACCTACATATTATGATTTACAAAATCACATCTAATGCTTGTCAAAGCTTACGGTGAGCATGCTTTTGGTAAATCACAATGCTATGAGTGGTTTAATAAATTCAAAAGTGGTGATTTTGACGTGAGAAACAAAGAAAATGAATTTCAGCATATTGTTGGACGAGGATGACGCTGAAACGTAAAAGCAACTCGTGGATCAATTGAATGTGTCACCAGAAGCCGTTACCATTCGTTCAAAAGCCATGGAAAAATCAAAAACTTGAAAAATAGGTTCCGAATAAACTGAAGAGGCAACAGGAAAATAGAAAAACCCCTTGCAAAATATTGCTCTCTCTCTCTTTCTCTCTCTCTGGCACTATATCCCATGAACGTATTTTGCCGCCTCAAATGAGGTTTCATAATCATGTTTTTCATTTCCGGTAATGAGTGATTAATTTATTGATCCTAAACCATCCGTGAAATTTTTTCAGATACAAAAAAAAGTCATTTCTCCATCGAATTGTGACTGGCAATGAAAAATGGATCTATTTTGAGAATCTAGTCCACATCGACTGCAAGGCCAGATCACTTCGGACGGAAGACAATGCTCTGTATTTGGTGGGATGAGAAGAGTGTAATTTATTTTGAGCTACTAAAACTTGGTGAAACATTAAATACTGAACTCTACCACCAACAAGCGTGAAAACGACCAGAATATGATAAAAGGCAACACAGAAATTTTTCTTCATGATAATGCACTAGCAGAGAAAGCAAAACTGGCGATGGAAACGTTGGAAGCACTTAATTGGGAAACACTTTCACATGCGGATTACTCGGCAAATTTGACCCCGTCCAATTATCACTTATTTGCATCGATCGGGCACGAGCTTGCTGAGGAGCACTTCACTTCCTGCGAAAATGTACGAATATGGCTCGATAACTGGTTTGCTTAAAAAGGAGAAAGTTTTTTGCGTGGCATTGCCAGAATGATCGGAAAAATGTACAACTAATAATGGGCAATACTTTGAATAAAATGGTAAAGGGTCTAATATTTACGGCGAAAATCCGATTTTTTTTATTACAAACGTGCATGAATTTCGAATACACCACACTTAATTTCAAAAGCGAAAATTTGAACATACCAGATTTGTGATAAAAATCCTATTGTGTTATCGAAAAAATAATTATTCCTGTTTAAATTTCAGAAGACCTACAAGATCGACCCTTGTTGAAAATTTAACCTTGATTTCAAAACTTTCAAAAGCTAATACGGAAGCTTCAACTTCTTGTTCTCAGATATCCACCACATTTCGCATAGCTCTCCCAATTTATGAAAAAAGCAGCCAATTTATGGATGAAGCTACCATGGACAAGAATAGTAGTTAACAGTGCTGCAAGATTTTGTTTTTATTATTTTTAGCTGAATTTTTCTCTAATTTTCTCCATCACAATTCATTTTGAATCTAATCGATCACGCTAGCTATTTTTCTAATAAATTCTTTGTTGTTTAAAATCAATCATAATTTGATCAGCTAAATAATGTGATGATTTTATTGATTTTTGGGTATTGCTGTGATAAAGCAGCATCATCATCCTGTTGATGGCTGAATAGCAGCACCAGTTTAACAGTAGTTTACAGCAAAATCAAACAGCTGGCGGTCAAGTAAATAAATCAGTTCACGAGAAGATCAGCAGGTAGCAGACAATCGAGTCTGTCCAAGTCGTTAACTGAAAAATGTTGTATATAGGAAGACGATGAGTTGCGGAACATTGTTATGTTGAACGGCGCAATGTGATTGAACCCACAAGGAGCTGAAACAGAATTATTAAAAGCTTAGAGTACCAGGCAGTACTGCTTTATACATCGTCAAATTTATATCTACAGTTTATTTTCTGAACTGAAAATGGCAGAAATGTTCGTGAAAGAGATTTAGAGTTTAACTACTAATAGACCGTAACATAATTTTTAATTGATATTATTGTAGAATTTTTGGTTTTTACACAGTGATTAACGTTTGACGAAAAAAAAAAATATTAAAAAAATCATATCATTTACTTGACTACAAGTACTTGACTGCAACTAATACAATTTTTAACATAGTTGATAGACTTGTGTAAGCAACGTATTTTGGAGCAAAAACTATAAACGAAGAACAGCATAATTTGGATTATTTGCCTTTCAAATTTTAACTGTTAAAACTTTGTTAAAGAATGTGTCTTTAACCGGGACGCCTCTTTTAAACAAATGAGGTAAAAGACCATAAATTAAAACGATTAAATTGTAGTTATAATCCGATAATAAATCAAAACTGTCAGTTATAGCTACTCATTTCCATTTCTCATAAAACATTCGTTAAAGCTTATCATAATATGAAACTGCAATTATGCAACACAAAACAATGCACATAACAATTTCCACGCACATATTATTACATAATTAATGAATATTGAAAGTTTATAAATTAAACAATATTTCAAAAACGTTGCATTTTTATAAATGATGACGATTCAGCGATATGTGTGGGGGGGGGATTCGAGTAAAAAGCACAAAACAACTGTTTGCGTTTCATTAAAAATAAATAATGAATTGTTACGAAACAGAATAATTGAATAGAGCTAACGCCAAATGAAAATAAAAAAGCATAAAATAATAATCGCGCATAATAATCCAAATTATATTCAATTAAAATAATCCCGTGGGGCCTCCCCGACTAAATAGCTAATTTGCATATAATATACACTAACTGCGAGACTCGTACATATGCGATAACAAAAATTAAACTTTTTCGTTTTTCAGTTGTGCGATAAAAAAAAAAAATTTTTTTGCTATTTGTTTTAAATGATTAATTTAAAAATTAAATTGCTAATAAAATTTACAAGGGAAAATTATATAAATTGTTACTTTTCCTCGCTCGGTGTATGTTGATCGTATTTTTGTGCGCTACTGTATCAAAAAATATTTTGATGATGGGGCACGGATGATGGGGATTTTCTTTTGATTATTTTGTTACGATTTTGTGTCAATCTAATAATTTATCCACTTTTAATTTCAAAAAATATTAACGGTCTTGTTTATAAGGATTTTACTGTGTTATCATATTTTAAGTATTTTTCGCGAGTTACAGTCTTTAGTAGAAAATTTCTAAACCTACTAATATTTATCGGTTAATGTCCGGTAAAGTTTATTTTATTGTTTTTAAGATTTTTTTGTCAGCAGAAAAACAAATCTTACGAAAAGACAGACGAGAGATTTGTTTTGGTCAACATTAGACTTTATTTATTTTAACACGATTCTATACACCACACTTGATGTCAAATGCGAAAACAAAATTACAGGAATTTTGGTAAAAAAAACGGTCTTGTACAATCAAAAAATGAGGTGTAATTGTTGTGAGCAACACTCGAGTTTTTTTTACGACAAATGTGCATAGATCTCGAAAACACCACAATTAGATTCTAGAGCGAAAAATTCAACCGACCGAGATAAGTTTTTTTTTTTTTTTTTTTTTTTTTTTTTTTTTTTATTTCATAGTTTTATTTTATAAAGTCACATAATACATTAACTGTCACAAAATAATAGTACACAGCATAAAAAAATAAAACTAGATAGTGAGCTCCTGATTTTACAATGTAACGGAGTCACGATTCTTATGTAATAATAAAAAAATAATAAAAAAAAAATATATACAAATTAGAAAAAAAAGTAAAATTAAAAATAAATCAAAAATTAAAAGTAAATAAATATAATTTAACAAATTTAAAAATAACATCAAAATTTTAAGCAATATTTGCACATGGTTTGAATATTTGATACAAATTAATCTACATACTTTCATTATAAATAAAAGTAGCTTATGTTTAAAAAAAATTTATGATAATGTTCTAAACAAATCCTCAATGTCATTTACAGAGAATAACCATTCTTTCAACAATTTTATAAATAATCTAAAAGTGCCCGCAGATGCAATAGAGGTTGGTAGAAGGCTATAAAACTTCGGTGCAGTGTAAGCAAAAAATTTTTGAAATGCTCTTTAAAAGGTTGCGGAATACTAATTCTATTTCTATTACGAAACAAGTATGGTTCACTATATATATTCATTAAACGATTCCCGCTTATTAAATAATACATTTTTAAAACTTTAAATACATATAAATATCGCAAAGGTAATATTTTATAACTTAAAAACAAAGGGAATGATGGTGTAGTTCTTGGTAGATGGTTCATAATTCTAAGCACACTTTTTTGTATCGTTAATATTGGTTTGATGTTTGACCAATAAATTCCACCCCAACATGTTAGCCCATACTGAAGATGAGAATCGATCAATGCGTAATAGAGACATTTTAAGAATTCGGAGCTACAGATATTACGCAAATGGAAAAATGATCTTAAAGCACGACAGAGTTTTTGTTTTAAAATAATCACGTGATTCTTAAAGTTAAGCTGTGAGTCAAGATTTAAACCTAAGTATTTGAACGAACTAACTGCTTCAATGGGTACACAGAGATTGTTGCAATTATAGTCATTGCACGACAATGAGTGATAAGTCACTGAACCAGGAATAGTGACAGGACTACTCAAATTGAAATTCATAATTTTAGACTTGCAACTAAGAACCATGAAATGAACATAGAACCATTTTTTTAGTAAGTTCAGGTCACATTTAATGTCATAATTTAAAAAATCCATATTAGAATTGGAATATTGCAACGCGACATCATCGGCAAAGGCGACAATATTACCACGCAAATCAAGATCAAAAGTAGAATTACAATAAATCAAAAAAAGAAGCGGTCCCAGCACAGATCCTTGAGGAACGCCAACGTTAACCATTTTTTCATCGCTACGGACATGATTTATACATACACTCTGAACTCGATTACATAAATAGGATTCAAATAGAGAAAGTGCCACACCTCGAATACCTATATGCGATAATTTTTCCAGTAACACTTCATGGTTAACGGTATCGAAAGCTTTTGTAACATCTATAAAAAGAGCACAAACCTTAAGGCTAATATTCAAATTGTCGTGAACGGGTCTTAAAATGAAACAAGAGCCAGTTCCGTTGATGAATTTTTAATAAAACCATATTGAAGTTTATCGAGAAAATTGTTTTTATCTAGAAAACACAATAATCTGGATTTAATAATTTTTTCAAAAATTTTTGAGAATGTGTTCAATAAGGTGATAGGACGGTAATTGTTGGGGTCCGAACGTGAACCTTTCTTAAAAAGTGGTTTCACGATAACTACTTTTAATTTATCAGGAAACACACCTTTATCAAGGCACAAATTAAACACAAACGCTAAGACAGGTGCTATACTAAAAATTACTTTTTTAACCACTACATTAGAAATTTCATCAATACCGCACGAGTTAGTATTTTTGAGTTCATAGACGGCTGAAACAATTTCCAAATCATTGATTGGAAAAAAAAATAAATTGGAACTATTAAACCGAGTCAAAACCATATTATTTCGAACAGTATTTTCGACAGTCGTATTTTCTTGTGTTTCGTTAAGAATGACGCTTGGTATATTGATAAAATGATCATTTAGCACATTAGCAATTTCATTAAGATCCGTAGTGAAATTATTCTCACCAAATTCTAAAGAAGTAATAGTTTCTGAAACGGGAACATCGTTCAATACACTATTTACAACTTTCCATTTTGATTTCATATCTGAAGCTGAAGACATCTTATTTTTAAAGTACGTTTCTTTAGTTTTCGGTATCAAGGTTTTAATTCTGGAGTTTAGCGTATTCACTTTTTTCTTTAAAGCGCTGTTATTACGATCATCAATTAGCTTCTTAGATAATCTGTTCCGGAGATTAATCAAATTTAATAAGGTGTCAGATATCCAAGGCTTAAGTTTCCAGTTTCTACGTTTAATTTTAAACACCGATTTATGTTTATTTAAAATTGAAGTGAATATTTCAACAAAGTTTGAATATGCTATATTCGGATCATCAGAATTCCAAACTGAACACCAATCATATGTACTTAAGGATATCGCTAACTCAGTAAAATCTACCTTCGTTTTAAATAGCTTTTTATATTTCCGAAAATTCTTAACTTTGTTGATCATTTTCAGATTCAAAATAATTGTATTATGATCAGTTATGAATAATTGAAGATTTCTAAGTTCAATAGTAAACTTTTGGTGATCGGTTACTGCAAAAACGTGATCAATACAAGTATTAGAACATGGTCGTGTTACATCATTTACAAGTGATTGCATACCAAAAGAGGCACATAATAATAAATAATTATCTTTTAACTGAGAATCTTTCATTAGATCAAAAATAATATCACCAAGCAGTATTTTATGTTTTGAAGAATCGGAGTTTAAGAAGTCGTTCAACTCTTTCAAAAATTCTTCAAATCTGTAGGAATGCAACCTATAAACCAATACGAAGCAGTATTTAACTTTACCAGAACTAATGACAATTTTCAAAACATCGGCAGATGAAAATGCTAACGAAAATACTTGACAATCCAGCGTAGACTTTACAAGTGCCGCCACACCACCAGACCTATATTGATCATTACAATTCGCATAGAAAGTATAGCCATCCAAATTATAATCTGAAATTTCTGAACTGGAGATCCATGTTTCAGTCAAAAAAATAACATCAAAATTCAAATTAAGAGCATTTATATTACTCAAGAATATGTCGAAATTTTTCCGTAAGCTCCGAATATTCTGTAAGATAAAATTAAAGCTACTATTGTTATTATTCATAAAATTCATCATAAAAAATATTGAAATAAAATGAATTAATGCAGCAAATATTCAAACCATTCTGCTTTGTTAAATACATAAAGAAATATTTCATTAATAAAAAGAAATATAACAGATTATATAAAAATAAAATTTGAAATTGGAGATACATCATGATCATACTAAGAATATTAAATAAAATGAAAATGGAAAATGACGAAACAAAATAGTGCAGTGAATACGTAAACGTAAAAAAATTGCTAATGAATGTGTGATAAAAATCAAAAAAAGCAAAATATATAAAAAACAAGAATTCCATGTAATCATCGAGCAATAAATATATAAGAGAAATCAAGTAGTGCAAATTTTATAAGCAGGTTTTTCCGAGGCTTATCTTATTTTATAGTTTTAATATATTTATATACACAAATTTAATTTTTTTCTATGTTTAATCCATATATACGTATCTTATGAACATATCGGCATAGTTATTTTATAGTTCATTGTTCTTGTTAGGCTTATACAGATTGCCAAATGTAAAATAGATTAACCTCGGAATCTCTACATGAGTCCTCTTATGTATATTTTGCTTTATGATGTAATGTACCAACTTAACTGTAATAAAAATAATAATTTTAATAACAAACTTTTGCAGATAATAAGAAGAGACAGCCAGTGCACTTATGATAGTGTGTGTAGTGACGTACAATGAAAAAATATTTTTTTTGTTCTTGTTTATAAACATAATTACTAATAGCTCATACACCGCTATAATTTTAATATACAACCTGTATGGTATACAGCGAAGTTCCGAACCACTGTTCAAATCAGGCTTGTGTAATGTTCTATTGGCGTTGACTGTATATGAGCTAGCATCACAACCAAAACCAAGAACATTCAAAGAAAAAATTATAGCACTGTATTTTGCTTTGAAAATTAAAATTAAAACATAGAAATTTGAAATGAAACACAACACATAACACAATATAAGTTTTACTTGCAGATGTCCATTATTTGTCCATATCCAGAAGTGATTACTAATATGCATCCACAGTTGAACAACAACTAGTTTTTTGATGAAAAGTGCTTATCCAAATGAAAAATGTCATTTAAACAGAAGATGTTATGGATCTCCGAGTCAGCTGTCCTGCGTAGAAATATTTTTCCATTTTTTGGACATAAATATCTGAAATTATGGGCACGTTGCACTTTTTTCGCTTCACTATATAGTTTAGATTGGAATTTCGTGAAGAGCTGCATAAAGTAACAACCTTTAACGAGCTGAGAAGACGAATGTGACTTCCGACTTATGTTGAAGTTTGATAAAATGTTATTTTTTTTTCAACAGAATTCAACGTAACGATGAATGAATCTCTTAGTCTTGATTTTGATTTCGGATTATGGTACATTTTTTTAATTGCGGTGATATCTGTAGGCACAGCTTCACTATTCACCTTCCGAATGGTATCCAGAATGAAACCGAAAACATCAGAACTATCAGGAACATCTGCATTCAAACCACAAATAACGATATTTTTAGCAACTTCCTTCTGGTGAATAATATCAAGTTGTGCCTCTAGTAAGTTAATACGTTCATCTTGCTTATGGTAAGTCTGTTGCAATTTATCACACTTATCAGCTATTATTACATTTGCTGCCGACATATTTTTATATTCCATTTTTATCGCGTCGAATTCGTTGCAAATGAACTCTCGCGATTTTTGAATATCGGAGATCATTCTTTTAATATCCGCGAATTGAACATCAATACGTGTTATCAAACTATTGATTGCTGATTCAGATTTCTGACCGATAGGCGTTTCTGTTTCTGTGGCCAGCGTATCCGAAGACCCTGGAACGGTGGTGGTTGATTTAACACAGTCTGGAGAGCATAGCCAGTTAGAATCAGCAACCTTCTTGATTTTGGCAGCTCCAATAATGCCTTTACACGGTGGGTGGTACACTTTATGACAATAATTACATACGATCACTGATTGCTTATTCGATATCGCCTTTTTACATGATGTCCCAGAACACATTAAATGGGGATTGAAATTAGGTGAGTCCTCCGCATATTCGTAGAACGGCATTATATTTTATAAGATAACCACAAAAAAAAAAGAAAAAAAAATTTGGCGCACAGTATCAAGTTAAACGTCACTAGCACAGTTAACTCGTATTTATAAGTAATGATTTTATTTTAGTTATTTTTTTTTCTATTTAGCAAAAACTGTTCACATTAATCACTAAACAATCCAATAAACTTTGTTTTTTATTTTGTTTTAAAACTAGGAACCCACAAGACTACAATTTTTATGATAATTTATTTTTATTTGTACTTTTATAATTTAATATTGATTTTACAACAATTTGACAAACACGTCCACACGGTGTGAGATTACGATTTAGAATGAGATAAAGTAAGTGAGATAAATTGTCTTGTATAATCAAAAATCATTATTCCTGCTTAAATTTCAGAAAACCAACAAGGTCAATCCTCGTTAAAAATTTAATCTTCATTGTAAAAATTGAAGCCGAAGCTGATACTTCTGGTACACAGATGTCGACCAATCTGAGGAAATAACTTAGGTACGAAGTTTCATCTTGATAAATCAGTCTAACTGAGCTGTACAGCGGAAATTTTTTTGTTGAAAATCAATTTTTTGCAAAAATCGTAATGTTCGCTTAAATTTTGGAAAACTGAGTTACAACGGTATTGTTGCTAAAGTAATGTGCAATGTTTTACTTCATACTCGTTTTTCTTGTTAATGATATATTTTCAAAATATTTTCAGAAATCGAAAGGCCTCCTATTGAAGCTGCCACTTTTGGTTGTCAGATTTCGGCCAACAATCACGGGCATCTTCCAATTTATGGAAAAGCTCACGCAGTCTCACCCCGTTCAGATAAACAGTCTGGACTATTTAAATCACCATGTCATTTAGTCTGTTTGCACACATGATCACACGCATAGATTTTTAAAATAGTATTTTTTCGTTTTCGCGAGATAGCGAATGTTAAATCTGCAAAAATCTCGAGGGAAACATTTTTCATGATTACTAATTTATTGTAGGTATTATATGTAAAAGAAAGTAAAATATAATTTTCGAAAGAAATTTTTACCAAAGCGAATAAAACTGTTTAAAATTGAAATTGTGAGTGCGCCGATATTGGAAAATTCAGATTTCGACAGGCGATTGGCAACTCTGACAATTGTAGACAATTGATTTTTACGTAGGCAATGTCGAGAATTTGTAGACAATGTAGGGCATGAGAATATGTAGGGCACTTTCAGGGCGATAATATTACTAATCATAATAGGGGACCATCATGGAAATTGAAGGAATACAAAATCGAAATACTCGGCCTCAGTGTAGTGAGGTGGAAAAACACAAGCGGAAGAGTTCGCAACAGCAAAACTGAATCAAAAATGACGCTAGTGGAATAGAAACGATTTAATAGCAGAAAAATCGTAGAATCGTAACAAGTTTCCATTCAGAATAACGAAACACAACAATATTCTGTGATATGCCCCAACAAAGACACAGATGAAACAACTAAGAATGAGTTCCATGAACAACTGCAAGCAACAATAACAAGGACACACAGAAAATGATCAAGATAATACAAGACGGAGATTTCAATGTGAAAAAAGGAAGAGCAAATAACACCGACCTGATAACCAACATGGATAAACAAGCATTAGACTATATGGGCATAATAATAATGGAGAACGATTCATCAACTTCTGCGTCACAAACCAGATAGTCACAGCAGTCAGTAAATTTTTACACAAAAATATACACAAATATACATGGAGATCACCTGATGGACGAACATCAAATCAAATTCATCAAGTAATGATCAACAAAAAATTTCTCTCGTCATTATCAGGGCAAGATGTCAGGGCTATGAATTATGCAGACATTCAAAGTGACTAACAACTGGTAATTCAAAATTAAGCCTGTCGCTGTAAAACGGATCAAGAAAAAAAAACTAGCACCGACGAATTAAAAGATGCCGGCACTAGAAACCCGACATAAGAAACACATTCTGCGCGAAGAGCTCAATCTCAGCCTTCAAACTAATGAAGAAGCAGCCATCAGTGTAGAACAACAAAGGAAAAATATCGAAAAAGCCTATTCGAAACAGGTACCACCAAACTTGGGCGGGTACCAAGCTGCACATGTACCAACAAAATACGTTGGAGCTGAAACGTCAATAGGAAGATACAGCACGATAAATCAAGAAAATGGCTCCATAGCAACCAAAAAACAATGCGTGTGGCAAACAAAGCACAAATGAAGAAATGGAAGGAATATTTTGGAAGCAACACCACCAACATAAATCTCCGAAATATTGTAATAACTGGCGTTAATAACGTGTTTAACACCCATACACCAACGCAGCGGGAAGTTAGTGGTGTCATTGTTAAATAAAGAATAACAAAGCTTCTGGATCGGACAATATACAAGCTGAAATATTCATCGTAAACATATCAGAAACTGCACAAACTGTAACAGACTGCTGTAATAACAGAAGTGTGATATACAGCAAAGAAAGAAAGACGGCTTGACTATAACAATTCCCAAGTAAAGTGGCATAAGAAGATAATGCAAAAATTCATCCTACAAAGCCATCCTACAAAGAATTTCACCGACAGTCAACCCGAAAATAAGAAAGGAACAAGCCTTCTTCAGACCACAGCGAAGTTACACCGATCATATTATCTTAAGACAACACGCATCCTCGTTTAACAGTCTTACCATTCTATTCGTGGACTTCAAACGTTCATTCGGCATAACACAAAGAAACGCAATACGAAAGGCAATTTGTGAAATTGTAATCCCAAAAAAATTAATCGAACTCATAATTGAACAGGTGATCGAGTTCAATACAAAGGCAAGGATGTGTAATCTGACACTTCTGTTCCTAATAGAAAAGAAAGCGACGAGCACTAACGGAGAAACTCAATGATCTAGATTATTCTAGATCATCCAGCATAAAGTGCGGCAGATATCAGATCTAGCAAAAGAAATTGGCGGAACCAACCAAACGGCAAGTTTTTTTGATGTCTGGATCGGGAGGTTTCGGGTTCGAATCCCGAATGGAAATGACGATCGGTGATGGAAATGAACACAACTACATATATCTCTATTATTTAACCGTGCCAAGATCAACTCAATACTATAGGAGTATTTATTCATGAATGTGGCTTCCTTACCACAAAAAAACTTGGGGTCAAATTGTTAAATATGAAGAAAGAATGAACTCCATCTTGCAATGGTAACATTAACAAAGAAATTTTAAAATTTTGATGATTGCTCACAGAAATAATAATTTTCGACAACAATGCGGCACAACACTGGTTATTGTTTCCATCTCACAAATATTAGCATCAAGTGAACGAACATCAATGAACTACACCGCAATCGAAAAAGATTGTTGAGGAATAATAGGTACAATTGAAAAATTACGACTATGTGTCGAAGGCGTGAAATTTTCGGTAATCCAATTGCTACTCAAATTCAAGAATCCTATTTCCCAATTTGATAGATCAGCCCTTTAATTAAAACATCATGTTGCAATGTTGAATGTGGCGCCAGACGTACTCTCACGGTGTATTTTTACAGTTACTCAAAGTGAATATGAAACTCGATATAAATAGTATGGCTGTTTTTGAACAGGCAAATCTGTTAAAGCGTTGTTCGCGGTGTCGGCATATCAGTTCATGGTATAAGGATGATGGGGAATTTATTAAATTTAAATTAGTACTGCGGATGAAGCCAATTATTCAAAGTCATACACCACTTATCGACTGCAATCCAAAACCAGAATTTGCATACGTTTTAAATCCAGAGTCGAAGGAAAAGAGAGTTTAATCTCCCTAATCTTCTCTAATTTTAAGCTTATGTCATTTAGGTACTGCAATCTCAAATATTATATGAAAATTAATCGAACTATATCGTCTATTTCGCATATTTGCTCAGTATTCCCTCTAACTTTGAGAATCACCTGTCCTTGCTTTCCTGTGTTTTTCTGTGTTGTGATGTTTAGCTTTTGTTAATCTCCTTTTATCACAGTATGTCTAGACCCACTTATTTTTGGTTACGTCATTCATTCTGTGGACTTCTGTGGAATTCTGTTAATGAATCGATGCTCCACGGGAGTATAAATAAAACATAACTTTATTTAGTGAAATAAATAGCTACAATAAAAATGTATTTGAAACACATCGTGTATTAGTTGTTTGTTCTAGAAAATCACTATAGGATTAGAAACGTTTCATTTTGAATGCCACACTTAAGGAACTGGGGAAATTAGGTTAAGGGGAATGCTTTTAAAATATGTTTTCCTCAAATTATCAATAGACGAAACATTCGTTACGACTGCAGGACCGTCAGTACAAGAGATTACCTCGATTCGAATAAAATTGATAGTCTGAATTGTTTCCTCAGAGTATTTTATTTGTGAATCAAAATATTCAAATTGGAAAAAACCCTAATAGTAAATATCGGGTTTCTGTGTCTGCTCGTGTGTTATGCGGTTAAAGTCCGAAATTCATAAACGTTCCAAATTTTAAGTTTTTATTGTAGTTTAGTTTACAAGACTAAAAACCGGTGTTATATAGTATCAATTATCTCATCGACGAGCTAAGCGACATGGGAGGGGAAATTAGCTCCTGCGACTCCGTAAGAGTTATTAAAACCGTTAACCTCTACGATTCCAAATGATTTTGCACTAATATCATAAATATTGGTCCATGGGGCGAAGGATGAATCATTTCATTAATAAAGGACTCACCCAATTTTAATTCGGACATTTACCGATTTCAGACTGAAAGTAGCTTTTTGGATACGACATCTCCATCTATTGAAAATGAAAGATAGTTCAGTGTGATAATATGTATAGAAATTGTATTTTTCCTCGTTTCGGCGGTTTTTTAGAATTGAAAGATAAAATATTAATTTCACGAGTTCGGATGTTGGCATTCAACAGGAGAATTCGATTCGTCATTTAATTAAAAACTGTTGTGTATTTTGATTCAGATATTATGTATAGGAATAAATTAATGTTTTCCCTTATAGCTCTAATGCTTGGTTCACGTATGCGATCAAAAAATGATTCGCGAATCAAGCCAATCTTTGAGCATAATTATTTCGCATTATTACTCATAATTTGTTATTTCTTTTTATTATGTTGGATGCTTCCGATAAAAATTTTCCCGAAGTTAAAATTATTTCATCTCGGGCGGGAAAATTTGTATATGTTTTCAATGATTTAATTTTCCTTTGATTCGCGAATCATTTTTTGATCGCATACGTGAACCAGGCATAATACCTCACACATTTTCATTTAAAACAAAAAATGTTTTTTTTGGTTTTTTTTTTCTTAAATACTGTTTATGATGTTCTACCATCACCACATGTTTCGATAATTTATCGAAGTTTATTTCTCGTTTCTATAGAATAAAATATATCTCTGTTTCAATTTTTATATCATTTACCAGCCTGCTAGATTGCAACATTGTGATGTTTCTACTGTGTTTCAATCATCAAATAATTTTTTTTTCAATTGTAGAATGAAAATAAGTAAAAGAGATAATGTTCAAATATATTCTAGTAGGCTGTGATAACAATAAAGAAGAAATAATTGATAATTGAAACAGAAGTCAAATTAATTCTAGCTGAAAGAGACGTAGAGCTCGATAAAATATCGCAAAATATGATGTTAGAACATCCCAGCAGCACAGTTTTTTATTCGTTGACGGAAAATACAAGGATACCCAATTAAAATAAAAAAAAATTAATTTATACAAAAATGTATACAAAGCAAGGATGTACAAAAAATTTTCCTTCTCGCATCTCATATTATCGTGTGCATATGCTCGATAGTGCTTAAATCAAATAAAATTATATAAACTTACTAAGAAACTTCAACATAGCCGCCCCTTTTAAAAGGCTCCGCATTTCAAACATATATGTAAATAAAAATTAATTGAAACTAAAAAATAGTTATACTTCAATAGGAAGCTTGCACACTTTGACGATTGATCTCTTGAAAATTACCGATTGCAGTTCTACTACCCTCACTTTATCATCTGAACCAGGTATTGTTAATATTACCCTTGATAATGGCCATTTCGTCGATGGAATATATTATTGTACCAGTAGAACGACGTCTCTTTTATTAACGTTCGGCTTACTTGGAGTCCACTTTGATCGAGCTTTTAAACAATCTAAATATTCTAGTGAATAACGCCTTTGGAAAGATTCGACTAACTTACTCATCTCTTGGTATTTTGAAAGACAATTTTCTTTAATGTCATTATATGATGGTTCGGAAATGGTTGAAACAGGTCCGCCTGTTAAAAAATGGCTTGCAGTCAAAGGCTTTGGGCCTGAAGTCTAGAATTTAATATTCCTTCTATTTGGACTACTATGGTACTGAATTGTTTTCGAATATTAGGATTTTGTCTCACATTTATACGTTTTAAATGTGTTTTGAAGGATTTTATGGAAGCTTCTCATAAGTCACCGAAGTAGGGAGCGTGCGGAGTGATAAACTTCCAATTTATTCGTTAGGTAGTGCAAAAAATATTGATTTTCTATTGTTCGGTTTGACTGTTGAAAAAATTATATAGTTGTTGTAATTCATTTTTCGTTCCTCGGCAATTAGTCGAATCTACCTCCTACACGAATTATTCCATCGTTGTCGATGAAAGCGTGTAACGTTTTAAGTGATTTCTGCGACTAATTTCGCCCCCATTTGTAAGAGCCTTTAACTCGTCGGAAAATGATTGGCCTTGAATCATTTTTATCTTTTGCAAAATTCTCAAATTTTTGTAAATGCTTACTTTTTTACAACGTTTGCAAACCTTAATATATAAGCCATTATACGAATCGATTTGACAAAAGAATCAAATCGAGTTATCAGATCGTTTGTTGTTGTTGTTGTTGTGAGCACAACTGTTTGTTCTGGCTTTAGTTCAGACACTGAAACATCAAAATCGTTTAACGTTGCAATTAGACTTGAATCACAAATATTTGACTGGAGCAATTCAGGACCATGGCACAACAAGCGATGGTTGCGGAACTCGTTTGGCATAATACCTCTTAATATAAGATCTGCTGGATTATTGCAGAATTTATGTGTGTCCACTTCAAAAAAGATGTCAACTCTTGAATCTCGTTGACTCTGTTGGCGATAAAAAATTTTAACTTGTGTAGTGGAGTTTCTATCCAGGTGGAGTTATTGTTGAATCCAACTACAAAGCTACATCGTCAAATTATAAACCAAAACTGTGAATGGCAGATGATGCCAATCTAGATAGAAGCAAAACGGCTGAAAGTTCCAATCTTGACATCACAAAAAACTATGTATTTCTGTACAAATTATTTTATTCGTTTTTGTTTGGCCCAAGACATTCTTGTTAATGAGCATATGGGAGATTTCGTTTAATGATTTAGAGTAGTTCCAAAGTAGTATTCCAAATTTCTTGAAGTTTACCTGGAACCAATTCAGCCCAGTCTATGTTGGATTCCCACAGTTTTCATACAATTGCCTGTTATAGTATACTGGAGAAAGAATGCCTAAGGGATCATATAATTTAGATATGTCAAAGATGATTGTTCGTTTTGTTAATGGTTTGTCAGTTTCAAACATTGGGGTTTAAAAACAAAATAATCCTCTTCTGGCTGCCAAAACAAGCCCAATGCCTTTACGAAATCACCGAGACTGAATTTGTTATACTTCATCTCATTTATGCAAATCAAAACCACCGGTATTTAGAATTTCAATCATTTCGCTTTGTAAGTGTTTTGCTTCTTAGATGTCGTCGCAACGACGTTAATCCACATAAAAATCTTTTATTGCTACCTTAGACGATGTAGCAAAATTTGTGGAAGCAAGTTGTTTAAGCTGAAACCATTGATTTTGAACCGTTTAACATTCAATCATCAACATTTAATTTTGTTAAAATCTTCGCTGATAAAATTTGACTGACTTCCAGAATTTAATAACGGCCTACATTCAACTATTTTCCCATTGCTATGTTCAACTGAAACGATGACCGTTGAAAGAATCGTCAACTTTTCACAAAATTCATTGATCAAATAATAAATTATTTGTTTAGACCGTCTGATCTATCACCGAACAATAGATTGCGGGTGGGCCGCGTGGTCAATTTGTTTTTCAGATTTCGATTTGTCTGTTTCACTAAAATGTAGTAATGTATGATGACGACCTCGATAGAGTTAACATACCGTTGATTTAGACTCAGAAACGCGATGAATTGGATTTAAGCAGTTAATGCACGAACTTAATGATTTGATTATTGTTGTTGGGGTATTAAACTGAGACTATGTTGAAATATTGTGTCTCCGATCGTTAAATTTTTCGAAAGTTTAACTATTTTTAGGTGATTTATAACAAATTAACTTTATATAAGGATGTTTTTTGGGTTTATATTATTTATTTTTTTCGGGGTTTCTATGAAGCTTTTTGCTATTTGTCGTAATCTTTTGAGATAATAATTATAACAAGATGAATTATTAAATCTAGTGATTAGGTATGATAGAGTATGCATTCTTCTTCGTGGCGGTGTATCACTTAAATATAATATATCACCTGAGAACACCTGGTTTATTATTTTAGTTTTTGTTTATTTTTCAAATGGTTCAATTGCTTCTTTCCTTTTATTAGGGGTTTACCCAATCTCAGCATCATGTTTGCAAACATAACGCCTACGCCTCTGAGCTTAAGACTCAGTAGGCGTATATAACCACGCAGACTTCTGATATGGACCCTCTGAATTATCCATTTCAAATTATTGGGCTGGGCCCTACAATGGATGAACGGTAGTCCCTAAAGACGGATCTCCTTATTTGAAACTTTATTTGATTGTCTCAATTAAACAGATTCTAGATTGAGCTGTACCTTAACTAATTTGTTGGAATGATCATCAATCATTATCATGTATCATATATGTATTAACTAGCCTATAATCAAGTTGAGTTTTTAATTTGACACACCTTTCCAAACCAAAAATCAAAACTTCTAAGAATTTCCTTTCACATTTCATTAAATTTTCTAATATTTTGCTTGCGTTTTCAATTAATAAAATTTAATTAACAATAAATTATACATTTGCATGTCAAACTCAAATAAAATTCCAATAAAAAAGTTACATGCTAGAAAGAAGAATTTTTTTTTTGCTTTCGTCTAAATTAAATAGAAATTAATTTTAAGAATATTTTCTTCACAAAATTTAATATTTGTTGTACTCGTAAAGTGGAAACAAACTAAAATATTTTTTTGCTCTAGTTAATTAAAATAGTTTTCAAGTCAACAGTAGCTACATACTATATATACAGTGAACATAAAGTTACACAAAAATATTAAGGTGTTTGAGAATTTATATTCTAATACAAATTACAAGTTTGTTTTGAAAGCACAATAAATATAAAATTAATTTACCTTGAGTGCATGTTAGTTTTTCAAATTTTTGCTTCTTGTAATGGATTGGTGTTTATAGTGATTACATATACACAACATAAAAATCTCATAAATCATGTAGCTGTATACCAACAAGCAACAAAAAATATTAATAGTGTCTGAAGTTGAACGAATTTGTTGTGAGTATATTTTTGGTATTCCAATAAATCTCAACCAAATAAAACAAATTTCGTCTGATTTACTTTGCATCATCAGTCAGCTTCAAACGGTACTTGAAGACGATTAAAAAGAAAATCGAGAAAAAACGAATCTTTCAAATTTAATTTATATATCTACGAGTATGTATGTTACACAAAACATTTTTCGCAACTGCAATTTAAATTTAAGAGAGATAGAATTTCCAATATTTTTTGTTAAAATATGTTACATTTTATAGATGAAAATTGTTTTTTTTTAACAACCATATGCGGAAAGGTCTGGCCGGATAGTTCGATATAAATATATGCAATGGCATGTAACAAATAATGTACTCGTATAAATGGTTTGGAAATTTGTTTGCATAAAATAAAATTGTCATTTTTATGTGCTCAATATCTATCCACCAAAAATAGTAAAATATTGCAGAATAAATTGAAAATTTGTTTAAAGTGCAATATTTTTTATTTGGAAAATTGTCAAATTTATATGATATGCCATAAAAAAAATTATATACGTACTCCTTTTTGTAGTGCAATTGAGAATTGCAATTGCAAGCAAAGTTTTATTATTAGCATGAAAGCTACTCGTAGATGGCATTTTATTAAAGAAGTCTGTTTTTGAAAATTGCTTAACTCAAAATCATTTTAATTTTGAGCTGTAAAGTTTTACTTTTTATTAATTTTTATATTGTGTGTCAGTTTTACGTGAATTTCGAAAACCGCATAATGCGCTCTTTAACGTTATTGAATGTTGGACATCTATCACAAAAAGAAACCCAAATTTGTCCAATTAAAAGCACACGAATAAAATTTCCCAAAAAATATTCTAAATCTAAACTAATATTTCGGCCATTTTCAATTCATCAGTTTTTCACCAGTTTGATAGATATTAATGGGAGCCAATCAAGATTAAAAAAATTTTAGATCGGTTGGAATGGCCGGGAGACCAAATTTAGAAAAAACGAAAATCATATACTAATCAAAGGTGCGCTAAGCCAACTTTCTGAAAGAGTTGAGCAGGATCGCGTACAAGGCGTGCAAACAACATGAACAAATACTTGCAGCACTACAACTTAATCGATATAAACAAAAAATGCTAAAGATGATAATATTAACATCGGTACCGATAATAATATGTACCGCGTTAATTTCCACGTTAATAATTTTTTGTTAATTTCTTTAAAATTTACTAGAGGGATCACGCTCAAAAAACATGATTAAAAATGGAAGGTTGTAATTGTTGTGGCCACGACCTGACTATCTACTAAAGTGAAAAATTTAACCAATTAATTGCAATAATTGAAAAGCTCATACGGAGGTTACACAGAAGTTTTATCCGAATAATCAATCTGCTATGTCTGTAGAGACGCCGATTTTTGGAGAAATAAACTTTTTTTTCTCATCATGATGAGTAATCATTTCCGGTAAAATTTCAGGTAAAATTTAAAATTTGATCTGAACTCATTTTACTTGAAATTGATCTTTCCTCAACCTTTTGATCAAACTTTTTGTTTTAATAGTTTCCCTAAAGGCTGTATACTTTTCAAAAGCTTCTACGGAAGCTTCCATTTCCGGCGGACCCATCCAGTGAACAACTTTTGACTGAAAATCAGTTTTTTGACAATAATCAACCGTTTTTTTCGTGATATATTTACTTTTCAAAATACTGAAAAACGGATAAGCTCCGATTGAAAATGTCACTTTCTGTGGTAAAACAAAACGCTCCTATGGAATCTGTCATTTCAACACGATCAATTTCAGAAAAAATTCACTGGGAACTCTTAATTTATAAAAAAAAACTTATTATGAAGTATCAATTTGATCAGACAAACCTTCTGGGCAGTAGAGAAGACGCAGGCTTAATTTTCTAAAGTTTTGATTTAGAACAAGTTTATTGTGATTGTAATATGTTCTGTGATAACCCCGATAATGTAAGTCATCTGGTTGGGTCCTGGTCCCGTTTTACAATTTTCTTTGGTTCTTACGACTCTGACAAAAATTGAAGAATGAGGTTTGATTGCCAGAAATCGATTGCAATTGGTCTTTCGGATAAATACTTTCAGAGAGTCTTCCGGTAGACCTCCACTGGGATTTTAAGGAAAAACAGTTCAGAAGGCCGTCAGTTGGACCTGGGACCTCTTTTTTTAATTTTTTTCATTTGATCGCACAATTTTCATAAAAATTACTGTGGAACATTTTCGTGCACCAGATACCAGTTCAGATGGGTTTTTCTCAGGGAAATCATTTAGGAGCTCATCCGGTGGAGACCAAATTCCATATTATTAAAGCTGTTTTCTCCATTCGTTTTGATAAAAATTGGTAAAGGTGGAATTTCAAATGAAAGTCATCCAAGTAATCGATTTCGATTGGTTCTAATTTGTATATCGATCGATTTTAAAAGGTGATAAGGGTTTTCTAATGCCATGAATGAACTACGAGGTGTCCAAGTTTCGGAAAATCCGTTCGGGTGATTTTTTAGTTCGATCTGCGCCCTAAATTTAAAAAAAAAATCCAACGATTTTGATAAAAAATAATGATCGGAAGTTTTCGAGTGCCAGGAATCGATTTCGGTCGGTTCTAATTCGTGGGAGTTCTGGTGATTCTTGGGCCGTTTTTAACATTTTAAAGGCTTTGAACTATTTTAATAAAATTTAGCAAGACAGTTTTTTTTATTAATATTTGTTTTATTATTATTGTTGCAATCTGTTCAGGGGCCGAGGCCCTCCCAATTCATTCGCGGTTTGCTTTTCACGTACGGACGTACGGCTATTGGTCTGATTTTCGTAGAACCATCGGCACGTTGCATGTTGCAGTATACCCCGATTCAAACACCAAAGCTCTAACCACTGTGTCGTTTGATCGGCACGGACAATGTTTTCGATTACAAGAAAACGATTACGAGGATTTCCGATTTCCTGAAAATTATATTTAAAAGCTTTCAATTTAGAATGTTGCACCAGGGTGCTCGATGTCACATTTTGTTGAGGGACGCCATGTGATTGTGTGTGACTATGTGACGTCAAAATGTTTAATGTTTTGGAAAATTTATTTAGGCGGTCATCCGGTCCATATTGATGGGGGTTCGTGGTGGGACTTAGCACCTTCTTTTAACATTTTATTTGCCATAAACGATGAATTTGTTAAAATTTGGCGGAACAGGATTAAACGATTATAAGGATATCTGCGTAATCTTGTGCGACATGTTGCGTAATCTTGTGCCACCTCAAAATTCTACATGGATAACAATTTAAAAATGGGACCCTGGAATGTGCTTACTCTTAGCCTCTAAAGACCTGCAGATTTCTATTAGACGTACGTTCCCTACAAGAACATAGTTGGTCTTAGAGTTGCATTCATGTCACGTTCAATGGTTATACTCTTCATACAGTGGCCATTAGAATCGAGAAGAATTTGGAGTGGTCTTTCTCATCCATCGGCGCGTTTTTTTCATATAAGAGAATCCACAAAGTAACGTGGAGATCGAATGATGGTAGAATGGAAAATTAAATCGATCTAGTCATGGTCTCTGGATCTTCTAGAGGTCCCAAACTGTAATATACACATTCAATAGACAAGCATAAAAGATCATTAGATGGAATTTAAAAAACCAAGCATCACCGCACAGTTACCATTCAGATGCCACTGACTATCTATCAACACAATAATAACGAATAATCTTGTCTTAATCATTGAGATCTTAAATGATTGGTTCGTTGACCAGTGCCACTTGATTGTCGGAAGAAATCTTAAGTTTCATTAAAAATGGTTAGTTCGTAGCACTGCAGAAAATAACCGTACTAAGAAAGTCACGACTGACAAACGAAACATCAGCTCCTAAACGGAACAGGTAAACTCAAAAGACTGTTTTGCTAATCATAGGAATCTCACTAAAGACGGAGATCTTAAATGAACGATCATCAAAGATTGGAAAGGCATTCTGAAAACAAACGTGACTGATGTTCGCTCAGTATGGCAAACCTACCTCCACAAATCGCTAAATGGGATTGACGAAGTGACTATCATTTGAGCCGTTGCTCCTCCACAGTACCGAAAGTAGATTTGGCATCGATTTTTCGCATCGAACTGCCACATTTTTATATTGTAACTGTTGTATGAATTCCGAACATGCTAATTAGAACGAGATGTTGAATTTTGTGACGAGCGGGTTCATTATCCTTTTATTCAAATGACAATTTTTGTGAAGTTTTTTTATAACCATGACGTAACTACCATGACACAAAACATACAATGGCCCAAATTTAAATTGCGGTGTGCAAAGATATTAAACGAAATTTATATTATATTAGTAATTTTTTATAAGGCTTGCTCATTCTGTTGTAATGAGCTTAATGCTCAAAATAGAACTTGCTGCTTTCGACGAAATCCTCGCAGGGTTGATTAAGCTCGGAGGCACTTCTCTTCTATCAAATCATAACGATCTCATCAAATAGAAATATTTGTAACCAAGAGTGGCTGTGCTGGCTTCCAGAAGCGAGAGCTTGTCCATAACCTCTAATACCAAAGTTAAGCAAAACAAATATCGGATTCTAAGAACCACAAAATAAAGCAACTCTTCGGAGGCAGTGCATAACATCAAATTTATGAGATACAATCGAGGTAGATTACTAAGCCAAGTTGCAAGGGAAAAAACAACAACGCATGATAAATGAAGTTTTACAACAAGAACCAAAGGTTTACGTCTTAGAGGAAGACCATCATTAGAGTGCAGACATCCTTAGCGTACAGGCAACAAAATCCCTTCATGCGATTTGATTGCTATAGAGAGAAAGATAGGTATCAAATGAATGTGGCTTGTCTTTGGTCTCTTTTTCACATTTTCTTCCGCCTCAAACAATTTTGATAATGTAATCTGTTGGGCTATTATTATGAGCTGTGAAGCTTATTAATATGGATGCCTATGGCTTCAAATATTGCGTCCAGATTTATTCAGCATATTATCAAATTATGCTTTAAGAATCAAAGCGGCCTGGAACTCATTTTATTATTTTTAACCGATAAAATTTTTAACAACATAATACTTAGAAATTAATTTTTAAAACTGTTGCATATTAAAGATCTGATGGTGTTAACTTTTAATAAAGAGTCTTTTGCATCTAATATCTTTAACACTCTGTAACTGATAGAGGTGTCATAAATCAATCCTGCACTACTCCCAAAATAAATGTTTGAAAGGATTGCACATTACCCGATTAGCATCCCAAACCGGGACACCATGTATCTGTATGCTTATTGCATACCCGCTTTCATTGAGTTTTGTTCTTTAAGCTTGATTTAAAATTTATTCAAATAAATAGTGAACAAATAATTGGAGAGCGCGTGCCCCAAATCGTGTTTTTAATATATAATAACAACTTGTTGTTTTGTTAGCTTACGAGTACATTACATATGACCATTACTAATTAGAGCAATTCTATTTACACAAATATATTAAAAGATTAGCGTGACTTCTAACCATACAAATCACATCGATTTAGTTTAATTCCCACAATACTCGTAAACTTAAGTAAAATGATATTGATTTCCATATAATACTACATTGAGACCATATATACTACTTAGTGATTCAATTATATAGCAAACTTTTATACCAAAAATAAAAAAATACTTAAAACTTTTGTTGTATTAAAATAAGTATAATATATTCAAAATATAGCAACACAAAAGTTATATATTTAAAATGAACCAGACTATTATATATAATTAATACCAACAATCGGTATTTATATCAAAACTTATATACAAAATATATTTTTGCTGTGTTGTCTCCAAAAACCACTAAGACTTCATAATATTTAAGTTTCCAAAAAATAATAATAATCGTGTAAGAAGACAACGTTATGGAGAAGAAGAAAACTACACCAAAAAATATTCTAACCAAACAAAAAAAAATATTCTAAACTTTAATATTATTTTCCGAGCTTTTTTGTGTCTCTTTGGAGCTTTTCTCCCATTTGTTATAGGTTAGCGTTTATTTTTTTATTTCGTTTTTGTGCTAAAGGGGTGATTATTAAGAAATGTTATATTTTTCTAGGGATACTCAGGAGACGTACAATGATAGTAATTTATTCTTTCAATAAACTCTATGGTATTTGTAAGTTATATCTGTGGTGTGTATGTGTATGTAGTCTAGTGATACCGTTGGACTATCTAATACGAGTAATAAAATACAAGCCTGACTAATATCAATATAAAGAGTTTTGAAATTTTTTTAACTTTCATTTTTCAACAGCCATCGCCAAAAATAAGTTTGTCAAACACAAATTATGATACTGAGTTTTCGATTAAAATATGAATTTCGTATTTGTTGCGGTATTCCATTTACACTAAATCTTAATTATATTTACACAATATTTTTTCAGTTTCAAAACAAAAATTAATTTTTTTTTATATATTCCATTGTGTAAACCAAAATAAAAAAAAATAAAAAAAAAAATAAAAAGAAGAAAATTCTTGAGTCGGTTGACATCGGTGATGTTATTATTTAGATATCATACGATTTGTGTGTGAAAGGACTAAGTAAATCGATCGAAAAACAGTGAGAGGTACCTTAAGATAACCTGTCTTAAGAAAGTGTATGTTCCACAAGTGTACGGTTCTTTAGGATCAATCTAGTGTTAAAATCAAAACTTTTAAAATTATAACCGAATGTGCTTAACTTAGATTAAAAAAAAAAAAAAAAAAAAACATACTGGTACTCCGGCAGTCCCTATGACTGCAATAATAACGAGAAGTTGGATTGTGTAATTTTATTTGTTTGAGTAACCTAAAATTATACGTAAATCATTGTTGACTTAATCATAATATAATAATTTGTAATAAATTTAATAAAAATAAAAAAAAAATACAAAATATAAAAAAAAAAAAAAAATACAATAAAAATCAAAGTCAATTGTTGTACAATGTCCTCCATCTCGCTATAATATACCGCAAATTCAATGAAATCTAATTTTCGGCGGAGGTCGCAGTTCAAGCAGTAATCGGTTGGGCCATCCACAATTGCAGTTTCGAAAACAGTGTATGGATACTGATTAACCACGGGGGAACCAGTCACCAGCTAATTTCATAGGGGCGTTGCGGTTTGAGTAAGTAGTGAGGGCAGTCAGTTGTTTGTAAGTACCGACATTTTATTTTTTTATACCACATTCGTAAATTTTTTCTGAATTGTTAAAATTTTTTGTTCTTACGATAAGTTGAGCAATCAAATTGTAACACCACTACATCTGTAGTATATATACTAATTTGCAACTCAATGATTTTTTTTTTTTGTGGATTACTTAAGAACATTCATATACAAGTAAATCGTTTTCTACGAAAATTTTGTTTTGTGAAGATTTAATAAAGAAGAAATGTTGGACTTAGTCATGTTCGAGTAAAGGAATTGGAGGGTGGCGATAGAGATTCTAAGTAGTCAGTGTGTTTCGAGTAGTCTTGACCAGGTGTAATCTGATCTCGGTCCCTTTTAATAAGTAAGTTTCCGGCAAATGAATCCTGTCCGACGAGCCTGCCCTGTAGTGAATCACCTGGTAGCCGAAAACGAGAGGACCGTTACATAATTTTCTTCTATCTTGTGCCGTCTCCGAAATAAAAAAAGTTCATTTACTAAAAAAGCTCACCCTGTATAATGGTAAAATTGATTTTTTATTGCCCTTTGATATTTTTATGGCGCTGGGTCATGAAATTGGCATGCTGACTTTCTTTGAATTATAACGAACTGTAAAAGTGTTAAGTCTTATGAGGTTGGTGTGGTTTTGTAGCAAACTTATTGAAGAATTTTAATAGTTGTCAATGAAAATATATGTCCCTTAATTGTTACAGCAGTGGATCATATATTAGCACCCCGGTCCAACAGGGGCAACATACCAATTAACATATCTTTGGGAAAATGGTTGTGTTTTAGAGGTGGAAAAGTTTCAAAACTTTTAAATATGAGGTGATTTGGAAGAAACTCAGGGGACATTTTCACGAGCTATAAACTATAAACAAATAAATATCACGGTACTGGTGTTCGAAACAAAACATTTTTCTTGCGTCATGTTTCCCAACTAACTCTCTATACATATATACCTGGAGTAGTGCTCAATTTTTTAAGCAAATCTAAATTGACTTACAAATTTCTATAGGTTTGTTCATATACTTAATTTTTTTGATGGCAGAATTTGATTATGTTTTCCGGCTCAGAAGTTCTCGCCACTAACGCTTCAAATATCTAAGTTTATATCTAAGGCAACAAGAATTTTCTATAAATTTTGTCATGGTTATAGCACCTGAATTGTCGCTTCCTATATAGTAGGTGACCTCCTATTATTATTTCCAACTATCTTTTCTAAGATCTTAAGAGTTATTTTAATTTGCACAATTCTGAAAAAAGTGTTTCTATGTGACACGCCCTAAAATGTCGCAACAAATTGTGTTCTCAAAATTATACAGTGTGAGTTCGTGTTGAGGAAGATATTTGGTAACGATCTTGAATGATCTTCAAAATTATTACTTTGAGAGATATTGGAACCTACACTTTTGAGTGAGCTTTTTGAATACGCAATTAAAACTAAATACTATTTGTTATTTAAAATTTTTTCGTGAAGTGTTGAGTGTATGGTTTTAGCGAAATTTAACTGAAATAAATAAAATCAACCGTTTTTTGGCTACAGCTAAGTCAAACAAGAATCAATCATTTCAATGCTAATTTTAAGTAATTATCATTAGTAAGGAACTATTGTTGGACAAAGCTACAATAATAGTCCAAAAGGTTTGGTTTCTCATTAGTTTAAACGACAATTAAACTTTATTTGTGGAGCAACAACAATTTTGGCGTTTGTGTTCCAGTGTTACACAAAAATATACACACTGACATTTGTCAGATTTATAGCAATCGAACGAATTTGTAAGGTTTTTTAAACAACATAATAAAACCTGAAGAATTGTTGCAGATTTTTCATATTAAATTTGAACATCGTCAAAATGTCCCCACATCGTTCATAATTCTAAACCTCCATTCCAACAGCAGACATTTAAAATAAAAAATCTCAATTTAAATGCTTGCTATGGATAGATTCCAACACTATGCCTACAGGTACAAATCCCATAGTTTAAATCATTTCACCACTTAAACAACATTTCAACATGAATAAAGGAACGTTAGAATATGGCTGGGTAGTATTGTTGTGGATTTGATAAAGATACGGCCATTTTGATGTCGTTCTAAAACATCTAGCTACCAACATACAACCAGCATCTATTTTATAAAGTATAAGGAATACGGCTTGTACCATGATCCTTAAAGAACAATATTATAAAATATTTTTTTATTTTTCAAGGTCATAGATAACAAATTACACCAAAGTCATTAATAAATTTTATGCATCGATCAAAATATCACCACCGTCGTTAATTAATTTATCCATTTTCTCAGGTTTTCTTTCAACGAATTGGTATCCCAAACCGGGGCACTCTGCACAAAAAATCAGCATAATTTGAAATCTAAACTACATTTCCATAACCTTATGACAGACAGAAGGTAAAAGCTTTGATTGAAACGTAACAAATTATAAATAAACTAGTATACGAGTAGCATAGTACTTGAAACTATTTGTACAATTTAAAATAAATATTTTATGTTTTAATTTTTATAAAATAAATAAGTATTTGTGAACTACTTCTAGTTCTAGTTATGTGGTTAAAGCACAACATTTATTTATTTTTTACTAACATCATAACAACAACAGAAAATATGAATTTTTGCTTTGAAAAGCTTCATATAGAAGCTAACTAACTCGCTCTTGGCATTTTCTTTGGTAGTGTGGTATATGTATGTAAAACAAATGGGTTTAGTTCTTCTATAAGTTGAACGCTGAGCTAATAACACTCTACTCAGGATAATTATGAATATAGCGTTAATTCGCGTATATGCTTTATGCGGTGCAATAACATGGTGTCATCGTACTACATGTGACTGGTCGGACTTGATTTTGGTATGCGCCGCGTGTGGCATGATGATAACTATATACAATATATATACTAACTGACCCGACAGACATTGTTTGCCATTGAGATTTGTTGATTATTATAAAGAATGCCAAACGAATGCCAAATTGAAGCCGTTTGAAGAGGATTGTCGTTTCCGAGGGTATCATTTGGGATACGTGGCAAAAGAACGACTTCTCCCTTAAACTTCAAAGCTTCAATGACATTTCCGGTGATCCTCTTGATGACCAAACGAGTGCCGTTGCATAATCTGGGTGGGTTTAAATTACGAAGCAGAATTATCGGCGAACCAATTGTTAATTTAAGATTGCGTGGTGGCATTCATGCGGCATATCTATTGAATTTAAAAATTCAGTTGGATAATTTACTGTGTCTTTTTCATCAACGACAGTGTTGATTGATTTGAGAGACATCAGTTCGCCATGGTAACGACTGTTGTATCTGTAAAATAATTTTGTAAACATCAACATTTTTCGCTGCCAAAATAGCATTTCCATATTACCGTTGCCAATATCCAGCAATTGTTCAGAAAATACTTGTGCCGACGGGTCATTTTGCAATTGTACTCGCATATTGATGGTCAATCGAACTGCAGCCATTCTGGTGTTTTTTTAATGCTACACATTGCGTTCGGTTTGTTATGAACGTCTAATGGAATTTAAGCGATGAATGTGATGTTTGTCTACCATCTAACAAAGTAGCATCAATGCCTGACGATGCAATTGCCAAAGTTGCGAGTTGTGCTGCGAACGTATCTTTGCACGCTTTTGAAGTTAGACTTAAACTAGTCCTAAACCAATAAAAACAAACGAAAGTGTGTTTGTATTGGTAAAAATTAAATAAAATTATAACAATCTTTTTATTTTTAGTGCTGCCTATAATAGCCAAAGAGAGAACTGTCGACATAAATTGACGTCATATAGCAAAATTTTTAAAGCAGTGTGGCCTGTAGTATTCTAGGTGCACTGGTAAAACTTATAGGAGATTAGTCTTGAGTACATGTCACACGCTGCGTTAATTAATGTTATGTTAAATGTTGCTTTAAATTGTTGTATTAACATGTCACGTAAAATGTTATACAGAGAAACCTCGAATTAACTGACTAATTGGGGAGTCCGTTAAATCCGAATGTCCATTAAATTCGAATGTTTTTAAATTTAGACGATTCGATCGAATTTAATTTGACGGAACTTTGGCATTTTTTAGCTGATTATGTTGGGATTGGGTATGTTGGGTGGAAATGGGATTCTAAAATGTTATTGTAAGTAGTTTTGGAAAAGGTCACCTCGAACCCAGCCACTCTTTAACCGATTATAATGTAGTTGGGTTTGTTTAATGAAAATGGGATTCTTAATTGATTTTACGAAGGAATTCTTGAATATGGCCACCAGGTGTCTTTCTTGAAGCAAGTGGCTCGTGATGTTAACATATTTCTTATAAGGCTTGATGACATAACATCTATCACCAATACGTGACCCACTCATGTAATTAGTGGTTGAGCGGCAGGCGAACTACCTGCCTTACAAAAATATGAAGCTTACACAAAGGGCTCAAATAAACTTATAGTATTCTTATCAACAACGACCTCGAAAACTGTTCACGGGAACATGGAATATGATGAATTCTAAGACCTTTCTCATTTTTTGTTTGTTTGATAGTTTAGGGTCAATTTAGTTTTAACTTCAAAAGCGTGTACAGGCGTGTGAAGTTTGTGCTAAACTATTCCTAATATTAGTTCTACTCTAGTTAGGTCTAACTTCACACGCATATCATTGCAAGGATAAGTGATATTAAAAACATCTTGCGGGTTCCACCTGGTGCATCCATAAAGAAAAAGACACCTTCTTTAGCAGCAACAATAAGTATAATTCGATCATAAATAATACAATTAAACTAAATGAAACATCTAAACGATTATAGATTTTGCACTTGTTCTGGGATATGGCCACCTAGTACAGAACTCGTTTATCTCTTATCCGATTATGAAAGGGATTTTGATTGTTGGATGGCAATGAGATTCATAAACAGTTTTTAGAAGAAGTTCTGTAATATGGCCATCTGGGAAAGAACTCAGGCATTTCTTATCTGATTATGTTGGGATCGGGTGTGTTCGATGGAAATGGGATTCTAACATTATTATTGAATGATACTTTGAAATATGGCCACCTGGGATGGAACTCGATCATGGGATTATTAAATGATTTTTGGAAGAAGTTCTGGAATATGTTCACCTGGGACAGAACTCGATCAATTCTTAATCGATTATGATGGGATTTTGGTTGTTTGATGAAACAGAAATACATAAACAGTTTTTGGAAGAAGTTTTGGAATATGGTCCAGGAACGGAACTCTTTAATTCCTTAACCGATTATAATGGAATTGGGTATGTTGAATGGAAATGGGATTCAAACAATTTTTGGGAGAAATTCTGGAATATGACCTCCTAGAACAGAAATTGGGCGTTGTTGATGAAATGAGATTACCAAATAATTTTTGGAAAAAGTTCTGGAATATGGCCAAATGGATAATGCGTTCTTGTACTGCAAGTACCTCAAAACTAGAAATGTTCGCTTGGTTCTAAAGATCTCGTGATCTTAGAAGGCAGCATATTCCATGTTCCCGTGAACAGCTTTCGAGGTCGTTATTGACAGGAATAATATAAATTTATCCGAGCTCTTTGTTAAAGGTTTAAGGTGATTTTTTGTGAGAGTAGGTAGTTGACCTGCCGCTCAGCCATCTAAATCCATGAGTGGGTTACGTAGTGGTAATAGATGTTAAGGCATCCAGCCTTACCAGAAACATGTAAGCATTACGAGCCGCTTGTTTCAAGAAAAACGCCTGATTATTATTGAGTTCTGCCTTAGTTTAAATTACCGAGTTTCTTGACGATATTCCAGAATTTCTTAAACAAATCATTTAAGAGTTCCTTTTCCATTCGACATACCCAATCCCATCATAATCAATTAAGAAATGACCGAGTCCTGTCCTAGGTGACCATTTTCCAGAACTTCTTCCAAAAATCATTTAAGAATCTCATTTCCACCCAACTTACCCAATCCCATCATAATCGGTTAGGAAACGAACGAGTTCCACACCAGGTGGCCATATTCCAGAACTGGTACCAAAAATCTTTTAAGAATTCCATTGCCTTCCAATATACCCAATCCCATCATAATCGATAACCGAAAAATGGAAAATAAAAAAATTGTCCGTTAAATCGAGCGTTCGTTAAATTGAGCGTCCGTTAAATCGGGATCCATCCAAATCGAGGGTTTACTGTATGTAGATACAGTTTGACGCTGCAGCTAAATAGCTAGGTAAATCCTATCATCTACATCCAAAATTTAATTACACCTCTCGATAGCAAAAGGATCAAAGACTTAGTTACGAGGAGTGGGGACTGTGACGCATCGCTTGCGGTGGAGGGAGAAGCACCGCCATTTTAATGTTTTCAATACGTATTGAACTCTGTATTTTTCACCGATTACGAATTACGATGAAATTGGGTATGTTAAATGGGAATGGGATTCTTAAATGATTTTTAAAAGAAGTTCTGGAATATGGCCAACTGAGACGGAACTCGGCCATTTCCAAAACGATAATGATGAGATTGGGTAAGTTAGATGGAAATGGGATTCTTAAACCGTTTTTGGAAGAAGTTCTTGCAGTTGGATGGAAATGAGATTCTTAAATGATTTTTGGAAGAAGTTCTGGAATATGGCCAACTGGGACGGAACTCAGCCATTTCCTAACCGATTATGATGGGATTGGTTAAGTTGGGTGGAAATGAGATTCTTAAATGATTTTTGGAAGAAGTTCTATCATTTGGCCACAAGGGACGGAACTTGGCCATTTCCAAAACGATAATGATGAGATTGAGTAAGTTAGATGGAAATGGTATTCTTAAATGATTTTTGGAAGAAGTTCTAAAATATGACCACAAGAGATGGAACTTGGCCATTTCTTAAACGCGATTAAGATGGGATTGCGTAAGTTGGATGGAAATACGGTTTTTAATGGATTTTTGGAAGAAGTTCTTGCTAACTGGGGTGGAACTCGGCTATTTTCTAAACGGTTATGATGGGATTGGGAAAGTTGAGTGGAAATGGGATTCTTAAATGATTTTTGGAAGAAGTTCTGGCAATGCCCACAAGGGACGGAACTTGACCATTTCTTAACTGATTATAATGAGATTGGATAAGTTGGATGGAAATGAGATTCTTAAATGATTTTTGGAAGAAGTTCTGGCATACGGCCAACTAGGAGGCAACTTGGCCCTTTCCTAACCGATTATGATGAGATTGGGTAAGTTAGACGGAAATGGGATTTTTAAATGATTTTTGGAAGAAATTCTGGCATATGGCCACAAGGGACGGAACTTGGCCATTTCTTAAACGATTATGATGGGATTGGGTAAGTTGGATGGAAATAAGATTTTTAATGGATTTTTGGAAGAAGTTCTTGCCAACTGGGGCGGAACTCGGCTTTTTCCTAAACGGTTATGATGGGATTGCGTAAGTTGGATGGAAATACGATTTTTAATGGATTTTTGGACGAAGTTCTGGAATATGGTTATATGGGGCGGAACTCGGTAATTTCTTAATCGATTAGGAAGAGATTGGTTATGTTGATCGAAATAGGATTCTTAAATGTTATTTGGAATATGTTTTGGAATTTGGCTCATAGCGTCGGAACTCGGTCATTTAAAGTTTTAGTCCCAGCTCTGATAAAGCGCTGATAATACAATTAGTCGCTTCTAGTCGAGAATTTTGCACGCTTACTATACGAGACCGTTTATGATAGGTCCTATTAATGGTGGAAAAATGTCGCGGAGCAAACTTTAAAATACTTCATTATCTTTTCCAGCCCTATTGTTACGGGTTTAACTTTTTGAAAGAGCGTTACCGAGGCGACCAAATCCATTCATGAGATATAACATCAGCGAGGTTGCGGTTTATTGATACCCACACCAACACACACAAACAATATTAATTCATAGGTCACGTAAATATATAATTTGTTTATGATAAATTATGTTGTGTCGCCTAATTAGCATGCCATGTCGCAATAAATCACTTAACTTATAAAACACAAATATAACGAGGTGCTATTTACCATTGTCAACCAAATATGAACTGTATAATACGTATACGATGAATAATACAAAGCGCTGTTATGTAATATAATTCTCATTATATTAAATCTCCTCCCTATATACAAAAATTTTACTCAGCCTAACATTTTCACAATAATAGTTGCTTAAAAGTTAATCACAAATTTCCTCTCTGTCATATCATTTTGCCATCATCAATCGATGATACATAAAAAAAAAATCAAATTAAATTTTTCCCAACTTGATTTCAAACACATTTTTAGAGAGCCGAATTATACACAGTAGCAAATGGCGTTATCATCATCGTATCGCAATATCGTTACATAGTTAGTTTTCCACCATATATAAGATCTGCTCGGGCAAAAAATGATTATAACCCTAATAAACTATTTTCATTTTGGTTCAGTTTTTTTAATGTGATAAATGGCAATTGAAAATCATAAACCATATCAATGATAACAGAAAAAAATGATTTTCCGTTAAAAGTTTCTTCACTCTGCCGGAGAATGTAATGCATGCAAAAGTTTCCATTAGAGCACATAAGAAAAGAAAAGGAGCAATAAAACGGTATTACTAAAAAGCAACGACGATAACGGGAGAAGAAAATTTATTTTTGTATCAGGATCATTATTCAAAAATCAAACTAGTCATGATGATTGGCTGCTTTCTATATACAAAAACGAAATTAAAAATTATAAAGAAAATGGAAAACGGATAAAATGAATAGAAAACTTACAACAACAACAACAACCATATATTATATACGATGTAAACGGCATATCCGGTTGAGTGTTGCTTTTATAACTCATTTTCTATTCAGTTTCCTATATCTCTATGTACTATATATTCCGAATTAAATTATGTCATTATTAATTTTCGCCTGTTTTTCACCGTCTATCCTTTATGTGCATGAAGCGCACATTAACGTTTTCCATCGTTTTTCCACCAGAAAAATATACAGCAATAATATTAAATTGAATGACATTTAAATTTATAAGATTATATTATTTTGTACAGTTATATATGGAATAAAGAAGTAGACGTCATCGTGTTGTCGACGACAACGACGAAGCGATACAAAATTATGTATTTAAAAATTGTTAAGGCGCGATGCGAAAAGTTTGAAAGACAGTTGGTTACGGGTGAAAATTTTATGTAACAATTTCGTCTTCTTGACTTTTTTGGTTTACAAATTTGCATACAGGATTATTTTTCTAAGACGCGGAATCATGCAAATTTTTTTTTGTATTTTTTCATTTATATTCGTATAATTTATGCATTGTAAGCAGGTTTTTCTGTATTCTCATCGTGGCTTAGCTTCATGTTCATGAACTTTTTATATGCAAGTTTATCTAGGGTCAAACAATTTGTATGTGATGTAAAAATCTTTGTATTTTAAACATTGTCTTTTTTTTGTGATGCTATTCAATTTTGCGAAAGTTTCTTCTTGCGACTCTCCCTGATACTTATACCAATTCGGTTCATGCATTTGTTAATTTGTTTGATATTTTCGGTTTGCTGTGATTAACTCCTTTTTATCCTCACGAATTTATCCAGCTTTAATACAAAATATGACTCCAATCTCTTGCTGACCTCACCGCCATTTAGATGGGTAAAAGACGTAAACTATTAGCCAACGTCAGTACCTATGAACTTTTGGGACATTCGTTATGGGCAAAATCCGAAGCAAACATAGTGGCTTTATAAACCCCTTACCAAATAAAAAGATCACAGCCGGCACCACAAGACCAGACACTTCCAAACAATAATCTGTAAAGAATTCAGCCAGTTCCTAGCACTGCCAATAATAATTTGTTTATCTGCTATAACTGTGACGATATTGGACATACATATCCGGATTGTCCTGAACATACAACATAATGAAACGGTCATACAAACCAATGCAAAATCAAACGAATCAATATAATCCTAAATATACAGATTCATTCATTCACAAAATTATAATTCTTTTCCCGAACATGATAATGCCTCCCACAAAATGTTAACCGCCCCAAATATTTATGTCGCATGATGGTGCCTGTAGTTGTTCTGTTATCAGAAAGAATTAATTCCTCAAGAAACGTTTGGTTCTATTATTTTTACAAATGATATGGATAAACACCATATTATGTAAAAGTAAATATTATTGGTGTAATCTACAAAAAAAAACTCGGGAAAATTCATGTCACACCCAACAATTCCAATTTCTAGGTGTATCTCATATGCAATAACAGCGGAGTTATTGGAACCAATAAAATTTAACAACAAAGTCCACGTAATCGTATATACATTTAGTGCCATCACAAGAACTAGAATTTTTTATGGGGATTGATTTTTGGAAAATTTTCATATCACTAACACTTTATCATGCGTTGGCACATTTTCATCCTGCATAACCAATAACAACATGTCTGAAGATTCTGTTTAAAATAAACTTTCAGAACTAGACCTTATGTCTTGGCCAATTACGCTGGTGCATAAGAGCAATGGTAAAGCTCATCTATGTTACGCCCGTGTACTGAACAAAGTGACAAAGAAACTTGCCTTTCCCTTACCACTAATCGACGGACGGTTGGGTCGGTTGGAACAAACAAAGTATATTTAAACTGTAGATCTCCACCAGTTACATGAAAATGATGTCGTGTATTTACTTCACATCAGAACGGTTAGTTGAAGTAGGTCTCACAATAAACGTTGAGAAAACCCCATCGCTTATAATAATCAAAATTTTTTGAAACCATATTCAATGTGACGTGATAAGTTTAGGAATAGGAGGAGTATTGTATCACCTTGACGACAAAGCAGCTAAACAACCAAAAGCATATTTTTCACAAAAACAATTATTCAGTATCCTTTCAATATATAAAAAGTTCACGCTAGATATCGGTGGCTAATGTTACAGCGAGATTTGTCAAGCCAACTCGCAAGATGGAGCCTCAAGCTACAGGTTTTTGCTTTTGAAATGGGTTACAAAAACGATGCAGAATATAAAGTGACAGATGCAATATCTCGAGGTTATTGTGACGTCATATATAAATTTTTAAATAGCGATGGTAGAAGTTTTGAAACCGAGCATTCAGAAAATCTCGCTATTTCTGCGATCGTTAACGATAAACCGATTACCTTTTTCTCAGACCCATGACATATCGATTTAGAATCCGACACTTTTAAGGGGGATTCAAATGTAGATAAAATCAAACAAATTGTAAATCTTTCTTGGACACGACATAATTTAGGAGTAAAAGATGGCAAATTATTAATTTGTATCGCATTGTGCCCGCTATAATAATATAAATATTTTCTAATGGGCGCACACTAATGTCAGGTTGTGAATATCACTCATCACGTAAACCTACCTATTGGCCTACTGACATCAACAAAGTTCCTGATTTGATTGACTTTTATATCTCAAAAGGAATAGCCTCAAATTATATTGAATTCGAAGGCATTCACGACCTTACTTCCGATCCAACACCGGTCTTAAAGACCCTGAGTACATTAGACATAAAATAGAAAACCAACTTAACCTTACTATTAAATTTACTGATTGGGAATTATTTACAGAGAAACTGGACACTCTAATTGAGATAAAAGTTAGTCTTAAAACTAAACAAGAACTTGAATTACAAACTAAATATTTTATTAACTCCATGCGTGAAGCAACTAAAGCGGCCACACCCGTATTAGGTGCGAGAAAGTCGTACAAGAGCTCAACTACCCCCTGAAACCCCAGAAACATTATTGACAAAAGAGAATTTATTAAGTTTGAACTGAAAATTATTTGGAAAGACTGGGTCCTGAAGCTGACAAAAATTATTATCTTTGGAAAGCTACTAAAAGATACAAGAGGCCAATAATCCTAGTGTCACCTATAAGGAACATAAATGAAGAATGGGTGCGACGTAACGAAGAAAAAGCAGAACTGTTTGCACAATATCTGGCATCAGTATTTCAATCGCATGACATATATTCTAGGATTGATCCTAAACCAGTCTATAGATCTCCAGCAAACATCAAAAGTGTTACCCCACTAGAAATTACACAAGAAATAGAATTTGGTGAAATTTCGCCAATGATGTTTAAGGAGTTATCAAAGAGAGCAGTCACTATGTTACAACATATATATAATGCTTGCTTTCGACTTACATATTTGCCTGAGTGTTTTAAGGTTGCATGATAATCATGATAAAAAAACCAGAGAAACCAGCTCGAGTCATATCACATGAAGAAACATACTCCAGCTTTTACCCAGCCATAGCAGGGGTGCCCCAGGGGCACCAGGGTAGCGTATCAGGACCCATCCTATATTTAAATACTTTACACTTCTGCGATATATCGACAACGGAAACAAACTTCATCGGAACTTTTTCTGATGATACCGTAGTATTGGCATCAAGCGAATCGATAATTAAACCACTTTGGACGTATGGTATCCAACTCTGGTGGCTGTACTAAACTATCAAATCGTTTAATTATTCAACGTTGTCAAAACAAATTTCTACGTAGAATAACGAATGCTTATCGCTAGTCACCAACGAGGAATTATACAAAGACCTAAATGTTAAATGGATTGATGAAGTGATCCAGGAATTTGTCTTCAAACATGAAAGAAGGTTCCTGCAATATACCAACAGTGAAGCAATGAACTTTTTGACATAATACAAGAACTGAGACCTATTAAAGACTTAAACCGCATGAGCTCGTCTACTAAATATTAATAAAAATCAATTGGCATGTATGACTGATCATCACTTGAGCACGGCTCGGCGGATTCGCCTAATTTTATTTTTTATTGTGTTCGTAATTATCAGGATAAGGTTTGTATGAAAGAAAATTTTTTAAAAATCCACCGAAAAAGTCGGAAAATCTAAAAATTATGTTTTGTTCAAGATTTTGCACGTATTCGATCCAGATGGTCTTTCAGAAGAGAAAAATCGTAGTGAAAAACTCGGAAACTTCCGGAAAAACTCGTAAAAAATTGTTTTTTTTTAGCGGCTGAACCGATTTGTCCGATTTCCAGGAGATGGTTCTTACGGAAGAAAATTTTAGGAAAATCTATCGGAAAATTCGGAAAATTTGGAAAATCGTATCTGATCTAGATGGTCTTAAAGAAGAGAAAAATTTGAAAATCGTAGTGGGAAAATCAAGAACTTCCGGAAAAACCCGAACAAAATAGAATTTTTTTCTAGCGCATCAGTTGAGAACGGCTGAACCGATTTGGCTTAATTTTTTTTTGTTGTATTCACAATTGCCAGGAGATGGTTCTCGCGAAAGATAATTTTGGGAAAATCCACCGTAAAAGTCGGAAAACTTGGAAAGTCGAAAAATGGTGTTTTTGTGTGGGATTTTGCACGTATCCGATCCAGATGGTCTTTTAGAAGAGAAAAATTGGAAAATTGTGGAAAAACCCGTAGAAAATTGATTTTTTTCCAGCGCATCAGTTGAGGGTTGGTTTGGCTCAATCTTTATTTTGCTGCATTCCCAATTTCCAGGAGAAACTCGGAAACTTCCGAAAAACCCGAACAAAATTGAATTTTATTTTAGTGCGTCAGTTGAGAACGGCTGAACCGATTTGGCCCAATGTTTTTGTTGTTGTATTCGCAATTTCCAGAAAATGGTTGATATGAGAGTTTGTGTTGATATGTATGTCAAGATCGAAAAAGAACGTTTAAATGTCGTCCGCTTCAATCAATCAAATCTAAGTTCCGCGCTGTACATGCATCTGCGCCCACGGCATGTGCATGCATATGCGTAGGATGCTATTGCGTATGTGTGGCATTACGGACGGATAGATTTGTTCAAATTTCCTGAAATTACCAGTAATCTAATCAAAAACTCAGGATGCTAATGGATTTCATCATTTTTCAAACAGCCACGTTGTTGGATGAACTCAGCAGAGTGGCAGAAGCGTAGATTACCACATGCACACATTCTGCTTTGGTTAATTGAGAAAATCAAACCAGATCAAAATCGATTCAATCATCAACGCCGAATTACCAAATCCAGAACCAGAACCGGAGTTGTTAGCGGTAGTCGCAACAAACATAATTCACGGTCTGTGTGGAGATCACAATCCAGATTCACCGTGTATTGCCGATGGGAAATGCACAAAACAATATCCGCGTCCGTTGCTGGCATACACAATTAGTGGAAACGACGGTTATCCACTATATCGGCGTCGTTCACCAGAAGATGGTGACAGAACAGTTACGATGATGGTGAATGGAAAAGATGTCGTGGTCGGTAATCACTGGATCATTCTGTAGTGCAACCTTCTATCGAAAACATTCACAACACACTGCAATGTTGAGTAATGTTGCAATGTTAATATTGCATTATTGCAAATACGTGAACCAAGGTGTTCGGCGTTGCTGCTCTGGATGCAAATGACGAAGTGTCAAGATTTCAATCGGGCCGTTATGTTATACATTACATGAAAGGCATCCCACTATATTCAACATTTGTGTGTGCACTTGAAGAATGGACAACGTGTCTTTTTCACGGAAGCAAATGCATCATAACTAGCAGAATGATCACCAGCTACAACACTCACGAATTTCTTCGAAACTTACCAAAGCGATCCGTTCGCATGAACATTGTTTTACTGGGAAATGCCATGCTATAATATTTGGAATCAAACGACGAAGAAGTTTCAATGTCGAAAGAAAGGTAAAACTCTGTTGCAGGATACGTCGATTTGTATTCGACTGTTGTGCTTGGCCGTGTGTACGACGTGTTTATCCACCATGACAAGACGAATGCTTCTATCTTTCGTTTGCTTTTGTTCCATGTTCGTGGTCATACTTTGCTCGAGTCGCTTCGTACTGTGGATGGTGAAGCTTGACACTGGATGATAACTCAGTAGCTATATGGTGCTTAACATCGCAAACAACGCCTAAATCTAATATTACAACACACTCGTTCCGAATTCCAAAAGTTCGAGTACCCTTCCGAACGGTTTGAAAAAATTAACATCGATTAGGTAGGCCCTCTAGCCCTATCGAATGAATACATTAACATACTCCAAAAAACAAAGATTAATTAATACATTTCAATTATGTAAATAAATGTTACCATTTGAATTTTGACGACAAATCATCATCTCCATATATATTTTTTTTAAATTGTCCACAAACATATTTCATTTAAATTCATAATTACGTAATACCCCAAAAAAAATCCTCGGAGGGGGAGGGATGTAGAAATCGGAACGACTCGCGATGTCTAGCATATTTATAAGCATTTTCTTAAACGCGTCCTCGATAATGGAGCTACCAAATAGATGAACACTAAGATGCATACCGCTAAGAGTTTCCAAAAACCGCTAGTTATACTGTTCGCAAAAATTGTATTCAATCATTCCTTCGTTTTCGTAGCCTTTATACTCCTATCATTGATATTTCAGTATTAATTCGGCAGATACAGATTATTTACAGTTTTTTATACTCATAATTGCTGGTGTGATTATCGCACTATACAAAACTATATTTCGATGGAAAATATCGCTGAATTTTTATTCAGGTCAACCATTGTTAAATACATATCACACGGCACATCAAAAAGACGCGAACACAATACTTCAAATTCATTAGTATAAAATTTAGCACGTAATTAAAGAAAATGGCATAATTCAAAAAGAATGTAATTTTCCAAAAGCGAAAACAAGTAAAAAAAAAACGTCCAACGGAAATTAAATTACGAAACGAGTGGTATAAAAAATTTGCTTCGCCCTGTTCTTCTTTTCTGCGCTTAGTTTATTCGTGGATGGGGGTGGGTGGGGTACGCGCGCGGCGGGAAATAAAATAATACAATAAGAAGAAGGAAAAAAAATAATTTTTTCGAAACACGAAGAATAATGATATTAACACGATTGTCCAAAAGAAACTATCTAATTTAAAAATTTGTGCACGTACTTTTCCATGGTGAACGAGTGGCACAATGTTTTTCTTCGTCGTTCTCGTTTTATGTTTCATCTTATTCGGGGTTTTGTTCTGTTTGTGTGCTTCTTGTGTGCCAAACTAACAAGTAACTCGAAACATGATTTTCATTTAAACTTTTTTGGTTGCTTCTCTTTATCTTCCTTTTGCTAAACTCGTCTTGCTCGATTTTATTTTATTTCTTATTTTTGGTTTTAATCGAAAACTAAAATATTCACTTCAGACGGATAAAACAAAACCGAATATGAAATTATATTTAATTTTTTTTTTGTTTTAGTTAGGGGTTTTCTTTCTTTGGGAAATCAGATAAGAAACATAATCTTTTCAAAAACAAAAAAATAAAATTGGGAATTTCTCATTATGACATATACATATAAATTCATTGTTATGCTGGGAAATTTTCTACATAGCAAGCAATCCCATCCTTCATTGTAATTCAAACTCTGGATCTATATACCATAAGTACCCGATTTGTTTGGTTGGGTTGGGGTATGGTTTTCCTCTCATTTTAAAGACGAATAATTTTCTTATCATTTTTATTTTTACTGTTTCATTTTTCTCGGTTTTATCAGAAAGTGTAACACAGTACAACAACAAAAATTAGAATCTTATGTTCTCTTTAGGGTATTTTCCAATACTTTAAATATTTTTGTTGTAATAGTAAAGAGCACACCGAGACAATATAAAGACAGATTTTTTTTTCCTTAATAAACTTTTCTTTTGTGCTTCACAAGAACTAAGTTCAGACGAAGGATACATGAACATAGAAAAATTATATTTTTTCGATATATGCATGTGTGTGTGTGAGTGTGTGTAGTCTCTTGTAAATTGTAATATTTTAATGTAGAACATTGGTTATAAAACGACAGGTTTTTGTTATTTCTTGAATTATCTCCCACAGGGTAAATAATGCTGTGAATGATTTCATTTAACACGTGCTTTTTTGGTTTTAGAGATAATTTCAAGCGAGACAATTTTATATGTGCTTGGGATAAATCGTTATAATGTTGCTGCTGTTTTATGTTATGTACGGCTGTAGGATCTATGTGAATGACCATCGAATTAAGTAAAGTGTTTATTAGCTGCAGACGTTACGTTTTGTGGTGGCTGTTAAATATTCTTTTGTTCATAATACGTTCAAATACAAGATACTTTCATGGTATAAAATACAGTCTAAAACTTGTGGCCAACACCCGACTCTATTTGTGACGATTGTACCTATAGATCCTGAATACGCAACATTTCATTTATATAGCGTTAAACTAAGCCAACCAGATTTTAAAAATACCTATCGTGTAAAAAGTCCATCAATAACGATGCTCAATTTTTAATGTAAATATAAAAATTTGTGTATAAGATATCCAATGACTTTCAAGTCAATCGGTCTCAATTTTATTTTCTATAAATTTTAATTTTATTTCGATTTTAATCATTTATAATTTAAGGGAAGCAATTAAGCGTGCTACAACTTTTCTCTAAACTATCGCAAACCATCCACCAAAATGGAGATGAATATATCAGAAAGCATTAAGAAAAATTCAACAATTTATCTTTAACCTTCCATAGCCAAGAAGGCATCCTTGATGGGTTAAGATTAGTTTAGTAATATACTCGTATATTAAACCAACATTTCAAAAATAATAAAATTGTTTGACTCATTTCAAGTTATGAACTGTATTTACCATTCTAAATAAGCAGCTGCTGATCAAAATGATGCTTGTGAATTTTTAGCGTTAGTTTGCGTGAATAAATTATTTGTGTGCAAAATAAATAAATAAAACTAAGCTAGCTCGTCAAAGAAATTAAATATTTGAATAATAAAATGGCTCTTAGATTATTCCAAGAAGGATTATATACTGGAACCTTTAAAGTTTTTAATTAAATCCTATCTCTGTAAAGAATATTTGACTAGTAATCAATATTCTTCTAGTTCAAAAATATTTACACCTAACTCGAGTTTTATATGAACCGCTCTGGTTTTAATGACGACCAAAATGTTATTTCAAATTATCCAAAAATACTCTCAATTAATTCCACTTGCACGTATTTTCATAACAAAGAACACTATATTCAAAATTATATCGAAAGACAAGTGAGTACACGCAGGGAACCGAGCAGTTCCTCAATGGATTAGAAATGTTAGAGTACTTCAATTCTAACAATACATCAAATCCTAAGTTTGAAAATTTCCCAGTTGTTCCAAATGACTTTCCCATCCAATATTCTGGCATATTGGGTACAAATGTGTTAAACTTTAATAATTGCAAATTGGACTTTGAATCACACTGCAGTCACCTATTTATTAATAATCGATTTTGTATTCAGTATTTAAGGTTCCGGCTCGAACTAAAACGTATGTCATTCCGTATTTATTGCAAATTCCATTTTAAAAATTGAAAACGACCGCACGTTCGTTAGCGTAGTAAACTTGAATAAATAGTTGATTTAACCGCCGGTTAAATATTGAAACTAAACTGTTATAGATAACTTAAATTTTTTAACTTCTCCATCCAAAATTAATTTAACACATTTAAATAGCAACGAAAAAAATTCTCTCTTGCCAATTTGCCGTTCTTTTAATGAAATATTTCTACTTGTGTCACGGACACAATCGTCCATCGAAATCACACAATATCGAACTCTAAACCAATTTTTTGTAAACCATATTATCTGCCGATCGAATTACTCATTAAAACTGAAGTAAATAAACAAATTTCTCGAATTAAACCTGGTGGCTTCACAGAAGACTCAAAATCTTCCCATTTTTTGGGTACTCAAGTAATTGAATACGAATGAACGTAAGTGGCGCATAGTAATCAATTATAAGAAGCTCAACGAGATCATTGTCGACGACGTCTTTCCATTGCCAAATATTACTGATATCTTGGAAAAATTTGGCCGTTTAAACTATTTTTCCACCAAAGACTAAGCCGAAAGATATCATGAAGTCCTCAAAGTAATAAAGGATCGTGAAAAATCAACATTCAGCACTGAAACTGGACCCTATGAATTTACTCGTATAAGTGTGAGTCTTCGAAATGTGCTATGTGAGCTGAATGGCTTAAAATGCCTGGTATATTTAGACGAAATAGTGTTGTTGTTTTAATTCATATAATCTGAAAGTGAAAAGTGTCAATTAATAGGCAAAGAAATTTTATATTTAGGACATTCAGTCACACAATGAAGTATTTAACCAGATCCTAGCAAATTAAAGACGTTCAAATTTTAACCAATGCTATATTCTATCTAATCCACCGCAGTTTCCCGATTTTAATAAAGAGTTCATCCTCAAGTGTGACTCAAGTTATATTGCTATTAGCTCAGTTTTGCTCAGGAGACAAACGGTTCCGACCCGTGCGGAGAAACATTTAAATTAAATAATTAGTTTTAAAATAGTAAGCGATCATAAATCTCTAGTATGGCTTTGCAATATCAACAAAATTCCTCGCGACTTACTTAAATCTTATAGGTGTATGACTTAATTTTTACAAATTTTTTCTTCAAGCTTAAAATTTAAATATAATTTTAGAAAATAGACTAGAAATATGTTTACGGTATTTTGTGCTCTTTACAGGATCGAACGAAAGCTTTTAGAATACCAGACGACAAGTCTACGTGAGTAATAACCTCTTACAATGGCAGAGTTTACGATGGGAACTGATAAATTGCACATTCGGCAGTGCATTCTCTACGAGTTCCAACAAGATAGACCAAGACTCAAGTTCCAACAAGGCTCAATGCAAATGAAATAAGAGCTTGCCACTAAGATATAGGAGTCACCCAAACAGTCAATTTCCCAGCTTTGTACCAAATGGGGAAAACTCAAAAAACTTTCAAAAATTTTCATCACATACGAATTTTGTACGAAACCGCGAATTGAGAATTGGTAGTTTTTCCGTTGTTCTATCAGCACACTAGATGTAAATATAAAATTTAACTATTATTTACATCAACCAACAATAATAATAATTTTGTGCTTCTATAGAAAGTTAGTGAACCAACAACAAAACTCCCAACTCTCCAACAATTTTTGTTCAAAAAAAATAATTTCTCCAAAATTCGACATCTCTACAGTCTAAACGGTTTGAAGCAGAAATCAAATTTTTTACTAAACCTTTTTGCATAAATTGGGAGATTCGTGAGGAATATGGTAGACATCTGTGTATCGGAAGTGGCAGCTCCGTACGAGCTTCCTAAATGTTTGCAATGAAAATAAAATTCTCAACAATGGTTGACCATATTGGTTTTCTGAAGTTTATGCAGGAATAATGATTTTTAACTATACAAAACCATTTTCATGAAAAGGTAGGCTCAATTTTTCGATTAAGAAATTAAGGTTGGTATATTCGAGATCTATGTACGTCTAAGGACGCCTCAACATTTAAGGGTTTAACAATGGTCGCGGGTGCCCAAAATGCGGCGAGCGAAATATATTAACGATTAGATCAGTACTACATACACACGTTGCCAAACAGGGCTTGAATTTAGGTAAATTAAACGGCCACTGAATAAGTGGCTTGCATCAGTTACGGCCAACTAAGATTTTACATTCAATCAAGGACGCCGCAGCACATACAGGCTGCCAAAATGTGACTTTTCTAACTTTATCATCGGTATAGCAGTCAACAAGTGGCCCGCCTAATTTTCTTTAACGTGTAGTCAAGGGGGTCATGCCGTTTTAAAATTAACGGCAAGTCGGGAATGCCGTATTTGCATTTGAGTGGCGAACACGTAGCCAGTCTATTTTATCAAACGGCAAATGAAGGACGCCACAACCCATAGAGTAAAAATTTTTTTATTATTTATTTTTATTTATAAATAGGGTGCCTATAAATAGGTAAATTGAATGCCAAATTGCGCGATTCGCATATAATTTGTCACCACTTTTCAAAACATTCTAAATTAAATTTGCAACCATACCAGTATAGACCAGTTTTCAAAAATGAAGTAGAAATGACGGTTTTTGACGAAAAAAACTGTTTTCAAACAATAATTCAGCTCCGTACAATCCATACGGATTGATTGTTTGGGATGCAACATCACAATGAAACATTTTTTTTTCTAAGGCGCTTTTAATTAGGATCAAAAGCTTCCCATGAAACTATTTTGCCGCTTGAGCAATGAATCTACAAATACCTCAATATTTCGATATCCTGTTATTCTATCTAGGTCTTCTCCAACGACATACTTCGACTGGTTGTTGATGCAACGCTGCGATAATAACGCAGTACCAAAAGGGATTCTTAATTTCGTGATTGATTCGAATCTGTTGCTCTTTGTTTGCTTGGTTAACCAGGCAATAAATAGTTCGAATAACATTTCTATTAAAAGTAGGCAGTGAGTGCAACTCTCACATTCGAAAGTAAGCACGAGAACTAGGTTCCCATCAAGAGAAATCAGACATTTTTTTTTGACGTTTAACTAAAATTTTAACTGCACTGGAATGTAAATTGTCATTTCAGTTGTGAGTTCTAAAACACGACGATGCTGGTGAGATGACCTGAGATGACCCGGGGAGATTGTAAGACCCGGATAAAGCAGAAAGAGAAGAAATAGGAAGAGATTATCCTTCCTCCTTTTCTAGAATAACTGAAGAGATTTTCCTTCTCCTTTCCCTAGAAGAAGGAGATTGTAGGACCCGGGGTAAGCAGAAGGAGAAGGAATAGGAGGAGATTTTCCTTCCATCCTTCCTTGATAAGTGAAAGAGATTTTCCTTCTCCTTTTCCTAGCCCTTTACTTCCCCTTTTACTTAACCCACTTCTTGTTCTTTGTCTTCTGCGGAGGAGATAATGAAGCAGAAGGAGATTGTAGGACCCGGGTGAAGCAGAAGGAGAAGGAATAGGAGGAGATTTTCCTTCCTCCTTTCCTGGATAAGTGAAAGAGATTTTCCTTCACCTTTTCGTAGCCCTTTAATTCCCCTTTTACTTAACCCACTCCTTGTTCTTTGTCTTCTGCGGAGAAGGAGATAATAAAGAAGAAGGATATTGTAGAACCCGGGTGAAGCAAAAGAAGAATGAATAGGAGGAGATTTTCCTTCTCCCTTTCTTAGATAAGTGAAAGAGATTTTCCTTCACCTTTTCGTAGCCCTTTAATTCTTCTTTTACTTAACCCACTCCTTGTTCATTGTTTTCTGCGGAGAAGGAGATAGTGAAGAAGAAGAAGTTTGTAGGACCCGGGTGAAGCAGAAGGAGAAGAAATATGAAGAGATTTCTTTCCTGCTTTTCTAGAATAATTGAAATAGATTTTCCTTCTCCTTTCACTATAAGAAGGAGATTGTAGGACCCGGGTGAAGCAAAAGAAGAAGGAATAGAAGAAGATTTTTCTTTCTCCTTCCCTTGTTAGGTGAAAGTGATTTTCCTACTCCTTTTCCTAGCCCTTTACTTCCCCTTTTACTTAACCCACTTCTTGTTCTTTGTCTTCTGCGGGGAAGGAGATAATGAAGAAGAAGAAGGAGATTGTAGAACCCGGGTGAAGAGGAAGAAGACGGAATAGGAGGAGTTTTTCCTTCCTCCTTTCCTAGATAAGTAAAAGAGATTTTCCTTCCCTTTTTCACAGCCCTTTACTTCCCACTTTACTTAACCCACTGCTTGTTATTTGTATTCTGCGGACAAGGAGATAATGAAGAAGAAGGAGATTGTTGGACCCGGATGAAGCAGAAGGAGAAGGAATAGGAGGAGATTTTCCTTCCTCCTTTCCTAGATAAGTGAAAGAGATTTTCCTTCTCCTTTTCCTAGCCCTTTACTTCCCCTTTTACTTAACCCACTTCTTGTTCTTTGTCTTCTGCGGAGAAGGAGATAATGAAGAAGAAGAAGATTGTTGGACCCGGGTGAAGCAGAAGGAGAAGGAATAGGAGGAGGTTTTCCTTCCTCCTTTCCTAGATAAGTGAAACAGATTTTCCTTCTCCTTTTCCTAGCCCTTTACTTCCCCTTTTACTTAACCCACTCCTTGTTCTTTGCCTTGTGCTGAAAAGGAGATAATGAAGAAGAAGGAGATTGTAGGACCCGGGTTAAGCAGAAGGAGAAGGAATAGGAGGAGATTTTCCTTCCATCTTTCCTAGACAGGTGAAAGAGATTTTCCTTCACCTTTTGCTAGCCATTTACTTCCCCTTTTACTTAACCCACTTCTTGTTTTTTGTCTTCTGCGGAGAAGGAAATAATGAAGAAGAAGGAGATTGTAGGACCCGGGTGAAGCAGAAGGAGAAGAAATACGAGGAGATTTTCCTTCCTCCTTTCCTAGATAAACGAAAGAGATTTTCCTTCCCCTTTTCCTTGCCCTTTACTTCCCCTTTTACTTAACCCACTCCTTGTTCTTTGTCTTGTGCTGAAAAGGAGATAATGAAGAAGAAGGAGATTGTAGGACACGGGTTAAGAGGAAGGAGAAGGAATAGGAGGAGATTTTCCTTCCATCTTTCCTAGACAGGTGAAAGAGATTTTCCTTCACCTTTTGCTAGCTCTTTACTTCCCTCTTACTAAACACACTCCTTCTTATTTGTCTTCTGCGGAGAAGAAGATAATGAAGAAGAAGGAGATTTTTGGACCCGGGTGAAGTACAAGGAGAAGGAATAGGAGGAGATTTTCCTTCCATCTTTCCTAGATAAGTAAAACAGATTTTCCTTCTCCTTTTGCTAGCTCTTTACTTCCCTTTTACTTAACACACTCCTTCTTATTTGTCTTCTGCGGAGAAGAAGATAATGAAGAAGAAGGAGATTGTTGGACCCGGGTGAAGCACAAGGAGAAGGAATAGGAGGAGATTTTCCTTCCTCCTTTCCTAGATAAGTGAAACAGATTTTCCTTCTCCTTTTCCAAGCCCTTTACTTCCCCTTTTACTTAATCCACTTCTTGTTGTTTGTCTTCTGCGGAGAAGGATATAATGAAGAAGAACGAGATTGTAGGAACCGGGTGAAGCAGAAGCAGAAGGAATAGGAGGAGATTTTCCTTTCTCTTTTCCTAGATAAGTGAAAGAGATTTTCCTTCTCCTTTTCCTAGCCCTTTACTTCCCCTTTTACTTAACCCACTCCTTGTTCTTTGTCTTGTGCTTAAAAGGAGATAATGAAGAAGAAGGAGATTGTAGGACACGGGTTAAGCAGAAGGAGAAGGAATTGGAGGAGATTTTTCTTCCATCTTTCCTAGACAGGTGAAAGAGATTTTCCTTCACCTTTTCCTAGCCCTTTATTTCTCCTTTTACTAAACCCTCTCCTTGTACTTTGTCTTCTGCGGAGAAGGAGATAATGAAGAAGAAGGAGATTGTTGGACCCGGATGAAGCAGAAGGAGAAGGAATAGGAGGAGATTTTCCTTCCTCCTTTCCTAGATAAGTGAAATAGATTTTCCTTCTCCTTTTCCTAGCCCTTTACTTCCCCTTTTACTAAACCCACTTCTTGTTCTTTGTCTTCTGCGGAGAAGGAGATAATGAAGAAGAAGGAGATTGTAGGACCCGGGTTAAGCAGAAGGAGAAGGAATAGGAGGAGATTTTCCTTCCTCCTTTCCTAGATAAACGAAAGAGATTTTCCTTCACTTTTTCCTTGCCCTTTACTTCCCCTTTTACTTAACCCACTCCTTGTTCTTTGTCTTTTGCTGAAAAGGAGATAATGAAGAAGAAGGAGATTGTAGGACCCGGGTTAAGCAGAAGGAGAAGGAATAGGAGGAGATTTTCCTTCCTCCTTTCCTAGATAAGTGAAAGAGATTTTCCTTCACCTTTTCCTAGCCCTTTACTTCCCCTTTTACTTAACTAACTTCTTGTTCTTTGTCTTCTGCGGAGAAGGAGATAATGAAGAAGAAGGAGATTTTTGGACCCGGGTGAAGCACAAGGAGAAGGAATAGGAGGAGATTTTCCTTCCATCTTTCCTAGATAAGTGAAAGAGATTTTCCTTCTCCTTTTCCTAGCCCTTTACTTCCCCTTTTACTTAACCCACTCCTTGTTCTTTGTTTTCTGCGGAGAAGGAGATAATGAAGAAGAACGAGATTGTAGGAGCCGGGTGAAGCAGAAGCAGAAGGAATAGTAGGAGATTTTCCTTCCTCTTTTCCGAGATAAGTGAAAGAGATTTTCCTTCTCCTTTTCCTAGCCCTTTACTTCCCCTTTTACTTAACCCACTCCTTATTCTTTGTCTTGTGCTGAAAAGGAGATAATGAAGAAGAAGGAGATTGTAGGACCCGGGATAAGCAGAAGGAGAAGGAATAGGAGGAGATTTTCCTTTCATCTTTCCTAGACAGGTGAAAGAGATTTTCCTTCACCTTTTGCTAGCCCTTTACTTCCCCTTTTACTTAACCCACTTCTTGCGATTTGTGTTCTGCGGAGAAGGAGATAATGAAGAAGAAGGAGATTGTTGGACCTGGGTGAAGCAGTAGAAGAAGGAATAGGAGGAGATTTTCTTTCCTCCTTTCCTAGATAAGTGAAAGAGATTTTCCTTCTCCTTTTCCAAGCCCTTTACTTCCCTCTTACTTAACCCACTCCTTGTTCTTTGTCTTCCGCGGAGAAGGAGATAATGAAGAAGAACGAGATTGTAGGAACCGGGTGAAGCAGAAGCAGAAGGAATAGGAGGAGATTTTTCTCTCTCTTTTCCTAGATAAGTGAAAGAGATTTTCCTTCTCCTTTTCCTAGCCCTTTAATTCCCCTTTTACTTAACCCACTCCTTGTTTTTTGTCTTCTGCGGAGAAGGAGATAATAAAGAAGAAGTAGATTGTAGGACCAGGGTGAAGCATAAGAAGAATGAATAGGAGGAGGTTTTCCTTCCTCCTTTCCTAGATAAGTGAAAGAGATATTCCTTCACCTTTTCCTAGCCCTTTACTTCCCTTTTACTTAGGAACCGGGTGAAGCAGAAGCAGAAGGAAAAGGAGGAGATTTTTCTCTCTCTTTTCCTAGATAAGTGAAAGAGATTTTCCTTCTCCTTTTCCTAGCCCTGATTCGGACAGCTCTATAGATATATATATATATATATATATATATATATATATATATATATATATATATATATATATATATATATATATATATATATATATATATATATATATATATAAAATTAATTCAAGAAAAATAAAAATAAATTATAAGTCATTAATTACCTGGTTCGTTTATTAATAATTACCTGGAGATTGCAAATTCCTGCACGCTGCCTATTTACCTGGAGCAATCTAGTTTTTCTTGAATATATTTATATATATATATATATATATATATATATATATATATATATATATATATATATATATATATATATATATATCTATAGAGCTGTCCGAATCATCTGATAGTTCGCGGGGAACAGTCGATGGCATTCATGGATTTGTTGTGTGAATAATTCGTAAAATGGTTGCCAGTCGATATAGTTCCCCGCGAACTTTGTAATGTCTAATTTTGGCAGTCTTACATCCGTTTCACCTCGCGATCCACTCATCATACCATTGTTGTGCATTGTATTGTTATATGATGTATCGTTATTTTCTGACTGGATTATTTTTGATTTAATTTCGCTGAAATCGTTCATAGCATCGTAATATAATTCCTCAATTTCAGAAAACTTTAATTTCTCAGTGCTGCCATAGCTTGATAATTTAGTTTCCGCATCAAAGGCTTGGACTAACAGTTCGTCTGCACGTTTCATACGGACGTTTATTTTTTCGATACATATTTCGCCCGATGTAACACAATCACTAGCATATTTTCGAATATTTTGTATTGATGTCAGTATTATATTTAACTTAATTTTGCACACCTTGATTTCAGCATCCGCCATGTTTTCTTCTATCACAAATTTTCACTCACTAACTGTAATTTCGACTTAGAACGTTTTCAAGGTTACCACATATCACATTTATTTATGATAACGAAATCGATTGCAGGTAATTGAACGTAATCCACGCACATAGAAAATGAATTAGTTGTCGAAGGACTACTATAATTGATTGATTGCTAAACTACCGCTTTACAAAATGGCGACAATATTCTTTTTGGTTGCACGAACAAACACGCGGTTTAATCAAAACACATGCGATAAATAAATTATACTTAGCTGGCTTGACCGGTATAATGCGACTCCGTTGTTAGCTCTTGCAAGTTCACGCCCAAGTTGCTGTTTAAGTGTTGTGTAATACTATGGATACTCCAGACTGTGCCGCGTTGGAGTATCCGGCTCGAAGGACCAGATGATTCGGACAGCTCTATAGATATATATATATATATATATATATATATATATATATATATATATATATATATATATATATATATATATATATATATATATATAAATATATTCAAGAAAAACTAGATTGCTCCAGGTAAATAGGCAGCGTGCAGGAATTTGCAATCTCCAGGTAATTATTAATAAACGAACCAGGTAATTAATGACTTATAATTTATTTTTATTTTTCTTGAATTAATTTTATATAATTTTTTTTTATGTTTTTAGCTGCTCGACCTTTTCACTAATGAATTTTATTAAAACTTACATTACATACAGAGATTTTTTTTACAACTTTATAATGAAGCTTACAAAATACTAATTACAATTCCGACCGTAAGATGGCACTAACATAATATTTTCCTTTTGTACCACCTTAAATAATAAAATTATCTTGATTAACCTTAATGTCAAAAATAGTATTTGTTTTGTTTTAATATAACTTTCCCAATTTTAGAATTTTACAACTATTAAACAATTATTAATAATAATTTAAACAAAGTTATAATGTGATTAAAGATAAGTATAATACTAATACAGATGCTCATTAAGTACCAATACAATGCAATTCCAGGCGACGCTGCAATTACAATACCAAACAGAAGACAGCTGATCATCCGGACAACAACATGTTTGACCTTGAACTTCAGATTTATACACCAACCGGCGATCATGAAGCTTGCAAATATGTACCTCAACGCATCAATAAATGTATAAAAAACAATAAATATAGTACGTTGTTGCATTATTTTGTGTTGTCTGAACAAGCCCTTTACTTCCTCTTTTACTTAACCCACTCCTTGTTCTTTGTCTTGTGCTGAAAAGGAGATAATGAAGAAGAAGGAGATTGTAGGACCCGGGTTAAGCAGAAGGAGAAAGAATAGGAGGAGATTTTCCTTCCATCTTTCCTAGACAGGTGAAAGAGATTTTCCTTCACCTTTTGCTAGCATTTTATTTCCCTTTTACTAAACCCACTCCTTGTTCTTTGTCTTTTGCGGAGAAGGTGATAATGAAGAAGAAGGAGATTGTAGCACACGGGTGAAGCAGAAGGAGAAGGAATAGGAGGAGATTTTCCTTCCTCTTTCCAAGATAAGTGAAAGAGATTTTTCTTCTCCTATTCTAGCCCTTTACTTCCCCTTTTACTTAACCCACTTCTTGTTCTTTGACTTCTGCGGAGAAGAAGATAATGAAGAAGAAGGAGATTGTAGAACCCGGGTGAAGCAGAAGAAGAAGGAATAGAAGGAGATTTTCCTTCCTCCTTTCCTAGATAAGTGAAACTTCCTCTTTTACTTAACCCACTCCTTGTTCTTTGTCTTGTGCTGAAAAGGAGAAAATGAAAAAGAAGGAGATTGTAGGACCCGGGTTAAGCAGTAGGAGAAGGAATAGGAGGAGATTTTCCTTCTCCCTTTCCTAAATAAGTGAAAGAGATTTTACTTCTCCTTTTCCTACCATTTTTCATTTCATTTTACTTAACCCACAATTTTTTCTTTGTATTCTGCGGAGAAGGATATAATGAAGAAGAAGGAAATGTACGCTGAGATGACATTTATTGACAACAAAAAATCGGCCCTGTATTGCTCAGACGTATAGACTGATCGGGATGAAACGTCATAATTAAGCACCACAAAAATTAGAAGTAACAGATTAAAAAATGTTAATTAATTTTGCAACAAAAACGTTCTAGATCAGTTTTCCAAAATTAAAGGGAAAATAATTTTATCGTTGTAAAGCACAGATGGATTGATTGATCGGGATTAAACTTCATAACCTAAGTTGTTCACAAATTTAAAAACCGCAGTGAATTTTGGCTGAAATCAGTTCATCGGTCGTGGGGCAGCTTCCATAGGAGCTTTTCGTTTTCTACCGGAAGTGACAGCCTCTATTTGAGCTTTTAAGTTTTTTGCATGTGTTTTGAAAATAATATCATTCACGGGAAAACGGTTTTCAAGTAACAAATTCTAAATTAATTTTGAAACAATACCCGTCTCTAATCCCAGTTATTTTTAGCCGCTTTTTAGTTTTTTTGCAAATATTTTGTAAAGTATATCAATTATGAGAAAATCAACTGTGATCTAAAAGATTCTAAATTAAATTTGCAACATTATCGGTTCAAGATCAATTTTCCAAAATTTATGCAGAAAGGTCGATTTTTGACAACATAGATATGTTTGTACTTTTTTTAAGTAGTGAAATAAAATATAGCAATCATGAAAATTTTCGACTTCGAAATTCTTGCTGATTTACAGCAAGCTTTTTAAATACCATTTAAAATGGTATTTAAAAAGATATCTGTGCGTTTGTATGTGTGCGTGGTTTCGTGCAGATTAAATGTCGGAGCCTTCTCTTTAATCGAGACGGTTTGTCCAATTGGTTTGAAGCTTCGTACTTAAAGTTTTGTTCATTAATTCATACACCCCAGTGATTTTTGGTCGAAATCAGCCCTTCTTAAGTAGTAGCCTTCATATGAGCTTTTTCGTTTTTTGAAGATATTTCGAGAATTTTAGATTTTACAAAGACGAATAAAACAGAAAAATTGTAGAACAAAAGAGAGTTTAAAACAAAATTTGTTCAGATATTTTTTTTTAATTTTACCCAAAATAAGTAAATGATGAGTTTTGATCCAAAAAACTTTAAGTCCCTAAAATTCTGCATCTCATCACTTCATGCGGATTGACTATTCGGAATCTAACTTCATGCTAAAGCTTTCTCCATAAATTGGGAGATCCGTGTACCAATTGTGGTTTATTCGTTTTTTTTTTTTGAAAATAGTGAACCAAAGTATTTTCGATAGTGACAAAAACTTTTTGTACAAGATTTTTTCAAGTCGATTTGGATGTAGCTGCCATTATATCTTGTATTATGTTAGTAAAAGATTTTGATTTGACAAAAGAGTGGTTGTACTTGCATACAAAATTTAAACAGTTTTTTACAAGCTACTTCACTTGGCCTAATATTTTATTTCGAGGAGTTATAATATACGGCTGCTCTACATTATATTTCCGTTATATTGGGAAAGTTGCAACCTCAACGGACAACAAGCGGTCCGCATCAGCTGATAGTCAATATTGGCGCAACACAGAAAAATCGCCCGTTTAAATTTGACCGGCATGTCGAGAACCTCGCATTCCCATACGGGTTGCCTACACATGGCTAACGGATAAATGAAGGACGCCGCCACTCATAAAGGTAAAGGAAGCTGCAAGTGCATTTTTTTATTTATGAATAGAAGTCTGCATTAATTATTTTTTGTAACATTTTTTAATTTTTATAAATTGAATACCATACCGCGTGATTTGCATATATATTGCCATCATTTTTAGGATCAGTAAACCTACACTAATTTTAATAATTTTTATTGGTCGAATTGATCGATTGGGATGATACTTCATATTTTAGCTTTTTTCATAAATTAAGAGATCCAAGTGAATTTTGTTTGAAATTCGTCTACTAGAAGTGACAGCTTCCGTACGAGCTTTTTCGGTTTTCCAAATATTTTGAAAAGTATACATTTACAACTACATTAAACTAAAAAATTCTAAATAAAATTTGCAACAATACTGTCCTAGATTAATTTTCCAAAATTTAAGCAGAAATAATGACTTTTGAGGAAAACAATTTTTCAACAAAAGTTCGGCCCCCGTACAACCCAGATTTATTAATTGATCGGGATGAAACTTCGAATCTAAGCTTTCTCACAAATTGAAAAATCCGCATGAATTTTGGCCCAAATTGGAACACCAAAATTGACAGATTCTATAGAAGCTTGTTCGTTCCCTAAATTAATTTTGCGACAATCCCGTCCAGATCAGTTTTCCAAAATTGAAGCGGAAATGACTAATTTTGACAAAAAACAGTAACGGTTTTCAGTAACATTTTGGTCCCTATTTTCATAAACTGGGACTTTTAAGTATTTTTTGGCTAAGATCGATCAATCGAAAGTGTCAGCTTTCATAGGAGCTTTTTCGTTTTTGCAAATATTTTGAATGTTTTTACGGAAAAACGATTAAAATGAAAATTTGTGAATTACATTTCAACAAAATTAGAACAGATTATATTTTAAATTTTACCGGAAATGACTAGTTCTGATCTGTACAGACCAGGCGATATAATTCGGATTAAAACTGCATACTAAAGTTTTTTCCATAAATTGGGGGACTCACGTAAAATGCGATGAATATCAGTGTACCGGAAATGGTAGCTCCGTAGCGTTACATGTGTAATAGCGAACCACGTCGGCCCTCATTCAGAATAGCCCCATATTTTATATGGAAATCACATTTATACGTTAAACATAATAAAATTTGAGTCTAATGGCGAAATGGTCACAACTGCTGTTGTTAGCAAGAGTTTCATATACAGCAGGTCACAGCAGACCGTTAGACCGATTTTTTAATTAACGTATTAAAAATCATTAGTTCGAGACCAAGCTAGAGGCCATTGTTTATGGTGGCATCACCAATTCATTTCGCAGCCACTCAAAAATCACAACATTTAAATCGAAAGATTTTGTCCCTATCTGTTGCTGAATTATTAATAGCAAATACATTCATTTAATAATTCCCTGGTGGTTTCCTGGTTAAAAAATAATGTAAAATTCAACTTGTTAAACATAAATTAACAGTTTTTTTGTTGCTGTTTGTATCTAATTCACTTTGGGCTTTTGTGTTTTAGTTACGTCATTTAGAAATTTTTCCTCTGTTTTTCCCTAATTTTATAAATGATAATTAAAACTATACGAACGAAATACAGGTACACTATATACTCGTACATGTTATTGTACGTTTGCATAATTATTACATCAAAAAATGCTTTTAGTGAAAATATTTATTTATAAAATACTTATTATGATTATTATTATGACTATCATAATGAAAATATTTTAATTAAAATTATAACGAGGCAAGCACACCAAAAAAGAAACTTTAAAAATGTGGTAATTGAGGGATGCAACACTGAGGTGGGCTTGTGTTGTTGTTATACTTTGTTGGTGCTGCAATAATTAAATATACATTTTTTTTTTATTTTGGTTTTCACAGGGAGGCTACAATATTATAGTAAAAGTTTTTATGGTTTAGTTTTTTGGTTGTGTGCGCGAGGCCAAATTGAATTGTGTATACCGCCCAATCGTAAAACTTTTCACCTTTAGAAAACATTGCCCTTTGAATTAAATAATAAAACAAAATTGTAAAACAAACTTTTTCCCAACGCTTTGTGTCGAAACTTTTCATCTCGTGTTTAACAACCAACATCAATATAAATCCCAAACTACTTACTATATATACGGTAAAAAGAAAATATTGAATTAATTTTTTTTTTTTGCCTCGAATCCATTTCTATAAATAATTCAACATAATGTTTAAAGGAATTTGTAAGATGATATCAACAGAAAAAACACTTTAAAATAATTAAATATCAGAAAGAAGTTCGAGTTGTAAAATGAATACAAAACAAAACAAAAAAAATTGTGGGGAAGAACCAGACAAAATTCATTAAAAAATATCCATCCTAACACAAGTGTAATTGAAATGAAAGTTTTTCAGTTTAGAATTAATCAAATTAAAAATTCTTGAAATAAAATAAAAAAACAACAACTCACAAGAAAATTGTAATACAGCATCTCAAGTTTTTATATTTTCAGTTCTTCCTTCAGTTTTCGGGGCTTTTTTTATACATTTTCTATCATTTTCAATTACAATTTTCTTATATTGTTGGATTTTTTGTACGTACAGCTTGTGTACATAAACCATTATATACTTATATATAATAGAGAAAATTACATGTGCATATCAGCTGATGCTTCTATTATTTTCTAAGCAGCACAAACAACCGACTATAGTATTAGAGTTCTTTTTATGGGAATTTTGGATTTTGATCAGGAACGTGATTTGAATTCTGTTGTGTCCTTAAATGATTTTTTCGGTAAATTGAAATAATTTTATTTATTTTGGGTATATAGAATTTCGGAAGATGCAAATCTTGTTGTTTACATGTACGTCTATATGCTTACTGGGTTATATAATTTCATTATGCAAACAATGCATCAGGAACCGGAACGTGTTCACGGAAGGTTTGAATAAAATTCTTTGGCTACTATTTTACAACAGAAACAACACTGATTACGTCGAGTGAATAACTAAGCACCTGGCTCTGGCTGGCTTAAAATAAAATAAATTACATTACGAAAACGTTAAATTAATGTCTGCTGTACCATTTTAAAATTCAATATAAATTTTGACTTAAAAATTAAGTAGAAATTACGGGTTTATTCTGAAATATTTTATTTCACTTTAATCAATACAAAAAATTATATCAATATTCCAGAAAGTAAACATGAAAGTGTTATGAAGTAAATTTTCCTTATTTGTTACTCCTCGCGAAAGCCAGACTAGTCCAACAGATGGGACAGCACACCCGTGAAGACATGTAAGAAGCTGGCGAATATTTCAACCCAGAAAAATGTGATGGTAAAATGATGATCCCTATTATGTTTAGAGTATCAGTACAAAAAATTGTATATCACGGCATTTAACAAGAACTTAACCCAACAAAATTACTGTCGTGATAGTTCCTTAAAAAAGGTCAAAAAAATTTACTTTCAGAAAATTAAAAATTCAGTGGCACTATCATGGCCTACTGAGATAAAAAGCTAGTGTTAATGTTTTATCTCAGTAGGCCAGAAAAAATATTTTTCCATGAAATTTAAAATATGGAAAAACTACTTTCAATTTATAAAAATTTACATCAAACTTTTCTTCTTAGTAGTCCGGGAAAAAATGTCTCCCTATTCCTGGGGAATTACAAGAATAGGGCCAGGGGCATATCTAATACTCTCTAAAAGTAGGCCACTGGAAGTTACAGCCTCCATAGGAGCATTTTCGATCGATAAACTCAAGAACTACTGCACCGATTTCAATAGAAGGTCGTGAGGAGTGGTACTGTAATTTTTGGTCGAAAACGGTCCATTGAAAGCGGCAGCTTCCATATGAGCACTTTCGTTTTATGCCATTATATTGAAAGGTATATCATTTACAAGAGAAACTACTAAGAACAAAATGATGACCATTTTTGAACCAAAATTTGGCCCGTGATTTTGGTTTTCTCTATTGATGTAATTTTCCGGAATGATAATTAGGAATATGGCATCCGTTTTAAGATCCGAGATGGAGAAATTTTGTTTTATGCAAGACGAGATGGGAGCGGTATCATTTTTGTAACCTAATCAGTACTTCCGGGATTACGTTATTGACTTTTGTTTTTCGCAAGTCGTGAGCGTGACAAAGGGAAGGGCGGCCGTGTTTTTTTGGTACCTGACTACTATTAACACCGATTAAGCCGATATAAGTGTCATTTTCGGGGTTTCCGCTGTTCTGAGTACGTTACCGATTTTTGTTTTTCGGATGCTGTGATGGAGAGAGGCCGTACTGATCGGGGTACTGATTACTTTGTTAGGTTTTGTTTTTTGTAAATCGAAATGTAGGGGCGGTGTCATTTTTGGTACAGTGATAATTATAGGTAGAAAGCCAATATGGGTGTCATTTTCGGGGTTTCGCTTCTATGAAATTTAATTTGAAATGTAATAATTTATTAGTAGAACTGAATGTAGCACAATAGGAGCTGTTTCATTCACAAATTGAAGATAGTTTTATGAGTTCAATCTTTCAGGGAGTAAAATTGGGCCGATAAAACTATTTCCAGTTATACGACTCCATAAATTAACACTAAATCGTCTTTAAAATGATTATTATCGCTTAACAGGTAGATTTTCTAGTTGACACTCATGAAGATTGTGGAAATTTGTTATTCCATCTACAGAATCTCTTCTACAGTATTCAAAATTTGTTGAATTTTGTGTGCCTAACTGTCAAATTTGAGCACGTAATGCGTATATGTTTGACATTAATTTAGTTGTGCTAAACTGTACATTACAATAATTTAGTTATCCTCCAGAATTGGTCAGCATTGGTCCTAGAACGGATATATTAAACGACTTAAGCGCATGTACAAAATCTGTTGATGTCGATTTACTACTTTAAAAACTATTGCCGTTTTTTTAGGCAAATTATGTAAACTAAATTTATACACAACCAGATCAGACCATGATTTACTGTTCATTCTCCACATCAGCCAAATTTGGTTGTATAGAAAAACTTTAATTCAATCCAATTTCATAAAATGATTTAAATAAAAATATGAGTATATTCTAGAACTCCCAGCAATGAAACCATTCAAACTCGATGTACTGTGGATATTGAAATGAAAGATTTTTAGAAATCACTCATACAAAATTTTTCAATTAATTTTTGAAGTTACGGTGTAAATAAGGTTTTAAGTATAATTATGAAACTTGGTCAGTATGTTCAGTACAACGAGTTTAAGTAAGAAATTATTTAAGAAATTTTAAAATTAGGATTGAACTAAGGGTTGTCTTGTCTACGGCTGATTCTGGCTGATGACCTAATCACCAGAAGTCCAGTGGATAAAATTTCAACAACAGTTAAACATTGTACCCAAATTTAATATAACCTGGTGGATTAGTTCTATAATCACAATGTCATAGAAGTACATGGCTTCTGTAATAATTTGGATGCGGCATATGCTGCTGTCATATACATCAGGGTGATTTTAAAACCCGGGTGATTTTAAACAATAGAGTACCTCTATTTATGAAAATTAATATACCACGACTAGAACTTTGCGAAGCAGTTTCATTATCAAACATTATTTGTCGACAATTTTATAGCCCAGTAGAAATAGAAGATTGAGGTTCACTATAAATGGTGGCATTTCGGCTAGGCCAATTGCGAAACTTCGATGATGCAGCTTTGTTGACCGGTGTGAAGTTTCTAATGTTAAAAAAAGTGTAGGTACACAAAAAAGTGGTAACATAAAAGTGTAAATCGTTTATAAAACTCTGACGTTAAAAAGGGTAGGTTTGTAAAAATATATATCAAACAACAATTTACAATAAATTATACAAAAATAATAGAACAAAAGAGAAAATAGTTTCCAAATTAAAATTTAATCACTGTACATAAGTATAATTTATGTCAACATATAAAGTTCGGTAGAAATCGGCGGAAGCAATGCTACACTATGTAAATTATCGCGAAATCTGGAGATGTGCTCGCATGGTGAGTATATGGTAATCAAAGGGGACGAAGTGGACTATCTTAATATGTGTGTGCCATTTCCTTAAATAGGTTATGGCTCTGGACATAAATTTCCAATGATATTAAAACTTTAAACTGCGAGGATATTCGAAATGAAATCGACGAATGTTTAGTGGAAGCAGGAAATCCATGTGTGATTCCATTTGAAACAATTCGGAAATTGGAATAAAAACAAGATTTGTTTACAGTTTTCGGTCATTGCAAATTGTTCCCAGAAACAAAAATATAAATTTATAATAAAATCTAATTCCATTTTGGAAATGTACATCAACGGTGAGGCGTGTATTTCTCATGACATAATCAGGTACAAACAAGTACGAGGTACGAAACGAGAACAAATTAAACAACGTTTAGTAGGGACTTCGTGCCAGAATGTTGGATTAGATTTAGCTGCTGAAACAAGTATAGATTTATTTGAGAAAGGGAATGCACAATCATTCATCCCTTTGCAAACTATATACGTAAAATAAAATCAGAGCTGCTCAAGACGAACGATTTGGTTATGGATTGTGACGTTATAGATGCCTGCCAAATGACAATGGTTGAATCTAAAAAAGACAAGTATATTAATAACATATCAGTCGATCCACATAAAATTGTTTGTTTCCGACAATCAACTTCACAATTGTTACCAAAATATTCAGTAAACGCAATATACTTTGATGCGACTGGAAGAGTAGTTAAACATCCGACATGTCACCCGTACCTAAGCCATAAAAAGATTCTATATTATGCGTGTGTTGTTAATATAAAAATTCGCAACTAATTCCTATCGGAGAACTAATATCCTCATCGCACGATGCTGAAACTATTAAAAGATTCCTGGATGATGTAAGGATTAATATACCGAAGATTTACCTACCGAAATATTTTGTAACAGACTGGTCGTGGGCTCTAATAAAACCTATCCAGTAAAGTTTTAATTCGATGAATGTATTAGAATATATTAATAACACGTATGATGTGTTGATTTCAAATCAAATAAAACTGCGGGAAAAAAGTAGTAAGACTTTGTTCATAATTTTAAAATTCTTTATTTTAAAATTATGAACAAAGTCTTAATTCTCCAAATCTATTTTGTCCCCCTCTTTTTGTCCCCCACAATACACTTGTGCCAACGTTTTTTCCAATCCTCGAAACAGTTGTAAAAGTCAATTTCCGGAATAGTCTCCAATGCGCGTAGCGATTCACGTTTAATGTCTTCGATTGACTGTAACGGTTTCCCCGGAGCGGTCGTTTGAGTTTGCTGAACAGCCAGAAGTCACACGGAGCCAAATAAGGCGAATACTGTGGTTACGGAACGATATGGGTGGAATTTTTGGCGAAAAAATCACGTAAAGCCAAAGCAATATGATATGATGAAAATGATTGATGATGAAATGATCTTTCAAAATGGTTTTCACTGTTCCTTCCGATATTTCAACAATGTCAGTAAAGTCTCTGACTGTTAATCGTCGATTCTCGAGCACCAATTCCTTGATTTTATTAACGTGTTGATCATCAGTTGATGTTTATGGGCGTCCTAGGCGTGGTTTCTCTTTGAACAATTTGTACCAATCAAAAACACTTGCTCGCGACATACAATTACCACCAAAGGCCTTGTGCAATATTCTGAACGTTTCGGCATCACAAAATTGATTCCGCCGACAAAATTTGATGGAACTTCTTTGTTGAATAATTTCACTCATTACGTAAAAATCGCCGAATGCACTTTTTGTACAGAAAGACAAGCGTATACTAGACACTGATTGATGATTATTTTGAAACTATACCAGTTTTGAAGAAATTGATTGTATTTTTGAAGCATTTAGTTTTATATTGTGCTCGAAATTTTCAAACCAACTAGTGTCACAATCATTTACTAGCTTGAAAAAAATGTTGAATGGGTCGTCTGATCCAAACATTATTCCCTCAGATGCGGCAGAATGGAGGTCTACTCAAAAAAATTCGTTTTCCTCGAAAGCAATATTCAGCAGAAGTCCTTATTTTATGAGATACAATAATATTTATTTAAATGTTATACAAAAAATTAACCTTCAATCCGATGGAATATTAAATAATTTTTTTAACGAAGATTTCTTTACTTTTGCGATCAAAAGCTATATGGCATATTTACCATTTTAGGGAGTTTGTTTTTCTTTTCAAATTGGTATTGAGGGTCATCTATCAAACGCAAGTGTAGAAAGTTGGTTTCGATAGTTAAAAAACCACTACACGAATCATGAGCTCTTGCGCATCGGTAGATTTGTAAATCTTATGAAGGAAAAAACTTTTAAAATTGAAAAAATGATTCAATTGACAGCTACGTCCATTATGAAAACTAGACTGAAACGGAAAATTGAAAGTTCCAAAATAGATGATCCTGATATAGCGATTTGTATGAGGAAGCGTGGAACAAGATAAAATAAGTAACTCCCCAAAAAACATTTTGGTAAAAAGGTTTTAACTCGATTTTCAAATATGTGTAGTTCCTCCGATTTGAATCAGTTACCGGAACCCAAAAATGTCGAAGATTGTTATATTCCACAAAACAGGTATAACTTTATAGAGCAATCTGTTGCAATAAAAATCAGAAATACTTACGCTTTTGATTCGGTTGCTCAAATATTTTTATGTTTATTTTTGGATGTAGATTATTACAAGGGTTTTATTCGAACATCTGAAAACTCTTTTTTTAATTTTATATATGATTTTGCAACTTCGAATGAAAAAGCATCAATTTACAGAGACAGATCACGGTTGCTGTTAAAGATCTATGAAAATAGTCCCGGATTAGTTTCTACTACAGTAAACGTTTCATTGGATGCTATATGTCCAATATCGTTTATAATGGAGAAAGTACTTTCATCCCCTTTAACAGAAAGAAGAAATTGCTCCAAGTGTGAGCCTACAACCAAATTAAGACAAACATTTTATGTCTCACTTAAAAATGTTTTCAGTTTTAATCAAGCGTCGCCCAGTAATATGCAGTCGGCAATAGATTTTGAAAGATCTTGTTGTGGAACGTGCTATGAAAAGCGGACGAAATTGTTTTTTACAAATTATGGTTTAGCCATTGTTGATGTAAAGCCAACTAATAATTTGTATAACATCGCAATAAGTAAAATTAAAAGTAATATAACATTAGGTCTTGAAGATCTTGAGCTAAAAGCCATAATTCATATATTAAACGTAATGACAGCAGTTGCGGGAGACACCCGATGATCTGTTGCAATTCCCCATGGAGACCTCGACCGCAACAAAAATAAATCCGGCAATTTCGATTTATTCAAAATATTAATGATTTATAATAATCTACTTGTAAAATTTAGTGAAATGTGTCAAAATAGTATATAGTAAAAATAATTAAGTTAGATATAAGTTGTAAAAAAAGGAAGTGAAGTCCGAGATTCAAACCTCCGCGTGGTGCTTCCAGGATAACTCAAATTGAATCAGGCGAGGCAGTGATACTGCCGCAAGCATTAACGAACTTAAATAAAATTTGGTATGACTGTATGATGTTGCGTTAAATTCCATAATCACAATGCAACTATATCTCCAGATAATTTCCGTAGTGTAGCATTGCTGCCGTGGAATTTAGAGAAAAATATTATATTTTTGAAAATTTATGTCCAGAGCCATAACCTATTTAAGGAAATGGCACACACATATTAAGATAGCCCACTTCATCCCTTTTGATTACCATATAGTCACCATGGGAGCACATCTCCAGATTTCGCGATAATTTACATAGTGTAGTATTGCTTCCGTCGATTTCTACAGAACTTTATATGTTGACATAAATTATACTTATGTACAGTGATTAAATTTTAATTTGGAAACTATTTTCTCTTTTGTTCTATTATTTTTGTATAATTTATTGTAAATTGTTGTTTGATATATATTTTTACAAACCTACCCTTTTTAACGTCAGAGTTTTATAAACGATTTACACTTTTATGTTGCCACTTTTATGTTACCACTTTTTTGTGTACCTACACTTTTTTTAACATTAGAAACTTCACACCGGTGTTTTGTTGGCTCATTAGCTCAAGATCCCTTTGCCACCTTAGATGTATAGAATGCGCATACCAACACGAGTGTTAACTACAAAGTGCAGAAGAAAATGAAAGGTATCTCTTAATCTTATAAAAGGAACAAATCTATTTAGCTGAATCTTTACGCGTACGAAAAGGAAATTTTAAGCATAAATTTACAAGTGGCAACTTTCTCAAATGGGCTACACAACTTAACTAGGGCAGCAAAAGTGTTCGCTATACGGAAGTAAACGAACTAAAAATGACACAATTAGTATTATTATTATTAGCAATTAATAAACAAAACGAAAAATTCTACTCAATAACAGAAGCAGAGTTCAACAAATGGACCAATACAAATAATTCTGGAGGTATCCTTAAGGTCAATCGCGATCGTTAAATTTCGAAAAGTTTAAAAAATCGCTCGATCGATTTCGACTTGTTAGGACATCATCAGGAGTATCTGCTCTCCTGATGATGAAATAACAAATCGAAATCGATCGAGTGATTTTTTAAACTTTTTGAAAATATTCAAAAAATCTAATTTTGCGAAATAAAAACCAAGTGTTTAATAAAATGTGTTTATTTAGTGTAAGTGTGTTTCGCCAAGTGCCTACGGCAAATAGTGTAAAAAGTATTAAATTTCAAGTTATTTAATTGACTTAGACTACCATTCAAAACAAGGATAAAATGATCAGCTAATTTGAGTGCACCTTTATAATACTTTGGAAATCAAAAAGTAGATCGCGAAAAAATATTGCTTGGAGATGTAGACCCGTCAAAAAATTAATGTACACTCCTGGTATAGAGAGTTTTTGAAAAGTTTTTAAAATAATGCTAGGCGAATCGCCCAAACATGGGTGGCTAACCAATTATTTTGAAGCCACCTCCACGAAGGCTTGTTATTGGCCAAAGCCTTATTACACTTTTCGGTATGGCATAAAAAGAGTTCAAACATCTCAAAACTACTGTAAATTTATACTATAGTCGTGCAATTGTCTGAATCAATTATATTACAATAGCATTAGCTGCATGAACATTTTGTTGGAGCAAAGGCTGCTCGTCACAAATTGCGCTTGCTTTAACTTCTGCTGTGCCCTTTTCGCTGGTTTTCTCAAGATGTCTGTCGCTGGTCTAATATTATATAATGCAAGTTGTTGAATGAATTTGTAATTAATTAAATTCACTCATTAACAAATCTTGATATTTTATTTTACAATTTTATTTATTCAAATATTTCAATTTTATTTCTATGACGCCTGTTTCAAATTTGTCTTATAAATCTTAAAATTAAATCTCTTCAAAAAAAATCCACAACCTGGGTTTTGCCTTGGAAAACAACTTTCCCAAACCAGTTCTTGGTTGAAAGCCACAGAACAAAAGTTACATAAATTTTCTATTGACATCTCTACGAATAAATACTAACATTTTATGTTGCTATAAAGAGACATCTAACAATGAATAGATGAGTTAAACATATTTTGTAACTGAGCTACAAACAATAATAAGTTACAATACAGGTTTCGAAGCAATAAAAAATGAAAATGTCAAATTATCAATAGATATTAATACTAGTATCCAGTAAACAATTTAGAAAGTGATTTTGTTACGATAAGTATTTTAAATTACATGAAATTAAGCGCCCGGATAATTAGCGCTCGGATTTGGTTTTAAACGTCACAAGCACAAACCCTTACAATGTCATCTTTTCTTGGTTGCACTGCCTCAATCTTCCCCAGTTTCCAGTGGATTGACGGTATTTTATCTTCCTTGATGACAACGATACCTCTTGCTTTACCATTTGTTTTCGTTTGACGCCAATTTACTCGCTGCTGCAAAGAGGGGTTGGTGATATATTCCCAAAGACAAAATCCCGCGGGACAATATCCCGAGATTCATAATCCCGAGGATACAAAATCCCGATGGTACAAAATCACGAGGGTACAAAATTCCGATAGTACAAAATCCCGAGGGTACAAAATCCCGAAGGTACATAATCCCGAGGGACAAAATCCTGAAAGGACAAAATACCGTAATCCCAAGCAAATCCCGAATAAAATAGAATTACGCGCGGAATCGGGCCGGAATGTCAAACTAGTGCCATCTATTGAAATATAAATGAACTAAAATGTTAAATTTTATTACTTTTTTTTACGCTATTTGCCGTAGGCACTTGGCGAAACACACTTATATTTACTTAATAAACACATTTTTTATTAATCACTTGTTTTTTGTTTCGCAGTTATTTTGAATAATTTTCAAAAAGTTTAAAAAATCACTCAATCGATTTCGACTTGTTAGGTCATCATCAGGAGTATCTACTGATTTGTATTAGTAAAACTTTTGTTATATAGCAGAAAACCATATTTGATTATTATTATAACAAATTCTTACCAACAAACGACGATAAATTACGGCGAGGGTGGCCAAATCTGTAGATACTCCTGATGGTGACCTAACAAGTCGAAATCGATCGAGTGATTTTTTAAACTTTTTGAAAATTATTCAAAATAACTGCGAAACAAAAAACAAGTGATTAATAAAAAATGTGTTTATTAAGTATTAAATTTTATTCGTTAATCGATGGTAAAATAATTTTTAATCAAAAATATATGAAATTAAGGGTGGGAAGGGAAGGAATTAGTGGTACAATTGGAAGATAATGGAAGATTAATAAAAAAAGCAATATTTTATTAATGCAAAATTTTGAAATGCAATAATTGTAGAGGCTAACGGCTATTATAACTCTCACGGACACGCGGGAGGTCGCTGCGCTCCCCCCCGCTTAGCCCTCCGAGGGGCTTTAGATTTGAATTTCGGGGGACGTAGGAGCAGGGATCAGCAAACATGTCGCACTGCGTGCCGCACGTAGGAGCGGATTATATACAATATATTAATGACACGTGTTTTGTTTTTAGTTCAAATTATAACCACCTTAAACAAATTTATATTAAATTTTAAACCAAAGCGGAAATAATAATACGTAAAAAATTGAAATATCCATTAGATGGCAGCACAGGATTTAGTGGGGCATCCTTATAAAATATCGCCTCTTGAGCAAATGTATACTAATATTGGGCCAATACGTTTTTAAAATTTGCAATAACAGCCATAATTTTCTAACAAATAGACTTTGATATTTTCATAGATATTCGGGATTTTGTCCCTCGGGATTTTGATATCTCGGGATTTTGTACCCTCGGGATTTTGTATCCTCGGGATTTTGTACCCTCGGGATTTTATTACTTCGGGATTTTTATAAATCTCCGGGATTTTATACCTTCGGGATTATGAATATCGGGATTTTGTCCCTCTTCCCTGCAAAGAGGTTAAACATTCCAGATGCCATCGTTTGTGAAATTGTAATGCGATTCGTTTTACAAGTTGCTATCGTTTGTTGACATTTTGATGTATTATCAAAACGTTGTCTCTACATTTGAATGGCCGATCAAGAAGTGTGAAAGCCTAAATCATCAGAAGATAACACGCACAACGGCCTTGAGTTATATTTTCTCCAATGGTTCTCTTTAGATGGAATTACATAATCAATTGCACGTGCCCAAAGTCCACGTAATATAATTACATGAAAAGAAATTAGAACAGTTAATAGATTACTTAATTAACTTCGTAAAGCTTTCTGAGAGAAGTTTGTCAGCACTCATAAAATTGGTACCATTGTCCGAAAAAATGTTAGTCCATAATCCCCTTCTCGAAACAAATCATCTCAAAGCAGCTAGAAATGATTCTGTACTCCGATCTCCAACTAGTTCTCGTACAAATATAACTGCAACCGCAACTCCATTCTTAAGGGACGGTTTAATGAATTCCGCCCTTACTGCTGGTAGATCTGCCAATCATTTGAATTTTAATTTTTTATTTTTTTTTTTGCTGCATTCACACACTGGAAAACGATTTTTCGAATTATTCTTTTGACTCCCAGTATCTAAAATTCTTGCCTCAAATTTGATAACACTAATGAGGGACCAGCATATTTGTAGTCCCGATGAGCATCTTCAACAATTCGCGACGTTAGTATGGACTCATAAGGCAATAAATATCACTAGATGTTTGGCCTCGTAAGTTTTTGAATTGGACAGCCTTCCTCCTACCTGCAGCAATACACCATCTTTATCTATGAATGGATTCAACGATATTATTATTTTGCTTGTCCTCGGCATATTAGTGGAATCCGTCATCAAGATTATCTCTGGGTTGGGCTCGATTTCCCGAATTTAAAAATCCCGTAATCAAAATCCCGAAATCAAAATCCCGACTTTCAAAATCCCGATGCTGAAAATCCCGAATTTAACAATCCCAACTCTCAAAATCCCGACTTTTAAAATTCCGAATTTCAAAATCCCGATGTTCATAATCCCAATTTTCAAAATCCTGATTTTCAAAATCCCGATTTTCAAAATCCCGATTTTCAAAAGCCCAAATTTAAAAAAAAAAATAATAACAATCAGTTCTTAAAAGGTGAAGGGAAAAAAACAAAATTTAATATTTAATATTTTCCCCCGGATTTTTAAAGTTTCAGCAAAGTCGGGATTTTGAAAATCGCGATTTTGCAAGTCGGGATTTGAAAAGTCGGGATTTTGAAAGTCGGGATTTTTAAAGTCGGGATTTTGATAGTCGGGATTGATAAATTCGGGATTTTGAAAATCGGGATTTTTTTTTTGTCGGGATTTTGCTAATTCGGGATTTTGTGATTCGGGATTTTGAGCCGATCCCTTTATCTCTTCACTAAAATATTTTTCTTGGATAGTCACACGACCACATTTCTTGCTTTGAACACTTCATCTCGGCTGAATATATTTCCATTGACCCTATGGTCTGTTTTGTTGTATGGCAAATCTTTGCAAATCTGTGAACATAAGCCATTAAGCAACTATTCTACGAAACCCGTTCCGCTACTCATTCGATTAGATTAGGGTCCGACGACGGAATTCTTCGGACGGTGATTCAATGTCATACTTTGGCGGCCATTTAACCTTATTCCAACTTAACCAATTAGGTCTATGCCACCAAAGATTGAACTTCTTTAATATTTTTGGATACAAACCACGAGAAGCACAATCTGCCGAATTTTCAATCGAACGAACGAAAAATTCAATATTCTCTGACGTTCCATTAGCAACAAACGTTTTCCAGCGTCGTGAAGGTGAAAAAAGCCAATCCAGTAGAATCTTAGAGTCAGTCCATGCAACAATATGATTACTGTGAAGTGAGGAATTTATCACAATGACCTTAATCAGTTTGGTAAGTAACAATGCATCACATAGTTCTAAACGAGGAATAGAAATCTGTTGTATTGGTGGCACCTTGGTTTTGTTACTGCTTAAATTTACAATAATTTGGCCATCATTCGTCTTAAGTCTAAAGTAGACTAAATTTTGATAAATTGTTCTCCAGCGAGTTAGTAGATCATACTTCAACGGTTCATCCCAGTCTAATTTAGAAATCTAAAGATGCTGAATTAAGATTTTACCTGAATGATAACAGGTGCCGGCCAGCCCAACGGATCAAATATGCTTGCATTAGACAGAACCTCCAATTTAACCCCAAAACCTTCGTACCGTTGGTTTTGTCGGTGATTGGAACATCAGACATATCCCCTTTCTCAACAAAACCCCCTTTCTTTTAAAGCAGCATCAATTCAACACTTTAACTTTATAAATGCTTCTACAGTTTCGGAGCCAGAGAGCCAATCATCAACAAAAAAATCGTTAGTTATAACGTTTGCCACATCTGGAATTTTATTTAAATTTTGCAAGCCGACATTTTGGAGAGCCCTCACGCAGAGAAATAATTGGTCATATTAACCAAAAAAAATAAGATAACTTTACAAAAAAAATTGTTACAAACTCAACTTACTTATTGATTGGTACATATTATAAATGTTAAACAGTAAAATTAACATAGAGAATCGTAAAATAATTTAAAAAAAAAATTTTTAGTTAACTATTGAGTAAGTAAATTCAACCAATATATATGAAGATTTTAATACAGTACAAAGTGAAATATGAATAGAATTTTGGTAAAATTAACCGAACGATTAAAGTAAAACCGACAACCATTTAAAGTAAATAAGACCTACACTATAAAAATAATAGGATAAAGTCTACAACAAATATAAGTAAATTTAACTTAAAATCTCTATTAAAATTTAGCCTACGTAACTCTCAACTTCCAAATTTGTGAAGTTTACTGGGTCATGGGGTCATTTGTATGATAACAAAATATTTGTTATCACGTCGAGATGAGGTCTCATCTTTTCAAAACTGATGAGGTAAAAATTTTGAATCTTTTTAATTAAAACATTCGATATTCTCATCAGATTATGTAGTTATCAAACTAAAAAAATAATGTTCATACTTCATGAATTTAAATGAAGTAAACATCAATTGACCTAGCGAATTATATTGAAAATGTAATAAAAATTGTTACTTATCGCCGATGTAAATTTAACACACCATTTTGTAAACTTTACATTGCAAGAGAAAGTTTTTGTTAAAATATTTATTTTACATTGTAGATTCGTAAAATTAGCATGTCTCTCGGTTAATTTTACAAATCTATTAGTATTTTTCAAAAAATAATTTATTTTACGAAAATTATTATTTTATTTTATCAATTTAGTTAAATTAACAAAGCATATGTTAACTTATATTATAAAGAGTAGGATAAATTAACTACAAAATAGGTTAATTTTACAATTTTAGGTTTACTTATCGATTTGCGAAATATTTTTCTTTGCGTGCTGGTCCTCAAACATAGAGCTGATGATGTTCCATATGTTACAGTGACGAATTGGTTCCAACCCGACTTCGTCACTGTTTACCCAAACCTGCTGGTACATTTTCTCCACATCAGCTGCAAACACTACGGCATCTTCGTTCTCGAAATCGTAATAAAATTTGGGTTAGTTATGATTTTATCGTAGGACCAACAGCCAAACAGTCATTTAATGACACACTGTTTTCGGCTCCCCCAGCCCCTGTTTTGGAAGACGCATCAAAAACAACACGGAGTTTTGCGGTGGTACTGAACTGCTTCCATCTCTTAATATTTTATCTCTTATCTTAATATTTTTAGAAGACATTTCACTATGTATTTTCCATCTTATGCGTACTTTGTGATTTCCCTAAAGTGATTCTCACAAAATTCTTCTTCGTTTGATAGATTTCCTTTCGACTCACATTCCCCAACCTCCCAAAGTCTTCGTAATATTTTATCGATGTTGTCTGTAGCGTCAACTGAAGTTCTGGAATCTGCACCAATAAGCCTCAACAGCTACAAACCAATTTTCATAAGGATTGGTTATGAAATGGCTTAGTTTAGTCCAGCATGAAGAGATCCTAGAATTTTGTCCAAAATTCATTTTAATACCACTGAACAATACTACTATCCAAGTTTCATCGTAATCGTTAAGAAGTGGCGGAAAGGCGGAATATTGTTAAATTTCTAGATTTCATTTATGAGAGACAGATCAATTAATTTATAATTTTATAATGTAGTGAAAAAAGAAATTAATTTCCGCCGGTAATTATGTAACAAAATAAATTATCTTTTCTGATAATGCTGCCACTTGTGGCGAGTAGCATATTCTCTTATTTGCCGCTAACAAATTTCCGCTATCTTTTATAGCATTTGTTGCAGGGTTTTTCTGTGAATTTGTCAAAAACCTTACACCAACCAATATTTCCATTGTTGGTGTGATTTTTGAGAGAGAAAACAAATCCAAATTCAAAGTAACATTTAGAACTAACACTCTTATCAAAAGTATGACATTAATAAATACTAACTTCTACTAGTCGCTTCTCCAAAATACAAATTATATTATCTCCTCTGTACCACTTACCCTGCGTATACATAATAATGGTAATGTTAATTAGCATAAACAAAATTTACAAATAACATACCTTATCATCTATACATCCGCACACCTCATTTACTTATCAACGAAGCAACATTATTAGTAAAACATTAATCATGCTAATTTTATTAATCGTCAATGTTAAAACTGCGTTGTAAGATGATTAATATCCGGATAATCTCAAAATAATTGAAAATTACGAGGGTAAATTTCCAGAAAAGAATCATTACTCGAATACATACGCTTGTACATACCATACATAATATTATGCTTAATATACATAAAAAAAATTCTCTTTCCATGAATAAATCGATAATTTATATTTTAGAAAAATAATTTTTTTGAAACTAAGCATAATTTATTATAAATTTCCATCCAACTCTGCGCCATTGGTAGTGCACATAAATTCACAAGTGTTTTATATTTTTTTGTTTGTGGGTTATGCCTGCTTAATTCTTCCTTTTTTATATAGATATAGTACGGTCAAACCCTATGATGAATATGTAATTAGATGTACAGTAAATTCTCTTCTAAATATACGAAATAATTCGTTTAAATAAATTTATGGGCCGTACTGGCCACAGTAATAATCCTCGGACAAAACTATATACTCGTACAATATACTTAATGAACAAAATTATTTTTTTTTATTTACCAGTGATTTATTATTTCCAATTTCTAAATATTATATAGTTTGGAACTAAAACAAAAAACTAATTATTGTTAATTTAGTCGAAAATGTATTTAGCTAATTAGTTTATGTTTTTGGCTTTAGTTCGAAAAAAAAATTTTTTTCTATTGTTGGGTTTGAATTTGAATAAAAAATTATTTTTCCAAAATGTATAATTTGCATAAAAAATCAATTATTTCATAAAAGTTATGTTATTTTAAATTACATACTTATCCACATTTTATGTGCATGTATTAGTTTCTATGTAGTATTAAAATATTTTGTATTTTGGGTGTGAATCAAATTATATGGTTTTTGGATAAATTAACGAACGTTCCAATAATTTTTTTTTTTGGAAATGAGGTTTAGATTTTATTTCAACGATTTTGGTTGTTGATTAGGCCAGTCCATTTATGATATTAGTTTTTATTCGTTAGGTCATTTATTACAATTATGCTTTCCCCGTCTCTGTATTTCTTAGATCTGAAATTTTTTCGTTTGCCAGGCTAATAAAGAAACTGCCCTGAATCGTCTTTGCAGAACTAAATCTTAAATAATTTTAAATTTTCTTGCTGCATATTTTTATACAGACACTCATACTTAATTTTGAACGGGGACAAATGGTGACATTAAAATCATAGACGTACATTTGCGTCTTCAAGTCCAGAGATAGGAGCTAAAATTTTTCAAAAAACACTGAGGTCGAGCAACATATCAATTGAAAGATACTTAATTTATCTGTGCAACAGTGTGTGTGTGCTCGTTTTGTAAAATGGGCTGAACTTTTCCTTTAAAATCATTACCAAGGTCCTCTATAGTAGAAATGTAGTCATTTTTATTCTATTTTATTCCTTCCTTTGAAATAATGGCGTTTTCTAGGGCCAGGGATTTTTTGCAACGACTCGTTTGAGATTTGAGTCGCTAAAAATCGTGTTTCTGTCTCTTAAATTTATTCGGACCGAAAACTACTTTTTTGCACTTGAGACAGCCTATCCAAAATTGTATCCAGCCTTCACAGACCAAGATCTTTTTACAAATTAACAGGAGATTAACTAGCATCGCACATACTTCCAATCAGTCAAAAAGCCTCTCACTAAATTTTACCATCAACATTTTTCAAAATAACTTTCAAGAATTTTTAAAGGAGAGGTTCTCTTAAATTAATTATTCCGGACGCAGGAGTTAATGCAATCGTTTCCTGGTACTCTGAAATAGAAATTTCCTCAAAAACACCTCAAAATTATTAGAGTAAATAAAGTTGCAAAAATTTCTATCTCACAAAATTTTCTTGCACATTTATATTGGGCTCATTGCAATTGATTAGAACCACCCATTCTCAGTAATTTTGAACACAATCACTCAAGCCAAAAATACTAACCAAAAGACTAATTTTTCATGAGTTGGGCGTATCCAAATCGTTGGCGGGCTCTAGAAAACCTTGAAAAATTAAAACAAGAGTACGACCCTCATAAATTATTCTTTTAAAGAAATCTTCTCGAATTTGGGTCTCATTGCAAATGGTTGCTGGCACTCGACTGTCTCCGTTACCAGTTTCATCAAAAATTTTGAAACAGAAAATTTTTAAATAATGATCTAACTCGAACTACCGGAGAATAACGTGAACAAATTATCCATGAACACGTAGGGTTCACTGGACGACCCTTAAACTAATTTTTGCGACGTCAAGATGCGTCACTGCGCGACAATCTACGAAAATATCATTCAAGCCGCTTCCAACACCCATGTGTCAATCTCTGACCGTTTCGAGTTCTAGCTTCAAATCCTATTTGTTCATCAACTATTTGTTTTATTTAGAACATTAAGAGTGTATTCAGCTGCATATATTAGGCTGCAAATAGAGATAGGTTTTTAGGAATTAGAACTGCCAACTCTCTTTTCGAAAAGTTTTTGGGGAAACACTACAAACCATTAAGAGATTTGGCCGCGTAGACAATGCTCTTGAAAATAATTCGATCCGATTCAATAGGGCGGCTAAAGTTTGTTTAGGGGTGTTGTTCGACATCGTTTATCAGCTGAATGGGGGATCTCCGGCTAGGGAACTTGTTTTCAAGTCTGACTACTCCAGGGCATGTTTTATTGTACGATTTTTGAGAACTTTTCCGAACCATCTAAGCTATCGTACGTCCTAATTTGCGCTCAAAAAGAGCAAGCTTACGACTGTCCCATGTTGATAGTCTGTTGCACTCTCTACCCAAAGTGAATATAGTTTTATCAGTGCTTTGTAGATATTTAATTTGGGTTTGCGCTTTTATTGCGTGACTAAAAAATTATATTATGCCGCGAAATGCTTGGAAACCTTTGGCAATCCATGATTGCATGTCTGCAGAGACTAAGTAATTCACATTTTTCACCGATTCGCAGAATTTAAATGTCGCCTAAATGTTTCCAACAGAACCAGAACTTGTTTAAGAGTTACGACGGCACGAGCCAGGACGCATTTGTCATATGCATAAGCTAATTTTTCTAACGAAATAAGATTAGAATGCAAATTTAGAAAGTTCATAAACAATATAAATCGCCTTTCAGTCGATTTAATTGTTTCAATTCCGTAATTTTAAGCCAAATGGGCTTTCGTGTGAATTCGCCCTTGTTTAACCTCTTGCGCTTCAATTAGTTAGAAGAAACGTATGCCCAGCCCATCCACTCAAAAAAATTCCAAATGAACTCCTCCTAAATGGCTGGACCGATTTTAATGAAATTTCGTGTTTGTGTTTGAGTGGGTTCCTGGATGGTTTAAATTAGCAATTCGACCCGGTACGTAGCACTGCAATCGGATTCTAGGAGTTTTTTTGGCGGCGTATAAGTTATCACATCTAAAACTAGGTCCCTACATTCATGCAAGGAATCATATTGCTACGTTCGCAATATGACCCAATAAAATAACACGCGCCCCATAATAACACGCGCACCTTGCATTGCATGTTTCGCAAGCAAGCACATTCCTTGTAGAAGCGCATGACTCGTATAGAATAAGTAATTAAGTTTAAGTTAGTTGTAATCCAGAAATTTAGAAGTTAAGTTCTTAATAAATAAAATATTGTAAGAGTAAAGTTTCAATTCGAAGAAAATAAAGAAAAGCGTTTAAGATTAAAATACTAAGTAATAACGAAAGTGTAATAAATAAATAAATAAATTTATAAATAAATAAAAAATAAAAGAAAAGAAAAATTAAGAATCATAAATTGATTTTTTTTTAATAAAAGTGAACCTGAGAAATTTAACTGGCGCCGAAACAGGGACCTGCGCCAAGTGTCGTTAATAATTATATTTAATCAAAACTAAAGCACAAAAGATTTAAACATTAATCATTACAATTTCATAATAACCAAAGTGAAAAGTGCAAAGAATTTGTGTAAGTTAACCACACTAGACAAATCAAATCTAGTACACAAAACCAAAGTGTATTCATAAAAGTGTTAGTACTGGGAAAAGAAGCGCCTCAGTATTCGAAAGGAAAACGGGAGTTGAGACGGAAGGAGTAACAGACACCACGCTGCATCGCCAATACTGCTCAACAACGGCCCAGCCATCTAAAACAACCACGAAATCGAGGCACGGGAAGGATTACAACTCCAGATGGTCAGACATCTGATAATAGTTTACTAAAAATTGAATTCAAAAAGAAATTTCTTAAATTGAACCGAACTTATATTTCATAACAATCAATATTTCAACAAAAAATTTATTATAGAATAATCAATAATCTATTTAATTTAAGAAAATTAAAGTGAAAAAGAGTTGAAGAAATTAACTAAATTACTAAATCCAATTATAAGTCATAAAAAGTTTCAAAGAATTATATTTCATATTAAGTTACATTATACTTCATTTAAGTAGTTGCGATAGCCAAGAATATTGATATACATTTTTAAACCACCATATATTTAGTATACCAATTTAAAATTATATCTGATAATTCTGTATCATAAAGTTCAATTAATTAGATATTTATTATTTAGAATTCTTACCGCCCGCGTGCACTAACACACGATTAATTAAATCTAAATATTAAAAGAATAGTAAATTTCATCTTAAGTCTCAAAATGGAAATAAAACCCTCGACATCAACCGCTAACACAAACGCAAAAACGGAAAACACATTTGACCTTAATAAATTGACAGAAATCATAACAGAAATTGTACACGAACAGAGTCAGGCTCATAATAATCTTAGACATGATATAGACCAAACGATAGAGGACCGGTATAAAGAAAATCTCACAGATCTAGACAAGATCCCAGATATCGTGAAATGTATTCGTGAATTCTCAGGGCAACCTGGAGAATTCGGATCTTGGAAAAAAAAGTGTTGACAGAGTGTTACAAATTTATGAACATCTTAGGGGTACTCCAAAATACTATGGCATTTTACATGTCATACGAAACAAAATTGTGGGTCATGCATATATAGCTCTAGAATCCTAATACCCCATTAAATTGGCAAAAAATAGCCAAATGCCTTACTCTGCACTATGCGGATAAACGTGATTTAGGCACACTTGAATACCAAATGATGACGTTGGTACAAGGAAACCAAACCATTCAGGAATTTTATCAGAGAGTTTATCAACACTTTTCCCTAATATTAAATAAATTGTCTTCCATGGACATGGGTCAAGAATCCATGAACAATTTAACAGATAATTATCGAGACAAGGCACTCGATACCTTTATTAGAGGCTTAAAAGGAGATCTGCCACGACTCCTAAGCATTCGCGAGCGTAGTGACTTGCCTCAAGCACTACAATTATGCCTAAAGTTACAAAATATGGACTATCGAGCGCAATATGCTAATAATCACAGTGCACAAAACGTCCAACGCAAGCCACCGGTTCCCCCACCTCCTTTCATTCGAAAGAATCAAATGTCTATGTCCGCTAACGGACCACAACAATTTTTCCCACAGCTCCTTCACAACCCTCAAACGTCGTTCGAAAGATCAAAAATATTTCAACCTAGTCGACCCCAATTTGGGTATCAAAGCCCACCATTTCCAAAACTACAAAATCAACCTTTCAGACCACAATGGGGATACCAAAATTATCCACCTAAGCCACAACCTAAACCGGCACTTATGTCAGTAGACGGCAGTGGTCAATCAAGAAATGTAAATTACATGAATCGACCACAGAATGTCCGACCTATTCGGTCCTGAACGGAAATTAAAATTCTTTATTCTTTAGCCTAAAATCTTTTGTGGGTATAATCGGTAACGATAGCCTTAAAGATCTTAATGCCACCATTCATACAAATAGTGGATTTATGATCATTTACCCTAACATTAAAATTCCCCTTAAACTACACGTATCGGATTCTGTAAACACTATCAATTTAAGAACCTCACATCTCAACCCAGTCCAGAACAAAACTTTAGAGAGAATAATTAAAAACAACCCTAACTTATTTACCTAGCCAGAGGAAAAGCTAACATTTACTACCACAATAAAGGGAGAAATTAGGACCCAAACTGATGAGGCAGTATATACTCGGCCCTATCCTTACCCCATATGTCTCAAGGATGAGGTGGAAAAACAAATACAACAACTATTGTCGGACGGAATAATTAGACCATCGAAATCACCTTATAACTCTCCAATTTGGGTTGTACCCAAAAAGGAAGACGCATCGGGAGAAAAAAAGTATAGGATGGTCATCGACTACCGTAAACTAAATACGGTAACAATCCCCGACAAATATCCAATCCCTGAGATTAATGATATTCCAGCAAATCTGGGTGAAAATAATTTATTCACAGTCTTAGACTTGAAGAGCAGCTTCCACCAAATCCCGCTCAAAGAAACGGATATCGAGAAAACAGCCTTCTCTGTCAATCATGGGAAATATGAATTTACTCGGCTTCCTTTCGGCCTGAAAAATTCGCCATCTATATTTCAACGTGCTTTAGATGATATCCTTCGTGAGCATATAGGAAAACGCTGCAATGTCTATATCGACGACATAGTCATATTCGGAAAAGACGAAAGCGAGCACTTTCAAAACATCGAAATAATATTCAAAGTTCTTGAAAGAGCTAACCTTAAAATTCAATTAGACAAATGTGAATTTCTAAGGAAAGAAGTTGAGATCCTGGGATTTATCATCAGTAAAGACGGAATTAAAGCAAATAGGAAAAAAGTCAGGGCTATAACAGAATTTCCTATCCCCAAAACTGTAAAAGAGCTTAGATCCTTTCTAGGAATGGCTGGATTTTACCGCCGTTTCGTCAAGGATTACGCTAAACTAGCTAAACCCTTGACTGCACTTTTAAGAGGGGAAGATGGTAATGTGTCCAAAACGATTTCAAGACATAAATTCAATTTAACGAGGAACATATTTGTGCTTTTAGTAAAATAAAAAACTCTCTTACCTCAAACGAGGTCATACTATCATTCCCCGATTTCAAAAAAGAATTCCAATTGACCACAGATGCCTCAAACTTCGCACTAGGTGCAGTACTTTCTCAAAATGAAAGACCAATTACCGTTGTGTCCAGGACATTAGATAAGACAGAAGAAAATTATGCAGCTAACGAAAAGGAGATGTTAGCAATAATTTGGTCTCTAACTTCATTAAGGAATTTCCTATACGGAAGCAAGAAGGTCCAAATTTCACAGATCACGAACCACTTACGTTTGCCCTAAGTAACAAGAATAATAACTCTAAGATGAAAAGATGGAAAGCCATCCTGGAGGAATACGATTATGAACTAAAATATAAACCAGGGAGAACGAACGTGGTAGCAGACGCTCTTTCAAGGGTGACAATTCCCACTGAAGCGAATGCACTAACTTCGACGCAACACAGTGGCGAAAGTTCTGCACATGATTTCATTCCAACAATTGAAACTCCTATTAATGTTTTCAGAAATCAACAGATATTAAAGACAGGAGATGAAGACTCATACCAAATTCAAACACCGTTTCCAAATTATTTAAGACATACCATAATTAAACCAAATTTCACTCGTGCTGATATAATAAATATATTCAAACGATATCTAAATCCCAATACGATAAATGGCTTAAATACTACCGAAGCTATTTTGGGTATAGCCTAAGAAGTGTACCCAGTACACTTTCGAAACTATAAAATACGATATACGAGCAGATTATAGTAATCGATATCACAAGTGAAGCGGAACAGCAAGAAACAATCCTAGCGACACATAGACGGGCCCATCGCAATGCCGATGAGAATAGAGCGCAAATCATACAAACACACTACTTCCCAAGGATGAATAGGAAAATTAAATTACTGGTCAAACGATGTACTACATGCAACGAGAATAAGTACGATCGGCACCGGAATAAGCAAGTGATCAATGCTACCCGTATTCCTAACTATCCAGGGCATACTATACACATAGATATCTATTCGACTGAAAACCAACTAGCCCTCACAGCAATAGACAAACTATCAAAATATGCAGTTTGTAAGCCACTCAAATCCAGAGCGATAGAAGATAGCAAACAACCTCTCAGAGATATCTTATTTTCTTTTAATGTACCGGAAGTTGTCGTAATTGACAACGAGCCATCACTCAGCTCAAATACAATATTATCCATGATGGAAGACTCTCTAAAAATTTCTGTATTCAAGATTCCCCCTTACAAGAGCGAAGTGAATGGACAAGTTGAACGATTCCACTCGACCCTTTCAGAGATCATGAGATGTTTGAGAGTAGACGGAATCGAGAGATCATTTATAAAGCTGCTTGAAAGATCGGTGAATGAGTACAATCATTCAATACACTCTACTACCAAAAGGAAACCAGTAAAGTTATTTTTTGGACGAAGTCCAAATGTTTCCCCCGAAGAATTCGAGCAGACGCCTGAACGGCATAGAGAGGCTCGTACAAAAACAAGATTTAGCATACCATAATAAGCGACGAAAGCCTATAAAAGTATACCAACCAGGCCAATCTACGTAAGACAGAATGTTAGGTTAGGCTCAAAACTGACAGCTAGGTATAAACACGAGATAGTTAAAGAAAATCGGAACACCACGGTAGTAACCGAGTCAGGAAGAGTTGTGCACAAGAGCAATATTAAGTCGTAACGTTGCTTTAATTACAAGGTACGCGATAAGCGCTATTTCCGCAGAAGTACAACTGCTGGACTACTCAAATTCTCAGATTATTTCCATCAATAGTGGTAGAGGTAAAATCCAAGAAGGAAATTTTAAGTTAATTCATGTGATCGAGCTAGAGAACCATCAGAATTTCATAGACAGGACGCGTACCATACTGAGTACGGAAATCACAACTGTACATCCATTGTATCCATACTTAAACCATGAACTCACTATGTTACAAACATTATTGGACGGACTGAAACCGCATAGGAACAAACAGTCTTTAAACTTTATAGGAACCACATGGAAATGGATCGCAGGCAATCCAGACCATGAGGACTTCGAAATTATTAAGAGCAAGATTAATAACGTGTTAGAAAATAACAATAGAAAAGTTATTATTAATCAACTATATAATGAAAGGATTAATAACATTACAAAAATGGCTAACGAAATTACTAACGCTATCCATAAGGAAAACAAGTTAACAGATCAATTGGCACTAAACATACAGTATAAATTAAGGTTGATGAAAGAGGAAATAACCAACATTAAATATGCAATCCATTGGGCAAAAGCAGGAGACATAAACTCCCTCGTTTTATCAGATTCCGAAATTAAATTAGCCATACGAACAATTGAAAAAGAAAATTTGCCATACGCGACACCAGAAGATGCCTTAAATTTTGCGAATATAAAAATTATCAGTAATAAACTATGCCTTCTCTACATCGTTTATATCCCTTTAACAACAATTGAACTTTACGATAGATAATTATTAAAACCAGTCAAGAAAAATCAGAAAATAATTGAAATTATGAACATATAAATATTAAAAAACCATAACAAAATATATGGTATCATTAGTAATTGTAAGACCATCAACTCGATATCAATATGTAATCAAAAAAATATAGTAGATATAAGTAACACCTCTTACTTGCCAAACTTGCTTAACAGTCGTCTTTCAAAATGTAATCAAACTAATAGCCAACATCTGTTAAATGTCGAAGAGGTACCGGAAGGCCTCATTCTACTAAATCAATATGATGGAGAAATGCTCATTAATCACGAAGTGCAAAAACTAAATGGCACCTACTTAATAAAATTTTCCAATGCAAGCCTAACCATTGGCAACATGAATTTCATTGCCAACGAAAAATCAACAGCGCAAGCACTTCCAGCTATTCTTCAACCCACACCTGAAGAGGATGAATATAGAGAAATACTATCAGTTCAACTCAGGAAAGACTTAAGCATTGACAATACCAAAACAATCGAACTTCTCCAACAAGAAACATTTCAACAATCCATCGGTATAGGATTGTTCTCAATTAGCATTATTATCACGATTTCCATCAATCATGAGATATTAAAGAAATGCACCGAACAAACAATAAATGAAACTACGAAAGCAATGGCACTCAACAGCCTCCAATAGCCAGTTCACTTGCAATCTAATGCAACAAATCCGGATCCTCCTAGGAAAAAGTTTTATGATGTTCCATTGTTCTAAAAATAAGAACAAGATCAAATGGGACATTTGAATTTAAGAGAGGAAGTGTTATCACACCTAAAACTAGGTCCCTACATTCATGCAAGGAATCATATTGCTACGAGGGCAAATCAAAAAGTCTTGCAATATCATATGAAAAAAAAGAGTGAGAGAGACAGCAATATTTTTATTTTTCGACATAATCTCCTTTAAGGTTTATACATTTGTCACATCGATCAATTAACTTACCTAAACCCTCTAAAAAAAAAGATTTCTTTTGCTCCATAAAATATTCATTTACAACAGACTGTACTTCATAGTCACTGGAAAATTTCCGGCCCCTTAGTGTTTTTTTCAAATTGGGAAAGAGAAGTAGTCACTGGGTGCCAAGTCTAGACTGTACGGTGGATGCGGAATTTCCACGAAGCCGCAGTCCTTTAATGCAGCTTGAGCAATATTAGCCTTGCGCACTGGTGTATTGTCGTGAAGAAGCAAGATTTTTTTCCTAACTTTCCTTGGCCGTTTTTCCCGGATCGCTTTTTTCAATTTTCGCAAAACCTCTGCGTAATATATGCCTGTGATTGTGGTTTTCGGTGGCATATAATCGATTATCAAAATTCCTTCAGCATCCCAAAAAATTGTTGCCAAAACCTTACCAGCAGACGGTTGAGTTTTGAATTTCTTTGGTGGTGGTTCACTACGTTTAATCCATTGCATCGATTCTTGTTTGGATTCCAGATCCCAGTGATGAAGCCATGTTTCATCGCCTGTTATTATGTTACCCAAGAAATTTTCTGGATCTGCTTTGTACATATCTAAAATCGCCTTTGAAGTTTAAACACGCATTTTTTTTTGTTCAGCATTCAACAAACGGGGAACCCATCGCGCACTTACTTTCGACATGTGAAGGTGGTCATGTAATATAGTATATGTGGTACCGTATGAAAGAGAAAGTCTCCACGCTAACTGCGGAACAGAAATACGCCGGTCCTCCAATACAATAGAATCAGCCAAAATTACGTTTTCATGGCTAATAGCATCTGCTGGCCGACCCGAGCGGTTATCGTCTTATAATGACTCCCAACCACTTTTGAATAATTTTACCCACTTTGTTACTGTGGCATATGATGGTGCAGATTCGCCGTAAACTTTTGATATATAGTTGAATATATAAATTGCATTTCGTCCATCTTTATAGAAAAATTTAGTAACGGCGCGATATTCAATTTCATTCATTTTAAGAAAAATTCAAAACACATGTTACTAAATTGACAAAAACAAACGAACCGTAAAATTTACATCGAAATGTTCTTCTAGAAGTTTCATCGTGACAAAAAATGGTTTTGAAAAATATATTGTTGTCTCACTCACTCGTTTTTTTCATATGATATTGCAAGACTTTTTGATATACCCTCGTACGTTCGCAATATGACCCAATAAAATAACACGCGCCCCATAATAACACGCGCACCTTGCATCTCATGTTTCGCAAGCAAGCACATTCCTTGTAGAAGCGTATGACTCGTATAGAATAAGTAATTAAGTTTAAATTAGTTGTAATCCAGAAATTTCGAAGTTAAGTTCTTAATAAATAAAATATTGTAAAAGTAAAGTTTTAATTCAAAGTAAATAAAGAAAAGCGTTTAAGATTAAAATATTAAGTAATAACGAAAGTGTAATAAATAAATAAATAAATTTATAAATAAATAAAAAATAAAATAAAAGAAAAATTAAGAATCATAAATTGATTTTTTTTAATAAAAGTGAACCTGAGAAATTTAACTTATATACCCAGCTACTCAGCTATGGTAAGAAGTTGCCCTATAGACCAACTCTACCAACATATGGTTTGCTAGGGCAGTTCCTGATTTATAATGGCTGGAATCAAATTTTTAGGAATCCAAAAATATTATCCAGCAATGTCAACTTTTTCAATCATCCAATTTTTGGTCAAACAGTATTAGCTTCACTGTCTAATTTTCGCAGCAACTTCCAACAATAATATATTTTTGTTGTATTTGGTAGTTCTTTATTATTGTGCACCTAGGTAAATATATCTCTAAATGTTACCCTATTTAGGTAATTCCCATTGAAGGTAGGGTTATCCATTTCTGTGATATTCATTTTACTGCATCTCCTCCGACATGATATAAGCCTTCCAGTTTATTTTCTAACTATGCAATTATACAGCATTTCCCAATCAGTATATTGCTCGATGTACAGGGTCGATCAACAAGTACCCGTGTTAGGAATGAAGGCGCAAGTTTTTAAAAATTTTATTTTTTATTTTTCAACGTAATCTCCTTTTAGGTCGAGACACTTTTCCCAACGTTTTTGCCATTGTTTTAACCCTTCCAAAAGTTACGATTTTTTTTTTGTCAGCTATAACCTCTTCGTTTGAGGTGAAATCTTTTTCTCCAACCCATTTTTTCATGTTGGGGAGCAGAACGAAATCGCAGAAACTAAAGTCGGGCAAGTGCGGTGGGTGCGGCAGTAATTTAGCCATTTGCTCGCGACAGTTCCGGATCGCAATTTTCACATTTTCAGCAATCGTGGTACCCTTCGGGCTGACACCTTTCTCACAGTTATCTTGTCATTTTAAATATTATGTATCGTTCTGCACGACACGCGTACGGCCTCAGCGGGAACCATGTAGTGGTTTCAACAATTTCCTCGTTAACATCATTTTTCGCGCGGCCTGGCCGCTCATCATATAAAACAGATGTGCTTTTGATGTTATAAAGTTTCTGCCTTAAGTATGATTTTGTAATTGTGAGGTGAGTGTCTCAATTATGTTTAATTGCTGCGAATCATTTTTGATGTCTTTATGTTGATCTTTAATATCAGCTGGTTGTATCAATTTTGTAATAGTTTCATTTAAACTATTTATTAGTTCGCTATAGTTCTCCTTACTTTTTTTTCGAATTGTACTCCAATACTCATCGTCCTTATTAGAGGTAGTTTTGACTCATGAGTTAGTCATTTTGATTGAATTCGTTGTAAATTTCGCTCAATTTTACTTTACGTTAGACGAAATATTCTAGTTTCGCTTTACGATCTAGAACAAGTAATCTGTTATTTCCTATCAATTAAATACGTTGATGGTTATGGTGTTTAACATTTCATTGATTTTGATGTAGTCGTTTTTCAATGTATGTATGTTTATGATGTTTAACAACTCCAGTTCATGGATAAAGGAATAAATAATAGAGAAATCCCGTCCTGACAAGAAATAAAATTTTTGGGTGAAATATAGGGTGTGTAACGAAATCCCGGTTTTCAAAATCCCAGTTTTCAAAATCCCAGTTTTGTATAAAAAAAACCCCAATTTTTAGGAAATCCCGGTTTGAATTTTTAAAAATTGACATGTGGGAAAATGAGACTCTTAGTTGGCGTGAAGTATTTTCTAAAATTGTTTGAATATTTTTATATTTAGCGCTGTGTTCAGAAATATCGGAAAACTCAAAAGATGGTCGTTTTTAATGTATCGTATTTATATGTGACCAAATATCCTTAATCTTAACAGGCTGATGCCCATTAAGTACTTTTGAATTAATTTTTAACTCGTTTGTATGATTTTTTTTTATTTATTTGATAATACAAATTTTGACACATACATACTATATACATTTTGTGTTGTTGTTAGTTTTAGCAATAACTTTGTATTTAGGAAAATATTCACAACCGTGACTCTTAAATGATTTTTTGACAAAATTCAAAAATGGGTTTGCGATGAAGTTCTAGAAAATGGCTAAAAGGGACGGAATTGACCATTTCTTCACAGATTTTGTTGAAATTCGATACGTACGATGGAAATGGGATTCTAAAATGATATTTCGATTAAGCGGTCAATAGAGATGGAACTAGTCCATTTCTAAACCAATTTTTTTGAAATTCTACACGTGCGATGGGAATGAATTTCTAAAATTACGCAACTTATACAAAATCTTGCAATTACAAAATCTTTAATCTTGCCATCACAAAATGGTGCAAATATTTCTTTTTAATAGGTGTCATTAATAGATTCAATATCTCCTACGTGCGGCAAGCAGTGCGACATGTTTGCTGATCCTGGCTTCTACGTCCTCCCAAGCTCAAATCTAAAGCCCATCGGAGTGGGTGACACCGTCAGCCTCTACAATTATTGCATTTCAATATATTGGTTTTCTCTAGTTAAATTTTGAGTAAGATATCTTATTTTTATGTTAAAATATTATTAGTCTAAATTAATAAAAAATATTTTTTTCAAAAGCAAGACTTTAGAACTAGAACAGAAGAACCCCGGGATTCCGTAGTACACCCTGAAATATATCATAAATCGATGCCACAAACGTTTCTAAACTTTAAACTAGCCGATTCGAACGACACAACCCAAAATGTACAATTAGCTTAAGCAAGTAGTTACTTGCTCAACCATACCATTAACAATATAGCACTTAATATTATCCATTTAATTATCTTATTGATAATATCCGTTTTCTTACAAAAGCAAAAAACAGGTTAAATAAATTAATTCCAAGAAAAAGCTCTTTTAATCTACATACACACCATGTATACAACATATAAAGCACACAAAGTAAAGTTGTAAAGTTTATCCTAATTGAACATAAACTAAATTAACACAATTGAACACTTACTTATATACTTAAAATATATATATGCATAAGCCTTATAATATATAATGTTAATAAAATCCAATTTTTTTCGTTTTTGGATACATAAATTGAAAATTGTCTGGAAAAACTTTTAATATGTCTGTTGTTGTTTATTAAATAAACATTCAAATAATTACATTATATGTAAGAAAACAAAGATACATAAGTTAAAGGAAAATTCCGTTGCTTTTGGATGTACATACCGATATTATTGTATACGCAAATATATTATGTACATATATGCTATATACATACAAGCAAACAGTAGCAGCATAAACAACGTACTCATCTTAATATAAAGAAAATACAAAATTTTATTATTTTTACATTAAAACATAACAAAAGGAATAACATATATGTATCTGAATATTGTGTACATAACCTTTATGTATTTTCTATATGCTCATATATTGTATATGAATATACAGTGTACATACATATTGTCTCCTACACCCAAGTACATTTTATATATGATGAAAAATTTTATCATAAACTAAATATACGTTTGTTGTTGTTGTCAAATTTTTCCCATATCTGTATAAAGTATACGCGTACACAAAAGTCGTATAGAGCTTACATAAAGTTGTGTATAACAATCGGCGCAAATAAATACAAACGTTACTTCTTTCAATTGGCTTTAAGAAGCGAATTAAAAATTAAATATATGCCCGACAGGCACGAATTATTATTATATGTTTTTGAGATAAGGGTTTAAGACTTAAAAATTATTTTCTTTCCGTTTATATAATCTTCTTATTATCGTATTTAAGGTATAGGTATATACTGACATTAGAGGTACAAAGTAAATGTAGTAGAAAATTTTACGTTAAATAACGATGTTATTTACGTAATTGAGGTGGGAGAGGGTGGGAAATTATTTATTTTCCGATGTGCCGCTACCGTTTTGTTGACGATGGAAAAATCGTGTATTCTGTCTTGTTTATAATTTAATATCTCGTTTAACACCGTAATTAAGATATACATATATTTTGTTTTTGTAAAGAAGCTGAGATGTCAAATGGCTAATACCCAATCATGTAATATTTCCTGGATTATTAATTCGTATCGTTCCAAATGAAGTACCCTTCTTATAGATACTCGTAAGCTACAAATGAATGCGTTAGTTGGAATAGAGAGTTGAATAGAAAAAACTTTTGAACGCAAGTCATATAAAGCTAGAGAACTGAAGGGCTCTTTGTTGGATAAGTACGAAGCTTCTAAAACTAACGGTATTTAACGATAATTTATAAAAAAAATAAAGCGTTGAATATGTCGTGGCTAACACCCGGCTTCCTTTTGCCACAAATGTAAACATAGACCTCGACTAAACCACTCTTGATTTATAAAGCGAAAAATTAAACATATCAGACTTTTGGTAAAGCTTAAATTTCATAAAACCATCAAGATCAACACTGATTGGTTGACGATTTAATGTTTAAATTTATTTAAATGTTCTAATTCATTAGGAGTCGTTTGTAGTAAATGTAGTTATCAACATCATTGAAAAAATTATAAAGCTCCCATTGAAGCTTCCATTTTCGGTACCCAGATTTCTACTAGAGATCGCAAAGATCGTTCAATTAAACAAATTTAATCTAATAATAATCTAGTAAATATTTTTTATATTCCTTTGGATATATTCCTTGAGTATATGAAGCGAAAAAGATACCCTTTCTGGATTGGGCTGGTAATTCGCTAGATATGAACCCGATTGAAAATGTTTGGGCTGTATTAAAAAAGCAATTGTCGAAAACTGTCATCACGACTAAGTCAAAGCTGATTGAGGGAATTACAAATAGTTGGTACAAATGACCCCTTGATCAAGGCCTCCATTATGAAGTCAATCAACAGTCGTATTTCAGTTTTGTTTAAAAATAAAGGGGAGGTGGACGAAATACAAGTCGGTTGAATTTGATTTTTTTTGTACTTTTTTTTATAGTACAAAGGTAAATAAATCCATTTTAATGAATTAAGATAAAAAAACGTGCTTTTTAACCAAATTTCTATTGAATACTTAATTTTTACTTGAAAGTTCATATCAATATTGCCAGGTACTGTAGTTAAAAGTTTATAGTCTAAATTTTTTTTTTTGTCAAAACTCGTCATTTCCTGAAAAATTTAAACGAAGATCTGAACCAATTTTTATTTTGAAATTTCGCTTCAAAATATTTGCAAAAGTGAAAAAGCTGCTTCGCTGATGACAATCGCTTCAAAATATTTGCCAAAGTGAAAAAGCACCTTTTAAAGCTGGCACGTCCGGTGGAATGACTTCAGACATAAGTCATTGGGATCTGCCAATTTATAAGAAAAGCTTAAGAGTAAAGTTACACCACGCTATAGATATTTAGTCTGTATACCACATACGCACGGTTGCACGCACACAAAAGGATTTTTTAAAAACCTTTTATTCACTTCAGCGATATTGCGAATTTTAAGGCTGCAAAAATCTCGAGTTTAAAATTTTCCTTGATTGCAATACTTTATTTTATTACATAAAAGAAAACATATTATAATATATAAAAAGCTCGAGATTAAGTATTTCCTGTGAAGACATTCATTACCAGATTATCAAATGTATCATGTATATGAATCAGATGCCAAAACTCTTACTTTAAACCTTATGGAATGGCTGATTTAAAATAATTCTTTGGGCAGTTAAATTTTGTTTGGAAACAACCACAAATCAAATCTCATAATGCGTCGTAGCCGATGTCCATTGCGAATAGATCGATTGACAATTGTTCGTGGCTCATCAAATGCTGCATTCCGCTCCTCAAAACTAGTAAGTTGATACAATAAATCCTCCGCAATATGCAAAAAAAAATTAAAAAGTTTAAAAATATACTCAAGTATTTAAAAAATACGAAAAATATCTAAAAACTTGTATCTCACATAAACATTTTTCGTATTAGAAATCAAAATTATAAACAGAAACCGATTATAGCAAGCTGAGAGTGTATTCGAACTCGTCTCGGATTTCCTTTAGCACGAATGTTACGTAAATCTCGAATAAACCATATTTGATTTCTAAAGCGAAAAATTAAATATACTGGACTTTTGGTAAAACTTTAATTTCAGAAAACCAACAAGATCGCATTTTTTATAAATGCTTAACTTTTCAACCTTATTGCAAAAAATAAGCTGTCACTTTCGGTACACAGATTTTTAAAAAATTCTGGCAAGGATCTCACAATTAATGTAAAAAAATTTAAGTATAAAATTTTAATTGAAGTGGTCATTCCTCTTAGACTGTATCGTTACCGAATTTCAGCGAAAGAAAGTTTTTTTATCAATACTCATCATTTCCGGTAAAATTTAATAAATGAACTGAACTGAACTAATTTTACTTAAAATTTAATTTTCAATCTTTTTGTTTTTAATCTGGTTTTTGTATTAGTGCTATATACTTTTCAAATTTGCAGAAAATATAAGAATTTTTGGAAACTACCACTTTAAAAAATTACAAGAATATCCCTACGTAGTGCTATTTCCCTAGTGTGGAGAACCGAGTGATATTTAACGGATATCGCTGAACCAGAAATTGCAGCTTATAAAATAACTCATTTTTTGCAAATATTTTAAAAATATAGAGCTTTTACGAAAAACGAAATTTAAATTTAAAATTTCAAACAAAATTAATTCACATCAACTATTTTTGGGGGAGGATTTGGGGTCAGTTTCATCCTGATCAGTCAATCCGTATGGGCTTACAGAGAAATTTCACATGAATTTTAGAAATCTGATCAGGACTAGTATTGTTGCAAATTTAACTTGCAATATTAGTTCACAGTCGTTTTTTTCATAAAAAAATATTTTTCAAAACATTTGAGAAAAACGAAAAAGCTCCTATAAAAGATGTCACATCCGGTGGAACATTCTCGACCAAACTTCCTCACTCACAGCTCTCAATTTATTGTAAAGCTAAAGTAAATTTCATCCCGACCAAGCAGTCCGTCGAGACAAGGCGACTCCTGAATGTTTGTTAAAACAGTTTATTGCCAATAATCATCATTTCCACTTAGATTTTGGAAAACTGAGAACTAAATTCGTTAAGTTTTACTCGTTTTCCTTGTAAATGATACACTTTTTCGATTTACAGAAAACCAGAAAGCTCTTACGATGACTGAAACCTCCGGTGGACCAATTTCAGCTAAAAATCATTGGCATCTCCGAATGAAAAACGCAGTATGCAGTTTCGTTTAGATAAATCAATCCGTTTCGGTTGTAGAAAATCTACAGACACCTAGTCTGTGAAGAACTACACACGCACGCACACAGAGATTTGTTTTAGCAACTAAATAATTAACATTTTTGAAGATTATTTTAATAAAACTACTTACTTGTGGATCGAATAGTCCACAAGGTGCTCAAAGTAGACACCGAACATTAACGCACTGTTTTATTATAATTTTATTAATTTTTATAAAACCCCAACGTGTCGACGCTATATTGCGTCATTTTCAAGGGATACAGTAATTTATGAAAATTTGACAAACAAAATAAAAAATTTTGTTAAATTTTTTGTCAAATTTTATAAAAATAAATGTAATTTTTTGGAAACTTGATTTGAAATGAAAATTTGAAAGTAATTTGATTAAAAAATCGAAAAAAAACTCAAAATATACAAAGACCGAAACTTCAAAAAATGTAGAATTTTAACTAAAACAGCAATTTCTTATCTATAAAATTATGTAATCGTGTTAATTCAACAAAATTTTAGTAACTTCACGAAATTTCAGGATGAATTTTGTTTTTTCTTAATACAAATACTTTCCAAAATTAGCCGTTGTAAACAAATCTGTAAAACAAAATGGGTTCAATGGAATATACTTTCAATACATCGGTTTGCCAGAGTTGAACTAACTGGAGAACCAAACACTCGATTAAAGCATCTTCCACTGAAACTAAATTCAGAACCTTAGATCGTTCTAATAAATTTGAAGGCTTCTAAAAATATGTTTAAATCCAACTTGTTATTCTTTCTGCAATTTGTTTCGTTACATAACTGTTTTACCCATTTAATAACCAAGAGGATTCTACATTGGTAAATTGTGAGACTACGTCCATAGATTCAAAAATGTAACCTATTTATAGAATTGCTAATTATTTTTATTTTATTTTTAAAATCCTCCTCGCTTTTATGGCAGAAAAATTATTATCAACGAAACGATTCAAAATGTTGGACAGAAATTTTGAATAAATTTTATAAAGGAGAATCTAAATAACTTCCGATTGGTCTCAAGGGAATTTCAATTTTGTGCACTTTTGGTTGACCGACAATAGTAGGAACGACATCCAATTCGGAGTGTTCATTTCAAATTAATTTAATTAAATAATCTATCCCCCCCCCCCCCAATGCTATAAATAAAATTTATTACCTAATTTTAAGATTTCATCGCTATCCAAAGGAATTTCCAAATAAGCAAAATTCAAATTTTGTCCTATTTTCTCTTGCCCATTTTTAGTTGGATTGGCTTCAAAACTTCTTAATTGCAAAAGACTGACATCTGCAACTGCAATCTGCAAATGATCCCAGGTTTGGTTCTTTACGATTTCTTTAAGCACGTTGACGTCTTTATTTAAATTATGAATTCTTCTAAAAGCTTCGTGATTTTCTATATTTACTATGATGAAAATAAACTTTTCTTCTGCCATTTTAAAAGTCCAAACGATAGTTTTAAAAATGTTTTTCGGTTACTTGAGTATATTTGAAATTTGCGATATCTCAATAAAAATGATTTCTTATTTATGGCATGGCAAGAACCAGTATTACTTAGTACAATTTGAACTATATTTTTCGAGTTTTGAATCAAGTTACTTTTAAATTTTGATTTCAAATCAAGGTTCCATAAATTTAATTTTTTTTGTAAAAATTGTTTATCAAATTTTCATAAATTGATGTATGCTTAGAAGATTTCGGAATATACCGTTGAAACGTAAGGGTTTTATTTATAAAATTAGAATAAAAACAGTGTTCAGCTTAAACACTTAAAAATATTTTAGCTTATTAAATTAAAACATATAATATTGAATGCTCAATAATAAAATAGATAAATGTGACTTCTATTGTCAGATCAAATTGTTTAATGTAAAATTTTGGGGTATTCTTGGGCTTTGACTTTCGCGTCGAATGGTGTTGTTTCTGTTTTTTAGTTTTTTTTTCATATTTGTAATATTAAACCTTTTATATTTTGCATTTTGCTATGGATATTAACCCATTTATGCTTTGAAGCTTTACATCCCAGCCCTTTGGCATTACACTTCGCATAATAAATGAGCTTTGCAGCTCAATATGCGTGTAATTTATAGCTAAATTTTATTGGTTAAATAAATAAAAAAAATAGCGAAAAAATTGTATTCTGGGTGATAGCTAAATATTTATTTTACCAATATTTTACCAAGAGGTTTAGATGAGACGATTGAATTTTTTAACGAATTCAAAATCGAAATTAAACTTCAAACCTGTTGATAACTCTTTGTTAAATTTTCGCGTTAATATTTCCTTAATATTGAATATTAGTCCCGTCAAGAAATTATCAATCCATTTTGAGCTTCCCCCTATTTAAAATTTGCAGAATAAGAATCTAGTTGTGTGCTCGTTGTGAATTGTATTCAATAACCATGAATGTAATAACTGTAAATAATAAAAATGAATGTAAATAACTATAAATTAATGACACATAGGAATATGGTTAAAACTGAAAGGTATCACCTCCAAACTGACCTATAGAAATATTTTTCAATAATAGCAGCATTGCTCTAAATTTGGTTTTGTTAAAAATTTAAATTATCTCGGAATCGAAAATAAATTTTAAAATTATATCAACCATTAGTTTATTATTATTAGTTACCGCTTGCTATTGAGGGTTGTAATTATTGTGACCAACACCCAAACTTCGTTTATGACACATGTACATAGATCTCTCGATTACACCACAATTAATTGCTAAACTGAAAAATTAAACTTACCAGGTTTTTGATAAAAACTGTTTTGTATTCACGAATAAACAATATACTTGCTTATATTTCAGAAAACCAACAACCCTTGTTGAAAATTAAATCTTCAGTGCAAAAATGGAAAAGCTACTACGGAAATCACTTCCGGTACAGAGACGCACACCCCATTTCGCAAGAATCTCCCAATTTTGAAAAAAATTCGATATGAAGTTTCCCCCGATTAACCAATCCGTCTGGGCTGTAGAGACGCCGAATTTTTCTTATAAAAGAATTGTTCTCAAAATCGTCCTATCCGCTCAAATTTTAGAAAAATTATCAAGGTCGATATTGTTGCAAATTAAATATAGAATTTTTAAGTGCATTGTCACTTTTCAAAATATTTGCAAAAAACGAAAGGCTTCAATGGAAGATGCTACTTGGCGGATCGTTTTCAGCCGAAATCCACTTTGATCTCCTAATTTGTGAGAGAAGCTACACACATTTAGTCTGTACCAACACCACGCATGCATGAGGTCAAAGTTTTCCATGATTACTATACAAAAAATAGAGGGGTGTAATTGTTATGGTGAATACATCACACTTAATTTACAAAGCAAAAAATTTGAACCTACCGAATTTGTGATAAAATTAAATTTTTCCTGCTTAAATTTCAGAAAAACCAGCAAGATCGACCCTTGTTAAAAATTTAATGTTCATTACAAAAACTATAGAAAGTAACGGAAGCTACCACTTTTGGTACACAGATGTTAACCACATTTCACGTGGATCGTTCAATTTATGGAAAAAGATTTAGTATAGTTTTACTCCGAATATTCAATCCATCTGGTCTATAGAGATGCCGAATTTTGGTGAAATATTTTTTTTTATCAAAACCGGTAGTTTCCGGTACAATTTAAAATATGGTCCGAACTAATTTTGTTTGAAATTTAATTTGCAATCTTTCGAATTTTAATCGTTTTCTACTTACTTCCGAAACTATTTGCAAACAACGGAAAAGCTCCTATGGAAGCTGCCACTTCCTGTTAACTAGCATAAGTATGAAGTTCCATCCCGATCAATTAATCCGTATGGGCTGTACGGGACCGGAGATGACATCTTCATCTGCCTCAGTACCAAAGCAATTCACATCGAGGTAACATGGATTTAACCACAGAACGATTCGTAAGCGCCTTTAGGCGATTCACTGCACGTTGACGCAACGCAGCCCATATATACAGCGACAATGAAACCAACTTTGTAGAAGCTAGTAAACTAATGCAGCCCATAACTTGACATTGTATCTCCCCTTCAGCACATTTGCTTAATTAGCACAATGTGTGACCACATAATATATATAATAATGTGAATATAATATCAACAGAGGCAGGTCCAACCACAGTACAAAAACTACTCCGTCAACAAGATATCGGAATGCGTTTAATGTATCGAAAAATGGACGCAATAAATGGCAAATTAGGATCAAACGAGTTCTCAGACGAGTACCTCAAACTAAAAATACATCAACTCAACTCCGAGATGAAGGAAATAAAATAAATAAATAAATAACTTCACCGACGATTACTACGGGAACATAACATCCGAAGTAGAGTCCCTAATCATCAAAATGGAGCAAGAGTTAACTAAAACATCTACCTCAACATCGCCCATTAAATTACCAAAAGTGGAAATACCCACGTTTCACGGCAAATACATAAAATTGGTACGCGTTCAACGACATCTTCACCCGGCTGATACATCAAAATACTTAACTTTCAAACACATTAAAATTGACGTATTTAAAATAACATCTCCAACAACAAGCGGCACAATTAATCGCCCATTTACCGACTATTGCTGAAAATTATGAGGCGGCTTGGTAGATCCTACAGTTGAGATATAATAACAAGCGATTGCTGGCCTAATCGTATTTCAACGCGATTACATCCCTGCACAACATACAACATCCCTGCACAACATACAACATCGAGATGCTGCACAACATTAAAATTCTTCAGTTGGAAAACCCATTTGAAGCCATCATCGCACATCTTGTAATGCAGAAGTTAGACTTCGACACTTTGGAGTGTTTTGAAAACAGGTTCGACTGCCCACGCGAAGTGCCACCGTTAAAGAACTGCTTAGAGTACTCATAAATACGGAGAGCGGCCACCAAAGGCCGATTACACCAAAATCTACAATCACATGTTCTTATTGCCAAGAACTCGGGCATTTCATCACGCGGTGTCACTACTTTCGTAATATTAGCGTAAAAAGACGAATTGATTTCATCAACAGAGCAGGAATCTGCACCAATTGCTTGTTGCATAACACGGATTCATTATGTGACAAAAACCCGCATGTGTCACCTGCAGCAACAGACATCATCAGCTGTTACATGAACAAGACCAACGACCTGAAAAAAGGGTATCAATCGGCACCTTGAAGGGTACTTAAACAAGATTATTGGCAACATCCGTTGTAACGATCAATTCCATTTGCGGCGTTCCAAAATGTACGAGCTCTAATAGATCCAGGATCACAAGTCTCTTTGATCATGGAATCCGCGGTTCAACGTCTTGGTATACCACTGCAACAAACCACGGTAAAGATATCAAGTATTAGTGCTAATCATACAAACACGGCAAATTCCATCGTAATAATGTGCCTAAAACCGCATTTCCCATCAACATAAAAATTAATGGTTAAGGCGTACGTGTTGCCAAAAATCACAATAGATGTACCCGAACAACCAATAGAACGAAGCCAGAACGATAGTAGCGTAATAAAAACTACCTTCGGTTGGCTTCTCTCAGACCCAACTCCAATCAATAGAGCTCCACAAAAAGCTGCAGTTCATATCGGCAACAAAAACGAGAAAGATATGGAGAGATTCTGGGAAATAGAGGAAACTTCGATCATCAGCGGCAGGCAGGAGATCGAACATGAATGTGAACAGGTTTTCTCGCAAACAACCAGCCGAGACCAGAGTGGGAGATATATTATTCAAATTCCATTTAAAGAACATCAAGTAGACCAATTGGGCACTCTAGACATCGAGCACTACAACGTTTCTTACAATTAGAAAAACAATTGGAACCAGACCCCAACCTGAGGAAGTTATATGTGAATTGCATGAGCACGTACATCAAATTGCAACATATGAAGCCGGTTAGACCCAATAAAGGGAATTATTATCTACCTCACCATGCGGTATTGAAAAATACAGATACCGCAAAAATTCGGGTGGTGTTCGATGCTTCCATGCAGACATCTACAGGTCTAAGTTTGAATGACGTGATGCATATTGGACCTCTACTACAAAACGACTTGTTGTCCATACTACTGAGATGGAGACAACATCGGATAGTGTTCACTGGGGATATCGAGAAGATATATCGCCAAATACGAATGCAGAAAGAACATCAGAGGTATCAAACTATCATTTGGAGAGAAAATAAACATCCTTTGCCGTAGACCAACTCACTACCGTCCCGTATAGGACATCCACCGCACCTTATCTCTCTATTCGGACACTACATCAACGGGCTGAAGATGAGTCCGCTAACCATCCAGAAGCGAGTCGCATTCTCAAACGTGATTTTTGTGTAGATGATGTCCTAACGGGTGCTGACACCGTTAAAGAAGCTCAACAACTGCAATCTTAAATAGTAAAACTACTTCATAAGGGAACAATGGGATTAGGTAAATGGTCTAGCAACCATCACACCCTCTTAGCAGAGATTTCAGATGATAAAATCATAATCGGTGATCTTACTTTCACCAACAAACAGGCAATTAAAACATTAGGAATTCGCTGGATGTGGAGTTTAGACCTGGATTGAGATAACCTGTTGCCACCCGATCTCTCTAAGAAACGGGATCACCTAAAGAGGGACTTAAATGAAAGTTAGGTCATCCAGATACCGTGATACCTTAATTATGCCACAAACAACTGCAGTGTTGAGCTACACGGATTTTGTGATGCGTCCGAATCCGCCTAGGTGACCGTAATATACAGTAAAACCACCGTGAACGACCAAATAACCAGCCGATTACTAATGGCAAAAACTAAAGTGGCTCCAGTAAAGACCAAATTAACCATGCCTTGCCTAGAGCTAAGTGGGGCACTGTTGTTAAGCCTAGTCGGTACAACAAGTAATGAAAGCCCTAGATGTGAATATAACCAATATAACCTTATGGACTGATTCCATGATCACATTGGCGTGGGTTCAGAAACCTCCGTCCACGTGGAAACCGTTTGTTGCAAACCGGATCGCACAGATTCCAGACCATCAGCAACATACAATCATAGAAACATATTCGGTCGGAAGATCATCCCGCAGACTGTGCATCTCGAGGGGTGACCGCAAATAAAATGAGATCATTAGACAGTTGGTGGAAGGGGCCCAGTTTTCTGCTGAACAAAGAACCATATGCAGATTTCCGAGACATCAGAAGAGATCACATGCAGTTCACATCTCCAAATACTAACTAGCCGATTAGCAATTGATTGGTTAATCAACAAACATTCATCTCTCAGCAAACTCATCCGAGGACTAATACGGCATGAAAAGTGGGATCACGCATTATTACGTTTAGTTCAAACAGTCCGCAGCAAGTGGCATTCGCAGAAGAACATCCATCGCTAAACAGAAGCAAGCCTCTTAATAAGCATAGCAAGCTTCGTTCACTGTATCCATTCCTGGACAAAAACAACGTAATTCGGGTAGGAAGCATCCTGATCAATTATTTCGTATGGGCTGTACGGGACCAAAATTTTTCAAAAAATTAGTGTTTTTGACAAAAAACGCCATTTCCGCTTAAAAATTTGGAGAACTGATCTGAACCGGTATTTTTGCAAAATTAATTTAGAATCTGTTAGTCCTTACCGCTTTTCTCGTAGATGATATACATTTTGCTTCATGCTAAAAACAAAAAAAGCTCCTGTTAAAGCTGTCACTTCCAGTGGGATAACGAAAAAGCGAAGAAGTCCATCTGGGCTGTACAAGGGTCCAATTATAGGTTTCGCTTAAATTTCCGATTGAATTTTGAAAACTAATGTAAAACGGTGTTATTGGAAAGTTTATAAAGAATCTTTAAATTCATAATCATTTTTTACGTAATGATTTACTTTTCAAAATATTTACATATACCAAAAGCTCATTTGGAAGCAACCACTTCCGGCGGATCGATTTTGGCCAAGTCACTGGGACCACCTCAAGGTCGAAAATTTTTATAATTACTATATTTTATGTTACTATACATAAAAGAAAGTAAAAAGCTCTATTACAATATCACTTAGAAGTTGATCGTCTACAATTTCATTAAAAAAACAGCTCGCTATGATTGTATTTTGCGGTACAATTTTAAAACAAAGTAGAAAATTACTTTAAATAAATTTTTAATTTTTTAAATCGGGGTAGACTAAAGAAATTTGATTTTAAATATAAATATGTTTACATATTTTATGTTTAGCTTTCGATAACTCATACATGAATTTTTTATAAATTTCTGTATGGGAAACTTTCAGAAGACAAAAATGACCAAAAAAAAAACAATTTGGTTGTTCATCACTGACGTCTATACATTAATAATATTGATCGCAATACCATGACACACTAACATACACAAGTAAAATTTGCACCTGATGGATGTTTACGTTTTAAACACATCAAAAATTGTGCCCCTTCGTATTATTAGCGAGACCGATTAATTGACAGTCCCGAATCAAACTAAGTTTTTAATGTTTTAATCAAATTCCACGAAGAAAATTTAATTGAACTTCAATTAATAATTTTCAAGACTAAATCCATGTTACCCGAAAAGTGATGCAGTGGTTAAAGCTTCGGCACTTGGACCGGGAGTTACTGGGTTCTAATCCCATCAGAGGCTACACGCAAATTGAATTTTCGCCATCAATTACGATCGGTGATGTTAATAAATACAACTAAGACCCTCTGCTGGATTGAAGAGTTCAGCGCCGACCCCCCAGTCTACGTCAATTAACAGGTTGGCAAGGAGCTTGCAATGCGCTTAAAAAATTAACAAATGTATTAGAACATCACATTGGTATGGAGAAAATCACTTTAATACCGGGTGCGTGAAAAAATTTTTGCTTTATTATAAGCGGTAAATAAAATCATTTTCTTGTTGTCATGTGTATTGTTCCCGATTTAATAAAAACTTCAGCCGAGAAGTTAATTTTGTCTCAACTATAACAATGCTATGGTACGAAGAGAAATAAAAGAGCAAGGAAGCCCTCGGTAAAATATACACTAACATTACAATTTTAATATCGATTCGTATAGATTTAATGAGCTGAAGAAATCAATATATTTTAAGCTAAAGCATTTTATAAATCACAATTGTCTCCCCCATTTTAATTAAATTCATTTCCATCCGAATTATTTATCTAGTCTGCTGTACACGTTAAACCACTCAACATAATACAAATAATACAACTGTACATTAAAATTAAAAGTAAGTTTAACCTACATTTCAATTATTCCATTTCTATTACGGAAAAAAAGTCGACTAGGTAGTATTAGTTAAGAGATAAAACATTAAATTTCATTCTTAATTCGATATCCACCCCAAACAAAAAAAAAAACGACACAACAAAATACACAAAAGTTTTCTCCCCTTCATATTCAAAGCACAAAAAAAAAATAAAACTTTATGTAATCAATTATTTTGGTTCCCTGGTAAATTTTCCAGTGTAGTAATTTTGTTCCATCATTGCTCCCGCGTTTCGGGAGTACCTACAGAATTTTTTTCAATTTGCGAAATTGCTTTAAAACAGCATAAAAAATTTGGTCGGAGTGTAACACACGAAAATAATAAATTAAGCAAACACTATCACGGGGTGGTCCAGTTTGAGACGCTAATCAATTAAATTGTGATTATATGCGGTTAGTTTCAAATATTAAATCATAGTTTTTAAAATGTGCATCCAATTATGATCTGGATAGGACACCCTGTATATAGGAAAGCTGGACAGTACGGTTTACTACTGAAACGAATACTGCTGGATAGCTATAGAAAAAAGCTTTCTAGTTATGTTTTTTTTGTAACATTAAATTCTATGTTCTATGTCTATATTTTATTTGTATGTGGAAAATCATTTAGGGCCTTGCTAATACACATTTTTTTTGTTTGCTTGTGTATTGAAACAATAATAACCGATGTTTTTTCGTTCCTGGCTGGATTAATTGGATTTTAAGTTGTTTCGGTGATTTGCTGGCAAATGTTGTAAAACGTAAATTGATATATTTTATTTTTTATTGCAGAGGTTTATGCGTTTTATGCTATTATCGTCTGATGGTGATTGAGATTGAATCGAATAACACAGTGTTGTAAAATGGATAAACTAAATTTAATAAAGATTTATATATTTAAGATGATGAGATCAACATTTTTTTTTTTTGCTTAATGTTTCTTGTTTACTACATATAAACCTTGATTTACACATATCAAACCGCAATCAAAAAAAATGAAGGGGTGAATATGTGCCAAGACTCGACTTTCTTCGCCACCCTTGATGTATAAAGGCCAAAAAAGCTCCAATGAACGCTGCAATTTCTGGTGGACGGATTTCAGTCAAAAATCAATGGGACCTCTCAATATATGAAAATAGCTTAAGTATACAGTTTCATCCTGATCAGTAAATCTGACCATATTAAAATAAATACATACAAAATAAAATCATTTGATTACTTACCAACCACGAAACTTGAAACTTTAAATTTTTATGAACTTTCAAATTTTGCATGTGTGATGTATTTAAACGAGTTTTCCCAAGATTTTCACAAGAAAACTAACTGCTCTGTTAAAGTGACCCGATAATTTAGGTAAAAGAAAAGTGAAAAAACGAAAATGCAGATAGTACGTTTGCTTTATAGCCTACATATCTTAGCCGACATTTCTCAGCCGAGGTTTTTCAATCGAAATTATTTTTTAGACCAAAACCAGGCCAAAAAAAATTTACTTTATTTTTTAGTTAATATTTACATAAGAAACATAGGTCTTCGTGTTTCAAACAATGAAACTATTTATTAATTCATTAAATTATAAAATTGCTATTTTAATTGACCGGCTAACATTCCATGGCGAGATCCAAACGTAAACTGAATGATAATCAGTGTTCAAGGACAATCGATGAAGAGAAAACTTTGAAAATGTATTGTTGTTTTAAATGAGAGAAGCGGACGAATAATTTAGTGAATTCTGCTGCACAAACACACACATTCTTCCCTTTTTATTTTGATGGTGTCCTCAATCATGATGAAGTATCAAATTTTACTACAGATCATCGAATTCTTGCTTACATTATACATTATCTAGCCAAGCATTTGATTGATCTCTCCCTCAGTCCACTTCGCACCTGATAAGAAGAACCTGATTGATCTCTCCCTCAGTCCACTTCGCACCTGATAACAAATTGTTTGGTTCACGACCATGAAATTTTTTTTAAGCGAAAATCGGTAACTGCTGAGGATCGTTAGCTTCAAGTAATCAGTACTATCTATATTTTGAATTGTTTCTTCATGGTGGTTTTGAAAGATCTCACAAACCATTCTCTCTCCCCATTTGACGAGGTGATATCTGTCTCATTTTACAGCCGTTCATTTTTTGCCTCAACGTTGTCGATGTCGAGCCACCAGCAGTGCCTTCGGACTAACCGCTTCATTCGAACAATGCCTCAATGTGCAGTATGCAACAGGGTCACTTATTTTTTGTGCAGACTGAGAGGAAATCTGACTCGATTAAACTCAATCTTGAAAAGAAGAAAGTTATTTAAAACGGAAATGGAAATTATTCTTAAATGAAATTTCTGAAGATCTCGATTTGGGACTAAGTCTGGCCATCCTTCACTCAATGGAATTTCTAGTTATTTCTGGACCAATTTTATTACTGTCTAGAGGAAACTTTTCCAACGTTTCGTGGTATTTTTCGTTCGCTTGACACGCACATTCTGCAAGAACAAATTTCACATCCAGACCAACGGGAATTCATAAAAGTGTTCTTTCCATCAGAGTAAATACTACCCTTATTACGTGACTTGCGGCACGCTAAAACTCTTTCGGATGATGGTCGAAGTCCAGATTCATCCAAAACATTCCCAAAATAATCCAATTTAGTGGGGAAGAATTTGGACTTGCTCATATTACATTTTAAGTTGGCAGCAGGAGGTCGTTCAAAAATCTCTTCCAGATTTTTGGAATGTTCTTCTTCTCTTCTACCTGTTACAATAAGACCGTCTAATAAATCGTTGGAATATTGCTGGCGCGCTAGCTATTCCAAACGCCAATCTTTATTATTGAAATAGTACAAATTTAGTCGAAACTACCGACAGAAATAATCCTCAGCTCTCGGAATGGGATACTTTTCGAGAGAGAGAGAGAGAGAGAGAGAGAGAGAGAGAGAGAGAGAGAGAGAGAGAGAGATTGGAGAGTTTACAATAACCTTAAAATTTCCCAAGATTCTCAGTGAAATTTTATGTGTTACTTAGCTCAACTGAGTTCAATTGGTTGAAGAACGCCAGGTGAAACCAAGCCTTTTGTATTTTATGTGGAAACTACGATTTTTACAAAAAATTGTTTTTCAACTAAAATTAACGGAATAGAATGTGTCGAAGGGCCGAATGTGTTGAAGGGCCGAATGTGTCGAAGGGCCGAATGTGTCGAAGGGCCGAATGTCGAAGGGCCGAATGTCGAAGGGCCGAATGTGTCGAAGGGCCGAATGTCGAAGGGCCGAATAGGTCGAAGGGCCGAATGGGTCGAAGGACCGAATTTATGTTTTTATTTTTAGAAATATAATTTTTTAAATTTGTTGTTTTATAACGAAATAAAATATTTTAAGAATATTAGAATTTTAATATTTTAGCTGGAACTAAAGCCTACAATAAAACACACTTCTACTACGGAATCGACGATTCTATCGTTTATTTACGATTATCTTCAGGGTTATAAACAACTATGAATGTAATAAAATTTACTAAAAAATCAATTCAAAGATTGATCTTTAATCTTTGAATTGATTTTTTGTAAATTTTATTACATTCATAGTTGTTTATAACCCTGAAGATAATCGTAAATAAACGATAGAAACGTCGGTTCCGCAGCACCAGTGTGTTTCATTGTAGGCTTTAGTTCCAGCTAAAATATTAAAATAAAAAAATTTTAAAAGCCTAATAGCTATAATTAAAATAGAATATTAGAATATTTTTATATTTTTTATTTTAAGGAATTTATGTATTTTAATATTTTTCCTCTTTGAATATTTATCAAATTCTACGTATCCGGTCAGCGATACATTTTGGTAAAGGTAAATTTTGCCATGCGCCACCAGAGACATTCGGCCGTATTTGTCAGCCTTTTGATAATAGGTATATGGTACAAAAAATAACCATGACCCATTCGGCCCTTCGACCCATTCGGCCATTCGACATTCGGCCCTTCGACATTCGGTCCTTCGACACATTCGGCCCTTCGACACATTGGCCCATTCGACATTCGGCCCTTCGACATTCGACCGTTTGATATCATACCAAATGAACAGTCCATATGAATTGATTGATCGGGTGAAACGGCATAAAACTTTTCCAAAAATTGAGAGGTCCCAATCATGTTTAGCCTAAATCGGCTTCCATAGAAGCGTTTTTGATTTACTTATACCATTAATTGGGAGACCGCGCGAAATTTGGTGGAAATCTGTTTACCGGAAGTGTCAAATCTAAGGAAGCTTTTTCAATTTTTGTAATGATGTTGAAAAGCTTAGCATTTGCGAAAAACAGCAAATAATTAAAAGTTCAAATATACTTAAACATTATAAATTTTCAACAAGCATTGATCTTGTTGGTTTTCTGAATTTTAAACAGGAATATGAGTTTTGATTATCCAAGACAGTTTTACCAAAAATCCGTTAAGTTTAATTTTTTACTTTAAAAATAAAGTATTCGAGACTTATTTGTGATGGTAAAAGAAAGTCGGGTGTTGGCCACAATGTTTTATTTCGAACTTAGTTTTTAATTAACTCTTAAAATTATATATCAAGCTAATAGAGATATGCTTGTATCTCTCAACGTTATACTAAAGCTAGACATATTTTTCTCAGAAGAATATCGAAAATGGTGATCTAGTTTCATGTTGGAACTAATGGGACATTCAGAACCAGGAATAAAATTCTTAAGTTCTAGTCTTCTTTTTGCGACTTAATTATTGTGTTGTAGTCGAGGTGAGTCGTGTTTAGTAAATTCCAAATCTCTTTATTCCACTGCTAAAGATCTGCTTCTACGCCATGTTTGATGCAACAGTAGTAATGATGTTCTTAATAAATTGGCCGTCGGCCAAAAAAAATGCGTGGCCGTGTTTGGTAAATTGAGTCGTTCAGCTAAGTAAAACGGAATTGTCACCAGTATTTTAGTTAGTTTTGGTGTAAACCAATAGTAGTAAATAAGTATGACAAATGTAGAGCTGGGTGTTCTTAATACGGTAAAATAGCATTAGATATTTAAGATTTAGAAAATCAAGCGAGCTTAGATCGCAAGGCGAAAGTATCTTTTGAGATGTAGATGTTGATGTTAACAGGAAACTATAGCTATTGAGAGACTTGTATCAAGTGAGCTTGAATTGTTTCTTAGTTTCCGACGTCACAAGGATATCGTCATTAATAAAGACTTCAAAATCTAAATCTTTGACTATTTCGCTTATAATACGCTGAAATGTTTATTCGGCATTGCGTAGTGCAAATGGCATTAAGAAGAATTCGAAATATCGAATTGGCGTGGTTATAGCAACTTTCACTTTAGTCAAAAAGGAGACCTTTTAGAAAATACAATGAATTTTAATTATAAAACTTTGTTTAGTCTTTCATTCTAAAGACCACGATTTTACGAATATGTATTTTAAAGGAAATGTCGCTTTTTGATAGAACACTGTTTATCATCAAAAATTAGGTCCATGTACAAGCCATACGGATTGATTAATCGGGATGAAACTTTATTCTGAATCTTTTTTCCGAAATTCCGGGGTCCCTTGGTTGTTTTTTTGGCTAACATCGGTTCATTGGAAGTGACAGCTTCCATAAGAGCTTTTTCGTTTTCTGCAAATATTTTGAAACGTATACAGGGTGGCTCTTAAGTAAAAAAAAACTTGTGATGGAAGACACTAATCAGAACAAAAAATTGTATGACAGCATATATTCACCGATCTGGAAGGGTATTGTTGCAAAATAGAATTAACAAGATTTTATAGTAACGTTTTATTAACGTTTTTCTCCTAAATGATACACTTTTAAAAATATTTGCAAAAACACAAGAAAGCTCATATGGGAGATGCCATTTTCTATTTATCAATTTTGGCCAAAAATTATTAGTGACTCGAAGTATATTGAAAAAGTTTAAATGTGAAGTTTCATCACCATAAGTCAATCCGTCTAGTCTTTAGAGAATTAAATTCATTTAGTCTGCACGACTTCACACACACGCCCGGACACATGCATAGAGAATTTTAAACAATACATTTGTGGCTTCAGCGATATAGCGAATGTTTAATCTGCAAAAATCTCGAGGTAAGTTTTTTTACTACGTCAACGAAAGTAATCATGAAGAATGTTGTCACGTTCACTGTGTGTGTTTATGTATATGTGGTGCAGTGCAGATTAAATGTCTGTTGGTTCTCTACAGCCCAAGTGAACTGACTGACTGACAGATCAGGATGAAACGTCATACTTAAGTTTTTTCCATAAATTGAGAGGCCCCAATAAAAATAATAAAATTAGTACAGATAATTTTTTAAATTTTTTTATCGGATATGACGAGATGATAAATAAATCTTCATTTCACCAAAATTCGCCAACTCTACAATCTCTAAAGCTTTCGCATAAATTGATAAATTGAAAACGTATAGGATTTACAAAAAACGACAGTAAATTAAAATTTTTAAATAAACATAATGATTAAATTTTATCAAGGGTTCACTTTTTTTTTCAAAAATGCGGTACGTTAAAATATTTGCTTTAAAAATTAAATGTGGTGCATTCGAGATCTATATACATTTGTGGTAAATGAATGTTGGACGTTGGCCATGCATGTGAAGAAACTGGAAAAGTTTTACTAGTAAAAAAATTAGCAGAAACTTCACATGTTTATATAGCAGTGTGAAGTTTTTACTAAATCTATGCTAAACGTTTATATGTGTTGTTGCATATCAAAATGATACCTGTATTAAGCGGAATTAACGTAATTCTTAATTTATTAGTTTTATTTTAAATATTTGGCAATTATCTTTAAAATAGCCCGAGAGAAATTATAATACATTTACCATTTCATTGATCAATATACACTAATAAGAATATTGCGGTTAATAAAAGTTTAAAAAAATAGCTAGAAAAGCGGTATCCAAGGCAGATTAGATAGAAACACTACACGCTGAACTACATAAGGAAGAATTATTGAAACTAAATGAGATAACCGGAGAAATTATTATCCACACTAGGGTAAAATTGGTGGTATAATAGAAAAATTAAAAAAATAACACCAAGCTCCAAAGGCAGAGAACTCCTATTTTTAGAAATGGTAACAAACATAAAGAAAGTTCTTAGGGCCACAATAGATATCTATAGAGATCTAAACACAACCTGAGGAATATGAATTATTAGTTGGGGCTCACGTTAGTAAGAAAAATAGGAAATTTTTGTACATAGGGATGAGATCAATTTATAAAATTTTGTATTATAACCAAAAATATATTAAAAATTGTTAGATAAACTGATATATGCCTAGAAATTTATTAGAAAATATATTCAGATGCTCCCTATCCAAGGGAGAGTAGTTAATAAAATGTTGGATTATGACCGAATATATTTTCTAACTGATATAGTCCCCAACTAACACCCCATATACCTGAGGTTGTGTTTAGATCTCTAGGGATATCTCAGTTAGCCTGAGAATTTTTATTATATATTTGGTCATAATACTAAATTTTATTAACTGCCCCTCCTCTGAATGGAGAGCATCTGAATATATTTTCTAACTAAAAAGTCCCCAACTAACACCCCGTATACCTGAGGTTGTTTTTAGATCTCTAGGGATACTTCATTTTCAAGAATTCTTAATAAATATTTTCATCTACTATACTGTATAATTTGTTGTTTAGAATTATAAATACGAGTTATTTTTACTGTCTGAATATGAGCATGTTTTCTTTAGTGGTAAATGCAACAGGCTTTTTTCTGTATCAATGATCGTAAGATCCTTTTTAAATTATTTGCTTTGCATTCCCTGAATTGAGACAAAATTGTACAGTAAGTTTGATAATTAGTAGTGTAATGCTCGTTTTTTAAGAATTTTAGTGCGTTGGCCACAGTATATTCACCACTCTATTTATAAGAGAAAAATATAGATGCAACTCGCGCAGTGTAAAATGACTAGTCCAAACACCTTATCCAAAATGATTTTAAATGCTGAATTGTTTTTAGTTTATAATTGTGCTGATTGGAACTTTCTGACGTGATCTTTTTATCCCTATATACGACCTTTAAATCGATGAAGGCGTACCACAAAACCATCCGAAAGCTTTTTGATCACATCTTAAATAAGCTTGCTCCATATACTCAATTTAGATTTTTCATTAGAACATTTTTATTATATTCTATTGGGAAAAACTATATATAACACATATACATTATAAATTAACACCTTTTTCCTAAATTTGAAATTTTGTAACAAAAGCTAATCACTATACTCAGAAAGCATAAAGTTTATGTTCAAAATTATTTCCTCTTATTTAAGGAAATTTATGCAATATAAATTAAATTAAATTTTATCGCTTTCAAACATTTTTATATAAATTTAAATTTTACTTTTCATTCAATTTAAAATTATTTCTCCATATTTTCGTGTTACATAAAAAAAAAATATTTTTGCACCCTACCTACATTGCTTTTTGTCTTCTTACGGGTATAGAGGCTTTTGTTGTATTTTGTTTTGTAAAATTATGAATACACACACAAAAAAGAAAACTTTTAAATTGCATATTTTCTAAAGATAACATTAATTTGCTTTATGTATAGGTATGTGTGTATGTGTAGGTATATATCGTAAAGATTTAAATTCAACAAAACTTATTTTAATTAATTTTCCTTTGAAAACAAAAAGTCTTCTTATAATACATACATACTCGTATATACTCGAGCATGCATAAAATAATAATTTTATAAATTTTACAACTATTCAAATTAATAACAGCAATAACACTCTCATAATTACGGTAATAATACCAGTAATGGTGATGATAAGGCAAGACACTTGTTTTGTTCGGAAAATCGTCTTGTTAAATTTACATTTTTGATTCGATTCAATTAAACAAATTATAGTTTTAACTATGCATACACACTAATACATCGGCACTTTAGGATTATGAAAATTCCACGGATAAAAATTACTTCAGCAAATCGTGGAATAATGAAAATGAAATTAAATTATAATAAAAGCACGGAGAAAGCTTTTTTTTACCGTGGCTCGTGATTTTAATTTTTTATTTTAGGTTGAATTTTTTGTTCGATGAATTCAACAAGCCCGTATATGTATGCACGTCGTCTTCATAATTTCATATAGTACATACATTTATGGTTCAAGAAGTTTCGAAAGATAAGAAATTTTTTGACATAGCACGTACCGATATTATAAATGAATGTTAATTAAAAATTCGTTCGTGTTCTTTCGGATCTATTTGTAAATTTTATTTATTTTGTTTGAAGATTATTTTGATTATCCTTTTAATAACCAGAATAAATTTTGATTTTCTGTACAGCACACGTAGGAAATTCATGATAATCTGAGAATGTCCTATCGTTACAGCAAAATACTTTATTAAATATGCAGTTAAGTTTATTTGATGTAATCACATTAGCAGATTTAAATGGAATATGAAGTAAGCAAATTAGAATTTAGCTTTAATGTTTATTGGGGTGCTAGAGGTGCTGAAGTTAGGTATACATATTTAAAATAGCAATTTTTGATGTAACTTTAATTCATAATGTAATGCATGGAATTCTCACGAACCATTTATGAGTACTTTAAGATGATACAATTTTAGGGAGGTCTCGGCAGTTTGGGAAAATACCTGCGGTTTACTCAGGGATGGCAAGGTAGATTATGCACGTAATCTATTAGGTAGATTACAGAGTAAGTCTGATAAAGTTGCTGTCTGGGTGTTAATTGCCTAGTTGTTCTAGGGGCCAATAAGGTTACATTTGCATTCTAATTCACATGATTTATTTGATAATCTGGTGTACACGAACTCCTACTGACCTAAACTAAGTGGACCACACTAGATGTTTCATTTGATTTCCAATGTTATAGAGTAAGTTGCGCACAATTTTAATGAAAATTACGTTAATAATTAGGTAGGTTGAAATGAATTCTTATTTTTATAATCATTTTTAAGATAAAAATTTGAAATAAATTTAAAATCTCTCTAATATAGAACAGAAGAAAGTATTTTCAGATAGATATATGAATCTGTTAACTGTGACATTCAATTTCCAATTACGATGACATAGAAATTTTACCACTTTAAGTTTAAATATCATAATGAAGTGCAAACAGAGAATAAGATATATGAGTGTGTTAGTCTGATGAAACATATCCAGATTCTTTGGGTTCTGTAAAGTCAACCTTATTCGATAAGATTATATTCGACCTCGATGACTAAATTGATCATTGCAACCCACATTTTTTATAGTAAAAACTTTTGTGATCGTTCCAATCATCGATTGGATATTTGTACGTATCCTTGGGATGTCAGTTATTCTCAAGTGATCATGGACTTTGTTGTAATATTAGTTCGGTGTCATAGTGGATACAAACACGCGCTGTGCATATTTTCGTAATCCCACTACAAAGTAAATAATATTGACCAGGGCTAAGCCAGTTTTGAGCGGCGATGAAAATGAATTCATATAGATGGCACACGTATGTGCGATTTAATCTAGCATCCATTTCCATCATCATAAACGCATCCCTAATGTATTTTGCTCACATTTACTTAGGATAACATATTTAAAGAAGATATATATCAGGTGCCAAGGAACCAATTTGACAAAACTTATTTTTTCTGTGAATGATTTGACATTTCAGAGTGTTCTTTGCTCAAGTAAGGGTAAATTGTGCAGGTTCTATAAGCATCTGTGGGAATTCTGAGTTTTTGATAGATCAATAGCTGTTATGGAAGAAAACTCCTGCTTAACTTTTTCTTTTTCGAAATTTTCTTCTAATGTTTTGTTATTACCTCGAAAACTTGGAGAAGTTGTGCAAGCTCGATGGAATTTACAACAACAATACGCTCAATTTGTTTCACTTTGTTTAAATAATGTTAAATCCATTATCTTGTGCCTAATTTTGTTTGTCATGAAAAAATTTATGATTTCACTCGATGGAGAGCCGATAATTATTTGATTGGTAAGCAAAAACACTTTGAAATTTAATTTTGAGGTTAGTTTTAACAACAAATATAATGTACGTGTAATTAAGGCATCCTGCTTGAACATTATATCGGTTGAATGCGTTTATACTTTTATTGCATGTTTTGAAAATTTTATTGTGCCACTAATTGGTTGCAGGTTCCGAATCTTAGAATTTTTTCTTAACTATCGCAAAAGTTCAAACTTGTGAATTACAAATAACAGACATACTTTCTAGTTCTTAAAATCGGCTATCTCCAAGTGGAAATTAGATAAATTTTCATTAGCCAATTTTACAATTTATTGTGAAGTAACTAAAACCAAGAATCGCCACTATATCCCCGAGTCATTACGTTAATCTGTCTTCTTCTAGATTTAAACACATCTGCCGCAGAAGCCTAGTGCATAAAAGACATTTCCGTATCAACATTCGGCATATCGGCCAACACATAACGACTGATCAACAGTTCGAATCCAATCAACTCACTGAGCTTAAGCAACTCATAGGCTCTCATCGAATACGGCATACTACCTACCATCTACAAGTAAACGGTATAGTTGAGAAGTTCATCGCCATTTCACCCCGTTGTAAAAGCACATGAAAATACCGTAAACTGGGGCTTTGAGATCCCAATCATTTTATTGAGAATTCGAGCAACAGTTAAAGATGACCTAACATATTCACCAGCAGAACGGGACATCCACTTACACACCAAGTTGCCACTAAGTCATTAATCAACTGCACTTCACAATGAACAAACTCATTTCAACGGACAAGCGCAAAACAAGGTCATCTTTATTTTGTGGAATTTTTTCTTATTGTGTAGGTTGGAGTCTCCGATTTGGGAATAAAAAACAATTTCGTTCATGTAACTCCCACTGCTGTCCTTACAGTACGCCATGCTGTGAGTCCAGTTTTTAAGAACTTTTGCGATGATTGTGGCGGCTTTGTCGCGAATAACTGTCGAAATGTTACGTTTTAAAGCTGGAATTGTCTTTCGATTATCCAATTAACATCCACCCCTAACGAATTCGGTTGTCCAGTTTGGCATGCAAGAGATCGATTTTAGGTCGGTTTGTATGGCATATGACGAACTCTTGCTGTTCACAATCAGCGTCAATTTGAGGCCATAAAAAAATGGCCAGCATGGTTCTGCAACGATCGCCTTTGGCGGTAACTGCGTTCTCAGCAGCGTTTTTGAAGAACAATAGGCAAATTACGCCACAACTCCAAAATCCTCACCAAACAATCACTCTTGGTGGACGCATTGGCTGCTCTACGATTATGTTTGGCTGTTCCGAACCCCAAATATGGCAGTTCTGCTTGTTTACCTAGCACCTGAGACGGAAATGTGCTTCGTCTTAAAAGATAATTTTTTGATCAAAACCAACGTCATTATATGAAGCAGAGCGTTGATATCGAAGCGGATGGTCATTTGCTTTCAAATGCTGAAACATCTGAACTTTGTAGACGAATAATCCGAGGTCTCTGTGCAGTATTCTCTGCGGGATTCTCTGGCAGTATTCAATCGGAACACTACTGTCATCCAATAGCAATCGTTTCTCACGAACTTTATTCACCAATATCACTACAGCAGTTCCGCTTGACGCTGTTTTACGACTAATATTTCTTTTCAAAACTCGAACGGTTTTGGCTACACAACACTGACTTTGAAAATAAGTTTTCAATATTCCGAAACGCTCCTCAAGCGAATACATGATTGTTTCGTGAATCGGAATATCGGCTGGCGAATTGTCAAAATGTCAAGCAAATCGTTCATAAAAGTGCATTGATCTAAAAACAAACCATGGCCCACCGTGTACTACCCAACAATAAAACTATATAGGAAGTTGAGTTTTGTGAATTAAGAGTTCCGTTTCTTCCTCTTTCGATTCATATTTTATATAAACTGTTTTACGGAGTTTTCTTACTATTCACAAAAATTTGACAACATTTTGTGGCTTTTCGGCCAGTCGATCACATTTTATTGCGTTTTTATTATTAAAATATTTGGCGGTCACCATTTAAGAACAATATTTTCAAAGTTAAAATTCGGATATAATTACCCAGTGTTGTGTTGGTAGCTCATCTGACTGGCCAAAATTTAAAAATTAATTGAAACCCTGCACATTAAGTAAACACTAATTGACTTAGCGAATTATTTAATTAACTGTAGATATGTGAATTATTCGGGTGTGTAACGAAGTCCCGGTTTTCAAAATCCAGGTTTTCAAAATCCAGGTTTTCAAAATCCCGGTTTTGCATAAAAAAAGTCCCGGTTTTTAGGAAATCCCGTTATGAATTTGTAAAATTTCATGTGTGCGAAAATGGGACTCTTTAATGTATTCTGACAAAATTCAAAAATGAGTTTGCGATAAAGTTCTAGAAAATGGCTAATACAATTTTTTAAGGAATATTTCGTAATTTTTTGTTTAATAAATTTGCTTGATAAAATTTTCCTTCACCAAAATTGTATGAAAGCCGGGATTTTGAAAACCGGGATTTTGTAAACCGGGATTTCAAAGTTCACCCTAATTATTCATCTGGCTTTCCGAAGAACCGATATTTACTACAGCCGATCCTGTATATACAGTAGGTGCAACAAGAGCCTGTACGGTAAAAAACTAAGTTAAATTGAAACTACGATTTTTTTATTGTATTTTCTTTGACGCTACCACCAAATACATAGTAAAGTCCATTACTTTTAATAATTGCCTGCACCATTTGTCCATACTATCAAACTAAATTTTCTACACACTGTAATGATAAATTTTTCCAAATCTTCCGGATGTCTCGCGCTAGATGACTCAAATTTTTATACGGTACATTTTCAGCTTAATTTTCGTGAGTGATCATACATTTTCTTTTAACTGAGATGGCCAATCTAGTGTTGTGATGCTCTTTTTGAATTTTCGAAATTCCGAACAGAGTACGCTATGGTTTTTCGTATAGTTGATTTCTTACAAGATCTAGTTAAAGTTTGCCACTAAAAACCATTTCCAGACAGATGGTAATAAACCTCGTGAATAAATTTTATCGATTTCAAACGATTAATTCACCAAAAACTTGCTTGATGAACCATCTCTATACATTGAGATTGGGCGGGTGTTAAAAGTTCGGACAATCCGTTTTTTTTTTGGCTTTGTTGGCCAAACAATTTCATTTAACAACAAAGCTCCAAAGCGATGACTCATCGGTAAACACAAGTCTTTTTTGTGTTAGCAGTGGTTTGACCAAAGTATTTCCAGATGTGTAGCCATGTTCCATAATTCTATTTTGTATGGTTGTTTGTCGTATAGCAATATTCTTTTTCGCCATTTTTTACAGCTGCATTCAGCGTAAGCGAAGAATTTTCAGCAAATAACTGTCAAATGAGGTCATCATCCTCCTATTTTGCAGTAGTTCGGATTTTGCCTCTATCTGGCAAATCGTCAACATTTTTATACATTGAACAATTTGTAATTTACTTCTGCACAAATGTTTTCGTAAAACTTGGCCACTCTGCTAAAGAAGCCCAAGACGTCCACCTTTTGAAATTAAAAACGGAATTTGATACAATCGGTTTATATTCACATTCGCTGATGGACGATCAGTCCAGTATCACGATCGAATACGAATGACGATTCGGCGCCGTTTCGGCGAATACTACAACCGATTATGGTACACAATTTGGGTCGAAACTTTTCACCTAATTAACTGAATTTCTTGGCTCGCGTTGAAAACACACAACATCCTCTCATCCTCAAAAGAATGAGGTGAGTTCGAGGTGATACAATACATTAGAGCTCAGAAATTCTAGTCATTTTTAAAGTGCTCACCAGCTGAAATTGTTTATGGGCAAACCATGAAGCTACCCGGTGAACTCTTTATCGGAAATCCTATCGCTCCTCTACTACCAACCGACACAGTCATCGACCAATTATACAACACTACGCAATATCATTATATAGATGGTTTTGTTTTGTAAGAAGGTTCGCGCCGGACTAACACCCCTTATAGGAAGGACTATATAAACTCATTCGCCGGCTACGTAGAATCACGGAATATTTTATTCTGCGGCGCTAATTCCAACGCATAGAACACGTAAGCCCGTACGAATCAGGAGAGGAGTACTGTAGCAGCCCAATAATTTAAATAAATATTCCAAAAAAATCATTCTTTCAGAAAACGAAAATTAAAAATCAAATAATAATGGGCGCAATTGAAGTTAGCTTTTGTGTTGTGTAAATTTTCTAATTTGTAGGGCAGACTGAAGCTTTGTTTATTTTCTAACCTATGGCCAATTTAGATATGCTTCACAAAATAAAAGATAAATAGTCAAAATGATAATGCTCAATTAATAATAGTAAATAATTGATTAATTAATATTTGTTTGTAAAACGAATTAATATGTTCGATAATTTTTAAATAATTATTAAAACTTGATCGGGAAAGTATCGAAAATGTAACCTCAATTTCTTTGATTTAAAAAAAAATAATATTCCACAGTATATTCTACATATTTATTGACATAATTGGACATGCAAAAATTTTAAAGTTTTGTGAATTTAGAGTACGATTTTTTCTTCTACCGTCGACGAACTTTTATAAACATTTTTAAGAATTTTGCTGACTATTAACAAAAATTTGACCAATTGTTCGCTTTCCAGCGACATGTTTTTAGTGGGTCTGCAAATTATAAAATAAGGGCTACCTAGTACTCGGTTCGTTACACGTGAAATTTGCATAAAATTTGACCAAAGTAAAATTAAGAATGAAAAATTCCACTCTCTTTTCATTTTATGTCAGTTCACCAGCGAAATAGCCAAGTGTGTTCAATACATCAAAGATGGAGCGCTAAAACTCTCCAAATTATTTGCATGTGAAATTTTGACATTGTTTGTGTTTGGCAATAATTAAAATTTTGGAATTATTGCCAAACACAACCAATAAATCTCTAAATTTTAAATAAAAATAATTTAATTTATTTGATTCACGTAAAATAATCAAATTCATATATGCGTATGTCTACAAATTTATACGTCAAAAATAAAAAATCTCCAAAAAAATGTCATTTCTATTTCCCTCGAAAATAACTAGATTTTTGGAGGTGGTGGTAAAATTCAAAGCTTTAAGCTTAGTACTCAGAAAGTGAACTGCAATTTTAACGCGGTCTCTAAAAATCAAGTTATTTTCGGGTGAAATAACAATGAAATTTTATTTGGAGAATTTTTATTTTTAACGTATAAATTTTGTAGACGTGAATAAATTAAATTAAATTGTTTTTATTTAAAATTTGGAGATTTGTGGTATTTAAAAAATGTATTTACTGCCAAAAACAAGCAAATGTCATAATTTGAAATAAAAATAATTTGGAGAGTTTATGCGCTCCATCTTTGATGTATTGAACACACTTGGCTGGCGAACTGGCACAAAATGAAAAATTCACGTGAAATCGACCGAAGATGTCTTTACAAGGTAAACGTTATTGAAATTTGTTTTAAATCTGTCCTAAAGAGCAACGATAACAAAAAATGTGTAAATCGGTTAGTAGAATTTTTCTAAATAAAGTATCTCCGTAAAATGTCTCGATATAATGAATTTTAGGATGGGCAAATTTACATTTATCTTCTCTAAATCGAATGCCCGGTTTTCCTAAATTAAGACAGCCACCTAGTACTATCTTTATATAAACGTCAATTAGAGACGAGGATTATAGTACTTTACCGGAAAGTTTAGGAAACCCTGCATTTCATTGAAAGCTGATCAATGCAAACTTGGATGTCCTAAATACCCTAAACCCAAAATTTCAACAAAATAAACGAGGTTTTCTATAAAATGAGACCCCCTAGCATGTCCGATGCTGATTTATAGTAATTTCTCGGAAAAATTCCGAAAATTGTTCGTTAGAATTATAGCACTCCAAGTCAAATATTGCTGACTTGTGCCCCTATTCTTGCTTTCGCCGGGAATAGGAAATTGAGTTTTGTTTGAATTGTATTTTGTACGTCTACTGCAGGTCAATTCTGGCTTTCCTATAGGAAAATAGCATTTTTGCCAAAAATATCGTTTTCTGGCCTACTGTCCAATCATGTTTGATCTAAATTTTTATAATTCAGGAAATATTTTTTCCGTAGCGAAATTGGATAGGATAAATATTCCCAATTTAATTTTGTTTCTGAAAAAATGTACACCATAGTATTGAAATTATTTGTCACAATTAACTTTGCCTGAAAATTTTTCACACCAAGGTAATTTCATCAGTGACACTATTCTGGCTTTCCCTGGGAATAGAGAATTGGGAAAAATATTTTCATAGTATTTTTACCTAAATTATATTTTTCTGGCCTACTGTTGGAATTAGTTTGGTGTAAATATTTTTGAACCAAAAATATATTGGGAATTATTTTTCCCTACAAAAATTTTGAGGAACAAAAATTTCCCAATGTACTTTGTTTCGAAAATATTTCCACCAAACTAATTCCAACAGTAGGCCAAAAAAATATAATTTAGGCAAAAATACTATGAAAATATTTTTCCCAATTCCCTATTCCCAGGAAAAACTAGAATAGCGCCATAGTAGGGCAAACAAATATAATTAAAAAAAACCCAATTTTCTATTCACGGGGAAAGCCAGAATAGGGCCACTGACAACACAAAAACTACAATTTTGTCTGAATTAAATTAGTTTTAAATATTTTTCAGCATTGTTGCCGTCTTCTATTTGTTTCCCAGAATATTAGATATAATATAATTTATAGCAAGTTCGATCTTACATTTGTAAGTAGAAAGGATTAAGTCAATGTTTTTCGGCTTATCCGAACTTAGTATATTATACTAACTATAACATTCAAATGATTTTAGGATATTTCCTACAGCCGACACTGTAACTAGGCGACTTGCGATTAAAAGTGACGACCGAATTATTCATTACCGTCTACAGTATTCTAATATTCTGTATCGACTATTAAAACAAACTGCCAACTTTAAATGAGAGACCACCTCCCCCCCCCAACCACCCCTTTCAGCTGTGACAAACCCAAAACTATTTTGATATTTTTTTAATAACACACAAAGGGATAGCACACATCGGATGCTTTATAGTCAGATCATATTAAATATATATGAGCTTGATTATTTTGCCACACAGATGTATTATGCCCTCCGAACATATATGAGAAATTCATATCCGCGCACAAATACATAAACAATATAAAACCAATCTAAACTAACATATAACCATTTATGTAATACAATTTTTAGGTTTATTTTCTGCAAATACATATATTTTATTCCTCCTAAGGCAAAATAAACAATTCTAAAAAATTTTGAGTGCATAAATCACCCCCGCGTATCATAACTACATACGTATGTATGTATGTATGTATATGTGGAGTACAAAAAAAAAAGTTCTCGCATAATTCATTCACAAAAAATATGAAATAAAGGGGATCAATACTTCATTTTATTCACTCGACTTTATATAGCAGCATAATATAGCATATATAGAAGCATATATATTATGTACAATATGTGTATAAAGCATTTCTAAAAGAATGGTTGGGAAAAACAACGGAGTATTTTTTTAACATATCCATACGAGTTTATAAATGTATAAAAGGAAATATGCTTTTTTCAATTTTTATGCTGACTAAGCTTTTATTTCTCTATACTTTTCATTATTTTATATATTTTTGGAAGGTTAAATTGAAATTATCGTTTGTACGGACGAAATATTAAATTATGACTTAATCTATGTTACATGATATTTTAATTTAGGCGAATGAATTTTTTTTTTGGTTTTGGTTTTACTGCTACTTTAATGGTTCCACTTATTTTAAATTACCGGTGAATTTTGGTGTGGAGCTTTAACATGAATACGAATTTGCCCATTTCTTTTGATGATCGTGCATATTGTTTTGCTAACCAAGGAGATAATCAGCCGCGGTGCTTATGTGTCGAGAAGAATTTTGTTTTAAACGCAATGTGCTTTTCACTCGATATAAAACGAACAATTGAGCTTTTACATTGTTTTGGTATTTTAACGATTTTTTTTTTTTGTTCCGCAATTTTAGGAATAACAACAACCACTGTAAAACAATGAGAGGGAAAATTGAAATACATTTTTTTTTCATTGTTTAGTGTTTTGTCTTATATCGGAATACGTACGTAGATCTGTACGAATGTACATACATATATACGACATAAACAAACACACACACCCATATATATATATAAAGCAGAAAGCTTTTGCGATTTTGTTGTTTTATAAAATAAATTTTGAACTTTATTTTCTAATAAAATTGTCAACCATGACGATAATCAAAAATATACGAAAAAAAAAAATTCGTCGAGAGAGAGAATTTCTATTATTGTAACGAATCGATTTAGAAATGGATTTAGATTAGGTTTTCAATTTTATTTTTATTTCGATTTTTTGTTGTTCTGGGAAAATTAATTTGAAAGATATTATTTTGATGGAGGCTATAGATATTGCGATTTCCAAAGTATTTTTTTTTTGCTGTTCGTGTGTTGTTATTATTGTACATAGTGTTTTATGTATATATGGATTGAATATATAAACGGATCTGTTATACATATATCGTATACAGTATAGAAATTGTTTTGGGTTCAGATTTATATTGTACATTTTTTTTTTGTATTGTAATCAAGTTTTATGTTCCTGTTCAGTGGTCATCGATTGAGTTGTTTTTATTTTATTTTTATGTATAGTTAGAATAAAATTTATTGCATCATGTCGCTCTACCCTATCCCGAAATATATAGATCTAATTTTTATTTTTCGAATGTCGGAATGAAAGATATTATGTGAGTTTTAAACGATGAGTGGATTAACTTGTGGCAAACTGATTTATATTTTGTGTTTATATAATTTATCGGTGGCATAATCAAGTGCGATGGTAAGTAATATGGTGGTTTATCAATGTACACACCTAGAACAAATCTTCATTGAACTGAAGTGAAGAAATTGTATTTTTTTAAAGGTGACAGGTCAGCCAAAACATATAAGGCTGTAAGTCAGGCAATCAGGTTAAAAGGTTAAAAGCATCCCATCCCGGTGCCAAATTTTATCAATCATGTTATGAAAACGTTCTCTTATTTTAATTCTTTTAAATTATTTTATTAAAAATAAAATATGCAATATTAATCCAACATTTCTACCCGTGCGCTTTAGCGTGCCTGTAGTATTTTTTTCTTTTATGCCATCTCCTTGTTTTTATTTTTTCTGACGTTGTCGGTATTTTTTTACGATTTCTATAGGGCAGCGAACCTATTTTATAATATTATAATAGTTCGCGGAATGCCCACATTACTCCCTCGTCAGTGATAACGCTGGATAACGCCTGTTACGACTTATCCTAATACAAACTTCTCAAGGTATCTCTTGGGGAAGTGTACCTGCAACCCTGCCTTTGTTCTTACTAAAACGGGAACTGGCTCCACAACTATTGCTGAGGGTGTTTGCTGGATTTTAGTCTGTACCGTGTTTCCACATTCTTCCTCTCTCATTATTTCGTTGTCCCCTGATCCTTCCTAATATTTGCCTTTGCGTGAATATTATAGCTGGTGTGATCCCATACTGTGTATCTTGTAGCAAAAATGCTGGCTTTAGTCGATCTATTGAAAGCACGACCTATTTGTCCATCATTCTTAACATGAAATATTTGTCGTGTCGTTGGAAAATTAGGAATGGACTATCGTATCAAGTCAGAAATAAACTCGTGCTCGTTGGAATTGTTCGATGTTGCGCTGAAAAATTCCCTAGGTAGCAAAATCGTTGAACCATATAACATCTCCGAAGTCATTTCGAGCTTAAAAGCGACTCTCATGCCCAAGAGAATGGTAGATAGAACTTCTACCCACTTCTCTGCAGGAAAACATTATACCGCTGACCGTTAAATCATGGTGCCATATTTTGATTAATCCATTTGATGCCGGATGGTATGCCATCGTTCTTATTCGTTTGAACCCGAACAGTTTTGAACCGGTTCCCTAAACAGTGACGACTTGAACTGTCGGCCTTGGTCCATGCTAATTGTTTGTGGAACGCCAAACCGACAGACCCAATTTTCGTACACGACACGTGCCGCACTCTTTGCTGTTATATTCGCTAATGGTAGTGCTTCCGTCCAGCATGAGAATCGATCTCAATACTTCTTAACAAGTAACTTTATGTTTGCGACATCGGCAGCGGCCCTACTAAATCTATATTTATGTGTTGAAAACGACTATTCGGAAATACGTATCTTACTAACCTTCTGACAAATTCACGCAACCTCGTGCCCAGTTCACACAATCCTTCCTCATGGAAGGCCATACATATTTTGATTTAGATCATGATATGGACGTGTTAACGCCTGGGTGAGCTATATGTGAAAACGCTGAAACGTTTTTGTCACTGCCGGATAGTGAAATAGGTGATAATTTCAAACTTGTCTAGTTTTTTGAATCAAGTAAAATGATTAGCTCAGCATCTCTGGTTTGTAAATCAGCTAATTCATCGAGATCTACCAACTTTGGAGTCGAAATTGTTTCCACCCGTGATAAAGCATCTGCCACCACATTATCTTTACTCGATATATGAAGAATATATAAGTTGAAAATTGTCCGGTGTGACGATTTTTCTGGTTTTCGCTGAATAGCTAGCGTAACCGGCTTGTGATCCGCGCAGATTACAAAATTTCGTCCTTCTAAAAAAAAATTGAAATATTTTATTGCTGAATATGCGGCTAGTAGGTCGCGGTCGTATGCGCTATATCTCTGCTGTGTCGTTGTTAGTTTCCTTGAAAAAAAAAACTGAGAGGTACCCAATTAGTGCCTGATCCTTGCTGAACCACAGCATATAGTAGGAGGCGTCAACCATTAATGATAATGGTTTTGTTAATGGATGTACCAACATCGCTATTTCAGCTATCCTTAACCAGCTGATTTTTGTTTTGTCGTTCTTCTTGTTACCTTTCATGTACTCCAGCAATGGCAACTCTATTTTCGCTGCATCTTTCAAAAATCGACAATAGAAATTGTTCATCGCTAAAAATCGCCGCAACCCGGCGAAGAGGTGTCGTACCATTTTCGTCTATCACATGTCCCAACAATTTTACCGTTTTTTTTCGAAAACAGATAAAGACATGTTGACTACAATGACGTGTACCTTAAATCGATCTAAGGCTCGACGCAGGTGATCCATATATTGATGCTCGTTACGGGAAAACAAATTTGAGCTCTCTCAACACATCGTGAATGAACATTTGAAAGGTTTGCGCCGCGTGCCTTAACCCAAAAGCCGTTCGCGGAAACTCGAACAAACCGAATGGTGTTATTATCGTCGTTAAGTCCAATGGCTCGACTGGCATTTATTGGTAAGCGTTTACCAACTCGATTGTTGAAATTATGTGCTTGCCATGCAATCCACGTGCTAAATCTTGGATGTGCGGTAATGGATATCGGTCCAGCACTGTTGCATGATTAAGTTGGCGGTAGTCGCCATATGGCCGCCACTAACCATTTTCCATCTTCACCAGGTGCAAAAGTCTAGCCCATGGGCTTTTCGATAGCCTACATATCCCCAACTTCATCATATCGTCGAACTCGCATCTTGCGATATTATATATATTTGTCCTCTGTTAACCGATGATACCTTGAACAAACCGGCGCACATTTCGTCTCGATCACATGAGTCACATTGTGCTTAATAGGGCTCATGCCCACCTTTGGATAAGTAAGATCTTTATATTCCGACAGAAATTCGAATATAGAAAATCAATCGTTCATACTGTAGTTACACCAGATGTTTGGTCTTTCAAAATCTTCCCCACTGAACTAACGCTGATCATACTGTCGATCAGCCTCTTTCGTTTTAGATCTACAAGTAATCCGAAATGGCTTAAAAAATCCTATTATCGCTTGACTGATAAATGTCCAGGTAAAATTTCTGCGTAAACCCAAATTAACCGTAACATTAGTCTTTGTTTCATTAGCCGCGTACAAATCTATTGGGAACGGGTCTAATTCTTCGAATGGGGCCTTAAGCTCCCGTATCGATCAAAAACTGACAATTTGTTGCAGAGATGTTTTTTAAGCCCGATAGAACTTGATACTATAAAAAATAACACAAAAAATTAAATTGTTTTCAAAAACTTTTTTATTCGAAAGATCAATACTTTGCATTAATATATGAAAATGATTTCGGGCATATGAGCCCCACGGCTGTTTTTGACGAAACGCATTATGGACGTCCAATTTTGAGCCACTTTTTCGAGAATTGCTGGCCGTATGTCACGAATAATACGAACAATGTTGCTCTCCAACGCATCAATTGTTGCTGGTTTATCAGCATAAACCAGTGACTTCGCACGTGGTCCGTAGAAATAATTGAGAGGTGTCAAACCGCTTATCGCCAAATTTTTATTTTAAGAAGTCCATGGCACGTAGCACCATCCTGTTGAAACCACATCTCGTCTGGTTCAATGTCATCCATATTTTCAAACAAAAAATCATTGATCAAGGTGCGAGGTAACGATCTCCATTGACCGTAATGCGATCCCCGGCCTCATTTTTGAAGAAATAAGGTCCGATGATGCCATCATAGCGTACGAAATCTATCCACAGCTCGACGGATGGCTTGCTCAGATGGACAATTATGTGCGCCATAAAAGCCACGAAGTCACCTATATGTTGCGCGAATCGGCGACTGATTTTCAAAGTAAATTTTAATAATTTCGTTGCGTTGTTCAAGCGGGAGTCTATTCATGATGATTTGCTAGAGTATACTGAGATCTGCCAGAGTATATTTTTCATAAAACTTTAATTTTTTTTATTTTTTATAATTTCAAGTTCGATCAGGCGTAAAAAAACACCCCTTATGACCAAATATAATAAGGCGACAATTTACTAAATTCTGATCGCTAGTCGCCAAAAGCACACAATTCTTATACTCGGTATGCTTACGAGAGGTTTATTATGAATTATTACTGTTTTGTGATGTACCCGATATTTGGCAACAGCTTCGTCCAAATTCCTCCACTTTCTTTGTCATTGCTTCGATGTGTACACCCAACGTTAACCTTATTCTCATTACTATTTGCCGCAAGCTCTTGTGATCTCTCACCCATATTCACTTTCGACGCCTTTGTTATCTCCACGATGCGATCAGCCATCGAAGCGAGCTTGTCTCTGTCGTCCCCACTAATTGCTAAGATGGCTTGCACTTGCGTAGGCAAATGTTGAATTCGCCGTGACTAGCTGTCGCGTGTCTTTTAAAAAATGGGATGGCGGTTGCTCGCCCAAATACTTGTCGCGCAATATTTTCTTTAATTGGCTTTCTTCTGATTACGAAAAAATACTTCATCAGCCATTTTTTTAATGTACCGTATTTGTTTGATTTCGGGGGGTTCATTACCGCGTAGTATACATAGGGAAAGAATATTACTCTCTATCGCGGCCACTACTGTGTTGAATTTTGTTTCATCGGTTGTAATGCCATTTGTTTCAATTTGGGCTTCCAACTGACAAAATCAAAGTACTGGATTCGCTTTCCTGGAAGGCGGAATTCTTACGGCGACGCGCGCCACGTTTGAGAAGGTGACTCGATTTTTCGTATCATTCGTATCACCTTCCTCATTTTTAGTATTTTTACTGTCGTTCCTCATTTTAATCACCGGAAAATAGAACTATGTTTATTTGTATCTTTGTCTGCAGTTTTTTTTTTCGCCAACGACTTTCGAACAGATAAAATGCGCCAGTTATAAATAGGTTCGAGCAGTCATAAAAAAAAATATTTTAAGTTTATTTCCTTTATTACGAACTATAATTTTTTATAACAAATTTATTTTTTATTTTGTTAATTACAATTGTCATAATTGGATGACACATGACGGATGAGTAACTGCAGCAGGAAAATGCCAACTAGCCCCTAAAAGATACTATATTAAACAATGAAAATACGGATGATCATATTTGTGTTAAACAAAAAATTAAAAAATAGAAATAAAATGTTCTAAAATCCAAGAATAAGCTATTAGAGAGCATATTCATATCGGGCATGTTCTTTGCCATCCGCAAAATATAGTGCTAATGGAACTGGGTCAATTCTGGATAAGCACTGGATGTTCGAAAACCGCGACTTGAGAGTATAGTGAGTTTTTTCAGCTCATAATGTAAATATAAAATATAATTTTATTTACATCAATCAACAATTGTTTGACCGTATTTTGGTCAAATCACAAATTTGATAGTTGACAATTACTTAATATGTTTTTCGCTTGCTGCTGGTCAGGGCTGGACAGAAACACGTTGACTGTTGTGTAAGAACTAATATTTATTCCATAATTCATTTGATTTATATACAAAAAAGATCATTTATAAAACTATTGATTATGCAAAAAATGTAAAATGTAAATGCCCTAGTCAATGTGAAAACCGATATACATATTCCGTGTCATCAGTATTAACGGATGTATATGTATATGGAAAAATTGATATATTCAATGTCATAATTTGATATACGTGTTGTTGTTATAACATTCTCCCCGGCCAAGATGTGAAGATTATCTAGCTTTATACCAGAGCCTCTAGAGAAGTGACTCTGTCTGGTTTATTTTTGGTTGCATCAATTCTCCTTTTGATTGCCACGAAGACTATGAGTATGAGTACGAGCGCAAGGAGCCCATACGTGAGTGCATAGTGGTGCACGTGGTGATGAGATAAGCTTTGTCCTGTATTCATCGTTACTGCCCTTATTCTTTGCTGTAGTTCTTCGATTCCTTGTACCTTTGACAAGTCTTGTAAGTGATGGGAGTAACCTTGTGGTTGCTTGGTCATTTCTGTTGAGAGATTAAATGTTGATAGTATTGAGGAGTATACTTTGTGATAGTACGATTGCTTTGCTGGTATGCTTATGGTTCTTCCCTTCAGTGTACAACCAGAGCCTAAGCTTAGAATTCCGCTTCTTGATATCTTTGTAGAAAATGGCTCTTGTTGACAAACGATACTGATCGTACGTTCAGCTGGTACTGAATAAAGCCATCTGTAATCCCTTAGTTGGCTCCATGTATCGGGCATGTTATTCGTCTTCCTTTCGACCACCTCGCATTTGTTATTCACTTTTTCTTGTCGTAGCAGGAGCAGCTCACATAAAACATCATCTTCTTGATTCTGATGCATAGCCTGGGTTAGCTGGCATATGCTAAAGTCGTTGGTGCTGATACAGTTTTGCCATTCAGAAGTTGTCATTGAAGAATATGTGTGCCGATGCAAATCTGTCACGAGAAGTTCTATTTGTGGCCGTATAAATATAGATGGACTGTTGGGGGTAGGCAGCGGTATGGGCTTATATATTTGGTATATTTCCTTATATACTAATGGCAGCTTCACCTCAAATATCAAATATTTGCCTTGCAGCCTTGTCTTGGCTATCATTAGCTGGTATAGTGCCAATATGTCATCTGTGTTATCGATATTGGGAAGCATTAGTTCAGGTGGTAGATTTCTTGTCATAAAATCTATTTCTTTTTTCAGTTGTTGTGTCGTTAAAAGCCTCGTAGTAATGACTCTATTGTGCGTATCCAATACTGCTTCTATCAGTGTATTTTGAATCTCCTTGAATGCAATCATGCGTAACATTGTATGTATTGATAGAGTTAGAAAGTAGCTTTTTTCATCGTTGCTCTCCAACGCCTCTTCTAACTGATTCTTGAACACAAGCCAATGCTTGTTGACATCTTCTTGTCTATTTTTGAAGACGTTTATAGTCGCATTTATGATTGACGTTTGATTCTTTAATAATGCCGTGAAATGGTTGTTGTTCATCTTGAGTTTTTCTATTTCTTCCTCATAACGTACCGCGGCCCTGTCATCTAGCACCCCAAATAACTCATTGGCTATATTTCCTCCTAAGTTAAAAAGTCCACGTTTGCTTCTTCCAAAACTCACCTTATGGTGGTAAAGCAATTCATCCTTGTGCTCCATTTCTTGTAAAGATTGCTCGAACGATGGTTCTATTAGTCCACATGTATTTTCTCTTGATCTTTTAGCAATACTCGAGTTTGTGAAGTTGTCGTCAGGATATGAACAATATTTAGCTAGTCTGTCTATGGAACGCTTATAGGCAGCCAGTTCTGCATAATAGCTGGTTAGATTATAATACACTATTATGTTCCAATCGTTGTTTGTAAGTTTGAGCTCTCCAATGGATTCAAAATAGATACCTGGTTGATTTTCGAACGTTGTGATATTGTATGGTAGTGCGCTCGAATTGCAAAAACTAAACGTAATTAGTAATATGAGTAGTGGTGCATAGATCTTCTTGGTAACCCTGGCAACTCGAGACCTGCCAACCTTGTGTTTTCCTACCTTGTTGTCGTCTACTGTTACATCTTCATCTGATTTGCTTGTTGGATCTTGATTATCCTCAGTTGGAAGGAGACCTATCTTTGTAATCGGTCTCTTGAAGATGGTGCTTTTTGCACCCTTTATTGATACCACTCTGGTTAGACCATCTGACCCTGGATGAGTATCTGTTATCCTTCCCATTGCCCATTTTGTAGGTGGAAGTTGTTCATCCTTTATTAGAACTAGCTGACCAATCCTGTAGTTTGCTTTTGGTTCTTTCCATTTGTACCTTTGTTGTAGACTGTTCAAGTAATCCTTAGACCATATTTTCCAAAATCCTTGAGTCATCTTTGAAAGTAGAGTCCACCTCTGTTTTGGGCTTATGTTGGTTTTATCTGACTCAGGGGGTGAAATCAGTGGTCTCCCGATTAAAAAATGTCCAGGTGTCAAAGCATCAAAATCATCTAAATCGCTTGACAGTGAAAGAATCGGTCTGGAATTTAAACATGCTTCAATTTGTGATAATACGGTGCTGAACTCCTCGTAGGTCAGTGTTGTTTCACCGATCACTTTCTTTAAGTGGCGTTTCGTTGATTTGACTCCAGATTCTCAAATGCCTCCGAAGTGGGGACTACCGGGCGGGATGAAATGCCAGTTTGTTCCATAGTTAGCTGCTTCCTGGGCTGCGTTGTTGTTTGCTTGTTGTATAGCCACCTGTAGCTCCTTACTTAGTGCGTTCCGAGCTCCAACGAAGTTGGTACCGTTATCACTGTGTATGTTTAAAAGCGTTCCCCTTCTTGAAGTAAATCTTCTAAATGCTGCCAGGAATGCTGCTGTTGTTAGCTCACTCACCAGTTCCAAGTGAATTGCTTTCGTAGAGAAACAAATGAACAATGGGACGTATCCCTTGTAGGACTTGTTTCCTCTTCCTTTGGATACACGAATTGCAAATGAACCCGCGTAGTCAATGCCGGTATTAGAAAATGGGGCAGAAGGAGTGACTCTAGCTTCCGGTAACATACCCATTAACTGTTCTGATGCTGCTCTTCTGAATCGAAAGAATTTTACACAATTGTGGATTGTTGTGCGTACTAGACGTTTACCATCCAAAATCCAATATTTTGAACGTATTTGTGGTAGAGTTGCTTGTACGCCTCCGTGTAATACAAGATGGTGTGCTTCAATTGTGATTAGGTTTGAGTAAATATGGTTTTTTGGTAGAATTAGCTGATGCTTTTGATCATACTTAAGTTGAGATTTTTGTAATCTACCGCCGACCCTCAGCAAACCATTTTCGTCCATGAATGGATTTAGTGATGATAGTTTGCTGTTTTTTCTGGCTTTACTCGTTGATTTGAGGAGTTTAATATCTGCGGCGAATTCCGAATCTTGTATTGTTTTTATGATTACATTGTGTGATCTGGTTAGTTCATCTACTGTTAGAAAACTGGGTATCTCTCCAGGAACTTGACGTATTCGATTTTTAATGATAGTAATAAATCTGTAGCAGTACGCTATAGTTCTTTTGATTTTAAGAGCCGATGAAAATCGTGAAAAGTCTATGAACTCTGGTTGAGGAGGTGCGTTGATAAATAAGCAATTTGTTTTTAGTTCCTCATTGACTGCTTCTTCAGTTGGTTCAAGCGCTAATGGATAATTTGAGTTTTTTAACCAGCTTGGTTGGTCCTTCCCACCAAAGTTTATAGTTGCGCAAGTTTTGTGCGTTCATGCCACGTGAAGCTACATCTGCGGGGTTATAACTGGATTTTACATAATACCACTGACTTGGTTGCATAAGCGACTGAATTTCCGCTATTCTGTTACCCACAAAAGTTTTGTATTTACTGGGATCGCCTTTTATCCATCCAAGCGTTATCATCGAATCCGTCCACGCATAGGTAGTAGCGTGTTCCAAATCCATAGCATCTTGAACTGTTTTTAATAACCTTGCCAATAGTACGGCACCGCATAATTTCAACCTTGGTAACGATATTCTGTTTTTTATATGAGCGACCTTGGTCTTTGTGGTCCCATATGTTACTCTTTTAAGTTTAAACGTTTTGATTTCTTCTTTTGGTGATTCTCTCCACAGGAGTCGTTGATAGTTTTGATCTTCTTCATTGATTATGATCTGGCGGAACATCTTCTCTATGTCGGCTTTGATGACGAATTTATGTTTTCTCCATCGCATTAGAATTGATATTAGATCCTGTTGTAACGTTGGACCGTTTAGCATTAAGTCATTCAATGATGCACCGGATGTTGTTTTTGCCGAACCATCGAACACGACTCTAAGTTTTGTAGTCGTGCTGTCTGATTTCATCACTGCGTGATGTAGTAGATAATATGCTACAGTAGAGTCTTCCTCATCTTTTAGCATCTCCATTTGACCAAGTTGTTCATATTCACGCATAAAGTCTGTATAGCTTTTTCTGAGATTTGGTTCTCTTGACAACCTTCTTTCGACTTGAAGGAACCTTGCTATTGCCATGCGTTTAGAATCTCCCAAATGTATAGCTGGATCCTTTTGAAATGGGATACGTAATTCGTAGCGCCCATTGTTCAGTCGCCTGTGCGTGTCACGAAAGAATTCTTCACACTCCTTCTCTGGCTTTGTGTGAATGCGTGGGGGATGCATTTCTTCTAACTCCCAAAATTTTTTTAGTTGTTCATCTATCTCAGCCGATGAGACGTGTGAGTTGTATTTTAGCTCTGTTGTCTTGTTGGGTGTAGATATTCTTCCTAAAATTACCCATCCGAATTCCGTGAGCTGTGCTGCTGGTTCGTTTTTATTTCCTTTGATGCACTGTGGCTTCAAGATCTGCGTGTAATAATCTGCACCCAGTAGTATATCAATCGGTGCGGGAATGTTGTAGTTCGGATCGGCCAATAGCAGCTCATTCAAATGTTCCCATTTTTCAGACATAAACGGTTTTTCTGGCAGATTTTTTCTTATTTTGGTGAGTACTAGAGCTTCAATTTCTATTGAAAATGTTGACGGATATCTTGGTTGTATAGGTTAATATTTACAATACTATTGACTCTGCCAGCAACTTGTCCGCCTACACCATGGACCTCTGCACTGATTTTACGACCTAATAGATTTAAACGTTGTTTGGCTTCTGTTGTTATAAATAATGTTTGTGAGCCGGTGTCGATCAGCAATCTTAAAAGCTCCTCCCTTCCATCAAACCTTGTGGTTTTGACAAGGGCGGTTGCTAAAAGTGTTGTCTCATGCATTTTCAACGCACTGTTGGTTGAAATGCTTCTTGAAGTTGTAGTTGTAGACTGCTTTGTATGAAGTAGACTGTGGTGCTTGCCATTGCATTCTTTACATCTTGATGGAATATAACATTGTTGAAAGTTGTGTCCAGTGGCTAGACACCTTCTGCATAGATCATGTAAGTTGACAAGCTGTATTCGTTCTATGTGACTCATTTTGTTAAACTTGTGACAGCATTCTAAATTATGATTTCCTGACGGTTGATTGATGCACGATTGATTTTTTACTATTGTTGCACTAAGTGCTTGTTGTTTATGGCGAATGCTATCGTTTGCCGGCGTTAATTTTGGTAGTCGTAAGGTTTCTAGCAGTTGATATCGCTGTTCCAGAAACTTGAGAAGTCCGTTGGTAGATTGAATCTCCTTTGGATTTTCTAATGACATCTCATATGATTTAAGAGTCTCGTTGTCAAGTTTTTTTGTTAGAAATGGAACTAGCCAGGCACCCCAGGTCGCAATGTCGACTTCTAAATTCTTTGTTGCATGTAAATTTTCCCTGACGGTGTCATGCAATATTCTAATTGCAGATGCTGCTTCTTGTTGAATATTGTGTAGGGCAAAAATAGCGTTAATATGGTTGTTTACTAGCAACCTTTTGTTTTGATATTTGTTGCCTAGTATTTCCATAGCGCATTTATAATTGTCTCCTATTGGCTGCAAATGTTGGATGATTTTGCTCGCTGCTCCCTCCAAATGTGTTTTGAGATACATGATTTTGTGTGTATCTGTTAGACTGACGTTTTGATCTACCAATTTTGAGAACAGTTCATGGAACCCAACCCAATCTTGATAGTTCCCATTGAACTTTGGTATCTCAATTTCCTTTAACCTGTAATTTTTTGATTGCTGATTGTTGGTGTGTGTTTCACTTGTTTCAAGCGTCTTATGTACCGCTTGTTGTAGCTTAGCAGTACATTCTTCTGTACGGCTGCTAATCTCGAAGTAAATGTTGTTTTTAAAATAGTCTTGTTGTTCTAAGTCTTCTTCAGTTGTCTCTAGCAGTATTTCTTCGTGCATCTATTTTTTCTCAAATTCTCATCTATTTTTTCCATCGTCGTATTTAGTTGTTTACTTTTTTGTCTCAGGTATTCAGCTTCTTTTCTGGTGTTTATGAGGCCGTATGCTTGAACGATGATGTTCTCCAAGTGATTTATTTTTATTAACTGCTTTCTGAGCAGCCTTTCCTTGGGATCATCGCTGTTAGCTTGAATCGTCGGGATTACTAACTTGGATGCAACTTTTTGTTGTGCCGTAGTTGTGCTGGCTGTATGAGTGCTTTCGATATCCAACTCATTCAGTTCTGCTAGCTTAGTTGTTGTTGGTATCGGCAGTTTTTCAATTGCGTTGTCATCTGCTACTTTTGTAGTTGGAGTTGTTGCAGCAGTTTCCAGCTTATAGTTAATCTCAGCTGTTATAGTATCACAAGCACGTTTTATATGTTTGCGTTCTTCTATGTAAGGCAAGTTGTCTATGCCTTCGTAGTTAATTAATAACTTGTCGTTGTCTTTATATCTTGTGTAGATATCCGCGATTTCTTCTCTTCTTTTTTCCAGGTGGGCCTTTGTTTTCCGGGCAGCTGGATCCTTCCTTATATTTGAGATTAGTCTTTGTATCTGTTCGCCCAGATCACTTTGTTGTTTTAATAATTTCTCCATAATAAATTTTTGTTATTGTTGTTGTTGTGGAGCGTTTCACCCAGCGTGATTCTTTTTCCTCGAAGGACCAATGTTTGACCGTATTTTGGTCAAATCACAAATTTGATAGTTGACAATTACTTAATATGTTTTTCGCTTGCTGCTGGTCAGGGCTGGACAGAAACACGTTGACTGTTGTGTAAGAACTAATATTTATTCCATAATTCATTTGATTTATATACAAAAAAGATCATTTATAAAACTATTGATTATGCAAAAAATGTAAAATGTAAATGCCCTAGTCAATGTGAAAACCGATATACATATTCCGTGTCATCAGTATTAACGGATGTATATGTATATGGAAAAATTGATATATTCAATGTCATAATTTGATATAAGTGTTGATGTTATAACAACAATAGTATTAATTTAGTGCATCTAATATGTTAGTAAAACGGCAGCAAAACATCCAAGTCTGAGTTTTCGAAAAAATATAAACTCTGATAGGAATATGCAATCAGAAGAGCCACTTCATTGGTTTCTAGAACACTTTATGTCAGAAAACCGCTCATTCAACGGTTTTTGCTGTTCAATTGAATTGGGCCAATTCTGACCAATATATTTTGACGATGGCAAAGAACATGCCCGATATGAATATGCTATCTGAATTGCTTATTTTTGGATTTTAGAACATTTTATTCCTATTGTTTAATTTGTCGTTCAACACAAATATTATTGAACGGTATACCACTGTAATTTTTTGTTTAACATAGTATCGTTTAGAAGCTAGTTTGTTTCTCATTAATTTATGAATGAAAATTTATGAAAATTAAATTTCTTGAGCAAAAAATTCGTCAGTCTAGCCGCCGTTGGAAAGTTTTAAAATTAGCTTAAACTATTTCTGGTTTTTCATAGAAATCAGATTTTTGTTGTTTCGCCTTTCAGACGAAATTTGAAATTTCCATGCTATAATTTTTTTCCGTGAACACTAATTAACACAAATTGGCCTTAATTGGTAAGCAAAGTTTAATTTACCTACAGAAATATAACTTATATCCTTGGTTAGCAAAAGCGCTGGTTTAAACTAAGCAACTTACCCAACAACTCACGAGTTGGAGATCATTGTTATTAGTCGTCATTATTGGTATAGCATAAAGAAAATAAGAATATAGGAATTGTTAATACAAGGAATATGTCCTATGAACATGCCAGTCTTGTTGAAACCAAAGGTCATTGATACGCAATTCATTAAATTTGCGCTACAAAAACACCAACCAAGGACAAGCATTTTCCAGTTTGATTTTAAAAAGAAACGGCCCGATGATGCCACCAGCCTATAAAACACATCAAACCTTCATTCGAGCAAGCATCCAATTAACAAAACGACGACGCATTCAAATGAAAAACAAATGAAAAAGGCGTCGTAATGTGGTTCGTGAAATGTTTAGTTCTTATGAATGCTGCCTGCTTGATGTGCTTGGTTCATTACGAATGCTTTCACTAACAGTTGCCGTTGCATCAAGCTTAAGAACTGGATTAACATGTTGATACGGTCCACGACCTTCCACTCAGTATGACGTCCATATCCACCAAAACTCTTATTTAATTTACAAAATGTTGTTGTTTTTGAACAATTATTTTCATAATTAATTTGGCGAATCAAAATGCGTTGTTGTGTTGTTAGCGACTCCGTGATGATAATTGGCATATCGTGATGATAATTGGCATAAAATGACCAACAGATGGCCCACCCTGTATATAGATCATTTCTTCCGTTGATATGCAACCCAATCATATTTACTATAATTTATACTGATGAACCCGAGAATCTACCCCCATCCAACAGATGAATAATAACCAAAATTGCATTACCTACACCACAAAAGACGGAACGAGATGATAACAAAACACATTACGCCCATTATTATAGAATCTAATAACTTAGCACCTTTATGGCACACCAACCCGAGATTATGGTTCAAACGACGACATACGATCGACAATTCAACCATATTGTTAAACATTTAACCGAAACACAGTCGAACCTAGTTTCGGACATAATTCTAAATCCAACATAAACAAACAAATACAAAATACATAAAAACACCCTCATTTAACGTTCGGAAGAGTCAGAAATGATTAGAATCATGTCGGTGCTTCACGCGGTGGAAAAGGGAAATCAATCTCTTTCCAGTTTTCATCAACAAATAAGTCGTGTGACAGATGAGTCATATGCACTGTCGTTAGATTTGATAAGAAAACTATGGATATCGAGGTAACTGCCCACTGCCGGCACTACTAGTCAGTTTAGAAGGTAACGATATAGGGAAATTGTATGCAACAGGTGACAGAATATGGCAAATGAAAAATCCTAGTCTGCTAACATTAAACTTGGGACTTGGGCGACCATTTCGATATCGGTTCATTATAGTGTAATGCCACACACTTATCATGAAATTTCAACATCATTCGCGGTGCAATACACTTTGCATTTCGAAATAATTACACGCGAAAAATATTTAATGATTTGAGAAATTGCATGAAATTGTATTTTGTAAAATAAACATATTTTATATTTCAAAATTTATTTTGCTTTATCATGATTTAATAACAAAAATAAAATATGTTTATTAGGCATTACGAAATATTGTAATAATTAAAATTAAGTTTGGCATATTGATAAAATCGATCGAGTGAAAAGATTATTATTGTTTGAGGAGCCGTCGATGGATGGTCTAACAATGAAGTAAATTCTAAAAGATAAAATATGTAAAATAATAGAAAAGGTCTAAATAAATCCAATTTAATAAAGTTATAAGTGAGTTTAATTTATATAATTAATAACATTACATGGCGATCTTGCCAATACGAACTTGAATCTATAGAATAAAATTGAATCTACAGTGAGTTTACAATAAAAATGTTTAAACCAGTGAAATAAATGTCTAAAAAAAAAAAAAAATATATTTGATGATAAAGTAATAATAATAGTAGTTAATAATAAAAATAGCTAATTTAATAAAGTGAAAATACCTAGTTAATCTAAAACAATGGTCATAATTAATATTATTATAAAAAAAAAAACAAATAATAAATTGTTAATGAATAAAAAATTAATCTAAAGTGTTGTGTGTCCGTCGCACCACACTATATATATATATACATATATAAAAAAAAAATTGATAGACGAGAGTGGAAACTCCCACTTAAAATTTGGGTATAATTATATATAATACAAAATGGATTTCTTCAATGGTGTGAGGGACATCGAAACTACACAAAATAAGGAGAAAACCATGAGCAACAACCATCAACTACAACAATCAAATAATATGGACCTGACAGGATATCTTAAGGTAACTATAGTTATAATAGTAGTATTAGTTATAATTTATATAATTAAGAAAATGTATCAAAAAGCAAAAAAAGAAATAGTCACAAATTTAACAAGAGTAATCAACTCTTAAACTATAATAACATGATTACATAACAAAAATCATACATAGCAATAATATATTACATAAGAAAAAATTGTGTCAGTAGTGTGTATCTAATTTTAAAACATATTTGTATAAAAGAAAATTTTTTCATTATATTTTTAAACGAGTATTGTTGCTGTGATTAAAATCAAATTACAATTCAAAACAGATGATTTAAATAATTTGTATGACACACTTATAATTTCTGTGTGTGTGATCAAATTTATAATATTAGATATGAAATTAATTTAAACTATGCGTAGATGCCATTTAAGAAGAAAATGGATCTAAAAATTAGTGAAGTGATTAAAGTGTTACCGACCTTCACAGGTGAACACAAAGAATTAGAAAATTTTTTAAGTTTAGTCAAATTGCTACATGACGAATTAAAAATAGCTGATCAACCAAAATTGATCGCGATAGTGTTAGCAGCTAAAATTAGTGAAAGTGTAAAATCAAAAATTACGTTAGAAGAAAAACCAGAAACTTTTAAGAAATTAAAAGAACTATTTAACAAAGCTTTTGGCTTAAGGCGTTCTCCACTAGAGATACAATCAGAAATATGTACATAGACTTAGGCAAACGGGTAAAATAGAACATTATATAGAAAAGATTGAAAAGTTAGTTAATGAACTAAATAGTGTACAAGTAAAAATCCTAGCTGATGCAGATAAAAAAACCGTACATTTGATATCAGATCAATTGGGTTTAAATGCATTCAAAGAGGGATTAATAGATATATTAAAACCCACTGTAATGGCAGCTAGACCAAAAACTTTATCTGAGGCTATAGAAGTTGCAAGAGAGGCCTCAAAAATTTTTCAAACAGACACACAAAATGTGTCACAACTAAAACATCAAATATTTCAATCTACCAGAAACAAATTTAATAGGAACAGTAGAGCAATACAATACCAGTTATAACAGTGAACACTATAATAACTACAGAAATAGTAATAGTTATCTGAACAAAAATAATTCATATCATGCTAATACAAACTATGTGCAACGAAATTCGAATCGTTTCTCAAACCGAAATAATAGTTATAACAAAGCATATTTTGATTACAGAACACAAAATTATAATAATCGAAATCATAGAAATCAAATTTATAACAATGAAAATCGCAACAACCGAAATATACACGTATTACAAAGCTCGGGAAACGGGGTTATTCCTCCGATAACATCACAGGAGGATATAACAAAACAATTAAACGAGTTAGCAATTCACTAATTTTCCATATAAATGCAAATTCAGGAAGTCTGGTAATGTTACAATCAGATTTGTCCGGAGACGTCTTGACATTTCTGGTTGATACAGGATCGGATATCACTGTTTGCAAAGTGGATAAATTAAAAGAAAATGTAGCTATAGATAGTAATAATAAATGTAGAATAACGGGAGTGACAGACTCCGAAACATATTCATTAGGCACTGTATATACAAACTTTAAATTCCATAATCAAATTATAAAACAAAATATACATATAGTAGATTGATTACGAAACTTACACAATCACAATTAACTCAGTAGATGAAGAAATTATTCTACCCTTGGAGACCAATCTCCCAACACAAAACACTTTTACAATACCAGCGAGAACAGAAATTTTAAAAGCTCTAAATATTAAAAGAAGTGAAGATAGCATAATTTTAAATGAAGAAATAAGTAAAGGAGTATTTATTTGCAATGGAATAATTCCTAAGAATGGTATTGCACATATAAGAATAATAAACACTAATGAACAAGCAGTGCAAATAGATAAATATGAACCAAAATTAAAGAGTTTAAGTAATTATCATATAATACGGAACACTAAAATACTAACATTTCAAATGAAGAACGGTACACAAAAATAATTAAAGAATTAAACATGGAAAATAATAATGATTATGAAAAAGAAGAAATTTTTAAAATTTGTAGGGAATTTATAGATGTTTTCTACGTTTCAGGTGATACATTAACAACAAACAATTTTTACAAACAAGAAATTCTAAAAGAAAACAGTACTCCTGTCTATATAAAAAACTATAGGTTACCAAAAGCTAATTATAATGAAATAGATAAAGAAATCGAAAACCTTTTAAATAATGATATAATAGAACCTTCAATCAGTCCGTACAATTCTCCATTGTTAATTGTGCCAAAAAAATCTTCTGAGAGCGATAAGAAATGGAGATTAGTTGTAGATTATAGGCAATTAAATAAAAAAATTATAGACGATAAATTTCCATTAACTCGTCTAGAGGACATATTAGATAATTTAGGCCGAGCGAAACATTTTTCAACGCTAGACCTAACTAGTTCATTTCATCAAATAGAACTAGTGAAGGAATCTCGCCCTATGACAGCCTTTTCGACAAATAAAGGACACTTTCAATTTAAAAGGTTACCGTTTGGACTTAAAATATCCACCAATAGCTTCCAAAGAATGCTATCAATTGCATTAGCTGGCCTTGAGGAACTTGCATTTTTATATGTGGATGGTATAATTGTTTTTGGTTGTGGAATGAAACACCATAATAATAATTTAATTAAAATATTTAAAAGATTAAGAGACTATAATTTAAAAATCAATCCATCTAAATGTAATTTCTTAAAAAAGGAAGTCACATATTTAGGTCACTACATCACAAGTGAAGGGGTTAAGCCTGACCCTGCGAAATATGAAGTGATTAAAAATTATCCACGCCCAACCGATTCGGATAGTACACGCCGATTCGTTGCATTCTGTAACTATTATAGAAGGTTCATCAACAACTTTGCCTTGATAGCGAAACCTCTGAATAACCTATTAAAAAAGGGAACAGCATTTGTTTGGTCTGACGATTGTGAAAAAGCATTGAATTTACTAAAAACAAAATTAATCGATCCACCAATCTTACAGTATCCAAATTTTAATAAAGAGTTTGTTCTAACAACGGATGCATCAAATTTCACGTTAGGTGCTGTCTTATCACAAGGTGGAAATTGGGAAAGATCTACCAATTGCCTACGCAAGTAGATCTATGGATAAACACGAACTAAACAAACCAGTTATTGAAAAAGAATTATTAGCTATACATTGGGCCATAAATTATTTTAAACCTTACCTTTACGGTAGACAATTTACTGTGGTAACTGACCACAGACCACTTGTAAGTCTGTTTACAAATAAGAACCCATCGTCTAAAATGACCAGAGTACGATTAGATCTAATTGACTTCAATTTTAAAATAATTTTCAAACAAGGTAAACTAAATACCAATGCAGATGCTTTATCTAGAATAGTTTAGGATACTGAAGCATTAAAAGCATTAATACCAAAAGAAAAAATTAATGTAATCACTAGAAGTATGAAAAACAAACTAGATGAAAATTCTAAAGATTTTAGTGTAGAGGTACCAAGAAAAGAGCCTGATCAACTCTACGGTTGGGAATGTACATCTATAACTGAAGTCAACAAATTAAAAGAATTAAGGTTTGTGTATGAAAGAACAGAAAACTCGCGAGAAACTAAAAATAATAAATTTATAAATGTAACAAAATGTTTAGAGGTCATAAATAAATTCGGCAATGACAACAAATGGTTAAAAACTGTGACTATTTTGATTAGCAATAATCCAATTATGGAAATGAATTCAAAATTGGAGAAGTTAATTAACTGCATGCAAAAACTGAAAATAGATAAACTAGCGCTGAAAAGGAACGATTTAATTTTTAGTCACATAGATATTAACGAATTCAAAAATAAATTTAATGTTCTGCAGAACTTAAAAAAAGGTAAAAACGAAGAAAATAATTTAAAAATAATAATTTATAAACCGCCGAAAAGAATAATAGATACCAACGAAATGTTAGGAATAATTTTAGAAAATCACACGAATCCAATTGGAGGTCACTCAGGTGTTAAAAGAACAATCTGTAGAATAAAACAGAGATATGTGTGGAAAAATATGAGTAGAATGGTCAAAGACTTTATAAATAAGTGTGAATCTTGCAAAAAGAATAAGATAATCAGGCATACGAAAGAGAAAATGAAAATTACAGAAACACCAGGGAGTAGTTTTGAAGTACTAGCAGTAGATACTGTAGGACCACTAAAGATTTCGAATGGATTTAGATACATATTAACTTTACAATGCGAATTAACAAAATACATAGAAGCAATTCCATTAATAAATAAAGAAGCCATAACCATTGCGAAATCAATAGTAGAAAAGTTTGTGTTAAAATATGGTATTTTCCAGGTTTTAAAAACAGATATGGGAACTGAATTTTTAAATGAAGTAATGAAAAACATTTGTGAATTACTAAAAATCAATCAAGTCAACTCGACACCATATCATCATGAAACCTTGGGTTCAATAGAACGAAACCATAGAGTTTTAAATGAATACTTAAATAATTTCACTACCAATGGAAACTGGGATGAATGGTTACCATACTTTGTATTCTCTTATAATACAACTCCACATACTGATACACAATACACTCCATATAAATTAGTGTTTGGAAAGTTAGCTAGCATACCATCATTCATAGATACTGAAAAAACGAACCCGATTTATAATTATGACAATTATGCAGAAGAAGTTAGGTTTAGTTTACAAGAAGCGCGCAAAAAAGCTAATGAATTATTACAAAGAACAAACGAAAATAGGAAAAAGGAATTAGATAAAAAAATAAATCCAGGAAATTTTAGCGTAGGTGATCTCGTTTATCTGAAAAGGGGTAAGAGAATAAAGCTTGAAAGTAACTACACTGGACCTTTTGAAATAGTAGAAAGAAATGATGTGAATTCAAAGATTAAGATTGATAATGAAATTAAAGAAATACACAATAATCGGCTAAAAAAATAAAAACAAGAATGTAATTTTTTTATATGAATATAAATACAAATTTAAGATAAACTCATTTGAGTAAAATTAAGATTACTAAATTAAAATAACAAGATAATGTTTATAGAAGTTAATTATAAAAAAAAAAAAAAAAAAAAATTTACAAATCTTCAATTGGTAAATTTTTCTAAAAGGGGAAGGATGTAATGCCACACACTTATCATGAAATTTCAACATCATTCGCGGTGCAATACACTTTGCATTTCGAAATAATTACACGCGAAAAATATTTAATGATTTGAGAAATTGCATGAAATTGTATTTTGTAAAATAAACATATTTTATATTTCAAAATTTGTTTTGCTTTACCATGATTTAATAACAAAAATAAAATATGTTTATTAGGCATTACGAAATATTGTAATAATTAAAATTAAGTTTGGCATATTGATAAAATCGATCGAGTGAAAAGATTATTATTGTTTGAGGAGCCGTCGATGGATGGTCTAACAATGAAGTAAATTCTAAAAGATAAAATATGTAAAATAATAGAAAAGGTCTAAATAAATCCAATTTAATAAAGTTATAAGTGAGTTTAATTTATATAAACTATAATAACATTACAGTAGCGTCAGTCGACAACGATCGTACTACAACCATAACCAATAACGCGATTAGACGCGCTGTCACTATTCCTGATTTCGCATGTCACGGATGTAAAAAATTTAAAAAATTACTCTTTTCCGTGCTTATCAAATTCCTGTGGCAGAAGACATTAATTTAAAACAGCCATAACAACGTTTTTTGGAATGTTTGATTTCTGTCGCATAACTTTGAACCTGAGAAACGCAGGTCAAACATTTCAATGATTTATTGTTGAAATAACCAACGATTTACCATTTAATTCGCTTAGTTTCATGATATTGTACTCGCGAGTAAAACGACCGAGGAATACACTGAACACTTACGAACAACATACTATTCAAGCGGTTATCAGATAACGTTATTGGAACTCGCTTGTTTAAATGTGAGTTTGGTGTTCCAAAACAAATTTCCTGCGTCATGTAGTAACTCAAAATGGAATTCAACCCTCAATGGACCGAGTCATCGCGATCGAAGAATTCCCATATCCCACTACAGTACGACATATTCAACGTATTGTTGGGATGGTAAATTACATAGCAAGGTATAAAAGCTATATTCTCTTGGCTACCAGAGTGGAGTTACAGCATCAAGGAAAAAGGTAGCCTAGAAATACTTTTGGCGATCAATGAACAGGGATAGTTCAAATTGGGTATGTTTTAGCCCAATTGACTGCCAAAAATCGAAAATAACAAGAAACACAAGATCTGAATTCTAAAGATTCCAAAAATCCATATAAATCTAGTAGGTCTAAATATTTATATATATACCATAATCGATCGTTTCACCCGATGGACCGAAGCTATCCCAATTCAGGATTCAACTGTAGCGAAAGGTTACTTACTATCCAACCATTGCCAGATTCGGTATCCCATTGGAACTTACTATTGATGAAGGTCCTCAATTCAAATCGAGCCTATTTCAAGAATTGACAAAAATGTTAGGAATTCACAAAATAAGAACGACTCCTTAACATCCGCAATAGAACAACTTCCGCTAGTGTTGTTAGGAGTTCGGACCGCAAATGAGGAAGAACTAAATTGTTCCGCGGCTGAGTTAGTCATGGACAAACACTGAGAGTGTTCGGAGATGTTTTCATTCATTTTTTACCAAAAAACTACTAGATCCTATCTCATACGTCGAAAACTTCGGAATTATATGCAAAACCTAGTACCGACAGATATACGCTCACAATGTCAAAGCAACAAATGTATTTCAAAGGATCTTCTTACGTCTATTATTAGAAAGTAACGAAAAAATTACAAAAAGACTTTATAGTGAATATAAAAGGCAAAACCAGTTCCATTTCCCTTAACCGATTAAAACCGGCATACAGCAAGAAAAATCAATGCAAATTTCAACAAAGCTTGTCGGCTGTAATCTTGCCTGAATTCCATGATTTTTTTCATAATTTGCTCACTGAAGTTTGCCGTGGTATTCTTCCACACCTTACAGAAGGGGCTGGAGCTTATGGTTTTATTATTAAACAATTGAATTTATTTGTAACCTTTTTGTTTTTTCCTTAAATAAAACTTTTATAATTTCAAAAAAATGGTTTGCGTATATTTCGAATAAACTAACTCAAAATATAATATAGGGATGACTGCCTCATTGTCGAGGTGTTTTGCGGATTAATAGATGACCGGCCTGTTGTTTGTTTATGCCCATTTAGCATCGTTGGAAGCGTAGATTGATGGAAAGTTCGCTAGGTTGGAAAAAAAATCTTCGGATATTTCCGTTCGTTGTGTTTCAATCAAATTATTTTCCTCTGTTATTCACATAAACTAAAAGGGAATAACTTGACTTATAATGTGTTTCATAATTTTTTAAAATGGCTTAAGTGACTTAAGTATAAACTTCCAACGAACTAAATAAAATTAAAAGGACATAACTCCTTAATTTTCCAAAAACTGAGGAATAAGAAACAGACCTGCAAATTATAAATTTTGTGATTTTCTGATACAATTTAAAGTTCATTTTCACTGTATTGAAACCTTGTAATTTAAGGCTTATGACCTTTTCATTACAGAGTCTAGATACTATATATTTATACAATCAACCAACGGTAACACTATGACATCAATAAAAGTTGTAACAGAAAATGAATTTGCCTTTGTTATTTCTTTCACTGATAAGCCATTTTATGAAATGAAGCATTAGAATTTATCACAGATACAAAGACAACCATGTCCACTGACCTACAACAATAACAAATAGCTATCAAAATGTTTACGAATAAATTTCACTGCAGCTGTAACTTTAATTTGTAACCGAACCGCAGATATAAGCGCCTTCATTAGCTGGTCTACATCACACATCCTATTCGGATGTCGGACTCAAAACCCGACAATTTTATACAACTTACATAATATAAATAAAATAAAAACTGTAAATCATGAGTGACATTTAAATGTATTCCGTATAATTAATATCGTAACATACATTTTATATGTTGTGTACATATGGTCTCGATCTCTCGACCAACTTTGAAACAAATAATTTAATTTAGTTTTTTAAAAATAATAATAACATTAAGCAAAAATAAAAATAAAAAAACGTATACGAGTACATATTTGTTTTTTCCGAAATGCGAAAGTGTCAGTTACATCTGTGCTTTGAAAGCTTTTTTTGTAACATGACATGGTACAAAAAAAAATAAATGAAATAAAAAAACAAATAAACGTAAAATAAAAACGAGGAAAAATTAAATTAAATTTAATAAAAATAAAAAATGAAAACGAAATTAAATAACATCCTGACAAACAATTTTCGTTTTACTGTTTTATTTATTTTTTTTTGTTATTTTATTTTTAAATTTTCATCAATCAACATTAAAATTAATGTACAAACTTTTAGTTTTGTTCAACATTTTGACCAAAGATATAAATCATATAATTTTTTTTTTTTACTTTTCGTTTTGTATGTTTTGTGTAAACTTTTAAGTTGAACTTTTCCTGTTAGGTTAAATTACGGGCTGAGTTTATGGCATCGATCATTAAACTGTTCAGACAACTATTTCATATTATTTTAGCATTAGACAAACATTTGGAGCAAGCCGATAAAAAATTTAATTTTTGCATTTTAGAAAATCAATCAACATTTCTTAATAAAGTTAGTTAATATCTAACACGGATATATATCGTTCAGCAATTTGTGGAAGGACGAAAAGACCCTAGGCGCCACTTTCCTGAAAGTTATGAGAGAAAAACTTGGCACCGCTCTGGCTTGCCGGGACGGTGGATGGCACTGAAGTTGTGTCAAATTGACCTTTCGTGCTGACCAACGGTCATTGATCCTGTACAAAAAGGCTGCAGAGTGCCTTGGTGAAATCGGACCTGTTGCTAGACTGAAAATAGTTGATAGGGAGGGTATCTCCTGCAGACCTATACCGAGAGGATCCCAGCGCAACCCAGCGACCCAAAAACTTCTGGAAAAGCTGTAAACTAGCAATCCTTAACTGCCGACCACTGACGGGGAGTGGCCAAGTTGGAAAAAGCAAAGATTATAGGTCACCTATTATCAGATTAGATAAATGGTTTGAGTAGCTATGAGTCCAGCGCACCCACATTCAAAATTTTATGAAAGACGAGGGGGCCATCTTGGGAGTCTCGCTACTGGTAGATACCCCCTGTGACAACCTAACCATCAAGAATATTTGTGAGGAGATCGAAACACTCTTATAGATACGGAAATGTTCACTCCGGTGGGATTACTTTGTGGATCGCTGGATGAATCACAGTCAAAGGAAGACTCTGATGATCAAACACTCCAAGGCAGCATTGACTGCTCAAACTAAGAGCAAAGGAAATAGATAATGTTCAAATGCAAGAACCTTGGGTTAATGGTGACCGAGAACGTGGGATTGGAACTCCTAAATATAAACTGCTATATGCGAAAAAAGTAGGTAAAATTTGTTCCTAACTTCTTACTAAAAGTAATCTGAATATTTTGTGACGACTCCCTTCGGGCTCATAACATTGTGCTCACCTGCGACTTTTTTTTTTCTTGTATTTGTTTCACAAAATTTCATTACCATCAAATAATTTATGCATTTTACTGATGGCATTGCCATCTACCCCATGGCATTGACATTAAATTTTTTAACTATGCATGGGCCTTAACATTCTGTTTCACGTTTTACCCACTTCTGCTATATAGCGTAAACGTCGAATAGTTTTGAAAGCGAGACCAATATGAACCTTGTATGTGTGTGTACAACCAGTAAGAATGTAGAAGAGTATGTATGTGGTACGTTTCCGTTTCGGCGGGTGGATGGATGTGCAGTGTGAAAGGGTTGACGAGTGACTTGCACGAAAAAATGAAAATATTCTTCCAGATTTTGGTTTTGGTGCAAGAATTTGTTGAGTTCGCGTGTAATTTTAATTGTGAGAAGTCGAATTTGTTTCTTTTGAGTCGACTTCTGATACATAAAATGGTTGTTAATGGCATAAATGGCACACTGTGTATATAAAATAGGCATATACTGAAATTAAATTATTGTTCGTATATAAGTATTCCCTAAAATGATCGGTGTTAATAGTCTTAATTTTCGGTAAAGCGGAAAGATGCCCCAGAGTTTTTTTTTTGGTAAGGCGAGACAACGCCCAACGGTATCAACGGTTTACTGCGGGAAGACGCTCAAGGTTTTTTTTCGATTTAAGGCGGGAAGTCGCCCAACTCAGTTACAAGAGCTGGCCAACTGGTCATTAGCAAATTTATATAAAGGCGGGAAGACGCCCAAGTTTTCTTTATTTGGCAATGGAGAGAGAACGCGATAAGCCTCAAGGTCAACCTCCACGACGTTCAACGGTACAATTTTGATTTTGATCTTTTTTTTTATTATTTAAATTTCAATTTAATTTTCAAATTTCAATTTTTTTTTTATTAAAAATATTATATTGTAATCAAGCACCATAACGGTTGTTTGGCACGGGCAGGGGGAAGGCACATAGTTTATGTTCCGCTCTCAAAGTTATACCTTCGGCTACCACATTGTGGTTCAAATGTTTTTCCTATCGACCAGTTTTAGTTTCATTTAATTTTTTGTTTTTATCCCTTCTTCCCCTTTTGATTTTTCTTCTCGTTGGACAATTTTTTTTGTTGAATTAAGAATTGCATTGTGATTCCCCGCATTCGGTTGTGATTTGCTTCATCGGCCTTGATGTGTCTGAGTTATTATTTTGTTATTGCACTTACTCTGTTTTTCTTTTCTCATAAAATGAAGTACTAAATTCTTTTGGGTTGATATGATGGGAGGGGGATTCTCATTTCGTGTCGCTTCCGTATTTGCATATGTGTTGTCCAGCATATGAATTGTGGAGGACCCTTTGAGGTCTCTCCCAATGAATAGAGGCTTTATCTGTTGGAGAAACGCCCTACCCTATTAAACTGCTTCGTTGTGACTGAACATCAGCTTCTAGCGGTCGATGAATCATTTGGGGGGGGGGGGCGGTTCTTCAGCACACATTTTACTTGTCATTCAGGGAGATCTGGTCGTTCCTGGGTGGACATACCCAGTTATTATTAATTTTATTCATGCTCCTCAAATTTCGGTCGACGGATTCTGGTTTAAATTTAACGTAACTTCAGTTTTTAGTCTGCTTTTTAATTTTTATTTATTCTGTTACACGGTGTAGGTCAGGAAAACGCAAGTCTCAACTTCCCCCGAAAATCACCGTGAGAGTTAAATCTGCGTGTTTAGTTAAATCTACTTGTTACTACCGTAACAATCTTTCTGTTATCAAATTATAGTAATTCAGATGTAGTTATTAATCAAAATTTTTGGGAATTAACATCTTATCTTCTACATGATGCTAAAGATATTACACTAGTTGTTTTAGGAAGCACATTTAAGGCTTAAAAAACAAAAAAATTGGAATCATCCTGGGAAGTGATGCAAATTCACATCACAAAATTTGGAGAGCACTCATACGAAAGAACGAGCTGAGCTATTCTTTCATTTTAGTCTTAGGAGTAACCGATGGATATGCACTGTAAACCAACCTTTATAACTAGAAATAGACAAAAGCACTTATAGACATTACACTTGTTTTAGATACTATTATGGATAGTTTGGTGAATTGCAAGGTGTCGGGGGACTTTTCCGTTTTTGATCATTGTTATTTCCAATTTGAATTGAAAACGGAAGAAAACCGACTGGGATAGTTTTAGAACTATTCTAAGTAATACGGAACCGGTTCCAAACTTATGAGGAAATTAAATCTGCTAAGGACTGTACTACTACGGGTGTACTATAAGGAAGCCAAACGTACAAATGTGGATTAAGAAATGTTAAAACAAATGCCTGGAGGCTATACTGTAGTGAAATACTGTAGTTCTCTGAAATATCTAGGCTGAGAGAAGTAATATCTCTAAGTCCCACCACGTCGAGATTATTTAATTCAGATGATCGTGGATGCCAATCCATATCACCAGATTTTGAAATTAACTGTTATGGAAACATTTCTCGTAACAATTCCTTAGTTTTCCTAGCAGTGTGACATACTGTTCTGTTGGAACCTCATGTTCACCAAACTATTGGCATGCAATTCTGGTCTTAATAAGTTTCTTATCATCATAATAACGTTTGCCACTGACTGTAACCATGAGTGACTGTAACAACTGAACCATTCAGATTTTCGTAAAAATGTGCTGGCCAGAACAATCTGTTTTGTTTGTTTACATGTCTACTTAATTGAAAATCAGATTCGATGCTCATAATTAATTTTTCAAAAAATTCGGATTTTCATTGTCAATCAATAGCATCTTATTTGCATACGTAAGGCGCCGCAAATGATCCTTTGGTAGTAGCTCTTGTGTTATTTGAATTTTATACGGGAATCAATCCAATTCATTATGCAAAATATTGGTTAGTGTTGATCTTCGAAGCGCCAGTTCTTCCACACGGTCCGCATGGTCCAATCGAATATTTTTCCGTGCATAATTTGTGACGGGTGTACTTCACAATTGTCAAGTATAAACTGTTAGTATTAACATTCGCCTAAATGGCAGCAAAAAAATTGTAAACCTTACGGATGGACACCCTCTACTATAAACGGGTAGTGGAATTTTCTCTGAGAGATTCAATTTATTTTGATGCTGATTTGATTATAGTTGTTACAAATCACGGTGAAAGATTTGTTATTGGTTATATTACTGCTAATACTCAGTTCCAAGTGTTGATTTCTTATAATTTTATAAAACTATTGGTGCTGCACTTTTAAATGTGTAATTACATTTCTAGCTAACGAGTCTATTCAAAACTGATTTCTATGTACAAATTATTTTTGAAAATATAACCAAAACTTTGAACGCAAAGTTTCGTAGTCATTGTCAAATTTCGGGTTCTTCGGTTTTGGTGTATCCGGTTTACTATTTCTGCCTAACAACGGTATATGAATGACACCCCTCAACTACCTCCAATTCATCGACGTACATCACTCTAATTTTATCAAATAATAAAATTATTAAAATATCTAGAAACAAAACCAACGTCGGTAAATTTTTCAAACCCGAAAAACTGTTTTGTGGTAAATTTTTAATGTATATTCCGTTCATAAATATTCATACGCATATTTCGAGTGGCATGATAAAGAACTGTTAAGGGGGTACACACTGTTATCTCTCCATCTACACATTATAAAATAGTCGCTCACAACCTAAATTGTATCATTTTGGTTTTATAATTTATGTGGCAAATTAAATTATGATTAATTTTGATTAACCCCACATAGGCATACAACCATACATAAAACATAAATTAATTCATAATTTTATACATAATTTATGCGTTTAATTAAAATCAGCATAATTTTACTATTTTGGTTAAATATTAGAATTAATTCAGTGTATTCATATATAATTAGGTACAAATTATACTAAAAATTATGGATGGAAATTAATTTTGATTGTGGTTTCTAATTAATTAGCATTTTATGTAAAACGCGGTTCATCGCGTTCTTTTTAAAAATATATATTTAATTAATATTTAATTTTATGTCTCAGATGTGATTTTCCATTACTATATATACGGATATTGAAGGTGGAAAAAACTATATATTTAGCTAGCTCTTCATACCTTTAATCGAGCCAATCAATATTAATCTCATTTTCCAAGCAAAAGCACAGCATTTTAAGGATGTAGCATTAAACCAAGTGAAGCTGGATTTTTTAACTGTTAACAAATTTAAAGTAGATTCAAATTAATTTTTGACTTGAAGCCAAAAAATTATATCCTTGTTGCCTCCTTTAGCTGTATTCACGGATATATACATTATTTGCATATGCATCATGATGGTGGATGTATGAAAACTATATGAAACATTTTTAACGAAAATTTTATGTAAGAGAGCCAAACTAATTGAATTTTTATGATAATTTCATGGAATGATAAAAAAATAATGTTTTCATGTTAAACTGTTAATACACGAGATGTAACATAACTTGAGTGTTAGTTGTTTGGAGTTTTTAGTTTTAATTAATATTTCTTATATTCCGTTGTTGTTGCTGGGACTAGATTTTACGAAATTAAATAATTGAATTAAATAAAAAATTTGCAATATTTATGGTCCTATATGTAACGAATCAACACGTTTTAGGTTTAAGTGGGATAGCGCCACACAGTTAGATGTAAGTTGTATAAGAGATTGGCCTAGACAATTGTTTTAGTTTTCGAGTTTGTTTGTTTTAGATTATCTCACTGCAAGGAAAGTATAATGTTGTGCGAATTGGAAAATCTATCTAATAAAAGAGTTGTTCTTGACAACGTCTAGTACAAATCGTATTTTTATTTTACGTAGAAAGAAAAGTTTTCCGATTATGTGGGGCAATTGGAGTAATATTTCCAAGGGGATATTCGACGGATGATAAAAACGTTCATTCTTTTTGTCATGGATTGGGGTTGAAACATTTACGGAGCTAAAGAATACAACGATGAAAAGAAATACAAGACGGATACGTACGATGAAATCATCGACAAAATGAAGTGCTATTTTCAATCAAAAAACTGAATCCGAATGAGTCATATGCGGAGTGGTTTGGAAAACTTCTTACAGCGTCAAGAGGGTGTGAATTCGCATGAGATAAGCAAAATGCAAAGAATCTTATGTGGATTGGGCAATTAGAGATATGATAGTGATGAATATGATATATGACAGTGTAAGAACGGCGTGTTTGCAAAATAATAATCCAACTCTGCAGGAAGTTTTGATGATCGCAGAAGCCTTCCAATCAACAGTCTTCATTGCAAATTCTTTCTGAAAACAAAGATACTGAAGTCCCTAAGGTGTTTACGATGTATGATCATTCAAGCTTTTCTACAGATCGGTCACGTTCAAGAAGGTCGGCGATTCAATCCAAATCGGGTGATAGTCATTCACGTTCAGTGAGTCGTCCTAATCAAAGCCTATTACGATCTTGCGCAGGATGTTTCAAACAAAATGTGAATGCAACATGTCGAGCGGATGCAATAAAATTGGAAATATCGAATCTGTGTGCACGACACAAAAAATCTCATCAATCAATGCGAACGTCAAATCAACTCACTAATCAAGAAATCATAAGACCCATAGATGTTTTACAATGTGAAGAGGAGCCAACAGTTGTGGAAGCTTTACAGTCTGTTGAAGAAGTATTTGTTAGTGCGTCACGAAAGCTGTATGCCAATATCAAAGTTAATGGCGTTTTAATGGAATTTTTATTGGACACAAGAGCAACAGCGTTCATGGTCGGGTTACCTGGATATGAAGTTTTGGCGAAGAAAAATTGTTAAATAACCAATGAAATTCTGATAGCCTATGGAAATACGTCAATTAAATATAATTGAATCCGAGTATACTGCATGGAACAATGGAAGTCAGGGTTGAATTTCGGAATAAGATTCTGAAGCTTTGCATTTTCAAGTCCGGGACGAAGTGCAAACGCTAGTTGCGCTGGTGCCTTTTTCACCAATGGCTATTAGACAATATCCGATACCTCGAGCGGAGAACTTTTTCATTGTCTCAATAATGGAAAATTGTTTTCCAAAATCGATCTTGCTGAGCCATACTTGCAGATTTTCCTCGATGAGGAGTCGAACAACCCCACGTTGTTTCAATTTAATAGAATACCATTTGGGATAGCAAGCGCAAGAATTTATGGATCAGTTTTTGGCTGATTTACCCAACACCGCCAGTTATTTCATCGTTGTGTCTGGTCGAATAGCTGACGAATACCTGCGGATACTTGAACAATTATTCAAACGGTTAGATGATGCAGGACTGATGTAACTTAAAGAAATGCCAAATCTTTCAAACCGAGATCGAATATTACGACATGTCATCTCAAAAGATGGCATCAAACTAACGCATAAAGACGTTAAGGCTATCGAAAAAATTTCACAATCGACAAAATTAAAGGATGTTGAAGCATTCCTGGATAAAATGAATTACTACAATAAAATCTTGAGGAACTTTTCACAAGTGTCGGCGTCCTTGAATGAACTGCGAAGAAAGGATATAGAATTCATTTGAACGGCAAAGAGAGGGAGAGAGCACGCGTTTAAAAAAATCAAACGAATGGTTGCGGAATAAACTAAGTTAGTTCGCTTCCAGAATGAATTGCCACTAATTCTTGCCACAGATGCATCAAATATTGAAGTTGGAGCCGTCATTTCACACAAGTTTCCTATAATGGAGAAGAAAAACGAACCGCGTCCAAGACGTTGAATGAATACCAATGCCGATATTCTCAAATTAAAATAGAGGCATGCATTGGGGATAATTTTTGGAGTTTTTAAGTTACACCAGTGACTATATGGTAGGAAGTTTGAATTGGCCACGGACTACAAACCGCTATGGTGTCATTATTTCATCCGGAGAAAAAGTTGCCTGTAATGACAATTTAAAGAATAAAACGCTTTTGAAGTTAGACCTAAAGTAGTCCTAAACCAATAAAAACAAACGAAAGTGTGTTTGTATTGGTAAAAATTAAAAGAGATGACATTTAGGCGAAATAATGAAATATTTGAATAGTTTTCCAATTGAAATTATTCTTTAAAGTTTAACAATTGAAATTATTCTGTAAAAAAAACATTTTTCGAATTTTCGCAGTAAAAATAAATAATCTTTTCCGTCCAAAGAAAATAATATTTTCTTAAGCAATTAATTATCTTGAGAATTCACCTGATTATTACCTAGTTCTGTATGATTTTCTGAAAGGTTAAGATTAGAACTTCCGAATCTGTAAACCATTTAAAAAGCTAATAAGATTCACGTGGTCAAATAAATACTTTAATGACCTGCGCTATAGTAAGAATTTGTGATTTTCTTAAGAAATTAATTATCTTGAGAATTTGCCTGATTATTACCTAGTTCTCTATGATTTTCTGAAAGGTTAAGATTAGAACTTCCGAACCTCTAAACCATTCAACCCGTTCCAGCAAATGTCGGCTATAGCCGTTATATTTGTGGTGATATGTAAGCAAATTACGGCTACGTCCAGCATATTTTAATTAATTAAAACAGAACAATCATTCTTACGAATTGTACTAATTCATTTATTTATTATTTATTCAGTAATATATTGAAGAAAAAAAGATGTATCATTCCAGATAGCATATCAATTGTTTTTTTATGCACCATTTTTCATGATTAACAGTTTGATATATATCCGCCTACAAAGACAAATGGCGGCTATAGCCCACGGATTTTTGGTGATATGTAGGCGAATGTCCAAATCTTGTCCTAAGTAGCCATATTCCGGAACTTCTTCCAAAAATCATTTAATAATCTCATTTCCATCCAACATACCCAACCCCATCATAATCAGTTAACAATTTGTCGAGCTCCGTCCCAGGCGACCATATTCCAGGATTTCTTCCAAAAATCATTTACTAATCCCATTTTCATCCAGCATACTCAATCCCATCATAATCGGTTAAGGATTGATTGAGTTCCATCCCAGATGGGCATGCTCCAGAATTTTCTCCCAAAATCGTTTAAGAATCATATTTCCAACCAAGATACAAAATCCAATCATAATCGGTTAAGAATTGATCGAGTTCCGTTCCAGATGGCCATATTCCGGAATTTTCGTCAAAAATCATTTAAGAATCCCATTTCCATCCAGCATACTCAATCCCATTATAATCGATAACCGAAAAATGGAAAATAAAGAATTGTCCATTAAATCGAGCGTCCGTTAAATCGAGGTCCGTTAATTGGAGCGTCCGTTAAATAGGAGTCCGTTAAATCGAAGGTTTACGTATTTGAGAAAATAATCCGTCGATAAATAATTTTGAATATATAACATAAACTATTAAATTGTTAATACATAATCTTTACTAACGAAATATTATATTTCTGCCTATGGCTATAATGAAATAATTATATACAATATATAAAGAAATTCAGCTCAAAAATTATTGTTAACAATATTATAGCTATGTTTCTCGATTTACCATTTTCAAAAATATTCATGATCTTAAGAATTCATTTATTTACTTCAAATTACAAATTAAAATTAATTAAAATGTGCAAAACGGCTATATCCGTCATTTGCCTACATATCACCAAAAATCTGACGGCTATAGCGTCATTCGTTCTGGGCAGAGAAAAAATGTAGTGATCAGCAAATGATGGCTATAGCCGTCGAGAGTTTTCGATAAAATGTGATAATTTTCACTTCGAAACATATAAAGGATGCACAATTTCATATGGCAGTCATAATCAATTTTAAAAAAGTGTGTTTCTGAGCACGGTTGTCAATTTAAAAGTATGCGGCAACGGGTTAATCGATTCAATCGAATTTAATCTGAGACGGATCTCAGATATTTCTTACCCGATTATGTTATTGTAAGTAGTTTTGGAAAAGGCCACCTCGAATTCGGCCATTGTTTAACCGATTATAATGTAGTTGGGTTTGTTTAATGAAAATGGGATTCTAAAATGATTTTGGGAAGGAATTCTCGAATATGGCCACCAAGCGTCTTTCTTGAAGTAATGATTTAACATCTATCAACAGTACGTGACCCACGTAATTAGTGGTTTAGCGGCAGGCCAACTACCAAATCTCACAAAAATCACTTTATGAACCTTACACAAAAGGCCCAGATAAACTTATAGTATTCTTATCAATAACGACCTCTAAAACTGTTCACAGGAACATGGAATATGATGTCTTCTAAGACCTTAAGATTTCCAGAACTTTTCGAACCAAGCAAACATTTACAATTTTGAGGTACTATGCAATATAAGAGCGTAAATGGTCTGAGAGTTAATTCCATAAAACAACCAATAATTACACTCTCCACTACACCAATAATCAGAAAAAAGGAAAATTATGATTAGGTTTCTCATCCTCTGGCAAGTACAGCAGTTTATAATTTTATAATCACATATTTATCCAACGTCTCGAATTCCATCATAATCGGTTAAGTAATAGCCGTGTCCCGTTCCAGGTGCCATATTAAAAAACTTCTTCTAGAAATCATTAGTGAATCTCATTTTCATTAAACAAATCCAATCCCATCGTAATCGGTTAAAAACTGCCTAACATCCGTCCAACATTGCGATATTCCAAAACTTCTTCCATAAATCAATTAAGAATCCCATTTTCATCCAATAAACCCAATTACAGTATACTCAGTTAAAGAATGGCCGGGTTCTAAGTGGCCTTTTCCAAAACTACTTCCAACAGTTTAGAGTCCCATTTCCATCCAGCATATCCAATGCCATCATAACGAGTTAGTCGAGTTTCGTCCCAGGTGTACATATTCCTGAATTCTTCCGAAAATCATTTAAGAATCCCATTTCCATCCAACATACCCAATTCCAACATAACCGGCTAAGAAATGCCTGAGTTCCGTCCCAGATTAAATTCGATCGAATCGATTAAATTTAAAAACATTCGGATTTATCGGACTCCCTAATTAGTCTGTTAAATCGAGGTTTTTCTGTATAACATTTTACGTGACATGTGAACACGCAACAGTTTAACGCAATAATTTAACGCAACATTTAGAATAGCAGTATTTAACGCAAAGTGTAACATGAACCAAAAACTAGGCCCCTATATGTTTTACCAAACATAAAAAATTGATTCAAATATTTTAAAAATTCGCCTAAATGCCATTTTTATTTCACTTTTACCAATACATTCTCATTTTTTGTTCGTTTTATAGTTTAGGATCAATTTAGTTTTAACTTCAAAAGCGTGTACAGACGTGTGAAGTTTGTGCTACACTATCCCTAATATTAGTTCTACTCTAGTTAGGTCTAACTTCACACGCATAGAATAAAACGGTGGGCATTAACCCTTATGAGTTTTAATTACACAATTCGTTATAGACCAACGGAAATGCTGAAACGGTTTCAAACATAGTTATTGAGGAGGAGTACACGAGCAGCAATTACGCGACATTCCTGTTGATTTCGACAAAATAAAAAAATCACCAAACACGATCGTGAGTTGAAACGAGTACTAAACTACATGGTTGGCCCGAACATTTGCCAAATGAGCAACAGTCACTATCCAAGTTGTACGCAAGAAGAAAGTCATTAACTTGTCACGAAAATACCGTGTTGCTGATTTTACCTTAAAAAAATGTTGCTAAAGCTCAGGCATGAAGGTCACTGGGGCATCGTATGCACCAAACAGAGAGCTAGAATGTATTGCTGGTGGCCGCCGATGGAGAAAGATATTGAAAGAATGGTACGTGATTGCCCAATTTGTCAGGAAGTTTCTTCAAACCCACGGCAAGAGTTCCCTCTTGGCCTGCTGCAATTAAGGCATGGGAAAGAGTACATATTGATTTTGCTGGTCCATTCCAGAATAGTATGTAGCTTTTCTGCAATGACGCATTCTCAAAATTTCCATATGTGGTCAAAATAGGCTCTATTACGGATAAGCAAGTCATTCGAGTGATGCGGGTAATTTTTGCAACCGAAGGTCTGATCTAATAGTTTCCGATAATGGAACGCCATTTGTCGGTGAGGAGTTTAAGAAATTCTGTCACGAAAATGGAACTGTTCCGAAAACCATTGTGCCTAGGGATTGCAATACCGGTTCACCGGTTTACCGGTAAATCAAATCAAAATGCATAATTTTATTACCGGCAATTATATCGATAATTACCGGTAAATTCGGTAAAAAATTATTATCCATCCATTACTACTCATTCATCCATTTATTCTCATCCAACCATTTATTCTCATCAATCCAATAAGAAACTACACACATACATCCATTAAATAGAAAAGAAAAGAGAAATGTTTTGTCCACTTTTATTTTTTCTACTTAAACAGTTATTTTTTCTGTTATTATTTTGTCTGTTGTATTTCGGATTTAGTTTCATTGCTGACTTGCTCCTAAATTGTTATGTGGTAAAAATTAAACCTTGATATTTATGTTATGTGCAAATAGTTCTTTTTAAATACATAAATCATTTCATAAACAAGCTTCTCAAAATAAGTCGAAGAGGTGACAAAATAATTAAAATTTTGCTTATTTCATTGAAAAAAAATTTTTTTTTTCAGCCATGGATAAAAATTTTTCGTGGAATTATTTTATTCGGGTGCAAACTGGAAGTGCAGGTCAATGCAAGAAGTGTTCAAAAATAATTAAAACTTCTGGCGGCAGTAGGAGTGGTATGCATGCACACCTTCGAACCCAGCACGAAATTAACCTTTTAAAAAGAGATGAAGTAGATGAACCAAAGAAAATTACAACTACAACAATGAACACATCTTTGAATTTGAATAATTCATCAACTATTTCCAAATACTTCAAAAAATCAGTAGATGATTCGTTTGGTGCAGTTGTTGCGCGATTAACAGCCAAAGATCGTTTACCATTTGTTAAGTTTTGTACATCATATGATTTAAGAATACTGTTAAGTGCTAAGGGTTATACTAATATTCCAAAGTCTCCAAATACGATTCGAAAAATTGTGAATGAATATGCAGAGAAAATACGCCCAAAAATCTTAGCCGAACTAAAAATTCGAACTAATCAAGGTGAAGGGTTTAGCATCACATTAGATGAGTGGACATCTGTAAAAAATCGTCGTTATATGAACGTAAATGTACATGCATTTGACAAATTTTGGAATCTTGGTCTTGCTAGAGTTCACGGATCAATGCCAGCTGATAAATGTATTATCCTTTAGGGGGAAAAAATTAAAAGATTCGGTATTTCGTTGGATAATGTCGTTTCAATTACGACAGATGGAGCATCGGTAATGAAGAAAGTGGGAACGTTAATTAGTGCAAATCATCAGTTGTGTTTAGTGCACGGCATTCAATTGTCAATTATCAAGGTTCTTTATGATAAAGATTATTATTCATCATCAGAAAGTGCAGGAGAACAGGAAAACTCAACTAGTCCAGCCCCAGAATATTTTTCAGACGACGTTGGTGGTTTAGAGTTATTATCTGAAACAAACGTTGATCCACCGATTATTAGACATGCAAAAATAGGTCCGCTGATAGGAAAGATTCGAAAAATAGTTAAAATATTTCGCCTATCACCGACGAAAAATGATAAAATACTCCAGAAAAATATAAAAGGGGAATTATGTAAGGAGCTTTCATTAATTATCAACACTCGAACCCGTTGGAGTAGCCTACTAGCAATGTTGGAGCGTTGTTATGAAGTTAGAAATGCTATACGAAAAAGTCTAATAGATATAGAGTCTACTATCACATTCGACTAAAAAGATATTGGCTTGTTATCACACATAATATCGGCCTTGTACCCTTTAGAAGTTGCTGTAGAAGCATTGTACCGCGAATAAGTGAATCTTTATACAGCTGATATAACATTAGAATTTATGTTAAATAAACTAACACAGCAAAACACTTTATTAAGTAACGAACTTAAGGACGAATTAATATTACGAATAAAAGAAAGGCGAAATATTTTGTCGGATGTTCTACACTTTCTTCATGGCCCGAACAACTTGAATAGTATTAACAGTACAGCTTACGATTATATAATATTTAATAAAAGCAGTAAAGCTGTCATAACCAAAATAATTATTGAGTTAATTAAACGTCTTTCTAACAACCAAAATGAAAATGTTGTCAGTGATAATGATGATCAAATGAGCGCTGCAGATGTAGAAGAAGTTTTAGAAGTCGATGTACCTTCAGTTTCATCGCCACTTCCAACATTAAATGCTGGGTTGAATATCTCCTTGAAAGAAAAACTTCAATTAGAAATATTTAAAAAAACTCGTATGAAAAAAAAAGGTAATAAGAAGAAAAACAGGAAAGATATTGGAATCATTATAAGAAAAGAAATAAATAACTTATTTGCAAGACGAAAATATTCGTAACAAATATTTAAAGATTGAATACGACCATCTTATGACTGTTCGCCCAACAAGTGTAGAATCGGAACGTGCCTTCTCTGCTGCCGGGATCATCACCACAAAAATAAGATCGCAACTAAGTGATAGGAGCATAGATGATTTATGCTTGTTACGAGCATATTTTCAAAAAGATCATAAATTAAAAATTAATTGATTTAATTTCTTTATATCATTTCTTTATAAAATGAATTAATTTTATTTTTATTTTGCGACTGTTGTTTTTAAAGTTCTAGTGTAAACTAAAATTAATAAAATATGTTTTGGATTCTACAATTTTTAAACTTTTTTGATAGTATTGTGCATTTCAGAATAACTTTAGAAAATGTGCAATTTTACCGGTAAATTATTGGTAACCCGGTAATGAATTTTTTTATTACCGAATTACCGGTAATGATAAAATTCGGTAAATTTGAAATCACTAATTGCGCCATTTCACCTCTTATCAACCCAGCATCGTAATGCACTCTTGAGATACTTATCATAATACCGATTTACATCAGCGCTCAGTGGAAAATCGCCAGCAGAGCTGTGTCATGGCTGACAACCAAAGACTTTGCTATCACTGATGCAACCACCTAAGGAGAAGCCAAGGTTCAACTATATCACAAGATATGATGTTGGTGGTTTGGTCATCACAAAACATTTCGCTAAAGGTCCACGATAGTGGCGCGGGAAAATTATTCAAACGCTGGGGCGAGTGATGTATTAAGTTGTCACGGTACATTGATGACTGTAAAACACCAAAATCAATTTCGGCCGAGATCATATGCAGTATCAGATGAGGAATTGGCCGAAATATTGTCAAAATTAGTAACACCAAACATTCGCAAATCAGACCAACCGTTGGAGAGAACAGTCAAAGATGCAATTGTTCCATAGTCAACCGTTCCAAGATCCATTCCAGGAAACCAAAAATGAGATTCTAGATAGAGGGTTAGTCGGATTTAAGGAAGGAGGAATGCTATATATGTCTATGAGTGCGAATGGATTTACGCTCAATCTGTGAAGCACTGCACTTAATTTTGTTATAGAACCTAAATATCAAAATATTGTGACATATTATAATGTTGTGACAATTGCGTCACGTTTAGTATATGTCTAGTATATAGTAAATCGTGTTTTCGTTTTACGTAGATCTAGTCTAAAGTGGAAAGAATAATAGTAGACAATAGTAGTGGAAATACTAAAGAAGGACACTACCATATATTGCGAATGTTATATGCAGTGTTGTGCGGCTACGCGTATTTCGGAAGTATTTCATGTTGATGTCGAAAGTAGCGTAGACAATTTCGAGAATTGGTAGGGTATGTTGTCAACTAAGAGACAATGTAGATTATTGCTTTCTTGTCGCTTCTTCGACAGTAATAGTTTTCCTATGTGTCCTAACATAATAACTATATATAGGAAAATATTTATAATATAGAGCAAAACATGTAAGTTAAATGTAATACAACTAGATCTCAAACTGGATGTCATTGGTTTAAAGGGTTGGTAATTGGTTGGTAAAGGTTTAATTCTTCAATGAATTTATGAAACAGCGAAATTTTCAAATACAGCCTCGAAATCGTATCATCGTTCATATCATCAACCAATGCCTTAACAGCTTAACACATTTATAAAATATACTATTTTGTGTCGTCGTGAATTTGTAATTATGAAGGGAAAACCCGAGTTACTTGTAAAAGAAGTTTTACGATTTTCCCCATCTAAACCGCGGTTAAACGGTTAAACGCAATATTTTAATTAATAAAATCGCACTTGTAGTGTGAGGTCGCTAAACCACATTTAATAAAGTTATTTTCATAGATTTTATTTCCAATTCCAATTCAAATGTAAAAATTCATTTTTTTATTACAAAAATGTATAAAACCAGATACAATTTATGAAAAAAGTTCTAAAAAAAAAATATTATTTTAGAAATACTAAGGTATAGTCCTATTCAGATCTTAAAAAATTTTTTTTTAATTGTTCTGCGCAGCTTTCAGTGATGTAGAAAAAAAAATTATAAAAATTTTAATGGGTCGCATTTATCTTAGATATTAAACCTAAATAAAAAATAAATAACCATTAAAAAGAATTATATTTCACTCTCAATACACAAAACATTCAAAATGATCATGTATTTATGTTACTACAATGATATTTCAAGTGAAAATTAATACATCTATAAAAAAATTGCACGCCTTTGGAAACAATGGGTCTATTTTTTAATTCAACCCGAGCAAGCAGGCTTACCCCGGGTAGTGTACACCGAGCAAAGGTTGTACTGGGTAAAAGTATCCGGTGCGCACAGAGTAAAAAATTGTTTTTTATTTTGCACACTCTTCGTACACTGACATTAATTTCAGAGTAAAATTTGAAGAACCGAGTAAGCTCGGTGTAAGCACAGTTCACAAATAAAAACGCAGTGTGCAGAGTAAAAATACTCAGGTTGAATAAAAAAACACAGAATATTTTTTGACAGCGCACTGCTTGCTCAGGTTGAATTAAAAAATAGGCCCAATGTCAACATTTAATTTTGGTACGAACTAGAGAAAATAAATCACCAAATGTCATTCATATCGAACAAAACCACAACAACATAAAAAAGCAAAACAGGTTTTCAATTTAATGGAATTAAGAATTAATTCGTTGCTTATCGAATTAAATATTAATTTCAAAAGGGTCAGTGATTCTTACAAAGTTAAATTATACAGTTAAGTAATAAAAATACAACATAAAAATGTAAACAATAAACTGGTATTATTATACTTAATACATCACTGTAGATCCGCCATATTTTACCTGCGCGAGAACTGTCAGAATTCCAGCGAGATTTGAATACTAGTATATTTAACGACTCAGCAATAGGATGGCCTCTTATTTCATTGCAAAAAAAATTCTAACACAGAAAAGGTTCTTTCGAAGTTGGTCTAACCTTAAATAAAGAATTGAAACAATTCTAAGGTGTTCCGTCTTTTTCCGCATGTTTCGAAAAAATTACATTCTTCCAGATGTTATGATAATTACACTATCCATCAAACTCTCTCGTTCTGATTCTATTTGAAAGAATGTTTCCAATCATCGCTTACCAAAATTAAGTATTTCTGATTTTTGTTATTAAAGTTATTGAAAAAATTGACATTTCTACGGTCTAGCACCCCCTTTTACAATGAATTGGCTAATCTTGTACTGTTTTCCGTACTTAGCTATTCAACATGGCTTCGGCCGTTATTATTTGCCGTGTTTCATGGCACCCATTGGTCCGGACCAGTTCAAATTTTATAAAGAAAATCTGATCTAAATTTTATTTTGGATCACAAATTTTTGATTTGAAACCTAGTAAGCGCCTTTGTGTTGTTTCATGAAACATGGACTGAACCGGATCAGCGTCTTTTCACTTCACAACTTCCACTGTTACTTATACAGCATTATTTCAGAAATATTTTCGAGCAAATTTAATTGTTGTGGATCATTCAGTTTTTTTTATGCAATCACTGAGCTTTAAAAATCGTTGGATCATAAGTATTAACGTAACCCAACGAGTTTTGGAGTCTAAAATTAGCCCAATCTCAACATTGAACGTTTGCTTAATATGTTCAATGTTTGCTGTATAATTGTACAGTGGAATGTTTAAAAATTGTGTAATGTTGCGAACTGTATTAATGCATACTTCGAATGAAATGTCAAAATATTATTAATTTTCGGTTTCATCAACACATGGAATATCAAAATTTAATTCATCGAATTGATTTGCTTCTATTGCTGCTTCCACTAATCATACGAGTATACATAGAACAATTTCTGCTTCCTATTCTTTATTAAATTTAACATTTTCAAAATTCAAAATTCTCTTGTTTTACACGAATCACAAATTCCAGTGTGAAGTACTTAACGTTATTAAAGAGTGTAGCTATACATTTTAACGAAAAGTGTAGACTCAAAAAGAAATTATCAAAAAGTGTAGCAGCAAAATAAAAAGTATGGACGAAGCACGTGGTTTAATTAAAATTATTAAACATAAACAAAAAATATTGAGAATCACAGTACTACAATGATAAGTTTATATATTTATACCTTCTTTATAAAAAAAATGTTTGAAGTCTTTTTAATTTAGAAAATCTTCGGAACCACAAGTACAATACCTTTTCTCATGTAGGGCCATATCGCCAATCACAACAAGCAAATAGTCTTGAAATTTCCCAAGTTGAAAATACTAAATTCTACATGCGGCACTCATTGTTCCGATGATTTTTTTAATTATTAAAAATTAAGTGAATTTGGCCAAAGACGCTTCTACGTGTAGCGCCATATCGCTAATCACAACATGCAAATTGTCTTGAAATTTATTGTACAAATTTCAGACACCAAGCCAAGTTGAAAATACTAAATTCCATACTTAGGCACTCATTGTTCCGATAATTTGTTGAATTATAAAAAATTAAGGGAATTTGGCCAAAAACGCATCACGTGTAGAGCTATATCGAGAATCACAACAAGCAAATATTCTTGAATTTTTTGACATCAACATCGATTAATGATTCAAACGCTGTCAATGCTGCCTTTTAATATAATGTGGCGTGAGAAGCTGACTGAATGTTGGATGTGGAACAAAAATGTATTAAGCTCAGTTCATCAACTTTATTAAACTCAGTTCAGTTCTATAAAATTATGTTCATTACTACGCCTCTGAGACATTACATTATTGATAAGGATTTCATTATTAACATTCAAAATTCTCTTCGAATTATTAATATTTTAACTTAGTAGTGTAAAAGGATTTCTTGGCGTTTTGTATTTAATCTTTCAATGCATTACATATTTCTGATTCCATTATTCACACCGAGCGGTTGTGCTCAAACTGGATTTTGAGAACAGTTGACAGAATTGGTTTAAGCGAATTTAATTACATTTTGCGAACCATTATTCAAATCAGCTACTCAATTAAGGTAAATTGATCTTGCAGGCTTAGACATAACCACAAATTCATTCTAATGTTTTTGGCGAGGCTCGATTCGTTACACGAGAATTTCTATATATTGTAAAGTTCTCAGTGAAGAATAATTAGGTAATTTCGACAAATTTCGTTCATTTGCAAGTGATGATGAAAATAATTCCGTGTCGTTTTACACTGTCCATTAAACGTAAAGTTAACGTTAAGTCATCGCAGTCAGTCAAATGCGCGGCATTCAAATGAGTGACATTCAATTACAATTCGGAAATCGATTACAGTACGGCCAGATGAGAAACGATTGGAGAAGTGCCAATCGTTTGTCTATACATTAAAAGGCGTTGAAATTCGGCGGTGAAACTTCTTGATTGTGTTGCGCAAGTGGGAAAGTGAAATTGATACAATTGGTTCCGTCAGCAGAGCTGATTCTACTCATTTTCTAGGCAACATCCATAAATAGAACAGTTGCTTCCAACTGACATTGTTTGGCGCAGCGCATATTTTATGGGACAACTGCATGCCCACTATCAAAGAAATTACAAAACAATTATCTTCTGCTTCAGTCACCGTTGCCTTGCATCAGAAACACATTGAAATCATATAACACAGGTTTCATCATATTTCACACCACCATTGCAGATTGAAGGACAAATATATCATTTAGTACTCACAATCCGACAAGTAAGCGAGCCATTGTCGGATAATTACAAACGCTTCTTCATCAGAACAATGAATTGATCAAATTGTTGAAAATTACATTGGATCGGATGCCATCCGACAGCCATATCATCCTCCTGTCGGAGAAAATTTGCAATCGCGCAGAAATATCGCGCTTCATCGTCACAAAAAATAATTGAAACGCGTGTTCGAAACGTACAGGACTTACGATCATGCGCTACAATATCAATTATCTTTTGACCGAGGTGGAGACTTAACGACTGACATATATTCGTTTGAAACAAAAGCTGCTCCGATCTGAAGAAGAATGACAATTTTACCGGCCACTGACATTGGAAGCCCCTCAATGGATCGAAGTCAAGAAGGAACTGCTACTCAGCCAAACACCAGTTGACAGACATGAAATCAATGCCAGAGTTTTTGATTATTTTAATTTGTGATTAATAATAATGTGACTATTTTAATAGCGTATAAAGTGTTGCCGTATTTGAATATGATATCACCTAATCGTTTAATGCACGATGCATTCAACCACGAATTACAAAGAGAACAACAATACGACACTGAAGTATTTGCCGAAGCAGTTCGTACTGAATCAACAACAAAACATTCTTTAATATGAGCTATGAACAAAGGAAATAGTAGCATTTACTTCCCGGGGGGATTGGAATTTTTATTTTATTTTATTGCTTTTAGCGTGGATTTGATCACGACAGGCGGTTGCTTCATCTGGAACAGCGGCGATTTTGTTAGAAAGTGGACGAACTGCACATTCTATGTATAATGAAATTTCTACTGAATATGCAAATCACGAGTCTACATAGATGCCAATTGACTGTTTGGGACACGATGGCCTACAATAAGTTACTGGAGGCGCTTGACAGAATTTTGAAAAATCTTCGTGGCAATCAAAACATTGTTGGTGGAATCTAGATTCTGTTATCCGGAGATTCTCGTCTTTCCTTCCTGTTATTCCACGCTTCAATTGCGGCTAATTTATGGCGGCATATGCAGACCTTCCAATTGACGACTAACATGCTAGTGTTTTGCAACAAGATCGAACTGCAGATGCGCTTTCGAAGCAACTGTTAGCAATTGATAATGGGAAAATTACAGTTCACATCTCGACCGGATTTATCACTTTGCCCACTGAAACCATAATTAGCTGAGCAGACCAAACATATTAGAGCCGAAAAATTAAGATGTCTTATAGAGACAGTTGTTTTCTTTCAAATCGGTTGGCACAGCTATCAACCAGGATGAAGTAGTCAACTATCCTACAGAATTCATGTATACGCTGTACCAGCTCACGTTTTGCATATGAAAGGCTAGGCTTAATCATCATCATGCTGCGTAACATCAATCGAGGTGAGAATTATCAAGGGAAAGTACGATGGGGTACATCAGGCAATCTAGTAATCATTAAAAATAAAATGACTTTTTTATGTGTTCGAATTTTTTCTATTACAGGTGCCATACACAAGACGCCAAATGTGTTACAACCTTGTATAATGGCTGCAAAAAACATAATTAAAGTACTAGTGAAATTGTTTCTATATTTATTAATTTCCAATGAAATTCACTGAAAATATGGAAAATTTCCACTGAACAAAAGATTGGAAAGCATCACAAAAATGCCAAATTTCACAAAAATATTAATGTACCGGCAAAATGTTAAACACCACGTGTAACTCAAAACTTATTATCTACCTCCCCTACTACGCGATCGATTCACAAAATGCATCAATATATATTTCAAATATATAGATTAGAAAACAAAATTTCCCAGACAAAACCAAAGTAAAAATAAAAAGCGTCATTGCATGACAAAATTCATTCACTATTCCGAAAAATGTTATACTACATATTGTCTGTCACAAAAACATAACTCATACCTAAAAATAAAATATGTATACGTAAAAAAAGCTTATGTAACATTCTTGAAAAATGTTCAAAAACACTACACGAAAAAGTACACAAAATTACGTAAATAAATGTAAATATAACGGTACACACTGTGTGTATAGGTAAATGATATATCACCTTTAAGAAACGAGATATAACTCATTCTAAATATATATTTTCTTATACAGCTATCTATATACATCGATATAAATTCACTAAGATTGATTTTTGTAAAACGGATGAGGATTTATATACCTAAAAGCTCTTACATGTATATAAATATAGCTAGCTATATCTGAAATCGAGCGCAATCAATAGTAATCTCATTTTCCGTACGAACAAAAAAAAAACAGTAAATTCATAAATTTTAAAGTAGATTTAAATTAATTTTTGACTAGCAGCCAAAAAGTAAAGCATAAAAAGTTGTGCTTCGACGAACATTAGTACTCGTACATAGCTGAGATATAACGGTTATATTCGTACGGCAGATAAAAACTGTTAAATTGTTTTAAACGTAATAAAAATAAAATAATAATAAACTAACTTACTTTTATTTAGTTTTTTGTTAAACTATTTTTTATATAACATAAAAGCACCTCGTGAGCAACAAATTAATTTTTTTTCCACTACAATATATAATTTTCACTGTAAACATAGAAATTAAAAAAAAAAATTATAAAACACCAAAATTAAATAATTATTTTTTTTTTGCACAATAATTATAAAAATAAACACACGTTTTTCCACTTTTCACACACTATATATATAAAACTATATATACGAACTTTTATTTATATATTGCAAGAGCTTTTTGACACTATATTTATGAAAATGTATAACCGAACAATAAATTTATTTTTTTAAACCACTTTATTCTGGACACTTATTTATTTATTTCTAATTTCTAATTTTATATAGCACAACAAATAAAAATTTTATTTTACAATATATTTTTATTTTTAATTTATTTAAATAATAAACCGAGGCACTTTTATACACAAAAAACCAAAACAAAAACTTTTTTTGGAAAAGTTTAGAATTTTTTTTTCTAATTTATTATTTTTAATAATATATCCTATATATTTGGAAAATTATAAACACAAATAAATTACGTAAAAATCGATAAAATTATTAGAATTAAATAAATAAAGACGAGATAAGATAAAAAAAATATCTAAATATACGGGTGACGTGAAAAACAACAGGTTAATTTATGAGAATGAAATAACTGTAAAATCATTAAAACCATATGTTAAAATATTTTAACAAAATTAATACAAATAAATAATTAAATCGAAATAAAAAAAAACACTAACTTATTCCACTTTGTGCGATTAAAACGTGAACAACTAAAAAACACTTTATGGCACGCGAACTTTGTATTTTAGTAATATTTTTAATTATTTAATTAACGAATTAAATAAAATTATACGCGATCGCTTATTTCAAAATAAAAATATTCCAAATTATTTTTATTATTGTAATTTAAATAAAAAAACAAACACGTACAGAGAATATATAAATAAAACCTAATTCAGCGGCTTTTGCCACAATACTAAAGAAGTCCAACAAAAATTCGTATATAACTAAGGGATGCACACCGTGTTTGTATATATATACTATATGACATCATAATATTCACACAGAGTTGGATTTTTGTACAAAAGTATACGTAAATAATTGTGGCTCCCTGAGAACCAAAACATCATCATAATCATGATAATAACAATCATAATAATAATAATAATAGAGAAGAGAATAAATAAAACGGAAAAAGTTTTTCCAAAACAAATGAAAAAAGCGAAAAACAAAAATTTGTGTATTAAATGGAGGCGCCAGTAGGGTGGAATGTAAAACACAACGCAGTGCGCACACTCTCGCATGAAAACAACAAAAAAAATGATATTTACACAAACAATGTTATGGTGCTGACTATGCGGGGGAAATCCAGCATAACTTCAGACGAAATTCACACACCCACACAACTAACGGGATTTTTTTTGTATTCCTAGAAATATTAAAATTAGTATTGAATAATAATTCTGTATATAAGATGTTACATCGTACTTTAAGCTTTTACATGCGTTTGATGGTAAAAAAGCTCTCTACATAATTTATCAAAATCTCTTGCTCTCTCTCTCTCTTTCGCAATTATTTTATATAAGATTACGGAATTTATATTAATTTATACAATTATTTTTAAACGACGATTATTTTATTAATTTTCATCTTTATATAATACGGTATATAGGTACACATACCGTTACGAAAATGCAACACATGGCTTTAAAAAAAATGCAATGTATATATAAAATTAAAGAAAGAGCACGCGATCAAAATATAGTGCAATAATCAGATGTGGAGTGAAAATGTATGAGCTTTTTACATTTTCCTTCGTGATATGTAATTTCATTTTTAGGAAATAATTTTGCTTTTTGGTGGTTTGAATGTACGAACGTGTTCTCGCGTTTCAATGGCAAGTGGCATAATTAAAGCTTACATAAATTTATAGTGTTGTTACATTTTTTGGGTTGGTGTACGACGAAGGAAAATCGATAAATTATATTTGTTGATGGAAAAATTTGTATTAATGAAAATTTATTGGCATTTACCTGCCTTGGGTTAAATTTTTGGAGACGCGTGTAAATTATATTTTTTTTTTTTGGTTTTCAGTCACGATGAAATAATTTTGGACTTTTAAAATGGCTTGTAAATTAAAAGGCTACGTACTTGGCTAGAAGGTTGCTCATTCGTTCGATTAGAAATTAAGTAACATGAATTTTGGCGATTTCTAGAATCTGGTCTAGAACCCTGTAATAAAACTAAAACCTTACTTTACTTTACATACGGAAAAGACTTGATGGCTGAAGTTACATATTCAAACCAATCGCAATGAAATGAAATATTTATGGATGAAATTACGATTTTAACATGAAATTTGGTAAAGCTGTCTACTTCAGATTTTCAAGGTAACTTTGGTCTTATGGCAATCCTGATACAAATAACAAAAAATCAACGTATTAACCAACCGGTCTGAACTAATAATATTTCAAGAACGAAGTGTGTGATTTCAAGATTTTCGCCAATCTTTGTACTGTTATGCCTAGTACGCAGCTGACATGAAGCCAAATTGTTCATACAAAAATGACACAAGTGAAAATGGAAATGAAAATTACGCTGCTAAAATTTATTTTGCGGTACGCAGTTTAGCTAGTAAAATTGGTATGTTTCGTATATAGATGTCTCTGTTTAACTCTACACATTTTCCACTGCGTTTTTATCTGCAGGTTTAATAAAAGCAAACTAAATTTTTCAAGTGTTTCAGATATGGCGAATGAAATTTTTATTAATTTCGAATATTTAGAATGTACGTCTTTAATTCCAGTCGAAAGTCTTCATCAAAAAATTTCGATAATGTAGATTCGGTTGTTGCAGCCGATATATGTCGGTATTGTAGCTCCAAATTCCGGTAATGCATAACCTTTATCCGGTTCTGAAAATATAAAAATTATATTTTTAAAGAAACGGCTTACAAAGATAAAAATAACTGTTCTTTAAATGATATTCATAAATTGTAGACTTTCGCCGCTGTACATAAATATATAATGAATCCGCCGCTTAACCAAGTTGTACCTTATTAAAGTTAGCAGAAAGCAAAAAATGGTCGATAATGTCGATGGTGCCCAAGATTTTTCAGATAAAAGTAAACAATTCCAATTTGTTCAAAATACATTGAATGGCCTGTCGTTCCAGACTAACATTCTTTGCCATTTATTCCACAATGCTTATATGATAGACCATTGATTGAACAAGCTTTATCATTGATGCTAAGGTAGTTTGACAGGCCTTAACGCTAGCCAACTTCTGCCTTTCTGAATAAACTTACAAAGGTGCCTTGCGTGCCTTACGATTTGCAAATAAGTCTATTACATTTGAAAATTCGTAATTTTTTGCTAGTTTGGCCTCAACTGATAATAAACGCAAAGACGAAAGATGTCTGTGAAGCACGTAAAGTTAGCACGATATTTGCGATCGCAACACTCTTGGTTTGAATCTTGAATATTACATTTTTAGTACAAGATAGCACGAAAAATTGTGAAATAAGATATGAATTTATAAAAGTTAGCATTGAAAAATATTTCGATAATTAAATGCTCAAAAAAAATTTGGTGGAAAATTTATCCACTTAAAATATGTACACAAAATAAAATTTAGCAAATAAACGCAATGTCTGTTAAAAATAATTATAATAAAACATTTGATCAAACTTGATATAAAAGTGTCTTTCAAGCATTTATCAGACATGAAATCTATTGTAGCAGAGTCCTTAATGAACTTCTTAGAGAAATTTGAAAGCAATCGTATGGGTCAGACGACAGCACTAATCGTTCGAGCTGGCCACTTCTAAGCATTTGTCGGACATGAATTTAATTTTTATTTTGAGGTAAGGGAATACTAATGTTTCTAGCTGGGCAAAGTTTGGCCGACATGATTTTTTTTTTTTGAATTAAAATTTTTTTACCGTCGTTTCAGGAAGATGATTTTGTTTCATCGAAATTTTCACGATTAGTGTAGCCGTCTGACCTATACGAATGCTTTGAAGTTTCTCTAAAAAGTTCTTTAAGGATTCTTCCACAATAAAAAATAAATTTCAAGTCCGACAAATGCGTAGAAGAGGCCAGTTCGAACCATAATTGCTGCCGTCTGACCGACACGATTGCTTTGAAATTTCTCTAAGAAGTTCATTAAGGATTCTTCCACAATAAAAAATAAATTTCATGTCCGACAAATGCCTAGAAGAGACCAGCTCAAACCATTAGTTTTGCCGTCTGACCCATAGGTGATCAGGCTATATAGTTTTTTATAGATTTTGAAATCCCCCTTCAAATTTTTGTGGCTAAAATAGATCGTTGCTCTTTTTACAAAATAGCCAACATGGAAAACAAAACATAGCTTGGTTTTTTTTACTCCAAACTAACCAAGTTCAAGGAACTATTTCATTATTTTTCAAATGATAATTAAGAACATGAATGGGAAATTTAATTCCTTCAAGGTCAGGAGTAAAAATAGTTGGATTTGGTTATAGTTAGTTCTGGTCCTAATCGAACAGCATTTTCTAGTTCGTTAACGGAAAAGTTTGATTTTAGAAGACCAATGCCATAATGTATGTTCGTATGTCTGGAATGCTACTTCTGGTGAACAAGAAGCTCAATATTGCTTAATTGCATCTGATTTACTTCCATCTGCACCTTGTTAAATTCAGTTCAGCCGTTTCCTCAATTTCATATTCTAATTACCTTAATACACAAGAACCACTTTCATTATTATCGCAATTTTTTCCACTTGAGCTAATTTCATTTTGATTTTCCAGCAAAAGAGGAGAAATTGTTACTAGTGGCAAGGCTTTGCAATGCTTTTCGACCTTTCTCAGCTACATTCTTCTTTGCCTTTTGCTCTTTTCTTTTTGTGTTCTGAATTTATGTTGATATGTAATTCATAATCACTTCAAAGACGAAGAAGTTAACACTGCGCAATGTTTAAAACATAATTGAAACTTTATTATTAATTATAACAGCAGTTTATTATTAATTATACCAGCGAAAGTTTTCCTTAAACAAACAAGTGAAAGTCAGGTAGAAAATGCAAATAGTATTAATTAAATATAAATAGTACGTTGAATAGTTGAAGAAAATAAACAATAAGCTCAAACCAAAAGCTGCGCTTCAGCTGAAAAATAACCCATAAATTAGATGAATTTTCAGGAATAATTCACATATTTTAATCAGACTTACTTTCATTGTAACTCGATGCAAATTTGTTGTCAATTGACCTACAAATAATTTTAGAGTCATAATGACCTAATCAAATGCTCTATTAAAGAGTTAAACGCTCCGCTCGATCTTGATCAAGCATTTGATTATTTCATTTGTAGCTAGCAGAACCGCACAATCGAAAAGCAGACCAAAACCAAAATGAGAACGCAAAACATGGCTTATTGACGCACAAATTAGACTCATTATGACCTCATCAAATATCTCATTAAAAAATTTAGGGCTCCACTTATTCTTTACCAAGCTTTAGGTTATTTATATTAAAGCTAGCACAACCCATTCTTGACCATTTTTGGGTCCTACTCATTCTTGACTAAACTTTATTTTATTTCATTTTAGAAAACCGAAATTGAAAATCGAACCAAAACCGATAATTTACATACATATAATTTTAGGCTCATTATGGAATGTTCATTTAATAATTTAAGGCTCCAGTCGATCTTGACTAAGCTTTAGGTGACTTCATTTAAAATTAGCAGAACCCAACTCTAAATTTGGACAAAAACTCAACAACGCGGAAAGTGTAATTTTAGGCTCAGTATGGCCTAATCAATTGGTCTATTAAACATGTTTGGGCTCCACTCGTTCTTGACCAAGCTGTCGATTATATCATTTAAAGCAAGCAGAAAACAAATAAAAATTGAACCAAAATCCTATTAGAACGCAAAACAATATCAATTGACATTCAAATAACCAAAATGTTAGCTCTAAATGAAAGCTTGAATAATAATGAGTGGAGCCCAAAAAGTTTAAATAAGACATTGAATTACGCCATAATGAGCCTAAAATTATTTGTATGTCAATAGATATTGTTCTTCGTGTCTCTTGTTAGGGTTTCGATTGTTAATTGCATTTAATTTTCTGATTGGTCCTAAATAATTTTTTGAAATAGGTTTCGCTAACTTTTTCTAAGACTAACGGGACCCTTCGTTTTCATTGGAAGGGATGAAAACATAAATTTTTATATATAGCATTTTATTAGCCGGTAGCACCTTGTATTGTTCAGCTGGATGGGTTGTAACGATCGCACTAATTTTATTAATCGAACATTACATCTAATTATTTGTACCCATTAATTTAAGCGTTAACAATCCCATTTTACGCAATAGGCTTTTCTCGTAGTAATACCACCTATAATAATTACTCTTTCAATAATTTCGTTTTATAGACAATTACCTTTATTACATATACAGATACTCGTATACTTTTATGCTTATATAATCGATCATCTGTTAATTGCTGAGTTAGTATTGGTATCTATTACAGAAAGCGGTGGAAAAAGCGCGCGAATGATTGACAAGCGAGGTGACAAGTAAAAGAAATCAACAAGTTGGAGGGAGTCAAGTTCGGAATTCAAGACAGTAAGGAAAAAAATAAGTAAGAGAAAAATATAAATATCTTTAAAATATTAAAAATAAAAACCATAATGTTTGTTAAAATCCAAACGTACATGTAAAATAATAATAAGTTGATATTTGTATTAAGTTGATTTTCGTATAATTCTTTTTTTTTATCTTAATCAAAAATAGCCGAAAACAACTATGTGCCATTGTAAACATAAAATTTAATAAAAATGTTAATTAGTAATTATAAAAAAAAATTTAAATCGAATTCTGTGGTATTTTATGTATAAAATCTAGAGAGAATTACACTCAAAATAAATGGTTTATGTGCATGTGAAGTGTTTAAATTGAAAATTGAACCAAAAAACAATAAAATTATTTCCAAATAAGAGACAAAATAAAAATAATTTCTTGCGAATCTACCATAACAAACAATTTGTGTAATACTTGGTAGCAAACAAGCTGATTACCAGTGTGTTTTTTTTGTTCCTTCGAGAACGCGCGGCAGGCGAGACGTATGCATATTTGCAACCTGTAAAAAGTTTATAACGTGCGTTGCGTAATTTAATAACGGCACATTACTCTATCGTCTATACGGTCTGTATAGAAACTCGGTGGCTATATTCAAAACTTATTGCTCAACCAAGTAATTTAAACCAAAAACGCGATGGGGGCCAAGGTATAACGACGATCCACAATACTTTTGTAAACTAATATCAACGTATATCTATCCCATCGAGCATCAATACATCGTTCGAGTTACATAAATTGAAACAACGTATATACGCTGGAGATTCAATACGTCACATCAGGCAGCTGTATTCAACATTTTCGTCACGTGCAGATGTTACAGCAGGTTGAACGGACAAAACCTCTACATAGCTAGTGGTAAACTATCGAAGCGGGTAATTTCGACACCGGGAACAGCATCGTCAACAAGGTCGATCAGCATCATCATATCACGATACCGTATACAAAATCATCGTCATATTCTGGATCCGAAGTTTAACGTATTGTATGTATTTAATTTAATTAATCATAATTATTTATTTTCTTTCAGCTTAGAATAGTTTTCATTGCATTTATTAGATTATATTTCTTATACAAATTCATATACTTCTACATATGTGTAAATATTTTCTCTTGGGTCGATTGTTTTCTGTGAGTTATACATATGTGTGTGCGACAATATACGCGCGTTTCATATAGGGATCCTTCCAACCACGGGATTACTTTGTTTTACGTGTGACAATCCGTACGATATATTATGTGGTAAATAAAGTTGTCTAGTGGAGGTTAATGGAATAATCAGTGTTGTGGGTTGTGAACCGTTTATATGCGATTGCTTATCTCTAATTCATACTTTTTAGGCTTCATTATCTATTTGTTTTTGTTTAAGCACACTAACAGAATATTTTTGTAACATGGCTGCTGGTACAGTGGTAACGGGACCCCCCAAGCCGACAATGAGCTACCTATCGACACAGTGTGCAGCTACCGTACTTAGCTGAAACCAAGCCATGCGGTTACAAATGGCGCCGAAACAGGGACCCAAATTGAGGTCGTATGATAATGTTATGAATAAATTCAAAAAAAAAAAAAAAAAAACTTTCGAGATTATGCAAGCTGGTGGCCCTAATAAAGCATCCAGGTAGCTTCACTACCTAACGTTAATAGGTAGGTCATAAAACCGCTTAGCATGCACGCGGTTGATCTATCTTGTTTTATATTTTTGCCCTTCCGGTTTTAACAATCATATTTTTTTTGTACTCGTTAATTATACAGTTTTCCTACAGCTTATTTTGCATTTTAATAGCGGCTTAATTTTCATTAACAATTTTAGCTAGTCTTAATCGACGTGATTGATGTTTTCATATTTGTCTTGCAGTTGATGATTCATGACTTGAATTTACCTGTAAGCCAGTATGAAAATTTCTTATGGAGATGAATCATAGCCTCAAATTTTATTTCATTTTATTTAATGATTTTTAAAAAATAATTGGTTCAATTATAGCTAACTGCCCGGTATATAATAGGCTGCTACTGATCGGTCAATATATTAATGCTGAGGATGGTTGATGGTTCGGAGAATCCGAATTCTTCATCCCACTTAAATATTTTCGTCAATAGCAGTTTGTTCAATAGATTTTTTTATTTTTACAGTTTCTTTAAAATCAAAATAAGCTAAGTAGGGACTTAATACGTTAAATTTTCATTATATATTTTTTGTTAGACCATTTTTTTATTTTAATTTGGGAATACATTCAACCTATACTTATCTACGTTATTTGACGATTGATGTTTCGAATACTTGCTCCACAATCGACTATTTCATGATTTGAATTTCTTGTTGGGCAGTATGAGAATCCCTTATCAAATTTAAACATAGAATCAATTTTTGTTGTTGTTGTTTTTACTTACATAATTTTAATTGCGTTTTCAAATTATTATTTTCTGTTCATAGCAGTGTTAAAATAAATTGTGATGATTGATAGAGGGATTTGTTATGGAGTTCAATTGAAGATTCGGAGAGTCCGAATTCCTTGTCTCAAATACTAAAATTCCTTTCTTCATTACTAGTTTATTCAATAGCTCGGTTACTTATAGTTTTTTTAAACGAGATGGTCTTTGTAAATTTTTATTAGTAAAGTAGTTTATTTTTAGTATATATTATATACACATATAGAAGGTTTGGCATTCTACATATTTCAAGCAACAGAGTAAAATGAATGTAGAAAATCCCAACACTGTATTTTCAATTATTCCTCCACAATTTATGATTTAAATTGAATAATAAACAATAATTGTATTTATTTAAAATTTATCTAATTATATTTGTATTTATTATATTTATTTTTTTTGTATATTTTTCCCCTTTTTCTGAATATTCACCAATACTAGTTCTTCGTTTTCTTACAATTTGGGAAGATTAGTGGCATAAGTGGTATTCTTGAAAAGACCTAAAATTTAATTTGAATAAATTTTGTTTTATAGTATCAATTTAATCTAGTTTTAAAGGTCTAATCATTCTAATTAATTTATTTTGGTATATATTTTTTTTTATATATTATTTGGATTATTTCTTAATTTTTTTCTTATATCGGTAAACCTCCATTTTTCACGTTCTTTTCTATATCGGCTCGGTTTTCGCGAATTTTGTGAAGTGAAACTAAAATTTTTGGAATAAATTCTATTAAGCTTCTTCGATTTTCTAAATACACGCAGAATGGATCACCGAATAGTTTACGAAAGTTTAAATACCGACGAATTGGAAGTAGAATATCTAGTTCGTGGAATGGCCGGTAACACTGTTGGGGTTGAAAATAAGTTTCTGGAATTATTACAAAAGGAAAATCAAACGCTAACTCTAAAACCCAAATTATCACATATCAAGGAGAAACCCGAATTGGAATTAAATACGATCAGTCAGAAAACCGCCGATTTGGATAATGCATTGGACCAAGTAGAGAACAGCTCAATACCAGAGAAAAGGAAACTTCTTTTCCGGATAATACACTGGAAAGATAGAGCTTAACGGTTACTCAATTCATTCCCAGATATAGCAGGTATCATGGTGGTATTCAAATCGCTTGAAAGATTGTGCCGATCTGTCAGTCGCGATATTAAACGAATGGAGGGTATCAACGAACCACCGAAAAAAGGAAATCGTCCTAAACCAAGCACTTCGAAATCTGAGACGGATAAACCAAAATGGGAAAACGAACTAGCACAGAATCTAGAAAAACGATTTTCTAAACAATTGGAGGACATGTCTAGCCAGTTCATGAAGCAATTGGAAACCTTGAAGACACACAGGACGGACAAAACCCCCCGTAAAAATCTATCAAGGGTTCCAGGGCAACACCATGTGACGACTGAAAGTGATAGTGAATCAGAGGAGAGTTCTAGAGCTTTTCAAAGAACCCACAATACCTCACGTTCTTTTGGTTCCAGATATCGAAGACGCTCAGATCCAACCAAATGGAAATTATCATTTTCTGGTCGGGACAGTAAACGAGGAGACGAAAATGTCCAGGATTTTGTCACAAGACTCGAGGAACATGCGCATCAGGATGACATACCAAAGTACGAGTTAGTGGCACTGATGAGGTATTACGTAACGGAGAAAGTTGACAAGTGGTATTACAACTTTATCCGACGAAACAAACATGCAACTTGGCAGCTAATGAGGGATGCTATGATAGAACGTTTTAGCAGTCTCGAAGGAGATTGAGAAACCCGTAAATACATCCGATGCCGAACTCAATACCCAAAAGAAACTTTCAACGACTTTCTGGCAGAAATCGAGAGCGCTAATTATCGACTATTGAATCCATTGGCAGATGACGAGATCTTAGAACTGTTACTGGATAATATGAACCCCGCATTAAAGAACGCCACTCAACATTTGAAGATAGACACCATTCCAGCGTTACGTAAGATCTGCGACAATTTTGAAAAATTATGGAGCACTTCGGGTTTTGATCCTCGCCGTCTCATTGAGACCCGTTCAAAACGTCCAGCAGCAGTGGCTCAAATTTGTGGTAAGCCAGAGTCCCCAACTAACTTTTCGAATAAGTTTTCTGACACGAGGGATGAATCGGAGCACGAATATGATCAACATGACGTACCACAAGAGGTCAATGCAATCCATCGACAAGCTCGATCGGTCAGCTTTGTCGTGTGTTGGAATTGCAAGGATCTCGGTCATAGATTTTCCAACTGCCCAATGGACATTACCCACAATTTTTGTGAAGGATGCGGTTTAGCAGGCATGGAGCTGGAAAAATGTTACAGATGCAAAAGTAGCCGCGTTCAGGAAAACCTGCGACCGAACGCGATGCAAAATGGGGAATCACGTTCGGGGAAAATAACGAGCCCTAACTCCACATCGAAACCAACTCAGTAGTAAATGGAGCACTAATACGTAAAACAGATGCAAGTAATAACAAAGAAAGTGCAACTAAATTTCAAGAAAATAAAATAAGTCGCGTAAAACTCTATTGGCAAAAGCGAAAATTATTGACCCGTTTATGCAGCATTTCAACCATCACCGAATTCCTGGATGACGATCCCCGTCCTTACGCCAAAATTAATATACTTGGGCAAATAAAATTTGGTCTACTGGACAGCGGCGCGAGCGTGAGTATACTGGGCAAAGAAAGCAAAGAATTTTTAGAATCTATAGGTGTTCAGTTAAAAAAATTCAACAGCTACGTGCAAACCGCAGACGGAACCACAAACACAGTAATCGGACATGTTAAGCTGCAGGTAACGTACATGCATAAAACCGAAAATATAAAATTCTGTGTTGTCCCGTCTCTTCAGTCCGAAATCTATTTAGGAGTTGATTTCTGGAAAGCCTTTGACGTAGCTCCCGACATAATAACCGAAATAAATGTTGGCAAGGATCTCACGGCGAAAAGTACCAACTATCATGAATTGGGCGCGGAAAATAACATCAAATTACAAGAAATTATTAAAAGCTTTCCATCTTTCGGAGAAACAGGGCTAGGAAGGACAAATCTTGTGACCCATCACATCGACGTCGGAACATCGGAACCGATTAAACAGAGACACTATCCAGTTTCTCCGGTAAAACAAGATTTGATCTACCAGGAAATTGATCGAATGGTCTCCCTTGGCGTTATAGAGGAGAGTAAAAGCTCTTGGAGTTCCCCGGTTGTTTTGGTAATGAAGGCGAATGGTAAATCTCGATTGTGTCTGGACTCACGTAAAATCAATGCTGTTACCAAAAAGGATGCCTATCCCCTCCCAATTATTGATGGCTTACTAGGGAGGTTACAAGACACTAAATTCATCAGCAGCATCGATTTAAAAGATGCCTTTTGGCAGATACCTCTCTCCGAGAGCGCGAAAGAGATTACGGCTTTTACAGTTCCAGGCCGTCCTCTCTATCAGTTCTGCGTCATGCCATTTGGGTTGTGTAACGCACCCGAAACCATGTGCAGACTGATGGATCGAGTGATACCACATGAGCTTCGAGACAGAGTGTTCGTCTACCTAGACGACCTCTTGATTATCTCAGCCAGTATCGACGAGCACCTGGGACTGTTAAAGGCCGTAGCACATCTATTGTCCCAAGCAGGGCTGACAATAAATGTACAAAAAAGTCATTTCGTGCTCAAGGAGACGAGGTATCTTGGGTACCTAATTGGCGAGCGAGGATTAAGGGCCGACCCAGCGAAAATCGATGCAATTACAAACTTTCCTGCCCCAAAGTCAGTCAAACACACGCGACTACTCGGGATGGCCGACTGGTACAGACGATTCATTTGTAATTACGCTGAGGTAACCGCACCAATTACGAATTTGCTTAAGAAGGGAGTCAAATTCAAATGGACCGACGAGGCAGAGGCAGCGTTTACGAAGCTGAAATGGTTACTCACGAATGCACCAGTGTTACACAATCCAGACTTTACGAAGTGTTTCTTTATTCGCTGCGACGCGAGCACGCAGGGTATCGGAAGTGTTTTATTCCAAAAAGATAGCGACGAAAATTAGATGCCAATAGCGTTCATGTCGCAAAAACTAAATGCTGCTCAGCGGAACTATACAGTAACGGAATTAGAATGTCTTGCGGCTATAGTGAGCGTAAGAAAATTCCGACCCTACATTGATGGCTACAGGTTCACCATAATCACGGATCATGCCAGCTTGCAATGGCTTATGTCACAAAAAGAGTTGTCTGGTCGTCTTGCTCGGTGGAGCTTAAAATTGCAGGGCTTCGATTTTAATATAATACATCAAAAAGGGCGTGACAACATTGTCCCAGATGCATTATCAAGGATTTATTGCGATTCAGCTGTAGAACTTGGCCAGGACTTAATGCAACATCATGAATACGAATTTAACCGAAATATAACTAACGATCCTTCATTTATCAAACTTTTTGCAGATGTACAGCAGAACCCGGAGACCTATCCTAATCTACAGTTAAAGAACGACCAAATCTTCATCAGAGTTGAGCCAAAATCAAATGCCCAATTGACCGACATTCCATGTTGGAAAATATGGGTTCCAAACGAGTTCCGAGAGAGAATGATTATGAAAGAACATGACGTAGCAAGTGGAGCACATGGTGGAATTCGTAAAACACTGGATCGACTGCGGCGTCTATATTTTTGGCCTAAAATGGCAATCGACGTAAACAATTACATTACAAATTGTGATATTTGTAAACAATGTAAATCCACAAACCAGTGCTTACGACATCCACTCGGAAAACAACGAGTATCCGAGAGGCCTTGGCAAAAAATATACATGGACCTGTTGGGGCCTTACCCCAGAACTGCGAATGGTAAAACCATGATATTTATTGTAGTAGATCATCTTACAAAATTCGTTTTTCTGAAAGCTCTAACCAAAGCTACGGGTAACAAGATCGTGGAGATTCTGCAGGACGAATTATTTCCTTTATTTAGCGTGCCAGAGTCTGTTCACACTGACAACGGCGTACAATTTATTTGGAAGGAATTCGCTGCTTTAGTTAAAGACCTAGGAATAAATCACATAAGGACCGCGTATTACTCCCCCCAGAGCAACGCGTCAGAAAGAGTAAACCGATCTATAATCGCTGCGTTGAGAGCGTATGTAAGCACGAAGCACAATACATGGGATAAATTCTTGCCTGCAATTGGAAGTGCGTTGAGGAATGCAACACATCAGTCCGTTAACTACTCTCCACATTTCTTAATGTTTGGTTACCATCAAATATTGCACGCCAAAGATTACAAACTTCTACGGGATATCGGGATATTAAGTGACAACAATATAGATTGGATGGAAACTCCGGATAGGCTGGCAATCGTACATGACGATGTGAAGAGCCAGTTAGTAAAGGCGTATAACAAATACTCTCATCAGTACAATCTACGTACCAAAAAACGATCTTTAGCAGTTGGACAAACAGTATTTGTCAAACATCGCCCCCTTAGCGATGCGAGTAAGAAGTTCACCGCCAAGTTTGCGTACCAATACCGTAAGGCGATAGTGAAAGAAAAACTGGGTGATCTATACTACCGACTGATAGACGAGAAAGGTCACGACCTAGGTACTTATCACATCATGGATCTCAAAATCTAATTTATTTGGCTTGGAGATGGCTGTTCCATAAATTTAGTATCTCTTCTTTTCAGCTTCAAATTCCTAGAACACAATATTGTCGGACTTTGAACCTGCCCTGTAACGATCGCACTAATTTTATTAATCGAACATTACATCTAATTATTTGTACCCATTAATTTAAGCGTTAACAATCCCATTTTACGCATTAGGCTTTTCTCGTAGTAATACCACCTATAATAATTACTCTTTCAATAATTTCGTTTTATAGACAATTACCTTTATTACATATACAGATACTCGTATACTTTTATGCTTATATAATCGATCATCTGTTAATTGCTGAGTTAGTATTGGTATCTATTACAGAAAGCGGTGGAAAAAGCGCGCGAATGATTGACAAGCGAGGTGACAAGTAAAAGAAATCAACAAGTTGGAGGGAGTCAAGTTCGGAATTCAAGACAGTAAGGAAAAAAATAAGTAAGAGAAAAATATAAATATCTTTAAAATATTAAAAATAAAAACCATAATGTTTGTTAAAATCCAAACGTACATGTAAAATAATAATAAGTTGATATTTGTATTAAGTTGATTTTCGTATAATTCTTTTTTTTATCTTAATCAAAAATAGCCGAAAACAACTATGTGCCATTGTAAACATAAAATTTAATAAAAATGTTAATTAGTAATTATAAAAAAAATTTAAATCGAATTCTGTGGTATTTTATGTATAAAATCTAGAGAGAATTACACTCAAAATAAATGGTTTATGTGCATGTGAAGTGTTTGAATTGAAAATTGAACCAAAAAACAATAAAATTATTTCCAAATAAGAGACAAAATAATTTCTTGCGAATCTACCATAACACACAATTTGTGTAATACTTGGTAGCAAACAAGCTGATTACCAGTGTGTTTTTTTTTGTTCCTTCGAGAACGCGCGGCAGGCGAGACGTATGCATATTTGCAACCTGTAAAAAGTTTATAACGTGCGTTGCGTAATTTAATAACGGCACATTACTCTATCGTCTATACGGTCTGTATAGAAACTCGGAGGCTATATTCAAAACTTATTGCTCAACCAAGTAATTTAAACCAAAAACGCGATGGGGGCCAAGGTATAACGACGATCCACAATACTTTTGTAAACTAATATCAACGTATATCTATCCCATCGAGCATCAATACATCGTTCGAGTTACATAAATTGAAACAACGTATATACGCTGGAGATTCAATACGTCACATCAGGCAGCTGTATTCAACATTTTCGTCACGTGCAGATGTTACAGCAGGTTGAACGGACAAAACCTCTACATAGCTAGTGGTAAACTATCGAAACGGGTAATTTCGACACCGGGAACAGCATCGTCAACAAGGTCGATCAGCATCATCATATCACGATACCGTATACAAAGTCATCGTCATATTCTGGATCCGAAGTTTAACGTATTGTATGTATTTATTTTAATTAATCATAATTATTTATTTTCTTTCAGCTTAGAATAGTTTTCATTGCATTTATTAGATTATATTTCTTATACAAATTCATCTACTTCTACATATGTGTAAATATTTTCTCTTGGGTCGATTGTTTTCTGTGAGTTATACATATATGTGTGCGACAATATACGCGCGTTTCATATAGGGATCCTTCCAACCAGGGGATTACTTTGTTTTACGTGTGACAATCCGTACGATATATTATGTGGTAAATAAAGTTGTCTAGTGGAGGTTAATGGGATAATCAGTCTTGTGGGTTGTGAACCGTTTATATGCGATTGCTTATCTCTAATTCATACTTTTTAGGCTTCATTATCTAATTTTTTTTGTTTAAGCACACTAACAGAATATTTTTGTAACATGGCTGCTGGTACGGTGGTAACGGGACCCCCAAGCCGACAATGAGCTACCTATCGCCACAGTGTGCAGCTACCGTACTTAGTTGAAACCCAGCCATACGGTTACAGGGTTTTGGTAGCTTTAGGGACATGTAAATAATGCGCTTCCTAGAAACAAACAAGAAACTTAATAGAGAATTTCAATCACAGAACCACAAAAAATTTGTAAAAAAAAAGGTTCGTTGCCCTTATGTTGATGATTATTTATTAGATGTTTATGAAACGATGCTTTTCCGCTTTGATTGATTGATTGATTGATTAGAATGTACGGCCAAGACTCAGCAAGGATCCCGGATACGCCGGGCCAACCGTACACCCCTTTTACATATAACAAGATGAAGGGATAGGAAAGGTTGTTAGGTATGATAAACTTGACCCGGCTACAGACACCTAAGTAGTCAATAATTAGTAAAGCACAAGACGGCACAATTATTTTTGTTTTTTGGGATATAAATAATCCGCAATCAACATCCTAAAAAGTAATTGATTAATTAGTAAATGTTCTGAAATAAAATTTCATTATTATGAGTGATGAAATTATATTTAATACCATTTCCTCGTACCAATTTACAATAACGCGACGTCAGGCCCGCCACACACCTTTATTATAGCATCTTAAAAAAATTGATAATCAATAATAAACTAAATTAATTATAATTTGATTGTCGCAAAACAAATAAAATAAATCGAATCCAAATATTGTGGTATCAAACGGATAGATCCCCTCTTCAACGGATAACCTTACCATCCCTAATAAACCAATATGTTTATTAATAAAAATAAAAATGAAACAAAGACATCTGGTTTCAGAAATAGCTAATCTGGAATCTATAAGGTAATATACCTAAACAAATTAACCCATTACAATTTATTCCCAATCAGAATTAAATAAAACTATTAAGCTAATCAGGAATCTGTAAGATGACAGAATTAGTAATAAGTAGCCATTAGAAAATAATCTAATTAAAGAAGTGCCATGATCCCAAAAACACAAAAAACATCTATGTATCAATATTTGTCTGATTATAAATTTTATTGTGTAGCCTCCAAGCCAAAAAATAAGTCAACCCATAAAGTTTCCCTCTACCGACACTTCAATGTTACATATAACCATAGTCATTTAATATATTAAAATAATATTAGTAAACCAATTGTCGTGAGACAAATTAAATCTTAAATATACAATTAAATTAAATTAAAGTAAGAAAAATTACAATTAAATTGTAATTGCAATTCGACCTATAATTAAAAATTTGTTATCTGGTTAATAGTGGAAATCTATTATATTCCTAGCGACGGAAATTGTCACTTCAATGCAGTTCTTGAAGCAAACTAACTTTGATCTGAAACCAAAAATGGCGGTTAACAAACACGATCAATTTGGAACCTGTATACCCAGTAAAACCTATTGAAAGAGCTTATAAGGAAGGAAATTCTTAATTACGAAATATATATCTAAACCAACTCAACCCCTGATCAAAACGTTTACGTACAAATTATAATTTATTAATTTCTAATAATAAAACTCAGTATTGATAACTGTCCAATCAGGAAACAATAAATAAAATATAGTATTAATGTTCATTATCTCAGACGGCTAACTATGTAGATTGAAATTATGTACATTTAATCTGTTTGATTTTAAAAAGGCTGAAACATGTATTTAATTTTTGGATTATATATTGTTTGAAAAGCTGTTTTGATTTGCAGCACAAAATGTATGCGGTTCGTCCCATTGGACCTCGCCACATACTTCTGACTACATGGCATCAAATATTTGATTAAATGAATTTTTTATCCCAGTTTGTAAATTTTTTACGTTCTGCTCAATAAACACAGGCTGGTTTCTGTAAACCCTAACATTTCATATGGCAAATATCAAGCAATACAGCAACATAAATAGAATTAGACACTTTTAAAGAAAATGAGTAAATTACAAATTATAATAAATCAAGATATTTTTGTTGACGGTTCTAACAACCACGTAAACGTAAAATGAATAATTTTTAAGCAAAAATTAAAAAATTTGGTAGTAAAGTAACTTACCAGTATCCTCGTAACGCGCTCTTGTCGCACTGAATACTCAGGAAAAACTTCTACTTCACTGCACAAATAATATATTTTATTTTTATTTTTTATTTTTTTAACATATTGAATTTTTTTGATAACACCTGATAAAATAAATCACTAAAATAATACACTAATAATTACACTTTTACTAAAATGTCGCATATAACTACCAACTAAAAATATAACATAACTTTAATCACTAAAATACAACCGAATTTTACTTAAAACGCAATCGCAAACGAAAATTATTTTCTAAAACCTAGATTCACGTTGTACATTACTGTTAAGAAAAAACACGAGTAGCAAAACACGTTGGTGTGGTGTGCAAACATTTTTTTTTTCTCTCTATCGCACTTTTTCCATGCACGCATCATGAATAAAATATATGTTTTCCTATTTTCTCCTACACCCAATTCTCATTTTTCATTTTTTAATTTTAACATTTTTTTATTTTGGATGTACGCCAGTGTACCACACACGCCGTAAAAAAGATCGCGATGCTTTTATAAATAACTGTCCGCTTAATCCGCATGAAGTTGAATTTCTGCAGACTAAGAAGAGTGTTTTTGGTGATAAAGCTTTTCCTGAAAAAACTGATCGAAAGATTGACAAAATATTTGTTTTTGTTTCGTTCAAGAATGTAATAACAAAGGATTTTTAATTGCGAACATTATAAATGTTGATTTGTACTCGTTCTGTTTAAACAACATTTAGGCGTATATCGTAATTTCTTGTGTATGTGAGGTTCGTTTATAAATAAGAACGGGGGTCCTATAACACAACACTATTTTACGCATTTTTTTCCAACTATAATCGCAAGCCTTGTCCCAATATCTTTTGCGTGAATTCTAGAATTTTGCTGCTTCACCTACAATCTCTAAATTCACAAAACAGTTAATTAATAACCGCCTTGTGCAATTTTCTAGAAGCAATGGAACATGTGAACATTACTTTGCGGCTGTTTTCGGATATGAGCTGTAGTTTTTAAAGTTGTGGAGTTAGCTGTTTGTAAAAAATCAAGCTTCGGCTAGAAGTTTAAGTTTTATGCTATACTAGCAACAACAATATATATTAATGAATTTGCTTAATAAAATTTTCCTTCACTAAAACTGGGATTTTGAAAGTCGGGATTTTAAAACCGGGATTTCGTAGCACACCCGTTGACTAGCATTCGACATGGTTTTCGAGTGGAGTGTAATTGTTTGACGTAGAATGATTCAGAAAATGAAAGTGACATAAAAACAGACAAGCATTCATTTGTTGGGACTAGCTGACCACGGATAATGCATTTTTTTCATCTGACGATGGTTGTAATGATGAAGATGATATTGTCTAAGATTGGAGCAACTATGATCCGCCAAGGTCAAATAACAATTTTGAGAGGAGTCCAGGTGTTAAAGTTTTTCCTGAAAGTTGTAAAAATGTAGGTGAAGTTTCGTCCCTATATATTGGAGACGATTTGTTCGAAAAGCTTGTAGAGGAAACCAATAAATATCGCTAAAAAATATCTATATGTACAAAAATACAAATCATTCACCGAAATGAATCAATGTCACGGTACATCTAATAAAAAAAAAAATTCCCTTAATTATAATTATGGGCCTTGTTAAAAAATGGAGTATAAATATTATGGTCTCTTATTGTTCTACAAATCGCTTCATTGAAACCAACATTTTTGGGGAAACTATGAGCAGAAATATGTACAAACAAATATTTTCCTTTTTGCATTTTTCGAACAACGATAATGTGGCAGAAGGTGCTAACAGGCTTATAAAAATACAAGATGTAGTCGTATATTTCTTTAAAAAATTTAACGAAGTGTACAAACCGAAACAAAATGTATCGTTGGATCAAGAAATGAGGCCCGCTACGTTTTCGCGTAATTTATCCATCAAAAATGATTAAATATGGTATAATAAATCGGATGTTATGCGAATCAGGTACCGGATATATAGATGTAATTTTAAATTATATAGTGGAGCGGGAATAAACTTGGCAACGACAATAATGGATGTCTGTAAAAATTATTTGGACAAATTTCATCACTTATATGCGGATAATTTGTATAATAGTGTCCAACTAGCTGAAAATTTGTTTGGAAGAAAAACTAGAGTTTGTGGAACAATACGAAAAATCGAGGTGTCTCGTATGCAATAACAAATGTAAAATTAAGAATTTCGAAGACCAAGTACCAACGAAAAGGAGAAATCCTTGTACAAGTGTGGAAAATCAACAAAAAAAAAATTGTGCGAATGATATCAACCATCTACAACGCAGAAATGACAGATACATGCAAAATAGATTGGAAGACAAATTTGGCCATCCAAAAACTCAGATGCATTGTTAATTACAACAGTTACATGAACGTGGTAGATCTAGCTTATCAGTATCTTTCTTATAATCCGCTAGTCAATAAAACAAAAAAGTTGGACACAAATAGTAATATTTTACTTGCTCAATTGTGCTTTATTCAATGCTTTCCGGGTATTTCAAAATTTGAATCTGAGTAATAAATTGAAATTTAACGATTTTTTGTTAAATACAACGAAAGCGTGGTTAGCAAATTCTTATCCAGAAGAAACCAATGCAGATATCAACACGCCTTCTATACGAGTGTATGAAACGGTGCTTTTCCGCTTTGTAGATAAATTTGTAAATACAAAGTAATAAATGCGCTCAAGTATTGTAAAGGCATACACTCATACAGTGTAATGATAACAAAAATAATATGATTTGTGTGTGTGAGTTGTTTTAAAAACAGTAAACTTTTGCATAACGCATCACACTCCCGACCAAAAATTTGTGCTTTATTTTTTGTCTAAATTTACTAACATACTAATTGATGGTTAGACGTATGTGAAGTTATCCCCGAATTTTATTATATGAAAAATAAAAATGTTTATTAAAATTATTTTAATTCGCATAAAACACACAAATAAATGTAATAATTTAATAAAATGTATTAAAATAATTTTTAAATTGGCTCATAAATTTGTCAGATTATGATAATTTGGTTATAAGATGGAAAACACATATCTAACATTTAGGAAAACACGAAAAAATCGTACCGTTGCTACCTAGCGAAATTAGGCTCCAAACGTGATGTATGGGTCTGGCTGGCTACGCTATAAAACCATAGAGCCCTGATCCGACAAATTAATACTTTCTACATGTCAAACTGAAATATTATTTTTGGTCAAAAATGTTGCATGAAAATATTTTGCTCGGAGTAATTTCGCTAGGTAGCAATGGTACAAGTTTTTCGTGTTTTCCTAAATGTGAACGGTGTTTTCCGTCTTATAACCAAATTATCATAATCTGATAAATTTATGAGCCGACGCTGTATTGTGTAGCATCAAGTAAGACCCAAATCAATCAATTCGACGTCGTTCTCATCAACTGGACATATCTCCATCCACTTTATGGAAGATTGTATCTAAGCTCCTTGGTTTACGTGTTTACAAAATTCAACTTGTACAGGAATTAAAGCCACCCAATATGTGGTTCCAACAGGGCACTGCCACATGCCACACAGCGCGCAATACAACTAATTCACTCAAAGAAACATTTGATGAAGACTAATTTCGCGTAATGGTGCTGTTAATTGGCCACCGAAATCGTGATTATTTTCTTTAAGAATATGTTAAGTCACATGTCTACGCCGACAAACCAGAGACTATTGAACACACACTTGGAACATAACTTTCGGCGAGTTATAAGCGAAAAACGGCCGCAATCGCAGCAAAATGTATTTGAAAATTAGACATCCAGATTACACTATACGCGGCAGCCGCGGGGGCCACATGGCCGAAACCATATTCAAGCATTAATAGCATAAAAATACCTATCCAATCAAGCTACATAATTTCACTGATTTTCAAAATATTTTTCTTCGTTCTATTTTAATTAAAAATTGTGAACCTTCTCAAAACACCTTTTATGTGTAACTGGTAAGATATTCGGGAATAGAAGTTAAAAACTTGTAGATCATCAAGTGGTTGTCGACGTTCTGTTCTCTGGATTATTTGGGAAATTTATTAACAGTCCTAGGGATTGGGGGACGGTGCCAACATATTTTGTCAGTATTTGCAGAATTATTAAATATGTAATCGAATTATTTTTTAGTGCAATATCATCGTAACATATACTCGTATGTATAAAATTATGTTGAAAGCTTTGAGCTTCTAGTAAACTTCCAGAACCAATAAAAGCTGAACTTTGAATAGATAAATTAATCTAGTAGGCTGGGAAAACTTTCAATAAATAAATATTTAATTCGAGTGGAGCAGTAAAAAATTGTATTCTTGAAAAGTGCGACTTAAACAAAAACAAAAACTAAAACTAAAAACTGTGATGAAATTGATGAGGCATAATTAAGACAACAGTTATTTTAAAATTGCTTAATTCTAATCTAACATCAAATGAGTTCCAGTTTAATTTATTTTTATTTTGCCCCTCGTTTACTCGAAATTTCCCAGTTAATTGGTTCGCCTTGAATTTTTATCTTCCAAACTCGGACGTGAACTACTTGTGTCATTGTAGAGGCTTAGACGTTTTAGTAGTGGCATTGTTCTGCATGGTAGTTTCAGCGAATTTGACGATTTCACTGGTGAAGGCGCATATTTTGGTTTAGATGCTGATGTGTTTGGGTTGATATTTTCAATATTTTCCTTTGCCTCTATTTTAGCTGCTACTTTTCCGATTTTCGCCAGTTTAATGGAACATTTACTGTTAAAATATGATTTCAGCATCGATTTTGGTATGACATCCTTTTCGGTGAATTTCACTGAACATGCAGGTGTTTTAACGTCTTTTGTACTAGAACACTTGTTTGAATTATTTTGAGCAATTTTACGTTCCTTTAATGATTTATATAATTTGTGCTCGTAGTCAACTACCACTTTTTTTCTTGGGCGCAACAGCCTCATGTTTTATGGTTTTCGGTCAATTTTTGAACTAAACACATAAATTATGTATGGAAATGAAATATTTCATTTGTTTAATATTTTTTCCATTTAACTCATTGCCTACTGATTTATTGATTATTTCTTGATTATTTGTAAGAAGACCAAGTTTAGAGCAAGTACGAGTAATTTATTTTAGTTTATGATGCTTTCATCTAATACGGAATAGGAATCTTCAAATTTATTGTAATTAATCGGTTATATTGCGATACAAAATTCGAACTTGACGAACTGAAACAGTCAATGAGGCAGTTTACATCGTCATATTTAGCCCATGGACTATACACTATATGTGACCTAAATTGATTACAAATTTAGTTATAACACTGATTGAACTGATTAAAACATATCGGCATAAAATTTAATTTTACAAACATTAAATTAGTTAAATTTGTAGCTGATCTATGTGTAGATGACATTTAATAAACTTGTGTTGTCTAACATAACATAGATGTAAAGCAACTAATCTCTGTTTGCAACATTGAGATAACACTTACATAATTCGTCAGTCAATAAATCCTTAGGCTACCACATAGATGGCGCATGTAATAAAAGGTCATATGATTTTTAGGAACGAGCAACAGCAACCTTCAAATGATTTGAGTCAAAATTTTACACAATACAAACCATTAGTTTACAAGTCACTTTTGTATCAGTAACGCTACGTTTGTTATTTTCAAACCAATAAACAAAAATTAATTTGATTATACCGCTATGCGGCCCTATTCTGGTAATTCCCCTGGAATAGGGAATTTGGAAAGATTTTACTCATAATTTATGTTCAAATAATTTTTTTCTGGCCTACTGAGGAAAACAGTTTGTTCATTTTTGTAATTTGAGAATAACTATTGGTTCTCATCTGAATGCATTGCAAATAATTGCAAAGGGAAATTTTTGATTCATTTAGTTGTATTTGTGTGTTATTTTCATTTGTATATGTGACGTTTTCCAAAACAAATCTTTGTATAAAGACATAACTAAACATAAATAAAACAAATTTACAAGAGATTTTTGGTTAATGGCCACAATACAGTTTATAAATAACAGCAGCAAAACTAAAATCTAAAAAGGAAAAGCGATCACGCGATAAGCTTCGCTATTAAAAATATTCATTAGACTCTGGGAGCCACAATTTAAACCAATTAAAAGAATTTTCTATATTAAATATAAGATAATAATTGAAAAATAGAGATGTTTCCTAATAAAATCATCTTACGGCTATTTATTAGCACCAAATTTTGACATATATATAAAATAATGTTTGCTTTCAAAATAAAAAAGTTGCTTTGTTTATTGCAGGGTTGAAAATTTCTTTATATAAAATAAGGGAAATTTTCCAGTTTTTGAGCAAATGTAAAATTTACAATGGAAAAAGATGTATGCCCGACTACTTTCGATTGCACATCGCTTTGTAATTTTTTTATGTGTGTGTATAAAAATGTATATACCGATACGGAATTTTTTAAATGTGTACTATAAAAATTATAAATTTAAAATCGATTGCAATTAATTGCAAAGCAAGCTCAGATGAGAACGCACAGTAATATTTCCATAGGGAAATTATTTCCAACTTTGTTTTGTTTTGAAAAAAAATACTACTAACTTTGTACCATAGTATGCCAGAAAAAAATAATTTAAACAGAAATTATATATGAAATCTGTCCCTAGTTCGCTAAGCGGGGAATTATCAGAATAGGGCCACTGATTGTCCAAATTAGGCGATTATTTCAGAAAAGATAAAAAGTGCACAACATTGTTTTGAAAGACCGTAAAGTGAAAATGTGTAAAATAGCTGACACCTTAAATATTTCAAAAGGCAGATTGTGCGTGAACATTTGTCCATGAGAATGATCTGTTCCAATAATAGTATTTAATATAATATAATAGTAAGTTAGCCGCTAATAAAGAGACCTCTTGCATAAAATGTTGTAACTTCACTCTTTCTTAGGATTCTGCCGTATTAAAAATTAATGTAATTAATTATTTTTTTTTTAATAAATATAATAAAATAAAATAATACATAATGGAAATAGTAAAATAAACAAATATAAAATAATCTAAAACAATATCAAATAATCCACATTTTACCTAACAATTATATGTGGAAACTATAAACAAGATCTTTACTATTAGAAGCGACATCTGTTACTTAGCGAATCAATTAACTGTTAGTCACCATTTGTAAATTTAGTATTTCAGAATACAGAGGCTCCTTCTATTATATTTCAGTCAAACCGTGTGTGTGTGCGTATAATTATCATAAAATATTATTAAAATAAATAAATTTGTTGTATTATCCTCCATTTATTAAATCAATTCCCACAACCCAATCCTCCCTAGGTTTATTTGTAGTTTCCAAAGAAGACTTATCAATGATATACAATTTTCGACTCCCTTCAGATGGTAATTGTATGTTTCCCGCCCTAGTAGCTCTGATATTATCATGCCGTGTTTGGTGTAGTGAATATGAATCCCTTGCGAAAAACGTACGATAGTAAAATGTTAGATATGTCCGTCTAAATATTAATCAATATCGACCCGCTTTACCCACTTACTAGCCAAGGGAAGATTTCAAAAGTTAAATAATGAGAACGAATTAATCATAAAGTTTCTTGATGATCTTTCACTTGAAGGTATTTGTGATGGAGAAGAGATTCTCCAAGCTACAGCAGATATTCATCTAGCAAGGATTAAAGTGTATCAAATTGGAATTGCTCCTCTAGTTTTGATGATTCTTATGATAGTGCATCCCGCGTGCTTTATATTCATCCAGCCACACTTAATCGAATAAGACAGATACGAAGAGATTCTAACTAGTATCGTTTGCGACCAATCAGCCCAAGTAATTCTACCACTTCCATCGTTTAAAGAGTTATTTAGAAATATAAATTGTTAATGCCATTGAAACAACTTCGCCAAACTTATTAATTCATTAGAGCATACAGATAAAATTTCAAGAACCTTGCTAGTACCTATATTCCTTTATAAAGGTGGGAACTGTTGTTAACAAATACCTTAGAAAACTCGGTGGTTTTAATATCCGAAAGCGATCATTGGCCGTTAAATTTATCTACGACACAAGAAGAAATAGAGAACATACGATCATCTACTAAGACCGCTCTCGGTTAGGACCAAATTTCAATTGAACTATTGCAATGTTTACCGGAAGAGGGGATTACACTTTAATTTATGTTATGCGCAGCAAACATGGTTGTTAAATATTCCCCCAAATAAACCGTTCCTGACTATAGACGAATAACTTAATCCGATACAGGCTACCGAGCTTATACAAAAAATGTATGAACAAGATTAGAAGCAATTCATGCTGAGATCGGGTCTAATCTTCATACGTAATCGATCAACGGATGACCATATATGTTTGTTTTATGTCGCGTGATAGATGAGGAATGGAAAGCAGGATAAACGGGATATATGTTTACCCTAGATTTGTTTTAAGCATTCGTTTATAACAGTTGATCTCAGCCAAGCGACTTTTATTCTCTCCCATATTGGAATTTCTCATTATCTTATGTGAACAGAATAATCTGGGCATATATGTATGAAGTAACTTCCATTATATGGTGCAAGCAAAGAACGCAGTATTTTCAGCGAGAGGCTGAATTTAAGTAAGGTTATCCTCTTTCATAAACTGTATTCAATTTAGTATTTAGATTCTGTTTGAAAAACTCTTGCGGAAGTTATTCCAGGTTTAATCTTACATCAACATCTAGAGATAAAATTATCTTTAATATTACCTTATGCCGATGATTATTTGTGACAATTTGGATTTATTATCTATTATTCTCAAAGAATTGGTTGCATTACCTCGTTCGGATTAGGTTTACAGGTAAATGAGCTAAACTCTGACATTCTCATAAGACCATCGAATCCTAATATTATAACAATATTATTAGGTGATTTGATAAATATACGAATTAATCCTATTTCACGCCATTTAGGTAGTTATCTAACTGCAAGTATAACTCGTCCCAGGCCTTTGAAAAGTGAACTGAAATTTTTTCCATCAGTAACCATCTCTAAATCCTTACATTTAATCTACATCAACCATCACACTTTAAAAGTTGCATTTTTGGCAATTTTCAAATTGTTTACGTACGATATATCCAAACAAGTTTTTCCAGGTTTTCAAAAAGAATACTGAACTGAAATTTTTCCATGAGTATAACAATCGTTAAAACCTTAAATTTATCAACTTTCTAACCATGACACTTTAAACGTTGAATGTTTACATATTTTCAACTTTCTATGTATGAAATATTCATAAGAGTTTACCAATAGAAAAATTAATTTTTCCGAACATTATATAATACTACCATGAATACAGTTAAGTGTTTTATAGTATGTAGATTTAACGGTTTCAATTGAATTTATGTTTATTTATTGTTGTAGAAATCAAATATGTTTAAAATGTTGTTGTAGAAATCAAAAATATTTTCAGCTGCAAATTTTTGCTGGGAAATGTCGGCTAAAAAGTTTCGCCTAACTGTGACGGGTTCTGTTCAAAATGGATGCCACGCTTGGTTACATTGAAGCAAAAACTCCGGCATCAAAACGGTAACCGGCTGAGTACGCTGCAGCAAGTGAAAGCCATCCGAAGTGAGCAAATGCGCAAATATCGGCCGGTAAGGTTTAAGCCTCCTTATTTTGGGATGCGCAACATAATTTACTCATGGACTGAAAACCCGATTCTAAATGCAAAAAAGGTGATTTTTGACCAAGTTAATGCACCATATCACAAATGATTGGCTACGATAGCAATATTGCACAAATTGCTTCCCAATATCAACCGTTTTTTTTGGGCCTGCATACCAGCAAGTGGTTCCAGGAAACAATAAATTAAATTCTGTCATCCTTGGGCCATACAGATAAGAGCCTATTGCGCCAATCTCAACATGCAAATCAACTCGGGATTTTTAGGGTAAGCAACAGTCATTATGGCAAGTCGATACAAACTGGTTCGATTTCCGGAACTCGTGGTTCCTGTTGGGGGAAAATCTGGTTCCAAATCCCAAAATATTTCCCAGGAACCACGAGCTCCGGAAATCGAACTAATTCGAATCGGCTCCCCATAATGACAGTTGCTTACCCTAAAAATCCCGAATTGATTTGCATGTTGAGATTGGCACTTTTATCTCATATCTGGATGGCCCAATAATGACTGAATTTAATTTATGGTTCCCTGGAACCACGATTTCCGAAAACTGAAGCAAGCCATATCGATTCGTAATAATGACCACTATTCATAATCAAAATCCCAAGTCGATCCATATGATGAGATTGGCGTTATAACGCGGTACGAATGTTATAAGGTTTAACACGTATATTAAAGTTTTTAATTAATTTTTTTTTTGCGATGCTGTATACATATTTAATCATATTTAACAGAACTTATAAACAAATCCTGAGCTGGGATGAAAATGCAGTTTTAGTGTTGCCTGATGACATTTTTTTTTTATTTTTCTGGGATGAAATACTGAGCTAACTTCACAGACATAAGGTCAACTGCCATCTGAAAAAAAAACCAGAAATACTATGACAGACCAAAAACCTGCAGCTTCCCCTGCTTCCGATAATTTATATCAAAACATTAGTTGACAGTTTTTACTGTAATATTTAATAGACTGTTTCCTTTTCGATCATCCTGGATGACCATAATACATAATTCCAAAACCCAAAGTTAAAATTTAAAATTTAAACTATGAAAAAAATAAATTAATTAGAGATGGCATAGATCACCGCTTAAGTAATGTAAAGAAGTCTTTTTAAAGAAAATTTACTAATGTTAAAATCAAAAAACTGAAATATTTGATTAGTTTCGAGGAGCATTCGAGTAAAAGGTTCATTTTTCCATAGTCCGATCTGTGATGTGTGATTCTGAAGGCAGGTACTGTTTTTATTTTGATCTTTAAATTTATGTTGCCAAATGGAGCAGACGAATCGATACAGTCAGACAACAGTTGATCAAGAAACACAATATTAGCAACAATTTAGGAAGACCAGGTGTTTGTAAATTGATTAGCTTTAGCTGCTCCATGTAGTGGGTTAAGTTCTTGAAGACAAGCAAAATGAAAAAATATTCGATGTATTCTGTTACTATTCCTTTTTGTGTATTTCATGATAAATAGAATACACCTGACTGGGTCCAACAAAAGATATGTCTTCGTTACAAAAAAGTTGTGGAATTTTTAAGCCCAGCGCTTAACGATTACTGTGATCCCTAAAATTCAGTTTATTATCACAAATTCCACTTATAAATCTCAAACTGAAGTAACTTCGGCATTGTAAACGTCGTTATTAAAAAACAGTTAGTTAGTCAAAAATGTTGAGAATTTTTCTGAAATTACGTTTGAGCGCTATATTAAAAAACATTGAATTGTCAATTCTAGTTGGAATCGAGTTCATCAAGATTTATTTTAACGAGTCCAAATAAAGTCGTATCGTGGGTTAATTCGCGGCTATGTAAGAAATTCTCTGTGAAATGCCGTCTGATTTTCACATCTTACGGGCACACGGTAAAGTGTGCAATCGAATATTTTTGCCCGTAGGATTTAAAAGCTTAAATTTAAAAAATATTATTTTGTCTCTACACATGTAGAATATTAATTATCTACGCGGGGTAGACAATACGGTACAACACTGGGAGATCTCAAAAAAGCTCCAGCTCAAAAACTCATCACGCTGCTTGAATGTTATAAATGTCTCTTGGTAATCTTTCGATGATATAGTTAACCTCACAAAATTAGTACAAATCATTTTTTAAATTTTACCGGAAATGATGAGTTTTGATAAAAAAAATTATTTCACCCAAATTCGACATCTCAATTACATACTTAAACTTTTTCCATTAATTGGGAGATGCTTGCGAAATTTAGTGGAAATATGTATAACGGAAGTGGCATCCTCAATCGGAGCTTTCACCAAAGATTGTCCTTGTTGCTTTTCTGAAATTTAATCAAAATCCGGTTGTTTAGTTTGAGTTCAAATCTTTTAGACATTTTATTCGAATAGTTGGAATCGCCCAACGAATTATATTTGAAAATTAACAGAAAAAAGTCATAATTTAAAAAATTAGGCCACGGTTCAACGTTAACTAAATCCGATAAAAAAAGTTTTTATATTTTTTGGAAAAATTATAAATCTTGAGGGACACGAGAATTTATCATAAAATATTCTAACCATATCCATTAATTTAGGAAACTATCCATCAAATCTGAACTACATCACAACAACCAAACAAAACAAACAGCAACCAACCAATTTATATAACATTTCAACCTTTCAAATAATTTATCGCAAACATTTCGAAATTCATAAATTTTATTTCGTTCATATCCGGTGGCAATGTTTTCTTATATCCTCTCGGGATGCCAGATCCACTGTTGTGCTACACACATATGAATGTGTTATATCGAGAGTGAAATACTTCGATGCGATAAAATGTTTATAAATAAATAAAATAAAAAATTGAAGAAATGCTTCTGTGTATATGTATGTATATCGTAAAAGCTTATATATTTTGTTTTTGTTTTGTTAGAGAGCTTTTTAGTTTTTCCATCGTGGTATATACAACATATCCAGATACAAAAGTCACTGGCAATAATGGATGGTATCTCATGGGAAAATGATAGTAAACCAGATTTGAAAATTCATCGTTTCTTCTTCCTCGTTCGCGCATAAACAATAAATTTATACAGATTTTTATTTCATTTTCTCGGAGCTTTTCCTTTCTGGTTACACATTATACAATACACTACACCGACAGCATTCATTTTCATTTTGGTATAATAAACGAGTATAGTTTTTGTGCGTGGTGTTTTTACGTATATGCGATTTGCCACAGAGAAAAAACACAAACAAGTTAAAAGAAAACTTTTTGTGCTTTACTCGTATTTTGTTGGTGGTGTAGTGCTGTGTCTGTGTGTGCGGTGAGAAAATTTGTGTTGTGATTATTGTCTATTTTTATATGTTAATTGTGTGTTGAACATGTTTACAGAATAGTGTAGCACTCTATATACATTTTAGTACATATAGTTTTTGTACCCTGTTTTATATGGCGTGTACGTATTTCTAGTTGAGGTTTTTATTTTAATGTCGTAAATTTTTTAATTAGTCGACAAAAAAGTCGCAATGTTTAATTGAAATTTATTTATTATTAAAGTTAATTGTCGACCCAGCTCATTCTTAATATTTTACACTCTTTTTAAAGACAAACACAAATACACATACAACGTGTGAATGAGCAATTAGTTTTTTTTATAATATGAGTCATAAAAACGTACACAGTAATTAAAATTAGTGATCAAATCGTGCTCGTACAATTTATATGGCGAGATTTTTCTAGAATATTTACATGTTTCTATATTGCTATGGTATAAGGCAACAACTTTTGGAAAGAGCATATGCAATTTTACTTTGCAATTACTACGTAATTAAAGTCATGTAATTTTATCGTTAAATTGAAGTACAAAATCTATATTTCAAGACCAACAATAAAACTTACAGATAAAAGTTGCCAAAAAACGATTATATTTGATCACTTAAAACGATCTGAAGACCTACCAGTGGCAACCGGATATTATTCCTTAATGAGTAATTAATTACAGACTATATCAAGGTAAGCACTAATATAACATTTTAGAGCCAACAACCAACAGGTACCGAAATTTCAAGCCAAGCAACAATCGGTACTAGTTCAACTCTGGTCCATAAGGCACATCAATCGAAGCTATAATAACGAAAACTTATCAACAATGACGAATATAGAAAAAGTTTGGAACTGACTATTTTCAAAGCTTTTAATGGTTCAATCATTTTCATTATAGTATTCAAATTGTTTTAAAATTCCGCCCAGACATTCCAGTCTAAAATCACCTAGATCAAATAATAGTGAAGTATAATTTAAATTTATACAAAACCACACACGGAAAATGCTTACTAAAAATCAACATTTCTCGTGTAAACAAAGATGGTATCTCTCCAAGATATGATTAAAGCTCATATACTCGTACATGTGTGGTGATGTTATTTATTTTAGTTTTGTAGATGTAGTTTCTCAAAAACATACAAATCGATAATACATTTTCCTCTTATATGATGAAAATATCTATCAAATGAAAATACAAAATACATTGACACTTTTGCCATTTTTCTAATTTTGTCGGTTTCACTTTTTTTTTTGCTGACTCGCCCTCACCCTCAGATTCAATGTACATACATATATATGGAAAGAAAACAGAGTGGTTTTATGTTTCAATGATTTTAACTTTTTATGTTGTGCTTTTTGATGTTGTTTTGTTTTATTTTTCGATAGTCTATAATTTATCAGCAATGCATGGTGGTAAATGGGTATTGCAGTACATTAACGACATGGTAAACATTTTGAAAATGATTAGGTATATTTTGGTGTTATTATTGGCGAGTAACAAATACAAAATAATTTAATGGTAAAATTAACAATATTTTAATATTGTGTAAGCCATTTAGCAGGTATTTGAGCAGATACACCATTTAACCCCATTCGAGGGATTAGTAGTGCAATAGTGCTCAAACATTTAATATTTATTATTCTGGAGCTCTTAGCAAAATAAATGTTGCGTACAGAAGCAAGAACTTTGAGTGCTTGAGTTCAATTCCAGGCACTGGCCAGACAATGTACCTAGAACTAGCCAATCTTAAAGGCCACCTACCCGAATGAAAAGAGATGGTTGAGTCGCTATCAAATTCCATACACACATTAGTCTCAAGAAAACCGCAGGCACTTGCAATTAAAACAGGTGTTAAAATATAGTAAAACCAGTAGCTAGCAAGTAGTTTACCTTTGCTAGCAGTAGCGAAGTGAGGAGAAAGGTGCGAGAAATAATAAACCTAGTGGAAAGCCATATTTCATCATACTTAATCATGGTAGCAACGTTCCAGGGCCATTGTGGCCAAACGAAATATTTTGCAAGAGTTTTTAGGGTCCCAAGTTGCTTCAAATGTTATACATTTGGGCACATTGTAAAATTTTTGAAAGAAAAAGATCAAACGTGCTGACACTGCTGTGATTCTGGACATGACCAGAAAGTCTGCAGTCCAAAAAAGACTCAAGCACTAAAGTTCAGAAATGTTTTAAAAATGCTAAAAAGCATTTAGTCACTCATCATGGAATATAGTCTGTATTTAAAATGGCATAGGATCGAATGATGATAAGGACAGTTTATTTCAACTAACTTAAGAAGCATCTGCAAATTAAGGATTATACAGCTCAATGTTCAAAATGCAAAAGATATCAGACATGAGATCAGTATAGGAACCAAGCGCATATTTTAATGGAAAAAAAATATTCGATATAATTTCTTGTAACTGCTAGAAAAACGTACGTTCAACTTTTAATATTTTTTTATTCGTAGCAGACGTATGTCGAATTTGGATTCATTTGATTATGTTTACAAAAAAACTGACATTTTGTAATGACATTTCTTTTAAGCTGTGTAATTTGTGTTCAAGTTGATTTTATTATAATTATTAAATAACTAATTTACACCATATGCGGGTTTTGCGAAAAAGGTTACGGGATAAATTAAACCCCTTCGATGTACCTGAAAATCGGTAAGATGATTTTTATTTTATTCTAATATATTTGTAAATACAATATTCGTTTTTATTAGGTTTAAAGAGATGTACCGTCTGCCGATAAATATCGCGATGGAGTTTATCGAGGAAATCCGAGAGGTGGGCCAAATAATCGACAGCAAACAAAAAATTCCGCTTCATTTAGAGGTAGGCATAAGCTATTTAAAATTTTTGAAGTTTTTGCGATAAATTGTAAATGTTTATTATGTTTATTACATTATATATTTGTGTATTATGCTTTATTCCGTTCTAGATTTTAGCAGTATTAAATTTTTTTGCTAGTGGCAGCTATCAGAGAAGGGTTGGTAGTGACACACTAGCTGTCATGAGCCAACAAAAAATATCTTGTTCTGTTAGACGATATGCAACGATAATTGCAGAACAATTATCTGGGAAATACATTAGATTTCCCCAAATACCAGAAGAAATTAACAACACTAAAGCAAGGTAGATACCAACATTTAAACATATTTATATTAATCTTTTTTTTAAACTATTTGTTTCTTAGTTTTCTAGAAGAATATGGTTTCACTAATATACTAGGAATAATCGACGGGACTCATATTGCCATAACTGGCCTTAGAAAGGATATTGAGCACTCATATGTTAATCGGAAAGGATTCCATTCGATTAATACACAATTAGTAATATTTTGTATTATGCTTTGGGGTTTGCTCGGCAATTATCTACAGAATAAGTTATAAATTACGAAATAAAATTTCGTTGTCTTTTAAATTATTTTTTTTTTATTCTTACAGAACTTTCAATTGCTGGTTCGCTTTCCGAAACACGAACATCGTGTGATGTCTCAGCTTCTGTAGAAGGTTGTAGAGATTGACTTGGAGGAGAAGCTGACTAAATTAAATATTTATGTATTATCTTTATTTATTTATTAATGTATAATAATGAACAATTCAGTGCATGTATATTTTTTTTACTTACTCTGAGGTTAAAGCCACCTTCAAGGTTTGAATTTCCGTCGAGTACCTTGAGATTGCACATTTGGACAATCGTCCAGTCCCATTCGGACATAACCGTGGCTTCGTCGTCAAGCCAATCTCCTTCAACCACAACATTTGTTAAGGGAGCCATTCCACTACGGTTGCGGTGATTCCTAATAATTTTTAACTTATTTTTCACCTTGTAGCGTAACGAGTTCCATGTCTGAAAGTATTTAAATGTATTAACACCTTTAGATTGTACTTATTATACTTAATATATAAATACATCTTTCCTTTGTTCGGCATTTTTATATAAAGGTCCAATGGCGTTTGGCAATTGACTCCCAAACCGCCTTTTTATCGTTGGCTCCTCGTGCGGTTGCGTGTTTTCCTTTAAGTAAAGTTGATATTTAATTGAAAATGAAATTATTAATACAATATGAATATCCTACCTTGTATGAAAAGAAAATTCTCTTCAACCAAGTCAATCAACGCGTTTTTTTGGCGATTACCAACTCGTTGTCTCGACTGTAATTAATTTTTTTTAAACTTAGTTTATACTTATTAAGTTAAATAAATAATTTTAATAATATTATTAATATAATATTATACACACATACCATTTGCGGATATTTGATAAAAAAAAATCAATTTCAAAAATGCCTATCAAAAACTTAACAAAAAAAATAACAAATTTTCTCCTTTACGTATACGCTATATATGTATTGGTTATTTATTTCCCTAAATGTTGCTCTTAGGTAAACAAAAAAAATAAAGTACAATTAGGCGGATTAAAATAAAAATTAGCAATACAATCGAAACATTGATATAAAAATTAGAAAACAATTAGGCGAATACACATAAAATTCTGTAACACAATCAGCAGCGTTTTTATGAAAATAATCGAGTTAAGTTCGCGTTTCCGAATTTGCCCAATTTAAAATTAAAAAATTATTATTTTTTAATTAAATAAATTAGATTTAATAATCCTCTAAGTATAAACGAAAAAATCTATCATAAAAGTTGTACAGTTTTCTTGTAATATCGCTTGTCTGCATAGTTCTGAACTACTCCATATTATACAGAACTATAGAGAACAACGATAATACAAGAAAACTATACAACTATACAAGTCCCATATACAAATATGATTTTTTATAATGTCCTTAGTATGCACTTAAATATAAAAATGCCAAATGGTCGGTCCCTGGGTTCGGTCATATGAATAACAAGCAATAACTGTAACAGTTGTTGCTTGAAACTTCAATGAAAAATTTTGTTCTAAGTACATACCAAGGACATTATTAAAAACCATGTCTATATATGGGACTTTTGACTTCTGTAGAACAAAATTTTTATATGAAGTTTCGTGCAACAACTGCTGCATTTATTGTATGTTATTCATATGACCGACCACAGGAACCGACCATTTGGCATTTTTGTAATAAAGTGCATACCAAGGACATTATAAAAAACCATGTTTATTTATGGGACTTTTGACTTCTGTAGAACAAAATTTTTCATTGAAGTTTCATGCAACAACTGTTGCAGTTATTGCTTGTTATTCATATGACTGACTCCAGGGACCGACCATTTGTCATTTTTGTAATAAAATACATACCAAGGACATTTTAAAAAACCATGTCTATATATGGGACTTTTGACTTCTGTAGAACAAAATTTTTCATTGAAGTTTCGTGCAAAAACTTTTGCAGTTATTGCTTGTTATTCATATGACCGACCCCAGGAACCGAATATTTGGCATTTTTGAAATAAAGTGCATACTAAGGCCATTATAAAAAACCATGTCTATATATGGGACTTTTGACTTCTGTAGAACAAAATTTTTCATTGAAGTTTCGTGCAACAACTTTTACAGTTATTGCTTGTTATTCATATGACCGACCCCAGGGACGAACCATTTGGGATTTTTATATTATAGCACTAATACTATCATATAAAATTATGTTTTTATATGTTCCATATATTTACTTAATTAATTTTAATTATTAATTTATTTTTATCACGCAACAATTGTTGCCAGTATTCCTCCTAAATGTATATTATTTGTATATTCGCACACATGTATAATTTTTGTTATTTGGTAGAAATTTGACTTCGGTTTTCAAAAACGTTTATTATTTGAAAATAAAAAAAAATGTATTATAAAATAACGATTATTTTTTTATACGTACCCTCCTACGTACTGATAAAATTTTGTCTAAATTTAGCTAGTTTTTACGCAGGTTGCATACACAAAATTTGTATAGCAGTTTGGTTGCATACATTCATTTTGATTTAAACGGAAAAAATTATAACGAGTATTTTTTTCCACTAAAATGTGCGCTTGGTTCCTTTACAGGCAACGTTCGGAATACCATAACATCTTTTGTAGAGTAGGCGGCAACCACGCTAACCGAACCTTCCATTTGTTTACTTTAAAGTTTAAAATAGTAGCCATTTGTAGTTCATCATGACTGCACGTCGGTTTTGTCCTGATTTCAGATACGAACAAAAATCGTAAATATTTGAATCGTAAAATTATCCTTTATGGATTGATTAACGTTTTTATAATGTTTAGGTCGTTTATCAACTTTTATGGAGCCATCCTTCAACCTTCAAACATAATCCGGTCAATCTAGATATTCGAAGGTACATAAATTCGCATCAAGCTTAAAATTGGTAGAATTGTTAAAAATGTGATTATAAATAAAACTTAAAAGTTCCCCATCACTCCCGTGTATGGAAAAAATTTTACTCGAGGTCAAAGGTCAAAAAAACGAGTTTTTCGCGATTTTCAGCGAAACGGCAATTCTTATCATAAAAATATATTAAAGAAAAATTGTAGGTCATCATATTATCTATCAAAAATGTCTCAGTGCTTTTTTTTCTACGAGCCACCCTTTCTGGGATATAACGATTCAAAAAGTTGTTCAAGTTGTTATGGGCATAATATGCACCCGTTTCCACGCCACCTATGAGGTAGTGTACATAGCGCGTTTTTTTTTAACGTGGTTTTCCCAGTAGGCCTACTCCAAGGGGCAGTTGTGATCCTGTTAAATTTAAAACTATTGCAAAATTACGGAAATTTGTAAATATTGTAAAAGATAAAAAGCGATGTAAATTAAAAAAGTGGTGAATTTTATTCGTCTGAATTGTAACCGTCAAACTCTTCTCGTTCTTCTTGTTCTTGTTCTCGTTCTTCTTCTTCTTCTTCTTGTTCTTGTTCTTCTTCATCTTCATTCTGTGAGCAAGTAAATTGCGTCAATAGTGATGTATCCTCGTTGGAATCAAACGAATCCTCTTCTGTTAGTGATTCAACATTGGAGCACGACCGGCCTTGACAATTTGTACATGCCAAAGGGCAGAACAGTCCGACCTTTTTGCCACCACATTTAGCACTGCATCCCTTTATGCAGTTGCAAAAAATGGTGTTTAGCAGTTTTTCCGGTGCAGGTGGGAGTAAAGTTTGAACTGGCTCCAATGTATTGTCGACCAACTTCCAACCCCAGTCTGTAGGGTCTAGCTAATAACCAAGACACACTTGAACTTGGTAATATACCCGAAGAAGATGTTGATGAGCAGCAACTGAGGTTGGAGGAAGAGAATCTAATTGAACTTGTTTCTTATTCTTAGTGTTTTTAACGAAACATACATATCGATGCTTATCTAAGCAGGTAGTTTTTTTAGGAGCTCCGTACATAGAAAGAAGAAAGCTGATGCCGTTGGTGATAACTTCTTCTTGAGTTGAATTACTATTTTTAAAAACTTCACCACATTGAACAAAATCTAGTTTTTCAAACATTTTGAAAACTGTTGTTTTACCCCTCCTGTAAAATGTAGATGTCGTATCACAGCCAGTTATTGACACTTTGCAAAAGTAGATAAACTTTTAGATGAATATATTTTCGATTAGACCCGAATCTTCGATGAAAAAAAACTGCGAGGTCTAGTTGTAATTTAGACTTAAAAGACCTTGGTCGAACAGCAGTCATGATACAATGGCAAATGTTTGTGCATATTAATTTTAAATGATCTAAATTTGATCGTTTATTCTTTAAAATCACTCGTTCCACAAGATATGTCAATATGATTCTGGGATTTCATTATTCAAATCTTCAAACATGCGACTTGATGGAGGGTAATTAAAATTATCAAACACTACGGTTTGAATATCTTCGCGAATAATAGCTGCAGCTGCGCTTAGGACTCTGAATCGTTCTTCTTTTTGATTCATTTTTTTCTTTTCGTACCAGGCTTGATTCAAAATATCATGATGATTATCCACTAAGCATATGAATGTTGATGCTTCCGATTTCCCAGTGATAATAAGTTTTTCACCACACTTTAGTTTTAGTCGTAGCTTAATCGTTCTGTAATCTAATGTCGTAGTTTTGCAAACATTTTTTAATTCGTTCACAGTGAACTGACAGTCATCGTTATTTTCAATGTAAGTGAATATTTCGTCCATTGATAGATGCGCAGCTTCGTCTTTAGGGCGACCGAATTTAGTTCCAGTGGAAAGTTTTACGAAAGAATTATAGCAATCACGATGATACTTAGCTTCAGCAGCAACTAAATCATATTCAAACGCGACTCGAGCAAGAACAGCTTTTGCTATAGCATCGTCACGAGTCTGAGCTACTTCTAGAATTGAATCTTTAAATTTAAGTGTACTTACTTGGCTAATTCGACGGCGAAAATCTGAGGATTTTCTTCTTTCATACTTTTCATTCAATTTCTGGCCACAAAATAAGCATAGTTCTTTAAAACAAAAAGCTGATTCACTGACACGTGAACTAGTACGAGGACGTTGTCTTTTATTAGCTGCAGCAATAGAAGACTTTCGAGTATAATTTTTACGGCAATTTTCATGTATTATCACAGATTTCTGATTTTTGAGAAATGCTGAAAATGCATCTGCTCTTTCGATACTTGCATTAATTAATGACTTCATATCACGTTCAACAGTAACAACTTCACTTTCAGTTAAAAGTTTAGCACAAATAAAACAATATTCAGACATTTTTGTTATAAAAGTCAAAACAGCACGATATAGGTTAGGATAAACACGTGATTTCACTACAGCGTGTCGGTCAAGACTAACGGTATTTCATTTATTATGGCAGGTGTAAGACCCTAGCCACGCACACAATAGAACAAGAGACAGATGTTGTCCTCGAAGTTACACTGGCATATGAAGTAAGGGACTGGGTTTCATTTGACCTGATATTCTTATAGTTATGTATATTTTATATTTTAAGTATAAGTTACAATCACCGATAGAAAAATATTTCAACATATATAACAACTCTAGATAAGAGATGTATATACGTGGCGCACTCATGCATATTATGCCCATAACAACTTGAACAACTTTTTGAATCGTTATATCCCAGAAAGGGTGGCTCGTAGAAAAAAAGCACTGAAACATTTTTGATAGATAATATGATGACCTACAATTTTTGTCTATTATATTTTTATGATAAGACTTACCGTTTCGCTGAAAATCGCGAAAAACTTATTTTTTTGACCTTTGACCTCGAGTAAAATTTTTTCCATACACGGGAATGATGGGGAACTTTTAAGTTTTATTTATAATCACATTTCACGATTCTACCAATTTTCAGCTTGATGCGAATTTATGTACCTTCACTCTCTTTTTTATGTCTAGATTAACCGGACTAACAGGCTTCCGTATCATTGTATTAGAAACAATTAAAGCATTGAACAATTATTTGTTACATACTTGGGTCTATGTGGAACAGTTGTGGAAAAATTATGCTCGATTTTCGATTCTGAGTAGTTTTGTTCTTCTATTTCGATATGATCGAAGGAGAACCGCCTCGTATCAATATCTCCCAGATTCCAAAACGCATTGAATTTTGATCCCGTTCTTGGTGTCTGTTGTAAACATTTGCTTTCATAATTTTGGATTTGCCATTTTCTTTTCTTTACTTAATGCAATGGTAGAGTTTGAACTTATTCGTATGCAGAGAGGCAAACCAAAACTGAACCGAAAATCGATATTAACCGATATTTTTATTTAATTTTATATCAAAACTAAACGATAACGATTATAATTATAGATAAACCGTTAATCTTAACCGGAACGTAATTTTCAAACGGATTAATTCATCGCTGTATTTTGTTTCGTTCCCCTTTTTAAATTTCTGTTATAACATTTAAATGTTGAGTCTAAAATTAAAGCCTCTGCTCGAAAATCGCCTAAAAATTTTGTTTTAAAATATTTAAAATCAAAATGTAATATTACTGCAACATTGGCGGAGATTGATTATGAATTTATGAAATGGAAGTCCTAAACAGGTAGCGGAATGATAACCGCAATTAACTTTCATGGGTAAGCGGAAGTAACTCCGGTTTTCATTTCGCCTAGCCGCCTGATAATAAATGAGATTACAAAGGAGTCTAAGATGTAAGAAGATAGATTCCACTAGACTCCATTGTATCACCATCGTCATTCGGTTGGTAACAATCAATTTCCTCTAACATAGTTGACTTGTCGTTATCAATGATGCTGTGTTTTATAACAACGTTGTATATATTCGGCGAATTATAGGCAATTAACATGAATTGAAAATATTTTTGGAGGTGATCCGGTCCGAAGAAACTATAAGCCGACACAAGTCTGTAAATGTGATCGATAAATAAATTTCATGTGTGGTGTGTAATTGATCCAATCTACGCGGCACTTGTTGCCACTATTGAAAATATATTATGCCGCAACTAATGCTCTGTTTGTGGGTACAACGGGAACATATCTAGGCTTAGATTATATATTTTTTAACCCGATTTATCGAAAGACACAGAATTGTTTTATAAAAAGGGTTTTTAAATCTACACTACAAATTGGATCCCGTGCTTTAGAAGCATTTTCAAACAGCAGGGGGAAATGTTCTTTTAAAAAATCTTTCTGAAATATGCATGTTTTAAGCTGGACTTCAACTTCAGCTGTTGTTTATGTGATTTGCACAATGTTCATATGACCGTCATCAATTTTGGATTTAAAATATAATAAAACTGTGCAGATTTTGATGCTGTTCGCATACCCTATCGAAATGATGAGAATTCGATTCATATAATAAAACATAACATATGGATTATCATGCATTGAGGAATAATTCCAATTTTGTTTACGTTATGTAACCCGGTCGATAAGCATGACTACTGATGCTACGAGAATATGGGATTGTGTCAAACTCACGGTCGTCGAGTTGAAAATCCTGTTTCTTGTCATTAATCCCAGTCAAGGCTTTTGGTGTAAGCTGCGGCTATTCTCTTGTGGCTCCGTGGTGGTTTTTGCTTTACAGCTCGATCAAAAAAACTTTTTTGTGTCGGTCATCACAGTAATGAAGATGTCTGTTTATCTAATGTCAACGTGAGTTACACGAGTTACCACGTAACATCGTGGGGACGACTCACACCACTCAGATGTCATATCACGCCGGGCTATCACAATAGAATAGTGTCTGTTAATTGGTACGCCATATTACATATTCGAGTAGACCAACTCTGTCTAAGAAAACACAATTTTTTGGAAAAATACAGTTTATATATCAACATAGTTTCCTTCTAGAGCGATAGAATCAGTCCAACAACTCAATGCCTTTGTTGTAGGACGATTTATCTTTGTCTTTAAAATAAGCTTCAGTTTCGGCAATCACTTTTCAATTGGAGCCAATTCTGTTTCTCTGGAGCATTTTTTGAGGTCTATAAATTTAATCGATGGAAGCCAAATCTGACGAATACGGTGGATGCGGAAACAATTCAATGTGCCAACGCGTTTTAATGACCAACGTGCAACCCTTCACAATAAATAGGATTGCTTACCCATTGCGCAAACTGGATCATTATTAATATAAATTCGAAACCTTCGATGTAATGTCAAAAAAATTTACATATAGGAGGGCTGCATACCATCAGAATTAAATATTTTTTTTTAACAGAAAGCAATTAAAAGTTCTTCTTTGAGTCACTGAAATAGAAGCCCATCTAATCCCTTAGATAATGCGTATACCTGACTAAAAAAAGGTAAGCGATAATCAGGACGAACGAATACTGGAGCTGTATTTAACATTCGGTTTATCTCGCCAAATGAGCTTTGTGCTTGAACCGGGTATTGAAGTTTAGTTTTAAGCTTCAGTAAATCTGTTCATGAAAACTGGTATATGACTGGTATTTATCAAGATTTACCTAGATACATCCCTCCCCTATTTGCCAAAATATTTCATTATAGTTTTAAAATAAACTTCCGTTTTGCCGAAGTTGATGGTCATATTTATTTAGCTTGCTAGACGTGATAAAAAGATAGTCCAGCTAGACAAAAGCTTATCATGAAACCGGTGAGAAACCACTTTGTGTATCAGGCGACAAATGGTTTATGGTGTATTGCCCGAAAGTAGTAAGGAGGCCTTCCAGGTGGTGGTAAATGGCGTCTTTATCATTATATCAGCGACGAGTGGAATCTGCCACGATTATTGTCTCTTACGAAATCTATCTAAAATAACAAGAGAAGAAAGGCATTTGAATGGTAATCCAGCTTCTGAAAATAGATATTCACAATTTTTCCCCAGAACACCTATATTTGCTCTAGAGTCAAATAATCACTTATGGCATGTATTTTAAATAGAGCCAGGAACGATGAAATTTAGGTTTTATTGACTTTAGCATGGCACATGCCGAATACCACCGCAAATGTCGAATATTTTATAGCGTTTTGTGCACATCCGTAACAGAATACTCTGTCGGGTGGATTCATCACGTTTGCTTCGGCCATTTAATTACATCCACTTCATAAATCCTCCAACCTATCATCCTATCGTTTGCGAGAATTAAGAGTTCCAAAATTTCATTTTCCGGAATTAGTATTCGGGCCCCTGAAACTGCACAAAAGATTCAAAGGAATGTTTTTGGTCACATGGCAACAGATATTGAACCGTTCAATATAGCTGTTTCGTAAAACGTTCGTTCGTAAACGTTCGTCGTCTTTTGGCTGTTCTCAAGAAAGGGTAGGATCACGTTTGCAACTGCAGTCTTTCTTTGATTTTAATTTGGCATTGCGTCAGGTTTTTTTTCCATCTCCATTTAAGGGTGTCCTTGTTTTCTTCTTACTCTCCAGTTCTTAACTTGTCGGTTTATTTCTAGGCGTGATGAGAGAAATAAATCTATTATGCGATGGTTATGCCCATGTAGAGACTTCTATAAAGACCGAGCGAGAAACGGTGGTCAAAATCTTCGCATAACCTCGCTGCTGTTAGTCTTATAAGAATATTTTTGATGTTTTCCTTTTTAAATCAAAACTCGCCCTTTTCTATTATAATATATATTATACGGCCTTGTAAAATCCTAATTCAGTAACAACATTATTTACATACTTTATGTTTCGTAAAAGCATAAACAATTTAATAAAATAAAAAAATAAAAACTTTAAAGTAATTCCCAGCGATATCATCAAGACTAAAGTGTAAACATAATAAATTTCCATAATTTACATTAAATCCTTTATATATTTCCCTACCCCCCAGATGGTTTCTTCTCCTTGGTTAGAGAGCTGTGCACAAAATATTTTCAACAAAAAATCCTTACTCGGTCGGTATACACGATACAAATATTATAATAAGACAATCAAAAATATAAACGCTTACAAAAAAAATGTATACATACTCGTAAGTATATTCCAACAAAATTAAAGAAAAGGGACTAACATAAAATTAAAAAGAAGGATTAAAAATTTCATAAATTCTTTGCTCGTAAAAAAAAAAGTTTTGTACCAAAAGTTAAAAAAGAAATTTGAAGAAGTACGAGAATATCCTAAACAGAGTAATAACAATAAAACTGTGTACATAAACCCTTTTTGTGTACATGGGGTATATTATGGGTACATATAACCATCTTATGTATTTGAAGAGCTTTAAGTTTCAAAACAGAAAAATAAATAATTAAAAAAAAATGTAAACACATTTTGGTAATTTCGTCTTATTTATTTTCCAGAAGCAGCCAAAGTAAAAAAAAAACGTTACGCAAGCGTTTTTTATTGAAATTAAGTTATACATATAAAATTTTATGGTAGTATCTCAATTAATAAAATGTAAAATTTATAAAATAATAAGGGAAGGGATTAGCATTTTATTATTATTACAAAATGAACTCTTTAAAATTTAGCGAGAATTTTAAATGGGATTTTGTGGAATTTTTTATTATCCGTCGTGTGTGTGTGTATAAGGGTATGAGGGTTGTTATGCGTGAGATGAAATTTATGATGTTATATGCTTTATCGCCATCTGTATACATAAATGTATATCTGCGGGTGGAGATAATTTATGAATACTCGCTGGAAAACTTTATCCTTAATTTCAGTTATACATATATAAGAAAAACTTTAAACACAAACCAAACCTCTAATGGAAGAAAACGTGAAATATTTCCATATTCACAAATCTAAAAAGAATTTCTAAGGTGAAAATATTTACTTATTTAAAGTACCAGTAGGTAATAATTTACCATTTTCATTTTTGGTTATTGACCATTTAATTGATAAAAAAAAGTTATGTCGCCTCAATTTTATGAGATGCATGATGTTTGTTCTAAAAACAACACTATTTCGGTAATGTTCTTATTACAATTCTGTTCTACCTTCATCACAATCATATACCTTCATCGAATTTTGGAACTCGCCGAATTTTGGAAGTAGAACGATTTGCCTCAGAGCTATACGTATACGTATACGTATTTTCTACACGTGCAGAGTACAATATACTTTCCTACATTCGGAGTTAAATAGGTTCAATGGGTATATTTTGGGGTGACGGTCTCTTTATCGTAAACAATTTATCGTGTTTCAATTTAACGTGAACATTTAACCGTAGAAAAGTTTATCGTGGACACAATTTATCGTGTGGACAATTTATCGTATTCCAGTTTATCGTAGTTTGTAAAAACTGATTTGAAATACTAAAATAATTTGTAAATAAAAGTTAAAGCGTCTTCGGTTTATAAATTTTTTATTGAATTCGGCCATTCCCATTTTAATTGATTAATAAATTAAGATTGGATGTTGTAAGTTGGATGGAAATGGGATTTTTATTATTTTTGTAAGAAGTTCTGATATATGGCCACCTGGGGCGGCACGCGACCAATTCTTAACTGATTATGATGGGATTAGGTATGTTGGATGGAAATCGGATTCTTTAATGATTTTTGGAACTATAGAAAGTTGTGGAAAAGTCTCCATCTGGAAAGGACCTCGACCATTGCTTAACCGCATCGTGATTGAACTAAAGTCGATGACAAATAGCTGTACTCGCTTGTTGTATTAAAAAGCCAAATTCTATTTTTTATTTTTTCTAATAAATTTTCTAGTAAAATGTATAACCATCGGTAGAGTTACGTATCCAACTCCCAGACCATCTAAGCTCTTATAGTATGACTAAGAGGGGGTCAGGTCTTAAAAGGCTTAGTATGTTTCATATTCCCATATACATTTTCTGAGTTCATTCTTATTATCAAAACGATAAATTTATCCGAGGCCTTTAGCTAGAATTTATAACCAAATGATTCTGAGAGCAGGTAATTGGTTTGCCGCTCAATCCACTTATTGGATTGACACGTGTGTGGGTTATGGACTAGTGATATACATGTACATACCAAGCTCCTTGCTATAAGAGAGACGCCCACATCAGCCATCACTAGCCTGGAAAACATACGCTGATTTGGTATTGGATTTGTGCACCCATAACTCATCCTGACATGTAGTGTCAAAAGGCCATAAGCAAAATTCCTTCTGTATCGCTTACTCTCGCCCCCCTGTATTCGTTTATAGTTACCCAGCCAGCACCGCAAAGAGTCAAAAACCTAGATTTTTGCTCCCAAATATTATCGTCACATATAATATAAAAAGATTGACGATATTTTACAGAAACTTATCTTTCAAAAACTGCTGATAAATTATTTCATGTTTGCATTGCTCGTTTTCAAGTGCATTTATAACTTTCTATATTAACGCATGATGCTGCTCTGCAAATCCTCGATTCCAACCTTCAATATGATTCTGAGTTTTGGGCAAATCCAGACTGTTGAACATGTTCCACATTTTTATTGGATACAAACCCTCTTTGATGGTAACCCGTATATCCGTATATCCAATAAACTGTTTTCCAAAGAATTCGAAAAATCCTTCACAATTTTCTAGCATTGTGGGTGGTTTGGCTTTTACATCCAACAGCGAGGCAGGCCGAAATCTGTTCCAGGTGTTAACTTTTCCAGAACTTCTTCCAAAAATCATTTAAGAATCCTATTTTCACACAACATACTCTATTTCATCACGATGGTTAAGATAAATTACCGAATTCCTTTAAGAAATAAATATTGGAAAATTTTTTGTGTTCACTTCAAATCCAAGACACTAATTACGATAAACTGTCCACACGATAAACTATTCTACGATAAATCCACGATATACTGATCTACGAAAAATTATTCCACTATAAACTGTTCGACAATAAATTGTTCACAACAAACTGACAGTAAATCATCCAAGTTACGTCAAATGCGCAACTAACCAGTTTTCGTTTTTCTATTTAGCCAGCTCGAAAATTATTAAAAATTCAACCTACAGTTCAAAAAGAAAAAAAACGAACTACTCTGAGGTTCTGGATGCTCGACGGTTTGCTCAAACGACATCACATAGTGAGGCATTTGGTGGTCAGCGGGAGTTAAGCCAGATTCTGTTAGAGAACGATTGTGAACTCAAGGGAAGTGATAATGCTATGTAGGTCTCAGATGTTTCCGAAGAGCAATTGTGGTATCTACGTTTGAACGGGATAATAAATTATTGCATAAGCGAATGCTGGACTGAACAAATTGTGACTGGTAGGGAGTCATCTACTTAAGATCTGAAAGAAGTCCGTTGGCTAGGACATCATTATTAATCGTAGCCAACATTTCAGGAAAAATTTTAATCAATTTTTATACCTCTATAGGTTTAACCTTAACTAAGGATTATTTTAACCCTCATGTGAGTGAAGAAAAATATCTTAATTTGAGTGACTAAGGTACCCGGGTACCTTACATGCAACTTTTCTTGAAACTAATTTATTTTAAATTTTTTTTGCAATTATAAAATTTATAAAGGATTTTGCTAAAATTACCTAAACTGAAAACAATTTTGCATTAGCTGCAACTTGTCAGTTTTCGAAAAACATTCTGTAAAAACGTGAATAATCCAACAAATCACATCAGTGGAAAAAATGATCGATAGTACTAAAAAAATGTTGGTTAGTTTTTTTGAAATAAATTAAAATATAAACATATTTTAAATGAAATAAATAAACATAAATACAAACAATGAAATACAACGACATATAACACAAAATTATAAAATATTTGCATATTATTTCTTTCAAATATAGTGTAAAATATGTAAAGGTACCCGAGTACCTTTGTTAATCTAATTCGTACAACTACTACAAACTACTTTTTGCTCTCACGTGCGTCCAAGTTGTAAAATTTCTCATTTTTAAGTCTGATCGTAATCTATCAATTGAACTAGAAGTTCTCATAAAATTAAAACTTTTTATTATGACTGGAACATACAAAGCTAGACGTTTAAAAGTGCAAAAGGTACCCGGGTACCTCGTCACTCACATAAGGGTTAAATTTATATCAGTTTGTTTTGCCAATTATGTATTCTTATATAAATCAGCGTTGTTAACTTTCACCTGGCACACCTCCCCTGAATAACATACCTGGCTTTGTGGGGTGAGAAAGTGAGAAATATCCTTGTAAAACTTGAAATATCGATTATTTTTTTTTAGAAAATACAGAGATCATCTTTAGATACCCCTTTAACGGGTGGAATAGTCAGAGTTCAGAAAAATCAAGATCAGCGTTCAGAAAAAATTCGGGAACTTGAAAAACTTGAAAAAGTGCTTCGTTTACAAAAAAAAATCATAACTTTTTTGTTTTTTGATAAAAAGTGCTAAAATTTTAGCTGTGTCTTTTTCTATTACATCACTATAAATATTAGTTTTCATGGGTCTTCCAAAAAAGGTATTTATTTTGAGAAATGAAGGTATAAATTTCACGAAAAAAAAAATCGAAAAATAGTGAAAAAGTCGTTGTTTTTTATTTTTTCAACAAATTTATTACAAAATGGTCTTTTTCTAGAAGAAGAGTTGCTGAAAAAATCGTTGAAGCTTATAAAAACAAAATTTTAATTAGTAACCGGTACAATCGGGGCACATCAAAATCCTATAGTCTATGCATATAGGGCGTTTGCTGTGTTGTGTTTTTTTCGTGCACATAAGGCGCATCTTTGCTTGATGACAAGATTTAAATTCTGTAAATCTGCGCACTGATAAAACCGATCGATTTAAAATTGTATTAATCTCTACTTTTAAATCTCTGCGGAGACTGAAATGAATAAGACGACGTTCCAAATGCGGCTTTATTAAATATAAATATATTTTTTTTCCAAACAATAATCCGCAGTTACTGCTAGTTCTTCTTGGTTTTGGACGGCCCTGCTGGCTCTCAAAATTCGTGCATTCACGATCGCCATGTCCAAGATGCCTAAAAAAACGCTGCGCCACCTATACGTCTTTTTACGCACACTGAAAGAGTGGCACAGCCTATCAAAGGTGTCCGTGCCTCCTCTGTTTTTATTATAATACAGAACAATATTGGTTTTCTGTTCTGTTATGTTTTCCGTGTGAAGAAGCGAGGGCCCAGCAGCACAATTTCTATCATCTGAAGGCCGATATTTTTTTTAAACCTTCGCAATAAAATCCGGTGAAATTTCCCTTTTGTTCTTGCGAATGGTACCGGTGATTCTCAAATTATGTGGTTCATTGTACATTCGTTGAAACAAACTAATTGGTGTATACCAATTGTCATACGTTACTGATCGGTTTGTGTTGTAAATAGGTTCAGTTACTAATCTAAAATAATACTCAGGAATTTTTTCATCACCTTCTACGATTTCAGTATTCTTTCCTAAATGTGGGACGGCGTTAATCTGTAATAGAAGATTTTGGATAAATGTCTTTTAAATTTTTAGAAAAATCAATGGTAAAGAAACAAGTATATATTTACCATGTACGAAGTCTTTGCATCATTTAAGCTAACTTACAGCGTCCTCTGAAACTCAGCAGCTGTTCGTCAACAGTACATTCGGGACTCGGGCTGTAGTACTTTCAGAATTTTCTATAAACATGTTCCATAAATTCCTGATCGGAGCAAATCTGTCATCCTCTTCTCTTTCATCTTTATTATCGGAACGAAGACAAGTTGATAAAAAAGTAAACCTGTGCCTTGTAAATACGCATTTGTAAACTGTGAGGCCATTAGCTGTTGACCATAATCGATTAACATCGACGTTTGCAGATTTCCATAATCCACTGTAATACAAGATTTCGATAATAAGCTCTGATCTCAATAGCATCAGTATGATGATGGTAACTTTACTGTTTTTCTTCAACAATTAATGATAAACATTCCTGTTCGATCTACAAGTTCGTATTATGTACGATTAAATTTCTCATCTCATCAGTAAATAAACACTCCCAAATAGCTTCGATCGTTTCAGCATTTACAGCGTTACCAGCTGGACCGGGCTCTAACGGTTGCAAATGTCTGTCTGCAAAACCAATTATAGACATTAGAACGAATAAATAGAAATAGTTATCGATAATTAATCAATACAAAATTATTAAAAACATAGCGGCTTAATTGAATTTTTATTGAAAAAAATTTCTGATTTACGTTGGTATTCTTACCTGATTTACGAGACAGAGTTTTTCTGGTCCACTTGAAGCCATCTTCCCCATAGATGTGTTTTGGCGGGCGGCCACGTTGTGATTCACTTCGACGTATATTAACCCTTTGATTTTCGCTTGGATCCTCCATGTCAATATCCATAGCATCGTGTCAATATCCCTATCATCTGAAGAATCATCCGCGCTTGCAAGATGGTCGGCACCATTGTCTTCTATTGGTTCTTCCTGCATATCATCCTCGAGCAACCGCTCTCGTAAATATCGAGAACGCAAATGATACGCCATTCTAAACATGAACAAAAACGTAGAAACACATAAAAAAAAATTTCGAAACGATGATTACTTACCTCTTTTTTCTTTTTAAACACGCAAATCAAAAAAAAAATAAAAAATTCCACATTTTACGAAAAAGCAACGTTGATGTACGTACACACCCCAAACTGCTTTTGACGACTGGTGCAGACGAACTCGCACCGCTATCCCAGTGGCATAGGTATAAAAGTGTATCCCTTAAATACCGACCGAAATGTCGTTACGAGTTTAGATTTCGAAGATTTAGATATCGAAAAACGACGAGAAACATCGTAGGTTTCGTACATACCCCATGTCCCAGGTAAATGCAGCGTTTTCATCCCTCGTCGCGTGGAGACATGTACAGTCTGGGTTTCCGGTCTATTATAACGGTACCGATCTGGTACGTTGTCAGAGTTACCGGTTCCATACTAGGTGCAGACACGGTTATTAAATTTTCGTAATTTTAATTTATAATTTTTAAAAGGAATCAATTGGCATAAGGGGAATAATTTCGACTATACATCTTGTTACAGGATGGCTACTGCCATCTTGCAGATATCACTGAGCGCATGCAGAGGCCTCCACGGTGATTTTTGCCGGCTACGTTCTCAGGGAGAAGTGCTAAGGTCGTGGGGTTTGAAGCTTGCATGACGCTCCTGGCTTACACCGTGATTAACAGAAATTTAAATAAAAATAAAACGCAAAGAATAAAAATATACCCGAATGTTCCGCCGAAATTCGTCGGACGTAACCTGAGGAACGAACAACACCATAATTATAAAAGAAGAGAGGTGCCTTGGTGCGCGCATCCATTCGAATTCAAACGGGACATAGCCCTGGTTACGAAATTAGATGCGGGCACCAAGGGACCGCAATCCCTATGCCGACACAGAGGGAATCTCCGCTCCCACCATACAATCCCCGAAAAATTAGTAATTCATTTTATTAAAATGGAAATCACAACCATCAAGAAAATTAACTCTAAAAGGGCGAACGAGAGCAGAAAGCACAAAAGAACCGCCGAAAGTGAGAGACACAAGAAGCGAGAAGAAACGAGATGCGAAACCAATGTGCATCGAGCGTGCACCCGCTGTGCGGCGCTCGATTACAAAAAATCAAAATTTAAATTTAAAAATAAAAATGTAAAAAAAAGAAAGTATAAAATAAAATGAACCAAAAGAAAAAAAATATGAAAAAAATTGTACTGTAATTAAAATAGAAATAATAATGTTGCGGCCTTGCGCGGCCGTCATGCCACAAGGGATTCCTGTCCCCCGGACCGTTGCGGCCTTGGTGCCGTTGTTGTTACGGGGATTCTCCCCGATACCAATATAAACACAAATGGCCAGCTGGCCACCCGTGTCGTTGCGAACTTGTGCGGTCGGGCGTTCTGGTAACAGTAGAAATTAACCAATCAATGCTGTTCTGGTAACCGTAGAAATTAATTACTCAATGGCGGCCTAGTAACCGTAGAAATAAATTAATCCATGCTGTTCTAGTAACTGTATAAATAAATTCATATAAATTCATCAATGGCGGCCTGGTAACCGTTGAAATAAATTAGTCAATGATGCACGCCTGCCCCTTCTATATAATGTGGGCCTTTTACACCTTCGTAGCCATTATGCCACTTATATATACTAAAGATTTCCAAAATTAAATCTGTAATTTCACTCCCGACAGTTTATGCACACCAATTGAGGAACGTTATGCACAGTAGCTCTTTTTGCACAAGAAAAATCAATCGAATTGTAAAAGTTATACACAACTTCAAAACCACCGGAAAATCAATTCTATACTTAAGCGTTACTTCACTCTAAGTTCACATAAAACTCAAAAATTCTTTTTTTTTAGCTAAACTTTAATTTTAAACGAGTCAACAAAACTAGATTTGACTAGACTTGACTGTCCACCAAAAACCAAAAACGGAACTCTGTTTTATCAGAAGCAAAACTCGAAATCAAATGCAATGAATGTCCCACCACACTTATCTCCTCTTCTCATTTACATAAAAACAAAATGGATTTCAAAATCACAAATAATCTTTATAAATTTTTATTTATTTTATTTTTTATTTTTTGTTTTAATAATAATAAACTACAGGAGTTTATCCGGTAAATATACACAAAAAATTCAATAATATATTTAATTTTATTACTTTTCAGCACTTATATTTTAAATTCACGAGAAAAATCACGGATTAAATCAAAAAATGTTTTCTAGTGATCACCAATGGCTTGACTTTGTTTTCTCAAAATCACAACTCGAATGATGAAGAAAAGAAATGTCTCGCGCCGCACAAACGACGCGCAAAACATTCCAAAAGAATGTCTTTCTTCTCTGTTTCTCGTTTACATCAATGCTAATCAATGCTAAATCGAGACGCATATAAGAAAAACATTCTTGTGGAATGTTTTGGTTTTCGCGCACCCGATACGCATTGGTCTAGCTCTCTTATCATCTTTCTCACCCTCGCGCCATCACAAAAGCGTGTACAAAAATGACAACCATCGCGAGTGCGTTCACTAACATTAAACAACTCCGAAAGCGAGGACACAAACCGAAGGGAATAAAAATAATACAAAAATCGTAGTTGCGACCGTAGTCGTAACAATCTCTCTTACCAAAATTAGTTTAAGCCAATGTGAGTTTTGTAAGCATAATTGGCCAATAACTCTAGACAAAATAAAACGCATTAATCGATTATTCGTCATGAGAATACCCAATACCAAATCGGCATCTGTTCTCCTGAGTAGGCGTCTTCTATTAAGCAAATCGCCATAAATAAATGTGTTCATTGAAGGACTGGATCCCTTTAGATTCTTCACCAGCACGTTCACACAAGTAATAGGGCAGCAGGCTTACAGCCTTCTCTCTTAAAAAAAACTAAGTTTAAGACCTGCAGATATCCAAAACAGTTTTCGAACCCATCAGAAAGGTACACCATAGACAAGAGCTTATATTCTCTAGGAATTGGGTTCATGACATAACCAATGGCTACATCTTTCATTATAGCGGCCATCAGAATGAAGGAAAATGTTGGATAGGCTTTCCCATGGCGTGAAACGCAGGAGCACAGAAAATACATTGCACATCGGGCCTAACAGCTTGCACCTAGTAACAACAACAGCCTATTGTGTAATTTCCATAAAATATGTAAAAAAACGCGAAAACTCTGAAAAATTACTGAAAATGTTGTATAGTTGAAACAAATCTTTTTTTATAAGGTTAATGCACATCATAAATATCAATCAAACAAACAATTAATTTAGACCGTCAATCAGAATTATTTTTAACTATCAATTATGTGCAGGTTCAAGAAAAAATTAATTTATGCATCTACACTGCAATCTGTTTTCTATTTGGCCATGCTCTAAATAAACGTTTATTGACATCTAGCGGAATAATTACATGTTATATATTATCAAATCTGTAGCATTTTACACGTTTTCTTTGTAAATGTCAAACAATCTTGTAAACATCACTTACTTTTGAAGAACAATCTTTGATAACTCGATATCTGCAGAACGAGGATAAACTCAATTGGGTCTCCAAAGAGCTTGATGTTAGTATATACTGGAGCACTACAACACGGGGAGGAGTAAAGTTGCCAATTTTCTCAAAGTAGGATGTGAGGTTAGATCAAACATATGAAACTTATAGTTTTACAATTTTTTATGATTTAAGGTTACTAGCCTTTGTGTCGACCTACAAGCCTATTTAGATAATATGAAAGATCCGTACTCGCTAAAAAACACATACGAGAAAAGGTTTTTCTTCATGATACCGGGCATCCCATAGTACCCAGCTTAATGGACGCGATAATGTCTTTAGCAATGCCACGGCAACGTAGTACTCTCTTTTACAAAACACGTATTATCTTATCTTGATTACGAAGATTTAGAATCAGCTTTCGATAAAGTAATTTAAAAAAAAATCGTTTATTTAATTTTTTATTCCCTCAGCATTAGTTATCTGTTTTTTCGGTTAATTTATTTATTGATAGGTCAGTTCCGCTTTGACTACAAGCTAAAAATGACATTCTGTAGTTTAAGTCACGCACCACAAGCGATTTTAATCCTCGAACAGCTTCGGTACTTGCCGAATCCCGCAGTGTTTATGTTTCAACCCATTTTCTAATTTGATTTGCGGTAATTAAATCGCCCCCACTTCGGGGCTTCTAGAATTAAGGTGCAGGCAAAATCATATCGATCACCAGCTTGAACAGTTTCGACAATTTCAGTGGCCAAAATAATTGTTTCCGAACGTGGTATATAGCCACAAACTAAACTGTTAGTGTACATCTCTAGTTTCTGTATCGAGTAAGATAATGGATAGGAGTAATGATTAAAAGCAGTTTCTTAAGATGTCCCTTAAAAAACAATTTGAAAAATTACGCTAACCGATTTAGTTTTCGATTAGCAGAAATCGGTACGCCTCTAGATTTCTTTTGTAACTCATTCCTATTTATTTCGTCATTACAACGAACAAAAATTTCCCTAAGAATTCCCATTGGGATATTCAAGGGATCTAGCCCCAACTGATGGATGTAAGGACTGTTTAGTGGTAAACGATGACAACATTCTTTATTTATGTAGCTCCATGTTTTTAATAGCAACTAAGTTAATTGACGTCCTTACCTTGGTCGAAACTTGTTCAGCATGTTAAGAATTCTGAGCACGGAACTTCAATATAGAACGTTTTTATTTTCTTTTTATAAAAGTATTATGTTCGTTTGTAGCGTAAAATAATATGTGTTGCTTATAAAAGCACACCTATACATTTACCTTAAATAGGATACATAAACAAAAGCTTTCGAATTTTCTATGAATACAATTAATTATTTTACCATCTCTAACCTTCTTTGTATATTATATCCATCGTCAGCATTGCATCGTCATTCCATATTTCATATGCGGAATGCATACCGTCGTACATGCACGTACCATCTGTACATAGCTACAATAAAAATGACTAGAACTCTTTTGTAATCTACAACATTTTGTTTTCTAGACACTCTTCTTTCCATCCGTCTCTATATGATACGACTACATACCCTTACAGCGTACACCGATATACCTTTTACGAGATTTTATTTTTCTCATCGCCGTAGTCGTCGTTGTCGAAATGGAAATTTAAATATCATTCACGTCATATGGCATTAATGGTGTAATTAATGTTAGCAGATGTTTTGTTGTTGTATTTCACATTACAACTCTATTGTCTGCTCTTATTAAGTGAATATATTAAAACTATAGCAGAGAATACGACGGGGAGGAGGAATACCTATAACATGGATATGTAATTTTGCATGTATGTTGATTAAATTACAGTGATTATAACTTTTTTGCTTGTTGTTTGTAGCAAGACAAAAAATTCGTTATATAGTTCCTATTAAGGACATAATGATATAATTGAAGCTTTTGTATATATATTTAGTGTACAAGCAGTGCAAAATGATGGCAGATCGATTACCGTGCCAAATGTTATTTATATTTCCTTTTGCTGTAAAAGCTCATTTTAACTTCACCGAAATAACTAACCAACATTTAACATCTTGATAATTTTTGCCTTAAAATTTACAGTCAAATCGTTTAAATCGAACGATAAATTTTATTTTCTTGGTGTATACTGTACTCAATGCGATATTAGTCTCATAATAAATCACAGCACCAACACCACTTGGAAAAACTAAGAAAACGGAAAGAAAAGTTAAGTTAAGAAATAAAAATTGAAAATGGATTCGCATATATAAATGAAGCTAGCAACAGATCTTTTTTATTTTAAATTTTAATGTTAGCTTTATGTATATATTATTATGAACACATTTATGGCTTTTCTTAATAACTGCTTATCAGCAATTCCACGATCCATATACAGACAAAGTTCTTTTGTAAAATGTGCACAAAAATATATATTATGATATGCTCTACAGTATAATTCTCTGTCGCATACTCACCAAAAAACTATAAGGTGATATAAATTATTTAGCACTAAAACGTATACACGTTTAGTGTACACTATACATACGCGAGTACAGAGTACCTACCCGAAAATATATACACATATCGTGCTTTTTATAAGTCAATTCCCATATTCATGCAGCATAAAATAATAATTCATACAACAGCAACAATAAAACGTACGAAAGACACACATAAAAAAACTCACAGAAACTTAAAAAGCTTAAATACTGTTCTTGTTGTTGTATTTCTCGCCGCTTTTTATGTAACCTAACACTATTTTTCCAAGTTATAATAATTTTTATTTATGCTACGTGCACTAACCGCCGCCCTGTATATTAAAAATATGGTGGAGTGTAACGGTTTTTCGTCTTTTTTTTTGTTTTTGCTAGTTTTTAGAGGCTATAAAATAAAAGTTTTGTTTCGAGCTTTTTTTATTGTATGTGTGTGTGTATGTCGAGATGCTGTATGCAAAAGTAGAAATTCTTTTCATAATTTTAATAGCTTGGTTCTGTTTATTAAACTCGTAATGCGCTTCTGCCTAGTTAATGTGTTTGTTTTGTACAGATATTTTTCATCTGTATGTTTGCTCATGCATGCCTTTGTTTGCTTTGTAAATTCTCAATTTGATAATCTAAAAGCCAAGCATTTATCTTGAAAAATTTGGTTACCATGGAAAGAATGCTGGGTTTTCTAAAGCGTAAGGTTGGCCGTCGAAATTTCTAGGATTAAATAAAGTATAACCATCATTCCAAAAAGCTTTACGCTTTTTTATTAAAAGGAATCGAGCATGATTATACTCAGGAACCAGATTAACAGATATTTATACTCTCTATACCTTTATTTTCTCTCGCTTTCTCTTTCTCTCCCTCTCTCGCATCGTTGCTTATACGAGGAAATCGTGTATCAAATTTAGAAATAAAACATATATCGATACCATTTACGATGGCGTTGCGTCTTTAATGAAAGGAAATTTCGTAATAACCTACTGTTCGATATTGTTACCATAAATATGCGATGATCTGAATCGTTTAACGCCTTGCACGGCAGATGGAAAATGTGCAAAGCGTTTTCCTAAATATTTCACCAACGTCAACGGACACATTGACATTGACAATCGTTGTGTAGTACTATAATCGTCCTGTGTTTCAAATTCAAAATACCGATGTGAATGCTGCTCGATTAAATGACAACGACGAAATAATGCGCTACCAAATTGGCCGGTACATCAGCGCCAATGAAGTTGTGTGGCGTATCATTGGTTTCCCAATTCATGGACGGGACCCAGCAGTTATACATTTAGCCGTCCATCTTGAAAACGGCCAGCGCGTATTTTTCAGTAATTGAGCGTGCCATAAGTCCACCAAAAACTACACTCACTGATTTTTTTAAAATTTGTAATCGTGCGGATACTTTCGGTGCCTTTGCACGAACACTACTCTATTCCAAAATACCACGCTATTTCACATGGAATCAAAAAAAAATGGATGCCCGCAAGCAAGGCACACTAATTGATGCGTGCCCCTACCTATTCAAATCAAACACATTGGGCCGTGTATATACCATCACTCCAATGCAGATTGAGTGCTTTTATCTGCGACTATTGTTGGTTAATGTCAGTAGCCCACTGCTATTTCAAGATGTATGCAAAGTGAATGGACAACAGTCAAGATGCATGGCTTGCACTCGGCTTGCTCGAAAACGACAATCACTGGAACGATATGCTTTCTGAAGCAGCATTGAGCTGTAGAGCAACACAAATTCGTCTACTATTCGCTATAGTGTTGACTACATGGTTCCTGGGATGAGCAGACACGTTGTGGGATAAACACACAGATTCAATGACTGACGTATTGCAACGAATTCGTATACGTGCAACGATCTAACGATTACATTCAGCGACGCTATGTGCAATGACGCATTGATTGCTATCGAGGATCTTTGCGTTGTCATTGCCAATTAACCACTCAGTCATTTCGGTATGATTTCGCCAAATCAAAGTGCATCTGTTTTAATGGACACCGAAATGAATCGTGAACTGAAACACGATACTGCAGAAATGGTAGCGAGTGTTACTCGCAAGGTCCTACTACTGACTCATGAACAAAAAATCGTTTAGGACCGCATTATCCTGGCAGTTTCTGCGGGGCAATATGGATTCCATTTTTCGGATACACCAGGTGGAACTGGCAAAACATTTCTCATTTCGCTGATTCTCGCCGAAATACGATCAAATAATGACATCACATTGGCCGTTGCATCACCTGCTATTGCAACAACTTTATTGGATAAAGCCAGAACAGCTCTTTCGGCATTTAAGCTGCCACTGAATATTCAAAATAATCTAGACGCAAAAATAATCGCAAAAATAATCAAACGCAAAAATAATCAAAATAATAATCAAAATAATAATAAAAATTCAAAATAATCTATTGTATTTTTGCCGTTCAAACGATTACTAATCGAGATTTTTCCCGGTTCTCATCGATCCCGTTATGTTTTCCAGAAAGATATATCAAATGCCAATGTCCATGTTAATTTTCAGAATTCTGTCAAAGTTCTGGCATGGGCAAATATGGCCCCGAAACGTGTGAGTTATGTTGCAAAAATACTGTAAATCATAATTCATACGTTTCGGGGCCATATTTGCACATGCCATAACTTTGACAAAATTCTGAAAATTAACATGGACATTGACATTTGATATATCTTTCTGGAAAACATAACGAGATCGATGAGAACCGGGCAAAATCTCGATTAGTAATCGTTTGAATTGCAAAAATAATGTAAATTATAACTCACACGTTTCGGGGCCACATTTGCCCATGCCAGAACTATGGCAAAATTCTGAAAATTAACATGGACATTGGCATTTGATATATCTTTCTATATTTGCCCATGCCAGAACTTTGACAAAATTCTGAAAATTAACATGGACATTGGCATTTGATATATCTTTCTGGAAAACATAACGGGATCGATGAGAACCGGACAAAATCTCTATTAGTAATCGTTTGAATGCCAAAAATAATGTATATTTAACTCACACGTTTCGGGGCCATATTTGCCCATGCCAGAACTATGACAAAATTCTGAAAATTAAAAGGGACATTGGAATTTGATATATCTTTCCGGAAAACATAACGGGATCGATGAGAACCGGGCAAAATCTCGATTAGTACTCGTTTGAATGCCAAAAATACTGTAAATTATAACTCACACGTTTCGGGGCCATATTTGCCCATGCCAGAACTAGTAATTATTTCACGTCAGTGCATACACTGCATAGATAAGTTGCATACGCTGCAGAATATTTGTTGCGTACGCTACACTTTTAATTAACGTTAGAAACTTCACACCGGTCTTAATCCTCAACGTGTCACTGTTTGGTGCGGCTTTTGGGCTGGCGGTGTGATTGGACCTTACTTATTCGAAAATGAGGCTGGTGCAACTGTTACGGTGAATGGATTGCGCTACCGAGCTATGATTAATGATTTTTTATGGCCGGAATTGAAAGATATTGATGTGGACGACGTTTATTTTCAGCAAGACGGCACTACGTGCTACACAAGCAACGAAACAATCGAAATTTTGCAAGAAAAGTTTCCTGACCGTGTTATTTCTCGAAGAGGTGATCACAATTGGCCACCGAGATCTTGTGATTTGATACCTTTAGACTTATTCTTTAGGGCTGCTCTAATGCTCCACAATCGATTCAAGCCCCTAGAGGTAGAATTCATGAAGCTATCGAGGACATACAGCATGTGCGAATTGGTCATGGAAAATTTCATGAAAAGGATATGGTGCTGCAAGAGAAGCTGTGGCGTGGCGGCCATTTGGCTGATATCGTTTTCAAATGTTAATGGCACACCTTCCTCCTTACAATGAAATAAACATTCATTGATTTCTGTTAAAAAATACTCATTCTTTTTTAATATCAAAATGAAACCTCTTATTGGAAAACCTTTTATTTAAAAAATAATAATAATAACGTTGATGGTGACTCAGGGCGTATGGCCAGCGAGGAGTAATTGGTGGTTGGGAATTATTATTTAAAAAACCATTGTATTTAAATTATTTATAAAAGTCATGCAAGTCGAAAAATTTAACCAGGGCCCTACCGGACGACGCACTGAATTGATTTTTCCGAAATTAGCACTCCTACACCAATTTTTATTCGTGCGAGCTTGGCAATTGAAAACCTCTCTTTACCTCTCCCCAGGTAAAAAAAATTTAAAAACTGAACCAGGGCCTGCGGATGACAACCTAAACTAATTTTTCTAAAATCAGGTCTCATTCATCAAAATCGTTTGACCGGAGAGAAAAATTTAAAAAGGAACTCAGCCCACTGGAGGACCCTATAAAAAGAATTTTCTTGAAACTAAGAAACCAAGACACTCATCATAAACGTTTCCTGGTACTTTTAAACCCCCCCCCCCCCCCATGTTGCACCATGTTCCGTGAAGTTGATTATTGATGAGGGATATTGTTTGATGTTCCAGTATGTTTCGTCATATTGTTGAGCATGTTGCATGATGATTCACCATGTTGCGGGATTTTATATCATGTGGCGTCATGTTAATTCGTAATAAGATATATTATGGCGTTATGTTCCATTATATGCAGAATGTTGGTTGCACCAGGCTATGTTTTTGTTACACATTTTCACATTTTCTTCCACTTTCTGATGGTTGATATCGTCTGATAAGATCTGAGCTTTTTTAATTAATTATTTATTGGACTCGCGCGATTTTGATATAATACATGATGGATACATGGATACATGAATTGCAATGAGTCCTAATTCTTGGAAATTCATTTAGTGTTTCTTGCGTCGAACAAGTTATATAAAAAAGGGTTTCGAGGGCAAAGAATAAATTGCGATGAGTTCTAAATTCATTAAAATTTATTTAAGGGATTTGAAATAGAGCCTAATCCTTTCAGTAGATTTGGTATCATATCACGATCTCTCTGTTTTGTGCTCTCGTTGTAACTTTGTAAATGTTTTGCGTTTTTTGAGTTTGGTAATCATGTTCTCTCTGTTTTTTGACGTTGTTATAAATTGTTTACAATTTATAACTGACAAAACGTTCAGTTTCATGACAGTGTCTACTCGATCGACGTCATTTCTTTTTTTAGGTGAGTAGTTTTTTATTATAACTTAGTCAATTTTTAATTTATTACTATAGTAAAACTTATACATATATATTAAAAGTTTTCGTTTTATGCGGAATAAAAGTTTTCGTTTTATGCGGTAAGAGTGGTTTACCTTACGATTTTCTGTTATATCAAGGTTCAAATACTAAAATTAACCAATCAAGCAAAAATAATTATGTCTTCGGTTCAGCAACAGTATTGGAATTAACGAAAAGAATTTCCGAACCGGGGCATTCATTATTTTTTAGTATAATTTCTTTAGTAGTTATCAATTGTTTGAAATCCTTAATAATTCAAAAATAAACGCTACAGGTACTGTAAGAATCAATCGTTTCGCTAATCCGCCACATCTATCAGCTATCAGATAAAGAGCTGAAGTCAAAGTGAAGTGGATCCTCAGATGAAACAGTTAGTCTAGATGGTAACATTTGCGTTGTTAAGTGATAAGACAATAAAATTGTTCAATCTGGCTTCAAATTGTCTCGGAATTGGTGATGAATACGTGGTGAGAAGGTGGGATTAAAATGCAAAAAAACATATTGAAATAAACCAGCCAGAAATTGTCCGTCGTTACAATTTTGGAATGGGAGGAGTTGATCTTTTAGATCAGTTCATATCTTATTACCGGATTTTTATCAAAAGTAAAAAATGGACTTTACGAGTACTTACTCGTTTTATTGATTTAGCTATTGCGGCTTAATGGATTGAGTATAAGAATGATGTAAAAAAAATCAATCAAAAAGAACCAATGGATCTATATTAATTAAGACTAGACTTGAGTAATTTAGAAAGCAACAAACTTAATTCTCCCGGATCTAAAAAAAATAAAATTGAATCTCGTCCAATTGATGAGCTACGACTAGGCACTCGATCGATCGATTCATCGAACTTTGTACTTCAGTTCATTGACTTCCATATATCGTCTTGCAACCTCAACTACAGCCCGTTTTTATTTGAAAACCTGGCGACTATGAACGATATCTCTTAATTCTTTGGACTAGTAAAAGTTTATAAATTTGTTCTTTAAGGCAGATATCCTCAAAACTCTACTCCTAACATCAATTTACGATTATTGGAAATTCGAAAATTTGTCTTTGAAACGTGATTTTCCAAATACTAGCTATATAATAGACCTGGAAATAGAAACGATTCTGTCCACCAGTTAGACGATACCGTATTTTCTGAGATCTTTAATTCACAGTACGAAATAGACCGATCGGTTTCTGATGAGTTGCCAGTATATCAAAGGAAACAATTTTTTCCTACAGTTAAAATTGTACATTTTTCTCGGTTAGGGGTTTTGTAGAGTTTCCTGCCAAAATAAATTCGTTGGTTTGCTAAAATACTTTAAATTAAATGTATTAGAGGAATCTGAGAAAATAAATTCACATCAGCTACACGTGAAAAATTATGTAAATGAGATGCCTCCAGGAATTAATTTGCAATTACAGAGAACATCCCAACATATTGTCATGCCGAAAGTCACACATAGAGTTCTCCCTTGGAATGTTCGTAATAAAAAAAGTCAAACAAAACTTAATAGGACAGCCAAAAGAACAATAATTTCTCTGGCAGCTAAACCAGAACCAGTAGATCAAACGTAGTGTAACTGTGTAAGTACGTTAATAAATATTCAAAAAACATTCCACAGTGGGGAGATACATTAAGTGCTGTACAGCAAGGCAGAAGCTGTGGTTTTCAAAGTGGGGATATTCTAGTAAGGCTGTTCAACCACACGAGCCAGCAAAAATCTCTCCCAAGAAATAGGTTTATGCTGGCTTTTGTCCTCGTTTTCTAATTTTATGCCGCAAAATCAATTAGAATAACTGGTTCCACTCTTTTTTAAGTTAAACTGCTACTTTTTGTGACAGTATATCCATTTCCTGTCTACCGCACTTTACACAAACCAATATAATTTTACGGATAGTTTTTTCGAGCTCCTAAAATCCAACATTATCCTCTTAGTTTTAGTGCTTAGGTATATGAAGAACCTCAATGCATATATCACCATGCGGAGCAAACTTCGTTTCGCAGTTAATAATTGGCGGCCTTGATTGGTTGCATAACATATATAAAATGCAATGGCCCCAGCAATCTTGCTGGCATCACAGTATCCGTAACTACTACTATTTTCTTATTTTAAGTCTGCAACCATCAAGGTATTTTTAAGAATACTTAATCTTCCATCTTGTTTCACATGCTTACCCAAATTATTAAGAAAATTGGTGATATTGATTTATGCAAACCAAGTTTCATAACTACAAACTCGGGTATAACGTCTTTATTAGAAATCTAAATGATGATTGGAGGCCAAGTGGGTCGCTTAGCTGACTGGCATTGGAGAAAATCTCTAATTAGTTCGAAGCTCAAAGTTAACACAAAATTTGTTTGAATTCGATCATGTAAGGAATATCATTTAAAAGTGATTATCTTTAGAATCTCCAAAACATTTTTCTTCGGTCTACATGTTTTGTTAATAGCCCTTCCTGAGAAGCAAAATTTCCTTAATAATTGAAATAAGCATTCTCTACTATAATTTACAATTTCAATCCACTTAAAGCCTTGTAAAGCACTGTCCTGAAATTTTTAACTATTTGAAGTAGGTGAAGACACAGGTGTCTGACCTGACGGGAAATCATCAACAAAGTCCCCAAGAAAGAGAAAAACTTACCCCCAAATAATACCTGTTTCTAAACGTGATTTTTTCGTGAATCCGTGAATATAAATTTCATGGTTGAATAAACATAGCGAACCTTTTTCTGCATGGCTCAAATTGGGATATTTCGAACAAGACACAACATTTTTAGGCTCAAAAATAGTGAAAATTGTAGCCAGAACAATTCTCTTTCCGAGTAACATATTGCAAAATATTAATTTTGCCATTATATATGAGCAGAACCACAAAATATTTAGTCATACTCGCTTTGCGTAAAAAGCGGATTTTATTCAAAAATGCCAAATATCCGACGTTCGGTTGGATTGAGAAAATCCAGAAACGGTCCCTTGGGACTCAGACAAGTTTTTTAGGGATGAAATAAGGGAGCTAAAGGTTATGAAATATGTACTTAGTTCAGTGAAAAGCATTGTTGGAAATGACAACATATTTATTTCATTATAAAACATGATTATTTTTGATTATATTTATTCAATTTTTCTCATGAAAAATATATCGCTCCAAAAGATACACCTCAATGAAGACATTATGAAACAACAGTCTCGGCTAACATATTCCAAAATTGTGTCTACTTTGATACAACTCATTCGTTTTCTGTGGAAATTCAAATATGTTTCGATGAGGAATCGACAACAGCTGCTTTCAATCTAATCAGGTAATCTGGATCATCTAGATTATTAATTTTACGTCTATTCCAAAACTTTAGGAATTCTCTATGTATCGATTCGCCAGCCTGCTCGGACCATAAACCAAAACCTTCATCATCGTTCAAGAATTCGATACTTGCTTCAATGTGGCATAGAGCAATATGAATTTTAAGAGTTTCAGATACGTCTATTGCGAGAAGAGCTGTCTTCAAATCTTTAATATGATGACTTAATTCGGATTGAACCCTCCTTACCGCAAATCGTGAATGGACAATTTTGTCCATAGCTCTGAAAGCCGCAATGAATGGTTGAAGAGCTAGAGATCCGCCCAAGTGTTCACTGATTTCTGGGTCCAATAACACATCTGCTTGCTTAAGTAAAGTTCTGCAGGCATTCCCTTCGAAAGCCTCTCCGTGATAGTTTTTTGATACCAATTTTAATTTCCGGGGCCATAGCAGAGCTTTTTCCCTCCCGATAAGAGGTACGAGAGCTGTCCAAAACAAATGATTCACAAACCCTTGGAGAATGTGCAATTCGGGAATAATGCACTTCTGCAGTATTGGAACATTACCATCCTCGACGAATAGAGGTGTATGTATGGTACTCCTGGACTTGTTCGCAACTTTTTTATCGCTACCCAAAGATACGAATTCTTGATAATCTTTGCGCAGATCGCCGTAAGTTTTCCTCGCCAGAAGTTGTTCATCGGGAAAATCTCCATTGTTCTCCTCATTCGTGGGAGGATCAACCCTATTAATGTCTATGCGATTCCTTATATCTTGCAGCTTCACGAAGCAATGTGGGCAAGGGAACGAGGAGGTAGCTGTTTGTTGGCCGTTGACAATTAGCAAGAGTTTTAGGTCAGACACAAATTTGAACGGAATGTCGTTTATTTTCATCAAATCAAATAATATCTTCATACTCTCATAACTCTCCTTAATCGCATGTACTGTTGCCAACATAATTAATTTATGGACACTTGTTACTTTGTCTACTTTGCGTTTTTTCGCCGACGAATGATCTTCAGTTGAATCTGCGATGGATTCGGACAGATAATCCTCTGGAATGATGGTCATACATACTTTAAAGAAACCTTGCACCATCAGCCATTATTTTGATAAGATAATGGCCAGTAAGATTGCGTCTACTTATTACCGTATCCAAGATTTCTTCAGCATTTCCCCAAATCACACGTCTTTTCTTTTTGACAGGGTTTTTTTCTACCTCAAATTCAAAAATTCCGGAATAATACACATTTTCCAAGAGCTTAGCTCTCTTTGAAGCCTGCTTTGTATAATAGGCTGGTATAGATTTTCGCCCTGCTGTACTTCGAATGAAGGTCGCTAAATTCTTCATTTGTTTACCCGATGCTCCGGATTCAACTTGGTAGGTATTTAATTTTTCGGTCGAAAATATAGGTGATTCATCCGGTCTCTTGAGCCAAATAGTTTTAGTGCGACCAGTCGTGCTCAAACTAATCGTTGAAATTTGCCATTATCGGTCCCCAGCCTGCCACTTTTTCTGAGATAAGAGATGAACCAATCTGCTCCTTCTGTTTCACTGGTAGAGTACTAGACAGTTTAAAAATATTTTCCCGCGCTTTTGCCTTAGATGATCTATTTTTGACACAAGTATGACGTTTGCCCCTTCCCACTTCTTGGAAACAAAGTCTGCAAAGCTTTGTGATATTCTTTTCTTTTGAATCCTTGTTTTGCCCTTTTTTTGGGGCTTGACTTACTTTTGAATGTTGAGATGCATGTACTCCATAATCGCGATGAATAACTATGCGCGGATCGAGTATTTCACCGATAGCCAATTTTTCCCCCGTCCTTGCTCGACCTTTGTGCCTGGCTGTCAAACAAATGTAACAATTACACGATGAGTCACCCAGTGCAGAGCTACTTCTCGTAGATTTCTGAAGAAGAATATTTTCCCAATTCGGCATACTTTTGAATGAATGCGTACTTTCAGTTTTCTTGTGTTCCTGCAGAATGAGTCGGCAAGTAACGCATACCCCTGTGGGATAACGAGGATCTTGTAGATTGAAATTCTTATTCAGAAACTGTTTTATCGACGATTCATGATCTGCTGTGATATGGAAAAATTCCAAACTTTTAGAACCACGATTGATTTTCCTCCCGTACAATGCACAGATTTTTCTTCTATTCTTATCGTGATCACATCGATGATTAAGACGAGACGGCATGTTCACAAAAAATTTATCAAAATACAAAATATTTATATTGACAAGTACAAAATAATTATACAGGAGATGATACGTTATTACGCTTCGAAAATTGAATGCTGACTGACAGAGTTCGTGTATATATACCTGTGTATACTTGTACTAGTACTTGTGGAAAACACCCGGATTCATGTGCGTCGTATACTCAATATTGATTTGTTTACAAATATTTGTAAATAAATTTAAAGTCAAGCGAACGATGCTCCTACGGTTTCTTCACATACGAAAAACCTCGGCATTGTTATGGAAGTTTGATTTATTTGTTATGATGGCAAGGCTGGAAATGAGTGGTTTTTGTGCAGGGAAAGCCAGCGCCTCTTTGTTATGTGGAAAAAAAACCTTGTCACTGAATTCCAGTTTCTAAACTTCTGAAAGAATGTTTCTGGACATTTTCGACCCAATTGAACGTCGTATATTTGGCATTTTGAATAAAATCCGCTTTTTACGCAAAGCGAGTATGACTAAATATTTTGTGGTTCTGCTCTTATATATGAGCAAAACTAATATTTTGCAATATGTTACTCGGAAAGAGAATTGTTCCGGCTACAATTTTCACTATTTTTGAGCCTAAAAATGTTGTGTCTTGTTCGAAATATCCTAATTTGAGCCATGAAGAAAAAGGTTCGCTATGTTTATTCAACCATGAAATTTATATTCACGGATTCACGAAAAAATCACGTTTAGAAACAGGTATGATTTGGGAGTAAGTTTTTTCTATTTCCTGGGGACTTTGTTGATGATTTCCCGTCAATATGGCGGATCGTGTTCGTGAGAAAACTTTCATTGCCTTCCAGACACCTGTGTAGAATTTTTAATTATTTGACCATTTGGGATTGTATTTGAAAATTTTAAACGTTCTCTGTTCGGAGCTGCGAGCAACAAACGAAGAAGGTTTAAAGTTTGATCAATAATTTTTAGAAAAAGCCGAGACTAAAAATTATTGAAAGCTGTATGAAAAGAGTTTCAAGAATTGTGGGGATTGTTTGAATATGACAATCAACAGCTGCTTCTTTGGGTCTATTTTTTAATTCAACCCGAGCAAGCAGGCTTACCCCGGGTAGTGTACACCGAGCAAAGATTGTACTGGGTAAAATTATCCGGTGCGCATAGAGTAAAAAATTGTTTTTTACTTTGCACACTCTTCGTACACTGACATTTATTTCAGAGTAAAATTTGAAGAACCGAGTAAGCTCAGTTCACAAATAAAAACGCAGTGTGCAGAGTAAAATTACTCAGGTTGAATAAAAAAACACAGAGTATTTTTTGACAGCGCACTGCTTGCTCAGGTTGAATTAAAAAATAGGCCCAAGTTGGATTTTATTTGAAAATGACTGCGGCAAAAAAGCATTTATATAGTTCCGTTGAGGAGCGTGCCATGAAATCGACTGAAGCTTTTAGCGCCTCAATGCCTGCGAGAAGAAATTTATACCACGCTAGTGTATACGATAATTCATTGCTACGACAACAAATATTGTTATAATCGATTAAAATAAGCATATCTCGCGTATTATAATTAAAAACTCTAGGTTTCCATGCTGGTTCTTATCAGCTCTTCTAACAATTAGGTCCTCCTAAAAATCGCTTATCTAACGCCATGTAACCGTGGCACTTTCATAGACATATAATATTATTATCAACGGTAACTGAACTCTACAAAAATTTCACATTATGACATGCTTCGACCAAAACATCCTATCATCAAAATCTGACAGCTTTAACAAAGCAAATTTCTACTTAATTTATTAATTCTGAAAATTTTTTCAATTAACTTGGCAATACAACAACACTAATGAACGAAAAGTTATTAATTTATTTTAATTAAAACGGAAATAATTATAAAACATCAATTCTGAAATGTAATGATAATAAAAACAACAAAAACAAAATACAACATGATGATGTACTTGAAATATTTTTACTTCTTGCATGAAATAATAAAGTAAAACAAAAAAAAATTGTGTATCCGTTTTTTAATTTTTTTTTTCCTTTTCATGAAAAGTTTTTCATTAGGATTGTATATATTTTGCGAGATGTGTGCTTTGGTTTTATGTAGGGAAAATATGTGCTAAGCTGACGATGTTCTTATAACTTGATACCATCCGAAATTCACAAACAAATTAATTACCTCAGCATAATAATAATTAAGTTATTAACTTTTAGTTTCACACTGTATCTACCTACCCTACATAATATACTTTTATATATATATAGACATAAGAAAAATTTTAGTTCGCTCTTCCCTCATTATATACACAAATATCAACATTATACGGAGCTTTTACGCACTCTCAACATTATACGTATAGGACTACACGTGCGTTTCGTTAACAAACGAACTATCACTGTGTGTATGTGTGTAAATACATCCTTCTGTAATGTGAAAATAACCGAACTTATACTAACAGCTCATTATGTTGTCTGTATATAGAGACGATAGCATATCTGCTAATGTTTGGGATGTACTCGTAAATAAAATGCTTTTTATCTGAAATGGGGGGATGAACACACAGCATCAGAAGTAATAAAGTTATTTAAACTTCTATCTACATATTTACACTAGTGCTTTTGTTTAATACACAACCAAATATCTATACACATACTAGCATGCATATTATGCTTTAGTGATGGATAAGTTATGTAATCATTAATTTTTGTTTTATTTAGTTCCGGTGGATATATCGTCATGTACAGGGTTTGCTTGTTTAATGTAGCCTTAATTATTTATCTATCAACTATGTCTGTACGATGCTTAACATTTTTTTTTTTTTTTTTTTGAAAATAGTTCTTCTTTATTATTTTTTCCTTTTTTAATTTCAATCTACTCGAAGACTAATAGTCTCTAACGTAAATTACTACATTTTACTGAAGTTTAAGGGTTCATCCAGCGAAGTACTCCTTAGTTTTGATATTAACTATTTGATGACGCTTTTGTTGTACGCTAGATAAAGATTTATTTTAACTGATTTTACTATCTCAAAAGGTTTTACACTTCTGAGCATTCTAACTAAATTCATATTATCCAGTAGCTGGATGGCCTTTATGTTGACATGGTGAAGTAGCCGTTGTTCATGACTTCTAGCATATTTCGTAATTTCGGATTTGATAGGTTCTATGTCCAGATCTTTGTGGGTTTCTGACAAACCATTCCATGATATTTTGCAGTGTTTGCATGTGGTATTTCTTGATTATTTAAATATACTGGTTTCTGTACTAATCTATTTTTCAAAAAGTCGACATGAACGGAATTGGTTTAATTTAATTTTATGCGCCATTTTTTCCAGTTGTGTACTTTCTCTATGGCGGTTTGTAATTTCTCTGTTGTATCTGACCACCTACTGCTATGAATAGCTGTGTCATCGACAAAAGTGGCTTTCGTGTTGTTTTGTGGGATTGGAACATCTCGGGTGTATAGTGTTATATCTCAGACTTATATAACATACGGGACCAGATATTATTATCTGGTCTATATTTATTTACGGAGCACAATATATAAAAACACCCGATTGATGAGCAGACTCAAAAATAAATGTAATTTTTTTCTCTAACAGCTCTTTTGTACGAGTATGTACAGAAGTATATAACAAAATAGAAACCAAAGTATAACTGTAGTACATATAAGGACAAATTATAAAGGTTATAAATATTGTATTTTAAGGTTTTCCAAAACTAGATATGAAAGTGAAAATAGTACAATAGTAAACCCAGAAGTGGCTCAAATACACTTCCTTATAGAACTTCTGCTCTTATTTCGTTAAGCACAGAATATTCATCTTCTTGCTTAATCATTGAAATATCTTTCCGTTATATACGATTCCAGTATTATGCTGTACTGTTGAGGTAGGATTACTTTATGTTTGTCGATTAAACTTCGTGCCAAACCTTGTCAAAGGCCTGCGCTACATCAAGGAAAACTGCGGGACTGAATATTTTCACTTCTAAAGTTTACTCGATGATATTGGTTATTCTATGCATTTGATCAATAGTTGAGTGCTCACTGCGAAAACCAAATTGGTATTTCGAACTCAAAGAGTTTGGTGGTTTCAAAGAGTTTAGACATTATTGGCAGCAAAGATATGGGCCTATATAAATATTATTAGATGTGGTGATTGTCCTGGTTTGGAAATTATGATAACCTCAGCCACTTTCCAAAGTTTTGGCACATATTATGACCTGAATGCAGCGTTTATGATACTAGTTAACTTTACCGTACCTTTTCTCGGTAGCTGCTTTATTATTTCTTCGGTAATCAGTTCCAACCCTGGTGCTTTCTTTAAGTTTAAATTGTTTTTAATTTAGTTTGTTACTTCGGTAGGCGATGTAGGTGTTATATCTTCGAGAATTTGTATTATGTTTTCATTTAATGTTTCTCGTAATTGAAATTCATGAGGTTGAAATATATTTTCAAGATGATTAGCAAATCCTTTAGCTTTTTCTTTGTTTTTCCTTGCCCATGTTCCATCCATTTTCGTGATAGGATGAATCGGCATTATTCCCGTTTTCAGAGTTTTAGTTGCTTTCAAGAGCGAATAATCCGTATTACTGTCATTCGTCAACTTAAGTAGAAATTAGTTGAATAATTTTTTACACTCCCACAAAATTGTAGGTGGATTAAAATTGTTTGCAACTAACATCTGAACACATAGTGGTAGAACTGCATTGGTAACGAATTGAATGAAACAATGGTAAACGTCAGCGGAACATAAATAACGAAAACGAGCCAAATGTTGTCTTGAATATAAAGGACTCACCACAAGCACAGTAAAGATTGACTTGACCAAATTTAAGTTCGTATTTCACCACCGATCGGTGATGTTAATAAACACAACTAAGACCCTCTGATGGAGTGCAGAATTCAGCGCCGACCCACCGTCCATGTCAATGTACAGGTTGACATGGAGCTTGCAATGTGCAGGTGGTAATACTGTAGTTGTGTGAGTAGGTGAATAGGCGAATGGGTTAATGATGTAGCGTGAATGCGTGGTATCACAATGGGCCAAAAAATTTCACCACCGACATTTATACTACTATAGGCACCATTGAGACGGCTAATACCATTGTTTCCACGAACCAACAGATGAAAATTAATATCCCAACAGTAACCTCAAGTTTTATACTCACGGAGGACGTCAGGTACAGTAGCATTGGAAGCGTAAATGAATTTTCTATTCGGAACAGCTTTAATAGTTTCATTAATTTCGTTGTATGTGTATAATTAAAATTCCGGATCGATTTAACTTTACTTTAAAGTGAACAATTTATAATTTTTATTTATTAATTTTATTTTACAAAACGGACGATGCAATTCGTTTTCTGGTTGAATTTATAATGAACGATTTGTTCTAAAAAATGACATACCTAAATTTTATTGGAAGCTCGAAAAAACACCATTCCAATACAATAATAATATTACAGTGCAGTGTCGTTTCGAACTTGGAATAAATTATAGGTTTACAAACACATCCAATAATTTGACGTTAATATTCAATACAATAAAATGGAGGCTAAATGTTTACATTATGAAATCAAGATAAGTAGAATAAAATTATTATATTATAATTAAATATTATCTAAATTTTATGTTTTAGATCATCTATATAAATTAAATTTATCATGGGATATACTACATATTTACAAGGGGATACTCATTGAATCAACATACATCATGAAGTTGTGTAAGCTATACACATACAAGGGAATTGAACTGGGAAAGGCATTCCATTAATCGGTAAGTAAATTATTATAATATACGTATGAACTTAATTAAATTAATCTAATTACATTTCAGATGACTACATATATTAATGAGGGACGACCCACGGATGGTAATATTAATAACTCAGCTGTAGTGTTGGGTTCGACGATAAATTGGTGGTGGTTTTCTTTCAGGCGATGATTTATGTATTCCAGGTGACAACAAATGTATTTCAGGAACTCGTAATTTGATTTTAGATTGAACATACCGCCGCCGTTGACTCAATTGAGTCAATATTGGGTAAGAAGCACAATTTACTTATCGGTCGTTTGAGAATGCGGCCCCCGGGTAACTTGAGGGATACAATACGAGTGAGTTGATCCTGGCCGGGATGCATTTCGGATATTCTGGCGATGGGCCATTTGGCTGGGGGCAACTTCGGATCTCGTAGGAGTACAAGATCTCCTTTTTCGAACTGGTGGTTCACCTTGTACCATTTGTAGAATGTATTCAGCGAGGTAACGTATTCTTGCGACCACTGCTTCCAGAATCCCTGCATCATTTGCTGGATCAATTGCCACCGGTTCAGATGGGACATTTTAACTGGGTGTAGACTGGGTTCGGATAACATCGTTAATGGCTGGGTGATTAAAAAGTGAGCTGGGGTTAATGGGTTCCAATCCTCTTCATGTAAGTCTCCCAACGGACGAGAATTTAATAACGCTTCGATTTGCTTGATGATTGTCAGAAATTCCTCGTACGTCAACACAACATCCTTAATAACGCGGCGTAGGTGGTATTTACATGATTTCACGGTAGCCTCCCATAGGCCACCGAAATTGGGAGTGGCAGGTGGGATGAAATGCCACTGAATATGGTTATCTTTGCACTACTTGGGATTGCTGGACTTCACTCTTAAATTGGTTATAAAGATGTTTAAGTTCTCTACTAGCACCCACTAGATTACTGCCGTTGTCGCAGTAAATGTGTTGTGGCAGGCCCCGCATTGCACTAAAACGTTTTAGCGCGGCGATGAACAATTCGGAGCTCATATCCGATACAATTTCAATCGTGGTGGCTTTGGTGGCCATACAAACAAATATTACTATATAGGATTTATAAGATTTGGCACCTCTACTCCTATACGGTTTAAGATTAAATGGACCAGCTAGGTCGATACCGACCTCGATGAATGGTCTAGCTGGTGGGTTCACACGGCAGCCGGGAAGCTGACCCATAAGTTGATGTTCCAACTTGGTATTAAAGCGTCTGCAGGTGATACATAGATGGATAATCCGGCGTATAACGTTTTTTGCTCTAGGAATGGCAAACCGTTGTTTTAAAATGGTATGCACTAATTTGTGACTGGCATGTAAATTCCTGTGATGTATGTCCCGGATTATACCTTCGGTGATAACACGGTTGCTTGGCAATATTATGGGGTGCTTAGCATCGTGAGCAATAGCAGCGTTCTCCAGACGTCCTCGCATTCGCAGCAGTCCGTGGTTGTCGATATATGGATAAAGATAAAAAATGTTAGATTTATTCGGTAATAATTTATGATTTAGTAATGAGTTAATATCGCTTTTATAACCTTGATGTTGGACAAATCGGGATAGGCAATATTCGGCATTTATAACCTCCTCTACAGATAAGTGTTTACAAGACCTTCGGTTTATTCTTCGGGTTTGGAGGATTGTCTTGAATCTCAGAATGTAGGCTAAAATACGGGTTAAGGTTCTTATATTTGAATATCTAAGGCATAATTTCTCGAGAACATCAAAGCCTTGCGAAATTGAGACTAAGTTTGAAATGACTGGGATGGTATCGTCATGTACTCTTATTGGCGAAGCCGGATAAACGAGAGGATTTTCGTTTAAAAAATTGGGACCTCGTATCCAAAGGTTATCGGTTACAAAAATATTTGGTGTAACACCTCTTGTTGCTTTGTCCGCTGGGTTCTCGTGGCTCGGTACGAAATGCCATTGCGTTGGGTTAGTAGAGGACATAATTTCAGCAACTCGGTTTGCTTGAAATGTCTCTAGAGTTTTCGGAGGTTTTGAGAGCCACTGTAGAACAATCGTTGAGTCGGTGTACAAATGAATAGATGCATTTTTCGACAGTTGGAGCGAATCTACTACTAATTTTAGCAATCGTACCAGTAATGTGGTGCCGTTTAGCTCCAGTTTTGGTATTGTGAGGGTTTTAATGGGAGCTACTCGCGTTTTGGCTATGACGAGATTAGTTTTAACAGCTCCATTAGGGGAGATAATCCGCGAGTAAATGGTAGCTGCATAAGCATCCTTCGACGCATCGGAGAATCCGTGCAGTTCCACTTCATCGGTTGTACCTAGCCATCTTGGAAACCTTAAGCGAGCTAACACTTCCAGCTGTTCTCGTAGCAACAGATAATCATCCAAGGTATTTGATGGTAATTCATCGTCCCAGCCAATGCCTTCCAACCATAAGGACTGGAATAAAATTTTAAAACCAATCGTAACGGGTGATAAAAGCCCCAGCGGGTCGTATATACGTGAAGTTTCAGACAAATATAACCTTTTAGTAATCTTAGTTTGTGCTGCTGGCAATGATACCTTGAAACTGAAATAGTCTTCTAGAGCATTGTACTTGATTCCCAATATCAAAATTATTTGTTTATTATCTGTAACTTCCCATGCTGACATTTCGCGACTTTCCGGTGGAATATTTTTTAGTAGCGATGGGTGATTTGCCGACCATTTTCGTATATTAAATCCACCACAATTGAGCAGTTGTATGATATCACCCTGTAACTTTATTGCTGACTCAAGACTATGACTTCCACTCAATAAGTCATCCATGTAGAAATCCGCCTTAATGATCTTACTGGCTTCAGGATAGCTCTTCTCGTACTTATCGGCAAGATAATGTAATGAAGCGGTGGCAAGGAACGGCGGTGGCGATGTACCGTAGGTTACTGTCTTCAAACGGTATTGTGATAATTTCATACCTGGGTTTTCTCTCCACAGGATACGATGGTAATCTTTATCTCTATCGGAGATGGAAATCTGCCGGAACATCTTCTCGATATCCGCCGAAAAAATGTATCGATGCTTTCGAAAGCGTATTAGAAGGTTGACTAAGTTATCCTGCACGGTCGGACCGACCATTAAGTTGTCATTTAAAGAGTACCCATTGCTCGATTTCGCCGAAGCATCAAAAACTACGCGAACCTTTGTGGTTGAGCTGGACTCCTTTACAACCGGATGATGTGGTAAATAACATATTTGATTATTAGGCTTTGAAATTTCATCTTCCGGTATCAATTCCATATGATTTAATTTAAGGTATTCTTGCATAAATTTAACGTATGGCTTTCTCATATCTTCATCACGAACCAGTCTTTTTTCTAAATGTTGATATCTACGTTGTGCTTGCGTATAGGACTCCCCAATTCCAGGACGGTCGTTTTTAAAGGGTAACTGCACGACTATCTTATTTTGAATTTCGGATTCTTCTATTTTGGTAGTTGCGTTAAAGAACTTAACACAATTTCGTTCTTCGGCCGTCAATGCCTTGGGCAAAAGCACCTCTTCTGTCCGCCAAAATCTCTCGATAGCTACCTCTAACCGTTGAAGAGTTTCAGCATCAACATGAAGGCAGGTTTTACTGGTGGTGGAAATAGGTTGTTCAATGTCGTAGATAGTTCCCCCAACTAACCATCCGAGTTTAGAATTTTGTATATAGGGATAATCTGGTTTAGGTTGGGATTTGCCGTCTAACAAAATCTCAAAAAAAGTCTCACATCCCAATAACAACTCAACATCTGCTGTAAGATAATATTCTGGATCGGCTAACGGCCTATTGGCCCCAAAATTTAACAATCCTTTATCGAAGGATTCGTGTGGTAATCTTGCCGATATTGATGGCAGGATGTAGGCTTCAACATTCATACAAAATAGCTGATTGATTGAAGATCGTAGTGTAATCTCGGATTTACCTCTTGAGATGCATAATCGCGATTGATTTATGGAACTAATTGTAATATCCGACTTTGAACGCGGGATTTTCAATCGGCTTATAAGACCTTCCGTAATAAATTGTGCGTCGACCCCGAATCCAACAGAGCTCGACATTTTGTCCAATTCCCATATTTATCCTGTATGTCCAATCTTGCGGTAGGTAAAATAGGGATATTACCTTTGGTCGAACGGGCAACTTCTACTGTCTCCTTAATTGGCATTGGTTTCTCTAGGTCTCGACACCTCGGTACGGCCAACATCGTGGTAGCTGATTCGATACTACGAGGGGGAGTGGGCTGAACGGTATTTTGATTAACGTTCACATACGTATTCGGTGATACTTTATTATCTTGTGAACCCTCGGTTATTTGTAGGGTATGGATGTAATGCAACAAAGTATTGTGCCGTTTGGAACATTTTTGACAATGTTTTCTGCTTTTACAGCTCGTGATTAGGTGTCGATCAGTAAGGCAGTTAAAACAGCGGTTGGATTTGGATATGAACTCGCGGCGTGAGATACTGTCCATTGCACGAAATTTAGGACATTCGTATAGTATATGTGCTTCATTTTCACAAAGCGGACAGGGCGGTAATTGTATAGCGGTATAATATGAATTAATCGCTGTTGCTGGCTTGGGTGCAGCAAATCGTTTGGTTGTAGGCTCAGCGAGTGAATTCATTCTCTTACATAGAAATTCTAAGAATTCATCAATTGTTGGATAGTCGGTTTCAGCTGACTCGTATTTCCATAGCTGTCTTGTATCATCGTCCAATTTTTCGGCTGCTAACAGGATTAACCACGGGTCACGGTGCGTTGCTGGATCTCCGGGGGCCTTTAGACCTCGAATGGTTTCATCTAACGTATCATGAAGCTTAGTGATATTCAAAGCTGACGGTTTACTAAATTTTGGCGACAAAAGGAATTCGCGAATGTAACCTTCTACTATAGTCCGTTTTCTATCGTATTTTTTAACCAATCGTTTTATCGCTTCATAGTAACTTGCATCGTCCACACGGAAATGACAAACAGTTGTATATGCGGCTCCACGTAACTACCCTAGGAGATATTTGAACTTCTGGGCGGATGATAGGTTTGTGTTCTCGTGGACCGTGGATATGTAAATATCGTAAAATGATTGCCATTGTTTCAAATTACCATCGAAAGTAGGGAGACTCAATCTCGGTAATTTGAAATCAGATCGAAAATTAATCTGGGTGGTATTCAAAGAAACCTCGGCATCATCAGGCGTCGGTATTGCGGACTTCGTCGAGAGTTGTCTTATAAGCACCTCCAATTTCGCAACGATTGAATAATATGCTTCGTCGAAAATATCCATATCCGAATTCGCTTCGGCATCCAAGTTAAAAATTTGATCTTCAAGTGAAATAAATTGGTTATACATATCATTCACTTTAGATAACCGAATTGCCAGTTCGTCATAAGTGGCATTTTCGCCTTTCGTATTCACAAAATTAGCAATCTTCGTTAACTGGCCTTTGATCGCACTTTTACGTTTAGCTAATGCTTCCATGTCAATATGAGGTTGCAATATAATTAAATTGGTCAATAACTTATTTAATGTATTATAAACACAGCGCGAGCACACAGAAAATGGCAAACAACCACTCGAGATATAATTTTAATTTGACTATATTTTTAATATAAATTGAGGTTAGGGGATCAATTTACTTAAATAATTTGGAACGGCTCACCTGATTTTTATCCTGTACTCGACTTTTCAAACCATGCGGTAAATGGCGGGGCATGCGATGAATGGCGGCTGGTATATGGATGCACGTTGAATAGTGGTTGCTTTACAATCCTCTACTTGAATTTTTCAACCATGCGGTAAATGGTGGCTGGTAGCGCGCGATGTATCGAATTGCAATCGCCTTCGTTTATAAAAATTACACTTTTAATGATTGCTATGGTATCGATCCGGCTCGAAGGACCAACAAATGTATAATTAAAATTCCGGATCGATTTAACTTTACTTTTAAAGTGAACAATTTATAATTTTTATTTATTAATTTTATTTTACAAAACGGACGATGCAATTCGTTTTCTGGTTGAATTTATAATGAACGATTTGTTCTAAAAAATGACATACCTAAATTTTATTGGAAGCTCGAAAAAACACCATTCCAATACAATAATAATATTACAGTGCAGTGTCGTTTCGAACTTGGAATAAATTATAGGTTTACAAACACATCCAATAATTTGACGTTAATATTCAATACAATAAAATGGAGGCTAAATGTTTACATTATGAAATCAAGATAAGTAGAATAAAATTATTATATTATAATTAAATATTATCTAAATTTTATGTTTTAGATCATCTATATAAATTAAATTTATCATGGGATATACTACATATTTACAAGGGGATACTCATTGAATCAACATACATCATGAAGTTGTGTAAGCTATACACATACAAGGGAATTGAACTGGGAAAGGCATTCCATTAATCGGTAAGTAAATTATTATAATATACGTATGAACTTAATTAAATTAATCTAATTACATTTCAGATGACTACATATATTAATGAGGGACGACCCACGGATGGTAATATTAATAACTCAGCTGTAGTGTTGGGTTCGACGATAAATTGGTGGTGGTTTTCCTTCAGGCGATGATTTATGTATTCCAGGTGACAACAAATGTATTTCAGGAACTCGTAATTTGATTTTAGATTGAACAGTATGAATCACCGAATAATTTGTTCCCAGCTTCCATCTTGTTATCGCTACATTCTGGATGAAAAGCAATCTTACAATTACCAAAACCGCAAACTAAATCCCAGCTCGACGCAGATTTTTTACATTTGCCACACTAGTTTGATATTGTACTTAATAAACACATTTTTTATTAATCACTTGTTTTTTGTTTCGCAGTTATTTTGAATAATTTTCAAAAAGTTTAAAAAATCACTCGATCGATTTCGACTTGTTAGGTCATCATCAGGAGTATCTACTGATTTGTATTAGTAAAAATTTTGTTATATAGCAGAAAAAAGCAAAATATAAATAAAAGAAGGAGGGACAGAAAATAAGCAATAAAAATTAATCTACGGATCGCGCAGGTAGGCGATGAGTCATAGGTTGAGTAACAAAATTCAAGGTATATTATTGCGTACGTGAGAATAGAAAAGGGCGGGATCTGTAATTGGTGAGAACCGCATTTCTCTCTGTTCGTTGAGGATATTTTGGTTAAGAAATATTGATTTTCTAATTTCGTAAGATTCTAAGGTATCTAAACGTCTGCCTTTGGGTTCTATATGTAATATGTCTAAATTGTTCAAGCTAACTGTATGATTTTCTGAAGTTAAATGGTTATGGAAAGTTGATTGATTGCAACCAGATAACTGTTCTTTAGCTCTAACTCCAAAATTGCGCCCAGTCTGACCAATATAGGAGAAACTACAATCATTGCAATTGATCCTATAGACACCAGATTTGGAAAGGCGATCAACTCTAGGTTTATTGTTAAAAATCATTTTCTTTATTGTGTTATTATTATAAACAGCAAAACGAATATTGGTATAATTGGACACGATGTTGCATTAATGATGTTGTATTAAACAAAATTATTTCTGTTTTGATAATACATATTTCAAATTCGCTGATGGTCTACCCATGGGCTCTCCTCTGTCACCTTTGTTGGCTGAAATTTTCATGAATTTCTTCGAACAAATGATCATATCAAATAACAATCCTTATTTTCGTCATATAATCTTTTGGTATAGATATGTTGATGACATATTATGTCTATGGAATGGAACTGATAGACTGTTAGACTCTTTCCTTACTTGGTTAAATTGTCAATATCCCACCATTGAGTTTACGTTAGAAAAAGAAGAAAATAAATGTATTAATTTTCTGGATATAACAATAACAAGGATTAATTCATCTTTAGACTTCAAAATTTATCGGAAACCCACGTATACAGACGCTGTTATCCCAAGTTCTTCAAACCATCCTCATAATATTAAAATGTCAGCTTTCCACTCACTCATAGACAGACTAATAAACATCCCTTTGACAAATTCAAATTACAACACTGAGCTTAACATAATTCTTCAAATAGCAACGAATAGCGGATATGCAACTAGGACTATATTAAAGTTATTGAATAAAAAGCTAAAGCGTAAAACTCTAACGGGTATTTATCCACCGGATAGTCCAACGCGGGAAAATTGGCGTCGCTTAGAGTATATAGGAAAAACGAGCCAACGGATTAGCAACATCGTGTCCAATTATACCAATATTAGTTTTGCTTTTTATAATAATAACACAATAAAGAAAATGATTTTTAACAATAAACCTAGAGTTGATCGCCTTTCCAAATCTGGTGTCTATAGGATCAATTGCAATGATTGTAGTTTCTCCTATATTGGTCAGACTGGGCGCAATTTTGGAGTTAGAGCTAAAGAACATTTATCTGGTTGCAATCAATCAACTTTTCATAACCATTTAACTTCAGAAAATCATACAGCTAGCTTGAACAATTTAGAAATATTACATACACAACCCAAAGGCAGACGTTTAGATACCTTAGAATCTTACGAAATTAGAAAATCAATATTTCTTAACCAAAATATCCTTAACGAACAGAGAGAAATCCGGTTCTCACCAATTACAGATCCCGCCCTTTTCTATTCTCACGTACGCAATAATATACCTTGAATTTTGTTACTCAACCTATGACTCATCGCCTACCTGCGCGATCCGTAGATTAATTTTTATTGCTTATTTTCTGTCCCTCCTTCTTTTATTTATATTTTGCTTTTTTCTGCTATATAACAAAATTTTTACTAATACAAATCAGTAGATACTCCTGATGATGACCTAACAAGTCGAAATCGATCGAGTGATTTTTTAAACTTTTTGAAAATTATTCAAAATAACTGCGAAACAAAAAACAAGTGATTAATAAAAAATGTGTTTATTAAGTATAAGTGTGTTTCGCCAAGTGCCTACGGCAAATTGCGTAAAAAGTTTGATATTGCTTTTTTAAGACGTTTCTAACACTAGAAACGTAACTCCAGCAAACTCTAAATTATTCTAACTAGTAATATTTTTAGATTCAGTAAAAATAAAATATCAATGTCTGTTTATTGTAACCGTATATGTTTCAACGTTGGCGAAATGACTGACAGAAGAATGTTCACAAATTTTAAAAAGTTTCAGATTTTTTTTTTCTAAGACACCGCGTTATTCGAGGTTCACATGTAAATTTACATTCGTCAAGGAATATAGAAAGTTATTAAAGCTTTTTATGTCTGGTATATTTACGGTATAACGGATATACATACATACAGTGATGATTGACGTGCTTTGTAAGTTTTTGATGTAAATATTATACAAATTATTCTGTTTATAAATTATTATAATTCTGTAGTTAGATTTATTATTATTGTTTTTGGGTGTTGTATTACTATTCATTCATTACGTATTCATTTAAATATTCTCTGTAATTTTTAATATTTAATTGCATATTGGTTGTTTGATATGTGTATTACTATGTCAAGGGAATATGCTTTATAATTAAGTATGAATTCTTTGTACAAATGTGTTGCTAAATGTGTTCTGCGTATTGGAGTTTTTATTGTTGGCTCACAACCCCTAAGTACACAAAAACTTGGCAAATAAATCAATGCAATCGAATCGAGGTTGAACCCGCCCGAAAGCACCTTATTCTGAATAGGGCAGTTCAAGGCGTAAAATGAAAGATTGCCGTAATGAAGATTGCAAATGAGAAACTACATTATTGAGCTACCTCCATAGAGAAAAAAATAAACTATTCGCTAATTAAGGCAACTACCAACGATATCAGTAGTTTGCCAACAAAATATTCTAGCATCTATTAAATTTGTAAAATTCTAGTGGTGATTATGAGCATAATTTTCAATCTGAAGACTCCGAAATATTTAAGAATAGCTGGAAAAATTAATAAAGGTTTTAAAGTATTGCATTATTCACTACAACGAAAAAAAACATTCCGCTGTAATAGGAACCAATAAGCCTTAACCTCAAAATTCGAAAATAAAATCACTTATTTCATTTACTGATCGCGATATAGTACCGAGAGTGGGTGGCAGAAGCAAACAATCACTTGCTTTATATTAAATTAAGATGAATAACTAAACCCTGCAACCCTAAAAGCTTGCTAATCCTAACCGTGTTGCAGTTATATTTTGAATTTATGACATTTGAACGTTGTATTTGGGAAATTTAGTAAATTCCTTATGTTGTTGGTTTTTATAACCCACCTCCTACTTCGAAAAGGGATATTAATTTAAATAATATTAATATTAATAATATTTCTAGTTACAGTCAATGTCCGGTTCCTTCAATATCTGATCACGATTTGAATTTTGCTTCTTATAAATGTTGTCGCACTACAGAGATAAGTTGACCAATTCTGTTGTGCCCAATTATAAGAAAATGGATTATGAATAATTTGTGAATTGTTTTTTCGATTGATTGATCTATTCTTTATTGTTGCTCTGATGTAAATGTGATTGTTGATTTATTTAATTCAAATTTCTTATATTTAGATTCTATGTGTGTACCACGCAAAAGAATCATTAACCAGATTTGAAGTATTATAATTATAAAAGGAGTGGATTCGATGGCGACTCTACTGCCTATAAGTTGAAATAAAGTTGCTGAAGATATATGTAAAAATCATTTTTGGTGGTTTTAGTGCGCTATTTGGCAATGGTAACAAAATACATCGTGACACCATCGGCCTGTGGACTCCTTACATCATATTTGAAATAGCAATGGACTGCGCACCGCAGCTAATTAGATTTGCAGCATAATTTGGTTATCCACAGCACACTCTTCCTACGAAAACCCATTCATAAAGGTACATTGAAATCCAACGACGGAACAGGGCCGATCAAATTTATCACACCCTCATACCCAAAAGACAATTCTAGTTGCAAAATACACCTTCCGTTTATCGACCATATACAAACCGACCAAATGGCGGTTGAAGTTTTGGCGATTGGATCAGGAGGTACCGGGTTCGAATTCCGATAGGGGCAGGATGCAAAGTGAAATTTCATCAACAGATTACGATCTGTGGTGAAATGTAACAGATCTATGACCCACTGTCGCTGTGCAAAACCCATGGGCTATGCCAGTATATAGCTGACATGAAGCTTGCAATATGCAGATGGTCTTAAATCGGGACGGGAGGCGTAAAATAGGAACGTAAAAAGCATACCCGCGAAAGTGGGTGAGTCTTGAGCCCCAAAACAGATCGCATAGTTAACAACAACAAAAAAATAAAATAAAATAAAGACAATATACGAGCGTCGTTTCCACACATCCGAAACATGGTGATTTTAACAACCACATTACCATAACTGATTTTGAGAATCTATCCGAAATTCTTAAAAACCGCTACTATTCAATTCAGTGGAGAACCAGTAAAATAAAACCGCGGTAACGAAAGCATTATTATCAAAAATTGGTATAACTTCACCTATATAGGCAACGATTGGTTGGGCTTAGAACAAAATTGCGCACGCTAGCTACATCTTCGGTGTGCCTAACATTTAAAATTAGAGTCTTAGAGATATATAACTCGACAAAAAGAGGTAGCTATACTGATTTTCACTTTAAAATCAACACTATTAGCAACAAATTTGGAAAGTTAGTAATGTGGGCGCAAACAACGTCCTTCAAGTGTGCCGGAATCACGTTGCCTCTCCTTAATAAAACTATAAAGCAAGAAGGGCGATGGAAAACGGTTTCAATTTACCTTTGCTAAATGCTGATTTTAAAGATTGACACTGGTGCCGCGCATATTCGGCAAATACCAGCGTGGATTTTGCCCAAACAAGTCAAAACCGATCAAATATTCACTTTAAGGATCATACTGGAGAAACGTTATGAAAATAACAACCCTCTTTATAGTCTCTGTAGACTTTCTACAAGTGTCCGGTAACATTCAAAGGAATACGTTGTAGGACGTACTGTTCTATATATAGGACTCAAATTGCAAGGTAAACTAAATACTTTTTAACTTATCTGTAGCATACGCAGCCGTCGGCTCAATACAGCACTGCGCAGCTGCCTATAATTTAAATCAATTCAGCACTTATAGCAGACTCTTTACCCTTGGTAAATTTGCGAAAAAATTTGAAATTTTATTTTATGACAGAAGCCATTTCTAGCTTATGGTTTAAGTGATTCTTAACAGGTGGTCCGCGGCCCCCTGGGGGTCCGTAAGAAGTTTGCAGGGGGGCCTTGCAAAATTTCCTTCAGAATACAAAAAAAATAAAATTGATGTATAAGGTAAATGTACCAATACCGACAATACGAGTATAAGAATCTCGTTGACGTTTTGTTAGGATATTTTTTCGGGTCTTGTTTATACGGATCTGCTTCTTTCATATATTAATCATAAAAAGTAAATAATTTCATTGCATAAAGTCTATGTACTTATTATGCGAGTCATATGCGATTTATTTTTGATCTAATTTACGGCAGCTCTTGCTCGTACTATCGGCACTGTAAAGTTTAAGCGGAAGCTTATCAAAGCTGAAATAACAAAAACACAATTTTCAAATTTTCAATAAAACAAACTTTTATTTTTCGTATTTTTTATTAAACGTTAAGTGTTATAAACAAATTATGTCCTGCTAATTCACAGCTAGGATATTAACTTTAGAAATAGAGACGGTGGGCTGCTAACGCTACATACTGCGTCGTCCTTGCTCGGCCATTTCCAGTTTAGACCACTCGCATTATTTTAATGTCTGTTTCATTTTATTTTACTTCCAGCATAGACCCAGCGAAATACTCTCCTTCATATGCAACTATGACATAATCGACAGGACATGTTTTTTATTTTCTTTTACATTCGATCCGCCATCTGTTTGAAAACTAGTTTTATGATCTTGGTTGAAATTTCATTTAATAACCTGTTCCGTTCATTTCTCTTTTGTTTCTTTCAGTTTTTTCTTTTCCTCTCATTTCAATTCTCTTTAAGTGTTCAAAATATTTGTTTGATGTAATTGCATCAGGAGTAATTTTCCTTTTGACAATTTTCTTCTTTATAGTTGGAGCTTCCGGATAATAAATAGATTTTTTGAATGAGATGGGAAAATCTTCTTTAAACGACAAATAAGAGCAACCCCGTTGCTGCGTTATGTTATTGTTTTGATGAGCAATATTTTAAATTGGCGTACTCATAACTACTGCACTGGATTAAACTTCCGGAACATTGTTCAAATCAAGATCTTCGTAAAGACGTACCATTATCCACAATACAATTCAATACTTGATTTTCTGGCCATAAATTTACGTTTAGCATTGTTTCATTGTCAATCAATTATTGAATTTTGCTTGTGTCTCCGCCTGTGAAATCTATTTCTTTTTCAAATTTCGCCAAATTAAAAAGAGTTTTTCAACTTTTATATCACCAGCCCACATCTCACGACTTTCCTGATGATGATGATTAAAAGTATTTTATTCAAAGTATTGCAAAGTATACATTTTTCCCATTTTTCTGGCAATGCGTGGATGGTATGCGAAAAAAACTGTTCTTCTTCTGAGGCAAACCATAGTTATCGAGCCATTTACGTAGGAAGTAAAGTGCTCCTCAGCAAGCCCGTGCCCCATCGATGCAAATAAGTGCTAATCGGACGGAGACAAGTCTGGCAAGTAAGCCGCATGTGAAAGTATTTCCCAATTAAGAGGTTCCAAAGATCGATCTAATTGATCATTTGTTCTTGATAGCTTTCAATATTTGTAGTTTCGAGAGGTTTAAGCAGCTCAAAATAAATCACACTCTTCTGATCTCACCAAATACAGAGCATTGTCTTCCGTGTGAAGCTATTTGGCCTTGCAGTCGATGTCGATGGTTGTCCTGGATCAACCGAAGACATTTAGCTCTTTGGATTCTCAAAATAGATCCATTTTGCATCGCCAGTCACAATTCGATGGAGAAATAACTTTCTTTTGTATCTGGCGAGCAAATTTCGCAAGTGGTTTTTCTAATTTCCCCTGGCCTTGCATTCAGTTTATGAGGAACCCATTTTCACAGCTTTTGGATCTTTCACATGGCTTTTACACGTATGAAGACGGCTTCTCGTGACACATTCCAACGATCCGCGAGTTGTTTTTGCGTTTGAGCGTCATTCTCATGCCTAATGCCTTCAAACTTTTTTGGTGGTCTTTCACGTTCTTCGTTTCTCACGTCAAAATCACCACATTTGAATTTATTATACCAAGAGCATGCTCACCTTAAGTTTTGACAAGCATTCTATTTGGTTCTGCAGCAGTTTTCTTCAAATGAAAACAAAAAATTAATGATGTCCCCAAATCTTAATATGTAGGCAAACAATTCGACATTTTTAACACGAAAAAAACATGCGTTATTGTATGAAACTTGTAAGGATATAAATTGGATGTTGTGGACAGATGTCAGACGTGGTTTGTCGAAAGCTACATTGACAGGTGGCGCCATTTATTGGTAAATTCCGGTTTCATAATTCCACACCTGGTATTATAGATAATTAACAAATATAAATTATTATTAAAAAAATGGGGGCCACAAAAAATTTATGAATTATTTGGTGGGTCGCGAGTAAAAAAAGGTTAAGAACCACTGGTTTAAACCGTCAACTTGGCTAAGAAATAATCTTGCAATTATTTATATGGGAAGTGCGGTATTTCGATTTGAGGTTTGATCATTTATCAAAATATCTGTTGCCGCTTTATTCGAAATTACCTGTGAAATAGCATTTTGTTGCCAGCTAACCATCGAATCTATTATATCATGAGTATTTACTGTCCATCGGGCCCAAGCGGGATTGATAAACTCCTTCATTTTATCAAATTCAGTTAGATAAGCTGTACAAGCAATCGAAGAAAAATCCATACGCAGCTCCGGGAGAACAATTAGACTTCGCAAATATTAAAATTATCAGTTATACAGTCGTCCGTCAAAATGCCACCAAGCTCATAACCAACGCAATCGGAAGGTCACATTTTATTAAACCAATATGATGAAGAAATTGTCATTAACAATGAACCCAAAGTAGCAAGTATGGTTCCTATCAGGATACGGTACGCTACACAGCAGCCTGAACAAATTTAATCCTGACCCGAACTTAGCTAAAGGGATCTGAAATAGCTCATAGACCGACAGAAAGTATTCAGCAAAATAACTGAAAATGTCAGAATGGCAGATACGAATTGGAGTCCGGATAAAATATAAACGAAGGTATTCCAACCATATTTCTTTTACAGTTTCCATACATTTTTCTGGTAAGAAGTAACGTCATCCTCAATCTACAACATATTATTAATAATTGTACAAGAACCAGTTTATTATTGTAGCTCCTTACGGATTAAACGCAGAGTGGAAGTAACAAAATAATTTATTTGTATTAATTTTAAGACTTACATACATTTTTTGAAATATACTGTGTATATTTTGAATACACAAATTTTTGCCCAAGTACTTCACGCCGATTCTTTGTGGATGCCTTGTACGCCACATGATAAAACACGGTGCACATGACGCAACGTGGTGCGATTTCACTCAACATGCTGCAACGTGGTGCAACATCATGCAACATGGTGCAATACGACGTAACATGGTGCAACATCGTAACATGGCACAACATCACGCAGCATAGTGCAACATCATGCAGCATTATGAAACATGGCGAAGCATTAGGCAACATTATGGCCCATCCCATTATGGACTCTTAAAAGAATTATCCAGAAATCGATGACGTGCCGTCAAATTTAGACAAACTCTAATGCAAATTATCAAATTAAATTGTGGCGGGAAGGACCGGCTGATCAGGTAAAATGATATAAATTAAACACAGTGACGTATGGGACTTCTTGTGCACCTTAGTTGGCAGTAAAAAATCTAAAACAGTCTAGAACGGCTATTATTAAATATTAAAAGGCTACTCATATAGATAATGTAATAAAAAGCCTACAAAAAAGCGGATTCAACCTCAGAAAATGGAAATCGACCCGTGCATTAGAACATTGGTATTTATATGGAATGCAAAATCGGATACACTCTCTTTCAAAGTGAACAAGATTAAAAACCAACGTAAATTGGACCAAGCGAGAAATACTGTCCAAAGCAGCTACTAAAATTTTTGACCCTTTAGGGTAGCTGTAATATTTTTTAAAATCCTATTGCAGAAAATTTTGTTGCTTAAAATAGAATGGAATGCTAGTTTAGCGATCTACATCATAAATTCATGACAAAGGACTTTTATGGGTTTTGTGACGCCTTTGACTGCGGCATATGGCTGCGTAATATATAAGATTGGAGAAAAATAAATTCATCAACGTATAAAAAGTTTTAAAATTATAAAAAAGGTTACAATCTTTCGTTTTAGCTCAAATAGAAGGCAATTTAGAAGGCAATCTCCTTGTTCCTATTAGCAAAAAACTAAGATAGTAAGGTTTGGCAAGTCTTACTTGAGGCCATCTTTACACTAATAAGAGACTTTGTCATGAACAAAAGAAGATGATAATCGGTTGGTCAAGACTATGCATTCATTCGGTCCAATTGCTGGCAGTGGAGGTCCAAATTAAGCGTTTGGCCATTGTACAGCAGCTCATAATAGATGATTATCGTCAAATTACACAGCAAAACGATCCTGTCCGTCAATTCTGGTTTGGCCACCATTTGGGCCGCTTCACCGGCCTTCGACCAAGATTATTTACACTTGACTTTCTCATATATGACCCATTTCTCGTTACCAATCACCATTCGCTTCAGAAATGGCTCGATTTCTTTCCATTTGGTCCCAAATGGAAACATGATCCATCTAGTTTTTTTGCAGCAACTCGTGCGGCACCCAAACTCCGAATATCTTTTTGAAGCCAGTCTTATACAAATGGTTTAAAACTGTTTTGTGTTCGACGTTCAGCTTCTTGGCGATGCGTAGACAGCTCGCAAGCCGGTCTACTTCAATAATTTCCTGGATTATTTATCGACATTTTCGACGACATCTTTGATATCAAAATTACCTTAACGCAATCTATGAAACTAAAATTGTGCGTGATTGGCTGTGACAATATCGGAACCACAGGTACCATTCGCGATTTCAGCCGTCTGACTTACATTTTCGGCTTTATCCAAATGGATTTTTAATTTACGTAAATCCAATCTAATTTTTAGTACTAAAGGTTTGTACTAAAATATTAAAAGTGGTATTTCAAACTACAAAATTGACATAAATATTATTAGGTTTTTAAAATAAAATTAAAATATTACAAAATCACTAAATATATCACTAAATATACGTAGGAAAAAACATTTTTACTTGCAAACTTTGAAGTCAAAAACTAAATCCTAATCCACTTTTACCAATGGAATACGCTTTATGGTAATATAAATTTTAGTACATAAATGCGCTTTTTAACGAGTATAAGTATGACCTGCTGCGACAAATACATCATTAGATATTTGTCGCTAAAGCCATAATGATTAAACGGATCTATAAGATCTCTGGTGTGATCATTACATTATGCACAAATGTTACCATTAGATACACAAAATTGTACAATCAAATACAACTCGACAAAATAAGAACACCATGGGATTACCAAAATGGGATTTCTGTCGTCAATCAAGTATAGACGTTATTAAAATACATTGGTTTGGTATATGAGAAATAACCAAATCACTTCAATTTGTGGTAATTATACAGGCCTTGTTTTTCTGCATTTGTGTTTAACCAAGTTTTCCTCTTAGTCAAAACTTAGCTAGAAGAAAGTAAATATTTTTCGGCTATAAACAATAACATACTCCAGGTTCAGAACTTGGATTCTAAATCCCACTCGATTTATCGAGCTGCTCAAGCGATAAATGAATTGCCCTTTGGTAGAAGAGATACGGCACTTCATTGAACACCACCAACAACTCCACCGCCAGAGAGCACCATCACTGTGTGAACTTCCCAATGAAAAGGGTTTAATACCTCTTCTATTAAGCATAAAAACTCCAAGCCAATATCTAAAGCAACGCTCAGTGCACAAACAGTTATAATAAAGAACGCGGAGTTAATAAATAAATTTGAACAAATGGAGAAATTAATCGCGCAGCTCAAGTACTCACAGATCAAGTGTCGAAAATATCACACTGATGACGATGAGCATAAAAGGGAAACCAATTTTAGACTACAGAAAAATAAGAGAACAATGAAGAAACCAACCCAAGCAAGAAGAAAGCTGAATCATCACCAGCTGTTGAGCCAATTCAAACCCACATTAAAACTGCAAATGCAACTAATGCATCAAAAGTGCATGAGCCAGAAAAGAAGAAACAGGTTCCACCCCGACCAATACTCTAGGAATAACAAATCAGTAGTTCTCAGAAACTGATGAAAGAAGTAGAACGAAATGACTACAAGGTAATATCGCTTAGTAGTAATTTTTGGAAAATAAACACAACAGAGCCTGAAGATCATAAAGCTCTAGCTAATAAATTAAATTCTGAAGGTCACCATAGGTATACCTACGAGAATAAAAATGATCGACCAATTAAAGTAATGGCAAGAGGTCTTCATCCAGATTGTTCAAAAGATGAAATTATTGAGGACTAGCAAAACAAAGGCCTGGAAATAATCGATGGAGTCAGCATCATCAGAACAGAGAGACACGAAAACAGGGAGGGAAATGTTGAAATCATGAGAAAAGATCTCCCACTCTTCATGCTAACTTTCGACACCACGAAAATATTTATAATATTAAGGCTATTCTCAACCTCAGAGTTAAAATAGGAAACGACTGCATGGTTCTCCGAAATATAACACCGAAGTGTATCGACTGTAATCCTGCCAGCATCCAGCCAACTACAGAGGATGTCTATCATCAGATCATTTACAAGTTATTATGATAATTAGCCAAACAATGATTATGAAATAGAGCAACCCAGAATTAACGAGCTTCAAAACCAATTTGGATCTCTTCCAAACATAGTTTTAAAAGAAAGAATTAGTCTGCCTGGAACCCAATACAGGGAGCAGTCCAAATAGAAGGCAAACTAGATAAGATCATCCATAATATCCAAAGTGCTGCATGGGAAAGCACTCCTAGTAATAGTAACGAAATGAAGCGCAATGTAGCTATACCCGGAGGAAGTGGGAAAACTTCTTATAAATAAAAGAAAAACACGGAAGAATTGGCAAAAACATTGAAACCCGGAAAATAACAGGGTATTTAACCATTTGTGTAACAAATTAAAATACCAGTCAATTAATTAATACCTCAGCACTCTATCTGCGTAAAAAGACACTGATTATCTATTATGGAAAGTAGCTAAGAATTTTAAAAGACCCAAACTTAAGGTTCCTCCAATTAAAAATAAAAAAAATTGGGCTTGAAATGCTAAACAAACGGAACCTACCTTACCCCAAACAAACGGAAGAGGAAAATATCACCCCGATAAACAAACAGGGTGAAATAAAAATTACACCTGTAACATTGAAAGAACTAAAATGGAAAATCAAGGATAATCTGAATGCGTATAAGGTTTCAGGATATGATCTTATAACGAGTCAGATAATAACAAGGTTACCGGAGATGGCATTGAGGAAACTGTTGCATATAAATAATGCAGCATTTGGACTAAGATATGTACCAAGACAATGCATAGTTGCAGAAGTAATTATGAAACTTAAGCCGAACAAACCTCCGATGCTTCATATATGCCAACATTATCGAAACTATTTGAAAAGGTTCTTCTTAAAAAGCTAAGACCAATTATTGAAGAAAGGAATCTCATCCCTTCCCATCAGTTTGGATTTAGGGAAAACATTCTATGATAGAACAAGTACATCGAATTACCGATGTAAGCAAGAAATTACTAGAAAGCATACAAATATGCTCAACTGTATTCCTTGATGTAGCACAAGCATTCCACAAAGTATGGCACTAGGGGTTAGAATTCAAACTTCATCGAGATCTTCCGAAGCAATTTTTTCAAATTTTAAAATCATACATATCAGAGAAGTACTCCCGAGTAAAGTTGAATACTCCCAACTAAAAAGAATAACAGCAGGAGTACCACAAGGGAGGGTTTTTGGCCAATCCTTTATCTCCTATTTACTAGAGATATACCAATTACAGAAGCAACAATGACGACTTTTGCCGGTGAAACGGCAATACTTGCAGAGAACATCAATGACTCCACTAGTAAATATGGCGAATAAAATTAAATGAAGCAAAATCAATCCAAGTGAACTTTACAAATCTAAAAGTTAATCATCTACCAATTATGATAAACTCGATAGTAGTACCGTATGGAAACACTGCTAAATATCTCGGCATAACTTTAGATGCTAAACTTAGATGAAAGGAACGCATAAAAAAGAAGAGAGAAGAACTAACCATAAAATTTAGAAAAATGCATTGGCTCTTAGGGATGTATGTGGCACGAAAAACCAGCCCGAAAACTCCTTTTCAATTTTGGTGCGTTTCTTTGCTAAATTAAATACTGTCCCGAAAAGTTTATTGAAAATTCAAGAAAAACGAGAATATCACCCCGAAATATTTTTGAAGTTGTACTAAATAAATAATAATTAAATCGGTGAAAAGGAATAAATATCACGATTTTGTTTGCTCTATTTGGACTACACATTAAGGTAAAGTATGTGCAAACAAACCACCTAACCTGGTGAACTATGTGACAAAAAAATTTAAATGTGTGCTGTTGCACAACAAAATGAGTTTTTCTTATTATTTATTTACAGAAGACACGAAACATGTAATCATCATATGCATACAGTGTCGAGTTTGCCCACAAAGACTTAAAAATTTAAAAATGCATATGAAAAATCGATTAAATTAATCATTTGTGGAAATTCTAGAGATAACAACATCGGTCATACCAGAAGCTTATCTTGGAATCACGACTAAAAGATCATTTTTGCATTGTATACACCACCAACTTTAACGAATTAAACGTAACCTGGAAATTTTCCAGCGATAACCATCGACGAATCGATTCAAATTGAGACTTTTCCGCGCATAATACTAATATTTGCTCGATAAATTCACTCCCTCAACTTTCCCGAACTACCAACATGAATCTGGGTCTGGAAAGTTTTCCAGCGTTAACCATCGACGAAACGATTCAAAAACCATTTCCAGACACCACTTTAAATGGAGTTTTCACAATTTTTATAAATTTGCACGTGTTAATCACACCCTTCAAGTTTCGCAATACCAAAAATACCTGGGGTACTATTGAATTCGATGGTTATTTTAGACGGGTATTGTTTTTCTACAGTAAGCATGAAACAAAAGAGAAAAGAACAGTAAAAATTTCATAAATATTTTCTTTTTTTCATTTGCCTACTTTAGGATAACAATAACCATCGAAAATCAACATCTGATTCAGTAGTAAGGTCCGTGGCATTTTTTTAGCGATAACCTTCGACGAAGTGGTTCAAATGAGACTTTGTCAAAACAACACTGAGTGAATTTCTCTGCTGCAACACTTTAAACGTTAAATTATTACAAGTTTTCCTGATCTACCAACATGTATGGCCTAGAAAGATTTTCAGCGAGAACCATAGATGAATTAAATTAAATGAGAAATTTTCCAGACATGACACTTTAATCGTTAGTTTATAGTTAATTTAATATTCCCGAATTCCCAACATGAAACTTGACCTGGAAAATTTTCCAGCGATTACATTCGACGAACCGATTCAAATGAGGCCTTGCAAGTATGCAAGTTGCAGATGTAGTGTATAACGAAGTGTGAAGTTTGCACGTATATTTCTCTCTACCCAATTTTGTAAACTCCCAACACGAAATTTGACAAGAAAATTATTCCGGTGATTCACCGATATTAATTATTATTTATTTAGTACAACTTCAAAAATATTTCGGAATGAAACTCTCGTTTTTCTTGCATTTTCAATAAATTTTTCGGGATAGTATTTAATTTAGCAAAGAAACGCACCAAAATTGAAAAGGTGTTTCGGGCTTGTTTTTCGTACAAGCTTCAAATACATCTCTTAGGGATACAATCTGAACTAGCGATACATAACAAACTGCTGCTACGCAAACAAATCCTGAAACCTGTATGGACAATCGGTGTGAAGTTTTTAACGAAAAGTGTAGCTACACAAATTAACGAAAAGTGTAACTTTTAAAAAGTGTAGCAATTAAAAGTGTAAAAAGCACACCTTTACTAAAGAATATCGTCAAAATGTATATTTCATGTAAATATTGGGATCATAATAATTCTAGTCTAAAAGTTGGGATTATTACGTGTAAAAATATAATTCTTTAAATGTTTGAAATGATATACATAGATATGAAACACTATAGCCGAAAAAAAAATCTCAGAGATGTTATCAAGTATAGACCTATGCCGACTATAGTGGAAGCATTCAGATATTTAAAACAGCTAGCCACATTAAAACTAAAAGGCCTGGGGTTGCTTCACGCCAACTTATATATCGGTAAATTTAATGAATATTCCAATATTCATCGAAATACCTGCTACACTATGGCCAATTCCAACAAACTCAGAGATGTTATCAAGTGTGGGCATATATTTTCTGAAAATGGATGAGTTGACCTTTTATTTTTCAAAAATAAATTAGAAATTAATAATAATTTGATTTTATTAAACAAAAATAATAATTAATACCATCTTTAAAATTTCTAACTGAAAATCTGGATTCTAATTATAAAACAATTTTATTATGTAAAGTATTTTTATTTTGTTGCTAGACTTAAATATCGCACAAAAAAATGTTAAAATTATTCATACAAAAATAAATAAAATTTACCATGGTAGTTTTTAATGCATAAATTAAAATATTTTTAATCTCTTTTAAAACAGAACACTCGATCCATGTATTATGTATATATGTATGTAACGTAGGTATTCGAAAAAACGGGGAAATGAGCTTTTTATGCTTTTTTATAAATTTATGAAAAGCGCATTAATAAAACATATCCATATATAAATACACATATTGGGATCTGTTATGAATAACGTTCTAAGCTAAGCATAAAAATATGCTATTTGTTGGGGCTAGTTTAATGTTGCGATGATACAAATATCCGATGTGGTTGAGGCAATTCGTTATTGCGTTGATATTTTGTATGTTGCGAAACGAAGGCAATAATAAACTGCGTAATCCCAAGTTTTTATTGATTTAAATTTTATTTTAATTTATTTATGATTTTGTATTTTAAATAAACTTATGTTAATGCAATGGAGTGTAAATTGGAATAAGAGACAATGTCAAAATGGTTGCACGTATTTATTAGCGAAGACGACTCCGAAAAATGTCTTTAGTAAAAGCGCTCAAACGCAGGTGTCGCATCGAGCGTAAGTTCGGTATTGAATCATGCACTGAACTGAAAATACAGCACAGGAATTCGTCCACCAATTGAAACTTGGATGGGTGACGTTTTGACATTTGGATATAATACAAATAATTTTAAGTAAGTATATAAATATAAATTATACAATTATAAATTATGAATTAATGCTTAATTAATTATTTTAGGAGGATCAAATTGGAATTTATACAATGATAAAGGGTAAGTATAAAGTTGATTATTTTATGTATTTACATTTGTTTGTTTTTTAGGTTAAATGTATTTCAGAGTGAGATATTTCAGAGTAAAATATTAGGTAAGTATTTGTTATGTGGAATTGCTCCAACATACCGCCGCTCTTGAGCCATCTGGTTCAACAATTGGATGCAATTATGATGTACGAACTGTAACTTCCTTGTTCGAATATGACTGACTGGACGTTGACGCATCTTGCTGGCCTTCGGAATCATTTTGGCTCGATATTGGGAGTATGACCAGTTTACTAGTGGGACGCTTTATTTCCCCGGATTTGGTTCTGAGAGTGACCACTCTGGTAATGCCATCGGAACCGGGATGAAGTTTTGTGACTTTTCCTACTGGCCACTGATTTACGGCTACGCTTTCATCTTTAATTACTACTATGTCGCCGATCTGGATTTGCGGCTGAGAATTTCTCCATTTCGCTTTTGGTTGTAATGATGCGAGGTATTCAACATTCCAACGCTTCCAAAAATGCTGTGCCAGCTGTTGAACCATTTGCCATCTGGTTAGATATGATGGTTTGAGGTGAGTGACGTCGATTTCGGGGATTTTTGTTGTTGGGTGACCAAGCAGGAAATGAGATGGAATCAGGACGTCGATGTCTGTGGAGTACATTGCGCAGATAAGCCTGGAGTTTAGCGTGCCCTCGATTTCACATAATAAAGTGTTCATTTCCTCCATTGTAAGTATAGTGCTGCCAATGACCCGCTTGAGATGATATTTGGCGGATTTGACTCCTGCTTCCCAGATGCCCCCGAAATGAGGTGCGCTGGGAGGATTGAAATGCCATGTTATATAGTACCTGGAAGAATAAGTAGAAATCACTTGCGAATTGGATATTAGTTTATTAAAGGTTTGCCTTAATTGACTGCTGGCACCGACGAAATTTGTGCCGCTGTCGCTATGAATCTCTTGGCAAATCCCACGTCTTGCAACGAATCTTTTCAGGGCTCCTAGGAATGATTCACTGGTCATGTCGCCGACCAACTCCAAATGAATAGCTTTTGTGCTAAGACAAATAAATAAACATATATATGATTTATATGTCCTTTGGCCTCGGCCCTTTCGTAAATGTATTAGAATTGGCCCGGTGTAGTCTACGCCAACTTTTAAAAACGGGCGAATTAGTTCGACACGGCAGCTTGGCAGATTATCCATGATTTGATTATTTATCTGTGCTTTAAATTTGGAGCAGATGACGCACAGATTAATGACTTGACGAACCGTGCTTCGGCCATTCGGAATCCAATATTGTTGTCTGGTGATGGCTAGTGTCAACGATGGACCAGAGTGTTGGTTCCCTTTGTGGATGTCGTCCAGAGTTAGCTTCGTAAACAGTGACTTCGGATGCAGGATTATGGGATGCTTAGTGGAAAACGGAGCTTCCGAATTTTGTAGTCGCCTGCCAACGCGAATGAGGCCGTATTCATCTAAGAAGGGACTCAATGATTTGATTTTGCTAGATTTACTTATTTCGCCTGTTAATTGAATTTGCGCTAGCTCCATACAGTAGAACTTTCCTTGTTCATGCGGACATATTTTGAATAGTGCCTGGAACAGTTCTTCTCTCGTTAAATACGTTCCGTAGGTTCTCGAGCCCCTTTCAACCTTTGAGTTCGTGATGAAGCGTAAAATGTACGCGAATACTCTTTGAAATTTCGTAAGAGACGAATATTTTGTCATTAGTTCATCGAGCCATGGACTGACGGTTGTAGTTGCAAAAGTGAATATTTTGTTATCAATTTCTTCAATTGAGCCATAATCCCATAGTTGAGGAGGCCATGATTTCAGGGTTTGACAGAGCCAGATAGGGCCGCTCCACCAAAGAGCGTGGTGATGTAAATCATTCGGCGATAAACCTCGGGATGCGCAGTCGGCCGGGTTGTCAGTTGAAGGCGCGTGAAACCAATGTTTGCGAGGTATAATGTTTATGATTTCAGCTGTTCTGCTGCCTGCAAAGGTACTCCATCGTCGGGGATGGCTAGCAACCGAAGCTAATACGGTTTGGGAGTCCTTCCACGTATATGTTTCCGAAATTTCTACTTCAGTTTTCCTTTGGATTAATTTGATCAGGTTGGCAAGAAGCAACGCAGCGCAAAGTTCAAGTCGTAGTAACGAGACTTGTTTCATAGGCGCCACTTTGGTTTTGGCCGCAATTAATTTTATGAAAATGTTTTCAGACGATGTTTCTACCCGTAGATAGACCACAGCAGCAAAGGCATCTTGACTGGCTTCGGCGAATCCATGCATTTGAACGATTTCGGCTTTGGTTCGTTCAATGCATCTGAGAATGGATATTTGATTGGCGTTCTTCAGGTCATTTCGAATTGTTTGCCACCGTTTGCATATCACTTCTGGAAGTGGTTGATCCCACTCGAGATTACTGGCCCACAACTTTTGGATGACAATTTTGATTTCTATTAGGACGGGGGCTAACCACTCTAACGGGTCGAATAGACGACTGGCTTCGGACACGACTATCCTTTTTGTGAATGAGTCTCTTGGTTGCAACTCGGAGGCGAATGTGAATTGGTGTGTATTCGCGTCCCAATTAAGTCTAAGTACTTTTATTGAGTTTGGATCGCTTTGACCATTCTCATCAATAGATTTGATGCCTCGGCTGGCTTCCTCTTTCGGATTAGGTGCGATAATGGCTGAATTGTACATCCACTTGCGGAGATTAAATCCATCCTGAGACAGTAGCTTACTTATGGAATTCTTTGATTGCATGAGATCCGATTCCGTATCAGTCACAGTCATTATATTATCGATGTATGTATTCCGGCGGATCGCCTTGGCGGCGATTGGTATTGATGCTTGGTTATCAACGGCTATCTTTTTTCGGACTCTTCTAGCAGAGGATGCTAAACCATAAATAACGGTCGTTAATCGGAAATGGCGTATTGGCTCGGAGGGGTGAGTACGCCAAACTACTCTTTGGAAATTTGTATTGTGGCTGTTGATAGCCACTTGTCGATATATTTTCGCCTCATCGGCATCAACGACGAATTTGTGCTCTCGACATCTTAGGATGACAGCATGCAGGGTTGTTCGGACCGTTGTGCCAACTGCCAAGCACTCGTTCAAAGAATTCGCAGATGAATGTTTTGCCGACCTGTCAAAAGCTTCTCCTAATCTTGTGGTGGAACTGGAACGCGTAAGGACGCAGTGGTGCGGTAAGTAATATCCGACATCATTAATTTCTGCTTGCGGAATTTCAATCATATGATTTAGCTGTCGATATTCTGACATAAAATCCTGGCAAAGTCTTTGAAACTCTCGTTCACAAACGAAGCTATTCTTATCTACCTTTTTTGATTCATCGGCGGTAGATGACGGTGTATTTATTGGTGGTACGCCCGGTTGGCTAGGTGGTGGTGGAACGCCGGCGTCTTCTGGTGGAGGTGATTGAGCAATAGGCGATTGCGCTGATGGCAACTCCTGACTTGTGTGTGATGGCGGAGGACCTCCGGTAGCCGGTGTCGGCAATCCCGTTGGCGGATGTGCGCTTGTAACTGGAATAGTTAGTGGAGAAACAGACACTGCAGGTAGTGGCGGAATAGCACTCGGTGGTGGTATTGGCTGTGCAGCGTGCATTGCATTAAGAGACATATCTAGTGATGTATTACCAACGGCCATTGTCTCCGCTCTTATGAATTTGTTCAAGGCCGTGACAGCGTTGTAGTAGTTTTCCTCATATAACACATCCGATTCTTCCTCGGGATCTATATTGAAGATTTTGCTCTCGATCACGGTGAATTCGGACATCAATGTTTCGACTCGGGCTAGGCGGGTTCGGAAATCTTCAATTGATAAGTTTTCGGTCGCTCCATTGATGAATTTCAATATATTCGTTAGTCGGCCCTTATTGGTGGCACGTTGTTTTTTTAGTGAAGCAAGTTCATTCATTTTAATGATCGTAGCACTTTTTAATGTTTGAGGTTATCACAGGAATTTTTACTCAGTATATTCAGTATAGTTTTAATTCACTAACTTTAATTTGATTTGTGAAAGAACACGTGGTTTAGTAGAACTCGATTTGCGATCGTTGTATAATAGTTATAACTACTCGCTTCGAAATGTATCAGCAAACTATGTTGGCGGCTGATTGTACGCAAATTAGTGGGCACTTTAAAATCACTTAATTTATTAACAATTAATTGGGACTAACGCGATTCATGTGTTCTATGGATCGATTTGATAAGTAGTTTTGGTTTTAATAAATGTTTAAAGAATTGAATTTACACTTGTATTTTAAAATTCAAAATGGCTACTTAGCTTAGAATGATGTCGCGTGGTGATGAAAATTCCACAATGTCCACTCAAAGTTTTTTCCCAAAGTTGTTGTTAAATTGCTCGAATTGCTGACCACGATGCGTTACTGGATGAAGTGAGCGCTTTCCTTTATGTGTCTTTGCGATCCGCTGGTCCGGATCCGGCTCGAAGGACCATATGTTGGGGCTAGTTTAATGTTGCGATGATACAAATATCCGATGTGGTTGAGGCAATTCGTTATTGCGTTGATATTTTGTATGTTGCGAAACGAAGGCAATAATAAACTGCGTAATCCCAAGTTTTTATTGATTTAAATTTTATTTTAATTTATTTATGATTTTGTATTTTAAATAAACTTATGTTAATGCAATGGAGTGTAAATTGGAATAAGAGACAATGTCAAAATGGTTGCACGTATTTATTAGCGAAGACGACTCCGAAAAATGTCTTTAGTAAAAGCGCTCAAACGCAGGTGTCGCATCGAGCGTAAGTTCGGTATTGAATCATGCACTGAACTGAAAATACAGCACAGGAATTCGTCCACCAATTGAAACTTGGATGGGTGACGTTTTGACATTTGGATATAATACAAATAATTTTAAGTAAGTATATAAATATAAATTATACAATTATAAATTATGAATTAATGCTTAATTAATTATTTTAGGAGGATCAAATTGGAATTTATACAATGATAAAGGGTAAGTATAAAGTTGATTATTTTATGTATTTACATTTGTTTGTTTTTTAGGTTAAATGTATTTCAGAGTGAGATATTTCAGAGTAAAATATTAGGTAAGTATTTGTTATGTGGAATTGCTCCAACACTATTTATGAATAAAATATGTTATACTTTCAATTATGATATATGTATGTATGTATGCGTCTACTTTGCTGGTAAGTGTGATATGTGGTAAAAAAATATTTTTATTGTTACCACCACTTACCTTACTAAATCTTGTTCAGCAAATATTTAGTAAATGCCAAAAACGACGACTGAAAATATTGCAGACGATAAAGTAAATGTTAACAGTCGTGAAAACCATTAATTTTGGTCAAAACAATTTTAGCCTGCCAAAACTATAAAAAGTCTATGTGCTGATATTTTTGGTATTCTGCCAACTATATATTTTACCTATACAAAAACAATTTCACTAAAACTATTAAAAAATTATGAGTCGAAATCACCAAAAATTTTCTTCTAATAGTATTTTCCTGATGTCATCGCCCATAAATAATTTATATGATTTTTTTCCTTTTTATTTTGGGCCACTCACCCTACATAACGTTTCTCATTGGTATTTCGAGAGACGGCCTACCAAAAAAAAAAAACACAAACCCGATGAATCAGAGACACCTTTGTATTTCTACACTAAAACCATAAACTTGTAAAGATTTTAAAAATGCATATAAATATATCCTCCCCTTTATACCAATATGCATCAGTTTAATAATGAAAAGCTCATTAAAAATTTATTTAGAAAATGAAAAACTAAAACTAGTATGTTTGCATTATTTTTATGTTATGATATTCTATGGTAATCCGAAAAATAGTATAATATTTAAATTTGGACAAATAAATTTAATAGTTTTCCACACACCTTCGCGTGACATGCATAATATTTGGTTTGGAAAAATTTAGTATGTGGCATTGATATAATGGGCCAGAAAATATTATGTTGCGGAATAAACACGTTTAGCAAAATTTAAAATTGGATTGATCCGGGAAGTGATCAAAGTAGTAATTCAGATCTTCAGATCTAGCAGCTTTAGATACCTCTAAGTGCTTGCCAAGCCTTTCCGGCCAAGGTCAATTTGTATTGGTTAGTGTTATTCTCAAAAATTTTGCACAAATTTGGGATAATGGATATTATCCGATAAAGATATGGCAGTGCAATATGGCACTAGCAAAACTGAATCTGCAGTATTGTCATCCGGTTGCTTACTTCATTTTCAATGCACAACATGAAACTGATGAAGGGTTAAATTCATCTTTTGCGTTAATTATCGATTTCGATGTGATATTTATCCTTCTAAAATGGAACTGACCATTCCTTCACGCCTTTCACAAATTACTAAAACCAGTGTGTAAATTTAAATCTCGAAGGCGAAATTATTTTGTTCAGTTGTTACAACCATTCAAGTTAGAGAAATTAATATGTCATGCCAAGATGTTGAGTAAAATACTAAGTCAACCAATTAAAATTTTTGAGTGACATTCCTCACTAACTATCTTTTCAATCTGTTCTGGGGCCAAGGCTTTCCCAGGCTTTTCCCGTCCTTACTTTTACGCCGTTGCCAGCCAATTTGAGGACGTATACGAAGAAGATAGCTCGGCCCATGAGATTTGCACTCTGACAGGGGCTCATAGTTGTGTTCTATTTCATCACAGTCACACGTCACACAAAATTCCCTTTAACATCCTGCCCTCCGGATTAGAACCCGGTACCTCCCGAACCAAACCTCAAAGCTATAACAAGTGTGCCGTTTGGTCGGTACTAACTATCTTTCTGCATAGTTAATACTTTTGATATAACCCAATCGCTTTTTAGGAATCGATCTAGATCTCTAATTTCCTCGAAACTGTTAATATTATTTTCAGTTCTAACACAATAACATCTAATTTGTATAACATAGCAAAAATGTCCGGATTGTTAATGTATTTATGATATTCACTGCCGAAAGTAGATTTACTTCTAACTAAACATAAAAAGTTGGGTTGCAAAGCCCTTCCTCCAAGTACATATAGGTAACATCAAACCATTTATTTTTTATAAAATCCTCACATTCCCAGTGGCTGAGTCTCAGAGCCACCACAGGCGGAGCACTACAGAAACTTTTGAAAATGTTTTACGAATTTCAGGTGTTTTTTCTTCTATGACGTTTTCTGAAAAATTCTTAGCATTCCTAATGATCTACAATAAGGCCCTTGAAATTTGCAATACCACAAATGGGTGGTGCAGTATTAAAGGGAGCATTATAGCTAACTTTGCCGATAAAAGGGATGAAAATAGTTTAATTAGAGATAGACACGCAATCACATAGAAAAATGATATTGTGGAAGTCTATTTTAAAAGAATTCTGGAAATATGCAATACCCTGAAAACTCATCTCAATACTCCAGCAGAAGCGGAACAGAAAGTCAAATGGTACGGTTCCATGTGCCTATCCGTTTTCATTGCAAACTTAAGAGATTCACTTGGTGTTATGGTAAGAGCAATGCGCAGTCGACGGATCTTTCGACGGCTAGACGTACTGTTTGAAAGGACAGCACATAGTCTACAATATGGAAAACAAAACACTTCCTCCACCAATACCTCAAAAAATTGTAATGCCAAGAAATCAGTATCCGTTCACATTATCAACACCCACAGTATAATCAAAATCCGCCATACAAACCTAAAAAAATTTAATAGACCTCAGTATTTTAATCATCGACCCTTCACTCAAAACAAAAATCATCAATTTGGAAATCATCTTGGGTGACTACCTGCCAAACCGTTACAACATAACAAACCGGAACTCATGGATACCACACATCAAACGCTAATGGCTACAAACAACCGCATCATTAAAAGCCACCATTCCAACGATCATTTAACTAAATAAATCAGTCATATCGCTTCAATAGCAATGACCCACCAAGAGTGCAACAACATTTGGTCCAACCCTTATAACAATTAAAGCGACTAATACTTTCAAGATGAATATTACCCAAATCAAGAATTGGAAAATTCATACGAAGAACAGCAATCGGGCATGGACGAGTATTTTGAAGAAAACCAGCAACAAAGTATCCATAGCCTCGGAGAATACACAACCAGATACCTAAGCCTCAATAACCATCACCAAAAGGGTTATCTACCCTACGTAGATTTAATCCTTAATGGACCATGTAAATTCTTACTAGACACGGGCTCCATAAACTTTTTCATAGACCCATCTTTAATTCAAGAGAGAATGATCCACTAACGTTCACTAACGCCATAAAACACAACATTGGTCTGAATGACGAGAAACCAGTCTTTACTAAAAGCTACAGGGATACGTGCACAAAAATTAAGTTGAATCACAAATAAGGAAATTGCTAGAACAAGGAATCATCCGGCCAAGCATTCACCCTGGTTGTCAACAATATGGATCGTGCCGGTTCAGGTAAATCCGAACGACATCCATCCCCTAGTACGTTCCAAAGAGTTATGGATAACGTACTTGGTGAACTACAAGGAATGGTTTGCCTGTGTTATATGGACGATATTATCGTCTTCTCAACTTCGCTCCAGGAGCATATTTGGAAGCAAATTTTGCACTAAAATACAAACCGCAAATCTCAAAGTTCAATTAGACAAATCAGAACTTTTACATAAAGAGATAGCATTCCTGGGACATATAGTCACTTCGGGTGGAGAAAAACCCCAATCCGGACTAGATCAAAGCGATATGAAATTTTCCTTCACCGAAAACGGAAAAGCAAATAAAGAGTTTTTATGATTCTTATGCCCGGTTGCACAGAAAAATGACTAACGGCCGGTTAATTATGCCTCAGTTAAATGTTCTAACCATTAGTTAACTAATCAAATTTGGTCATTTAAATATTTATACGCCGTTAGTCATTTTTCTGTGCAACCGGGCATTATAATGGGGTTATAGGAAATTTATAAACAATTTCGCAAAAATTACAAAGCCGATGACAGAATGTCTAAGGAAAGATACCTCTACCATACTCAACGAGAAATACCTAAAATTCTTTAAATATTGTAAAAACCTACTTTGTAATCAACCTTTTTTACAATACCCCGATTTTTCACAGCTCTTCCTCGTCACTAAAGGCGCCAGCAGTATATACCTATTGGAACCACATTATTAAATGGACAAATTCGAAAAGACTTGCCCATTTGTTATGCTTCCAGAACATTGACGAAAATTGAAGAAAATTATTCTACGATCGAGAAGGAATTGTTAGCCAAGTTCACCATCATTACCGGCCATAAGCCGTTGACATAGCTATATTCGCTGAAAGAACCTAACTCTAAGTTATGTTCGGCTGAAACTAGAGAAGTTTGACAACAATATTGTGCATAAAAGGGAATACAAAATGCTAATGCTGACGCCCGTTCAAGAATTCTAATTAACAACATTACAAAAAATGCAGGTAACACATTCGACAAGCAACTTATAATTCACCTCTCGGATTCATTAAAAAGTCCCTTAGCTAAAACTGAAATATATTTCAGAACAAGGAGAAGAAGAATACTACAGCTGCCTAGGAAGCGTGGATCAAAAGAGCGTTTAGCGAAGAGCTGCGAAAGTTATTTGGCAGAACACGAAATCTTACTTGTGTGAGCTATGTTCATTATCACAAAAACTTTTGAGTTAAACTGTTGGGATGTAGCAGAGCACTATTATTTGCCTATTTAAACAAATGAGTTATATTTTAGCATGATGTCTACATGATGATGAGTTTTACCCACCCAATAATTAGTCTTCATTATATTCCATAGAGAGATTTGGCCGCCTTACTAACGAGGTTACTTAATTATGTTTTATCGGATTAAATATTCCATTGAATCCAGCCAGGTTCCCAGGACTGTTGAAAGGGGCAGACTACTGCTAAATGAGAGGTACAGCCATGACGAGGCAGTTAGGATAATCTCATTTCCTTCCATTCGTGCAATTACTTTTATGCTGTTCCCATTGGTCGCCCACATTCAGTTCTAATGCAAGCAACGATTGCTTGTCAATTCTGCTAAGTTGTTGTCGCATTATCGCTGTCTATCATATTATGATGTAAATTAAAATAAATTATTTCCGTTTTACAATTGCCCACATGTTACCGAGTTTTACCCACCCAATAATTAGCGTGCTCACCCCTATTAAGTGAAGATAGATATATTTAAATATCCGCTTAAACTTTTGACTTAAATTAATTGAATACTCGTAAGGCACCATTATTAGTTGTCAATTTAAATAGATTATTTATAATTTAGATTTGTCTATATACAGATGAAATTTGCACATTCAATAACTATAGTTTTGCCTACTTCCATAAAGCTTTGCACGGATCATTAAAATATCTATTTATTTTTTTTAGTTAAATTATTAGAATGTTCGTAAAGCACTTTGTAGTCAATCCAAGTAAATGATTTAAGATTTAAAATTTCATGATGATGATTTTTGTTCATCCAATAATTAGTTTTGCTCACCTCCTTAAGCCATGTCCGAAATATTAAAGCACTATTATTTACTAATTTAAATAAATGATTGTTATTTTAAGATGGTCTACATTTTGAGGAATTTTGCCTACTCAATTATTATTTTCGCCCATCCTCATAAAGCCTTATAAAGAACATTCAAATTTCCTCTCCACTTTTGAGTAAAATTATATGAATGTTCGTAAATAACCATTAGTAGTCAATTTAATTAAATGATTCATGAATTTTCCTAATGAAATAATTAGTTTTGCCCATTCCTCCTCAACCTATTTCCTTAACTCATTCCCATAAAAAGAATTTAAAAAAAAAATATTTCAGAAAAAATTTGTGGTCTTTTTCTTCCTTGGAAGTGTGTCTAAACAAAATAGTTTCCACGTAGGCGCCTAAGATTTGGAACTGTCAGGAACGGATATCCTTCGAGCGAAAAACACCTAGCAAATTCCCAGCGAGAGTTTTCAAACCATAAGCAACATTGCCTACCTCGGAGTCGATAACGGTCCCTGAATAGTTTACCGAAAATTTAGTGACCGGATCACTGAGAGCAAATGATTGAACAAATACCGGTTGACAAATGCCCAATTGTCGTTGCTTGTGGGCTATTATTACATAGTGCATAATTTTTCCCGAACAGCATTTTAAGCCGATTAGGCTATATACTCGGTGCCATGCATGATCATGTGTTTGCCAAAGATAGTTCGGTGAGCATTTAATAAAAGTATGGATTACAGTGAGAATGGCGGCTACTATATCTTGCGAGCTGCTAACAACGTTCGATTCATTTGCTCAGAAGCGTTACTTTGAGAGGAGTAGAACGCTGTACGAACATTCCATATTTAGACGTCAGATCCTGAAACAGTTTGGAAAGAAACTGTTTTCCGTTATCTGATAATTATCTCGGATACGGAAATCACCAACAAAACATCATTTTATTAAGCATAAGCATAACATGAGGAAGAAGCTTTTCGTTAAGCTTTCGCACAAACTAATTAGAAAAATGCGACAAAACTAAAATAATTTAACAATTGAAAAGGCCGAAAAGATTTGATCTGGGATCCAATAGGTTCATTTTACACTTGCGGCAGGTTCCAGTTACTTTTTCATTTATTCAAACATTTGAGGCGAATAAACCACCCCCAAATGTTTTGAAATTGGAGGTAGCCATAGGAAAGAGCTATTAAGAGTTTGCTATCTTGAATTCAAAAATTAGTGTGGCGGTCCTTTAATAGAACGGTCGAAACAGCCGTATATTACTCAAACTAGCAAATTTTAGACATTGGCCTTCGTCTTTCAAACAAAAAGAATATTTCGTACGATTTTCAGATAATTGCTCGGAGAATGGATTCGATTGATTAGAGGCATCCCTGTGCCTCCCTGTGAAGTTTATTCTCAGAAGTTCCTCGGTAAAGCGTCTGACACTATATTAATTGAACCTTTTCAGTGCTCAACCTGGAAGTCAAAAGCTTTAATCTTGAGAAATTTTTACACCTTTATTACTGCAGCGTAACATTCTAATTCGGTAATGCAATTTTGCACAGAATGAAGTTTGTAAGAATGAAATTTTGGCTGCACAACAGACCATAGGATCATAGCAAACTAACCTATCAGATCAGTAAGTGAGGCGGCTAAAGAAACAAAATTATTGATGAAACGGACGATACCATCCACACATAGAAAATCCAAGACAGCTTTATATTTATCAGGATTTGTGCAAGACGTCCGACGCTCACAACAAAATACAAATAATTGACTACTTCCTATGCAAACTGGCTCTTGACCACATAAATTGAGATTCCCGCTTTAGCCAATAACCGGGTGATTTGTTCTAGGAGAACGAAGTGGTTTTCTATTGAAGCAGATGTGACTAATAATTCATCAAGATTTATGTATATCTTGGCATATAGATGGTATGGGATCACTTTATGCATCAGGCGGAATTAGAATTGTATGGTATTGCAAAGCCCGAAGGGCATAAACTTGAAATAGTATAGGGGACGTCCAAGTACAGTAATTGCCGTCTTAACATGGGATTACGGATCGGGCGGGATTTGTCAGAAAGCGTCTTTTAAATCGATCGGCCTCAATTCCCTTCAAAAATATTGTAGTTTTGGTTTTGGACATTTATACATTGTAAAAATTTCATGACGAACGGTTGACTGGCTGAATTCGATTGGGTGAATGGTGTAGAAACTTAAGAGTATCCTTGATCCAGTAAACAGATCCGTTGGACTCGTGCATGTAACTAATTTCATATCTAAGCTTTGTTCTCGTGAAAAATTAAAAATTGTACCAGGGCAGCTCTACTCCGGGGCTTAAACCCTTGAAATGTATCGTAAAGTTGGTTCTGAGTATGAAACTTTAACATGATAAAAATTTCATGACGATTAAGCGGCCGAATACGATTGGCTGAACAGTTTGGGAACTTATATAGAGAGTCCTCTTGATCCAGGGGTGCACTAAGGAGTGCATTACCTTTGAATTTTTGACTTATATGGCAAATGTGTAAGAATCACAACCATATCAGTTTCGAACAAATGAGATTATTTATTTGCAAAAATCCGTCTTCTCATCAGGTCGCGACGACTGATGTTGTATATTTACATTGGAATATTGTCTATACCGGGTGTTTCTTTTAAACTGAGACGATCAAATATCTCGAAAAATTGCCACTCTACGGAAAAAATGTCCATAATCAAAATTTAATCATACCGCGGGGGAAATACATTAGTGCAAAAAATGGTCCCCCACCCCCCGCTTTGTAGGTGGGGCGGGGGTAACTTTTAAACTAAGATAGGAAGCCATATTTTTTATTGCAGATACGGATTCTACGACTAAAAGTACGTATGATTTCAATAAAATATTTTGTTCGGTTCATGATAGATGGCGTTGTAATCGACGAAATTCTATTTTTTCAATTTCTTCTTCTTAGAACACACGCATTCGATTCTGCAATACGTTTGAAATAAAAAACATCACGTTTTTTCACTTATTAATACGCATTTCAAATGAGTGTACACAACTGAGAAGTGTGTTTGGTTGAATTTTAGCACACGCATTTCTGATTCGCTCAATCATCTTCTCACGTGTTGTTGGTTCTTGTTTGTAAACTTTGTCTTTGAGATAGCCCCACAAAAAGAAATCTGGCGAAGTAATATCTGGTGATCTGGCGGGCCAATTTATCGGACCAGCTCTACCGATCCAGCGACCATTGAAATCACGATCAAGTATTTCCCGTGCCACCACCGAATAGTGTGCAGAACCATCATGTTGAAACCACATGTTCCGTCTCACTTCTAAGCTCAAATTTTCAAGTAATATTGGCAGTTCATTTTCCAAAAAGTTTCGGTACATTTGACCATTCAAGTTGCCTTCAATAATGTAGGGGCCTATGAGTTTGTTGTCAATTATTCCACACCACACGATGACAGTCCAAGGACCCTGATGTTCAACTTGACGGAGCTAGTGCAGATTTGTAACACTCCAATAATGCATGTTGTGCCGATTAATCGTTACATGGTTTGTAAAAGACGATTCATCCGAGAACATTAGGCAACGAACAAAATTGGGGTTTTGTTGTATTTGTTCACGTGCTCATTGACAAAAAGTTACCCGATTTTGGAAATCAGCGCCATGAAGATCTTGGTGTAAAGTCACATGATATGGATGATACTTGTGCCGTTTTAAAATTCTCCAAATACTGGTGAGGGACAATCCGGAATCGCGAACTAATTCGCGTGTACTAACTTGAGGATTATGAGCCACTGCTGCCAATACAGCAATTTCATTATTTTCTCCATTAACTGTTGCTCTACAGGTCCTCTTTTTCGGTTGAACATTTCCATCAGTAATAAATTGTTCGATAGTACGGCCAAATGAAGCACGTGAATGAATCCTATCCGGAAAACGTTGAGCGTAAATAGCAACAGCATTTTCAAGATTTCTGCCAGCTTCTCCATAAACCAGAACCATTTCAATTTTCTCTGGCACAGTTAAACGCTCCATTCTAAAGTATTTTATCGTTTATTTTGCAATTACAAAAAACATGAAGATAAGAAATAACACAAACGTTAAATGTGATTTACAAAACTGAATAAATTGTTTTGATGACGAATTTCGAGTATTTCTAATGAAAACGTGATGTTTTTTATTCCAAACGTATTGCAGAATCGAATGCGTGTGTTCTAAGAAGAAGAAATTGAAAAAATTGAATTTCGTCGATTACAACGCCATCTATCATGAACCGAACAAAATATTTTATTCAAATCATACGTACTTTTAGTCGTAGAATCCGTATCTGCAATAAAAAATATGGCTTCCTATCTTAGTTTAAAAGTTACCCCCGCCCCACCTACAAAGCGGGGGGTGGGGGACTATTTTTTTGCACTAATGTATTTCCCCCGCGGTATGATTAAATTTTGATTATGGACATTTTTTCCGTAGAGTGGCTATTTTTCGAGATATTTGATCGTCTCAGTTTAAAAGAAACACCCGGTATATTGAATTGTATATATTGTTACGGTGACACCTAGAATAGAATAGAATAAGTTAATTTCATTAATTGCTCAATTACATTTATAATTTATACTCAACATTTAGGCGTATTTCTATACTAACATATTTGCTGCGCATTTAGGATTATTCTAGAAACAAATATTTTGGTAATAAGGGCGCGCGTTGACGTGGAATGCTGAGTATTATTTTAAACGTGATACAGTGAAGGTTAAATAAAAGGATTATTAAAGTGATTATTAAAGCGATTATTAAAGTGATAATTAAAAAGTGTGTTATAATTATAATAATTAATTGTGAAAATTGTGTTGTATAATAAATTGTGTTGTGTAAATAAAATTGTGTGAGTTAAAATTGAAGCAGTGTATTTATTCACAATCCAGTGATTCGAACCTTGATTGACAAGGCAAAATCGTAATAATATTTATATAGAAAATCAATAAACCGATGGTTGTGATTCTTACACATTTGTCATCTATAAGTTAAAAATATAAATTTATTCGCGATCCAGCGTTAACGGAAAGAAAAGTACGGAGTGGTTGGGAAGTTGATTGTGTATAAGTAAGTGTCGATTATCATAGTTGTTGTCACACAGATTGACGCAAATGGAAGAATTTCCTACGATTGTGTATTTAATTCGAGAGTACTGAAAGTAGTTCATTACCGTTTACCGATTTACCGTATAAAATATATTTCCGATTATATTTCCGTATAAAATATATTTCCGATTTTTTTTACAAATTTACCGATTGTTTCGGTAAAAATATATTTATAGGGCGCATTTCATTGTAAAAAATTGATAGAATGTTTTAATCGAACGAGGGATTTATATAAGGTATAGAATTCCCTCAGTGCTTATTTTGAAGAAGAATGTAGATGAAATGAAATGAACTTATACAGGGTGCTTGGAGCGTGAACCGAACATTTTTTGGCAGATTGGGGGAGGGGTGTCATTTGGAAGCTTTCATCCCATTGAACTGATGTTCTAATTGGCACGTTAACTGAGATATGATAATTTTAAGTTTTTTTAAAATTACCCAAAGTCTCGCCTTTAAATGGTCATAACTTTTTTGTTTTCTAGTCAGTCTTAAAGGCTCGAAATAACTTTTATTGTATTCTGCAATGTTATACAATTTATTTTAGGAAATGACTTATGGGCTTCCAAATCCTAAAAATGTGTAAGATTTATGAAAAACGCACCATCTTGAAATTAGTTTTGCTTTAAAAAATTCTCTAGTTTATGCCCTTTCCAATGGCATACTGACATGTCATAGAAATCCCTTATTTTGTGGTCAAAATAGGAGAGACTATTTTGTCAGAGTTATTTGTGCCAGGGTTAAGAAATTTTTTTTTAAGTTATCACTGTGCTAGTTGAAAAATGTGACAAGCGGGGCACCCGGGGGGTAAACCTAATTCGAGTACGCTGAGTTCAATGGTGCTAGTCCCATTTTAAAGTTAGTCTCCATTTTTGAGATATCGCATTCGAAATGTTTTGGCTCTGAGTCAAAATATACCCTCATTTTCACGTTGATAGCTCTTGAACCATTAAGATTTTCGTTATGCTTTCTTCAGCAAAGTTGTTGCGCAGGTCAAGACCAACAACTTTGCCGAACATATCAAGACCGAAAAACCACATCTAATTTTTTTTTTGCTTTTCATTTCAACGAAAAACACTGTTTTTATCATTTTTAATCATTTTGTTGAATTTAAATCGAGTAGAATCGATCGAATAAACATCGCATCGACAAATATAGATACAATAGAAACTATTTAAAAGAAAGCTAAATCGATTCAGTTGATTTTATGGTAATTTTTCCTAAAAAAAAAATCCTAAAAAATTAACATTTTCTTCTCTTTGACAAAACAATGGCGTGCCGTTGCGATAGTGGATAAAAATCCTGGATTTTTCCATCCCATCGTTTTAACCAATTACATCACGTAAATTATCACTTTGGGCGGCAGTCCAAACGAGTGACGTAAGCACCTACTGTGGTGGAAGTCGAACACGTATGTATACAGTACTGGGAAAAAAAATTGGGCAAACGTATTTTATTGCAAATTGGAGTCTTTTTTTGCTAAGATTACAAAAATTTTGAACGCAATTGGCTTATTATTTCATTTTAAATACATGTATGACGTAATTTGTTGAAAAAAAATGTACCTGCAATTTAGGGGGAGAACCCCGAAAAATGCCAAAATATTCAAAATACGTTGATTGGAGTTAAAGTAATGGAATAAATTAAACATTTACTTTTTAATTTTTTTTTTGTTTTTTATTGATTTATAGAAGTTCTATCTTTAATATCAATATTTTTTTGGACCGCCTTTTGTTTCTATTACACCGGTACAACCCCGCAACTGATGTGCAAAAAAATTGGTCAAGCAATTATTTTATTTTAAGCCGATCGTTCTTGGCCGACATTAGCGTGCAGATGTTTTATTGCCTGTAATTTATTTTTGAGCATAAATAGTGCATATTTTGTAAGATTAAGTTATTCTGTAAGTGATCCTAGTCAAATAAAGAATAAAGTGCAATTTTAGTTAAAAAAAATGGGAAAAGTTAGTGAGCAGTGTAAAAGCAGTATGTTGGTTTGGGCGCGTGAATATTTAACCACGCGTAAAATAGCAAAAAGATTAAATATTCCTAAAAATACTGTCGCGTGGAATATTAAAAAATTGCGAGAGATGGGGAGAACATAAAGAAAGAAAGGCTCTGGAAGGCCCAGAAAGACAACGCCAGTGGAAGATCCTTTCATAATATTACAATGTCGTCGGAACCGTTTTAAAACTTCATCGGACATACGACGGGATGTTGAGCGAGCAATGGGAAAAGAAATTTCAGCCAGCTTAGTGAGTAAAAGACTTGTTAAAGCTGGTTCGAGAGCACTTAAATCAGTCCAGAAGTCTGAGTTCACATTACTAGTGAAAAAACAACATTTGCTATAGGCACAGGAGAATGTTTCTTGGGCTTCAGAGATGTGGAATGATGTAATTTTCCCCGATGAATCAAAATTCAAGCTGTATGTTGGAAATTGAAAAATTCTCGTACGAAAAAAACCGAGCGAGAGGCTTGGCAACGAATGCCTTTTAAGAGTTTCACCAAAAAATGAAGGAGTTATGGTCTGGAGATGCTTTTGTGGAAATGGAACCGGTCGATTGTGCTTCCTTAGTTCCAACATTACAGCAGCTGTTCATCTGCAGGTCCTACACAACGAATTTGAGCCTTCTGTGTTAAAGCTTTTTGGCGAGACTTGCAAATTTATTTTTCAACAGGACAAATTTACGTGCCATACCGCCAAAGTTTTGAGTTATTAAATTTGAACTGTAGATAGAAAAATTGGCTTTCAGATAAACATAAATAATTTGTTAAAAACTTGTTTTTTTTTCTTATCTTTTCATTTAAAGGTAAAAAAGTACGAAGAAAAGAAAGAAGTATCGATGTGTTGAGCTGGCCCCCGTATAGTCCAGACTTAAATCCCATTGCAAGAATGCACCCAGAATCGATTCAATCTTTAAAAAGTTTGTTGATGACGATTTGGGAATCCATACCTCCTACGACTTTGAAAAATTTATCAAATTCAATGAATCGGAGATGTATCGCTGTAATAAGAGCAAATGGCGGTACACCAAAATATTAATATTAAAGATAGAACTTCTATAAATCAATAAAAAACAAAAAAAAAATTAAAAAGTAAATGTTTAATTTATTCCATTACTTTAACTCCAATCACCGTATTTTGAATATTTTGGCATTTTTCTGGGTTTTTCCCCTAAATTGCAGGTACATTTTTTTTCAACAAATTACGTCATACATGTATTTAAAATGAAATAATAAGCCAATTGCGTTCAAAATTTTTGTAATATTAGCAAAAAAAGACTCCAATTTGCAATAAAATACGTTTGCCCAATTTTTTTTCCCAGTACTGTATAAATACGTGTTCGACTTCCACCACAGTAGGTGCTTACGTCACTCGTTTGGACTGCCGCCCAAAGTGATAATTTACGTGATGTAATTGGTTAAAACGATGGGATGGAAAAATCCAGGATTTTTATCCACTATCGCAACGGCACGCCATTGTTTTGTCAAAGAGAAGAAAAATGTTAATTTTTTAGGAATTTTTTTTTTAGGAAAAATTACCATAAAATCAACTGAATCGATTTAGCTTTCTTTTAAATAGTTTCTATTGTATCTATATTTGTCGATGCGATGTTTATTCGATCGATTCTACTCGATTTAAATTCAACAAAATGATTAAAAATGATAAAAACAGTGTTTTTCGTCGAATTGAAAAGCAAAAAAAAAATTAGATGTGGTTTTTCGGTCTTGATATGTTCGGCAAAGTTGTTGGTCTTGACCTGCGCAACAACTTTGCTGAAGAAAGCATAACGAAAATCTTAATGGTTCAAGAGCTATCAACGTGAAAATGAGGGTATATTTTGACTCAGAGCCAAAATATGTCGAATGTGATATCTCGAAAATGGGGACTAACTTTGAAATGGAACTAGCACCGTTGAATTCAGCGTACTCGAATTAGGTTTACCCCCCGGGTGCCCCGCTTGTCACGAAAAAAATGTTCGCAATTCAAGCACAGTGTATTGATAGATTTTAAAAAATAAGAAAACTGGGTGTTAATTCCTTTGTACTGTACAGTCAATATGTCAGTATCTACTACCGAAAGTGCCCAAGTGTTTCACTTTGTTCTTGTTAATTGTAACAGGTCTCAAAAAGGGTGATAATGCTAGTCGGCTCGAGTTTTGGAGACAGATGTTCAGTTTGATAGATTTTTGAAAAAGATTTTGTGTACAAACGAGTCTAACTTCAATCGTGAGGAAATTGTGAATTTACACAATCCGCTTCATTGGGCAGAAAAGGCCAAAATCTACACAAGAAAACACGGGATACTTTACAAAGTAGTTTCAGCGTTAATGTTTGGGCTGGTGTTATTGGTCCTTGTCATCCCATATTATGTGTCAGAATGCCTATTCGGAAATATTTATCTCGAATTTGTTCAGAATGATCTAATTTTACCGGTTTTAGAAGATGTGCTGATTGTTTCTGAAAATGGCGGCTGTTCGGCACATAACCAATGAACGGTAGGAGAATACTTAGATGATTCATTCCCAAAGATTGAAATGGGTTGCTCTATTTGTAGGCCGGCGCTATCCCGAGACCTCACACCCCTGGATTTCTATGTCTGGGAACCTGCTTAGGAATTTTCGTACGCAACAGAGGTTCCCATGAAAAGCATTTTAGCACAACAACCGTGGAGATTTAAAAAAAGATGCAGTGCATATACGGAATTGAGGAGGGCGTTTTAAATAAAACCTAATAAATGAAGTTGATTACAAATTTGACACATCTGACACAACTAACCCTGACAAAATAATATCTATTATTTTGACCACGAAATGAGTGATTTCTATGACATGTCAATATACCATTGGAAAGGGCATAAACTAGAAAACTTTTTAAAACAAAGCTAATTTCAAAATAACCATTAGTTTTTTTTTAAATGAATTTAGATGGTGACATTTTTCGTACTTAAATAAATTTTTTATAATTTAGGATTTAGAAGCCCATAAGTAATTTTTCTTAAACCAATTGTATTAAATAATGATGTATTTAGAATAAAATCACATGGCAGAATATGATAAAATGTATGTCGTGCCTGTACGACCTCAAAAATAAGTTTTAAAATTTTAAGGCGAGATTTTGGGTAAGTTTTAAAAAATTTAATTATCATATCTCCGTTAACGTGCCACTTAGAACATCAATTGTATGGGATGAAAGCTTCCAAATAATCCCCCTAATCTGCAAAACATTTTGTCGGTACACGCGCCAAACACCCTGTATATTAAAAATTATTTTGTGATATAATGAATTTATTCATTATTTTATTTTCAAAAGTACATTAATTTATTTCAAGCACTGGTTTATTAATTTTTCACTGGTTTAATACCTAAGGTATAGTATTGTATCAAATTATTATTTAAATTCAATTTACCGGGAAATTTTCGATAAATTACCGACAAAATCGGTAAATTTGCATTCCCTAGAGTGCACCTTCCGGATGGACTTCTCGGATTAAAACATGTCACTAATTTCATATAACTCTATTTCTAAACTCATTTCCGTGGGAAAATGTACAAAAATTGAATTTGTTGAAAAAATTTGTACCGAGGCCACAAAACCCTGAGTTTGACCCCTTCAAAAATATCGTAAAGTTTATATAGTATACAAAGTGGGATTTTGGATTTTTGTATAAACTGGACTTGATGTACTGATTAAATTTTCTGCTGACCAATTCAATATATACACAACTATAGTGCTTTTATATTCCAAGTATTTTTAATTAATTTTGCGTTTGGTGGCCAAAAACAAAACTTTGTATTTGATAAATTATTGTGCCCACTATAAACAACATAAATTCCACTAATCTAATAAATATTTCATTCAAATTTTGTGCTACAATTTACAAAACTCAAAATAGTAAAAATGTAAGCAGAAAAAAGCTTTTAATCTCACGCAATGTATTCATGACGGTTTTACTAAATTTTACTTTGCATGTATGTATTTCTATATCAGGTATATGCCTGTGTGTGCAATATGTTTACGTTTTGAATAAATGCGATTGTTTGATTTAAATTTGTGTAATTCAATTAAATATTTTTGTTTTTTTGATAAATGAAACGCATTGTAATTGTGTTGCTCGTAATCAAATACACGATGTACATATTTGCATGTACAATTAGAAAGCTTTTATGGTGTAATGCTATTTACTACATAAATTACTAATCATATTTGCAAAATAATAAAAAATAATGTGGATCAGTAAGGAGTATCTAGCGAAAGCAGTTATTCTAGTGTCCACACGTTCGTCATAAATGAAAATATTTCTAAACTTTTTTTTGAAAAAGTGATAATAAAGCGTGCCAATCCAGAGTGGTCCAATAAATCAAAGTCCTCCGAAATGTTTGTAAACGGTTTCTAGATAATAAAAAACATAAGCATGTAAAATATCGGTAGGCAAAATTTTTTTGTCGGTCCATTTATCTCAAATATTGAAACCCTCATTTTGAAAATTAACCAACGAAAGTTGTAGATTTTTTAGTTAATTTATCTTATTTTACATATTCGTGTGGAATAAATACTTTTGCTAACGTCACGATTTCACGAAACAGGCTTGTTCGTTTAGTAAGGTTAAAATTGTGAAATCTGTTTTCCTTGCCTTCTTTTTTGTCTTCAAGTACATCGTTAACCAGGTTTTAGTTTAGGAACTGTGCATATTTATTTTCTTTTTCCTCAGTTTCTTCTCGAATATTTTGAACTCTTTGATACCTCCCCTCCCTGTTTTATTAAAATAAGAGTATTCTCTCTGAAATAGACGTTGGCCTGTGGGATTGGTTGTCTATGTGGATTTATGTAAGTTTATTACACAGTCTGCTATGTGATGGTAAATTAATATCCTTCGGTTCTGACGGTTCTGGTGAGACAACGTAGAAAAAAACCACGTTGCAGACAATGACTATTATTTTATGGAGCCTGCAATTATGGTTAGAGAAATTAAGAAATGCACTTATGAACAAACAAATGACACATTAAAAACACCCAGTCGTAACTTTTGGTCGTTGAGACCTCCAAATAACAGAGAAAGCGCTTCTTTATCACGTTATCGTCTGTAGCTTCTCTACAGCACATAGTACATTGACTCTCTCTCTCTCTCTCTCTGGCACTATATCCCATCAAGGGATTTGGCCGCCTCAAATGAGGTTTCATAATCATAATTTCATTTCGGATAATGAGTGATTAATTCATTGATCCTAAACCAGCCTTGAAATCCCTCCCTGTCACCACCGGGAATCGAACGTCGCTGGAGCAAGCTTGCTGACCACTTTGCCATCGGGGCGGCAATTATTAAGAACACATTAATATTGCAATGCAAAAATAATCATAGGGGTTTTCTTGGAGTTTCCATATGGTTTGTTCCGAGACTGAACCCATTGGAATTGTAATTAAATGCAGGTATGCTTTATCACATTAGTAAATATAACTCTAGACTTAGGTTAACCATTACAAAACTTTCATGGTCCGCACGATCCGCATAGACATGTGGCGTATTTTTGCGAAGTGGAAGTGCTTTAATCTATTGCACTATGCATGTAACTATGTGCGGAAATCTCCAGGATTCGCTCCATAGAATTTCCATTTTTGAACTTTTTCATTCTAATTATGATAAAATGAACGGGCCAAAATGAGACACCCTCAGAAGTAGGGCAGCTTTAATATATTCCACTGTAATATGCTATTTGCCAAAATCTCCAGGATTCCACAGATATTCCATTTTCGTATACTTTCTCGGTGTAATTATGATAAAATCAAGGGGCCAAAATGAGGAACCCTGACGATCCGCATAGACATGTGGCGTATTTTTGTGTACTGGAATAGCTTTAATCTAATGTACTCGCAATAGAACGCTCCACGCAATCTGTGACTTTTTGCACAGAATTTTTATTTTCGGACTTTTCCGTAATAATTAGGAAATGGTGACTACCCACAAAAACGTGTTACTTATTTTTCGAAATTCTACAGCTGTTATCTATTGCACTGTGTATGTGGCTTTGGGGTCACATCCCTATTATTTCATTTTTTTTTTTTTTGTTTATTCCAGTACCATCTTAATTAGAGTCTTTTTGGTCATATTAATTAAATATTAATCATTTATTATATTAAATATATAATATGACTAATTAAACCATTTGAAATTTGAAACATACGATTATTACGATAGTTAGTACATTGACTGGTAGGGATGAAACTTGAAAAGGAAGCTATTTCATAAATTTGGAGATCAATATGATTTTTGGGCGAAATCTGTAGATCGGAAGTGGCATCTCCCATAAAAGCTTTACAATTTTTTACTAATATTTTGTAAAGTATATCGTTTTCTAAGACTTAAACAGAAATGACGAGTCTTGACAAAAAACTGATTTTAAACCAAAATTCGACCTCCGTACCGACCAAACGGATTAAGTGATAGGGGTAAAACTTTATACTTAATCTTTTTCCACAAAATAGGAGATGCTAGTGATATTTGATCTACCGAAAGTGACACCTTCTATTGAAGCTTTATTGTTTCTATTGAAGCTTTTCTAGCTAAACTGACTTTTTTTATATAGAAATCATGGAAATTTGTGACCTCGAGTTTTTTGACTAAATGACTGTGACCTCTCTACAGCCCAGACGGTTTGACTGATCGAGGTGAAACTTCATAGCTAAGCATTTTCCATTACTTGAGAGATTTCAGCGAGTTTGGATTTGAATTCATGAGTTTTTTCTTTCGCCAATATTTTGAAAATTATATAGCATTTACAAATAATTATTAAAAAAAGATTGAAAATTCAATTTAGAACAAAACTAGTTCAGGCATTTTTTAAATTTTACCGGAAGTGAAAAGTTTCAATTAAAAAAATGTATTTCGCTCAAATTCCCCATATCTATGCGGGTACTGCAATTTTTTCACAAATTGATTACAATATATTGGTTTATTTTAACCCCAAAAAACTAACCCTTATTTTTCTTTAGACCACGATTTTTTGATTTCTGCTAATATTTATTGTTTCGTAATGAGAGCGATACTAGAAGTTTTTGCAAAATACTTACAATTGTTGGAATAATTCAATCTCATAAAACTATCCTTTAGGAGTGAGAAATGAATCAAACCGTGTCGATGGGGGATTACTGTATTTTCTCTTTCGGAATCGGGTAGATAATACAAAACCAATGAAATGCTGATTGCGGTAATTGAAGATTATTTCCATCAGATTAAATTTCAAATTATTCTGATTTTGTGTTGCTAGTTTACGTTATCTATTATTCTACCCCTGATATATACTCGACGCGAACAAAGTGATTCAAAAGTAAAAGTATATGATTTCATAATACTGCAATAATACGTAACGCGATTATCAAGTATTCGTTAAGCTATGTTGACATTTGAAAATATCACAGTTACGTCGAGCACTGATATATAACTCATGGATACGGCATACATAAAATACTGTGGTATAAAAAACAAAACTAAAAATCGTATCTAATGTGCGATAGAGAAAGCAAAAATCTATCTTCCTTGTCTAGAATTTCGAATTTTCGGAAATCAAATTCAAATTTGTGTCAGTTCGTCTACAAAAAACAGTTGACATACATTTGATAAAATTGATGCTATGCGAGATTTTCAACTTTGTTTATTTTTATTTACGTTTGATCAATTTTCCATTTGATTTTGGCTTTTGTATGTGTTTATTACAGATATGTACTTCATATTTCAAGGAAAAAGGCAGCAGTGTATTATTTATATAATTATAATATAAAAAATTAACAATTAAGAATAATTTTCTGTCTATCCTCTATTTATTAGGTAAAAGAAAACAATTTCAAATAATTTTCGGAATTGTCTTGGTTGAAATGCGGCTCTTATTTTACATTTTCGGTTATACGATTTTCGAGTAAGAGGTGTATACAGTACAAACGAGTGAAATATAAAAAAAAGTTGTACCCTATTTTGTTGCTCTTTTCTATTAGTTTTGTGCCGTATCCATGTTATATAAATCGGTGACGCCGAGTATATCTCAAAGGTTGCTTTGGCGTTTTACTACACTTGGGTGCAAAAAATCTGCACAGTTGCATTTTCTCTTTTTTTTTTATTTTGCTCGCGAATTGCATTACTTTTTTGAATCAAAGTAAGTCAAATTAAAGATCATTTGATCACCTATCCAAAGATACCACGTGTTTGTGTATTTTCTGTTAAAAACCATTACAATACCAACATAAGAACATAATAATCCAAAAAGGCTCATTCAGGAACAAGGAAACGAATACCACAACAGAGGTAGCCACTGGAGAGGTTGCACTAATTGATGCAGGGCCGAACCAAAATGAAGTGGCTTGACAACTAAATTTTAGCCAATTCTCCGTTCGTCGAGTGTGTCGTTCGTAAAAAAAAAAAGTTCGTAAAATCGAAGTCAGTCGGTGGACAGGTAAAAGACGACTTCGAGAAGGTGATCTGACTGCGCACAGACCAGCAAACGGTCTGAAATTGATCCCAGCTGACCGACAAGCCCGCCTTCAGTTCGCTCGAGAGCATTTGGATTACACAAAAGAACAATGGAGAACAGTCCTGTTCTCTGACGTGTGCAAGATGTGTTAACATGGTACCGATGGACGAAGGAAGATGTATAGAGGTTCAAGAGACCGATTTGCACAATGTTGCATTGAAGAACGAGTCTCGTACAGCGGTGGATCGTGCATGTTCTAGGAAGGCATATCATTAGAGGCGAAGACAGATCTTGTATTCATCACACGAGCCAATACAAGCTGTCGATCAAGAGGAATGATGGTACATTGAAGAAGTACTCAAGGAGTACGTCGTACCTTTTGCCGGGTTTATTGGTGAAAATTTTCGGTTTATGCAGGAAAATGCAAGATATGTGGTATAGTGTACTAGGCCGTACTACCGTATGTGGTATAGTGTACTAGAATCTTCAAAAGAGGGATGTACCTGTTATGAAGTGGCCACCTCATAGCCCGGACCTCAATCACATCGAACGTAATATGAGACGAGCTGAAAAATTGAGTTCGAACCAGAGATATTGCCCCAGCGAGTCTCCAGGAGCTGCAGTTGCCGATCGCAGAAAAATGGGAGGCGATACCCCAAAATTTGGTGAAATCAAAGAAACATCGAATGGAAGCCGTCATTTGGGTTTGAGACTTCTTATTAATAAAAACTTTTTTTTTTTGCTTATTTCAATGTTTTAATTCGACTTTTACCACTAATTTTCTGGAATGGGTACAAAGGGCCGAATGTCGAAAGGCCGAATGTCGAAGGGCCGAATGTCGAAGGGCCGAATGTCGAAGGGCCGAATGTCGAAGGGCCGAATGTGTCAAAGAGCCGAATGTGTCGAAAGGCCGAATGTCGAAGGGCCGAATGTCGAAGGGCCGAATGTGTCGAAGGGTCGAATGGGTCGAAGGGCCGAATTTTTTTATTTTATTTTTAGAAATATAATTTTTTAAATTTGTTGTTTTATGGAATATTTTGTAAATTTTTTTTATTAAACAAATGAATTTCTTTTAAATTTTATTTTATATTCATCTATTCCACGTATCCATCAGTCATACATTTTGGTGAAGGAAAATTTTGTTATGCAAAAAATAATTAAATTAAATAAAAAAAATATATTTCTAAAAACAAAAAATCAAAAAATAAAAATTCGGAACTTCGACCCATTCGGCCTTTCGACATTCGGCCCTTCGATACATTCGGCCCTTTGAAATTCGGCCCTTCGACATTCGGCCCTTCAACATACGGCCCATTGATATCATACTTAATTTTCATGATAAGAAATTTACAAAAACCTTGTACTTCAGATGTTGACCTCAAAAGTCATTTTTTGGTACGGTATAAGTACAAAAAACATGCCACTGGATAAGTGTTCAAATAGACTTTGAATTTGCATTCAAGAAAATTAAACGCACAATGGATTTTTTGATATTTTTGAGCTTTTGTTGAAAATCGATCAGCGCGAATTTGTTGCACCCATGTGTATATCTGATCCTTGTTTGATGCATCAAATAAACCTATGATCTAGTTTCACGCACCGCCCATCCAATTTAAAACATTTATTTTGTTTGATGGATCAGTAAATGGCAATGCTTGTTTCCTTCTATTCTGTTGATCGTTGGTGTTAGTCAGTCGATAAATCTTCGTAGTTGTACATAAACGGCCATAATCGAAGATGCTTTCTTTTCGTAAAGTGGTAATTTGATAATTGAGGCAAGTGTCAAGATATTATTTTTTCGATCAATAACGGTTCCAAGTATACATTCCATGTATCATCACCGATTATGCCATCAAATGATTTCGGCCTTGTCAGAAAAAAAAAATGCAGGAACTTGAGCATGTTGTTCGTTTATACTCTATATGTATGGTATACTGGAGATACAAACTTCTTTGCTTTACACGCTTCTTTGTCTTCAAGTACCTGAGGTCCATATTTTCGCATAACAACCGTGCATATTTTTTTGCTTCTCCTTCAGTCTCTAAATGGTAAACACTCTGCTGTTTCCGTGGTTTCGTTAAATTTGTTACAGTCGCGCTCATTGATGATAAATCAATCTCAATTGGTTCTGTTGATTTCGCGTGGTGTTTACATTGCAGAATATGAGCTGATCTCATAAAATTTGTAGCACCACATTGAACTTTTTCAGTGGGAATGATAACTTCGCAACATCCGATCTTAATTCTGTGTCTGATTATCGATTAAAAATATCGTATAACACCACTCTAAATAACAAGGTTCTAAAATTAAGTCATAAGTTAATCATCTCAAGAAATTTCTTAAGGAAAGGGGCATAGCTAATAAAAAAATTGTATTACCTGAACGTTTATTTATTAGCAAAAATTTTATTTTAAATATAATTTTCCTTTTTGGCTGCCCAAAGGATTGGCATAGTCAAATAATAGACAGTATAGTCAGTCATGAATTGTGTTTTGCTTCTAGACCATATAGTTTGGTTTTACGTTTCTACCTGAACAGAAGCTACACAGCTGCTAAAAGAAGATGACAAAATAGCTCTTCCATTACATATGTCATCATTCAAGATAAAAATACTTATTCAATCAGCGAAATACTCACAAGCAAGTGCAATTATTTGGAACACACCTTACCACTCAAGTAAAAGCGTGATTATAAAAAAGACATTAAACACGATCTGCAACAAAAACTAGAAAGGTATGACATCAAAGAGAATGTTTAAACTTATTTCTTGAAGCAGCTAGTTGAAAAATTCATAACCGAGGTTGACTTCAACACTAGAAAGTGCTTCATGATGCTTTATTTAAACTCACTCCAACTAGTATTTTACAGGAAAATCAACTTATTGGCACAGCAATCAAAATAAAACACAAGATCTAATATTTCCTTTAAAACAAGAAAAGCCTCGATTGATTATATACAAGTGCAGAAACGATTTGACTCCATATCTGACCACTCGTATATTTTATTGATAATAAGTGATGCAATAATTACAAATGATAAACAGCTATAAAGTTAACAACTAAATAAAATAAATATGCTGACTGGAAAAAATTTAGAAGTGCAAGCAGCGTGGAATACAATTAATTCAGCAAACAAAAAAATAACTGGCAAATGTTATCCAATGGAGATAAAAACACTAGTTACAGAGAAGGGAAGTACCCGAAGGGAATGGCAACCCAAAATAAATTAAATAATTTAACACAACGAATACGCAGAGACATATGGGAATTTAAAAATAAAATACTGATTATTCATGGTGGAAAACGACCAAATATTTGAAAAGATCAGTTACGCACATACTACCAAATTTTGCTGATCACCTTTCAGCCCAATTTAACCACACTCAATCAAGAGGATATACTGATTAAAAACCATATAACTATCTGTAAGCAAGAAATGTTATTAACTATATCATAATAAAAATTCACCAGGATATGACTTGATAACTGGAGAGATTCGTAGACAACTACCTAATAAAGCTATAAAGGAAATATTTGACATAATTAATCTGCGATATACCTCTATCATGAAAATTTGCTTAAGTATGATAGTGATACCTAAACCAGGTAAGCCGCCAAGTGAAATAACCTCGTATCGGCCAATATCACTTCCTACAATTATGTCAAAACCGTTTGAGAGACTATTATTAAAACGAATTAAATCTGAAGTTGTGAAATCAGGAGCTGTTCCTTCCCACCAGATTGGATTTAGAGAAACATTCCACAACCGATCAAATCTATAGGATAACAGATCTAGTAGAAAAATCTGTTCTGCCAAGTTAGTTTAATTTTAATAAGGCAAGATGGTTTAATTTTTAAATTAGAGAAGATTAGACTCTGCCATTTGAGTATTGCGAAATTCTAAAATCGTACCTGAAAAGAAGAGATTTTAGAGTTAAACAAGAAGGAGTTTAAAATAAAAGCATAAAAGAAGCTAAAAGAAGAAGAGTCCCGCAGGGAGTCTCCTAGGTCCATTGCTTTTCGTACTGTTTACAAACGACTTACCGCTGGCAAATATTATAACTACATCCACAGTTGCAGATGACACATTCAAACTACAATTAGAGAATTAAAGTATATATAGTAAACGCTCGATTTAACGAACGCTCGATTTGGCGGACAATTTTTTATTTTCCATTTTTCGGTTATCGATTTTGATGAGATTGGGTATGTCGAATGAAAAAGGAACTCTTTCAAATGATTTGTTTAAGAAATTCTGGAATATCGCCACGAAACTCGATAATTAATGCTAACATGTTTCTGGTAGGGCAGAAAGCCTTAATATCTATCACCAGTAAGTAACTCGTTCATGGGTTTAGTGGGTTAAGCAGCAAGTTAACTATACATACACTCGCAAAAAATCACGTTATAAACCCTTCAAATAAGGGCTCGGAAAGGTTCTATATTTTTCTTATCAACAACGACCTCGAAAACAGTTCACGGGAACATGGAATATGCTGTCTCATAAGATCATGAGATCTTCAGTACATTAAGAACTAAGCGAAAATTTACACTATTGATGTACTTGCTACACAAGAGCGCATAACCCATATGGCCATATTCCAGAACTTTTTTCAAAAATAATTTAGTAATCTCATTTCATCCACAATGTCCAATTTCTGTCCTAGAAGGTCATATTCTAGAACTTCTGCCAAAAATCGTTTAAGAATCCCATTTCTATCTAACATACCCAATTTCAACATAATCGGTTAAGAAATTAAAGAGATCCGTTCCAGAATCATATTCCAAAACTTCTTCCAAAAACTGTTTATGCATTTCTGTTCCATCCAACAAACAAAATCCCATCATAATCAATTAAAAATTGATCAAGTTCCGCCCCAGATGGCCATAATCCAGAACTTCTTCCCCAAATCATTTAATAATCCCATAATCGAATTCCGTCCCAGATGACCATATTCCAAAAATTCATTCAATAATAATTTAAGAATCCCATTTCCATCCAACACACCCAATCCCAACATAATCAGCTAAGGATTGCCTGAGTTCCTTCCCACAATGCCATATTCCAGAACTTCTTCTAAAAAGTGTTTATGAATCTCATTGCCGTCCAACAAACAAAATCCCTTCATAGTCGGTTAAGAAATAAACGAGTTCTGTCCAAGGTGGCCATATTCCAGAACAAATGCAAAATCTCTAGTCGATTAAATTTAAAAACTTTACATTCAAATTTGACTGACATTCGGATTTAATGGACTCCTCCAATTAGTCCGTTAAATCAAGCGTTTACTGTAAATGGGGGGGTTATGCACAATAACTTCAGTGGCATAGATCTAGAACCACTATTTGTGACTCTCAATAATATTCCTGTATACAAACCAAGCAACATACTTTGGTATTGTCAAGGTACCTCGACACAACCATTTCAAAATAAATTACTCAGAGGGACTATAAACGCTGCTTGGTACACCCGTAATAGTGAACTTCATAGAGATTTCAGAATGGACACAGTCGCAAATGAAACAAAAAAGTGCCCAAAAACACCAGAAGAGGCTCCATCAACGCCCTATAAAAAATGTTCTAAAAACACAAATTGGCCACACGGATATGTCAGAAATTACATTATGCGCTTTCGCCACTCGGTCTATTACGGCAGCTAAATCAACTAAGTTTGTGGGTGGAGTTGATAACCCTCTTTTCCTATGCTCTTGCATTGCGATCTTAATTGTAAAAGACATTAAACTTTCTAACAACAGAAAATTAAACAACTATTTAGCTAGAAACTTTTGTACACCGAATTGTTTGCATTCCATATTAAGTAAAATCAGAACTTGGAAGGAAATTTACTCTTTTTTGCCGTCATCCCTGTTTCAACTGCCTTTGTAAACTCTGCTTTAATTATCTCTAATCAAAAAATTGTAGGTTTGTATATAAACGTTTTACATAGTCCGATCTTGTGAGGTTATCGAAAAACTGCCAGATGATTCATTCAGCAATCTATCGGCTGACACTAAACTAAATAAAATGCTTGTAAAAAATAGTAAGTACTACATTTAAGCGGAAGTAGTGAATGAAGGTTTCTGTTCATTTCCGTCAATACTTACGCAGATTGGAATTTAGCCAAGAGCCTGATTACGTACGTACGATATTATGTATTGAAGGTGCATTCTTAGTTCAAACACATATTGGAAACCCGGCGCAATAGTGAACTTTCTTAGAATCCCTAGTTTGGGATGAGGCATTATTGAATATTGAGCCTTTGTTTTGTGCGTTAATAAAAAATAACTACAATGCACATGAATTATTCCTGTCCTGTCCTAACCGGAAATTTGTTGGTAAATATTTGATAATATTTTTGATGTTTAAAATGAACACCAAAGAAACCAACCTTACTCAAAATAACTAGACACACACATTTTTGAGGTGAAAATTTATCTGAAAACACATAAAAATTTCCACCCAGTCCCCTACTTATATCTGTATGCAATAAATGTTGAACAATATTTTATATTCGTTTGACATGTAATTTTTACCTGTATCTATAGAAAGACAGGTAGCTCTAATCTAATCGAAAATTTGAGACACAATTTTCCATATACATGTACGTTTTAGACGTACGAATTTTATATTTTTTGTCGAATCGAATTTAAATATGTCATCTAAAAGAATTTATAATTTTTCCAATTTCATTTCGAAAATTGTATTTATATAATACGAAATAAAATTAAACATCACAACAACAGCAACATAAAAAAATGTCGTAGATAGATACGTGATATGAAGCTGAAATAGAATTATATTATGGGCTAAAATGGATTATAACACCCCAGCGGGAAATTATTATGTTCCACACCCATATTCTTGTTATATGTATATCGGTTATTTATTTCAGCTTTGTTGTCTATATGCTTACGAGTTTTAGTATAGTTTGAGCGAAGGTGATGATGAATTACCACCACCGTGTTTTTCCAAATATATGCGTATATATTGATTTATGGTTTATACCCGTGGGTATGTGAGAAAGCTTATCAATCAAACTGTAATAAAATTTGCCGAAACAGTTTCATGCATATTTTATCCAAAGTGTAAGTAAAACCACCGAATATTTATCGCTCGCCATATATACAAATAAACATGCAGATAAAACTTCAACAAGTAAACAATAACAAAATTATTAAAACGAAATAATTCATTTTAATCTGTTGCATATTTGCAACACTTAAATCGATAAGATAATATCCAAAAATGAAAAGCGATGGGAGTTTTTAGTTTTCGTTCTTTTTTTTTAATATTCATGTGCCAAAAAAGCCATACCATGGATACTACTGTGCAGATAATATAGTTTTCATTTTTAATACCATTTTGTTAGTTGTTTTTTGTAAAAAAAGCTTTTCCCCCATTTAGTGAATATTTTTTTGTTGTTTTTAAATCAACTTCCTTTGCTAAATAAAAATATTTTCGTTTCGTTTCTGGGGGGCTTTATGTGCTTCACCTTTTCGAATTTTTTGATGAATCGTGAAGCATAAAATACAACTTTCGTTTATTTATAATTATAAAACGAAATACAATTATTTTACATGATATATTATTTTGTACTTTCATTTCATTACAAACCTGATGAACATTGTAAGTCTATACACTTTTATAAGATTTTATTTCTAAAAGCGCGTTTTTCAGAGATAGCATTTTATAATGAACCATTTTAGTATCGATACACTCCGTTACAAAATCATCATGAAGCACAAGCAAAACAGTTTGAGTTTGATGACTAAGTTAAAGCTTGACGATCACACAAGTATATTACGTAACCATTTTTCCCAAAACATCTTATTACGATGGAGGGTATTCAAGATTTTCTGGGATATAATGCATTGGCTTGTGACGTTTTTCTTCTAAAAGCTGAGAATCTTTTCTCTAAATTAAAGGTTCTCTAAAGTGCACACTGATAGATTTTTTTCCTTTTCTTTTATTTATTTAATATTACAACTGATCCAGTTGTAGGTGTTTCCTTGCTTGTTTCTTTATATCATCGGTGACGTGCTCTTCTCATCTTTGGCTCCCGGTAAAAGTTATCGTTCCTAATGTACCATGGGGCATTCACAATCGCTGGCAGCACTTTATTTTAGAAACATTGTTTCATTTGTACATTAACCCCAAAGTTGGATATCATAGATCCACATTGGCTATAACATTTGCCTGTATACATTTGCATTGGTTGTATATTGAGAGCTCAGAATTTTTCGCACTACAATTTCCTATATTTTATGTTAAACTATACTTTGTTCTTCTTGATGTGTTCTTTCCACCATAGCTTTGTATCGAGGGTCTTTCCAACGTATTAAGCTGTATTTGTATATTAAATTTGGTTTGAGTTAAGAACGGCGGAAATCCAGTTTAAATTTTTGTTTGTAAAGTTGACATGTACTGATTGTCTGATTTGGCTGCATTTAGTAAGATTCGTCGTTTTTTAGTTGAGTTACTCACTGTGTTAACTTCATTTCGAAAATCTTGTTACTGTCTTTCTTATGGTTGATCAGAATAGGTGCAAGTACGCTTGCTACTTTGAATTTTACTTTGTAGTATACCTGTTGATATTCTTTTTAGTTCAGAGTACTCATTTTTAAGTTTGACTCGAAAGCGTCGATCTGCGACGCACGATTTAATTATTAGATAAAATTGCTTCGACAGGTGTCGATGCAGATTAAATGCAAGCCCTTGATGGTCGAGCCCTTTAAATGTTCCGTCAAAAAAAGCTTCAACACAACAAAAAGTAGTTGAAAAAGCCTGAAGGATGTCCATGTCAACCTGTAGATTTTTTGTTTCGAACGGAATACCATTTAAATTCGTTGAACACGATTGATACAGTGCTCTGTTCCATTCCAATTAGGAAATCATTATCCACACCAGATTGGTGGTTTTCACTATTCAAATTTCTAAAGTTAGACATAACTTTAAAATAGGTGGTATCGCTGCTACGGTTTTGTCCCATCTAAATTGATAGTTTCTCTCACTAATTTAAAAGCATGTTTAAGCGAGATTTTTGTATAAATTATAAAAACAAAATACGTATTATTATCTTAAATAAAATGAAAGGTATACTAAAATTTACATGCATTCTTCAAGTGACATAGGATTACTCTTAGCTCTCACATGTCGGCGGATCGACCCAGTTGGGTGTTTTTGCACCTCAACATCGTCATCGGATAAGTCAGCCGCAATATAGTTTTTCAATAAATTCATTAATAATAATAATTATTAATTATCCCAACGACCTATTACCCGTCCCAACTGCGCGCGGGGAGTCTCCATCTATATTATTATTATTTTTTTGAGTATAATTCAAGTGAATTATAAACAAGGATATCGAGTTGCTTAACCAGCGAATTGAAAAATTGAATGTTGAAACGGCTAAATATGTAAAGTATAAAAATCAAATATGATTATAAATGAATAGCTAAGTGAATAGTTAAGCAAAACGATACCCATCGCAGACGGAAGGAAAACGGAAGTCGAGTCTGCTTAGTACAAGCAGATTTGAAATAGATAAAACAAGATAAAGTAAAGCAGAATAAAATAAAACAAATAAAAACAAATAAGTTAAATAAAACATCAAACTATAATCAAGAAAAATAAAAAAGTTTTTTCAACATGCGTTTCGTCATATTAAAATCGATCAAATGGAAGTGCTGATTAGGTTCGAACAGCTGTCTCGAGACGGGCTCGTACTTTCCGTAATCAGTTCGATGAGGGTCGATTCTAAACATAGGTACCGTTCTTAAATCTCGCGAATTTATATTTAGATTAATTTTACCAAGCAGAACTGGAGAATCGATACCGCCGGTTAGTATTTGATGAATGAAAACCACGTCTGCAACAACGCGGCGCTTACTAAGTAGTTGTAATTTAATTAGCTTTAGACGATCCTGATATGGAGGCAGGTTGAACATGTCCACCCACGGTAGCCCCCGTAAAGCAAAGCGAAGAAATCTTCGCTGGACTGCTTAAATCCTCTTAATATGAACCTCATGATTAGGCGACCACACCTGGCTAGCGTACTCGAGCAGGGGACGAACGAATGTTGAATAGAGAGCCTTCGTAACATAAGGATCATCGAATTCTTTCGACCAACGCTTGATGAAACCGAGGGCAGAGTTGGCTTGATTGATAATACGATCGATGTGTTGTCTGAAATTCAATTAACTGTCGCAAATGACTCCCAAATCACGAACAGAACTGGCTCTGGTAATGGCATCGCTGTTAATGTAATAGTTGCGAGAAATGGACTGTACACGTTTTCGAGAGTAGGTGATTGTTTGACATTTACCCACGTTCAAATCCAGATTGTTCTTTGCACACCAAGTGGAGAAGTTATTGAGTTCGGATTGTAATAGGCTCTTGTCGGTAGTGTTTGAAATCCGTCTGTAAATCTTCATGTCATCAGCGTATATAGATATCGATGAATTTTTTATTAAACAATCAGCGTCGTTGATTGATAGAATGAAAAAAATTGGCCCCAGATGGCTGCCCTGGGGCACTCCAGATGTTGCTGATATATGAGTTGATACTGATGACCTGAATAGAACATGGTATAAACGGCCTTTGAGATAAGAGCCCACCCAACGGAGAATTTGGGGAGGAAAGCCAAGGGCCCTAAGCTTAAACAAAATAACTTCATGAGAAATCCTGTCAAACGCCTTGCTAAAATCGGTGCAGATAACGTCAACCTCTTTTCCTGCTTCCATCGTATTTAGTGTTTGTGAAGTGAATTCAATAAGGTTTGTGGTCGTGGACCGTGCTTTGAGAAAATCATGCTGATTGTTAGAAAACAACGGTTTACAATGAAAGTACAGTGAATCATACACAATACTTTCAAACAGCTTAGGAATACTAGATAATTTTGTAATAGGTCGGTAATTACAGATGTCTGATTTGCAGCCGTTCTTATGAATCGGAACTATAAAAGAACTTTTCCAAATGGATGGGAAAATTCCAAGCGAAAGCGACTTTTGGAAAAGTGTCGTCAGTGGCTGAGCAAGAAAATCACTGCAGTTTTTAGGACGATGGATGGTAGACCGTCAGGGCCGTATGAAAAATCATCTTTAAGTTCGGAAATCTTTTGTACCACGGATTCATAATCGATTTCAATGGAAGTTAAGGTTGTTTGATTCATGTATGTAAAGTAGCATTAATCAGGTTTAAAATCACTACTTGTGAATGCCAGACTGAAGAAGTTAGCAAAATGGTTTGTTATGACTTTAGGATCATTAGAGGAATGATCCTTATATTTGAAAGTGGAAGGGTATCCGTCGCACTTTTTCTTCATATTGATAAAGCGCCAGAAACACTTAGGCTCAGCGATTAGATTGGATTGCATGAGTCTGATATAATTCCCATAAAGTTCGTCAGACAAACTACTGAATTATAACTATTTAAATAGTTAGAGTAATCAGAGTCAGATTTAGTTTTCAGGAATCTTTGCCAACGCTTGTTCCTAAGGTTACGTAACATTCGTAATTCATTATTATACCACGGAGGTGATGGTGATACAGTTTTTTGGCGGGTATACGGAATGGAATGCTTAAAACATTCAAAAACTGCAGAGTAAAAATTGACAGTTTGTGTTTCTATATCGTTATGATCATTTAAAATTGTGTTAAAGTCAACGTTAGCCAATAAATGTTTAAGCTTCACAAAGTCGGCCTTATGAAAATTGAAACGTAGTGGAGTTATAGAGTTGACATTGAGATTGTCTTGTTCCAGACCAAAGGTGATTAAAATGGGAGCGTGGTATACATCTATGGCACAGAGGATTAGATTGGATTCAGAAGCGACGCTATTGTCGATAACAGAGGAAAACCACCAAATCGGGCTGCCTGTTCAGACTGTTCTTAACGTTGCTGATCTGAAATAGTCCAGAGTTCAACATATTGTCAGTGAACAAAGTTTCTTTGGCGGTTAGTGCATTCGAAGCAACATAATGAGTGTTATCATCTGAATAATCCCAATTAAGTCCGGGGAGATTGAAATCACCAAGAACAAAGATTTCATCTTTAGTATTCATCAGGTCAAGGACGAAGTCAACAGCATTAGTAAGAAGCTGATAGCTTACAATCTGACTTAGTGGGCGAATATAGCAACATAAAATAAAAACATTATTTTTATTATTTTTAATTTTGACACACATTAGCTCGATATTATCAGTGTTGGGGATGATAACAATTTGACTATCAAAATTGATGTGGACTGCAACAAGAACCCCTCTACCGGTCAAATTCGTGTCTGAACAATAAAACCATCTTTCCTCAGTGAGTCCAAACACATCAAATGGAAGTCTCTGAATTGCTAAAAAGACGTCGCGAGATTTAGTTCTCAGTCCCCTTACGTTTTGGTAGTAGAGGGACAGGCATTTAAGTTTTTTGGTACTGCCAAGTTATTAAAATTATTTCGGAAATCGACAAATTCTTTTAGATAGGTGGTTTCGGGCCATGACGTCAAATATAGCTTCAGGAATGGTTAATTTAAATGATGCAACTTGTCCATTGAAGCCGGATATATTTTTACATTCGAGATTTTGTCCTTGGATGTTGTGCTGATTTATTATAAAATTAACGTGTGATATAACATCGGCGTTAGTTGTATTGGTACACAACCGGGATACAAATATAATTTTCAGTTTAGCGACAGTCCTAAGAATGTGTGGAGGATTAATATTGCTGTTGCTGCTGTGTTGAGAGTTGCTGGAGTTGGTATCAATGCTAGCAGGAACAACTTCAGATGAACGGGCTAGGCTGTTATTTAAATGATTGATAGCTGTAGCAGGAGAAAGTTCCTGATGAAGACTCAGATTATTAGCGCGATCTGTAATTAAAGCTGGTTTGTGAATTAAAAGGGAGTTCGTTAGTTCATGGCAAGCATCCCTGGTAGCTTTCAATTCCTTCTCGAGTTGCATGGTTAGGGAGTCATCATTGGTTTTACTCGACGTGGTATTTGCAGTAGTGCATGCCGATATACGAGAATTAATATCGTTGGATAAACTCATGATTATTTTAGTATTCGATGCAAGATGTTTATTGATATTGTTGTTAATGTTGTCAGTTGTAAGTTGATTTTTGTGTTGGATGTTGGTGAAGATGTTCTTAACACCGGAAACAACTGATTCAATCTTAATACTGACCGCTTCATTAATGATTGAATCAAAGTTGTCGATAAACTTAGTAATTATTGCGAAAAAATTTACGTTGCCGAAATTAGAAAGCGCGATTGATTTAGTATTAGCGGCAATGCAATGTTCGGTACGATCTAAGGAAGAAGAAATTTCGTCTAAATTGTTACACAACAAATTTAACTTCTTCTCCATATTAAATAAACGATAACAGTTTTCATTATATCCGGTTTTATAATCGTCAACACTGCGAGTAATTACATCCATTGATTCATTTAACAATAAAAGTTGTCCATTAACATTATTGCTTTTACAATCCATACAAATAAAATCAAATTTTTTTATAAAATTTGCGTCAACACGTAATAACGGAACACGTTCGGATGTATGATCGGAAGACGTATTACAAAAACAACATTTGATTAGTGAGGTCATTGTCAATAAAAATTAGAACCACTTGCACAAGCAAAACAAATACTAAAAAAAAATGTTAAGCGGCACAGGTTTCAGTTAAGTTTAGCTTAAATAGGATGACAAAACACTTCACAATGTTCCCGTTAATAACCAATGTGTACGTATTATTGAGTATTAATTAAGGCACCAGATAAAAATATATGAATGAGTAAGTGAAATAATTGAAAAAAAATGTATATTATTTATATACACACGTATACACATATACTCAATTAATATATAAAATCGAATATAATTTTAAAAAAAAAACTGACTATGTAGTTAGAGCTAAACTAAAACCATGCAAATATACTTATCAGAAGCACGTCTGTAAATAAAACACCAAAAATACACAAATAAATTAACACAGACTAAATATAATATCACAGAAACTGTTTGAAATTGCACACGCTGATTAATTAGAAAATTGGTAAAAAAGAATTCTTAAGATAAAACTAAGCACTAGGTCACATATTAAGTTTAATATTGAAAAACTAAGTTTTCTATCACAGGATTAGTATTTAGACACTCGTAAACCGTTATACCACGTTTACGTTAAACACATGAATTTTTTTTTATTTTTTAAACTTATAAAAAGAACTTTAGGTAAAACAGCACTTATAACACACATTAAAACATTCACACATAATTAATTAAAACACCAAAAAAAAAATAATAATAATAAATTAAGAGTAAAAGTGAAATTTTTTTTTTAACAATAATTTTTTTAAAAATAATATAGAATAGGTAGCTTGTTTTATGAAATCCAGTACGAAATACATTCAATTCACATTTAGATACCCGGGTATTTGTAATGACGATTATGCATTTTTAATTGGTGTGATGGTGAACGTTAAAAAAAATTGTTACAAATTCTACTCTTAAGAGGATCCTTTACTAAAAAAAATTAAGATAATAAAAAAGATTACCAAACATAAAAAAAATGAAATCAACTGGTACACTATTTACTTTTAATATTACCGGACAAGTGTGCAATGGTTAAAGCTTCGGCACTTGGACCGGGAGGTACAGGATTCGAATCCCATCAGAGGCTAGATGCAAATCGAATTTTCATCATCGATTACAATCGGTGATGTTAATAAACACAACTAAGACCCTCTGCTGGAGTGCAGAATTCAGCGCCGACCCACCGTCCATGTCAATGTACAGGTTGACATGGAGCTTGCAATGTGCAGGTGGTATACTGTAGTTGTGTGAGTGGGTGAATAGGTGAATAGGGTAATGATGTGGCGTGAATGCGTGGTATCACAATGGGCCAAAAATGGCCTAAGTGTCAACCACTGAAACCTAAACCTACTTTTAATATTACATTTTCTTACAGACATCAAATTTGAAACAGATAAATGTTACAACAGATTCACCATCCATCAAAATCATATACAAATAAGACTTTTGATAACTAAATATGTAACTAAAACCACTGAACTTAAAATTTGCTCAATCTTTTATCCGCCCGGATTTCTTGGTATACGGTTTCTGTACCAGTCGGTTTTGCAAGCGGTGAAATTTATTAACAACCAATATTTCAGGATCCGTCATTGATTTATATAGGTGGCTCATGCAAATTTGAACTTTTTAACGCCTTTGTTGCCAAATTGAGTAATCGTTATCCTCTAGTTCAAGAAGATCTCGAAGTTGCTTATTTATGATTTCGTCCTTTATTTCCTTTATTAGAAGTTTTAATTTGTTGCACAGAAAATTGGGAAGTAACACCAATTAATAATGAACTTTAAAAAACATCAGAATTCTTCTAATTTTAATCAAAACCTATTTAGTTAAATCGTCAAAGCCTCTATCCAATGCAAGCGAGATGAATCTTTAAATTCAAACTTAATAATAGACAAGTAGAAACCCTCTACTATGAAACATTGGTTCTTCGAGCTACAGAACGACCTTGCCTTTGAAGATTTTGAAGATATAGGACTTTTCGCTCCAATCAGTAACAATCATTAACACACCGAAGCAACATGGATTCAGTACAAATCTTATGCTGGCAGACGGTCGCTATTGCAAGCTAATAAACCGGATCTATACAAACATAGAGAAGTAGGACAATAAATTGTCAAAATTAATTAAAATTCATCTTTACTGAATTTTAACAATTTAATTTATTAATCGATATTTCGGGCTAAATGCCCATTTTCAAAATATAATAATAAATTAAAATAAAAAAAAAAAATAAGTACTGAGAGCTCCGACTTTTCATTTAACCTTCAATTTCTTTATGAAAAATGTTTCACAATAGATTCAGAACTATTATACGCCTGACCTGTTGACCACTCTTGTCGAAAAAAATTTACAATCAAGTTAACAAAAGGCCAATCTGTAAAAGACAAGAAAAACCCGTATAAAAGAAACCGAGGCCGCATTCAACTTAATTAATCAAGATGAGAAAGATTCACATTCAACCTCCAACGGGATTCAAATAACTAAAGCTGAGATGTTGAAACATAATCTAAACAACTATACATATAAATACGATTCTAAACAACAACCACATGGTCTATTGCGAGATGAAAATTACACAACTAACAGAAGCATAGATCCCTTTTTAAGGTAACCAACCATTCGAACCGTGAAAGGTAGAGTTTAATTACTCGTGACTAATGTTTTCGAAGGCATTGAAACCAGATACGAGACCACAGTAATTGCATCATCATCGACAACATCAAGTAGAGTGCCAAAATAATGTTACCAAAATTTGAAATTTCAATTGAGACGAAGGCACAAGAATCTTGATCAGCACTCCCATCAAAATGTTATTAAATTTACCTAGCTTCTAATCCGCCAATGGACTGCGAGCAATGAATGATAACGCTAATGAGATGCATATAAAAATTTGAGTGTCAAAATACAGGTTATAGGAATGTTCTTGTAATAAACGCACTCTCAAGATAGTTGGATACTGAAACACATCACATTTACGAAACGAGAATTATAAAAGATATTCAAACAATGGAATTTCTTTGAATTGCTTACAGTCGCAAGGGGTCGTTAAGAAAAAGGATTCACCATAACAAAATATCCAAAAGAAAGCAACAAACTTAGCATTGGCAAATACATTGCCGCACCTGTGCTTATTTTAGTAATGACCACGAGCTGTACAGATCCAAAAAATTCCAGAACTTAACAGTTACACAAAGATCTAAGGATGCCAAGGACAATGGAATTATGTTGAAATTGTTTACAAAAAATATCACGCGACCAAATGCCATTACAAATGGGAAAGATGTTATGGATGTATCGTTGCAAACAGGCGCTAGAACTCTACAAGTAATCGCTCGACATTGCAACGCAAACTAAATTGGACTGAATAATCATCGGAAACACAACTACTAACGTGATAGTGAAGGTATATTATATTAAATTTAGCTAGTTTGGTGACAACTTCGGTTAAGGCAATTCTAGATCATTAGTAATTCCCCACGTACTATATTGCGAATTACTTTTTTTATGATGCGATTCTACCTCAAGTGTCATGCTGCAAGCTACTTTGAATAATGCCGTTAGACATGTTAATGGAATGAGAAAATTTCTTTTATTTTAGAGCGTTAAGATCACCGTGTGAAGCCTTTTCTAAATTTAAAAAATTGGCGTTTGAGTTTACTAAAAATACATTTTAAATTTAACTTTCTGGAACTCAAGGAAGTAACAAAAAACGGAACTCACGAAAAAGAAAAAGTATCGAGAGTCTATAAAAAAAGGCTTAGGTAACCATAAATAAAGATTCCATTTGATTGCAAGCAACTTGTGTCAAAATTTTTGGACTGCTCCAAAACTCCTCCTCCGGCGAAATCATAGATGTATGTATATACAGATGACGCAGAAAAGTTGTTTAGTAAAATATTGAATCATGATGATGACCATCCGCATATTTAGCCGTAAGAACATTACATTGCATAATTACCAAGAGATAAAGCTCTCAAATAACCAAACACATGATAAATTGCGCAAAATGATTTCTACGTAGCTGACCTCATCTCTCGGAAGAACACATTGAGGAAGCATTAGGTGGTCAGAAGCAAATCATTGCATTACTCAAAACTGGTGGAATCATGCTAAGTAAATTAGCTACCATAATGGTAACCAAGAGACTCTGAAGGTAAGCCATACTAATAGAAATACGAAATAATGGAATAGCTGAATTTAAGATTGATGACAATGCTATAGTTTTCGACTTTCAAGGATAACAAACACCTTTTTGTTTGCTGCTAAGGGTTTTTATGAAGCTGGGCCGTGATACTCTTCAGGAAATCAAGGAAATACAACCCCAACTTTTGAGGCTACATAATTTCCAAGGAGTATTTTGCTGATTCTGTGTCTAAAGGTGAGCATGCTACAGAAACGTATAGCACAAACTTTAACCCAAAACTACCCACAACACACCGAGCGATGAAAATATATACATACATAGAATTAAGAAGACGAGTTACAACACTCGACCAGTTTGGGCACCTAGCAAAAACCCATCTTGAATATGAATAAAATATTTCGCATCATCAGTTATTGTAGACGCTTCGTCAAAAGATGTTTAAAACGTACATAAGCGAACTCTCCACAAAGTGTTACGATAGCAAGCAAGCAGCTCCGTGAATCACGAGAAGAGTTATGTTAACTAATACAACAGTAAAAGTTGTAAAAACCTATGTATCAACCCTTTCATCTATCTGCAAGGCATATTTCGAGTAGGGGTCGCTTTAAATACAGCATATGTAGTTTTAATGCCAGACATACTATACTCATGCCGCTAAAACATTCTTTGACTAAATTTATAATAGCAGATTCACACCTACGAACGATGCATGGAAGACCTCAGTTAACCCTGGCCTACTTGCAAAGAATGTCAAACGGCAAACAGAGAGTGAGAGTTCGCACTCAATAAATGAGTAAAATATTATCGTTGAATCGACTACCACTAAGCTACAACTGATAGCCAGCACACCGTGGCGTAGACTTTATTCAATATTGAGTTTAAAAGGGAAGAGTCGCAGTTTAACCTCGATCAATATTAGAAAAGGAAAAGCTAGAATCAATAAAATAAGCAATCCCGAAACATCACGATTGATTAGCTTATGTCAGTACGACAGGGCACTTTCTTACACCTTCAGCTTCCCATTTCGAAATAGGGCTTTTCAGTCAAATTTATCGTACCGCCTTCAAAGTAAGCCTCTTCCAAAATAATACACTGATGCCAAGGAATAATCCAATCATCAAAATATTTTTCAAACGCATTTTCCCGAATCGAATTCAGTTCTCGCCGGGAATTCTCTTTTATGTATGTCTTCTATAGATTGATTGCCTCAAAGTAATAATTTAAGTTTTGGAAAAAGAAAAAAATCACCCGGAGACATATCAGGTGAATACGGTATGGTTCTTCGATAATATTTGTTTAGCTTTTGGTTAGAAATTTGTTCACAGTGATCGCCTTGTGAGGATGGTGCGTTGCCATGGTGCAAAATCCATAAGTTTTCTTTCCACAAACCTGGCCTATTTGCTCGAACGGATTGGCTCTATCAAACGCCGTATAACGCCCAAATACTATTCTTTATTTAACCGCGTTAATCAAAGAAAACAGTCAACATTACCTCGAATTTTGTTCAACTTTAACGTGTTTTTTTCAGTTTCGGCTCATTGTGGTCGGAATTGACTCGTTCTAGCTTGTCTTGCGGGACCTTTACGCGATTGTGTTTTTGAAAAGAATTCAGGTCTTTCGAAATTACCTAGTCGAGCGATAACGCGTTTCATGCCCAAACAGTCGTGTACCATGGTATGAGCTGATTCGTGAGACACATAAAGTTCAGCGGCTATCTCTCTCAAACTTAAATGAGTTCAAGACGTTGATGATCGACAAGAATGAAACAAATTTTCCATCACTTTTGGACCGCTTTTGAGTGCACTTTAACACTCATTTGCAAATCTATTTGATAAAGTCGATTCACCGTAAGCCTTCTGTAACATTTTAAGCGATTCGGCACACAAAACTCTATTTGCAATACAAAATTAGAGACATATTTTTTGTTGGTTTCAAAATTATTGGTCTGAAAGACCAATTAATATCAACATGCAAAAACATCAGAGTGGGCCATCTGTTGGTCCATTTTCAATCGATGAATTTTAGTACTTAATGTTATCTGTTCTAAAAAAATTCTTTGGTATATGAAAAGTCAAAAATATACCATTTATCATCATGGAGTTTCTAACAACAGAAGAACGCATTCTGATTGTCCAAATTTATTATGAAAATAATCGTTACAAAAACCACAATAATTTGTAAATTACGAGAGAGTTTTGGTCGACATGGACATCCTACTGAGCGTGCAACGACAATCCTACTGATTGGTAAAATTATTGAGCGTTTTGAAGAAACTGGTTCAGTAGAAGGTCGTAGACCGTATTAACATGTTTATCCAGTTCGTACTCCTGATGCAGTAGCAGCTGTTAGTGAAAGTGTTCGTAATGAACCAATCACCTCAAGCAGGCATCGTACATAAGAACTAAACCTTTCATGAACCACATTACGACGCAGTTAACATGTTGATCTCCATTTGTATCCATATAAAATTCAACTAACTCAAAAATTTAAGCCATCAGGCCATGTAAATCGTCGTCGTTTTTTTTTTGAGGTTTGGAGAATTCTCATGTTATTCGCGAGGCTGAAGTTCATCCTCCAAGAGTCACTGTTTGGTGTGGTTTATGGGCTGGCGGCTGGTGATAGGTAAATGTCCTTACAATGAATGGGGAACGTTATCGCAACATGTTGACTGGTTTTTGTGGCCCAGATTGAATGAATTGCGTGCAAATGACCTTTAGTTTCAACAAGACGGAACGATATGCCACGTAAGTCATGCAACAATCCATTTATTGTCAACAAAGTTTGCTGATCGTATAATTTCAAAAAATTTGTGAAGTTTCTTGGCCACCAAGATGCGCAGATTTAACACCACTTAATTATTTTTTGTGAGGTTATTTGAAAGGCAAGGTGTATACTAATCATCCACAAACAGTTCAAGAACTAAAAAATAACGTTTATTGGAAAAAGTCATTGAAAATTTGTATGTTCGGATGTGGACTTGTAGACGAAACCGTGATGGGCATATGATCGTTATTATTTTTTATACATATAAATCTTATAGAACCACCTTACAAAATTTTGACTTTTCAACCCAAAATGTGTGTATTTATTATACAAATGAGAAAAGGATTAACAGATGGCCCACCCTGTATTATATTGATGTCATCAAAACTTCAGAAAAACATAGTTCACATATTTAGTCCACGGAATATCCACTATAATGTGCGACCTAAACTGAATAGGCAGGATTATGTAAACATTAGTTACACAAATTAGGTTGGGTAACTTTTCTGTGTCGACTGACCCAACTGAGGTCGATGAAAAATGTGATGTAAACGATACCGACCTAAGGAATTTTTGCATTATGAAATAGCTGTCAGTAGTGGCATTGTTTTTAACAATGATTTCAAATTCGTAATTGTTAATGAAATTATTAGTGAAAAATATATGAACCACGATGAGAGTATAATCATTACTTTTAGTATTATCCAATAGATGGTGGACAAAAATCGTATTTTGTGACGCAAATGTGACCTACAATGTTTGCGCTGTAAACGGTTGCTAAGTGGACTAAAATGGGTAAGTCACAATAAAATTTCTACAATTTTTTGTTCGAGGACTAATTTTTCTAAAGTACTATCAAACCAAAACTGTCAAAATATGATCCTACCAGAAATCATTTGTTCACTTATTTACTATTGACTAATTATAAATTGATGCTGCCATAACGACATAAGTATAGAAATAAAATAAATCGAAAATTATTTTCAAAAAGTCAAAGACTACATTAATTCGTATTCGGGCGAGATTGATAAACTTTCAAAACCAAACGCTCACATCGCTCGCACAATCATCAAAACCATAAATTAATCAAACAGTTTTGCTACTACATATAGGATATATGCATGGTGGCGAGTAAAAAGCACACCCGATAGGTTCGATGTGGAGAATGGGATTTGCCATTTAATAGTGTGTATCGTCTGACTATGTATGTACGGGTATAGCAAACATCCATTTATTCGTATATGTTAGAGGAAAATCGATTTCTATCACTTCTGATTTTCCGTCTTTTCTTCTCAATATGAGGCGGGGTACGTACTCGTATATGTATGTATAAATTGATGTCATATATAGATTTTTTAACTCATACACGTTTTGCAATACGAAAGATGATGAAAAGAATTGAAAATTAGAATCGAGGATGAAATTGAAAAGTTCACAGAACAAAAAAAAAGCTTTATTCAATTGAGTTTTCATTTGTTTTGTGTATATGCTTGAAAACAATAAAGTCGCGCGTTTTTTTTTAGTTTACTGCTTTCATGTGCTTTTCTCATTTATTCATTTTATTGTTTGCATTTGTATGTGTTTATGTTAGTGTGCCTTTAAAAGAATATTATTTCGATGCTTGGTTTTTCCTCGTTCAAGATTCAAATTCATTATCGCACAAACATAATAAAAGAAACTAGGGCGAATAAGAAGAACGTAAGAATATTGGAGATGACATGATAACAATATTGATTCTAATGTTTATGAGGCTTTTATGTTTTGCCCTTTTATTTTTATTGTTAAGTTAATTAATAGAACAACACTCGTTTACAACATAAGTGGTCTTGTATATACTTAGTCGAATGGTGCGGTGTAAGATAAATTAGGTTTTAGTGATGTACTTTGTGTATATAGAGTTATTGATATTTTGCGAAAGTGTTTTGCTTCGTTCTACTTTAATACGCGATTTTAAGAGCACACAATACTTAAATAGAAGTTTTTAAATGAAATCCAAACAAATACTAGTCGATTGACAAAGATAGAGTGCAAGATTGAAACGTTAGGCTTCAAAAATAAGTTTCCTTTGGTAATCATCCTCCGTGGTTCGATGATGGTTATCTTCGTACATTTGAACGGTATCCTCGTAATTTTAAAAAACAATTTTTTTTGTATTTAGATATAAAATAAATTATTTCAGACCATTACACTAAATGGCACTAAAAAGTAGAAGTATATCTTATACATTGTCACTACTTACGCAGCTGAGTAGTAAAATGATCTTCCTGGAGAAGTTAAATCCACTTCATTAAAGTTCAGGCACAAATAAATAAATAAATTGTATTTTTAGTAAATTAATGAGTATGATAACAGCTGATCGTAGTCTTTAACTTTTATTGGTGAAGCTGTAAAAACTTGATTTTACGAAATTTTGGCGGTACAAAACAAGACACAGAATTATATACAAACCGAAAGAATTTCATTTTGGCGGTTTAGTTGTTTGTGATTACACAGAAAATTTCTTTCATATCGACAAATTTTGCTTGATAATATGTATCCTTTGTCCTGACGGACTACTGATCGGGATGAAACTCCATACTTTAGTTTTTATCATTAATTTGAAGATTCCAATGAGTTTAGCCCTAAATCGGTCCACCGGTAAGAACAATGTTAATAAATGGTATACATTGAAATTTCAACTCATGTTTGACAAAATTTCAACTCATATTTGACTGAAATCAACATTATGGTAAAAGCATTCCGGATAATTGTAAGGTATATATCGATGAAAATAAAAAGCCTTAACATATCTCAACATAGATCATCAAATTCAAGATGCACACCAATAATCTGGACGGTCAGGGAAAAATATAAATCCAGCTAGACTCCACAACTAAATAATGCAAAGAGAACATCTCCAACAAACTGGAATCTAATCAAGAAAGACGGTTCTCTCAAAAGTTGCACGAAATGGCTACGATGATTGACCACTACGCAGTCATCAAAAGGAAGTAAGAAGAATGCATCTCATCGGATCTCATCAGCAACATCTATAATCCAGATGCAACATCATCAAACATTGGCTAAAAACTGAGAGTTCATTCAATGCTGGCGTTCATTCAATATACGCGTCGGCAAAATCGAGCTAGTCGAAGACAAAGTACTCGCAAATCGAAACATCCAAGATTTCAAGATTGCAAGATTGCAATTTGCAAAAAAAAAAATTATTGGAATCTATCTAGTTTGACATTTAGGAGTATCGGAAAGTTAAGAAAAGTCTACAATAATTTTGTAATACTCTGGAGCTTGTCTGGATATGATCCACGAAAGATGATGTAAACTCGTATTGATATAAACCGAGGGCCAAAAAATTACTCACCAAAAATCCCGATAACCGAGTTAGCTGGAACTACAAACATAATGGGCGTTGCTTTAAATCCTGTTCAGTTTAGAAGGCCAATGGGTTGGGCGACGGTTGTTGTTTGGCGAGGCGGTTGAGAAACGAAATTTCAAACATGATATAATCTGGGAAAGAATGAATTATTCATACCAATCACAGACGAAACAACAGAAACATATTATAATTCATCCATGATCGGACCTGACCAAGCAACTATCCTTCAAAATCCAATTAAGTCTACCGTCTAATTCTATGAGCGCTCCAGATTGGAAAATAAATGACAGCACTGAGTCCATCAATGTTATGGAAAAAAAATTCTTCTATCCTGGGCATTGTGCACGTTGCCAAGAGTACCAAAACGATAGAATTTTATTTAGTACCATCCCTAAACTCCTGAATCCCGAATTTTAAATTTGAGGATAAATAATTTGAAAACTTGCCGAATTTTAAATTTGAGGATAAATTATTTGAAATTGCACCCAGAAATAGTAGGTGAAATATCAGCTAAAATCAACCCTTTGTAATCCAATGTAGCAAGATTTGCCCGCAAAGCAAATATTGAGGTAGGAGACGTCTTTGCTTCCTTTTCTTCATTTGCAACGATGTGAGTATGTGACTATAGGTAAAATATTATTAATCCAGCACCTGATCGCCGCGTCTATAAAACAATGCCGGTCCCTGGAGTTCTCCAATGGTACTAAAAGATAATGATAAAGTGAGACTGTGCTTGGATTATGGAAAATAAATTTAATATCCAAGGAGGACTCGTAACCTTTACCATTTATAGATGGATTACTAGGCTAGTTACAAGAAACTTGATTTCTTACCTGCCTCTATCAAAAGATGCGATAATAGAGACCCCGCTGCTATAATCACTGCCATCCTCTCTACCAACCAACTCTGTGTTATAACCTTTGGGTTGTGTAATGCACCACAAACCATGTGCCGACTTATGGTTACAGTGGTTCCATATGAACTATGGGTCGTGTATCTAGACGATCTACCTATTATATGTGCCACTTTCACTGAACATCTACGAGTTTTTAGATTAAGAGCGCAATATATAACAGACGCTAGATTAACGATCAATTTATCGAAAAGAAGATTCGTCGTAAAAGAAACCAAACATGTGGGATATATAATTAGTGAACGAGATTTAGATCCGATCTTTCGAATTGCGTCACCAAAAAACACTAAAAAAATCGGAGACTTTTAGGAATGGCGGGGTTATATCGCCAGTTTGTGCCAAATAAATAATTTTTAAAATCTGCTGAGCAATGGCTCGATTTTGCACAATACTAATTTAAAACGATACTTTTTGTGGACGACCAAAAAAATTAATTAGCAATAATATTCTTGTCCCCAAAGTTAAGTGCAGCACAACCAAATTATTTTGTATCAGAACTGGAGTGCTTTGCGGTCAGTTGTCAAACAAAAGTTGTCAGTTTATCATAGCCTTCAGTGACTTATGTCTTAAAACCATCTTAAAGGGCGATTGGGTCACTGGAGTATAAAGTTACAGTGATATAATTTCAACATCACATCAAAAAGGCAATGAAAATATCATCTCGAATCTATTATGACATCGTCTGAGAATTGATTTCTGACATGAAATTTCACAACATTTACATTATACCGAATAATATAGACCCAGAAGCTTACAATAAAATTTATTAAGAAGTTTCAGTAAATCCACCTCAGTACCCAAATATTGGAAGCTGTGGATACCGCACGATATTAGGAGCTCGCGGAATAGTTAGGAAAATAATCCAACGTATACGACGTTTGTTTTACAGGGCACGAATGTTAGTAGAAGTAAATGATTGGGATCCAAAATGTGACATTTGCAAGCCACAAACCAATATTTACGACCCTCATCAGGCATCAGTTTTTATCCGAGAGATCATGGCAACTACTCACTTATTAAATTCCTACGTAAATTTGAAAGCTCTAAACAATGGAGCAGAATCCAAAATTGTCAAATTCATATGTGTGAATTTTTCTCGCTCTTCAGTGTTCCCGAAACAATTCATTCAGGTAATGATATCCAGTTTGACGGAAAAGAATTTTTAAAATTGCTCGGCACTAAGAAATTCCGTTCACGAATCAAGTATGGAGGTATAAACTCACCTTACTTTTTAATGTAACACAAAATCGTACATGTGACTGAGTATAAGCTATACTCCGGGAGCTAGATCTACTTAGTGAGAACCAAATAGATTGAATAGATGTTTCGGATTACTTTCAATAGTAAACAAGAAATTTCAAAAAAATTTAGAACACGCCTATGACAATTTTGCCAATCGGGATAACTTAAGCACCCGGCAAAGTAGTGTTTGAGTGAAAACACCTCATGAGCAGTGCCACGAAATCACTGCGAAATTTGCGTATAACTACCTCAAAGCTTCCATTTAGGAAAAACAAGGCAACCCATCATTCAATTCAATTAATTGCAGATCAGTATTGGTAGTTTAATCACATTGGATACTCATCGAGATGGTAGATGACAATATAATTCCCTGAATTTGGGATGTAATGAATGTGATGTCGAAGTCGAAATAAATTTCAACGGAATTGAATAATTGCAAACCGCCTTAGTTTATAACAGGACCAAGAGGTTCAGTCATAAGAGCATAATTCGTGACGTAATTAATTATACTTGTTACTAAACATATTATCTAGTCAAGTTCATTAATTACCCACTGGAATATTTCCAATATATCCCCACAATAATTTTCCCAAAATCCAGTAACTCTAAAGCACCACCATGTTAATCTAGAGTACTATAATCTGCAATACCACAAAACTATCACAAAATTACATATAATGCTACTACTTATAAACCTGTATGTCATTAATCTCACAAAAATGTTAGTAATCTTGTAATCGTCTCGTCCGAGATCGCAACATTATCTCCCCTCCCCCCTAAGCCTTTTCGTCCCGAACAGGATCCAAATTACAACCTCTGTAGGTTACATCGTGTAATGTAAACCAATACAACTTCATGTTTGTCCTTGCCTCCCAACACCATCTTACTTTGCACCTTTCTTCTATTGTGCATTCCATTTCTGCTAACCACAACCCACTTCATCATTCACTCAGTCACGCCATGCCGTCATCCTTGAAAATAGACAATGCTCCCATTACCAACGCCTTCTTTGACCAGCATTTCATAAATTTTCCGCGTTCATCTGTCCTCGAATTTTAGCAACATAGAGTGCAGCTCGTTTCACTTAGTTTCACTGTAGCTTCTCCAAATTCCCCGCCATTTAGAATCACCTTCCATAGCGCATCTTTTATCCTGATCGTTTTCCACACTACTTTTGCTCGTCACTGATCTGGGGCAGTTCCAAAAACAACCTTGACATATATTTTTCAAATATTTTCTTACTGGCAATATTTTCCTATATTTTAAAGCAACTTTGATCCTTCGTGAAGAATGTGCAGGATTTTTTTTCAATGTTTGAACTTCTGCACAAATGTATCTTCCATCACCGGCCATTGCAATACTACACTGCCACCCTTCGAAAACCTTTCTGTAAATTGCATATCGCCAATTACCTCTTGCGATTACCCTTGCTACCATAGTAGTTACAATTAGTAGACCACCTACAATGTTTGCTCGTCTTAGCCAGTATCCCTCTAGGTACATTTCAATATTCTGTCAAACGGGAATTCATCTGATTAAAAGAGGACGCGCTACCCCATTCCCTTTGGACACTAGGGTGGTACTTGTTTTTATGAAACGGAAAAAAATGTAGATATGTCTAACGCGAAACCCCCTAGAAATGTGAGGTTATGCTAAAAACTTAAATAGAAAAAATATTTGGTCAATTGAAGATCGTTTAGAGGTCTTCGACTTGAGTGCGAAGCTCGATAAAAACGGTATTTTTTTCAATTTCGAAAATTATTTAAAAAATTTTCTCAGCCTAAATAAAAATTGTGGGGACTAGAAAATCGGAAGATTTCCAAAATCGGTTAACAAATAGCGAATTTATTGCCAATTTCCTAAACTAATAAAAACAAAAATAATAAACGATTTTTTTTTAAATATTGGATTTTATATTGAAACTTACAAAAAAATAAATAAATAAATAAGAAAGAGGTATAACGGCTAAGCAAAGAAATGTTTTATGATGTCATAGCAAACCGTATGAGTCATAAGGACTTAATATCGTTGTGTTTTATGATGTCATTATCATAAAACACTAATTTATAATAATTAAATCTACCATTTAACAGTTTTATTAATATTTTTAAGAAAGTGGTACCAAAGTTGACAAAATGGCGCAGCTAATTTACAAGCCACTGCAGAAATGTATCTTCTTCGCCGTGAGTACTGTCAAATTATTGGTGCTAAGGTTCCCCTCAAAAAAGCAAGTGATGTGTCTTTTTTTTGCACTCACCGTACTGTAAAATTAACTATGTGAAAGTGAAGCTGCAACAATCCAGGTAGTGTATATTTTCTGTTCAAAAGCACGAATTCCAGTGAAAAAAGAACAACATTTCATTGCAAAATTGAAACAATTGCATGATGAGAGGAAAATCTTCCACTAAGAGAAATTGATTCTTCTTTTTTCACAGCGTGTGAAAGGGCGCATCCCGGATATTGGGCTGGAGCCAGATGATATATCTTGAAGAAAAACGTAAATCAATTCCAATAGACTCATAAGCATTATTATCGTCATCGGACAGTGACAGCAAAATGATATCTGATAACGACATGAGCTTCGAAAATTTTTATTTGCGCGTGCTAAGCGCAAAAAGAGCACCTACAGGAAGCAAATGTATCATTACTCCTATTGTCCGCTTTGGACAAGTGGGAGATTGCGATCGTGCAGCAATGCATTTAATCAGTGCAGTTGCCGAAAGCCTTGGACATTCCATTGATTAACACGTTTTAAATCGAACAACACTGAGATGTCTTTGTTAAACATATAGAGTAGAAATAGCAGCAACAATTAAATCAACTTTCAAGTTTACGACAGGCGTAGTACATTAAGGTGAAAAATTACTTCCGGTGATTATTTCCCATATAGCTGGAGAACAATTATTGGGCATTCCCAAAATATCAAGAGCAACTGGTTTGGAAATGGGAGAGGCTGTTTTCCACAGCTTAATCGATTGGAGAGTAGTTGTTGATGTCATGACGGCTTGCTTCGATACAACATATTCAAATACTGAAAGATTAAATGGAGCCGCTATTATTTTAGAGAACAAACTTGATCGAAGTTTATAATATCTTCCTTGCCGACATCACATATGTGACATTACATTGCGAGCTGCCATTGAATCAATAATGGGCAATATATCAAGAGTGAATGTTCCGTTATTTGTGAGATTCAAGAATGACTGGCATTCCTTGAATAAGAATAATTTCAAAGCAGGCTTAGATGATCCCAACGTTCATATACAATTAAATGATATGAAAGCCGAATTACCGGATTTTTATAAGAGCGAATGGCAAAGGAACATGCTCGGGATGATTACAAAGAATCATCGAAAATCACTCTAATTTTGGCATGATACCAACCGTTTAGAAGAATTTACGGGACATTTGCATATTTGTCGTACGATTTTATGTAAAAATTTGGTTCCATTGGACAATAAAGCTGCTAAAGCACCAAAGCTGGATTTGAACTATTTACGAGATATTAATTTCTAATTAAACCACATGACGAAAAGTTTGCGATGGCTGTACTAAATAAAATAGGTGGTCAATTGTGGTATTTGTCCGGCAAAAGCCTCGCATTCGCTTTTTTCGTCGTAAACGTCCCTAATGCAGAGAAAAGAAGAATGGTAATGCAGAGAAAAGAAGTTGGATATGAAGAGGAATGTAGAGGCCGAGCCTAGTAAGCGAGTCGAGTGGTATAATAACTTCTGGATCATATAACGGATGAATGATCCCATTTGACTAAATTGTACATCGGGTTCAAATTCAAAGTTGTTATATGTTCACCAGCATGGACCAGAATGAAACACGATCAAAATAACAATGGGCAGCGGTTATAACCCAGTATTGGTGGAATAGTGGATCTGGGGTCCAATTCAATGTAACAATGTATGGCTCACTGTGTGAGATAGCATGTGCTCTCGTGCTGAACGATCACTTTGTCATGTCTTGTGGCATATTGTGATCGTTACAACGTCAATGTTCGGCTTAATTGCAGCAATTTTTTTGATCACGTTCTCCAGTGGAATTCGGTTTGACGGTCGAAGTTGATGCATGCCTAGGCTTTAAGGGTGGACAAATTACATATGTCTCAGTAACGGAAATACTAATTACCAATTACTTTGACTCAGATAATTGAAATTTAAAGTACATTAATTGTATATTACATTTTATTTGATTAATGGAAATACAAAAAATAAATTACAATTTTCGTTGATAGAAATGTAATTAAATTACAATTACAAACTAATTTACTCCAAAACTGAATTAAAATGTAGTTACTTTGTTATAACTTCTTGCTGTAATTCAGAACTGGCCCAGCCAAGTGTCAGCCACGGCGCTATTACTGACTGAAAAGCGTAGAATTTGTGTTCTTTTTATAATCGAAATCGAACCCTTCCGCGTAGAGTGCGGAACACGTGTACATCATGACTTTATTTTTTTTTTTTAAATCTGTGCACTGTGCTGGATGTTTTCCATACAAATAGCATCTAAAATAGTTCACGGTGTCTTGTAAAAGTTCGTATTTTGTAATGACGTACACCTGTCCGACACTCCGCAGTAGAGATGATTTTATGCATGACGTACACGGTACATCATTCCACGCGGAAGTGTTAGTGTGGTATCTGACAATGGATTTTGTACGCTTTTCTCACGATATTCTCATGAGAAATTGTGTACGTACACAGTGTATAATATTCACTTTGAATATGGGTTCTGTCATTTTCTATCATTGTGTATTTGTCAAATTCTCATGAACTTTCGCCAAAATGTTGACTCGATTTTATAAATGTTAGTTCATGAGAATTTGTCCACTGCTCGCGAGCCAGAAAAAATTCTCATGATGTATTTTTTTTCAACCGATTCGTGCACATTTATAAAATCGAGTCGACATTTTGCCGAAAGTTCTTGAGAATATGACACACACATAAAGTTAGAAAACGACAGTATACAGATTTAAAATGAATATTATACACTGTATAAGTATACAAATTCTCATGAGAATTTCGTGAGAAAAGCGTACAAAATCCATAGCTTGAACAAACATGAGAAAGCTTGAGGCTTGAAATGAAAGGTTTGGATTTAAAATTTGAATTACTACGGACGTGGGTTCATACTAAATTTCGGTGAATAAAAACCCCAATAAACCAAACAACAAAGAATTCGTATCTAAAAGTGGTAAATTAGAAAACTTTATTTTACATTCATAATTTGTAATTGTTTATGGAACAAATGGGTTTTAATTGTTTTATTTCCATTTGTAATGACAATTAAATATTTGATGTGATATCCTTTGGCCTTTTAATGTTGACTATTTTTTCGATTATTTTTTTTTTTACCCAACGATTTTCTCCGCTTTGGGTTGTCGTATAGTGGATTCATTTTTCGTCTCATGTCACGATTCGATGCAAAAAAAACCTCCCGATTTTGTCTTTGGAGCAGTTGTTCGCACGTGAAAAAATGGCGTTGGACGTCTCTTGGTTTGAGATCATATGGAACCCAATATTCTTGTTTTGCACCATACCCATGGTCTTGAGACGGGTTTGAATCGCTTTTTATGTCACTCCCAAAGTTTCAGCGAGCTGCTCTTGAGTTTAGCATGAAAATTGGTTCTATAACGCCTACAACTCACCCTCAAAGTTTACTAGTCTCCCTTCGCATTCTTTGTCACTGATATCAAAAGCACCACTTCTAAAATGACGGAAGCAGTACTCACATGTTTTTATTAAAGAAAAATGTTCGCTATATGCTCTACGCAGCAGTCGATGTCAATCAGCTACATATTTTTTTTAATTAAACCAAAAACGCAGTGCTTCCTGCAAATTGGGTTTTGTTGGCACAAAGGTTGACATGATTAGAGAGCAGAACAAAAATATGTTGTTTACACTTCAACGCAATGACACATACTGAGTGTTAGAATGAAATGACGACGCCTTAACATGAATATAGTTACAAGATGGCTCGATGCGATTATTTAATTCTTATTAGTTATGCCATCTTCTTCAAGCTACTCTAATTTTTGGTTCATAATAAGGAGGATGTTGTTCAAAAAATATTTTTTTAAAATTAAATAAGAATTTAATTTTAACTTTAAATTCAGATACCACATTATACCTCAACCAGTCATTCATCCGCTTTGCTCTGGCTGCAATTTTCACATTCGTATCTTCCGCCTTTATAACTTTATTTTCAATATACTATAACCCAATGACTCAATATTACTTTCTTGCAAATCTGCTATTCTATGCTTACGACATTATTATGTAACCCAGCATACCTAAATATATATTAATTTTCTATTTTCCTCAATATACGAAATTAATCAGGCAGATTGATTGGCTTTCCAAATAATAAACTTAAAGCATTAAACCTAATCAAATTTAAAATGTTAATGTTTTATTCTAAATCCACATATAGCCTATCTACAAATATATACATAATTATGTATGTAAATACTGTATAATGTATGTGCCATTATTGATTTTAGCCAATTCATTAGATAATTTAATTATTAATTTAGTTTTTATAAATAATGTTATTTTATTTTATAAATTAATGTTGGGACAAAAAATTAAAATTACTAATTACGATTCATTAAGCTCTAAATATAGTTTTTTTTTGTATCTGTATTATATCCCCACATATAAAATAGGTGTATGTATGTGTACACAACATAAAACTACTAATATGTAATTACAAAAAATACAAAAAAAAATTGTGAAAATTTTAAATTATTTCAATTAATTGTAATCCAAATTTTTATTACCTTGCATACCCTCTAGATAGTTACAATCGGCACAGAAGCTGCACGAATTTTTTGGTGAAAAACAACGAATTTTACTAACGGGAAAATGCCAAAAAAATAGTTTTTTTTTCCTACCACTGATTTTATCGGTAATGGGGAATCGCATAAATCACTGTAATATCGTTTTTATATAACTTTTTATTGAATTTTTTTCCAACTTCTTCTTCTTCTATTCCTTAATAAATAATTTTTCTTCTAGAATTATTATTGTTATTATTATTACTATTATGTATTTTTGGGGTAAATTTATCATTTTCTATTCAATTTAAGCGTTCAAGAGTAAAAGCACAAAATAATTCCATATAAAGCTGGAGCACAGCGCAAATAGGGAAAAAGTAAAAATTTGGAATTTTTTTTTTATTCCATTTGGCCGAACTTTGTTGCCAACTTTTATTTACGAAAGAAAAAAATTAATAATAATAAAAGTTTAATAGAAAAAATAAAATCTATTTATGTTCACAAATTGTTATAATTTATTTTCAATTTAAAATTAATCTGTGTGTGTACATATATGTATGTGTATGTACAATTGAATTGATTGTCGATATAAAATAATAATAAATTTTAGTTTGGCTCAATAGTTTTTTGAGAATTATGATGAGTTTCTGGAACTAATGATAGTTTTGATGGAATGAGAAGAAAACACCTTTCACACAGGTTAACCACGGATGAGTGAGGTAGATTACGATATGTAACGTCGCGGTTGCCAACACGTACATAGATTACACGGCAAATTTTTGTGTCCCTGGCATCTCAATTTTCTCTTTATTTTACGTTAACTGTATCAGTCCAAGTTACTGTCTAACTATGTAAATTAGTTATCTTATATTCTCGAAATGGGCGATCGGCATTATACTAACTCTCACAGGCTCGCGGTAGCTAATTGCGCCCCTCGTGACGCTTAGGCCTCTGATGCGGGATAAATGAACTACGGGGATGTAAGGGAGAAGATCAACAAACATTTCGTAAACATCCGGCCTTTATACTTAAATTATATAATTGAATAAATTAAAATTTCGGGCATTTACCGATTTCGGACTTTAACCGTATTAAGTAAGTGGACCACTTCAAATGTTTTTCATTCGCTTCAATTCAATATTAAAGTATGTGGCGCACTATTAAAGTACTTGTACATTTGTAATTATACGTATGTGAAGTTATCATCAAGTAACACTAATCAATAAAAACCCAATTTGCTCTTGTGTGAAGTTAGCTCAGCTCAGAATTTAATTACAAAAAATAAAGTTTGCGAATTTTAGCCATGCAACCGTTACATCAAAAGAACATCACGTGAAAAACAACGAACTATAAAATTGCATTAGACACGATAAAGAAACTTGGTATTTCAAGACTGTAGTTTTGAAGTTCTCAACAACATTTTTGAATAGATTACACAATATTGTACCGTTATAACGATTGACATACGATTCTAATGGGCTTTGCTACTGCCTTTACTAGAGATCTCCACGGAATCTCATCTAGTTTTCGAAAGCATATAATAGTTTCTATCTATGAGGCGAATATGGGTATCGTAATGAGTCTAACAATGATTTTAGAAATTTTGGAGTTCCGTGATTTTGTTAAAAAAATATTATTATTTCTGTTCAACAAAACACGGCACGCGGGTCTGATAACCCAAACATGTGCACATCATTACGTTTGTTCCACATATTTATGCCTGCTCAGCATAATTGTTTGAGTTGTATAATGTGGGAATGGATGTAATGTGTGAACATTATATTAGATGCAATTACATTTTTTTATATATAATATGTATTTCATTTTATGGTCAGCACATTTGCTTAATTAGCATAATGTGTGACCACATAATATATATATATAAGGTGAATAAGTTGCAATAAAATTAGAATTGATAAAACCTTAAAAATAGTAAGTCGTTCTCACTTAACATTCATGCATCCGACGTAAGTTTGTACAGCTTCCACACATCAGGAAAAAATCTAACTAGAAAGTAGCCTTACTAACCTACTATTTATTCTATTAGATTTACATGGTCCTTCGAGCCATTCGAACACGAATTGGCATAATACATCATCAGGCGTTGTCTAGGCCAAAACATAGACACAATCCAGTCGCAAACAACATCTAAGCGAGAACATCAGAATGGACGCATCACTTCTGGAAAGTTAGTCTGGCATTAGTGAAGAACTACTTCACCACATCAAAAAAATTAAGCGCGATGATGGCCGACCGATCACCAGGGGTTTCTATACGATAACCTCAAAAAAAACATAGAGGCACAATATAAAAAATATTACGAAAATGACAAACAGATTCTCGACATGGGAACGTTATCCAAAACACATCCCTATCTGGACGAGCGCGTTCAATGTATCGATGCAAATTAAGATGAAACGAGTTCTCAGACGAGTACCTCAAACTAAAAATACATCAACTCAACTTCGAGATGAAGGAAATTGACCGGCTACACCGAAGTATCCTCATGGAAATCAACGAAGAAAGTCAATACAAATACTTCACCGACGATTACTACGGGAACATAATATCCGAAGTAGAGTCCCTAATAATCAAAATGGAGCAAGAGTTAACTAAATCATCTACCTCAACATCGCCCATTAAATTACCAAAAGTGGATATACCCACGTTTCACGGCAAATACGACACCTTCTCCCGGCTGATACATCAAAATACTCAACTTTCAAACACATTAAAGTTGACGTATTTAAAATCACATCTCCAACAACAAGCGGGACAATTAATCGCCCATGTACCGACTATTGGTGAAAATTATGAGGTGGCTTGGCAGATTCTACAGGCGAGGTATAATAACAAACAATTGTTGGCCTCGTCGTATTTCACAACGATTACATCCATGCACAACATACAACATACATCAGCCGCTAGTATAAGAAACCTGCATGACACCATCATCGAGATGCTGCACAACATTAAAAATCTTCATTAGGAAAACCCATTTGAAGCCATCATCGCACATCTTGTAATGCAGAAGTTAGATATTTGTTATTAAATAATAAAATATTTATTGATTTTCTTAAAGTGATAATATTTTTTATTTATTTTTAAAAAAGGACTAGTTTCGAGCACATACGCTCTTTGTCAACTTGGTAAAATATTCTAATTATATACTCATTTCGCGCGGCTATTTATAATCATCTCGTACAAGCAGTTGTATGGCAACATCATCTCGTACAAGCAGTTGTATTGTAATCTACTGTGATGTATATGCGACAACTCACTACATTGCAAACAAAAGGGGTAAACCAAAAACGCATATACATCACAGTAGATTACAATAAGGCATCAATGTATATAATAAACAAAACATTAAAACAATACAATTACGTAGCAGCTTATAGAACAAATAACAAAATAGAAAAACGAGTAAATACACACCAACACAATCAAGATGAATACCCTAGCGGAGTGTACAAGCTACGGTGTAATGATTGCGACGCATTTTATATAGGTCAGACGGGCAGGAATTTCGTAACCAGATTTTCTGAACATGTAAAAGAAATAGGAAAACCAAACATAAAATCTAAATACGCACTTCACTTAACCGAAGCACAACATACATATACAAATTACACAGAAAATCTACAGGTATTACACAGATTAAAGAAAGGCGATAGACTGAACAGGTTAGAGGAAATGGAGATATATAAGCACAAACACAATCACCTGCTACTAAATGACAGAATGCCATACAACTGCTTGTACGAGATGATTATAAATAGCCGCGCGAAATGAGTATATAATTAGAATATTTTACCAAGTTGACAAAGAGCGTATGTGCTCGAAACTAGTCCTTTTTTAAAAATAAATAAAAAATATTATCACTTTAAGAAAATAAATAAATATTTTATTATTTAACCCTCAAATGCATATGCCCGCCTAAAGGCGGACTTTATATAAACTGTTAGTCTCAACTCGTGAGATTTTTTTTTGCCGTATTATTTATTAGATATGTTTTGTTATTCTCTTCTCTTTGCAACGGTATATCTCGCATGCGACGTTTCAATGCACATTTGAGAAAAAACTGCAGTTGAAATCAATATTTCAAGTAAAAGAGATTATAAATTATTTCGTAATTGTGCGTCATTTTAAAAAAGAAATAAATATATTTCTAAACAAAATAGTGAACTAGCAAAATTTTCGGCAGGTAAGAGGATACATTATATTTTAATTTTTGTAGGTGCATTGAATAAATAAAACTTGGGTGTACTCTGCTGATGGAAATTACACAACCCGCCTAATGGCGGACCCATGCATTGTGTGAAACGATAATTTTGGAAATTACAATTTCAAATTTATGTTTGTAGTTTTTATTGGATTTGAAAGGAAGATTTTTTGAATTTATTGTGGTGTCTATTTTTACGTGTATTTTTGAGACTAATTTTACGGCGCTTAATTCGACATAACTGTATTTTATCTAGTTATGGAATTTCGGCAAAAATATTTCAACGTGTCAAAAATGACTGATGATGAAATTAGTCAACTTTTAAATTCAATTCCATCTGACGATGAAAATACTAGCGATGATGAGGTTAATGTTATCGAAGATGATCTTACTTCACCTACAAATAATGCAGTATCTGTTAGTGATAATGATTATCTTCAAGGAACTACGGACGGTGATATTACAGCAGCCTTGGGTAATGCATTAGAGCAGTCTCAGTCTTTCGAAACCCCTGCACAAAATTTGCAGCCTTCTATCTCGAACCAAAATACTGAAAATATTGTTGTCAGCGAAAAACTTCCAATATTTAGTCGTGCTTCGCATCGCAGTAAACGTGTTCGTTCACCAGAATTGGAATTAGAAGAGTACGGACCAATTGCAACACCGACACAAACATTTACTGATGACATCATGCAAATTAAAAACGACAATAAGGAGTTTAAAACAATGATTTGGCGCAAACGAAATTTACAACTACATGTAAACCAAATAGTTTTCCGTGGAGATAAACAACTACCAGCTGGTCTGATGGAATTGGATACTCCATACGCCTGTTTTAAATATTTTGTCAACGACCAACTAATTAAATATCCTTCTGATCAATCTAATTTGTATGCACGGCAAAGAAACATAGGAACAAAGTTCAAAGTTGATCCAATCGAAATGCGGAAATTTCTGGGCATATTGGTCTTCATGTCGGTTTATAAATTCCCAAACGTCCGATCATACTGGGGAAAACACTCATTTGAGGCAATTCGTCAAACAATGACAGTTGTTAGATTTGAGGAAATTCGACGATATTTACATTACAATAATAATTCGGAAGCAGTCAATAGAGACCAACCAAATTATGATAGGCTATTCAAGGTACGACCTCTCATAAATCATTTTAACGAGCGCTTCGGATCAGTACTGATGCTACCAAGGCTTTGCGTGGATGAGCAGATGTGCGCAACTAAAATGACGGGTACCATGCTACGCCAGTATATGCCAAATAAGCCCCATAAATGGGGTTTTAAACTATTTTCACTTTTCGATTCCACTGGTTTCTCGTATGCATTTGAGATTTATACTGGTGCCGGCGACAATAAAATCCCCGAAGGTGCTCCCAACCTTGGAGCCGCATCAAACGTTGTCGTTCGCCTATCAAAAACTATTCCTAACTTTAATAACCACGTAATCTACTTTGATAACTTCTATACGTCTCTGGGTTTGCTAATCTATCTTCAGAGCAGAGGCATATATAGTTTAGGTACCGTTCGCACCAATCGTATACCAAACTGCAAACTATCCACTGGTGCTGAACTTAGTGCTAAAAAAGTAGAACGCGACTACTCTGAGGAATATGTTGGGAATACCTATGGAGTCGACATTTCCTCGGTTTTGTGGCAAGACACAAAAACGGTACGACTTTTGTCAACTTATGTTGGCACTATGCCGTTTGTTAGCAGCAACGCTATTTCACAACCACGAAAAGCCACTCGATGGGATAAAAAGAAACGACAACACTATGAAATCGAGTGCCCGTACATTATTAAAGAATACAACCGGCATATGGGGGGAGTCGATTTAATGGATGGACTGCTCAGACGCTACCACATTAAGATGAAAACTCGGAAATGGTCGAACCGTATTTTTTTCCATCTAATTGATGTAGCGATGGTGAATGCTTATATACTATATCACCGAATTCACCCAACGGAAAATAAAATTCAGCTTCCATTATTTCGATCGGAAGTAGCAGAATCATTATGTACATATGGAACTGTAGTAGAGAAAAGAAGTGTTGGGCGACCATCAAACTCGACGCAATTATCATCGCCACAGCCAGTTAAGAGGTCTTATCTACCAACAAATGATGTCCGTTATGATCAAGTAGGTCATTGGTGTATTTTTCGGGACCGATCGGGGAAAAAACAATGTAAATACCCAAAATGCAATTCGGAAACCCAAGCATTTTGCGTAAAATGCCAATTAAGTTTATGTAATTCTCAAACAAAATCCTGCTTTTACGACTTTCACAATAAGGCTAAATAGATTAATTAATTTTATTAATTATTATGAATTTAATTATATAATACCAACAAAGTAACAAAGTTCCTTACAAATTGAATTGTTAAATTTTATTATAATTTTATTTGAATTTTTCATTTCGTTTTGTAATAAAAATAAATATTCCTGAATTTTATAATTTGTTTTATTTCTATTGAAATGCATAAGTCCGCCTAAAGGCGGACCTTCTATTTTCAGAGCTATCTGTTAGGGCCTACTTAAAAAAACAAAAATCACTACAGATTTGTCTTTTTTGGCACAAATTTTACATAATCAAAAATTATCAGGTCAAAAAAATGCATGCATTAGAGGGTTAATAACAAATATTAAACTCAGTAATAAGCTCTAAAATATGGATACTCTCCAAAACAATGCAGAAGTTAGAATTCAACGCTTTGGAGCGTTTTGAAAACAGCCTCGACTGCCTACGGGAAGTGCCACCGATAGAGAACTGCTTAGAGTTCTTATTGAGAAGGTTTCAAGCGTTGGAAGTAACTTCACGGGCAGCCATACCTGAGTACAAGGTCCAGCGGAAAGTACTCATAAATACGGAGAACGGCCACCAGAGGCCGATTACACCAAAATCTACAATCACATGTTCTTATTGCCAAGAACTCGGGCATTTCATCACGCGGTGTCACCACTTTCACAATATTAACGTAAAAAGACGAATTGATTTCATCAACAGAGCGAGAATCTGCACCAATTGCTTGTTGCATAACACGGATTCAGTATGTGACGAAAAACCCGCATGTGTTACCTGCAACAACAGACATCATCAGCTGTTACACGAACAAGATCAACGACGAACAAGGTCAACGAAAAAAGGGTATCGATCGGCACCTTGAAGGGTACTCAAACAAGATTATTGGCAACAGCCGTTGTAACGATCAATTCCATTTGTGGCGTTCCAACTAATGTACGAGCTTTAATAGATCCAGGATCACAAGTCTCTTTGATCACGGAATCTGCGGTTCAACGTCTTGGTATACCACTGCAACAAACCACGATAAAGATATCAGGAATTGGTGCTACTCATACAAACACGGCAAATTCCATCGTAACAATGTGCCTTAAACCGCATTTCCCATCAACATACAAATTAATGGTTAAGGCGTACGTGTTGCCAAAAATCACAATGGATGTACCCGAATAACCAATATAACGAAGCCAGAACGATAGTAGGTGGAGTAAATTGGTTTTGGCTGATCCGGAATAACACCTTCCAGCTCCAATCGATCTGCCGCTAGAAGCAGACGTGTACAGCGACTTCGTTGGCACCCCAATTATAAAATGTAAACCTAGCGCAAAAAAACTAGCTTCAGTTGGCTTCTCTTCGACCCAACTCCAATCAGTGGAGCTCCACAAAAAGCTACAGTCCATATCGGCAAAAAAAACTAGAAAGATATGGAGAGATTCTGGGAAATAGAGGAAATTCCGATTATCAGCGGCAGGCCGGAGATCGAACATGAATGTGAACAGATTTTCTCGCAGACAACCAGCCGAGACCAGAGTGGGAGATATATTATTCAAATCCCATTTAAAGAACATCAAGTAGACCAATTGGGACACTCTAGACATCGAGCACTCCAGCGGTTCTTACAATTGGAGAAAAAATTGGAACGAGACCCCAACCTGAGGAAGTTATATGTGAATTTCATGACCACGTACATCAAATTGTAACATATGAAGCCGGTTAGACCCAATAAAGGGAATTATTATCTAAAACACAATGCTGTATTGAAAAATACAGATACCGCAAAAATTCGGGTGGTGTTCAATGCTTCCATCCAGACATCTACAGATCTAAGTCTGAATGACGTGATGCATATTGGACCTCCACTACAAAACGACTTGTTGTCCATACTACTGAGAAGGAGACTACATCGGATAGTGTTCACTGGGGATATCGAGAAGATGTATCTCCAAATGCGAATGCAGAAAGAACATCAGAGTTATCAAACCATCATTTGGACAGAAAATAAACATCAACCTTTGCAAGAATACCAACTCACTACCGTCACGTATGGGACATCCGCCGCACCTTATCTTCCTATTCGGACACTACATCAACTGGCTGAAGATGAGTCCTCTCACCATCCAGAAGCGAGTCGCATTCTCAAACGTTATTTTTATGTAGATGATGTCCTAACGGGCGCTGACACCGTTGAAGAAGCTCAACAACTGCAATCCCAACCAGTTAAACTACTTCATAAGGGAAAAATGGAATTAGGTAAATGGTCTAGCAACCATTACACCCTCTTAGAAGAGATTCCAGATGATAAAATCATAATCGGTGAACTTACTTTCAACGTCGAGCAGGCGATTAAAACATTAGGAATTCGCTATAATCCAACGGGAGATCATTTCATCTTCCACGTCCAGTTACCACCTAATAACAGCAAACTCACTAAGCGGCAATATTTATGGAAATGTCAAAAATTTTCGACCAACTGGGATGGCTGGCATCGCTAACCATCAATTGCAAACTAATGTATCAGACCATGTGGAATTTAGACTTGGATTGGATTGACCTGTTGCCACCCGATCTCTCTAAGAAATGGGATCACCTAAAGAGGGACTTAAATGAAAGTCAGGCCATCCAGATAACGCGACACCTTAATTATGCTACAAATAACTGCAGTGTTGAGCTACACGGATTTTGTGATGCGTCCGAATCCGCATACACGGCCGTAATATATAATAAAATCACCGTAAACGACCAAATAACCAGCCGATTACTAACAGAAAAAAACTAAAGTGGCTCCAGTGAAGTCCAAATTAACCATCCCTCGCCTAGAGCTAAGTGAGGCACTGTTGTTAAGCCGACTAGTACAACAAGTAATCAAAGACCTAGACGTGAATATAACCAATATAACCTTATGGACTGATTCCATGATCACATTGGCGTGGATGCAGAAACCTCCGTCCACGTGGAAACCGTGACCGCAAATAAAATGAGATCACTAGACAGTTGGTGGCAGGGACCAGTTTTCTGCTGAACAATGAACCATAATAGGGGGAGCAGATTTCCGAGACATCAGAAGAGATCACATGCAGTTCACATCTCCAAATACTAACTAGCCAATTAGCAATTGATTGGTTAATCAACAAATATTCATCTCTCAGCAAACTAATCCTAATTACAATCCACATATTAGGATGGCGGACCAAACATCGAAGACTAATACGGCATGAAGAGTGGGATCACGCATTATTACGTTTAGTTCAAACAGTCCAGCAAGTGGCATTCGCAGAAGAACATTCATCGCTAAGCAGAAGCAAGCCTCTTAATAAGGATAGCAAGCAATGTAAGGACAAAAACAACGAAATTCGGGTAGGAGGTAGACTGGAAAATTCAAAGCTTCCGTATGAAGAACGACATCCGGTTATAATCCCATACAAGGGACACTTTACCGACTTCGTCCTGAATTGGGGCCATCGCCAAACATTACATGGGATTACTTCTTTGACTTTGGCATATATTCGCAAACGGTTCTGGATCATCAGAGGGGTTCAAGCAGAAAAACACCACACGCACCATTGCATCCGATGTCTTCGATTCAAGGCTAAAACCTCACCCCCAGAACCCATTAATATATGTACGAGCAGAGGCCGTGGAAATAAATCCTACAAGGGGTATATTTGCATCTTCATCTGCCCCAGTACCAAAGCAATTCACATCGAGGTAACATCGGATTTAACCACGGAAGGATTCGTAAGCGCTCTTAGGCGATTCACTGCACGTCGAGGCAACGCAGCCCATATTTACAGCGACAGTGGAACCAACTTTGTAGGAGCTAAATAGTAAACTAATGCAGCCCATAACTTGGCATTTTATCCCCCCTTCAGCACCACATTTCGGGGGACTGTGGGAAACAGGAGTAAAATCCATCAAAAATTTGCACAAATTTTTGCACAAATTGGGAGATCCCACTAAGTTTTTGCCAAATCGGTTCGGACTTGTATTCAAAAGCGCATTCCTATTCATATACTTAATAAAGACATTTTTATTAATCACTTGTTTTTTGTTTCGCAGTTATTTTGAATAATTTTCAAAAAGTTTAAAAAATCACTCTTAAACTTTTTGAAAATTATTCAAAATAACTGCGAAACAAAAAACAAGTGATTAATAAAAATGTCTTTATTAAGTATTAGTGTGTTTCGCCAAGTGCCTACGGCCAATAGCGTAAAAAGCCTATTCATATATGTATTCTAATTATTACATTTTAAGTATAATTTTAAATGTTGAATTTTGGAGCCAAAGAGTATCTTTCCAACTCATACGAGTACATTTGATTTGTACCTCTAAAAACGGGTATATATCAACTTTAAATACGATAATAAGAAGATTATACGAGAGAACGTCGTTTAGAACGTCATTTATGTGTCACAATTAACCACTTATTTTGTTTAACGTGAAGTATGTATGTTTTTTTAAACGAAAGCTGTAAAATTTTTGAGCCATTTGATGGAATAGTTTCTTAATTAGGGTCGATTTTGTAAAATACCATCAAAAAATGAAAGTTGTACAGTTTTTAAATACTTTCATTTAAAAGGTTTTAAAGCAAAAGAAATCGTCGATGAGCTGAATACATTGTTAGATAAACATACAACTTCATTTGAAACTGTTTATAATTGGGTATATGAATTTAAACTTGGCCACACAAGCACAAGTGATGCTGAAGGTTCAGTAAGGCCATAATAGATGAAAAACAGCAGAAATGGTCGAAAAGGTTAATGAAATCAGTAAAATTCGAAATTCCACTGCTTTTTGCATTGACTCATAACGGTTGATGAAACATGGATCCATATCAGTGCGGTAGAAACTGGTTCAAGTGATCCAAAGAAAGCATAAGTTGTTGCATCAGCTGGTAAGGTTATTATCCCACAGGTAAGTAAAATGCTTAAGCATCATTATTAGGCAAGGAGATCGAAAGCTCCTTCACCAATTTTTAACAAAATAGTTCGGGCCAAAGTTGTTTCCAAAAAAATGACCCGGGTCCCTCCGGAAAACTCTTAAACTGATTTTCCCAAAACTAATTTTCCCAAAACGTCTCGTTTTCCCGAGAATAGGTTTAAATTTTCCAAATCTGCGGTAAGAATGAAGCTCTCCGTCATAAAATGGTTTCACTTAACAATTAAATTCTGAACAATCTGCTGATTACTAACATTTTCGACATATTCGACTTATTTTGAACGCCATTTTTAAAATTATCGGCATACGTTGTCCTGACGTGTAGAATATTAATAAACTACGCAGAAGTTACAGCTTTACTTGTTTTTCAACTTATGTTCTTTATTTAAAATTTTTTAGTTTATATAGTAATATTGGATTGTTCAGAAAGTAGTTTGATTTTTTTGTGAAAATGAAAGACGATTTTTGATCCAATACGTTTTGCATCTTGCTGGCAAAAAAAAATGATCCAATGCATTTTGATGTCCTCTTTTCGAGAAAAGGTTTTACCGTCTAAAATATTTTGTAGAGACCGAAACAAGTAATAATCTGAAGGTGCCAGATCTAGAGAATATGTATGATTGGTGTAATAGTACAACCTTTCAACACCTGGTCTCTTCTGTTTGGGTGAATCATTCAATTTATCCAGTTGATGACAGTACACTTCAGAATTTATCGTGGTATTGTTCGGTAGGAGCGAAAAAAACGATTCCTTTGAAATCCAACCAAAAAGACAGCATCACCTTTTTTTAATGAATATCGGCCTTCGAAGTGTTTTGCGCCGGTTCATCTGCAGTAATAATTCGCTTCAAAAATGGATACTTGACGTTTGAGAAGCAAATCACAAAAGTTTGAGAAGCAAATCACGGGTTCGATTCCAAAACGATGGGATATAATGCCAGAGAGAGAGAGAGAGAGTGAGAGAGATCTCACGAGTTGTTATTTGGCGGTTTGCATCAATCAATGTCTTTACTTTGTCTTCATCAGCTTCAATTAGCCTTCCAGAACATGTACCACCAACTTCAATATCAAAATTTCTAGAACAAAATTTTGAAAATCATTTTTAACACTGACGTTCTGTCAATACATTTCCCCCAAACACATCGCACAATAATGAAAAATTATGTTGGGGAAAAACGGAATTATTAAATTGTTATTCCGCCTTGGTTAGATATGTTAAGGAGATTTTTAACAATATCATTGCTTCGTATAAATTAGAAAAACTAAGAAAGCCTCCAAATACTTTAATTTTATCTTAATTATGCCTACATCTTTATATTTTCACAAACAAATCAATACCAATAATAAAATCTGGTATAATGACCAAATAATATGCTTAATGGCCCATGTAACCACAGAAAAAATTCACAGAAATCGTTCCAACTTTATCGTACACAAAATTTATTGAGTTTCACTCAATTAATTTACTAACCGTTCTTATAACCATCTCAATAATTATGTTTCCCCCCTTTAAAAAAAAAAATTTAAATTTCGAAAGCTTATACACAAAAAACTACAAGAAAATCAATTTATGTTCATTTATGTGCCAAAATACTATTTGTTTGGTAGTTATTGGAAGACCGATTTGAATACACCAAAAACTGGCAAAACTATATAAGAAAATGGAAAAGGAAAAATCCGTTCATAAACAGTTTTTCCATCATCTTTTCCAATCGAAAACGAAAAATTTTTGTGCCGGTCAATTTTAAAAATATAAATTTTTTTTATAATACACACTGTACCCAATAAAATTTTATTGCGAAATTATGACCTGAAAATATTGTTCTGGGTCCGTAATGTATTATTATATAGAGTTAGTCGACTTTTATATACCCGACGTACAATCGGGCAAATATTTCAATTTATACCTTGGGCACAAAAAAATATTTAATCCATTATCCATATTATGATTTCGGGTTCATGCTTTAAATTAATGTCTAGGTACCGAATATAGAACATATGCGCCATTCCAAGCTTGTGTATACATACACGATATTGTGTTACAGAAAAAAATTTAACTCGAAGAATAAAATTTACCCGAAAATAGAAAAAAATGTTTCGATATATAAACGTATTCTTCGACATCTTTATGTATTTTAACTGGCATGAATCCAGAAATAAAAACTTGAACTGAAAATATTTAAGAAAATGCTTTAGTTTCTAGCTTCTTGTTTTTTAATGTTACTTGGAAATACGAATGTAGCATGTAGATTATATTAGGGACACCAGCAGTAGTACTAAAATGCTGATCAAATAAGGAACTCGGAACAAAAATATAAATTTCTGGTTCCGCGGAACATGTACTATAAACCACTGTACAAGAGTATTACGTATAGTAGTGTTAAGTTCAAAGTTTTTAATTTAATATATGGAAATCTGAAGATGTCCTTCTACAAAGGACCATTATACAAAAAATAATTTTGTTTTTAGGAAAAATGCCAATGGGCTAAATCAATAAAATAAAATTTCCATAATTTTCCTTCGCCATTATCATGTATGTGCTGTACTGTATCTGTGTATGTGTATCTATCCATCACATTTTTATTACTTTTTAATTAATTTCTAAATGACCAAATTCCATGTATGCCCAACAGTATTATAAAGGTCAAACTTTTAAGTTTATACAAAATAGTTTTTAGAACATACTTATTTAAAAATATTTTTCGAAAGTTTAAAGTTTTGGAAGAAATTATGTTTGAAAATTAATTAATGAAATTTTTTTTGTTTTCTCAAAACTATAAAACGAAAAGAATTTATCGTCTTAAATTTTGTTTGTTGTTGTTGTACTTAATATACCAAGTAGATCACATTATTAATAGCCATGGGTCATTTTATGTTTTATAATTTTGCTATTCGATACGATAATAGCAGATACTAATAATATTTTAACAGGAGTAATAAAATAATTCAAGCTTTCATCAAATTATCAACCTACTCGATTAATGCTATTTAGATTTAGTTCGGATGCAATGTGTGCAATCCCAACTTATCCTATTTTCTAGAATCCTTAGCTAAACCATTTGGCACGCTTGGACATTGACACAACCTCAAAACGTACAATTACCATTTTTGTGTTGCTACCATTTATTGGTATTTTTCTACCGTTCAAGCCACACACACAGAAAAAATCTTAGACAAGTAACCGTAGTGAAGAGAATGGTGATTGCTGTGAAATTTACTTTTCTCAAAGTGGTTTCCACAGTTTTTGCAATGGTGACTGTAAATATTGACGATGTGAATTCAATATTTCATATATGAAATTGATTAAGTTGTCAAGTCATAATCTGATATTTCAGTTTTTATAGTTATCACATATCGACCAAACTCTAAAGAAATTTTGCAAAGTGTAAATCATTCGAGAGATTCTAACAGTTGAACAGAAATTATGTGAAGATCAAAGAGTTAGTAACACACACGCCAACTGCGATGAACATTTTACGGCAAGCCTTGGTAGTTCATTCATTAAAAACTCCATTGCAAAATTTAAAAACGAAAAGTCGGTTTAGTCGTAATTTTGAATTTCGGAAGTTTTGGCAGGTTTAAAGAGTTTTGTTTGGCACTTCATGGATACAGGTAGCTCAACCACAAAACTGGTGGTGTTTTATGATGGATCCTTCAAGACATTATTCGATGAATCTGAGTCAGTGTAAATGTACATATATTAAATTTTTTTATCATAATGGTTTTGGGGTGTCGGTGCTTCATAAAGGAGGCCGAATTATTAGGCCAAAATTATATTTTTTTACTTATGACTATACCACTTCCGTCATAACACAACATACACGCAAAATTATAACCATAAAGAAAATTTGTATCAACAATAAAAGTAAATTGTACATATCAACATCACAACATGCAACACAAAAAATGACTTTCGAATTAAGCCTGCTTCCTTCAGTTTTTTAGTATGAGGTTCTCTAAATCGGATCAGGGTCTCCAGATATTGAAGAGCTTAATTAGACCATGTTTAGAGTATTTCTGTCAAGTTTGGAGTGAAGTATATGGTATTGCCATATTCTTAACCCCTGACTTTCATAAGATCTAGACTTAAGGAGAAAATACCTCCATTTATTACGACAAGAAAGATAACAAGAGAAACGAACATCCAAGAAGTGGAATGCGCTAAACGGTTTCGAATTTCCATTGGACTATAAAAAGAATAAATTCAAGGCCGGTATCAACCTTTATTTCAAGGATCGCATTTTGGATGTAGGAGGTCCAACAGTTACAAGGTGCTAGGACAGTCTAAAATTAACTTGTGAAACTTGTAGAGACCGTGTTAAAATTTATCTTAGCGCGAGCTGGATACTTCGCTTAATCTGGTAAAATCAAACCTATACTGCCCGAGTTGCACAAAAAATCGACGTTAAACTTGGCAATCAACATAATATACAGTATTCGATTCGAAGGTGTACGATACATTTGGCACATTGCAAAAGGAATTTCTTTTGTGGATACCGAAATTTTATTTATTCTATTTAAAGGTGTAATTTGGATGCAGATAAATTATTGGTCACTTTCCCGCTTCTAATGTATAAAAAATTTCTTATTTCAAACTAATCGTATTAAATTAAAAATATTGAAAGTTTTAAACATTGATCAACATACGGCTTACTGGATTATTTTCCGGAGGGTTTTCATTTCGCTTTATATTCTAGCTGCGGTCAAGAATTCAGTGATTGCGCAGTTTCTGCTGCAACTCGGTCAAAAAATCAGTTTTGCAGCCAAATCAACGCAGTCTGACGGATAAAAATTCAGCCAACTAAATTAAACTGGGCATTTTATGCAACCACTTTCAAAAGGATACAACTACTGCAAATATCATTTTTTTGTTTATAACCTCAATTACAATACAAGATGGAGTAAGTTTATAAAAAAATCATTCTACTTAAATTTAGATTATTCTAATTAAATTAAATATAAATTAATTTACTTTAAACATGATTTAATTTTCAGCCGTAGCTTAGAAACTCAATCCAGACTTAACCAAGCTACTAGTGGTTACTAGGCTAGGTATGCAAAAAGAGTAAATTGAAGGCAAAAAGAACAAAAACACATTATGAAGAAAATGTGTGGATGAGATGAAAAAAAGTTATCCAAATTTAACAACCTCTGTATTAGATGCCAGTAAAAAATTTAGCAACATGTTGGTTACCTATAATAGAATAAAAAACGGAAGGATAAAAGTGGCCGTGGTCCGGTATTTTTGCTTTATTTTGAAGAATTCGATTCAGTCTACGGTGTGCGTCATAACATAATACCTCCAAAAAAAAAATCTTTTTGACTCATTCCGAAAGGATAACGAAAGCCAACGCAGAAAAAAGAAATTCGCCAGATAACTCCTGTGCAGAATGGTGCAGGCAGAAGAAAAAATATGACGATGTTGGAGGTTTATTGGCGTATTTAAAACAGGAAGATGAAAAGGAACGAATGCGGCATAATGATATAATGAGGGTCGAAAAACAAAAAAATGATTTGGAGCGAGAGAAGATCGGTTGTCTCAAGGAGATGATAGAGCTGATGAAGCAATAAAATGTGCAAATGCAGAATATGAACGGAATCATGACAATGTAACTGGAGCTGTGAAATATAAAGTACAAACAATTTTTGTTATTTAAAGGGTTATCCAATTCAAGCTTGATAAAGTAAACTTAAAAAAAACACACAAAATATTCGGAATGTATTGTAATTTTTATTTCATTTTACAGATTGATCCTTGCCATTTTTAGTCAAACAAGATATCATTCAAATGTCCTCCACGGGACTTCTTACAGGCCTTGATTCTTTTGAGGTAATTTTCAATGACTTTTCGGCACATTTCGGGCGGTATCTCGGCCATTACCTTACGAATATTAGTTTTCAATTCGTCAAGAGTTTGAGGATTGTTTGCGTAAACACGATCTTTCGCGTAGCCCCACAAAAAGAAATCCAAAGGCGTTAAATCACAGGATCTTCGAGGCCAATTGACATCAGCCAATCGCGAAATCAAACGTCCAGGAAATTTCTCTTGCAAAAGATCTCGATTTGCTCGTGTTACGTGACTGGTTGCTCCATCCTGCTGGAACCACATATCGTCAAGATCATAATCTTCGATTTTCGTAAAAAAATAATCGGTTAACATGCGGCCATAGCGCTCAGAATTGACGGTAACGGTTCGTCCATGGTTGTTCTCAAAAAAATACGGCCCAATCACACCACCAGACCACAATGCGCACCAAACAGTGACTTTTTCCGGGTGTAATGGCTTCTCTACAATCAATTGTGGATTTTCTGAGCCCCAAATTCTACAGTTTTGCTTATTAACGTATCCACCAAGCGAAAAATGAGCTTCATCACTGAAGAAAATTTTGTTCGAAAAATCAGCATCAGCAGATTTAATAATTTTAACGCGTTGGTCGATTGTTAAATGCTCCATATTCTTAAATGGCAGAATGTCAACTAAATAAATGACAGCTTACTTGACGTTTATCTTTGACAGATGTCGGTATACAGATTTCTACTTTATCAACCTCGAATTGGATAACCCTGTATAAATAAAGTTTAATTTTTAGTTGTTTTCATTGTTTCAATATTTCAGTGATATAATCTCTTTTAATCTTTCCAGCGTGATTTAAATTGGATGGAAAAGAGTTTGCATAGTAATCGCCTTATGAAGTTATTTCACAATGATTATCTCCCACCGGATCCAAAGCTGCTTCATTTTCATTAATACGAAAATTATGCAAAACCACCGATGCTATCACAAAATATTTGGCATTAAATAAGTTTGATACGTTCAAAAATTTTAATCTCCGGAATCTAGTTTTTAACATACCAAAAGCTTATTCGATGACAGTCCTTTTTGAACTAAGCTTCCAATTAAATTGATTTTGTTTCGCATTTAACATACCATTTTCTTTATATGGTACCATTAAATATTTCCTTAATGGGTATGCCGAATCACCAAGCAAATGGCAATCCGAAGGCAAATCTACATTTTCGTTATTGATATTGTGGCATAGTGCTGCTACTCCACATACTGGCGTTGTGACTTCTTCCTGGCCATCCAAAAACACATCTCTAATACCCCTATTATGGTTTTTGCCTCGCCGAACGATTCACGGTGAATCGAAAATCCGTGGGAGTTGGGTTTTTGTATTGCGATTTTCGCCATTATTTTGGCGAATACACATCTAGTAATACTAGCCGAAAAATAATTTTTATAACAATTTTTTTGACGTTTGTTGTTTCTTGTCAATAATTGTGTTGTTGTAATCATATACTATTCAGACGTTGTGTTTATAAATTACTTTTTTTTTCAATTAAACTAAAATCAGTTTAAAATCACGTTGTCTAGTGTCGTTCTATCTTTTTCTGATAAACCAGATGAAACTATTAACATGGCACAGATGTGAAAATCGTTAAGGGACCATCGTACAATCCGTTTACTCCTGGTACATTATTTTATAGGATGCCCCAAGCTGTTTAACATTACGGTCAATCAAATCCTTCCAAAACAGGATTACGAATTGTCTATTTTTCCCAAAGCTGGAAATTCTCCTTGCAATATCGGGATTTTTCTCCATCTCTTCCGTTTATTTCGAAAATACAGGGTTATCCAATTCGAGGTTGACAAAGTAGAAACCTGTATACCGACATCTGTCAAAGATAAACGTCAAGTACGCTGTCATTTATTTAGTTGACATTCTGCCATTTAAGAATATGGAGCATTTAACAATCGACCAACGCGTTAAAATTATTAAATCTGCTGATGCTGATTTTTCGAACAAAATTTTCTTCAGTGATGAAGCCCATTTTTCGCTTGGTGGATACGTTAATAAGCAAAACTGTAGAATTTGGGGCTCAGAAAATCCACAACTGATTGTAGAGAAGCCATTACACCCGGAAAAAGTCACTGTTTGGTGCGCATTGTGGTCTGGTGGTGTGATTGGGCCGTATTTTTTTGAGAACAACCATGGACGAACCGTTACCTTCAATTCTGAGCGCTATGACCGCATGTTAACCGATTATTTTTTTACGAAAATCGAAGATTATGATCTTGACGATATGTGGTTCCAGCAGGATGGAGCAACCAGTCAAGTAACACGAGCAAATCGAGATCTTTTGCAAGAGAAATTTCCTGGACGTTTGATTTCGCGATTGGCTGATGTCAATTGGCCTCCAAGATCCTGTGATTTAACGCCTTTGGATTTCTTTTTGTGGGGCTACGCAAAAGATCGTGTTTACGCAAACAATCCTCAAACTCTTGACGAATTGAAAACTAATATTCGTTAGGTAATGGCCGAGATACCGCCCGAAATGTGCCGAAAAGTCATTGAAAATTACCTCAAAAGAATCAAGGCCTGTAAGAAGTCCCGTGGAGAACATTTGAATGATATCTTGTTTAACTAAAAATGGCAAGGATCAATCTGTAAAATGAAATAAAAATTACAATACATTCCGAATATTTTGTGTGTTTTTTTTAAGTTTACTTTATCAAGCTTGAATTGGATAACCCTTTATAATTACTTCCACGTGAACCTCCATTGTTTGATTTTGACTGTGAAATGTAACAGAAAACCTGTTTTATAAGATTCGCCTACAAACAGAAGGCGAATCATTTTGACAGTTCAGCTCGTTTAGGTGAATATCGTAATACCAAAAATGTGAGTTGGATTCGCCGGGAATGTCAAATCCGAAAACCATAATACCAAATTGTATGTTTGACGAATTGGATTCGCCGGGAATGTAAAATGCGAAAACCATAATAGGGGTATAAATCTCAATTCGCTATCACACATCCCCTTAAATAGAAAAAATTACTATGCTTATATCAAAATTGCATTAACAATTATTTTACTTGTAATATTGAAAACTGGAACCCTTTCCGATTGTAATAACTGGACACATCTTCAAATGGAGCGGGAATTGGGATGTGCATCCCATATATACACCCAATGACATTCGGGAAGCTATTGCGTCCTCGTAAATTATTAAATTTATCAATAACTACTTTGGCTTCTTCTCTTGATGACCACTTAATATATTCCTAGGACATTTTCGTTATACATCGTGCCTACAGCAGCCCCTTTCGAAATTCCAAATCGATCGGCTATAACTCTGTAGCAGCTCCGTTAATTCTTCAATGTCCAAAGTGTCATTAACAAACTTAATTCAGTGCCAATCCTTGGTCTTCTCCGTGTTGAGGGAATTGTGCGATCCAGTAACAGCAGAAACTTCTTAAATGATAAGGCATTTGACTACAAATAACTTATTATTACATAACATTACCTGAAAGCTATTTCTCGACATACGAAAATGTGATTGAAATGTCTCCATCATACTGATCCACAATATATAGATAATTTGGAATTTTCACAATATTTCGAGAAACGGATATTCGTTCTGCTATCAGTTTTAATATTAACCTCCTTCTAAATTTTCTTCGTCTTGTTCGAAGGCAATTCAACCGTAATAATGTTTCACGGGATTTTATTAACGATTCTAACACATTATTTGTTATTATTACGTTCATTTTAATTTCTAATTTCATTAAATAAAGATTTTATTTCGACGTCTCAACACACACAGTAAAAACTAACCAATAAGTTTTTGATTGTCAAATATCCATGCAAGCATGCATACTTTCGGTCATAATTGGGCAATTGTACGCATGACGGCTGATTTTATGCAGCGTGAGCTGCACAACGATTGAATTCTTGACCGCACCCTCTAAACTTAAGGCTAGTATGCAGCTGACGTATGAAAATTTCACGGGTCTCCAAAACTAAGCAGATAAATATTTGAAATTAACAAAATTTTCATTCGCCATATTTAAAAACACTTGGTGCACAGCGCAACAACAAATACAAATAATTATGAATCATAAAAAATATAGCTTACTTTTATCGACCGTTGTGAAAAATGTGTAGAGTTAAACAGAGACATCTACCAATTTCACTAGCAAAACTGCGTACCGCAAAAAAAATTAGCAGTGGAAAAACAGCAATTTTCATTTTTATTTTCGCTTGTGTCATATTTAGGGTGGTCATTTTATGGTTTATAGTAAAGAAATTGTCATAGCTTACTTCCGGATGAACAACGAAACTTGTATGTTTAGATCTAGGTTAGGTTAAGGTGGTTGTTCTGAAGGGCTGGCATTGACCTAATTAAGTCCTTGTTACTGACCGCTAGATATACTGGGTGCGACGCCAACGAGTTACGTATCCCTCACAATCATCAAGAACATTGCATATAATCAAAGTAACCTAATATTACATTCTCAAATTGTTATCTATAGCTTAATATTATTGTTATGAGAAAATTATTGCTTTGATATCGTTCTTCCAACGATATCACAATATCATATTATTGCCTTTTTGCTTTCCATTAAATATTGTATCAACTAAATTTAAAATTAATATATTTGTAACAGTGAAACAAACAACACACTTATCAAAAAATTGTATTTACATTTTATTTAAAAAGTTTTCAATTAATAAATAAAACACTTAGAGCATATAGCTCTAAGTTTTAAAAAAATAAAATATTTCAAAGTGTAATTACATAACTGGCGCAGTTGGCAGCGGATATTTTTAAATATCTGGCCTACGACGAAACTGCACAGCGAATGTAATCGTGTTTCTAGTGAATACATATTTTTGTAATGACTAAAGTATATAGTCAATTAGTGCTAAAAACCGTTACGTTCGCGGATTAACGTTCGCGGAAACTATCAAACGAACATTGAATAGTTATCCATATAGTTAAGTGAAATAGAATAAAATAAATTAAAATTGAAAAAAAGTGAAAATTAATAATTTAAATTAATAAGAATTTTTCATAAAATTAATGTAATTAATGGTACATACATAACCAAAAAGAAACCAAGTAATAAAAATAAAAAATTATAAAAATAAAGAGACGTACTGGCGTACATACCAGAACAGTGAACAATAAAATAAATAAATAAGAAAAAGAGGCTAAGGAAGAAACCGACAATCATCAATCGAATTATAATACGTGAGATGAAGGCATATCAGATCATCGTTATAATTAATTTATGGTAAGTGACTGTTATTGATATATTCTTTTGATTGTCCAAAAATTCCTCTAAACCTTTCCATCTTGAAATTGATATTAAATAAATAGCATATTGAAAAAAAATATTACTCGAAATAAATACTATAAAACCCTTTTTAACAATAATTATATGTTATTAGACACAATAACAGAAATTTTTGAGAAACTTAACATTAATAATAAAGATAAAATGGCAGAAGATAATTTAGATATTTTGAAAATCCCCGATGCGATTAAAGAAATACCAAGATTTTCAGGCAACAAACATGAGTTGCGTAATTTTATAGATCATGTGGACGAAGTAGTTAACATTTGTGATCCACTTTACCCCAATATTAACCAGAAAAAGTTATTAACACGAAATATTCGTAGTAAAATTACTGACGATGCTAGTAATGTGCTCGAAATGTATAGTGCAAGTAGCACATGGGCGTTAATGCGTTCATGTCTAATAGATCATTATGCAGACAAAGAAAGTGAAGCAACATTAATTAAAGAATTAAATTCCGTATCGCAAAGATCAGACGATATAGACCATTATTTTGCAAATGTTTCAAGCATCGTGAACCGCTTAAATTCTTGGTTAGCAAATAATACTCCTGTAGAACAAATTCCACAAGTAACACTGGCAAAAAAGGAATGGTATTTACAGTTAGCTTTAACTTCTTTCCTTACTGGACTTAGAGAACCATTAGCAACAATAATTAGAACGAAAGATCCCAAAACTTTACAACAAGCTAGAAGTCTCTGTCTAATAGAACAAAATTTCCATATTCACAAAAAGATTCAACTATCCGATAATTCATATAAAAAACCCATACCTCTTCCAACATCAAAATTTAATTATAGTGGAACTGTACCAAAACCGTTATACAATATTCCTTCAAAAAATTATATTAACCCTAATTATAATTATAACCAACCATTCTTGCGTAGAACACCACCTCATTATTATAACCATCGCCCTTTTACAAATCAAAATCCTAATAATTATTTCGCTAATACAAGAGGATTACCTCCAAAACCCCCAGCTAGACCAGAATCTATGGATATATCTAGTAATCCCGATCCATTTAAACAACCTACAGTTTTTCGAAATCCCAATTACCAGAAACCCCAAAATTATCCAAATCAAATAACTAGACAAAATTTTATACACGCACTGGACCTCCAAAATTCCAACATAAAGAATTGTTTAACATTGACGGAAAACCAATTTATCAAGAACAGGAATATTTCAATCATTACCCTGACAGCGATGATATTGGAAACAATACACACCCTGAACATTATTATGAATACGAACATGAACAACAATGTTTGAATGCACAACTTCATGAAAAATCAATTCAACAAGAACCTTATATTCAAGAAGTAGAAATTGAAGATGAGGATTTTCACATACCTGCCTCAGAGAATCAGTCGGATACATGAACTTAAATAACCACCAAACAGGTTATAAACTTCCTTACATTGACATTTACCTAAACGGAAAATTCTTTAAATTTTTGATCGATACGGGATCAAACAAATCTTTCATAGAACCTGGAATATTAGACATTAAATATCACAGAACTATATAGAACCAACAATCATAACAACACTCTTCAACAAACATATTATTGACAAGGTCATTATAATTCAAGGACTCCAAGAACTCAGAACCACCCAAGATTTGCAATTTTTAGTTTTCAAATTTCATACCTATTTCAATGGTCTTATTGGGCTCGAAATGATGCAACAACTCAACATTTCTTTAAACCTTGGAAAATCCATATTGTTGACACCCGACACAGTTATTCCACTAAAATTTAAACTAAATTTCATGTCAAAGACATACCAAATAGCCCCAAGGAGCAAAATAATCACCAACATTCCCGTCACTGTATCAGACAGAGAAATATATGTTAAACCTGTAGTCCTTAACGGAAATTGTATTATTCCAGAAGGAATATACAAAGCTGTAAAAAATTATGCTCTAATGGAAGTAGTAAATTATTCACCACACAATAAAACAATTTGTATAGAACACCCTATAGAATGTGAACTAATGTCAGTAACTCACGATGAATTAAATAATTTCAATATTAAAACCTTTGATGACGGTGCAAAAAATGTGAATATCACAAAATTAATCCGTACTTCACATTTAAATCATGAAGAGCGTAAAAGCATAGAAAAACTCTGCACAAAATTCGAAGATATTTTCAAAAAAGAACATGAGAAACTCTCCTTCACAAATAATATCAAACATGACATAAACTTGGTAAATGATAAACCGATATTTACTAGAAGCTATAGATATCCTTTTATTCATAAAGTTGAAGCTGAAAAACAAATAAATGACATGCTTAATCAAGGAATAATCAGACCTTCATATTCTCCTTGGTCTTCTCCTATCTGGATCGTCCCCAAAAAGAAAGACGCTTCAGGTCTTACAAAATGGCGTTTAGTAATCGACTACAGAAAACTAAACGAACAAACTATCGCCGATAAATACCCCCTTCCCAATATTACCGATATATTGGACAGATTAGAGAGATGCATATAAAGGGTTATCCAATTCAAGCTTGATAAAGTAAACTTAAAAAAAACACACAAAATATTCGGAATGTATTGTAATTTTTATTTCATTTTACAGATTGATCCTTGCCATTTTTAGTTAAACAAGATATCATTCAAATGTCCTCCACGGGACTTCTTAGATGCCTTGATTCTTTTGAGGTAATTTTCAATGACTTTTCGGCACATTTCGGGCGGTATCTCGGCCATTACCTTACGAATATTAGTTTTCAATTCGTCAAGAGTTTGAGAATTGTTTGCGTAAACACGATTTTTCGCGTAGCCCCACAAAAAGAAATCCAAAGGCGTTAAATCACAGGATCTTGGAGGCCAATTGACATCAGCCAATCGCGAAATCAAACGTCCAGGGAATTTCTCTTTCAAAAGATCTCGATTTGCTCGTGTTACGTGACTGGTTGCTCCATCCTGCTGGAACCACATATCGTCAAGATCATAATCTTCGATTTTCGTAAAAAACTAATCGGTTAACATGCGGCCATAGCGCTCAGAATTGACGGTAACGGATCATCCATGGTTGTTCTCAAAAAAATACGGCCCAATCACACCACCAGACCACAATGCGCACCAAACAGTGACTTTTTCCGGGTGTAATGGCTTCTCTACAATCAATTGTGGATTTTCTGAGCCCCAAATTCTACAGTTTTGCTTATTAACGTATCCACCAAGCGAAAAATGAGCTTTATCACTGAAGAAAATGTTGTTCGAAAAATCAGCATCAGCAGATTTAATAATTTTAACGCGTTGGTCGATTGTTAAATGCTCCATATTCTTAAATGGCAGAATGTCAACTAAATAAATGACAGCGCACTTGACGTTTATCTTTGACAGATGTCGGTATACAGATTTCTACTTTATCAATCTCGAATTGGATAACCCTGTATTTTTCGACGTTAGACTTAGCTTCTGGATTTCACCAGATTGAGGTAAATCCTAGAGATATCTCAAAAACTGCATTTTCAGTAGAACATGGCCACTACGAATATATTCGTATGCCATTTGGCCTAAAAAACGCACCAAGCACGTTCCACAGAGTGATGGACAACGTCTTAGGTGAGCTTCAAGGAAAGATATGTCTATGCTACATGGACGATATTATAATCTTTTCCACTTCCCTACAAGAACATATTGAAAACTTAACCAAAGTTTTCACGAAATTAAAAAACGCGAATTTAAAAGTGCAATTAGATAAAAGCGAATTCCTCCACAAGGAAATTGCGTTCTTAAGACACGTAGTTACATCTAACGGTGTCAAGCCAAATCCAGATAAAATTAAAGCGGTCAAAGACTTTCCGATTCCAAAAACCGAGAAGCAAATTAAAAGTTTCCTCGGGTTACTGGGATATTATAGGAAATTCATTAATAATTTCGCTCAAATTACCAAACCAATGACCGAATGTCTACGTAAAGGTCAAAAAATCATCCTTAATGAGCCATATATCAAATGTTTTGAACAATGCAAAGAACTTCTGTGCAATGAACCCATATTGCAATATCCCAATTTTGATGAACCTTTCATCCTTACTACCGACGCTAGTAATACAGCTATAGGTGCTGTATTATCTCAAGGTATTATAGGTAAAGATCTGCCTATAAGTTATGCGTCTAGAACCCTCAATAAAAGTGAACAAAATTATTCCACAGTGGAAAAAGAACTTCTCGCTATTGTTTGGGCTACCAAATATTTCCGTCCCTACTTATTCGGAAACCAATTCACTATCGTCACCGCCACATCATAAACCACTCACGTGGCTATTTTCATTAAAAGAACCAAATTCAAAATTGGTTCGATGGCGACTAAAGTTAGAAGAGTTCGATTATAAAATAGTTTACAAAAAAGGTGTGCAAAATTCAAATGCGGACGCATTATCTAGAGTAGAATTAAATAGCATTAGCACTTCTTCTGAAGAAGACACAGCTAGTATGTTGTCTACTTCAGAAAACCTCATCCCTATTACCAAAAACTGTATAAATACCTTTGATAAACAAATAATAATCTATTTGTCTGATACCCTCAAACAAAACACTTCTACGGAAGAAACATTATTCGACAACCGCAAACGGATTACCCTAAACCTTGCAAGAAAACTGGGTATAAAAACAGCTATTAAGGAAAACTTGCGAAAACTATTCGGTAGATCTCGGAATCTAACCTGTGTATACGCAAACGAAGAATGTTTTACATACGTAAAAGAAACATACCTTCAAATGATATCACATAAAGGAAGAAGTACTAACCCTAAAGTAAATTTAGTTAGATCAATGTCTTTTCTAACCGACGTACAAGACAACGACGAACAAAAACAACTTATCAAAAAGACACATTTGGAAAACGACCATCGTGGAATTTTAGAGAACTATGATCAAATTAAAAGTAAATATTATTTCCCATATCTGAAAGAAAAAATTAGAGACTATATAAATTCATGTGACATATGTCAACAAATTAAATACGACCGACAACCTCCAAAACTACAGTTCGAATTAACAGAAACCCCCAAGAAACCATTAGAAATTATTCATACAGATATCTTTACAATCCAAAACACATTATTCCTAACTATAATTGATAAATTTAGTAGATATGCTGCTGCATATCATCTTGAAGACAAAACTGACCAAACTATTCACGACAAACTTGTACATTTCTTCAGTATACATGGCCTACCTACAAAAATTATAACCGACAATGAAGTGTGTTTTACTAGTAGGAAGATCAAACGAATGACAGACAAATATAACATAATATTACACCACACTACCCCATATAACTCAACAGGAAATTCTCCAGTCGAAAGACTCCACTCTAGCATAATAGAATTATGTAACGTAATAAAGACTCAAGACGAGACTAAAAATATTTCAAGTATTATGAATCAAGCTATACTGTCATACAACAATTCAATTCATTCATCCACAAAATACAAACCCTTTGAACTTCTTAATGGACATACAAACAATAAATTAGACTTTATAAATGAAAACTACCATGACTATTTAGAAAGACGAACAGACTCTTTTGAACAACTATGTAATGACATATATCAATCTCAAACTGAAAAGAAAACCCGACTTATCACGAAATTAAACGAATCTAGGAAACCTGTTGTAACGTTACCAATTAACAAAATTTTATTTACAAAAAAGAAAAGACGAGGTAAAACTATGAAAAATTATCGAAAACTTAAAGTACTTAAAGATAATAAAATAACAGTAGACACAGTAGAAGGAAAAATACATAAGAGTAAAATCAAAAACCTTTTTCAGCTTACTAAGCGTGACAACCCAAGAAATTAAAATGACATCATACAAACTAAACAAAGGAATTATACCAGTACCAATTGGCAAAGCTAGAATTATAAACAGTTATTATAAACTTATCCACATTATATCCCTAGACTCCTACCAACGATCCATTAATCAGATAGATGCTCAATTGACGAAATTAATAGACAACTTAGAGAAGGATCCCTTTACTAGACCTCTGTTTTTTGACAGAAAAACTATAACCTCACACAACCTAGACCTTTTACAAGAAACATACAAATCATTACTACCCAAACGGATTAAAAGAGGATTAATTAACGGACTTGGATCATTAATTAAGGATATAACTGGAAACTTAGACAACCAAGACTTAGTTGATGTACAAAAAACGATAAACGATATTTTCAATAACTAGGACAGATTAAACTCCCAAATCACGGAACAAATACACATAAATAAACTAATGATAGACAGACTCTCAGAAGTGGAGCGTTTTGTAACTGTTAATACCAATAGGTTAGCACTTGAAATTAATAAAACTAGTGAACTAACGAATGTTTTAGTACAAACAGTAATGTATGATCAACATTTCTTCAAAATCAACTATGTCATAAGTTATATACATGACCACTTAAAGGAAATAATAGACATCATCGCATCTTCCAAGATTAGAGTCATTTCCAAACATTTATTAACTCATCAAGAGATTCAATATATCCACCATCTTCTAGATAAAGATAACGTAGAATTTCAAAATGATTACTCTATCTATAATTTATTAAATATAAAAGGATTTTATAACAATACCCAATTAATATTCATAATTGAAATCCCTAAATTTCTTAAAGAAACATTTATTCGATATCAATTCAAAATCATTCCTAACTCTAACCAAATAATCCTAAACAACCAATACAACCAAATCATCCTTACTAAAACTCAATATCAGTACGTCACAAAACCATGTCAACAATTATACGATACAATATATTGCCACAAAGAATCAATCAAAAATACCAAGGATACATGTATACCAGCAATTATAACACAACAGGAAGCAAAATGCCAGATGCAAGAAATATCACCATACGAAGATATAGACTATATATCATCGGGAAAACTTTATGTTCAACCACAAAATAATCCAATTCCTTATTCATCAAATTGTAAGCAAATCACACGGGAAATAGTCGAACCAACCCTTTTAGAATTCGATAATTGTACCATAACAATACAAGGTGAACAATATTCGGTGGAAGAACGTAAATTTGAAGAACAACGAGAAGTGCTCATACCATATAATGACATAACTATTGAGCAACTGAAGCCTGAATTAAACCTGGAAATCCTAAACAATAAATCAATAAATAATCTACAAGAAATTAAATTAATACATCAAAGACATCAATTCAATAGTTCAACAGGACACATAGCCTTAACTTTAATAATCATATTAATAATATGCTTTTGTTTATTCAAAATATATGTAAACATAGTCACTCCAGCACTCCAGAAGAAGGCTGTCGTTCATCTTAGAGGGGAGGAGTTACGTATCCCTCACAATCATCAAGAACATTGCATATAATCAAAGTAACCTAATATTACATTCTCAAATTGTTATCTATAGCTTAATATTATTGTTATGAGAAAATTATTGCTTTGATATCGTTCTTCCAACGATATCACAATATCATATTATTGCCTTTTTGCTTTCCATTAAATATTGTATCAACTAAATTTAAAATTAATATATTTGTAACAGTGAAACAAACAACACACTTATCAAAAAATTGTATTTACATTTTATTTAAAAAGTTTTCAATTAATAAATAAAACACTTAGAGCATATACGAGGGCAAATCAAAAAGTCTTGCAATATCATATGAAAAAAAAGAGTGAGTGAGACAGCCATATTTTTATTTTTCGACATCATCTCCTTTAAGGTTTATACATTTGTCATATCGATCAATTAACTTGCCTAAACCCTCTAAAAAAAAAGATTTCTTTTGCTCCATAAAATATTAATTTACAACAGACTGTACTTCATAGTCACTGGAAAATTTCCGGCCCCCTAGTATTTTTTTCAAATTGGGAAACAGAAACTAGTCACTGGGTGCCAAGTCTAGATTGTACGGTGGATACGGAATTTCCACGAAGCCGCAGTCTTTTAATGCAGCTTGAGCAATATTAACCTTGTGCACTGGTGCATTGTCGTGAAGAAGCAAGATTTTTTTCCTAACTTTCCTTGGCCGTTTTTCCCGGATCGCTTTTTTCAATTTTCGGAAAACCTCTGCGTAATATATGCCTATGATTGTGGTTTTCGGTGGCATATAATCGATTATCAAAATTCCTTCAGAATCCCAAAAAATTGTTGCCAAAACCTTAACAGCAGACGGTTGAGTTCTGAATTTCTTTGGTGGTGGTTCACTACGTTTAATCCATTGCATCGATTCTTGTTTGGATTCCGGATCCCAGTGATGAAGCCATGTTTCATCGCCTGTTATTATGTTATCCAAGAAATTTTCTGGATCTTCTTTGTACATATCTAAAATCGCCTTTGAAGTTTGAACATGCATTTTTTTTTGTTCTGCATTCAACAAACGGGGAACCCATCGCGCACTTACTTTCGACATGTGAAGGTGGTCATGTAATATAGTATATGTGGTACCGTTTGAAAGGGAAAGTTTCCACGCTAACCCTGGAACAGAAATACGCCGGTCCTCCAATACAATAGATTCGGCCAAAATTACGTTTTCATGGCTAATAGCATCTGCTGGCCGACCCGAGGGGTTGTCGTCTACTAATGACTCCCGACCACTTTTGAATAATTTTACCCACCTTGTTACTGTGGCATATGATGGTGCAGATTCGCCGTAAACTTTTGATATATAGTTGAATATATAAATTGCATTTCGTCCATCTTTACAGAAAAATTTAATAATGGCGCGATATTCAATTTCATTCATTTTAAGAAAAATTCAAAACACGTGTTACTAAATTGACAAAAACAAACGAACTGTAAAATTTACATCGAAATGTTCTTCTAGAAGTTTCATCGCGACAAAAAATGGTTTTGAAAAATATATTGTTGTCTCACTCACTCTTTTTTTTCATATGATATTGCAAGACTTTTTGATATACCCTCGTAGCTCTAAGTTTTAAAAAAATAAAATATTTCAAAGTGTAATTACATAACTAACGCGCACCCCACCATCTGAGGTAGCTCGGATATAAATGACAGGGGTGAGTTACTTCTTGATTTTCTCTTAAGAACTAACCTCATTATTAGTAATATTGGCCACGAACCCAACTAGAACAGAAATAGACAGGAGGTTATGGATATTACTCTGGTCTCCAAATTTATTTCATCGATGATCAGAGAACGGAAATTGGCGAAGGAGCTTTCCTTCTCCGACCATTGTTACTTTACGTTTAAACTTAATCTCAATATTACAAAACAGTACGTGTTCACTGTTCAGAAATCCCAGAAGGATAGTATGGCATGTATATTATGAGATATTGGAGGGCATCATTCCATCCGGAGTTCCAGGACTCCCCAACACGGGCAGTAAACTGGATTCAATGGTGGACTCTCTGACTAGGGCTTGCTATACCTATATGAGGGTAGCCTGCCCTTTAACAAAGCTGAAGGGGAAGCGAAAACTTGTTTGGTAGAACTCGGAACTTGCGGAGTGCCGAAAAGTCTGTAGGGCTACCTTTAATAGAGCGAAAAGATCTAGAGATAGTCAAGACTCTGACTTCTATAAGGAATAGAATAGTCGGAAACCACGCGTTTAATGAAAATTCTCTCTACCAATCCAGCTGTTCCCGGCTATCTGTTAAAACCGGATGGGGAATGGATTGTTTCTAGTGAAGAGACTATTGATCTCTTGATGGAAACTCACTTCCCGGGAAGTGAGGACGTGTCGAATGCGGAGCCTTTGGATAGTTGTCGATCTAGGGATGACTCCAGGGTCCAACTGTTGTGGACAGAGGATATTCTGAATACGCGTAGAGTAAAAAGTTTTAAGCTTAAATTATCGATGAAGTTTTTGTAACGGAAGTAACATCCAGTTTCGATCTGCACTGGAACTTGCAACCAGTGTGATTGAGATGAAAAAAAGTTTGTAAGAATAAAATTTAGTGAGTTGCTCTACATATCGTATATAACACAAAATTTAATCATTATGTAGTAATATTCAGTCGCCATGGCCTGATGAGATGATTGAATTTTTTCATGATTATATCAGATCGAAACTGGATATTACTTCTGTTACAAAAAATTCATCGAAAATTTAAGCTTAAAATAATTTGTTTAAAAATGAAAATCTTTAAATAATTTCAAAAGTAAAAAGTTCTATTAAAGGGTTCAAGCCTTTTAAGTCAACTGGTCTGGATGGGATTTTACCAGCAGAAATTCAGAAGAACTCGGAGGTCTTGCTTCCTCGGCTAAAAAGTATCCTCAAAGGGTATCTGAAGCTAGGGTACATCCCCAAGAAATGGAAGGAGGCTAGGGTGATCTTCATCCTGAAGGCGGGAAGAAGCTCGCGCAACAACCCTAACGACTTTAGACCAATATCGTTGTCATCTTTTCTGCTGAAAATCATGGGAAGGATGCATGAGGTCTATATTCGTTCAAAAATTGAACCCAGAAAATGTACTCAGTCTCAACATGCGTACCATAAGGGTAAGTCCGTGGATACGGCATTACATACTCTGGTTCGGGGAATTGAGAAGTCACTGGATTTTCAGGAATTCTCGTTGGTGGCGTTTCTCGATATCGAGGGCGCGTTCAATAACGTGAAGTTGGATGCAATTATGGAAGGTTTGTTGCCTTTTGAGATCGAAGAATCAGTAACCAGCCTAATTATTCATTTGCTAGGTAGCAGAAGGGTCATAGCAGGGATGGGAAAGCTTCCGTCAGAATACGGGTTGTTCGGGGAACTCCCCAGAGTGGTCTCCTCTCTCCCCTTCTCTGGAATGTAGTATTCAATGGACTACTATTAGAACTAGAGGGGAAAAAAATAGGTGTGGTTGCTTATGCCGATGACGTAGCGATAGCTGTCTCGAGAAATCATCTGGGTACATTTAGAAATGTGATGCAAAATCCATTATCAATAACTGTAGGGTAGGCCAGCAGATGTGGATTGGGGATTAACCCAACTAAAACAGAACTGGTCCTTTTCACTAGGAGGTATAAAATTCCGGCAATGGTTTTACCAAACCGTACTATGCTGCTCCTTACGGATAAGGCAAGATTGCTAGGGATTCTTCTCGACAGTAAGCTCAGTTGGAAACCTAACACAATAGAAAGAGTAAAGAAGGCCACTGTGGCACACTACTTTTATAAAAATGTTATTGGAAAGAAATGGGGCTTGAAAACGGAGCTGGTACACTGGCTTTACACGGCAATTGTAAGGCCGATACTGCTGTAAGGTGTGAGTGTATGGTGGCCAGCTATGGAGAAAGTATCATATAGGAACATGATGGCGAAGGTGCAGAGAGCAGCCTGTTTGCTCGGCCACCTGGCTATCAGCGACTTCGGGTTGGAAGTGCCTGCAAAAAGGGTACTCAACTATAGTTAATTCAGTGAGGCATGAACTGGTGAATTTTGACTACAAAACACCCCGTTTGTGCTTCGACACGTTTTCCAAGATGCCTCTCTGCTCTTGGGAGGATTGGAATAGTGGTCTCCTTACAAGACCGTGACCGTTAATTTCTTCACCGATGGCCCCAAGCTCTCCAAGATGGTAAAATGAGTTGGTGTGTTCTGTGGGGAAATAAATGTATATTTATGTTTTCGTCTACCTGACTACTGCAGCGTGTACCTGGCTGAAGTTATAGCGATTGAAGAGGTCAAGAACTGGTTGAAGCATAATGTGATATCGTTGACTGATGTGATATCGTCTACCATTCTTTCACTGGATTCAGTTTCGCTCTTCCCAAGGGTGGCGTTGAATTTCCACACATTTCTTAAAACATTTCAATACCCAGTTGTTCTGGGTACGGTACGACACTTCAACTGGGACCAGGAAGAGAATGTTTAGGAAGACCTATGTCTATACTGAAAGCGGTAAGCGATAGGAAAGCAGTTGCTTTAACAAATGCTAGATGGCTTGCCAGTCCAATTGGTAAGGTAGCGAAGCAAGTATGGCCCGTGCTGAACTTGAAGCGCTCCAAAATTCTAATCACACTAAGAAAGCGTGATTTAGGTAGAATCGTAAGCGTACTTATCGGACACTGCCTTTATGGAGATCTTTTTGGAGAAGCTGCAGGGCGAAGAGGAGGAGGAGACTCATGTCCACTTCCTATGCTCATACCCTGCGCTAGCTGGCAAATACACTATGAAGATCTTTTACGCTATATAAATAGCACTAAATAGGTGTAAGAAGAGTTTATGATGTCGTATTCTGTGGTATTACAATGAGCCATAATTGGCCTAAGTGCGCGATAGCAGCTACTGAAACCTAACCTAACCTAACCTATCCCTGGAATACTTTTTTGGTTTTTTTTTATGATTAAATTTTTCCAATCTGTTTTGTAGCCGAAGCACTCCCACCTCTTTTAGCGGTTCGCTTTTCACGTCCCACCAATCAAGGACGTACGGCTTTATAATTACGATTTACACAGAACCATCACTGATGGGTCGAGCCATGAGTTGTGCACACCAACCGAGGATCATAATTGTGTTCATTTCCATCACCAATCGTACAATCGTAACCAGATGACGAAAAATCTAATTTGCATCCTGCCCCTATCGGGCTTCGAACCGATCACCCGATCCAAACGTCACACTATTAACCACGGTGCCGTTTGTTCGGTTGGTGTGGTATATTACTGAAGATGCATTTTAGCTCAATAAAGAACAAATCTTTCACATCATTTAATTTGAAATCATAATCATGACATTGGCAGGGCGGAAGCCAATGACATGCTGATGCACTCGTCACTGAACGAGAATGCTGACTCCAAATTTGCCTTCGTTCTGATGCCCGCTGTAGTGGAGAGAGTAGCCATTCGTACTATTATATGGATCCAACTCCTGACCGTTTTAGCTCCCGTTATAGATCTCCAGGTTACCGCACGTTCCTTGTTTCCATTTTAAAGCGTTTTCCGTGCACATTTTCTGAAGTCGTTGTACTACAGAATTTCCTCAGCTTTAAAGATCAATTTTGTACCAAACACCGCCCGAATACCATTTTCATATCAGGCGTTCTGATGTATGATAGTGATAAATTACAAACGTGCATATTCTACAAAACGGTTATAAATAAATAAAACCCACTTGAATGCATTATGATACGAGTACTATATGGAATACAATTGATGATTTAAAAAATTCATTAAGCAGAAACAAGCAGGACAACAACAAAAATATTTTTTAAAAAAATGTTTGGAATTGTTTTCAATTAAACAATCAGAATCAAAACAATTCATTTGTTGGTGAAAATTCAGTTGAAAGTTTTAAAACGATTTTTCTGTTGTTTTGCCGATTTTACTCAAAAATTAAAAATTCTGATTAAACGCAAATCCGACAAAAGATACATAAAATCCATGTATGTATACAGCATTTATGATCCATAGCATAATGTATGAATAGCGACTACATACACAAATTCCAGACAGATACATTTTGATAGAACACAAAATATTAACACTTTAATTCGCTTAAAAATAGTTCGATGTACGAACGTTACGAGTTGAAAATGCCCTAAATATAGGTACGGTTATATGCATTCCCCACATTCTGTTCAGTTCACTCAACCAATCTTACAAACCGATTTTATATTGTATCCCCCCCGAATTGGCAGTGTGCATAGTTGGTAGGGTAAATGTTTGCGGGGTACATGAGTATACCACACATAATATTCCACATCTAAAAAGTGAAAAGAAAATTGCACAAAAAAAAAATGAAAATACTGGAAATATTTTTCATTTTCATATTTTCCGACATACACGGAATAATTTTATTTTGTTAGAGAATTTTCCATGCACACTATACTTAGCAACACACACCCTTAGTGTGTATACATATATTCACAGTGTACAGACAATAAATAAAATACTCGTATGGCAAATTCTTCATAAAGACTTTATAAAAGAAAAATTATTGTTTTGAATTATAATCATAAATGAAAATGGGAAAATGAAAAACTTGCTGCTTTTAAACTTCAATTTAATTTTTGCAATAATGAGTCTGTAATTCTCTGAGTCTGGATAAATTATTCACTTGATAATAAATTTAATTTATTTAAATGTTTATGATTATTTTATGAAGATGTGCACTGTGTATTTTAAAAGCATACGAGTGTCTATATGCAATGGACATCTGATATTTCTTAAGTTTACGAGTTTGGACTATATTTAGAGTTTGAATAATTATTTATTAGGATGTAGTTAAAGATGATACTTTCGTTAATTCGGATATCATTTGAAATATTTACGTTCCACAGAAGATAAAGGAGGGAGTCTAATTGTTGGCCAATTTGAATCACTGCGAACTGTCAATAGGGTAGTGTGCCCAACATTTCGTGCTGCATGCCAACAGATCAATTTGCTTGAAAACGAAACACATTGGGACATGACAATCGCTAAAGCAATTATTTCTGCAACTCCAAACGAGATACGCGAGATATATAATAACTATAAGGTAATTATGTATCTCTGCGGTAGCAGAATCTACTTCTTATCAATAAATAAACTTTATAATTTCATTATTTATGTTGTTACAGCCATCGTTTTCTTCTTTATCCGCGAAGATGTGGGTATATCTTTTAGGTTTCGCGCCAACAAATTCGGATGAGATACCAGCTTCTCTGCATAGCTGATCCGCATCTTTTGTAATTCGTCTTTGATAGTTAGGATGCTAAGGTCCTTCTGTATATGTTTGTTTTTTTACGAACCAGGGCGCTTTTGTAATCATTCTGAGAATTTTTGACTATGTTCGTTGGACAATGTTGATATTCGAATTTGAAGTTGATTGCCATAATCGACACCCATTTCAAATCTGTCGGCTGTATAACAAACGAAGACGAAGCAACCAATAATCTATCGGATTTTTTAAACTCATTGGATCTGTGTGGCTTGCCTCCGCACAATTTACAACTAAAGGTTGGCTTGGTAGTCATCATGCTTCGAAAGCTGAACCAAACAAAACTATGTAACGGAATGCGTTTGGTGGTGAGAAAACTCATTGGCAATGTGATTCACGCGACGATACTCAAAGGAAAGTTCAAAGACAAACAAATCAAACGATCAACAAATCACAAGGCCAATCCTTGAGTGTTTGTGACCTAAATCTAGAGAATGTTTGTGTCACGGTACGTAGCATGTTCACGTGTCGGGACCAAAATGTCGTATATCACAAGGTGCTTCAACAAAAGGAATTGACCCGAGTGCAACCCATCCAACAAATAGTTTAACAGAAAGTAGTTCAACAATGCTACGCAAATCGTTTCGATTCACTTTAATAAAGCGAAAGCCTATTGCTGCCATGTAAATTACATTAATTACAATGTTATTAAAATATATTTCATATTGATTTTTGTACATTTATTGAATTTAATTAATTTGGAGTATTTATTTTATCTTAATAAAAAACTGAATTTAATTCAGCTAATAAGTTAACACAACATTTATTGATTTTGAGGCGGTAAGAAGTTCGCCGGGTCAGCTCAGCTAGTAGTCTATATATAGTTTTGCATAATTGAATACGTAGAAGATTTAGAAGTCAGAACAACTTTAAGCAAGCTGTTTTCAAATTTTTTGAAATATAATTGTGTTGCCTTGTGCTAACCTATTTTTTAGATTCTTACTAATTTTTGACTAAGTAATCAGCCAGGAGTCTGTAACTCGGTCAATTTCTTTGCTATTAATAATCCTCTCCTAACCTCGTTTCTGTTATGTGTAAGAAAGGGTTTACAGGTGGGCCCGGCGTCATCCGCAACACTTTTTTCAACTTGGCTATACATTATATCAATCAATCGATCAATTCTGTAGAGAATTATCGTAGATCGAGTTTCTCTAAATTTCCCTGATGTTCCTAAATACCGGCCTACACAACGTAAAACGTTTCGAGTATGTTACGGTCTACTCTAATAGAAAATAAGTAGTTATTAAAAATTCCATGCTTTCAGGCACTTAGGATTGACGTTTGTTCAATGGCCAGTTTCCTTGAATTTTCCTAGTGATCCTAAACACCGGAGCAACTTATAAAAATTTGTGAATCGTATTAAGACAAAATCTTAAATATTCTAGAGATATACAGTGATATGGGTCCTGGTCATACTAGAGAAACCACAAATTATTCTTAACTAATTATGTGCAGAATCAAAATCGTGTATTGAATTTGGGCATCGGCGCGGTTCGTCTGGAAACGGATTATTCTAGAATCTGTTCCTTATCACAATTTTTCTGTCTGGAAAAACGTTATAACTGCTATAGGGATATCACTCCTGATAATGGCTTCTTGCTTCACACGCATTGCAATTAGCACTGCCATACGTCAACAACATGTCAGCATGTTGTGTGTCAGCAAAATTCCTCCAAGTTAATTTAAGTCCGACACATAACCTGAAGAGAAATAAAGAGAAATTTTATTTGAAATGATAAGCGCCGCACTTGAAAAAGTAACAAATGAAATGCAACTTCGCACAACAACCGTGGAGATAAGAAAAAGATACCTTGCATGCTTACGGAGTGGAGGACTTAAAAGGTATACATATTCCTAAACCTGACCCCGGCAAAATAGTATCTCTTATTTTGACCACAAAATTAATGATTTCTATGACATGTATAGTAAGGAATCTAAGTCGGTTCTATCCGACTTCGTGTAGTTGGGCTATTACTTACCCCCCAGAGACTTCGGGAAATGCTGCAAACAACCGAAACCGACAACCCTTCTATGCATCTCAACGAAAATGGAAAAAATAGAAACGTATGTTTGTAGAAACCGGTGGGGTAATGGTAAAAACACGGAACCGAAAGTCGGGTACCCGAAATTCGGGTAATTGGATTCCCTAGTCGGGTAATTGGATTCCCTCCAACGTATGGGATATGTACGTTTATGTTTTTTCCATTTTCGTTGAGATGAATAGAAGGGTTGTCGGTTTCGGTTGTTTGCTGCGATGCCCGATGGTTTCGGATGTCTCTGGGGGTGAATAATTGCCCAACTACACGAAGTCGGGTAGAACCGACTTGGATTCCCTAATGTATAGCATACCTTTTTGAAGGGCATAAACTAGGAAAGTTTTTAAAACAAAGGTAATTTCAAAACAACCTCTATTCTTTTTTAAATGCATTTAGAAGGTAGACATTTTTTATACTTTTACACATTTTTTAGTATTTAAATAATGGTTTATTAAGAATAAAATCACGTTGCAGAATACAATAAAAATTATTTCCTGTCTTTAGGACGACAAACAATAAAGTTATGTTACCGTGACACTTAGGACATCAGTTTCATGGGATGAAAGCTTCCAAATGATCCCCCCAATCTGCCAAAAAATTGTGTCGATCCACCTGCCAAACACCTTGTTTATATAAAAAAAAAACGACGAGATTGTATCAGAGACACGATCCATTAACGTAGGACTACGTGATAATGAGAAAAGTTAATTTATACATTTAATTGAAACCAAAATTTAGAATTAAAACTAGGTACTACTCGTATTTAGTAAAAACGGCACATTACACATCACTCAAATTAAAAATGATTTTTATTCTTTTTTATTTCAAAATTATAATTATATAAAAAAAATTAACATATTCTGCTACGTTATTGCAAATATACGAGTAGGTCTATGATGGAAAAAATAAGTTATGAAATTTCTACATGAAACATTATCCACATTTCTGACAAAATATAATATCTAAACAACTGTCACTCAGGGTGGTTGTATCTGCGCTGGAAACCAACCTCAAATTGAATTTTTCTTGCATGAAGTCGATGAATTGATGATTTTCTTCCTTTCTAATATTACAGTTAAAGTCACCACATAGCATAATCGGAATCGTGTCTTGATGCTTCTCGTTGATAGATGATGTACCTTTCAGCGTATAACATAGCAAACGTTGCAGCAAGAAGCATCGCATATCAGATTGAGTCGTATTGGGCGAGATATAAACAGAGAATACAATTGTTTTGTGATTGTTGATGACCACTTCTGGCCCACAGATATCACCGAACCTGTCAAAATTACTATCAACATTCGCAAACATGTATGGCACGGCCATAGTGATAGCACCGTTCTTTTCATATATAGCAACACCGCCTGCTCTTTCGGTGTCTCTCTTAAACTTAGTTATGCAGTAAAATCCATTTGTATTTATTGTCGCATCGTTGTCAAGCCAAATTTCGCTAATAACCAACAAATCTGCTCTCAGTAGAACATCGTCGCTCTCCAGATCTCCACTATGTGCCAACAAACTCTGAACGTTGAGAGTCACGAGTCTCAGATTAGAGGCTCCGTCGATGAATTCTCTTATATTGTCGCAGATGGTTTTCACCCTATGGTTGTTCAACCGTTTTAGTTCCGATTACAACTTTCTAATTTTTGGTGCGGTACTACCCTTGCCGTGATGGAACTGGAAATCGTTTGCTGCGTTGGTGAGGTAAAGGCCGTCCATCGAAGTGACACGCGATAAACCGACGTAAAGAAGTTGTTGGTCTTATGTTTTATTGTACTCAAAAACGATCTGTTTAAATGTGCCTCCCTGCGACTTGTGAATCGTGAGTGCGCACGCTGGTACCAACGAGAATTGAGAGCGACGGCACTTTATGTGGGAACTCAACGTAATAGTGGTGTTTCTCTTTACAATCGGCGTCCAGTTCTGCCGCAATACGCCCTGCTTCGAGAAAACGAGAGGTCTCGATTTTATTCGCAGCTTGCATCCGATATACTCATTCTCAAAATGAAGCCATATCCTTTTCAAAATGTCGTCTTCAAACTCTAGATGCTTGAGCTCACCAATTGCGCCATTTACAATTCCATCCACGACATCTATATTAGTCGTGATCATAAAAGGCATTCCGACACACAGCTTTAATAGATACGTCAAACCTCCTGTCTCGATAACATTCATTTTATGCACCTTATTCCGCGCACTTGTCAACTGCTCCTGATTTCTGTAGCCAGTATAAAAAAAGTTTTAAATTTTATATAGTAACCCATGCTTTTACATTCATGATAATAGAACAAAACATTTATTTTGATGTGGATTTGGTTATTTTGATGTTACTGTATGTGTAATCGAAGAATAGCTATGTTAAATTATTAAATCAAATTAATTTCCGATCATTTGGAAACTTTGAAGACCTTTAACTCTAAAATCCAACTATTTTTGGAATTGACCTTTGCGGTTATATACTTTTGTAGAAAAGCAAAGCTTATACAGCATAAAAAAATAAAAATCTACACAATATTTATATATAAGAGAATAAATGTTTTTTAGATTTTTTATTTTTTTTTTTTTTGACTATGAAACAATATGGCGTGCGGTGGTTTGATCAAGTGCATTACTGTTTACATAAAACTCAAATAAAAATATGTATTTATAGGTTTTTCTTTTAAGTTTTTTTAATCCACAAATTAATTTTTAATTTTATTTGTTTTTTACCGTTTACAAAACCTTACAATATTTCATCAAGAGATTATTTACTTTAATAACATAAATACGTATTTCCGTGACGTGACGTCATCATTTTCGTTACACATTAAAATTTAGATTTGTACCCCATATATAATGAATAATGAAAACAAAGACGTAGTCCTACGTCAAAAAACAGTTGGCAATATTGTTTCTATACATATAATTTTCCTGGGTTTTATTGCTTAATGATAGATCATATATCCGTTCTCGGCGTTGAACCCAATTCTCAAAAAAAAAAAAATATTTAATAGAACATTTATAAATTATTTGTTCATTAACATTTATTTAAAGCCGACGTTTCGAAATAAGATCTATTTCATTTTCAAAGGCACTACAATTAAAAACAAAGAGAAAAACAAAATTGTGATTCCTACTGGATATAAATTCACTTAAAAATTATGCGTTATGACTTAACACTTACATAAATTAAATTTGTAAATAAATTAATCACATTTATATCACATTTTATGTCAACAATATAACTAAAATTATTAAAAATATATCAAAAATGTATTAAAAACATATTAAAAATAAAAATTAAAAAAATATAAAATAAAATAACTGGCGCGGAAACTTTTTATCACAGTGTATATCACTTGTCAAATTAAAATGAAAATATGGGTTGCATATAATAGTACAGTGTTATCAAAGCCTAGTCGATAATATTATGGTAGCTTACCGGTAAACATTGACTATCGGTTTGTCGGTTCATAACATTTGAAGTCGACTTTATGTGGATCATTTCTAGAATATTTCGTTTTTTCCAATTATTTTCTTTATCAATGATTTTTACTTCATCAAAATTTGGTGCATGATTCAATCGAAGTAAATGATCTACTAGAGCACTATGTGTGGCGTCTTTAATATTTATATGATAGTTGTGATCATACATACGTTTTTTGAGATATTGTTTCGTTTGTCCTATATATGTTTGGTTGCAATCCTTACACGGCACTTGATAAATTAATTTAGATTGTAATTGTTTTTCTGTTTTGTCTTTCAATTTAGAGAAGCTATGTTTATATAGAGTGTTGAACGGTTTCGCCACCAATTTTACATTATGTTCCTTCAACAAACGTCTGAGGGGATAAAAAATACGTTGTTCATATGGTAGTGATACGAATTTATTGGTAGTGGCTTCCGTATTATGTTCATTAGAATTCGGATTAAAGAACTTTTGTTTCTCAGCAATGATAATTTTTTCAATTGTCTTTTGTGGGTAGCTATTTTTAATTAAAGTTTCTTTAAGAAGTTTGAAATTTTTTTGGTGGAATTCCTGGTCTGATAGTAAAAGGATTCTCTTAGCAAGAATCATAACAGTATTTGTTTTGTACGTTAACGGTAAGTAGGAATGATAATTGAGATAACGGCCAGACCAAGTATCTTTATGGAACCAATCTGTACGTAATTGTCCCGTTACATTTTTTATTATTTTGAGATCTAAAAATGGAATACTACTGTCAATTTCGTGTTCAATAGTAAATTGTAATTTACTATGAAAACTATTGAAGGAACTGTGAATTTTTTCAATATCTTCACGTTTCGCAATACATAAAATGTCATCTACATATCTCAAATATAGGAGTAGTTTGTCTGTTAAGTTATTAATTACCATTTCTTCTAAATATTCCATGACCAAATTTGCTAAAACAGGTGAAACTGGTGAACCCATAGGGGAGCCAGAGATTTGATGATATTGTTCATTGTTAAAGAAAAAATAACAATTATTAATCACGAAAGAGAGACCTTCTTTAAATGTTGTTAAGTTCATGTCAATATGTGGAGATCATTCCATTTCTTATCAATTACTTTAAAAACTAGTTCATTGGGGATATTAGTGAAAAGACTATTAACATCGAGAGAGAATAAACTGAATTCATTTGAGACTGTTACATTTTGAATTTTAAATCTTAAATCAAAAGAATCCTTAACAAAACTATTGGTTTTTCCTACCACGTTGGATAAGATTTTTGTGTAGAACTTTGATATATTATACGTTGCAGAACCTATACTAGATACGATTGGTCGAATTGGGTTATTAGGTTTGTGTATTTTTATCAGCCCATACAACTTTGCTGGAATACTATTATATTGACGTAGAGACTTGGCAACTCCATTTGTAATATAGCCAATTCTTTCCCATGAACTGATCAAACGATTAGCATTATTTTGGGTAACAGTAGTTTTGTCTTTTTTTATGAGTTTGTAAGTGTTACGGTCTTTTAGTAAATCATTCATTTTTTGATTGTAATCATTTTTAGTTAACAAAACAGTGACATTACCTTTATCAGCTGACAAGACAATGACATCTTTATTATTTTTTAAAAAATTATTGGTAAGTTTGAGGTTGTTAAGTAACTTTTGTTCAAGAAAAGGCAGTTTTCTTGAATTATGTTTATAGTTGGAAAGTAAATTAACTACATTATTTCTTATGGTATTTCTGTCATTTTCAGGAATATTATCAATCACTGCTTCAACACTGCATATAATAGAATTGATAACTGTTTTTTTATTAGTTGAAGGTAAATTAAATTTAGGCCCAAGTTGCAAGGTTGTCTGTACCGCGAGGGGTAATTCTGTATCGGTCAAAACAGAAAAACAATTACAATCTAAATTAATTTATCAAGTGCCGTGTAAGGATTGCAACCAAACATATATAGGACAAACGAAACAATATCTCAAAAAACGTATGTATGATCACAACTATCATATAAATATGTATAGAAGACGCCACACATAGTGCTCTAGTAGATCATTTACTTCGATTGAATCATGCACCAAATTTTGATGAAGTAAAAATCATTGATAAAGAAAATAATTGGAAAAAACGAAATATCCTAGAAATGATCCACATAAAGTCGACTTCAAATGTTATGAACCAACAAACCGATAGTCAATGTTTACCGGTAAGCTACCATAATATTATCGATTAGGCTTTGATAACACTGTACTATTGTATGCAACCTATATTATCATTTTAATTTGACAAGTGATATACACTGTGATAAAAAGTTTCCGCGCCAGTTATTTTATTTTATATTTTTTTAATTTTTATTTTTAATATGTTTTTAATACATTTTTGATATATTTTTAATAATTTTAGTTATATTGTTGACATAAAATATGATATAAATGTGATTAATTTATTTACAAATTTAATTTATGTAAGTGTTAAGTCATAACGCATAATTTTTAAGTGAATTTATATCCAGTAGGAATCACAATTTTGTTTTTCTCTTTGTTTTTAATTGTAGTGCCTTTGAAAATGAAATAGATCTTATTTCGAAACGTCGGCTTTAAATAAATGTTAATGAACAAATAATTTATAAATGTTCTATTAAATATTTTTTTTTTTTGAGAATTGGGTTCAACGCCGGGAACGGATATATCTATCAATATTGTTTCGCCGGCGATAAAAATTGAAATAAGGTATAACCAGAACCAGAGACACAGCGACAAGATACAACGTCTGTCAAATTAAAATACACATAAACCATAGGATGCTAATACAACCAATGTTGCTGTCGACGACGACATTATCAGTGAATTTTTTTTTTTTTTTTTTAGAATTTATTCTAATTTTGTCGCCTGCTCTGCAGTACTACCAATATAAGTTTCAGATTATTATGTTGGTAAGCATTTTTTACAACTGTTTTTAAATGAATTTCAACCAAATCTGAATGTTGACACAATGTAAACAATGTGTATATAAAAAAAATTAAATAGAGTCGATAAAAAGATAAATAAAATATTTTAGGGTTAATTTATTATTATTTTTCTTGTTTTGTCGTTTCAACGCTGACGCGCTTGTTGTGTATTTTGTCGATGTACATCTCTGGTTTTGTTTTATACCTATAGACTCTATGGTTGCCGATGGTTGCGTTTGTATTGCATATTTTTGGTATTTTGTAATATGACAGATGATTTCGCTTGCCGTATTCGCTCTTGTTCTGTTTTGAGTTTTTGAATGCACGTCGTTGAGGGTTCAGTAATTCTAGTTCCCTTTTCGGAGATGATTCACTGCCTAATTGGGTTTCAGTATCAGGCATTTTGTAGCTCTAATGGCTTAAACGCTCACGAAAATATTGATAATATAGTATTTTACCAAAGAAACAAAGTTACTGTCAACTATTTTAAATTTAACGAATAATGAAAATTCAATTTAGTGAATGAAAATTTAAATGGTTTCGGAATGAAACAAAATAACATTTAGAGTAAATTGACACAAACATTTTGAAAAGCTTAATTTTAAATAAAAATTTAAAAATAATAATGAGAAAATGTACCTTAAGCTATATTGTTGCACAACATACTGCTGGATTGACTATATCTAAAACTAATACAGCCTTCATTCTAAGCGGTACACCAAATAACACACCGTTAAATGGATACCAAACCGCATACCAAATAAAAAGTAGCCACGTTAATCGTTGTACTGCTACAGCATGTTGTACTACTATAGCTACATAACATTATGGGGTACGCTCTAACTTCTGATACATGAAATAGAAAATTCTATATGTGGATAAAATCATCACACTCATTCTAAGCGTATAATTCTGGTGAGTCCTCAACAAAATTATCGATATTGATATATTGCTGAACTAACAGATAGCCAGAAAACATTTCACACGATTGTACACAAGTGCAATACACCGTAAATATTTATTAAATTATTCGTCCAGCATAATACAAGAGCCATAATATATTTTAAATCGAATCGCATCACCACAATGCCAAACACACATAAGAATATTTTTTCATTGTGTTCCCTCTTACTCAGAATATAAGACCGTCTTCTAAATACATGATATTATTTAAATAAATAAATAATATTAGTATAAAAACTATAATCTAAAGTCTAAACAAACAACGAAAAGCATATTTACAGGTTCACTTCGTATGGCGTGGGCGTGGTTGGATTGATAAAATTATTCTGTTGGTTTTATTGTAAAACTTCATATTTTATTAAAGGATTTGTGGAATCTAAATATTCGAAATAGTATTTTTAATTGTGGAACCTAAATTTAAATTCAATTTGTTTTTTTTTTCAACAGCCAACTCTGCGTTAAACAAGTTACGACTGTTTCTTTTGGCGCATACATAAGCCATGGATGTATTTGGTGTTAATCTTATAACTACATTGTTATTCATTCCATATCCTTAGCTGTGCATTCAAAATGTACTGTGCATACATACGAGGATACCATTTTTTAGTTGGCAAAAGAATTATATATTATTTTTTGTTCTCGCTGTTGTGTTATTCATTTTAACTTTAGTTGTTTAAGGCGAACACAAATCGTTTCTGATTTTTCTTCGCCCAAAAAATACATATACGATCCTATACATAGAGGTGGAAATATATAAGAAAACTGGCTTGTTGAGCAAAATCTGAAGCAGAATAAACAGCAACAAAAAAAAAACGAAATTTTGGAAACAACAGGAACACAAATATATAATTTAAAATCAACACTTAATTTAATCATATTAGTACGAGCGTATTTTACTGTGCATACACCAGAGTACATCCAGGATATTTTTGTGCCTCGAGAATACAAATGTGATACAATAATGATAATGTTTGGTTTAGATTTATATTATTTATACGTAAGCCGGATATATGTTTTGCTGGAGATACGTGATAGATACACTAATCGATTGCTAATTGCCAGAGCAATGAACTTGTATGGATTATATTGCAAATACATTACAACTCTATGTCTATATATGCTGGGACACGTTTATTTTACCAATATTTATAATAAATAGCCAAAATTTTAATATTTTATACGAACAAAAATTACCAAGTGCATGTTTTATTACTATTGCATGATGAAAATGAATTATGTACTCTACCGTAATATTGTAATGAATAGAGCTGTATATATAGGTTTTATCTATAATCTGGATTTTTTGGACGTGCAGGTTATGTAAAGTCATATAATGTTTACATGTTACATATGTTGTAATAATTTCGTGCAAGTCATAAATTTAATTCTAATTAATGTATTTGATTTGAAACATTTTCATGTTATATTTGGTTTGGAATATACATACATCGAACCCCTTTCACACTTCTACTGATTTATTCTAATAAATTCATACACATTCTTATATACGTACCTTCCCATTCGTAATAATTCAGTCAAAGTACTTGCACTCGAACATTTGTCTGCTCTGGTTAAATGCAGAACATTTCAGAACCAAATGTACGATGTCCTCCACAACCAAACAGCTTTCACATAATTCACACACAACCAAATGGCGTTTCTTCAAACATTCTTTCCAATTTCCATGATTCAATCTCACTCGTTCCATAGTTCGTAACATTCTAGTATCTTCTTTGAGCACCTTAAAGAACGGTTGTTTCAGAAAAGACCTAACCAACTCAAAGAACCTTTCACCTGATATTTTTCAACATATACTCTCTCTCTCTCTCTTCCATTTTTCCCACAGATTCACCTGAAACATGCGAAGTACGTCTCTGGCGTCCATGAATTCACATTCAGTTACATCCTCAATCAAACAACCCCGTTTCGCAAGCATATCGGCTCTTTCATTACCTTCAATCTGTAATTGTGAAGGTATCCATTGAAGCATGACCTCCTTCCCTCTAGATTGAAGATACTCATGCAGCATTTCCACATACACATTGCCATGAGTTCCCCCACCCTTACTAATTAATTCCAACTCACTCCGGGAGTCAGAGAATAATATTATTCTCCATCTCCCTTGTGTCATTGCCTACTTTATCCCTTCCATAATCCCTATCAATTCTGCATTCATTATACAGATGCTGTTATGCACTCTTACCATTTTCTCTTTCCTCATTGAAGGAATATAATTCCTACACACTCGATCATATTTACACTTGCATCTGTATACACTTCCTCATGTGCTACATAATTCATTCGCATTTTGCAAAAATCACTCTTAACCGATAACTCCTTCATCATTGCTTTTGTTGTGTCACCAAACTTCAACCACACTTTTAAATTGCTCGGAGGGACTTTCGGCTTTACCGGACGAATCTTGGAGAATATGTTAATATTTTCCAAGATTACCAGTGATCTTGCTGTTTCTTTTGTTAACCGTCCCTCTTTTCAATCTCTCTTTCATTTCATTCACCAATTTATTGTCCTTAGTTACCATTCGCACAGTCTCTCGCACGGTGATCCATTCCCTCTTATAAATAAGAGGCCAACCACTCAATTCCGACCACAGAGTGTGTATTCGGGTTGAATTTATCGCTTCCAATACCACTCTAGCACAAGCATCCTCCACAAACATCAACTTTTTAAACCCAACCTTGGACCCATCTCTATATTTACTAGTTCCATACGCAATTCTTGACACTAGCGCCTTTCGTAACATATCCGTCACACCCGGATGAGATCCCCATTTCGATTTGCTCACTCTTTTAATCACGTTCAATCTACTATTACAATTATCGGCCAATTTTTCCATATGCACTTTGATACTTATTCTTCTGTCAATCCAGATTCCCAAATACCTCCAACCATCCGATTCGTTCTAAAAGCCATACTACAACATTTACTCGAATTTACCCTCAAATTCAACTGACCCAAACATTCGGTTACCTGATTTATACATTCTTGAGCCCCACTCAAGGCCTCCTCAATGGTCCTCTCCTTGCCCATCATTACAAAGTCATCTGCAAATTTCAAAATGACTTTGCCCGAGAAGTTACACCTATGTATCGAGCTCGTGTACAGGTTGAAGAGAGTCTATGATATTTGACTGCCTTCGGGGAGGCCCATAGTCACCGCTCCATCCAACCTATACCCTCATTTTATAACTCACTCTGTTAGTGCCGGGGGTAATAGATTTGGATATTTCTACATTTTCATTGTCAGGTAACAAAACTTCCTATCTATCGCTCAAATTATTACGTACGTCCGTCATCATTTGTCAAAAGACACCTCCATTCTCTCTGTCATCTAACACTGCATTTCTACTTTGCGCTCTATAACCTTTCACTCTTTTAAATTTATCCCATACATCGTTAGTTGGGGTTGTATGTGTCATTTTGGACACATAGTCCCGCGAACTTTTCCTTTTCGCTCTACGGGCAGCCTTTTTCAATCTTGCATTCTTCCTTCCATAATTTATGCTACATTCATGGCATATACACCTATTGAACTCGCTCAATGTTATCCGTTTCCTTTCATACCAATACTGAATTTGATTGTTCCACCAACCATTCTCCTTGTATTCATTCCCTCTGACATTTATAGTGCACGTTTCATTCACTTTCTCTATTTCATCCTCAAATTGGTTAACCTCACTTGCTTCTTTCATTATGAGAATTTCATTCATACATTTAGACATTTAAGTTAAATCTATCGCGCTGCGGCTATCGACCCTACTCTCAACATTCTAGTCAACCCACCATCATTCAAGACTACGAGATCGGAATCCAGAATGAGGTGTGTCAATCAATTATCTCTAGCATCAGTTCTTTCACTCCCCCCATATTCTCGAATGCACATTCATATCACCCGCTAGAAGCACATCACTTTTGCCGTCCACCCATTCAAACAAAATTTGAAAATCTCGTTAACTTCTCTCTCTGTCAGACGTAGACAACACTGGAGTTGCATAGATACTAACAAATAACAAGTTTCTGTCCAGATTCCGAGTTTTGGCTGCGATGATACTTATTGCGATGACTTCGATAAACTCGAAACGCGGTATGTCACAAAGGACCAGGCTGATATTGGCACGGGCAATTCGAGGGTTACAACCCCAATTCACGTAGTTCACACACTTCCGGAATATTCGCGAAAATGCCGGAAATATTCTCTGTATAATTTCCAAACATTTACGTAACATTTGAATTTATTTTATCCCCACCTTTACCCAACACCAAATCACAACAACAAATAATTTCCACAATTCTTTATTAATTCACTTAATACACAATTTTTAATTGTACCACTCTTTCTCCTTATTATTTTCCCGCTGTTAAATTCGCTTTAAATCTTTCCGCGTACCGAATATCTCGAATTTCACACCAAAACTGCCGATTTATTTTCAGTAGACATGAATTTTAACCGATACGGTTACCAAAATTGGTGGGATGGGTTTCTAAAATCGACTGCTAACAAAATTTGGAATTTTTTAATATTGAAGGTAACTGGGTAGAAACGGACTTTCTTATTGGGTATTATGATAAAAGGTTAATCGAAGTTCTAGATTTCTAGATGAGAAGAGTGTACGGAATACGAAAAATGGAAATACTTTTAGAGCACGAACATTTTTCAAAGTTCGGCAATAAATATACGCAATTACGACGAATGGACGCTGGTGCTGTCCGCCTGCCAGACTTAACCCTTATCCTAGGCTATTCAAAATTAAGAGATAATTACCTTTCCAAAACAGCAAAGATATCGAAAATCGGTTAACAAATAGCGAGATTATTGCCAAATTTCCAAAATATAAAAACAAGTCAAATTATTACTATATTTTTTTTATTATTAATGCATAATTTTTCTTCTATACAATGATATTATAAATTAATTTTTAGTATTAAAATAATCAATCTAAGTTGATATTCTACCCATTAAGGCTGTTTTGGTGTATGTTGGAAACTTCTGTGTGTAGTCCTTTACGACTTGTAGTAAATATTGCATGTCATCTTCATTTCTTGTCAATTTCTTATTATAATCTTGTATTAATTTAACACCACGTTCTGCGATATCATTTACGACTTTTATTTGACTGATAATCTTCATTCCGTTCATGAAATTATCATCCCGAGGCCACATATAAGGATCTTTGTTCAAGAAATCTGTAGAAATATTGAACCTTTTAAAAAGATCGCCAGTGTTTGGTGTAACAAAATCTGCTAGTTGTTTCGTAATAAATGTTTTTACATCATCAATTTTCAACTCGACGCGCTTAATTGACTCGGCCTCTACATCCCTCTTCATACCCAACTGTTGCACCATTCTGCTTTTCTCCGCACTAGTGACGTTTTCGTCGAAAAAAGAGAATGCGATGCTTTCGTCGGATAAATACCACAATTGGCCACATATTTTATTCAGTACAGCCATCGCCAACTTTTCGTCATGTGTTTTGTACAAATAAATATCTCGTAAATAGTTGAAATCCAGCTGTGGTGCTCTAGCAGCTTTTGTGCAATGGAACCAAATTTTCACATAAAATCTTACGACAAAAATGCAAATGTCCCGTAAATTCTTCTGTTCTTGTGCTGTTAACTTAAATTCCTCCCGAAAGATAAATACTTTCAATACATAAATGGCTTTGGACATCCAGCGAGCATGATGCATAGGCCCCGGCAGGCGGAAATGGACATTTTCAGTTGGTATCATGCCCCAAAAAATTAGAGTAATTTCCAATAATTCTTTGTAGTCATCACGAGCATGTTCTTTTGCCAATTCGTTGTTACAAAAACCCGCTAATTCCGTTTTCACATCATTTAATTGTATATGAACGTTGGGATCATCTATGCCTGCTTTAAAATTATTCTTATTCAAGGAATTCCAGTCATTCTTGAATCTCACAAATAATGGAACATTTACTCCTGATGTATTGCCCATTTTCAATTCAAATGCAGCGCGTAATGTAATTTCACATATGTGATGTCGACAAGGAAGATATAATAAACTTCGTTCCAGTTTCTGCTCTAAAATAATAGCTGCTTCATTTAGTCTTCCAGTATTTGAATATGTTGTATCGAAGCAAGCCGCCACGACATTGTCAGCTATTCTCCAATCAATTAAGCTTTGGAAAACAGCCTCCGCCATTTCCAAACCAGTTGCTCTTGATATTTTGGGAACGCCCAATAATTGTTCTCCATCTATATGGGAAATAATCACTGGCAAACGATCCACGGTCTCCGTTCCAGATAACTCCGGAAGTAATTTTCCATCCCAATGTACTACGCCTGTCGTAAACTTGAAAGTCGATTTAATTGCTTCTGCTATTTCTACTCTATTTGTTTCACGAAGACGCTTCAGTGTTGTTCGACTCTAAACGAGGTCATCAATAGAATGTCCCAGACTTTCGGCAACGGCACTGATTAAATGCATTGCTGCACGATCTGTAATCTTCCACTTAACCAAAGCTGACAATATTCTAGGAGTAATGAAACATTTGCTTCCTATAGAGGCTCCTTCTGCGCTTAGCACGGGCAAATCAATATTTTCGAAGCTCATATCGTTATCAGATGTCCTTTCGCTGTCACTCTCTGATGATGAAAATAATGTTTGTGAGTCTATTGGAATTGATTTACGTTTTTCTTCAAGATGTCTTCGTTTACGATTTTTTACTGCCATCAGACGTTCCGATTTCCGCTTTTCTTTTTCGATTTCATATTGCCTGACTCCAGCCAAATATCCGGGGCGCCCTTTCTTTCGCTGTGAGAAGAGGAATCGCTTGTCGTCTTCACTAGTCATCATCGATAAGGCATTAGTATGGGCGATATCGAAAATATCATCCAGTTTACTAGTAAAGGCAATTTCTCTTTCGCGGTAAACTTGTAAAGGTTTATTTTTATTCTTTAGTAGATTTTTCCACTCATCATGCAATTGTTCCAATTTTTCAATAGAATGTTGTTCCTTTTTCACTGGAATTCGTGCTTTTGCCCAAAAAATAGACACTTCCTGGATTGTCAGAGCTGCACTTTCACGAATAGTTAATTTTACAGTACGGTGATTGTAAAAAAAAAGACACAACACTTGCTTTTTTGATGGTAACTTAGCACCAATAATTTGACAGTACTCATGCCCAAGAAGATAAATTTCTGTAGTGGACCGTAAATTAGCTGTCATTTTATCAACTGTAATAGCACTTTCTTAAAAATATTAATAAAACTGTTAAAATGACTAGATTTAATTCTACAAATTTGTGTCCTTTTCTCGAGAGATTTGGATTTAAACTGAAATTAATTTGCATTTATTTTGTTTATATAGTATATGATACAATGAAATATATTGGCCATATCAGATCATAATTAGTGCAGTAGGCGGATTTAAATTTTAAATACAATAACTAATGAGTCAAATGAATCATAAGGACTTAACATAGTTGGGTTTTATGATAATGGCATCATAAATCACAACTATGGTGATTTCTCATGACTCATACGGTTTTTTATGACATCATAAAACATTCCTTTGTTTATTCTTTATACCTCCTTTTTATTTATTTATTTATTTTTTGTAGTTTTGAAGATAATTTCCAGGATTTAAAAAAAAATCGTTTATTATTTAAGTTTTTAATAGTTTTGAAAATTGGCAATAATCTCGCTATTTGTTAACCGATTTTCGACATCTTTAATGTTTTGGAAAGGTAATTATCTCCTCTATTGACCGCAATTTTTATTTAGTCTAAGAAAAAATTTAAATAATTTTTCTGTTCGTTTGAACGTGAAAAATCGAAAAAAACACCGTTTTTATCGAACTTCGCGCTCAAGTCGCGACCTCTAAACGACCTTCGATCGACCCAATATTTTTTCTGTTTAAGTTTTTAGCATAACCTCACATTTCTAGGGGGTGTCCCGTTAAATATCTCAACACTTTTTTTCCCATATAAACGTGGGCCACCCTAATGTAGATGTGGTTTTCGGTCTTGCTCTCTTCGGCAAAGTTGTTAATCTTGGCTTGCGCAACAACTTTGCTGAAGAAAGCAGAACGAAAGTTGTAATGGTTCAAGAGCTATCAACGTAAATATGAGTGTATATTTTGACAAATTCTTGACGTGCCGAAACATGTCGAAATCGATATCTCAAAAAATGGGGACTAACTTTGAAATGGGACTAGCACCATTGAATTCAGCATACTCGAATTAGGCTTACCTCCTTGGTGCCCAGCTTGTCACAAAAAAAAGTTTGCGATTCAAGCACAATGATGTGTTTATTGACATTTTTATTGGATGGCTATTTCACGTTTATATAGTAAATTTTTTTCTAAATTCTCACAACAACTTAAACTTTCTGTTTTGAAGCTTGACTTTTAAAATATATTTTGGTCTCTTACTCAAAATGATGATGTCTCTTCTTTATAACTAACATTTAGAGAAAATGAAAATGTTTTTATGATTTTGATGCGAGTGACCGACTTTTATGACTATGGTACGAGGCCGAGTATTTTGATTAAGAAGAAAAACCGTATGTCGATGTTCTTCCTTTTTGAATATTTGAAAATATTTCGCACGCCATCTCGTGGTTTCGGCATATGGGATCACTATACTGCATAGCGATTTTGACAGGCAATATATCATCGATTAAAAGATTGATGAAGCCAAATAATCTATAAATAATATCGTTGTATCCTGCGTATACGGTTGCATGTAACGCTGATGCAACATTCTAACGAGCTTTGATAAGCAAATGTATCAAATATTTTTCGTTTTTAATAAACCACAGCATTAAATATTCGTTTACTAATTAAAGTACATTACATAACAACGTACATACGACGTCGTATATACGGACACGAGATATCGAAATTTATATAGATTTATGAACATTCATTGAAAATGCTGTCTAACATTGTCTCCCATACATGAGTGTGTCATGTATATAATGTGTATAGGGTAATGTTCGACAAAATCTATATACATATGTATGAATATGTGCATACATGATACAATGTAGAAATTCTATGTCTACACATGTAGACATAACGTTTATGGCATAGAACAAAAATTGAAAAAATTATTAAATTATTTATTAGCCAAATGTGATGAGTTTCAATTATATTATTCTCTCTAATCAATATTCAATTTATTATGTAAAACCTATACGATATGTATACGAACTATAACAAAATCTAAAAAATTCTAAATTCTAAATGTATATTTGGCATGCAAAATACTATATACGAATAAAAGTGCAAGCTTGTATGTTGAAGCTTCCATTGGTATTATTTATGGATCTGATTGATATGTGATGTGTGATTGAATTTCGAATAATTGATTGCGTAAATATATTTATGTATTTTGGCAGCGTGACTTAAATCCCATTGGGGAGTTGGTTAATAGTTTTACACAAAATATGTTTAATTTGGTTGAGCAACCTTTTCCAGACTAGCCTTATTAGTCAGACCAGGCTCCTTAAATTTGCGTAAAAATGACTGTTTACAATTTAAATTTTATTTTCATGTGGTTTAAAATATATACAAATTTAATTGAGTGTCTTTTATGGTTCAGATGTGTCACTGCTGTTATTCACAATGAAAACAAATAGGCTTTGAAGATTATTTAATTAGTGTGATATGTGAGCAAGCTCATTTCCAGTGGTATATCATATTTAAAAGTTTGACAGAAAATTCGGAACCTTATTTATTTGTGTACGCTCTGGTGTACTAGTGGTTGTTAAAAACTGAATACACACCCGCATAAAATCCAAATAGGCAAAATAACATATGAAGTCAGCCCAGTTCATCACAGAAAAAAGAATCCTCAAACAATATTATTTCATATACCATCGAAGTTTTTTCTATTTAAACTTTTATATGTAAGACGATAAAAATATGAACTGTTTTATTTGGTACAAGTCCACTTTTCAAAAAAATTGAATTAACGGTAATTTTAAGAAAATATAGACACCTTCTCTCCATATTTATAATCATACATTCAATAGAGTACGGTTTTCTTATAAAGTAAGCAAAAGAATTTTGGCTATAAAATGTTATCGTAAAAACTTTTTTTTTGATAATAAGTCCGTAATAATAAGTCCATTCTTAATAATTATAATGGGCAAATTATTCGTTTTTTAGTGATCGAATAGTGTTATTTGTAATACTGATCAGTAAGAATAATGAAAAGCAACAAAAAATATTTTGTTTTACCATAGAAAAATAAGTTTACCATAGATTTCTCATTTTGATAAATCGAACGATTAAAATGAATTGAGTAAAAAAGTTCTAACAATTCCAATGTCATCATTGTATTTGTGACATTACATTGCAAGTCACAAATACAATCATGACATTGGAATTATCAGAACTTTTTTACTCAACTTATTTTTGTTTCTAAATTTATAAAAATGAGAAATCTATGGTAAACTGATTTTTTCTATGGTTTTACTATTCACTTATGAAGAATAATGTAGAAAGAAGTTATATTCACTATTCGATCGATCAATGAAAAATAAAATAAATATTTTATGTATTCACTACTACAATGAATGTTCGCTTTATTGATTGTTAAAGCAAAAGAGTACAGTACACCCTTGATTTAACGGACTTCAATTTAACGGACGCTCGAATTAACGGACCTCGAGATTCGTAAATGATTTTGGGAAGAAATTCTGGAATATGGCCATCTGGGACGGAACTCGATCAATTCTTAACCGATTATGATGGGATTGGGTATGTCGGATGGAAAAAGAACTCTTAAATGATTTATTTAAGAAATTCTGGAATATAGCCATGAAACTTGGTAATTTAAACTAGGGCGGAACTCGATAATAAGCAGCCATTTTTCTTGAAGCAAGCGGCTAATGATGCTATCATGTTTCCGGTAAGGCTGGATGCTTTTAACATCTATCGCCAGTACGTAACCCACCCATGAGCGGCAGATCAACTACTTATGCTCCCCAAAAATCATGTTATGAACCCTACACAAAAGGCTCGGATAAATTTATATTATTCTTATCTACAACCACCTCGAAAACTGTTCACGGGAACATGGAATATATTGCCTTCTAAGATCATAAGATCTTCAGAACTAACCAAGCGAAAATTTACACTTTAGAGGTGCTTGTAATACAAGAGTGCATAATCCATATGGCCATATTCCAGAACTTTTTCCAAAAATTATTTAATAATGTCATTTCATCCACAATACCCAATTTCTGTCCTAGGAGGTCATATTCCAGAACTTCTTCCAAAAATCGTTTAAAAATTCCATTTCAATCCAACATACCCAATCCCATCATAATCGGTTAGAATTGAACGGGTTCCGTCGCAGGTAATCATATTCCAGAACTTTTTCCAAAAATCATTTAAGAATCCCATTTCCATCCAGCAAACCCAATTAGATCATAATCGGCTAAGAAATGTATGAGTTCCGTCCCGGATGGCCATATTCCAGAACTTCTTCCAAAAACTGTTTGTGCATCTCATTTCCGTCCAACAAAAAAGACTCCTTGATAATCGGTTGAGATAAACAAGTTCTGCCCTAGGTTACCATATTCCAGAACAAGTGTAAAATCTATAGTCTATTAAATTTAAAAACATTAGGATTTAACGGACATTCGTATTTTATGGACTACCCAATTAGTCCGTTAAATCGACGTTTTTCTGTAGTAAATCCCGTTCGCTCACACAAACAAAAAATCATCAATCCTTTTATTTTTTTTTTATTCGCTCACTATTCGTTTATTACTGATTTACTATTTACGTTTAATACTACTTCTCATTTTAATTATTTAAGATATTTTTTACATTAAAAAATTCATTTCAGTGAAGCTAATGTCTATAAAAATATGGACATAAATTTCTTCTTGTTTTTATTTCTTATAATATATTATTTTTGAAAGTGGTATAAGTCCATTTGGACCTAAAAAACACGTTTATTTTTTAAATATTTTCAATAATTACACTGTGCTTGAATTGCAAACTTTTTTTTTCGTGACAAGCTAGGCACCCGGGGGGTAGACCTAATTCGAGTATGCTGAATTCAACGTTGTTAGTCCCATTTTAAAGTTAGTCCCCATTTTCGAAATATCGCTTTCGACATGTTTTGGCCCTGAGTCAAAATATACCCTCATTTTCACGTTGATAGCTCTTGAACCATTAAGATTTTCGTTATGCTTTTTTCAGCAAAGTTGTTGGCCAGGTCAAGACCAACAACTTTGCCGAACATATCAAGACCAAAAAACCACATCTAATTTTTTTTTGTTTTTCATTTCGACGAAAAACACTGTTTTTATCATTTTTAATCATTTTGTTGAGTTTAAATCGAGTAGAATCGATCGAATAAATATCGCATCGACAAATATAGATACAATATAAACTATTTAAAAGAAAGTTAAATCGATTCAATTGATTTTATGGTGATTTTTCCTAAAAAAAAAAAAATCCTAAAAAATTAATATTTTTTTTCTCTTTGACAAAACAATGGCGTGCCGTTGCGATAGTGGATAAAAATTCTGGATTTTTCCATCCCATCGTTTTAACCAATTACATCACGTAAATTATACACGTAAATTAAGAAACATCTGCATCAATATATCAAATGTCACTGCGCCATTCAATCACAGGAACATACGACGGATAAAAATCTCGGATTTTTCTATCCCAGATTATTTTTCAATTTTTTTCAACTTTTTTGTATGTAAAATGGCGTGTCTGTTGTACGAGGTAAATGTTCGAGTGACGAAAGCCGAATTCAATTCACAAAATTTCTGATATCAAATTTGTGCCGAAAAAAACAATTGCATTCGATTTGTCAACGATTTTTCGCAATGTTAGTGCATTCAGCGCGTTGTTGTTGAACATTCCGAAAAATCGTTGACAAATTGTTGTTTTTGACAGCTAGAAAGAAAAACGTAAACAAACGCGCCGAATGCACTAACATTGCGAAAAATCGTTGACAAATCGAATGCAATTGTTTTTTTCGGCACAAATTTGATATCAGAAATTTTGTGAATTGAATTCGGCTTTGTCACTCGAACATTTACCTCGGTAAGAGGTTTTTATTTGATATCAATGATTTTGGCATGGCAAATTGAAAATGAATTGAATTGGGATTCGTTTTATTGTTGTCAGTCAACACAGTTCACTCACACTCGATATCAGTTCATTTTTGATTCCTTAAACAATACAACAAAATATACATATTTTAGTGTGTTAGTTGGAAACAAAAATTAATGGTAGCTACCCTCTCGCTGATATTCCATCTTCATGCGATGGGGGAAAAGATAACATCTACTGTATAAAGAAATCATCATAAAGATTAAAAAAATATCGATTTTATGCAAGGAGACTGTCAAATGTTTTTGGTGATTTTTTCGATAACATCAATTTGTCAGTTTTTTCATTTTTTTTTTGTTATGAAAAAAGGGTCACTGGTAAAAATTCTCTTAGCAATGATAATAATATGATGTATTTATATTTGTTTCATTGTAATACGTTGATCATTATGAACCGCAACGGACCGATATTAACGTTGATGTCATACTGTAGGTGAGGTTTGTGGCTAATAATCCTGAAAATATGAACCCAAAGTTTTTGGCTAATTTTTTAGCAATTTGGCCGAATGTGGCCGGCCGATTTGGCATTTTTCAGTTTTTTGGCCAAAATGACCCTCAACCTTAATTTTTTGAAATTTTTTTTATATGTATTTGATAGCTGTCAACAAAAGTTGCTTAGTTTTTCAAGTACTACAAACCCTGAAAATATGGGATAAAATGAAAGAAGTACGGACAAACAAACAAACAAACATATACACCAAAGCAAGATTATAATATGGTGACGTCATAGAAAAATTTCCAAATGTCATAACTTTGGTCAAAATCATCCGTTTTGAACGTTTGAGGTGTCGTTGAATTGGCATTCAAGTCTACAATCATAATATATATTGCTAGTTAAAAAATAATTGGGGCACTTTTTGGGGCAGTTATACCTGAAAAACTAATTTTTTGGGGCAATTTTCGGAAGGTCATATCTCCACTCAATGTTGGTAGAAATTCCACCTTTTATACATTATTTGGGTCGTCTACTTTTCAAGACCTTTTCAATGGTATATAACATGATCCTGGCGGCCTCAAAGGGAAAAGGTTCGAAACTAGCATACAGCCAGCACAATATGTGCTTTCGTCACTCGTTTAAACTGCCGTTCAAAGTGATAATTTAAGTGATGTAATTAGTTAAAACGATGGGATGGAAAAATCCAAGATTTGTATCCACTATCGCAACGGCACGCAATTGTTTTGTTAAAGAGAAAAAAAATGTTAATTTTTTAGGAATTTTTTTTTTTAGGAAAAATCACCATAAAATCAATTGAATCGATTTAACTTTCTTTTAAATAGTTTATATTGTATCTATATTTGTCGATGCGATGTTTATTCGATCGATTCTACTCGATTTAAATTCAACAAAATGATTAAAAATGATAAAAACAGTGTTTTTCGTCGAAATGAAAAGCAAACAAAAATTAGATGTGGTTTTTTGGTCTTGATATGTTCGGCAAAGTTGTTGGTCTTGACCTGGCCAACAACTTTGCTGAAGAAAGCATAACAAAAATCTTAATGGTTCAAGAGCTATCAACGTGAAAATGAGGGTGTATTTTGACTCAGGGCCAAAACATGTCGAAAGCGATATTTCGAAAATGGGGACTAACTTTAAAATGGGACTAACAACGTTGAATGCAGCATACTCGAATTAGGTTTACCCCCTGGGTGCCCAGCTTGTCACATTTTTCAACTAGCACAGTGTTATTATTTCATAATAAAATTTAAAAAAATGTAAAAGTGTTAAAAACATTACGAATTGATTATCGTTGGCCAATATTTTTAAATTAATTCAAATGCAAACCCTTAAATATCTTGATACATGAAAAAATTGACTTTTACCACTTTCAAAAATAACAGTTCATATTTTAAATTTTGTTTTTCAAAAACAAAATATTAATACCAGATTTTTTCATTTAATTGTTGTTTCTGTACGCTACGTATGTAAAAATAATTATACATTGTAAGTGCTAATGTTTGTTTTGGTAAGAGGGCGGTACCAGCTTCTTTGTTTATTAAATAAAATCGACTATGATAAGGACTAGAAAAGTACCAGCCATATGGTGCGATTCGCGCAATCGGTCAGCTTCAATTTGGCCTAATACAGTATGTTGCGTGACTAAATACCACTCGTTTTTTTAGATTTTTAATAAAACGGATTAAGAAATTTCCAAACCTTTAATGCAAAAACTTGAATAAGGACGTAATACAGCAAAAAAAAAAAAAAAAAACAAAAATTTATCTTTAAACATTGAGGACTGTCAATGGTGATTATAAAAAAAACATCAAACACTTTATAGATTTTAAAATTAAGGAGAGGAATTTCACTTGCATAAATTCCTTAAAAGTATTTATTTAATTCCTTAAGTCACCTTAAAAGTACAGGGTTATCCAATTCGAGGTTGATAAAGTAGAAATCTGTATACCGACATCTGTCAAAGATAAACGTCAAGTACGCTGTCATTTATTTAGTTGACATTCTGCCATTTAAGAATATGGAGCATTTAACAATCGACCAACGCGTTAAAATTATTAAATCTGCTGATGCTGATTTTTCGAACAAAATTTTCTTCAGTGATGAAGCCCATTTTTCGCTTGGTGGATACGTTAATAAGCAAAACTGTAGAATTTGGGGCTCAGAAAATCCACAATTGATTGTAGAGAAGCCATTACACCCGGAAAAAGTCACTGTTTGGTGCGCATTGTGGTCTGGTGGTGTGATTGGGCCGTATTTTTTTGAGAACAACCATGGACGAACCGTTACCTTCAATTCTGAGCGCTATGGCCGCATGTTAACCGATTATTTTTTTACGAAAATCGAAGATTATGATCTTGACGATATGTGGTTCCAGCAGGATGGAGCAACCAGTCACGTAACACGAGCAAATCGAGATCTTTTGCAAGAGAAATTTCCTGGACGTTTGATTTCGCGATTGGCTGATGTCAATTGGCCTCCAAGATCCTGTGATTTAACGCCTTTGGATTTCTTTTTGTGGGGCTACGCAAAAGATCGTGTTTACGCAAACAATCCTCAAACTCTTGACGAATTGAAAACTAATATTCGTTAGGTAATGGCCGAGATACCGCCCGAAATGTGCCGAAAAGTCATTGAAAATTACCTCAAAAGAATCAAGGCCTGTAAGAAGTCCCGTGGAGAACATTTGAATGATATCTTGTTTAACTAAAAATGGCAAGGATCAATCTGTAAAATGAAATAAAAATTACAATACATTCCGAATATTTTGTGTGTTTTTTTTAAGTTTACTTTATCAAGCTTGAATTGGATAACCCTTTATTTACAAATAACAGGAAAGAATATATATATAGTATGTATATAGTATCGTCAATATATATTGCCCCCAAGATATAATTTTATTAAAGAAGACTATTGCACTTTATTCAAATCACTTGGATCAAGTTTCATAATCGGAGGTGATTTTAAAGCAAAAATACCTGCTGGCGATCAAAAGTAACCTTTAAAAAAGGAAAATTGTTTGCAGCAGGTAGACTATGCAGTTGCGATTTTCCTAGATACCTAGAAAGGGGGATTATGTCGGATAACACGCCTGTTATTATCAGTACAACAATTTTTAAGAAAACTGGTTCACGTTGGCTAACTAATAACAAAACTTACTGGGTAAAATTTCAGGAATTAGTTGAGGATAATATTAATCTCCAAGTGCCAATTAAAAACCCGATATAGCTAGAAGAAGAACTAGAACAACTCAAAAACAGTATACCAGAAGCGGCGTGGAGTAGCCCCCCCCCCCCCCAAGTTCAAAAGAAATTCGCTAAAATACAATTTATCCTCTGGAAGTTATAGGAAACTGGTTGCTGCAAAATAAAAAACAAGAAAGGCTTGGCAAAAACGAATTCATTAATAAATACCTAAGCGGTTTTACTAGAGAAAAACATACCGAGTATTCCCTTTGGAAAGCGACAAAAACTTTTTACGGTTTTAGGAGACTGTGAGTGGATGACTATGCCGAAACATAGCTCATAAAACTTCTGCCGTAACCGAGTTTTTATGATTATTCAGAGCCTCCATGGCAGTCAGCTAAGCGCAACTAGAGCTCAGAGCTATGGGGCGGGTGTTCTTGGAGGATGAAAAAATATTGATAGTCCGCATGATAGGTATATAGTTATGGGACTAATAAAAAAATTAAACAAAAAGAGAAGGAAGCAGAAAAAAATACTCACCTAAATCCTAAATCTAATATAGAGCCACACCAACCTCACCTTTCTTGATAACACTTACAAAACTACTACATAATTCTCATTTCGTTAACGGAATATAAAAAAAAAGCAAATAGAAAAGCCATAGATATTTGAATTTAACAAAATTATTGAAATGAGTTTGTATTTCAAAATCAGGTAAATCATAATATATAAATGAAAAGCCAGTTCTTAACTAATAAGCCCCAATAAACCCTAACTAACCTAATATTCCCTATATCAACATTTTCGGATCAGATGGCCGTAGAACTATTTGACGTCAGAAAGGTATACTTTGCTAAATAGTAAGAATAGCATCCCTACCGTCAAATACGGTGGAGCAAACGTCATGGTAAGGGGTGCAATGGGTACCGTGGGGGTCAGAGATCTGGTGTTTGTTGAGACTATTAGGAATAAAGAACAATATTTCCAAATTTTACACAATCATTTAAAAGAGTGGGACAAAAATTGAAGTACCTGGACATATTAGCTTGGTTCTAGACCACGATCCGAAACATGCATGCCACTTGGTAAACAACTAGTTGATCTACAATGTCAAATTCATTTTACCGAACCCTCCACAATTGGGGTTGGGGTTCATAGACCAATAACCTACACCACTCAAGAACACTGAAATAAAACCAAAGAAAATTATGCCATAAATGAAAAAAAAAATTGGCTATAATTTACTTTAAAAGGAGAAAACGGGTGTACTGCGAAATTTCGGTTTTCAAAATCTCGGTTTTCGAAATTACGGTTTTCTTTTCTTTTAGTTCTAATTGCAAAAATAACTAATAAAGTTTTTTAATTGCAAGATTTGGTACTTGCAACATTTTGTAATCGCAACATTTTGAAGTTGCAAGATTAATAAAAAAAAAAAATATTTTGTTAATACAACATTTTGAATTGCAATAATAGTAGAGGCTGACGGCTTTTATAATTCTCACGAGCACTTAGCCTTCCATCCAAATCCCATCCGTATTAGCCATTTTCTAGAACTTTATAGTAAACTCATTTTTGAATTTTGTCAAAAAATCATTTAAGTCCCATTTTCCTACATGCCAAATTTTAAAAATTCAAACCGGGATTTCCTTAAAATCGGATTTTTTTTTATACAAAACCGGGATTTTGAAAACCGGGATTTTGAAAACCAGGATTTTGAAAAAAACCGAGATTTTGACAAACCGAGATTTCATTACACACCCCTTTCAGACATTACCGCTACGGATCACGACGAGTACATATTTTTACAGAAGCGTAAGTAATAATCAGACAAATCGAACAGATTCGAAAAAATCTATAAAAACGTATTGATTGATTAGATTGATTGATTAGAATGTACGGCCAAGACTAAGCCAGGATCCCGGATACGCCGAACCAACCGTACACCCCTTTTACATATAACAAGATGGAGGGATAGGAAAGGTTGTTAGGTATGATAAACTTGACCCGGTTACAGACACCTAAGTAGTCAATAGTTAGTAAAGCACAAGACGGCACAATTATTTTTGTTTTTCGGGATATAAATAATCAGCAATCAACATCCTAAAAGGTATTTAATTTTTGGATTATATATTGTTTGAAAAGCTGTTTTGATTTGCAGCACAAAATGTATGCGGTTCGTCCCATTGGGCCTCGCCACATACTTCTGACTACATGACATCAAATATTTGATTGAATCAATTTTTTATCCCAGTTTGTAAATTTTTAACGTTCTGCTCAATAAACACAGGCTGGTTTCTGTAAACCCTAATATTTCATATGGCAAATATAAAGCAATACAGCAACATAAATAGAATTAGACACTTTTAAAGAAAATGAGTAAATTACAAATTATAATAAATCAAGATATTTTTGTTGACGGTTCTATAACAACCACGTAAACGTAAAATGAATAATTTTTAAGCAAAAATTAAAAAATTTGGTAGTAAAGTAACTTACCAGTATCCTCGTAACGCGCTCTTGTCGCACTGAATACTCAGGAAAAACTTCTACTTCACTACTTCACTGCACAAATAATTTTTTTTTTTTTTTTGACATGTGTAATTTTTTTGATAACACCTGATAAAATAAATCACTAAAATAATACACTAATAATTACACTTTTACTAAAATGTCGCATATAACTACCAACTAAAAATATAACATAACTTTAATCACTAAAATACAACCGAATTTTACTTAAAACGCAATCGCAAACGAAAATTATTTTCTAAAACCTAGATTCACGTTGTACTTTACTGTTAAGAAAAAACACGAGTAGCAAAACACGTTGGTGTGGTGTGCAAACATTTTTTTTTTCTCTCTATCGCACTTTTTCCTTGCACGCATCATGAATAAAATATATGTTTTCCTATTTTCTCCTACACCCAATTCTCATTTTTCATTTTTTAATTTTAACATTTTTTTATTTTGGATGCATGCCAGTGTACCACACACTCCGTAAAAAAGATCGCGATGCTTTTATAAATAACTGTCCGCTTAATCCGCATGAAGTTGAATTTCTGCAGACTAAAGGGGTAACCATAGAAAAATTAAAAAAAATTATAAACGTAACTTTAAAAAAATTATGTTTGCGTTAAGGGCCAACCATAAAAAAATTATAAAATTAAAAAAAATTAAAAATTTTGACGACACTAATTTTTAATGACATTCCAGCCATACTAGACGTAACGAGGAAGCCGTAATTATTGTAGAATATTGAATGACAACTATTTGTTATAGTGACAGTTGTTTATTGTTTGTTGTTTTTTTTAGGTAGCACGATACAAATTTTAATTTTTTTTACGTTTGAACGCAAAATTTCGCTCCAATAATTTTTATTAAGTGACAATTCATATTTAACGAAGCTTCGTTAAATTTTTTAATTTAAATTAATTTTTCCATGGGCGAAAGCACAGAAACGGCATTTAACGCAAACATAATTTTTTTAAAGTTACGTTTATAATTTTTTTTAATTTTTCTATGGTTGCCCCTTTAAATGCCGTTTCTGTGCTTTTGCCCATGGAAAAATTAATTTAAATTAAAAAATTTAACGAAGCTTCGTTAAATATGAATTGTCACTTAATAAAAATTATTGGAGCGAAATTTTGCGTTCAAACGTAAAAAAAATTAAAATTTGTATCGTGCTACCTAAAAAAAACAACAAACAATAAACAACTGTCACTATAACAAATAGTTGTCATTCAATATTCTACAATAATTACGGCTTCCTCGTTACGTCTAGTATGGCTGGAATGTCATTAAAAATTAGTGTCGTCAAAATTTTTAATTTTTTTTAATTTTATAATTTTTTTATGGTTGGCCCTTAAGAAGAGTGTTTTTGGTGATAAAGCTTTTCCTGAAAAAACTGATCGAAAGATTGACAAAATATTTGTTTTTGTTTCGTTCAAGAATGTAATAACAAAGGATTTTTAATTGCGAACATTATAAATGTTGATTTGTACACGTTCTGTTTAAACAACATTTAGGCGTATATCGTAATTTCTTGTTTATGTGAGGTTCGTTTATAAATAAGAACGGGGGTCCTATAACACAACACTATTTTACGCAATTTTTTCCAACTATAATCGCAAGCCTTGTCCCAATATCTTTTGCGTGAATTCAAGAAATTTGCGGCTTCACCTACAATCTCTAAATTCACAAAACAGTTGTAACGGAACCAATACGAGTATTGGCCCGTTAGCAGAATTTTACCCACTCAGAGGTCTCGAGGCGGTCAACAGAGGCCGGCTAGGACTCAGGGGATGGCGTGGGGTTTCCCGAAACATGAGTGAGTCATGATAGACCGCAGGAAAAGGAAAGAAAATGAAAAGCAGGAATAGGAAATATTAGAGGAGGAAGGGAATGAGACATGGAACAACCTACCGTGCCAAATACCATTGTGATCCATTGTCAACTCACCCTATCATTAAGAAACCGTTTATTTTCTCATTCTGAAAAGCAATAAACCAATCGAGCGGAGCGGAAATAAAGCCATAAAAAAATTATAAAAAAAACTTAAAAAAATTAACAAAATAATTCCGAATCATTACAAATAATTATTTTATTTTTTAATTTCCAAAAACATATGGATCGATTCATTAATTCCACGAGAAGAAAAATAAAATGAATTGTGAAAATTTCACTTTAGAATAAATTAAATTTTATACAAAACTAAATTACCTATGGTATGACGTCATCAACCAACCTAATGCTAAATACAAAAATATTATAACTAATCTACTAATCCTAGGTAAAATTTGAGCATAAAGCGAGAAGCAAAAAAAATATAGATTTATATACAAATATAAAGTTAAAATATAATATAATAAAAAAATGTATCGGTACTTAAATTATGTTATATGGCCGCGGCCGATGTCCCACGATGCGTATTATCTTTAACATAACATGTTATTATATATAATTCTCTAGTTATTATTTTTACGTTTATTTTTGTAATGTCCATATTAACTTTTAAATTTAGTAATGTTTTACTACACAAAAGAGAAATTGTTTTGACACTGTGCACTTAATATTTTGGCCTTTACATGTGGTCACCATATTCTATACTACACTAATAGTTTTTCAGTTTTTATAAAATTTTCTTGATTTACCGTAGAATATTTTTAAAACGAGACCACAGTAACACTTTTAGTTTTTAGGACATCAAAAAAAATTAACCTTTTTGTCACTAGATATTTTTAATCACTAATTATTATTATTAAGGATATATGTATTTGTATTTGTTTTTGTATTAAAAATTTGTGTTTATTTATTAAAGAGTTTATTTATTTACATGATTTATTATAGAATATATTTACTAAAGATTATTATTATTATTAGGTATCGATTAATTTTTATTAAGAAGAAATTATCCGATAGAAAATTCACTTATAATATTGCGGAAAGTTTTCTTATAATTAGTTATATAACACTAACTGTATAAAATTTAAGTTGAACATTCACTTTTCAGATATTATTTTTCTTTGAATATTCGACATTTTGAATCAAAATATTACGATATCGTTCAATTTGTTATTTTATAATATTTTAATTGTCTACAATTTTAGGTAGATAATTACAAAAATAACTATATTTTAATTCGCGTTCACGGTTTTAATTATTATATAAACAAGAAATATAAACTTTTAGTTTTCCACTTTTCAGAAATATATACATAAATAAATTTAATTCCGCGTATATACAGAATATCACAACTAAAAAAAATCAATCAAAATGATCTCAAATAATCAGATCATACGATATTTATTTACCGTCTCACGAATATTTTTATTAAAAATTAACTATTGACTGCCACGAGCATCAAAAATTATTTGCTTTTATACCCAAACCCACATTGCTAACGGGACAATCAAGTATAATTTCCCCTAATCAATAAATTTTATTTTTATTTCATCATTTCGCGCGCTTTTACAATTGCATACTTATTTACGACAATCAACAAAAATCAGGGGTATTAAAACTTGGAACGATGTACTAAGGTAATCGTTGCAAATCGTGGGGACGACCTTCACCCATGAGATGTCTCAACGAGCCGGGCAAAAAAAAAAAAAAAAAATAAAAGAAAGTTAGATCAAAGAAAATAAGATATGTGAAAAGTTCCCATTCAGAGAGTTTTTCTATTTAATGTACCATAGAATTATTGACGAATGTCTTTTGCATGATAGATGCCTAGACTTTTTCCACTAGTATCGTGTACTTCATACGCCACATTGCCTATACGTTTGTGAATCATACCCTTTCTAAACTTGGTACATAACTTGGCAGATATTTTATTGGCTGCGTTGCTTTGAACAAAATTCCTAACGAAAACAATATCACCAGGATTGAGCTGTCTATGTCGGCTTCTTAAATTATATGTAGTCGTAGTTTGTTGATAAGCTTTTTTCATGCGATCCAAAACAATTTTCTGAACTTGAGTAAGTCGATCCGCGTTCGTCATATCTAAACCAACGTCACCTAACTCATGTAACCTTCTTAGCAATTCGTAGTCCGAACCATGACTGACGTAATGCTTGGCAAAAACTAGAAAATGCGGAGATTCTTTAGTCATTTCATGCAGTGCGTTACGAATTGCTGCACCAATGGAATGCAGATATCTATCCCAATCGCTGTGAGTTTCGTTTATGTAGGCCCTTATTCCAGCAAGAACAGACCTATTTACCCTCTCACACGCATTTGGTTGCGGGTGATAATTTGGAGTGCATAAATGTTGTATTCCGTATTTCTGCATCAATTCGGCAAAACATTTCGATCTGAATTGCTTTCCGTTGTCACTCAAAATTATTTCGGGTACAGAAAATACGGAAAATACTCGTTGTTCCAGGAATTTACATGCATTGTTGGCCGTGGCGTCTCGCATCGGCTCTAGAAGTACAAATCTTGAGAGATGATCCATCACTATAAAGATAAAGCAATTTCCAGTTTTCGATCGAGTGTACGGTCCTAGGAAGTCAATGTATAACTTTTGCCAAGTTCGTTGAATTTCGTAGTATTTACCCATAGGGGGGCGTAAAGTTACATTGGTTGCTTTGCATTTCTTGCACGTTTCGCATGATGTAATAAATTCGTGAACATCATGTCGCATATTCGGCCAATAATACATTCTTTGTAAATTTTCGTACGTTTTCATTATACCAAAATGCGCAGCTGAAGGCGGGCAATGAGCTGCCTCAATCAGGGGACGTGTTAGAGCTTTAGGAATATACAACTTCCAGGTAGGCAAATCGGATATCAACTCTGTATTTTCTGACGTATTCCTGCGATAATAAATTCGATTGTTAATCACTTTCAAACTAGAGGTAGCAACGGGGTTGTCATTAAGTGTTTTAACCAACGATAAATATTCAGAATCATTAAAATGAGAATCGTTAAGATCAACCCGAAATACATCACTATTAGAATTATTGGATAATAGCGCATCGCAATGGAGACGAGAAAGAGCATCGGGAACGCAGTTTTCTTTACCTTTTCTATATTCGATAGTAAAGTTGAAGCCCTGTAACTGAAGACTCCAGCGAGCGAGACGTCCAGATAGATCCCTCTGTCCCATCAACCACTTCAAACTTGCGTGATCGGTGATGATGGTAAAAGCGTATCCCTCTACGTATTGTCTAAATTTCTTGACACTCAACACGGCAGCAAGGCATTCCAGTTCGGTGACACTGTAATTGCGTTGGGCCGCGTTGAGTTTCTTCGAAAAGTAGGCAACGGGACGCTCTTCGCCGCTGGATGTCTTCTGGAACAGGACGCTTCCAACTCCTGTTGTTGATGCGTCGCACTGAATATAAAAAGGGCGTGAGTAATCCGCATTGCATAGAACAGGCGACGTGCATAACGCTGTTTTCAGGTTTTCGAAAGACATTTCCGCGTCCGGGCTCCACACAAATTTTTTATTCTTCCTGAGAAGATTCGTAAGGGGTTCAACCATTTCAGCATACCGAGAAATGAATCGCCGGTACCAACCAGTGATTCCTAAGAATCTACGTATTTGGCGAACTGTCTTCGGGCGAGGGTATTCTTTTATGGCAGCTATTTTTGCGGGGTCCACCTTCAAAACGCCGTCTCCAATAATGTGCCCAAGGTATTTGATTTCCTTAAGAAAAAAATTACTCTTGTCGATATTGATCGTCAAGTTAGCACGTTTCAATAACTCAGCAACAGTACTCAAAAGGTGAATGTGTTCTTCAAACGACGCGCTGGTGATCAGTAAGTCATCCAAGTAGACGAAGATTTGAGAGTGTAGTTCGTGGGGTATAACACGATGCATTAATCGGCACATGGTTTGTGGTGCATTGCAGAGGCCGAATGGCATGGCTGTGAATTGGTACAAGGGTCGTCCAGGTACAGCAAAAGCTGTCTTATCCCTTGACCCCTCATCAAGCGGTATTTGCCAAAAGGCGTCCTTTAAATCTAGACTCGAGATGAACCTAGTTTTATCTAGGCGCCCCAGCAATCCGTCGATGAGAGGTAAGGGGTAAGCATCCTTCACTGTGACCTCATTGACTTTCCTTGCATCAAGACACAGCCGTACTTTGCCATTCGACTTGCGCACAACAGCTATCGGTGAACACCACGAACTAACACTCTCCTCAATCACCCCCAATGACAACATACGATCCAGTTCTTTGAACATTTCTGCTTCAACAGCTGGTGAGACAGGATAATGCCTCTGCTTCACAGGCTTAGCATTTCCGACTTCAATCACGTGCGATAGTAAGTTAGTTCTTCCCAACCCCAACAAAGAGGAGGATGGAAATGTTTGTATAACTTGACCGAGCACACGTTTTTGATCTTCAGTTAAGGGGTGTTGTAAAGAAGCGTTATCTTGTGGTTCCATTTCGTAAGACAGTTCGTCAGCGGCTAGTTTGGAAGTACGTATCAAAATTTTATTAGCAGTATCAGAGCGAGTTGAAGAGAATGAAATTTTTAGACCAAAAATTTGCCAAAAATCGACACCAAGGTAAAGCTGCTGGGTCAACTTTGGAGCTAGATAAAAAGTAACTAGTTTAGTATTATCTGCTAGACAGACCGGGACTCTTATATACCCAATAATCGATTCTATGTGACCACTTGCAGTTTTGACGGAAGAACGGAAAGGATATAGCTTGACATTCGGATCATTAAGGAAATCTTCACAGCCCTTGCCTAGCACGGAGATGTTGGCACCACTGTCCAGTAATCCGATATATGTGTTTCCGAGAATCTGTACTTCAGCATATGGGCGTCCATCCGCACCATCTGTTATAATTGATTCGTTGATTTTCTTCCGCGTTGATCTCTTGAGTTTCCAATACTTTTTTACCCGTTCCAATGATTTATAAGATTTAATACGACTAGTCGTTGGTTTGGTTAAGTTAGAATTAAGTTTATAATAATGATTTACGGAATCTTGTTGGATTGACGAAGAAGTTGATAAAATTCCGGATCCGTATTGGAAGCTGAATCCGTCAGGAAAGGTCTGGGTGCTGGTTGTGCATGTTGCTGGAAATGATGGGACCCAGATGCTCTCATTCCCGCTGAATAGTTTCCCTGATTACGAGTGCAATTTGAACAATGTGGTTTTAACACATTAGGAGCTCCACACCCGTAACAAAATAAATGTTGTGGAGGTTTTGAACAGTCCATAAATGTATGACCCTCTTCCTGACAATTCCAACAGACGAAATTTTTACTGCCGGAAGTACTATTTACTGTCGGTTTCTTCGGAAGTTTAGTGCTATTGTATGCGTATGCCTCAATGTTTAAAGAAGGATGGCTTAATGACTGCGTATGATTCTGATATGGTGGATCAATATTTGTAACCGGTGCAGAAGAAATTTCATTAACGTTAACAAATCGCACCTGGCGTACAGGAAGATTCATACTATGTTCAGGAATGTAACCAATACTCTTCCATGCCTCTTCAATAGCAATGCATTTATTGATGAGAGCGGCAATCGAAATAAACTGGTCTCCTGCTAGTTGTGATTTCAGAGCAGGCCTCATATTTTTGCGGAGAATATCTAATAAATCGGCTTCGGATAAAGGAGTCTTCAAGGGAAGAGCTAAATTTAGTACATCATAGTAGAAATCGACAAATGTTTCCTTCAGATATTTTTGTTTCCGATTGTCAATGAGAATTCGGATATCATAATCAGTTCGTCGATATTGGAATCTATGGATAAATGCTTCTTTTAATTCGGCCCAACTACACCGTGAGTTTCTTTCCATAATGATCCAATAATGTTCGCGAGCAACACCTTTCAAGAGGAACCCCAATTCGTGTACTAGTTGCTGCAGACTAATGCCATGAGTCGATGCTAATAATTCTACGCGGAAAAAAAATTTTTCTACTGTAATGTCTAAGGACGTTCCGTCGTATGAAATATTCCATTTTGCTATGTTTGTAGCTGGATTGATCCGCATTGTTGTTTGCGCGTATGAATTGGGATTTGAGTATTGGTCGATAGTACCAATATTTCGATATGTAGGGGCCTCCGGAGGAGTTGACGTAGCCATATGGGAGATAGGTGTAGTTTGAGATATCAGCTGTGGTGCAGGAGCTTTCGGCTGAATCATTCGAATACCTCCGTACAGGACGTTTGGTGTATTTGGTTGATATACATTTAAATTTTGAAAAGCTGGTTGGAACTGCCTATCATCATAACCAAAATTAAAATTCGGTTCAATAATTGGTTGTGGTATGGTTGGTGGTAAAAGTACTTGTAACTCGTTTGGAGCTACTTGCGAATTGTCACCCGAAGCAAATCTGACCTTAGTTGGGATTGATGCTGGCTGTTGAATAAATTCCATTGACTTCGAAGGCATTTGCGAATAAGCATAAGAATTTGAAGGAATTCCATTTGGATCAAAATGAGGAGTCTTTACCATGGAATGAATTGACGAAACCACCTTTGCATAATCTGATTTAAAGCGGGGCGGATTCTGGTGTTTTAGGACATCCGTACTGTTATGGAAAGGTGGCTGTTCCTTAGTAGTTTCTGGTAGAGAGACTGTTTGGTCTCTATGCACAATTGTGCCAGCAGCGTTTTCTGTGTCCGAAACATCATCGTCAACATTTTCAATTTCAATGGCATTCAATGGGTCTAGAGAGTCGCCAAGCGTATTTTGAGTATTTTTCATTTTAAGGACTAAATCAATAAGAGTTTCGCAAGACTTAATAAGTTTCTCTGCTGCGACTTGTACGGTTTTTGATATAGAAATTCTTTGTAAACGCCAAAGAATGTGATGCAAGCGAGAAATCGCTGCTTCATAATCAAAATTATCCGTGCTGTCAGATAGCATTTGTTGCAACGCGTTTTGAATTTCCTTTAATTTGTTCGAACAAATAGACACTTCTCGACGAGGGGACTTTTGTGCTAACGGATGTGGGCGTTGGAGGCGCAAAATCGAGTCAGCGTGCTCTCTTACAAACTGGCTATCGAGTTGTTCCATTTGTGAATAAAGTGATCCTTTGATATTGCGAAGTTCACACTCGAGCAAAAACTCGTCCGATTCTAAATGACAACTTTTGATTAAAATATCCATCATGAAAATTTTAATAGGAAACAGTAATTAATTCGAATTAAATATATACGTGAAGAGGAATTTCTTCGAAAATTAAACTACAATTTCGATTTTGATTATTGAAGTCCGATAAATGTCAATTATAAAACAGTGCGGTATATATTCCACGACTAAATTATTTTTATTACAATTCGGTTTGATAAAAAAAAACTTAGAGGATAAATTGGTAAAGTTAAGATCACAAATTATTTCAAATATAATTCACTAGCAAGCACAAATGTTGCAATAAATTATGACATCAATAATGACGTACTAAAACTAAGAATAAATGTTACGAAATCAAAGTCTTATTCTTCCAGCAACAAAAGAAGTTAAAAATTAAATTACTAAATTATTTCAGATTCTTAACTAAGATATGCAATTATAATAAACTCAAGAAATGATTTCAAATTCTGCATTATACTAATAAATAACAATATAAATGTATGTGTAACGAAAATAAATTTGGCTGCTCAAGTTAACCAAAGTCAATGAAAATTTCATACAACAAAAAAAAAATTTTTATTTTATATTAAATTCATAATGAGAGGGTTAAGTTGCCAATGTGATCACAATTTATTTGGTTTGTACGGTTTGGTTTTACGGTAAGCGGATCCATGTCTTGTTGATTGAAAGGAAAAGGATAACAAAATAGATGTATGGAAACTGACAAATGATTCAACAAACTCTAGAAGAAAAATGGAAACATTTGCGTCAAAAGGGCAGGAAAACAAAAAAAATAATGTCTTACCATAGCCAACAAATGATTCAAACAAAATAATTGGGTGCATTTGCAATGGTAAGGCATTTTTATCATTTCATTTTTGAACTAACAATAAAATCAACACGGATGGAATCCATTGCGAACAGATGAAATGAATTAACTACGTTATCTGATAAGGTCACAAAACGAACATTAAATTCTACAAAAAAAATGGAAATAACGCGACTTGACTTTATCAGATCAACATAATAAAAAACAAAAATTTAGGAAAGGTTATATAATTCGTATTTATTATACCGTATGTTTGGGCGCCATCTGTAACGGAACCAATACGAGTATTGGCCCGTTAGCAGAATTTTACCCACTCAGAGGTCTCGAGGCGGTCAACAGAGGCCGGCTAGGACTCAGGGGATGGCGTGGGGTTTCCCGAAACATGAGTGAGTCATGATAGACCGCAGGAAAAGGAAAGAAAATGAAAAGCAGGAATAGGAAATATTAGAGGAGGAAGGGAATGAGACATGGAACAACCTACCGTGCCAAATACCATTGTGATCCATTGTCAACTCACCCTATCATTAAGAAACCGTTTATTTTCTCATTCTGAAAAGCAATAAACCAATCGAGCGGAGCGGAAATAAAGCCATAAAAAAATTATAAAAAAAACTTAAAAAAATTAACAAAATAATTCCGAATCATTACAAATAATTATTTTATTTTTTAATTTCCAAAAACATATGGATCGATTCATTAATTCCACGAGAAGAAAAATAAAATGAATTGTGAAAATTTCACTTTAGAATAAATTAAATTTTATACAAAACTAAATTACCTATGGTATGACGTCATCAACCAACCTAATGCTAAATACAAAAATATTATAACTAATCTACTAATCCTAGGTAAAATTTGAGCATAAAGCGAGAAGCAAAAAAAATATAGATTTATATACAAATATAAAGTTAAAATATAATATAATAAAAAAATGTATCGGTACTTAAATTATGTTATATGGCCGCGGCCGATGTCCCACGATGCGTATTATCTTTAACATAACATGTTATTATATATAATTCTCTAGTTATTATTTTTACGTTTATTTTTGTAATGTCCATATTAACTTTTAAATTTAGTAATGTTTTACTACACAAAAGAGAAATTGTTTTGACACTGTGCACTTAATATTTTGGCCTTTACATGTGGTCACCATATTCTATACTACACTAATAGTTTTTCAGTTTTTATAAAATTTTCTTGATTTACCGTAGAATATTTTTAAAACGAGACCACAGTAACACTTTTAGTTTTTAGGACATCAAAAAAAATTAACCTTTTTGTCACTAGATATTTTTAATCACTAATTATTATTATTAAGGATATATGTATTTGTATTTGTTTTTGTATTAAAAATTTGTGTTTATTTATTAAAGAGTTTATTTATTTACATGATTTATTATAGAATATATTTACTAAAGATTATTATTATTATTAGGTATCGATTAATTTTTATTAAGAAGAAATTATCCGATAGAAAATTCACTTATAATATTGCGGAAAGTTTTCTTATAATTAGTTATATAACACTAACTGTATAAAATTTAAGTTGAACATTCACTTTTCAGATATTATTTTTCTTTGAATATTCGACATTTTGAATCAAAATATTACGATATCGTTCAATTTGTTATTTTATAATATTTTAATTGTCTACAATTTTAGGTAGATAATTACAAAAATAACTATATTTTAATTCGCGTTCACGGTTTTAATTATTATATAAACAAGAAATATAAACTTTTAGTTTTCCACTTTTCAGAAATATATACATAAATAAATTTAATTCCGCGTATATACAGAATATCACAACTAAAAAAAAATCAATCAAAATGATCTCAAATAATCAGATCATACGATATTTATTTACCGTCTCACGAATATTTTTATTAAAAATTAACTATTGACTGCCACGAGCATCAAAAATTATTTGCTTTTATACCCAAACCCACATTGCTAACGGGACAATCAAGTATAATTTCCCCTAATCAATAAATTTTATTTTTATTTCATCATTTCGCGCGCTTTTACAATTGCATACTTATTTACGACAATCAACAAAAATCAGGGGTATTAAAACTTGGAACGATGTACTAAGGTAATCGTTGCACAGTTAATTAATAACCGCCTTGTGCAATTTTCTAGAAGCAATGGAACATGTGAACATTATTTTGCGGCTATTTTCAGAGCTGTAGTTTTTAAAGTTGTGGAGTTTTTCTGTTTGTAACAAATCAAGCTTCGGCTAGAAGTTTAAGTTTTATGCTATACTAGCAACAACAATATATATTAATGAATTTGCTTAATAAAATTTTCCTTCACCAAAATGTATAAAAACTGGGATTTTAAAAGTCGGGATTTTAAAACCGGGATTTCGTAGTACACCCGTTAACTAGCATTCGACATGGTTTTCGAGTGGAGTGTAATTGTTTGACGTAGAATGATTCAGAAAATGAAAGTGACATAAAAACAGACAAGCATTCATTTGTTGGGACTAGCTGACCGCGGATAATGTATTTTTCTTCATCTGACGATGGTTGTAATGATGAAGATGATATTGTCTTAGAGAGCAACTATGATCCGCCAAGGTCAAATAACAATTTTGAGAGGAGTCCAGGTGTTAAAGTGTTTCCTGAAAATTGTAAAAATATAGGCGAAGTTTCGTCCCTATATATTGGAGACGATTTGTTCGAAAAGCTTGTAAAGTAAACCAATAAATATCGCCAAAAAATGTCTATATGTACAAAAATATAAATTATTCACCGAAATGGATCAATGTCACGGTACATCTAATAAAAAAAAAATTTCCCTTAACTATAATTATGGGCCTTGTTAAAAACTGGAGTATAAATATTATTGTCTACATAAATAAATATTATGGTCTCTTATTGTTCTACAAATCGCTTGATTGAAACCAACATTTTTGGAGAAACTATGAGCAGAAATATGTACAAACAATTATTTTCCTTTTTGCATTTTTCGAACAACGATAATGTGGCAGAAGGTGCTAATAGACTTATAAAAATACAAGATGTAGTCGTATATTTCTTTAAAAAATTTAACGAAGTTTACAAACCGAAACAAAATGTTTCGTTGGATCAAGAAATAATTCCTTGAGAGGCCCGCTACGTTTTCCCGTATATAATCCATCAAAAATGATTAAATATGGTATAATAAATCGGATGTTAAAAAAATGTTAGAAAAAATCTATAAAAACGTATGAAACATAAATGTGTAAAGTTCCACACTGAATTCGGGACCCCCCCCCCCCCCCCCCCCCCCAATCCATTTTGCTGCACCGGATATGGTGAAATCAAAACATCACAAATAATTTTCAAAACTCATTTATAACTTTCTTATATTTCTGTATTATGTTAACGGTTTATAAATTGATTATTTAAAATTAATTTAACATCATATGCTATCATCTACCAATTCGCAATAATTTTCCCATCACAAAATGCAATTTTCCAAATTCATTTTACATTTTTCGAACTTAACAAGAAGGAAAATGTTAAAATTGAAAAACCAAAATTGAAATTGGTTTTGATTGTACTCGTACCTACATACCGACATACATTGTTGTTCGACGAGTATATTGAGTTAAGATGATTCAGATTTTTTTTTTTTATTTTATTTTGCTTCTTATTTATTTCGGTTGTTAATCTCCAAAAAGTATAAGATGGAAAATGAAAGAAAATCTCAATTTTTCGTTTGTGAAAATTGTGGAGTGCAAGAAGAAAAACGATATCGATGTTTAATCAGCTGAAATAATAATAATCAATTTTTTGTGGTTTTCAAAACGTTTATAGCATTGATAGGTATGCATACATACATATATAAAGGGTGTACCAAAAAAAACTATACCCACCAAAAATTCAAACGCAGATGGACTCTTCTGCGACCTAATTTAAAGTTTGTATTCTACTGTTCGTTTGCTTTTATTCTGCTTCATAGATTTGTTTTGCTTTAATTTTTCATGCATATTAAATAATACAGGGTGGCGCAAAAGTCATAACCCTGGAAATTTGGTATATTTTTGTGTCAAAGGAGGAAAAATAATATATCAATATTTTATACACTGCTTATGTGACGTGAACACCATAGAAAACAGATCATTAACTTTTTACAGCTGTAAATTAATGAAATGGGTATAGAGGATACGTGGACCGCACTCACAGCTCGAGATCTTTCATTTTGACGAATTATACTAAGAAGTGTGTACTCTAATGTGTTTTTATATAGAGTCTTACTCAAGCAGCTAATTTTATGGAGGTTAGCGTCATGCCTATGTATTAAACGATCGTTGTCGCATCAAAATTTCAATGGTCAGCCCACTTGCTATAATAGCAACTGCACCAATAACGTTGTTAGGCGAATGATGGAGTTTGCCTCTTAGCTGTTTCAAGATTTTAGTGGCAGAGAGAGATAATGCGACTACAACTATACCATCCACGTCAAGCACCCAAAAAATCAAAGGATCCCACCCCCTCGGAATGTCAGTATGCGTCATCTAGCAGCAGTATGTGCCTTTCAATAGCTCAGGAGCCTGGCAAGGATTCAATGAACCAATCGCACATTAATCCGAATTTTCATTAAAACTGACAGAAGCGAAACGAAAGCTTATATTTATTTTTTAACCTTTTATCACTCGCATCCATATAAAAAGATATTAGCAAGGCAATCTTTGAACGTTAGAAGTTCTTATTGCTTCATGGCCGTTACCGTATTGCTGTCGGTTTGAATTAACAAAATAATCAAAAATTTTAAATGGACCAAAATCCACATTTCCCCTTTCAATTTCAAAACAATTAAAAATATTTCGAGTACAATTAAATTTTTAAAGTCATTACGATATTTTTTTCATTTTTCCCGGAAAGAAGTACCACAAAATAAATTACCATATTCTGTTATTATTATTTCACCAACAAATCTCGATGTTCTCCTGTGATTATGTATATACCTACTCGTATAAACGAAATCTGCCCAACAAAATTCTCAAGAATTTAAGAAAATGTTTCTAAAACAAAATATCAGATTTGTACACCCAGAACCAGAGAATAAAAAAAAAACTTTTACTATATTCAACCTGGAGCTATATAAAAAATTAACTAAAACCAAAATTATAACAACAACAAAAAATATATTTTAAAAAAAAAACGAGTCATCGAGATAAAACGAAATTGGAAAATGGAAAAGAAAATTTTCATTTTTTGTTTTGTTTTCCATCACCTAAGGCAATTTGTGTGCATTAGTATCAAATATTTTTGTTCATCGCCCCCACGCCACCATAAAAAATAAAATATCCCAACAAAATTCTGTATATATACATGCGGGGGTGGATAACTTAACGCAGAGAGAATGAGTGGTAGAAACCAGCACAAAAAACCAACAACAACAAAAACTGTTTTGGTAAAAAACACTAACTACCCCAAAAACTAAATGAAAGTTTAAATAAATTTAAATATTTTTATGAATGTATATGTACATTGTACGTATGTATGTATAGGTTAGATATATTCCCAAAAAAAAATCATTTGTATATTTCTCTCCCAGCAAAACAATATTGAAACGATGAAAAACAAAACAGATACACCGAACACCGACAAAACCAAAACTACAGGTAGAACACCAAAGCAATTTTTTTAAATGAAAAGTAAATTTAAAAAACAAAAATTGGTATACCTAACTGGAAAAATTAAGGTAAGCAAAAAGCTCTGAAAAGTATAGAGATGGTTAATTTAAAAAATTTTAAAATAAAATTTGCATATCTGTAATAAATAATAAAGGAAAATCTTTAGACGTTTGGGTAAAATGGAAGCTTTAGTTTTGCAATAGATTTCCTCTTCTGATACCGGTGATATTTTAAGAATTTTCTGTAGATTCATTAATAACCTCTATTCCGGTTCGGTTTCGTTGAATTTTAACACTTAATATTCGGCGGATTCGTTCATTTACATCACCGACAATAGTCACGTCCCTTAAGCTAGCAGAACCCATACAGCAGAACATTACACGATAGTATGGATAATTATAGGCTAATTAAATGCCACATTAAAAAATTTTGGGCTCCATCCCTTCCAACTAAAACGCGGGTTCTGCTAGCTTTAGAAAATGTTAGCAGAACCCATATAAAAAACTGATTTAAAAACAATTGGAAAATTAAAGGTTAATTTTAGGCTAATTAAATGCCCTATGTATTTTTTTTATTCTGCTCGATCTAGAAAATTGAAAAGGCTTTATCATTTCATAGATAGCAGAACCCAAATCGAAAATCGAGATCTATTGATAAACATATAATTTTAGGCTCACTATGGGCTAATCAAATGTTCAATTGAAAAGTTTTCGGCTCCACCCGTTTTGTGACCAAACGGTCATTTAATCTAAAACCAGCAGAACCCAAATGGAAAATCGGACCAAAACCGAAATTAGAACGCATATCATGTTCAATTGATAATCAAATAATTTTAGGCTCACTATGGGCTAATAAAATGCCCCATTTGATTTGCGTTCTAATTTCAGTTGTGGTCGGATTTTCCATTTGGGTTCTGCTGGCTTTAAATTAAATGCCTGAAGTCTGATCAAAAACGGATGGAGCCCAAAAATTTGTTACGACTGTGTGGTCGCAACCACAATTTTATGTTTTATATTTCCCTCTGGTTAGTGTCATTACTTTCCATGATTGTTCAATATTGGTATTTTATATTCACCTCGGTTGTTGTCTTCGCTTTCGTAGTTGTATGTTAATTGTGCGCTGAACGCATCTGCGACGTTTTGTTTTGTACCCCATCGTGTGGTGGCGCCCGCAGGGGTGAGAAGAATGACGAGAGAGCGAGAGCAATGCGCATCGAGTGTGTGTAAAGTAAAACGTTTTAGAAAAATGTTTTTCTTATATGCTTCTCGTTTATATCAATGCGAATTGATATAAACGAAAACAGAGAAGAAAGACATTCTTCTAGAACGTTTTGCGCGTTGTTGCGGTGTACGAATTTTTTTTTTTTTTGATGTTCATTCGGGTTGTGATTTTGATATCGTCAAGTTTTGGTTGTAATTGGGTTACAGAAAAATTTAGTTGATTTTGGATGTAAAACCCGAGTTTATGGGTTGCAACCATTTTGGGTTTGTTAAAATAAAAATAAAAAACCATAAAAATTATTTTAATGAATAAAGTGTAGTTTTTTTGTAATTAACTTGTAGCGGCGGCGATATTAAGGCGAAGAACGCCGAACCAGTTAATTACGGGTGGCCAGTTGAGGCCATTCCAACGGGAATTAATCCATTATCTACCTGGGCGAGGCAACGCCCAACTTATTTTGGCGGCCAATCGAGGCCAAAATATTTACCGACCGCACAGGTCGCAATGGTAAGGGAGGGGGACAGGAGTCCCTTGTGGCATGACGGCCGCGCAAGGCCGCAACATTAGTATTGTCATTTTAATTAAGGTACGATTTTTTTTTTGATTTTTTTATTCATTTTATTTTATACTTTCTTTTTTTTACATTTTAAATTTTTAAATTTTAATTTTGATTTTTTTTGTAATCGAGCGCCGGACAGCGGTCGTGCGCTCGGTGTGCATTGCTCTCTCTCTCGTTCTCTCTTGTCGTGGTGCGGGTGGAGGGGGAAATTGTTTCTCTTCGTTTTTTGTTTTTTTTTCTGATAGAATGAATTATTAAATTTCTTCGGTTAGGTATGATGGGAGCGGAGACTCCCTCTGTTTCGGCGTGTTGATTGCGGTCCCTTGGTGCCCGCATCCAATTTCGTAACCAGGGTTTGCCCCTGTTTGAATTCGAATGGATGCGCGCACCAAGGCACCTCTCTTCTTTTATAATTATTGTGTTGTTCGTTCCTCAGGTTCCGTCCGACGAATTTCGGCGGAATTCCGATTTCTATTTTATTATTATTTGCGTTTTTCTTCAATTTTAACTTTCTGTATCATCACGGTGTAAGCCAGGAGCCATGCATGCCTCAAACCCCACGACCCTTCGCACTTCTCCCTGAGAACGTAGCCGGCAAAAATCACCGTGGAAGCCTCTGCATGCGCTTAGTGATAATCTGCATGATGGCAGTAGCCATCCTGTAACAAATTGTTCAATGGGGCATTTGAATAGCCCATAGTGAGACTAAAATTATTTATTTATCAATAGATCTTGTTTTACGTTCTAATTTCGGTTTTGGACCGATTTTCGATTTGGGTTCTGCTATCTATGAAATGATAAAGCCTTTTCCATTTTCTAGATCGAGCAGAATAAAAAAAATAAATAGGGCATTTAATTAGCCTAAAATTAACCTTTAATTTTCCAATTGTTTTTAAATCAGTTTTTTATATGGGTTCTGCTAACATTTTCTAAAGCTAGCAGAACCCGCGTTTTAGTTGGAAGGGATGGAGCACAAAACTTTTTAATGCGGCATTTAATTAGCCTATAATTAATTATCCATACTATCTTGTAATGTTCTGCTGTATGGGTTCTGTTAGCTTAAGGGACGTCATTAGTCAGTTACTGTGAAATACCTTCTGCATCACCATTGTGCCATTTAGGCGGTAGTTTAAAATTTTTCATCACGAGAATATCGAAGTTTCTAGTATCTTCTTTAAGTTTGATATTTTTGGCTAACAAGATAAAGCACTTTTATTTACTTATCAAATTTACCAACGTTTATATATATAGCTTCTCGATTTCTATCGATTTCCTACAAGAATGCTATAATATTCTTATCTTGTGCTTTTAGTGTTTGCAAAAAAATAAGTTGATTGATTGATTGATTGATTCTGAATGCACGACCAAGTTCTTACACAGGAGCTCCCGGGTGACGCCGGGCCCACCGTACACTCTTTTTTACATATAACAAAACCGAAGGATTGGATAGGTTAGTTAAGTGGGACAGAATCGGCCCGGTTACAGACACCTAGGTATAGCCGATAGTTAGTAACACAAAGACAGCACAATACTAATCTACTAAGGAAGGATAAAGGTTTAATAGGTTTAATGGATAACGATGGTATTGGTCTTCAACAATTGCTTCTCTAAATCAGCAACCTGAGAAAAAATTTGTATTATTTCACGTACATCTGGAAATTTCCTGAAATGTAATTGTAAATTAATGCAAAATTTAATTGATTAAATCGGCCCAGTTGCAGACCCCTAAATAAAGTCGATAGTTATTAATGCAATGACAACACCATTCTAATCTACACAATCAACAAATAATATTTAAAAGAAATATTATTTCACGTCTGTAGATTTTCTGAAATTTAATTCTAAATTAATATTTTCCGGCTTCCTAAATACAATATAAACATTTATTAATTTAATCCTCCTGCAATTACACGACTTACAATAGGATTTCCTGAAACCATAATTATTTAAATTATATCAAACTTAGTCTAAAATTCATTAGTATTTAACCCTTAAATCGAAAAAAAAATAAAATAATAATAATAAAAATAAAAAAATAAAAAAAAATAAAAAAAAAAATATATATATATAAAAAAAACAAAAAATTTCATATGTAAGGCATCCCAAAGGCAATGGTTCCCGGAAAAATATCAATGTTATTCAATACCAGATTAACTACCTGATAGAATATTTCAAACAATTTTAATTTAATTCGCAAAAATTTCAAATATTTTATTAGTTTTGTTCACCAAAGAAGAGAATATTCGATTAATTACCAAGTATAATTATAGTGCTCAGGATATTTATATCATGCTCAATGGAACTTTACTATTCCTAAACCAATAACTGTTAAATATGGTACGCAAAATTGGATTGGCACTCTAGCATGTTCAATGGAACTAAGCAAACTTAAAACAAATGATGATCAAATTCGGGGTGCAAAGCCGAATTTGACGAAATTTTTGGATTCAGCTATAATGAATGAAATAGGCCGTTTCCAACCGAAATTTTCCAGTTTAGATTGTAGAGCTGGGCTAGGATTCTAATAAATTAGGATCAACTTGTATTGGGATTTTAATGTGTCTTTTTGATAAAGTTCTAAAATTCGATAATTCTGAATGGAACTTGGCCATACCTCGACCAATTATTGTCAAATCAGGCAAGCAGAATTAAATGTGAATGTAAAAATGGATTTTAGAGAAGTTCTGGAGTTCGGCCGTGCTAAGCAATGTCTTAACTAATCATGTTCGAATCTGATATGTTGAGCTGAACCGGGATTTCAACATAAATCCCGGGTGAAGTACTGGATTTTTCAACAAACAAATCCGAAAATAATCGGCCAAGAAATTTTCATATTCCTCCATTTACACATCAAAACAACCATTTGACAGATGACCCAGCCGAACTAAGCCTCTCCCAAATTAATGCTAATTGCTAGAATTGCGATTTGCTAGAATTCCAATTAAGCCCAAAAATGATTTTATGCATCTTCCGCAGTATACTGTCTCAATCAAACAAAAACGATCATGATTTATGTGAGGTGATAACACGAACGGAAGATAGAACCACGCGGAAGGCTTTTTACACAATTGGTGCATGAGCAGGTCGTTCATTAGGATTTAGAATTCAAATCAATCGATATTCGTATATATCATTCCCAAGCAAAGACGAACCTGTTTCGAGAAATATTATTGAGCCAGAAATTCTTTTAGATAAAATAGTGCCAGCAGTAAGCAATTTAAAAAAAAAAAAAAACAGTCAACATTAAAAGGCCGAAGGATATCACATCAAAGATTTAATTGTCATTACTCATTACAAATGAAAATAAAAAATTAAAAACCATTTTCCCTTTGCCATGCCATAACACATATGAGGTCTCATCCCTTTAAATCAATCTACAAAAAAGTCATGAATATTTATATATATACACATATACATACATATATATACACATACACACACATATACACATATACATACATATACATATATACACACATACATACATACACACATACATACATACATATCCATATATACACATACACACATACATACATATATACACATACATTTACATACATACACATTTAAAATATTCAATCATATTATATAAATATACACATGCGTATATATAACTAAACATATACATAAGTATAAATACATATGAACCTCCACACACATGGATATGCACACAAATCCACACATACGCCTATATCAGGGTTTAAAAAAGTCGCTCGTTAAAATGTATTGTTCACTCTACACCGATCGAACAGTGTCATGTTCCTATTCCATGGGAAAAATCTGCTGTCAGTAAAAATAAAACCGAGCAAAAAAATATAGATTTTAATAGTTGTGTACGAAACAAAACATGTTGTCAGTAAAATTTTACTGAGAGAATAGTTGTGATGGTGGTAGTTTACTAGCCTAATACTGCCATAAAAATGTAAATTGGACTTTTTTTATGGCAGTATTTTTCACATACATATGTACAAAAAATGTATGTAAAGATAAGAAATTTTTGTCACACTCATACAAAAAGTGTTTGCAAAAAAATAAGTAGCAAAATATTTTATGGCAGTTGTAATAAAATTTATTAAACAAAAATTCGTAACATTTCGTTCATATAGCCGAACAGTTGTAAGTTATTTAGTAAAAAGAAATGAAAAATCACGAAGTATTTTGAGAACGAATTTAAACGTCAATGGATGTAATTATGAAGTGGCTCTTACAGTTCGTATACACAGCCGAGTCAGAAGTTCTGTGCATGTGTATGGGTTTCGACTTAAACAGAATACTCAAGCAAGAGCGAAGTACTAAATTCAATACTCCCACTTTTTGTTCCAAGTCGGTGCCAACATTTAAAATAAAAACTACATTAATTCTTTGGCATGACACTCATCAATTTACACAAAAATTGATGCTTTGGTTTTGATAGCGCTTTGGTCATGATGTCCGCTATCTGCTCGTCTGTTGACACATAATTCAGTTCAAAAATTCCGTCTTCACGAGTTCAGTTAAAAAAAATTTCACGAATGTAGTGATACCGCACGTCGATGTGTTTTGTGCGTTTGTGGAACTCCGGATTCTTCCAATCCCCAGCTGAGGACTCTACATCCAAACATAAAAGCGAGGCCCGACGTCGATCGTCGCGTTTGTGTGTCGCCGGCGAGTCTGCATCGCTGTATCCATAGAAGTTCAGATAGTTTTTGCCTTCGAAACAAAATCCCCTGTCCATCGAGCCTCGAATGTACTTCACAATGCATTTGACTGCATTCACATGTGCTGCAGCTGGCTTTTCCAAGTATCGGCTAACACTTCCAACTGCAAAGCTGATATCTGGTCGAGTGGCGACGGCCAAATACATCAGACTTCCGACTGCTTCTCGGTACGGAAAATCCACTTCCTCATCGGCCTCAAAATGTCATGTTGAAACAATCGACCACTTTTCTTGCATAGCCTTGTTGATTTATGTGGATCGCCGTTCGATCGCCGATCAATTTCAAGTCCCAGAAAACGATTCATCTCGAAAACCTTTTTCAAATGACCGGCGTAGCGTCTTCCTATTTCTTCGCTACAATCAAACCGTCGTCGACATAAATTGTAAGGATTAACATACCATTTTTCTTGCCGCAGACGAAAACACACGGATCCGATTCACTTGCTCTGAATCCAAAATTTTTGATAAAAGCAGTGAATCGTTTGTTCCAACAGCGTGACGCCTGTTTCAGCCCATACAAGCTTTTGGATTTCTTGCACACATTTTCGCTTCCATCGTTATATCAAATCGGCTGGCTCATGTATACATTTTCTTCTAAATCTCCATTTAGAAATGCCGTTTTGACATCAAATTGCTACTGGGCTGAAGGTTTTTTGATAATCGATACCATATTCTTGCGTCAATCCTTGCACTACCAATCGCGCCTTGTAGCGATCAATGTTTCCGTCCGGATTCTTCCTGATCTTGTATACCCACCGATTGTCGATTACTCTTTGGTTAGTTGATGCCTTAATCAAAATCCATATACGATTTTTAATGAGCGAGACGCTTCGCTGCCATGATGGTGCTCCGATCGCGCAATCATCGATTGACAACATTTCTGTTATCAAGATCGCATATCGCGCCACGCTGTTCACGTTGTTCTGAGGTGATTCAATTGTCCGCGTCTCCATCATCTGCGCTCTCGTCACTAGCGTTCGCCTTTTCCTCATTCGCGCCAGCTTTTTCTTCAGCTCCGATGTCGAGCGTTGCCATGGATTCCTCCAACAAAAATACCACGTTGCATGATATTTCAACTTTTCCTATCTTTGGATGCCATGCTCGATATGCCTTAGAACGACTGTCGTATCCAACGAAGATACATTTGGTGGCCTTCGCATCAAGTTTCTGTCGCTTTTCCTTTGCAATGTGCACGAAGACTTCCGAACCAAAAATTCGCGTCATGCTTGTACCAGTTTGATTTAGCACATGGACTGCTAAATTCATCGCCTCGGCCTAAAACTTCTTTTCCATTTGCTTCGCCTGAATTATCGTTTTCGCTGATTCGGCAATCGTCCGTATTTCTTGCTCAGCACACCCGTTTTGTTCAGGTTTGTAGGGCACAGTTCGTTGGTGATAAATGCCGTTTTCCTCGAAAAATACCTTTAGTTCTGCATTCACAAATTGCATGCTATTGTCAGACCTGACAATACGAAGTTTGTGCTTATCGTCCTTCTATATCAGCTAGACACACTTCTTGATGCAACACGCTACTTCAGTTTTCTTGGAACGGTCCGCACACGTCCGTGTAAATTATCTCGCCGCTCGACTTCCACTTCTCCTCGCGACTCTTAAAGCTGCGATGATGTTTGCGAAAACACAAGCTTTGCATGTTAAATCCTCATTGAAAAATTCAATGTTTCGACTTTGCAGGAACGTTTTTACGTGTTTGACATTTTGATGAACAAACCCTTTCTGCGAACTACCATTGCAACGACGTTTCCGTTTTTCAGTATTTCGTATCCTTCGTTGTCCTTGCTCAGTTTGATGTCCATGATATGTCACCTTTCCCGATGAAAATAGATTTACATGCAAGTCCGGTAGAAATAGAACCTCCATGCTCTTCCTAATCCAATCATTGCCATTGAAAGCACGAATACTGATGACGCCTTTGCCTCGAGCCATGATTCTATCACCATTGCCTATTTTCACCAATTTTCGTGAAGTTTTCAAACCAATCACGTCGGTGACTCGTGTAATTTGTCGCTCTTGAATCCAAAATCCAGCGTTCCTGTCACCATTCGCTTCCGTGTGATAAATGAAATGATCCACTGAAGTATCTTGCTTTTTGTCCGAGCTGTTTTTGTTTTTTGTGCATTCCCGCTTCCAATGGCCGCCTTTTCTGCACTTAAAGCACTTGTATTTCGGCTTGTCGCTTTTATTCGCCGCTTTGTTGTTGTTATTCGTATTTACCCGCGTTGTTATCCGTCATCAAACAAGCCTTCAGATTTGTTAATGTTCGATTGGCTGCACTCGCAAACTCCCATACGCTATTGAAACGATTGTAATCGACAGGCATCGTATTCAGAATTTTCGAGATTACCATCGAGTCAGATATGGTCTCCTTTTGATCTCTCAATTGCTGTACAATTTTTATTTAATTTGATATGAAAGTCGCCATGTCATCTGATGGCTCCTTCTTGAACTTGTAATACTTTTGTTGCAGAAAATGAGTATTACTCTCGCTTTTGCTCATACGTACTTGTGAGCGCCGTCCACATTTCACCTCCTGTCTCACAGCCCATGATTAGCTGTATTGACTATTTCCGCATGTAGTTGAAATTATCCGCCTTGCTTTTGCGTCTGACCTTTTCCACGTCACAATTTCCGTCGCATAATTTTCACTCGCAACTGTTGGTTTATCGATTGTGCCATCGACGTAGTTGAAAAGTTCAGCTGCTTCCAAGATTTGACGCATCTTGAGTTTCCACATCGCCCAATTTTGAACGATCTCCCCCATTTTGTTTCAATTGTGCTCACCGTGTTAGACCAAATATTGCCGAAACAGCTATTGAAAAATGGTTTGTGTTAATGATCTTGGATTTGTTAACAAAATAATTTAACTTTGCGAACCGTTAATACAAACACTTAAAGTTGTCCTAAAATTGGTTGGCCGGATGACTATAATTGCCAAATGTGTTAATTTGTATACTCCTACGTGGCTTAATACAATTCCGAAAAAACGAAAATTAAAAATAATAGGAAAATATGAAAGGTATCGGTACGAAAGATCGATTTTCTAAATTCTGAATTAAAAAAATCCCGCTTATCCAATATCTCGCATTTCAAATCTCGCTGCTTTTAAAGTCCCGCTTTTTAAAATCCTGCTTTTGCGAAAATCTTAAAAAATTACACAAAAAATTCCCAGCGGCAAAATTAAAAATTTTAAAATGTACATTTTTGTACCTACATTTTTATTTAAGAACTCATTTCTTAAACGATAATTGTCAAATTTGGATTATATGGGATTGGATTTGCGTTTTAACATGAATTTTGAAGAAATTTTGGATGTAGGCCATGCTAAATGGAACTTAGCCATTCCTCATCATTGAGATTCTTCTTGAATTTTGAATGAAGTTTTGGAAGGGAACGGTTCGCTATTTCAAAAAAAAATATTTAAACTTATCTAAATTCCAAAACCACACTTTACAAAAGAATTTAATTCCGTTTTACAAATTACCGTAACATAAAAATCAATATTCAAAATTCAAAAAATGTTAAGGACATAAAATGGAGGGAACGGGTCGGTTACCCCCGAAAAAAATCAAACGCCTAAATTTCCAAAATCCCAATTAACAAAAATATAAAATTCCATTTTACAAAATACCATAACATAAAAATCAAAATTCAAAATTCCAATTGAGAAAATTGCAAAATTTATTTATTTTAGTAAAATTCCATATACAAAATTCCATTATTTCGCAAAAATTCTAATTGATTTATTTGGGATGGACACTTTATTCCAAAAAAAAAAAAAAAAAATCCATTCGCATAAAATTCCAAAATCACAAATAATGGAAAAAACTAAATTCCTTCGTACAAATCACCAAAAATAATAATTCCAATTTCAAAATTCCAAAAACCAAAATACAAAAATTTATTTAACCAAATGAAAAATTCCACAGTATATAAAATTCCATTATTTTATTAAATTAATATTAACCGCAATATTTCGCAAAAAATCTAATTTTGATAAATTTTGATTCCTTTTAATCAATTTTTTGACAATTTTATATTTTTTCAAATTTAATTTATTTTGTCGAATGCGCTGCCCACTCCGAAGTCTGTTAGTTTCGTTTTTTGCACTATCAACTATTTCTTCAATTCGTTTATAATGTTGTCGAGTTCGGATTTCTTTCTACCAACAATTAATTTCAGCCATCGATGCCATGCTTCCGCTGAACTTTGTGTCCTAGGGAAATTTTCATTTGCCGCATCTGCTACAGACCAACACTCGGGACTATATTGTGGCTTTTTTCCTACTTTATTGTTAGAAATATAAATTTTATTAAACCAATCTGCTAGTTGTTTAGTGTCCGAGTCATCAAAATTATTGTTAAGTTCTGAATAATAATCAGAGACCTATTCAGCAGGAACAAAGGCATAAAATGAAATTTTGTATTTTGTAATTTTGTATGGAATTTTGTTTTTTTTGGAATTTTAGTTTTGGGAATTTTTATGGAATTTTTATTTTGTACAGTCATACCCAACCCGATTTATTTCAATTAATTGATTTTAGTTGTACTTAAAAAATATTTCTCAAGCATGATTCCCATTGTTTACTGGAGTGATTAACGCTTGTTGTGATTCTAAAAAACAGGGATTGTTTTTTTGGAATACCGATCCGTTCCTCTACAAACATACTAACATATACCGACAAACTTGTGTGTGGTACAGTACCGTAACAGTTTTAGCAAATTTAGTTGAATAAACCTTAATAAAAAATTTCCTAGTTATAAATTATAATAAAAACTCCAACATAAATTCCATTTTATGCCCATGGAAATATGAAAGGTGCGTGCCTTTCATATTTCCATGGCCATAAAATGGAATTAATTTTGGAATTTTGTATATTGGAATTTTAAAATTTGGGATTTTGTATGGGATTTTTACTTTTTAGGAATTTTATGTTCTGGAATTGTTTTTATTGGAATTTTGGTTTTTGGAATTTTGTTTTTTGGAATTTTGATTTTGGATTTTCGTTTCTGGAGTTTTTGGTTTGGCAAATCGTACCCAACCCGCTAATATAGACTAAAAACTTGTGTACAGACTTGTACAGTCATTAATAAATAAGCACTGTAATGGTTTTAGCAAATTACAAGATACCGTAGAATAAACCTTAATATTAATTTAATAATTACCAATGCCATTTTATGCCATGGAAATATGAAAGCCGGCTTAAATGGATTTTTTATATATTAGAATTTTGAAAATTTGCATTTTGTATAGGCATTTTTTTTTTTGAATTTTTATTTTAAGTATTGTTTTTATTGGAATATTTCTGGAATTTTGTTCTTTGGAATATTGATTTTGGAATTTACATTTTGGAATTTTGGATTTGGCAAATCGTACCCAACCCTAAAATGGAATTTATTTTGCAATTTTGAATATAGAAATTTTGAAATTTGGTACTACATTGTATTGGAATTTTGATTTTATAGAATTTCATGTTAAGATTGGTTTTTTGGAATTTTGGGATTTTTTTTTTTTGTAAATGGGAATTTTTTTCTAAAAAAAAAAAAATCACCATTGAAATTTCGATTTTTATGTTATGGTACTTTGTAAATTTAGGGTTGGGTACGATTTGCCAAATCCAAAACTCCAAAACCGAAATTCCAAAATCAAAATTTCAAAAAACAAAATTCCAGAAACAAAAACTCCAATAAAATCAATTCCTACAAATGTATACATACATGTTACTATGTTTGTAGGGAAACGGTTTGGTATTCCATAGACAACCAACCCTGTTTTATAAAATCACCACAAGTGTTAATCAATTTGATAAAAAATGGGAATCATGTTTGAGTAATTTTTAAGAATAATTAAATTAAATTTAATTAATGAAATAATTCAATAATAATAATTAAGTTAATTGAAATAAACCAATTAGAATTTTTGGGAAATGCTACAAATATTATTAATGTAAAAAAATAATGGAATTTTGCATTTGGAATTTTTTTTTCTTAAATAAATAAAATTTGGAATTTTCTCAATTGGAATTTTGAATTTTGATTTTCATGTTATGGTATTTTGTAAAATGGAATTTTATATTTTTGTTAATTAAGGTTTTGGAAATTTAGGCCAGTTGGAATTTTATTTTTTGGATAACCGGCCTGTTTCCGTAAATTTATTTTATTTTATGGGTTGGGTACGATTTGCCAAATCCAATATTCCAAAAACGAAATTCCAAAATCAAAATTCCAAAAATCAAAATTCCAGAAACAAAAATTCCAATAAAAACAATTCCTAAAAATAAAATTCCTAAAAAACAAAATTCCTATACAAAATGACAAATTTCAAAATTCCAATATACAAAATTACAAAAAAAAATTCATTTTATGACCATGGAAATATGACTTTCATATTTCCATGGTCATAAAATGGAATTTTTTTGGAATTTTTATTTAATTTGTAATTCGGAAATCAACAGTATCTTGTAATTTCCTAAAACTGTTACAGTCCTTATTTATTAATGTCTATACTATACACAAGTTTGTTAATATTATATTGCTATATTTGCAGAGGAACTGTTCGGTATTCCATAAAAAACCAACCGTGTTTTCTAAAATCACAACACGCGTCAATCAATATCGTAAACAATGAGAATCATGTTTGAGTAATAATTTTTAAGAACAATTAAAATAAACTTAATTATTTTTTACGCTATTTGCCGTAGGCACTTGGCGAAACACACTTATACTTAATAAACACATTTTTTATTAATCACTTGTTTTTTATTTCGCAAATTAATATGCGACAAACTAATTTGCGAAACAAAAAACAAGTGATTAATAAAAAATGTGTTTATTAAGTATAAATTTAATTAATTGAAATATTTAAACCAATTAGAATGTTTGCGAAATGCTGCAAATATTATTCAACTAATTAAAAAATTGAATTTTGTATACGGAATTTGTTTTCTAAAATTTTGGAAATTCTTCAATTGGAATTTTAAAATTTGATTTTTGTGATATAGTATTTTGTAAAATGGAGTTTTATATTTTTGTTAATTAGGATTTTGGATATTTAGGCCACCTGGAGTTTTTTTTTGTGTATATATGAATATTTTTTTTTTTTTTATGTAAATATGAAAGAAGTGACTTTCATATTTCATGAGCATAAAATTTATATTGCAATTTTGTGTATAGAAATTTTGAAATTTGGTGTTTTGATTTTTTTTTTATTTGGAATTTTTGATTCTGAAATTCTGAATTTGGCGAACTGTACCCAACCCGTTTTGATATTCGGCCATACTGGAATTCGACCATTCTGTACGGAATTTGGCCAATCCTCAAAGCTGTCGAATTTGATGTTCAGAATCAGAGTTGGATTCTAAAATGAATTTTGAATGAAGTTCTGAATTTTAAAACTAATTAATGATATTAATATCAAATTTCATATTTCATCATAAAAATAGCCATCCTTTTCAACACGAACATAAAAAATACCTTTTATTAAAAAATAAATTTATAATCGATAAAACTGATTTGATTTTAATCAATGTAATAAATATTTATAAAAAAATCGAGAAAATTGGCCTGCTTCCATTTACCACGGCGAAAGAATAAAAAATAAAAATATAAAATTTGACATTAATTTGTTAAGAAATGGGCTAGTTTCGTTTAATTGAGCAAAATCCAAAATTTCTGCAAATGTTTGTGTTAGCATTTCAATGCACCTTGATTCGGATCCATCAACCTGTCACGATTGGAGAAAACAGATAACGTTCTATAGTTTTACTCTCATCAACGTCATCAACGGTGACTATTTTAGCTTTTTTAAGTTGTACAGCCAATGGATGAACTTAACTTTCAAAATTCAGGACCAGACGCCAATTTAAACACTATGAGATAGCGACCTTGTACAGAAAAACATTGAGAACAGCTAAAAAAATGTACTACATTTTCTACGAATTGTCTATATACTCTACCAATTATCGGCTTTGTATACGCAAAAGTCAATTGTCTACACTATTTTAGACACCAACATCAAGATAATTCAGAAATGCTCGTAGACGCACAGCACTAGTTTAACCCCAAAAATAATACTTGCGATACAAATGAAACTGGAGTCACTTCATGAATTATTTCGTGCAAGCGTTTGCTTACAAAAGTTAGCATAAGACAAATTTAAGAAATTTGATTTTATATTTGTACGTTATTTCTAATAACTTAAAAATTTTTAAAAATTTGTCGGCACAAAATACCACAACTATTGGTGTAGGTAGAACCTGGTCAATGTACTCCAATAAGATGCGATCTGTTTGCTGTTTTCGGACCTTAATACCTATTTTATGGCACAAACAATTTCATTTTGAAATAACAGAATAAATCAAAATAATAAAAAAAATGTTAAAAGCGAGAAATATCCATACATAGGTATAGTTACCGCACGTGAAGGTGTACAATTTATATCGTATATAATTTTCCACCAAACAATTTATACACCACATATACACCAGAAATTCTGTTTTCTGTTGTATAATTTTTCACAGACTAGTGAATTCATTGTTTTAAACATGTTATTTAAAAAAAACCTAAACCAAACCAAACCAAACCGAAAATAAAAGCATAATATGTGCTTTTTAATGGCATAAATTTCTACTTCTGACATTTTTGTTTGGCTGAGAAATAATAACATGAATGGTTAGCTCCTAAATGTGTGGTACCGAATAAAACCGGGGTAGAAAGGTGGCAACCCTGGAAAATGTATTATTATTTCAATTTTTTTTTTTTTTACTTTATTTTCATTTGCTTTAAAGAAAATGTACACAATAAACTCAGAAATAAATGTACAGTGCACAGAATTCGCTATATCACCATTTAACAGATTAAATTTAGTATTTTTTTGTGCTTTCGCCATACAGCTTACAGGAAATATGTTCCGAGCATTTTTCTTCTTATATGTACGTAATATCATTTTCACATTTTTTACTAAATTGGAAAAACTTTATTTAATTATTTGGAAAATTGCATAAAGTACGGGGTATAAGCCATAAACAGATAAATGTGTACGTCTAAATTTATAAATGCCCAACCGAGATCATAATTTCATTATGGGCTGGGGTGAGCTTTTTCCTTCCGCTAAAAATTCCACACAAAACCTCTATAAAGATGTAATAATATTTTATTAAACAAATGTGAACACAATAGTAGTTTCTAAAATATCGTCTATGGAAAGAAAATGTAATGAATTTTTCTTCAATGCTTGCGCTTTTCTATTATTACAATTATTACAAGCGGAATAAAATCCAAAAAAAAAAATCTTACGTATTAAATTATGGCAGAAGAATAAAGTTTTTCTCGTTATTCACCTTTATCGGAAACTTTTCTCAGGTTTTTCCATTTTTTAAAATAATTTTTATTAGTTTAAATAAAAAAAATGTTGTACATTAAATGAAACGGCTTAAAGTTTTATTAAACTTGGTTGTTTCTTATAATATTTTATAATATTTCTTAAGTTTGAAATAATTTGAGTGGAAACAATTGTTTGAGGTAGATTGGTGTACATCATACTACCCGTATATGCTCATACATACTGTTATGTTTTGTAATGTTAAAATACCAGACGATAATAATACCCCAGGAGAGCATTCACAAAAGTCCAATTATTGTTTATCACACAAACAAATTTAAATTGCAGTATGAGAATCAACCAATTTACTAAATATGTATTAATTTACTAATGAAACGTAATTTTTGTGGTATGTGCAATCTGAAAGTCACCAAACAATTGTAACATTGTGAATTAGGGAGAAAATATCGAACATACAACAAAAAAATAAAAAAAAACTGTTAAACGGATTTTTGTAATAATCTTCTAAAAAACTTGTTTATTTTATGAGCAGATTTTTTTTTCTCACTATCCGGACTTGCCATTAAAAACAAAAACAGCTAATTGCGAAGTGTTTAAAAAAGTTAGTTTCTCGTAGTTTGGGTAATTGCAGCAGCGAAACTTTCGAAATTCAAAATGAAGTTTTGCATACCAATTAAGCCCAATTTTTGCTAATCGAGGAGACGGAAAATCGGGAAAAGAAAATATCAAAACTCGCCTGAAACATGAAACAAATAAAACCTGATTACAAGAAAAACCCAGAAATAATATGCCAATGAACTTTGTCCTAAATTAATCCTAAATTATAAAAATGGCGAGAAATATGAAATTTATATATAATTCAAAGTAAAACAAAATGTGAAGATGCATTTGTGATTTGGGAACATTTAGGCAATTTTACAACATTGTTAGGTTTACAAATAATTTAAATTCACAATGTTCATTTACACTACAGGCCAAAAGTATTTGGTCGATGAGTTTTTTTTTTTTCAATTAAAACAAAGGACTTGCAATGCTATTTTCGATTAATATTTTTTTACACACCCTGTCTAAATGCATCTACATATATATTTGTTTTGATTCACTTTCAACGTTTATTATTCGAAAAATCATCTGGATACATACTGAAAATCGATATATTTTGTTGCGTAAAAAACTGATTTATTTTAGTTAATAAATAAATATCTGTGAGTGAATATTTGAGTAAATAATCTTTTAGCTTTGGCTGTGACTTGTGAATATTTAAAATAAATTTACAATTTATTTAAAATTGATTCCGGTATTAAATATTAATAATTTTGTTATTATATTGATTTAATAGAAAAAACTTTCAAAGGTATAAAAAATGGGCAGAAACAGCGAACTGATGATTGAATTAAGAGCAGCCGTTGTCATTCTACATATAGAGAGATGTTTTCGCATGCTGAAATTGGCCGAAACCTGGAAATTCTGAAATCTACCTTGCAATACACACTGAAGTGATTTAAAGGACCTGGGCAGAACTCATCCCAAATCGGCAGAAGCACAACTCGGGTCACCATTGCGAATAAGGATGAATTATATATTCCTTGGAATGTTATCCAAGCTAATAGTAAGTAATATTAGCGCAAGTGAACAACGCTCGGGAAAATAAATTGTCGTTGACTACGATAAAAAGGCGCTTAACAGATCAGGGGTTAAATGGCAGAATTACTGTTAAAAACCACTTCTTTCGATTAGAAACCGTATTAAAGACTGCATTAGGCAAAGTACCACCAGAATTGGCAAATGTCATAGTGGAGAAAAGTCCTATGGTCAAATGAATCGAAACTCAAAATTTTTGAATCGAAAAGGAGAGTGTACGTTCGGCGTCGTCCCGGTAAAAAACTAAATGATTCCTACAATAAAACACGAGGTGGTTCTTTGATGATGATGGGGTTGTTTTGGTAACAACTAAGTTGGTCGAAATTACGGGTCGAATCTGAACTAAAACTAATAGGACGAGGGTTTAAGTACCAGCACGACTATGATAGCAAGGACACATCTAATGTGTAAGGTGTATTTACAGCAACAAGTTTGCCACCGAAAGCTGAATTTAATAAATTAGCTCCCACAATCGCCTGATCTTAGTCCGATAGAGCTCTTGCGGGATTAGTTCATCGGGAGCTTCGGAAAACATGCCCACATGTGTTACAGGCTGGCTACTGCCAACCTGCAGATATTCACTAAGCTCCTGCAGAGGCCTCCACGGTGATGTTTTGCCGGCTACGTTCTCAGCGAGAAGTGCGAGGGTCGTGGGGTTTGAGGCATGCAGGGCTCCTGGCCTACACCGTGATTAACAGATAATTTAACTAAAAATAAAACGCAAATAATAATAATAAACCCGGATGTTCCGCCGAAATTCGTCGGCCGGAACCTGAGGAACGAACAAAAATAATTATAAAGGAGGAGAGAGGTGCCTTGGTGCGCGCATCCATTCGAATTCAAACAGGGCAAAGCCCCGGTTACGAAATTTGATGCGGGCACCAAGGGACCGCAAACACTAAACCGACACAGAGGGAGTCTCTGCTCCCATCATACCGACCGAAATTCTTAGTAATTCATTTTATTTAAATAAGAACAAAAAAAAAAAAAAAAAAACAAATAGAAACAACTTCCCGAAAGAACACACTTCCCACCCGTACCACTACAAAAGAGAACGAGAGAGAGAGATAGAACAATGCGTACCGAGCGCGCACCCGCTGTGCGGCGCTCGATTACAAAATTTTTAAATTTAATATAATATATAAAAGAATATAATAAAAATATATAAAAAAATTAAAATCTAAAAATTTTAAAAATAAAAAAAAATAAAAATAAAAATTGTACCTTAATTACTAAAATTGGACAGGTGACCTTGCCACACCCGGACCGTTGCGGTGCCTTTCACCGTTACCAATATGGGTTGCGGCCTTGATCGGCCGTCATGCCACAAGGGACTCCTGTCCCCCGGACCGTTGCGGTGCCTCTCACCGTTACCAAATAAAATAAAACGAGGGGCCGGTTGGCCACCCGTGAGTTGCGGCAGACCACCGATACCAAAATAAAATATCAATGACCGGTTGGTCACTTAAACCGTTGCGGGGCCTTTCCCCGTTACCAAATATAAAACAATAGCCGGCTGGCTATCGTTATGTTGCGGGGCCTCTCCCCGTTCCAAATAAACAAACACGAGCTGCCGGTTCGCCACCCGTATGTTGTGTATCTTTTGTTTTACCAACGAATCAAATAACTCGACTTATAGCGGCTGGTGATGTTGCTGCACTTGCGCCGTTATCGGAATGTGATTGAGCCTCCTATCAAATTAAGCTGCTTACTTACACAAAGCCCCTCGGTAGAAATTAAGTTGCAGCCAGCCGCTCTATTACTCAGCACAGCACACAATTTTCCACTTTATTATTATTTCAACAACAAAAAAAAAACTTGAGTATTTGTATCGCAACGCGAACCGAATTTTCCCAATTTGCTTTTATTCATCAAACAACTGTGGTGTACAATCACCACCACCACACAATTATATACAATTTTTTTTTTATATAATCCCAAATATTGTAAATTTTATTTTAATTTATTTAATATATATAAATAATATTTTTCCTTATATTTTATAACTAATATGGCCTGAAGCCAAGCAAAAACTTTCTTTTATATCACCACTCGAATCAAAAAAAAAAACACAACTTGACTTTATTATTTTACAATCAAAACTCGAATGATCAAACAAAAAAAATATTCGAGCGTCGCACAGCTCGTAAAACGTTTTAGAAGAAAATGAATCTCTCTTCTCTATCTCTCCTTTATACCAAATTTTCGTTGGTACAAAAGAGAGACATATAAGAAAAAACATTTTTTTCAAAACGTTTTACTTTGCACACACTCGATGCGCATTGTTCTCTCTTTCTCTACCATTTTCGTTCCGTTGCCAACATAACAGAAGAAAACACACACGAATCCATCCACCAAGACACCACGTTCACACAGTGAAAAACTCGGACGCAAGAAACCATAGAGAATAGAAACAAATTAACAAAAAAATGTCTTGTTAAGACAACACAGTCGTAACAAACGTGGGAACGTCCCACACCCTGAGATGTCTCATAAGCCGGGCCTAAAACAAACAACACGAAAATGAAGATAGAGAGAAACGATTAAACACGGATGTCTTTAACATGATAAGTGCCTAGAGATTTGCCATTCAAATCTTCGACGGTATACGCCACCTGACCTACTTTACCAGAAATTACCGCGGGTTTGAATTTTCCGGCTAATTTCGCGGAGAATTTGTTCGTCGCATCGCTCAACGCAAAAGATCGTATAAAGACAGATTGTCCAACTCGAAAAGAGCGCTTAGTACTACGCAAGTTGTAATGCTGAGCTCCCTTCTCGTATGCCACACGCAGATAATGTATAATACGATCTTTTAACAGATTTACTCGATCTGGCTTAGCCCATGCCTGGACTTCACCGGGATCATGTTCATCGAGTAATCGTCGCAGTGAGTAATCCGAACCGTGCATCGACATATGTTGACCGAACACGACATAATGAGGGGAATAATGTAAGGTATCATGAATGGCATTACGTAAAGCAGCCGCAATTTCTTGTAAGTTTTTGTCCCACAAATTATGATCGTGATCGCTCAAATAAGATCGAATGCTGGCAATTAGGGTTCGATTAACACGCTCGGATGCGTTGCTTTGGGGCGAATACACCGGCGTACGAATATGCTTTACACCATATTTGGACAACAAATCTTTAAATAAGTTCGAGGTAAATTGCTTCCCATTATCGGAGGTAACAATTTCGGGTACGGAGAATAAAAGGAATACCTCATTTTCTAGAAATCGACACAATAATGAGGCAGACGCCTCGCGTAAGGGTTTGACAACTACGAATTTCGAATAATGATCCAGAACGATAACGATACAGGTATTTCCGAGTTTCGAACGTGGATACGGACCCAAGAAATCGACATATAGTTTTTGAAACGGGCGAGTTGACGTAACCTGAGCTCCCATGGCTGGTTGTGTAGAGAAATTAACAGCTTTGTTCATTTTACATTTAGTGCAGCTAGCAACGTACTGTTTAACTTGTTTTGCCATATGAGGCCAGTAAAATTGACGCTGAAGGCGTTCGAGAGTTTTGCTGCCGCCTAAATGTGCTGAAGTGGGAGGTACGTGAGCCTGTTCGATAAGTGATTGGGTCAAGCTATTCGGAATAACTAATTTCCAGTTCGAAAGGTCGGTATCCGCATATTTAAAACCAAACGAAGGGGATATTAATAATTTATCATCCTGGATTTTGTAGTTGTGCGAACAATCTTTTAATGAACGAATTTTCGCGATCTGATCGACGTAATCTGGATCTTGGAACGCAACCGAATTTTGATCAACGTGCAGAATGGGGACTGAAGAAGGTATTAACGCATTCACGGAAGGGTCGATGTTTTTACTCGACAAGACTGGATCCTCAAATTGGGCACCAGGATCAGGCGTGCTCTTACTTTCGGAATCATCCTCACAAGGAGCGGATTCATCCGGAAAAGCTCGAGACAACGCATCAGGTACAACGTTAACTGAACCTTTTCGGTATCCAATCTGAAAATCCAGCGCTTGGAGTTTAAGACTCCATCTCGCCAAACGTCCGGAGAGGTCTTTTTGACTCATTAACCAGCGCAAGCTGGAATGGTCGGTATAAATGACGAATGGATAACCTTCCACGTAGGGACGGAATTTTCGCACGCTGAGGACGGCAGCGTAGCATTCCAGCTCGGTCACCGAGTAGTTTCGCTGCGCCGCATTGAGCTTATGGGAATAAAACTCAATGGGCCGCTCCACCCCCTCGGCGTCCACCTGAAATAAGACACTACCGACCCCAACGGCACTGGCATCGCACTGAATAAAGAAAGGTTTAGTGTAATCAGGATGCGTCAAAACTGGGGCAGTTGACAAGGCGGTTTTGAGGGCGTTAAAGGAAGAATCAGCAGCTGCAGACCAACATACTTTAGTGTTTTTACCAGTAAGATCGGTGAGAGAAGAAGCTAAGGAGGCGAAATTTGGAATGAAGCGACGGTACCATCCGCACATTCCCAGAAAACGTCTAATCTGTTTCGTCGTTTTCGGAATAGGGTACTCCAGAATAGCTTTACATTTATCTGGGTTTGTACGGAGGCAGCCATCACCCACAATATAACCTAAATAGTCGACTTCTTTCAACACAAACTTACTTTTGGTCAAATTGATTGTTAAACCAGCGTCCTTCAGATATCCAGCAACCTGTTGTAGTAAATCGAAATGTTCATCCAGAGTGGAGGATGTGACCAGAAGGTCATCGAGGTACACAAAGACCTTATCGTGCAGTTGGTACGGGATCACGCGGTGCATCAAGCGACAAAGCGTCTGTGGTGCGTTGCATAAGCCAAACGGCATCACCTTGAACTGATACAAGGGCCGTCCAGGAACCGTAAACGCCGTTTTATCGCGGGATGCTGGGTCGAGTGGGATCTGCCAAAAGGCATCCTTCAAATCAATCGCCGAAATGAATCGGGTGTGTCCCAAACGACCCAACAATCCGTTGATTATGGGCAGCGGATACGCATCCTTGACGGTTGCCTTGTTCAGTTCTCTAGCATCCAAGCACAGACGAACTTTCCCATTGGCCTTACGCACCAACGTGACCGGTGAACACCAGGAACTTTGTGACTCCTCGATAACCCCTAAAGACAACATCCTATCCAACTCGGCATACATGAGTTTCTGGATAGCTGGGGACACGGAATAAAAACGTTGTTTGACTGGTTTTGCGGAACCGACATCGATCATATGAGTGATGAGGGATGTGCGGCCCAAACCTAAAATATCGCTGCTCGGGAAATATTCGCGTATAAGATCCAATTTACGACGATCATCAGATGTTAAAATATGAAATTTGGGTGTGTTGGTAGTTTCACCTAATTCGTCCGAATTATTTAACGCGGAGATTTTTGGGGAAATTCCAAAACGATTCCAAAAATCGATACCCAAATAAAGCGGTTGTTCCAAGGAAGGGACAACGTGAAAATTCATAAATTTAGTAACTCCGTTAAATTCGACGTTAGCTCTTATATAACCAAAGACTCGTTGGACTTGGCCACTCGCGGTAGTTATAGTGGAAGGAAAGTTATGGAATTCAACAAATGGATTTGACATAAGTTTCTCCGATCCACTCCCAAGAACACTGACACTCGCCCCGCTGTCGAGAAGACCCTTAAAAGGTATCTTATTTATAAAGACCTGGGCGTAAGGCCGAGTGTCACTACCCTCGGAGAATAGAACGGAGGAAATCACATCATTTCTCATTGCGACGCGACGGTTCCAATATTTTTTTGAACGCTTTAAACGATCTAACTTTGCCAATGATGGGGCATTATAGAAAAATTTAAGAGCGACAGGAAGGGAGGAAGGATTGGATGGGGAAGAAGGATCGGGAAAGGAATCATTACTGGCAGACGAGCTTACCTCTTCGTCGGATTCGAATAGGAGCGGATTTCCGCGTCCGTATTGCTCGCTGCATCCTCCAGAATCGGTTTGAGTGGATTTGTCCGTGGTAACATCAGTCTGGGTTGCGGTTGTGGTTGTGGTGATTCTCGTGGCCCAGTCCTCCAAGAACCACTGTTCTGGTTTTCCGACAATCTTGATTGAACGTTTCTTTCATCAGCACAACGTCGACAACGCGCAGATATCGTCCCTCGTAGCCCACATCGATAGCAAAACAATCCAACGGGAGCCAATTGACAATCCATGAACGTGTGACCCATATCCGAACAATTAAAGCAGACGATATTTTTACTATGATTGGCATGTTGTTTGTAAACCAATCCCGAACTGCCTGCTGGGACTTGTCCACCCGAACGTCTCGCCGCTGCCGACTGATACCTGCTCTCCGTTTGAATGGCGGATACTGAGTTATCGGGCAGAACATCAGTTAAGGGATAATTCTCATAAGAGTCATATGCTCCAACATCATCATACGGACTGCCTGATAACTCATTGATCACGCGTCGTGGATGGATTGCAGGATCCGCCGGAGCTTTGAGCCGCCGGAAAGACTCCTCCCAAGCAGAACAGCTTTTGATTAGTTCGTTGATGCTGCTGAACCGACGATCTGTAAGGTGGTATTGTAGCGTAGGCTTCATGTTGTTCAGCAAAATTTGAATGAGCTCTTCGTCTGAGTACGGCGTTCGACATTGTAAGGTAAGGGTCCAGACGTGGTTGTAGAAATCCAGGAAGCTTTCGTTCGGTTGTTGTTTACGTGCCTCGACCATTCTGCGGATTTCGTAATTTGTGCGACGATCTTGAAAGCGCTCGATAATTCCGCTTCGTAGTTCTGACCATGTCGCGTGCGGGTTGTGTTTACGAAATGTCCAGTACCACTGCAACGCGAGGTCCTTTAGAATGGTGTGGAGCTCTAACAATAAAATTTGCTCGGATAATCCCCGGGATGAAGCGATGGTATCAACTTGAAACAGGAACATATCGATGTTGATTCCTGATGGAGATCCCGTGAAACTTAGTCCACTACCGGACAACAAACGTCGATCGACAAATTTTGGCGATACTGGCGAACTAGTGGACGTCGGAGGCGCTCGATCGTGTACGGTTGGAATCGGGATGTCTTGTGAGAACAGGTTATTTCCAACGATTTGAGTCTGGAGGTTGGTTTGTCCTTGATCCAACTTGACCAGCTGCTGTGATACCAATTCGAATTTGTGCAGCATGGATTCCAACAAGGTGGTCTGTGCATTTGATTGTTGTACCGCCGTGTGGTTCGTTTGAATCTGATCAAGGAGATCCTCCAAAGTGCATCTTCGCTCCTGCGGTTGTGGGTGGTCGGAATCATCCTCGCTACCGAGATTTTGAACTTGAATCTCTTCATTTGTTTCCTCATGGGGAGGTATTTCCAACGCGAGATGTACGCCCTTTGCGCTTTCTATGGAAACGTTCAACTTTTCCTGGTCATCCAGGTACATCTGCAGACTGGTCAATAATTCGGAACATGCTTGATGTACCTTACGCGTGGGTTGCTCGTATTTCGGTGATTTGAATGCGCGACTAAGCCGACCTGCCAAATGTAATAAACGAGAGTGGTACCGTTGCACCAATAGCATGAGATCTTTTGTCGCCGGATTCAACACTGTGATCGCTCCCCGAATCTCCTCCAATTTCTTGAGACACGTTGAGATCTCAATATCTGGTCGTTTCGATGCGTTTGTATGCATTTTTCCGGGCGCTGGTTTAGTCTCGGCCTGCTCACTTCGGACCGCTTCCTCGAGTTGATGAATTGCATCTGATGTGTCGAAGCGTATGTCACGAAGGAGACATTCCACCTCCACTTCGTCTCGTTGCAGTAGATTTACGTCCATTTTAGAATTCAGGTAAGGTTAGGGAATAAGTTTGGTTAGTTCGAAAAAACGTAGTCTTTATTGATTTATAAAAATACAAAAATTTTAATTCAAAATAACTCTAACTCAAACGGAAGGTTTTAAATTAGAGGAAATTACAACTAAAGATATTCCACACCCACTATAACTAGAGAATAAAAAAAACACGAAATATTTTTATAAATAACACGAAAAGGAATGGATACCTTGTAAGAGTTTGTGGGTCCAGTATTCCCACGATTAGTTTAACGACGGATAGGACGAGATACCCCCGAAAGTGGCGCTGTTCGATGAGAACCTAATTTGGGGGGGCTCGTTAAAATAATTACAACAACAAAAATTCAACCAATGAATATCAAATCGCGATAAACAACCAGAAAGTTACCCCGTGCGTTGGATAATACTCAATTCGATTGTGAATTTGGTTAACTTCCACTCGATCCCACGGATGGTTACGTTGGATACGTGGTTCTACGTCCGAGTTATCCCACACTGTACGTCTTTGAGGTCTTTCTGGCGTATCCCACGGATTTGAATTCATACAAAATAATAATAAATAAAAGTTAATAATAATAATACCGTAGTTAATGAAACTACCAACACACCCAGATAAGGAGGCAAAGTAGCAAAAAAAAAAAAAAAAAACAAATAAGATAATAATAAAAGAAGGAAGGAATGGTTACCTTGTGGTGGTTTGTGGGTCCAGTATTCCCACGGTTAGTTTAACGACGGAAGACGAGATACCCCCCAAAGTGGCGCTTTTCGATGAGAACCTAATTTGGAGGGGCTCGTTGAAATTTGAAACGATACGAAAAAAAACAATTCAAGCAACTACCAACACACCCAACGGTATGCAGACAGGAGGCTGATACTCAAGAGATACCAAGGAAAAAGGAAAATAAAATCAAAATGAAATACTAATAAACCCGAGGGTTCCAATACAACCCATAGATCTATAAACCAAAATCAAAAACAATATCAAAATATCAAATAAAGCAAATAAAGTTTATAGAAAAAATTTTTAATTAATACCAAGATACGGATGGTATGATGAGAGTGGAAACCCCACTCCGTGTCAGCTAAATAATAAAATAATAAAGAAATATAATAATAATAATAAAAATTGCTGCTCCTCAAATTTCGGTCGAGAAATTTCGGGGCAAGGGAAGAAATGAAGCTAAACTAAACTCCAGACAAATGACATCCGAGCTCCACCACAATCAGACACAACATAGTGGAAATGGGAAAGAGCACGGAAGTCGGATGTCCAAAGAATAGGGGATGACATCCCCCCATCTACGCGCAATCAAACAGCCCGTGCTGGTTGCGATCGTAGATAGGGAATGTCAACCGGGAGACTGGCTTTGGTGTGCGCGTCCATGCAAATTCAAACAGTGTGAAACACCGGTTTCGACACTGGACGCGCACGCCAAAGGGAGTGCAGCTACAAATCATAAAAATAAATAAAAATATCAAAATTCGCGAAACGGTTGGGCGCCACTGTTACAGGCTGGCTACTGCCAACCTGCAGATATTCACTAAGCTCCTGCAGAGGCCTCCACGGTGATGTTTTGCCGGCTACGTTCTCAGCGAGAAGTGCGAGGGTCGTGGGGTTTGAGGCATGCAGGGCTCCTGGCCTACACCGTGATTAACAGATAATTTAACTAAAAATAAAACGCAAATAATAATAATAAACCCGGATGTTCCGCCGAAATTCGTCGGCCGGAACCTGAGGAACGAACAAAAATAATTATAAAGGAGGAGAGAGGTGCCTTGGTGCGCGCATCCATTCGAATTCAAACAGGGCAAAGCCCCGGTTACGAAATTGGATGCGGGCACCAAGGGACCGCAAACACTAAACCGACACAGAGGGAGTCTCTGCTCCCATCATACCGACCGAAATTCTTAGTAATTCATTTTATTTAAATAAGAACAAAAAAAAAAAAAAAAAAACAAATAGAAACAACTTCCCGAAAGAACACACTTCCCACCCGTACCACTACAAAAGAGAACGAGAGAGAGAGATAGAACAATGCGTACCGAGCGCGCACCCGCTGTGCGGCGCTCGATTACAAAATTTTTAAATTTAATATAATATATAAAAGAATATAATAAAAATATATAAAAAAATTAAAATCTAAAAATTTTAAAAATAAAAAAAAATAAAAATAAAAATTGTACCTTAATTACTAAAATTGGACAGGTGACCTTGCCACACCCGGACCGTTGCGGTGCCTTTCACCGTTACCAATATGGGTTGCGGCCTTGATCGGCCGTCATGCCACAAGGGACTCCTGTCCCCCGGACCGTTGCGGTGCCTCTCACCGTTACCAAATAAAATAAAACGAGGGGCCGGTTGGCCACCCGTGAGTTGCGGCAGACCACCGATACCAAAATAAAATATCAATGACCGGTTGGTCACTTAAACCGTTGCGGGGCCTTTCCCCGTTACCAAATATAAAACAATAGCCGGCTGGCTATCGTTATGTTGCGGGGCCTCTCCCCGTTCCAAATAAACAAACACGAGCTGCCGGTTCGCCACCCGTATGTTGTGTATCTTTTGTTTTACCAACGAATCAAATAACTCGACTTATAGCGGCTGGTGATGTTGCTGCACTTGCGCCGTTATCGGAATGTGATTGAGCCTCCTATCAAATTAAGCTGCTTACTTACACAAAGCCCCTCGGTAGAAATTAAGTTGCAGCCAGCCGCTCTATTACTCAGCACAGCACACAATTTTCCACTTTATTATTATTTCAACAACAAAAAAAAAACTTGAGTATTTGTATCGCAACGCGAACCGAATTTTCCCAATTTGCTTTTATTCATCAAACAACTGTGGTGTACAATCACCACCACCACACAATTATATACAATTTTTTTTTTATATAATCCCAAATATTGTAAATTTTATTTTAATTTATTTAATATATATAAATAATATTTTTCCTTATATTTTATAACTAATATGGCCTGAAGCCAAGCAAAAACTTTCTTTTATATCACCACTCGAATCAAAAAAAAAAACACAACTTGACTTTATTATTTTACAATCAAAACTCGAATGATCAAACAAAAAAAATATTCGAGCGTCGCACAGCTCGTAAAACGTTTTAGAAGAAAATGAATCTCTCTTCTCTATCTCTCCTTTATACCAAATTTTCGTTGGTACAAAAGAGAGACATATAAGAAAAAACATTTTTTTCAAAACGTTTTACTTTGCACACACTCGATGCGCATTGTTCTCTCTTTCTCTACCATTTTCGTTCCGTTGCCAACATAACAGAAGAAAACACACACGAATCCATCCACCAAGACACCACGTTCACACAGTGAAAAACTCGGACGCAAGAAACCATAGAGAATAGAAACAAATTAACAAAAAAATGTCTTGTTAAGACAACACAGTCGTAACACATGTTTTTTTGTAATAAGTTAGCTTTATGAATTGGTAATTAATTAAATTACATAATTGAAATAAATTATTATATTTGTTAAAACTGTATAAAAAATTATTTTAGTTATAAAAACCATACCGACCAAATACTTTTGGCCTGTAGTGTAGGTTCAATTTGATTAAAATTCATTATTCTAATAACCGTAAAATTGTGGAGAAATTATATTGGGTTCCGCAGAAAATAAATGATTTAAATACACCAAGTATGAAACACGTTTAGTTTTATTGATTATCAAACCGGAAGTGAGGTTATACAAAAATTCTTTATTAATTGAGAATACCAAAACAAAAAGTGTTGCCAGAACTTAAATTTAAGTTTTCACTCCAACACGCTAGAAGTAACAAACATCGTTCACAGATGTTATCGGAAAACAATAATGGTTAAGGATTAATTAGGTTTAAGAGAATAAGAAGTTTATACTAAATTAATCCTAAACCTGCCAAGTTTCATTTTCAAATTCGAAAGTTTCCCTGCTGCAGTTACCCACACATAAACTTCAATAGGGTGAAATAATTTAAGCCTAATTTGTGTGGGGAGCAGGGAAACTTTCGTATTTCAAAATGAAACTTGGCATACCGATTAAGCTCAATTTGTGCTAATTAGTGCTCACGGGAAAAAATTAGTGCTAGTCCAGGAGCCGAAAAAATGGGAAACGAAAATTTAGATTTCGCCTGAAATTGTTAAATGAACAATTTTCTGACAAAAAATGTTCTACAAACCAATCATGTTGGAACTTCTGATTACATATTCTTATCAGGTATGTTCAATGGCCATACTTGATAGGAATATGCAATCAGAAGTGCCAACATCATTGGTTTCTAGAACACTTTTCGTCAGAAAATCGTTCATTCAACGGTCTTTGTTTTTCAGTGGAATTAGGCCAATTCTGGATTAGCACAAATTCAACCACGATATTTTTCGGATGGCAATGACCATACCTGATAGGAATATGTAATCAGAAGTGCCAAGATCATTGGTTTCTAGAACATTTTTTGTCAGAAAATTGTTCATTCAAGGGTCTTTGTTGTTCAATGGAATTGGGCCAATTGTAGATTAGCACAAATTCAGCCACTATATTTTTCGGATGACAATGAACATGCGTGACAGGAATATGTTTTCTGAAATGATAATTCTTTGATTTTATAATAAGTTATTTCATTTTTTAATTTGTTGTTCAACAAAAATATTATTGAACTGTACACATCTGTATTTTGTAGTTCAATATAGTATCTTTTAGGGGCTACTTTGATTTTCAATTTTTTTTCGTCTTTCAGGCGAAATTTAAATTTTCTTTTCCCATTTTTTCGGCTCCTGGACTAGCACTAATTTTTTCCCGTGAGCAATAATTAGCACAAATTGAGCTTAATCGGTATGCCAAGTTTCATTTTGAAATTCGAAAGTTTCCTTGCTGCAGTTACCCACACGCCTAATTTTAACGACTAATTAAACAATAGAAATACAATGAAATGTTCTAAAATCCAAGAATAAGCAATTCAGATAGCATATTCGTGTCAGGCATGTTCATTGCCATCCGCAAAATATAGTAGCTGAATTTGTGCTAATCCAGAATTGGCCTAATTCCATTGAAGAAGGAAAACCGTTGAGTAAACAATTTTCTGGCATCAAGTGTTTTGGGAACCAAAGAAGCTGGTATTTCTGATTGCAAATCTCTCGAGAACAATAAATGTTGGACACACATGCCCCCAAAGGCTTCATATAATTCCGGGTGGCACAGCATTAGTGCCATGCATCGTGCTACTTGCACCATTGTTGATTGCTTTCAAGTGGCATTGCAGTGGTTCCGCCTGCCGTCGTTCGTCGTTGTGATCCCAAGCTAATAGATTATATGTTACACTAGGTTCCGGCTGGTCTTTGCTACTATAGGCTGACGATTTGGTTTAGGCTTTTATGTTACATAACCATCAGAAATAATTTTCACTATCTTCAAATCGTTCTGACTATAGTAAAAATTTAATTCTACCTGGTTCCGGCTGGAATGTGATTACTTTAATAGTTCCAGCCAGTAAAATTATGGTTCCGGCTGGTATAGTATTGGTCACCCTCCCTGGTAAAATTTATTGTGCGTCTAGACTGCGTCGTAGTGAATGTGCAATGGTCCGGATTGTTATGATCGCACCTTATAGCTGATGTAGATTGTCGGTTGCTATGTGTTATTTTTTCAATCTTGGACAACTCAAAATTTTTATTAATTAATAATTTGAAATAGACGTTACCTCGTCGATCAAACTAAGCAGATGTTATATATGTATTTATATACATATAAACTCGTACATATCTATCTACATATACTCGTAAATTATGATTTCTGCTTTCACAAAACATTAAAATAAAATAAAATGCTTCAACATAAAAACATGAAAGCGGTTTCGTTTGTATTTTAAGTTAACGTTTATTTTATTATACAGCAGATACATTGGAAAAGTTGGAAATTTTTCATTTTCTATTATTTGGTTATAACTTTGATGCCAAAATGAACAATATGCTTAATGATTTTTCAATAAGTTGAATTGTTTTTTATGTTATTTTCAACTCGATTCGCTCGCTCCATGAATTCTCATCCTTATAGTTGATTTGGCACGGGTTATTGCTGTATTAGTGTTTGGATTAAACCATTTGTGAAAATTATATATTAAATTACTGATTTCATATTTACGAAGTAGAAAAATGTAGGGTGAAAATACCGCAGAAGATTTTTTAGGGGGCACTTGACTACGGGTAATGGGTATGTGTTTTTAACGTCCTTCCTATGATAATCACAGTTCCTTGAAAATTACGCTACTACATAGCAATTGAATTCATTTAGAACCGTTGCTTCGTCGTGATATTTGTTCGTGGTCAACTTGCGAGACACAAAAGTCAATAGAAAAATCTATGCGAGTGTGTGTATGCGTGCGTGTGCGTGCAGAAGAAATGCAGTAATGACGATTTTTGACAAAAAACTTTTTTTCAACAAAAAAAAATAGGCCCAGTACAGTCAGGCTGGTCGAGAAGCTTCAGACAGAAGTTTTTTTCACTAGTTGACAGATCCCAGTGATTTTTGTCCAAAGTTGATAGACCGGAAGTATCTTAATTATGAGGACAGATAGTGTGAATCAAAACAGACCCAAATTCATCTGCTACTACAAGGAATTTTGTTGGGCGACATGATGCCATCTCAATTGCTGAGGAAACTGCAAGCTATCGGGGGTCTGAGGTCAATGATGATGTGATAAAGACGATCAGGATGAAACATTTACCAGTCCGTGCACAAGAAATTTTGGCATCCACGACCGATTCATTATCAGCAACAAAACTGGCCGAGGTAGCAGACAGAATTCTCGAAACAATGGCTCAAACAAATGTAATGTCGATTATACGACGGTTGATAATATGGATCGCAATTACCAGAGGGATACCAACAGAACACGGAGCTATTCGAACAAACGTGAGTTTTCCGGCAGTCAACAGTCCTCATCAGCGGATAATCGATCCACCACAATTGTGTTTTTTCCATTACTGATTCAAGGAAGCAGCTCGAAATTGCAAAACAAACTGTCCTAAGTGGGAGGAATTTAAGTCAAAAAACTAAATTCTCTGGTGTAGATGGTGGCTTGTTCCGGTAACTCTCAAAACTGTCGCCTTAAAATCTACGATAAATCATCGAATAAAACATATTTAATTGACACAGAGGCGGACATATTTGTCATGCCAGCAGCCAAGGGCGATCAGAGGAAACACAACCCTGATTTTTTACTTATATGCAGCGAACGGGTCGCAACTTAAAACCTTTGGAAATCAAAGAATCAACTTAGATCTAGATCTCAAGCGACAATTTCTTGAACCAGTCAGGATTATTAGTCGATATTCATAATGGCAGGTTACTAGATCCTCTAACATTGTTGTTTTCACTAACCGTTAAAGTTCATGATAATACACCCACTGTTCGTGTAATCAACTCTAGTGTCATCGACACTCGTGTTCTTCCACTATTAACCAAATTCAAGGAAATCACTTATGAGATTCAGGTACAAAAACCAATAAAACATCAAGTCACTCATCTTATAGTGACTCGTGGACCTCCGTTTTTTTTCTAACCTCCGACGATTGAGCACAGAAAATCTGGCGATAGCCAAAAAACAAATCGACTACATGATCAAGCAGGGAATCTGTAGACGTTCTGACAGTCCTTCGAAGTCACGCTGTGGAGATTACAGGGCTCTAAACAACGTCACAGTACCGGATCGTTACCCGATACCATACATACAAGTATTTACGCATCAATTGGAAGGATCCACGGTATTTTCAACAAACGACTTAGTTAGAGCGTACCATCAAATTCCAATAGAGGAATCAGATATTGCCAAGACTGCAATTTCCACACCTTTTGGGTTATGCGAATTTACTCGCATGACGTTTGGTCTGAGAAATGCGGGCAATTCTTTTCAACGTTTTATGCATTCGATCTTACAAAATTTCTGTTGTTTCTGATTTGTTTATTTGGATGATCTGCTGGTAGCATCAAAAAACACAGACGAACACTTGGAACATTTAGCGATTATTTTTGCTAAATGGGGCGACGCAGGTCTCGTGATTAACACAGAGAAATGTCAATTCTTGAAAACAAAAATCAATTTCGTGGGTCATGAAATATCAGCAAAGGAAATTAAACCACTTCCGGAACGCGTTGCGGGCATCGTAAAAATGGCTCAGTCGAAAACAAATAAAGAATTCCGACCCTTTTTGGGTGTTCTAAACTCTTATAGGTCTTTTTTCCAAATGCGAGCAGAAGTCAATCTGTTCTTAATGACTATTTAAAGGGGAGGAAAAAGAACGATTCCAGAGCCATCGAGTGGTCTAAGGAAGCTGAAGAAGCGTTTGTTCGATCGAAAATTCAGCTAAGCGAAGCTACATTTTTAGTCCATCCTTGTTCAACAGCTAAATTACCACTGATGGTTGTTGCATCTGACACGGCAATTGAAGTCGTAATCCAGCAAATGAGTAAAGATGACAATAGCGAATGACAATCACTGCAATTTTTTTCGGCAAAATTATCAACCACATAGCAACGGTACAGCGCGTACGATAGAGACCTCTTAGCTGCGTACTCAGCTGTCAAGAAATTTCGGCATGTGCAGAAGGCGTCACCAAGGCAATTCCGATACCTAGATTTTATCGGGCAATTTACAACCGGCAAGTTTGTGTGGGACGTGGGTTAGTATTAAAAGAGACGTGAAACGAATGGCTCAGTGTTGTTTGGCGTGCCAGCGGCTGAAAGTGGCAAAACACACCAAGAGTCCCTTGAGGAATTATACACCGGTGGTAAAAATATTTTCAGAGATTCATCTAGATATTGTTGGTCCGTTACCAATGTCGGAAGAGCAGCGATATTGCGTTACACTTATTGATCGTTTTACCAGGTGGTCTGAAGTAATCCCAATTCATGATATCAGAGCCAAAACTGTGGCAATGGCCTTATTCAACAATTAGATTTCTCAGTTTGGAGTACCTTCTTCGGTAGTAACGGACCAAGGATCCCAATTTGAATCAGAACTTCTCGCTGAATTTTCCAGATTATTAGGGTTCGAGCACAAAAGGACTACGGCATATAATCCAAAATGCAACGGATTCATTGAAAGGTGACACAGGACACTGAAATCGGTTAAAATGTGTCACGGTAGAAGCGATTGGACACGAGTTTTACCGACCGTGTTATTGGGACTACGAACTACGAACCGTGAGGATTTAAAAGCTAACTCGGCCTAATTAGTTTTTGGTGGAATCAAGAAGTCCCACGAATCACTCAGATTTCGTCAAAGAACTTCGAGAGCATTTCAATCAAATTCGCCCGACTCAATATTCAAGACCAATTTACAGATATTCAAGGCCAATTTACCGGTAGAATCCGACAATTCGCGCTCAACAAAGGTTCCAAAATTTTTACCAAAAAAAATTTTGGAATCCCATTTTCCTCCAACTAACTCAATCCCATCATAATCGGCTTAGAAATAACCGAGTTCCGCCCAAGTGGCCATATCAGAGAACTTCTTCCCTACATAATTTTGGAATCCCCTTTCCTTTCAACATACCCAATCCCATAATAATCGGTTAAGAAATTGTCCAGTTCCGTCCCAGGTAGCCATATTCCAGAACTTCTTCCAATAATCATTTTAAAAACCCCTTTTCATCCAGCATACCCAATCACGACATAATCAGTTAAAAAATGGCCGAGTTTCGACAAAGGCGACCATATTTCGGAACTTCTCTTAAAAATCATTTTATAATTCCATTTCCATCCAACTTACCCAATCCTCTCATAATTGGTTTAGAAATGGCCGAGCTTAGTCCCAGGTAGCCATATTCCAGAATTTCTACCAAAAATAATTTTAGAATCCTCTTTCCATCCAACATACCCAATTCCATCATAATCGGTTAAGAAATGGCCAAGTTTTGTCCCATGTAGCCGTATTCCAGAAACTCTTCCAAAAATCATTTCAGAATTCGATTTCCATCCAACTTACCCAATCCTATCATAATCGGTTAAGAAATGGTCAAGTTCCATCCCGGGTAGCCATATTCCAGAACTTCTTCCAAAAATCATTTTATAATCCCACTTCCATCCAACATCCTCACGTTAGCATTACGGGTATGATTTACGAATTTCGAGTCAAGCTAATTTTGACAAATTTTCTGTGAAAACAAAAACAAAATTGTGTTGCGCCTCTTGCGTGTGAGTGTCTCGAATTTATATTATAGTGTGTGTTCGACTAAAACAACAAGCCACAATTAGAACAGCCCAAAATATTTTAAATAAAGAGACCTTAATCTATCCCTTGACATCGTAAACAACTTTTAAAATATTGTTACGATTTTGCCTTGTCACTCAAGGTTCGAATCACTGGATTGTGAATAAATACAACTGCTTCAGTTTTAACTCACACAATTTTATTTACACAACACAATTTATTATACAACACAATTTTCACAATTAATTATTATAATTATAAAACACTTTTTAATTATCACTTTAATAATCACTTTAATAATCGCTTTAATAATCACTTTAATAATCTTTCTATTTAACCTTCACTGTATCACGTTTAAAATAATACTCAGCATTCCACGTCAACGCGCGCCCTTATATACCAAAATATTTGTTTCTAGAATAATCCTAAATGCGCAGCAAATATGTTAGTATAGAAATGACGCCTAAATGTTGAGTATAAATTATAAATGTAATTGAACAATTAATGAAATTAACTTATTCTATTCTATTCTAGGTGTCACCGTAACACTACCCCCCACCTAAGCCTGTTCGTCCCGAACAGGATCCAGATCACCTCCTCTATAGAGCGCCAAACGCTCTAAATGCACCACCTTTGGTTTACCTTTCCGTCCTTTCTGTATGCGATAAACCACGTCGTTCAACCTTTTAATGACAGTGTAAGGTCCTTCCCATGTGGGTTGCAACTTCGGTGATAATCCTTTCTGCCGTTGCGGGTTGTGAAGCCATACCAACTGCCCTTCCTCGAAGCCTTGATTATTTGCTCGAATGTCATATCGAGCTTTCATTCGATCACTTGATATCCGAATTTTCTCCCGTACAAATTGATGTATTTCATTAAGTTCCTCTTTCATCCGGTCGACGTAATCCTGTCCGCATAGAGCTGCTGAAGGAACAGCCCCAAACTTTAAATCTCCCGGCAATCGCAGATTGTTTCCAAATATGGTTTTCGCTGGTGTTACTCCCGTTGTGTCATGTACCGCTGATCGGTAGGCCATCAGGAACATCGGTATATGTCGATCCCAGTTACGTTGGTTCCTTTCCACAACCTTTGCTAGATATTCCTCCAATGTGCCATTGAATCTTTCCACCATACCGTCCGACTGTGGGTGTAAAGGCGTCGTCCTTGTTTTATTGATTCCAAGCATCTGACATATCTCCTGAAATACCACCGATTCGAAATTCCTTCCTTGATCCGTGTGAATTTCCATCGGTACACCAAATCTGCTAATCCAATTGTTGACCACGGCATCAGCTATTGTTGTTGTCTCCTGATTGGGTATGGGGTACACTTCCGGCCATTTGCTGAAATAATCCATTATTACTAGCACATATTTATTTCCGCTCTCGGTGGTCGGAAATGGCCCCGCCACGTCCATTGCAATTCTCTCAAATGGTGCCCCGACATTATATTGTTTCATGGTTCCGCGGCTTTTTCGTGCTGGTCCCTTTACTGCCGCACATTGGTCACATCTTCGACACCATTCTACTACTGACTGTCTACATCCGGACCAGTAGAAACGTTGACGAATTTTGGCTAATGTTTTATTAATCCTTAGGTGACCTCCACTTGCTCCTCCATGATACTCCTTGAGGATTTCCGCTATCCGATCTTTTGGCACGACTACCAACAATTGTGTTACTTTACCATCCGTGCTTTCCCACTTTCTTTTTAAACATCCATTTTCTATGTGGAGGCTATCCCATTGAGCCCAATAAGCTTTTACAACGGGAGTTTTGTCAGCTATCTCACTCCATGTGGGCCGGTGTTCCTTTTCCTTATGTTCCATGATGAATGACAGGTCAGCATCCCGTAATTGCTCCTTCTTGATCATTTCATCAGTCCATTCCTCATCAGGTAGCACTTGCATTAGTCGAATATCGATGATGTTTTCCTTATCCTCCACACCCCCACAATGCTTGCATTTCACGGGACATGGCTTTCTTGATAACGCGTCGGCATTTCCATGTGCGTTTTCCTTTCGATGTTCCACATTGGCTTCTTTTGTCAAGCTGTCATCGCCTCTTTCTACTCTCGAAACTTGGATGGAGGTTATGGGGCAATCGATTGTGGGAGTCAGCTTTTGCTCCTTCAAGCTGTCTCTTTTTAACGACTCCAATGTCGTCCGACCCTCCTTTCTGGATTCTATCTGCTCTTCGTTTGGTCTACGCTTCATAGGAGATGGCGACCTTGCTCGTTTCTTCTTAATCTCCCAACAGTCCCGTGAGATGTGGCCCATTCTATCACATACCCAGCATTTAATCCTGCAACTTCCATATCTGAACCTTGGTGTAGCCCGCGCAGTGTCTATTCTGGAATCAATCTCCACTCGACGAATTTTCATTGCTGGTTTGATGATGGTTTGCGCAGTTTCGTTTGTTAACGCACAAGCGATGGTTTCCGTGAAAGTTGCCTTAGGTGACAACATCACCGCTCTGCGCGTCTCAGGATCTCGAATACCGTCAATGAATGCATCTATTTTAATTCGCTCCATGTAATCGGCCGACATATTTGAATGGGCTAAATGCGCGAGCCGCTCAATTGCTGATGAAAATTCCTGAAGCGATTCTCCTCCTCTTTGGTATCGACCCTTCAATTCCATGCGATAGATTTCTCGCTTGTGGTCACTTCCGTATTTTCGATCTAACGCCTTCATAATTCCCGTATAAATGTTCCGTTCCTGCTCGGGAATGATTTGTAGTGTTTCCGCTGCTTCGCCTTTAAGAGCCACAATTAACGCTCCAACACGTTGTTCTTCATTCCATTGATTTTGTTTAATCGTCGTTTCGAATTGGAACTTAAAAATACTGAAGGATGTAGTTCCATCATATGTTGGTGGTTTTAATTTAACTGCAATAACCGTCTGGATCACTTGATGTGTCGTTCCATTTGCCTTGACATCTTGGAGCTCCTTCTCGAGACGTTGAAACTCTCCTTTAACATTTTGAATTTCTGCGTGTACTTCTGTTTGCAGTTTTTCCACTTTACCGTGTAGTGTAGATGATAACTCCAGAAACCTCTCGTCTATTTTCTTTTGGCCAACTTCTATTTGGTTTTTAATGTCCGCTCCTTGTTGCTCCATCTGCTGTTTCATTTGATGTTTAATGTCCGCCCCTTGTAGCTCCATCTGCTGTTTCATTTGATGTTTAATGTCCGCCCCTTGTTGCTTCAACTGTTGTCCCATCATATTCATAGCAGCCATTAACTGCGATAAATCGAAACTTCCAGATGGGTTTTGTGTTGTTCCGACCACCGTTTGTACGTCCTTTTCTTTCTTATCCATACTGATCTCATCCGTTTTTTCCTCCTCGAAATCATACACGTCTGGATCTAAACCTTCCTTCTCCATGGCCTCACGTAGTCGCTCCACCAAACTAGCTTTTGTGCCTTCACTGGCCAAACCTCGCCGTGTCAGTTGCTCCTTTAATTGCGCAAGCTTTAATCCGTAGAGAATCATTTTCCTTATTATTCACAATCCCACCGCTGTCACCAATTGTTACGATTTTGCCTTGTCACTCAAGGTTCGAATCACTGGATTGTGAATAAATACAACTGCTTCAGTTTTAACTCACACAATTTTATTTACACAACACAATTTATTATACAACACAATTTTCACAATTAATTATTATAATTATAAAACACTTTTTAATTATCACTTTAATAATCACTTTAATAATCGCTTTAATAATCACTTTAATAATCTTTCTATTTAACCTTCACTGTATCACGTTTAAAATAATACTCAGCATTCCACGTCAACGCGCGCCCTTATATACCAAAATATTTGTTTCTAGAATAATCTTAAATGCGCAGCAAATATGTTAGTATAGAAATGACGCCTAAATGTTGAGTATAAATTATAAATGTAATTGAACAATTAATGAAATTAACTTATTCTATTCTATTCTAGGTGTCACCGTAACAATATGCCATTACGGTTGGATCCTAAATTTCGAAGTAGTGACATCTTCTATTGGGAACGGAAATTTTCATTAGTTATAGTTATACTATTATGTGCTAGATGGCAACCCGACAAATCAATGAATGCTTGACAGACAATCATATTTAATATGCGGGAACTATAGATAAAATAAAAAAAATAAAAAAAATAACGTAAGAGAGCGAGAGATAGGATTTATATGTATTCGACCATACTCAGAATAAGAAAAATAAAAACTATAAGAAAAATTGCGTTTTATTTTGCTGTCATTTAAAAAGAATAACCGAGCGAAAATTTTCGTCCAAGAATAAAAAACTTAACAAATACAACAACAAAACTCGAACAAATTTTTGTGCGTTGAATGTAATATGCATGTTTATTATTTTATGTATGGTAATTTTGAATTGTCCGTGTATATTATCTTTTCTATTTATAAAATATTCATGCACACATATACAAATATGAATATAAAATCACAAATAATTTTCACTACACCGTAGAATTGTATTTTTCTAAACCTAACCTAAAAAAATAATTTATCGAATTGCGGTAATTCAAACCGCATATAAATATTTTTTATAATTTTAAACACATATATTTGTTGATATGTAATACATTTATACTCAAAACTATTGTAGTTTCACTCAAGATTTTAGGAAATACATGAAAAAAATATTACATGAAAAATATGAATGAACTTAATATTTTAAGTAATCTATAGCCGAAAAGTCAAATTGGAAAAATAATTTTTTGTCTTCGTTTCTTACGTTATTTCTGTTATTTTTTTTATTCTACCTATAGTTGGCCCAATAGACGTCTAAGCAAACTTATGCGGGAACTTAGATAGAATAAAAAAAATAAAAAAAATAACGTAAGAGAGCGAGAGATAGGATTTATATGTATTCGACCATACTCAGAATAAGGAAAATAAAAACTATAAGAAAAATTGCGTTTTATTTTGCTGTCATTTAAAAAGAATAACTGAGCGAAAATTTTCGTCCAAGAATAAAAAACTTAATAAATACAACAACAAAACTCGAACAAATTTTTGTGCGTTGAATGTAATATGCATGTTTATTATTTTATGTATGGGAATTTTGAATTGTCCGTGTATATTATCTTTTCTATTTATAAAATATTCATGTACACATATACAAATATGAATATAAAATCACAAATAATTTTCACTACACCGTAAAATTGTATTTTTCTAAACCTAACCTAAAAAAATAATTTATCGAATTGCGGTAATTTAAACCGCATATAAATATTTTTTTAATTTCAAACACATATATTTGTTGATATGTAATACGTTTATACTCAAAACTATTGTAGTTTCACTCAAGATTTTAGGAAATACATCAAAAAAATATTACATGAAAACTATGAATGAACTTAATATTTTAAGTAATCTATAGCCGAAAAGTCAAATTAGAAAACTAATTTTTTGTCTTCGTTTCTTACGTTATTTCTGTTATTTTTTTTATTCTACCTATAGTTGACCCATTAGCTCTGCGATAGTTACCGAACTATTTTGGGAATCCAATGAAAAAATAGCGTCAGAACACCAATCACACGGACTACAAATGGATAAAGAATACTACTAATATGATATATTAAATATTTTACTTTATTATTCGTTTTACAATTCCTCGTCATCTTCATCAGTATCTTGTGTTGGCGATAAATTAAAAATCGCACAAGCCAGTCTCATACAAAACTGAGATTTCACTTCGACACCGAAATGATTATTTATCGATTGACAAGGCATTCGATTTATAAGCTTTAAAATACGTCATTTAGTTGAAATCATATTATTCACGATATCTTGTATTTTAGTAAAATCCTCCGGAACATTCAGCAGCCTAATTTCTGAAAGTTCACGGTTTTCTTTCTTTATCGCTAATACCATTTTTCGTTTGGTTTGTATATTTGGCATGCTAAGTTTAGTAACAAAACTACGTTCGGCTAGTAATAGATCGTTCGTATCTAACATATCAAGAAATTCACACTTGTGGGCCAAATCATAATTACTGAGCGGCCGCATCCATTGGCCTAGATAGAAATATTATTGTGCCCGTCGATGAAAAGCACATTAAATATTTTAAAGGGCGAGTTGGTAATTTTTGGGTTGAACAGTCTTCTACTTTATTAAAATTCCGGATCATGATATTCGATAAACAGTCGATGATTATAAAACGTTGATCGCCAAATGTAGGATTATAACCTATCGGAATCTTATCACGATTTTCTCTCGCATAAGGCTATACAATATACTCATTTAGTCGACGTATCAATACAATAAAGATGCTGTTGAACAACTTAGATATTCTGCCAGCAGTGATATTCATTATGATGCTGATAGATGTTAATGATAAATTTACCTAATTTAATTTTCATAAATGTCAACAGAAAAACGTCGAATGTCGTTAATTCGGAGTCCCACGATATAAAATTCTTCGCATCGTTGAAAATAATCTCCATGATGCTAAAGTTTGGAAACCCGGTTATATAGCGAACCTTTCATGTTGTCCTTTTAGTGAATCAAAAGTTATTTTACCTAATTTGGAGAAACGTTTTTCAGCAGCCCGCACTTTCTTGGCAATAAATGCATCTTTCGTTTGTAGTACTCCTAGCATCGAATTTAGCTCTTGTGGTATATCTTCTGTTTGACAACACTGGTTTTCTATTGACGGTCCCTCTCAGAGTTTTAAATGTTTCGATGGTGGTATGAGTTCGGTAGTTTAGCCAAATTTCTCTTTAAACACCGTTGCAACATAGGTGTGAAAAAACTAGAAATAAAAGACATCATTAAGCGGTTTAATCTCCATATCCTATCTTTAATAATACCAAGTTGACGAGGAATTGTCTTCCGGTTCTGTTTTTATTTCACTAAACCCTAGCCCAACGGAATTAGTATTGTTAATATTTGAAACAGACATACTTGGTCCGGCAGCCGGTTGTTCTCCACAACTAGCAAGCTCCTGTTGTATTCCAACATATTCATAAGCTATGACTGGATGGCCATCTAAAGCAGACGGATTATCGCAAACTAATTCTGTAACAGTGGCCATACAATCCTCTTCAATAACTTCTTGCCTATAAAAATAAAATTACAGTAAATTATAGTTACCTACATACTTGTCATTTATAGAAAGCACCTGACCCACAGTTAGAACCAAGGATATGGCGAAACCAAGTTTTTTGTTATGTAGCTACATTTTTAAGAGTACAAAAATGTTCAGAAAAACTCAGTGTGACAAAAATATTATAGAACTTATGACACCATATTTTCCATTAAAAAATTGAGGCCATTTGTTGTTAAATATTTCTGTTCAAAATGTAAAGAACAAAGACGAAAGTCATCATTAAAATACTTTAATTTTGCATTTGGAATAACTTTAAGCCATTTATTTTCAAATTTTGTTTCCAATGGCAACCTGTGGAACAAACCAAGGATTTCACATTATCAACAAAATATAAATTATCAATAAATTATAAAATGTTTACTTATTCTGAATAAACGTATTTGAGCAGTTGAAACATTTAAGCAGCATTTCTAATATAAATATCTAATTCATAAAACGTTATTACAATAAAATAATTTTTCCTTAAATTTTATGTCATGTTGACAAGCAAGAACAACAAAAATCATCAAAACAAAAAGAAAAGAAAGCGAATCATAACACGGTACCCTCCAAGCATACAAAAAATGTATGTTTTGTACGAATAGTTTACACACAGTTCTTTTACACCAGTCCATTGCGTATACACACGGCCAGTTGAGGCCTATAAAACACAAGCTCGAAAAATGCTATGAATTTTTTTAATCGGTTTTTTTTATTTTATTTATTTATAGCTCTTAAATGTAGTGAAAAAATACTTTTTCATTCTCCTAAGCGTGTACTTAATTCATTTATCCTTAATTTTGATATATTGCTTTCTATTTAAAGGCAGCTTACACAATTTATATATAGAGAAAAGTTTGTGTTATGAGCCTAATCGTACCTAAACGTGTGCGTTTTGCCTAGTCGCATTTTACGTTAAACAATATAGTTTGTATGTAAGCAGACCTAAAGCTCGTAAACACGAAAAAAAAGGCTCTGATACTTATGCTATGGAAATTCTTTTTTGTTAAGTCTTTTTTTTATTTTATTTATTCATATGTCGTAAATGAGGCAGAAAAATAAATGTTCATGCTCCTGAGTGTAAACTTTATTTATTTATATTACGTTTTAAATAAATATTTTTTTTTAAGGTAGCTTTCATTCAGAAAATTTCCGCTATGATGTCCTTAAATTTACAGTCGTCGTAATAAAAGAGAGCCAAGTAATTTGTGTGTATGTTTGAAGAGTTTGTTTTTCGTTTTTTTTTTCTATGTCGTCGAAGCATATAACTGTCAAAATTTATAGTGATTGAAGTTTATTAAAAATCCCCTAGATGGAATCCGTTATGCTCCAATCGTCAATAAATGGCAAAATTTTGGCATATTTTCATGAAAATCATAATAAGCAAATGATTTAAATAAAGCAAACAATTTTTTTGATTCATTTTTACCCAGAAATGCTTTATCCAATGAAATGGTTGTTTTAACGTTGACAAGAAAATACGCTGAAATATTTTGTCGAAATTTTGTCGTTTAATCAAATTAAAGTGTTGGCATGTGGTACATATCTTATCTATTGACGATTGGAGCATCACGGATTCAACGTAGCGGATTTTTTTTCTAATTATGATAACTACAATAACTTTAACATTTATGCCGCATGCATAAAGAAAAAAAAAAATCGGCTACATTCGCGATAATCCATCTTTTTACTGTGCTAGCTTTGCTTGGTTTAATTTTGTTTAAATATATTAATTAAAAATGATAAAGGTTTTGTATAATTAGTGATTTTGTGGCTTATAAGAATAAAAACATGAATCTATGTATTATATCCTTGATTTTTCGGCATATCGATCACGCATGTCATTTTTTGTAGTTAAGTTAGTTTCAATCTGATCCACCAGCGGCGCTTTTCCAACTTTAACAATCGTCAATAGAATACATGAAGCAGCAAATTTCTCGGTTAACGTGATTTCTAGTTAGGATATTCATGAATTATTTAAGTTTCTGATCAAAAACTCTAGCTGTGTAGGATCATGTAGATGGGACAATGATTATGTCCAATTAGAAGTAAATCTCTAATCTCGGACCATGTTGGGTTATATGTAAACGCAATAGCTAGATTACATTGGCGGTAGCAAAGTACTTACAAGTACTTGTAAGTAGATGTTCAATGGAAAGCCAATTTGTTAGTTAGAAGTAAAATATAAGAAAATAGAAATTTTGATTGAGAAGTACTTGCGCGAGTACGTTACTAACGCCAATGGAACTTTTCTGTGTTTCTTTTATTATATTCCTTTTCCAACCAAAAATTTTTTGTTTAAATTTTGGTCCAAAATGCATACAAAATAAACTTTTGACATGATTCTCTTTCGTAAACCTTTTTTACAGACATAATTGTGATCGCGGGCCGGAAAAGGGGTTAGTAATCAAAGTTTATTAAAAATCCGCTAGGTGGAATCTGTGATGCAAAAAAACAAGGTGGTCGGTTAACAGTAGCTCTCTCTGGCACTATATCCCATCAAGGGATTTGGCCGCCTCAAATGAGGTTTCATAATCATATTTTCATTTCGGATAATGAATGATTAAAGGTTCAATCACAATGAAACCGCACCGTTCCGTTTCGTTATTCTGTCAAAGTAGAAAATGTAATATTACGTAGGATTTATATGAGAAAAGCAATCACAATGAACGGAGCGGCGCAGTATGTTCAGAAACGATAGCTCAACTTTCTACTTTTTCGGATAACATATATTGTTTTCAAAATATTAAAAGTAAAAAAATATAAGAAATGTTGAAGTCCATTTCTTATATTTTTTTATTCTATGAAGAATTTATGAAAAAATAAAAATTTTATCCCGACTTGTACAACAAGGCATGTCACTTTTCTGGAACGGCGCGGAAACATTGTGTTTGACAATCCGTAATGACGGATAGATGCGGTACGATTGGCCGCGGTGCGGTGTCATTGTAACTGAACCTTAATTCATTGATCCTAAACCAGCCGTGAAATTTTTTCCTTGTCACCACCAGGAATCGAACCCGAGACGTCCAGTCGCTGAAGCAAGCATGCTGACCACTTTGCCACCGGGGCTGCACAGTAGTCGTGTTTTATTATTCGAGCACTATCCGGCCCGATTGGGAAATTTTTACTGAAACTGCACCTGTTCACTGGTGTTGGTATACCATAAAAATGAAAAATAATAGCATCCATAAAACAAACATTTATTGACCTTAAATATACTAATTGAGATTTATTTTAACTTGACGTTATAAACAAGAATTCATCTTGCTGCGTTTTAAATTTTTATTGTAATGTAAAGTTCTTTGGAAAAAAATATTTGAAAATTCATTTTTGATCGAAATCAATTTTTTACGTTCTATGCGACAGAAAAATGGCAGATAGATTTGATTTAAATCATATTGATATTTTTTGAAAGATTTGATATTTTTTCGATTTGATCGACACTACCACTACCAAACATTATTGTCAATTTTTGACAAGTAACAAGACACGAAAGTGTACAATTTTTTTAGTTTATTTTTATGTATTTTTTTTTGCTGTGTCCAAATTTGTTTTTTGTCAATTAACATATTAAACAAATTAGTAACCATATTTAGTATTATTTATTATATATAAACTTGTTTATGTCATAATTTTTTTTCAACAAACACGTTGCGTGTGTTGCACAAATCCATTTAAACAAAATATATTTCTTCCAGCGCTTTGAGAATTGTCAAAATTTGATCTATGCATAATAAAACAAAAACAACAAAAAATCTTTTTACGTTCTTTGGCAACTGACAAAATATGGATTTATTTTTTGGTTTCGATAAAATTCCACGTAAGATTAGGTTTCTAATGGTTTAAGGGGTTTAAAAAATAAAGGCCTTTTCAAATTTCCCTTTGAAATGGAAAGCGGTTCCCGATAGCGGCTCCTGATAAATATGTAGAGCAAAATATTTGTATGTCGATTTTTAACTAAAAAGTTGAATGAAAAATATTAGTTTGGACTTTTGGAGTTAAATAAATTAAATATATGCAAAAATTGCGCGCTAAATATAAGTTTTGACATAGAAGATTGGGTGCTCCGGATACACCTATCGGATGCTAATAATGCCCCATTTACATGTGACCAACATTTTTCTTCTGCAAAATGAAAAAGATATAACATTGACTTTTTGCACATGAGAGAAAAGAAAAGAAATAAATCCCAAAAAAATTTTGCAGATTTTTAAGCCACTACACTTGTAAACCACTATAAAATGTTGCCATAAAATATATTCGATCCGAGTATTTTTATGGCAACATTTTTAAAATCAACAAGAAAAAAAATTATTTCGCATTTATAAATGTTGAGGATTCATAATAAAAACTGACGCCATAGATAAAAATTTGAATTTCGCATTTGAATTCATTAAAAATAAATTAATAATGATCCTATAAAAAAAATTACGCCATTACCATATATGTTTATTTATTTCTGGCACATTGAATATTTTTATATAGCGGATCCTTCTTATTTACCTGCAAAAATTTGTAGAAGAAAACAATTTTCTACATGTAAATGCCCCATAAAAAAGCACGGATATTTAGAAAATGTATAAATACTCTGCCATAAATAAAACTCAAAGAATTTAAAATACTGCAGAATGGGTGGCAATATTTTACCCATATGAAATTGCTATTTCATGTGTCACAAGCCAGAACAGGATGGTTATATAAAAAATCCATATGGCTTACTCATATCTCGCTATAAGAACCCGTCAAACCAGTTTTTATTGTTGTACGAAGTAACGTTTTAATTTTGCGAATAGTTATTTGTTTATATAGTGGTGCATTATATGATAACAAAAATTACAGAATTTTGTGCAAAATGAAGTGTATCGTGAAAAAATGCCAAAATACGCCTAAAAAAATAGAAGAAGGAATATCTTCCCATCAATAAGTTTACCAAGTGTTTATATAAAATAAAATGTAAATTATTGTTAAGAAGCTAGTGATTTGTGGTAAATTTATCCTTAATTTAAGTTATAAATCAGAAAAAATTAAGAAAACAATTTTGGTTGTTGGCGTGGGGTTCTTATAGATTTTTTGTTGTTGTAATTTCGTTGATCTAGATGCTTTCTCTTTTACCCTCCGAATTTGTGACACTTGACAGTTACTTACACTCATTCTGTACTTTTAACTTTTTCGATAAAACTATTCATCCAAAAATATTCGCGCATTAAATTATCTTTATAAAACATTTTTTCCTTCTCATATATTTGAATTTGGTAAATGGTAAAAAAAAAATTCGAAAAAAAATTATGGCAACTCAGTTCAACAAAATAAAACCTATTATGTACGCCATTCTTCCATAGTCGGTCTATATTTTTATCTCGTTCTAGTTTCGGGTTTAGCTCCACTTTTTCATATTTTTTTATATGTACATATACAAACATAAAATCATATTCGGGAGACCTATTACGAAAATTTTTTGATTTCGAATTGTTCCGAAATGGAAAATAATTTTGCGAAGTTCGCTTGAGCGAAACCAAAACGAACTATTAGCGAATCGCCTTTTTCTATTGGGCGCAGATACATTTATATATTGATATTTTTGTTTTGTATTCCAATACTTTATTCGTACCGGACAAATACAAATGGCTACCCGCTAAATAAAGTGAACCGTTTACGAAGCGAATCGTTTTTGCAGCTTAAAAACGAACCGTTTACGATGTACTCATCACAATACAAGATAATTAGATTTTTTTAGCGAAGTATTCTTTCGCATAATGTTCACTTTCGCGTATCATTGCAAACGTAACACATTCGCTTCACTAACGCAACATTTTGCGTATGATTTCCAATAATTTTATCGAATTTCGAAGAATGCTGGAAATAGAAACGCAAAATTAAATTTATAATTTTTATTATTTATAATTTATATTATTATTTTTTCATATAGGTGATCACTACAATCAATCCCAGGATCGCAGCGGGATTGCAAGCCTCTTAAAATTATTTACTTATAACATTCTATTTAAATCTTATTGTACTTTGACATTGAGATATTATGATTGAAAGTATTATTTCAGTTTAATTTTAATCGGAAATTTTCCAAAATAAGGTACTTCTAAACTTTAGGAACGAGCGAAATTAAAAATATCCACACCGAAAAAACATTCCTGGGGTAATCCACAATTTTAACAGCTAAGGCAAACTCGGCTGTTTCGTCAGAAATCAAATGAATTCCAGAATTTTTAATCGCCTCAACGATGGCCGATAAATTTGTGTACGGCAAGTTAATGGGAAATCCGTTGACTTTGAACGCCGAGAATAACATTGAAATTCGATTATTTAGTAATTCAGCATCGTACTCAAAGCAGACGTGTTGTTCCATCTCTGATAGTATCTTGTGTAAATTTTCATTCATGTATCGGTTCCAAATAGTTTTTCGGTGTGTGCGCCAAGTATTAACCTTTTTCATTATTTTAAGTTCGATAACCTTTTGCAGCTCGGCCGTGTCAAATGAGTTTGTATAAGAATAATTTAAATCATGCACCAGTTCAGTCGGAGCTTCGGTTGTTTTATTAAAGAGCGGCCTCCAATCGCGAGATTTCGTTACATCGAACTGAGTCATATACACCCGAGTTTCTTTCTGAATATTTGCCCAAACATTTTGTTCGTTGATCAAACAGTAAACTTTAATGAGCGGACAGTAAGTGTCGTTGCTATTATATTTCTTTCCAGTTAACGGATCCACTATAAAAAATTCGCTTCCATCTCTGATCAGTACATAACAGGAATTACCATTCGGCAAACCGTAACCTAAAATGGCCCAGGCTTTGTAATCTAGTTCTAAATAATAGCACACGAGTAGAATGCCCAAATCTTTCGGTGATGCACAGGTTAAATTGAGAATTTGCTGAAATTTTTTTTGAAATATTTAAGTTAAAATTTCATATAATTTTCTTTTTTAATACGTACGCTATTCGTAAGCCAGATGCCATCAATCTCGACGCAGCTATCGAGTGTCTGAAACACCGGAATTAAGGAAACAAATCGTCGAATTAAAAATTCCGAATTATCATCATTTTCAAACGGTATTGGTATGACGCCGATTAATCGTGTAATGCAAATTCGTTTCCCGTTTAGCAACGATACAATAGGGTATTGTGGTCGCGCTGGAAATTCCAATTTATATTCGTAGCACCATTGTTCAATATGAGATTTTATTGGATCGAGTTCGGTACACTCTAGCCCAGTCATATTGAGTTTATCCAACTCGAAGGTGGGCTCGACCGTAATGAACAAAGATATGTGTGTTAAACCTCTCACATCCGGTAAATTTCCAAACGGCATCGTTACGTATTCACCCGAATTTAACGATGATTTCGTATAGCCTAGTAAAAATGGTGGTATATCAATTTCAAATATGCCCTCGATTCGTTGATTTGAAAATATCGTGCTAATCGGAATCCGTAACTCCCCAATCCATTTACTAGAAATACGTTGGTAAATATCGGTGGCTCGTGATCTATCATCTTCCAAAATGTCTTCAATAAACTCGTCGAATAGTTGAATGGATAGGGATGATTTTATTTGCTGTAATTTATTACTGGGAAGGGACAAATTTTGATTAACGATTTGAGAATTTTAAATATTTAACTTACTTAATCGTTAATGATAGTTGCTCGTTCCAAGTCGGGTTAGACCCTTCTGCAGTGGACGTGCGTATAGTTTTATCTTTGTACGTTATCGCCACAAAAGGACGTACATTAACAGTTTTGAAGGCTGAATGTGGCGCTGTCGATACGGTACTGTTCTTACGAAATGGTAACATTTGCTCTTCATTTCGAATGGGTATACCAAAAGCACGTTCTACATTCACAATTACATTAAAATTATGGATATCATTTATACGGCAGGAGGCTCGGCAGGGTTGCGCTTTTCGTATCGGTTTTAGTGGACGTTTTGGGCCAAATATTTCGAACAGTGCCAAACTGAGAGAACCTAATGTTGGAATTTCATCTCCTATTAAAATATCGCAGTCCTCTTTATCCTTATGGATTAACTGGATGTGGTGCGTAATTGTTTCATAAACATTTTTCAAATACTTTTTGCCGCGATGGCGCTGTACATCTATCGAATCCATTCCAATCGTCTCATCGATAGTCTTAAATTCTTCCGGCATTTCAATTTCACGATCAAACTGGGGAATTTGTTTGATATTCTTGAATTTCAAGTCTTGCTCATTTCGGGCCTGAAGCATTTGAAACCGCGGATTTTGCGTGATTTCCTCTTCAGAACAGAATGTTAGTAACTCCTCGTTAAACCGAAATAAATGTTTATTCTTTTCGGCCAAGGTGCCTTTGGGTAGTTTAACATCCGAATTTATCGTTTCCAAAATATCTTTATTCTCTGGATCAATCGGATCGATAATTCCATCGTCATACCAAGTTTTTAGTTTTGATTTGAGCCCACTTTCTTTTGTTTTGAACGTGTTCATTGCGGTGTCTTTGCCATCGTCTGCATATTTCCATCCAATTTTTAATTTCACTGATCCATTTATGGTCTTCATTTCATTAGTTTTCGTTTGAAATTTTGTCTTCGATGCGGTGAATTGAATCGTCTGCATCGTAGCATCGTTGAATGTTTCGTTTTTATCGGGCATCGGAATAAATATCGAACAAATTTTTACCGGAACTTTGAATATATTCTCTTCGTGAATTTCGAGCTGAATTCTTTCCGGTATAAGAGTAGTTAATTTTACTGTAAAATTAGCGTTTAGTGTGACAACGAAATCTGTGTTTAAAAGAAATTGTTTCGGATTTGTTACATCTTCGCCATCGAATACTATTTTTAGATAGTATTTAGTGTTCGAAATAGTTGCCATTCGTTTAAGTTCTTTCGCGTTAGATGTTTTAATTTTCGCGATACGCTTTAATTCGAGTACGATAATCGGTTCACCAGGATGGCGTAACGAACTGCTAAAAACTTCATGTAATTTTTCTCGTATTTTCTCCAAATCGGGTTTCTTTAATTTTGGAAAATTCTCTAAATTTTTATTAATGCTATCTTCGTTATCTGAATCCTTGTCGACGAGTGATTTTAATTTTTCCTTTTCCTCGTAATAATTCTCATATTTTTCGTTGTAAATCTCATTTAGCTCGTAGTTAAATCGATCGTTCCATAATTTTGTGTCCACCTCAGAATCGGAGTCTTTCTTTAATATCACCAACTTCGGAGTGGTTGAATTCGAATTTGCTGCCTGTCGAATTTCCTTGAGTTTCCTCCAATTCTCGAGAATTTTAGTGATCAAATTCCGATTGTATTTCTCCTCCCGATACAAATGATTACGATATAATTTTATATCGCCTTTATATTTTTTTATTATCAGTTCATTGTTTTCACTGTCGCTAGTATTTTTCACAGTTTCCCGTAAAATTTTCAATTTTGTCTCCAACTTTTCAATTATTTTATTTTCGTTACGGGCTACGTATTCGCTATATAGATTTTCAACCAGTTTCGCTGCGATATCCTCTTCATTGAATAGTGGATGGCTAAAAAACTTTACCTCTCGCATTTCGATTTGTATGATCTGGTTCTCGAGAATATGTGAGCAAATTTTGTGAATCAAGTCGGTGGGTGGGATGAAAACTGGAAGAATCGGAGTGATTTTAGTTGCTTGTTCAACTTGAAGCCCGGTAAAGTTTTGTAACCTGTTCAACTCGATATCGGGATTAATCAAATGCATTCGATTTCGAAATATTTGCTCGGCCCGTTGCGATATTTTAGGACGATCCGGCATGTACAATCCTTCAGATGTAACGTCACGATGTGTTATCTGATTTAATTCGTCTGTCATGAAATCCTTTGACTTTGGTTGCCATAGTAAGTCGCTCTCATCCAGTTCGATTTTTTTAAGTTCGAATTTTTCAGTTACATTTAAATCGTCGATTTGCAGATACGACGATGCCATATGAGTCGGCGACTCATTATTTTCATCATCTGATTTTATTGAGGCATCATCTATTTTGGCCGATGCTTGATTAGAACGCGAATCGATTTCGGGGTCACTAATAACACTCGTAAAAAATGAAATTTGTTGTTCCATGTCAAGTTCATCGGTTTGGTTGGTAACATGGTGATACTTTCGTGCTTGCAGAATTGTAGCTATTTCCAGATCTTCTTTCACATAGCTTTTGTTCAACCTGATGCCATGCTTGTGTAATGGCGATTTAGATATTGAAGCTTGCCGCTTTTTATTTAAAAATCTTTCACGAATTTTATCTTTATACGTTTTAGCTGACATTTCTTAAAATTTATACTGCTACAATGTGAATTGTTTATGTTATGGAACAAGGTTGCTTAGCACCCACAAGGGCTAGAGTACATAACAACGAAAATGAAAAATTCGTCACTTGTATTTTTCCTATTTTCAATAAAAAAAATTTTGTATGCGACATACGACACGTTCGTTGTGTTTTGTAGTCCAATCACGCTCGAGTGATTTTACAGGGGCGTATAATAATTTTTTTTATTTAATTTATATTTCTACATCCAAACCCTGACTTTGCACGATTAGCTAACATTATATGATTGGTTTTAGTATATTAGGAATTCCGCTCTGTCCGGCTATATATCGTCGAAGCGTCGAAAAACGTATTAAACATTTCATAAGTCCAATGTTATTTGTTTACTCCTTTGAACTAAACGTCCCCGTAGTGTATTTTCATCTCGGGGTTGGATCTTGAATTATTTTGATTTTCGATTTCATTACAAAATATTTCAATACAATCGACGAGATCTCCAAATATTTCCTTATAACGGGTTTGATTATTTTCGCGATGGTTCATGCTATCCGGCCACACGATATATTCACTTTGCCGGCGACATAAAATAAAAAAATTTTCAGTAATATTTTGAAGAAATGAAACGACAAGTTAAGATTATCTTTTATTTGCGTATACTGGGTTTTTAATGTTGCAATTTACTTATCCCTCCCATCTTGTCTCTTTCATGTAGATATCTGTTGTGATGTATGTGCTCAGTATTTTCTAGTAATTTTTTTTTAAATATCACAACGGACTATGAATTTTTAAAAAGGCAGCATAACGCAAAATTTAGTATTTGCAAGGCCACGTAGTCCAAGCAATTTGGAAAGCCACCACACTCAGTGCTACCGAGCTGAGGTTTCCGACCTCCTGAACTGCTCATGTTTAGACCAAATGTGGTCATTTTTCTGCGTATGGGGAAAATATGCAGATCAACGTTATAATTAAACCGAATAGTTGTGCGTGGAATTCTAGAAGAAAAATACTTGTCTGTAAACACCCTCAAACCCTTTAATAAATGTGAGAAATTTATATACTCGTATGTTTAAATAAACGGAACACCTTTAGTATTGCTCACCCAACTTATTTTATGCGAAAATATTTTCGGACATTTAGCTGGCTCTCACGGGCGTGAGAAGTCGTTACACTCCCTCCGAAAGGGCTTACTATTTAACATCTGCGGGTCTAGAACCTGGTACCTATAAACATGTTCGAAATATAGACGCCAACGAATCAAGAAGCAATTATCAATTACTAAATAGCCCCGATAATTGAATGGCATGTGTATTACTACTTTTGTGTATCAATTATTGATCCTCCATCAAAAAACACATTTTTAATCGATACTGGAGCTGATGTTTATGTCATTCCCGCAAATAATAACGAAAAGAAGAACATAAATCCAAATCTTGAATTGTTTGCGGCCAATGGATCATCAGTGAAAAAATTCGGTTCCCGCCGTTTAGAGTTAAACCTTGGTCTTCGAAGACATTTCGTTTGGACCTTTTATTTTGGCTGATGCTACGATGCCATTCATAGGCGCCGATTTTCTTAAATACTCAGGTTTCTTGGTCGACATCCAGAAGAGTCGTCTGGTCGATCCATTAACTTCTCTGCAAGTACGAGCGATAGGTATCACATCTGATTCTCCTACACTAAGAGTTATTGACACTAATACGATTGACGTTAGAGTGTTACCTCTTCTGGAGCAATTTATTGAGATCATGCGAGACATCAAGGGAAACTCACCCACTAAACATCAAATGACACATCACATTACCACGCGAGGGCCACCGATTGCCTGCAAGACACGTCGATTAAGTACCGAAAAATAGGCAGTTGCAAAAAAAGAATTCGTGTATATGGTTAATCAAGGTATTTGTAGGCCATCCAAGAGTCTTTGGTCTAGTCCACTACATTTGGTTGCCAAAAAGAACGGTGAATGGAGACCATGCGGTGACTATCGTGCACTTAACAACGTCACAATACTCGACAGATACCCGATTTCATATCTACAGGATTTCACACATCAATTGCACGGACGTAACATTTTTTCAACAATTGATTTAGTTCGTGCATATCACTAGAAACCAATCGAGGAAGCAGATATTCCCAAAACGGCTATTTCCACTCCTTTCGGTCTGTTCGAATTTACGCGAATGACTTTTGGATTACGGAATGCTGGGAACACATTTCAAAGGTTCATCCATTCGATAACCAACAATCTAAGTTTCTGTTTTGCGTATTTGGATGATTTGTTAATCGCTTCACGATCGTTCGAAGAGCATTTACGTCATTTGGAAATAATTTTTTCGAAATTAAAAGAAGCAGGTGTAGTAATAAATGTGACAAAATGCAATTTTGCAAAAAACCAAATTTTATTTTTAAGACACGAAATTTCTTCCGCAGGAATTCTTCCATCAATTGCACGTATAAACGATATACTTAATTTCAAGAAACCAGAGACAATTAAGCAATTAAGTGGATACCTGCCGGTATGTTAAATTTTTACAGAACGTTTATTCCTAATGCTGGTGGTAATCAAGCCATCCTCTGCGACTACTGGTAGATGCATCGGACAAGGCCATTGGAGCAGTGATCCAACAGCAGATCGAGGACGTTTGGCAACCTCTGCAATTTTATTCACAAAAGCTAAACGACACTCAGCAACGCTACAGTGCATACGATAGGGAACTATTAGCCGCTTATTCTGCCACAAAACGATTTCGGCATCTAATTGAAGGCCGAAAAGTTACGTTATTCACGGACCACAAACCGTTTACGTACCTCAAACCGATATACGCTTTTCAACAGAATCCCGAAAAGGCTTCACCACGACAATTCCGTAATTTAGACTTCATCAGCCAATTCACTACGGATTTACAACATATTTCCGTTATTGAAAATGTAGTAGCGGATGTTCTCTCCAGAATCGAAGTTATAGCATTGCCGGAATCTATCGACTATCACGCGATAGCAAACGTCCAACAAAGCGACGAATTAAATCAATTAATCGAGAATAATAAATCGCTTAAATTCGAAAAAAATCCGTTAACATTCAATTCCCCAGTTAATTTATATTGTGAGACGTCAACAGGGAGAAATCGTCCATACATCCTAACAGATTACCGTAAACTGGCATTTGAAACTGTACACAATTTGGCTCATCCAGGGGTCCAAGCTACGGTCAAAGCCATGTCAGAAAAATTCATTTGGTTCAATATTAAAAATGATGTTAAAAAAATGGCTCAATGTTGTTTAGCATGTCAAAAAGCTAAAGTGAATCGTCATAACAAAGCTCCGTTTGGAAGTTACACTCCAGTAGTCAAAAGATTTGCCGAAGTATATCTTGATATCATTGATGGTCCACTTCCAGAATCTGAAGGACAACGTTATTGCGTCACGTTAATAGACCGATTTACTCGCTGGTCAGAAGCAGCACCAGTTCCAAATATCAAAGCCGAGACAGTAGCTTCAGCCATTTTTAACACTTGGATCTCGCGTTTTCGCATTCCAGTTTCCATCGTAACTGATCAAGGTTCACAATTCGAATCGGAATTATTCAAAGAATTTTCTAAATTATTGGGTCGTTATAAATTACGGACACATATTGGAAATATCCATACAAGTATGGCAATGTTGTAAGGCAATCCAGCGAGTTCCTGGCAGGATTAAGTCAACTTGTAAAATAAATCAAAGTCAATCCAGAATTTGGGAGCTCACGAACAGGACCATCGGTAGTAAAACGGTTACCCGAAATTTTATCAGTCAACCAGCAATTGCAGCTGTTCATTTCGTAAATTGGGACCAATCGAAAGAGAGCAGGATTCAGTATTAAAATAAAATGGTAACCGATGAATTTTAAGTACAATATTATATTACTTTTTCCTTCATTCGTTTCGCTTCATTTGTTGTTATATTATTATTGAAATATATCTTTGATTAATTTACCATGTTCGATCCTACCGATGAAAACAAGGGTGAAGCCTCAAGTTCCGGCATGACACCAGTTTACAAAGTGTCTATTAAATACGCGCCTTTCAATCAGGATGATCCTGAAATATGGTTCACCCAATTGGAGGCGCAGTTCCAAATTGGTGGCATCACCTCAGACGCAACTAAATAGGGGCATTTGATTGCAGCGGTTGATCCGCAAACTGTTAAATGCGTTCGTGAATCGTGATCAAATGCTGAAGCCACCAAGAGACAACAATTAGGAGTCTCTTAAATCTCTTAAATTACTAATTATCGGGTTGAGTGAATCCGCGAAAATTAAGTTGGATCGGTTACTCTCGGGGTTGCAATTGGAAGACAAAAAACCATCCCAATTGTTACGCGAAATGGAAACCCTCCTCCACCGACCAGGTTACTGAACCGGTTTTGAGAAACTTATGGATGCAGCGGTTACCAACTTACACCCAGGAGATTTTGTCTTGTATGGATGAGACCAATTTAGGGCAGTTGGCGAAGGTAACGGACAAAATAGTGGAAGTACAAAAACCCATTGGAATTTATGGTGTAAATTCGAACCAGTCCGAGCAGCAAGAAGACAATTTATTCGTTCAAATAGGCACATTGACTAAAAAGGTCAATGAATTATTTAATAAATTTAATATGATAAACTCTGAATCGCTACGTAATCGATCTAGAGATTCACGATTGCAACGTAGTGATCGACCTCGCTGCCTTTCTCGTTCTAAGGAACAAGGAGCTAAGCATCCGGTATGTTGGTATCATTTTAAATACGGTGACAATGCCAAAAAATGTTTGAAACCGTGTAACTTTAATAATGGTAGTTTAACCGTTAACAAAACGGAAAACCATTAGGCACTGCACTTAATGCGACACGTGTCAGTAGCTTAGTCACTAACAGTCGCTTCATAATTTTGGATACTCAAAATAAAACGCAATTTTTGGTTGATACGTTAGCTGAAATTTCAGTAATTCCCCCTACAAATATATAGATGGCCAATCTTTCGGATTTTAAATTATTTACTGCGAATGCTTCAGAAATCGAAACATTCGGAGTTAAAATTTTTACTCTTAATCTTGGTCTTCGTAGATCATTCACCTGGAAATTTGTCATCAAAACGGTCGATACATGCATTTTGGGTGCGGATTTTTTAGCACTGTTTGGATTAATGGTCGATGTGAAGCAGAAAAAAGTGATTGACACGAGTACCAATTGCAAATCATTGGGAAGTACTATTCAAATTCAAAGGTAAATATGTATCAAAGCGAAATTTTAAAATTGTCACAGGAATTTTTTGTTTCGGTGACACGAGAATCTCCACCATTAAATTCTACAAAACATAACGTAACGCATTGCATTGAGACAGTAGGTCAGCCAAGTTATGCGAAAGCACGACGTTTAAGTTTGGAAAAAATGGCAATAGCAAAAACGGAAATCGAAATGTAACTGGGCCAGTCCACTCCATATGACGCCTAAAAAAGATAGATCGTGGCGATTATAGGGCATTAAACGCATTGACCAAACCATATCGTTACCCGATCCGTTTCGCGTGACCGATTTCAATCATCAATTATATTCGTGTACCAAGTTCATAAAAATAGATTTGGTGAGAGCCTATCAGCAGGTTCCCGTCGAGCCTAGGGACATTGAAAAGACTGCCATAATCACTCCTTTTGGATTGTTTGAGTTTCCACGAATGACTTTCGGTTTGAGAAATGACGCTCAAACTTTCCAAAGGATGGTACATTCGCTGTGTCGAGATCTTAATTTCGTTTTTCCTTATATCGATGATATTCTCATTGCTTCAAAAAATTTGGAAGAGCACTGGAAACATTTACGTATTGTTTTGCAGCGTTTAAGCAAAACAGGTTTAGTAGTTAATCTATATAAATGTGAATTTGCAGTTGACGAGCTAGTTTTTTAGGTTTTCAAATTTCAAATCAAGGTATGTGTCCGGACAAACAAAAAGTTGAGGCGATTTTAAATTATCCACAGCCAAAAACAGCAGATGAGTTGCTTAGGTTTCTGGGTATGATTAATTACTAAAGAATTTTTATACCAGAAGCAGCTCAAAGAAGGACAAATCGATCATTAATTGGACAGACGAAGCAACTCAAAAGTTTGAGCTATGTAAATCGAAATTGGCAAATTGTACGCAATTACCGTTTCCTATTCCGAATGCCAAGTTCGCAATTGTAGACGCATCTGACGTAGCTGTAGAGGCTGTTCTCCAATAACTAACGGAAAAAGGTTGGCAGAGTTTGTTTTTCTTTTCACGAAAAATACACGACGCGGAAATTCGTTACAGCACGTATGACAGAGAGCTCTTAGCAGCATGCTCAGCAATTAAACATTTTAAAAATTTTACCGAAGGAAGAGAGTTTATTTTATACACCGATTACAAACCTTTAACTTTTTCATTACATCAAAATTTAGATAAAGCTTCACCCAGCCAACAACATTTAAACTTTATAGCACAGTTTACGTCCGACATACAACATATTTCAGGTAGTTCCAACATTGTAGCCGATTCTTTATCACGAATCAAACAAATAGATATCGGAACATCGATCGACTATGTCGCGATGGCAGAAGCGCAAGTGAATGATTCAGAACTGAAAGCACTTTTGGAAGCAAGTTCAAATTAAAATTTTGAAAAAAACCCAATGTTTGGAACCAGTCAATTTATTATGTGCGAGATATCAAATGGTAATCAATAGGCAGGTTTTCATTGCCTATCATAATATATCCCATCCCAACATTCGATCAACAGTCAAACAAATCACCAAAAAGTTCATTTGGCCATCAATGTTGTGAGAAATACGTAATTAGGCAAAATGTTGCATAGAATGTCAGAAGTGCAAAGTGACCAAACATGTAACGAGTAAGATCGGGTCATATGGAACAAAAAAAGGTCGTTTTGAAGACTTCATATTGATCTTATTGGGCGTTTACCACCTTCGGAAGATAGAATTTATTGTTTGACCATGATTGATACGCGTTGGACTGAAGCGATTCCGATGGAATTGGATCAGTAGATTTGGTGTTCCTTTAAAAATAGTTACGGTATAAAATATTGTAACCAATAATTATTTTAAATCATAAATTAATATAAAAAAATAAATATTATCAAATAAAATCAGTAAATAGTTATAAATTCAGTAAAAAAAGGTGATCCCTAATTCGACTTATAAAGTTTAGGGGAGCAACAAAACCCCTTTAGTATAATATTTTAGAGCAAGGTTTGTGTGTATTCATGAAGAGTATAGATGCACAGTTAGTGTACCTAGATACTAATGACCTCATTACAGTAAACATTTTAATATATGATGTCAATTTCTGTCGACGGTTCCAATCTTTGGCTATAGACTGTAGTATATGTAATCAAATAAATGATTTAATATTTTTGAATTATCTTTTTATCGTGAAACGTTATCAATATCAATTAAAAATTATATTACGGGCTATTTATAAGAATTAATTTATTATTTTATTATTAAAATATGGTATTGAACATTTCATTAAACCGCTAAACGTCAAGTACTGTGTACGAACATTATTGCCATCTACAGTTCAGAAAAGAAACTGTAGATACAAATTTGATGACGTATCAAACAGTACTGCTATGGTACCAATGCACCTACTGTACTTTCGTGCACTGCTGGTGTTCTAGGTGCATTGGCATTAGTATTGAGCGTTTCACAAAATTTTATTTAGTAAAAAACATAAATAAATAAAAGACAATAATGTTTTTTTATATAAAAAAATATTTTTTGTTTTGTATTTTATTTGAAATATAATTTATAACAACGTATTATATGCAATAGTATTTATTTTTCATTAATTCAAATAATTGTTTTTTTGGGGGCAAAAGAAAATGTAATATTTAAACTAAAATTTCTCAAAGGAAAAAGGAAACAAAATTGAATAAATTACTAACTAGAAATTTAATTTTGCGATTATTTAATTTAACTACATTCCATCTTTTTTTGTTGTAATTATTGCTTTCTTTATTATTTAGTTTTATTAAATATAATTTTTAGAGTAGATTTTATTTATTTTGTTTTTAAAAATAAAATAAAACAATTTTTAAATATTAATATTTTTTTTGTAATTTAATTAAAACAGACACTACTTGGAATTGAAAAATAATATCAATCAAATCATAATGTATGTTTTAGGTGTGTGTATGTGTGTGTACGTAATAAATCACCAAAAAATATTTTAAATTATAATTAAAATCTTATAAATAATTATATTGCAAACACAAATTTCTGCGTTATGTATAAATATCGAAATTATTATACATAATCTAAACTATTATATTAAGTAATATTTACAAAAAATAATAATCAATATATTATAGTATCTGTTATTTATTTATTTTTATGTATATTATATTTTAATATTATATATGTATTTGTTAATTTATAAAAAAAAAATAATATTAAAAAAAAATAACGAACACTTTTTTGGCAGATTTGATATTTTTAATTAACGGGGTTAATGAGTATATTACATCATTTTGTTAATTAACTTTAAGTTCTTAAATTGGTGAATCTCATGCCAAATCGCATAAAAGTTATCAAATAACAAGATAATTACAATTCTATAAAACAATTATGTTATACAATCTCGTTTTTATGCCTGGTTTCTGGTAGAACTAGATGAAATTATTACAGCGGCATTTGAACATAAGTATACCACCAATCGTTATTTTTACAATTAAGGGAAGGCTAGCAAAAGTAAACGTATTAAATTAGGCCTGAAATAATTGAAGGCTAATGGCTCCTGAGGTCTTATTCTTAAAATGTGTAAAAATTTCCGTTTAGAAATATAATTTGCTTTAAAATTACTTTAACTTTCTTATTTAATTTGTTTTTCTCTCACTTGAGTTTAAGTTACGACAGATTAACAGAAAAAGTTTTACTATAAATAGTAAAATTTTAACATCAAGTGACAAATTTGAATTTCTAAAAATTTTCTGATTTAAGCTCAACTCAAAACCCGTTTGTGCAAACCTAAATAAAATTTTGATTATTTTTGTGCTGCACAGCAAAATAACAAACGAGTTTAGTGACTACTATCGGCAAGTGGTGGAATTGAAAACTTATCTACGATTTGGCAATAAGCCACCATTAAAATTTTGTATTTGATCTTATTTCCAGATTAGTCTATCTATCGATTTAATTAATATTTCATTTGTATGCCGTTCGAATTAATTGACATTATTTAAAATATCTACACGGATCAAGACTAATCCGAGTTAATTTAAATTATATGATTTATTAATATTCGAGTTAATGCATGATGCGATGACGATGGTTTGTTAATACAATTTTTGCATGTTTCTAATTCAAAAGAATTTTAACGATAAAATTCGATTAAATAGAATATGTAATAATTAGTATATTTTAGTTGTTAATTAATAAAACAACAGAAAAAATGTAAAGAAAATTTTAATTTGTACAATTTCCGTTATTAAAAAAAAATATATAAATAAATTACACAATAATAATTAGAAATTCAGGTACAGATTAATAATAATAAAAGAAGAAACAAATTATAAAAAATAATTTATATATGCCAATTAATATATTAAATATAATTATTTTTTCTAATTTAAATTAACTTAAACAAAAGGCACATTCGATTATCTCGTAATGTTTTGTTTTTACCTAAATGAAAATTTATCTCACTAATTTTAATTTAATGTTGGTTTTTATAATACATACAATCTTTCATTTAATTAAAATTTAAGCTAAGTTAATTAATTTTAAGATGTATCATAGTTTCTTTACATTTTTTTGTTGATATTTTGCGCGTATGTTTGTTTGATTATAAATTTTTCGGTGCCATGGCAGTTACTACGCGAAAACCCAATTAACGGTTCCTTAGAAGTCTTAAAAAGTTGTATCGTTAGGCAGTCTCTGGCTCTTGAAACCAACTATTTATCGATTTTAATTTATCAATAATTCAACGTCACAAAATAATATACGAACACTTATTATGGGTATAGAGGATAATTAATTACAAATTATGAAATTTTTTGGTACCAAAAAGAGAACTTTCTACTAACCCGAAATTTCTGAAAAATAATCGTACACAAATTATTATATCACAGGAATTTTGTTCCCAAAATAATTAATCCGAAATTTATCCGTTCCGAATTTTTTTGTTAACGGAAATATTCGATTCGACACGGATTTACCCCATTATGAAACTTGTATTATCGTAAAAGTTCGTAAAAAACAAAATTTATGTTTATTTATTAAAAATTTCTTATAATAAAATATTACATATTATTAAAATATAAAACATATTTTGATAAAACGTCAAAATAAGTTCAATCGAATACAAAATACGTCAACTGAATAGCAGTCGAATTTTTTCAAGTGTACTCGGAAAAATCTGATTCGAATTTTAGGATTTATCCGTTAACGAAAAAATTCGAGAAGAAAAATTTCATAATAGACCCCTGTTGTGTTACTATGGAATCTACGATTTGCAACCTTGGAGATGCAGATAAAAGGAATACAACGCTCGTATTAAATAAGTGAATAATATTTTGTATGAAACATTTTTTGGATGACTTGAAATTTAATATTTTTGTATGAATTGTCGCGTCGCAAACCTGCGTATGGGATACTTCGAATTCATATCACCAATTCATACAAAAGTTGCATTGGTAATAATCGCTGTACCAAAGTAAACAATTTTTTGTATTATATTATAATTTTTTGATTTATAAAATTTTAATTTTGAGTCAAAGTTACGGGTTTTACATTGGATACTGTGAATTCATACAAAATCGTTATGGGATAAATTTTTGGTTATATTTATTTGGAAGAATTTTTTTAGGAACAAAATTTCAATGGTTTAATACGTGCGTTACGTTGCTTTAATTGTATTTAAGATAAGTTGAAACCAAGCATGTCCTTACAAAAATTCGTATAAAAATAATCGCAAGCAAAATATTATATTACATTTAATGTAAATTAGGCTAATTTATTCGGCTTAATCTGTTGTTAATTACATCGAAGTGCCTTTCGAATAATTATTAAATCGTCTTCGTCAACTTTGGAGACGCAGATAAAAAGAATGACTCGCTCGTATTTAATGGATCCAGCACAAATGTTTCACTCTATCAAAGTAAATACATAATATTTTGTATGAAACATTTTTTGGATATATTTTTGCATGAATTGTCGCATCACAAACCAGCTTATGGAGTATTTCGAATTCATATCACCAAATCATACAAAAGTTGCATTCAGTTTTCCTAATATGGGATTATGCAACAGGTTAGTGAATTTTAAATTACCTACCGGGATAGTTAAAACGCAAGTCTCGTAATATTGGACGATAATAAAAATTACTCATACTCAAACTACGACACATCAATTTTAATTTATGAACTTTACGGTCGGTATCATAAATTCATATTACAATAAGAATAAACATGATGGCGGTTTTTTAAGTTTGATTGCGAAGAAAGTTGAAGTTGTATCATTTATTTTTAGTTGGAGTTATGTGATAGCTTTCAATGATTGTACCTTTAAACTTACTTATAGAAAAACAATACATTAATAGGTAAATAAAAATACGGATCAATAATATATTTAAGCTAAATTTAAATACATAATATTTGGCTCAAATTATAACGCGCAAGATTTCTGCCTCAATTTTAGTGGATGGTTTTTGTACTATTTATTTAAAAAGGCAACAACGTGACACCTCGTTTACTCTTTCGTACGTTCGTTTAAATGGAATAAAGTAACTAGAAATTCTAGAAAACTCAACTGAAAGAATTATTATTTAGTAATTGGAGACCTGCTCTGATTTAGCGTCACTGAGTTTTTTGTATAAATTTCCAGAAGCGAATTAAAATTAAATAATCTGGTTATCGATCTGCTAACGTGTGTTGTTGAGATTCAAATAACAGAAACACTGTTTGAATTCAGTAAGACACCAAAAAATTACAATCACACAACATGCGTTTTGCAATAATAAATTTTTTTGTAACATATAAATTCTAATGAAACCTGTATAATATTCTCTTCACAGTCTATTAGAACAAAACATAAAATATATAATATTCTTATATCTTTAGGCCATTTGTTTGTTTTTCTTTTATAGTCTGAATAAAAATTATTTAAAAATACATTTTGAAAACACTTAGATTTAAACATAATTCGTAAAGGGTTTTGGTAGTAAATATAGTAGTATATTGTGTAACGGATTAGTAATTCTTCATTTTATATAAAATATTTTCAGATTTTTTTAATATTATTATTGCAATGTGACATCAATGATACAACAATGTGAAAGGATAATAAAAATCAAATAAAAAATATAATATTTAACATGAAACAATGATGACATATAAAATAAACACTAAACCGATGTTCGTTGAGCGAGTCCAACTTTTTCAGCAAAATTTCCTAGCAACGTGCCCAATGCTGAGTCCGGACCATTTTTAAACTTAAATCCAACCGTTGAACAATAACAATGATAAAATATTGATCTAACATCCGATAGGCGACTGCGACGTCTTAGTTAATTAAATAAATATGAATTATAATTGATTAAATATTTTTTTTCCTTTACAAATTTAGTATATAATATGTACTTACAAAAAACTAGCATCATTACTATAGGTTGACGAAAAGCAATCATCATCGATTACGGTACAACTAGATTCTTGTGATATTTGATTGGCATTCGGTGTGGCTGAATTAGAATTTACAAGATGATTTATTAGATTTGGGTGCGGATGCGATTGCGGCGCCTGCTGCTGTTGCTGAGTATGGGGATCTATGCAATTTGAATCGGAGCTCCTTAAACTACCGGTGCCCGAAATCATTTGCCAACTACCTACTGATAATGAGGACGAAGATTCTTGACGATGTCTTATTTTACTTGTTATTGGAACGGATACAGGACTAGTTCTGGAAAAATAAAATTTATAAATTATTGTACACGATTATAAATAAATATACTATTTTTTATAAACGAACCGTTTATTTTGTGCAGGCCACGAATTAAAACCATTATTGGAACTATCAGTAGATATACAACCTATACTACTCCCACTGTCATGACTATTTAATAACCACCCGGTATTATTTCTGTGGTAAAAATAAAATTGGATTATTAATTTTTTGACTTACTATTTTTCGAAATATTTATATTTTACCCATTTGCAATTTCTTCCTGATGACAGTTTATGTGCGCTGAATTATTTACATCATGATGACTTTTAGCACTAACACAACTACATGTCGAATTAAGTGATATACTAGAGCCCCTACTTTCGCCATCGAATAATATTCCGTCTAGCATACATTCACTATCAGTCCGTAATACTCCTATGCTACTACTTCCACTACTATGTTTGCTTTTGTATCTAAATTTAGACCATTAAATTAAAATTTATTATTTACATATATAAATTAAGACTCACCTTTGACCTAATATACTACAATCATCATCATAAATATGTTTTAATATATAAAAGCAAAAAAAAAAAATTTCCTCTCCTTTCGCGAGGCGATCGGGTAAATTGTGTCCGAATAAATACCAATCATACGCTATGGTAAAATATAAAATTTGTATTGGACTAAGCGTCTGATGTATAACACCATCGGCCCACAACGATAAACGTAATAATGATACAAATAATGGGGTACGATCCCATCCGCTAATACAATGAATTAAGAGTCCGGTACTATTATCGTGTAAATATTTTAACAATAATTTTAAATAATTTTGTGTTATCTTAACTAAATCCCAGGCTTTGTAATTATCCCAATCGATTGGCAACTGTGATGTAACATTATCTTCGGGCACACCGATATTCGCGTCGACATGCGATTGTGACCAATCAAACACTAAATCTTCACCGGAATAATTATTGTCACGATATTCACGAAAAAATTCACAGCCCGGATATGGAAGCGATATTATTGTAAAATCGGAGTAACGTTTTTCCTTGTCGACTTTTTCGGATGATGTGACACTGAAATTTAAAAAACAAAATATTACTATTAGGTACTAAAATAAACACTAATTTGGTAAGTAGATGGAAAATATAAAAAAAAAATTAAAATCCGACTTTAATCGTATGGGTCGGGTCGGGTCACCTTCGCTATTTATTACCACCAACTTTTATAATAAAAATCTGATTACATTTTAAAATTTACAAAGAAAAAGAATACAGGGTGAGTTTTTTTTAATAAATGGCACCGCTCGGAAACGGTGAAAGATGGGAGAAAATTACTTATAACTCATTAGTTTGGGAGATACTGACGAAAGTTAGTTTTTTTAAAATTAGAACCTTTCTTTTTGAGCCCACATAGGAATAGGCTTATAGTTTAAGATGTTGAGGGATTTAGTGTTAAAAAATAAATTATTTACTGTTGTTGTGTTTTTGTATATGAAAGTATATGTTATGGTATTTAATGCCGAAATTACAAGCTTCCAATTTCAAAAATAATTTCAGCAAACGGAATAAGGAATACCAGTTAATCATTTTTATCTTAAAAATAAATTTTTGGATGGAGAATTTCCCTACCTAGGTGTATATTCTTACAGTATGTGACAAAATAAACCGAACGAGGCTCATCAAAAAATAATTTTTAGCATAACATTTTAGCAGATTCCTTTTTCAGTCTTATTTATTTAGAAGTAAAATGTACATTCAACATTTTTAAACTCAATAAAAAAAATAACAAAATAAGTGAAATTTTAATTGAAAAATTAATTAATTTTATAACTTGAACTATTTTTGCTGCGATAACATAAATAGTTCGACGTAAAATTTCAATGGCTTTATTCATTTCACTAAACAATCTAACTACTAATTTCAAAGGATTTAAGCATTAATATTTTGTAGATTCTCCTTTAGTGTTTTTAACTGCTTGCAACCTATTTGGCAAGCTATCAACTAGCTTTGCTGTGACTTCTATCCTAATGTTTTCCCATGTCTCCTTAATTATGTTGAATTCTCTTTTGTTTGTTCTTTTAGTGGTCGGGATATTATGATCGATGATCGACCACAAAATCTCAATCGGATTGAGATCTAAGCTTTGTGGGGGTCACTCAAGCAGTTTAATTTTATTTTTTTTATAAAAATGTCGATGCGACTTTCGAAGTTTGTTTGGGGTCGTTATGCTGTTGAAAAGTGAAACGTCGCCTAAGATGTAATTTACGTACAGATTTTGTTAAATTTTGATTTAATATTTGCACTTAGTTGTCCCCCTTCATTATCAACCAATACAAGTTCACTGACTCCGTTAGCTGAGAAACACCCCCATAGCATAATACTACCACCACCGTGTTTCACAGTTTTCTTTAAAAATCTATCTTTGAGTCCCTCACCCCGATTCGCCAAACTCTTTCACACCTATTTGACCCAAATAGTTCAAATTTGAAGTCGTCAGACCATAAAATTGTATGCCAAAATTCGTTCCCTTTCCCCTGGTGCTTAGTTACAAAACTCGGCCGTTTCTTTTTGTTGATTTTGCTAACGAAAGGCTTACGTCGTTGGTAGAAATTGATCAATCCATTTCTTTTAGCCGCGTTGAATAGTTCGAGTTGAAACATTCAAATTGTATTGCTCCTTTAATTCTTTAGCAGACTTTGTTGAGGTTTTCTTAACCTCCCTTACGAGCATCACATCATCTTTTTTAGAGGTTTTCCGTTTACGGCCACTACCAGAACGGTTTAACGACGAGCCGGTTTGCTTAAATTTCACGCATAGTTCCCTTACAGTAGATTTCGCCACTGTAAATTTTTTAATAAGTTGTTAGTACGATAATCTGGTGTTTCTATCCGCAACAATTCCATCTCGGAGGACCATAGATAATTGAGGCATTGTCGTATCTAATAAATTCATTAACATTTTTTTTAAATGTTTGTACACCAAAATAAATCTATACATACCAATATTGATCAAGTTTATCATAAAACATAAAAGATTTATGCTTAAAAAATATCACAACCAAAGCGTTCGGTCGATTTTGTCGTTTAGACAAGAATTAAGCCGCATGAGCTAGTCATCTAATAAATATAGTTTCATTATTGGGAGCGGAATATTGATTTCTTGTAAACCCACACTCGCTCCACTTATTAATTTCAAGTAAGTGCGTTATTATCATTAGTAATAAATTATCACGTGATAAGATTGTACTATTTAAAAAAAAAAAAACAAAAAAAAAAAAGCATAATTTGCAAACTGTTCTGAGGCCGAAGCACTACTAATTCTTTCGCAGTTCCATTTTCACGTCCCACTTTACGCAGTAGCCCCAAATCCGCAGTAACCACATCAAGGACGAACGAGTATAGTCGTAAATCCGACAAGGGGTCATATTGATTACTATGAATGAAAAATCCATTTTACATCCTGCCCCTATCAGGGTTTATTTGAACTAGGTACCTCCCGATCCAAACGCCGCAGCTTTAACCACTTTGCAATTTGGTCGGTAAGTATAATATTTATTTAGAGTACTTAGGTTGCTGAATAACTAGAACCAATTAAAATTAAGAAATGTGGTGTCTTGCGGAAACCAGTTTATTATATATCTACTAACAATTTTACTAATTGATCAGTCACATGTCTGTAAGCAAACCAATTTCTATGCTACTAATCCTGTCCTATCCTCCTTTATGTTATGTGTACGAAACGGTGTATAGTTGGGATTTGCATCATCCGAAATACCTGTTTTGACCTACGCATTAAGCTAGGAAGATTATCTTCTCTAGGGAGTTGTGCGTTAATGTGTAAACATTAAGAAATGGCTTTGAACGCTTTCTATACGATCAGAAAGATTTGAATAAAACGGACCCCAATTGCTTGATTCATACTCCAGTTGTGATCGTACAAAAGCGACGTATAAAGTTTTCGTAACGTAAGCATAGTCAAACTCTTTGAGAACCCCTTAATAAAACCAAACATTGAATTGAGTTTGGTATTACAATTCCTATGGCTAATGTTGAAAATTCCATGATTTATGCTCCGTATCTAATGGATATGAACCCGTATGAAAATATTATTGAAAATAAATACCCTGCACCAGAGGCTTTTGTCTATCTGGATCAAGCAGAGTTTATTCAAAATCATAGTATGTACTGCCATTCCTAATACTTATCATATAAACAGAAGAAAAAATAATAAGTCATTCAATGCAAGTATTTTCAAGACCCTCATGCTACCAGATTCAATACTAGAATTTCAGACAAATCAAAAATCAAATTCCTTAAGGATAAAACAAAATATTGGTGGTTATCAGGATTCAACTAAAAGAATATAAGTATTAGCAAATAGAAAATAAAAATAGACTGAATCAGATAAGGGTCTGACTAGTCCTTTCTCAATTAGCCCATTTCTAGTCCTATAGTTTACGTCAAATTTTAAAATAGCATAAGAATGAATATTTTTTCAATGCCAGAACTTTTTAATATCCAGTAAAAAAACAAACTGAAATCAACATATTTGCAATATGATCTTTATTTTAAAAAAATACATAAAACTTTAATGTGATTTAATAATCATAAAAAATGTAATTAAATTGAGAGCCAAAAATATTGTCAATGTGGCCAAAATTTTAATGTATTACAATAAGGGTAACATATATTATCTATATTTTGAATCTAAACGTGAACGGGCAACAACAATGATTTTAAACTTTTCAACGTTGAAAACTATGCCATGCCCGGAACACCGATATCAGAAACTCGTACGATTAGATTGTATATCCATGCATCTTTAATGTTTAAAACCGTTTTAAAAATTTCTATTTCAAAATAAATCAAAATATCGGAGTAACGTAAACAGTTCACCACACCATGAATAGCAGCGCCCCTAAGTGACTACCTTGAGGGACAACAGATGTAACGTCAATTAACTTCATTTCGTATTTCCTAATTTTATCGACTTGAGTCCTGAATTGGGATAACTTTTCTTACATCTGAAGTCCGTTTTATTTGAGATTAGACTTTATTCATTTTATTGATAAAAAATTGAATCCAACAGTGCTCTAGAAATGTGGTTTATTAGCAGTAGTAAATTAGTAATTGTTGATCTGCCAAGAATGACTGTGTCGATTTAGCACAAGAACGCTCTTCGGGTGAAATTTCACCCATTAATGATCTTAAAGTTATTTTACCTTTTTATTATGAAACTCAGGATGGTTAAAATTTTTGAATTCGTTTGTATTACAAATAAAATATTGAAATATGTGATATATGGATGGATATGCATATAGATTTTATATAATATATATTCAGGTGAAATTTCACCCGAGCAATGCATGTATAATTTTTTTTAAGAGTCGTATGAGGGTTAAAGAAATATATTTTTTACGTGTGAAAAAATATGCACGCGCCTCTTTATTTTAACATTTCTATAAACAGTTTGGGTGAAACGGAAAGATTTGGTTTAAAAATTTGTTTATTGACTGACCATTACCATGGACTTGGAGAGTAGACATTAATAAGACTTGTTATCGGGGCATCAAATCTGCAACAACACTTTCGATAATATCCACCTCTAACAGTTTGGATAGTACATCTCTGGATAATACAATATTAACGTTAGAAGGATTCGATGAAGGTGTGTAAACAAACACTTTCAAAAGGTCAGTAAATCATCGGCCAGTTTCAGATAAGTGTATGATATAGCTTGTGAAACAAAGAAGATGGACATTTTACTGAAAGTTTTTATAGAGTTCGCATCACGTTATAAATTAGCTTTAAGCGCAAAATGCTGCGCAACTTCTTATCAAAATTGTAAATACTAAATACTATTTATATACTAAACAGGTAACAGGTGTTTTGTCAATTTAACTTATCCGCCTATATAGAAAGATGGAAGGCAGATAACCGTTCACTATCTTTTTATAGTTTACAAAATTCCAAGTCTTAGAAATATAAGTAACCCTCCAAGAACACGGTATTCGAATAACATGGTTTCGAATAACATTTTCTCAAATTACACGGTTTCAAAAAACACGATTTTGATTATTCTCTTTTATTTTGTTTTTTTATATCATAACAAAAAATAAAAAATAAAACGTAACGTTTTTTTATTCTATTTTTTGTAGTTTCGAACAACACGGTTTTAAAGAACACGGAACGAATTAATCGTGTTCTTGGAGGGTTTCCTGTAATAGTATTTGGACACATTCTCTAAGTTTAAGACATGTATTAAAAGAAACATTTACACTTTTTAAAATTGTAGTACGAAAAGTGAGTCCCTGAGGTATGAATCGAATTTTCATTCATATCATAGCAATTGTCATGAAAATCGTATTTGGCCATCGACGCCAAATTCCCAGAGCCAAGAACTCTAAAGCAAATTCAGACATTTTTCGGGTTAACCGGTTTTTTTCTTCGAAAGTCTGTGTAAAATTATGGTGTCATCGCTAAACCTCTATCTGCAGCTCGATTCTGGTTTTTCCTATAGGAAAAGGAATTAGGAAAACTATTTTCATAGTATTTTGGTCACAAAAATTTATTTTTTTCTGGCATACTATGGTAAACAGTTAGTGTAAAACTTTTCAAAAACAAAATTAAATTGGGAATATTTTCCTATCCAATTTCGATACGGAAAAAATATTTTCTAAATTATAAAATTTTAGTTCAAACAGTAGGCCAGAAAATGATATTTTTGACCAAAATACTATGAAAATATTTTTCCTAATTTCTTTTCCTATAGGAAAAACCAGAATCGAGCTGCTGATTTACTACTGTAAAAGGAAATGGATTTCAATGCTTATAATTACGGATCAGGGATCACAATTTGACTCACGATATTTAGGTAGTTGAATTTAAAGGAGCCTAGACAACATCCCACAATCCCAAGTCAAACGGCAAGATTATGGGTTATGAACGAATATTTTACCTACTGTAATGCTTGGAATGAAAGCAGCCTATAGTGAAGAACATAAAACAACGTCAATTGAACTTTTATTTGAAAACCCATTGAGAATGCATGATCAACTTTTATTTTAAATCCTTCTTGGGCAGACAAATTTCCACAATCCCAATTTATACTTAATTTAAAAATACATTTCGACGAAATAAGGCGAACTTCGGCATTCAGGCTCTTCAAGGTCAAAATGTTTATCAGCAAGGAACTCATGACCTGCACCTTGTACTGGACCATATAAAGTTGTGAAGTTGAATAAAAATGGATGTATAAGATTTGTAAATAGGAATTCTAAAAATATGTGTTAAAACGTAAATTCTTACTTTCTTCTCTAATATTTTCAAATATGTATAATACAAAATAAGGGATTAAAAATAACTGTGATTTACGTGTTGTGTATTTACATAATCATATAAAAGTGATTCTCCTTATTAAATAAATAAAATTAATTTGTGCGGGGCACAAAAATATCTCGAAATTTTTTCCATAACCGCCGATAAACAAAATAGGATAATAATCATCGGTACAAAACTCGAAGGTATACAATTATATCCTCAAGTAGAATTGGAACTTGGAAAAAGTATTTGAAATATTTGTTTTCTTGGATGTGATACTTGGATGTGATGAGAACCCGTACCTCACACGATAAATATGCGGGAAGAGCCTTTAGAATTATGGAAAGACAAACTGGAGTATATTAAGAGAAATGTTTAAAGAAAACTTAAATTTGAGCGCCTCTAGCATCAGACCACATCAGACAGTAGAGGAAAACCGACAAGGTGGTCTGTCTACGTGAAGCGAAAAATAGTTTTTAGGAAACTCGTCAATAAAGCCAAAAGTAATAGGGACGCTACAAAAGTACTAGCGACTTTCACAAGTAGAACAGAAAACCAAGAAAGGCGCAAACATAGTCTTGGTCTGTGATAATATAACTTTCTCTGAGACTTGTTGCCGCATGTATGTTCTCCCTACTAATTCAACTACTACCAACTACTTCATTAAACAAAACTCAAGCATCATGGTAAGCTTCCAATTCCTGGAGTTTCGCATCGAGACGCACTTTCCAGGAAGGTTTATAAACTCGATATAGCTCAGAATTCATTGAGAAACACACACGATACACCCAGCGGGTATTGTTAATAAATAAAAAATAACGAATCCTGTGATCGGACATTGAGTTATTTTTACTAATAAAGCAAGATTTTCGAGCGCTATCTTCAACAGTAAACTGATTTCGGAGACGAATAGAATAAACAAGGCTAGGTATAGCTTCACTGAGAGAAATTATAACCCACAGAGATATATTTTATATATAAATATATCTCGTTTCGAGACAAGAATATTTATGGTGCATATTAATACGAAGGCCAGAGCCCAGGCTTTCGGAAGCGAGAGCTGGACTCTGACTCCAAACGACTGTAGAACGGTATCTAATTTCGAAAGGAAGGTCATTCGTACAAACGTTGGTCCAATTAAAGTTGAAAAGAATATCTGCTTCGTTTGAACAATGAGACAAGGCGACTTCTCGGAGACAGCGATATCATTGGATTCATTAAATCCAACCAAATTAGATGGCTGGGCCACGTTGTATGGTCCCCATAATAACCAATAATTAAAAAAGTATTTCAGTAATAACAAGCCGATGTACGTCGTACAGAAAGACACCGACTGCGCTGGTGAGACGACGTCAAACAAGATCCAAGGCGAAATTGGAAGGCACGAGAGATGGATGGAAGACCATCGTACAGGCGGCAAAATCTATCTATCAATGGGGTGTTATTTAAGATAGGTTTGCATCCAGGGCTGGTACACTAGCTCTAAAAAATGCAGGTTATGGGGGGGGGGGGGGGGGTACCCATTTTTTCACTAAACAACTCCCAGGGTTGCTGAATAAAGCCGACATATACCGAAAGAGTAGGTTTGGTTTTGACCTTATTTCAAGAAATGCGAAGAACCAAGAAGTGGTTAGCTTTTCTTCCCAAACGCCAATGGGTAATTCCTGACAGATTCATATGAAGATATCACTGCCATGACTGCAATACCAATATTATCCTTAATACTGGATTTTATCGAATTGGATGTAGTCAGTAGTTGGTCAAAATCAGTGTTAGTATTCGAATCACACTCTACAATCAAAAATTGACCTAGCTCGAATTAGTTAAGGCCATGCTCTCCTTAGTCAAATTTTTGAGCTTAACCCGGAATTCATGCTATCATCCCAATCATAACACCGAATTGGATATAGTTTATTAAATAATAGTCAAGTTCTTATGTTTGCTGCGACTGAGAAACTACAAAAATAGTGCAGTGAAATATTAGCATTAGTATTTCTGGGCGTTTGATCTCCAACCCATTTCTGAGCTTACAAACAAAAGTCGCATCAAATTGTGTTATTATAAGAACTAATCTCAAGGATGTCAAAACTTATCTGTCAAACACGACGAATTTGAAAAACTTCAAAAAATGGATGAAGTTCAGGAACTAGTTTTTCTCTTGGCAACTTCTATAACGAATTGCTATAATTTTTTTGTTCGATTTGCTGTAAATATTAAGGAGAAAGCCGTAACTACTATGGCTGTAAATCTGAAATGGACGAACATATATAAATAATATATGACACATTAAAAACACCCCCAGTCGCAACTTTTTTACTGGTTACCACCAGGAATCGAACCCGGGACCCCCGAGTCACAGAGCAAGCACACTACTTACTAAGCTAACGAGGGCGACTGTATTATAATACTCGTAATTCTCATTTTCCAGTTTTTCCGTACGCGTAAACATTTCATGGTGACAACTGAGAAACAAAGATAAGTTTGACTTTGTCGTTAAACAATGAATTAGTAGATTTGGTCATACTAAAAATGTACAAAAATCATCATTACAGAAAAAAATAATTTCAAAATACGACTTTAGCCAAAATCCTAGACAGTTTTTGCTTGAGGTAAATTACCTTCATTCACAATTTTTTTATAATCACAAATTGTTTGTTTGTTAAGTAGCAAACCAAACATCATTCCGATTTCCATTCATCACCCACGTTTCGTACGTTTTTAGTAAATTGTTACCGAGTTAAATAATATTGTAAATCAGTGCTACCTTTTTAGGTAAATCGATGAATGATAATCGACTTTCTTAACACTTAATTAGTATGACTCAGACTATAGTCTAGAGACTTGTGCATCATAAAATGAGATATTGGTATGTAATAATATTTTAGTTATTGGTTTTTTATTAGTTATAAAACCGGTGAAACGAAGAATTCAAGATTTACAACATAAAATTGTTTAACTTATTAATTAATATTAAACATTTCTAAATAATCGATTGAAAATTTCTTTAGTAGATATGTTTAAGATTGCTAAAGTGGGACCTAAACATCGGTCAGACAAGATTTCGATTAAATAATTTTCTTCAACAAAATAATTACCTCCCTGTTGGGAATACTTTAGCTTATGAAAAAAAACACACATTTTAATCAAAGTAATTCAGAATTAAATGGATATATAGGATTATAATTATAATTTAAATTAAATTTTAATAACGTAATACTTTCACTGATGCAATTCAAACGCCTAAATTAAAAAAAATATACTGGCACGTTTCTACATATGAAATAAAAACGCGACAAAGTCACGTATTGCCAAAAATATAAAATTATGTTACTCACTTCATTCCAAATTTCACTTTCTTCTTCTCCACCATAAAATCCACTATCGTACCAACATTTAATGTTTTTAATAGTTTTATGTCTTGGCTCCGTACCCTATCGAATAATTGCCAATCGGTATTTTTTTCTTTTAGTTCCTCATCCTGTATCAGACTATCGTCGGTTAATGAATTTTCCTGCGCCTCATACACGTCGTCTTGATCTATAAATGAAAAAAATAGGTTGATGTTTACAGTATACAATATGTTTATAGCACAAATGCATACCTCGAAGACTATTAAGTTGTTTATTTGTGTCGACGCCAAAAAAGAAATAGTCTAACCCGGAACGGCCATAAATTTCGGGGCCACCCGATAACGTTGCCGATCTGCATATATACTTACCCCGGTACAATATAACGGGTAGCGGAAATCGCGCTCGACACCTGGCAAATCGAGCTTTATTTATTAAATCACGCATTTTACTCGGATCATGATTCGTTTCGTAAATTGTCTGCTGTTGCCGTTGTGATGTTGTTGCTGAATTTAAAGTGTTTGAATATCCGTTCACTTGTTGTTTGATTTCATATTCGGGTATTAGTATTTGACTTGGATAATGTGACGATAGTTCCCCACTTGTGTTACTGATTTCGATAATACTGTAATCCAATTTCATGAGTGCAATGCAGTTTTGCATGATTTCATTACCCTAAAAAAAACATAAAAAATTCTATTAGCACTATAATTGGACCAGTGAATCAATAATAAACGATTTAAAACTATTTCATATTTTTTACATGTTTTATGTAATCAAACCGCTTTTATCAAATTATAAGATGTTGTGACACCCATTGCCATAAGGAAATAAAAGTTGTTGTTTGAGCATAAAATCAAACCAGAAGCCAGTTATTACTGAACATAATTAGTCAGACAATTCGGCGTCGCGATTTTATATTTATACGTACGACAGAACATAAAAGTTATAAAATCTCATTCATTTATTTATTATGCTGTTAGCTATAGTAACATAATATACATACTTTGATTCTGGTAAATATAAAATCATGATAATTTTTTAGCACTAACCGAAGACGAAAAAAAAATTCAAGAAGAAAAAAACAGGTAGGTCTATATTTTATAGTTGGACTCATAAATTTTACACATCAAATAACATAATCCTGACGATTTGCATTTGATATACAATTTTATTTAGCAATTGAGCTATGATGAAAAAAACTTAGAAATGTTGTCGTATTAGCGTAACTACTTAGTGTCAAAGACCCATGGCAGCATTAATAAATCAATAAAATATGTAAGTTTATTATTTCTTAAGCATACCGATTTTAAATGAACGTGAACAATTTATTCAACGCATAAGGTCATTTTATTGGCAGTGAATTTTTAACTTCTCCATTAATCAAACCTTACCCAATTCTAAATTTAAAGATTTTAGTTGCAAGAGATAAATCTCATTTAACCGTCAAATCTGTTAAGCATGGCTATTGCATTATTAGTTGAGGCAATGAAACACTAAAACGGTCAAAAGTTCGAAATTTTTTAGATCAAGACGGATCGGAATGCGGTTTTTGAGTTCGCTTCCAAAAATTATTTGTAAAAAATCGCGCTTAATTCAAATTTCACGTCGAAAACGACCCCCTGAACACCTGGTGCATTGGCACTTTTATCTTGACATCGATGTCATTCCCATGAATGTCAACCAAACATGATGTTTTAGAGACGGACATCAATACTGCAATATGTGGGTGGAATTGTTGATTCTATTTAAATTATGTGAGAAGGGAAGAAATCGAATGAATAGAAAGTCAATATTTATGTAGGTTAGATACGTAACTATATATCAAGTTCTTAATCAAGTGACACATTGCTAGTCTACTCATTTTCTTCGTGAACGACTGATGTATTCATAAATAGCACATCTTCCTCATCTAAGGCTTCTCTCTCTGCCGCAATAACGTTTTCAACTGAATATCTTTCAGTATTGGTGCAAGTTGAGCCTTCACAAATTGTACAGGCAACATTGCAAAGGACGCCGTGCTTCCTGCAACTACAGGTCTTCCAATTACAATCTCCTGCGCATCCACAGAATATTAGTTCCATAATATTCTTGGGCGCAGGTTTTTGTGTCATTTCCACAGGGACCAGTGTGTTGCCTTCCTTTCTCCATTCCGAGCAGCCAATGTTGCACTTGAAAATAGACCCTCTTTAGATGTTGTTGAATGGCGTCTACTGTGGGGAGAATTTTCCCTAAATTTGCTCTCCCCTTTACAGCGGTTTTTATATACATACTGGACTTGTACTGTACTGGTAACTGATCCAAGTTTAGCTTGTCCTCACCAGGAACATTCCGCTTCCTGAATACCAGTTGCGCACTGTACATTGCCAGGATTAGCTGCGCCAATCCTGGCAACGTTCTCAAAAATTTCTTCGCTTGACAAACCAGCTTCTTTGAACTTCGTAGCATGAGCGAAGGTCTGGGAATTTCTGGTAGGTCTTGAAAAATTTTGTTTTTCCCTGGTAGTATGTTGCTGAAACGTCCGCGTCCAGGTTCAGGCGCACCAGGTGTCCGGGGGTTTTCGCCGATGCCATATTTGGATTTAGCGACCCAAAAAACCCCTGGGCGCCGAGTTTCTCTCCTTCCCCGCGTGAATTTTGGGAGTACTACGGAGATGCCGTTCAGGGCCAGGTTCTGGTGCACCACGTGTTCGGGGGGTCGTTTTCGACGGGAAATTCGGATTCAGCGTCCCAAAAAACGCCCCCACGAAGATTTTCGGGTTATTTTTGCCGATATTATCAGTAAAATTCTCGGGGATGACGTCCGCGTCCCTGTTCGGGCGCACTAGGTGTCCGGGGGGTTTTCGCCGATGCCATATTTGGATTCAGCGACCCAAAAAACCCCTGGACGCCAAGTTTCTCTCCTTCCCCGCGTGATTTTCGGGAGAGTCCTACGGAGATGACGTTCATCGGCGTTCCTGAGCTCCAAGTCGACTGTGGGTCAATTTGAATATCATAATCGTGATCAGCGACCTCGAAAACCCCCGGGAACCCGAGTATGGCTAGTTCTGACTCTTATTTACAAAGTTCTCTAATCTTCAATTTCCGGTTTGTTAAAATAAAAAAAAAATAGGGGTGATTTTTACAAATAATTTTTGGAAGCGAATGCAAAAAACCGCATTCCGATCCGTCTTGCTTTCAAAAATTTCGAGCTTTTTTGCTTCACTGCCTCGACTATATCGAAATTCATTGTTCAGAAAGAAATTTTATAGCTGCGCCAATCGACGCCCGAATTTATTGCTATAGTCTAGAAACCAGAAATTGGGTTAATAGATTGTTTCGGAGATGGGAACAAACCAAACACAATGGTGGTATCAGTGAAATAACTTTTTCGAAGAACTAATAAGAAAATAAAGACATTTTTATCTGTCATCCCAAAAATAGTGAGCAATACACGAATACTTTTTAATTTTCAATGAAAATATTTCGTCAAACACACTTTTCACAATAATTATTTATAGGAAGATGTTGAACTACACAAGATGTTTTTATGGTACTTCAATTTAGCCTCCTTTTTCATTGATGTACTTTTTCAGTGATGCTACAGTGTCTTTAACCCGTCCAAATAGTGCCTGGAGTCTTGTTCTGCAAAATGCCATTTACGGTTACGATGACTTTGGAGCGATCTTCGTCAGATTCGTCAGAATACACTGGGAGGTATATCAAATCTAACTAACGTTCGTTAACTTAGGCCCGATAAATAAACCGCCGGATGGTTATCCAGCACTCAGATTCCGACTCGGCTTTAACTTGCGTAGATATACTGCCTCCCAAATGCAACGACTTAATCACGGGACGATATACGATTTTTCCTAGTTTTACAAACGCAGATACCGAGTATTACGGACGGCTGAAAAACGACTGAGCGTCTATAATGGTAAACTTTTCGCCGACGCATGTTCGATTGTAGTGCAGAATCATTTTGATGAGTAATACCATCTATTCATGTTGAGGCTCAACGCGGCTTAATATTGAACAAAAGAGAGAGAGCGGGAACTCTTGAACAATATTTATAATCAAATATTTTTTATCGAAAAGTTATTGGAGCTATATTGATGATTTATATGCATTTTATTGCTAACAGATCATTAATTTTGCACCTAATTATAAATTAGTCGATGTTAATTGCGAATTCTCCAGAACCACTTAGAATATTGCAACTCTATTTACATCTTACAAACTGAGTTTCCATAATCATTTAAAACTAATCGATTGAGAACGTTTAGTTCTATTCTAAATACAAGCAATATTCGGAGCAAATTTGGAATTTAATTTCCAGTTTTAAAAAAAAATTCAACCATAGTCGCTTGAAAAATGCCTTAATTCTATTAACATTTGGCATTTTCCATACCGATATCTGGAAATCATTTTCGTTGTACAAACTGAGTTTTATCCTAATCAGTTGCGAAACAGCTTTTAGTCCCATTTAAATTAACCATTTTCCAGAACCACTGTAACGATCCGCAACCACATTTAGAACTCTTATTGAACTCCAAATTTTATTTCATTAACCGAATTTTATCCACAACAGAAGAAATAGCTGTTTGGTTTAAATAGAAATTGTTCATAACCCCTGCATTTCCTGACCTATTCGAATATATGAAGAGAACTCGTGAACATTTCTGAGATAGGTGATGTAACACATAGGGTTTTGACTGAGCTTCTAACCATATAGGTGAAACCCCGTTAACATATCTAAGAACGGAGACATAATAGTAGAAACATTGTCTAAAATAGCCATAATTCTATAGTCTATATTAGAAAATCGTTAAGGTGATGAAAATTTACTTTATGAAAATAGAAGCAGTAAGAAGTTTCAATGTAATTGTTAGTAATATCGTTCTCGTAAGATATGACGAGTAAAATGGGGGAATGATACAGGTTAATGATGGAAGGATTTAGATCACTATCACTTTGCACAGCAGTGCAGTTCGACGTATTGCAGGAAAATTCCAGGTCAAGCTGTCTGTTAAGATTGTTCTTAGTGGTACTAATCTGATGAAGGTCGGAAGCCAAAACCTTATAATCGTAGAACCATAATCAATTGATGACTCGAAGTTGGTAATTTTCAATTGGACTCGGAGGCCGCAGATAACAGCATATGATATATAGATTCATTCCTTGGGCTTAATCTTCTTAATTTTACCACATAAAATTGCGGCATTTAACTGTCGATGAGAACAGTAGACTATCACGTCAAATTAAACTAATTAAATATTTTATTATTTTACGCGTAAATATTTCTATGGTTGTGTAATTATAGTGATTGATAAAAAATACATAAATGAAATGGAAATTTTTATAGTGAGCAATTTTATTAACTATTCTTTACGAGGAAGCATTTACTACATAAGACAAATCGTTTTTCTTGCTTTTATTTTATATACATTTTTCTATTATAATCGGTATAAAACTTTAGACATTTTTTATAGAGAGGATGTGCATGTGTCAATGTGGTCGTACTAAAAATTCACATGGCGCTATTTTGCATTTCATTTATAGCTGTATTTACTTGTGACATTTACAATAACAATTGCACTGAATAATTCCTAAATGGAATTAGTTAAATCCAAATTATTTTTTACAAATATTTAAATCCAATTCCAATTTTTAATTTTCGTACTTGCCGAAAGATGTCGATGTAGTTGGTATTTTTTATATTTTATTCTAAAATGTTGTCACCTGGTAAAGTGATATTTCATATTCGCAACAACAAACAATGTACCTAATTGTTCTGGTGCTCGTCGTTTGTTTTATTTGTTAAATTTTTAATTTAACAATAATAAAGACAACTGTCTGCTACCAACCCAATAAACAAAATTAAATCTAAAAATTCTTTTTGCTGTTTCCTTGGGAATAAAATAAATCCAAATTAAATTTTTATCAAGTAAAGACAGCTTATGTTATATAGATCATGATATTTGTTCTCGTTAGCACCGCATATGTCGCTAGTCTAAAATGCAAATTTAAGGCGCCTTTATGGTTGCGTTCGTTCGTTCATTCAAACAATTTTTTTCGACCAATCGTCGCTTGTGAAAAAATGCAAAAGAGCAAAAACGTCATTTTGGAGCAATATGATTGGTCGAAAAAATTGTTTGACTGAACTGTTTGATAAAGGCGCTTTTAGTTTATTTTTGTTTTTATATATGGAATAGTAGAAAACGGTTCTAACAAAATTGAAATAAATTGAATGAAAATTAAAACTATTTTGTACTAAACATGATCTATAGATCGATACAGTTAGAGTTCGATAACTCTCCAATCCAGATAATTTCTGAAGTTCCATGATCGATTACTGAATTAACAACAGTTGGCAATTGATATTTAAAGCTCTGATGACCTTAAATAATTATAATAAAATTGATAAGTTAACCGTGAAAATGGAATTGCAATAATAGATGAAATAATTCCGTGCTAATTGTGGTCTATACCAGATTGTTGAATATAAGCCTTCAGACATTGGTTGAGTGACACTTCTTAATTCGCGTTTGTTGTTTTGAGTACTTGCTTATAAAACTCCTAATTCGTAGCAGCTTATGTTTCTGGGCTTTACTGAATGACGGTTCTTTTGAAACTATTTTGCCCACTTAAAAAGCAAAATTTTGAAAACGGTGTAATTAGAGGATATCTATAATCGGAGTTTTGGAAATGGTTCCAAATTACCCATTGAATAGTCTATTATAAATTTTTTTTTTCTATCATTAATTTGAGAATCAACGCAACCGATAGTTCGGACGGAACTATTGGTTATGAACCTCAACATATTTATTTTTGGTCATGAATTCCTACCACATACATAAGTGAATTCAACCATTTATATGTATGGTTGAATAAAGGTTCTATATTGCGGAGAACTGCATTAGAGTTTGACGATATTGTATCAATGTGTGATCAATTTACACAGTGGTGGCGGGCATATGGTATGACAAATATATGGACAAATTTGCAGTTTTGTAAAGAAGTTTTGCCTGAGGTTTAAATTTGTATGACCAAATTGGCCCCTTTGCTGAATGTTGTGAATGTTTTTGTTGAAGTTTGTCGTCAATTTCGTGGGAGCACAATTAGAAATTTTTGGGTGATCGGTCGTACGCTAAATTTTTGAGTTATAGGATTACACGGTACGTTTGTGATCTGGCATGGATTCATCATGCCTTTGTAAAGCATGCGCTTTGTGATGTTGGCGGGGGATAGTAAAGGTTTCACAGAGAGTGGATTCGAGCCGTCTATTGGGATCGTTCGGAAGTAACTTTATGTGTTTCAGTTTTTTACTCTAAAAGAACGAGTATCGAGTACACCGAGATAAACATTACACATTTTTCTTGGTGCATTTTACTACTGTGATTATTCATAAAAATGGTTCCTTATACAGTCTGATTTCGGAGATTGGCTAATTTTAAGAAAATTCCTTCATCCAAGTAATCAGCGTTTGAGTAACAAATTATTATATTAGTTATATTTTTATTTGATTAGCAATTTAGAGTTATCGGTGTTTATCAAGTGTATATTATTAATTAAGCTAATTTATTCAGTTCTAATGAAGTTTTTTGATTACAGAAGATCTTTGAACTTGTAGTACTTTCTAATTAAAAATAAAATTTTAATTTAAAAGTCGGAAGAGCAGATAACATAGGAATCAGAATGGCATTTGGGTTTACTAATGAATTTGATATTTTAGTCTACAGAGTAAATTTGAAATGCACTTAAATAATGCTGTGTATTGCTTTCAAAGTTGTTTGCGGATCACAGATTTTCCTTAATTAAATTATTTTGTAGGTTCTTCGGGAGGGAGACTGTAAATTGGTAAAGGTTTTGGTTAGCTTATTATAGGTTGGATAAATAATTATGTTGTTTGTTCATTTTATGATTTATAATGTATTTAATAATGTTGTAAATGTATTGATATAATAGTTGACGGCCATAGTGTATTTTCGAATGCCTTAATTTAATATTTACTTAATCATTTATTTTATAAACCAAGCGTGGAAAAATCGATTGGGCTATCAAGGATCCTACAGTTGTGCCAGCTATTTATTATTAATTCTGTCATCTTACAGATTCCTGACTACTTCAATAGTTTTATTTAATTCTGGTTTAATTTGTTTAGATATTGGGGATTCTAAAACTGTATCAAACATCCATTATGGAGATATTACCTTACAGATTCCAGATTAGCTGTTTTTGGATTTCGTTCGGTCATTTTTAAAATTTTAAAAAATATTTGTACTAGATTAGCGATGGCAAGGACAAGTGACAAATCAACAGATTTATAAAGATTCTATCCGTTGGAACTAGAAAAGTTGTGTGTTCCTTTCCTGCTTTGATACTACAATATTTTATGGTCTCTGGATGCAATTTATTGTATTTTAATTTAATTTGTTGTAAGAGAACCGAATTAATTTAACGTACGGTTCTAAATAATTATTCTTTAACTTTATGCTGATTGCTGAATTGCCAAAAAATAATTGTGCTGTCTAACTAACAATTTACTAATTATTGGCTACTCAGGTGTCTGTAACCGGGTCGATTCGGTCATATTTAACATGCCTATCCTATTCTTTCATTTTGTGAAATGTAATAAAGGTGTATAGCGGGCCCGGCGTCATCCGCGAGTCTTGCTAAATTGCCTAGTCATACATTGCAATCAATCAATCAAATATTTGTTCAGTATGTGTGGAAACTTTGATCAAAATTGTTCAAGTTGAATGTAATAACAGATTAGTTTTGCAGTTTTGAAGTATTATTTTTAAGAAGTATAATTGTTTTCAAAATATACTCATATTATAGAGTAAGTAATGTTATAAAGAGTAACGAAACAGAGAAAAAAAATTCATCAGAAAATGCGTGGGTTATGTAATTGAAGTGGGTTCTACAATACACTTAAACAAGAATTTTCTATTTTATTTGTATCGAATATTGTCATACACGTTACTGTGAATAGAAAATCGACAATTACGGTAAATAAAGATGTATAAGTGTATTGTTTAATCCATTTAAATTGCATAACCCACGCATTTTTTGCTGAAATTTTTCCTCTGTTTCTTTACTCTTTATAAAATTAGATACTCTTTGCTCATATCCATCGTAAACAGTTTGACATAAACGTCGTATGTGAAATACCATTATTTTAAACTATCGATAGTTTATATTTCAAATAATTTCATTTCAATTAGATCTATGACCAGCTAAACTCGATATAAAAAAAATATAAACAAACCAAATTGGCGACACAGGCGGTACCTGAGAATTATCAATGTATTTTATTAGAAACCATAACTTTATCTCATTTTGTTAGAGCTGTTTTCGGTTAAACTCCCAAAAAACTTACACGGAATTTAAAAAACTCTATTTTTAATAGATTTTACCTAATAAGTTACTACATGTTTTTGCTTCCTTTGTAGAAATTATTCTGTTAGAGTAATAATATGGAGCACACTGGCATAGAGAAATAATAAATTGATTAAAAATGTAAACCACGGACAGTGAAGCGGCTTCAATAGGAGCTCCATTCTTTTCATATATACTTACTGCTTACTTATTATTTATCTTAATTGTATATGTTACGGTTAAAGTCCGAAATCGGTAAAAGTATGTAATTTTTATTTTTAAATTCGTTTATAAGAAGTGACGGATTTATCTATAGGCTAATTAGTCTATAGATTAGAGTGGCATATTTTAATGGGCGGCAAAAATTTGATCCATTTTGAGCCAAACATATATTATAAAATATGAAAGTGCAGGTAATGGACATACAAATTATTTTTTTCTCTAATTGATGAAAAATTTGTTCAATTAATGCGATGATGTAAAAATAGCTAAATAATATTCAATTATAGTAGACTCTACGCCTGATTTAGCTCGTGTCGATCAATTATAATTTGTCATAAGATATGTACAAAAATGTTGGACACCAGTAGAATGATTTATATTATTTATTTCAAATGTTGGACATAAATCGTATCAAATAACGACGGCTGTTACGGAAATATTAAGGTTATTGGGTCTTCAAGCAAGGATTAAAGAAGTTAATCCTGTTGCAAAATATATCCCATGTGCAGCACACTCTTTATTCTAGTAGGGGATTGCTGCCTCAAGCTTGTACAGAAGCAGTAGCATTTTTTGACTTACTGCTGGAATTATTTTGTTTTTTTCACGGCAACCACACATCGTTAGATTTTAAAGAACTTGTTAAAAGGTAAATAACGATAAAATACCCATCAACGACTCGATGGTCCGCAAGAGATAATGCTTGTCGAAGTCTCAACGAATCCCGGAATGAGGTTATTGAAACCTTATTATTAATAGAAGTTTACGCAACTAAAAAGCCAATAACACATTGTGAGGTATAAGGGTTGAAAATTCGTTTGGAAAGATTAAAAAATGCGTTCATGGTTGTTTTCTGGGAATGTATTAACTACAACAACTAAATAAAACCATCAAAAAACTAAGCGTTAATATCGAAATTTGCAATGTTATTGAATTATATTTTACAACAATTAATTATACGCAAGCATTCAGAAATGAATATGATGAATACGAAGAAAAAGCTTAATTAATTTCATGATTAGAAAAAAAACGAAAAGAAAATGTCCGCAATATAAAAAGAAAATTGTTCTTCGACGAAACACAGGAAGGCGATGTTAGCAATAATTTGAATAATTGAGGATTCTACTGGAGAAACCCTATTCTGCGTACAAAAAACTGAACAATACTTTTTCGGTTTTGAATAGTTTTTGCGATTTAGAGCCATCTAACATTAGAAAACGTATTTTTCATATGCCATATCCAGAGGACATTGAAGAGGCTATCATTGACGAATGTCTGTATTAACGGGAACAATTACTCTTGGAAGAAAATATAGCGACTTGAGCGGCAACAAGTTTAAGCCTCAAGCAGCAAAATCATAAATTCGGCTCTGTTTATACGATTAAAATTCGGTTTTAAAGAAGTCCCATGTTCACGAAATGTTTCCAACCAATGTTCCAACTTTTCTGTAATTTATTCTCTATCAGAAGTCCAAGCGGTATGAAGAGTACAATTACCTTCCGCGAGCTGCTTTGAATTATTACCCAATCCAATCCAGCAGGGTAATATAGTAAGTATAACGCATAAATTTGGCTCGACAACATAGAAGTCATTCATTTCACATCAACACGTCTTGTCGATAATGATTTAGTACAGATGACTTGGTATACACGTATACTTAAATCATATTTTTAAGTAATTGAAAGAGTAAGTAATAAACTTTGGAGCTATTGCTGCCAATTCATAGAAGATGACCGCATTGTTGTGATAGTTGCAGTTATGTGGATGTTAGTTTTATTTGAAAGAGCCACCCGTAGAACTAGCTGTGGATGATTTGTATCAATATTTTCAACGAATTGTGGTTGACTGTTGGGGGCCAAACACGCAAAATCGATAAGGCACGATGATAGCGGGATCTACACAATAAATAACAAATGAGATTGTGCTCAAAATAAATAGTGTACCTTCCTTATCTATATACATATCTATATATATATATATAATATATCTTCTATATATATAAAAATGGTGTAAAAATGTATGTGCGCGCATCAGTTGAGAACGGCTGAACCGATTTGGCTCAATCTTTTTTTGTTGTGTTTGCAATTGCCAGGAGATGGTTCTTACGAAAGAAAATTTTGAAAAATCCACTGGAAAAATCGGGAAAAATCGAATAAAAAGCTTTTTTATATGAAATTTGTATGAACATTTTTTTTGAGATAGGTAATGCAGTGATTAAAGCGTCGGCGCTTTGGCTAGGAGGTACTGGGTTCGGATCCCACCGGAGGCTGTATGCAATTTAGTATTTTTTTTTGATCCAATCTATTATTTTATTAATATTTTATTATTTTATTCGCTATTTATTTTATCTATCTATCTATCTATCTATTTATATAAAAATCAATTGCCGTGCGTTGGTCTCGCAAAAACTTGAGAACCACACGACCGATTTGGATGATTTTCTTTTTTGCTTTGTTCGTCTCAATATAGTACCGGCTTAGGAACTCCGAAAACTCGAAAAAATTGAAAAATCGAAGAAAATTCGCCAAAACCCAAAGGAAAACAGAAAAATAAAAACCATCGGAAAATCGAGAAATGTATAAAAATTTGTTTTATTATATTTGAATTTTGTGCATTACATCCATAAACGGTACCATTATTACAATCATATGAACTTCGGAGTGATTTTTACGACTTCGTTAATTTTTTACAGAAATTTATTTTATTATAAGTATTCCTTCAAATTTATTTCGTGAGAAATTCCGAATTTGAACTAAGATATCGTATTGTGTGTTTCAAACCGAGAGATAATCGGTGAACTTCAATGTCTTTTGCATGAGCACAATGCACTGGTTCCTTTGTTTAAAACTACTTTGGAGACAATATCTTCCGATGATCACCAAATAATCACCAGAGCAGACAAAAAACCAACCGGAGGCCATGTACGTCAGTATAATGCTCCCACTATCGACAAAGTCGCAGTTCGATGGCGAAAATGTGGAATCGTGTGATATTGTATAAACCGGCGTGATGACGAACCAGTGCAGCGCGTATACGAAAAACATCGATCTTCTGATGCACTTCAATATCCATTGATGTTTTGTCACTGAGAGGATGGCTTCCAATTTCAGATAAAGATGGTCAATCCGCTGACCGGTTAGTTATTGAGCTGTCAATTGTACTTTCAGGTGAAGAAACGAATAAAAGGATCAGTTCCATGCATTTTTATACTTATTGGTTGATGATGCGTCCAGGCGTGCAATAATCTTTTGAGATATCGTCGATTGTTTTAACAGTATTGCGTCAATATGTATGTCAAGATCAAAACGGAACGTATATTCATTCATCTACGAGATTCCATCGTTTTGGAACGAGATGCAACCAACGTCAGCCAATTGACCATTCTCGCAGCGACATATGTTGGTAGGTAGCAACCTGGCTGTGTTAGGCATTTTTTGCTGTGGATGCAAATGGCGAAGTGCTAATGTTCCAATTGAGCCGTTATGTCAGTTGCAATGAGGAGATTTGGCATATTTTCTCATTTGCAATACACGAACGTTAACGAAATTTTCATCGTTTGTGGTGCATTTGGGAATGGACAGCGTGTTTATTTCACGGAAACTATTGCAGTACAACGAGCAGACCTACCCCAGCTACAACACTCATGAACTTCTTTGGAATTTGCCTAAGTGATGCAGAGCAAAGGAACGTGTACGAATATTTCTTTACTGGAAAATGCCACGCTATTATACTTGGAACCATTCGACGAAGAAGTTTCAACGACGAATGAAAGGTCAACCTGTTGCAGGATACGTCGATGTGTATTCGACTCATGCGCTTGGCCGTGTGGACATCGTTCATCCACGACAAAACGAAGTCTTTTATCTTCATTTGCTTTTGTTCGTGGCTTTTGTTCGTGGTTCTACTTCGATCGAATCGCTTCGTACTATAGATGGTTTGTTGTGAGTCACTTATCGAGAGGCTTGCCAACGGCTGAATTTGCTGGAAAACCACTGACAATGAGACTCAACAATACTGCCGTGCTAAGAAAAAAAGTCGTATTTGCCTTTTTGTTATTTTGAGTAATTTCAATTTTAATGTTATGGTTTACCACGGCTTAATATTAAACTCTTATTTTATAAACGTAATTTTATGGCATTTAAAGAGAAGGATATAGAACTTTTCAGTTAAGCAGATCGATAGGTATTCGTTCGCTGAATCAAAATATGTCTCTAACTAATTTTTCGATTTTTGGCGTTTGTGACTTTCTTCTTTACGACGGCAGAATAGCTGATGCCACTGTTTCTGCGGTTTCTGCGCCGGAAAATCAAATTCGTACATTGGTCGTGATCATCATAGCTACATGTCATCCATCGAACGCATTGGAATTGTGGAACAAATACAAAGACGAGATGGCTGACGACATTTTGCATCGAGTTCACACTGCAACATCAAATTATGAGCTTGAAATGAACGACGATATATGCAACGAAGCTATGATCATGATCGAAGACATGTGCGTGCTTATGTGCGGCAGCTATTTGTCGAAATTGGGTATGCCAGCATCAATTCGTTCGATACACGATGCATTTAATCGTGAATTGCAACGAGAGCCAGTGTACGATCGAAATTCAATGAGCCAAATATTACGAACGAATGTTCCGCTTTTAAATGCAGAGCAAAGGAACGTGTACGACGCATTGATGAAGGCAGTTGACGAAGGAAACCGTGGAATATTCTTCCTCGATGCTCCTGGTAGAACAGACAAAACCTGTCTGATTTCATTGCTTTTGACCACAATTCACTCGAGATCTCAAATAGCGTTAGCTGTTATATCATCGGGAATTACAGCCACATTGCTGGACAGTGGCCGGACGGCACATGAATATCCACGATTGACAAGCAGTGTGCTCAATTGCCAAGAACTCAACGATGGCCAAGGTATTGCAAGAATGCAAAATCATCATCTGGGACGAGTGCACAAAGGCACCTCAACGTTTATTGGAAGCCTTCAATCGAATGATGAAGGATTTACGAAGTGACTTAAGACGTTTTGGTGAGCGATGATACTGCTGCGATGAAATCGGCGAGTCTGTGACGCTATGTGAAGAAGTAGCAGTTGACCACGAACATGAGAGTTACGTTACAGAACGACTCGATTTTTCCAAACAACTGTTGGCGCTTTCGATTGATTTCGTTTCCCTTGAATTTTTGCATGTTCACGATATCGAAGGACGAGCTTATCACGAGAATGTTTCCGGGCATCCGCCGAAATTATATGAATCACGATCGGCTCAGCGAACGAGCGATTTTGGCAGCGAAGAACAAGGAAAACATGTCTGAATTACTTGATTGAGACGGAATTACTTGATTCAAAACCAAATCTCTGGGGAAATGCATTATTACAAATCCGTTGACTGTGTGACCAAGAGACGACGCAAATAACTATCCGACCGATTTTTTGAATGCGCTTAATTTTTCGGGAATACCACCGCATAACTTGATGATTTAGGTCGGATCTGTGATAATCATGCTGCGCAATCTGAACCATCCGAGATTTTGTAACGGAACGCGATTAGCTGTGAAGGAACTTCATGAATCACGTGATACAAGCGACGATCATCAAGGGCAAATTCAAAGGAGATGATGTTTTAACTCCGAGAATTCCTCTGATTCCAACTGACATTCCGTTCGACTACAAGTGCATTCAGTTCCCCGTTCGTTTGGCATTCGCTATGACGATTAACAAATCATAAAGTCAATTTGCAAAAACAACTAAATTTTCGATAAATACCTAAGTTTGAATCGACATTTTATTCACTTTTCAATACATTATGCGGCCTTTATGAATGCGTTCGTTCGTTCTAACAATTTTTTCCACCTATCATATATTGCTCAAAAATTAGGATTTTTTCTTCTGGATTTTTCTACAAGAGATGATTGGTCGAACAAATGACCGAACGAACGAACAAACGCAACCATAAACCTGCCTTTAGTGTTGAATCATCTATTGAGAATTGAGTTGAGTTGTTTGATCAAAATCAATTTTCGTGAAGGACAAAAGTATTTGCTCGGACGAAGTAATTTGGGGCGAAACAAAGTTCGCCGGGTCAGCTAGTTTACTATAAATAAGCTCGACTATTTACTAATAATCCTAAATCTAAAGATTTGTTGACTACTATAAAATTACCAAGAAATTATAACAAAAAGACAAACATTTACCTAGATTCATATTATTATAGATTATAGTCTCCTCTTTGGCTCGATGATAAAAATTAACGAAACATATATGAATAAAATTATGTGTGGGAGTTTAAAACAGTGACGTCAATGGAACTATTTTGTACCAATAACATCAAGTATCTTAGATACTGTAACTATTGCGGTAATTTTCTAAAAAAATCTTTATTTCGTTTTATTCATAACAACCAACAATATGTGTAATATTAAAAAACTGATATGTATGGAATTGGCAAAATTTGTTATCATTCCACAAATTTCTGTGATGAACCCATATACATATCAGTAGCGCATAATATAGTTAAATTGTGTTCCGGCTATCGCATATTTACCCCGCATTTATACAATCCAGCAACGATGTGTATAATAATTAAATTTCGACATGTTATAGCTGTGCGCCGATGATAAACTTTCGGTTGTTATCAATATTTGTTTATTAATTATTTGTAAACAATTTCATGCACATTGTCGGCTGTCGTACAAATATCTAATAATGCCGTGGTTTAATCACTAATTGAATATGCTGTATTTTGACTACCTAGTGTTTTATTTATTTGTTTATATTTTTTGACATGATACGCACAAGACTCATGAAGAATTATGTTGTTGTTATTTATTGTATGTACGTACTCGTATAAGTATTTATATACGCTTGTTATTCCGCGGATTTAGGTTAGATAAAACGATGGTGGTCACTTTATTCGCTATCAGCTGACTTAATGGAATTTTTATGTGTTTTTTTTGCTATGGGAAAAATGATAAACATTTCTAAAATTATATTTTTAAAACATACGTTTGTGGTTGTCTTCGTGTAATTAAAACGTAATAGAAAAAGTTTTATTTTTATTAAAGAATCTATTTTAAATATTAGCTAGAGTAAGATATATTGGGGGTCGCTGGTCGAAATAATGGAGGAAAAACTGTCGAAGGCCTTCTATTGCAAGGTGCATTCGGAATAAGAGATTCTTACTAATCTTTAGTAAGTTATGTTTAATTGCTGGATGCTATGGTGTAAATGTGGAAAGGAAGGTTATTGAACCCCAAGTTGATAGAAAAATTTAGTTTGAGAGAAAGGAAAGGAAGATATTAAAAGAATAGTTCAGCTGAGGTAGAATTAGAAAAAGAAACAAATATGGTCTTAACACTCAGATTGATAGGGGCCAAAGAAAGACATACCAATTTTATTTATATGTATAGATAATAAACGAAGAATTTGTCACCAGTGCCAAAATAGTGGATTGATGAAATAAGCTGTTGATAAGAAAATGTTTGCATGGTTCAAGACCTTTCAAACGATATACCACAAAATTATATAGGGATGAGAAAAAAGGTTTCTGCGAAAAAAATGTAGCGAGCGCCATAGCGGTATTTTTGAGTACTAAGGTGCTTCTGCTAGCTTTCAGGCAATATTGAAGAGCTTCTCTATGATATATTAGATGCATATAAACATACTTAAATATACAAATAATTTTCCAATAGTGCAATAACGGTGGGTTTATAAACTAAAGAAGTATTGGCATACGATGTTGGATGAATATACGATGTTGGGTGTTTTTTGACGAATTTCGTATATCAGGCCTCTTTGACGTACAAGTTTCAAAAGCTTTGCAAATTCTTCGAATTAAGAATCGAAGATAACTGAATTGTACCTAGGTAATTTTTATCATAATTACAATAACTTGGTCCTCCGGAACGTAATACTCGCCAAAATTGGCATAATATTGAAGGTACATCCAAAAGGAATTTTAGAAGCCAATTGATCATCAAGGAACAATTAGTTCCTGAATAACAACAAGCTAAACTAAAGTTCGAATATGAAATCGATTGAGGTAGCCAAATACAAACTGCTATCCTTAAATAATGGCGTCTAGAAAACAATAATGTTGCAGACTCTGAAACCAAATGTTCTTAGGCCACAAAGCCAATACACATAATATGAGGAAGAGAATGTTTGTCCACTCAAGATAAGTTTAGCTTTCACCTAACCTGCGAATAAAAAAGAAATCATTATAGGCCTTAAGCAAAAGATTCGTCAAATAGAAAATGTTGAAAAGATCATTAAAAATACAAAATTGAAAGTGAGCATAGAATCCAAAACAGAACTTCCTCTATTTATATGGTCACTTTAAATAAAAAAGAAAAGGTGGAAAATGCCTGTAATATCAAGGCAATACTAACATGAAAGTTAAAATAGAGCAATTGAATAGAGACAGTGGTCTAATATCACGGTGTACAATTGTTAAGGTTTAGGAAATATTGCTAAAAAGACTAGATGTGTTCTAAAACATAAGGCAAGAAATGCGAAAACTTACTAAAAATTCAGGAATATCACAAAAAATTAATCAAACTATAGCCAGAGGTACCGAAAACCTGAAGCAAGTAAAATCGGAAAACCGAAACTAAACTAGTGAATGACAAGTTCAAAATAAGGTATTTGTAAGGGCACTGCCAAAGACAAAAAATCCAAATTATACTAACAAATATGGAAGCTCTTAAGATTCAGCTATCTAAACAAGAAGAGTGACCTTTTCAAACTTTTTTTGAGTGACCCCTCAAATGTGTTCAAGGAAAATGGGTTCAAATATAATTTATTCCTCTTTATTTAGAATGGAAGGAAATTGTTTGCAGCCGAACACGATACGCAAGTAAAGCCTAGCAAAGTCGTCAAGCGCCGCAACATAAAACAATTCTAATTGGCTTTCTGGCCAAAAAGATACCGAATATTCCCTCTGAAAACTAATTATAATATTAAAACAACATACACTTCATTTTACAACAGTCAAGAATGACGGTGGGACATGCTCTATAAGCGCCAAGGCATGATTTTCAACAATTCCTCAATGCCTTATTCGCTGACATTTTTAATTCTCAAAATTTTGATGGCTCTTTCGGTCTGGTTTTTGGTAAAATTTATAAATTCGTTAAACGAATTTTCAACTTGCTTTCGACTTAAGCATATAAATAAAAACAGGGTTAAGGTATAAGCAAATTCGATTGGACCGCATACATCAGAAGGAATTAAATCTAACCTTTGAGTATAGAGGATGTTATATATGACTCTAATAACTTCAAAGGATTTAATTAGATACGATGAGATGCTATACCATACAAGGTCAAAGTTCAATCGAATGAAGAAGGCATTGCTGCAAATTTGTTCCGATGTTCATCTATAGACGTATCTGGCAGATTGGAGCTTCATAAGGCCGCAGCACCTGCGCCGTTGGTCAAGATGATAAAATAGAGGCATCTAATATTTCTGCTCAATATATTTGCAGAACAGATTGATATTGACTTAATCCAAGAACCTTGGGTCAACCGAAACTGAGTATTTCAATTTTTCTAATCTTTATAGATTTATATGTAAAGAAAACAGGCAAGATTCGTTCTTGTATTCTTCCTACATATAATCTAAATAGTTGTCCGTTACAAAATTACACAAAGGCTAACGTAGCAAACACACGACGGAGAAATTATCCCACCAGGAATTATTGAAAGCCCCCTAAGGCTCATAAGATGAAAATTGGAGTCGGCCTGAGAAGTGATACAATTTCACATCGCACAATCTAAGAAAGAACGGATACGAATAATACCTAGGTTATATCTTGATTTCGTTCTTAGTACAAACTAAAAACGTATGTAAATACCACATTGGCGGTAAGCCAAACTTTTCAATAGACAGGAATCTTAGATATCACATATGTCCTCGATTTTATAAAGAACAATAAAAGGAACTGCAAGGTTTCCAACGATCATTCCTTTTCTGATCATTACTGTCTTAAATATCAAGAGGATAAAAAACCCACCAATCACTATCTTTAGAAATAGGAAGAACACCAATCGGTAAACCGTTTGAATTCTAGGGAATTCATTAATCGGTAACAGTTACAAAATCTCTGATATACAGGAGCTTCATGGCCTAGTCTTTCAAACTGTCTGACGCTTAAATTAAGGCTATTGTATTTGTTGGTGCGTGTTTCATTTGACGACGTTTGAAAACCCCTCAGTCACCTAGGTGGTCGAAAGCTCTTCATGAAAGCTAAAAAATCAACTGTTGGAAACTGAGACTCTTATAAAGTAATCCTCAGGAAAAATATTAACTAAGAGTGATCAGAAACGACTCATGGAGGCGATATTTTGAGGCTACCAGTCTGATTATCTAAAGTTATTTTGTACAACTGAGTGGACTGTGAACCGCACCTAGCGAGAAATTTTAGAACCTGCTATAACAAACTCACATTTCCGGATGATGTGAAATCTTTCCAAAAGTTCCAAATGGTACTAGAGTCCGTGGCATCATATGCCTAATAACAAAGGGGAGGAATATTCTGCGTTGGTGAGTCCTCCAATCTCTGGAAGGGTGCTCCAATAACAGATTTGCGATTAGAGGCACTTCGCATGATGGAGGTTTTCGTCCTTCTTTCGAACTTGGTCATTAGATAACATTTATTGAACCTCGAAGAATGCGATTCCCGGGTTGTTACATATGCGGATGATGTTGGGAGCCTTTGGTAAATAACCAAGCACCCCAATACCCTGGACAGATTGTGAATTAGTGAAACCGATTTAGCCAAACTCGATCAAGTTCTCTAGGAAACAAAACTCCATTCAGTTCGACTCACTACGAAAAATTAATAATCTAATTAAGTACTGGCAAATTCAAGATATTTTATAGAGTACTTAATGGAATTTTACTAAATCGGTATGGCGGTTCTGTGTATGTTTATGTTTAGTACGCAGCTGAAGTGAAATAAAATTTCAACAAATAAAATAACTCAAGCGAGAAGGAAAATTTCACCCCTGAATTTTATTTTGCGGTACACAATTTATCTAATGATAACTGGTTTCAGAACTATAATTTCGAGATCATGATTTCTTAAATGAGAACTCAAGAAGCACTACAATTTCTTTTGCCTTCTCGTTTAGTTTAAAACAGCAATGGAGTAGGCATTGACAAAAATGTCAGGATTGACATTTAAAATTGACTTTTAAATTGTCATAAATGACTTTTCTATTGACAGAACAGAAAAAAATGTATTCCCGCCAACCAAATATCTCAATGACAAATAGAAAACTCAAAGGAAACTAGATTTGCTTGGTAAACTATTAGAGTAAGAGCGTGTTTCAATTGGTTTAAATACCGCATAAAAAGTTAAAAAGTTAAAAATTGTGGTGAATAAAAATGTCAAACTTTTTATCTGCTTCAAGAGCTGATAAAATTTTTATATAGAAAACATTTGGCTGACAAAAATATTTATTTGTAAACAAAAATTTTCCATCTAAACATTTTGTGAAAAATTGCAATGATTTATATGTAAACTGACCATAATTGACTAATGTATATTTAAAAAGTATTTATTTTACATGATTTCATATTTAATTGTCTATAGTTCACAATTAAACGTAAAATAAGCAATCATGTTACTGTCAAAATTTTACCCAATTGAAACAGATAAAAAGTTAAAAAGTTAAAAAATATTTACCACGAATAAATTTTTAACTTTTTATGCGGCATTTATACCAATTGAAACACGACCTAAGAATCTCCATTTTTGATGCATTCGGCGTTGTGAGCACTAAAATGCATCGAAATGAGAAAAAATATCTCATTTCGAAACTAAGTTCAAATTTATTTTGAAATTATGGTTAACCATGACACACTAGTAAGAAATCATGATTTCGAGTTAATCATAATTACGAAACTAATGCTATAGACACATTACTGGTTTCATAACTATGGTTTCGAGTTAACCATGATTTCGTTGTAATGTGTCACCCCTAACCATGGTTTGCAACTCGGTTTTAACGTAGTTTCGGAATGAGATATTTTTTCTCATCCCAAGGCATTTTAGTGCTCACAACGCCGAATACATAAAACATGGAAATTCCGAACACTAATAGCTTACCAAAAAAATCAAGTTTCTTCCGAATTTTCTGTATATCATTGAGATATTTAGTTGCCGGGAACATTTTTTTTCTGTTCTGTCAATATAAAAGTCATTTCTGACAATTTATAGGTCAATTAAATGTCAATCGTGACATGTTTGTTAATTGCTACTCTATTACTATTTAAAACCAAACGAGAAGACAAAAGAAGTTGTAGTGTGTCTTGAGTTCTCATCTTGCAAACCATAGTTTCATAATCTTAGTTACAAAACCAGATATGTGTCTATGGTATTACAGTGTGTCTATGGTATTACAGTGTGTCTATGCAGTGCACCTAGAATACAACAGGCCACACTGCTTGCTATGTCATTAAATTTATGTCTACAGTTTATTCTTTGAACTGTAGACGGCAGTCATGTTCATAAAAAGAAAAAACGAAAACAAACACAAAAAAAAATTTTTTATACGCGTGCTAAAAGTAAGGTTATGTCTTCTCGTAAATTATACGAAATGTGTACACATTTTATACGTGTTTTATATTTAACACAACTTAGAATGCATAATTTTATAATAATATTATGAATTATTACTTTTACCAATAGCTTTTTATTGAATTTTAAAACATATTATTAAAATATTTTTCTTTTTGTTTGTTTACAATTTTTTTCTTATCAATATGACAGCAAACACAAAAAAAATCAACACAATCTTTTTAATTTTAGTGCTGCCTATAATAACCATAAAGACAGAACTGTCGACATAAATTGACGTCATATAGCAAAATTTTTAAGGCAGTGTGGCCTGTAGTATTCTAGGTGCACTGGTCTATGACATAATGAAATTGGTATTTTTCGTATTAGGATACAGAGGTCTCTGTTTAACTCTAGACATTTTTCAATGCATTTTGATATGCAGGTACAATAAAGGCGGTGATACATGTACAGATTTTGCCTTTAAGGCATACAAATTATGCGCGCTGATTGGTTGAAAGTCGGCCATCTTGAATCGCCTTATAGGCAAAAATTTTAAATTGAACATTTCTCAATTTTGTATAAAGTAAATTTTTTTGCCTTTAAGGCAAACTCTGTACACGCATCACCGCCTTAAAAGTAAGCTAAATTTTTGACATTTCGCCAATTATTTTTCTTAGTTCTTGTGCTGTGTTTTAAAAATTATATTCAAGAGTTTTAAAATATGGCAGAGGAAAATTTTGTGGATGCCAAATACTTTTACTAAAATCGACAAACTAATTTTTCATGGAATAATTTATCTGGTTAAATTTTGAAGACCAGCGAAAATTGCATTTCACGTCAGCTGCATACTAGCCTTTAGTACGAAAAATGTCTGCTAAAATAAAAAGTATAAAGCAGGCTCCTCCTTATAGAACTCTCCACTCGACAAGTTTAAGTAATCAAAATATTATTTTATAATTGTTCAGCAAAGGTGTAAAATAGTAAACACACATTTAGTCCCGTTTATTTGTTCTAAATTTCACTGAATCGCTATACGGTGTTACTAATCCGCAGCCAGAGGTTAGGTAAACAAACGACCGCGAGCTCAGCTGAAAACCTCAACTTCATCGCCAAGTGACTTGTTTGAACCCAGGGCACTCAACTATCTTAAGTAACAGTGACATTCTTAAAACCTAACTCTTTATAAACGCTGTTTTGTCACCACCCTTTGAGGAAATGTTTATAATCGATATTCTGTGGGGAAGCTGTTCTGTATTATGAAAACTTCTCCACGAACGGTTGAAAGATGGGTGGTAAGGTTCGGGGTGGAGTATTCTGTAATGCAATGAACTTATACCTCTCTCCTTCCCCCGACCACTGCAACGAGTCCCAAGCTGAATTAATTGCAACAAGAGAGAGCGTAGACTGGTTGAAATATAATGTAATATCAGAAAGGATATTACATATTCGCATTTTTATGAGTACTCAGGCTTCGATGAAAGCGCTAAAATTAAACTTATTTACGTCGAAGTAACGTAGAATTTAATCTTACCTATTAACGAGATATCAGAATATACGAATCTGATTCAATTCAAATATGAATTTTCTATTTTCGTTTTCGTATCGTAAGCTGCAGTTCAACATCCACTTGATGTGCGGAAACATTAAAATAACACTGCGGGGTGGACTCAGGGCAAGCGTTTCCTTGAAAGGGCTGGATGAAATGAATTTGTTTGAGTATCACTAAATTTAAAGACATATCAATCATAATCCATCATCACTAGCTAGTTGACAAAATGAAATACTAGTTTATGAAATTGGGATGTATTTTGAAAAAAAAAACATTAGGTAATGTTGATGAGAAAATGATTTGTTATTAAGGTTCGTACGGAGTAAAAGAACCCAATTTAGCTTTAAGCATATCGACTTATATAAATAAAAATAGACGCACAACAGACGTAATCGGCAACCTATCTTATCACGTGCTTTATTTCGATAATTGTTCACACGATTTGAGTAAAGGCCAATATACTCCAAGATCGAGATTTGCAGTAACCGGTTCTGTTAGTGGCAACCGGATGATTAAATTTGTCATGCGTTTGTCACTTTCCCATTATTTACGTGCTGACACCGGATTTGAATAAACTAATGCAATGCTTGCTTGGCTTTGATGATGATTGATGAAGTTGTAGTCGCATTATCTCTCTCTGCCACACGCCCCATGTGTTATGTTGTACATTTATATCTATGCGATTAGTTTAAGAATAAGAAAAATTAATCAACTACCTGGCCAGTAAAACACCAATTTTATCAATTTCCTCGAAATCGAAATTTTTGTAAATCGATTTCGATGGAATTTCTGTTGATTTAAAAATAAAATTTCGTTTAAAATTTATACGAGATAAATCTGCATAATGAATGGTTGTGTTTAGAATTGATAATAAACATGATGGATAAAAATAAAAATTTCTGAATCACTTCAATAAAAGTAATTAAACGTGTATCACGATGTTTGATTTACAAATAAAATGTATAGTTCTAATCTACTTCTGAAAAATGAAGGAGTAAGGAAGTTTCCTTTTAATCTAAAAATATTACTCAATCGCAAACAACAAACCGTGTGATCCATTATAAAATTTCCAAATTTAGCTGAACTAAGAAGTAATTTTAACGAGATTTGAATCAAAGGTTTAACTATGCACAATACAAATATTGAAATATGATAACGAATCGCACCGCCATTATCTTCCAGTTATTAGCATAAAAGATTCAGTTCATGCAATAATTGAAGCGGCTTGATAAATTGTTTGTGCCTTATGTTCGGTGAAGGGGCCAAAAACAAGTTTGCTCTAGATCTTCATCTTCACCATAAAATTTTATTCAGTGATGAGGCTCAGTTTTGGTCTGCGATTGAATTCGTCACTTGTTTTGTTGAAACTGACTTATTTGAATATCTACGAAATAATCCTCTTGGAGTAGGCTTATTGTAGACTTTTGACTTATTTGGATGAGTTACGAGTTTGGGATGAAGCCTCTCATTAAATTCAAGCAAGTCTAGCATAAGTTTATTCGACAGGAGACTTATTGTAAACTTTCAAATAAGTTAGTCTCCAGAAAATAGGACATACATTTGACCGACTACGTCCACTAGCAAAGTTGCTGCGTGTGTAGTGAAAAAATTAACAATATGTTCCTGTTTACACCTTTAGAATCACAATTACCACAATTTGTGTTATGCCTGAAGTGCGTGTGCAGATATTCCGCATGATTCGATCTGCGCGTGTCAAACTTTGGTTTAAATTTTGCATGTCGCTCGTAACAAGTGTGATATAAAGGGTTATCCAATTCAAGCTTGATAAAGTAAACTTAAAAAAAAACACACAAAATATTCGGAATGTATTGTAATTTTTATTTCATTTTACAGATTGATCCTTGCCATTTTTAGTTAAACAAGATATCATTCAAATGTCCTCCACGGGACTTCTTACAGGCCTCGATTCTTTTGAGGTAATTTTCAATGACTTTTCGGCACATTTCGGGCGGTATCTCGGCCATTACCTTACGAATATTAGTTTTCAATTCGTCAAGAGTTTGAGGATTGTTTGCGTAAACACGATCTTTCGCGTAGCCCCACAAAAAGAAATCCAAAGGCGTTAAATCACAGGATCTTGGAGGCCAATTGACATCAGCCAATCGCGAAATCAAACGTCCAGGAAATTTCTCTTGCAAAAGATCTCGATTTGCTCGTGTTACGTGACTGGTTGCTCCATCCTGCTGGAACCACATATCGTCTAGATCATAATCTTCGATTTTCGTAAAAAAATAATCGGTTAACATGCGGCCATAGCGCTCAGAATTGACGGTAACGGTTCGTCCATGGTTGTTCTCAAAAAAATACAGCCCAATCACACCACCAGACCACAATGCGCACCAAACAGTGACTTTTTCCGGGTGTAATGGCTTCTCTACAATCAATTGTGGATTTTCTGAGCCCCAAATTCTACAGTTTTGCTTATTAACGTATCCACCAAGCGAAAAATGAGCTTCATCACTGAAGAAAATTTTGTTCGAAAAATCAGCATCAGCAGATTTAATAATTTTAACGCGTTGGTCGATTGTTAAATGCTCCATATTCTTAAATGGCAGAATGTCAACTAAATAAATGACAGCGTACTTGACGTTTATCTTTGACAGATGTCGGTATACAGATTTCTACTTTATCAACCTCGAATTGGATAACCCTGTATTAAAATAATCGAACGGAAAATTAATCTCACTGCATTGTGATTTTACCCAGGTGACTGGCTTGGAAATGGTAAAATTGGTAATTGGGCTTAGAAAATAAAAAGTAATAGTTTTAGAAACTGGTCATCACAACTGTTCAAAATAACCCGATTTGCAAATTGAGCATGGTAATAAGCAAGTTATTAACGAGGAATTTTAAATGAAAGGTTCCTTAACTCGGGAAATAGACCGGAGCGCGCAGTCAAATCCATCGAAACCAAAATTCAATAATATTTGTTCGAATAAGATAAAATTAGACTTGGATGATATTTTGGAACATACATCGCCTTTATCTATAGCGCAAGCTACAATCGACCAAACATTCAATCTCTGTACGGCCTATAAACGTCCATCTGCATTCAAATAACATCTGCTTTACACCATAGATAGATATTTCGTCTAAATAGCACATCAATATTTTTTTTGCACATTTATTTATTTATTTTATTTTTCAAATAGCTCTTAAGCTAATTTTCCAGTTTACAGTACAATATATATATACATCATCTACTTAATAATTATGAAATTTTTTTTTAACTGTTCTGTCCTAAAATCCTTTATGCTTCTACAATTTCTTATATTTTCCGGTAACTCATTATACATCGATATACCTTTGTCAAATATCGATTTTTTACTTCTAGATTGTCTTTTAAACTCTAAATAAAACTTATCCTTATGCCTAGTATCATGATATGCACATCCTGTCTCCTACACAACAACTGACATAAATATTGTGGTAACAAATTTTTATCAAGCCTAAAAATAAAAGTCATTTCGTTCATATACAACGTATTTTCCACTGTGAACAACTCTAACTCCAGCAACATATCACAGATTCTTGCATATCTATCTCTATTTAACATAATCCTCAATGCTCTATTTACGATAACTTACATTTTATCTATATCAGATTTATTTACAATGAAAAGTATAGTACTGCAATAGGTGATATGTGGCATTATAATAGTGTTATAAACTACCTTTTTCGCTTTTACCGATAACAAACTTTTATACCTAGCTAATACACCTACTTTTATTGCTAACTTCTTTGTAACATAACTGGCATGTTCTTTAAAATTTAGCTTGTTATCCAGTATAATGCCTAAGTACTTAAAACTATCTACCCATCCTAGTACGGCATTATCTATAACAATATTTCCATTTACTACATTATTCCCTATATACATACATTTTGTTTTGTTTACATTTAACATTAACTTATTTATACGAAGCCATTTTGCCACTTCACCTAACTCTTCATTCATCTCGCCCACATCACTTCCCGACAAATACAGCAAAGTATCATCAGCAAACAAGTGGATTTTGCATCTATTTAGAATCTGTGGCATATCATTGATATATACAATATTATAAGTAACAATGGTCCCAGCTTACTTCCTTGTGGCACTCCATACTTTACATCTACAGGGTCAGAGTATACATCCTTTATTTTTACATACTGCTTTCTATTACTTAAATAACTATCCAACCAACTTAACAATTCGCCTCTCACACCATATTTGTTTAATTTTCCTAGCAACCTTGCCCTATCTATTGTTTCAAATGCCCTTTTAAAATCAAGGAAAACGGTTACCGTCGATTTGCCATCCTCCCTCTCTCTCTTCCAATCCTCCACCACTATCTGAACAGCACTCTCTGTAGAGTGCGGCTCTCTAAAACCAGATTGATGCCCAGTTAGCATATTATTCTCAGCGATGTGCCCGAGCAGCTTATCCAAAAAAAATTATTGACCCCAACACCTTGTCCAAGATTGGCCAAATATTTATAGGACGATAATCCTACATCAGACAATTATTCATAACTTTAGGCACAGGAACTACACATGATACTTTCGAACTTGTAGGAACTACTGCATATTCCAACGAGAAATTTACTATGCGGATCACATATCCTCTTAGAACCCTCCATAAATCCTTAAACATTTTACAGCTTAACACCTCCTCACATCCTGCCAATTTTAACGTTTTAACTATTTTATCTAGGTAGTCCTCCTGCACCATGCCCACATGCTCAATTACTCCTCTATCATATGCTATATCCACATTGTCTTACTCCTCCGGTATCTCCCTTATAGTATCCTCTACACTATCTACAAAATACTTTTTAATCTGTTCGCAATGTCCATCTTTTCATACACCATGACTCCATCAAAATCCACTCCATTTATATCACTCCTTCCCTTAGATCCAATTACCCTTTTTAATGTTTTCCACATCTTTTCCGGTTTGCCTTTGCACTGATCAATGTTTCTCTCATAGAAGAATTTTCTCTCACTCCTAATCACAGCAACAAATCTATTTCTTTTCCTTTGATACTCCACCCACCCTTTCTTAACTGTCTCAGTCCCCAACTCTCCCTCTCTCTCCTTCATCATTCTAAATTTCTTATACGAATCATCTCTTGCCTTCCTAACCTCCTTCACTCTTGTAGTGAACCATGGACAACTTCTAGCTATGTCCACTATCCTTAACTCGCCTGTTCCCCTTTTCACTGCTGCTTCTTCCATCCATAAATTTAAATTCCCACACTCCTCCTCAATGCCCCCAGTGACTTCTCGTACACCATCTTCTGTTCTTATAAGTTCCTCTTCTACAACATTTAGATCTATCTTTCCTTTGATCACCTTTTTCCCATTTACATCCTCCCCCTTGATCATTATAAGCGCATGGTCTGTAATTTTTGGGGTATCCACAACAATACAATTCACATCCTTATTTGAAAATATTAAATCAATTGTCGTTCTTGATGCATCCGTTACTCTGGTAACTACATGTAAATTACGTAACCTACTTCAACACCACGTCAAGCAACCAAAGCTAGATTTTTAATAAAAATTAGGAAGACCGTATGGTGAAATAAAGAAGAAGGGACAAAAATGAAATGAATTAACACGGCAACAAGCCAGAATATGTCATCTAGCAGATCTTCATGAAAGCTCACGGAAGCGGCCAACTCCTTTAATGGGATGTAGCGTCAGTGGAAACAACAATACCCACGAAATTTACAACAGAATATAATAATTTTTACGGAAGAGAGAAGAATAGCTCTGCTTAAAAAAGGTTATTAAGGTGAAAGATTAAAGACTCACTTAGTTTGCCTAATTCTTAATGTTACTCTATAAAATTGTTTGGGGTACATGAGAACGGACACGAAAGAATTCGTAAATTGGGGTTTTGCAATCTTCAATTAAATTGCATAATATTTTTAATAAAAATAACTGGAAAACGGTAACGGACAATTAAATATGCAAATTAGGCATGATACTTATTAAAAGCATCACAATTTTTTATTCAAAAATTTCCAATCTTCTGTTTCGTATATGAATGATAAAAATTGTAGGGTCGAGCACGACAAAAATTGAAGTTGACACTTTTAAATGAAAAATTGTATTACTTTAAAAATTACTATGACTAATTCGTGATATTAGTTGACCGCGATAACTAATCGCTTAATGTACCTATATTTATACCTATCTCAAGCAATTGAATTGAAAATCCCAGTTTTGCTGCAACTTAAATTTTGTTTATTTCTGCATATATATTTATTAGGAGCGAACCATTTAAACGATTTCATAACAAATTTGGATTAAGAGGGGCGTTTTGTATTCCAACATGAATTTTAAAAAAAAAATTTAGAATTTGGCTCTGCCTTATGGAATTTAGCGAATCCTTATCAAATTTGATATGCAGAATTGGCTTAGAACTTTAATATGATGGTCAGATTTGAAATGTAAAACTAGATTGAACAATATTCTGAGATTTGGCTATCTGTGCAGTTGACCTGATTATTTTCATATCAACTTTGTAGAGCAGAACTGAGATTCTAACATAAAGTTTTACGAAGTTCTAGAATTTGGTCATTTCGAATGGAACTATAGGTAATTTCTTAACAAATTATGGTGAAATTTGGTATGTAGAATTCGTTCATTCCGAATGAACCTTGACTATTTCGTAACTAAGTATTGTCAAATTTGGTATGCAGCTTTATTTTTAGAGTTAATCCAAAAGATAGTGGTGTATATTATTTAAAACGCCGTCTGCATTCTATTTTATCGATATATATAAAAGTATCACGACAGGTGGTCTAGTTTAATTCAGCATGGCAAAACTCCAGAACTTTATTTTAAAACCCAAGCCGAAATGTTTTAGAAACCAACCAACCCCATTTGTTAAGGAATCGCCGTGTCAATTAGCTTGGCCGTAATCCAAAACTTCTTCAAACATTCATGTTGGGGTTCCAATTCATGCATGGTTTGGTTTTAACAATTATTTTATTTAATTTGCGGGACCATGAAGAAGCTGGCTAACATAATGTTGGCGATGATATTGTGGGCTTACAGCGCAACTGACCTGAATACCATAGCAATATGAGTAAAGAAATCGCAATCATAATTTTATCTCCATTGCTATGAGAGAACTTAATGAGCATTGACGCAAACCGGCATAACCATTCAAGTTTGAAACGACTCTACACTTTCCACGCTCCATCCGCATGAAAATAAAGCGAGAGTAAATTTTGTTTTTTATTATTATTTATGAGCCTGCTATAATCCCAAGTTGCTTGCCAAGTTTATAAATGAAATTATATTTTTTAATGTTCTGCAATAAATTTTTATACAGACATGTGTTTTCTTTTAAAACTCGATGTTGGTTTCTTATAGAACTTCGCAAGTTCGAGTAACTACAGAGAGTAAAAATTAAAAATCCGATAAAACTATATAAGAATATGATTTTTTTAAATTGAACAAACTATATACAGTTTTAACATCAGTAATGAAACGTGGGGTGATGTTTATCCCTTAATGGATGTAAATTTGGCTTCCGTAAAAATCAACGCTACTTACCTGAAACCATGAATGAATTATGAAATTCTTAAGAATATCTTTTTAAAAAACAAATTATTCTTCTTTGCTATTAAATTTGGGATACATCAAAGTAATAATAACCAAAAGTGGAAATGCTTGTAGGAAGCTCCACAACCAAAAAAACCGATCCAAACATACAGAACCTATTTAATAAATTCTTTGTAAATATTCCAACCCACATATTTTCACAAAGTATAGACCTAGCGGAATGCTCTTCTGACGATATGCTTAGAATGAAATTTTCAAACTATATCGAGCCATATACATGTGTCTTCGACCTATGAATTCGTGCGAGATTCTTGCTAATATAGCTAAGCTGACGCCTAGATCTGTTAAGCTGATTGTCGCCACTCAGATTCTTCCACCATTAGTAAACTTAGTAAATGCAAGTCTTCGAATGGGTATTAGCCGGTTGAAATTAGCAGTGATCTACGCCATATTCAAAAATTGATGATTTTCGATGTTGTCAATATTTTCTAAATTTTTTGAGAAAATTATTACAGATAGAGTTTTAAGATTTTTACACAGATGGCTTTCGAAAGACGGAATTCATCCTTCTCAATATTGTTCAAAAGTATTTATGCTGACCTAAACCGGAGCCAAAAAGTGGCGAGCTTATTTATCGACATAACAAAGGCTTTTGAAATGGTATAAAGCCGACTTGCTATTGAACAGCTATACCTACTTATATAGATGGCTGATTATCGTAGTTCCCACTCTGCCTGTACCTTCGTTCTTCATTACGTAAATTTTATATTTTATGTACCGTGTTTCATTGCAAAAACTAATGCTACTAATAAACCTATTGCTGGACTAAAAATTTTTGACTCGGATTATTCTCAAGGGGACACAACTTCCCATTATTAACTCAATGTAGTCCTTCCTACCTGGTGTCTGTTTGTTTACAAGCGAGAATATTTTACATAATGACTGGGTATAGGAAATTGAGAAGAAATGAAAGGTATTCACTCCGTAAGGAGTCCTGTTGCCTATTGGAATTTTCCAGGTTTTTTTAGTTTGGTGCTCCCAAAATGGATATTTTCTTACCTGGGGACCTAAAATATGAATCCATTGTTCTAAACAAAATGAACTGGTGTCTGTTCTTATTCGGGGTTCAAGGGGATTTGGGGTTATTTTTAAGGAAAATAATTTAAGGAGTTGGGTTAAACTATTTGGATGTTGAAATTTGCACCATGCTTTGTCACCAAAATATGTATATTAATTCAAAAGCCAAAGAGGATGATAATCCTAACTTAGTGCTACAATTTTTAAACTTGTTTAAAACTTCTGGAAGCCTAATAATTTTTTCATTTGACTAGCATATTATGGATTATTAAAGAAACGGAAAAAAATAAATAATCCGTAATGACTCAACCCAATCAACCGTTACTCTTCTGAGCCATAAGTAAACAAGTTTACTCAGAAGCCATAATCAGGACTCTTTCAATATCAATAAAAACAATGGCCATGCTCCATCTATGCTGCGACTGAACATGAGCGTAGTAAATGAATTCTACCACAACAAACTCACAACTTCTTCTGGCTCTAAATTCAAATCGCTAGGATATTAAAGCTCATCAGATCATTTTTTTAAATTCATTTTTAGTATAACCGGTCCTGTAAAGCAACCGTACTTATTTGTCCTTAAGGAGTTTATCCTATTTCTTAAAGAAATGAACAACTACCGCAACCTTGATGTTTAAGCAATTTTAAAAATTATAGGGTTCTGAAACCCATAATTATCTTTTAACACCTTGAAATTAAGGCCCAGAATATCAGAACTACGCCAACATTTCTGATTGAAAATTGTATTACGTATGAATATTACGGATGACTAGATACTGAAAAAATACATCTTTGATACAGTCTCATTCATTTCCGATAAGGGGCATTAGCGGGATATAAGAAGGTAACATTCAGCAGCTTGATGGTGTAAAGCTTTGTCAATCAATCAATTCTTATCAACATATTGAACATTTATAATTGAAAATGATTAATTTATGAGCGATGATTTTATCAACAATCATAACTTAGCCTTCAGCCAGAAGCCAGTTGAGGCAGAATAACAGAATAAATTCTGTTAAGGATGTATTTTTATTGTACAAAATAGTTATTCGTACCAATGTCTAATGTAACAGCGTGTTAAAAATGTCAGAACGTATAAATATAGCAAATTTTAAAGAGGTCAACGAGTCATAATGAACAACCAAGGTCTGTAACCTAAATAAAACTGCATCTCATTATCATATCGATTAATAACAAGAATCAATGTAACGTAACGAGATTCCCAATAAATCTCTCGTCTATAAATCATCCACCCATGCTACTTTTATCGTCACACACATGAGTAGGAAATAGCTAAATAAAATTTCACTACTAAACTGAGCGTATTCAGCTTACGTATTAGATTGAGAACACAAAAATAATCGATACACTACACAAAATTACGAGTAGGTTGTGTGTAGATAATTCCATTCAGTTTTATCCATATTTGATATGATAAAATCGAGGAAGTTATAATTCAATTACAAAATTTCTGATATAAATTCCATTACGTTTATAGTTTGTTACGTGGAGAATGTCGATTGGAATCGAGTCAAGGATAGAAAAGTTGAAAGAGAAAAAACCACGTGAAGAATGGAATGCGCTTACTACCTAGAGTTGCGACGGTACTTTGTTGCCCCATTCCACAACAACAAACACGCTCTCATCGCCACGAAACGAATAATAGTACCCGAGTAAATTAACAAATATAGTGAGACCATAATTATTTCATAGATCATGTTTTTCGCTACCTATAAAATGCATTTTGTATATATCAAAATAATTTTTTGTAAAATATTTAAAATTAAAATTTATAATTTGACATTGGCAAATCTGTCAAAAAAACGAAAATAAAAACACGCCTATACATATACAACGCTCGTATACGTATAGAAAAATACATAACAAAAACCGAGTATAAATATTGCACAAATACAAATACACTAGCACACACCAGCGTTCCATTTTCAGATTCCTTTGCTTTGTACATATTTTTTGCAAAATATTCTAATAAACTTTGTATGTCCTGCTGCAATATATCCGAACTCATTTTTTTTGTATTTCATTTACGACACAACACAAATGCCCCGCACTAAAAACACTTTCAAAACACGAATCACTTGAATTTATCGGGCCAAAAAACACTTTGAATTTACAGAATTTTTTCTTTTGAGTTTGACAGAATTTCGATATTTTATTATTTTTTACTATCCACGTCGTAGTAAAATGATAGAAGAGTGATAACACTGACACACTTTGATTGAATAAAAAATACAAAAAAAATGTGTTTAGTATTAAAATTCACAATAGATGTTGTTGTTAGAATTTGACAGTCCATTTGAACTGGCCGAATAGAGGATATGGTCGAAAATGTTGTATGGGGGGCATTTATCATAATACTCATTTTCGACGTTGGTTTGAGTCTTGGAAACAAAATTATTAAACTCCAGTTATTAATAATATACATACAAATGTACATATAATTTAAACAAAATTTGTGTAAATCAATTGAAATATAATTGTTTTTTAAATATTTTGCGGGATTAAAAAAATGGTTTGTTGTTTAGCTCAGAAACTCATCGAAGTATTTTTACACTGATTTAAGAAAGTTCAACGTTCGATCTCTCACAAGGAAGTTAAAATACTGAGGAATAGGTGGCAATATTTTACCCATTTAAAATTTGCTATTTCATGTGTCACAAGCCAGAATAGGATGGTTATATAAAAAATCCATATGGTTTACTCATATTTCGCTATAAGCACCCGTCAAACCGGTTTGTGTTGTTGTATGAAGTGACGTGTTAATTTTGCGCAGTAAAATTATAAATTATAAATTTTTAAAATTATCAAATATAATTCATCAAAATAATACAAACTTTATGAAATAGTTATTTGTTTATATAGTGGTGTATTATGTGATAATAAAAAAAACAGACTTTTGTACAAAATGAAGTGTATCGTGAAAAAATGAGAAAATACGTCTAAAAAATTTCAAGAAGGAATATCTTACCACTAGCAAGTTTACCAAGTGTTTATATAAAATAAAATGTAAATTGTGCTAAGAAACAAGTGATTTGTGATAAATTTATCCTTACTTTATGTTAAAAATCAGAAAAAATTAAGAAAACAATTTTGGTTGTTGGTGTGGGGTGCCTATATTGGTTTCTTGTTGTTGTAATCCCGTTGATTTAGATGCTTTCTCTTTTATCCTCCGAATTTGTGACACTTGACAGTTGCTAAGGCTCATTCTGTACCTTTAACTTCTTTGGTCTCTCATGTGTAGTGTCGCTAGCTTTGCCTACGGTAAATTTGTATATTGCGCACTATGTCGTAGCTGTTTCAAAATGTTCAGTTGCGGCCGGCTAGAAGTTGATATTTATTTTGATTGAAGATAAATTCAATGATTTTTCAAAATTATCGATGACAAACCATAGAACTATATACTATAGAATGATTGTAAAGTTTTTTCCCATATAAAATTTGCTAAATCATTATGTCACAAGCCAGAACAGGATAGTTATATAAAAAATGGATATGGTGGTCTCATATGTCAGGGGAAAACCCACCAATCACTTTTTGTTTATGTACGAAGTGACGACTTAATTTTGCGCTCTTAAAAAAACTTGAAATTATTAATTAAAATGATTAAATATGTTAATAAAATGGTTAGTGCATAGTGTAGTAGTGCATGATTTAGTAATAAAATTTGAAGACTTCTTATTAAAATAAAGTGTTTTGTGAAGAGCTGCCAAAACACGCCTAAAAAATTAAATATTGGAATTTCTTACGATCAGTAAATTTACCAAGTGTTTTTATGAAATAAAATGTAAATTACGTTAAGAAAGTGATTTGTGATAAAATTAACCTTAATTTAAGTTATAAATCAGAAAAATCTAAGAAACGAATTTTGGTGTTGTTGTTGGGAGTTTTCTTTTTGTAAACATGTTATATTACCACTGCCGCATTTTTCTTATTACTACGTGCTTACTACGTACATACTACGCACGTACATACATACTACGTCAACATTCGACTGCCGACTGTGCTGACACATGGTTGTCTTTAAACGTTTAACTTAATAAATAATTTTGTAATTATTCTGTTTGTAGTGAATTGCTAGTAGTGATTATTATTATACTAGTAATTTCCTCTTCAAGAAGAATTATAGTCCTTGTTGAAAATTATTGTTGTTCTTGAGTTAGTTTATTTCCTCGTCATTTCGTCATTGGATGCATAACCTCAAATAATGAAGGACACGTGTGGTGATTGTGGTGTTGATAAATGTGATTGCTGGTATCATGAGGAGTGAAGTGCCAAAAGTTTTGAGGATTTTGATGCCCTGTCTAAAAATAAATTTTGGTTCTGTAAAATATGCATCGGTAACAGTAATATCAAATCTGAAACAAAGATGGCATTACTTCATGCCATGGATGAACGGTCCAAAATTAATAAAACTTCGCAAATTGATACAAGCACCTGGATAGATAAAATGTTCGATGAATTATGGCCAAAAATAGTACGGTTGGTTGACGACAAAATTCAAGCTGCAATGGTAAATCAGAGCTCTATCAAAGCTAACTTGGCATCCCGTGTCCTATCTCTCGAAAAAAGTCAGAATAGAATTAATAAAGAATGGAGAGCTAAAAATGTGATTGTTAATGGCATGCCGAACGAAGTGAATATCTCCTAAAGTGACGAATGATGATGTTTACAATTGTTTCCGAATGAATATGAAAAAAATAATAATAATAACAAAAGTGTAATACTAGTAGTCATATGCTTCTCTAAGAAGGCGATTAGAGATGAATTCTTCGTGAAATATTTAAAATTTATTAAGAATGAAAACCTGACCACCAAAATTTTCAACTGTGCTGTGACTATCCATTGTCTAAAATCTTTGTTAATGACTTCCTGGATGGTTTCACCAACAAACTGTTCTTCAGTGCTAGACTACTCAATAAAACTGTTATAATTGATAGAGTGATGATCAAGAGAGGAATAGTTATCATTAAATTGCCGTCTGTATAAATTAAAATATATCAGATCTCTTGATGAGTTGGATGAACTCAAGTCTAAAGGGAAGATTTCCAATTAAACATTGACTGTTAATGGATTTAGGAGTTAGTAATGAGTATGTTATTATATTAATATATTTAAAATTTCCAAGTTAACTACTAATGCGGTTGCAGCAACGTTTTTTACTTTTATTATGTTGAAATATTTTATAAGAGTAAATCGAATAAATTTATTATGTGAATTTTATCTTTTCTCGTTATTGTATTATAATTATTATTATTTAGTTGTATAAAATATTATATATTATTTAATTTATCTTCAATATTAATATTCTTGTTTTCCATTTTATTTTTTTTATTTTATATTTTTATTGTTTTTTATAAAGGTATAACTACTCTCTGTATGCAAATAATTGTTATTATTGATGATGCATGAAATTCATGTAATGTTAAACTGGTATTTTATCTGTTAGATGCCTGTTGATAACTATTTGTCATTTGATAGACTAGGCTCGGATTCTCTGAAGGTATGTCATTTAAACGTTCTCTCGATTATTAGTAAACATGCCATGCTACAAATATTATTTTAAAAGAGACAGTATCATATGATCGGGATATCTGAATCATAGCTTAAGTCACACCATACAAATACATCGGTCAAAATTAATGGTTATAAAATCTTTAGACAGGCTAGGTCCGGTAGAGGTGGTGGAGAAGTGGCGTTTTATATCAGAAATGATTTCCTGAAGTTTGCTAAAGTTAAATGTGTGGGCAGAGGCACTAATTATAATATTGACCATTTGTCTATGGAATTTAGTCTGGGCTTTAAGAAGTTTGTTGTTGGTCTAGGTTATATGCATCATAGAAATCTACCTCTAGGTGATTTGGAAGATTTCATTTTATCATTTTATGAAAATTATAAATTCATTATATTTATAGGTGACCTAAATGTTAACCTTCTGGACCCGGTTGAGAGTAGGACTCTTAAAGGATTTTTCTCACATTTTGGTCTTACTACATCTCAAATTTTACCCACACGAATCAATGATACTGGAGGATCTCTTATTGATGTGATAGTCTCTAATTTGTCGTTAGGTACAACCAAATAAGTTCTTCCAGTTACCTGGTGTTCCTGATCATGAACTCATTGCTGCTAACTTTGATATTCAGTTTCTATTTGCACAAGAACTTGTTATGTTTCGAAGTTTTAAAAATCTTAATTTGGTTGACCTTAAGAATGATATAGATAATCTTGGTCTTAAAAATTTTCAAAATTGTGCTGGTGTGAATGCTAAAGTAGGTTGGATTACTAAACATTTTACGCACCTCAAAATATGGAACTCCGCCTTGGATTAATTATAATGTCAAAAATATCATTCAAATCCGTAATATGGCTTATGCTACTTATAAAAATTGCCGTTCCAGTGAAAATAAATTAGTTTTAAAATTTTATGACAAAAAACTAAAGGGAACAATAAAAGGTCCTAAAAAGCGTCACATAAAATATAAGCTTGATCCTGCTCTATGTTCTAAGGAACTCTGGAAAACTATCAAAGATGAAGGTTTGCTTGCTGAATCGGATAAAAATGATAATCATTACTTCGATAATGATGAATTAAATAAGGCTTTTGTCACCTCTACTAATAGGTTTTACTTTAAAGAGGTAACAGGAGACTTAATATTAGATTCAGTAATGTCCCTTACATCAAATTCAGTTGGTTCTGATAAAATTTCCACTTAATTCTTAAAGTCATGTGTTCCAGTAATATTACCGTTTCTTGCTCATTTATATAACAATATTACCATCTCTTGTTACTTTCCAGACCAATGGAAGATTAGCAAAGTTATTGCCATTCCTAAAATTAAAATATTGAAGAAAAAAATATTGATACAACTATATAACAATGTTTTATTATATGCTAATTACCTATTATAGTACATAACTTCAATTGTTACGCTGGCATATTTAAAAATAAATAAATAAATACATATTATTATGTGCTTTTCTTTTCATAATGACTTTTTATTTTTGAATACCATAATTATTAGTTTTTATAGAAATAATATGATAATTAATGTACAAGATGTAAAATGTAAAAATTAAATTATTTGCTCGTTACATTTTGAAAATAAATATTTTATGTCGCAGACAAAATAGAATCGGTGAATATTTTTAAGAAACGGTTAACGAGCCAACGACTAAATTTGATGACAATAAAAATAATATTAAGTTAAATAGGACCAATAACTATTTGGATTTACACAGGTTTAAATCTACAATATATTGTACTTAAGGAAAAAATAATTATTTTTTTTTGTATTGGAAGAATAAAAATATAATTCAATTTATATATTTTTTTAATTTTAGCTTCCTTCCTATTGCATTCGGTCGAAAAACATTCTAAATAGGGCCCGGAGTGCGTTCACGAGATTTACATTGTTACAATATTGTTAACAATGACAGCTCAAAATACAGGGTTATCCAATTCGAGGTTGATAAAGTAGAAATCTGTATACCGACATCTGTCAAAGATAAACGTCAAGTACGCTGTCATTTATTTAGTTGACATTCTGCCATTTAAGAATATGGAGCATTTAACAATCGACCAACGCGTTAAAATTATTAAATCTGCTGATGCTGATTTTTCGAACAAAATTTTCTTCAGTGATGAAGCTCATTTTTCGCTTGGTGGATACGTTAATAAGCAAAACTGTAGAATTTGGGGCTCAGAAAATCCACAATTGATTGTAGAGAAGCCATTACACCCGGAAAAAGTCACTGTTTGGTGCGCATTGTGGTCTGGTGGTGTGATTGGGCCGTATTTTTTTGAGAACAACCATGGACGAACCGTTACCGTCAATTCTGAGCGCTATGGCCGCATGTTAACCGATTATTTTTTTACGAAAATCGAAGATTATGATCTTGACGATATGTGGTTCCAGCAGGATGGAGCAACCAGTCACGTAACACGAGCAAATCGAGATCTTTTGCAAGAGAAATTTCCTGGACGTTTGATTTCGCGATTGGCTGATGTCAATTGGCCTCCAAGATCCTGTGATTTAACGCCTTTGGATTTCTTTTTGTGGGGCTACGCGAAAGAACGTGTTTACGCAAACAATCCTCAAACTCTTGACGAATTGAAAACTAATATTCGTAAGGTAATGGCCGAGATACCGCCCGAAATGTGCCGAAAAGTCATTGAAAATTACCTCAAAAGAATCAAGGCCTGTAAGAAGTCCCGTGGAGGACATTTGAATGATATCTTGTTTAACTAAAAATGGCAAGGATCAATCTGTAAAATGAAATAAAAATTACAATACATTCCGAATATTTTGTGTGTTTTTTTTAAGTTTACTTTATCAACCTCGAATTGGATAACCCTTTAGTTCATGAAACTATGAGTAAGTTTACATCGACATATTTGGTCCAGGACTATACACTATATCTGACCTAAACACATGATGTAAACGCTAGTTACCCAAATTAGGTTGGGTAACTTTTTTGTGTGGACTGACCCAAATTAGGTCGATCAAAAATGTGATGTAAACGATACCGACCTAAAGGGTTTTCGTATCATGAAATAGATGTCAGTAGTAGCATTGATGTTAATTAAACATATCAGCATAAAATTTAGTATTACAGTTATTAAATGAGTCAAATTTAAAAAAATTAAATGAAAGAATTTAATTTTGAAAATGATACAGGGATTATTTGTGAGAAAATTATGAATTGCGATGAGAATATAAGCAATACTTTTAGTATTATTCAATAGATGGTGTACATAAATCTCGTTATGTGACCCAAATGTGACCTGTAATTTTTGTGATGTAAACGGGACTAAAATGGGTCGCTATTTAGGTCACCCCACTAAATTTTTTAGCGATGTAAACTAGCTCTATAATGTAACAATGAACACGTGCCTTTTTCGTTCACGAACTCTACATTGCTACAAACGTCATTCTAAACCCAACTCGAGACTGCCTCTACAAATGTCATTTTTAACTGTGTAGATATCAAAAGCAACATGATCGCACTATCACCAACCATTGTGTAGGTTTGAAAAATAATTTAAAGAACAAAATTCAATTTATAATATATTTATTTTAAATAAATTTGTGTTTTATGGATACATTGATTATTTTGATGCTCCATAAAACTATGTTTAGTTCGTTTATTTTTTAGTTACGATTCGTACTTTATGGAAAAAAAAATGTCCTCTAGGCAAATCGAACTTTACAAAATCATAAAACGTTCATAGTAAATCGTTAGCAATGAGGTCTAATAGTATCTTGAACGAATGCCGCATCATCTTCTGTGATGTCACAGTATTAAATTGCGACACGAGATTTTTTGGCAGCTGCCTCAGCTGCTGGATATTCTTCAATCTATAAATAAAATTTCAAATTCTTGTCTTGTATTTTATAAAGGCCGCTCGGTCTTACCAGTTTTTCGAGTTTGCGGTCACATCGTCTCTCAGCACGGATTATACCATCTGTAATAAGTGCTTTGCTGACAACGACATTAGTGGCAGGATTAGATAGCGTAGAGTAGGCCAAAGCAGCAATTTTAAACTCAACATTTAAGTTTAATGTTTTGTTTAGAACATCTTGGGCAAACGAACGACATGCCTCAGTCTTGTCGTCTGCATCGGACGGAGTACGGCTAATGCAAGAACATATTCCTGTGCATATGGCTTGTCAGATGATAAGGCAGGTGGTAATTGAGCTAAACGACTGGCGGGTAATGTCTGAAAAACAATATTTTAAAGTTAGTTTCCAGTTTCGATTCCCTCGGGATTAATATAATTAAAAATTATTAATTTAAAAAAATATTGCAATTCAAAATAATCATTTAATAGAATCTGCCCAGAATTGCTTCTCCATTAGAAATTTATATTGAAAATTCACAACAAACTCCTTCGTACCACAATAAAACATTGCAGTGTCAGAAAATTCATCATTTATTTTGTCTATGCAAATCTAAAGAATTTTACTGCAATCTCAGTTTTAACAATACATTTCTTTATCTTAATTCTGTGGCTATGTTTTTAACAATGTTTTGACACTTGGGACAATCTCATAGTTAACTACTACGTCATTTCTACAATGACAGTTGTTACAATATTGTAACATTGTAAATCTCGTGAACGCACTCCTTGTTGACTTACACTGCATCCCCAATGAAATTCCTTTAACTTTTTCCTTACAGAAAAGTATGAAAAAAATTTTGAGAAAAAAAAATTTTTTTTTTGTTAGGTTGGTGATTTCCTTATGAAAAATGTTATCAAACTTTTAACTTTTTCCTTATGAGACATACAATGAAGTAAACCGCATTTGCAAAACTGGTTGTTGTTGTTGTTTTTCTGCTTGTCACAAATTAGAAAATATTGAATGCATACTTGTATTTTAACAATTAGTGTTGTATTTTGTGTCCTGTGAAAAAGTAATAAATAATATATAATATAATAATATAAAATAACAGGTAAACAAAAAATAATTTTGTAAAATGAAGTTAGCTTTACTTTGACTTTTCCCGATTCATTGGGTATGCTCTTCATAAGGAAAAAGTTAAAGGAAAAAGTTAAAGGAAAAAGTTTTTTGCATTGGGGATGCGCTGTTATTCGCTTTCTCTTGCACGTTCCGAATTAGTGACCCTTGACAGAAGCTTGCATCCATTCTATATAATCTATTTCTATGGTGTGGAATAGTAGATTCATAATGTCAAAACATTATTCGGGTTTTAACATTCCATCTATAAAAAATAATTTTTCTATTTCGTTCTTAATGATTATAATGCCACCAATCTAAAATAATAATAATAACGACCACGAGACATTTAGTCGAGATTCTAACCTAACATAAATTACTACATTTCGCCCATATGACGTTCTCGTCAACATGCGCCAATATTTTACTGTTTTATCGTTGTGATTATTTCAACTAATTTTAATTTATTTGGCGGTTGGACAATGGATTAACTTACAAAATTATAATTTTATGATGTACATAATATGCACAGAAGAAAGTCCGGTGAAAAAACAAGCTGGAAAATCAAAAGCCAAGGCATCGATTGTTTTTTAGTGAAAACTGTGATTTTTTCGCACATTCATCAAGCAGGTAAGGCTAAAGTAGTTTGAACGTTTCAACTAGACTGGTGAATTGCGGTCTGATGAAATTTTTTGCGAAGAAAAAAATTATGACCGAACACAAAGTTGAAAGATGCCGAGTATGGAAATAGATGATGAGTGGATTAGCACATTGTTGTTGGCCGGATTTAGTAATGAGTACAAACCCATGATTTTGGCGAACGAGAGTTCTAGCACAAAAAATTCGGTTGACTTGTTAAAAACAAAGCTACTCCAAGAAATTTGTTTAGATGATAGAAATGAAGACTCTGGTGTACCTAAGCACATAACATGTAAAGTTGGATCGAAAATCTTAAACCAAGTTCGAATTCAAATTCAAGTGCAGTTATGCAGTATAAAAGATGATTCTACGAAATTCGGACCTATTACGAAATACGTCCTCGAATTGGCTTGCAACGGCGTAAAAGTAAGGACCGAAAAAGCGAACCACGAAAGAGTTTTGAGAGTCTCCGCCCCAGAGCATCAGAACACTTTGCAAAGATAATAATAATAGTAAATTTTCCTCACTTATATTTTATTAAATCCTCCTAATTTTAAATTTGCAACAACAATGGTTAATTGTTTAAGAGCAATAGCACGTACATAACATAAATCTATCATTAAATTAATTAAATTTGAGTTTAATGAAAAAATAATTTAAATAAAAATAAAAAAAAAAACAAACCAAGGGGAAACCGATGCATTCTGCAAAACACTTTAAATAAAAAAATCGATTTAAATCAAATAAATTGTCTTTTTAGATTTATTTGAATAAAAATCTAAAAATTACAAACCTGCAATGTGGGTGTGGGCGAGGTGCATGTTAGTACTGTGTGGTTGTGTCAGCGCTTTAGCTGTATCAGCGAAGTGGCTTGTCACCAAATAATTTTACTGGTTTTGTTCCATTGTTTCGCAGAAAATTATAAATAGCAAGCCAGAAAAAAAATAAATTCCTTCGTCAGGGGTAACATGTTATAACATCACATTTTCGATAATTTATCGAAGTTTATGTCTCGCTTCTCTAGCAAGGTTTTTTGAAACAAAAAAATAAAACCGGCAGAATTATTACTTTTTTTCCCTATAAAATTTCTCTACCGTCTAAAATACCCGTGTGGCGTTCATGCTTCAACCCCAGATCCACATAACTAGCAACGTTAAAGCAAACTTACTCTTTGGTAATTCTCAAACTGATATATCCACATCATATTTGGCTTTCGGTGATGTTTATTTTTGCGGTTGTGGGTGTCGATGAGGTGGGTTTATTGGTAAACGGGGTTGTAGGCGATCTGGTGGTGTGTGATAAATAATTATGATTGCCTTGCAAAATTCCTTGGGCGAAGTGATTGTCGGGTACGTGGGTATTAGCGATGTCTGTGTGAGTGATTTTTATGTCGGCGATGTATTGGTAGTACAAACCATTTCGGTCCGTTTCTTAATTTTAAAAATGCATTTATTTTAAATTAAAATGAATGAACAGATTAATTAAAATATTGTCCATCGCTGCTTACGACTTTTTCGCACTTCTCAGGCAATTTTCGAATCCCATCTCGGAAAAACGTTTCGTCTTTTGATGTGATCCAAGTTTGAAGCGAATTTTCATTTTCTTCGAAAGAAGTGAACCCCTGACCTGCCAAATCCTGTGGCAAGGAACAACCAGTAATCAGAAGGAGCAATGTCCGGAGAATACAGCGGGTGTGGTAAAATATCTCACTTAAGCGTTTCCAAATATTTATTTTCGAATTTTGCAACGCTCAAATTCCGGTCGCTTTTCTCGTAATGCACGGCTCAAGCAAATTAATTGTAGTCTGTACCGCTCGCCCGTAATGGAACCGCCAGGTTATAATAGCTCGTAGTTCACAACGACTCTTTCCTCGCATCAGATACACAACATAACCTTCGAACCATGAATGTTCCTCTTTGATGTCGATATTGAGGTCGATGGCAACGATTGGCTGGGCAAAGCGTAGTATTTTGTTCTCTTGGGGTTATCGTAGAAAATCCACTTCTCGTCACCAGTCACTATCCGATGTAAAAAACACCCTTTATTGTTTGCCTTTGAAGAAGCTGCTCACAAGAAAAAAATCAGCTTTCCACGTCTCTTGGCTTCAATTCATAAGGGACCCAATTGTCTTACTTTTGAATCAGACCCATAGATTTCAATCGTATGGAAACTGTTTGTTGAGTCATCCCCAATGTACCGACAAGCTCTTGCGTTTGAGTCGGATCTTCATCGAGCAATGCCTCCAATACATCGTTTACGAATTTTTTGTCGTTGTCACATTTTTCTCTTTTTCACAAAATCCGACATATTCAACACCGTAAAAAACATTGAATTAAATTAAATTAAATAGAATGAACAAAAGCAGCTGTCAAGTAAGTCAAATTCGGAGGGTAAAAGAGAAAACATATAAATCAACGGGTCGTATTTAGAATTTGTTCGATCGAAATTAAAAACTACACAAATTCAAAATTAATTTTATTCCAATATAGTACGCATTAATTGTTTTTATTTTCGGTAAAAAGTTGTACTTATAGTATTCCAAAATATAAAGTAATTATAATAAATGCACGTAGAATATGAACGTAGTAATAAGAAAAATGCAACACTGTAATATAACATATGTTTACAAAAAGAAAAAATTCAATAACAACAACCAACACTTTTTAATTAATTTTTTATGATTTCTAAATTAAAGTATGGATAATTTTATCACAAATCACTTTCCTTTTAACATAATTTACATTTTATTTTTTATTAACACTTACAGATTCACAAGACAACATTTCACAAGACATTTCAAATCAATGTTTCAATGTTCAAAAACTAAAAGTTAATTGGCTGGCTTTTTCTTTGATATATGAGACTGCCATAGGCATTTTTTATATAACCATCCTGCTCTGACGTGTGACAGATGAAATATCAAATTTTATATGGGTAAACTTTTAACACCCATTTTAAGAATCTAATTCGATTGTAAAAAACACGTTTTGTATGAAACTTAAAGCAATACAAACTGAATGTTAACGACATATGTCTAATCTGTCTGAAACAATGGAAATCAGTCAGAGCCACTTTTCGAGAACGGACCGAATTAATTTGTAGCCCCAACAGTTGTCGGCGTTGAGGTGATCAGCGATGCCGGTATTGGGGATGTGAATGTTCGCGTTGTAGTTGTAGGCAATCTGACTGTGTTGGCTAAGTGGGCTTATCGACCAATATTTCTGTCGCCGATATGCCTGTCGGGCATCGGAGCTGGTCGCGATATTGTAACATAGAAGAGACGAAGATTGCGAAAAATCATAAACAGTGAGATAAGAAAGAAATGATGTTTTAAAATGCTATAGTTGTAATTTCCTGGCGGTATTGATCAAGTGTATTAAAATCGTGTGCAATTTACCCCCCCCCCCCCCCCTCTCCATAACCCAACATTTTTTATTTATAACTATAGCAACCAACCCAACAACAACCCGAATTTGAAATAAACATTTTTTTGAAAATATGTCGGTCATATACCCAGAGAATCAATATTTTAGTCTCTTTCCAGTTTTCTGCACAAAAATGCCTTACTGATTGAATAAGTCAAAATGCACTGTGATAACGTTGACCCTTAATATATTTTTAATCACAATAATAATATTATTGTCTCGGTTCTTAAAACATTGGCTCGTCATTAGCACATTATTATCAGCATAATATTATGGTCTGACTCGGGGAGTAGATATGCGTATTTTTTATTTTTATTTTATATTTTAAAATTTTTTTTTAAACATGTCAACATGTGTGACTGGTACTCCAACATTGTCGTAAATTTTATTTTTGCAGTTGCGAACATTTTTGTTGAGCGCAGGGCCACCCCGCAGATAGGTGCGGTGGATGGAAATTTTGTTATATTTTTTCATGCAGTTTCGATCGTTGCATCAAATTATCAATTTGATCTCAGTTACGGTTGCTTACATTTTTCGGGCAGGCATGCAAATAGCTTAGCAACTGAAGTGGTCACAATATATAGAATATTGAAATATACACCCACCCAAACCAAATACTTGGCAATGATCTGATAAAATATTTCGCGCGCGTAAAATCTTATATATACAATACTTATTTGTTTTTGGAGCATTTACGTATGTACTTCAGAAACAATTATGTACGACGACGAATGATGAGATGTATAATTTGAACCGGTTGGCTCAGTATCATTAATACAACGAACTCGAGAGCATTCGTTAGTGGAGCAAAATAACTGATAATTTTTAGTTGATAAAATTGTGCTTTAAAATAAATAAAAATAAAATTCAAACTAAATATTAAAAACTCGATTAAGTATAGCCAGGTACCAAATGTTTAAAAACTATAATAATTGTGTTGTAATAATTATTTACAACAAGATTACAAGATTGTGTCGTGTCGTGTGTGTCTTACAAAATAATCCATTCAGTTAAAAAAAAATGTTTCGTGTCGATACGCACGATAAAACAGTATACAGTAGTGATGCTGATGACGTAAAGAACCGAATCCAATGTGCAATGGTCAAAATGTCGTAATAACGAGTATATGTCGTAAGAGCGGGACCTTTCACCGTGACAAACCGAACAATCCATACATTTTTTCAAATTCATGATGAACTTTCAAGATTTTAACGTTAAAATTTAATTTTATTTTCGTAATTTATTTATTAAATTATAAATTAATTTATTGTATATTAAATTATTTTAGTGTTTACTGCGGTGGTAGCGCCACTTTATCAAAAAAATGGCTGAGGCATTTAGAGCACTGGTCATCGAAATGATCGGCCGGATGGGACGATACCATAAACTTCTAATGGTTTTATTTGTGTATCATAATTTTATAGTGGCTATCAGTCATACATCGACATCATTTCATACATATGTTCCACAGTTTCATTGTAAAGTAAATTTATGAGCCAGATTCTTACCCCGTTATGTTCTAACGTGTGAACTGAATTTTTTCTCAGGGTGATATTACTACTAAATGCAACGGATCTTGTCCGGGAGGATATGAGTTTGAAGGCAACGCAACAACAATAGCCACTGAGGTTAGATTGATGAATATTTATTATTAATGTATAGGATTTTATAAATTTAAATTTGTTTTAGTTCTCTTTAGTGTGTGATCGAAAGATGCTGGCACCTTTATTGAATAGTTTATATTTTGCCGGTGTCACGTTAGGAGCGTTTGCATGTGGAGCGTTAGCGGATATTTACGGGCGTAAATTACTGGTGATAACCTGTTTATATATGCAGGGGCTTTTATACATATCCTTTTATTTCATTCATAATTTACCTCTCGTAATGACAGTTAGAGCGATACAAGGATTTTTTGTGCAGGTAAAGTATTCGTTAAATTTTTATTTATATCACTTTATAACGATTATTTATTAATTTAAAAGGGATTACAAGGAGTCACTTATGCTCTGATGTTAGAACAATGTAATCCAAAGCTACGAACTTTTGCTGGTGCCTTTTGGCAATGTTTTTGGAGCTTTGGTATGATTTACTTGGCTCTGAGCTCCTACTTCGTTCCAGATTGGCACGAACTCGAACTAGTACTAGCGATACCTACATTTATAACACTTTTATGGATTTGGTACATATCTAAATAAATACTAGACACCCGATGACAGTATAAATTTTTATCTTTGTTTAGGCTGATTCCTGAATCATTAACCTGGCTTATAATTCGTAACCGATTAGAAGATGCATGTGCATTATCAGTGAAATTAGGAAAATGGAATAAAGATAAAAAATTCTTGGACGACGTTAAAGGTATGGAACCAATTACGGATTCTCCTGTTGGACCTGCAGATGCCCCTCCGGCGAAAATTTCTGATATGCTGAAAAACCCAATTCTACGTCGTCATACATACATCATGACCACGATGTGGTTCGCTATTGCGACTGGATATTATGGCATTTTATATTTTTTGCCGAATGTAGCCGGTGAACGTCATTTAAATTTTGCAGTTGGAGCCTTGGTCGAAATAGTTTCATCAATTATAGCGTATTTTATATTTCGTAAATGGGGACGCAGAATTCCCATGGCGGTGTACCAATATTTAGTGGGACTGACTTGTTTTGCGATTACAGTTATATCCATAGTAGGGGGACCTGACGGCCAGGAACCTGGTCATTGGTCAAGTAATATATTGAAATATTTATAATACGAGTTCAATTTCTAATTCAGTGTTAAATTTATGCTTTTAATACAGGAACACCAATTGCCGCCCTTGCAATATTAGGAAAAGCTTTAGCTATTGCATGCTTTTGCGGCATGTTCATATATGCCGGTGAATGTTTTCCGACTGGTTGTCGTGGAGCCGCCATGGGTCTATGTGGATTTTTTGCACGTTGTGGGAGCCTCGTGTCACCCCAAATTATTTTTATTGGAGAATTTACCTTTGAATCTTGTCCCCTAATTATAGTGGGCATATTTGTAACAATAACAGGAACATCCACACTCCTTTTACCGGAGACCTTAGGCATAACACTACCTAATACGATCGATGATGTTAATCGATTGTGGGGAAAATAAAATGTTTTAGTAGTATTTATAAAATGTGTACCTATTTATGATAATAAATATTTTTTAGAAGCTAATCCAGGAGGAAATCTGCGCATAATTTCGAAATGATCAATGTCAAATTCCGTTAAAAAATTTTTGTTGCAACCCAACAGACAATTGCGAATTTTCAATAACATTTGCTAAGTTATTTTAGTTGACATGTGCGGAGGTCACAAAATAATGATGAAGTGGTAGGTGTGGCTGGCGCATCTGTATTTGTCTTGTGAGCATGCCGTTTATTTACTAACATACAAACAAAAATATCAAAGAAAACGTTTTTGTTGATAATTGAATGCGTGGATGGGCGAAAATATTGGTTCTGTGCCAAACATTCGTTTTTTTATGTGTATCTGTTTACCGTCAATTGATGAGAAATATTTGGAAAGTAGTTAACAAATGTTCGTATTTATTCACTAAATATTGTGCCGTGTGTTCGGTGCTTCATTTGTATTTCTAAGCTTCTATTTGTACATCTGTCTAGTTTAAAAACGGGTTCTCCCCTACCTGCCGTAATGCATATACGTAACGTTATAGATAGAAATATTAATATTTCCTAGCCATGCACTTATATGACGTTTGAACGTAATTATTTTCGGGAAACACATTTACCGTTTACAGGAAACCATACAAAAATTATAAAATTAAAAAAAATTAAAAATGTTTACGAAACTAATTCTCTTTGGCGTTCCAGCTGTAAAATTTGTAGTGATTGTCCAGATTATTCCCGAGCATTGGCAACTCCAGAAGATGAGATGGATCAGAGTGTAATGACGAACATTATTCAGGTATTTGTTTTATTTCATAGTCCGCTATTTCTGCTTCTACTGCAATGTAATCTAACGTTTCCCTGATTTTGGAATTTATTTCGATTGAAGCTTTGCTCTTGATTTCTAAACTAAAATTTCGTAGATTGCTATCTGTCAGCAGGTGGGCTGACTTACTCCAGATCCTTGAAAGTTGTAGGAGTTTATCTTTGAACCATAAAGCACATCAACAGTTGTTTCGTTAGGAACTAAGATATCCATTGGTTAGGGGCGTGAAGTTTGATATTTAAATGTCCCCTAAATGTCTGCTACTTGTTTCTTTAAAAGTTTGAGTACAATAATTTCCTATGATTTGCTTACTAAACTTAACTTATATTGTTTATATGTGTAAATTAATTAATAGATTTATTATTTTTCATTATTGCTAATCTAAATATTGTATATTATAATAAATTTAAGACCCTTATCTTGGACATACTTTTTATTTCGTGATTTGCCATCTAGTGACAGTATATTTTCCAAACATAATCGTTGCGGCGTAAAACAAATAAACTTATAGTTTGACGTAATTTTTCGATCGATAAAAAACGAAAATTTTAATATTTTTAAACTAAATTATACATATTCTTCGTCATTTCAATACAAATCTTCCTGTTTAGTGGTAAAATATTGATTTGTGCATTTCAAAAAAACGATAAACTTTGACACCTAACCATAGGAAAACTAAACATTTTGTTTGGATAATCATGGATTAATCCCTCAATTATACATCTAAAACGTCCCTTAAGCTAGCAGAACCCAAACAGCAGAACATTACAAAATAGTATGGATAATTATAGGCTAATTATAGGCTAATTAAATGCCCCATTAAAAATTTTTGGGCTTCACCCATTCCAACTAAAACGCGGGTTCTGCTAACTTTAGAAAAAGTTAGCAGAACCCATATCATAAATTGATTTAAAAACAATTGGAAAATTAAAGGTTAATTTTAGGCTAATTAAATGCCTTATTTAAATTTCAGTATTCTGCTCGATCTAGAAAATGCAAAAGGCTTTATCATTTCGAAGCTAGCAAAACCCAAAACGAAAAACGGTCCAAAACCGAAATTAGAACGCAAAACAAGATCTATCGATAAGCAAATAATTTTAGGCTTACTATGGGCTATTCAAATGCCCCATTAAAAATTTTTGGGCTCCACCCGTTTTTGACCACACTTCAGCTCATTTAATCTAAAGCCAGCAGAACCCAAATCGAAAATCGGACCAAAACCGAAATTAGAACGCAAAACAAGATCTCCGATTTTTTATTTGGGTTCTGCTGGCATTATATTAAATGACCTGAAATCTGGTCAAAAACGGGTGGAGCCCAGAACTTTTTAATGGCATTTGAATAGCCCATAGTGTGCCTAAAATTATTTGCTTATCAATAGATCTTGTTTTGCATTCTAATTTCGGTTTTGGTCCGATTTTCGATTTGGGTTCTGCTGGCTTTAGATTAAATGACCTGAAATCTGGTCAAAAATGGGTGGAGCCCAAAATTTTTTAATGGGGCATTTGATTAAAACATAGTGAGCCTAAAATTATTTGCTTATCAATAGATCTTGTTTTGCGTTATAATTTCGGTTTTGGTCCGATTTTCGATTTGGGTTCTGCTGGCTTTAGATTAAATGACCTGAAGTCTGATCAAAAACGGGTGGAGCCCAAAATTTTTTATTGAGGCATTTGAATAGCCCATAGTGTGCCTAAAATTATTTGATTATCAATAGATCTTGTGGAGCGTTCTAATTTCGGTTTTGGTCCGATTTTCGATTTGGGTTCTGCTGGCTTTAGATTAAATGACCTGAAATCTGGTCAAAAATGGGTGGAGCCCAAAAATTTTTAATGGGGCATTTGATTAAAACATAGTGAGCCTAAAATTATTTGCTTATCAATAGATCTTGTTTTGCGTTCTAATTTCGATTCGTTTTGGGTTTTGCTAGCTTCGAAATGATAAAGCCTTTTGCATTTTCTAGATCTAGCAGAATACTAAAATTTAAATAGGGCATTTAATTAGCCTAAAATTAACCTTTAATTTTCCAATTGTTTTTAAATCAATTTTTGATATGGGTTCTGCTAACTTTTTCTAAAGTTAGCAGAACCCGCGTTTTAGTTGGAATGGGTGGAGCCCCAAAATTTTTTAATGGGGCATTTAATTAGCCTATAATTAGCCTATAATTATCCATACTATTTTGTAATGTTCTGCTGTATGGCTTCTGCTGGCTTAAGGGACGTCATCTAAGTTTATGCTAAAGAAAGAATTAGGTCAATTGGTAATATTCTATGGTCAATAACTGATTTTTACTAAACATCGTTTTTGACAGTTTAACTACCATGCAGCCTTAAAATGTATTAAATGTATTAAACATTTGTAATATCTCGCATCAAAAACAAGTATGTGGGATTTTTCACAACGATTTAACACTTCAATTGACAGGAAAGTAAAATGTTCTCGGTGGTTCTCCACTGCGATGTATTCTGTTGACCAGAAAGGCGATTGTTTTTAAAATGCCCTAACCGATTTTCACAAGACTTTTTTTTGAAAGCCTGATATTTTTACTTTAAAATGACGCCATTTTCATGAAAATTGGTTCCGTACATTTTGTATAATAAATTTTGAATGAAAAGGCAACGAAAATTGATGATTTTGAAAAAATATACAGTGAGTGGATTTGAAATTCGGACAAAGAGCTTGTTGGATTTTATTGTGGATTTTATAAATTCAGTAATTAATTATTACTTTAAATTTACGCGATTAAATATTTGGAAAATGTCAGGTACATATTTAACGTTTGTCTGTACTTTACATTTAATATTTCGTTGGATAACCTTTTTGTTTCAGTATACAGCTTGTAGTCTTCTCGACATCGAGTTTACTAAGTTTTGGGTAAAACTCGGTTTAATTTTCCTCCATTCTTCCCACAAATTTTCGACCGGATTAATATCCGGTGATTGGGGTGGTGTCTCTAAAACTTTGGGGCAGTTGTACAGTAAATACGATTCTACTACGTGGGCTTTATGTTTGGGATCGTTGTCCTGGTAAAAACTAAATCGATCAGATATTCTCAATTTTTCGGTACTCTGCTGCAGATTATTACGTAAAATTCCTAAGGAGACATTTTTATCCATGATCCCATCAATAAATACCAGATTTGCCACTCCACTTGAAGCCATACAACCCCAAACTGAAACGGAGCCTCCCCCAAATTTTACTGTTGATTTAATATGTTTTACGTTTCATTCTTCATTGGATTTTCTCCACACTTTTCCCTTTTCATTACAACCAAAAACATTGTATTATTTTCATCAGTAAATAATACTGTATTCCGAAATGTTTCAGTCTTATTCAAATAGGTACAACTTGCAGAAATCCATACGTTTTTTCCTGTTAACATCGTTAATATATGGTTTCTTTCTTGGTGTTCGACCATTGTATCCATTATTTCTAATTATATTTCTAACAGCATCTACTGATACAGATTTTCTATATTCATAACTTTTCAGCTTAGTGGTCTATTTAGGTGCACTAATTTTCGGATTTTCCCGTACTTGACTTATTATCTATCGTTGATTTTACAGCTTAGGCCGACCTTTCTGAGGTATTGAATCGATTCTATCTTCTGTTTTATACTTTTAACAATGTCACACACCGTGCCTTTACTTAAATTTAAAGTATTTCCAATTTCCCGAATCGTTTTCTTTTTTCGTATTAAAATATGATTACACCTATCCCTCGCTTAACACGAAATTAATTCGTTCACAAAAAGTTGTTCGTATATCGAAATTTCGTAAAACGAAATTTCGTAAAATGAAATTTCGATTTACGTAAATTATATTTCATAAATCGAAATTTCGAGAAAACTATGTTATCGAAATTTTGTTAGACGGTTTTTGGCGAAATGAGTGAATTTTGTATATTATATAGTTCACCTATATATATTTCCGTTGTTCATTACATAATTATATGTAAGACTTAAAAAATTAAAAAGGAAAACAGAAACCTAATAGAACAAAATTATACATAATAAAGAAAAACAGATCATAATTCAAATCTGAAAACAGTTTTATTATTTTTATTCATATGTATGTCATAATGTAGTAATGAAATAAAACCTCTAAGTACGAAAACACTTCAAATGACATTTACATAAACTTAAAACCTTAAAATTCATCTAATAAAGGCGTTTAAATGTCGATTTTATTCCTATCGTTTCTATGATGAAGAGTCGCAATTCTGCGTCAATTCTGGTTTTCCTATAGGAAAAATGAATTAGGAAAGATATTTTCATAGTATTTTTATCGCAATAATTTTTATTTTTTCTATCCGATTTCGAAACGGGAAAAAATATTACCCTATTCCTTTTTGCCATAGGAAAGCCATAATCGACCTGCTGGAAGTCAAATTTCCAATGCTGTTGCTATGAACATTTATATTTAATGATAATGTCGAACCAGCTGTGTGGAAATACAGCCTAAAGTTTGTTGTTTAGCCGCGTTTCGTTTTTTCTGTAAAGCTGTTTGTAGCAATCGATAGCCTCGTTGATGCCTCGAGAAACCTTTAAACTTCGTTCATCTTTCGGATGTTTTTCACAAATGATCTTCATTCTTTCTTCGGAATGTTATGGCGCATCAGACAAGCCTTTTGTAGTAAGTTGGCGGGCTATATTTTCCATAATTTTTTCATTCTGCTTCTCTCCAACCACTGGTGAACGAGTTTGTTCCAGGTGAAGCAAATCTTTGTCGGAAAGATAACTGCCTGAGTTTTTATTAAGTCTAAAATATCAGATTCTTTGAATTCGTTAAAACCAAGTTGATCACCTAGACTCACAATGTTTTGAAGAATTTCTGGTAGAATTTCAGCAGTTACACCATCTGTATTGACGGTTTCCGGCTAAATATTTTTCCAAACATTTTTCATTGTGAATTGCTTCATTTCAGGATTTCAGCCCAAGCTTCTCTAATATTTTTCAAAGCATTCTTTATATTGTATGCCTTCCAAAACTCCCTAATAGCAACTAGTAATTGCTTAAATAAATAAAACTAATGCATATGTGGAAATTAAATTTGAGAAATACATATGCATTTTTCTCCCTCTCTCTCCTGCATAAACTGTTTAAATTCATGAAAAACGAATTTCAAAAAGGTAAAATAAGTAAGTAAAAAAAAAAATCGTAAATCGAAATTTTATTACGTAAACCGAGACTTTGGTTTAACTTTGAAATTACGTTATAGCGAATTTTCGTAAAAGTAGTTTTCGTTAAGCGAGGGATGGGTATAATTGTCTTTGTTCAAACGTCAAGTTTTTGTTTTTTCTTCTCATTTTAGTTTCCGGCGATAATCAGTCTCTAACTAAAAATTATTACACAGCTCATTGATGGAATTTTTTACCTAACGGGAAATAACAATTTTTAGGAAAAAACGTTTATGAGGTACGTTTTTGTTAAAAATTAGTACTTTGTCCGAATATTAAATCAACTTAAAATGGGAAGAGTCTTGCGAATAAAAACATTTATATTTTTTAAGAAATCATTTTGGTTAAATATTGATTAGAATTGGGTTATTTATATTATAATTTGTTTTTTACTTAAAAAAAAATAAACTTTGACCTGTTTACGTGTTATATCGTATTTTAAAGGCTACATGTTCTTTGTCCGAATTTCAAATCCACTGACTGTATTCGGGATACATAATTTAAATTTCAATTACTATAAAAAATTCAAGCAAAACAAAAACAATTTTATTGGTTAATACTTAGGCTGCGGTTCAATTTGTGACTTATTTTATGGAGACAGACTTATTTGAAAGTCTACATTAAACCTCCAGTCGGCTAGAGTTATTGTAGACTTGTTTGACTTTTATGCGAGGCTTGCGCCCATACTGGTAACTCATCAAAATAATTCTAAGAAGTTTCTAATAAGTCTGTTCGACAGGAGACTTATTGACATTGTAGACTTTCAAATAAGTCAGTCTCCACAAAATAAGTCACGAATTGGACTGCAGCCTTATTATTGCCTCTCCTTGCATCTTCAATGGTTCGTTTGTGGTTATCCATTGACCTTGTTAATGTGTCGACAAATATTTGGGGGATCGCATCCCACTCCGGATTTCTGGCTCGGACCCTCCGTTTTAGTTCGTCCCATAAATGCTCAAATAGATTCATGCCTGTACTGAGGGCTGGCGACGTCTCGAGTTCAATCTCTGGTTCGAATTTGTGACACCGGGCATTTTGTCATGCATCAATATGAAATCTTCCCCTATATATCGTGCATAGGACATTATATGATCCAAGAGAATGTCCTCAATATATCTTTCAGCGGTCAGACAAGCTATTAAGGTTAGCCGACTCCACCCGAAAGATGTTGATAATGCAGAATCAAACTAATCAAACGAAAATGGCACCGATCCTAGCTGAACAATGTCGATAATGCAGATAAAAAATTTATGCCGGAAAGGCATAAAATAATTATTATATTAGAAATTTTTATTTTGTTCTTCCTAAAAACCAACTAAAAAATTTAAAATAAAAAATTTTCATTCGAAACAATACCAAACCTTATTTATCTAAGTGCTGTATTAGATGTTTGAGGAGGTAAGACGTGATATTCATGGGTTGGTATCGAAAGGCCAACAATTTTATTAGCGCAAAAAAATATCCCAAAATACAATCCCGACAATAGTAGTCCAAGCAACAAAAATCTCAAAACCCATAATACTAAAAATATGTTTACCAAAAAATAAATTGCTCGAACACAAAATCTCAAAAAAATATAAATATCGAATTAAAAATCCCAAAATTTTTCGAAAATAGAACCAAATAAGTCGAAATCTGCTCGCACAGATTTCAGGGCAATTTTCGTGTGGGGTTCACAAAAATTCGGTTAAATTAAACATACATATAAAATGTTTTAAAAATGCATGAAATGCCCACCTTTTTGGGTGCCGATAATGCAGATTAAATATACAAAAAATTAAATGACAGTCTAATAATGTCGACAATGCAGATACAGCTTTTTATGTCGGGAAATACTTTTTTTTCAGACTTTTTATTTGACTCTGTTTCCAGCCATGACACTTTAAACGGTCAATTTTTAGAAATTTTTAAAATTTTTGTATGCGATATATTCAATGAAGATTTCCCGGACTCCCAACATGGAAATCGACCTGAAATTTATTCCAGGTGTGAGTATCATTAAAATCTTTCATTTGATATTTTTTTCAGTCATGACACTTTGAACGGTCAATTTTTAGAAATTTTCAAATGTTATGTGTGCGATACATTCAATTGAGTTTTGACGGACTCCCAAGCCCAACATGGAAATTGACCTGAAATTTTTCCAAGGTCTAAGCATCATTAAGACCTTTTATTCGAATCTATTTCCAGCCATGACACTTTGAATGGTCAATTTTAAGAAATTTTCAAGTTTTGTGTGTGCGATCTATTTAAACAAATTTTCTGACTCTTCACATGGAAATTGTCATGAAATTTTGCTTGATATACGCCATTGAGTTTGCTCAGTATTAAAATAGTTTTTTTTTTATTATATTTTTAATGCATTTAACAAAAAAGTTTACTTTTGAATAATACACGTTGATGAACCGAAATAAACATTTTTGATTTAAAAAGAAATTACTGTCAGTGTATTTTCTTGAGACAATTATAACAACACCACAATGGCTAAAGCAAAAACTAAAGCATTTTAGAATTTTGCTTTGGCTGAATGATAATGCAGATTTGCATTAGTTGAAATAGCTGAATAGCGCTGATTCAGCTAAAGCAAAAATGTTTTAGTTCTCAATAAAATACGGCTTGTTTAACACCAAAATCATTTATCTGCTTTATCGACATGTTGCGGTTTGCTATTTAAACGAATCTGCCATACCGACTTTTTAAATCTGCTGCTTTTGAATCTGCATTATCGTCATTTTCGGCTGATAATCCGCGGTTCCACACTTTAATTCTTTCAGCGTGATTCTTTCTTCGTTTCTTTCCCCTTCACCAACAAACTAATTTTTTGGCGGGGAAATTGTTGATTCTTTTTTCGTCAATATTTTTTTTTGATTCTCTGATTTCTTCTCACTATTACGTAGATAAATATGTATTTCATGGACATCTTGTTTATTTGTCGTTTTTGGGTTAATTTTAGTTTAATGTTTGCTTCGAGTGCAAAAAATATATTGTTTCAACCAAGGAAGCAATTTTCGCAGCAAATAATAAATATTTTTTACTATACGAATAAACCAAAAAAACATAATTTTACGCACATACTTTTTTTTTATGGCTATAGTAAAAAAAGGGTGTACCAAAAAAATCGTTCGGATTGTTTTGTTTGCTTATAATAAAAAATAGAAAAAAACTGATTAATTTAAAATATAATTTATATTTAATTTAATATATAATTTAAATTTAAACATATTAATTAAATATTACAGTTTTAAATTAATTATTTTTATTTTTAATACGTATAAGCAAACAAAACAATCCGAACGAATTTTTTGGTACCCCCTACAAATGCGCAAAGAAATCAAATGTGGCTGTCGATTGATTTTTTTGAAATCAGAGAATCACGCTGAAAGAATTAAAGTGTGGCGAGACCCAATAATGTTAGTTATGACAGCCGAATCTGCATTATTGATTTTTTCGGCTGGTACATTTTACTTGTGACAGCCAAATCGACATTTTTCGACTGGAGCGAGTCGGCTAATAGTATCGGTCAGACTTCCTCTACGGCCTAAGTATGATAACAAAATCTCTTTTTCCCTCAAGCGATAAGCCAGCTCACACCATGCACGTACCGCCGCCTATCCGAAAATCGCTCTCCTGGATGCTGGTAGACCCAACCTTTCCAGTTAGGAGCCATGTTGTGCTGGGAGAATTTAACTTATATTTAATTTATAGGTTTTGAAGCTCTTTGACTCATCCTTGATCCAACTTAACGTGATCAATGAATCCGTCTAGTCATAAGTCTTATAAGTGCTAGTTATACCGCCAATTGGACGTGCTTCATTAATTTTGCTAATAATAAAGCGACATTCAGGTCCAAACGGAGAAATGATAAATTATTCTTCATGTACTTGTCCGCATATGCGTACTCCGATTCATCCGCGAATCCATGCAACTATTTCTTACTCATCTTCGTTGTATTTATCTATCTGGCTATTTTTATGTATCCAACTTCATTCATATTGTTTTAATATTTAGGACATTAGCATTTACCTTCTCTAATAACGGCTCATCCCATCCAATCCCCGACATCCATGTTGCTTGTATTAGAATTTTTGTTGCAATAGTGATAGGTGGTAATCATCTTACCACATCAACCAATCAATCAATTTTATTCTACCGTATATTGTACTAGATTTACTTTGTTTGTGGATCCTGCGACGTTGGTGTAAAACAATTTATTTGATTAAACTTCAAAATTTTAAATATCAGAAAACAGCTTAATTTTAGCAATAATTTAATTTTAAATTCATAATAAATCTTTTGAGTCAATCAATATTTTTCGACGGGACGATGCTGTGATTGATATATCGCGTTTCGTACATTATTTCAGAGACAACAGTATTCTCTTCTGAGGTTCACTGAAGTGAAACAATCCTTTTAAAGAATAGTTGTTTGATGTATTATCCTTAAAAAACGAAGTTTTTAAAAAAATCGATATTTTGGAAAAACAATTGAACACCAAAGCCTTTGTTCCTGACCTCTTCAAAAATATTACGAAAATATGCTCAGTTTGGTATAAAATCTATTAGAACGTGTAATACTTACGCAGAAAATTTAACTTATCTGCTAATCTTGTAATATACGAGTACACAAATACTAAATCTACCAAAATTTTCTTTTATAATTTTCCAACAACAACTTTTTATCCTTAAGTTTATTCATTTAAAACAATGAAAATAGTTAATTTTCAGGCTTGCCCCATAATTGGTTGACATCCTCAACCGTATTTGGCAGTATAATACCCAGTGTCTCCGGCAAGTATAAAGTTGCTGTTGCCGTTATTGTAACGGCCACGCCAACAACCACAATTGGTAACGTGGAAAAAGTGTAGTCGCCCAGCACAAGTAATTGCGGTGCCAAAAGACTACCAACACGGGCGCATAGTCCGCATAGTCCCATAGCAGCGGCTCGGCAGCGCGTCGGAAAGCATTCGGCCGCATATATAAACATACCGCAAAATGATGATACGGTTAAACCCTTGGCCAATAGAGCAAGTACGGTCGTTAAAGATCCTGTAATTCAATAAAATAATAATAATATATAAATTATATTTTTCTATTTTATAAATTTAATATGTATTTTACTTGTCCAATGACCCTCTTCTTCAGCAGCATCTCCGGTCGAAATATTAATGATCGCAATCATAAAACAGAGTGCTGCATTCATATATTGATACGTTGACATGGGTATTCGACGGCCATATCGTGAAAAAACAAAATATGCAATAAAATAAGCGACTAGTTCAACTAATGCTCCCAACGCAAAATTTAAATGCCGCTCGCCCGCCAAATTCGGCAAGAAGTATAAAATTCCATAATACGATAGTGTAACGGCAAACCAAACGGATGTCATTACGGCGGCATGTTTGCGTAGAATTGGGTTGCGCAGAACATCGATAGTTTTATTTTTAGGAACTATTGGTTGAACTTCATTGACATCAGGGTTTTGTGATTTCTTTGTTTCGGCTTTTAACTGCAATGCCTGAATGTCCTCAAAATATATTTTATCATTATTTAATTTTGCTACTTTTCCAGCTAGAGAAAAGGCCTCTTGACATCGTTCGCGGATGATCAGCCATGTAATTGATTCGGGAAGTATCCTGAAATGATAGACATAGACTGGTTAGTTGCACTTATAAATTACTCTGTATCACCAGTAATTATAGCTTCTGATGTAGCTATAATAGTGGATTGATTTTTGGTGCCGAAATTATTCCAAACTAATTAAACTTCATTAGTAAGTTGGAGCTTGCTCCAATAGTTTTCCCCCAGTTTTGCAAAATTTCATATGACTGAAACTACGCACGTACGGTTAAGTTCGGATGCGGAGAAAGAATTTTCCCCTAACATAAAATTGATTTTTCAAGAAAATCCGAAATCCGAAAAGTTAGTCATTGGTTGTGGAATAGAATCCTCCGAAAAGTCGAATGATTCAACACACTCTGATACTACGAGTGTTTCTTCCAATAGTACTGTCGAAAGTTGTTCTTCAAACCTTAACGAACAATTCGACAACATGCCATTTAAACTAGAAATTGCACTAACCGAAAAGGACGTTTCCGTATTTCTAGACTTATTAAAATCGAAAATAATTATTAATGCCTTTGAGCAAACCTTTAAGTATAATGAATATACGTCTTGGGATGAGTTACAAAACGATTTAAAAAACAAATTCTCAGAACATTTACAATTAGAACACGTAAACATTGCACAAAAACGTGATGAATGTGTCAAACGTTACGCTCGTCGAGTTCAAGAAATTCTCTCGAAATTAAACGAAGCTTGTATACGAGTTGAGGGCATCAAAGCAGCCAACGTCATAAAAAGCATAAATTCTAAAACCGCCTTGCGCGCTTTTCAAGAAGATCTCCACGGTAAAAAACGCCTAATTGTTCAAAGAGTCATTAGCTAAAGCTTGTGAGGAAGAATTAGCTTTAAAATTAAATAAACAAAGAAACAATTCGCAAACTCCTTGTTTTCTTAGAAATCTTCGACAACATAATAACTATCAAACTAGGTACCCTAATTTTTCATACACTTCACAATTTAGAAACTTTAATACTCGATTTAAAAGTCAAACCGATCCTCCAAATTCACAAAACCAAAGAGTCAAATCTGTCGTTATTTGCGCCTATTGTAAGTGCCCAGGTCCTTGCATTAATTATTGTTTCAAACGAAAAAGGGCAAATGCTAACAAGTATAATGCCGACACCAACGACGAATCGGAAAACTCTCGGGAACTCAACAAGAACGACACGACTTGCCGAGTTCATCAAATTTAGATACGTGTCGCGATCAAAATAAATATGTATTATCACCATTAAATACATCCAGTTCCATCGTTAAATCGATATTAATAACTAATACAATCGCAGATAAAAATATGTAAATTTAAACCTTGACTTTGCCAAAACGAAGTCGTTACTGCTATTTGTCGATACGGGAGCTGATGTGTGTGTGTGTGTCTCATTAAAAAAGTTTCGTTGAACCTAACACAATTTGCTATCCTGATTTAAAATGCTCTCTAAAAGGCATCTTCGATAAATTCATTCAAACTTTAGCCGTGTGCGATGTAAAACTTAATTTATCTGAGTCATTTCAAATCTCTCATCGATTCCACATAGTTACAGACGATTTCCCGATAGCATGTTGTGATATTTTAGGTAAAGATTTTCTATCCAAATTTAAGTGTCATATAGATTTTGAGAACCACCTTATAAAAACTCCACATGAGGCAGCCACCCGTTCTATAAATGTATGCCCGGCTCCGTCAAATTTTGTGGCACCTAGATCTGAAAAATTTATTCAGTTTTCATCTTGTTGCAAAGAAAACGCTGAATATTTGTGCTGTTCAAAAGAATTAATGCCCGGCGTTTTTATCGGCAATTCCTTAATTAAAAACAAAATTATTTTATTCTATATAAGCATTTTAAATACTACGAACGAGCCATATGAATGTTCTAATTTGTCTCAAAGTCTATATCCATTAGAAAACTATAACGTATACCAAATTGAATCGCAGAATCATTACTTAAAGAATCGACTAAAAATTTTAGAAAATTCCATCAATCATGATCATTTGAATTCGGAAGAAAAATCGTCCATTTTAAAATTATGTCGCTAATACAATGACATTTTTCTTCTGCCTGGTGATAAGTTAACGGTTACTGATACTACTACGCACAAAATTCCGACTCATCCAAATAATAGTCCCATATACGTTCATTCATATCGGTTACCCCAATCGCAAAGAAATGAGATAGATTTCCAAATTTCTAAAATGCTCGAAAATGATGTAATTGAGCCTAGCAAATCTCCTTGGAATTTTTCCCTTCTAGTGGTTCCAAAAAAATCAAATACAGATGAGAAAAAATGGCGCATCGTGGCGAATATTACTGATATCTTAGATCAACTCGGTAAAAGTTCATACTTTAGTACCATTGATCTAGCTAATGGCTATCATCAGGTACCATTAGATGAAACAGATCGAAACAAAACCGCATTTAGTACACTTTTTGGACACTACCATTTTAGAAGAATGCCATTTGGTTTGAAGGGTGCCCGGCGACCTTTCAACGCTTAATGAATTGTGTATTAAGTAGTCTCAATGGTATCAAATGTTTTGTTTACCTCAACGATGTAGTTGTCTACGGCTGTATAACTGACCATAATAATAAAATAAAGGAAATCTTCGATTGCTTTCGTCTACATAATTTGAAAGTTAATCCCACTAAATGTCAGTTTCTCTGCAAAGAGATAACCTATCTAGGACATGTTATAACCCTTGAAGGAGTTAAACCTGATCTTAACAAAATAACCGCCGTTACAAACTACCAACTCCCAAAACTACTCGTGAAGTAAAATCGTTTCTAGGTTTCGCTGGCTACTATCGCCGTAACTCAGTTTTTAAAAAAAGACGTTGTCTTCAAGTGGGATGCCGTTTGCGAAGAAAGCTTTAATAAATTAAAGAAAGCGCTATGCTTTCCACCAATATTAATTCGACCAGATTATAAAAAAAATTTCACGGTTACTTGTGATGCTAGTGATGTTGGTATGGATATGCCAATTGCCTTTTCCAGCCGAGTTTTGAATAAAGCAGAAAAAAATTATTCCGCGATTGAAAAGAAACTGCTTTCTGTGCTTTGGGCTGTTAATCACTTTCGACCATATCTTTACGGAAGAGAATTTATTGTGGTTACTGATCATAAACCATTGATCTGGCTATGTAGTTTAACGAATCCTTCTTTAAAACTCATCCGTTGGCGCATTAAACTAGACGAATACCACTTTAAAATCGTACATAAAGCTGGTAAACCTATTAACCAATGCTGATTGTTTGAGTCGAATCCGATTAGAACCAACCGATGAAAATACTAACGTCAATGTACTAACTAGACCGCAAAAATTACGTCAAACTTCTGTTAATGATGAAGGTCACAGAGAACGAAAAGTTTACCTCTAACGAAGATATCGTTGAATTGACAGACCAATCTGAAATAGAAATTGTAATTGACGAATTTCATAATAGTGCCTTAGGAGGTTATCAAGGAATTTATCGAACTTATAATAGGTCACGTAAATTTTATAGTTTCCCAAATATGCTATGTCAAATTACTAAAATTACTAAAATAAAAAATTCCAAATCTTGTCAACTGAATAAATGAGGTCTACATAATAAAATGCTAATAAAAATTACTGACACGTCATAGCGCCCGTTTGAAAAGCTCTTTCTGGATATCGTTGGTCCTTTGAACTCATCCTATTCAGAAAATAAATTTTTGCTAACCATGCAAGATGATTTAACGAAATTTTCACTAGCCGTGTCCATTCCAAATCCAAAGACTGAGACAGTTGCTCGAGCGTTCGTCGAAAATTTGGTCTGTGTTTTTGGTATACCAACTTCCATTCTCACTGACCAAGGCTCTAATTTGATGAGTGAATTATTGAAAAGAATCACCAAAATGTTCAAAATAAAGAAACTAAATACAACAGCATATCATCCGCAGTCCAATGGATCTTTGGAAAGATCGCATAGAATTCTTGTGGACTATCTTCGAATTTTTAGCAATAAGCATCCACTAAATTGGGATTTATGGGTTCCTTTTGCTACGTTTAGTTATATAATACTACTCCTCATTCGCCCACCAAATTTATGCCATTTGAACTAGTTTTTGGTTGTAAACCACAAATTCCTAGTTCCCTTACTCATTCCCGAGATATTGTTTATTACTATGAAGACTATCATTATGATCTTAGATTCAAATTGCAAGAATCTTTCGAAACTGCTAAACAAAACTTAATTGAATCTAAAGAGAAATCTAAAACCTACTACGACAAAAACTCTAAGGCCGTTACAGACAACATCGGAGACTTGGTTTGTTTAGGTCCCTACGAAGTTCAACAAATAATTTCATCCGAAAAAACATCAATTAAAATCGGAAACTCACTTAAGATTGTTCACAACAACCGATTGAAACCTTTTTATGCCGGTTCGATAGCCATTACTATTGATAGATTTTGATTACCAACCGTCAAAATGGTTTGCAATTCGAAATTTTGCCAGATAGACAACAATCAAACTATGCCAACATGAAATGTCGGCAGTGTTAGTTAAAATGATATTGACACGTCAGTCGGAAAATGTCGATAAAGTAGATTTGACTGAAACAACCAACTTGAAATGTCGGCAGTGCAGGTTAAAATGACATTGAAACGTCAGCCGGGAAATGTCGATAATGTAGATAGTATAGATACAAACTATTAAGTTGAATTTCACAGACAAATATCGGTAATGCAGATTTTAAAAGTAACAAATCAATCATCAATTTTTTAGCGAAAAATATTAATTACAGACATGTATAAAATAGACAAGCAACAGTCACGTTTAACTGAACAAAGGTATATCAAGATTTTGCCAGATGAATGCCGATCTGACTGTACCACTTTCATGAACCAATACCTTAAGTAGAAATTGATTAAATGTTAGGAGTGAGTTTGATTTCCGAGGAGTTCTGTTGTTTCGATGATAAAATTGTTCACTATTTTGCCAAATGACCAGTGCCAAATAAAATCGTTAGTCAATCGAGCATTTTCCAGCCAGACACCGGGCTTACTTTGCCAATTCGAAGGATCACGAAACTAGGAAGATTTTGGTTATAGGTTTTGGGTGGCTTTGGTGAGGTTATAGAGGTGAAATTTTGACTTTTTCCCGTGTTTTGTTGATGCAATCGTTTGTCGTTCTGGATGTTTTGATATAAACAGGGATCTGACTATGCCAGTTCGATGGCCCATGCGAGTATTATTGGAATTATAGGTTTAGGGTGGGTTTGATGAGGATCGAGGGTTGAAATTTTGCTTTTCTCCGTTTTTTTCGATAAAATCGTTCGACATTTGATAAAATCGTTAATCATTCGAAATTTTTCCAGATTATTAATCTGACTATGCCGATTCGATATCCAATAACCATAAGTAGATTTTTATTTTAAGTTTTCAGGTTTGGAGTGTATCTGATGCGGTTATTGCGGTGAAAGATAGACACCAATCAGGCTCTGCCGATTCAATAGCCCCTGAGCATAGGTACATTTTGATTTTAGATTTGGGTCTGATGCAGTTATAGGGGTGAAATTTTAATTTTCCTCATATTTTGTCGATAAAATCCCAAATTAAACCTGTTAGCAAAATTTATCTATGGTCTTAGGCCATCGAATTGGTATAGTCAGATTGGTGTCTATCTGCCGAAATTTCGAATAGGAGACGATTTTATCGACAGAAGAAGGAGAAAATAAAATTTCCACCCCTATAACCTCATCTGACCCACCTCCAAACCTATAATCAAAATCTAGCTGTGCGGTCATGGGTCATCGAATTGGTATAGTCAGATTGTTGTCTGTCTGGCATAATCTCGAATTCCAAACTATTTTAACGGTAATTACGGTTGAATGCTTCAGAATTTTTAAAATTCTTTATCGACAATTTTCGGCTGTATGAAACTGAAATGGTATTTGATGCTAAATTTAGCCGACAGTTTCCAGCAGAAAAATGGTAATGCAGATAGTGTCTTTGCTATCCCACCCGATAAAATATTTTATAACTGAAAGTTATTATACTACTCGATATATTTGGTTCTAATATTACCTCCAAACAATCAGAAAACCCCAAAACCCCAAAAATCAAAAATAACCTAAAATTTACAAAACATTTTATTAGTTTAGTTTCGTTTTTTTTAAATTTATTGTAGTTTATATGCCATAGAATTTAGAGCAATCTGGTAAAAGTACATAGCTCCTGACAGTTTTTTGTGTAGTCTGATTATTTGGAGGTGATAGAAAAACTAGGTATATCGAGTAATATAAAATATTTTTTCAGCTGGAAACTTTCGGCTAATTTCGGCTAACTTTCGGCTAATAACATTTTTTTGTGGAGTTAGTGGCATCGTTTTTAAAGTAGTAGTATTAGAAGTAGTTTTATAGCAGTGTACTGGTATTGCAGATTGAATACAGGAGTTAGTCTAATGTAAGTCTTGGTTAAGACGCAGTAAGCGATAGTGTAAAATCGAAAGTGAGTAGCGGGTAAAAATTAAATGGTTTAAAAGTGAAATTAGTAGTAGTGATTAAAAATAATTGTAAATGGTGAATCAATAAATAATTGCGGAAATAATTTGTTGTGATGTTTTAGTGCTAGTGGGAATATTGTGGTTTTTGGGAATATAGCGGAAGTGGTGTAAATTACAGGAATTGGTGTTGTAACCGTCAAATTCGGTAATATCATTCTATAGTGATACCAAAATTCAGTGAAACCAGTTATCCAGTGATACGAACCGGACAAATTCGTAACAATATATTATTATTTGCAAAGAAACACAATTTGCATGTAAATTAAGGTTGAGTTTCAAAACTCTTTCCCACAAACCGATGCGGAACAAAACATGTGCATAAGGTATGGTGACAATTTTCGATGGCATTTTGTAGGCAGCTTGAATCACGAAGAGGGTATAAGAAAACTGGCGATATGAAAGTTGAACAAAAATTTGAAAATTCCAGATACTTTAAAAATCTAGCCTAACCAGATTGAAACGCTTGTATATTGGAAGGTCATAATTCAAACCAACGTTTCAAAATAATGCATATTTACCTGTTCCGTATATACATGTGTACAATACCCATATAGTGTTCATACATTTGTTTCGTCATATTGAATTTTAAGATTTTGAAGCACACCCCTAAATCCTAAGACAACCCCTTGATTGTTTCTGAATTTAGCTTAAAAATCGAAGTTATCTCAGATAAATAGCTCCCAGTTCTAAAATAAAAATGTGTTCAAAATAGTTTGTTTGAGAAGGTTGGAAAATGAGAATTTTACAATTTCACAAAGTTGTGCTTCAATGTTTTTACATATTTGTGTAATTAGTCAATTCATCCGCAAATTTTTATTCAAAAAAACTTCAAGTTAATTCTAGTAATTTCAGAATTAACCACTTGCAATTTCTGCATTCAAAATTATAATTTTTTCGGAACGATTTAAAACTTAATATGATAGGCGATAGATCCGACGTTATCTATTTTGACTTAACGACGCATGCAAAAAATGTATTATCTCGTTCGTTCGCTGATATGAATTTATCAGAGCAATACGATCTGACATTCACTTTTATCAATTCTTAGAAATATCTATTGTTATATTTGTATACGCTACTTTACAGATATCGTAAATCTACAAATTATAGGTAATTTAAAAAAATTGCAATTCCTTATTATTGTAAACAATTAAACAATAAATCAATCGGTATTGTAACTATCGCGTAAACAATGTAGGTATGCGTTTGTGTACTCACCAGATATAGATAATAGTCAGGAATGTAGGTATTGCCAGTCCAATATGTAAATAATGCCAATTTGGTATAAAATACGAGCATAGAGCCAAGTACAGCAGTCCAAAGCCCCAAGCGAATTCCCATACAACACCAGCGAGAGTACGTCTATTTGGGGCACAGTGCTCTAACATTAGAGCGTATGTACATCCTTGGAGACCCTTTAAAATAATTATATAATATTAAATGTAATATATATCAAACCTGTACTTTTGTATCATTTACCTGCACAAAAACACCTTGAATCGTTCGTATAACCATAAACACTTCCAAATTGTTAATAAAATACATAGACAGCCCTAAAATTCCTTGACAATATAAACAAACGAGGACGACTTTTTTGCGTCCATAAATATCAGCTAAAGCACCACATATTATAGCACCGGCCGTAACACCCGAAAAATACAGTGTATTGATTAGCGGGGCCAAAAGTCGTCGCGAACAAACTAATTCGAATTCAGTTACCGGCGTATCATATTCACTGTCGAAATCATATCCACCCGGGCATTCATCCAACTTACATGTTGAATCATTATTATCCGTGCACACAAATTTCGGTGTATACGTATGAAACGAGGTGAGCGTATTATTAATGGCCACATTAAAATTATGTACACAAAACAGTAATAGCAACACTTTATGGAATCGTCCCATTCGCGTTATCATATCGTTAACAACTTTCGATAGTTCCATGATATTATATTGTATGTCCTGAGGTTGCAGTTTTGACGTCGCCATTGTTATATTTTTGGAACAAATTTACTTAAATATTTTTTTTTTTATCAACTGTACACAGACATCGCATTTAAACATTAACAACCGCACAAATTGACTTCCGATTTGTATTTCTGGAAGGTTAATAATTATCAGATTAAGATGCGTGTTATCAACGAAATAAGAATTTTTTTCAAAAAATGTTGTTATTTAAATATATTAAACCGTATTCACTCGTAGTCTACGTCGTACTGGTTGTTAATTTACATAATTTTGTGCGTTGACCACAGTAAATCGTGTTCGAGCATATATAAATCACAAAAGATATTGTTAATTCATTTCGTATGTATACTAAATAGCTCCGAATCGTGATTATACATACAGTAGGAACTTTATACGATATTCGTTGCTTGTCGCATTAATTAACCAAAAAATTCAAGTATGTACTTCGAGCTAATATTTGCAAAACTGATTAGTGTACGTACTTGCTATTGACAGCTTGTTTATTATACAAGTATAATATGTACGGTCAGCACATCGTATAATTAAATTTTAATGCTGTTCGAATGTAGTCTCCAGTTTTAAATTAATTTTATTGGTTTAACTGCACCACACTATATGACCATTTTTAATTGTCATAAAATTGTACATGTACATAAAATGTTCATACTGTTTTATTGAACAATGAACTTAACGATTTTATTTTAATAGTTGGCCATTAAGACTATTTATCACGAGGTGCATTTTGTTTGTGATTGCCCCGTCTTTTTGGTGAGGTTACGTAAATAATACAATTTTGCTAGGTTATTGAATGGGTTTGATAATTTGTTTTAGGTTTAATGTGATCGTAACAGAACGTTTTATGCTAAATCGAATTTTGCAGAATTGAAAAAATCGAACATATCCAATCGCCATGTTAATAACGATCCAACAATATACAACTTCTGGACCCTGCCTGATCATCTTTCACAACATCACTTAAAAGCAGTAGCACAATGTCACCATCATCGTCTGCTACATCCACTGATACTGTGGAAAATCATCGTAATACACGATGTTAATTTGAACTAATCGAGCAAACGGTACAGTGGTTAAGGCTTTTGCGTTTGGATCGGGAGGTACTGAGTTGGAATCCCGATAGAAGCAGGATGCAAAAACGTTTTTTTCATCATCAGATTACGATCTGTGATGAAAATGAACATAACTGTGACCCCTGTCGAAGTGCAGAACTCATTGGTCAACCCATCTTCTATGACAGTACTGAATCGGAACGGATGAAAATCGGACCCTACAGTTGGGCGTCGTCGAATTGGCTGGGAAACAGAGAAAAAGTAAGGATGGCAAAAGGTTCGTAAGCTGAATGTATATGAATTACTAAATACTAAAATATACAGACAGGCAATACTAAAATATACAGACTATGACTATAGGCAAGTGTCAGCCCAAAAATGTTGAAATATATTCTATTTTTTATATACCAACCCAAAAATTATTCATTCAACACAAGAAAAACCGCCATGTTTTAATATCAGCCCAAAATAAATCTGTCGTGATACTATCATGAAAGAAAAATATTACTGTAAACCCAAAAAAGTAAAATAAAACGAAATATGTGATTTAGTTTTAATTCTGTATCGAATTAATTTGAGTATGGCCCCTGAATATGAATAGCTTTTAAGTCAAAGCATACATCAGAGCATTGAACGACATAAACACTTGTTGGGGAATCGGAGGCTTATGGGCTCCCCATAGTCATTATTGCGATGATAGTACCATTCAACGAAATATGTGATTGCCTCCGATTCCCCAACAAGTGTTTATGTCGTTTAATGCTCTGATGTATCCTTTGACTTAAAAGCTATTCATATTCAGGGGCCATACTCAAAATAATCCGATACAGAATTAAAATCAATCACATACTTAACATATCAAAAACAACATATTAAAAAAAAAAAAATATTTGGCAGATACTTGATGTAGTAAACGTTCGTATATTTTACAGAACCTTAATAGTTTTGGGGTTAACATTTTTGGCCCAACTTCATTTACATAAGGAACCACAACAACTTTTTTAAAGATTTATCATTTTTGTATCTTAATATTTTCTATCACGATAGTTTCATTTTTTCACGACACTTGCATTAGTGTTGCCAGCTTTTAAAACCGCCATTTTTTGGGCTAGAATTTTGGGCCAACTTCATATAGGTGAATATCACAAATACGTCTATAATGGTTTTCCCCCTATTTCGTTTTTAAATTTTTTTAGCTTAACTGGTGCCTTTCGAGCAATTTATTTATCGAACTTCTCAACTTAATTTACGTGTTGAAATAAAAAAAATTGTTCTATTTTAAAGAAAACAATTATGCTTGGAAATACATTTATTAAACCACATTATATTTTTAAATATGTAATGTCACTTGAATTTTTTTTTGTAAAGTCTTTTGTACCGCACATTTTGAGAATTCTACCCCGAATGACTACCAAAAAAAAAGCATCGAACCATCCAAAAAAAATATTTTCTTCTCCATCAAGACCAATAAAATCTAACGACAATCAATAATTATTTCGTCCGATAATGACTACAGTACAGCGCAAAAATATTGTACCAGTGTTAGAGGACAAAGCGTGCTCTTGTTTTATATTTTAAATGTTTTATATTTTATGTATTATTATTATAAAAATGTTTTATATTAAAAATTATTATGTGTAGTGTACGATTAATGTTTTGTATGAAGAATTATTTGTTGAATTTAGGGGGATTAATGTCTATTGTCTTTTAGCCGTGATAACCACTGGTATACAAATATTCTTTTGGTTTTGGTCTACGGCCGTTCTCTGTTGGGCTTATGGTGATTTAACACCTTTGTTATTAAGTAGATCTTCTTTTTTCGTAGTGTGATTATGTAAACTTTAAGCTAGTGGGGTTTGGCTTACCCAGACTGTAAATCCTTATTCAGGACGGATACAGAAGCTGTTTACACGTATTTAAAAAAATATACTTACCAATATAATTTCTTCAAGCTCTCTCAATACTATGCGATCTGTTTTGGGACTCAAGGCTCACCCTGCTTACGTCCTTACTTTACGCCTTCCGGCCAACTCGAGGACGTACGTCTATAGGGCCGATTTAAGACCATCTGCACATTGAAAGCTCCATGCCAGCCTATATTGGCATGGAAGATGGGTCGGCCCATGGGTTTTGCACACCGACAGGGGGTCGTAGATGTGTTACATTTCGCCACAGATCGTAATCTGTTGATGAAATTTCACATTGCATCCTGCCCCTATCGGGATTCAAACCCGGTACCTCCCGATTCCAACGCCAAAGATTTAACCACTGTGCCATTTGGTCGGTAACTGAAAATTTTAATTTTCTGTTTAAGTTCTTTAACAACTATTAAAAGTTTTATAATAACCGGATAATAACTCTGAACCTTCTGACTTTTCTAACAACAACTCTGATTTATGATTTTTCGCGGTTTATATAGTATTTAGTTTTCGATGATAATAAGTTTTAGTTTTATAAAACACGGGACTATAAGATCCTTATTTTCTGTAATTCTAATTAAACTTATTTCTGATTGGCCCGATTTTGTGATTTCTATATTTTAGGGGCCTTCATTTATTATGAGACTATTTATTTTTTATGTGACAATGATATCTTGCATATAGCTTTCTAGTGGTCTCATGGATCTTTGTATACATTCAAATGTTTTGTAATTAAAATTTCACATCTCGGGATAATGTGTTGACATTATACACATGTGGTTTAAATCAATTCATGTGTTTATTTTAAGTCAAAATATGTATCTTACTTTTTTATTGTTTTTTAGCTATCTTATACGTTCTATTTAATTTAACAATTGTAATAAATTCTGTATGTGTTTTTTATGCATAATTTTGTTGTTGTGTTGAAAATATGTTTCGGGATCTGAGCTGAATATTTATATTTGGTATCTTATGTGCTATGTATTTAATTTACGTTTTATCTAAATTTTCGCGTGTAATTGATTTCTTATCTCTACTTTCTTATATGCTATTATTGTATCTTGTGTGACCTGGCTGAACGGTGCTTTAACGCTTTTTGTATACGGGACACTGTCCTGAAAGCACAACACTCTGTCACACTTTCTTCTTATGTACTTTAGAAACCGTTAAAATTGCCAAAAATAGTGCCACAAATGCTTTATAATGCAGTGAAAAATACAATTTTTACTAAAGTGAATTTTAAAGTGCTAAACCTGAAAGTCGGTAGAACGGGTGGCATTATTTTTAAAGCTTATAATAAAAAGTTTACGGTGCGTTACTTGTTCTGATATTTTAATTTTTGTTTGACTCCTATGTTTTCTTTTGTGATACAGACAAGAATTAAATTTAGCACTAAAACTTAGAGTAACACCTCGATTCTGAACACAGTCAAAATGGTTAGGTAAGACTTTTTGTTTTTTCAGTTTAGTCTTATGAGACTTTTCGTATTATATGCGCGTACTCGCGTAGTCTTACACCTCGATTCTGACGCACAGCCACTAATCTTAGGTAATAGCCTGGACAGACTGAGGATTAGTTAAACTGGTTTAGAAAAATTCGATCAAGTATTCTAGAAAATACATTTCAAATAAGTTCGCCACACTATGAACAATTTGAAAAACCACTAGCAAATTCGTTTTTTCCCTATAGAGTACTTGATAGAATTTTGCTAAACCAATTTAACTAATCCGTATTCGATAAGTCCAGGCTATAAGCCTTTTTGACTTTGTTTTGAGTTTAGTCGTAATTATGACACTTTGAAACACAAAACAAAGACAAAAAGTCTTACGAGTTACGATCCTCTGCACATGACGTCAACCAAAATAACATGGAATTGGGATCTACTTTTCTAAAGCGCGCGGATTGATACCATACAAATCCACGCGCAACAAATATGCACAATATGCATAAATACCTGTATGCATATTTTGCTGACACATTAGATCGGGTGTCTATTAATGATTTAAGTACATTTTATAATTTAGTATTAAGTTATTATTCGATTGGAGAACATTAAATAAAAGTAAATTGTAATAAAAAATAAATTAATTAAAAAAGAGTTAAAATAAATAAAATAAATAAAATACTTTAGAGATAAATTATTTTTTTTATTAATAAATAGTTCAGTGTAAACTTAATTGGCGCAGTTGTTAGCGGATGTTTTTAAACATCTAAAAACCTTACGTTCAAAAGGTAACTCGTTAATTCTCGTTATTTCGGAGTGAAAAGTGCTCGTATCGACGGTTATTCGATACAAAGTGAAATAACCAAAGTGAAGTAATAATAAACACAATATAATAATTTTTTTTCCTGTAATCTATTTCCCCTGACCCACGGTAAGCAAATAGAATATAATAAAAAGTAACCACTATAAAAATACGACCTGGCGTATGTACCAGAACAGTGTTCAAAAAAAAAAAAATTAAAATTAAAAAATAAAAATACGAAAATACAGCAAAATACGTAGTGAAGTCAATTTTATCAACGGTGCATTGATGATGAAAGCAGCATTTATAATTATTACATGGTAAGCGTTTGAACATAATTTATGTTCAAAAATTTTCCTAATCGAAATAACTTAATATCTCACCGAAGTTCTACGGTTCATAGAACTTCACATAAAATTAAAAACAACTATTTAGACATTAACAATCAAGAAAGTTCTACGGTTTATAGAACAATTTCACATAGAAACCAATATTTAGATAATTTAATAGATAAGTTTGAAAATTTAAAAGTTGAAAATATTAATCATAACCCAGCCTCTAAAATGTCCATAAGCGGTGATTTTGATAATGAGAGAGACTGTGGAAATGGTAACAACGACGTGTTTAGGAATCTTAGGATCCCTGACGCGATCAAAGACCTCCCAAGTTACGAGGGCAGCCGACACACCCTCTTCGATTTTATCGAGAACGTGGAGGAAATTCTTAATTTATGTAACGACATCGACGGGCAGCCGTGCTCAAAAATATTTTTAAGAGCAATCCGCAATAAAATTTGAGGTGAAGCTAACGAGGTACTAACAATGTACGGAACCCCGTTAGAGTGGGAAGCAATTAAGGACAACTTAATTACCCACTACGCGGATAAAAGAAACGAAACAAATCTCGTAAGAGATTTGTACAGTATAACTCAAGGAAATGATATGATTGAGAAATATTTTGCTAAAATAATAGATATACAAAGCACTATAATTAATCACATTAAGTTAAATGAACATAGTAATATAGTGATAAGATCGAAAAAGGAACTCTATCAAGAAATGTGCCTCAACACATTCCTTGCTGGACTCAAAGAGCCCCTAGGCTCAATGATTCGAGCCATGCAGCCGCATAGCTTGGCAGAAGCATTCTCGTATTGCTTGAAGGAGCAAAACATGACGTACATGAAAAAAGGTACATCCATGAACGCAAACTTCACCCCCCAAAGGCCAATCGTATCAAGACCAATAAATCCTCAACGGAACAATTATTCAAATAGTCCACCTATTCTTCAAAATAGAAACTTTCACCCGCAAATTAATCAGTGACCTCCACCTCAGTATTATAATCATAGGCCTTTTACTCAACAAAATGTTAATCAAAATGGTCCCACGAACTATAATAATAATAGATTCGTGCATAAACCTCCTATGATTCCACCAAGGAAGGTAGATTAAATGGATACGGCATCCAATTCAAACGGTTACACCAAGTACGCATTCTATAACAAACCTATCCAACCAAATAGATATCAATTCCAATCAAATGGATCCCCGCAGTTCCAGGCTCAGGAAATTTTCAATACTGAGACCAACTTCGAGGAACAACCAGAATAGCATGAAGAGGAAGCACCATTATACTTCCCTGACTTAGAAGAAGGCGAAGTAGATGACGAAAATTTTCATCCCTAAGCCTCTCCAACGGAGTTGGCTACATAGATGTTAACAGTCATCAAACATATACGCTTCCGTACATACACATACGGTTAAATCCACAAAAAACACTAAAAATACTAATTGACACTGGCTCTAATAAATCCTTTCTGAACCCAGAGTTCGTACATCCTTCACGGATACGTACCATTCCCCCTATCAATGTAAAAACCATGTTTAACACCCATGCCATAGACCAAAAGGTAGTAATTCCAGGACTTATGGAGTTCAAAACCAGGGAACCCATGGAATTCCTTTTGTTTAAGTTCCATGAATATTTTGATGGGTTAATAGGACTTGAAATAATGCAACAACTTGGTGTTACATTAGATCTAGCAAATTCAATTTTGAAAACAGATAAAGTAAACATCCCTTTACTGTTCAAGCCAAATTATTCATCCAAACCATATTCTATATTCCCAAGAAGTAAGCTTATCGCTGAACTTCCGGTAGATGTGGAGAACGGTGATATATACGTGATGCCAACTACAATCAATGGCAATCTAATTATCCCCGAGGGAATATACCATAGTAGAAATTGGTACGCTACTCTGGAAATCGTCAATTATAGCAATAAACAACATACATTCGTTATCGAACAACCAATTAAAGTCGATCTGTTAAAAAAATCTTTTCGGGTCGAATCCCACCATTGCCATATACAAGAATTGGATGAAACACAAAATGAAGATATCTCAAAGTTAATTCGGGTCGAACATCTCAATCCTGAGGAAAAAGTAGCAATCATTAAACTTTGTCACCAAAACCAAGATCTATTTCTCAAAACAGAACAACGATTGTCATTTACTAATGACGTAAAACATGAGATAAATCTGAAAAACGATAAACCTATTTTTACGAAGAGTTATCGGTACCCGTTCGTCCATAAAGAGGAAGTAAAGAAGCAAATAGACAAAATGCTACAAGATGGAATCATCCGTCCCAGCTTCTCTCCTTGGTCATCGCCCATATGGATCGTGCCTAAAAAGGCCGATGCAAGCGGCAAAGTCAAGTGGCGATTAGTTATAGACTATCGCAAATTGAACGAAAAAACTATAGACGACCGATACCCGCTACCGAACATCACAGATATCCTAGACAAATTGGGCAAATGTCTGTATTTTTTGACGTTGGATCTAGCTTCTGGTTTTCACCAGATTGAAGTTAGAAAAGAGGATATCCCTAAAACGGCTTTCTCCGTAGACCATGGGCACTTCGAATACGTCAGAATGCCTTTTGGGCTTAAAAACGCACCATCGACATTCCAAAGAGTCATGGACAATGTCCTTGGAGAATTACAAGGCAAATCGTGCTTGTGCTACATGGACGATATTATCATTTTTTCCACCTCACTTCAGGAGCACATGGAAAGCCTAAACACGTTTTTAATAAACTCAGGAAAGCCAACATAAAAGTGCAAATGGACAAGTCGGAATTTCTCCACAGAGAAATTGCCTTTCTGGGCCATATCATTACGAGCGATGGGGTCAAACCAAACCCCGATAAAATTAAGGCTATGAAAGACTTTCCAATTCCTAAAACGGAGAAAAAAATTAAAAACTTTTTAGGCCTGTTAGGATATTATCGAAAGTTCATCAAAAACTTTTCTGAAATTACCAAGCCCTTAACGGAATGCTTGAGAAAGGATCAAAAGATCACACTTGAAACTAGATATATTCAATGTTTCGAATACTGTAAAGAGTTGTTATGCAAGGAACCAATCTTACAGTATCCAGATTTTTCTAAGGAATTTATCCTTACCACGGATGTGAGCAACGTAGCCATTGGGGCCGTTCTACCACAAGGACCTATAAGAAAAGATAAGCCTATTTGCTACGCATCCAGAACCTTAACGGCCACGGAACAAAACTACTCTACTATAGAGAATTAGCTTTTAGCCATCGTCTGGGCATCTAAGTATTTTCGACCGTACTTATTTGGCCAAAAGTTCAAAATTGTCACAGATCATAAGCCACTGATATGACTTTTCAACCTCAAGGAACCAAACTCCAAATTGGTTCGATGGAGGTTAAAATTGGAGGAATACGATTACGAAATCGTTTACAAAAAAGGTGCGAAGAACACCAACGCGGATGCACTCTCACGAATGCAACCTGAACTTAACGTTATCAATAACTTGAGCACCTCCGAAACCTCAGATTCCTCTACAGGTACCCAAATCTCAAACAATGACGAACAAATCATTGTACCAATTACCAATACACCTATAAATCATTTTAGTTCCCAATTAACCATAACTGTTGATCCCGAAATGCATGGGATAAATGTTTAACATGAACAGCCATTTGGCAAACATAGAGTGATAATATACATGCCAAGGTATCATTTACCAACCATACGCCTAAATATTTCTACACAAGTAACCAAACAGCGAGTAACAGGAATATTGTGTGACGATATAGTCTTCCAAATAGCTACGGAAGCCTACCGAGAGAAATTCGGTAATTCTCACAAACCTTAACTGGTAAGAACACACACTCTTTTAACAGATGTGTTTAGTCCTGAGGACCAACAATCTATAATAAGGAAAAGGCATGAGGAAAATCACCACCGTGGAATAGTCGAAAACCACGAGTTCATTAAAAGAACTTACTATTTTCCGAATATGAAGGACATTATCACAAATTGCATCAACATCTGCACGGTATGCCTTCAGACTAAATATGACAGACATCCACTGAAAGTATAGTATGAGATCACAGAAACACCGAAACGACCCATGGAAATCCTCCACATGGATTTCTGTTTCTTCCAAAATCATGCATTCCTCTCACTCCTCGACAAATTCACAAAATTCGCTGGAGCCTTCTATATGAAAACACAGACTAGCGATGAAATTCAAAGAAAACTTGAGCGATTCTTCAGCATACACGGTAAACCAGTAAAACTCATTACCGACAATGAAGGAAATATGAACACACCTTCGTTCCGAGCCTTCTTAGAAGAACATCATATTGAATTACACCACACATCATCATATTCGTCAACAGGGAACTCTCCTGTTGAAAGATTGCATTCAACTCTTCAAGAGCTTGTCAAAATTGCACATTTAAATTCCCCCCAATTAGGTATCAAAGAGTTAATGAATCGTGCTATTTTCTCCTACAACAACTCCATCCATTCAACAACAAAATTTACACTGTTCGAATTATTGAGTGGACACTATACTGTTTTAAGCAAACCTATCAATCCTACACCCCCAAACGCACAAGAATACCTTCTTAACCATACTTTAGCTATGTAAGTTTATACATGAGGAAACTCATGCAAAAAAGGTTAAGTTAATCAATAAACTCAATATTGGTCGAGATAAACCCCCAAAATTGAGAATCGACCAAACAGTGCACGTTGGCAATAAGAAACGCACAAAAATTAAACCCGGATACGTAATTAGGAAAATCCTCAAAGATAACAAAGTCACTATATTAACTAAAGATGGTAAATACCACAAGAAATTGATAAAGGATCCATTTCAGGTGCACGCTCGTCATGAGCCAAACGCTGAAAGTGACCGACCTCAACAACAACAAGGGCTTGATACCGATCCGAATAGGCCAGGCCCGAGTAATCAATAGTTATAGAAGGATCGTCCACACCATTGAGATCCAATTCTATGAAGAAAACCTTCGCGTTATCCAAGGTAACATCGACATAGTTGAAGAAACGGTTAATAGCAATATAGATTATAAGTATTCATTCAAAAACAAAATAGACATTCTGGAACACAAATTTAAGGAACTACAAGACAACGTTAACCTTTTGAAACCTACACGGGTCAAAAGAGGTCTTATTAACGGACTAGGTTCCTTGATCAATGACATTACGGGAAATCTAGACCATCACGATCTAGACGAAGTTAGTTCAGCAATACATAGTCTTTACCAAAATCAAGATAACTTAAATGATACAAAAAAGTGATAGATAAATGATACAAAATGATAAAATGATGCTCAAATTGAGATAAATAAGGGTATGATTGATAGATTCAACTACGTACAGAAATATGTAAGAGACAGTAATAAAAAGATTAATTTTGAACTAAATAGGCTCAGTAACACAACACAAACAGGAATACATATGATCAAAATAGATCAATACATCTTTAAATTACATAATTAATACAATAGATACCTTAACCCAACACATAGACGATATTTCAGACGCACTCAGTTCGGCTAGACACAGACGCATCTCAAGACATTTACTATCCAACAGTGAAATTCATTTCATTAATGATTTACTGTCTCATGACCAAACCGAAATAATCAACCCAAACAATACCTACGATTTATTGACGTTACAAGGATATTACAATCAGTCTAGAATTATTCTTAGTATACAGGTACCAACCTTCTATAAACCAATATTTAGTTATTTCAAAATTAAACCTGTTCCATCCAAAAACCTCATGATTACCCCGATTCCATCATACAATATCATCCTAAACGAACAAAATTATTATCAATACATATTACAACCATGCAACGAATTGGAAAACAAGTATTACTGCACTAAACAATCACTACAATCAGTAAGCAACACCTGCATACCCAGCATCATCTCACAACAACCAGCCCAATGCAAACATACGGCCTACGAACTAGAAGATGAAGTCTCAGAAATCATTACTGGAAAATTGTACGTAGCCACACCAGGAGAACTGGAATTTACGTCCACTTGTCACCAATTTACGAAGTCTATCAAAGGCCAAGCGTTAATTGAATTCGATAATTGTGATGTCAACATCTCGGGCATTACCTACAGCAGTACGAAATACGTCTACCAAGAGGATCAGATTGTCATTATACCGTATCACGACGTGAATAGTCAAAACGTTATACAGTCATTGCCATTATCACAAATGACTAATTGGACCCTACAACATAGAGATCACATCACGCTATTACAAGAGCGGGCGTTATCTCACAGCATACAAGGACACAGTACTACAACCCTGATCATAATCATTATTATTGCAATTGTCATCTATTGTACCTGGAAGAAATGCTACAAATCAACACAGCAAGTAGCGGCACATAATAATACACAGTCAACCAGTGAACCCAAGACCATACGGACAAAGTCCCTATGGCCTTCTCTTCGGCGGGAGGAGTTACGATCCTCTGCACATGACGTCAACCAAAATAACATGGAATTGGGATCTACTTTTCTAAGGCGCGCGGATTGATACCATACAAATCCACGCATAATCCACAAATATGCATAATACGCATAAATACCTTTATGCATATTTTGCTGACACATTAGATCGGGTGTCAATGTAATAGATTTAAGTACATTTTATAATTTAGTATTAAGTTATTATTCGATTGGAGAACATTAAATAAAAGTAAATTGTAATAAAAAATAAATTAATTAAAAAAGAGTTAAAATAAATAAAATAAATAAAATAATTTAGAGATAAATTATTTTTTTTATTAATAAATAGTTTAGTGTAAACTTAATTTACGTAAGATCATTTTTCAGTCAGTGACTGTACTTTAGAATCGGAGTGTAAATCTCAAGGTAGTCGAGTCAAGTATAAGCATAAATTTTGAAAATATCAGAAAACGCGTTCTTATGAAATCTTCTTCTCTAGTTAGTGTCTGTTTTAGTAAGATCGTGTCGTGTTGTGCAAATTTTGTTGCAGTCTTTATTAAAATACTAAATTTAATCCAAGAAAAGTTTTGTTGTTAAACAATGTTTTGGTCGCGTCCGAAAATTTATCATTTAGACGTGTGGTCTAGCAAATCGTACAATGCAAATGATTTATTAGTGGTTGCGACCGATATGATATCGCGCATGGGCAAATTTCACAAATTATTAATAATTTTATTGAGTGTTAATCATTTGATTGTGTCGATGAATCATTTAGTGGCGACATTCCATTCATTTGTACCGAAATTTTATTGTCGTGTAAGTGTTTTTGACAGTTTGTTGTATTATACAAGTACGATTTACGTTTTAATTGTTTCAGGATAATAATGAAACAACGTGCGAGAGTGAGTGTCAAAATGGATACGTGTTTCTAGATGATTATGAAACTATTGCAACTGAGGTAAGCTAAATGTGGATTCTGCACTCTGCATCTTACTTATCGAACACTTAATTTTTTAAATAAAAAATGTCTCTTACTTTCTAAAATGTTTTATAATTTAACAATCATAATACGATGCTTCTCGAATTACCATAATTATGACGACCAGAAAACAAAAAATATCAAAGCAAGATAGAAGAGGTTTTATCATTTTGCATAATTATCCCATAAACGTTGAAACCGATGACAACTTTTTCAATTCTTTCAATTAATAAAATCAAACCAATAGGAACTCACGTTTTAGTAATAAATCTTTCTTTCGATTTAATTATTAAAATTTATTTATAATAAACATTAAGTCACTCGATCTGTAGATGCAATGATAAATAAAATATCAATTAATCAATTTTTTAAATAGTTTTCATTGGTGTGTTCAAAACGATTCGTCGCCCCATTGGTGAACACGCTGTATTTTAGTGGAGTATTAGTTGGCTCACTTTTATGTGGAATGTTGGCTGATGTTTTTGGGAGGAAAACGATTATAATAATTTGCCTATATGTACAGGGAATACTCGGTGCATCGCTGTACTTTATCTATAATTTATATGTTATAACGGTCGTTCGAAGTATTCAAGGCATTTTTGTTCAGGTAAGTTTGATTATTAGAGTGTACGTAAATAGTTACAAAATATTTAAGTATCTATTAAATCGTTTGTGTTATGTTTCACTTGATTGGGAACTCTTTTTTGGAAAGGCTTTTACAATTCTAGTTTACTTATTCCCGTGACAAGGTTTATTTTGACCCTGTTTCACAACGTTAGCCCAGCATATTGATTTTTAATGTGGAATTCCTCTGCAATAAAATTTGCGAGACGTGGATTGATTTTAATCGCTGGATGCTTTAATTCGTAAGGGGCTGTCGATTGGTTGTTTCACGTACTTGTGCAGCCTTCAGTATTTCGTCTTGCATTGATACAGCGTTGTCGTTTCTTTAATGAACTTCTAGTTTTTGTTGTAATTTTAAACACGATCGCTAGAATTTGACAACATGATGACCTTTGCCAATTATTTATTTATTTATTATCACCAACTTTACATGTCTGGTTACATTAACAAGATTTTTTTTTATTTAAATAGGACAATCTTATCACATGATAATTTATTACTAATGATATGGTAGGGCGTTGGTATGTTGCAGTAATCTTCTTTCATGTTTGATGGCAAATTCCTGGATAACTTCATCAAACCATTGACGATGATTTAGGTCTTTGGGTAATTCTTCGTTGGTTACGTAGCGGTAAGCATTCGTTATTGCTCGTAGAAATTTGTTTTGACAACGTTGAATAATTAAACGATTTGAGTGTTTAGTACAGCCCCAGAGGGGATACCATACGTCCAACTTGGTTTGATTATCGATTCGTAGATCAGGCGTTTACAGTACAGGCTAAGGTTAGAATGTATTTCTATTAGCCAGTACATCTCACGGTGTTTTATTTTCATTTGCTCTGCTTTTTGTCTAACGTGATATTTCCAGTTCAATCCGAGATATTTAGCAAATTCAGCTTGAAGAATTTGTACCCCATTGAGGAATGTATGAATTACGTTAAGGTTATATGGTTATTATTTATTTTCCAATCCCTGGTCCATTGGCTGATTTTATCGAGTGCTTGCTTTAAGTATTCTACTGTTTGGTTCTGCGATTCGCTTGATGTCAATACTGCGGTATCATCAGCAAAAGTTCCGATGAAGGTTGTTCCCGTAGTCGGTATATCAGAAGTGTAAAGTAGATATAGGATGGGTCATAATAAGCTACCTTGGGGCACTCCTGCTATGGCTTGGGAAAAAGTTGTAGTATGTTTCTTCATGTGACACTCTAAATATTCGTTTGGAGAGATACGACTCGAGCAATTGGCAGTAATTTTTTGGCACTAATTTACTATCTTGTAAGACCCTCATGACACACTCTATCGAACGCCTTTGATACATCTAGAAATACGGCAGGGCGATTTCCTTCTCTTCAAGTGCTAGTTCTATCTTTGCAGTCACAAGATGAACTTGATCAATTGTCGAATGTTTATTCCTGAATCCAAAGTGGAAGTCAGGTATAATGATCATTGGTTTTAATCGTTTCAATAACAGCTTCTTTTCAATAACAACTTTGAAATAGTAGGTAACAAAGAGATTGGCCTGTGTTATTGGCCCATTTGCTCGAATGGTTTGTCTGGTGTTTTCATCATGATTATTTGTGCAACCTTGAAACACTCAGGCACATATGGAAGTCGAAAGCAAGCATTATATATATATATACATATATATGTTAACATAGTAACTGCTCTCTTTGATAACTCCTTAAACAGCCTCGGAGAAATTTCATCAATTTCAGGTGACTTTTTGGGATTCAAATGCACATCTATTTCTTGTGCATTTTCTAATGGGGTGACACTTCTGATATTTGATGAAGATCTGTAGACTGGTATAGGATCAATCATAGATTGTCGTGTGGTTGAAATACTGATGACAGATGTTGTGCAAACATTTCTGCTTTTTCTTCGTTACGTCGCACCGGTTCTCCATTTATGTTCCTTATTGGTGGCACATGGATTATTGGCCTCTTGTATCTTTTAGTAACTTTCCAAAGGTAATAACTTTTGTCAGCTTCAGAGCCTAGTCCGTTCAAATAATTTTCAGTACAAGCTTCTTTACGTTCTTTAATTAATCGGTTAACTTTATTACTTACCCGAATAAATTCTCTTTTGTTTAGATAGATTAGTTAGATTAGACAGATTATATAGCTTAGATAGATAAGCCAGATTAGATAGATTAGATAGATTAGATAGATTAGATAGATTAGATAGATTAGATAGATTAGATAGATTAGATAGATTAGATAGATTAGATAGATTAGATAGATTAGATAGATTAGATAGATTAGATAGATTAGATAGATTAGATAGATTAGATAGATTAGATAGATTAGATAGATTAGATAGATTAGATAGATTAGATAGATTAGATAGATTAGATAGATTAGATAGATTAGATAGATTAGATAGATTAGATAGATTAGATAGATTAGACAGATTATATAGCTTAATTAGATAAGCCAGATTAGATAGATTAGATAGATTAGATAGATTAAATAGATTAAATAGATTAAATAGATTAAATATAATTAAGTAGCTGGTGATTAAATGTCCGTGACACTTTACGATTAAGTGCCCATTAATGTTTTCTTACGATGGTATAGTTAAGTCTAAATCTTAAATAAATATAATTATTACAGGGACTACAAGGTGTTTCATTTGTCCTACTGTTAGAGCATGCGCCAGTGGCAAAACGAACGGGACCTAGTATAATATTTAATCTGGCATGGTCTGTTGGTAGACTATATTTAGCGATTGCTTCATATTTTTCACCTAATTTTCATATTTTACATCTTTTTCTCACCATACCGACCGTCTTATCAGTAACCTATACATGGTGAGTATATCTCATTCAATTATACTCGTATCTTTACGAGTATATTAATTAATACCTTGATTTATATTTTTTTCAGGTTAATACCCGAATCAATTACATGGTTGATGATACATCAAAAATATGATGACGCTTATAAATTGGTGGTTACGATGGCTAAACGGAATAATGATAGCAAATTTGATGAAGACTTGCATTCGCTCAAGTTAACTTCAAATAATCGAGCAACGTCAAATTCACAGCCCGACAATACAGAAAAGAAACAGGTGGCTGTACCTAAAATCATGGATTTGTTACGACATCGGATATTACGAAAACATTTGATTATCATGGGTTTATTTTTTTTTGTAGTGCCCTTTTGTGTCTGGGGAATAGCGTTCTTTTTGCCAAATTTGGCGGGCGATCGCCATTTAAATTTTACCATTGGTAGTTTTGTTGAAATTTTATCGTACTCTTTATCATTTTTAATAATTTCCCGGTTTGGAAGAAGAAGGCCGTTGGCTGTTTGTCAATATGTAATAGGAGTGATTTTCATGGGTATAGTTATTTTATCGGTGGCGTACGAAGGTGTAGCTGAAGAACATTGGTCAAGTATGACAGCTTATATAGGCTTATAGGTTTTATGTACCCATTTTATATTGTAATTTTTTAAAAATTTCTGTAGGATACGTAACCACCGCCTTAGTCCTGTCGACTAAATTTATTACGGCAGCATCGTATTGTTCTATATTCCTCTTAGCCGTTGAATTATTTCCAACAGGATGTCGTGCGGCTGCAATGGGATTATGTGGTGCAATAATGAGATTTGCAACCCTGTTATCGCCACAGCTTGAAGTGATTGGAGAGTTGACCTTTACTACTTTGCCCATCATTTTAATGGGTGTTCTCGGTATTATCGCAGGGACGGCGACTCTATTACTTCCAGAGACGCTTGGTATAGTACTTCCAAATACTATAGATGATGTAAACGAGCTTTGGGGAAAGAGACCATAACAATAATTTTAAAATTGTTTTACTCATTACGTTGTTTCGCAGATGATCAAAAAAATAATTTTATTAAAGAATAATTTCAATCCATGACGAAAGTTAATATGTTTGATGATAAATGTACCACAGTTTCGAAATCTCTTTTAGAACCTTGAAGCGGCGGTAGTCGGCCTGTTATGCTAGTAGAAGCAATGCGAATTTTAAATGAAAAGTTATGGTATGGTATAAAATATGGGAAATATGCGAAGATTTCTGTATTTGTTGATCCAAAATTTGATGGGGATCCGTAAACACAAACTTCAAACTAGACCACAAAACCTTAAAGCAAGTGTTCCGAAACGAATGATAATCCGCTGAAACAGCTTAAATTCTATTACATCAAATGAATATCAACGAAATAACAATAAAAATAAATGGAAATGGATTCCAAATCTTCACCAATCCTATCCATCATTGATTACTTGAAAGATCAAAACCAGCAATGTAAATGAGGCAGACAGTATGTCGAAGCCTAATAAATAATTGCAAATATAGTGAAAGATTTCATTGCAGGCTCGCAAGGACATCCGTTTCTACATCGGTGAGTATTTCATTATTTCTACTTTGCTGCACTGGATTTTTGCACCCTTGTTCAACAAAAGTAATCGGTTTGTCTGTTTAAACTGCCGATACAGCCTGCAACGATGGAATCGACACGAAACGAAAAACCTCCTCCCACCATACCGACCCGAAAAAATTTAGTACGTCATTTTATTTACAAGAAAAATAAATCAAAAATAAATTCGAGAACCAGAAAATCATAATAGTAACGGAACACAATTACCCGATGAATGGATAGAAATTAACCGACCGAGAAGGAAAGGAATAATCCAAATACCGGAACTAATTTGCCGTGCTATTTTTATTCAAATACAAAATGTATACAACGGAAGAGAAAAAAATTAGAGGTGGAAAATCAAGCTACAAAGGGTGACGAATTTTGAGGGCGAAAAAGAGAAAACAAAAATTGAACAAACAGGTCCCTGAACGTGATTAATTTGATAGCAAAAAACCAACGTGTGCCCCGGTCGCGAATTAGGAAATAAAAATTTATTAAATTAGGAAATGTTAAGTTGAATTCGGAAAATTTAAGAATAATAAAAAAATACAAGAAAATAAAAATAAACTAAATAAAAATAAAAAATTGGTACCTTGAATCATGGTAAGGTCACCCTGTAGGGCTGTAGCGTCTCCCCGGGGGGTCACATTTATACAGCGAGCCGCTTGATACAAGACAGACGCCCGTTTCAGCCGCATCTAACCTGAAGAACAGGCGATGATTTGGTTTTGGTTTTGAGGCGTCAATGACTCGCCTTGACATGTAGTGTCCATGACTATTAACAGGATTTCCCCTGCTCGTCTGCACTACACCACCTGATTCATTTAGAATTACACAGGGAGTACCGCAAGGAGGTATGAATCTCGGACTTCGCGCCCATGTTATTTTGACGTTCCAACAAAATATAGTGAAAGTGATTTATTGTATTTCAATAATATGATTAAAATAAATTAATCTGTGGCATTAAGTATAACTAAATAATTAAAAACCAAAAAATTAAAATGTAAAATTTTATTATAAGGAACTTTTAATAAATAAAAATAGATTTTGTTTATCACTAATTCGATAATACAAGTTTCATAATAGGGCAAATCCGTGTCGAATCGAATATTTCCGTTAACGGGAAAATCCGAGACGGATAAATTTCAGACTAGACCCCCTGGGAAAAACAATTAAAAAAAGCAAGCTAAGTAAGTTCTCTCAGTATGGCAAACCTCTAATAAAGCAACCACCCCGCCGGGTGAGAAGGCCTTTGTCGAATACCGCACAGCAGATGAAATAGAAGTAGCTCTTAGCAGATTAAACAGTGGGAAGGCACCCGGTCTCAACGGAATCCCAGCAGAATTAATTAAACACAGAGGCACTGTTCTTGCATCAAATCTATACGATCTTATTATCGGTATAATTTGGGACCAAGAAGAGCTGTCGGAGAATTCGTTGATGTATCATCAACGTGCATTGACAACAGTAAAATAACCAGTCGATTTCTCTTTGGTACGTAACTTAGTGTAGTGAACCAGGTAGTAAACCAAAGACGTTTGTTTTTACATTTCATTTTCGATGTGGTTGAAATTCAATACGAATTACACCTTTTATTTTTTCGTAAAGTTTCAACACATGTTAACCCCATGCTTACCAACCGCTAAGCTAACTTAATTGTTGTAAAGTATACGTTCTGGTAATTCCCAGGGAATAGTGAGGTAAAATGCTAGTATTAAATTGTTTGAAATCAAAATTAACTTGGGAATAATTTTCCCTACCAATTTAGATATGGAAAAATTATTCCCAATTTATAAATATTTACATCATACGTTTGTCCTCAGAAGGCCGGAAAGAAAATATTTGAACATAAATTACATATAAATTCTTTCCCCAGTTCCCTATTCCCGGGGAATTATCAGACTAGTGGTTCGGTTAATTTCTTGGGATGGATATTTGAATTGATGACATATTCGCCTTCTAGTTTAGTAAAGATGTGTTTACTTAAAGTTTCGAGCTGAGAGTTAAGATTAAGACCTTCTTAATGTTTAGCAAAGACACATTTTGAAAAGTATTTTTTCGTGCTGTGAGCTTTCTCAGGTTTCCCAAAATACAATTCCAAAAGAATTCTGTTTACATTCGCTTGCAAAAATCTCACTCTCTGTGAAAAATGACACAAAAATTCTGGTGTCGATGTGAATTTCGACAAAAAAGAGAAATCAATTGGTAAATAGGTGGATTTTTGTTGGAAATTTGCTTTTTTTCCACAGTCTTTTCCATACTGATTTCATACACTTTTATGCACGAAACAAGAGGAACGTGCTTCTATATATTTCCCAATTAAAATAAATAATAATTTTGCTATAAAAAAATAATAATTTCTTTATTGGCATAACTGTACACTTAATATTTAATTTTTTGCAGTCCTCTCGAAACCAGGGGTGGGATGTTCTAACATCACCATTTTTCGATAATTAATCGAAGTTTATTTCTCGCTTTTGTAGAATCAAATTTGTCTCTGTATAATTTTTATATCATTTACCAGCCTGCAAGATTGCAACATTGTGTGATGTTTCTACTGTGTTTATATCACCTTGTTAAAGATAGCCGAAAGTTTCCAGCCGAAAGATGGTAATGCAGATAGTGTCTTTGCTATCCCAGCAGAAAAAATAAATTGTAGCCGAAAGTTCCATTGCTTGATATACCTAGTTCTATATTATTAATACTATGTTTATTGGTTAAGTAATAATCCAAATCACCGAAACTTGGGTCAAGTTTTAAAAGGCTAGGGGGTGTAATTTAGTATAATGTAACAGAAAGTCCGAAATTTTCGAAACTTAATTAATAAAATGTTCTGTTAATTTTGAGTAATCCATTTTACCATCGATCCCACTATCTTTATTAGAAAGACCATAGACTTGTAGGCCCACGCGAAATTTGGATCAAGTCTGAAGGGGATAGGGGACCTTGTTAAAGTTAGCCGAAAGTTGCCAGCCGAAAGATAATGCAGATAGTGTCTTGACTATTTGTTAAACTCTCTTTATACTCTCGCTCCTATCGATTTTTAAATTCCTATAAACTGAAATAATTTCTCCTTCACCCGAGTGATATAACCCGATGCTAAATTCGTAAATTCTTAAGTTCATGACTGATTTTTGCTGTATTCAAGACACTATCTGCATTATCTTTCGGCTGAAAACTTTCGGCTAACTTTAACAGTATGGATAGGGGGTGTAATTTAGTATAATGTAACAGAAAGTCCGAAATTTTCGAAACTTAATTAATGAAATGTTCTGTTTCTTTTGAGTAACCCATTTTACCAACGATCCCACTATGTTTATTAGAAAGATTATAGGCTAAGGTAGGCCCACGCAAAATTTGGATCAAGTCTGAAGGGGATAGGGGGGGGGGTGTAATTTAGTATGTATAATGTACCAGAAAGTTCAAAATTTTCGAAAATTAATTAATGAAATGTTCTGTTATTTTTGAATAACCCATTTTACCATCGATCCCACTATGTTTATTAGAAAGGTCATAGGCTAAGGTAGGTCCACGCGAAATTTGGATCAAGTCTGAATGGGGATAGGGGGGGGGTGTAATTTAGTATAATGTAACAGAAAGTTCGAAATTTTCGAAACTTAATTAATGAAATGTTCTGTTACCTTTGAGTAACCCATTTTAACATCGATCCCACTATTCGGTCACTATGCGGTTTTCAGCATGTATACAAGACAAATGAGGAGCTAAAAGAAATTATTAGCAGGAGATTGTTTTCTAGAAAATTTAAATTTTAAGAAGATGGTATTTGTTTTCGGTTTTCTTGAGTGTACTAAATTATAAATAAAAATTTCCTACAACACCAAATATTCCATAATTATAAAATTTTTGTTATGTAACTTATACATTATCTTATCGGTTCCACTTAACTAATTGATAGACCCAATCCTAGGTAACAATCGAGTGAGTGCAGGTTAAGTTTGATGACGATAAGTTCGATAAACAATTAAGTAATCCGAAAATTGTAGTACATTTTACTAATTAATTTAGAAAATTTCAACGTTTACAGCAAATAATAACCCATTACAACTCCTATCGACTCTATGTAGCATTAGGACATATTCAAATGTTACAGAACACTTTTAACAGTACACCACTCTATTTGACTTGCCTCAAATTCCACCTGGGATTAATTAGGAATATGGTTTTACCTCTATATTATTCCACATTTAATTATGACCACATCATCATAAATATTTAACCAAATGATCATATCATCGTATGAACAATTAATCGTAAAACCAGTTACTCGTTTTAGGTCAATTAATTTATTATTACCGACATAATTAAAAAGTAGTCCGTAGTATTTATTTCAGACTTTCTGGTACATTATACAAAATTACAGGCCCCATCTATCCCCCCATCTCCTTCATGCAAATATCGAGTGGGCTTACCTAGGAAAGATGCAGTACATAAGTTCTGGTACATTATACCAAATAACACCATCCCCTTCAAAACTGCCCCAAATTTCACGTGGGCTAACCTAGGCCTATGACCTTTCTAATAAACATAGTGGAATGGTAAAGTGGGTTACGCAAAAGTTACAGAACATTTTATTAATTTAGTTTCGAAAATTTCGGTCTTTCTGGTACATTATACAAACTTACCCCCCCCCCCCCCCCACACTTGATATACCCAGTTATATATATTATTTATACTATGTTTATTGGTTAGATCATAATCCTAATCCCCGAAATTTGGGACAAGTCTGAAGGGAACAGGGAAGCCCTCTATCTCCTTACTTGCCCCAAATTTCGAGGATTTGGATTATGAGTTAACCAATAAACATAGTATAAATAATATAGGACTAGGTATATCAAGTAATGTATCTTTTGGCTATAATTAATTTTTTCGGCTGGGATAGCAAATACACTATCTGCATGACCGTCTTTCGGCTGGAATAGCAAAGACACTATCTGCATTATCTTTCGGCTGGAAACTTTCGGCTAACTTTAACAGTATGTTTATATCACCAAATAATTTATTTTCGATTCTAGAACGAGAAAAAATTAAATAGATATTGTTCAAATATATTCTAGTAGGTTGTAAAAGCAATACAGAAGAAATAATAGATAAAAGAAACAGACTGACTAATTCTAGCAGAAAGAGACACAAACTTCAATAAAATATCGGAAAATGTTGATGTTAGAACAACCCAGCCCGAGGCTGGGATTTTGTAACCATAAGTATTTTCGACTATCGATTTAGTTTATGTCTCATTTTTCACGAATAAAATGGCAGCCTAATTCACTTCTAAAATTACGCATTTTCTAATGTGTTCTCAGCTTGCTCGAGTAAAACATCAATCTCTTTCTTATGTGACGTTATTTCCAACAAAAAGAATTGATTTAAATCATTTTTTTACGTTCTATCCAACACAAAAATGACAGATAGACTTGACCTAAATCAAATCTATATTTTTTGATAGATTTGATCTTTTTTCGATTTGAGTCACTACTACCACCAAATATTTAAGTATTTTTTTTTTTTTTGCTGTGCTGTGTTTTGTGTAAATTAATATATTAAACAAATTAATAACCATATTTAGTATTAATTATTATGGTACCTATAAACTTGTTTATGCCATAATTTTGTTTTTCAACAAACACGTTGCCTGTGTTGCACAAGTGCGCTTAAACAAAATATGCATAAGAAAACCAACAACAAAAGATGATCGCTTACGCGCTATTACCTGCACACTGCCAACAAAAACAACAACAAAATATTTTTAGGTTCTTTGGCAACTGGCAAAATTTGATTTATTTTTTGGTACGATAGAACTTCACATTAGAGTGTGTTTCAATTGGTTTAAAATGCCGCATAAAAAGTTAACAATTTATTCGTGGTAAATATTTTTTAACTTTTTATCTGTTTCAATTAGGTAAAAATTTGACAATAACATGGTTGTTTATTTTATGTGTGATTGTGAACGTATATAGCAAATTTAAATATAAAAATATGTAAAATAATTATATGTTAGTCAATTATGGTCAGTTTTCATTTACATCATCGCAATTTTTCTCAAAATTTTTACATGGAAAATTTTTGTTTACATACAATTATTATTGCCAGTCGTTTTCCATATAAAATTTTTATCAGCTCTGGAAGCAGATAAAAAGTTTGACATTTTTATTCACCACAATTTTTAACTTTTTATGCAGCATTTAAACCAATTGAAACACGCATTTACATTATGCAATATTCGGCTTTTAATATAACAAAATTGATAAATTGTCAAAGAATTTGTAATACCAACAGTTGTGGTAAAATTGCATTTTTTGGTTCTCACCCGAAGTGTTTGACTTAAATGCATCCCACATATTTATTCCATTTATTTTATCTTACATACTTTTCTTTAACAAACAATCTATGATTAAGTTATTTAAGGCGACAAACAAATTCATTCAGAAAATTTCATAAATAAACAACAACAACAGATGCCCAATTACTGCTCATATTTAAGTTTATTTATTTTAAGTTTGTTTTTGTTATTATGTTGGAAGATTACCAAGCAAGATTATTTGCTCAAAAGATGGAAATGTTTCAACTAAACCTGGATTAAATTGGGTGGGACTTAGTTGAATATAAAATTTTGATTGGCTAAAGAGTTCTGTTGGATTAAAATTAGTCCCGCTTCGTGACTTTATAAAACCCATCCATATTCATCCGTGAAGCGCCATCCAATTTTACATCCCAATATGCATAATCTTTAAAAATAAAAAACGATAAGATTGATCGGAACTTTACGTCATCTCAAATTTATTGGTCCAGAACACGTAATACAATTATTATATATTTAAATATTAATGACTAATTTAAATAAACACCAACAACACAAGTTAACATAATTAAATATAAAAATCGCGCAACACACAAGAATGAACGTGCAGCCCCGTCAAGTGCTACATTAAACTGAAGAAACAAAACTAATAAAAAAAAACGGGAATTAGAAAGAGAAAGATAATTATTTTTCCAAAACCGATATTTATGTGTCTTTCATTTTTTGCAGTACAGAGGGCTGCGGACTACGGAATTTAGTATGGAATTACAACTATTTTTTCCACACAGCAGCCAAATTGCATACTGGGTTACTTCATATACATATAGTGAGCTATACACTTTTATACTGTTTATATTGGAGGTTGAACCTAGGTTCAACCTGGGTTGAACCCTCAATATAAACACCAAAAGTTAACTTGGAGTTAACTTGACTCAGTTCAAAATATTTCATAGGTCGAGTTAACTGTGGTTAAACGTCCAGAGTCGAGTCGAAAAACAATAAAAAAATAATCAATAAATTTAAAATAAAAATGGCGATTTTTGATATTTTTCTGGTACGAGTGCGTCTGTGTTTAAATTCGGCAGCATATTTTTGTGATTTTTTCGATTTTTTTTTTTTTTTTTAAATATTGTTCTATCTAACTTTCGAAAGAAAAAGTTAGAGAATGATTTTGACATTTATAACCTGGTTTCGACTCAACCTTAAGATAACTCTCCAATATAAACACTAGAAGTTAACTTCAAGGTTAACCTGAAGATAACTACAAGTTGATTCGACGTAGGTTCAACCTCCAATATAAACAGTATATTTATTTCATTATTTCCATGTTTTATTTTTTTAGTTTTTTTAGAATATAGTGTTTTCTGATCCTTGCGACTCATTTAAATTTAAATAGTTTTTTATAGGATAAACTTAAAATGAGTCTCTGAGACTCATCCCATGTTGATTAGGGTTAAGATTGTCACAAATTTTTATTTCAATTTACGACATTTTCGATTTTATAAATTTGATTATGTCAAAATATAAAGTATCATAAGTTTGTTTTAAGTGAAAGTTTTTTTGTAAATCTTTCGTTTGCTCTTCACTTATTATTTATTTATTTAACCAAAAGTATAATTTTTACATCTGGTATTTAAAATTAGGTTTATTAATATAAATCAAATTTGAATAAAAAAAATGTTTAGAACTCTTTTAAATTCATCTCTGGACAAATTAAAATCGAACACGGTAGATACATTATTAAATGCACGGCTCGAATTACAAACCGGGTCCGACATACCAAAATTAGACCCATGGAATTGCAAATCAATCACTAAGCCTCGTTGTCTGAGTGATCTTACTGGGACCCTTATTGAAAACAAGGACAGTAGATGTGAACAATCAATTCGGCCCTTTAAAACGTCGCGCACAAACATTGCGCAAGAAATTTGTCTTCGGACGAACAACGGTTCAATATTCAGTAACAAACAACGGCCTAGATACGACGCAAGCACATACTTAGGGGCGTTTAACTCTCGAGGAAGACACCTTAAGGCAAACAACAAAAATCGGTTCTGGATTGATTCTATACGGTTAGAGGAATTGTTATAGTACGGATTCCAGACAATTGACGCATACTACAAGTGCAATCGAACAAATGAAGCAAAGAGGACTTTTAGAGTATATGGATCATGAAAATCTTTGGAGAAACGGATTAAAAACCCTATAACATTGAATTAGCCTTATTAATACATCTGTCAATATGGTCCTTAAACGATAAATCTCGTGAAAACCAAACCCCTAAATCTAGAAAAGAATGAACTCGCTCTATCATAACGCCATTTAAGAATAAACTATTATCAGGTCCATAACGTTCATAACGTCTTCGAGAAAATTTCATAACTTTACATTTAGAAACATTCAGGCAAAGCTTATTCAAGCTACACCAGTCGCAGAAAACCTTTAATTCCTGTTGTAGATTTAGCAGATCGCGATCATTTCTAATCTTACAAAAGATTTTTACATCATCAGCGTAAATCAGAAACTTACAATGTTTGATGCACCGCTTCACATCATCTATGAATGCAATAAATAATAGAAGCCCAATGTGGCTACCTTGTGGGACGCCATTCAAAACATTTATGTCTCTAGATAAAATATTATTTAAAAAAACTTTTTGAGTTCTGTTCGTCAAATATGAAAAGATCCATTTTAAAGGAAGGGCATCACACATGTTGAGCTGTCCCAGTTTCATTACCAATAAAACATGATCAATTTTATCGAAAGCTTTGTTAAAATCAGTAAACTCTACCTCAACACCATCACCGCCTTCTAATGCTAACGTCAAAAAACTTGTAAACAATGCAAGATTTGTCACAGTTGACCGTCCGGGGTAAAACCCATGCTGGTTTACTGAGATGGAATTTTTCGTTAAGAAAAAAATGCGGTCCTTGACCATCGATTCAAAATTGGTTTAATGAAACTGGATTTCCAATTTGAAGGAAAAACTTCACTCTTCAAACTCAAATTGAAGATGTCCGTCAGCGGCTGAGCCAAAACCGGAGCACACTTTTTCAACACAAGCGGGTGAATTTTGTCCGGGCCACAACTCATATTCACATTTAAATTCAATAGAGCGTGCAGAACGTCATCGGTAGTAAACTGAAATAGAATGTTTAGATTATTACTAAACACAAGTTCCTCATTCCCTCTCGAAGACGGGACATACACATTTTCAAAAAATGCTACAAACATGTCAGTGATACTTTGTGGATCACTAGCAGTCAAAGAATTAAAAGACATTTGCGAGGGTATACCTCTACAATTCCGTTTCGAATCAACATAACTCCAGAAACATTTAGGGTTGTTTCTAATATTCGATTCAATCTCGACAATATATAAATTATACAAGAAACGATTTAAAATTTTAAATTGAGATCTGAGAGCGCTAAATATTTCACAATTTACGACGGATGGGTTTAGTTTATATTTTTCATGAGCTTTAGATTTCCGATTTTTTGATCCTGATAGGTGACTATTAAACCATGGCTAATTCCGCTAGCGTTGTGATAATAAATAGACAATGTGTTGGTTTCATCAGAGAGTGGCAGTGTCAGTTGAGCGATAGGTGCAGACAGCGGCATCGGAATTGAAGAAGATATAAAATCGGTTGAAGTTGCAGTAGATATTGTTACAACGTCGTTAGAGCTGAGCGTGGGACTAAAAAATTCATTGATTTCCGACATGAATTTAAAAATTCTTTAATCAAGACTCCAGGAGGCCAAGCCAATGAATCCAGCATTTGGTTAAATTTGCTTACAGGACTACCAATTTTAAAAGATACAAAACCGCGATCATCATTACGTCGAAAGCAATATAATGCAGGTTTCTCGACTTCAAATTTGCTTTTGATATACATCATGAGATCATCATCAGTAACGTCCTTGCAAAATCGAGAAATAAAAATCCATCGTATCGGTTCAACGGTACGCAAAGTAGAGTTCAAATCACCACTACCAATAAAAATTTTTACCTTATACTGTTTTCCTTCAAGCCCAAACCCTGAAGATATTAACTTCTCTAACTAGCTTTTAGTACAGCACTTTCTTCTTGGGTACTTTAGAAACCGGATAATACACGAATTTACAAGGTATTTACTCTCTGTTTTAAATTGCCAAAAATAGTGCCATAAATGCTTTGGGGTCAAGAAATCTGGTTAAATTTGAATTTTTCAAATGCTCGTCCAGAATTAGGGAACATTGATGCGCAACACTTTTACGGTCACTTATTCAAACAGAATGTAATAGCTTATGTAGTGTCGATTGACATTTCTTCCTATACGTGAAATAAATTTAAAGTTTGCTACATTATTTCTGTACCAAAAAGGTCAACTCGCTTAAGTCACTTTTTATAGTTTTTTGTAAATCGTGTTTCAAAATTAGGTTTTGTTTCAAAAGGTATTGTTTCAAATTTAGTTTTTTGGTGATAACTTTTTTATTTTTTCGCCGAATTAAATAAGATTAAAATATGTTGTAGAAATTATATTAATTTTTTTAAAAACAATATATACACGCGGAAAAACAGCTTAAGTGTAGTTAGGCGATTATAGGTTTTTGGTACAGATTTATTTTTGGAAAAGGACATGGATATTGAAGTGTAAACAACTTATCGCTTGAACTACGTTCTAAGTTTTGGATCGTTAAAAAAAACTTGTAGATCTAAAAGTATTTTTTTAAAATAATATTTTTATAACTTTTTAACTTTTGCTTAGTTAACATGTTTAGCATGGAAAATTTTATATACAACAAATGGTTCAAGGATTCTAATTACAATTTTTAATTATCAAGTTAAGATCTTTTTTATGGGAATGGAATTTATGTAGTTTGATATTAAATAAAATATGTACGGAATTTATGTTGTACTAGATGTGGAGTTCAGGGACGTAACTCGTGCTGTTCACAAATTGATAATGTACTGATATTTTGTAATATTTTTTGTTACCTGACTTACTGGGCATTAATCCGAATTTCGATAATCGGCACGACTTTGCCTGGTACTTCTTTTAATGGACGTGTTTCGAAAACGATTCGAAGTATCCATTTTAGGAAAATTCGGTAATAACTAATAAGTTGATATATAAGCGATCAACTCCGTCCATATTTGCACTATATTTAGAAATGATTTCCGGTTGTTAAATTTCCATCAGTGTTTTCTGTTTTTTATTCCATTTTATCGAAGAAATTTCTTTACATAAATTTTGCACATTTTATTTACTTCAAAATTATTAAAATAATATAATTGGTTAAATGATCGACGGATTTTATTATGTTTTATTGTTTTGATTGTACTGGTATCTTAATTATAAATTCTGTTTTCTGTTTAAGGTACACTTTTGTTTATTTTAGAATTTAGAATTGTAATAATAATATTTTAATTGAAGTAGCTTAGTTCAAAATACTTAAGGATGTGCAGAAGCAAGGTATATTTTCTATTATTTTAAATGGTAATGAATTTTAAATTTCAACGTTTAGTCACAACCAAATTCAAACATAACAAATAATTTTAAATAATACATATAATAATAGTAGGTTGTTAAATCGTATATTAACAGCTGTTCAACAGGTGTAACACCAAAACAAATTCATGAACGATTGTTAAAAGCGATATCTTCACCTTCAATTTTATCACTGCACGATATTCAATTTTTTCACGTCAACTTTGAACAGCTGTTAATATATGAATGAGTTGACAGATCTACATTAAACTTCACACGTGTTCATAAAAAAAGTAGTACCATTTTTAGAAAAATAAAATGACGAACCTAATAGCGCTATCTCTTGTCAAACGACAAAACTTACTGAACAACCTACTATACCTATATCATATTATTTTAAATTGTTTAAACTTTATGATTTAATGTTCAGTTTTTAGATTTAGTTTCCTAACCTTATACTTTGAATCATTATTACTTTCTTAATCATATTGATTGTTCATTTGATTTATAGATATGGTATATTTCGATATATCTGAGCTGTTTCTACTTCTAACTTTTAATTTTTATAAAATTTTAATTTATAGAGATTAGATTACATAGAGATTACAGAGAGCCAGGGTTTCTAGGAAGCATTTTGTATATTTTCATACAAACTGTAACTGCGTTGTTATCGAACTAACACTAGAAGATTTATCGAGCTAACACTTTACTAACTATTGGCTAATTTACACTGAAAAAAAACTGGTACTATATTAACATTCTCGTATTTTCATTTTGATTTTTTTAGTGTAATTTCTCATTTTTTTTTAATTTAACTTTAAAAAAAGTTAAAGTTACGTCATTTTCTTCAAAAAATATCTAATTTGAGTTCTGAACGTTTCATTTTAACTTCGGCAAGATCAGTTTTGTAAAAATGAACTTAATAAAGATTTAACATTGTTATGTTCTAATTGGTTAGTTTCGAAAGTTAATTGCATTTTAACTTTTCCTAATGTTATTCCAACTGCGTAGAGTTTTCTTTATAGTCTTTAACATATATAATTGGAAAGTTGACTTGAGTTTTTATTTCTATAAATGTACTAATTTGAGACCATAATTTAACTTTAAAAGTTAAATCAACATTGGGCATACTCAATTACGTCTTCAATCCCTTTTGTGATTTACTAACACAATTGTGCGGGTACGGCAAAAGTACCATGTCAAAAATTTAGTTTTGTATGTTTTTTGAATCAACTTGCACATTTGTGAATTCCTTTTTAACTTATTTTCGTCCGAAAAAAAACACTATATCTATACACACAATTGTGTTGGTTTTACTTCAAATCAAGCAAAATTTTTTATCAACAACGCCATTACATACTATAGTTTTTTACTCACACATTTGTGTTGGACTAAAATAAAGCCGATTTTTTTGTTTTCTTGGTTGAAAAAGAGCTATAACGGGACTTTTGCATTAATCGTAATTATATTCCGATTTTGGTTTTAGTCGCAACCAGCTTGTTCAACCATACGGAGGTACATAGTTTAAGTAAAAATAGTAAATTAAAAATGTTCGCGGAACCGATTGTGGATGAATTTCAAAATCGAATAGTTTGGAAATTATGTATCTTTCGATTAACATGGAATGTAAATTTCTCGAGTGAACCATAATTTATGATTTAAATTAAATCTGATATGATAAATAATGAATGGAATCAATATAAAAACCATATGCGAGGTACACAAAATTTGTTAAACGGTTCAGTAAAATCATAATGGCCGAACTTTTTTTATAATTATACCATATAGCAGACCGGTATTTTATTCTAAGAAGATCACGATTTCATGTTTTTCGAAACCAAATTTCTAACCTATCGTGTTTAAAAATGGCCTCGATTATAGAACTCGCCGGATTTACTACGGCGGGAGTCCAAACTCCATATATAAAAAATTAAAACAATAAATTTCGTTCAAGGTTACATTGAAAACTGGTTTCATATGATTACGTTTTTACGATTCGCAAATCATCCGCAATATTTTAGCTGCGGATTTTGATATAAACATGTTTGTATGATTTGTATGAAAATAAAACGCGTTTTAATTTTTTTTATATGGAGTTTGGACTCCCGCTTCAGTAAATCCGGCGAGTTCTATAATCAAGGCAATAATAATAAATGCCGCATTAGGAATAAATAAACGAAAATGCCCGGTGTGATATTTTTTTTTTATATTAGAATTCACCAGAGTCAGTGACGACCGTGACCGGAAATAGTCGGATTACTTCTTGGTTAGTAAATCAGAGATCCACGAGCTCTGAAATGGATGTGCTGGTATAGTTTTCTACAAATGATTCAATGAATTTGCTAAATCAGTATCTTTGTTTTTTACAGTTAGTTCAGAATATATTAAGTAGTTCGATATCTGGTCAAGGAATTCTTCAATTCTACGCAACGAATAACAAATTAAATGAAAAGTGTAGAGATGAACTCGTCAACTGTATAGTTGAAAATTATTTTGATTTCGATGCGAATTGTTATGCACTGGTCCAAAACAATTGAAGAATCTCAGTGGTGCAATCGTTAATGCTTTCCCTACAGAGGATGCGGATATATACTACATTGGCAGAAAAGATGGTAACGCAGCATCTGGGAAATTGTTTAACCGGTTTAAAAACATGAAAAGGAAATCGAAAGCAACTTCAACTGAAAACTATCAGTTTGCTAAACACAGAAAAGAATGTACGGAAACACCTGTAACTCGAACAGTGGGAGACGTTGGCGCTCAAGAGAGTATGCGTGCAAAAATGAAAAGCATTTTAAATACTGACAACTCAGCTATCGATTTATGGCATCAAACTTATGAACTTAGACAAACGTTTATATCAGACAAAACAAATTCTTTAAGAGATATTATGGAGCATTGGAATTTTTATAAGCAAGCGGGAGGTGAACAATTTTTGAGTATTATTTTATGGTACTTTAAATACATACATACGTATATAAGTATGAAAATAATTTGAAAGTAGTAATATTTTTTCTGTTTAAAAGGAAAACATTAATACCTAACTCTACTTTCAGATTGACTTCGACTTTGAGTTAAGTACCCGGATAAAAAGTTCTCTTCATTCGAGAAATGGGAAATATTTGAAAACAAAATTAAACCGATTTACTTATCTAAAATTAAAGATAAAACATACAAAGATTTTTTAGGACGAATATCAATGGGAAATGTAAATAGTGGTAAGAGTCCTTCATTTCCATACTGATTATTATTAATAGCTTATTATTCGCTTGTTACAGACTCGACTAACTGTCTTTTGGTAATGATGATGAATTTTATTCTACGTCCGTCCTGTGTTGCAAAAGCAAAACAAAAAATCAACAATGCAAGACGGCGTTAATAGTATGATTTAACATGTTTGCACAATAAATGACATGCATCGTTTAAAGGAAATGAAAATTAATACTGCGGTTACCCAACATAGTAATATCCAACCCTTCATATTTGTTGTAGGTACGGATTTTACAGAGCTCAAAGACTTTTATGTAAGTCTAGGAGACACACTCTTAACGTGTTCCTCTTTCTTATCTAGCTTAGACATCTGTTTTAAATCATTTCATGTATTTGATTTGCATTATCCAAAAGAGTCGACATTAGTATGGCAATGTTTGCAAAAATATTTTTATTTAATTTATTCCGGGAACTACAAAAAAAGTGCAGCTTTGGCTGAGTTACTTTTAACTCTTAAATAAATGTTTCGCTGTTATTTGTGTTCCCTATTTTTGCCAAACTTGCCAGAACTAATGTTACATTATAAACACCACCATAACCTAAAACTGCATAGTACCTATAATTGTACTTATCTAGAATGTAATCAATCTTTCACCAGTTCAAGTAATTTTAAAAAACATTTTCAAAGACATCTAAGTCGTGAGTATGTTAAACCGCAGCCAATTAATTTTCAGTCAAATCTAAGTTCTCTCACAAACAGATCTCAGTACAAATTAGATTCAGCTTCTGATTTTAATACAATTATTTCAAATAAGCCTTTTTCTTTCAACCAATCTAACTCTACCAAAGATGAATATAACAACTTTGAAATTAACATAAAGAGAATTCAGGTTGATATATCAAATTGCTGTTCTCAATCTTTAATTGATTTGCATCAAAAAAATAATCTATCTAGAAAAGATGTTTCCAATATCAAATCTCAATTTTCTACTGTTATTACTAAAAAAGTAGTAGATGGTATAAAAGAAGTGGTACTTCCGTATGTCGAGACTTCTAAAAAAGATAGTATTCAAAACTTTCTTGATTTTTGTTCAAATCCGTTTATAGACATAAATTCCGAGTATAAATTTCTTCAAACAATAGAAAACAGTGATACGTTCTCCAAGCCGATCATGTTTAATATAAATAACGAAATTACAGAAGTAATTATGAATAGTCGGCCGTCTTTAGACGCAAGTAACGTTAAAGGTTGCTTAATGCCAATCGAGTTCCAAATAAGAAAATTTTTGCAGCTCCCCAATGTTTTAAATCAAATTTTAGAAAACACGAGTAGTTTAATTAAATCCAACCACATCTCACATTTCGTAAATGCTGAGTTATTTGCCAACTTAAGAAACGTTAATGGAAATAAAATCGTTATTCCTTTATTTATTTACACAGACGATTTCGAGTTGAACAATCCACTCGGTAGTCATAGCACCGAGGATGCCATTTGCGGAGTTTATTATTCGTTCGCAACGTTACCTCAGTATTTACAATCACGGTTAGATTGTATTTTTGTAGCAGCTTATTTTAAAACCAAAGAACGGAAACATTATGGTAATGATGTATTTTTTAAGCCACTGATAGAGGTGTTCAATTCTCTACAACTCGAAGGCATCAAAATAACCTTAAATGAAAAATTAGTGTCCGTTTACCCCACTATCTGTCTCTTGCTAGGTGATAACTTGGCACTTAATGAAATGTTGGGGTTCACACCATCATTTAGATCTAATTATTTTTGCAGATTTTGCAAAATAGAAAAACGTTTATCCTGGACTGATTGTCAAGAAAGATTGGCAGCTCTTTGAAACCAGAACAATTATGAATCTGATTTATATCAAAATGACCCAACAAAAACCGGAGTTAAAATTAATTCGATATTTAATAATTTAAACAACTTTCACGCCACCAAGAATTTTGCTGCTGATATCATCCACGATTTGTTCGAAGGGGTATGTAGATATGACTTGTCCACGGTATTATTATATTTTATTAACGAAAAATAATATTTTACTCTTGATGTATTCAACTATAGAAAGCAAATGTTTGACTACGGCAAAACCGAAATCTCCGCCTATTACTTTGAAACATTTCGACAATAGCAATTTTAAAATGTCAGCCAGGGAAATGTCCTCATTCGTACATTTTTTACCTTTAATTATAGGTGATTTAATTCCCTGTACTGATAAAATGTGGAAATTTTTCCTCACCTTCTTAAAAATAACAGATAGCTTACTCTGCGGGTCTTTTGATATATCTAAGCTCAACGAACTTGAAAAATTGATTACAACTCATAATAAGCAATACATTGAACTAAGTAAACAAAATTTGAAACCAAAGTTTCATTTCCTATTGCACTACAAAACTATAATAATGAAAAGCGGGCCTCTTAAATATCTGTGGTCTTATAGATATGAGGCTAAACACAAAGAAGCAAAGATGTATGTACGAAGTATTACATCACGAAAAAATATATCATACACACTTAGTATTAAGGCTTCACTAAAATTCTCAAAATTTTTAAATGACTACGAAAATGAATTTCCCCCTGGACTAAATTATAAAAATAGTCATTGTCATATAATTGATTTAACGGTATCTCCAATTTTTGATAAAATATTAAATAAAGATGAATTCCAATTGAATTATAAAAGATGTAATGCTGTAAAATTAATAGAATATAAAGGAACTACTTACAAAACTGGGTATTTCCTATCAGTTTTAAATATGTCGAAGCCTGAACTGTATAAGATAGAAATATTAATTGTACAAGAAAATAATTCTTTAGTAATTACTCAAAACATTGAAATCTTAGAGTATTTAGAACATTTCCAAGCATTCAAAATAGGTGTTGATTTGGATAAATACAAAATTTTTTGGGTCCTCCAATTCATATGCATATCGCTGGAAATGGATTTAAATTAATTAGATTTAAAACATTTTAATATAACTTGAATTATCAAATTAGTTTAAGGTATATTATATATATATATAAGTAGAAAGCACTAATTTCTAACCACAGCAAGGGTTGAAAGATATCGAATAAAATTGAAATTATGTACAAGTAATTAAAAATGCATAAATAAAACATTCGTGATTTTGTATTCAATCAGTATCGACTGTCGTTTTATTTTAACCCGTTTGTTTTGCATCAAATAAAAATTCTACTTGGGGGCTCAACCGGGATCCAAGTTGACGAGTTTCTTGGTTTCGGAGCAAATAGTTTTTTTGGAAATAATATAATAGCGCGTGCGATGTGTAGACGAGTTATTTTGTGAGCGATATAAGATACGTTTTTCCAAATAGAAAAGGCAAACAAAACGGTGCGCTTAAATTAAGTGAATAAACATTGAAGAACATAATCGTAAAACGAAACGGTAAAATAGTGAGTGAAAATAAAATAAAACAAAATAAAAAACGATTAACGGTTGAAATCAATCATACGATTTCGCATGCGTTTTATGCAGAAAAATATTCTGAAACGTTTGAGAAATATTTAAAGAAATCGAACCGTAACAAAAGTTTACATATTTTATTTGGATTTGCCGGTTGTTTCTGTGCGTGTGATTTTACTTGTAAACAAAATGGGTAAAAAATATCGACTTCAACAAAATAAACAAGATGATGAAGAATCATTGAATGAGGAATTGTATCAGCAAATGGTGAATCGTTTACGTAAGGACATCAGTAGCGGAACGTTTTCGGAGCGAAGGTCGACCATGGACGAGCACGTTAATGAAACTACGCTAAATGAAAAAGAGAAAGACCTGGAATTAAAGCAAAAAGAGCTTATGTTAAAAGAAAAGGAACTTGAACTTTTCGAACGAGAAAACAAGTTAACAGCTGATCGTGCATCACGTAAAAGTTTGTTCATTAACGGTGAAACGTTTGACAATGGCTCCAACACAACGAATACACATGTCATTCAGGATAACGGTTCACGATACTCATTCGACGACGTAAAAAATTCCGTGTGTACATTCAACGGCGAGGACAATTATCCGGTCGAAAAATGGGTCCGCGATTTTGAGGAGACTTCGAAAATTTTTGGATGGAAGGAACGGGATCAATTTTTCTATGCAAGACGATTATTAGAGGGAGATGCAAGGCTTTTGATACGAGCGGCAACTGGACTCAATTCTTGGGATAATTTGAAGGATTTTCTACAAAAGGAATTTGGGGTTAAGACGAATAGCGCTGTTATCCATAAAAAAATGGCAGAGCGTAAGAAAAAACCCGACGAGACGCTACAAAGATATCTAATAGAATTACGAGAAATTGGTGCCACTGGTAGCTTAGAGGAAAGCGCAATCATACAGTACTGTGTAGACGGGATACAGGATAAAGAATCTAACAAACAGATCTTGTATGGCGCCGTTAATATGAACGATTTCAAGGCAAAGCTTAAGTGTTACGACGAAATGTGTTTGAAATCGAGAAACTCTACTACATTAAGTAAACCCGCTACTACAAATAATTCTATTGCAAATAAACCGCAAGGCACGCGAAATTTTAAAATGCGCTGTTTTGAATGTGGTGCAAATGGGCATGTTGGGAAAAGCTGTCCAAACAAGGGGAACGGTCCGATGTGCTATAACTGTAAGGCATTCGGGCACGTATCGTTGAAATGTCCAAAAAGAGGTTGCCCAAAAGAGTGTTCGGCTATTCAGAGTAATACATCTGTATTCAATAAAGATCTTAAAGTTATAAGATTTGGGAATATGGAACTAGTAGCTATGATAGATAATGGAAGTGACATCAATTTAATATCAGAGCGCAAATTCAAAACATTAGATATTCCGAATTGGGATGAGAAGGTGATTAATTTTAATGGTGTTGGATCAAAGCTAAAATCGAAAGGATGTTTTGCATCAACAATCGGGATTGAAAACGATGAGTATGAGATGGTGTTCCATGTTGTTGATGATAATTTGTTGCCGTATGAAGTTATTTTAGGACGCGAACTTATTCGGCAAGCGATTACTATCCTGACACCAGATGACGTGATAATGAGAAAATTCGTGCCAGAAAATACAATTTTGGCTATTGAAGAGGAGGGTGAGTCTATTAATATTTCTTATCTTAAAAATTTAGAAGTTGCGGATGAAAACCAGAAAATGGTGGTTGGGAATTCTCCCTTTGAGCTATTAAGGGGAGTAAGAATAAGGGTACCGGAAGACTTACGTGTGAAAGAAGCAGTGGATCAAGAGGTGGCGCAGAAATTATATGATGAGCGAGTTGAGGATCGTCAGTTAACGAAGCGGCAAATCGAGGCGGTCCAAGACGAAAACCTACGAACCTTCAAAAAACGACGTAAAGTAGCCACGTTTTATGATGTGGGTGACATCGTCGCCATAAAACGAACCCAATTCATCACTGGTTCGAAACTATTACCAAAATTTTTGGGCCCGTATCGCGTAATTAGGGTCAAAAGAGGTGATCGTTACGAGGTGGCAAAAATTGGCAATGCGGCGGGTCCACAAACTACTTCAACTGGTGCAGAGAACATGAAGAAGTGGTTCTATGGCAATTCGGAGCAAGCGACAACATGCGAGTATGAGAGCGACGAGATAAGTTCAAATGAAGCAGAAACGCAGCCGTCTGGGTCAGCCGACACAGCAGGAGGGCCGAGTAGAAAGCACTAATTTCTAACCACAGCAAGGGTTGAAAGATATCGAATAAAATTGAAATTATGTACAAGTAATTAAAAATGCATAAATAAAACATTCGTGATTTTGTATTCAATCAGTATCGACTGTCGTTTTATTTTAACCCGTTTGTTTTGCATCAAATAAAAATTCTACTTATATATATATATATATATATATATATATATATATATAAATATATATATATATATATATATATATATATATATATATATATATATATATATATATAACGTATAGATATAGAACAGTTGGAAAGGAAGCAGTTTTCGTGATAGCTAACATGCCGCCGATCACAGTATTGGCGAAATATAGAGTAGCGGTTCTCCAGGGAAACCCAAGCGTTGAGGCCAAATCAGAACTAATACAAGAATGGCAGATTCGATGGGAGAGCGCTGATACTGGATCGTGGACCAGGGAGCTCATCCCGAGGCTAAAGGAATGGGTGGAGCGTAAACATGGCGAGGTGAATTTCCATATCACCCAATTCTTGTCAGGTCATGGTTGTTTCAACAGCTACCTATTTAGAATGCATATCAAGGATACACCTGATTGCTTATACTGTACCGAAGAGGATACACCAGAGCACACGATACTCTACTGTGCAAGGTGGGATCAAGTGCGAAAGCAGTGTACAGATGTTGTAGGAGCCATAACACCAGGTACAATCATTTCGAGGATGCTGGCGGACGAGAATGGTTGGTATGCTATAAGTAGGATGATTAGAGTAATACTAACCATTAAAATGAGGGAACAAGCGACCATGTCGCTCTGAACAAAACTAGAGGACAATAGACATCCCGCGGTCGAAGAAATGCAATAAATTTGTGGTACCGGTCGCTGCGAGGAGGTGAGGTAGGGGGTTTTTAGTCGGTAAAAGTCCGGCACAACGTCCATGAGGATTTTCCCCCTACTAGGAAAAAAAAAAAAAAAAATTTATATATATATATACAGTGAAACCTCCCAATGTTACCACCTCTCTATACTGACCACCTCCTTAAATAGGCCACTTTTCTACAGTCCCAACACATTAACCATACAAATTTGTTCTATAAATTCTCTTTAACTTGACCACCTCCCTATTCTGTTTAGCGACCAGTGTATTTGGGGTTATGCGAATTAAATCAACTCCTTTAATATGACCAAAAATATTTTTTTTTTTAAATGTAAACAGAGAAACGATCCACGGCCTCCATTCCATGACTCCGGAAGTAACTTTTCATCCCAATGTACGCCTGATGTAAACTTTAAAATCGATTTAACTGAAGCTGCTATTTCTACTCTGTTTGTTTCACGATGACGCATCAGTTTTGTTCGATTTAAAACGAGTTCATCAATGAAATGCCCAATACTTTCGGCAACAAAACTGATTAGATGCAGTGCTGCACGAACAGTAACCTTCCACTTACCCAAAGCTGACAATATTCAAGAAGTACTGAAACATGTGCACCTAGAGGAGGCTCTTTCGTCGCTCCGCACGGGCAAATCGATATTTTCCAAACTCATGTCATTATCAGATATGCTTTCGCTATCTCTTTCCGATGACGAAAATAATGCTTGTGAGTCTATTGGAATTGATTTACTTGTTTCTACAAGATATTTTCGTTCCGCTTTTCTTTTTCAATTTCAGATTCTCTGGCTCCAGGAAATATCCGGGACGCCCTTTCTTACGTTACGTCAAGAGGAATCGCTTGTCGTCTTCACTGGTCATCATGGACAATCGGTATATGCGATATCGAAAATATCATCCAGTTTACTATTAAAGTCGTTTTCTCTTTCAAAGAAAATTTTGAAGGTTCAGTTTTATTCTTTAAAAGATGTTTCTACTCATCATGCAATTTTTCCAATTTTCAATTGAATGTTGTTTCTTTTAACCAAAAAATAAACACTTTCTGGATTGTCAGAGGTGCACTTTCACGAATAGTTAATTTTACAGTACGTGATGGTAAAAAAGAGACACATCACTTGCTTTTTTGAGGGTAACTTAGCATCAACAATTTGACAGTACTGATGGCCAAGAATATAAATTTCTGTAGTGGACCGTAGAAAATCTTCCATATTGTCAACTATTGTTAGTAGCACTTTCTTTAAAAGATTAATGAAACTGTTTAACGAACTAAATTTAGTTTTTCAAAATTTCAAATTTGTGTCCTTTTCTCGAGAGATTTGGATTTAAACTGAAATTAATTTGCATTTCTCTTGTTTATATAGTATATGATACAACGAAACATATTGGCCATATCAGGTCATAATTAATGCGGTAGGTGGATTTAAATACAATAACTAATGAGACGAATGATAATGACATCATTAACACAACTATGTCAAGTTCTTATGACTCATATAGTTTTTTATAACATCATCAGGATCTAAAAAAAGCCTTTTACTATTTGGGTTTTTATTAGTTTCGGAAATTGGCAATAAATAAGTCATTATTTGTTAACCGATTTTTAATATTTTTGACGTTTTGGAAAGAAAGTTATTTCCTCTATTCATCACAATTTTTATTTAGGCTGAGAAAATTTTTTAAATAATTTTTCTGTTTGTTTGAAAGCCTCTAAACCATCTTTCATTGACCCAATATTTTTCTGTTTAAGATTTTAGCATTACCTCAAATTTTCAGGGGATACTCCGTTAGGTACCTCTACATATTTTCCGCCCAATACAAACAAGGACCACCCTAATGTGCATACATACGCTTCTTTTATTTACCATTTGTCAAAACTTCTATAAAAATACCAAACTCCAGAAATAAATATAATTTTGGTCACTATTCAGAGAAGTTTCTTCATACCGACCACCTCTGTAAAATTACCAGAAATTTACAGTCCCGTAAGTGGTCGCTTTTGGGAGGTTTCACTGTATATATATATATATATATATATATATATATATATATATATATATATATATATATATATATTTATATATATATATATATATATATATATATATATATATATATATATGTATTTATATATATATATATATATATATATATATATATATATATATATATATATATATATATATATATATATATATATATATATATATATATATATATATATATATATATTTATATATATATATATATATATATATATATAAATCAATAGATAATAAGTGTATAGATATTGAATATTTGATAAACAAACCTGTATTAAGACATATGTATGAAGAATATAAGTATGTATATACATATACGTATAATAAATAATTCAATAAATAAATAAATTTTTTTATTATTTAAATTAATTAACAATATCGTTTTCCAGTATTATTCTTTTTATAATAACTACATTATCTCAGGAAACACATATATTGTATATCAATAATTAATGCAAAACATTAATCTCAATGTAACATTTGCAGAGTTAATTTAAGATTTCTATTTAACATTTTCGTAAGGATCACCTTAACATTATTTTTCTCAGTATGGTGCACACAAAGTTAATTTCACATTTTAATGTAACATTATTGAAAGTTATAATAACTTTCAAAATTGTTAAGCAATTTCGTGAAAATAACATCGAAAATGTTAAATTGGACTCGCTGTACTGAATTAACATCTTTCTATAATTTTTTAAAGTTATATTAACTTCGTCCGTATCTGGCTAAATCTTAGGTATAAAAAAGTTTATTTTACCATATATTTTTCTGGTTTTTTTTTTGGTATGATTTCAAAGGGCCGAATGTCGAAGGGCCGATTTTTTTTTTTTTTTTTTTGTGTTTAGAAATATATTTTTTTATTTAATTTAATTATTTTTTGCATGACAAAATTTTCCTTCACCAAAATGTTCCTTTCCTTTACCAAAAATGATATTTTTAAAACAAAAAAACAAAAAAAAACAAAATAAAAATTCGGCCCTTTGACCCATTCGGCCCTTCGACATTCGGCCCTTCGTACCCATTCCTTTTTTCGGTCCTTCTTGTTATGTGTAAAAGGGTGTACGGTATAGCTCGGCGTATGCCGGTTCCCTGCTTATGCTTGGCCGTACATTCTAATCAACCAATCAATCAGAAATAGTGCCACAAATGCTTCAAAATGATGTGAAAAATAAAAATTTTACTAAAGTAATTTTTAAAGTGCTAAACCTAAAACGCGGTCGATCGGGTGACATTATTATAAAAATGTGCTGATATTTCGATTTTTTATGGAACTGGGCATTTATAGTAAATATAAAAGCAGGTGTATTTCACATTTAATTAATTTAGTTTCTTTGACTCCTATACTCGTAGTAATAAAAATTTGATTGTTATGATTTTTCTGTTGTGATATACACATTAGAGTAAATCTCAAGGTAGTCGAGTCAGGTGGTATGTGCATAAATTTATAAAATATCTGAAAACGCGTTCTTATAAAATCTTCTTCTCTACTTAGTGTCTGTTTTAGTAACATCGTGTCGTGTTGTGCAAATTTTGTTGCAGACGTCTTAATACTAAATTTAGTTCCAATTTAGTGTAAATAGAAAAAAATATAGTTTTGTTGTTAAACAATGTTTAGGTCACGTCCGAAAATGTATCGTTTCGACGCGTGGTCTAGCAAATCGTACAATGCAAACGATTTATCAGTGCTGGCGAGGCGACTGATATGATATCGCGCGTGGGTAAATTTAACAAATTATTATTAACTTTATTGAGTGTTAATCATTTGATTAACACTCACTTCGATGAATCATTTAGTGGCGACAATCCAAGATCCACAAAAAAAAAAAATCATACACTTTAATTTGCGAGACACTATTTTAATTTCAAATTTAATTTGCTTATTATAATTTAATATTATGTTCTTTTGGTTTATATCGATCTAAAATGTATCTGAAATAAAGTTAAATGCGCGAATATCACAAATACGTCCATAATGGGTTTTCTCCTTTTTCGTTTGTAAATATTTTTTGCTTAGCATGTGCCTTTAACAAGTGCCTTTTGTAAAATACTTTTGTACCGCACATTTTGAGTATTCTATCCAGACTGACTACCAAAAAAAAGCATCGAACCATCCAAAAAAATATTTTCTTCTCCATCAAGACCAACAAAATCTATATTTCATATCGACAATCGATAACATATCGATCGATAAAGACTACAGTGTAGCGTAAAAATATTGTACCAGTGTGAGAGGACAAAGCGCGCTCTGTCATGAACACTTTCTTCTTATGTACTTTAGAAACCGTTAAACTTGCCAAAAATAGTGCCACAAATGCTTTATAATGCACTGAAAAATACAATTTTTACTAAAAAGAATTTTAAAGTGGTAAACCTGAAAGTCGGTAGAACGGATGGCATTATTTTTGAAGCTTATAATAAAAAGTTTACTTTGCGTTAGTTATTTTTGTTTGACTCCTAGGCTCGTAGTAATAAATATTTAATTTGTAATAAGTTTAATTAAATTTATAACTAAAACTTAGAGTAACATCCCGATTCTGAAGCACAGTCACTGACTGAAAAATGGTCTTAGGTAAGACTTTTTGTCTTTTTATCTTTTCAGTTTAGGCTTATGAGACTATTCGTATTATGCGTGTACTTAGGTAATAGCCTGGACAGACTGAGGATTAGTTAAACTGATTTAGCAAAATTCGATCAAGTAATCTAGAAAATACATTTCAAATAAGTTTGCCACACTATGAACAATTTGAAAAACCACTAGCAAATTCGTTTTTTCCTAATAGAGTACTTGATAGAATTTTGCTAAACCAGTTTAACTAATCCATAGGCTATAAGTCAAGGCTATACGACCTTTTGACTTTGTTTTGAGTTTAGTCTTAATTATGACACTTTGAAACTAAAAAACAAAGACAAAAAGTCTTACGTAAGATCATTTTTCAGTCAGTGACTGTACTTTAGAATCGGAGTGTAAATCTCAAGGTAGTCGAGTCAAGTATGTGGATAAATTTTGAAAATATCAGAAAACGCGTTCTTATGAAATCTTCTTCTCTACTTAGTGTCTGTTTTAGTAAGATCGTGTCGTGTTGTGCAAATTTTGTTGCAGTCTTTATTAAAATACTAAATTTAATCCAAGAAAAGTTTTGTTGTTAAACAATGTTTTGGTCGCGTCCGAAAATTTATCATTTAGACGTGTGGTCTAGCAAATCGTACAATGCAAATGATTTATCAGTGCTGGCGACTGATATGATATCGCGCATGGGCAAATTTCACAAATTATTAATAGTTTTATTGAGTGTTAATCATTTGATTGTGTCGATGAATCATTTAGTGGCGACATTCCATTCATTTGTACCGAAATTTTATTGTCGTGTAAATGTTTTTGACAGTTTGTTGTGTTATACAAGTACGATTTACGTTTTAATTGTTTCAGGTTAATAATGAAACAACGTGCGAGAGTGAGTGTCAAAATGGATACGTGTTTCTAGATGATTATGAAACTATTGCTACTGAGGTAAGCTAAATGTGAATTCTGCACTCTGCATCTTACTTATCGAACACTTAATTTTTTAAATAAAAATTATCTCTTACTTTCTAAAATGTTTTATAATTTAACAATCATAATACGATGCTTCTCGAATTACCATAATTATGACTACCAGAAAACAAAAAATATCAAAGCAAGATAGAAGAGGTTTTATCATTTTGCATAATTATCCCATAAACGTTGAAACCGATGACAACTTTTTTAATTCTTTCAATTAATAAAATCAAACCAATAGGAACTCACGTTTTAGTAATAAATCTTTTTTTCGATTTAATTATTAAAATTTATTTATAATAAACATTAAGTCACTCGATTTGTAGATGCAATGATAAATAAAATATCAATTAATCAATTTTTTAAATAGTTTTCATTGGTGTGTTCAAAACGATTCGTGGCCCCATTGGTGAACACGCTGTATTTTAGTGGAGTATTAGTTGGCTCACTTTTATGTGGAACGTTGGCTGATGTTTTTGGGAGGAAACAGATTATAATAATTTGCCTATATGTACAGGGAATACTCGGTGCATCGCTGTACTTTTTCTATAATTTATATGTTATAACGGTCGTTCGAAGTATTCAAGGCATTTTTGTTCAGGTAAGTTTGATTAGAGTGTACGTAAAGACAAGGTTTATTTTGACCCTATTTAACAACGTTGGCCCAGCATAGTGATTTTCACGTGGAGTTCCTCTGCAAGAAGAATTTGCGAGCCGTGTATTGATTTTAATCGCTGGATGCTTTAATTCGTAAAAGGCTGTCGATTGGTTTTTTCACGAACTTGTGCAGCTTTCAGTATTTCGTCTTGCTGTATCGATGAAAATTGTCGTTGCTTTAATGAATTTCTAGTTTTTGTTGTAATTTTAAATATACTTTATTAAGATTTTTTTTAAGACGTACTCATTTGAACTAATAAGTGGACCGAGTGTGGGTTTACAAGCAATCAATATTCTGCTCCCAATAATGAATCTTTATTTATTAGATGACTAGCTCATGCGGTTTAATTCGTTTAAGGCGTCTCAGTTCATTTGCAGTAACCTTCTTTCATGTTTAGCCATCCTGAATCACTTCATCAATCCATTTAACATTTAGGTCTTTGTGTAATTCCTCGTTGGTTACGTAGCGGTAAACATTCGTTATTGCGCACGTAAAAATTTGTTTTGAAAACTTTGAATAATTAAACGACTTGATTGTTTAGTACAGTCCCATAGTTGGATACCATACATCCAAATCAGGCGCGGATCCAGCGTTTTCTGTTACGGGGGGCCACTTTTAAATTTGTGGTAAAAATCAATAGTCGATAAAGCAAATGTATTTAATTTTGAAAGTTTAGTAAGAAAACATGTTCACGCGTTTTTATTCATCCCAAACAATTCAAATTTTATTTAGAAATCAAATATGTATACTAAATTGATACATAAAATAACAAAAATTAAAATTAAAAAACATATTCAGTCCAATGTATAAATAAAGCATACATTTTTTAAACTTATCTAATAATAAAATCTAATTTTCTCGATCCTTGGACGAATTTATTAATCACATTGTCAATATTTACTTCAATCTCTCTATGTATATTTAATAAAGCTAAACCTACCAATCGGTCTTGGCTAATTGAATTCCGCAAATATGTTTTTATTCTTCTAAGAGTTGAAAAACTTCTTTCTGCAGATGCGATACTTATAGGCAATGACACATACATACTAACTAGCTCGATCATACGGGGATAAATATCTTCATTCAAATTAAATAAAACATCCTCTAGTAGGTAACAAAGAGATTGGCCTGTATTATCCCATTTGCTCGGCTGGTTGGTCTGGCTTTTTTAAGATGATTATTTGTGCAACCTTGAAACACTCTGGCACATATGTAAGTCGAAAGCAAGCATTATACATATATGTTAACATAGTAACTGCTCTCTTTGATAACTCCTTAAATTGCCTCGGAGAAATTTCATCAATTCCAGGTGACTTTTTGGGATTTAAATTCATGTCTATTTGTTGTGCAATTTCTAGTGGGGTGACACTTCTGATATTTGATGAAGATCTGTAGACTGGTTTAGGATCAATCCTAGATTGTATGTCGTGTGGTTGAAATACTGATGACAGATGTTGTGCAAACAGTTCTGCCTTTTCCTCGTTAAGGCGCACCCATTCTCCATTTATGTTCTTTATACGTGGCGATTAGATTATTGGCCTCTTGTATCTTTTAGTAGCTTTCCAAAGAGAATAGTTTTTGTCAGCTTCAGGACCCAGTCCTTTCAAATAATTTTCAGTACAAGGTTCTTTATGTTCTTTAATTAATCGGTTATTTTTATTACTTACCCGAATAAATTCTCTTTTGCCTAGATAGATTAGATAGATAAAATAGAATAAAGAGATTAGATAGATTAGACAGATCAGATACAAGTAGCTGGTAAAATGTCCGTGACACTTGGGGCTTAGGATTAAGTGTCCATTAATGTTTTCTTACGATGGAAAGGCTAAGACTAAATCTTTACGGTTTTATTCATGTGAATTAAATATAATTATTACAGGGACTACAGGGTGTTTCATTTGTCCTTCTGTTAGAGCATGCGCCAGCGGCAAAACGAACCGGACCTAGTGTAATATTTAAAATTGCATGGTCTGTTGGTAGATTATATTTAGCGGCTGCTTCATACTTTTCACCTAATTTTCATATTTTACATCTTTTTCTCACCATACCGACCGTCTGCTCAATAACCTATACATGGTGAGTATATCTCATTCAATTATACTCGTATCTATACTAGTATATTAATTAATACCTTGATTATGTATTTTTTACAGGTTAATACCCGAATCAATTACATGGTTGATGACACATGAAAAATATGATGACGCTTATAAATTGGTGGTTACGATGGCTAAACGGAATAACGACAGCAAATTTGATGAAGATTTGCACTCGCTCAAGTTAACTTCAAATAATCGAGCAACGTCAAATTCACAGCCCGACAGAACAGAAAACAAACAGGTGGCAGTACCTAAAATCATGGATTTGTTACGACATCGGATATTACGAAAACATTTGATTATCATGGGTTTAATTTTTTTTGCAGTGCCCTTTTGTACCTGGGGAATAGCCTTCTTATTGCCAAATTTAGCGGGCGATCGCCATCTAAATTTTACCATTGGTAGTTTTGTTGAAATGTTGTCGTACTCTATATCATTTTTAATAATTTCCCGGTTTGGAAGAAGAAGGCCGTTGGCTATTTGTCAATATGTAATAGGAGTGATTTTCATGGGTATAGTTATTTTATCGGTGGCGTACGAAGGTGTAGTTGAAGAACATTGGTCAAGTATGACAGCTTATATAAGTTTTTAGGTTTTATGTACTCATTTTATATTGTAATTATTTTTAATTTCTATAGGATCAGTAACCACCGCCTTAGTCCTTTCGACTAAATTTATTACGGCAGCATCGTATTGTTCTATGTTCCTCTTAGCCGTTGAACTATTTCCAACAGGATGTCGTGCGGCTGCAATGGGATTATGTGGTGCAATAATGAGATTTGCAACCCTGTTATCGCCACAGCTTGACCTAGTTGGCGAGTTGACCTTTACTAATTTGCCCATCATTATAATGGGTGTTCTCGGTATTATCGCAGGGACAGCGACTCTATTACTTCCAGAGACGCTTGGTATAGTACTTCCAAATACTATAGATGATGTAAACGAGCTTTGGGGAAAGAGACCATAATAATATTTTTAAAATTGTTTTACTCATTACGTTGTTTCGCAAATGATCAAAAAAGAATTTTATTAAAAAATAATTTCAATCCATGACAATAGTTAATATGTTTGATGATAAATGTACCACAGTTTCGAAATCTCTTTTAGAACCTTGAAGCGGCGGTAGTCGGCCTGTTATGCTAGTAGAAGCAATGCGAATTTTAAATGAAAAGTTATGGTATGGTATAAAATATGGGGGATGTGCGAAGATTTCTGTATTTGTTGATCCAAAATTTGATTGGGATCCGTAAACACAAACTTCAAACTAGACCACAAAACCTTAAAGCAAGTATTCCGAAACGAAGAATAATCCGCTGAAACAGCTTAAATTCTATTACATCAAATGAATATCAACGAAATAACAATAAAAATAAATGGAAATGGATTCCAAATCTTCACCAATCCTATCCATCATTGATTACTTGAAAGATGAAAACCAGCAATGTAAATGAGGCAGACAGTATTTCGAAGAATTGACAAAATAAATAATTACAAATATAGTGAAAGATTCCATTACAGGCTCGCAAGGAAATCCGTTTCTACATCGGTGAGTATTTCATTATTTCTACTTTGCTGCACCGAATTTTTGCACCCTTGTTCAACAAAAGTAATCGATTTGTCTGTTTAAACTGCCGATAAAGCCAGCAACGATGGAATCGACACGAAACGAGAAACCTCCTCCCACCATACCGACGTGAAAAAATTTAGTACTTCATTTTATTTACAAGAAAAATAAAACAAAATTAAATTCGAGAACCAGAAAATCATAATAGTAACGGAACACAATTACCCGATGAATGGATAGAAATTAACCGAATTTTGAGGGCGAAAGAGAGAAAACAAAAATTGAACAAAATGGTCGCTGAACGTGATTAATTTGAGAGCGAAAAAACAACGTGCGCTCCGGTCGCGCGCACCACCACCGTTATTTGTTGCTCGCTTACAAATATATGTTTAAAAAATTAAAATTGTAAAATTAGGAAATGTTAAGTTGAGGAAAATTTAAGAATAATAAAAAAATACAAGAAAATAAAAATTAAATGAACTAAATAAAAATAAAAAATTGGTAGTTAGTTTTCCTTCGCTGGGCTTTTTCCTGCCTTTGGTCAAGAATCAAAATTTAACGTTGGGCGTTGGTTAACTGAAATGCAAATGGCTTTGGTTGGCCAACCGTATGGTTGGATCTTACGTGGCAACACGTCTACCGGTACATAAAAATGAAGGCCTCAACTGGCCACCGTAAATAAAAAGCGAGCCTCTGTCGACCGCCCTTAACCGAAAATTTGGCCTTGATAGACCACCAAAAATGTTGGGCGTCTTTCCACCTTTGACCGAAGAATGAAATGGCCTCAACTGGCCACCCGTAAACCGTAGATTTTGCCTTAATAGGCAACAAATAAAACCGCTGACATATTGGGCGTTGTCTAGCCAAACCGCAAGAAAGTGAGTAGCCTCAAAAAACGTTGGGTGTTGTCCGCCAAAACCGATAAAAGAATGGCCATGGCCACTCGGATATTGAGGCACACCTGTGACGTTTACAGTGTGAATGGCTGCGTTAGGCCGCCCGTAAAATATGTGACGAGCCTCGGTTGGCCACCCAAATTAATGCAAAAATATTATGCGACGTCGACACTAAACGATATCGTGTGGTTTCGTTGTTCAGCGTCACAACAACACGCACCAAAAACACGTCTTGGGTATGTAAATTAAATGGTGAATGAATAATAAAATGACGCAGAATTTGATTGTTTTAACTTTCACTATTCAATTTATTTTCACAGACTCACTTCTCAAAAAAATTTTTTTGCCTTTTATCACAAAAATAACGCATTATTTTTTTTTTTATTTTTATACACATGGTAATTATTCATAGAAAATTAGACAAAACTCAGGTATCATTGGGAGAAAAAAATGTAAAATGGATTCACTATACTTTACAAATTGCAATAATTAAATTTTCGATCATTCCCAATGAAATTTAACAAAAAACTTCTTAATCAAAAAAATATGACTCGAATATCTAATAGAATATTAAAAAAAAATCCCAAGTTTGAGCCTAAGCTAAAAATTTAAACATCGAAGATGGGGCTTGAAATGTTGCTTAATGCCTAAATAAAAAAGCTTAAGCCTACTCATTTGTTTTGGGCTAGACTACTTGTATTTATATAATAAAAATAAAAAAGTTTGAGCCAAAAATTGATTTTCGGCGCACCAGCGTGTTTTGGTTCTCTCGTATTTACTTTATTTTTTGGTTTTTTATTTTTATTTGTAACCGGTGTTTTTTAAGCCTGATAAAACTTGAAATTGTAAAAAATAACACAAAAAATTAAATTATAATCAAATGTTTTTATTATTTGAAAGATCAATACATGGCATTAATATGAAAATAATTTCGGGCATATGGGCATCGTGGCTGTTCTTGACGAAGCGCATTCTCGGCCACTTTTTCGAGCACTGCTGGCCGTATGTCACGAATAACACGTACAATGCTGGCCTCCAACGCTTCAATTTTTGTTGGTTTATCAGCATAAACCAGTGACTTCACGTAGCCTCACAGGAAATAATCAAGGGGTGTCAAATCGCACGACGTTGGAGGCCAATTGACAGGTTCATTTCCCGAAAACAACTTATCGCCAGATTTTGATTTTAATAAATCAATGGTTGCGGTCGCCGTATGGTACGTAGTGCCATCCTGTTATAACCACATCTCGTCCGGATCAATGTCATCCATATTTTCAAACAATAAATCATTGATCATGGGGAGGTAATGATCTCCATTGACGTCGTCTATAAGTTGCGAGTATCGACGATTGATTTTCAAAGTAAATTTTAATAGTTTCGTAGCGTTGTTCAAGTGTCAGTTTATTCACGATGATTTGCCAGAGTATACTCACACTGATATCTGCCAGAGTATATTTTTCATAAAAATTAAATTTTTTGTTTTATTTTTAACAATTTCAAGTTCTATCAGGCTTAAAAAACACCTGTTATATTATGCTCACTAATTGATATCGTAGATGAGAAAGAGGTGCATAGAGAGAGCACAAAACATAATTGGCGCACCAGCGTGTTTTGGTTCTCTCGTATTTACTTTATTTTTTTTTATTTCGTTACATATTCTTGGGACCAAATTTCGTTGCATTTTTCTATATAATGCGACGCCAAAAACATCTTCGATGTTAAAAAACAAACTAGACTGTCTCAGTATAAAACTCAAAACCAGGTTATTTTAATGAAATTAAAAACTGAACTCAAAACTCTCGAACCAAAAATCTAGGAGAATATTTTTTTGTTTTTTGTGCGCGTTACTTGCACACTCTCTCTACCGCGCATCAATCGTACGTACCAAAACAAGAAGCCACAAAAAAATATTCCTCTATATAAGCGCAAATTGGTCTCGCTCTCAAATTATTCGGCCGTTATGTAACACAATTGGGTGGGTAAAAAAACATAGACCAGTATATAAAGGCCCACGCACACATAATTTTCCCTGCCAATTTAGATATGGAAAAATTATTCTCAGTTTATAAATATTTACATCATACTTTTGTCCTCAGTAGACCGGAAAAAATTATTTGAACAGAAATCACATATAAATTCTTTCCCCAGTTCCCTATTCTAGGAGAATTACCAGTGGTTCAGTTAATTTCTTGGGATGGATATTTGCAATGATGACATATTCGTCTCCCATTTTAGTAAAGATGTGTTTACTTAATTTTTCGAGCTGAGAGTTAAGACCCTCTTATGCTGTGTGTCTCACGTCGATTTTTTTTTGTCTAAATTTCCAACTAATTAAATTGATGGTTAGTTCATACCAATCGTTCAAAGATGGCACAAAAAAACCTCATCTGATGTTTAATTAAAATCTTCTATACAAACTTAAATTTAACATCCTGCGAAATATTTCTAATCGGTAATTGATAAATTGAAACTAAGTTTGCAGTTTACAACTAAATATCTGGTAGATTTTGGTTTATAAATATTAGAGACACCTAACAATATCCGGGTGAACTAACGATCAATTTAGTTAGTCGGAGATTTAGATAAAAAAATCGGTGTCACGCACACAGCATTAATGTTTAGCAAAGACACATTTTGAAAAGTATTTTTTCGTGCTGTGAGCCTTTTCGGGTTTCCCAATACGCAATGCCAAAGTAATTTTGTTTACATTTGCTTGCAAAAATCACACTCTTTCTGTGAAAAGAGCTATGTTAAGTACACGGTAATCCATACTACTCGCCAAAGAAAAATGTCACAAAAATTTTGGTGTCGATATGAATCTCGACAAAAAGAGAAATCAATTGGCAAGTAGGTGGATTTTTGTTGGAAATTGCCATTTTTTCCACAGTCTTTTCCGTACTGATTTCATACACTTTTATGTACGAAACAAGAGAAACGTGCTTCTATATATTTTACAATTGGAGTAAATAATAATTTTGTACACTTAATATTTAATTTTATGTAGTCTTCTCGAAACCAATGGCTCTGTTCTGGTAATTCCCTGGGAATAAGGAACTGGGGAGATTTTACATAGCTTTTTCTATAAATCAGTTTTTTCTAGCCTACTGAGAAAAAAAGTTTAATGTAAATATTTGTAAATTGTAAATAATTTTTCCATAGCGAAATTGTCAGGGAAAGTTATTCCCAATTTTACTTTGTTTTCAAAAAGAAAACTACCGCTATCTTTTTACCTTAGTATGTCAGAAAAAAATTATTTAAATAGATATTATATGTAAATTCATGAGGATATTTAGAAAGCGGAAGAGGGACATGATGAATCCGTTCGATATTCTGGAAAATAAGTAAGATTTAACACTATATTTTATTGTCTAAATTTCGCTAAAAGCATTTTAATTTAATTTTAGTTTCTGAGAGGTAGTCAGGCTCCCAATAAATCTGGCAAAAGATTTTATTGAGGAGATCCAAGACGCGGGTTTGAGATCAACCAAAAAGTTCCACTTCATTTAGCGGTAATTTTATATTTTATTTTTGTGGAATTTTAGTTCAAATTTGTGTTTTTATTTAAGATATTAGCAGTCCTTAATTTTTTTTTGCTAGTGGTAACTACCAAAGAGAGAGTAAGTTGTACGCGATGGCTTTTGTGAGCTAAATGAGCCATGACAAATTATCGGGAAAACATATAAAATTTCCTCAGACGGCATCTGAAATTGAGGCTACTAAAACTAAGTATATAAACAGTGTTATTTTATTTACTTATTATAAAAATTGACAATTTTTCACACAGTTTTTTTGAAGAGCATGGTTTCCCAAATATAATTAGAATAATTGATGGAACTCACATCGCCGTGACTGGACTTAAAAAAGAAGTGAAGAATTCGTATGTCAATCGGATAGGCTACCATTCAATAAATACTCAATTGGTGAGACTTCATTAAATTTACCTTATTTATTTTACCAATATTTGTTAAAACTCTATACATACAATATAGGGTATGATATCAAAGGGCCGAATGTCGAAGGGCCGAATTAAAAAGGGCCGATTGTGTCGAAGAGCCAAATGCCGATGGCCCGATTTAATTATTTATTCAATTTAATTATTTTTATTTTTTTTATTTTTTGTACATATACCTATTATCAGAAGGCTGACATAGGGCCGAATGTCTCAGGTGGCGCATGCCAAAATTTTCCTTCACCAAAATGTATCGCTGACTGGATACGTGGAATTTTATGAATATCTAAAGATGAAAAATAGTAAAATACATAAATTCATAAGAAACTCATTTATGTTTAATACAAAAAAATTTACAAAATATTCCATAAAACAACAAATTTAAAAAATTATATTTCTAAAAACAAAAAAAGCCCTTCGACACAACAAAAAAAAGCCCACACGACAAAACACTTTCGGCCCTTCGACATTCGGCCCTTTGTACCCATTCCCAATTTAGGTATGCGATAATAAGCTAAAAGTTCTCAACTGTAATGCAAGATATTGTGGGTAAGTCGGCAATATTGTACGCATTTTCGAAATTGATTACAACAAAAAGTTGGAATTATCCATTCATTGCAGCTCAACGCATGACAGTTATATATGGGGTTGCAGTCAATGTTTCGCGTTTCTTCAAATAAGACAGACAGGGTGTAAGACGGGAATGGTTGTTAGGTAATGTAGTTTATATACCTTTATTGAATTTACTTTCTTTAATATTATCTTATATCATACTATGTTCTTTGAAGGTGATATAGGATATCCACTACAGCCATTTCTTATGATTTCAATTAAAAACCCGAGAACACGTCAAGGTTTTAATAACCAGCATCACAACAGAATACGAAGTAAAATCGAAAGATGTGTTGGTTTAATAAGAAATCGGTTTCGGTATGCACATTTTTGTAATTATACATTTATTTAATTAACTAACTAAATTTTATTCGTATTTTGCAGCTGTACTTTGGGGGAGCGAAAATTAAGGTATGATCCGACTACGGCCGCTTATATTATTGCGATCTGCGTTGTTCTTTACAATATTTTAATTTTGAATAATGTGTCCTATGAAGAATTCGATACTCTAGTACCTGATGTAGGGTCAATAGGCGAACGAAGCTTATTATTCAATGCTGGACAAGAAAACCGAAATTGAGATTTTAGATTTAGATTTTAACTTAATAGGTTGTACTTGAAAATTATAATTTTTCATTATTATTTTTATTATTTAAAACAAATAATAATTCATTTGTTTTAGCAACTAATATATTGTTCTCATTTATGACCTTTAGAATTTCGATTTCGTGCTTTATTGTTTTTTGTTGATTTCTATTTGATTGCTCCTGAAGCCGCAGTGACGTCTGAATCGAGTCCATGATAGTAGATTGCTAGAATGTAAGTAGTAAGTACATAGTATTTGATATTACTATAAGTTTAATTCCTTCCTCTTAGTCTATTTCTATATCGACCACGAACTCGTTCTGGGCCAATCGAGGTAGGACTTCTGCTTGGCATTGGTGTCCTAATGTTACGCAAAGGCGAACTAGGTTCATTTGTAGGTTGAATTGGGGAAACGTAGCGGAAGTTTCGACCGGTTCAATTAAGAAATGAATCATTTTGTGCAATTGAAGGGGTCTAACGTAACTGAAATATAGAAAACCAAATATGTATTTTGTCTTTTGTTGCTAGTTTTTGTATCATATAATATATTTACAGCTTCAGAAACTGAAGGCATCTGTATCACCATCAACCTCTTCATTGGTAATGGGTCCCATTCCGGTTGTACTTCTTAGATTTCTAATATTTTTCAATTTTTCCTTTATTTTATACCTTAAGGTTACCCATGTCTAAAAAATATATAATATATAAATTTGAAATGTATTTTGATCGGTTTAGGTTCAATGGCATTTAAATTTTCCCCAATTCGTTCTCAGGTGGTCCTTTTATCGGTAGACCCTCGTGCTGTTGCGTGTTTCCCTTGAGAAAGAAAAAAAAACAAGATAGAAATTTAAAATATTATTCAAAGTATAGAGAATTTCTTTACCTTGCATAAACTCAAAATTACCTTCAACCAAATCAAAAAGTTTCTTTTTTGGCGATTACCTAGTCTTGCTCTTGACTGAAAATTATATCAAATTCATGTAGGTATTTATTATTGTTAATCGCGTTGGTGTTTAAATTATTCTTCAACAATATAAATATATACAGTTATTTGGCTCGATTCCGCGACGATCAGATTAATGTTATGTTATTTTATTTGAAAAAAGCGAACTGTAGCAAAATTATAAAAAATAAAAATATGTATTTTACAATTAGTTTTAACACGCTTTATTGAAATATGTAGCTTATCGCATAGCTTATAACACTTCACAAAAGCAAATGACGGGAAAGGTTCGGGCCGAACTCTATAAGCGTTTTTGTTGCCTCAATTGCGTATTTCAAATATCACAACCACACACATCAACTCACGCCCACACCCACCTAGCCCCATCTACACCCAGCCCAACCGAACACAATCCACCATAACTCAACCGACCCCAATTAACAGCAAACCACCATACCTAAACATTAATACCACCCTCACCCACTATCCAATTCAAACCCCAAAACCCATCTCACTCGCACCACCCTATATCACATCACCCATATCATCACCCTTTCCAATCCCCTCATCCACCAAACCCCAAATCCCCACACCAAACCCAAAAAACCCCATCCCACCCCCTCCACCTCCCATACCACCACTGCTACCACCACTGCTACCACCCCATAACCACACCACACACACCCATGAAACCAAAATAGAATAGGAAATAAAAAACAATTCTATCAATTTTAAGGATCGGTTTAACATAACCCTATATATCTCCGAACACCCTAAACACAGAAATGTCCAAATCAATAAGGCTCTATCCCATGAATTGCTGAAACTTTTAGTGAAGAAATTAAGTTGATATCTCCATCGTTTCTTAATATATATTTTAAGCCAACAAAAATGCTTAAAAAAAGGTTATTAAGCTGAAATTATTATTAAATTTCACGATAGATTTATTTAATTTTAATTATTCATCTTTTAAAAACGCGTAATTTTTTATACGTAGCTCGAGACGTACCTACCACTAAATTTAAATTTGAGTGGTGTTTTCTTGCTTTGTTTTGACGAAAACAAATATTGTAGCAATTTTATTTGCATACAGTTTTTAATTTTTTTTGCTTTTGAGATATTTTTTATCACTAAAATTTGCGCTTGGTCCCAGTGCAGGTTTTTGGGAGGTGGAATTTGTGAGTTTTTAAAGTTTTGAAGTTATTACTTCATATAAGAAAAACAATACCGATACAACCAAACCTTTTTTTACGTGATACGTTCGAACTGGGTAAAAAAAAACCAACGTAAAAAAACTGTGCAAAAAAGACAGTACATAGAAAAATAGGATAGGATCATCTCCTTTTCTAACGTGACGTGATTATGACAAGAAATTTCTTGCGTTATCATTAATTTGGGTTGTTTACGGTTAAATAGAAAACATTAAAATTCTGTTGAAAAAATCTTCTTCACTCAAACAGAAGAAATCAAAAATAGAAGAATCTTCTATTTTGCTATTGAGTGTAGCAGTGGAATTATAATCTTATCAAAAGTTCGAAATCGATTTTTTTTTCTTCTATTTGCTCTTGCTGGTGTGTAAAAAATGAATTATTACCCAAAACCAAAACTGACCACACGTAATTTGTGATTAATTTTTATTTAAAATAAAAATTAAAATGTAAAAATTGTTTAATGGTATTGAGTTGAATCGCGATTTTGCTGCTAAATCGGTTACCAGTGTCACAACATTTCTCTTTTACAATCGAAAGTAATAGTGGAATCAGCGTTGCCAACTAATTTCTACGGAAAACTGAAGAAAAATCTGAATTTTAGGTGAAAAAACTGATTACACTAAATTTAGAATAAAAAATCTGACCCGAGACAAAAAAAGTCACTTTTTTTAGAAAATTCATCACAGAATTTATTAAGATATAATAATCAATCAATAATTACATATAATCATATTAATTAAATACATATACATATTAAAATACATAAAAATAAAATAATGCTTTAGGCATTTTTAAATAAAAATAAAGTCTATAGAAAGTAACATTGTTTGTATAAAATATCACAAAATATATCAATTAATTCAATGGTATAAACTTACAATATAAAACATTATTAATAAATAAAATTATTATTATTTTCGAAAAATGTCATTGTCATCATTAGCATCATTTTTTTGTACATTGTCGAATTAAGCTTTTTGAACATTAAATTGGTATGCTCAAAATTTTTCGAAGTCGTATTCGTTTTATTCAAATAATCTTTTGTTCTTAAGATTCCTATTAAAGTTGGAATTTCTAATTTGTTTCATATCTTGTTTTTATTCAAATTAATTTGAGAGAATATTCGCTCCACATTGGCGGTTGCAATCGGAATAGTTAAAATTGTCATTACCAGTTTTTGTAAATTTTGGAAACATTCACTTCCGTCAGTTCTTTTAAGATTTAAAATTTTCTCCCAAAATATTTCCACTTGCATATTTTCTGTTAAATTTAACTCAGAAAAATTCATATGACGCAATTCTCGCCATTCGTCATCTAACTGCTGAAGGTTCTCAATAGGAATGACTTGTGGTAAAAAATAATAAAGTTTTGAGACTGTGGAAGTGGACGTATTTTTATTTATAATATTTTTAGGAGCAATCATTTCAACAGATTTAAGAAAATCACTCTGAAAATCAAATTTACTTAAAAGAATATTACAAAATTGTATGTAAAAATTTAAACAATGTGTTCTAAATTCAATTTCTTCGGGTTCAGACAACACTTGCGAAAATTCAAGTGCCGCAGAAACTTCTGCTCCAAAATAAATATCTTTAAGATTTTTAAAATTTTCACTCCGCAATATGTTTTGTTTTTTAAACATTTCATTTGAAATATGTTAGTCTTTAACAAAATAGTTAAATATCATCAAATAGAGACGCGTTATTTCATTGTGCAATAAATGTATTTGAGGCGCTTCGCTTTGGAATAACCGATTCAGCTTATTTACGTAGCCCAAAATAAATTTTAAATTTTTTAAATATATGTATTTCAAATTGCGGATTATGCAAGTTATTTATGATTCGCTGAGTTTGGGGGTACTTTTCCAAATCCTCGTGAACAAAAAACAATTTAAAGGCATCCATACGACTTAGCAGCTGTTGAACGGTTGTTTCTATAGAAAGCCATCGAGTTTGTGATGGATGAAGCATTTTACGCGGTTTATAGTCGAGAATAATTTGAATTTGTGCGAAAAGATCATTGCGTTTAGGGCTGTTTTGCACAAAGTTATAAATGTCTCTAGCACAAGCTTCGACATATTTCGGTAAACAATCAATTGCTTGACTTACACAAAGTGCAAATGAATGGCAAGTACATTTAAATATTAATAAATTAGGACAATCCTTTTTAAGTAGTTGTGCAACTGATTGTTTGGAACCCGTCATGACGTTCGCACCGTCGGCTGCAAACCCAACTAAATACCGTTTGTAGTTAATTTCATATTGTTCAAATACTTCGACAATTTTTGAATATATGCCAACTGCATCGCATTTTTCAACTTTGACAAGAGTAAAAAAAAATCGTTTAACTTTTTTCGGAATTCCACTCTTACCACAATAGATAATAATTTTGTGGTTGAAATGTCGGTTGACTCATCCACGCACATTGAAAAGGAATTATTTCTTAAAATATTGCAAAGCTCGTACATGTGACTCTCTCCAATAACATTTTTAACCACAAGTAACCTTTTTTTAAAACTTCCGAGACCACAAGTAACTTTTTTTAAAACTTCCGAGTCAGGAATAATCATTTTTAAGAGTGGGACCAAATCATCAATAGTTTTGAACGCTTAATTATGTTCTGCGCAAAATGCAGTGAGCTGAATTTCAAATTTAGATTCCTGTTTATCCGTGCTTACGAACTGTTGGAGTAAATTTTCGCATGATGAATTAAAATCAATTGTTTTTGATTTTTCTCGATGTTTAGTAGTTTTGGAATGCATTTTTAAATCTGTTGTTCCTCCAGCTGCTTTCAATTCACAATGACAAATTTTGCAATATGCAAAATTGTTGTCGCTCTTTTTGAGCCAAGGCTTTAAAGACATGTCGGATTCCTATAAAACTGAGTAGTTTCCGCTTGTTACTTTCTTTTAAGTTTTCTAGAGAAACAATAAAATTTTCAGTGATTGATTAATTACGTAAGTTAACAATATGTGAGTGAGATTATAAATCAGTTACTTACTTGTACTTTATTTGTCGTTTTACTGATACACGGATCAACGGTTTTATTTATCACAGTTTCGGTCGTAGATTGCTCAACGGTTTGATTTATCAAATTTGTGCTCGTAGATTGCTCAACGGTTTGAGAATTATTTTTTTCAATCTGCGCTGTTGAATTTGAACTTTTACCCGGAGCATTATTTGCATTTAATATTGTTGAACTCACAGCGGGATCAATCGTTTGGTTTTCACATGCTCTCGATTTCCCCGTACAGGTGCTCGAAATGTTTGCCATTTTTAGAAAAATCGCACACAACCACATATTAGTATTAATAATTATACTCCATTATGGCATATCAGCTTACCTTTTTTTATTAAATATTTATCCATTATAATTTTCTTTTAATTTTTATTATTATTTATAATAATTAAAATATTAATTCACCAAGCCACAAAATAATGACGCCTCGCTTAAAGATAATTTTTAACCTTAAATTTTACCATAATGATGTAAATCCACTGCACTTTTTCCCCCTAAAAGCAAATAAACTATTTTCTTCCATGATGGTTTAATGAACCAACCCTCTAAACATTGCGTAACTTTTACGTACAGTTTGCGAAGACTTGTTTATACTAAAGTTCTCGTAAACGTTACGCATATAAGTAAAGAAAAAGTTGTGAAAACGAACACTTCGTCACAAGAGAAATGAAACTATTTTACGAAGACTTGTATATGTGTTAGTAACAATAATTGTCTTCACAAATTCCGCGAGTTAGCGTAGAGTTTACGAACGGTTTAAACAAGTGAATGCGAACACATTTTATTTCGGATTTTGCTATGTTATTTATTTAAACTTGTTTTAATTTATACTTATTACGATAAATATATAATGTACATATAACTACAAGTAATATTAATTTATACATTTTATTTACTCTAAAAAAGTATTTTCTTTTGGTTTCATTGATCATAAATATGATTTCTAAATTAGATAAAGCTTCGAATGGCTTGATATTGCTATAACACAGTTATGACACATAATCACATTCACATTTATTAAGGATTTTACGTTTCATAAAAAATTAAGTATATTTACTTAATAATATGTATATTTTTATACTATTTCATGCATATTCATGTAACGGACTGTTAAAGAAAAAAGACTACAAATTATAATAAAAAATTAAATTATAATAATAAAATTCAATTGCATAGAAAATATCAATCAATAATATAAATTTGCTAATTATATTTACTTTAAAAAAATATTTTGATTTGATATTGTTTCATTTCATTTTTTACTGCAATGTGTTTTATAAAATAGGAACCATTTCTAAGAAACTGGTAGTTCTTAACAAATCATATTTATCGTATTTATATTTAAACCTTGAATACTTTTGATTCTAGCTCTAAAAATAAATTGATTAAACTACTTAATTCGTGAATTGTACTCCTATATAACGAATACGAAAATAATGATTAATTTAAACATGTCATTGTTAATAACAGTTCATAAAATATATACATTTATATAAGAAATAAAAATAAATAAATAAATTATAATAAAGTTAATTGTGCCCGTTTTTTTTCGATACCGATCTCTCGCATACTGGAACCATTTTTTAATTTCATTTCCCACGTCTTTTGTTTTTTTACTTTGAATAACAAATTTATCATTTGTCTCATAACGCCTAATAACACACAGTGCATGTAATGTACGTGAAATTGATAGGCACATCCCATAGATAAGGCATCCAAGTCAGCTTCTAGCTTAACGTGATGATCCAAATCTGATTTATGCCGGAAATTCTCGTCAGTTCTGGGTCTTAAATAATCGTCAGAATATGGAAAACAGATTTTGTATGCTAAATAACATCCCTTAATTGTACATTTGGTACAACTAGAATATCCTGAATGAGATTTCACACCTGAAAATTAAAAATGTTTTATAAATATTTAATAAATTAACGCGAAAACCAAAACAAATTACCTAATACAAAAGATCTTGCTGGTGCATCACATACAAAAGCTCTGATTTTAATTGTTATCATTCTATTGTTATATAGTATGCCATTTTCGAATATTTTTTTTTACTTCTTCAATAAAAGGCTGCAAATACACATTAGCACAATGTGGTTTTTTATAGCCATAGTAAATACCAACGGGAAATACTTCTATGTGTGACACAACATTTGCAAGGATGAGCCATAGTTGATTTGTGAAACTTTTAGTTAATGGAATCCCATCTATGTCAATGTCTGTATATATATATATATATATATATATATATATATATATATATATATATATATATATATATATATATATATATATATATATATATATAAGGTTCTCTTCATATTTCGTACTTTCCAGAAATAATTTTAGTTATTTCTCTAGTCCAATATGAGAATATGCTCCACTGCCCATCGCTACAATGTTTTCGTTTATAGTAGGCGTTCTTTTTAGAGTTCTAACGTCTTTTGGCAATGTTGGATGGTATTTTCTTAAAACTTTCAATACTGCATTTGTGCTCTGATTTGATATATTATGAGTAATGCTCCATTCCGAAATATCACATTCAATATTACGAGCCTCCAATTTATCTTTGTCACCCAAATAATCATCACTTTCGCATTCCATGCTACTTACATCACTTGCACTGTCACTATCATCCGACACATTATCGGCAGCGAATTGATTTGGTTGTAAACCAGTCATATAATTATTTATATGATTATTTATGGTATTTCGGGAATATGCATTGAAACTGATATTGGAGCTACCACAAATCAGTTTAATTTCGTTCCGTATTGTCCGGTATAATAAACTAATTACTCGTATGTACACTTATATTATATGGATTAGAACTAAAATTAAACTTTAGTTAATTAAAGTTTATAAAGTAATACACTAAAATTATTAACACAACACTATATTTACTAAAATTATAATTTTAACACAACACTATATTTACTAAAATTATTAGTTATTTTTAATTAAACACAAAAAAACAAAATGGAGATCACAAACGTAATACATTTCACCAAACAACTTTTCCGAATGAAGCACGTATAAAAATATTACATTTGCATTGCATACCATATGCCATACGAAATAAAAACAAACGAAATAGTTGTGCGTGTATTGGTATTCCATTGTTAATGGGTGTACGTAAAGTTTACGTTTTCGTAAAGAATTTACTGTACACATTTTTTTGTTGAGAGGGAAACCAAGAGACATTCACGGTTTACCGCATAGTTACGCGTTTCTGTGTTTTTTTCCATATTATAAATATTTCTTGCATGTTAAAAAAAAATAATAAAAATTTAATTGAAAAATCTGAACCAAAATTAAAAATCTGAATTTTGGATTGAAAAAACTGAAAATCTGATAAGAAATGAAAAGTCTGAGATTTTCAGATAAAACTGAGAATATGGCAACGCTGAGTGGAATACACTATCAGGAAGCTGAAAGGGATCCTCGGTTATTCTTATATCCTTCAGTATCATTTTTAGTTTTTGTCTAAAAATGTTTATTTAATTAATTTTTATTAAATAATTAATAAATTTACGTAGGTAGCAATACGCCTTTGGCGGATTCTTTCACTTCGCATTAAAAAAAATTCATTTTAAAATTAATTGATTTAATCAGAACACAACCCATTTTTGATAAAAATCGAGCAAATCTATTTCTTGTCATAAAAGTCGCATTTTTATGACTTCGATTTTTAATAAAAATCTAATCGAAAAAATCAAAAAGTTTGTTTATTTTTAATATGGAATAGCAATTCTTCTATTTTTTCCTTCTATTTCGACATTTAATAATTTTCATACACAAGTATAGAAGAATAGAAGATATTGCGAATAGAAAATCTATAATGAATCGACCGATAAAGTAAGTTTAGTATTTTGTCCAAGAAATTTCTTTTTTGACATAAATTTTACAAATTTTATTTACTTCAAAATTATTAAAATAATATAATTGGTTAAATGATCGACGGATTTTATTATGTTTTATTGTTTTGATTGTACTGGTGGTATCTTAATTATAAATTCTGTTTTCTGTTTAAGGTACGCTTTTGTTTATTTTAGAATTTAGAATTGTAATAATAATATTTTAATTGAAGTTAGGGTAGCTTAGTTGAAAATACTTAAGGATGTGCAGAAGCAAGGTATATTTTCTTTTATTTTAAATGATAATGAATTTTAAATTTCAACGTTTAGTCACAACCAAATTCAAACATAACAAATAATTTTAAATAATACATATAATAATACTAGGTTGTTAAATCGTATATTAACAGCTGTTCAACAGGTGTAACACCAAAACAAATTCATGAACGATTGTTAAAAGTGTATATCTTCACCTAGAATTTTATCACTGCACGATATTCAATTTTTTCACGTCAACTTTGAATAGCTGTTAATATATGAATGAGTAGACAGATCTTCATGAAACTTCACACGAGTTTATAAAAAAAGTAGTACCATTTTTAGAAAAATAAAATGGCGAACCTAATAGCGCTATCTCTTGTCAAACGACAAAACTTACTGAACAACCTACTATACATATATCATATTTTTTTAATTGTTTAAACTTTTTGATTTAATTTTCAGTTTTTAGATTTAGTTTCCTAACCTTATACTTTGAATCATTATTACTTTCTTAATCAAACTGCTTGTTCATTTGATTTATAGGTATGGTGTATTTCGATATACCTGAGCTGTTTCTACTTGTAACTTTTAATTTTTATAAAATTTAAATTTATAGGCATTAGATTACAGAGAGCCAGGGTTTCTAGGCAGCAGTTTCTATATTTTCATTCAAACTGTAACTGCGTTGTTATCGAACTAACACTAGAAGATTTATCGAACTAACACTTTACTAACTATTGGCTAATTTAGGTGTCGGTAACCAGGTCAAGTCTATCATCTTTAACAACTTTTGCTATCCCTCTATCTTGTTATGTGTAAAAGGGTGTACGGTATAGCTCGGCGTATCCCGGTTCCCTGCTTAGTATTGGCCGCACATTCTAATCAATCAGAAATAGTGCCACAAAGGCTTCAAACTGCAGTGAAAAATAACGATTTTTAAAGTGCTAAACCTAAAACGCGGTCGATCGGGTGACATTATTATTGAAGCATATAATTAAAAAGCCGGAAATGTGCTGATATATCGAATTTTTATGGAACTGGGCATTGATAGTAAATATAAAAGCAGGTGTATTTTATATGTAATTAATTTAGTTTCTTTGACTCCTATACTCGTAGTAATAAAAATTTGATTGTTATGATTTTTCTGTTGTGATATACACATTAGAGTAAAACTCAAGGTAGTCGAGTCAGGTGGTATGTGCATAAATTTATAAAATATCTGAAAACGCGTTCTTATAAAATCTTCTTCTCTACTTAGTGTCTGTTTTAGTAACATCGTGTCGTGTTGTGCAAATTTTGTTGCAGACGTCTTAACACTAAATTTAGTTCCAATTTAGTGTAAATAGAAAAAAAAAATATAGTTTTGTTGTTAAACAATGTTTAGGTCACGTCCAAAAATGTGTCGTTTCGACGCGTGGTCTAGCAAATCGTACAATGCAAACGATTTATCAGTGCTGGCGACTGATATGATATCGCGCGTAGGCAAATTTAACAAATTATTAATATTTTTATTGAGTGTTAATCATTTGATTGTGTCGATGAATCATTTAGTGGCGACATTCCATTCATTTATACCAAAATTTTATTGTCGTGTAAGTGTTTTTGACAGTTTGTTGTGTTATACGCAAATTTTATTTATGCTTTTAATTGTTTCAGGATAATAATGAAACAACGTGCGAGAGTGAGTGTCAAAAAGGTTACGTGTTTCTAGATGAATATGAAACTATTGCTACTGAGGTAAGTTAAATGTGAATTCTGTACTCTGCATCTCACTTACCGAACACTTAATATTTAAACAAACCATTTCACTATTACTATATAAAACTTTCTAAAATTTTAACAATCACAAAACGATGCTTCTTGAATTACCATAATTATTACGAGCAGAAAACAAAAATTACCAAAGCAAGATAGAATAGGTTTGATAATTTTGAATAATTATCCCAGAAACATCGAACCCGATGACAACATTTTTAGAGGCAGTGTGAGTACGGCGGATACCGTATCGAGTTCAACTCTTTCAATTAATAAAATCAAAGCAATAGGAACTCGTTCATTAAAAGAAGCTCACAAGATTGTACTCACGATTATACTCAGCGTTTTAGTAATAAATCGTTCTTTCGAACTAATTATTAAAATTTTAGATGAATATTGATGTATAAAAAAATTAAGTCAATCGAAGTGCAGATGCAATGATAGTAAAAATAAAATTTTCAATTAATCATTTTTTCAATAGTTTTCATTGGTTTGTTCAAAACGATTTGTAGGCCCATTGGTGAACTCGCTGTATTTTAGTGGAGTATCAGTTGGCGCACTTTTAAGTGGAACATTGGCCGACATTTTTGGGAGAAAAAGGATTATATTAATTTTTCTCTACGTTCAGGGAATACTCGGTGCATCGCTGTACTTCATCTATAATTTACACGTTATAGCGGTCGTTCGAAGTATTCAAGGCATTTTTGTTCAGGTAAGTTTGATTAGAGTTTACGTAAATATTTATAAAATATTTACATTTCTTTTAAATCGTTTGTGCTCTGTTTCACTTGATTGCGAACTCAATTTTTGAAAAGGTTTGTAAAATTCTAGTTTAGTTAGACCCGCGTTAGTCAACTAAACACCATGAACACTTTATCGGCAAGCAGACGTGCTCCAATCATCCAATATCTAATGTCTTTTAAGGTTGACAACAACTTGGCTTTTCATAGGATATGTTAATGTGGAGTTCCTACGCAATTAGATATGCGAGCCGGGTAGTTGTTACAATTGTACTATAGTGAAGTTTCTGACAAACTAAAAATGACAAAAAACTTTACAACAGCGCAAAAAGTATAAATACAAACACGTTAAAAAAACGTGTTATGCAAAACGAAATAAATTGTAAAAAAATAGTTCGTAATGGCATGCTATGTAATTTAGCCATAACCATTCTCTATGTTTTCTAGAAGCCAACATATTTATGTTGTGGAGCAGTCATAGATTTTTTTTACATTTAAAATGTTGCTATAGTAGAAATAGTATAGTGGCGCTTCGACCGTCAATAACAAGGCATCGTATAAATGTCTAAGTAAATCGAAGTATGCTATCATGTAGTACTGGCCCTATTCCATCTTTTGTAGAAGCCATCATAGTTATGCGTCCCGTCGAGCCTAAATTTTCTATGTTTGTAATGGTTCACTGAATTTCATGCTACTCGTAAATGCGTAGAAAATACTTAGAACAACTTTGGAATTGAACTTAAGGCCCATTAAAAAATCACATTTTAAATCTCATGGAACACTCTGTCAGACCCATTAGAAATTCATATTATTTACCTAAGGACAGCCGTTTGGATTTAGACAGTCTACCAATCTCACGTAGTTCATGCTAAATGCTTATAAAATTTAAATATTTTCTACTTAAGGTCCATTAAAAAAATCACACTTTTTAATCTCACGGGACACCCTGTCAGACCCACTACAAAATCATATAATTTACTAGAAACTCTCGTTTGGATTAAAACAGTCTAGCAATGCCACTACTCGATTCAAGCTAAATGCTTAGAAAAGACTTTGGAATGTACCTAAGGCTCATTAAAAAAATCACATTTATAAGTCTCATGGAAAACTCTAGACCCATTAGAAAATCAAATAATTTACTAAGGACACTCGTTTGGGGGTATGTCTATTAATGTCACTTGAGTTCACATGCTTAGAAAATATTTAGAATGACTTTGGAATGTACCTAGGTTTAAGGTTTCAGTGGTTGTGATACCACGCATTCACGCCACATCATCAACCCATTCACCTATTCACCTACTCACACAATTACAGTATACCACCTGCACATTGCAAGCTCCATGTCAACCTGTACATTGACATGGACGGTGGGTCGGCGCTGAATTCTGCACTCCATCAGAGAGTCTTAGTTGTGTTTATTAACATCACCGATTGTAATTGATGATGAAAATTCGATTTGCATCTAGCCTCTGATGGGATTCGAACCCAGTACCTCCCGGTCCAAGTGCCGAAGCTTTAACCACTGCACCACTTGTCCGGTTGAAATGTACCTAAGTCCCATGAGCCGACGAGTGTTCCTAGTAAATTATATGATTTTCTAATGGGTATGACAGGGTGTTCCATGAAATTCAAAAGTCTGATTTATTTTAATGGACCTTGGAATGTACCTAAGGCCCATTAAAATAAATCACATTTTTGACTCTCATGGAACACCCTGTCAGCCCCATTAGAAAATCATATAATTTACTAGGAACACTCGTTTGGTAAATGATCAGTTAATGGTAAATGATTAGAAAATACTTAGAATGACTTCGGTATGTATCTAAGGCCAATTAAAAAATCACTTCTCATCTAAATTACACAATAAAAGACAGTAATTTTAGTAACATATAATTACTAAATTATTCTTCACGTTCAATTATTTCTTCTTGTGGTTGTCACAGGGATTACCTGAAACTTCGACTACTGTCAAGAATTAGTGTAGGCCATCTGAAGTTTTAATAGTGTAGCCCCATTTCTGTACGAGATGGAAATGAGGTTCGTACCAGTCTCAGTATGTAAAGATTTTGAACAATTTTTTATTGGAGTAAAATTGGAAAGAATCCATATTTTGTTATGTGTCCGTGGCTTTTATCACAAAATTCAATAATTAAATACTATTTTTGTGTATACATATTTGATTTTTTTAAAAACTTGAATTTTTTTGAATTTAATTTACAACATAAATAAAAATAAAAATAAAAACAATAAACTTTTTTGGTTTTTTAAAAAATATTTTTATATACAGTAGATAAAGCTTTCTTTTTGGTGATAATTTTTATTTATTTTTTGAGACCGGTTTCGGAACTATCTTCCTTCTTCAGTCTATGTTTTACTACTCAGGGGTATATCCTCTATCCGGTCGCAAATTATTTAATTGCGAGGCGAAATATGGTTACTAGATTTATTTTGCCATGCCAATTGACACATTTTTTTTAAATTTAAATTTGTTTTGCGATTGTAAAGTAGAAATACACAAAATGACTGTTACGCACTTTCCGAGGTCGCAGTCTTTTCATGTATCTCTACTTTACAATCGCAAAACAAATTTAAATTTAAAAAAAATGTGTCAATTGGCATTTCAAAATAAATCTAGTAACCATATTTCGCCTCGCAATTAAAAAATTTGCGACCGGAGTAAATAGTAAATTTTTGTTATGACAGCGTCAACAATGTTTTGACGTTCAGAACCATTTTATAATTATTTTTTCGATTTAGTTGTTCACTCGGGTTTGACATAAAATTATACGGCGTGAAGTTAGGGTCACAAAAAATATCATGATAATTTTTATCATTTTGGTCGGACTGTGAACTTCAACAAATGTCAAAAAATTCCAAAACAAAATATATATTAATATAAATATATACACTTATATAAAGGCGATGCCACATACACATTTCTACGGACGACATCTAAAAACAGATTTCGCATATACGAATTAATTAGAGCATATTTTTGACTCAAATCAATGAGATAATATGTATAATATCTCAAGTTAGTAGCTAAAATAATAAATTTGGAATTATTTAATAATTTTAATTGAAAAACTATCAATTTTCTTCTTACACGTTCCTAGAAACGATTTTTTCTCTGAATGGTATAATTTTACACGTGAACGAACGCACACAAATCTAAATCGATTTCCGAACTCATCAAAAAATTTTAAACGATTTTTTTCTCTGTTGTCTCAAAACAAAATATAAAGAATTGTTGTTGTAAAAATCGTCTGTATTTTTTTTTTGGTATGTGGCGAGGCAAAATAAATTTACGCACGAATCGTCTGTTATTAGATGTGTATGTGGCAACGCTTTTAACCAGTCAGGAATAAGAACTTAACAAAAAAAAAATAAAATACGAATTTTAACGAAACCAATTGTTTTCTTTTTGTTTTGACATTCCAACCAGCCAAAAATAATAATTTTGACAGCTGTTCGTTTACAAACAGCTGTTTTTTATTGTGAAATATCTTTTACATGATTTTCAGTGGCAAAAAAATCTTGATTCAAATTTTTGGATTTATTATTTTTTGCCACAGAACACAATTTTGGATTTTTTTGTTGACGTTTACTCACACATAAAAAAAAACTAAACGTCATGTGAATAATTCAAAGTGTTGTTTTATAAAGATTATTGCGTGTGAACCGAAAACAAGCGTACAACAAATAACCTTACAACTTTTGCATTTCATCAGCTGTAAATTATAGTAAATAACGCAAACTTGAAAGCCGTGTTTTTTTTCTTGTTTTTATTGTAGATTTTACTATATTTTATTAAATAATTCATTTATAATAATGTCTGACGAATCAAATGAAAGTGAATGTGGTTAAAATGGATAATAATCGAACTAAAAGTATCAACAAGCCCCGAAGAATATGAAAGTTTGCAAAAATTATTTAGACGGGCTCTTCGTGACTACTACAGCACGGATATTGCTGTCGAATATGCTAAATATTATATACTTAATGAAACCACACAGTAATTATTATATACATTTATTGTTATTAATATTCTACATGGTGTGCTTATTTATATACTCCATTTTAGAATGCTGCCATGTTTATTTTATATATCTGTACAAAGGACAGAGAAGTATTGCCCGACATTTATTACAGTCGAAGGTCGGTAATCCAATACATAACACTAAATTAACCGTTTTATGGGATAACGATGAAATCTGGGATGAAATATTATCAAAATATGCCTTTAACTGTCTTAATGACTCTCAGCTGTTTCAAGAGCGACTTAATCATTTTCAAATTAAATTAGATGAGTAAGAGAGAAGAGATGCATTTGCATTCATTTGAGGTATTCACTAAATTGTCTTCTAATTTCAGCTCTCCAGAAATTATAAAAAAATTGTTAAAGATTTACCAAGCCGAATGTAAACCTTCTCTTATAGAAGTTGAAACAGTATACAAAGAATTCGCTAAAAAACACGAAACGGTAAGCGCAACGAAGATTGACTGGGAAACGGTGGATCGTAGTTATAATCGTGCGACTAATATACTCCGTAAAATTCTTCCATTTGAATTAAAATTAAAAAATCATGACGCAAAAAAATATGGCGAGAAGGAGCGCTTATACTTGTAGTACATAAATGACTGTGAATATCTCCTGGAAGATAATTTTCTATAGGCGATATACGAGCGTATGATGACCGACTATTGTTTATGTGCGAATGTTTGGTTCGAGTACATGGAATTTATTGATTCATTATTAAATGATAGCGAAGAAGAGGAGGATGATTTAAAGCAGTCGGTGTTACAAAACTGGATGTAATTGAACGAGCATTGCGAAATATTATATGGAATTCTGAGTTTTATACAGAAAAAATTCGTATTAAATTCAAAATCGTTTGACAAATCTAAATATAATGAGCAGCTGTTGCGGTAGGTTTCGAAACACCTGAACATCAGGTACAAATTTGGCTAAATTATTTAACCTATTTGCGTCGCCAGACTGATTTTAAAAACGAAAAAGATATCAACCTTTTACGTAACATTTTTGACTTGGAATGGAGTACTCTCGACCAACAATGGGGTGTATTAGCTAGCTGACCAACAATGTGAAATACTTCAGTTTTGGGGTCATCTCGAGTACTCCAAAATGAGCAACACCTTAAAAGGTCGTGAGATCTGGAATACGGTCATGGAAAGAGCGGGCAATTCCTATAAAACGGCTCTATGGATCAAATTTATTGATTAAATAAATAAAATAAAGTAATTTATTGAAATTATTTATTGATTTTTTGATTGATTTGAAAAAAATTGAAAATTTCGTCGTTATCCCATAAAACGGTTAATTTAGCATATTCGATAGCAATATCCGTGCTGTAGTAGTCACGAAGAGCCCGTCGGCTTTCAAGTTTGCGTTATTCACTATAATTTACAGCTGATGAAATGCAAAAGTTGTAAGGTTATTTGTTGTACGCTAGTTTTCGGTGCACTTATTGCGTGTCTTAATCTTTATAAAACAACACTTTGAATTAAACAATTTTTATTTTATTACAAATTAATATATATATATTAATTAATTTTTAATTTTAACACAAATTACTTAAACAATCACAAATATAATAAAAAATCTAAATAGAAATTGCGTGGTCATTTTGACAATTGACATGACGTTGAGTATGTGTGAGTAAACGTAAAAAAAAATCCAACAAATTTTTTTGATTTTTTTTTGATCCATTTTCAAAAAAAAAAAAAGACAAAAAATGTAAACAAATCCATTTCCAATTGATTCCAATCAGAAAAAAATGTGGATTTTTGTGCCACTGAAAACGATATAAGTTTTTCTTATTTTCGGGCGAGAAATAGCGCGCAGTATTTTTTTTATTTTTATTTTATAAGTGACAGCTAAAATTTAACGAGGGGGAAATTCGGTTTCTTACATGAAAGTTAAGTTTGACTGGGCATTCTTATCTTTTAAGCTTTTAAGTTTTTATTCCTGACTGGTTCCGCTTTTTAGCTAAATTTTGAATTTTCGGAATTAGATTATTGGTTTTTATCAGTCTGCGTTTTGTCTTTAACGATAGAGGTGATATAAAAAACATAGGTAACTGTATTTTAATTACAGAACATTTTTATTATTATGCACGATTTATTTATAATAAACTTAAATTTTAAATCTGAATAATAATGATTATTATTTTAATCATAGAGTATAGAGTTATATAAGTGTACAGGAAACAAACCGTTATTTCAAAGATATTATGTTTGCTCTAATAATATTTCTTATGGTGTATTGCAATTATTCTGAAATTATTACAACAAAGATGAAATCATTTCAAACGTAGCTGCATGTCGATCGTGTTTTAAAGTTTTAAAGTGCTATGGCACTACCACCACCAACCTTATGCAACATTCCTGTGTGAAAGAAAAACTTCTTTCATCATCTCGGAAAGTAGAATTCGAAAAATTCGACCTTAATAAATGAAAAAAATTTCGCAAATAAGTTCTAAGGCCATTTTCTGTCGTAAATGGAAAAGGGTTCCAAGAACTAATCGAATCTTGCATAAAAAATGGAGTCAAATACGGCGAGCATGCAGATGTTACTATAGTATGATGCCTGATCAATCAACCATTTTCTATAGTTTAGATGATTCAATGAAGACAGTAAAAGAATTATTTATCAGATATTGTTAAATTAGCCGTGACAACAGATCTGTGGACCGATGATTACAAAAGGAAATCGTATGTGAGTGTATCAGCGCATTTTATTAAAAATGACGTGCTTCGCAAAATCGTATTAGCGATGCAGGAAATAGTAGACCCAGCTCCCGCCAAAAACTTACACGAAGTATTAGCAGATATTTTAAACGAATATAATTTAATAGACTTAAATAAAATAACGTTTAACTTTTTAATAAAAGCTCTAGGATGTTACGAAAGGTACAACTGCATGGATCATCTATATAATAATGTTCTTAGTAAGGCGAGTAACGAAATTCCAGACATAGCTTTATTTTTCAATGCATGCAAAAAATTAGTCGTATTTTTAAAAAAAATCAATAATTTATTAACAAAATTGAAAACAACTTTAAAATCTGAATGCAGCACACGATGGAATTCAAAATTCGAAATGTGTGATTCCTTTAATGAAAATATTTATGAAATAACTTTAATTCTCCAAAGTAAAAATAAAACACATTTGATAAATGGCATTAAAACACATTTATTGAACGAAATGGTAGATTTCTTAAACTTTTCAAGTCATTTCCACTCAATTACAAGCCACTCAATGATAAGGTGGGTTATCATTTTACAATAGTTTAAAAAAAAAAATTGTATAACTCAAAACACCCCTATCCGATATTTTAAAAAATTTTAAGAATACCAATAATCGGCATTTGGATGAAATAGAAACATCTGAATCCAGCACGCGTTCTTCAATTTTTGATGATTTTACTAACACTATAAGTGATTCAGGCTCTGATCAGATTTCAATTTCCGTAGATGCTGAAATAACAAGGTATTTAAATATTTCAATTCCGAATAAGAAAATCGACCTGTTGTATTGGTGGCCTTATAATCTCAGTATGTGACGATTTTAAACAAGAAATTTTCTTCTATGGCGGCTGTCATAGGGATTACCTGAAACTTCGGCTACTGTCAAGAATTAGTGTAGGCCATCTGGAGTTCAAATAATGTAGCCCCATTTCTATACGAAGTGGAAAGAAAGTTCGTCCAGTCTCAGTATGTGACGATTTTCAACAAAAATTTATTGTCATAACCGCCACAGAAGAAACAATACTGTTAAAGTTGGCCGAAAGTTTCCAGCCGAAAGATAATGCAGATAGTGTCTTGAATACAGCAAAAATCATTCATGAACTCGAATGTAGGAGAATTTAGGATCGGGTTATATCATTCGGGTGAAGGAGAAATTATTTTAGTTTATAGGAATTTAAACATCGATAAGAGCGAGAGTATAAAGAAAGTTTAACTTTCGGCTGCAATAGTCAAGACACTATCTGCATTATCTTTCGGCTGGCAACTTTCGGCTATCTTTAAGAAGGTGAAGAAACAGTCTTAGTAAATGTTTGTCTTGAAAATCTTTACATACTGATACTGGTACGAACATTCTTTAGATCTCGTATAAAAATAAGGTTACATTATTTGAGTTTCAAATAACGTACACTAATTCATGATCGTAGTCGAAGTCTCAGGCAGCCACCGTGGAAACTGCCTCATGGAAAAATGTTTTGGTTTTTTTTTAGAATCTTACGTAATATTATTATACTCGTATTTTTATTACAGACTAATTTTTTGAATTTGTTTTTCAAATACATATTTATTCATTAAATTTTTTAATATTTTTTAGTGTTGGCTTGTAAAGTCAGATCTTGTTGTTTAGTATGTTGGTATAATAAAAATTTTGGGATAATAATTAAAGGTAATGCAGTTTTTCTAAATTTTTCGGGCCAGCCCGAAAATATTACAGATTAAGCAAAGACACATTTTTTTCGGGCTACTTTTCGGGTTATCTTCACATACATGTCAATAGTTGCGTTTGTTGACGCCCAAAAACGCTTATTAGATTTCTAATCAAAATTTGTGATCTGAAACAAAATTTGGATCTAGTTTTTCATATAAAATTTGAACTAATCCGGATCAATGGGTGTCGTGAAACACAGCTAATGAAACGTTTTTAGTCGTATTTTGGGGACATTTTTCATAGGCCTCTATACATTTGGCATTATAGATCGGTTTCAAGTGATAGATTGTATTTAATGCTACATCGCGTAAGCAATCTTTTAAATTTAACATTTTTTGAATGGATTTAGTAATTGGATTCCTAATGGGAATCCCATGTGTCTTCCGGTAGGCCCCGGATCCCGTTTAATAATAATAGGTGTGTTTTCATTTGCAAGGAACCGATTATGATTATCACAATTGGAAAAATCGTTCAGAGGGTCGAATGGTACGCCCCGTGTCCTGTTCTTATTTTTTTCGGTTTGCATGATTTTTATAAAAATTGGTGATTTGTGCTAATTTCTAAAAAATCGTTCAGAGGGTCGTGCGGTGAGGTTTGAGCTCCTTACTTTACTCCTTACTACCTAAATTTTTTTCGACTCGCATGATTTTTATGAAAATTGCTGGACTAGCGTTGTTGATTACCGAAAACTGATTTTGATGGATTCGTATCGCGAAAATTCATTAAGGCGCCTATCATCCGGTGAGGGCCGATTAGCTTGAAGCCTTCTTTTAACATTTTATTTGGTTTGAACGATTTTGATAAAATATAGTGGGTTGGGGTTTTCGAATACAAGGAAACAATTAGAATTAATTCTGAATTCTGTTACGTGATGTTGCACTATGTTGCGTCATGATGTGCCATGTTGCATGATGATGCATGAAGTTGCACCATGCTGCACGATGATGCGTTATGTTGCTTCATGTTGAAGTTATTGAACCATGTTGTGTGATGTTGCACCATGGTCTTTGATGATATTTCACTATTTTGCGCCATGTTGTCTTGGGGTCTTTTTTTAACATTTCATTTGGCTTGAACCATCAGGATAAAATTTGGCGGGACAGGATGGGCCTTCGCGTTCCACCATGAGTAACATAGTTCTTAATATTGCATCATGTTGTGAGAGGCGCAATTTTGTACTATGTTGCCTTTTGTTGCCTCGCGTTGTGTCTTAATATCTGGCGACATGTTTCGTCATATTGCGGTCGTCATATGGTCATGTTAGTATTGATAAAATTGATGAAGGAAATGCCAGTGAATCAAATGCCATGAATCTATTTTGATGGATGTTAATTTTGGGAAAATTCGTTTGGGATGTTCTGTGGAGCCCTGGACATTTTTTTAAATTTTCGGCTCGATCATTAATCTAATTTAGATAAAAATTGCACTAATAAAGATTTTTATTTATAATGCCAGGAATTTATTGCAATTATTCCTAATTTTTGGAGAATTCATTTTGGGGTTTTTCTGGTAGAACAACTTTTAATAAAAATTAACCCAAAAACGTGATTTGCTTTTAGTGCTACGGTTTAGCCGCTATGCTGCATCCTGTTCCACAATATGTCTACTCTCACACATTCAATCATGATTAGATGGAACCCAGATCAGAAAAATTTCATTTAAATGAACCTAAGCCGTTTCTTAACCAATTAAGATACATACCACTTTTTATGTTAACCATAAGATAGGATTTTAAAATGAGTTCCGGATGTCATTTTGAAAAATGAGTAAATTGGATGGAACGAAGATCTTTCTCATACAAATAGTGTAGAATATAGATAGAAACAAAAGCGCGGGTTGTTTAATTTGAATAAAGCTAACCAGTTTCTGAATCAAGTGTGGCGTAATCATTAGTTTCTTTTACAAAGTAACAGTAAGTATGATAGTCATGGAGGTTTTCAACATCGGGATTTTTGCAGATATATCATTCGCTATGCTGCCGTAGAAACAGAAATTGCTAAGAGAAATTTCTAATATGATCAGTCTGTGTCCTTCAATACCCCAGAAGAATTACTGATTTGCATGAAACGTCGTATTAAACTTAAAATCTGAAGGCATATAGCATCTAGGAAACATAGATAGTAGATAGAGTAGATAGATTAGATAGATTAGATAGATTAGATAGATTAGATAGATTAGATAGATTAGATAGATTAGATAGATTAGATAGATTATATAGATTAGATAGATTAGATAGATTAGATAGATTAGATAGATTAGATAGATTAGATAGATTAGATAGATTAGATAGATTAGATAGATTAGATAGATTAGATAGATTAGATAGATTTGATAGATTAGATAGATTAGATAGATTAGATAGATTAGATAGATTAAATAGATTAGATAGATTAGATAGATTAGATAGATTAGATAGCTTAGATAGATTAGATAGCTTAGATAGCTTAGATAGATTAGATAGATTAGATAGATTAGATAGATTAGATAGATTAGATAGATTAGATAGATTAGATAGATTAGATAGATTAGATAGATTAGATAGATTAGATAGATTAGATAGATTAGATAGATTAGATAGATTAGATAGATTAGATAGATTAGATAGATTAGATATATTAGATAGATTAGATAGATTAGATAGATTAGATAGATTAGATAGATTAGATAGAATAGATAGATTAGATAGATTAGATAGATTAGATAGATTAGATAGATTAGATAGATTAGATAAATTAGATAGATTAGATAGATTAGATAGATTAGATAGATTAGATAGATTAGATAGATTAGATAGATTAGATAGATTAGATAGATTAGATAGATTAGATAGATTAGATAGATTAGATAGATTAGATAGATTAGATAGAGATGAATGGTTAATTAAGGGGCGTTTATTTAAATCTAGCTAAAGTTATATAACTTTAAATTCCTAACTCCCATCAAATCCGGTTACACTTTGACGTTGTCCATGACACTTGTGGCCTACGATTAAATATTTTCTTACGATGATGTGATTAAGATCAAATGTTTACTAATTTATTTATGCAAATCCAATATAATAATTACAGGGACTACAGGGTGTTTCATTTGTCTTACTGTTAGAGCTTGCGCCTGCAACAAAACGAACCGGACCTAGTATAATATTTAATCTAGCATGGTCTGCTGGTAGACTATATTTATCGGTTGCTTCATATTTTTCACCTAACTATCATATTTTACATCTTTTACTCACCATACCGACCGTCTTGACAATAACCTATACATGGTGAGTATATCTCGTAGAATTATACCTATACGACTATAATATTAATTAAGAACTTGCTTTTCTTTTTTCTTTTCAGGTTAATACCTGAATCAATATCATGGTTAATGACACATGGAAAATATGATGACGCTTATAAATTGGTGGCTACGATGGCTAAACGGAATAACGATAGAAAATTTGATGAAGAATTGCATTCCCTTATGCTTACTTCAAATAATCGAGCAACGTCAAATTTACTGCTCGACAATACAGAAAAGAAACAGGTGGCAGCACCTAAAATTAAGGATTTGTTACGACATCGGATATTACGAAAACATTCGCTCATTATGGGCTTAAATTTTTTTGCAGTGCCCCTTTCTACCTGGGGATTAACGTTCTTTTTGCCAAATTTGGCGGGCGATCGCCATTTAAATTTTGCAATTGGTGCTTTTGTTGAAGTTGTAGCTCACTCTGTATCATTTATAATATTTTCCCGGTTTGGAAGAAAAAGGCCGTTGATTATTTGTCAATATGTAATCGGAGCGCTTATCACGGTTATAGTTATTTTATCGGTGGTGTACGAAGGTGATGGTGTAGTTGAAGGGCATTGGTCAAGTATGACATCTATTATAAGTTTTTAGATTTTATGTACCCATTATATTGTAATTATTTTACATTTCTATAGGATCAGTAACCACCGCCTTAGTCCTTTCGACTAGGTTATTTTCGGCACCAGCGTATTGTGCTATGTTCATCTTAGTCGTTGAAGTATTTCCAACAGGATGTCGTGCAGCTGCAATGGGATCATGTGCTGCAATAATGAGATTTGCAACCATGTTATCGCCACAGCTTGACGTGGTTGGAGAGTTGACCTTTACTACTTTGCCCATCATTATAATGGGTGTTCTTGGTATTATAGCAGGGACAGTGGCTCTATTACTCCCAGAGACGCTTGGTATAGTACTTCCAAATACTATAGACGATGTAAACGAGCTTTGGGGAAAGAGGCCATAACAATATTTTTTAAATAGTTTTACTCATTATGTTGTTTCGCATATTCTTGAAGAAAAATTTTATTAAAAAAAATTTCAATTCATTCCAAAATTTAATAGTTTAATGACAAATGTACGCGAGCACCTTGAACCCAGTTTCGAAATCTCTTCTGGGATATTGAAGGCGTATAGTCAGCATTTTGTACTGGTATAAACAATGCAAATTTTTCAAGAAACATATGGTTAGATATAGAATATGATGATTGGGAAGTGTAAACACGAAGTCCAAACTATACCATAAAACCTCAAAGCAGCTGTGTCCGAACCGAACAATAAAACGCTGAAACAGCTTTATAAATTAATAATAACGAAATAACAACAAAAATAAGTGGAAACAGACTTCAAATCTTCACCAATCGCAGACAATATGTCGAAGCGCTCACAAAACAAATAATTGCAAATATAGTGAGATAATTAATAATTGCAAATATAGTCAGTACGGTGATTCCTACATAGATGAGTATTTTCCAGATTTTCACATCCATGTTCAACAGAAATAATAGACTTTAAGGTGATACGAGGGCCTAATACGAAAATGATTTTGTATCTTTGTTTTTTGCCATAGAAATCTACGATTCTTAATGTTTTTTTGATCATTCAAGAAATATATGAACCAATCTTAAATGTAACTGGGCAACATCCACGTCATTCGTCGTCCAAGATGTGTTACAGCCGAGACACGTGGAACATAACATAACATCCCGCACCATGACATCAAACTTTCGGAAAAGGAAATCCATGCATTCCAAGGATTTATTGGCATCAGCGGAAGTACTCATGTTCTCTAATTTCCAGAACCCTATTCTACTAACAACTGATGCATCGGACAGGGCAATTGAAGCTGCATTGTCGCAAGACAAATTGGGCATGGATAGACCCATTACCTTCATCTCAAGATCACTGAACAAGATGGAAGAAAATTACACCGTAAATGAAAAGGGGATGTTGGCCATAATCTGGTCTTTAGATAGTTTACTCATTGAGTAGTCGCAACCACAACGCAAAATTGAAAGGATGGAAGACACGATTAGAGGAATACAACAAAGAGATAATTTATAAACCAGGTTGTAACAATAAGGTAGCAGATGCTCTATCACGGCTAGAGTTGGAAACCAATATGCTATCAACACCAACTAAATTCCATATTGTGACGCACTAATAAACGTATTCAAAAATCAACTTATCTTCATGGATGGAAGAAATGTATACGCTTATGAGGATCCCCATCCTAGCTACCACATGCATTTCATCAGCTTAAGCCGGATAACCAAAGAAGCAATGATGGAAATTTTAAAGGAAAAACTCAGCCCAACTACATCAATGGGATCAAGATATCGGAAGAACACATCCAGATGCTGCATGAGATATTCGTGGTATACCTGGCCGGACACAAAACTCGGTTAACAAGAAAGATTGTGGAAAACCTAAAATGCGAGGAAAATAAAATTAACGTCATCCAGGCAGAGAAGAATCCCATTTCCATGATGGAAATGGGATTCTTAAAATATTTTTGGAAGAAGTTCTGGAATATGGCCACCTGGGGCGGAACTCGGTAATTTCTTAACCGGTTATGATGGGATTGGGTATATTGGATGGCAATGGGATTCTTCTCCTGGGGCGGAACTCGGTAATTTCTTTACCGATTATGATGGGATTGGTTATGTTGGATGGAAATGGGATTCTTAAATGGATTTTGTCGGAAGTTCTGGAATTTGGCTACCTGGGGCTGAACTCGGTAATTTGTTAACCGATTATGATGGGAGTGTATATGTTGGATGGAAATGGAATTCTTAAATGATTTTTGGAAGAAGTTTTGGAATATGGCTATCTGAGGCGGAACTCGGTAATTTCTTTACCGATTATGATGGGATTGGGTATGTTGGATAGAAATGAGATTCTTAAATGATTTTTGGAAGAAGTTCTGGAATTTGGCTACTTGGGGCTGGACTCGGTAATTTCTTAACCGGTTATAATGGGATTGAGTATGTTGGATGGAAACGGGATTCTTAAACCATTTTTGAAAGAAGTTGTGGAATATGGCCACATTCATTCCCAAGACTAACAGAGATTGGTGTTTTCGTGTCATATACTACTTTTTCGTGAACGTCTAGACAACTCGTCGATAACGTCGACAACTCGTCGAGAACGTCGACTACTTGTGAACAACGTCAAATACTCGTAGACAATTTCAACAACTATTTTACGTCCTATTTTTGAGCTCATTAACAACAGAACGAGTAGTCTTTAAAAAATTATAAATGTAAGCTACCTTTCTCCTGTTTTGCATGGTAACTGGATTATCGAAGCTTCTTAAAAATTGTGTCATCGAATTTAACAGAAACATAAATTCAACCGACTCTTCTGGTTCTAATTATAACATTTTTGGAATTAATAGTATTCTTAGACCGACTGTAGGTCCCATGATTGATAGTGTACAGAAATTGAAAATTAAAAATTAATCGATAATTTCAGCCTAACTAAAAATATTTTCTATAAATAGCTCGTCACATAAAAAATTAATGTTCGTTTGAAAAGTATAATTAAGAATTCACAATGTCATCTCTATAAAAATGGTAAATAAAAATTGAAACATTTATTACTGACATGTACCGGCACTTGATTTTAATGTTACACTATTACAATTAACAAAATATTAATTAGGATTGAGCTATAAATATTTTATTCAGTCAACTGAAAAATATTTCTATGCAGTAGCCAAATTGATAACCGCCGTCTTATAGCGCATGTCTATTATTCACATTAATCATGTGACGTAGTGCTGATTTCCATATACCACCAGAGTTGGGGGCCAATCTGAATGATTATTTCAATTTAAAGTGGTAAATACAATGAGACCCAACACTTCAGTCTTTTATAAATTAAGCGTGTAAATTCAATTTTAAGCCCGATAATTTTTATACTGAGCTTTCTGTGCCGCTTTATGTAAAGTGGTTGAGTATGCTTGTTCGCGTAAATGGATGTGCAATCCAGAATGGCTAATAGCAATTATGATTAGGAATAAATTACGTTTCATCCAGCATGTCATCATAAATCATGATAAAACTGGTTCATTTCACTATGATGTATCTATAATGGAACGGATTACGTAAATATGTGCAGCGTATGTGTGACTACATAGTCGAAGTCCTCGCTCTAAGATCGCACTGATATTCACCCCAATTCGGACTGTCGTTGTCACGTTGTTGTCATTTCGACGGTACAAATTGGTACTATGAATGTCGATTGACAAGAGGTGATGTTAATGTGAGGCATTGAAATTGTATGTTATAAAATGTATGTTATAAATTGTTAAAATTACCAACAAACAGCAATTCGAATGTTTAGTTAATTTTATGAGCCAAAAACCAGATATCGTCCGTGGCTATATTAAATCGGGAAGTGATTTCAAAACCGAATTAAATAGTCTCTCTCTCTCTAGCTTTCACATCCCATGAACAAATTTTGCCGCCCGCACTATGGTCCTCCATCCGTCTCGGTACAACGCTCTCGTCCTCCAGTTTCGACATCCTAGTACGAGTGGGTCTTGTTCGACGTCGTAGCTCCAGCGCAGTCGGGGTCTTCCTCTACGACGCACTCCGGCTGGTTGTTGATGGAACACTTTGTTTATCATTCGTTGTTGTGAAGATCTACAACGTGGCCGAGCCATCAAACTCGATTGTATTTGATGAATCCGATAATATAGCTACCTCCGAGAAGTTACTTTATTTCGTGGTTCATATGAAATTTAATAAGACCAAAAATTTAACGGATGACCTTCCTTTTGAAAGGTTTATAACAATATTCAATCGTAAGAGGTCATGGTCCAGCTCTCGCTTCCGAAAGTCAGCACAGGTCTTACGACTGATTTATAAAGTGCGAGCTTGCACGACTGCGATAGGTGTTTAGATTGCAATAATTTTGATTGGGCATAGAAAACTCGTTGTACGGAATTTTATTTCTGCCTGCATATCATTCGACGATGTTATAACTGACCCGAGATATTTAAAGTTTTCGACGCCATCAAAATTGTGGTCGAGAATTCCGAGATTTGCCGTAGAGATGTTCCTGGGTGTTGCTAAATATTTGATTTTACTGCTGTTCACCTCTAAACCAAGTCTCCTTGTGCAGCGATCGAGCGGCATGAAACTGTCTTAGATATCGCTATAGGTCTCCGGCCAAGAAGCACGATATCATCTGCATATCCAAGAATTTGGCCTGATTTATTAAATATACAGCGCGAAGTTTCGATGTTACTTTTCCTCAATACGTACTCAAGCGCCAAATTGAACTGCACAGGCGCGAGTGCATCACCTTGTCTGTTATTTCAAAGGAGTCTGACACAGTTCTTTTAATTACGGTTCTACTCGACCCAGACGTTCTTAATTTACACAGAGAAAGGGGTTTCTCTGGAATTCCTAGGCATATGAAGCCCATAGGTTGTTGTTGTTTATACAATCGTATGCCTGTCAGAAGTTTATATATAGTTGATGTATGGTTATGTTGTACTCCCAACATTTTTCCAAGATCATCCTCTTGGTAAAACTCTGGTCAGTGGTCGATCGGTTTGGACAAAAACCACATTGATAATCGCCAATGATGTTTTCGCCGAAAGGGATGAGTCTGGCAAGTACAACATTAGCCAACACTTTGTAAGCAGTGTTCAATAGAGCTATACCACGACGGTTTTCATATTTAAGACGGTCGCCCTTTTTGTGCAACGGACATATGAGCGCAGACTTCTCCGGCAGCTCTTCTTGATCCCAAATAGAGACGATAAGATCATATACATTTGACGCAAGGGTAGCACCTCCAAGTTTACTTATTTCTGCGGGGATTTCATCGAGACCGGGTGCCTTTCCATTTTTTAATCTCTACTAATAGCTACATTTACTTCTTCCACTGTGGGATATTTGACAAAGACCTCTTCACCTGGAGGAGCTATTGCTCTAATGGGAGTCATTTCGTCATTCCGATTTAGCAGACTTTGAAAGTAGGTTTGCCATACTGAGAGAACATTAGCCACTTTTGTTCTCAACTCTCCATTTCCCATCTTTGATGGCTGTACTTCTTGAGTGGAAGTCTTTAATGAGATTCCTGGCGTTAGCAAAACAGTCCCTTGAACTTCCTATTTCCGCTTGGAAGCTGACGTTTTCGATGCATCTTGAATGAAGGGGTTATTTATTTTCGACGATCCTTCGGCATTGATCATCGAATCAATTATTGCGGGGACTCGGAGGCCTTTTTCCGATGGTATTTAGCGTGCCACTGCTCCTGGATGTTAGGAGGAGCTTCTTCGTTGTTATGGGGCCGGTCTAAATATGTAGTTAGTGACAGCTGATTGGTAACTCTGCAGTGAGGCTTGGTCTTTTAAAGTATGGACATTCCATCGGTAGGTCTTTTGTGCTTGCTTATTGAACGTAGACGACAGTTTACACTTACACTACCGCTCAAAAGTGTTTAGACACTGTAAAAATAGCATCAAATATATAAAAACTCAGTAAAAATATGAAAATATTTATTTTTAGGTATATACATACATTTATTGCAATATAGTAAATAAATGTCAAAATTAAAATGCTCAATTTAAATTTTACTTGTACCGGTTAAGAAATTTAACGTTTGAATTATTTAAGCAGCGCCATTGGGGAAAATCCGGTTGCTTCAAAAACCTTGTAGATATTCTATTCCATTCATTTATTATGTTTTTTTATTAAACCTGAAGTATAAATATTACATTATTTTGTTATAAAAATTTTCTCGAGTATTTGTACCGAGATCCACTATGAAAGCTTTTCGTTTTCGAGGTCAGTATGCAACGATTGTTAATGCGTTGTCTCGTTTTTTGGTAATATATAGTATATATGAATTTTATTTTTGTGGTTTTTCTTCCTGATTTGGAAAGTACAGAATAAGGGGTTTTGGAGATTTAGTTAATTCGTATTATTTTGTAGTGGTAAATATTGTTATTCAATGTTTAATGCTTTTACTTGTATGTAGATTATGCATTGTTTTCTCAAATAAAATACATTCACGATTAACCTGTCCAGTTATCCCCTCCTATGTGACTCGTTGATGGAAAGAGATGGATGTGATGAATTGGTTTGTTCTGAGAAAAAACGTGGAGAAACTTTTTCTTTTGGATTGAGACAAGCAAAGCGGACGGATGGTGTTGGAGAAGCGGTGTTGATCAGATGTGTTTTTTATCAACAAAAAGAATTTTGAAGTAACACATCTTGGACGAGTTGGATTTCGTGTTATGGATATAAGGAAAACCGTCGATAAGTATACTTATTTTTTTTTATTTTTTTATATATGCATATATGATTAAGATTATTTATTGTGGACAATGTGGCGTGAAAGCCGAAGTTTTTTGTGAGATTGTGAGATTTAATTAAAATCGCAACATAATCCGAAACATTATAAGTGGTTGTGCTTGTAAATAAAAGTGTCAAAGTGGAAATCGTCCGAGCCCGCTAAATCTGTATAACGCTAGAAAATACAAACGTATGATGTTGAAAGTGGATCCAGAGGCGGACGAATCATATTAGCAAGCATCGTCACAAGATTTGTCACCATCCAGTATATAATTTTGTGCACCCTTCAGATACCTTATTCTGTCGGGGTGTTTTTTTGAGAAAGTTAAAGGTTTTGTTGTTAAATTGATTTCGGTAATTCCTTTTTCTTGGTTACATTATCTTTAGTTTTTTTTTGTAATCGTTACACGTGAAATCCTGTAAGTTTCCACCCCTAACTCATGCGCTAACCAGATAAAGTCGGGAATAAAAAGTTAATAAACGCGTGTTCTTTCTTCGGTTTCTTGTCGAATGACAAGATGGCGCCCAATAAAAATATATGACCGAAAGTGAAGAGATTTCGTGTGATGGTTATATTTTTAGATTTAAATTCGTCAATTTTCTTTGTTTAATTATCATAAAATACTTATTGTTTTTTTTTGGTTTATTTGAAAGGTATATCGTCCGTGGATGTTTGGAGCAATCGCAAAATATAAATTAACACCGGGGAATCCGTTCTGCTGCTGCTATAATTTTTTTTTGTATATAAGATGATTTATATTTTTTTTTTTTTGTAATTTAAATTCTTAACAATTTATTTTTATGAAAATATATTTCTTTTATAATGTCTATAGAAAAACTTGCGGTCGAGTATTTTTTTTTTTTTTTTAGATTTGAGTAAATCACGCGTTACATACTTTCATTTATGTAACCTCCTGTTGATGGAACAATCGCAGCGCACAATCGAGGCATTCTCGCAATAAGTTTTGCCAGAGTTTCTTGCGTTATTGACTTCCAAATTGAATTGAATTTCCGTTATTGAGTTCTTCCCACAGTAACTCAATAGGGTTCAACTAAGAGCTCTGGGGAGACTATTCCATAATTTTAATCGTTCCTTAATAATGGCGAAGATAGCCTTTATATAATTTAGATGAATGTTAGAATACCTTCAGCAATTCAAAAGTCGAATTGCTAAAGGTATTGCGTAGTTTTCCAAAATTTGTTGGTATCGTTCCTCCCTTAGTATTCCGTAAATTTTCAGAATATTTTTACCAGAATAATATCATTACCAGCAAAACATCCCCAAATCATCACTGAATCACCTCCATGCGTTTCGGTAGCGGCAATACACTCTTTACTGGCACGTTCTTCCACAGATCGTGGCGTCCTGTAGACGATGGTTAACCGTAGAAATACTAATTAGTTTTGGAAGAACAACATTTAACTCTGCGGTTATTTTCGGGGCTGTTTTGCATCTATTCATCTTGCTTGTAATTACTATAATATGATTATCTACAGATATTGCCACTTTTGGTCTTCTACTACGTCTTTTATTAAAAAAACGGCCACTTTCCCGATATTTTTTGACATTATAATCGACCGTAGCGTGGTCTAATTCCATTTTTTTTGGAAATCTGTCAATTACTGCTGTATGCTATTATAAGCTCGCGAACGATGTTAACAGTGTAAATATCAGACTGCATCTGATTGTATTTGACTCATTTCACTGAAATCTTTTTAAAAAACAATTTAAACATCATTACCTAGAATAAACCCGACTGATAAATTTTTCTGGAAATTCCTACAGACTATTATTGTAACTGTACCGTAATAAACAGTTTACGACAATCCGACCAAGCGCAGGTAAAGAGTAGTAAAATTAACCCTATATCATTATTGGTTAATTTAGGGCAACCAAAAATATGCTCTTAAAAATAGGTTTTAGGGATATATCCTCTATCCGGTCGCAAATTATTATGATTACTAGATTTACGTTGCCATGCCAATTGAGACATTTTTTTAAAATTTAAATTTGTTTCGCGATTGTAAAGTAGAAATACATGAAAAGACTGCGATCTCGGAAAAATGCGTAACAGTCTTTTCGTGTATTTCTACTTTACAATCGCGAAACAAATTTAAATTTTAAAAAAATGTCTCAATTGGCATGGCAACGTAAATCTAGTAATCATATTTTGCCTCACAATTGAATAATTTGCGACCGGATAGAGGATATATCACTAAAACCTATTTTTAATATCATTTTCTGTGACAGCAAAATATTTATCCCGGATCAATAATGGGACGTCATTTTTGATCCAACATGGCTTCTTTGTTTACATTTTTTGTCTTTTTTTTTTGATCCTCGATCAATTAAAAAATCCAAAAAATTTGTTGGATGTTTTTTGACGTTTACTCACACATATTTTGATATTGTGTGAGTAAACGTCAAAAAAATGCAACAAATTTGTTGGATTTTTTAATTGATCCGGGATCAAAAAATAAAAGACATAATGAGCATGTTCACTGATGTTTTTCTGACATAAAAAATCGGTATATTTTTGACATATTTTACCCCGGCAAACTTCGCTTCAGTAAAATATCCCAATTATTTTTTATTACACGAGTGAACGCGTTTATTTTTGGCTTGGCATATAAATTTGACCGTTCAGTATTTAAACGTAAATTTCCTTTACAGCTGAATTTAATATATTTCCTAAAATATTGTTTAAATTTTATAAAATATTTACGAAAATGTTTATGATTGAATTTAGTTTAGCCAGCTATTAAAAATTGAGTTTTTTCAAAACAAAACTCAGATGTCAAAAAAACCCCGAAAAAATCCAAAACAAAGTGGAGTTAAAAATATACCGATTTATAGGGTGCGCTCGGTTTGTAGCTCAAAAAAACCCGGATATTGTTTATCCTCTTGTACATGAGTGAACACTGGAAATGTAAACAAAGAAGACATGTTGGATAAAAAATGACGTCATATTATTGATCCGGGATCAATATTTTGCTATAACAGAAAATGTCATAAGAGCATATTTTTGGATGCCCTAGTGGTTATATAATGAAACTGCGTTTCAGATAAGTATTTCATTTTATTCAAATTTTATTTCGTAAACATAACACTGTATCAATAATACATGAAAAAAGTGTGCCTAAATCTTATATGAGCGGTAGTATATTTTGAATATGACAAGCACATGATCGCTGTCCAAGTCTGCACGAAGATTTGAAAAGCTTACTTGATACAACTAAGTTGTACGTTGCCACGATAAACACATTCAATTTCAGACATGCAATTTAAAATTCGTAAAAAAATGTTACATAATAAAACGGAATTTAAGGCAACGGAATTTAAGGGAGGTGGCTTTCTGTTATTTACTGCGTTAAAGGAAACAGTTATAGATTGGCTCCAAATTGACACCGCCTTTAACCCACCAGTGACCCTATTCTGGCTTTCCCTGGGAATAGGGAATTGGGAAAAATATTTTCATAGCATTTTTGTCTAAATTATATTTTTCTGGCCTACTGAAAGAATAAGTTTAGTGCAAAAATTTTCAAAACCAAGTGAATTGGGAAACTTTTATTCCACAAAATTTTAGGGAAAAATATTTTCCCATTTAACTTTGTTTCGAAAATATTAGCACCAAACATGTTCCCTCAGTAGGCTAGAAAAATACAATTTAGACAAAAATGCTATGAAAATATTTTTCCCAATTCCCTATTCCCAGGGAAAGCCAGAATAGGGCCACCGGTCATCAATTTGGAATAACCATAAATCTCGCAACTGGAACAGATGTAGGGACTAGTCAGATACTTCGATCATTTATTACTTTAATAAATTTTACAAAAATTAAATTAATAATCTGTGTTTTATTGTTTAAATTTTAAAAAAGTGATTAACGTTGTTGGTGATGTACTTTTTCTCGAAATGGTTTAAATAAATGGTTGCCAATGTTCAGGATAATGGCCTTCTCATCGGTAATCCTTCCGTTTGAACGTAGTATGACTGATTGTGCTGAAAATGGTTCATTTTTGTTATTGTTTTGAACAAACCTATAGCTTTTTCAACTTTCCTGATATCTACGAGTACATGATTGTCCAATAATAAGTTTTCTGTTATTTTTATGGTTTCGTCAACAGGTTATATTTGTATACATATTTGTGATATGGAACGAAGTTAGCTTTGCACCATAAGGTATAGTGAAAAAATGGATAAATTCCATTTTCCTATGGTAATAGTTAACCATTCCTATGAATCGCTGGATTTGCCTTGGGATGGTTTCGATTCGTTTTGGTGAAGGTGAATATTCCATCTTCGGAAATTTTTTGGCTGAGGAAGTCGAGTGCAGATAAGCCAAATTCACATTTTGAAATTTGAATATTTATTCCAAATTAAACTAATCTCTCAAACAGTTGGTTGAGATGAGATTTGTACTCTTCCTCATTTTTGATGGTCACGAGTTTATTTTCTATGTATACGTATATACAATCTAAGCCGTTGTAGAATTTCCAGCTCCAAGGCAAATCCAGCGATTCATAGGAACGGTAAAGTATTACCAAACCATTGCTTCTAACACCTGTTAAATCTGAACAAGAACTTTAAAAACTTGTCTTGGCCTGATATACTATATGTGATATTGCATTTGACCAAATAAAAAATGCACTTACTAACGCAACTTTGTTGGCCCACCGTCAGTGTAACGCTAAGTTTAGTATCGCTAGATATAGAGCCGCTACAGATCAACATGGGTATATCTAGTACCAGAGTGGTAAGACTTTAACTTGTATAGTTACAGCGATGCAGACTATGCTGGTGATGTTAAAACAAGACGATCAACTTTCGGATACGTTTTTTTTCTTGGTCTCGATGTTTTGTGAGCTAGTATTCTGAAAGACAAAAGTCAGTTAGTCTGCCAACAACAGAAAGCAAATACGTTGCAGCCTTACAAGCAGTGAAGGAGATGGTTTGGTTGAAGCGATTAATGTCGGAATTAAAACCAAATGAAATGAGTTCAGCAATACTGTTCATAGATAACAGTCTGCTATACGATGGTTTAAAAATCCAGAGTTTCATAAAAGAACGAAACAATATAGATGTTCGATACCATTTTATCAGAGAGAAGTTTGAATAGGGATTTTTGAATTGGAGTATGTGTTTTACCAAATCGTTGGCAAGGGCTAAACATGAAATGTTTTGTAGTGTTTTAGGCCTTCAGCAAATTTAATACATAGTTATTGTTATTAAAAAATTAGAATCATGAGTGGGAGTGTTGAAATTGTTACACACCCTGTATGTTGCATAAATATCAATATCACGATTGTAATTGTGTATAGTGGAGTCATGTACATTTTTCTTGTTTTTAATTCGTTTGTCGTGTGGCAAGCAAACATGAAACAAGTCGTGATAAAATCAATGCTATAATAAAAATTATGATACCATAAAACGTGGATATTTTTTCTTTATACTAAGCCTCAAATTAGTCTGGAGTGATATTATTGCATAATAACAGCCAGTGCAATCTCTGCTGGATAGATCGTGGAAGTCTATATACCTATAATTTTTTTCAGGTATACCTGAAAAATGGCCGTTAGAAAAATGTCGTTTTGTACCTAAGTCGTTTTTAAAAATGGCATTTAACATATGTCGTTTCGACCGGGACCCGAATTTAGATATTTCAAAATATAAAGTTTCATGGTTCTGTTTTATGTGAAGGCTTTCTTGCAAATATTTACCTTATTTACTAATCCAGACTCTATAAGTCTATAAGCTTATCACTGCACGAATTGTTCGAGACAAAATATAGTTTAACTATTATAAGAAAATGTGTGTGAAGTTAGAACCGAAAGTCATCCCAGAAAAGACAAATTTTTGAATCAGGCAACACTAAAGTTATATATTTATATACCAGCCCAGGATTTCATTAAAATTAATTAAATTGGTATTAGTTCAGCCCAAGAAATATGAAAACCTCGTAATAAAACATATTGCATGGAAAGAGAAAAATATATTCAGAGCCCAGAACATATTTAACCGAAAAATTTTCAAATAATTACATTAGAGTCAGATTATATTATATCAGTCACAACGGTAGGATTATCTTGAAATTTTAATGGTTAGTAACGGACATGATTATAAGTGGTTACTACTAGATTTAATTTCCGGAACTAGCGGTTTCTGGGAACCAAGGAGTAAAATATTTTATATATTGGGTCCAACACGTGTGCCCGAACGTCGGCGTGCCTGCAATAAGCGGGTTCAGTCAACATTATAATTTATTCGAATTTTTGAATATATTGTTCTGACAATATTTGCTGCTTGTCGTTAGCACATTTGGCGCAAGTGGCGGTACTTTTCCTGAGATTGAAGCAAAGTGTAATAATGTAATTGCAAAAAAGATATTGCTGTTGTGGCATGTGTGAAACTGTCTGACAGTTATATTTGTTCATATGTATAAACTGTGTGGAACTCAGTTGGTCCGTTAGATCATAATAAATCTACGGGCGACTAAAGATGTAGCGACTCATGAAAATGAACGCTTCTACGCTGTGAATCCACCGAACCGTATGCACACCAAAGATGTACTGCGAGTAGCAGAAGGATGCGACTCCTTCGGAGCAGTGGAATGCGACTAATAACATATATGCTTCAAATTTGGGTGATTTTCATTTTTATTAATTAATATTTAATCGCGAGTTATGTGGTGGCATTCCCAATAAATACTTTGAATACCCAGTGAATACTTTGAACTTGTTAATTCTCTCAAAGTGGGTAATATGGAAAAAGCATACGAAAAGCGCTTTAATATCTTAACCAAATTATACGGAGTAAACGTGAACTGTTCGTCGAATATAACGTATGTGTCTGAATTTATATTTAAAAATGACAATATTTTTAGTATTGAGGCACAAACAAAATGTATTACCTGCAATACAACATCGGAGAAAAATGTTATAAAATATATTCCACTAAATTTGAACCAGCTTGACATTTTATTTATTTATTTATATAATTTACCTACAGGGTTACAATCGGTAATTATTACAATTATTAAAAATAAGCGACATGACCAAATTGAACAAGTTATTTAATTTAAGAACGGTTATTATAACATTTAAATAGTTCGTTCCTCAATGAATTTCTTGACATGTTAAAATCAAACCTATGAAAAACAAGATAAGTTCAAGACTGGTTCAGATGAACAATAATTTGTGGCCACCGCTCTCGTAAATATGAATTCGTCCCGGCGACGCAAGCACCGTTCTGGAACATAAAAGCCGAAGCTGGTGAGTATCTCGGCACAATCTAAACGTGAACATAATACGTCACGGACGAATATTGTGGATGAAATATCACGTCGGTGAGCTAACCGTTGTAATCCTAAGAGAGCACAACGATCGCGATAAGGCGGAAGTACGTGCTCATGTGCCCGCATTGAAGGTAAACCTTTAAGCGCGTAGATAAGAAACTGTTTTTGACCACTCTCAAATCTCTCGGAATGGCATCGGTAGGAAGGTGACCAAATCTGTGAGGCATACTCCAAAATTGATCGAACAAATGAGACAAACAGAGATTTCAAGGTTATCGGATCACAGGAGTTATTACAATTCCGTTTATTAAAACCAAGCATCATATATGCTCGGCTTATTATCGAATCAATATGCCTTGTAAATGTGAGATCTCGAGTGAAAATAACACCCAAATCGGATATGAACTTAACTCTAACGACTTTATAAAGCGAATACTGATGTATAATCGGAAAGCGGGTACGCCAGAAAGAGATTGCTTTACATTTACTCACGTTCAGCATCAGTTTGTTTTCAACCGACCAATCACAAAATCTGTTTAAATCCGCTTGGAAGTTTATACAGTCGGATACGTTTGATATTCGTGCAAATATTTTCATATCATCTGCGTAAAGCAGGCAATCTGCAAAGACAAAACAGTTAAACACGTCGTTGACGAATATTGAAAATACAATAGAAGTGGCCCAATGTGTCTACCTTGTGGCACTCCAGAAGTAACCCGAAATAAACGAGAAGATGACTCACCAATTTTAACAAACTGCCACCAATCTGAGAGGTAGGACAGCACACTTAGTAGGGATGGCTTGACAATTCAGCCGATGTAGCTTTTTGATTAGAATTAAATGATTAATTTTATCAAACGCTTTAGAAAGGTCGGTATAAATAACTCCAGTTGCACTTTCGAATCAATACTGCTGAATAAGTGTCTGCAAAATGTCATCAAATTGGTAACGGTGGATCTCCCGGCGACCATGTTGTGCGGGTGAAATAACCATTTTAACATGGCAAAATAAAAACCTTTGTACCATAAGCTCATAGAGTTTAGGAATGGCGGAGAGAATAGCTATCCCGCGATAATTACAGATATTCACTTCTTTTACCGCACTTGAAAATTGGATGTATATACGAAATTTTCCAGGGATCTGGAAAAATTTGAGTTCGAATGCTTTCGTTAAAGATAAAGGAGATGGGAGCAGCCAGACTAGCAGCACAATTTTTAATAAGAATCGGCGGAAATCCATCATGGCCAGCACTCTTATTAACATCAGTTTGAGACAAGCTGTCATGAACGTCATCTTCGGTGAACCGTAATTGGGTAAATTCCCCTCCGTTGCAAGAATTAACTGCTGGATCGATGGATGGCGATTCGTAAACGGATTCAAAAAGTTATCAAATAAATTGCAGACTTCCGAGGAATGACTTGCAGAAGCATCTAGATACGTCATAGGTAAGGGGAACCCAACGGTCTTTCTTTTCATATTGATAAAATTCCAAAATTTTTTTGGTGTAGAAGTTAAATCTTCCTCCATCTGCAGAATATAATTATTATACAGGAACCAGTTTAATGTTTTAAACTCCTTCCGTGCGGTCTTGAATTCATGATAATATTTCGAACCGTGTATTTTATATAGGGAGTGTACACTCAGAAAATTGATTCTTTGGCATGAGATTGTAGTAGAAAATTTTTCATTGTGATAAACGAAAATTAGGTTTTATAACATATTTTCATTAAAATCAAATTCAATTAAATTGATATAAACATATTATGGTAGTCATTAGTGTTCATTCAGTTGCAACAACTTCGTGTATAAAACCTTAATTCCTTTATCAATGAATTTATGAACAATCGTTGTTAGAACCGAATAAATCCATATATTTTTGAAAATAACAACTTCGTTTGTTATTCCGCAAACGAGTCTCTGTTATACTAACTGACTAAGTGAGTTGTATCTACTTTAGAAATAAGGATTGAACTGTGCGTTTGTGATAATCATATTTATTTTTCACGCAAACGCATCATTCCGTTGTTACACCAAACTTAAAATGTTGATGTAATGGCCATCCTAGCGACCTTCTGAGTGTGTCTTTTGAGCGAAATGGATTAACCAGAATTGTTGAATAATTATTCAATCGTTTGTGGAAAGATTAATTTTATTACCGCAACATCAATTCGGTCACAACAACCTCGCGAAATCGTACTACTCTCTCAGTTGATCGGCATTAACATAAATGAGAGACAAATAAAAATAAATAGACCAATCAAATTGGATGGTGCGTATTGTTGTTGATATATTTTATTTTAGTTGTGTGTGCATTTCTCTTTTTATCCCGTTATTCGAATGAAAACGACAAAATTGCAGCATATAGCATTATCTCTCATTTTTTAGGTAATTTAGTTTCATCAAGTCTTGAAATACTACGGACGTGTACGAGTGTAGTGAATCAAAATAGTTTTTTTATAAGGTTACCATATTGCTGTTGGTGATTTTTTATTTTAAAGTGAAAGTGTTTCTATATACACTAATCGAGAAAGGATGCACATAGCCGCGTAAGTAAGCTTTGCATTTATAAATATCTATAGTTAATTTTTTTATATTGAAGTGGGTGAAATTGTGTATTGTCGTCCATTATTAGTGTAGTGTACATGGTTTAGTTTTCTGTTGCGGATTATTTTTTTGTGGTAAAAGATACGTGTGTATAATTTTCAATTCCACGATTGACAATTTTACAAAATATTCGGATTTTAGCACTGTGTTTGTATGGCGCATTTTCAGTTTACGCGTATAAATTAGAATTTCGAAATTATTATATCCCTTTTCCTCACAAAAAAAAATTGTTTGCCTCAAATTTGTTTGCAATCAATTTATGTCCGACCCACACAAATGTGTGAGTAGTTTGTAATGGCGTTTTTGATAAAAAAAATTCGTATGAGTTGAAGACAATGATTCTTTTGACTTAACCACACAATTGTGAGGGCAGGCAGGAAAAGGGATATTTGAAGAAAATTAACCGAAACTAAAACCAATTTTTCCAATAAATATTAATCAATGTGATGTTTTCAATGGAATCAATGAAATGTTCAAAAATTCAGCAAATTAATAAATTTCTTAAAAATTTGAAAATTACTTAATTTTCGTATTTTTTTTATTAATTCCCAGTAAACAACGAAAAAAATAATAACTCTGCTGATCTGGATTTCATAAAAATAATGACCGCCCGTTCGAAGAAATTATTGAAAAATGGAAAAATACCTTTTGCTTAAGAACAAAGATTTTAGATGACATAAATATTGAAACTATCGATTACTTATCTTTATTTCCGGTGCTGAATCTAAATGACAATAAAATATTCAAACTTGTAAGTACATATATATCATTTATATTATATAATTACATAATATTAAAAAATCAATACTAATTAAGTTTTTATTTGTCTTTTTCAGTTTTTAGAAGATTCAAAAATACTGCATCCTTAATTGGGGGCCGATAACACAAAAACCGCCCCTGTTAAACTCAGACAGCCTTTCTAAAAGTAAGTTAAAGCTCACAGCTTCTGAAATGTATGAATTTGTAAGGCATTTTTCATTAATAATAGGAGATTCAGTACCTTCCACATCTCAAGAATGAAAATTGTTTATCTTCCTTAGAGAAATTGTTTCATTGGTGTTCAGAAAAAAATATCACGGTAACACTGCAACATATTTAAAACATTTATTTGTTTATCACAATTCTTTATATATTGATGTTTCTAATTCTCATTTAAAACCGAATTGAAGCAAAGCATCAAACATTTAAAAAAATGTAGCTATATATAAAACAATAGAATCATTTTAAAGACAATGAATATTAAATATCGATTAATTAAAGTTTTCTAATTTAATTTTAAATTATCAAGAAATATTGGATTCTTCCGGTAGTCATGGCCCTACTTCTAATTTCCATAATTCGGATTTTGTAAAATTTAACATTAAATTAAGTGAAAGGCATATCATTTCAAAAATTAAATGGCTAAACTTTAAAAGTATATTAGTGAAAGAACAAATGGTTGTATGTGTCGGTTTATACGGTAATGATGATCCGATATTCGGTCTTATACATCATATAATAACTTCAAATGGAAATTATTATATATGCTATCAATTACTTGAAACACTGTTTTTCACACGCAGTACTTCGCTTATCAGGTTGACAAATTAGACAAATTCTTAGTAATCGATTTAGAAAATATCAATTACCTGTATGCATCTTCTATTGCAACATGTGTCAATGGAAATACATTTATTTTGTGAGATTACTAATAGGTAAACTTGAAACATAAAAGTAGATAGTATAATTAATATTATGAAATAATTTTATAAACTTTAATTACTATTAATTTACAAATAAAAATTACTTTAAAAGAAATTTGTTGTTTTTTATTTCTATATTTTACGTTAAACATAATGGAACCAGTACTAACAACAATTCTGTTCTTTTGGAGGAAACGCGTTAGTTGAATTGTGTTAACGACTCCCGACTTTGTGGTAACCGAAATACGATTGCACTAATATTGTCAAAAAATTATTTCAATGACCGTCTCTATTGTTTAGTTAGCAGCTGTATCTAATAATTTTTTCTATAACCGTGATCAACAAAGTCGTTTTCCACAACCGAATGTAAATCGTGAGAAAATTCCAATTCGCTTCTACTGTCAATCTATTGATTTAAGGTAACAGAAATGGAAGACGCTGCTACTTCGTAAACGATTCCGATAAACAAAACACACAGCAGCCATGATTTTCTTGCTAGTTGTGTTAAATACAATCAAGAGGTTGTAACAAACGATCATTAAAAATGATTTCACAATCGAATGATTCGGTAGGGCAATTTATGCCGTTGTCACAAACGGGGTAATTTTCTGGGTGTAGTTTATTACGGCGTGTCTCTATGTCCTTTAATTGCTTGTTATACCACGGTTCGCGGAAGCAAGGCTTAGTTTTTTTCCGCGGGATATGTTTTTCTACACCAGTCTTGACAATTTAGTTAAAAGACAAAACTATTGTATTTAGATTTCCTCCGAACTAAAGAAATTCCCAATACGAATTGAGCAGAAATTCATTTAAGGAAGCGTAGTCGGCATTTCTAAAATCAAAAAAAAAATTATCAATAGGAAAACTAGTGTCGCATTTTTCATGAAAAATATTTAACATAACTGGAGTGTGGTATACGCTGGTACAGTCTGTAAGGTCCTCGCACGATGAGACCTCTGAGTACATGTTATCGGTTGAAAAAATTAAATCCAGATATTTACCCTGAGTATTGCTCGTTCGGTTAATTTAGGTTGTTGAGATGCTAGCGAAGTAGTCCACAGTAGTGATCCCTCTAATATCTGTGGAAGATGGTGTGAAAATACCGTTGATATCAGACCAGTTCATCTCAGACAGATTGAAGTCACCGAAAATCATCAGCTGCTCATCAGGATGAACAAAAGGGACTATAGCAAGGTCGATGAAGTTGATGATCTCGATATAAGTATCCAGGCTTGACCCACATGTAACGTAAACGACCACGGCGAGAATTGACGAATCGGTTAGTTTAAACCGTACAGCAATGACATGAACTTGATGGGAAGCCACGGCGATCAAAACACCTCCACCTTTCATTGTTGTGACATGGTTGTATCGATCTTTTCGGTAGACGATCTAATCCAATGGGAAGAATTCTTCGCTATTCATAGAATTAGTAAGCCAAGTCTCACAAATGATTATGACTGCATAGTTATTGTCTAGGACTCCCAACCGAAACTCTTTAGACTTGCCTCGAATCCTGGAAGCGTTATGGTAGTAAATTGTCGAAGAGGCAGGTTTTCTGTATTTATTGTTGTTATTGTAATTATAATTAATGTTGTTTTCGATGTTAGAAGAGGAGCAGCAGTTATTTAATATTTTAAATGGTAATAGTTGTAAGTTTACTGCAAAACTATTGGTTATAAGTATTTTGGTTTTTTGGGCGATTACTGAATTCTCTCACTAGAACACACACTGGCCAAATTTCTGGTAGTTTTGGAAATATCTCCAGATTTACCCCGATTTTGAAAGACACGAAATTGAGTTGCGTCACGTCCTGATTGGCGGGAACCAGCAAACGGCAATCAACCTTGGTTTCCGCTATGTTTAATTGGCTGCATAAAAAAGATCGTAATGCCTCAACTGATGTCGTGTTGGCAAACTTAGAGGCATACATATATTTTTTGATAGGAACGATCTTAACTGCGTCTGATACATTATTGCAGGTGCCAACAATAACTTCCGGTACAACGAGATTTGAGTGCTGCATATTAGATTGAAGATAGCTCGGGGTTGAAGGCGTATCGGTATCCTTTGGCGGCACTTTTTTGGACGAGCGAGTTTTCATCTTTTCGGGATTAGCTCTATCAGTGGCAAGAGCTCTAATGTCGCTAGATAGGGATAGCATTTGCTTTCTAAATTCATCGATTGTCCGCTGCATTTTCCCAAAAGTGTCACGGCAGTCATCACAGAACCGCTTTAGATTATCACTTGCGTTGAACAGAGTCAGCAAAGCGTTACTCATTTTTATACATGCCGCGTGAACGACGTGAGTACACATACCACTACAGCTTTTAGGAGTGGAAAATTTCCAAAAATGCCTGGAACCTTTTGAATTTTACTGTCGAAATTGTTATGAAATTATGCTTCAACAAAATTTAATTTTTAGTAATGCAATATTCTTATATGTAGAGCCATCGATCAATCGCAATAGACAAATAACATAACAACCAATTTGCCACTAATAATAAAATTAAAATCAAATTCTTTTAAATTGAACAGTTTCGTAAATTATGTGCCTAGTTCCCAACATTATGTCAGTTATTGTCATCGAAATAACCAATGGGAGAAATACGACGACTTATTAGAGGGTTCACTCAAAATAAAAATCTCAAAAAATCATAAAGTCATACCGCATTTTCTCGTCTACGATAAACAGGTCTAAAAATCGCAATACGGTTCGTTACTGAAGATTATCCTTTCCATTAAGCAACACGCAGCTACAAAAACTTTGGTCCATACACATTTAAATAAATCTAATATAAATCCACAAAAGTGGTACGGGGGGCGAAGTCCGAGATTCATACCTCCTCGCGGTGCTCCCTGGGTAATTCCAAATGAATCAGGCAATGTAGTGTAGAGTAGCGAAAAAATTCTATATGCAATTCTAAGTCATTGCAATTATATGTACGGCTTCTCATTGACTCAATATAACATTCAAAATATGTCCTTCAGGTAAGGGGCCGCTGAAACACACCCGGTCATTAGTCAGGCGAATGTCTATAATGTGTTCATGATAGGATTGAAATGCTTAACGATTCTTCACTTAAGATATGTTCAAATTATTTCAAATGCACATACATCAAATTTCATCAGCATGTTAATACGAGCACAATATTTAAAATATATAAAGGCAAACAATGAAAATGTTAAATAAAATTCTCCCGTTGTGATTGGCGCTACAGGCTCATATATGAATGGACCAATACATTTGACAAGGTTTAATTTGAATAGCTCGTGGAATCAAAGAGTTCCGGAAACCAAACCTAATAATAACCACTTGCCATTATACTTCCTACGTACCATACGAATTTCAAGAAAATCGTACCGTTCTGATTGGCGCTACAGGTGCACCCGTGTTGGGCCCAAAAATTTAAAATATTTTACTCCTTGGTTCCCAGAAACCGCTAGTTCCGGAAATTAGATCTAGTAGTAACCACTTATAATCATGTCCGTTACTAACTATTAAATTTTCAAGTTAATCCTACCGTTGTGACTGATAATATAATTTCACTGTACTGTAATTAATTGAAAATTTTTCGGTTAAATATGTTCTGGGCTCTGAATATATTTCTTCTTTCCATGCAATATATTTTGTTACGAGGTTTTCATCAAAGAATTTAAAATACTGCAGAATGGGTGGCAATATTTTATTTATTTATTTAGCATAAAGGATAAAGCATAGCTTTTCTATCCATACAAAAACGTATACAAAAAGTAATCTAAAACATAAATTAAAATGTATTCTTAACAAAATGAAACAACAACTTTTTAAATTTAGTAAAAGGCTTCACACGTCTAATCTCAATCGACATCTCATTCCAAATTGTGAAGGAGGTAAACAGCGGCTATTTGTTGTAGATGTTTGATCGGTTAACAGGCAGCATTATTTTACCATTTCGATTAGATCCAAATTTTGTTTTCTCATATAAATATGAAGGAGCACGATTATTAATGACTTTATATAAAAGTAATAACGCTCTAAAGTAAAAGAATTGAATCATAGTGCAACTAAAAATTCTTTAAAATTAGCTGATATGTGGTCAAATTTTCTCAGCCCATTATCATATCTAACGGCATTAATCAAAGTAACTTGCAGCATGGCACTTGAAGAAAAACATTTTAAAAAAAGAAATTCGCAATATAGTACGTGGGCAATTATTAATGATTTAACCAACAAAATTCAAACATTTTTAGGGTAGATATTTTTATGAAGCTTCAAACCATACAAAGTAGAATTGATCTTACCACAAACATTAACAACTTGAGAATCCCAGGAGAAGCGGTCATTAATACAAATTTCCACACTATTAACATGATTCGCAAAATTAATCTTCACACCATCAATAAAGATATCGGGTATCACTGGGAAACTTATTTTAGAAATCAGAATTGCCTAGCGAATTGTTTTAGCGAGGTTGAGTGAGATTACATTAGACTTGGACCAAGCCAATACATTGGATATAGATCCAGATTAATATTGTTAAACGTTTCCAGTATATTTTCACTAGTACCACCAAGATAAATTTGACAATCATCAGCATACATGTGATATTTGCAGTATTTTATTGCTCGTGGTAAGTCATTAATAAAAAGGGAAAACAGAGTTGGGCCAAGTATAGTACCTTGAAATACACCTACAGGTATACGCTCAGGAGCTGATTTTTTCGATTTACAATGACTTTTTGATATCTGTCTGTTAAGTAGCTAAACATAAGTTTAAGTGATCTATTGACAAAATTAAAAAAAAAAAAAGCATCAACTTCTGTAGTAACAAAACATGGTTCAAAGAGTCAAATTCTTTGGAGTAAGCCAACAGTATTAGAACGACAAATGAGTTTTTTCGATCAAGATGACAAGCCAGATCGTCTACAACATGAAGCAGGGTAGTCGTTGTACTGCGGTTATTACGGAATCCGGATTGAAATTTATTTAGATAATTACCATTAGCCAAATGCTGGTTGATTTGATCACGAAGAATGATCTCGAATACTTTAGATAAGATAGAAACTAAGCTAAGCGGTCTAAGGGGCTAACCATAAAAAAATTAAAAATTTTTACGACACTAATTTCTAATGACATTCCAGCCATACTAGTCGTAACGGTAGTATGCATGTAAATATCGTTGAATATTGAATGATATTTGTTTTTTAGATAGCACGACACATATTTTAATTTCTTTTAAGTTTGGACGCAAAATTTCGCTCCAATAATTTTTATTAAGTGACAATTCATATTTAACGAAGCTTAGTTAATTTTTTTAATTTAAATTAATTTTTCCATGGGCGAAAGCACAGAAACAGCATTTATCGCAAACATAATTTTTTTATTTTTTTAAAGTTACGTTTATAATTTATTTTTATTTTTCTATGGTGTCTACCCCTTAAGATTATCTAAAGAATCGATACCCTTCTTTTTTACAATCGTAATCACAGTGTTCATTTTTCAGATTTCATTAAATTCAGATAATACAACTGTTAATCAGGAATGTAAAAGGTGATAAAATGTATGGTAAAATATTCTTAAGAAATTTTAAGTTTATTTTGTCATGACCGGGTGAATTTGATTTAATAAGATACACGGCTTTGGACATTTAATTCACTTACAGAAGGAGAGAGAAGTATCCGTGACTATGCGCACCATCCCCTGCAATGGAATAACTACCGATGAATGGGGTACATTGCAAAAATAAGTGTTGATAATTGAAGGGTCTAAGTCAGTAGAAACACCAGACCTGCTAGTCCCAAATCCAATATGGTTGAAATTGCTCCAGATTCGTTTCATGGTTAATTTACTGTTTCCAAAAAAATATTTTTGTTTGGACATGCTAATCAAGCTAGTTACTCTATTGCGTTCTTTCCGATATAATTCTAGGTTCCTCACATCGCCTGTTCGTTTGTACTTTGCATACGCATGATCCCTCGCAAGCATACTTTTAGCAATATTGCAATTAAACCATGGGGCAGCCGATTGGCAATTAACTATTTTTTTAGTTGGTACACAATTGTTATGAATATAATAAAGGCAGTTATAAAATGATTGGAAGAGGAGATTGACATTATCAGACGCATGCAAAAAGTTCCAGTTAATGCTAGAAAAGTAATTCACTATCTTTTCCGATTCTAATTGACTGTAGTCATGGATAAGCTTGTAGTCCGATCAGAAAATCATGGTCAGAGCCAATGATGTTGATATTTACAATGATGTAAATTAATGTGTAATGATTTTGATATTTACGTAGATATTGTTTGGCGTTTTTGTTTTTGAAATATATTAGGTACATCTGAGATGTAGTTTATACATCTTCTTGTTTGTGAGTTTTGATTATTTTATGGTTTTAGTCGAAAATTGTATGTTGCATCTTGGATTATATTGCTAGATGTTGTATTTTTGTGAATCAGTATGTCATTGCTGGTAGTCTTAGCTTAATTTGATATTGTCGAGGTTTGTAATGACGTTTTGGTTACGGAGGGTTTTGGTCAATTTGCGTATCTGAATTGTGACCATGGTGTTATATGATGGTTTTTGTTTGCTGCTTCTGGTTATGGTATATTGTGTTGATCGTGTTATGTGTCGGTTGTATTTTTAATTCTTGTTTGTTTATGTTGATTTATGTCGGTGTTTGATGATTGATGATATCTCGATTTCTTTTTTGAGTTTTGTGTGCTTGTTCTGAATGAGTTTTGTTTTGTTCGTGATTTCTTCTTTACTTCATGGTTAACTTCATGAATTTGATATGAAATTTCTTGTAGGATTTGTTGTAAATCTTCTGATGTTGTTTCTGGTTCTGTTTTATTCGGCTTAATGCGTCGGCATTAGTATTGGATTTTCCGGATTTATGTAAAATTTCAAAGTTGTATTCTGACAGCTTGAGGTTCCATTTCAATATTCGGTTTGGTGTTTTGACTAGGTTACCGGCAAGTGGTTTATGATCTGTAATTATAGTAAACTTTCGACCATATAAATAGGGTCTGAAATTATTAACTGCCCAGTAGATTGCAAGCATTTCCTTTTCTATAGTACTGTAATTTCGTTCTGATTTTCCAAGTGATCTACTAGCATATGCTATTGGGAATTCACCTGATGGATATATTTGAGATAGTATAGCACCAAGGCTGTAATCGCTTGCGTCGGTTGTTAATATAAAGGGTTTATTCATATCAGGGTATTTGAGAATTGGTGGTTGAGTTAACTGATGTTTTAGAGTATTTAGTGCTTGTGTACATTATTCTGAAAATATAAAGGGAGTGACTTTTCTGGTTAGCATAGTGAGGGGTTCCGCAATTTCGGAAAATTTGGGTATGAACCTTCTGTAGTAGTTTGCAAGACCTAAGAATGATTGAGTTTCTTTGATATTTTTTGGTGTAGGAAAGTCTTGAACGGCTTTCAATGTGGATGGGTTTGGTTTAATGCCTGCTGGTGTTATTAAGTGACCTAAAAATGTAATTTCTTTTCGTAAGAATTGGCATTTGGTACTTTGGAGTTTAAGGTTGTTTTGCCTGCAAATATTGAATACTTCTTGGAGTTTGGTATTGTGGTCTCTTAAGTTTTTTCCGTGAATTATGATGTCGTCTAGGTATATAAATCCTTTAATACCTTGGAAACCTCGTAGAATGTGATTTATGGTTCTTTGGAAAGTTGCTTGTGAGTTTTTTAGACCGAATGGCATTCTCGTGAATTCAAAATGACCATAATCGGTACTGAAAGCGGTTTTATGTGTGTCGTGTGGATTCATTTCAATTTGATGATATCCACTAGCCATATCTAGGGTAGAAAAGTATTGAGCGTGTCCAAGTTGATCTAAGATATCGTTGATATTTGGTAGTGGGAATGAGTCGCCTATCGTTATGTCGTTAAGTTTTCTGAAATCTACAACTACGCGCCATTTTGGTTTACCGTGTGGTCCTGGTTTCTTAGGTACAGCTAGAAGTGGGCTGTTAAATGGGCTTGTGCTTGGTTGTATTTTTCCGTCAGCAAGCATTTCTTTAACTTGCTTGTTTATTTCATCTTTATGTGTTTGAGGAAGTCGATATCTTTGAATATGAATGGGTTTAGAATCAGTGTAGAGGTTGATGTTGTGTTGAACACCTTTTATACTGCTTAGTCTATCACCTTCCATAAAGAAGATGTCTTCATATTGCAGACATAAGGTAAGTATCCACATATTTTCTTCAACGTCATTGGACGGGTCTAAACTTTCAGAAATTGTTTGGGCGATTTGACTTTGCCTGTCTGTGTTATATGTTTGTGTGGAATAGTATTCGAAATTGCTTGGTACTTGCTCTAGTGTTGGTTCGAAGTTGGTTAATGTTGTATCTTCCGTTAAGGTATTTGCAATCATTATTTTGGCTTTCATGTTATAGGGTTGTAGTAATATATGAGGTGTGAAAATTCCGGTTTTAATTTCAGTTGCGAGGTATATGTAAAGTTCGTTTGAGGGGGTTTAGATTTCGACAACAGTTTCACTACGCGCTGGAAGTGTAATTTGTTTTGGTGTTTGATTTGAGAATGGAATAAGTGAGTCTAAGATTCTTAGTTTATTGATGCTGTAAAGTATGTCTATTTTGAATTTGGTGAAGAAATCTCTTCCAATTATTCCGTCTTCAGTTATGGGAAAATCGTTTGGTACGGTGTAAAATTTATGTTTGATGATTAATTTATCGTGTAGTTCGAATTCTAAGTTTAGAGATCCGATTGTTTGTATGGAGCCTTTACCTATACCTACGAGTTTGATTTTATCTTGTGTGTTGATGTCAAGATTTTCTACGTATTTTAATTTTATGAGTGAAATGTCGGCTCCTGAGTCTAATAATAGGCATGGTTGTGTTTTATTTATTATTGGTGATAAGGTATCTCTGCTGGTTTTATATTTGGATAATAAGTTTATTGTCATAGTTGTGCCAGAATATAAGAGGTTTGTCAAAATACTTTCTTCTATTTCGTCAAATTCTTGGTCTAAGAGGTTGTATTTGTCTGATTTCATTGACTTGTTGGTTTGATCAATTGATTCTTGGTTCGAGTGAATGTTTGTTAAATTTGGTATGTGATTAATTTGGGTGTTAGAGTTTGAATTTGTTGGATTTTCGGATGATTGGTTTTCTGTATTGAAATTCGGATTGTGAGTGTTTGGAGTTTTAGGTTTGTTATCTAAATTTGTTGAAGGGGTGTTTGAATTTGTATGATTATCTATTTGATGAGGTGGATCTTTAATTTGGTTATTATGAGGTTCATTTTCGATGTTTGGGAATGCTTGGTTATGGATTGGATTTGATGAACGGACGTCTATTCTCGAATAATTGTTTTGTTTTATGTGATTATTAACTGAACGTGTTGAAAATGTATTGGGGTTTGGGTATGAGTTATTCGAATCGTTTGATGGTTGATAGGTTATAATTTGATCGTTTGAGTTCATTATCTTATTATCTGGATTTAAATAATTGTTATATGGTATATTTGATAGTTTATTGTTTGTAATTTGTGTGTTTGGACTTGTTAACTTATTATCTAGGTATGTTGAAGAGGTTTCTGTCTTTTGATGATTATTATTTTGTAGATTTGATATTTGGTTGATAATTATATTATGAGCATCTGAGCTTGCGTATTTATGAACTAAATTTGTTGAAGTGGTGTCTGGTCCTGGTTGATTGTAAGGTAATTGATTAAATGATTTGTTAATTGAGTTATGAGCGTCTGGGCTCGTGTACTTATAAACTAAATTTGTTGAAATGGCATCTGGGCATGATTGATCGTTTGATAATTTGTTTAATGTGTTATGGGTTTGCTTATGGTCTAAATATGAGACAGATTCGTTATTAATCTTATTTGCAAGCCATGTTTCCACGACACAAAATACGTCGAGTACTTTGGAATCGATAAATATTCTCAGTTTATCGATATGGCAAAACAGACTACGGGCATTAATAAATCCAAAATTAACACTTCTGTTATCCCGATTCACAATCGCAACATTCTAATTTGATAAACATACCTGCAATGAGTCCAGATTGAGAATAGAATTGGTTAAAGGCCTAAAATGCCAAAAAATATTAGAAAGCAAGGTATACAAATTATAAAATTTACAATTTAATACAAAACTGATATTACAAAGGCTGGAAGTGAAGAATGAATGATTGTCGCTGTATAATTTACTGTGATGGCAATATTTGTGTAGCTGTTGATCTTCTCGGCAAAAAAAAAATTACAGTACGAGTCTATTATCGCTGGATAAGGTTGTCGATCCCCATTTATGGTAAGGAAATTCCTCTGCCGTTTTTTGAACCTCCGGTTTTACGCACAAAACGTCGAACTAAGACACCCTTTGGCCAAAAAGTAAGCGACAAAACTTGTGCTGCGATACTCTTCTCTAGAGTAAGCTTAAACGAAACAAATGTGAGATTAGTTTTATCCATTAGTAGATGACAATCAACCACGCCCAGATTTTCCAGATTGGATTTTAAATAATCAACTAAATCATAAAAATAATTATACCATAAAACGTGGATACTTTTTCTTTATACTAAGCCTCAAATTAGTCTGGAGTGATATTATTGCATAATAACAGCCAGTACAATATCGTGGAAGTCTATCGTATACCTGAAATTATTTAACAAATGACTTTTTGAAAAATGTCCGATAGAAAAATGTCGTTTTGTACCTATGTCGTTTTTAAAAATGGCATTTAACATATGTCATTTCGACCGGGACCCGAATTTACATCTTTCAAAATATAAAGTTTCATGGTTCTGTTTTATCTGAAGCCTTTCTTGCAAATATTTACCTTATTTACTTATAAAGACTCTATTAGCTTTTATTATAGGACTTTCTTCTTAATTCCTGTAAAAACCGTAATATGTAAGTATTTAAAAGGTATTTACTCTCTGTTTTAAATTGCCAGAAATAGTGCAACAAATGCTTCATAATGCTGGAAAAAAAATTACGGTGCGTTAGTACCGGTATTACGATTTTTATGCAACCGGGCATTTATAATAAATAAAAAAGCACGTGCATTTCACATTTAATTGATTTTATTTCTTTAACTCCTATACTCGTAGTAATAAATACATCAGTTAATGATTTTTCCTTTGTCATACACAAGAATTAAATTTAGAACTAAAACTTATAGTAAATCTCAAGGTAGTCGAGTCAAGTATGTGCATAAATTTAGAAAATATCAGAAAACGCGTTCTTATAAAATCTTCTTCTCCGCTTAGTGTCTGTTTTAGTAACATTGTGTCGTGTTGTGCAAATATTGTTTCAGTCTTTATTAGAATACTAAATTTAATTCAGTTTTAGTGTAACTGCAAAAAAAATAGTTTTGTTGTTAAACAATGTTTAGGTCGCGACCGAAAATTTATCATTTCGACGCGTGGTCTAGCAAATCGTACAATGCGAACGATTTATCGGTGCTCGCGACTGATATGATATCGCGCATGGGAAAATTTCACAAATTATTAATAATTTTATTGAGTGTTAATCATTTGATTGTGTCGATTAATCATTTAGTGGCGACATTCCATTCATTTGTACCGAAATTTTATTGTCGTGTAAGTGTTTTTGACAGTTTGTTGTGCAAGTATTATTTATATTTTTAATTGTTTCAGGATAATAATGAAACAGCGTGCGAGAGTGAGTGTCAAGAAGGATACGTGTTTCTAGATGAATATGAGACTATTGCTACTGAGGTAAGTTAAATGTGAATTCTGTCCGCCACATCTCACTTATGTAAATTTTGTAAAACTTTTTAAAATTTTAACAATCATAATACGATGTTTCTCGAATTACCATAATTATCTCGACCAGAAAACAATAAACATCAAAGCAAGATAGAACAGGTTTCAGCAGTGAGACAGTGTGAGCACGGCGAGTACCGTAACGAGTTCAATTCTTACAATTAATAAAATCAAATCAAGGAACTTGTTCATTAAAAGAAACTTACAAGACTGAAGGTTTTACTCAGCGCTTTAGTAATAAATCGTTCTTCCGATTTAATTATTAAAATTTATTTAGTTTTACACGGAATTCAATGAAAGTAAAAATAATATATTAATTAATCATTTTTTCAATAGTTTTCATTGGTTTGTTCAAAACGATTTGTGGCCCCATTGGTGAACTCGCTGTATTTTAGTGGAGTATTAGTTGGCGCGCTTTTAAGTGGAACATTGGCCGATATTTTCGGGAGGAAAAGGATTATATTAATTTGTCTTTATGTCCAGGGAATACTCGGTGCATCGCTGTACTTCATCTATAATTTACACGTTATAGCGGTCGTTCGAACTATTCAAGGCATTTTTGTTGAGGTAAGTTTGATTAGATTATGCGCATATATATTTTATAAAATATTTAAATTTCTATTACTTACTTCCGAACTCTATGTTTGAAAAGGCTTTTAAAATTCTAATTTAGTTATTATCTAAACAAGGAGGTTTATTTCGAATATAAATTTGGGTCACTTAAATCATCTAGTTTCAATGATTTCGTTAAACATTTTGCTATTTTAACCTACTGATGCCACTGAACTTTATCGGTCAGCAGACGTGCTTCAACCCCCAATATCTAATGTTTATTAAGGTTGACCACAACTTTGGCTCAGCATAGGATATGTTAATGCAAAGTTCCTACGCAATATGCGAGCCGTGTATTCGTTACAATCGCTTGACGGTTTAATTCAGATGAGGCTGATGATTGGCTGATTCCGACATCAACTCATAGAACTATTCGTTGATCTATAAATGGATCGTTTTGATTTAATGTTAGTGTGACAGAATGTTTGTCTCTTAACAATCACACGGAATGTTTGTTGTATTTTTAAATACAATCGCTAGCATTTCTCAGAATTTGAAGATACTTGAGTGCCGTATTAGTAATTGATGCTAAAGTTGTTGGTCTTCTGTTTTGGTTAACCATTCAGGCCTTTTCCATCAAAGACCAAATCCAACAAGTTGTACTGACGATAATCTACGAGAAGCGTAGTTACTGATTTATGTGATATGATCCGACATAATCAGCCTATCTTGTTTAAAATTTCTAATTTTCAATATTTCCAAGACCAGGCTTTCTGGGAAGCGTCACACAACAAGTTTTATTGTTGTTGCGGACATTTTTATTTGTGAGTTCAGTATGCCAGTAACCCTGGCTTTTTTACTCTCGTGGCCTCTTTAGAATGCTGGAGGATATACTCCTTTCGTCAAATTTTAAATCTTTAAAACTTTATAGATTAGAAATTTATAAAATTTCCGTAATTATTGGATATTATAGCTCAAGTTTACCTTAAATTCGGTAACGTGATGGAAGAATTCTTTGAACTCACTGCCGCTTACGTGCTATGATCACACTCGCAACTACTCGTATCCGCTAGACCAAATATATGCAGGTAGACTATAGGCCAATTTTCCGTGACCCGATAGTATTTGCGCAAACGCCTTTCTGCTATATTGGGTATGCATAACTATAAGTAGTTCTGATGTTACGCGATTCTGCCGGATTCATCTATCTATAGCCAAATTATTGTGAACGATTCGAATATCACTTTTGAGTTTGCTGAGGATTTTCTACCTTATTTGGTTGTCTAGGATTTGAACGTTTCCGTAACTAACTTTCCTTATTTTGTAACTAGACAATTGTTCATTCAGTATTATATCGATTGCAATCACTCCAACTAATACAGGAGCCGCATTTATAAGACTTAGTTTTAGTATGCTCATTAGTTTTATTCGATTGTGGTAGTTTATTCCATCTGCCCATCCAGCACAGCCCAAAATCATAGATGCAACCACTGAGCCTTCGTATGACTTAACCATGGTATTTTGTTTCAAAGCCCACTTTTTCTTAAGGATATCGTTTATAAAACATTTTACTACTCTCTGCAATTCTCTTGCCATGCGAGCTTACACCGAAAATTTCACCAAAATCAACTCCTAACCACTTTATCGACGACCCCATCTGAATTTTCTTTCCACCAACAACCACTAAAGGTGGACTTTTAAGGTCAAGTGAACTTTAGTGTTAGATCATTACGGTTTTGAAGGAGGATAACTCCATTTTATTGCTACTGCACCAATTTACCATTCTGTCATGACCATTCTGTCAAGAGCATGACTATGTTATTCGAGAATGCTACTAAATGGACATCATCCGCATACTGCTGTTGGAAATTATATTCCAGAGGTGCGAGCTTAAGATTGAGCCTCGTGGAAAACTTTTCTTTACGCTTTTGCAAAGCATGCCATGATTTAGCACAACGGTAGCTGATCTGTCACAGTAGTAGCTATTCTTCCCAACTCTTTCATTATCCTAGGCGACCATGGATTACAAAAAGATCCAGGATACATCCAGCTTTCTCTATGAACCTACTTTCTCTGAAACCGAACAGATTATTACTGTATCTTCTGCTGCCCTGGAATATGTTCAACAATCTGCCGGTCCTGTATTGAATTTATACATGAGGCCTCACGCTCTAAGTAACTGTTGCTTGCTAACTTAATCACATCGGATACGCTTGGTCGTTTCCCTAAACAGCTTCTCACAAAATTCATCATTTGGTTCGGACTCAACATTCTTGCAGGCCGGTAGACCTTCAGCCATCTAAAATTGTTGCAGGCATCGAATTGTGTCGACCAATTTGGTCCAATGAGAAGCAACAGTTTTAAATTCTTCATTGGAGCTACGCCCGTCGATAGCAATCCTAATTTGGTGTTTTGCGCAATCACGGCGTTATTCTTATCCTTGATTTGCTCATTACTTAATAATGCGAAAAAATGTTCAGCTTCGATCAGTAAGTCTATTCATCGGTTGGTGGGTTCACTAGGATCAGCTAAATATTTTCGATTTAGCCTATCTAGGAAGGTACTATTAACAGACATGAGTGTTAGTAAAAAGTGAGGTTTTATTATAACTATAACGTGACCTCATAAGTATTACCAGCCTTTAGTCGATTCAGTCCTCGAATATGAAATGTTTCGCTCTCCTTTGGAAGACTCAATCGTTGAATACATTGTTCGGCGATGAATGACGATTTGGATCCTGAGTCTAACAATACTCTGCATTTCTGCCATTGTCCTACGGAGTCCAAAATGTTTACCAATGCTGTCGGTAAGAATGAGTTTATTGGGCCAATAGATTGCTGCGTACACGTTGACGCATTAATTTTGTTTGCTGTGCATTTCTTGGTTTTAATTGCAGCTGCAAGTTCTTTCGGGAACGATGGCGCTGCTTGCGGTGGTGTCGTTAATATGATGTTCGATGGCGGAACAATTTCGGTGGTTGACAAATTAGTATTGACTGGTTTACCTTTATTGTTGGTGGACGTTATATCTTCGTTTTCATGTAATAAGGAATGGTGCGTTCTACGACAATGACGACAACTTTTTTAGATGTACACTGATGAACCACATGATTATTTGCCAAACAATTGAAGCATCTTCTCTCCCTTTGTATTAGATTCCGCCTCTCTTCCACATTCATATCTTGAAATTTACCACAGTGATACAATTGGTGTTGGGTAGTGTGGCAAACGGAACGCACACGTAAAGTTAGTTAGTGCAGTTAGTGTACGAATTTTAGGAGGTTTCACAGATGAGTTTGAGCCTCTCTAATCATCTTCGACAATCCTTTGAGCCCATAAATTTTTACTCTCCACGTCTAATTTATTGACTAATATATGTAGCAGCCATGGATCTCTTGCTTCTGCACCTTCTCATAATCCCTTTAATTCTCTTATCACTTCGTCCGAGCCATCATGTAATTGTTGTATACGATCAGCGTTCACTTGTACTTCTGTTCGTTGTTCCATAAATGTTTGTATAAACTGTTCCACGGTGTATTTTTTACGATCATAGCACGCTTTAAATTTATTTAAAGCTAATAAATACTTTGCTTCGGTGATTGGGATGTTTTTTAGTAGTTGTGCCAGTTTCTCTTTCAATCAACTCATCAGGATGTAGAAAACATTCCGTAGAACTTCTGCCATTCCGTATGCTTCCATTGATGCTTGATATTTATTTTCGGTATTTTAATATAAAAATGTTCATCACGTGATGTATTTAGCGTTTCTTCTTCTGCGATCATTGCTACACTTACGTTTGGATCGTTCGATATATGTAATCTCGCATATTGTTCTTTAAAGATGAGTTAGTGTATAGAAATTTAACTCCTCAAACGCTTCTACCTGCGATTCGTCTTGAATCTCCATTGCTAAAATATTCTTTTCAATTTTCTTGAATTCACGAAAAATTTCTTCCACACGTTGCTGCTTCACTTGCAAATCGTCTATTAGATCTGACTCAAGTTTGATTCCATTGACAAATGTTTTCAATCGCGTAAAACTGCGTTTGAGGTTTGCCCGTTACTTTGTACGCCTTCCAGGTTAGCCATCTCCTTAAACTTGGTTTCGAACATAACTTATTACTTTTAATCTCGATAATAAATCACAGTAGTTGGATTATTTGAGGTGTCACTTGATTATAATCGTCTGTTTAATTTAGGATATATCCCCGAATCGTAATGGCGTGGCACAAACACGCGGTAATTTTCCAGAAAACATATTATTTTATGTTTCGGCCCAGAGAACCACGGCAATTCAAGTTTGAATTTCCGTTATATAACTAAACAGACTAACTGGTTTCACTACACACCGTTACTAATGTATGGATGTTGTTTATAAACTGGGTTACGGTACATTCACGTTGAATTGTTGTTTATAAAATATTGTGCTAATTTTTTTACTTGACACGTTAACACACTAACTGAATTCAGATTCCGTCTTAATTTTTTTTAGCTGTTACCGCGCGTTCGAAGCTAAGGTAAATTCACTTGATGTCACAGCAATATTCAATGCTTAACTTTATTTGGTATTTAAATAAACGACCGATTTTCTTTTACTGCACTTGGTACTGAATGAGTTAAATTCGGTTTTATTCATGTAGCTAGTGGTGCGCGTTCGTATAGCCACGGTAATTCCACTTCTTAAATTTAACTACTATACATAATAAATTGAGGTTAGATTTACATATTTACACTTTACATACCTAAAAAATACTTAACTTCAATTAATAATCATTTTCAAACATCCAATATCCTATAAATTATCGGTAGGTGGTTCCAAAATATCCAATTTATTATAAATGAATTTTACATTTTATTTTATAAGACGCAGATGATGTTATTTATTCAGTGATGGCTTCTAGAGAACTATAAATCTGTTTTTATAAAAATTAATATTTTCAATTTTCATTCTTATCACTTTACAATGAAGTTGTCTACATTTAAAAATTTAACAAACTGTTATACCGACACTGCAACATAATGTTGTTTTTTTAATGTTGTTGAACACCTTAAGTGAGTATTTCGCAATCTTATCGTTTAACTCTCGTGTGTTTGATCAGGAAACCTCCTCAGCAGAGAACTTAATTGTTTTGTAGTCACTTGTGATCCAGTTTTCTTTCACTGACCAGCGGTACACACTTTACTCCGTGATGAGTGGTTAAATGCTTTTTTAGCATGTATACAGCAGACACACTTTGGTGCCTCGGTCTTCTTTGGACAGTTCTTTTGGTCATGTCCTGGCATTGTCCACATATAGATTTTTTGTTTTGCGATTTTTGATTAAAATACTATGTCCGGCCGGTGTCAATTCAATGACCCAATTGACCATCGCGGCATCGTTTGGCCCTGTCTGGGAACTGTGTTTGAAATCGTTATTTTTAATTGTTGCATTGTTCCAAGTTACACAACTTTCTTGTTGTTCAGAAATTATACCAAGTCTTCTGGCTTCACTGTATCGATCAGCGCTTCTTTTCACGAATGTCGCACTGACCTTTTTTACAGCGATATTCCTTTCTGCGGGGTTTATTATTTTCCGATAGAACGAGTATACATGAGTTTTTGTTTTTGTTGTTTTAAACCTCCGGAGATAACCATCAACCCAAATTGGGTCGAACACCTTTTGAGGCTGCCGGCAAAAAATTTTCTTACAAAACAGGTACTTTGACAATTTTATCGATCTCCAAACCTTTTGGAGTAAGTTGTTGGTTCATTTTCTTACATGCAAACCTGCATCGTTCATCATTTTAAACTAACAAAAACAGGTTGCTATGAACACGCACTCGTTTGTTTTATCTTTTTTTAAAACGCACTTCACACAGAGCACTAGGGAACTGCTAAGCCAATAAACGACAACAAAAATGATTGCTCATCTTTTAATATATTTGCTCCTCTGTTCATGTGTAGTTGTTTTTGTTTATTTTTTTTTTCAGATTCCATGTATTTTTTTAAATTGCTGGAAGAAGACCATGGTTGATATCGAAAACAGATTTTGATGGGTTCTTATATCGGGAAAATGGAGGCCGAATAGCTTGAAGCTTTCTTTTAACATTTTATTTGGCTTGGACGATTTTGATAAAGTTTAGTGGGCCAGGGTTTTCGAATGCAAGGAAACGATAAGAAGAAAATCTGAAATCTGGATAATCAATTTAGGATTCCCTGGACAGGATGTTATGTTCCGCACCATGTTACATCATGATGCGTCATGTTGCATCATGTTGCAGTATGTGACACTACATTGTAAAATGTTGCATCATGTTTCACCTTATTGACCCATGTTGCGGTATGTTGCACCATATTTCTTGATGTCGCATCTTGTTGAGGGATGATATTTCACTATTTGGCGTCATGTTGTCTTGGGGTCTTCTTTCTAACATTTTATTTGACATTTTATTTGGGTTGGATACGATTATGATAAAATTTGGCGAGATAGGATGAGCCTTTATCTTGCACCATGTTGCGTGATGTATAACCATGTGGCATAATGTTGCTATATGATAATGTTGCAATGTTGTATAATGATATGATGCTTAATTGCATCATGTGTCTTATGTTTATCGGCAATTAGATATCTGGCGACACGTTTCGTTATATTGCGGAATGTGGTACCATGCTTTGTAGGTTGCGGTACGGTTAAAGTAGACAGATGCACTAACCGCGTCTTTTGGACATTGGTCCCTTTTTCATATTTTTATCCGCCCCAAACGGGTTTGATGTCGTTTCATGTGGCCCGAGCCTCTTTATTTAACTTTTTTCGGCTAGCACGGTTTTGGCAAAAATTGATGAAGGAAATGCCAAAGAATCAATTACGATATGGGTGTTAATTTTGAGAAAATTCGTTTAGGAATTTCGTCGGTGAGCCCTAGACCATTTTTTAAAATTTTTGGCCTTGAACGATTTAGATAAAAATTGCAATGATAAAGATTTATATTTATAATGCCATTAATAATTTATTGCGATTAGTACTAATTTTGGGAGAATTTATTTAGTGTTTTTCGGGTGGAACGACTTTTAATGAAAATTAACCCAAAAACGTGATTTTTGGAAATTTGCTTATAGTGCTTCGGTTTATCCGCTATGCTGCTGCGTTTTGTTCCACAATATGGAACTCAGATCAGTTTAATAATGAAAATGGGAACCATATATAAATTTTTTTAAACATAAGATAGAATTTCAAAATGAGTTCCGGATGTGATTTTCAAAAATGAGTAATTTGGATGGATCGAAGACCTTTTTCAAACAAATAGTATAGAACTTGGCTGGTACTATATGAAAATATCCGATTAGATAGATTAGATAGATTAGATAGATTAGATAGATTAGATAGATTACATAGATTAGATAGATAAGATAGATTAGATAGATTAGATAGATTACATAGTTTGCATAGATTAGATAGATTAGATAGATTAGATAGATTAGCTAGATTAGATAGATTAGATAGATTAGATAGATTAGATAGATTAGATAGATTAGATAGATTAGATAGATTAGATAGATTAGATAGATTAGATAGATTAGATAGATTAGATAGATTAGATAGATTAGATAGATTAGATAGATTAGATAGATTAGATAGATTAGATAGATTAGATAGATTAGATAGATTAGATAGATTAGATAGATTAGATAGATTAGATAGATTAGATAGATTAGATAGATTAGATAGATTAGATAGATTAGATAGATTAGATAGATTAGATAGATTAGATAGATTAGATAGATTAGATAGATTAGATAGATTAGATAGATTAGATAGATTAGATAAATTAGATAGATTAGATAGACTAGATAGATTAGATAGATTAGATAGATTAGATAGATTAGATAGATTAGATAGATTAGATAGATTAGATAGATTAGATAGATTAGATAGATTAGATAGATTAGATAGATTAGATAGATTAGATAGATTAGATAGATTAGATAGATTAGATAGATTAGATAGATTAGATAGATTAGATAGATTAGATAGATTAGATAGATTAGATAGATTAGATAGATTAGATAGATTAGATAGATTAGATAGATTAGATAGATTAGATAGATTAGATAGATTAGATAGATTAGATAGATTAGATAGATTAGATAGATTAGATAGATTAGATAGATTAGATAGATTAGATAGATTAGATAGATTAGATAGATTAGATAGATTAGATAGATTAGATAGATAAGATAGATTAGATACAATTAATTAGCTAGCGATCCGTGACATTTGGGGCTTACGATTAAGTGTCCATTAATGTTTTCCTACGAATGGTTAAGACTAAATATTTACGATTTTATTTATGTGAATTAAATATTATAATTACAGGGACTACAGGGTGTTTCATTTGTCCTACTGTTAGAGCATGCGCCAGCGGCGAAACGAACGGGACCTGGTGTAATATTCAAAATGGCATGGTCTGTTGGTAGACTATATTTAGCGATTGCTTCATATTTTTCACCTAATTTTCATATTTTACATCTTTTTCTCACCATACCGACCGTCTTATCAATAACCTATACATGGCGAGTATATCTAATTCAATTATATCTATTCGAGTATAATATTAATTATTACTTTGATTTATATTTTTTTTTCAGGTTAATACCCGAATCAATAACCTGGTTGATGACACATGAAAAATATGATGACGCTTACAAATTGGTGGTTACGATGGCAAAACGGAATAACGATAGAAAATTTGATGAAGAATTGCAATCGCTCAAGTTAACTTCAAATAGACGAGCAACATCAAATTCAAATCGCGACAGTACAGAAAAGAAACAAGTGGTGGCACCTAAAATCAAGGATTTATTACGACATCGGATATTACGAAAACATTCGCTCATTATGGGCTTAAATTTTTTTGCAGTGCCCTTTTGTTCCTGGGGAATAGCGTTCTTTTTGCCCAATTTGGCGGGCGATCGCCATTTAAATTTTGCCATTGGTGGTATTGTTGAAATGATATCGTACTCTGTCTCCTTTATAATATTTTCCCGGTTTGGTGCAAGAAGGCCGTTAGCTGCTTGTCAATATGTAATCGGAGCACTTATCACGGGTATAGTTATTTTGTCGGTGGCGTACGAAGGTGACGGCATCATTGAAGGACATTGGTCAAGTATAACAGTTATCATACGTTTTAAAGTTTTATGTACCCATTATAATGTAATTATTTTTAATTCCTGTAGGATCTGTAACCACCGCCTTAGTACTTTTGACTAAAGCATTTTCGGCAGCATCGTTTTGTTCTATGTTCATCTTAGTCGTTGAAGTATTTCCAACAGGATGTCGGGCAGCTGCAATGGGATTATGTGGTGCAATAATGAGATTTGCAACCCTGTTATCGCCACAGCTTGACGTGATTGGAGAGTTGACCTTTATTACTTTGCCCATCACTATAATGGGTGTTCTGGGCATTATTGCGGGGACTGCGGTTCTATTACTCCCAGAGACGCTTGGTATAGTACTTCCAAACTCTTTAGACGATGTCAACGAGCTTTGGGGAAAAAGACCTTAATAATATTTTTTAAATTGTTTTATTCATTAAGTTCTTTCGCAGATGCTTGAAAAAAATTTTTATTAAAAAAAAATTTCAATACATGTCAAATGTTAATAGTTTAATGACAATTGCACGCGGACGTCTTGAATCACAGTTTCGAAGTATCTTCTGGGACATTGAAAACGTAGTCGGCCTGTTGTACTGGTAAAACAATGCGAATTTTTCAAGAAAAATATGGTTAGAAATAGAATATGAGGGATACATAAAGACTTCTGTATTTTTTGATTCAAATTTAAATGGGAACTGTAAACACGAAGTCCCAACTAGAAATAGCCTAAATTTTATTACCATACATACATGAATAATAATGGATTCCAAACCTTCACCAATCCTAATCCATAGTTGATTATCTGTAAGATCAAAACAAGTTACTCAAGAGGCAAATATAGCAAATATAGTGAGAGTCCGTCATTATAGGCTCACAAAGACATCCCTTATATGTGAGTATTACATTTTTCTACTTTGCTGCTCCGGATTTTTGTTTCCAATGTTCAACAGAAGTGATTGATTTGTTAAAGTGCTGGTCTTAATTGAAAATAATTTTTTTGCCATCGAAATTTCAAAATCTTTTCATTTAGTTTTAGGCGCTGGGCAAGTTCAAGATTCATTTTTCCTTCAGTAAAACAGAGGCCGCGAAAACGGGCGTCGGTCTCAATCGCTATAGATAGATGCAAGATTAAACTGGGTGCCAAAAGGTTTTTTTTTACTAGTGATACACCCTAGACACGTGGAGCATAACATAATATCCCGCACAATGGCATCAAGCTCATCAGAATCGAATCCACAAAATAACGTGAAACTAGAATGATGGAAGAACGGGAAACTAAATCGATAACGTTGTAATCTTTAGGGGATACTATACTATCATTTCCGACTTGCGAATCTTACAGAAATACGAACTATGACAGTGATCATATTTCGTCTACGCATATTTTCGTATATACTGTCATCCAACAAATTCAATTGACAAGCTTGATCTGATCCGTTAAACTAACCAACTATCACAATAAAGTTACCAATCAGCTGTCACTGAATACCATTAGAAGCCCACGGATGTCCCGGAATGATTGGTTCAGTGCGACTTAGCGAAAATAAGCATAAGTTGAGTTATATAAATGGTTAGTGCCTACCTATCTAAACTCTCCTCGGCTCCTTCTGATTTTTGTGTGAATCGCATTTGAGCTATGTAGTAACATGACACCACGGGTAGTGAGTATCAGTTTTTGGGGTAATGTATCCCATTCACTCAAAAATCGTTCTGACCAAATCCATACATTGGAATTCCGAAGCCAGATTAGTTATTCGTATATGGTGGGATTTTGATGCAATCCCGTTTTTTTTTATATAAACCATAATAAACACGTACCTCCCTATCGCATGCTCTTCGTAAACCCTTTGCCTTCGGTCTTTCGTTTTTAGGTTATTTATAAATTGTTTTATGTATGCCAATATTTGAAATATTTACAAGAATCTGGATCGCCTTTCAAAAATGTGGTTTAAATTTCGGATTCAATGTACGTCTGATAGATCTGGATGTATAATTGGGGTTTGCGTGATTCCAATTCAATTCTAAAATTTTACTAACTCGATTTATTTAAATAAATAAATAAAATAAAATCCTCCAGGAATCTATTCAGATCCAGTGTTATTAAGGAGAAACGAAAATCTCCTCCTATTCCTTCTCCTTCTGATTCACCCGGGTCCAACAACCTCTTTCTTCTTCATTATATCCTTCTCCGCAGAAAACAAAGAACAAAGAGTGGGTTAAGTAAAAGGGGAAGTAAAGGGCTAGGAAAAGGTGAAGGAAAATCTCTTCCACTTATCTAGGAAAGGAGGAAGGAAAATCTCCTCCTATTCCTTCTCCTTCTGCTTCACCCGGGTCCTATAACTGCTTTCTTCTTCACCATATTCTTCTCCGCAGAAAACAAAGAACAAAAAGTGGGTTAAGTAAAAGGGGAAGTAAAGGGTTAGGAAAAGGTGAAGGAAAACCTCTTTCACTTATCTAGGAAAGGAGGAAGGAAAATCTCCTCCTATTCCTTCTCCTTCGGCTTCTGCTTCACCCGGGTCCTATAACCGCTTTCTTCTTCATTATATCCTTCTCCGCAGAAAACAAGGAACAAAAAGTGGGTTAAGTAAAAGGGGAAGTAAAGGGCTAGGAAAAGGTGAAAGAAAATCTCTTCCACTTATCTAGGAAAAGAGGAAGGAAAATCTCCTCCTATTCCTTCTCCTTCTGCTTCACCCGGGTCCTATAACCGTTTTCTTCTTCATTATATCCTTCTCCGCAGAAAACAAAGAAAAAAGAGTGGGTTAAGTAAAAGAGGAAGCAAAGGGCTAGGAAAACGTGAAGGAAAATCTCTTTCACTTATCTAGAAAAGGAGGAAGGAAAATCTCCTACTATTCCTTCTCCTTCGGCTTCTGCTTCACCCGGGTCCTATAACCGCTTACTTCTTCATTATATCCTTCTCCGCTGAAAACAAAGAACAAAAAGATCGTTTAGTAAAAGGGGAAGTTAAGGGCTAGGAAAAGGTGAAGGAAAATCTCTTTCACTTATCTAGGAAAGGGGAAAGGAAAATCTCCTTCTATTCCTTCTCCTTCTGCTTCACCCGGGTCCTATAACCACCTTCGTCACTATATCCTTCTCCGCAGAAAACAAAGAACAAAGAGTGGGTTAAGTAAATGGGGAAGTAAAGGGTTAGGAAAAGGTGAAGGAAAATCTCTTTCACTTATCTAGGAAAGGAGGAAGGAAAATCTCCTTCTATTCCTTCTCCTTCTGCTTCACTCGGGTCTTATAACCGCTTTCTTCTTCTTTATATCCTTTTCCGCAGAAAACAAAGAACAAAAAGTGGGTTAAGTAAAAGGGGAAGTAAAGGGTTAGAAAACGGTGAAGGAAAATCTTTTTCACTTATGTAGGAAAGGAGGAAGGAAAATCTCCTCCTATTCCTTCTTCTTCTGCTTCACCCGGGTCCTATAACCACTTTTTTCTTTATTATATCCTTCTCCGCAGAAAACAAAGAACAAAAAGTGGGTTTAGTAAAAGGGGAAGTAAAGGGCTAGAAAAACGTGAAGGAAAATCTCTTTCACTTATCAAGGAAAGGAGGAAGGAAAATCTTCTCCTATTCCTTCCCCTTCTGCTTCACCCGGGTCCTATAACCGCTTTCTTCTTCACTATATCCTTCTCCGCAGAAAACAAAGAACAAAGAGTGGGTTAAGTAAAAGGGGAAGTAAAGGGCTAGGAAAACGTGAAGGAAAATCTCTTTCACTTATCTAGGAAAGGAGGAAAGAAAATCTCCTCCAATTCCTTCTCCTTTTGCTTCACTCGGGTCCCACAAACCCTTTCTTCTTCATTATATCCTTCTCCGCAGAAAACAAAGAACAAAAAGTGGGTTAAGTAAAAGGGGAAGTAAAGGGTTAGGAAAAGGTGAAGGAAAACCTCTTTCACTTATCTAGGAAAGGAGGAAGGAAAGTCTCCTCCTATTCCTTCTCCTTCTGCTTCATCCGGGTCCAACAATCTCCTTCTTCTTCATTATATCCTTCTCCGCTGAAAACAAGGAACAAAGAGTGGGTTAAGTAAAAGAGGAAGTAAAGGGCTAGGAAAACGTGAAGGAAAATCTGTTTCACTTATCTAGGAAAGGAGGAAGGAAAATCTTCTCCTTTTTCTTCTCCTTCTGCTTCACCCGGGTCCTATAACCGCTTTCTTCTTCATCATATCCTTCTCCGCAGAAAACAAAGAACAAAGAGTTGCTTAAGTAAAAGGGGAAGTAAAGGGTTAGGAAAAGGTGAAGGAAAACCTCTTTCACTTATCTAGGAAAGGAGGAAGGAAAATCTCCTCCTATTCCTTCTCTTTCTGCTTCATCCGGGTCCAACAATCTCCTTCTTCTTCATTATATCCTTCTCCGCTGAAAACAAGGAACAAAGAGTGGGTTAAGTAAAAGAGGAAGTAAAGGGCTAGGAAAACGTGAAGGAAAATCTGTTTCACTTATCTAGGAAAGGAGGAAGGAAAATCTTCTCCTTTTTCTTCTCCTTCTGCTTCACCCGGGTCCTATAACCGCTTTCTTCTTCATCATATCCTTCTCCTCAGAAAACAAAGAACAAAGAGTTGCTTAAGTAAAAGGGGAAGTAAAGGGTTAGGAAAAGGTGAAGGAAAACCTCTTTCACTTATCTAGGAAAGGAGGAAGGAAAATCTCCTCCTATTCCTTCTCTTTCTGCTTCATCCGGGTCCAACAATCTCCTTCTTCTTCATTATATCCTTCTCCGCTGAAAACAAGGAACAAAGAGTGGGTTAAGTAAAAGAGGAAGTAAAGGGCTAGGAAAGGTGAAGGAAAATCTCTTTCGCTTATATAGAAAAGGAGGAAGGAAAATCTCCTCATATTCCTTCTCCTGCTGCTTCACCCGGGTCCTATAACCACTTTTTTCGTCACTATATCCTTCTCCGCAGAAAACAAAGAACAAAGAGTGGGTTAAGTAAAAAGGGAAGTAAAGGGATAGGAAAAGGTAAAGGATATTTTTTTCACTTAGCTAGGAAAGGAGGAAGGAAAATCTTCTTCTATTCCTTCTCCTTCTGCTTCACCCGGATCCAACAACCACTTTCTTCTTCATTAAATCCTTCTCCGCAGAAGACAAAGAACAAAGAGTGGGTTAAGTAAAAGGGGAAGTAAAGGGCTAGGAAAACGTGAAGGAAAATGTTTTCACTTATCTAGGAAAGGAGGAAGGAAAATCTCCTCCTATTCCTTCTCCTTCTGCTTCACCCGGGTCCTATAACCGCTTTCTTCTTCATCATATTCTTCTCCGCAAAAGACAAAGAACAAAGAGTGGGTTAAGTAAAAGGGGAAGTAAAGGGTTATGAAAAGGTGAAGGAAAATCTGTGTCACTTATCTAGGAAAGGAAGAAGGAAAATCTCCTCCTATTCCTTCTCCTTCTGCTTCACCCTTCCTTCTGATTCATCATTTATTCATTTTTGCAAATCACATTTAACGTTTGTGTTATTTCTTATTTTCATGTTTTCCGTAATTGCAAAACAAACGACAAAATACTTTAGAATGGAGCGTTTAACTGTGCCAGAGAAAATTGAAATGGTTCTGGTTTATGAAGAAGCAGAATTTCAGAAATCTTGAAAATGCTGTTGCTGTTTACGCTCAACGTTTTCCGGATAGGATTCGTTCACGTGCTTCCTTTGGCCGTACTATCAAACAATTTATTACTGATGGAAATGTTCAACCGAAAAAGAGGACCCATAGAGCAACAGTCACTGAGGAAAATAATGAAATTGCTGTATTGGCAGCAGTGGCTCATAATCCTCATGTTAGTACACGAGAAATAGTTCGCGATTCCGGATTGTCCCTCACCAGTGTTTGGAGAATTTTAAAACGGCACAAGTATCATCCATATCATGTGTGTTTACACTAAGATCTTCATGGCGCTGATTTCCAAAATCGGGTAACTTTTTGTCAATGGGCACGTGAACAAATACAACAAAACCCCAATTTTTTTCGTTGCGTAATGTTCTCTGACGAATCGTCTTTTACAAACCATGGAACGGTTAATCGACACAACATGCATTATTGGAGTATTAAAAATCCTCACTGGCTTCGTCAAGTTGAACATCAGCGTCCTTGGACTGTCAACGTGTGGTGTGGAATAATTGGCAACAAACTCATAGGCCCCCACATTATTGGGGGCAATTTGAATGGTAAAATGTACCAAAACTTTTTGGAAAATGAACTACCAATATTGCTGAAAATTTGAGCTTAGAAGTGAGACGGAACATGTGGTTTCAACATGACGGTTGTCCTGCACACTATTCGGTGGTGGCACGTGAAATACTTGATCGTGATTTCAATGGTCGCTGGATCGGTAGAACTGGTCAGATAAATTGGCCCGCCAGATCACCAGATCTTACTTCACCAGATTTCTTTTTGTGGGGCTATCTCAAAGACAAAGTTTACCAACAAGAACCAACAACACGTGAGAACATGATTGAGCTAATCAAAAATGCGTGTGTGAAATTCAACCAACACACACTTCTCAGTTGTGTACAATCATTTGAAATGCGTATTAATAAGTGCATTGAAGTCGCAGGCCATCATTTTGAACACTTATTTTAAGCTAAAATTATTTTATTCACCTGCCATTCACATTAATAAATTGTTTTGATGACGAATTTCGAGTATTTCCAATGAAAACGTGATGTTTTTTATTTCAAACGTATTGCAGAACCGAATGCGTGTGTTCTAAGAAGAAGAAATTAAAAAAATTGAATTTCGTCGATTACAACGCCATCTATCATGAACCGAACAAAATATTTCATTCCATCATACGTACTTTTAGTCGTAGAATCCGTATCTGCAATAAAAATATGGCTTCCTATCTTAGTTTAAAAGTTACCCCCGCCCCACCTACAAAGCGGGGGGGGGGGGGGGACTATTTTTTTGTACTAATGTATTTCCCCCGCGGTATGATTAAATTTTGATTATGAGCATTTTTTCCGTGGAGTGGCTATTTTTCGAGATATTTGATCGTCTCAGTTTAAAAGAAACACCCGGTATATAAAAATGAATTCCTGTTTGTTTGTTTGTTTGTTCCGAATGGGCGTCTCAGCGATCGCCATGAAATTTTTACCATGTACAAGTTGCATGTTCAGGAGCAATATTACGATATTGTGAAAGGGGCTGGACCCCGGGATCTAGGAGCTGCGGTACAAATTTTTCCGAAAATTATAATTTTCTTTAAATGTTTCCACGAAAATGAGTTTATGGGGCTGGTTATATGAAATTACTAACATGTTCGAATCCGAGGGGCCCAGCCCTGGATCAAAAATTAATTTTTACATATACAAATATTTGATTATTCCAAAATGACTTCTCAGCCGCTCAACCGATCGCCATGAAATTTTTATCATGTACAAGTTGCATGTTCAGGACCAATCTTACGATATTGTGAAAGGGGCGGGACCCCGGGGTCTAGGAGCTGCGGTACAAATTTTTCCGAAAATTATAATTTTCTTTAAATGTTTCCACGAAAATGAGTTTATGGGGTTGGTTATATGAAATTACTGACATGTTCGAATCCGAAGGGCCCAGCCCTGGATCAAAAATTAATTTTTAAATATACAAATATTTGATTATTCCAAAATGACTTCTCAGCCGCTCAACCGATCGCCATGAAATTTTTACCATGTACAAGTTGCATATTCAAGACCAATATTACGATATTGTGAAAAGAGCTGGACCCCGGGGTCTAGGGGCTGCGGTATAAATTTTTTCGAAAATTTTAATTTTCTTTAAATTTCTCCACGAAAATGAGTTTATGGGGCTGGTTATATGAAATTACTGACATGTTCGAATCCGAGGGACCCAGCCTTGGATCAAAAATTAATTTTTACATGTATTGATACAAATATTTGATTATTCCAAAATGACTTCTCAGTCGCTCAACCGATCGCCATGAAATGTTTACCATGCAAATGTTGCATGTTCAGGACCAATCTTACGATATTGTGAAAGGGGCTGGACCCCCGAGTCTGGGGGCCATGGTACAAATTTTTCAAAAATTTCAATTTTTTTAAGATTTTTTGACGGGAATGACTTTAGGAACGAGGTTATATGAAATTAGTGACATGCTCCAATCCGGAAGTCTGCCCTGGATCAAGAATTCATTTTTACATGTATAGATACAATTATTTAATTGTTGCGAAATAGCGCCTTAGCCGCAAATTTAGACACCAAAAAGGATATTTAGCGTGCGATTGTTATACACAAATCATACCTCTACTATAATTGATTTAATTATTCAAACTAATTTTATTAATTTAAGTTTAAGACAATCTTTCATCACTTTAACTGAAGACAAATCTGAACACTTATATTATCCATACTAATAATCCATTTTTACTGGTTTGACATGTACTGTTTAGTGATATCCTATTTATCATATCCTGTTTTGAAATGTACCATAGTCAGCGAGTTCTAATTTCCACACAACCTCAGAAATAATTAACATTCTATTTTAATCCACTGTTGCAATCGGCGGCTTTTATTTAATGAAAATAGTAGTTTCATACTAAACGCCAGTAGTTTATTACTTTATTTAGTTTATTAATTAAATAATCAATGATTGTTTCATAAGACCAATTCTAGGAAAGGTACTAAAAAATATTATACGTATAAACTAATTTACTTTGAAAAGTACTAGCGTTTTATATTTGAAAATAGCATCTTCTACAAGAAACATCCTTGGATTCAAATTATTGTACGTGTAAAATTGCCTTAGTTTGAAAAAACTTCTTTTGTTTTCGAAATGTTATTTTCAACCACAGTTCGCGGTAAAACGTATCGAAGTGGACGTAGTTTGGATCGTTTTGAATAAATTAGTATTAATTGATGTCGTTGTTCTCGATTAGTTAGCTATATTGCAATAAATAATTATTGGTGATTATTTTCCAGGTATTAAATATTATTTCAAGTGAATATACATTCTTATTAGATTTAAGTTTTCAGTTTATAAACGTGTTAATCTACGATTACTTTTTGATTGTAGATAACATTTGATTTTGCTTAAAAAAAAATCCGTAAAGACATTTTCAAACAAAGTTCGCGGTGAAATGTATCGAAGGGAACATTAAAATCGTTTTGATAAATTAATACTAATTTCTGTTTTGAATGCCACTCATTCCTGATTAATTAGCTATACGTTTCATTTTTGCTTAAAAATGCCACCGAAAAAAAAGATCAATTGGGCAGGTAACTGCAAAGTCGAAGAAGATTAGAGCCGCAAGGGTGGTTGAATCAAGCGAACAGTGTGAAACATGACTTGCAAACGTTCGAAGCAGTACATCTTCTTCTAGAGCTAATGAAACAACTAAACAGCGCGAAACACGACTTGAAAATGTTCGAAGCAGGATGTCTTCTTCTAGAGCTGATGAAACAGTTGTTTCACTTGAAAATGTTCGAAGCAGGATGTCTACTTCTAGAGTTACTGAAACCATTGAACATCGTGAGGCCTGGCTAGAAGTCGATCGGTTACGAGATGGACGATTAATAGAAACTTTTAGAGGTGATTTAAAGTCAGCAGCATTCAATTACGAGAAAGACTATGATTACAATGTTTCAATTGGGCAATTGGAAAACATTTGTTTGTATTGTCATGCTTTAAAGTTTCACAATGAAACGCCTGGAATGTGTTTTCGAGTCAATTTTTAAAGAACTAATAAAATGAATTAAAGTTAAATTGTAGCATAGTTTTAGTTATAATCATGTGACAAGGTGTGCAAATGGCCTCTTTGTTTTTACTGACTAAATATCGTGTCTATTGTGAATGTCATTGGAAGTCTATAAAAAGCCAAAAAAAAAAATATTAAATAAATATTAATACAGACGAATTTCAAACTCTAAAATTATTTTAGTTTTTATTTTGCATAGTAAATCGAAATGGAACGTTTACAATAAATAAAATCATTTTATTAGTGTGTCTTTATATATTGGTTTGGCACATGTGTGGCGGCTCTCGGAATGTTCGTAAGCATCATTGCACACCAGTGGCGATCACCATATTCTGATGGACACATCTGGATCTCGCACTTATTGGCATGTATAAACTCATCGGCTCATTTGGATGCTTTTCTAATTGTACCATACCCTGACGAATGTATCCTAATTGCTGTGCTGTTTCTTCTGGTGTGCCATCTGCTAGTTTTATATTGGCTTTTCTAATTTTGGGTTTATTATTGGCTCATTCGTACATTACTCTTTTAAAGCGACTAAGTGTATTACCGCAGGTTACGATTGAACTATAATTAAACTTTATTGTAGGTATATTCATATCTCTAAAAGATAAAATACAATTTACAATCGTTTAAGGTGGTTTCATATTCATATACTACACTACTTCTTCTCTAGATATTCTGAAGATTGCTATGAACCCGACTTAAATCTAAAATATAGATTTATAGTAGTTATTATTGTTATCTGATTACTGGGCCACTTTTATGTTTAGTTTATAACAGAACTCGGTTGAGTCAAGTGCTTCATTCCCGTATAAGTACATGTGCCTGATCGAAAATAATACAAAAAAAATGACAGGCCGGTCGAATGTAGACGTGCGGACACAATCTTTTTTAAAAGCAAGCGATATTTCAGTGCTCGCGAATAATATGATTTCACGTTTCGGCCGATATCATAAATTGTTGTTGGTTCTGTTGTGCTTTTATAATTTTATTGTAGGCATTAATCATACGGTCACTTCTTTTCATACGTATACCCCAAAGTTTTATTGCCGCGTAAGTTTTCTGCGCTAAGTGCGTTTGGATATAAAATTTTTAATGCATTTTATTATGCAGGACAACAATGATACCACTTGCAAATTGAATAAGTGCCAAGGTGGTTATGAATTTGAAGGTGAATATGAAACTCTGGTGACTGAATTCACATTGGTGTGCTCGCGAAAATTTCTCGGTCCTTTGGTGAATACTTTATATTTCTGCGGTGTGACCGCAGGTGCTATAATATTTGGTACTTTAGCCGATGTATGGGGCCGGAAGCGTATAATACTCATGTGCCTCTATATTCAGGGAATTTTGGGCGGATCATTATATTTTGTCGGCAATTTTGATATTTTTATAATCGTTCGTACCATTCAAGGTGTCTTTATTCAGGTACATTATAACGTCGATTAACATTAACGAATAACGGTTTAAATTAATTTGTACAAAGGGTTTGCAAGGCGTTTCGTTTGCATTATTATTGGAACACTCTGCGGTCAATAATCGTACGGGGGCTGGTTGCCTTTACGAGTTTATATGGGGAATAGGATTAATATATTTAGCTCTATGCTCATATTTTGTACCGAGTTGGCATAATTTACAAATTGGATTGTCGATACCAACGGTTTTCACATTAATTTACGCATGGTAAGTGTATATAGTATAACCCATTGCTTTATAACTGACAACTCACTCATTATCAAAATCATAAAATTGTGTCAATATACTTGTTATCTACAAATAAAATGTTATGGTTTAAATACATTTTATTTGGTATTTATTTCTCCCCAAATACAGGTTCATTCCCGAGTCGATATCCTGGCTAATTACGCGGGATAAAATTCAACCCGCCATCCAAGAATCAATAAAAATTGCCAAATGGAACAAAGACGAAAAATTCTTTGATGAACTACAAACATTAACATTAAGCGCAAAAGCGGTGAAATCCGATGACGAAAGTGACCTCGGCCCAATTACTCGTACATCTATTATGGATATGCTAAAAAACCGTGTACTTCGCAAACATGCTACAATTATGATTGCAGTCTGGTTTTCCGTCACCCTATCGTATTACGGAATTTTATATTTTCTGCCAAATCTGGCTGGTGAACGGCATCTCAATTTTGGTATCGGTGCCGGCATTGAGTTGATTTCGTACGGTATTTCGTTTGTTATATTTTCACGATTTGGCAGGAGATGGCCAATGGTCGTGTATCAATATTTAACTGGATCATTTTGTCTTATAATGGTAGTGATTTCTTTATCGGTAGGAGAGGACGGCGAAATGGAAAATCATTGGTCAGGTGAATATCGAAAATGTTGTACAAGTGGTTTTTAACAAGTATTTAAATACATTTCAGGCACCTTTAATACCGTGCTTGCATTGCTTGCAAAAGGGTTTTCAGTTTCAGCATTCGGTGGTATGTACATATATGCCGCGGAGCTCATACCTACTGAATGTCGAGCAGCTGCAATGGGATTATGCGGCCTATTTTCACGCGTCGGCAGTTTAATTGCACCACAATTATTGGTGCTTGGCGATTACACATTTGACACTTTTCCAGTGATTGTAATGGCAGTTGCTGTCCTAGTTACCGGTTCAGCAACTTTATATCTACCTGAGACATTGGGCATAACACTTCCAAATTCGATTGATGATGTAAATAAACTATGGGAAAAATTGAATTGAATGTAGTGGCATCTGTTGAAAATGAAATAAATTAATAATAATTTTTATAAAAGTTTTTGTTTTAGAATCGAACCAATTTATTAAATGTTTACGCTAGTGTTACATAGGTGGCTGTGAACGAATAAGTAAAGACACATAAATCATAAGTTTATATTTGGAAATTGTCATAATTTATAGTAATGCTATTATTTAATAGATGACTAATTTTAGCCAAGACACATGCAGTGGGGAATAAAATTTGTTTGTTGGAAATCGATACAAATTTTTTGTGTCTTGGATATTTAATTTGCTTGTACTGGAATTTCGTAACGGCATAACAAGAAAATCATAAATTTATTAATGCTTAGTTCTTAAATGAACTAAAAGAAATTTGTTTCTGGGTTAGCTGAATTTGTAAGCAAATGCATTATTGACTTGAAAACAGGATTACAACTATCTTCCATCGAATTTTCATTATCGTAACTTTTGAACGATTGGAGTATTTTTACATCGTTTTTAAATAAAACTTTCACTCTACCGCCTCAAACGACTGATGCTGTTTGCATTGGAACAAAAATCATTCCGAGACAAGTTTTTAAAAACACAAACCCAGCTCTTCGATTATAGTTAAGGCAAGATGGGTTCCGCGGATCTGACTATACAACAAAAACAAAAATATTTAGTGGAAACTTCTAAGGAAATTTTATAAATTAGTGAAGACCAGCAATTTATGCAATACGAGTAAGAGTAACTATAGTGCATGGAAACAAACACCGAAGAAGCTTAAGGATCAATCATCTGCGGTTAAGATGGCCACAATATTTTTGGATACTGAAGACAGGGACAATAACAGGGGCTTATTATGCGGGGTTTTGTACAAATTGAAAAATGGTACGAGGGAAAAACGAAAGGCCATTAATCGGTTCATTGTGCGCAAACGTAATATAATTTTAAAATTTATATACTAAGGCTGCGGGCCAATAGTCGGGTAAATCGTTTACTATGGTAAAAATCGGATTTAGAACAAATTTTTCGATCAGTTTGCCATAGAGTTTTTGAAAAATAAATGAATTTACCGAAAAATTTACTTAAATTGACTTTTACCCAACTATTGGCCCGCAGCCTTAAAGTTTAAAGGAAGCTTTTTACTATAAATCTATTTTTTTCTACATTTTTGTGGTTTACATATTAAAATGGCATTTTAGTTTTTTACGAAATTAAAATATTCATTCCATTGTAATCTGGTGAACAAACAAGATAAATCTATACAAATAAAATACAGTGTGTTAATAATTAAATAAAGTGATTTTTAAAATAGTTTAGTTCTTAGTTTTTTATTCGGCGCGTGTAATTTACATCAATAGTGCGGCTTGTTTCCTCCATAATTAAAAATTCAACTTTAGCCATCATCACCCACAATAGTACTGCAGCAATTCATCAACTGACTTTTCATCCATTTTTATTAACTGCCGGATTTTTCATCACGACCACTTTTTCCACATACAGGATACTGGATACGAAAGTATCACCAGAGTGGTTACCTTAAAGACATTAATCATCATTTTTATGGGCAACACCATTTTCTGTTTCGATTTTTGCATATTTCGTTGCAAAATTTCTTCAACACATTCCACAATGTCCTCTACCTCATCGACCAGCACTTTACACTATTGCAACTGAGTACATTAGCCAATGACGCCACAATAATGATCCAATGGAATAATGGTGATTGCAAGGTGATTATACTGCGTGGGAATTTGCTGTTTAAGTAACGATTAAGAGGTGCGCTGGTTATACAAGCTCCTCGCGCTGCACCCTGCGCAACGCTAAAAGTATAACCGCATGGGTATAGGCGCGGTAAAACCCGAGCTACTTGTCTTGAGGGGGAAATACCCATGGCAAATCCTGAAGCGTCTGTTCTCTATGTTAGGGCGGCTTCTCCCAGTGTCTGTTCTTCATCTTAGGGGCGGCTGTAAAAAAACCTGGCAGTAGGTATAAAATGCTAAGGGAGGAACCCAGAATCTATATATTCAAAGGAGTCAACCAACCAAAACAAAGATATGATGTAAGGAATCGTATGCCCAGTATCGGCGGCTCTCGGGAATGAGCAAGCGGACTCCCAGTCGTCGAAATCTAGCGACCGCAATGATGTAGTGATTCAAAGATGGTTATTACACCAAATACAGCTACAGGCAATACCACTAAAGTTGTTAGTCTGGTGGTTGGTTCATCCAGTACGGCTGACGGAAGTAAAGACATCTTTATGGAATTGAACAATCCTTTCTTAAAAAGTGGTATGGTGACAAGATCACCTATAAAACCGTCTACTGCAAATTCTGTTAAACGATGATATTTTCAACTTCAATGATGAATATGTAACTAGAAGTGGTGGAGGACCCGATAATTAAATTCCCAGAAATACACAGTAGCGACACAAGCCTTAAAGAAAGCACTAAACGCAATGTTCAATTGACAAAAACTCAAGAAAATACCACTTTTAGAATCATCTTCTGACCACTATGCAAAAGCCAACTTCTACGAATATCTAACGAACACTTTCACTAACTGGTTGAAATTCAAGATGTACATTAGTTTACATATCGACCTAACATCTACACTGAAGACGGCTAACGATATAAACATTGCTATGGAAAACTTTATTGATTTACTAGTCAGCACAGCTATTTCGGCCTCCCTCACACCAAAGAGCAAACATACAACACACCAGAACATCCGCTGAAATAAAAAAATGTTAACATAACTTTAATTAGGCAAAAAAAACTACAAAGCCTACTATAAAAAGACAAGATGAATCATATGCAAAATTATCTTAAAGAATTATCTCCCCATTCGGACACAAACTATTCATTATGGAAGGCTACTAAATACCTTAAACGGCCTCAGCAACCAAATCCGCCAATTCGTCTTTCTACCGGTGAAAAAAGCTAAAGCCTTTGCTGATCACCTTGAAAGTGTATTCACTCCAAACCTTAGATTATCGGTGGTTCAAACAGAAAATATAGCAATCAGACCTGTGAGGAAATTTAAGATAAAGAATACACTGGTAAAGTTTATTATTGCACATCAATTTCAATTAAAGAAAGCCCCTGGGTATGATCGAATTACAGGTGAAATGCTTAAACAACTGCCTGAGTGTGCCTTTGGACGACTGGCTTAATTATTCAATTCAATTTACGAATCAGGATATATCCCTGAGTGCAGGAAATTATCAACTATAAAAATGATCCCGAAGCCCGGCAAGGATCCGACCAAAGTCTTGTGATATAGACCAGCCTACTGCCAATCGTCTTGAAAGTGTTCGAGAAACTATTATCGAAAATATTAAACCGGAACAACGAAATATCATCCCTAGTCATCAATTTGGTTTCAAAGTCGAGCACGGTCGATTGAGCAAGTGCACCGGGTATAGCTTATTGGTCCTTCGAGCCGGATGCGATAGCAAAGCATCAAAGCAAAGGGTTACAAACGAAAGTGATTCCAATTTTAAAAATATTCACGCCATTACTAACCAGCGGATAACAAAAAATCGCATTGCTATATTGGATACAAGCCGATACTGCAGTCAGCGTATACACGCGCCAAAATACCCACCGCCATTCACCGCGTGGTATTTCTACGGATTATACTGCAGGATTAGTATCTATAGTTATTAAAGCCTATATTCCAGCCGCCATTCATCACATGGAATTTTATTAGTTTCCGGTTGGCAACCAAGTACAGAACCAGCCACCATTCACCGCGTGTCCATATTCAAGCCGCCATTTGCCAAATGGTATTTTTATTAGTCTCAGTAGACAGTCGAGTAAAGGATTAAAACCAGGTGAGCCGTTTCCATATTATTTAAGTAAATTGAACCCTAACCTCAATTTATATTAAAATTATATTTTTCTTTGACATTTTCTGTGTGCTCGCGCTGTGAGTTTAAAATTATACTTCCGTTAAGTTATCGTCCAATTTAATTATATTTCAACCTTGTGTTAATATGGAAGCATTAGTTAAGCGTAAAGGAGTGATCAAGGGTCAGTTAACGAAAATTTCAAATTTTGTGAATACGAAAGGTGAAAATGCCACTTATGACGAACTGACAATTCGTCTATCTAAAATGAATGAAATGTACAATCAGTTTGTCTCAGCGAGGATCAAATATTTAATTTAGATGTAGAAGCGAATTCGGATATGAATATTTTCAACGGAGCGTATTACTTGATCGTTGCAAAAGTTCAAGTGCTTATAAGGCAACTTTCCACTAAGTCTGCAATACCGATTCCTCGCGATGATGCCGATGATCCGATTTCGAATTACCTAGACTGAATCTACCAACTTTCTATGGCAATCTGAAACAGCAATTCATTGTTAATACGCTTAGCAGCCAAAAAACTGGACAATGATACAAGACAGCTTTGGAAATATTAGTCAGCTGAAACCGATTACCCAACGATTGATGAATTCTTAGAATTTCTATCTAGGAGAATGAATTCACTAGATGAGACTACAACCAAACGATTAGCTGCACCCAAATCACCAATACCGATTAATTCATATTATGCCACTATACAGTTACCGCCTAGTCCGCTCTGTGAAAATGAATCATATAGATTATATGAGTATCCTAAATTTCGTGCAATGGGCATTTTCCTACGCCGCAATTTCATATCCAAATCTAACCGTTGTTTTAACTACCTTACTGATCAACACTTAATCGCGAGTTGTACAAGTAGAAAGCATTTCCGAAAATGTCCCAAACGGCATAATACATTGTTGTATTACGTCCATACCCCACAAATAACCGAGTGTTTACAGAATAATAAAGGACCACCGAATACGAATGAGATCGTTCACCAAAATATCGTTCAGCCAACTTCCAGTAATAATAACCAATCAGCTGCTACGATGTTAGCAATACCGATGTGTCGATACTTAGAGAAACCAGTGCCAATTAAGGATCCAGTAGAAGATACCCGTTCGATTCAAATATCTCTATTTTAACTATCGCAAAATTGGACATACAGGATAAATATTTAAACTGGACAAAATGTCGAGCTCTGTTGGATTACGTGTATGAAGTAATAGAATTGAAACAAATTCTGTTTTGAACCAGATACATAAAAATTTTGCAGTGATTTGATCGATGGAGTATATGGCATCTTTATTAGTTTCACCATTTTTATATATAAATGTCTAGACTTGAGAACAACATTGACTGTTTAAAAAAAGCACGTTTTGATTGTAATAAATTACCAGTAACGTATGTTTTATTGCCAAAACCATACCGCATATTTCAAAGCAACAATTTCACCATCAGCTGATAAACACCGTTTATTTTTATTATTATTGGATAAAGAAATTGATTTGTTCACTTCAATCTTTCTATAGAATATTGTACCCATCGGAACTAAATCTGAAGATGAATGAGTCCGGTAATAAACTAACGGATATTTCACAGTTTTATTTGGTTTATAACTCCCAAAACTATTCTATTCCGCTAAACATTTGGCAGCTTGTACCAAAGGTTTTGTGCCGGTTCGCAGCATTCGTTTTATTCGGAATAACTTATTCTCGAACGGATACGTGCTAAAGCTGGGTAATGGTTCAAATTTCATCACTTCTTCCGTTAAATGGCATATGTTATGTACGTTTGTTCCAATTATGACATCTGTATATATTAATATAATATACTTCAATAAAATTTTTTAATAAAACGTTAGCTGCATCAATGTATGGTATGTATTTGTGGCTAGAGCAAATGATTACCGCACAGAAAAACGCAAGAAAATGTTGATATGTATCGTATGGTAGAAAATCACGCAATAATACTGGACCAATGTAATGTAAGAAGGTCTGAAATTCCGTGGCTTTCCAAAATGCAAGGCAGTCAAGTGGTCTAACCGCTCGGTTAATATCGCTTGGCATAGTACATTTAACCAAATATTCTGATACCTGTTTAATGCGTTTATGATCCCATTGTGAAAAAAATCTCATTTTCTTTTCTTGATCAGTAAAACAGAGCAACAATTTTTTCATAATGCCAACATGCAGCTGATGAAGCATATCGCATACGATGATATCATCCACCATGTCAATCGGAAGTCTGAGAAGTGGAGAATCCATTTTATGATGATCAAGTTGATGGCAAAAGGTGAAATCAGTTCTTCGGAGCATATCTGTTGATGGAAAGGTCATGTTACGTTGATTATTATCGTTGAGCTTGTGTAAATTGGAATTCCCGCAATATTTATATTTAAACTGATTGACATGGGGCGGTTACTTTTGGTTCTCTTGAAGCCACATTAACAGGAACAGAATTAATTGATGCAAAAGCAGCAACTTTAATATTACTATCAGCGAAAAAAATAGTATATTTCAGTGGTTTTATATTGCACGTCTTTAATGCTATATTAGCTAAAAATAAAATGCAAGCTTAATGTTACACTGGCAAAGAAAAAATTAAGAAGATCGACATACCAGTTACTTTTTTCATTTGGTTGTTTGTGACTTTTGCTTTTCTATAAAATGTATGGTGTTGGTTTTATATTTTTTTAATGTTCTAAAATAAGTATTCAAATCTTTGTTCGCCATTATATTTGCCAAGTGTAATAAAGACACAACACCTTATTTGCTTATATACCATAAATGTCAAAACTAGATTATTAAAAATGTCGCACTTGTTTCGTTCACTAGCGCAGCAACATATAGCTTTCCTCCCAACATGTGTCTTTATGGCATATAACAATAACCCTTCTACGATGCCATTATACCTACTTATCATACCGCAGCAAAATTGCTTTTGTCCCGAATTTTTTGCTTAATGGTGTGTAACAAAATCGCTGCTGCAATGTTTCATAAACTTACTTACTCTATACTTTTTACGCTATTTGACGTAGGCACTTGGCGAAACACACTTATACTTAATAAACACATTTTTTATTAATCACTTGTTTTTTGTTTCGCAGTTATTTTGAATAATTTTCAAAAAGTTTAAAAAATCACTCGATCGATTTCGACTTGTTAGGTCATCATCAGGAGTATCTACTGATTTGTATTAGTAAAAATTTTGTTATATAGCAGAAAAAAGCAAAATATAAATAAAAGAAGGAGGGACAGAAAATAAGCAATAAAAATTAATCTACGGATCGCGCAGGTAGGCGATGAGTCATAGGTTGAGTAACAAAATTCAAGGTATATTATTGCGTACGTGAGTATAGAAAAGGGCGGAATCTGTAATTGGTGAGAACCGGATTTCTCTCTGTTCGTTAAGGATATTTTGGTTAAGATATATTGATTTTCTAATTTCGTAAGATTCTAAGGTATCTAAACGTCTGCCTTTGGGTTGTATATGTAATATGTCTAAATTGTTCAAGCTAGCTGTATGATTTTCTGAAGTTAAATGGTTATGGAAAGTTGATTGATTGCAACCAGATAAATGTTCTTTAGCTCTAACTCCAAAATTGCGCCCAGTCTGACCAATATAGGAGAAACTACAATCATTGCAATTGATCCTATAGACACCAGATTTGGAAAGGCGATCAACTCTAGGTTTATTGTTAAAAATCATTTTCTTTATTGTGTTATTATTATAAAGAGTTTTATGCTTTAGCTTTTTGATTCAATAACTTTAATATAGTCCTAGTTGCATATCCGTTATTCGTTGCTATTTGAAGAATTATGTTAAGCTCAGTGTTGAAAGACATCGTAAGCCAGATTGATCCGAAAAGTATTCCCCTAATGGGATACCGAAACGTTGCGAATGGGGGAATTATATTGCAGTGCGATTCAAATGAAGCAAAAGAAAAACTGAAGCAAATCGCCACAGATAAATTAGGAGCTCAATATGAGGTTAAATTGCCTACAGAGCTAAGGCCTAGAGTGAAAATTTTAGGAATGTCATAACAAATAGAAAGCGGTGAAATTATATCAGCGTTGAAGCAACAAAATTCGTTTTTAGCTGCTAGCGACATAAAAGTAGTAACAACCTATCGAAGAAGAAATACACAGAAAGTCGATACAATCATTGAAGTTGGTGCCACTTGCTTTAAGAAAATAATGGAGGCTGAGAAACTCAATATCAATTTTGATAGATGCCACGTAGTAGAATCAATAGGCTTAACAAGATGTTACAAGTGCAATGGTTATTCACATCACGGCGATAAGTGTACCAGCAAGCTAATGTGTCCAAAATGTAGCGGAGAGCACAAATATAATGAGTGTAAGAGTACAGAAATCAAATGTAGCAACTGCGTTGAAACAAATAAGAAGCTAAATCTAAACATTGATGTAAACCATGCTACGTGGGATAATAACTGCACAGTATATCAGCGCAAGTTGAAAATACTAAGAAACCAAATCAATTACCAATAGCAGTTTCGGAAACAAGACGCCCTATACACCAACATCCGAAGTCTATCGTCAAATTTCATGGAGTTACAGGAAATTGTGTTCAATTTTAAACCAGCCTTAGTATTACTCAGTGAAACTAGAACAACTGAAGAAATGTACGATTCGGAGTTTCATATTGATAACTATAAATTTATACGCTGCGACTCGGATAGTCGACATACAGGAGGAGTTGCTATGTACATTCATGAAAACATAAATTTCAAAATAATTTCAAACTGTGAGAAGGATCGCACTTGGTTTTTAGCAATACAAATCATAAAAGGATATCATACGACTGGGATATTTGGAGTAGTATACAGATCATTTCAAACAACGAGAGCAGTTTTCTTAGATAAATTTGACGAATGGATGGAAAATATCATAAACCATAACAAAAATAATTTCATATTCGGTGATTTTAATATTGATGTCAAATCCAATGAATATTACAGTGTAAAATTAAATCAATTGATAAGTGATCATAGACTAATTCAGGTGGTTAAAGAATATAGTAGAGTTACAGCAACCAGTGAGAGTTTAATAGATTTAGTGATCACTAATTCAAAAAATGTGCAATGTGAAGTAGTTAAAGAGCAACAAATTAGTGACCATTGTATGTTATGCATTAATTTAAATTGTGAGAAGATAAAAGCAACAAGAAATTGTGACCCGATAGAAATACGTTCGCGAAAAAATTATTCTCATGAATTACTTAACTATGCTTTAAATCAACAATTTCTGGGATGCACAGATACTATCTTAAACGAAATAGACCAAGAAATAAACGCAGAAGCTGAAGAGTTACTGTTAAAGTTAAAAACTTGTCTGAATGAGTTGACATGTACAAAATTGATTCATAAAACTAGTAAACTACCATGGTTCTCGGAAAATTTGAAATTACTAAAGCAAGATAAACTACGATCTTATGAAATTATGAAAATTATAAACTCAAATGAGAGCTGGGATAATTATAAAAGAGCCAGAAATATATATAAACAATCTTTAAGGAAGGAGCAGTCCACTTTTTTCAAAAACAAATTCATAGAAAATCAAAATAATCCAAAACAACTATGGAGAATGTTAAAATCGATGTATAAAACTAAATCCACAACACAGTGGAATATTCAGTTTAATAATAAAGTAGTAACCGATAAACTAGAATTGGCCGAATCTCTTAATAATACATTTGTATCCAGTGTGATTGACATCCATAACAAAATTCCAAAAGTAAAAAATGTTAATGAATCGAATACGTATCCCTACACAGTTCCATTCTGTTTTCAAAATATTACAAGTCAAGAGATAACTAAAATTATTAGTAGTTTGAAGTCGAACGCTGGAATTGATGGTATAAACCGTACTATCATGTTAGATGCTATGAAGAACGAAATATTCTCATCAAAATTTACGAACTTAATCAATAAAAGTTTATATGAAGCTAAAGTCCCGAGATCATGAAAAATATCAACGGTTATTCCAATCCCGAAAACTTCTAAGCCAACAACACCAGAAGAACTACGCCCGATAAATATGCTACCAACCTACGAAGCTGTGTTAGAACGAGTAGTTAAAAACCAATTAATAAACCACATTAACAACAATAATATACTAGTCGACCAACAATCTGGATTTCGCGAACACCATTCATGTGAAACTGCATTAAACTTAATGTTAGATAATTGGAAATCTGAAATAGATGACAATAAAGTAGTAGTAGCAGTGTTCCTGGATTTTAAACGAGCTTTTGAAACAATCGATAGACAAATTTTACTAAAAAAATTAAGTAAATATGGAATACAAGGCGCGGCATTGGAATGGTTCAATAATTATCTTCAAGAAAGGCAACAATATACAAAAATTGATAACTGTATCTCTAAGCCAATACCAAATAATCTCGGAGTACCGCAGGGATCTACTTTAGGACCGTTGCTTTTCATACTGTACATCAATGATATAGTAGAAGTTATAAATAATTGTAAAGTGAATATGTTTGCTGATGACACCTTGATTACGATTGCAACACCAACCCTTAGTGAAGCTGTTCAGAATATAAATGAAGATTTGGAGAACCTGAGAAAATGGCTGATGTTCCATAAGTTGGCACTTAACATCTCTAAAACAAAGTACATGTTGATGTCAATAAAAACAATACTAGAATGTAATCAAAATATATTCGTAGATACTGAAGTCATTGAACGTGTTAAACAATATAAATACCTTGGTGTTATCATAGATGAAAAGTTAAATTTTAATGATCATTTGAATTATGTTGCTAAAAAAATGAATAAAAAGTTAGGTTTATTTAATAGAATTAAGGATAAAATGCCACGTGAAACAAAAATTATATTTTACGAATCAATTGTTGGACCACATATTGATTATTGTTCATCAGTGTTATTCATAATGAATCAATCACAAATATATCGTCTCCAAAAAATTCAGAACAGATTCATGCGAGGTGTTTTAGAAGCAGATATTAGGACACATATAAGTGAAATGCTTAAAGTACTAGGATGGAAGTCTATTAACCAAAGAATACACTACAACGTTTTGAAGTTGATGTTTCGCCTTGAAAACGGAGCTCTACCAAAATACTTGGACTTAATGTTATGCTCTAATAGAGACGTTCATAACTATAATACCAGAAACACACATTATCGATTACCAATGTATAGTAAATCTTTTTCGCAACGATCCTTAGGTTATAATGGAGTCAAATTATATAATTCTCTGAGCAATTTCTATACTTTGGGAGAATTACGAGAGTTACAATACAATCAGTTTTTGGGACTATTGAGTGTATTTATTAAAGATAGAATTAGTATTTAGCTAGTATTAAGTATAATAATTATGTTCTATTTTATTAATTCAAGATAATAATAAGATTAAAAAAAATGTCATTATTGATAAATAAATAAATAAAATAAAAAAAATAAAAATAAATAAAAGTAATTTGAATTTGTCAAAGGGATGTTTATTAGTCTGTCTATGAGTGAGTGGAAAGCTGACATTTTAATATTATGAGGATGGTTTGAAGAACTAGGGATAACAGCGTCTGTATACGTGGGTTTCCGATAAATTTTGAAGTCTAAAGATGAATTAATCCTGGTTATTGTTATATCCAGAAAATTAATACATTTATTTTCTTCTTTTTCTAACGTAAAATCAATGGTGGGATATTGAGAATTTCTCAACAACCCAAAGGCAGACGTTTAGATACCTTAGAATCTTACGAAATTAGAAAATCAATATATCTTAACCAAAATATCCTTAACGAACAGAGAGAAATCCGGTTCTCACCAATTACAGATCCCGCCCTTTTCTATTCTCACGTACGCAATAATATACCTTGAATTTTGCTACTCAACCTATGACTCATCGCCTACCTGCGCGATCCGTAGATTAATTTTTATTGCTTATTTTCTGTCCCTCCTTCTTTTATTTATATTTTGCTTTTTTCTGCTATATAACAAAATTTTTACTAATACAAATCAGTAGATACTCCTGATGATGACCTAACAAGTCGAAATCGATCGAGTGATTTTTTAAACTTTTTGAAAATTATTCAAAATAACTGCGAAACAAAAAACAAGTGATTAATAAAAAATGTGTTTATTAAGTACAACGGATAAGAGTCTATTACAATCTGACCTCAATAACTTCTCCACTTGGTGTGCTAAGACCAACCTTGATTTGAACGTGGATAAATGTTAAACAATCACCTACTCTCGAAAACGCGCACAGACCATTTCTCGCGACTATTATATAAACAGCGATGCCGTTACCAGAGCCAGTTCTGTTCGTGATTTAGGAGTCATTTGCGACAGTGAATTGAATTTTAGACATCATATCGATCGTATTATCAACCAAGCCAATTCTGCGGTCGGTTTCATTAGGCGTTGGTGGAAAGAAGACGACGATCCTTATGTTACGAAGGCTCTCTATTCAACATTCGTTCGTCCCCTGCTCGAGTATGCTAGCCAGGTCTGGTCGCCTTATCATGACGTTCACATTAAGAGGATTGAAGCAGTCCAGCGTAGATTTCTTCACTTTGCTTTACGCGGGCTATCGTGGGTGGACATGTTCAACCTGCCTATATTTCAAGATCGTCTGAAGCTAATTGATTTACAGCCACTTAGTAAGCGTCGAGTTGTTGCTGACGTGGTTTTCATTCATCAAATGCCAACTGGCGGTATCGATTCTCCTGTTCTGCTAGGTAAAATTAATCGAAATATAAATTCATTCATGGGATTTAAGAATGGTATACCTATGTTTAGAATCGACCCCCATCGAACTGATTCCGGAAAGAATGAGCCCGTCTCTAGAATGCTGTACCTGAGACAACCTAAAACAGATATTTCATCCTATGTAAACGTAAAAATTTAAACTGCGATTTCATTTTCTGTAAATAGCCGCATACAATCAAAAATATTTTGTTTTTTGCGTATACGTATACGCAGTTTATCGAAAAATCACAGATACAACGATGACATTGGAATTATCAGAAGTTTGTTTTGTTTTCATTTTTTAGTTCAAATGAAAAATCTAATTTGATTGTCTAAGGCTGTACGAAGCTAATCAGCACTGCCATTTTATCGATTTTAATATGACGAAACGCACATTTTTCTTGACTATAGTTTGATATTTTATTTAACTTATTTGTTTTTTTTTGTTTCATTTTATTTTGCTTGACTTTATCTTTTATCTTTTATCTATTTTTTTTTAATCTATCAAATATGTTTGTACTAAACAGACTCTACTTCCGTTTTCCTACCGTCTGCGACGGGTATCGTCTTGCTTAACTATTCATTTAGCTATTTATTTATAATCACATTTATTTTATACTAAAACATATTTTGCCGCTTTAAAATCCAAATTTTCAATTTCACTGGCTAAGCAACTACATAGATGTCCCTGTTTACTATATAATTCACTTGAATTATACTCCAAAAAATAATAATAATACAGATGAAGACTCCCGCGCGCGGTTCGGAGGGGTAATAGGTCGTTGGGATAATTATTATTATTATTCAGCAGAAATCTGGAGACTGATGAAAATGAAACAACAATTTTTGAAATGAAACTGATAATCAAGAGATTAGGTGGGGGGTAAAAATGCAGTGCATAGAAGAAACCGAAGTAAATTAATTTGTTTTTCCCTTTGACGTGTCAAATGTTTCAATCTGTTTCATTCTGCTATCAGCGTTTGCATTGCTGGGTGCGCTCACAGTTCGCAATTTTTCATTATAAGGTAAGAAAACATTTAAAATTCATTTTTGTTTCGTAATTAATCATGTTTTCCAAATTTGTGTACTTTATCACTTTAATTAATTTACTTTATCACTTTAAATTATCACTTTAGGGGTATATCCTCCATCCGGTCGCAAATTAAATATTTGCGACCAGAAATATGGTTACTAGATTTATTTTGCCATGCCAATTGCCACATATTTTTGAAATTTAAATTTGTTTTGCGATTTTAAAGTAGAAATACATGAAAAGACTGCGACCTCGGAAAATGCGTAGCAGTCTTTTCGTGTATTTCTACTTTACAATCGCAAAATAAATTTAAATTTTAAAAAAATGTATCAATTGGCATGGCAAAATAAATCTAGTAACCATATTTCTGGTCGCAAATATTTAACTTGCGACCGGATGGAGAATATACCCCTTAATCACTTTATATTAATATCAATTGGCGCATGTATGACTGATCATCACTAGAAAACTGTTAAACCGATTTGGCTGATTTTTTTGTTGTTGTGTTCGTAATTGTCAGGACAAGGTTTGTATGAGAGAAAATTTTGGGAAAATCTACTGGAAAAGTAGGAAAAATTGGAAAATCGAAAAATGATGTTTTTGTACGGTTTTTCGCACGTATCCGATCCAGATGGTCTTTTAAAAGAGAAAAGTTGGAAAATCTTATTGGAAAACTTGAAAACTTCCGGAAAAACCCAAAGACAATTTAATTTTTTTTCTAGCGCTTCAGTTGAGAAAGGCTGAACCGATTTGGCTCAATCTTTTTTTGTTGTATTCGCAATTACCAGGAGATGGTTCTTACAAAAAAAATGTTGCAAAAATCCACCGGATAAGATGGAAAATCTGGAAAATCGTGGTTTGTATGAAATAAAATTTTGGGAAAATCTACTGGAATAGTCGGGAAATTTGGAAAATCGACAAATGATGTTTTTGTACGGGATTTTGCGCGTATCCGATCCAGATGGTCTGTTAGAAGAGAAAATTTGGAAAACCTGAGTGGAAAACTCGGAAGTTTCTGGAAACCCCGAAGAAAATCTATATTAATAAAAATTAATTGCCGCATGTATGACTGATCATCACTTGAGAACGGCTCGAGCGATTTGGCTGATTTTTTTTTGTTGTGTTCGTAATTATCAGGACAAGGTTTGTATGAAATAAAATTTTAGGAGAATCCACCGGAAAAGTCAGAAATTTGAATAATATTTTTATATAAAAAATTTTCAAAGATGACATTGACGTTCAGTAATAGCACAGACAATCAAATTGGATTTTTCATTTGAACTAAAAAATGAAAACAAAATATATTTCTGATAATTCCAACGTCATCGTTGTATCTATGATTTTTCGTTAAACTGCGTATACGTATACGCAAAAAACAAAATATTTTTGATTGTATGCGGCTATTTACAGAAAATTAAATCGCAGTTTAAATTTTCACGTTTACATAGGATGAAATATCTCTTTTAGGTTGTCTCTGGTAATAGTTTTCATAACATCAACAAAAATTTTTGTGGAAAATAATTAAAGCGATAGTTCAGTGCGTTATTGGTGGTGGTCAAATCTTTGGTCCGCTCACAATTTGATTTTATTTAAGTTCGTTGTAATTTGGTGTGTTGCAAACATTGAATTGATTTCTGTAGAATTTTTCAAGCGCCGTCCATTATGACTCCGGAACAACGGCTGGATCGGTTGACTTCGGAACAATGAGCACGGTTTGTCAACATTGCAATATTTTGAGGTTTCGACACGAAATGCCAGGATTATGTGATGCGAGCGGAAATGTGAAATTTTCACAATTGACACCGCCACTAGAGCCATTGGCATCATTGCTTTCTGGCCAAGAACCTCGGTTAAAGCGTTTCTTTCATAGTATACAAAAGTAAAACGATACTGTTAAAGTTAGTCGAAAGTTTTCTGCCGAAAGATAATGCAGATAGTGTCTTGAATACAGAAAAAATCAGTTTCGGCTGCCAACTTTCTGCTAACTTTAACAAGGTAGTAAAACGGTTCCTTACAAATGACATCATTTGGGGTGAATATTATCGAAGCACGACATATTGCATGAATGTAGATGGAAATGTAAACAATTTAACCCGGGTTATCATTTTGCCAGCGACGTATGTTGGAAGACCGAGGCACATACATGAATTCGCGTAAGATGTAATGACCTACGTACGCCAATACGGTCGACCAAACTTATTCATCACTTCCACTCGCAACCCAAAATTCATCCACCGGTCAATCATCCACCGATTGCCACGACCTTACACCACAAGTATTCAAGCAGAAGCTCAAGGCTCTCATGGACTTCATTGTGAAGTATCGGGTTTTTATTAATAATGAACGCATTATTAATTGGTTGCCGAGGTCGTGAGATTTAACAACTCTAGACTCCTTTCAGAAGGGTTATTTAAAGTCACCGGATTATGCTGAAAAGCCAGCAACAATAGGCGCTTTGCGGATTAATTACATCATTGATAACAAAATTTGCAGAAAATTCTTCTATGTGTGCACGCCCGCGAAGATTTCCGCGTTTGAAAAGTCAAGGCTGGACCAGAACAAGGAGCTCAGTACAAATTTTTCGTAAAATTTCAATTTTGGTTATTTTTCTTCTGGAAATGAGTTTGGGAAGGGAGATTATATGAAATTAGTGAAATGTTCGAATCCGAGAGATGTGTCCTCTGAATCAAGGGACCCATTCTTTTGCGTCCATGTATCATTCATCTGATTGCGATGAAATGTTCGTTGGGTCTAGAGGCATCGGTAAAATGTTTTTCTAAAATTTCAATTTTTGATGCTTCCGGTGATGTTTCCGATACTGAATTCAGTACCTGATGAACTCCCGTCATATACGATTGCAACTACAGTGACGTCGAGAAATTGCCTGCAAAATATCCGTAGTTCAAAGTTATTTTAATTTCCAAGATTTATTTTAAGTCCAGTGATAAACATTTTCATGTTGACTATTTGGTGCTAAAACCGCATGGGCTAACTGAATTGTAAATTACATTTGCATGCTCCAATTAAATGATGTTAATATCGAAGCAAACAGGTATATGCACGAATGGCATGAAATTTTATAAACTACACGCAATATTCATGTAAACATAAACTAATTATCAATAAATTACATTATGTGAGGCAGCAATATCGTTCAATTCGAAATCATAATAATAATCGTAATCACATTAAAATGCCGCCCACATAATGTGCGCCTTCCCAACCGATAAAAAAAATTTTCGTCTCCATTCCAATTCGACAAGCCCCAAAAACGTATCCACCGCAAAAGAATTAAAATAAAAAAATTTGTCGAGTGTACAGACGAAATTTATTGATATTAATAAAAAAAAAAATGATTAACTATTAAATTAAATCTACTTATTTTTGTCTAAATTAAATTTATCTTTATAAATTTTATTTTATTACTTTTTATTTGAATTGCACACACTTAAGTGAAAAAATATATATATATATATACGGGATTTACGAATGGGGTTGAGGGAGTGGGTGGTAGATTTAATTTTATCAAATCTACCAAAACAAATAAAAAAAAAAAAATAAAGAAATCGGAAGCAGTATAAAGTACAACAAAAAATACAAAAAAATGAGCGATTGCGCAAAATGGTGCGAGACACTCGGTTCGTTCGAGTACCCAGTATACATTTAGGAATATAGACGAAATATTCTGTTTGTATATAGAGCAATGACGATATAAAGGAGGAATTTTTTATTAAATCGTAATTTTTTTTTTATTGTATATTGTGAAAAGGCGGGACTTAGTTTTCCACTATATACCATACATAAACGAGTAGAAGAGAAATTCCGAAATTTTTAGAATATTTCGTTTTCCGCACCACTCGCCGTTGATTGAGAAGAGACGAGTATTCGTATCGTAATTCTGTCATTCCACACCTATTATATTTTATTTTTTGGGCCACTCGCTTCTGGAATAATAATGTATAATACAGTACTCGAGGATTGTGTGTATTCACCAAATTGGAAAAGTTCTGATGTTAGATTTTCTCCTCAACAAATTTTTTTTGCGTTATCCGGATTTCTGCATTATGTATATTTTATTATACTCTTAGCGATTTTTTTCTAAAATTTTATCATATAAGAGTTTTGAATATATCATCGAAAATGTTTTTTATGCTTTCGTCATCATCATCACCATCATCATTATAAGCATGTTCTAAAACGTCGTCAATTGGATTTTTTTTCTTGTATTATGCTCCTATATGCTGATAAATATATAATCATAAAACGTATATTTTTGGTATCATTTTTATTGGATGATTTTTTCATTATCATACTGAAGTATAATCGTAATTATAGACCCATTGTTATGTAAGACAGTGTTGCCAGATATATACAGCGTCACAGCGTTATTTTGAATATGGTATTAAAGCCAAAGCAATGTGACCAACACCATGAACCGAGGGAAGTATGTGTTTTGGGGCAAAACAAACAAATTTGATAGAAAACAGACTCACCTGTTCGACTGGCACCGTTTCCACTTAATCTTCTTCCTTCACCCGACGTATTCCTTTTCTTAGGACCGTAGATGCGGTCGGGCTACGATACTTTTTATTTTTTACACCAACGAGCGCGGATTTATTTTTTTACTTAAATCCAAACAGCGATTTTTATTTTACTCTTTCTTTATTTATTATTATTTTCTCTACGAATTTTTTTATCAACCGACCGATATCCCTTTTTAATTCTCTCCTTTTTTCGAATTTCTCAGATCCTCGCTGCGATTTACCGATTCAAATCGATCCTCGTTCAACCTCCAAAAATTAACTCCCGAAAAAAGCAACTTGACCCACAAATTACATTCTAATTTTTTTTTATTATTATTTTTTAATACCAAAAGGTTTAGTCCAATGCCATCTTTACTCTGGCATTTCATTTAGCTGCCATCTGCTGTACTTCTCTTTGTACGATTTTTAGTGCTATTACTAATCTACTCATTGCAAACCAAAAACCGACACCTGTCAAATTTTATATGAATAAAAAAAATTAATTCGATTGGATGGCTGATTCTCTCGTTTGTGGTACCTTATAGCCAGGAATTTTGAATGTTTATAACATATCCATGGTACTGCACTATATACGGGCTCACACAATTCGCTGTCTGTCACGTACTCCTAATTAAAAAAAAAATAAGTTAATAACGCTCGATACAACGAAACTCGTCCCCTTAGCCTGGAATAAGGTGCTATAAGATTTACCCAGGACATCCAGCAGCGTGAATTAACTGGAAAGGGAAATGATTGTTCCTCGACCGTTTACTTTCCATATAAAAATTAAATGGTCGAGAAACCTCAGGAAGCGGATTGGGTGTAAGCATTTTGTTGACCACCATCTCCTATTCATAGAAAACATGCCACAACCATGCAACCATCACAGGGGACTGTCCCAAAATCCCGTATTTTATTTTCTCTACTCACCTACTCGTGGACACATCTTGAGCTCTCAACTTCACGTCCATTTTACTGACGTTCGTCAAGTGATTTAAAAGTGGAGTTCCCAGGATCATTGAGGATCATTGTATAGCAATCATTGAGGAGTCCCTCATTCTGCTCGCATGCTTTCCTATGGATAGTGTTCCGTAATAGCACTCACCAACATACTGACACGCTGCTGCTGCAGCGATACCTGCTGTCTGGATCTTGACAGGTCTAGTTTTGGCCGGATCTGCCTATCGTTCGTTGTTTTTCCAGCTTTCTCTTTGGAGCTGTAATTCAGGTGGATGTACGACTAATCTTCCATCTCGTCCATATCTAATCTTCATTGATTGCGTGGATGTGTTTCTACCATTTCCACTAGTGCACAACGCAGCTATTCGGTGTATTTCCACCATGATTTTAGGTTGGTTAATAGTAGATGTATAGAGAAAATGTTGAATACGGGGCTCCAAACCCCATCTTTTTCTAATGGCTTGATGAATGAGACCCAGATACGTTGATTTATTATCGAAGGTTAATCCACTATCATTTAAAATCGGGGGTTCTGAGGAATTTTATGTTTCGTAGAGAAAATGACAAACTCAGTTTTGTGTAGATTCACATCCAAACTGCAACTTAAAGCTCAATTGGAGAAAATGCCAAGCGCACTTTCCATACAATCTCTAAGGTGCAATGTTATTTACTGAAAACATCTTTAGCACCACCCTTCCAGGTTTAGTAACAGGCCATTTATGATCAAGTTCCAAAGAAGAGCTATTGAAGGAGCTACTTAGGCTGGCCGTCACGACCCTGCTTTTAAGCACTTGATCTACCAGCCCCTGAGTGACTCGTACACAGGGTCACATAAAAGATGAAAGAGAGGACAGTACCTATGTGATTACCTCTGGTCTATTAAAGATTCCAAGGGGTTTCTCGATAGGAGCAATAAGGGAGTGGGCAGCACTTTCCACAAATTTTCCCTTACAATATGCATGTTGAGTTTTTGATTGATTGATTGATTGATTGGACTGTAGAACCAAGTACTTGACAAGTGTCCCGTATAACGCCGGGCCTATTCCTACAGCCTGTTTACATATAAAAGTAGGAGGGATAGGGAAGGTTTTTTTTTTTTGGGACAGAACGACCCGGTTTCAGACACCTAGCGATCGTACGGCACAACATAATTCTAATCTACTTCTAATCTACTGAGGAGGGATAAAGGTTTAATAGGTTCAATGGATAACGATGATATTGGTCTTCAAAAATTGCTTCTTTAAATCAGCACCCTTAGAGAAAACAAAAATATTATTATTTCACGTGCATCTGGAAATTTCCTGAAATATAATTCAACATTAATACTTTTTTCAGCCACCTAGGTAAATCCGATATTTAGTAACACAATGACAATACAATTCTTAACTACACAATAACCAAATAATATTTCAATGAATTATTATTCCACAAGCATCTTAAGATTCCTGAAATTTAATTCTGAATTAATGTTTTCCGGCTTCCTAAATAATATAAACATTTATTAATTTCTCCTGCTACAATAACTACTTAATTTCTTTTAATTTATTTACCCTATCATTTACCTATTCTGTCATGGTAAGGCTGTATGGTACTGAAATATCACAAATGATGCTTCTCACAAATGCACTAAATGTCTAAAAAAAATATTTGGTTTGTCTAAGGTTTGAAACGGATAAACCAACTTCTCAATATTCCATCCTCAAACAGCGAAACCCTCTACACCAATTGTTAAGAAACATAAAATCGAAATATAACACATTATTTTCAAGATCAGTCTCGAAATGACGTAGAAATTGCAAAACTTAGTAAGAATATTAAAAATTTCAACCTTTATCAATCGAAAAAATACATCAAACGATAACTTTTTGTTCTATGCCGCAATGACGATTACATTTGGTAATTTATACTATCCCTAGCAAACCACTTTATAATTAATGTGTCCAAGATAAAAGGTCATTAAATTATTAATACTCAAGCTTTTTAAAGAATCGAACAAGTTGCATACATTAAAGAGGCAATTAAATATTTATACTTAAATAGAAATTTGTTTTATCAGTACAGTACAGCTCTAAATTAAAATTGAAAATATAATAAAATTAAAATATAATACAATTATGTACAATAAAATACAATCCACCAGTTATAAATTCTAAATAATTTAACTAATTATTATTGATGCCATCTACCGGCATTTATAGAACTAAAAATAACAACAAATGCCTACTGATAGATGTCACTTCCTTAAGTTACAATCGTTTAACTTTGGTAACATAACACTATATGTTCTATTACTTATATTTAAATTTTATTACTCATCCTAATTATCTTTTAAATAACAAACCAAGCTTAATAGTGAAATATTATTCGTCATAGTACATAAATAAAAATCTTAAGAGTTTAAAACATAACAATAGGAAGGATAGGAACACCATTTCACGTACACCTAGAATTTCCCTGAAATGTAATTTTACATTAGTATTTTCAGCTTCCTAAACAAAATTGGTTGATTGAATCAGCACGGTTACAGACACCAGGTAAAACGAATAGTTAGTAACACAATAACAACAAAATTCTAAACTACACAATCAACAATTAAATCAGAAATCTTAATATACTTTATATTCAAAAACAGATCTGTAAAATAATTCCAAATTAGTCTGCACATTATAAAATTACACACTTTTGAAATATATTGTGATGATTAAGGCCACCAAGAATTATGTTCCATAAAATCCTACACTTAAATAATTTTGTTCAGCAGTACCCAACTTATTGAGGTAAATATAAATAATTAAATAATAATAATATAATTAAATTAACTAATTCAAATTAAAAAACAATTCCTTCAATGTATATAAAAATAAATATTCATACACAAATTAACCCATTCATTAATATCTATATGTAATATTAATATATAATTTATACCACATACAAACATTCATATCGTCGGTGAGAAATGCAGAATGAGCAAGTAGAAAAACCGCAAACCCCAAGACACAGCCAAAACGTCCCCACTCCCATTCTCGCAATCAAACCTCCTAATAGAAACCTTGTCAAAACAGGTTAAGTTTTAACAAAAATGTTCATCAAAAACACAAACCTTCGAACCAACAATCCACGACTCCAGACCCACCCACTCCGCACCCCCCACTCCGCACCCCCCATCAACGCCATACAACATTCCCATATTAACCAATATAATTAATATAAATTAGAAGTAGAATTCCATGATCCTATAGTCCCATATCCGAGAATATTAAATGTTCCACAAATTAATAAATTAAATACTTAATAATTAAATTAACATAAATTATACCTAGGAAATAAATTTATAATTTAGAATAATGAATAAATGAAATTTAAAACGTCGATTCAAAATAAAGTGCACCTGTTGAAAAACGACCATTTAGACCCAATATCCACTTCAAAACTGATTTGCCATCTATTGGAATATTACCCAAGTCTAAACCCAAAAGAAAAAGAGAATATGTATTCTCAGAACATTTCGAAGTATACAAAACGAAAACTGAAAGAATTAAAATCAAATAAAATCATTTTCAAATTAGTAAATGGCGAGTTTAAGCAAGTGAAAGTGACATTAATCTGAAATAGTGCTACACCTCTATAAAGTAAACCAGTTTATTAAATTAACTACTTAAGGAATTGAAATTGGAATACGCCACATACCACTTAATATTGACCTGGACTGGAATTTTTACTGGCATAAAAAATTTGATCCCTGCTATATAACGGAAATGATTTCTACCCCAAAGATTGAACTAACGCTTCTATATAAAATAACACTGAAAACCAACAGGTACATCTTTGTGGAACTAAACGAAAACAAGACAACTGCAGAAACATAAATGATGGAATGTCGCCCGTCAATCGCCCTTTTTGTTGATTTTCTTAAAATTCAACGAAAAAGTTATAAAACGGTTTTAAAGTGGTTTTCTGCAGATATACTGCCCTGTCTAATGCCACAGACTTGCTACTATATTTAAAATATGTTGTGAATTAAACAAGATCAGCCCCCTCTTCACCATGCATTGAGAACTGGAATGCTCGTGGCCACAACAGTGAGCACAAACATACTACTATTGGCATCAATCTAAATCAATGCAATATTGACATTTGTGGTACACAAGAAACAAATATGGTGAAAAGCCCTACCGCCACCGAGCACTACATTTGTCAATGGTTGAACGCTATCCTGAGTCACGCTATATTGTTCTATTGGGGGACTTAAATGCACACCTTAGTTCAGAACAAATCCACAAAAAATTAATTGTTGGTGTTAACCTATTTCTAATACAGAAAATATATCCGCAAGATCCCCATGCCTATTACTCATATAAAACCGCCAGAGAGCGATATAGCAATGCAGAATCTGGTCCAAAAGATTGTCTACATATAGTTCCATAATTTTTGATGCTACAAATAAAATGAACGGATGCGAGAAATTATTCATATATGAAACAATATCGGCGAGATATGAATCAAAATAGCTGGCGGTACATTCCAATCTCTAGTTGGTTTGATACCTTAAAATTAACAGAGGTGCAATCGCCCGCCGTAGCAGGGGAAGACGACTATTTTCCATTGGGGCTGCCTCCAACATTGGAAAAGATTAGATGCACAAGCTGGAGTTGCTATCGAGCTTATTTAACCCGCACCTGACAACATTATGATAGACTTACAGACATTAGTTAAAGCCGCCAATTTATATAAATCCTCTATCAGATTGAATTCAGTTCAATTTCTCATACGTAAAATTAGAAATCCCCAAAATGTAAATGAATAACGGAAAATTACTCTACTCTGGGTTTGCTCATTTACAAACCATGGATTTAACGAATTTATGCAGTTTATTTGGATTCACGTTATATACAACTTATTATAAAAATTGTAAAATAGTAATATAATAAATGATAATCATGTCGATTCAATGAATTCTTCTATTCTTCTTGAAAAATCTTCTTCACTCAAACAGAAGAAATCAATAATAGAAGAATCTTCTATTTTGCTATTCAGTGTAGCAGTGGGATCCTAATCTTCTATTTTTATTATTGAAAGTTCCAAATCGATTTTTTTTTCTTCTATTTGCTCTTGCTATAATGTCAAAAATGTATTATTACACAAAACCAAAACTGTGCCCTAATTCTCTAAACGGTTAGATAATTTGTAAACGTGTAAACGATAATTTATCTTGCCTTTTTTTTGCAATATTCGCATTCTCTAATTGCACTCCAAGATAAAATTTAAAACGGTTACGATAAATAAATGTCAAAACTTCACACTCTTCGTGGGTTCATATTTAGACTTTGATGGCCCATATCTTGTGTTCCCATTTAAATTTCAACATTAATCTTATGAATATAAGTTATTCTAAATAGCATCTGTTCCCAAACTATATTTCAACTTGTTATGGGTTGTGGTAAGGGTAATTTTAAATGTACAAATTTTATACAAAATATTTAATATGATTCAATATAGATCTTCTATTCTCAATAACTTCTATTCTTCTATACTTGTGTATGAAAATTATTAAATGTCGAAATAGAAGGAAAAAATAGAAGAATTGCTATTCCATATTAAAAATAAATAATTATTTTGATTTTTTCGTTTGAAGGTTTTGACTAAAAATAGAAGATATAAAAATGAGACTTTTATGACAAGAAGAAATAGATTTTTTTCGATTGTTATCAAAAGCGGGTTGTGTTTCTGATTAAATCTTCATAATTTAAAAATGAAATTTTTGTTTAATGCGAAGTGAAAGAATCCGCCAAAAGCGTATTGGTTCGTAAGTAAATTTATTAATTATTTAATAAAAATTAATTAAATAAATTTTTGTAGACAAAAACCAAAAATGAGATTGAAGGATATAAGAATAAACAAGGATCCGTTTCAGCTTATTGATAGTGTATTCCACAAGTACTTTTGATTGCAAAAAGGAGTTGTTGTGATATTTGTAACCGATTTAGTAGCAAAATCCAGCTTCAACTCAATACCATTTAAATTACAAGTATGTATTAATTATTTGGAAATGCAATTAGGGTACATAAATGAGTCTTATTACTTAGGTGCTTGCTACTTTGCATTTTTTGTGGGCAAGGAAGCTATCAAGCTTCCGTTGGTAGCAAAAATGTGTTGGGCCTGTAACAACCTAGTGTGTCAAGATGTATTCACAATGTAACTTGCCTTATAAACAAATATTTGGTGCCAAAGCACAGAACATTCCCTACAACTATTTTAGAAAAAACTAGAAACAAATCAAGGTATGAAAAAAATGTATCATATTTATTAATTTATAAAATTTCGTAATGTTCCATTAACAGGTTTCAGGATAAATATGGAATGAGGAATATAATCAGTGCTATTGACGGTGTCCAAATAACCATCGCCCCACCAGAAAATTCTGTTGAGACACCTGGCAATTTATACATTTGCAGAAAAGGATATCACAGCATAAATGCACTGGTAAAGTTGGGGATGTGACATCTACTAGCGCATTAAAAATAAGCTCATTGTGCATATCCATACTACGGTAACTTGAATCCGGCAACTACTTCGTTTCTTTCCCCTTTACCTATAAAATAAAAAACATTTATAGATAAAGGGGAAAGAAACGAAGTAGTTACCGGATTCAAGTTACCGTAGTATGGATATGCACATTGAGTTTTTTTCCATGAAGTTTTAGCACGGCATACTTTATGAAAATAAAAATAGAAGAAAACAATTCGATTTGGAACTTTCAATAATAAAAATAGAAGATTACAATCCCACTGCTACACTGAATAGCAAAATAGAAGATTCTTCTATTTTTGATTTCTTCGGTTTTAGTGAAGAAGATTTTTCAAGAAGAATAGAAGAATTTATTGTATTGACGTGAACATTAAACGTCAAAACGAAATTTTAATTATTTTTTATCCTTAACAACTGAAAAAATATAATTGCTAGAAACGTAAATTGTTGCAAATACATCAAAGCCATTTAGAATCACACATAGCCCTCAAAATCATATTGAAAAATATTCGGAGTCGGTAGTTATTTGAAATTCAAATCAAGATACGGTTAGATAACTTATAAAACAAACCAAATGTTTGAAAAGAACATTACAACAGTCAAAAATTTCTTTATTTCGTATGGTCGCATTATTTTTAGTAAAAACCTTCTAAGCGAAAAAATCAAAAAATTTGTTTATTTTTAATATGAATAGCAATTCTTCTATTTTTCCTTCTATTTCAACATTTAATAATTTTCATATACAAATATAGAAGAATAGAAGATATTGAGAATAGAAGATCTATATTGAATCGACCTGAATATCGATTATCGAATAATGTGATATAATTTATTAAAATGAATAAATCCAATTAAGCAACAGAAGCAGTCATTCAATTAAGCAGAAATCACAATATGCATGTTGGGTTTTTGATAACATATTTGGTTCCAAAATGTTTAGTAGGAAAGAGTTTGGGACGGCAATGAAATCTTTTCCCGTTTCAGCAGACTTCCCTATTTTACTACAGTATAGCCTCCAGGCATTTGTGTAGGGATGGGAAATTGCACCATTTCCCAAGATGACCCTAATTTTTTATTTTTGAGCCACCTTTAATGAGCTTCCTAAAATGACAGGTGAGATATCTTCCCCATCATGTGAAAGGTAAGCTGATATTACCCAGAGATTTTGACGATCCATCTTAATGCTTGCTGTGACCACATTTGATTCATTGTAATTTGATGACAGATAGATATTCATATTTTTTTTAGCAAGGATGCAGGAACGAATTTTACATACCTTTTTCGTGTATACCACTTTAAATAAGGGCCCAAGTCTCCAGTCGACCGCCATCGACCTATGGTTCTTGGAATTGGACAATGTTTATCTCCTCTATTTTGGAGTGATGGAGATTAATTACGATTGCTCATTTACTTCAACCTCCAACACAGTTGCATCAGAGCCCACCTCTGATGGTGATCCATTCAAAACACTACAAGGTAATCCCATCGAAGTGGACATCTCCGTGTCTGTAGACAGTGTTTTTACTCACGCCCTCAAAATGTCACCTTCATCTATATGAAAAATCTTGAGTATGTTTGCGCTGAAACCATAGCTAATGAAACCATCAGCTCTCACCAGTGCATAGCCAGCGACTCTGTATGTAATAAAATAATAGCTGACCTTTATGACCCGCTTTTGGTTTCCGCAACTTGAACACTCTCTATTCAGATCGCTGGATTCTGCTGGAATCCACGCTCTCACTCTAGGTCATCAGGGATATCCTCTCTAGTGACTGTATGCGATGATCTCGCTGACCATTCACAATTTCGTTTACCGGACCGGAATTTTCTTTGGTTGCGCCCGAAAACCTCGCTGGCCTGTTAGTTGCTTAAGTGGACTGTATTTGTTTTCCGCACCCCAAATTCACCATTAAACTCGACTCAAGAAAAACACTACTCATGGTAAATTTTTAATGGATTTACAATTTATTTTTACCTATTTTTTACTGAATTTGTGGTGCTCTCTTGGTCACGTCTGGATTAACAAGAACTTTATTTTTTACAATTTTTAGTTACGCAAATTTTTTTATTAGTACAAAGTGACATCTAGTTTTTAACATTCTCAGACTTATCTGTCTATGATGTGAATAGTACAATTTTTCCTCTTCACTTTTGCTATAGTACAATAATTTACTCGATAGTTTTGAATCTTTCAAAATTTAATATAAACAAACAATTTTTATGAAAAAGATTATAATTGTAATAGTACGCCTTTATCTTTTATCTAATTTTCAACTATAACAATTGACTAAAGATCATTTTATTTTCAGCTAAGTGAATTACAAATTTTGTATAGTATGGAATCGATGTACTACGGTGGATCACTACTGTGGCTTTTAGATAAGTTGTATTTTTATGTATATTTATTTTCAATTATTCTATTGGCAACCGAAATAATTTAGTAATTGGTCATTTGTAGGTTGAGCTTTTGGTTTGGACTGTAGCTATCCTGACTAACCCGTCTGCTCCGGTATGTACTTCTTTTATGCGGCCCATGAGCCAATTGCACGGTGGTGTGTTTTTGTCATAAAATAATATCACGTCATCGATTTGTAGATTTTTACTTTTTTGGTTCCACTTAGTTCGTTGCTGTAGTTTGTTTAAATATGTGTTCTATCTTCAGTTTTTGTCTCTGTTCCCATCAGTTTATTCGAGTTATGCTACATTCTTCATAGTTGGGATGGGGCAGGGCAGTAATCGGCCTCAATGTTAAAAAAAGGCCAAGTGTTAGCGCATCGATATGGCATGGATCTTCATTGGTAATAGCGCATAAGGGTCTTGAATTGAGGATTTCTTCGATTTGTATGAGAATGGTTTGGATTTCCACGAATGTGTGGTTCGCAGCTTTCATAACCTTAATTAAGTTGGTTTTGACGGGCTTCACCGCCCGCTCCCAAATTCCACCGAAATGTGGTGCGAGTGTTGGAATTAAATTACACTTTATACCTTTGGTCATTGCGAATTCGTCGAGCTTAGTTACAGCTTCTCTTTTAATAGTCGCTTCGCACCGTCCTACGAAACGATCTAAGGTGTTGATAAATGCTTGCGTTGTTAGTGACGATACAACTTTTGGATGCTGTGCTTTCGTGGCGAAGCATACAATTATTACAATAAAACATTTCTTTAATTTCGCCCCTCTTCCTACCTTGGATGAAAGTAATACATATTGGTCCCGCATAATCAATTCCGATTATGGAAATTGGTTGGCTAGGGTTAACTCGTGCTTCTGGCAAGCAGCCCATTTGTTATGTTGATTTCAGTGTGGAATATCGATAACACGTTACACACTTTCAAGTGATTTTTCGAGCCAATTCGCGTACTCCCAAAATCCAGTACTTTTGTCGTGAGAAGGCGGTTAAAAGTGAAGGACCAGGATGTAGATACTTTTTGTGTAAGTAAATCAATCACGTTTAATTATGTCGCGATTTTCAGATTCATCTTGTATTTCTTGCATATGACCCAAATTGAGATATTCGTCCATAAATTTCCGATACAGTTTCCCACATTCTTGATTTCGCTTCATTTTGTTTTATAATATGTATTTTTCGAACTGCATTACCGTCATCCGTTCCCTTTTGATCCGGCGTTTTCAATAATAAGAAAAACGTCAAAATCGAATGAAACTACCGCCGCTTCATTCCGGCGAGTTATATAATCGACGTGTATGCAGAGCATGCCACCAACGGTTTATTTCTCAAAATAGTTAAAGAATTTTCTTAGAAACTCTACACACGGCGACAAACAGAACTGCAGATGACAATAATTACAATGATGATTAAATTGTAGAAAACATCTTAATTTGGTCTCGAGTTACGATTGTATTACCTTATGTACATTAAGAAAATATATCATTTTCCTCATATTCGTTTTATAGAATTTTCTTTTCTATCATTCTATTCATTACTGCTTTGTTCGTGTGTGGTGCTACTATATTATACACTAGTTGGACGGACCCGATTTATCGTTTTTTTGTGTTTATTTGCGCCTTTTGTAAATGTTTTGTGTTATATAATAAAATTTACGTTGTAGGATTTGAAGTTTTTTTTTTTTTTTTTTGAAAATGGAAAAACATTTTTTTTTGTTCTATGAGGATATAACACAAAATGATTATATAGGCGATGAAGCTGTCAAGTGCAGGCGTGTTATCGAACATAGAGAGTGAATGGAGAGAATGCTGTACAAAATAAATGACGTTTTATTTGGTTCACGGATTAAAATCTTGCCGATTTTTTTTTTTTTAGAATTTATGTTGTATATCCAAATAATTTATATACATGAACATAAAAATGAATTTGAACATTGAATAGAAATTTGCACAATAAAACGGGAATCTGGATTGTAAATTGTACGGGAATAAAATTGCTGTGTTATATTTATACTCGTTTTTCGTATATTATAAATTTACACAAAACTTTGGATATTCGAGAACTCCCGATAAAAAATAAAATGGAAAATGGTTTTGTATATAAATCTAAATTTGTCTGCTTTACATTCGATGATAAATTTTAAATCACTATGTGTTTTGGATTAATAATCGAATTGTCGAAGTGCCTTTATTTAGGTGTACGTACGAGTAGTACACACAAAATTTAATTTTGGAATTAATTGCTTTTATCCAGAAACACGTCTAGATAAATTAATAATTGTGCAAGTGTAGTTTACACAAAATTAATTGTAGAATAAAAATTGTTTGTGCAAGGCAATCTTATTAAATCGATTTACAATGTCAACCAACACCTCTGATCAAGCCAAAATGAGGATTAATAAAAAAGTCGGTATAAATGACAGACACTATACAGGCTTTAACGTATGAATGTAGCAACTCTAGTGTTATTAGTTGAGCTTCCGCCAGTATGATTGTTGCTTGAATTGAGAAACATTTTTTTACATTACAGCATGTCGTGAGAATAAGTAAAATTCCAAATTAAAACTCTCAATTCAAAAAAGGTAGTGGCAGAGTGAAAATATGGATAAGGGTTAGCAAAGCAGAGTAGTCCATCAAACTATTTAAGAGAATGCAGCAATAATGCTCGCAGCCTGATCTTAATGCACAACTTTACTTCTCTAATCTTTTGGATTTTATTGGCAAGTTCTATATATTAACAATTCAGTTCATGAAGGTTGAACGTTTAATATATTTAAGTATGGTTTCATTTATTGTTCTCATCAATGCCCCCTAAAATCAAAAAAGTATTAATTCAATAAAATCAGGTTCGTCGCTTATTTAGGAATTTCATTTTACATAATTAATAACAAATCCAATTGGAATATACCATTTGGATAAAAATATATCTTTTTCCAAAGAATTGTATCTAAAGTGAAAGACAAAAATCAATTAAATTTTTTTGGTGCTACTAAACTTAATATAAACCTACGATTATCACAAATCAAACGATTGGAATAGTTTGGTCGACTGTCGATGAGGATTGGTCACTCGTGGTGCGTAACGATATATTGCGAAGACTCGTTAAACGCTCATATTTACGCAAGATTTGAAGTTTTCGGGTCTAGAAAATTGTCCACTACTAATAGTTTTATAAATGCAATGGTCGGAACCGTTTGGTCGACTCTAGTTAGGAATTGGTCACTAGTTGTTTTCATTTCGTATTCTCTACGAAAGTGTTCATCTATCGTTCGACCATCATGGAATGATTTCCTTCGACGGAGGAAAATCTTAACTTTTTAGCATTCGTATTTGTATGCTGGAATTTTCTTCATTGCTATATTCCTCGTATTCCAGATCCTAGCGCTTGTACCTGTTTCCAAATAATTTGCTCAAAAAAGAACAAACAACTTTTATAATGAACATATTACTAATTTTGGTTGAAGTTTTATCTCCATTTCCACGCCCATTTACTAATAAACGCGAAGATCCGGTTTACTCCGGCCTCTTTCTCCGCACATGTATCTCTCCAAACACCTTCGTTATGACACGTGATTTGTAAAAAAAAAGGCTTTTTCATGACACACGTCCGTTGAAAGATATCATCACCTCGTGCCAGATGGTACTCATATCCGTTGAAAACTAACTTCTCCGTTCCTTTTTTTATTAAATAATATTATTAATTTCAGTAAAACCTGGTTACAACGAAACTCTCGGGACCGCAAAATTCATTCATTATAGCCAGTGTTTTTTATAAAGAGGGTTCGTTATAAAAAGTCTGATAATTTATTGTTCGTTATAAGGAAGAATTATTTGAATCATTATTATAAAGTATTGTTTTATTTGAACGATATCATATTTCAACAGTAATACATTAATTCAAGTTTTAGCGCATCCCCAATAGAAAACTTATGACTTTTGCCTTACAGAAAAGTATGAAAAAAAATTTTGTTCGTTGGTTTGGTGTTTTCCTTATGAAAAGAGTAAAAGGCAAAAGTCATTAGGAACATTTTTGTAAATCGGTAATTTGTTTATTTAAAAGTTTGTTTAAATATTTGATCCAATTTTGTTTCAATATTTATAACAAATTGAAGTTCAATTTGACAATCCGGATTGCAGCTTAATGACAAGTTCTTTCTAAAAATCAAAAATGAGTTGATTTTTTTGTGTGGCAATTTTTTTGTAATGAATCTGTGAAAAATTGACATTTGATTTTCAAAAAATTTATATTGACTGTTTATTGTCAACAAATAATCAACACAATTTTTTGTCAACACAATTATTTTAACACAGTGAAAACGAAACAATTATTTTAATACAAAAACAAAATTATTTCGTTTGTCAAATTCTCACGACTAAAAAATTCAAATTTCCTTCATCAAATTCTTAAAAAGTTGTAACAGTCACTTCTCATCACCTGTTACAAACTCAATCCCAATAATCTAAAATACGTATTCAAGGAATGCGTATCGTAAAGACCTTGACTCCATAATTTTGAAGATCATATTCTTCACACATGGGATATCCCCAATGCCACTCATGGTAATCCAATTTCACAACATTATGATGAACAGGGTCATTTGCGTTCAACTACTCGTTTCCATTTGAATATAGTATAAATCAGCAACACAATGTGCTATACATATTCAGATTTCAAAACATTAAGTTGAAAAATCGCAAAAATATTTCAATTGTCAAAAATGCAATCAATGCATTTCCTTCATTATATAGCACACGTTTAAGAATGAATTTCAGTGATTGTGCTTATTTATTTTTTTTTTAATTGAAATGAATTGAGGCGTGGTTGATTGTTTTTGATTTATCAATTGTCAGCATAGTTTCTACATAGTTTCTTACGAATTTCCCCTCTTTTTCGCTGACAATTGAAGAAAAACTGATTGAAGACGACGCAAAAAAATTGGTTGGTGAGGCAGTCGAGTTTGGGCAAGTTTTTTGGAGTGTTGTCGGGTTGTCAAGAGTTTTTAAGTTTTCGGGTGTTTTTTTTTGAAGATTGTTAGTTTTTTTGGGAATAAGTTTGTTTTTATTGGTGTTAAGTTTTGAGTTTCTTGTTTTGGTTTTTTTTATTTTATTTTTTTTTTGTGTTTTTAGTAAAAATTTAAGTAGATTCAAAAATATTTTGGATATATAGACAATCGGAGTTTTGTGTTTCTATTGAACATTAGTATATTAAAAATTTTCTTTTATATATATAAACATTTTGAGTGTGGTGTTTTTTTTTGTTGGGTTCGAGAGAGATTTGTGAATTTTCCTGTTCTTTGGAAAATTCGATCTTCAAAGGCTCCATATCGGAGACAGGTGAGTTATTGTTTTTTTAATTCTTTGATTTTTTTTTTTCTTACTTTTATGTGGCTTACTCACCGACACGACTATAAGGATGTGTGAGTAAGCCACACTGAATAACCATGGTGGACTGAACCCACGTAGAGGATAGATTGTAATAATCTCTACCCAGGGAGTCCGATCCCCCACCAAATCCTTGCCCATGTGATAAACTAGGCTTCAATTGGCATTCCCTGACCCACGACCAATTAACCTCCCTATTGAGCTAGCGGGTTAAAGTCACTGGGGATGCAGCAACAATTGAAGCAAATATAAATATGAAATCGGGCAACCTCTACCTTTGGTTCAGGTTCCCGTTTCAAAGTTTTAATGTTTATGTTTATATATTTTGAAGTGTTTATGTTTATATTTTTGACGTAAACATATTTATGTGTTTGTAAACGTCAAAAACAATCTAATGAAATGTTGAGGTTTTTCAAAATTGATTGCGATAAAAAAAAATCTATTTTTTTACTTAGAAAGAACGGACCACGTTCAAAATATTTTGATCTCAAATCAATTTTTTTGATTCATAAATCCATTTTTTTTGGAAAGAAATTGCTATAAGATTTAAATGTTTATCTATGACTTTCATCGAGGGCACTTCCATTTAATTGTCACTATCGTCATCAACATTTTCATCTGAATTAGTTCCCATCGACCTTAAAATCACTTCATCGCTATCCTCTGTAACGACAACATTTTCATCTACAGTCAAATATTCGAGCAAATCGACATTTTCATTTAGTGTTTGCATTAAATATATATAAATATTTTAATTTATAAATATAATTCATCCATTTCAAGGCAAACACTGATGAAGTTTTCTTCAATGCTTGCAGACGTCTCGTCATCACTAGTCAAAGGATTTTTAAAGCAGTTAGAAATAGAGTTTGACTGTACTAAATCCCTTGCAAAGTTTATCATCACACAGCCATCGAATACATAAAAATGAGGCAGGATACTGTTATCATCGAGACTCTGTATAACTTTTTTGATCAAAAGTTTTCTGTAAAAAACTTTAAAGTTTTGTATAATACCCTGGTTCATTGGTTGTATTAAACTTGTAGGTAGAATTTGGAGATAAGCACTTAACTGTTATAAATTGTAAACTTTCAACTTCTAAATGCGACGGACAATTATCCACTATCAACAAAATTTTGCGTTTTCGACAAAGAATGGCTTATCAATACAACGAAGATAAAATTCCCACTCCTGGAAAGTCATCCAAGCTTTCAAATTTGATTTATATAAAACCGGTAGAGTGCGAATATTGTTCATACATCTTGGGTTTTTGATGTGTAAACATCTTTACGCGCGCCTACCAAAAATGTTTGTATTAGAATAAACTTGTAAATGAAACGAACGGAAATGACGTACCTACTTCGTTTGAAAAAAGTAACAAACTCAATAAAAACAATTTTGTACTATACATGGCATGCTTGTATGTATATGTTAATAATAGGGAAAACAAAAAAAAACTAATTTAAAAAATGAAATAGAAACCATAGACATGTCCATCGATCAGAAAAATCAAAAAAATAAATTACGATACGAAATACGAATTACAATTACGAAATTACATACTCTTACGATTAAAAACACAGTTAACAACTTTTGTGTATGATCCTTTATCACGAGTAACGAGTCTCTAGTAGCTGTTCATCACGTCGGCTATAAATGATCATGTCTTCTATACTAAATGGGGTTATATAGACGTCTCGTTTTTAACATTGATGCTCAATTCATTTGCTTTCCGAGGCCTGACTGTGCAATGACGAGCATCTTAATATTCCTACGTTTGAATGCTGCGTTCAATTCAAGAAAGATAGTCAGCGGGCTGCCGGCACTAATTGGAAAAGGACGTAGCTGTGTTTTCCAAACACTGACTTATTGACTTATTTGACGAATCTTGAATAAGTCGGTAAAGTCATTCCAACTCATTGTACCGACTTATTTGTGACGTAATAACAAAAAAACAAAATGCAATTTCTATCATATGGCAAACAAATCTTGACCTTGGCACTATTCTGGTAGTTCCCCGGGAATAGGAAACTGGGGAAAGATTTTACATAGCTTTTATCTATAAATCAGTTTTTTCTGGCTTACTGAGAAAAAAATTGTGTAAGACTGCGGTCCAGTTCGTGACTTATTTTGTGGAGACTGGCTTATTTGAAAGTCTAACTGAAAACTCATCAAAATAATTCTAGCAAGTTTCTAATAAGTCTATTCGACAGGATACTTATTGTAGACTTTCAAATAAGTCAGTCTCCACAAAATAAGTGGCGAGTTGGACCACAATCTAAGAAGGAAAAACAAGTTACAAAAACAATAAACGAAATGCTTTGTCGGTTTTCCCCGAAAATAAAATAAGGAAAAATAAAGAATTTTTTACTTCGTGCATATAATATTGAAATATACCAGGTGTACAAGTGTGAAATGTTGATTTCAGACAACAGATGGTGCACCAATGCAGTTTGTGTTATAAAAATTTTACAATGTGCCCATTTTATTGTTTCATCAACAAGTGTCAGACATACATATAATAATTATATATAGTGGGTGATTTTTTAAGCTGAAACTTTTAAATATCCCGGGAAATAAGCATTCTACGAAAAAAATGTCCATTCTCAAAATTTAGTCATTCCGGAGTGGACATATATTAGTGCTAAAATTAGTACCTTTCCTTCCCTTCTTGTAGGTGCGGCGAGGGGTGGGGGGGGGGGGGGGGGGGTTGTAACTTTGAAACTATAATAGGAACCCCTATTGCTGCACTGAGAAAAAAAAACCGGTAAAAATAAAAAAATATACATATAAAATCAAAAAAATGTACATATATTTTTTAGGCGAAAACTCTCGTTTTTAAAATCAAAAGGATAATCTTTTTATTTTTAAAATAAATTTTTTCGTCAAATTTGTTTATAAAAATAAAAAATTTGTTTTTATTTTCAAAAATACTTTCCTTACTTATGTCAAATAATTTTCCTAAATTTTAAGAGATTGTTTTTTAAGAATAAAAAAACTATTGGTTAGTTTTAAAAGATTTATTTTAATTTTTAAATAATTATTTTTTGACAAATGTCACAATATTTTTAAATCAAAGTAATCGATGTTTGCGACTGTTCAAGTCAGCAAAACCAAAGGGTCATCTACTCATAAGAACATAACACATATCTACCACGAAAAATAGAAAATTAACTCTCTCTCTCCCCAATTTTTAACCCCCAGGGCCATTGTGTAAAAATACACACCACCCTTTTCAAAATTCACACCGCCTTTTTTGGCAGTTTGGTTTCGTTTCGTACTGATAAAAAGTTGTTTCACTCAGTCAATACTCATTAGGTTGCAATGGCCAAGCTGCAAAAATTCAAATTTTCATACCTTTAGTATAACACAAGAACATATCGATTTGGCGAATTATATAAATAGCCGAAAAAACTTTAAAATAATATAGACGAATTGAAAAATAATACAACGGGATTTCTGGCAAAACAATAAATATAAACATTTTCATAAGTTATCATTATTATCAAAAAAATTGTTTTTAAATGCTAAAACAGTTCTTTTGAAATAAATTATTATATATAAATAAATAAACTTTTTAAATTTAAAAAATATTTTATAAATAATTTTACAAAATATGTTTTTAAAATAAAAAAGGTTTTTATTAATTTGCAAAAATTTCATTTAATTTCAAAAATATACTTTTGAAATTCAAAAAAATGTATAACTTTTAGAAATTAAAAACTTCGTTTTTTAATTTTACAAACCAAAATTTTTCTCAGTGTGATTCGGATTCTCCGGCTTAAAGTACGTACGGCTTAAAGTACGTTATCTTTGAAACATTTAAAATAAAATTTTATACTTATACTTATTTCATATTTCTTTTCTCACGAATTGGATGTAAAATTTGTCCAAAAGGTTACAATAATAATCAGAGTTTATTGTTTTACTAGTTTGGAGGTAATCCACAAACAAAATTCTTTTTGCATTGAATAATCGAATTTTGTATCGCATGTGTTTTTGTTCCATTGTTAGCGAATGCAGCACCCATTGTCCACACAGCTTTCTGACAGCCCAAACTTCAAAATATTGCTCACACTGCCTAATAAAATCCCGAGCTCCTTTACGTGGAACATCGTCAAGACTTGTATGACCACGTTTAAATTCAGCAATCCATCTTTCTACTGTCTTAATTGAAGGTGATGAGGTCTTACACACTTTTAAAAATCGTTCATGAATTTGTTTTGGTGCTACACCTTTCAAAAATACGAATTTTATTACTGCACGATTTTCAATTGTTTCCATTCTAAAAAAATACTGTGAACAGCCGAATGAGTTGACAAATCTTCGTACCATTTATAGAAAAATAAAACGACAAACGCGCTATCTCTTATCGAACGACAAAACTTACTGTGCAATCTGGTACATATATATGTATGCCCGCCCTATTCGGAATTTTGGTACATTAACGGTAAATTAACAATATAAATTTTTCTTATTTTGGAATACACAATTACAAGTGTTTCATTTTTAATCAAATTTTCAAAGCCAAAAGTTATTCAGTGGTGAAATAATGGCATTAAACCATAACAACACAAATGGTAAATTAACATCGGGTATAGCCACACCTCACCCAAACCGATATGAATATACACCTGATTAAGTAGGAAAAAGATAGAAATGTTTTGACCGTTTATCTATATCGTGGGGTTATTTAAGAGAAGGGTAGGGTTCGTTGTACCGTTTGAATTAAGTGAGCCCAACTATCAAAAATTATTTACTTAGAAATTAATTATTAATATTAATACTCAAATCTTATGTAACATCATATTTTCATTCGATTACATATCATGTGTACGAAGAAGGGGAACATGGATAAGGTGCCTAAGTTTTGACGTAATAATAATTTAGTTGACTGTTATCTAATTTGAAATTCGATTTACAGATCTATTGTAATCTATATGCTCGCACGCAACGACGTACAAATAAACTTACAAAAAGTAACACACATTTGTTGATATATCTACACATCCCGTACATGCTATGTGTAACGAGTACATTCTGCTACTCGTTATGTACTCGTACTCCCATTTCTACTAATTTTGGAATTTTAGATACGAGCGATAAGGGTAGAGAAAATCTGAAGGAAAAAAACATTCTATATACATAGAATACAATTTTCCGACGATAAAAATAAAGGCGGCAGCTGGTCGCTCACTTAGTGAAAAATATTCTTCTTATATATTTACGAAGATTGTTATAATATTTTCCTCCGATTTTCTTTTATTTTATTTTTTACTGTTCTCTAACCATTATCGAGAAATAAAAAAAAATTTCGTTTGAGATGAAATCATACAAACATCTTTTTGGGAAGACGTGCACAAGCAACTGAATTTTTTTTTGTTGCTACCGTACTCGTACTGAGTATAGAAGTTAATTTGATTTTGTTTTATGAGTTTTCTTAAAATAATTTCCGGATGACGAGTAGATTATTTAATAAGTTTTCATATTTCACAAATTGGGCTGTACATAGATATAGCAGTGGAATAGTAATGACATTACAAATGATTTCATTTTGTGTATGTGCTATTTCATTTTATAGGGTTCGGGTGTACTCTTTCATAGTTGTTTCACGAATGACCAGAGATTCATTTAATTATTGTAAATCCTTTTACTATAAATTGACCACTATTGGAAATAATATTTTTGCTTTTAAATTAGTGAGTTAGGTGGTTCATCTGAATATATTATGTGCCGGTAAAAATCCGAAATTCCTATAGTCCTATATTCTCGAAATGGTTCACCCTTAACCTCACGTAGTATTTATTAGAGTAAAATGGAATTTGGAATGGTAGGGACTAAAAGCTTTGCTAACTCTCACGGGCTCGCGGGAGCTAATTCTGCTCCTCATGATGCTTAGCCCTCTGTGACACTGTTCTGGCTTTCCCTGGGAATAAGGAATTGGCAAAAATATTTTTTTAACATTTTGGTCTAAATTGTATATTGCTGACCTACTGAGGGAATAAGTTTGGTGTAAATATTTTCGAGACAAAGTTATATGAGAAAATATTTTTTCCAATAAAAATTTTGTGGGGTAAAAGTTTCCCAATTAACCTTATTTTTGAACTAAACTTATTCCCTCAGTAGGCTAGAAAAATACAAAATGGACAAAAATGAAAAAAAAAATATTTTTGCCTATTCTAGGGAAAACTAGAATAGTGCCACTGATGCGGAATAAATGAAACTAAGGGGATGTAAAAGTCGTAATGACTTACATTCTTCCGACCGAGCTTCAGAGTTTTTCGTTCTTACGAATATTAATTGATTTTCACCCCGATTTTGACTCACTGTCACTGACTGAAAAATGGTCTTATAAGTAAGACTTTTTGTCTCTGTTTTGAGTTTACTCTTAATTATGATACTTTTCGTATTCTGCGCGTAGTCTTTGACCAATAAGACCACCAAATTTGTATGTTTTACGAAAGACTTTTGAGTTTGTTTTGTGTTTTGTCTTAATTACGACACTTTTCGTATTCTGCGCATAGTCTTAGTTGGCATTGATCTTAAAAAAAATTCTTGCCTAAGACATACAAATTTGGTGGTCTTATTGGTCACAGATACGCGCAGATACAGATATTACGAAAAGTCTCATAATTAAGAGTAAAGTCAAAACAAATACAAAAAGTCTTACCTAAGATCATTTTTCCGTCAGTGGCTGTGCTTCAGAATCGTATACTCTCATGTATATAAAATCAAAGCTACCTGAGTATAGATTTTTTTTTCGAAAAATGAGACTTGAGAGCTGGAAGTTTTACTGCTTTCACTAACTAATCTACTATCTAGTAGAGATGCACAAAATTAATATTATTGTTGATTGATGTCAAAAATAATTAAATTATATATTTACATCTAGTGTGCTCTGATGAAACAACAGAAAAACTCCCAACTCTCAAGTCTCATTTTTCGAACAAAATATGTACTTAATAGTCTCGTAGGCGTATCTAAAACAAAATAAAGATTGTGCGTTTTGAATTAGAGAAAATAGCCTTATATTAAATAACCACCATCATATGGCCAAAGTGAGGAGCAGGTGATATTATGAAGTGCGAAGCAGTTTGATATCTATGCTCCACAGAAATTTGTTCTATTGCCCGAACAGATGTTAGTACCCTTTCGAGCAAAAATTTGCCAACTAATTGTTTCGACTCTACGTATTTATTAGTTCACCATCATTTAGGCGTATATTTGAAAAGTAAAACACCTTATTTTTGTAGAAAAGAAAATGATCATCAAATAGTCGAATTGGTTGCCCTCGAAAGCCCTGGTCAATATAGGAAATTCTATAAACCTACAACATTAGGCGAAACTCGGCCATTTCTTAACGAATTATAATGAAATTTTGTTTGTAGGAGATTGCAATTGGCCATTGCATCCTCGAGATCTTAACATAGAGTGGCTCTTCGGTCGTGCAGTTTTACAGCAAGCCATCAATATGTATATCTTTTATTAACATTTCGAAGCTTCTAGATACAAAATAGGTTTTCCATAGTTTTTTGTTAACGGAAATGGAATAGCTTAAGATATCAAACTTTTTGCTTCATATTTTAAACAACGGAAACCTGCGGAACCACTATGGTTATATAAAGGGATCAAGCCATGGATTGCTTTAACATGATTTGATATGACCCGACATGGCTCGGGTTCGTTTTTCTTATTTTCTCCAAGCTCAAACGACTTTGATGAAAATTGTTTGGTTTTTCGAGTACCAGGATTACTGTGGGTTAAGATTTTGTAGAAATTAGTTTAAGTGGTCGGTGGAGTTCCGCTTTTAATTTTTTTTTTTTGGTTCGCACGATTTTATTAGACTTGGTGAAGCGGGATTTTTCATTTGCCAAGTATCGATTGCTATTGGTCTAGATTTTGGGAAATTTATTCAGATGGTCGAGCGGTGGCCCCGGGTCTCTTTCATTAATTTTTTTGGCTCGCACGACTTTATAAAAATTAGTGAGGGAAAGTTTTTATGTGCCAGGAATCGGTTGGGCTCTGATCCCTCTCTTGAATTTTTTCAGCTCGCATGATTTTTATAAAGTTGATGGAGGAACGGTTTTTGATCACACCGACTGTGATGGGTCCTGATTTCGGGAAAATTCATCTATTGGGTCAATCGGTGGGTTCGGACCTCGATTTTTTTTTTTTTTTTTGCTTTTCGATTTTGCTAAAAACAGGTAAAGGGTTACTTTCATTTGATAGGACTCGATTACGATTGGTTTAGATTTTTCTAAAATTCGTTCAGAAGGTTAAACGATTAGCTCCGTCTCCTTTTCCCTATTTTTTCTCTGGCTAGTGAGAATTTAAAAAAATTTATGATGGAGAGTTTTCGAGTACCAGTTATCTGGTAGTTTTTTTCTCTTTTTAATAATTTATTAAATAATTTACATGTAAGGCATATAGCCTTTTTACAATTCTCCTTATAGCTAAGTACAATTTTCTTATGTAAAAATAAACTATATATAAATATAAATATGAACTTTTTTTTTGTTTGATACAGAATTAACAATTACTTCTAACAAAATGAACAAAATATGGAATACAACACAATTTATTAATTTAGAGACGAGAAATAGATTCCTGCGCAAAACATTCCTGCTTGAATTGATTCAATCTGACAATAGATTGAAAATTAGGATTAAGGGAATCCCAAAGCTTTACAGCATACACGAAGAATGAACCCTGGCGCGCTTTAGACTTACAACTAGAAGGCAGATGGATATTGAACAGCCGGGCAGATCTGGAAAACTTAACCATATCAAAAAGATAAGAAGGTTTGCGATAAATGATTATTTTATACAAAAATAAGACTGTAGTAAAGTTCAGATAATCAGATAAATCACAATTAAGGACCGACCGCGAATACCTAGAGATGGAAACATGTTTCCTCTTATTGAATATATACCGAGCGCATATTCGCAACCCTAGTAAATAGGCGCACAATAAACTAAGTGAGGAACAACTAGCGATCGAATTAATTTAAGTTTAGCATCACGAGGAGTGCAACTTTCATGAGTCCACAGGTTCCTAATCGTAGCATAAATTTTAGTGCAAATATGATTGACATGATCGTCCCAATTTAGCTGACTATTCACTATTAAACCAAGGTCTTTAACTTTGTCTACTATTTCAATTCTGTTGCCATCTACCATTATGTCAGAAGACATGAGACTCTGTAGCAATCGTTTATTGCAAGTTATGAACATGGCTTTAGATTTCCCTGGTTTAATGTTAATTAGGTTGTTCCTACTCCAAGCTACGATCCTCGCAAGAGTTTCATTAATATATAACACGCAAGCCTCCACATTGCCCTGCGCAGCTGAATGATAAATTTGTACATCATCTGCAAATAGGTGAAATTTTTCGGAGGTGAAATTTCAATATCATTAATAAACATACTAAATAATATATACGACCTAAGATAGAACCTTGTGGAACGCCAGATAATAGGCGGGAAGGCTCTGAGAGTTTCTCATTTAATTTGACAATTTGGTATCGATCTGTAAGGTAAGATGCCATCAGCCGGATTGAGGTGCTTGAAAAATTAAACTGCATGAACAATTTATCCAGTAAGATACCCCATGATCGACAGAATCAAACACCTTAGAGAAATCAAGAAGAACCAACAAAGACACCATCCCGTTTGTAACATATGAGCTCAAACCATCAGTGATTTTGGCGAGAGCGCAGTTGTTGTACTATGACCTTCTCGAAACCCTGACTGGAACCGGTGCAATAGATTGAATTTATCAATATGAGTAATAATCTGATTCTTCATGACCTTCGATAAACAAGGAAGTATACTAATTGGTCTGTAATCATGCAGTACAACAGGCGTAGAAATCTTACCTACTGGCAATAAATAAGCCAACTTCCAAGATTTAGGAAAAATTGATTTGGTTAATGCGGTGTTGATTATGTGAGCCAGAAATTTGAGAGTTACTGGAAGAACTAAGCGCACAAAAGAAATAGGTAAACCATCTGCACCCAATGATTCAGACTGAATGCCAGAGATTACTTCGTGTACCTCGATGTCCGTTACATTACTAAAATAAAATGGATTGACAGAATGAGAGCCAATGTTATCAAAATCCCTCAAATAGTAGTAGGGTAGTTCCCCGGGAATAGGGAATAGTTTCTTTCTTTTCCCCAATTCCCCGTTTTCTAAAAGATAATTCTGGCGATTTGGGAATAAATTTATGGGAAAAATAAATTTTATTTATTAAAGTCAGGTTCTCGTATGCGATCAAAAAATGATTCGCGAATCAAGCCAATCAATGAGCATCATTATTGCTCATAATTTGTTGTTTTTTTTTATTATGTTGGATGTTTGCGATCAAAACTTGCCCAAAGTTAAAATTATTTCATCTTAGGCGGGGAAATTTGTATATTTTTGAAGTGATTTGATTGGATTTTGATCACGAATCATTTCTTGATCGCATACGTGAATCTGCATTACCCCAGTTTTCAGTATAAATTTACAGCCATAATATTGCTATAATTAAATATGTACAATAAATTTCCGTTAAATTATATTCCCAGTTGATTCTTTTCTAAAATAGGTATAAACGTCAAAATTGCGACAGGTGGGAGCCGTAAGGCTTGTAACATTCTTTTAACTATTAACTATTTTAACTACTAACTAATTACGATTTTGAAAAAAATTTAGTTGCGTTTTCGAATGCAACGAAACGATTACAACGAGTTCTGATTTCTAGATAATGCATTTAGGATTACTCGACATGATGTTGCATCATGTCGGGTTATGTTGCATCACGTCGTGTCATGTTGTATAATGTTGCGTCATATTGCACAATTTTTTGGGATATTGCACTATGTTGCTTGATGTTCCGTCTCGTTGGAGGATGTTGTGTGATGTATGACTATGCTGTGCCACGTTGGCTTCGGGCCTGTTTGAGTATTTCATTTGGCTTGAACGACCTTGGTAAAATTTGGCCAAACAGGGTTTTCGAATGCTAGGAAATGATTACACGAATTTCTGATTTCTGGATAACTTATTTCGGAAACCTCCAGATGGGGCGTTATACCGTTTCACCATGTTGCACCAATGTGCCTTTGTTGTAAATAATAAAACATTGATTTGTAGCATTCGCTATATAATTAATAATTTGACCTCGGCCCCTTTTTCACATTTTGTTTCGCCGCAGGCCTTATAGTGGGGTGTTACCGGATTTCACGCTTTAAATAACACTCACTATATTTGTTTTAGTAAACTATATTTATTTATTTATTTGTTTCTAAATATAGTTATAAATTTTCACTATAAAATATTATTGATTTACTAGTTCACAAAATGGTTGTTGAGTGTGAACGATTGTTCGAAGCACTTTCACTTTCTATTATTATTATTTTGTGAGACCGTGTCTCTTGGATTTCTAAACGCGACTAAACTTTTCGTTTCTTGTTCCTACTTCGTGTCTTCCTTAAATCTCGATATTAATCGATAATCGATTAATATCGAGGTTCGCGAATGTAGAATGCGAAATAGCTATATTCAGCAAAACGAGTAATGCCTCGTAATTAAGCGGCGCGATGTATAAATAGTTTTGCTACGAGGAATGCCACGAAGTGAAAAGGATTTTTCTGTTTGAGCCGCTACAGACTCGATTACGATTGATCCAGATTTTTGGGAAAATTCATTCAGGAGGCAAAACGATTAGTTCCGTTTCCTTTTTCTTAATTTTTCCTTGGTTTACTCGAAATCTTTAAAAATTGATAATGGGGCGTTTTCGAGTGTCAGCGGCCGATAGCGATGGGTATTAATTTCGGTAAAATCCGTTTAGAGAGTTGTCCGTTGGGCCCGGGTCCGTTTCTTTATTTTGTTCGACTCGCACGATTTTTATCGTGTTCGGGGCCATTTTTTAAAATTTTATTTGGCTTGGATGATTTTGATTAGTGGGGTTTTCGAATGCAAAGAAACGATTACAAGGAGCTCTGATTTCGGGATAATTCATTTAGGTCTCACCGGAAACGATTTTAAAAAAAATTGGCGGGGCATTTAGCAGAGTTTTGCATTAGATTGCGCAATGTTTCACCATGTTGCACCAATGTTCGTTCGCGATCTATTTATTAATTTAACCTTTCCCTTTTTAACATTTTGTTCCACCTCAAACATTTGCAATAGATGCCTTTTGGTGCGACCCTGGTCTGTTTATTTAAATTTTTTCGGCTAGCGCAATTTTCATAATAATTATTAAAGGGAATGCGAAGAAATCAAGTGCCAGGAAACGATTTCAATGAGTGAAAATTTCGGAAAAATTTATTTTGGAGATACCTTTGGTGGGGCCCGGGACTCTTTCTTAAATTTTTTGGCTCAATCGATTTAGATAAAAATTGCGGTGGTAAAGGTTTTCGAATGCCAGGAATGGATTGCGATGAGTCTCAATTTTCTCCAAAATTTATTATTATTGATTTGGGTTTTTCGGGTCGAACGACTTTTAATAAAAATGGAAGAGATGGGTTTTCGAGTCCTAAGAATTGAGTGTGATGCTGATGAGTTCTAAATTGATGAAATATGTTTAGGGGTTTTTCAAATGGGATCAGGTAATTCAGGGTCCCTATTTAAAAAAAAGATCGATTAGAACAATTTTGTTAAAAAATTTGGGAGAGGATAATTTAAATTTATGTTATCTCAATCATTTTTGGACATGCCTCTGAAGAATGGTCAATTTAAATGAAACTAAGCCAATTTCTTAGCCGATTGGACAAATGAGTTCCGAATATGTTTTTGAAAAATGAGTAAATTGGATGGAATGAAGACCTTTCTAGAACGAACAGTATGGATTTTGGTTGGTATTATGGAGATATGCAATTTGATTGAAAGAATATCCAGAGATAGACAACGAAATCAAATTGAAAGCTGACGAGAAGTGCAATTTTGAAGAATTTGAAGTAAGAATATACGCAAATTAAGCATATCTGGTGGAATGGAATCTAAATGATACGATGAATATTTCACAACCAACTTCCACGCAGATTAAATTGCCGAAATTAAATATACAATCATTTGGAGGAAAATACACCGAATGGCAGTAATTTTACGACATTTTTGTTGCAAGTGTCCACGAGGGTCCAAATATACCATCCGTACAAAAAATGTTGCATTTATAAGATTGTTTACGCGACGAAGCATTAAGTACCATTTACTACATGAAACCTACCGATGCCAATTACATCGAGGCGTTTCAAAAACTAGTCGCAAAATACGATCATAAACTTTTGATAGTCAATGAATTCATTGATAGTTTAACGAAATCGCCATTATTCACAGTTGGAAATGTCGCAAACATCCGGAAGCTGCACGATCAAACCGACGAAACCATGAGAGGTCTAAAAGCACTAGGGGAACAAGCCAAAGGTAGAGACCCGTGGCTTTTTTATTTGCTGCTTCAGAAATGCGATAATGATACCAGGACAAGGTGGTTAGAAGAATCAGTAGAAGAAGAATTTCCAACGATCGACCAATTTATGAAATTTTTATTAAAAATGACGGATACCTTGGAAGTGAACAAAGGCGTTATGAAGAGAAGGACCAAATCGCGACCATTAGTAAGAAGCATGTTATCTACCGAAAAAATTACATGTCCCGTGTGTGTAAATAGCGAGCATTTCCTCTACGAATATTCAAAGTTCAAGGGAATGCCGTTGATTAATCGAATTGCGTTTGTGAAAGAAAAGAACAGATGTTTCAACTGGTTGAATGACATCCATGTGGTATATGAATGCAAGTCAAGAAAAAGATGCATGCAATGTCACCGCAAACATCATACATTATTGCATAACATAAGTACTGATGAAAACGTTGAGCAATCAATATTGCCCACCGCTCTTATAATATTAACGGATGTGTTCGGAAATCTTCATCAATTTCGCGCGTTATTGGACTACAGCTCTCAAATTTCCTTCATTACAGAAGAATGGGCCAAAAAAATTAGAATACTGCCGAACAATATAAGCCTTAAAATCAACGATTTGGTCAAAACTAATGTCGGCTTCTCCAAGGGTTGCATATAGCTGGCACCGTGTCAGCGGCACGTAACAACGAAACGATGAAAATTAATGCACTCGTTCCACAAATCACCAGTGAAACCAAGTACGAAGATACCCATTAATAGATACGACCATCTAAAAAGCTTAAAGTTTGCAGATCCATCGTTTTACGCACCAAATCCAATCGATGTCCTAATAGGAGGAGCCTATCATATTTTTCATATGCTTGTCGATGGAAGGGTGCGTCAAATGGAAATGATCAACCAGTAGCCCAGAATACCATATTTGGATGGGTCATTGCAGGAAGAGCGCAAAACATGGGTTCCAGTCCAAATATATCGACGATGTTCAACAAGCTTGATATCGACCAATCGCTCATGAAATTTTGGGAAGAATTGGGTCGATCTTATCAGATGGCATTAAACCGTATATACGCCATGGAGAAAAAATTCAATAAGGACCAACAGTTCAGTGAGTTATACCATCATTTCATGGACGAGTACAAGGGCCCGAATCACATGGAAGAAATCAACAATGACGAGACAGAGATTTCAACATGTTTCCTGCCACATCATAGAATACTAAAGTCGTCAAGCGCCACCACAAAGCTGCATGTCGTAATTGACGCGTCCGCAAAAACAAGTACAGGAAGTTCGGTCAATAATGCGCTAATGGTTGGACCAACCATTACAACAGATGTAGAGAATATGTACCGCCTGATACTAGTACACGCAAACGACACTAAGTACCAAACAATCTTATGGATGGACAATCCGAGGCAAAAAGTCTTAAAACGCTTACTTATGGAACCGCCTCCGCTCCAGTTTTTGCCACGAGAGTGATGTCAAAAATCGCTGACGACAACGAGACAAAATGCCAAGATGCAACCATGATTTTAAAAAGAGATTTTTATACTGACGATTTAATAATCGGTTGTAGTACGGTAGCAGAAGCGACAATTTTGCACTTACGAAAATGGACGTCCAATAACCACACATTTCTGGAGGGTATCCCGATTACAGACCGGCAACTTACTCCAAAAACGCTGGAGACCGATGACATTGTAAAAATATTGGGTCTGCAATGGCAACCAAAGGAAGACGCATTTTATTTTTCAGTTTTAGACGAGACACACATTCGGGTGATAAAACGAACATTTTTATCGGAAGCCTCCGGTTATAATCACCATCAAGGTGTTATTTCAAAGTTTATGGTTGGAAAAACTAACTTGGGACCAGGAGCTGGCGCCTCGAATTCTCGAAGAGTGGTGCAAAATACGCAGAATATTAAAGGACATCGAAAACATTAAAATTCCTCGTTGGCTTAAGACAACAAGAAAGCCAATCTAACTGCACTCGTTCTGTGACGCTTCTCAGAAAGCCTTAGCAGCTACAATTTATTGCAGAACTGAAGATGACAACGGGGTCGTTCATGTTAGTTTGATAACCGCCAAGATCAACACACAATACCGAATTTGGAATTATGTGCTGTGGTCATGTCATCAAAACAAAATTATTGCTGTTGGTTAAAGAGACGTTGGCATTGAAGGTGGAAAAATGTTTTGCATGGACTGATTCTACTATTGTGCTTGAATTGGCTGTCACACCACCCTAGAACGTTGGAGACGTATGTGGCAAACCGAACGTCAGAAATTTTATCGACAATTGGGCGATTATGCTGGTATCACGTCCCTTTGTTACATAATTCAGCGGACTGTGCTTCTCGCGGTTTAACACCAAACCAACTGCTAACATTCGATCTTTGGTGGTACCATATGTCAAGAGAGTTACCATGGGTTCGGCCCAAATACATAGTGGCGCACATCAGTCGAGAAGATGAACATCTTTACCATCAAGTACTAAACCAGTACTCTAGCTGTTACAAATGGTGCAAAATTCTAGCGATGGTATTCAGGATATGAGGATGCCAGCAAGGCAACGTCAATTTGCAACGATACAACGAGACGAAATAGTGAGAGCGGCACACAAATTCGTGATATGGCATCATGGTAATGCCTTCTCAGAAGAATGTCTGCGCTAAAGGACAAACGTTCTATTGCAGGCAACAGCAAATTAAAAAAGTTGGATCAATTCGTCGAATCACAAGGAATGCTCCGAGTTGGAGGTCGAGTCAATCAATCGACAGCACCTTACGAAGTAAAACATCCAGCCATCATATCCAATACACAGCTTGCGCATCTTATTGCAGAGGAACTCCATATTAAAAATCACCATGATGGGCCGACATTGTTGTCAACAATAATCCGATTAAAATATAGGGTAATTGGGGCACGGCAGCTCGTCAATAAGATCATTCACAACTGTGTCGTTTGCGCTAGACACAAAGCACCTCAAGGGCATTCCTGAAAGTAGGAATCGATTATGCAGGTCCATTCAAAATTTATATGAGAAGATGACGAGGACAAAAATCGCATAAGGCTTATGTTTGCGTATTCATCTGTATGAGTACAAAAGCCGTTCATTTCGAATTGGTAGGAGACCTCATCACTGAATCATTTCGGGCTGCATTAAGAAGATTTTCGTCACGTCGAGGCGCTTGAACCGATATTTAGAGCGACAACACTAGCAATTTTATAGGCGCCAATAACCACCTGAGGAGTCTCTTGCGGCATCTGAAAGAAAACAACAGTAAAATTTTCATGTATCTTTCACAACAATTTATTAACTGGCATTTTAATGCACAAAATACCACGTTGACATACGAGGAATTCAACACCATGAATGTTAAAATCGAAGCCATCATGAACTCACGACCGCTATGTTTGGTATCGCCCGACCAAATAGACCCGTTGACACCAGCACATTTTTAGCTCTGAGGAAACAATCAATGTTGACGCGCTGGCAGCTTCTGCAACAGTTGGTGCAACACATTTGGCGTCGGTGGCACTTAGAATATTTACCGTCGTTACCGAAACACCTTCTTTCTATCAAACCACGAGTAATTTTAAAAATAAGTTCGTAATTTTAATAATTTAATTAAAAAGCTCGTATTGTGTCGTTTAATAAACTTAACCACACTTAGACAATGCTTTCAATATTACAATAGTCAAAAAATTTGCAAATTTACACGTTTCTTTAAATAATTAAATCTCGTAACAGGCCCGCCTCAAATTACTGAACAACTGTCTTACAACCATACAGGTGAATACTTTTAAATGTAAGAAACATTAAAATTTATATTTACCATTTGAAAGCTTACCGAACGATTTGTATTTCAAATTAAAATGTTAGTACAGTCATTAACATATTCTATTATATTTAGAAACTGCTTTTAAAAGTAGTTGTATATTAACATATTAATGATAATTACATTCAAGATAAAATCTATAATCCATAATAACTAATAAGCCACTGTATTTATAATTGTATCTATTAACTAGATAAGTACTCATTAGCCTAGAATTAATTACAGTTAACTTATGATTGGAAATTGTGGGGGAAACATGTCGTTCTACGTCGATACGATAGACATTATACCCGGAAATTAAATTAATCAAATCCAGAATATTTTACGGAGCTTTTATGCATAAACAAAATTTATCCCTAATCAAAGGTATAAACTCCCGCCAACAATTTTTTGCTTTGTGTACCAATTTCTAAAAGTGTCAATTTCATAACACTAAATTATAATTTTTGTTCGGTATACATCTAACTATAATTAATAATTATACAACAAAAAACACAACAGGTAATTTTTTGATCCAGCTTTCTTGTGTTTTTTTTTTTTCCTTTCTGCGATATATAATTACAAGGAGCTGAGGAGAAACGAGGAAAAAATATATTCTTTTGATCTCTTTATCACAAAAAAAGGAAAATAATTTAGAAGTAATTATATTTATAAGCTTTTTTCAACAATTTTATTATTTATTTATTATACGTTTACAACAACAACAACAACAACAACATTTATTTAAAAGTTAATGGCATGGAATAATTGGGTGTACACATTGTTACCTAATTATATTGCGGATTATGTTCGGATGGTAGATAGGTTGAAATAAGCATATACTGTGTAACGTACCTAGTATATAACTGGGAAAATTCTTGGAAAAAATCATAATTTGTTTAAATATTTGTATTTAGCTTTGTAATTAATTTGATTACTTTGTAATTTTTATATTATCAAAATATATAAAGAAAATTATGTGCGCGTGTTCCTGGCATAATTTGATATGATACAGAAAAGTTTTATGTTGGTAATATGGCGTACAAATAAAAAATGAAGTATATAAGATGTATAGCTGTAGGTATTTTCTGCCAACTAATGTTACAGTGCAAATTTTACTGAAAGCTTTCAGAAAAAAAACCAAGTTATTAATTCAACTTGACTACCTTTGTAGACTTTTGAGCATTTTAGTAATCAAATTCAAGCTTTTTACAAATATACAATTATTTATATTAAATGAAATTCTTGTTTGTACACACTCATGTACCATTCCTTGATCGCTAAAGAAAAAAGAAATGAGAAGTTTTTACTAAACGAACAACAGTTAATAACTAATTTTGCTTCGAATTCCACTTTTAACACTCGTTCCACTTTTAATCCAAAGGTTGCGAGTTGGAACCTTGTCAGATTACTATTCTCAGCATGCATCAATATTTGTCGGTTCAAGTATTCCTCCAATACTGATTGGGAACTGGATTTGAGAATGGAATTCCAGGTGGAGGGCAATTGCAGAAATAACGAAAGCAATGTTAATAGCGGCGATATATAGTTCATCTTGTAAAATACTGGAATTAACTAGCAACGACGTTAATCTACAAAATAGAGGAATTGATGAAATATAATGTTCGTGAATGCAACTACAAACAAGTGATTTACAATTGGAATATGAATACATCGTCAGATGTAATAAAAGGAATAAACTAAACAAAGATTTATTTTATTGTCGTTTCGACTCAAACCCTGCCACTTTTCTTTTTTTCATCATCATGTTTCCGGCATGTCCAATACTCCATTTCTATCACGTGACTTTTTGTGCATCTTGCTACTCGCAATTATTTCCTGATTTGTTTGGCCACTGAACTGATTAATGCGGCGAGTGTATTACGGGCGGCATGAAGCCAACCCACAGATTTCATCTAAGCTTGCAGAAGCCTCTATCACGGTGATTTTGCCGATTAGATCTCGGGATTTTGTGTCCCTTTTGTGGGGAAGTTGAGGCTTGTATGCTCCTGGCCTACACCGTGTAACAGAATACAAATAAAAGCAAACAAAAAAAAACTGAAACTGAATTGAAACTACACCAAAATTATGTCGGCCTAAATTTGAGGAACAGATATGACGACCTCTAGAGGACGATGCTCAGCCAAAACGAAGCAGCATCAGAGGGTAACATACAAAGCCCTCTTCACCCGTCGAGACTCTAGGTAATCTCTACAATTCACACTCCGACAGCTTGAGGTTGCCGGAGTGTCACGGGGAGACCGTGTAGATTTTACAGTCGTATGCCGGACTTGCAACCGACCTGTTGGATGTCCTGCCAAGGGGATGACGGGGAGTGATAAGCCCAGCCTGCAACTATGGAACCGACACTTAATGAGACTTCTCCTCCAATCATACCAATCCGAAAAAATTTAGAAATTCATCTTATCAAGCAACCCGGAAGAAGGAGAACAATTAGGTGAAATGGCAAAACAATAAATGAAAGAAACAGACGAAACCCAATGAGGAGGAAAAAATAAAACCAAATGCCGGAAATAAGTCGTCGTGATGTATTTATTCAAATAAATTTTTACGAGAGATCAAAAGTGGAAGGAGGGAAATAGGTACCAATCAAACTAAAAATGTTAGAAGAGACCAAAAAATCTAACTTCAATATGGTCGAAAAAATCAAACTAAAATATGATCGCCGAATGTGATCAATTTTGACAGCGAAACCTTTTCTTGCCAAACAACCGTTATGGCGCACGAGCATGAAGTTTCTAGCAACTTTCTGGCAAACCTTATAAATCCTATTAAACTTCTAAAAAACGTTATAAATGTAAATACATCCTGACAAATACAAATTGACTCATGATGTCATCTAATATTTAAATTTAATTTATAGAAGTTCTGTAGACCATATTCTGAGTTGAATTGTAAATAAAAATAATCTAATTAATCGAAACTAACAAAAACTAATTTATTATCAATATCGTGTAAAAAATTATAACGTTAAGGTAAAAATATGATGATTAATTATATCATTACACAACGAATTAATAATGCGATTTAAGAAAGTTAACACAAACAGCCACCGCATACAAATTAACCATAAGGATCTAGGCAAACAAAAACACACTTTAGGTTTTGGAAATATAGAGAAGGGGAGCGGCCACGTCGCTTCGAATAAGTCAGATATTGCTTGAAATGACATCACTAAATGAAGATTTCTCTATAGAAATATAGAGAAGAGAAGAGAAGAGAAGAAGAGAATAGAAGCTTGCAACAGGAAAGTTGTCGTCAACAATATGACGAATAATTATCAAATTTGATGAGGAGAGGAACTCAGTACTGGATCTGCAAGTGTGAGATCTAAAAGGTTGTCATCTTTTAACAAATGCAATTCGTGAGGGGCATCGTGGTACGTGTCCTACAATAACATGGACTGTTCGCAAGTACTCGATGAAAATTGGTCCAGGAAGGTTAAGCAACAACCCACTCGACAAGTAGCATTGTCGTTGCCGCGGATGGACTGTGTATAATCGGCCTAATGTGTTTTCCATGAATATGCCATCGTATCCTTGGAATGGAACGCTACGCTCTCGTGGGTGGGGCTCACATATTTGACTGTTTGTTCCACGTGAAAAATCGTGACACATCAGTATACATTAATGTCCTTGCGAATTGACTGAAAATACCTGGTCGGTTGAATAGTTCAAAAAACTCAGTTAGTGTGTTTTTTGAGGCAGTTAATACTTGTTGTAGAGCAGTCTCTTCAGCAAAATAAACACGCTTCCCATTTTCAAGGTGCACGGCCAAATGTAAAACAGCAGGGTCTCTGTCGTTTATGGGAAAACTCAAAATGCGCCAAAACACTTCATTGCTGCTAATGAATCGGCCCATTTGATAACGTGTTATTACGAGCCGTTATCATTTAAATTTTGAACATCAAATACAACCATATTGCAGCCCTTATGAACATATTATGTATTTGCTGGACTTCGCTGAACTGTAGAACTCAACGTTTATGTGTGATTTATCGAATTACAGTAACGGTGAATACGGAACTGTCCAGCGGTGGACAATGTCAACCGTTCAACCATTTGACATTCGTAATTGATATGACTGGCAGACTAGATACGATAAGCAGAACAACGCCAAGCTACAACGCAAGTGACTGATGTATTGTTGCGTACGTCAAATACCACAGAATTTGGCATCACACCACCTATGATACACAAACATAATTACTATACGAATTATTTACAGAAGTTTATTTATCCATGAACTTTTCAGAAGGTTTTAACGGTCAATTATTCTTGAACTTATGAATTTTTTCCATTTTATAAAATATTTTGGGGTGGTGGGTGGGTAGTGAAATTTCGCCAAAAAAAAATCCTAGAACCCGTAAATCTGTATCTCAATTAAACTCACTCAAACACACACACACACACACAAAATTTCATTGAAATCGATCCAGCCATTTAAGAGGAGTTCAGTCACATACACTCGTACAGAAGAACTATATATAGAAAGATTGGGGGTGGGGGTTCGGTAGAGAAATTTTTGGGGTTATATGTTCTAATATGCGAACCTAAAATGTTTAACGTATGGTTAATTTGAAAATGAAGGCTGTTTGTGTAAACTTTCCTAAATGGTAATTAACAAACTGTTAGTGACAACAGTTCAAGCAATATCTAACTTATTCGAAGCGACGTGGCCGCTCCTCTTCTCTATATTTCCAAAACCTAAAGTGTGTTTTTGTTTGCCTAGATCCTTATGATTAATTTGTATGCGGTGGCTGTTTGTGTAAACTTTCCTAAATGGCATTATTAATTCGTTGTTTAATGATATAATTAGTCATCATATTTTTACCTTAACGTTATAATTTTTTACACGATATTGATAATAAATTAGTTTTTGATAGTTTCGATTAATTAGATTATTTTTATTTGCAGTTCAACTCAGAATATGGTCTACAGAACTTCTGTAAATTAAATTTAATTATTAGATGACATCATGAGTCAATTTGCATTTGTCAGGATTTATTTACATTTATAACGTTTTTTAGAAGTTTAATAGGATTTACAAGGTTTGCCAGAAACTTCGTACTCACTATGGCACTCGATTACAAATATAACTAACAAGATTTGAAAAAAAAGGGAAATTTGAAAATTAAAAATGAAAACTTGAATTAACTTTAACAAAACAAATTAGAAAATCGAAAAAAAATTGGATTGAAAAATTTAAAAAATCTAAAAATTGTACCGTTTTTTTAACCTTCACAAAAGGTTCCGCCGAAATGGGTTACGGCGTCTCCTCACCGATAATCCAACAAAAAAAAAAATATGAAATGCCCGTCAGCCGCGTGGCTGACCACCCGTACCCGTAAATCTCCACGCATTTGACCGTAAATATTTTCCGTTGGGCGTCTTCTCGTCTTTAATTAATTTGGCCTCGATAGGCCCTCGTATGTTTGAGGTATTCGTCCCTGCCGCTATACCGGACCGACATAAGTGCTAATGCCCCGAAGGGTCCGGTCGAGAATGTGGTACACGGAACAAATTGTGGCACCCGTTATGAGGCGACAATAGGAACCAGGCCACTCACCACACTCAACACCCGTTGTGTTGTTTTCGCGGTTAACTTACACCACCGAAAATTTATTACGTAAAATTTGTAGTGAACGGATTGAACGCGATTTGATTCAAATTCCAAAGCTAGACCACCTAAAAATTTCTCGCGCCAAACAAACTAGAAGAATATTTTTCCGTTGTTGAGCTTTTTATTTTGCTTTTTGTGCGCGGGACTCCCCTACTCCCCAACGCACAAAAATTATGCTTCTGCATCTTCCTCGGTCCAACACACGCACAAGGGGTACATTGGTTTCACTGTCACAATTCATTCGACTTTTACACGATACAATAGATGTGGGTAAAACATGAAACAGAATATTAATGCCAATTCCCACTCAAACAGAACTTTAGTGTCAATGCCAGGGATCAGATGGCAATGCCATCAGTAAAATGCATCAATTATTGGGTGGTAACGAAATTTTTTAGAAATTAAAAATTCAAAAACAGATTACAATTTAAAGTGGTATGATCTTACAAGGAGACGTAACAAGTGGTCACAAGCAGCACAAAACGCATTATCGTTTATCCCTCTGTGCAGCTTACGCAAGGACAACGTATTTTAATGTGATCTGCATTCCATCAGCTCGATCCCAGATCTTGCAAACGAATTCTACTGGACCACTGGTTGGCAAAACAATTGAATTACACAATCATCTGTCCTCGTATGGTAATCCGCGATTGATGGAGTTCACTCATGAAAAGTTGGGCAAGCCCAACGTTCGCAATTTTTCTGGCCAACCAAATATTAGAGCAACTGGACTATAAGACTACCACGAAGAATCTCCAGAGCGGCAAAAGTAGTAAGACAAGATTTCTTAGTTTCAACCTTCCAAGGAGGAATCAACGTCCACAAGTGGGCCACTAATAATTCCGACCTCACCCAAAGTACTCCTAGACCCAACATAGGGACGACTTTATTATAGGTTTTGCACTTCAAATTCACGATTTTGCATATGATGTTCATTTTTTTTAGTTCATTCACAACTTTTTACAAGTCAATCACAATTTTTTATACTTCATCGTCAATTTTTTCTAAATCAACCTCAATTTTTTGCAAAGTAAATTCGTGTTTTTTCAAAGTAACTTCAATTAAATGTTGAGTAAATTCAAATATTTTTAACACAAATTCAAGTTTTAATATTTCAAGTTGGTAAATTTTTCGCAACTTTTTGCAAAACAAATTCAGTGCTCCCAATTCTTATGATGGGATTTAGTATGGTGGCTGGAAATTGGAAATCTTAAACGATTTTTGAAGAAATTCTGGAATATGGCCACCTAAGAGGGAACTCAATCAGAAGGAACTCGCCAATTTTCAGAACTTTTTCATAAATGTCTATACATTCAAGAATCCCATTTTCATCCAACATACAAAATGTCATTATTATTAGTTAAGAGATGGCCGAGCACCGATCCAAGTGACCATATTCAAGAACTTCTTCCAAAAATCATTTAAAAATGATTAAAGGTGTTCTAATTCCAGAACTGCTTCCAAAACCATTCAAGAATCTTATTTCCATCCAATTTACCAAATCCCATCATAACCGGTTAAGAATTGGTCGGGGTCCTTTGCAGTGCACTATTGTGGCCTTCCCTGGGAATAGGGAATTGAAAAAATATTTACATAGCGTTTTAGTCTAAATTATATTTTTCTGGCGTACTGTTGGAATTGGAATTAATTTGTTGTAAATATTTTCGAAACAAAGTTGATTGGGAAACTTTTATTCCACAAAATTTTTACGGGAAATAATAATTCCCAATATATCTCTGTTTCAAAAATATTTCCACCAAACTAATTCCAACAGTCGGCCAGAAAAACTGCTATGCTATGAAAATATTTTTCCCAATTCCCTATTCCCAGGGAAAGCCAGAATAGTGCCTAATTTCAGAACAAAACGATCGATAGCGAGATTTATATGTCCCATCCCCGTCTACCGTTGAATCGATACACCCATAAAGCAAAATATACATATGAGGACTTATGTAGAGTTTCCGAGGTTAATCTATTTTACTTTACACAACCTGTATAAGCCTAACAAGAACAATAAACTATACAATAACTATGCCGATATGTTTATAAGATACGTATGTATGGATTAAATATCGAAAAAAATTAAATTTGTGTATATAAATATATTAAAACTATAAAATAAGATTAACCTCGGAAAAACCTGCTTATAAAATTTGCACTACTTGATTTCTCTTATATATTTATTGCTCGGTGATATAATGATAAACAAATATACTGCCACCTAGTTTCTAATAATTTAATTTAATTATATTCGGCATGAGTGTGAAATGGTTTCGTCGGCCCTTTTTTACGGCATGCTTAAAACTCATAAAATTTACTTTTACCTGAATTTCGAAGATGTAGCTGGGGCATATCCTAGAAAATATTTTTACCTAATTGTTTGAACTAAAGATAATTTTATTAATTAAATAAATTAAATGTAAATCTATTGATAAAAATACCGATGATAACAATGATAATAATGATAATAAAGTGGATGATAATTATTGTAATACAATTTTAATCTATAAATAATAATAATAACCAGTCAACTAAGCAAAAAAAAGAAAACAATAATAATAGTAACAAGAAGAAAAATAAAATCGTAAAAAACACGTATACATATGTTTATATAAATTTAATTGTATTTAAGCAACAATCCGAAATAGGAATGCGATATCGCTTGTTTCGAAAAGCCATTGTTTAACTCTGGATAAAAATGATCTGGAATGAATAAGTCTTCTAATAGAAATAGGTAATGAGTTAAAGAAAGTTGGAGCAGTAACAAGGAAGTAGCGGCGAAAGTGGTCGTTAAAAAATCTGGGTATATTATAAAGAAAATTGTGGTTACTGCGAATATTGTACCTCATATGACTTCTAATAATTAGCTGCCCACTACGCCTGAAGAACATTCGAAGAACCTTATAAACATACAAATGTTGTAACGGCAAGATATTGTTTGCTGTGAACAGAGGCCAAGATGATTCAGTTCTTTGTTTTTTCAATAATATTCTCAGAATAATTTTTTGCTGTACACATAGAGGATATAGAGTGGATGCATAGCAACCACCCCAAAATGATAAACCATATTCCAGTTTAGCCATAACTAATGCATGGTAGGTAACTTTTAGCACAGAAACCGGGCAAAACTTGCGCAACAGAAAAAATATTCTAATAGCCGACGACAGGTAAATTTTCAAAGAAGAGACATGCGGTTTCCAATTGAGTTGGCTGTCCAAATGAATTCCTAAATACTTGAACTTGTTGACTAATTCAATGTTGAAACACTCAGAGTGGCAGCCGGCAGATGTACATTTAGATATATTATGGTAAGTAACCTGGTCAACACTGGCCACCGTTGTTTCACCAGACAATTTGAACAACATATATTTTGTTTTATCACTTAAAATTAAACAATGTTTGTCAAACCAAATATTTAAAATTTTAAGATCAGAATTGATCATAGAAATGACCTCATTAGTGGATTTGCCAATGTAAGCTAAAGCTAGGTCATCTGCAAACCCGGTAATGTGACCATGTAATTTCAGTTTAAAAACACAATTAGTGTAAATCAAAAAAAGCAGAGGGCCCAACACTGAGCCTTGTGGAACACCAACCTTCACCAATCTCGACTCACTTAGTGTATCGTTAATTTTAACTCTCACTGATCTGTTATCGAGATAGGATTCAAACCATCTATTTGAAACGCCCCTAAACCCAATGTCAAAGAGGATAGACAAAAGAATCTTATGGTCAACCATATCAAATGCTTTAGTAGCGTCAATAAACAAACCAGCACAAGATTTACCATTATTCAAACCGTTATAAATATTGTCCAAAAATTCCAACAAAGCCGTTTCAGTACTCATGCATTGTCGAAAACCATGTTGATGAGTACTTAAAATTTTAAACTTATCTAGAAATAAAGTTACTCTGGTTTTGACTGCCTTTTCAAGGATTTTTAATATCTGCGGTTGCAGCGCGACTGGTCTAAAATTGCCTTTATCATTACTCTTGCCTTTTTTAAACAATGGAATAATAGTTGCGATTTTCAGCCGATCCGGGACTATTCCAAGTTCGAATGATAGATTGAAAATGTGGGTAAGAACAGGACTGACATATTTAGATAATGCTTTCAAAATACAATTACTAAGACCATCATTATCAATTGACTGTTTCGGTTCGAGAGAGTCAATGATATCTTTTATTTCATTTATGGACACAGGAGTCATAAAAAACGATGAAGAACAGTAATCGGAAGGCAAAATGTTATTATCGGACGAGTTATTCGAGGCAAATTTTACTCTTAATTTTTCAGCAATGCTCGTAAAATAACAATTGAACTCATTGGAAATATCAAGATCACTAGTAAGAATATCACCATTGTCAGCTATAATATTAGTAATTATAGTTGCCTTAGGTTTTCTTGTAAAAATTTCGTTCACTAGATTCCAATTTTTTCTTGCATCACCACGGTTAACATGAAAACGATTGGAATAATATATTTCTTTTTCTTTCTTAATGTCAAGATTGATTTGGTTGCAATTTCTAAGATATTTTTCCAGAAAAACTGAATCATCTGGGCGATTTTTCAACTTTTTGCGCAATTTGTTTCTTTTGTTAATGCGACTGGCAAGATCAAAAGAAATCCAAGGTTGTAGACGTTTAGTTTTTATCCGACTAGAAGTAAAACAATAATTTAGTAAATCCGAAATAATCCAAAGAAAATGATCAAGTGCAAGAGATGGATCACCAAGGTTATAAACACAGTTCCAGTCCACATTCTCAACTAAATGTAATAGCAATTCTAGATTGAGCTTTTTAGAACGACCAGTAGATAAATTATTAGGAGCAAGTGAAACATGTGGGGTCTTCAATAATATTTCAATACAATGATGGTCGGAAATCCTAAGATCCAATGCTGAAACTGAAAGACATGAAAGATCATTAGACTTAAGGCGAGCAAAAAAATGATCTATACAGGAAATGGATGTTGTAGTCACACGCGTAGTAGTCAAACAAATACTCATTACAGTTATTAGGAAAGTTAAGAATATCAATATTGATGCCTCCTAGAATGAACAGATTACTTGTTTTAATATTGCGAATAATTTCAGTAATTTCTTCCAAAAAAAGGTTTATTGTCGCTGAATGCAATTTATAAATACATAAAAATACATAGATCTGGTTCTCATAGTTCCACTCTACTTTCACAATATCCGCAGAAGTGAGATTGAAAGCAACCACTGAACATGATAAATTGGATACATAATAAACAACAACCCCACCAGATCTATAAGACTCGTTACAGGCGCCGAACAGTGTATAACCATTTAAATTATAAGAAGACAATTCCATACTGTGTATCCAAATTTCACTTAGAAATATAAACGAAGGTCTTTTACTATATGCGTTTATATTGGCTACGAGTAAATCAAAATTTTTTCGAAGGCTACGAATATTTTGATGAACAATCAAAATATCGGAAGACGCGGTGTTCTCCTCGTTACGATTATTAAAACTAGCGGTTAACTGATTACCATCATTATAATTATCATTTAAGCAAAACATAAAAAATATAAATAAAAATGAAAATGAAAAATAAAAATAATAATATACTGATTATTTAAACAAAAAAATATAGTTGTGTAGAATATTCAATTTGTTAAATTATACTAAAGTACATACATTTGATCATACTGAACATACAGAATACATTCAAAGGCTCACTGATAAAAAACTTCGTTGAATATCCCAAATTTGTGAGGTGCTTCAAAATAGCGATGTGGATGTACTGATGACTTCGTAAGAGGACGTTGGCAATGAATGACACCGAATTATACGTCAAAGTTGAAAGTAAATACATACAGTAATAATATTTGTATATGCGCACAACTTTTAAACCAATAATTTTGAATGTATGTATTTTTGATAACGTTTTGACAGTATTTTGCTAACATATGTAGAACTGATGCCGTCATTTATTGACGTTATAATTCGGACAACCGAAGATAAATTATTACAATTTTATTATACATATATTACTATTTATGAACTTGTTGTATTAACTGTATATTTAATAACGTAGATCATGATGCCTCTAATAATAGAACATGGAATACTCTTTGTGAGAGCATAGTTACTAAGAATGGCTAAAGTGTAGATGACGTCTACATCGCGGAAATCGAGTAAGATGAAAATTTTGTAGGATGGTTTATCTATCGTTTTTAGGAGGGGCAAGTTAAAAATTTCGGAAGAATTATCACATTTTCCTGGAAAATTTTGACATTTTCATTTTTTTTGGTGACAAGTTAAAAATAATAATAATAAATGATTTGTTATACGAACGGGCTTTGCGGTCTTGCCAACAAGACCCGTTCGTATAACAAATAATTTATCTCGACGGTCGTAACAACCAAATATTTTTAGAAATAATAAATGATATTTATGATACGTTTTTTATTAGATTTTGATGGTGAAATTATGAATCTATGGTAAAATTTTACCATTTTCCGCGAAAACTTAGAATTTTTCTTTTACTTAGGTAAAAGGTTATCCTTGCGCGGAGGAGATGACTGCTAAGCGGCTTTGGGGAGTTCTTAATTTTAGTACATGATATAAATACAATCCATAAAAACAAACATTTTTGAAAATATTTTGCAATCTTATAGCATTTTCGTTCGAAAAGATCAATTTTATGTTTGCCAAAGAACACAAAAAAAGTAACCTTTGAGTTTGTGTGTGAGCGCAAATAGAAAATAAAAATTTGTGTTTATGGTTACTGGGAAAACGACTAATGAATTTTGTTTTTCAAAATGGAATACGACGTGTCACAATTTCAGATTTGTGTAGATGAAAACGGTTTTGTCGTAATTGAAAATGGTAATGTTTATCTACAAAGGTTATAATAATATAATGTTAATAATGTGTTATTATAAATGATATACTATGTATTTTCATGTTATAGATATAGATATATTGCCCAACACTAACGGTGAGGAGAAAAATGAAATCAATTCAAACGTTGATAATATTGAAGGTATGTTGTAATTTGATAAGTTTTCGTATGAAAATTAACAATTTATTTTTTATATTACAGAAGCGGTGTTGGTAAATTCAAAACCAAAACCGATTAAGTGGACCGACGGCCAAACGAGGTACATGCTTGTGCTTTCCTCACGATACATGCAAGATATTGGACCAAGGAAAAAATTTAGACTCAAGCGGCATATGTGGGACAAATTAGCGGAAGATCTGAACAAAAAATACAAGGAAAACTTCACAGCAGTCCAAGTTAACACCCGATTTAAATGCGTAATGAAGAGACGTAAAAAAGCAATTGACAATAACGACACAAGTGGTTCTGTTTTTGTAGCGTCAGAATTTGAGACTGAGACTGCGTCATCGTCTTTATGGATGATTCTATACAACCAGGGGGTCTATTATGAAATTTTCGACGCGCGTATTTTTTTCGACGTTGTCGAAAATTTGGTATTATGAAATTTTCGACTTGCGTATTTTTTTCGACGTTGTCGAAAATTTGGTATTATGAAATTTTCGGCTGCGTTTTTTTTTCGACGTTGTCGAAAATTTGGTATTATGAAATGCTCGACGCGTTTTTTTTTTTGATAACGTCGACTATTTTACGACAGCTCTTGAGGTGTCGAGTACATAAAAGAAAAGTGTTAAGTGTTGAAAAATAAAAAAACTTTGTTAGTAAAAATAAATTAATACTTAATAAAGACATTTTTATTAATCACTTGTTTTTTGTTTCGCAGTTATTTTGAATAATTTTCAAAAAGTTTAAAAAATCACTCGATCGATTTCGACTTGTTAGGTCATCATCAGGAGTATCTACTGATTTGTGTTAGTAAAAAATTTTGTTATATAGTAGAAAAAAGCAATATATAAATAAAAGAAGGAGGGCAAAAAAATAAAAAATAAGCAATAAAAGCAAAATATAAATAAAAGAAGGAGGGCAAAAAAATAAGCAATAAAAATTAATCTACGGATCGCGCAGGTGTGCGATGAGTCATAGGCTGAGTAACAAAATTCAAGGTATATTATTGCGTACGTGAGTATAGAAAAGGGCGGAATCTGTAATTGGTGAGAACCGGATTTCTCTCTGTTCGTTAAGGATATTTTGGTTAAGAAATATTGATTTTCTAATTTCGTAAGATTCTAAGGTATCTAAACGTCTGCCTTTGGGTTGTATATGTAATATATCTAAATTGTTCAAGCTAGCTGTATGATTTTCTGACGTTAAATGATTATGGAAAGTTGATTGGTTGCAACCAGATAAATGTTCCTTAGCTCTAACTCCAAAATTGCGCCCAGTCTGACCAATATAGGAGAAACTACAATCATTGCAATTGATCCTATAGACACCAGATTTGGAAAGGCGATCAACTCTAGGTTTATTGTTAAAAATCATTTTCTTTATTGTGTTATTATTATAAAAAGCAAAACTAATATTGGTATAATTGGACACGATGTTGCTAATCCGTTGGCTCGTTTTTCCTATATACTCTAAGCGACGCCAATTTTCCCGCGGTGGACTATCCGGTGGATAAATACCCATTAGAGTTTTACGCTTTAGCTTTTTATTCAATAACTTTAATATAGTCCTAGTTGCATATCCGTTATTCGTTGCTATTTGAAGAATTATGTTAAGCTCAGTGTTATAATTTGAATTTGACAGAGGGATGTTTATTAGTCTATCTATGAGTGAGTGGAAAGCTGACATTTTAATATTATGGGGATGGTTTGAAGAACTAGGGATAACAGCGTCTGTATACGTGGGTTTCCGATAAATTTTGAAGTCTAAAGTAGAATTAATCCTGGTTATTGTTATATCTAGAAAATTAATACATTTATTTTCTTCTTTTTCTAACGTAAAATCAATGGTGGGATATTGAGAATTTAACCAAGTTAGGAAAGAGTCTAACAGTCTATCAGTTCCATTCCATAGACATAATATGTCATCAACATATCTATACCAAAAGATTATATGACGAAAATAAGGATTGTTGTTTGATATGATCATTTGTTCGAAGAAATTCATGAAAATTTCAGCCAACAAAGGTGACAGAGGGGAGCCCATGGGTAGACCATCAGCAAATTTGAAATATGTATTATCAAAACAGAAATAATTTTGTTTAATACAAGTCTCAAAAACTAACTTCAGTTCACGACGTAAGCTCTCATCTACAACATCCCTATCTAAGTAATTACAAACTATTTGGGACAAAGTATTAATCGGAATAGAAGTGAAAAGACTGGCAACGTCAAATGAAACTAGTTTTGAATGTAAAGGAATGTCGACGTCTTGAATTTTGTTAATCAATTCTACCGAGTTCTTAACCGAGTAAGCTGAAAAGAAATTAGTATGACAATTGAAAAAATTTATGAAACCCTTACATAGCTTGTAGGCGGGAGCATTACAATACGCTACTATTGGTCTAATCGGAATGCCTTCCTTATGGATTTTTGGTAAACCATAAAGGATCGGGGCAGACGGATTCATGACAGAGTACTTCCAACCAGTTCCATCAAATAACTTCTGGCATTGGTTGATACACTTACTAACCGCAGTCTTAAAAGACTTAGTTGGATCTCTGCCAAGCTCTATTGCTTTGCTTTCTGTAATAAAATCAGAGATTTTATTGCAGTAATCGACTTTTGTGAGCACGGTAATTGTATTGCCTTTATCCGCTTTACACGCTATCAGGTCATGGTCACGTAGTTTTTTCTTTATCGCACCAATCACTTTGAGGTTAGTATTAGAAGCAGCAGAAGAAGAAGAGTTTGTCGGAGAAACTTTTTAAACTTTTTTTTAAACTTTTTGAAAATTATTCAAAATAACTGCGAAACAAAAAACAAGTGATTAATAAAAATGTCTTTATTAAGTATTAGTGTGTTTCGCCAAGTGCCTACGGCCAATAGCGTAAAAAGTAATAAATTAATAATTTAAACTTATAAAATTTTAATTAATAAAAATTAATTAATTTAAATTTAATAAAAAATAATTAATTTAAATTTTCACATAAAAAATAATTAATTTCATTTTTCGACATCGTCGAAAAAAAAATTCATAATAGCGATTTTTGACGTTGTCGACTGTCGACATTGTCGAAAAAAATACGCTCGTCGAAAATTTCATAATAGACCCCCAGATTATTTGTTGTCTCCTGCATGTATAAGCGGTAAATCCACCGAGTCTGTCACCACGCCTTCGCTCGCACAAGTACCTGACAATATATTTAGATTGCCACCATCACCAACACCAACGGTACAGGTAACTTCTCAATCTCCTTCACCGATACCAGCAACGCCAAGGGAATCGATGGCTTCAGTGTTACCAACTGATTCAGAACAAAACGAAACACGAAAACGGATACGACCAAGGACAGGAGAGGAATGAATTAATTTCGAAATATGTGACAGGAAAACTGGAACGGCGGGAAAGTGAAAGAAAAATGCTAGAGGAAAGGCAGAAGCAGAAGGACGAAAGGCACAAGGAACTTTTAGAAAAAAGGCATAATTAGAAAGAAGAAAGATGGAAAGAAAAAGAAAAGCGAGCCCAAGAAAAACAAAATGAGAAGGAAAAACATCAACGTAAAAACTAAGACTTTTGGCTGAATTAATAAAGTTTAAAAAAAACAACAATTAATTATTCAAAATAATTTAATTTTATAAAATTTTCTGTTTATATTTAAATAAAATAATATATAGGAATTTCTGAATTTATAAATTTTAATTAGAGGGAATTCATGATGAGGTTACGTTTTTCTTCGCCGCGGGCCCTAACATCTGCTTCCGACATATTTTCTCTCACACATCTTGGTACTCTGGTATCTTCATTCTCTTCGTGGATTAATGTTTCATCCCACGAATCGCCGTTGCCAATGCAAAGATTATGAAGGACACAGCAAGCGAGAACAAACTTGCTCATCCGCTCTACAGTAAAAAAATCCAATCTAATGAGCTGCCTAAACCTTACTTTTGGGAGCCCAAAAGCATTTTCAATTTTTACTCTGGTTTGAGAATGTTTTTTGTTATAATTGTTTTTTTCCTCGTCAAATTTCCATTTCCATAATCTTTAAATGGTGTCAACAGATATTCCCTTAATGGATAGGCTGCATCTCCCAAAATATGGTAAGTATTTCCACAAATACCAGGTATCTTTTTCGAGATTGGAGATAATTTATAAATTCGTGCGTCATGGATTCTACTAGGCGCACCAATGAAAGCATCGATACATTTTTTGTTTACGTCACAGATCCCTTGGAGAGTTATCGATATGAGCCGATGTCAATTCACATACGTTGATCGTATTTTATGGGCGGGTTTTCGTTTATATATATAACACCCATCGATGCACCCGATCACATTTGGGAATCCTGCTAGCTGAAATTTTATAAATAAACTGTATTTCTAAAAATGTTCACAATTTCAATGAATATTACCTTTCGAAACTCAGCCAATATCACCTCCTTCTCTGCATTCGTCTCCGGAAACTTGATTATTTCAGCAGAAATATCAAACATAAAGTTTAATATGTTCGTGAGGTGAGTATGGGATGCCGACGTTGATAAACCGAAAATGTTGGTCACCTCCCGATAGGAACTCATACTAGCAGTACACCTGCAATAATTTTACAGTAGTTAAGAAGTAACTTTCTGTTATTTATTTATAAAATTAGTTACCATAAAAACGCTAACATTTGGGTTTCAGCGGTTACACCCGTTCGTCCTCCACAAACTTATTCCAATAAGTTTGTAAGCCAGATCCCTTGAAACTGTAAAGTTTTGTCGAAACTGTAAATAGAGATACACGAAATGTACATTAGTATAAAGCATAATTAAAAAATGTATATATAATGAATTTAAAACTTACATCTTCATCAGAATATTTGTGAACAACGTCCACAATAAAATTTTCAACTCTAGGCTTGTTGTTGTTTATTATCCCATTCAATTTAAACACTTCGTCATCTGACGACAAAAAATTCAAAATAGAATCGTCACTGGAGCTTTCGAAATATGATGAAGATGACGACGATACGAACGTTGTTGATGAAGAAACCGATGTTGATGATGCCGATGATGATGAAGAAGATAATAATTCCCCAATAATTGCCTCGTCTATCAAATCATCCAACTCATCCATTTCGAGACAGTCAAATATTGCTTTATTGCTTGCAATTGTTATTGCTATTATTGTTATATAACCACACTATTTTGTTTGTACAAAAATATTTTTCGATGCACAAGATAAATTTAATAAATTACATACACAACAAATATAACCACAATAAATCGAATTAATCACTTTATGAAAATAGAGGCGTTCGCTTTAAAAAACACATTTTAAATGAGAAAAAATGGCGCGGCGTTGTTTGTTGGCAATTTAAATGTGAAGTTATATTTTTGTATATGTGTGTGTAAACGTCAAAGAAATCCTACAAATTTTTTGGATTTTTGTAATTGATCAGGGATTAAGTAAAAGATCAAAATAAATCAAATATTGATCAAAACTAATGTCAAATTGTTGATCTGTGATCAAATCTTTTTTGGCAACGAAAATGATGTTAGTATTTGCTGTTTTCATATGAAAGCAGTTGTTTTTATTTTTCTAGAAAAGCAGCGGTTTCGGGGCGGCAGCCCTCATCCTCTAATGTATAAGACGAATAAAAATAACGCAAATGTAATTTTTACCTGTTTCATGATAGTGTAATTCGATTTTTATAATTAAAATTAAGATTCGATAAACAAAAACCGCAGATTTTGGATTTTTGAATGAAAAAAACAAAAAATATTTTCGAAAAAACTGAAAATTTTCCCGGAAAGATGGTGATTTTCCCAAAATTATTGGCTTGCACCTCCTAAAAATGATTGATATACAATCCTATAAGCACATTTTACTTAAAAATGTTCATCTTATCCGATTTCGGCGATGTATACGTCATCTACACTTACGCCTTAAGAATTAACTAAGTATTGCTGGATGTAAAGAGAACAAAACAATTTGATTAATTGTTACTGGTCTGATACTGTAACAATCATAAAATGTATTTACAATAATTTAATTACGTCACAGTACAGACACACACAATTCATAGTCCCGTTTTTTTAAATATAAATTAACCGTAAATTATAAATTCGAGTTGACTGTGGATCTAGTCAGTTAGTTGTTGATCGATTTACGAATTGCTACCACGAATTTAAACTGTGCTGAACAAAAATAAGAAAATGTCCCAAAAAGTTATTGTTTTTGTAATATCTTAAAATTATTCTAGTTAAAATCGTGGACAAATCTAATTATTGAAATCGGGAATAACATTTTTTAAAAATTAACTTGCCAAATGGGCGTATGTTGTGTATGTGTTTATAAATGGGTGGTCTGCTTTTAGTGATTTTCGAAAAGTGCAGTGAATATAAGTGAAATGTCTCTTTAATTACGAGTAAGGCGTTAATTTTTAATCGAAGTCTAAAAAAATTGAGATAAAAAATGAATCATGATTTAGAATCTGCATTTCTATAAATCTCGATTATCAAAAACGGGTCCAATATATGTGTTTATGTATTATTACTATTAGTGTGTGTGTGTGTAGTGTGCAGTGTTTAAGTGTTGATTTAATTAAAATTTTGTGTTAACGTAACGTAATATTTTCATTGTTTTGCTCTTAATTTGCCTTAAATTATTAAGAACCGAATTTTCGCACTTAGTGTGTTCATTAAATAACTTTACTATTATTTTGTGATTTCTGTCAATAAGAAACAAAATTTGAGCAAGATCTTTTGCGATTTCTGATTTGGTAAGTGATTGATTTTAATTAAATTTTTGTTTTACCTAAAAAAATATGAATACCTGAATAATTAATAAATAAGACAAATCACGGGGATTTGGGAGTCAAATTCATTACATACAAAAACACGACAAACCCGGTGAACTCTCAGTCGCACTGTTCTGGTAATCCACCGGAAATAGGGAATTGAGGAAAGAATTTATATTTAAACATTTTCTTTCTGGCACGCTGAGGTAAAAAGTTAGTGTTAATTTTTTTTTGAAAACAAAATTTAATGGGGAATAATTTTCTCAGTTGTCTATTCCCGGAGAATTACCAGAATAGTGTCACTGGAAATAATTTAGCTCTGGTTAGTTAAGAGGAGCTATTTGCTAATTAAGTCTAATTACTCTAAATGGCTGCTAATAGACCAGACTATGCTCGGTTTTATTTTACAACAATTTCATGAGTATTTTTTATGTCTGCTTTATTTCTGCTTTCAAATGATCAGCTAAAAAATTTAACATATGAATGGTCGCAATTTTGATCGTTGGCTATTAAATCGGGAAGTGGAAATACTCATTGAACTCCTTTACGCTCGTTAAAAAAAGTTATTATTATATGTTATTCTTGAGGCCAAATTTTGTGTCCCGTATTTTGGTCAAATGGTGACAAAATGTAGCGAGAGTACCTAAAGTGACCGGTTAGCAAGTTTGCATATGTTCTCATTTATCGTCCTCGAATTAAAGTCTCCGGGAATTAGCATTGTACGTATATTTGTTTCCAGTCGTAGCTTAATCTTTTGTAAGCGATATCTTTTCCGATCTCCTTTTATATTATCGTCACCATATTTGGAATGGGTAACTGATAATGTTTGCCGAACGTTATTAAATTTAACAGAAAATTCTCGCCGAATAAATTTTTTATTACCAATTAATATTGATTTCACATAATTAGCACGTTTAAAGGTAATATAGACTGGATGAAGTTAACTTCTTAAATTGCTGAATCCCATGTTCAAAATTTTTTGTGTTAAGTGGCAATAAATTTGAGTTGTGACACTCTAAAAATACAGATATATTTTATGCAGCATCATAGTTAAATAAATTAAAAGCTGATTGCGCTTTTATTGGTAATATGGATTGGGTGAAGTTAGACCAGTTCGTCAATTACTGGATCCAATTATTACAAATTTTCGTGCTAGCGGGCAATGGATTTGAGTTGTGGTACTGACAGTCAATACCTGTGGCAAAAATCAGGAAATTTTTTATTTACCGTCATAGTCAAATAAATTAACAGCGGATCGCATGTTTTTACGGATTGGGTGGCGTGAGACCAATTCGTAAATTACTGAATCCCATGATTATAATTTTTCGTGTTGCCCTGAAAGCAAAACAGACAAATTAAAACAAAATGTAAAATAAGAAAATTTTTTGGCTAACGCAAATGTAGTAGATCTTGCAAAATTGTACTAAAGTGGTAACACATTCGGTTAGTTTAATGCCTCTATTCCATGGAAATAATCTGCTGTCAGCAGTTTTTCTGCTGATAATACGCAAAAAAAATTTTTTTTTTAAATTTCATGAGAGTGACAAAGAACAGAAATATTTTTTATTTCATTTTATAGTAAAATTTTATGGTTTTACATTTTGGAACATAAAAATTTCATAAAATATTTAATTTGTACATTTTCGTACAATTCGATTTTTTTTTTATATACTTTAATTTTAATATACATATCACAAAAAACCACTAACGTTAACAAATTTCAACACAAAAAGAAAAAACAAATCGACATTTGGGTATAAAAATGGCGAACAACTTATTTTATAAGAGTGTGAGAAAAATTTCTTATCTTTACACACATTTTTTGTAGATGTGTGAAAAATGCTGCCATAAAAAATACTCCAATTTACATTTTTTATGGCAGCATTATGGCAGTAAACTTCCCCTATCACACTTCCCCTCTCAGCAAAATTTTACTGACAACATGTTTTGTTTCGTACACAACCAGTAATATCTATATATTTTTTTCTCGTTTGTATTTTTGCTGACAGCAGATTATTTCCATGGAATAGAGCCATAATCCTGACAAACTCTACATTTCAAACTAGTTACATTTCAAAATTCGTCATTTCTGGACTATTATAGCTGCAACTTAAAAGGGTTTAACGAAAAGTAACGAAAAATTGACAATTATATAAATTACGAAACTGCTAGGAATTGATATGCGTGAAGTTATACAATAATTCATCCCTCGTTAATTTTTGAGTGATCAGTACAACAACAACAAAAAATTTGATTACAAAGGATTAATGCGTTGATTGGAATAACACGGCTTCCTGTCTTGGACGATTTGATATTCTTATTGGTGTTTCGTATTGTAAACTTGGATTTTCATTGTGTTCTTCAAAGTGTTGTGGTTTGTGCCGTATCGTTGTTTACAATCTTTAGTGAAGCAGTTTCCATTATCACACACGAGTGTTCCCGCAGGTGATTCATTTCGAAAATACTACGAAGATCACTAGTTGATGTCGGAGCGTTTTGTTTTTGTGCACTTGCAGGTGCTTGTTTTAATTGTACGTCATATCGCGATTCTTCTTCCACGTCATTTGGCATACTATTCTCATTGAACAAAATTGGTTGATGAACATTTTGTTCTGTGGAGAAAGAAAAATTAGAAAAATGTACGTTTTTACTCGCCTTGTTTTCCAATTATTTTTTATGTGACGATTTTTCATATTCACCGGATGATGACAGAATTCTTGGTCTTAATTGATTTTGATGTCATCAAAATCAATTAAGATGTCATCTCTAACCATATAGTTTGTGCCAACAATTTACATTCTTCTCCCCAACGATTTGACGATGTAAGCTTTTTTCCATTTTGATAGTTCAGACCATTCGTTCGGCTTCGTCATCCGATTGTGGGTGATTATTGCGATTATTTGTTCTGACGCCCTAATTGTGAGTGATGATGTTTTTTTTTCATTGCTTTTATTTGCCATGGTTCATCTGGTGTTGGCTATTCGGAAAATTCTTTCTTCAATGAAGAGGCATTGAGTTGACAGTTGCCACATTCTTTGCAGATTTTTTTGATGTCACGGTCGATGTTTGGCTACCAGTAATGTCGATGAGAGAATTTCTTCATACTGGTTACATCAGTTCATCATGTACATGTGTGTGTTCAGTATTTTCCCTTCCAAGCTGTCGTTGAGAAAACGATATCATTAAATTTGTTCAAACTATGACGATGCTTAAAATAATCTGAGTAAGACGATTCAGATACATTTCATTTTTCCGGCCACCCATTTATTACGTAGGACTTCACTTTACGAAGTAGAGAGTCAGAGCGAGTGTATTATGCTAGTAAATTGTAATCGATTAGATAATCGAGAATGCGATCATTGTAAATTTCATTGACTTGAAAACAAGCCTTTTTGCTTTGGTTAAATTTTTCATCCGGTCCACAATATAAACGTGACAGTGGGTCGGCCGTTGCCGTAGTATTTCGTAGATTAATACGTTATTGTGAATGTGTAGCTCATTAGGATGATTGTCAGCCATTGATTGATTGATTGAACCGGTAATTATTTGCTCGGGTTAAGTAATGAGACCAATGGCTTATGGTCGGTAACCAATACGAATTTCGGACCTTGCAAATATTGATCGAATTTGGAACGCCGTAAATAATCGACAATGCCTCTTTTCGATTTGTGAATACCCTTCTTGTGCGCTGTTGAGTGTTTTCGAAGCAAACGCAAATTGAGTAGCATAACGATGACTTCAGTTCTTTGAACGAATTTTCTTCGTTTACATTTTGCGAGACCGATCTTTGCAATTCATTTAGGTAAAGTTCGTGGCTTGAAAAATTTAGGCTTTGCATTTTCTCTCAAACTATGTTTGCTTTGTATGCGTACAATGACCCAGGGTTGATGAATCAAATAATTTTGGATGACCGTTATAAATTTCACGCACTCGATTCTCTAGGGTTTCGTGAGAGGAAATTGAATTCACGTTGGGAGGTGACATTTCTATTTGTCCGTTGTCATGGACAACCCAATGCTTGAAACCAGTTCATGCCTAGAATATCCATAGCATCGTTTGAGTTTATGATGATCACAGGTAAGCCGAGTTTTGTTATTACGATATGGTACTTCAACATCGACGGTTCTCTTTATTGAAATGTGTTGACCGATATATGCTTCAAATGGAGTCGTTGATGGTTTTCATTCAGGAGAATTGATTGGCTGGTACATAATTAAACTGGTCATTGATGTCAATGTCCCAGTGTCCAACATTTTATTTTTCATAGCACCTCTATTGATTTGAATTTTTTTTGAAACATCAACTTCATTTACTTTATGCATTGTTTGAGGCTTGCGATTGTTACGTTGTGATGATTATGAGCTGTTGCGAGATTTTGAGCGTTGTCAAAAATTAGGACGACCTTGACGATGGCATCTATTGTTACCACGTTGTCGTCTTGATGATTGACCACATTTTTGTGACATACATTCGGTGGCAATGGGACCAAATTTTTTGCATCGATCACACGTAGCTTTGTTATACGAAAAATTTGGACTATCACGATCAATTTCACATTGTGGTCATGACTTCAACGATCTTCAAGAACGATGATCTCTTCTTGGATGATGATCCACCTTGAATACTTGCGATGCCAATGAACTTTCACCCAAAAACGTTTCATTTGTTCGCACCGTTGTTTCATACGCTTTTGCATTTTCGAGTACATCCTCAACCGTATCCACATCAGAATTGAGTTATGCCCGGATCATGATTGAGTTGGAGCTATGATATGGGTCAGTCACACATCAGAGAACTGTGCAAGATTCAACTCTAAAGCAAGCGGCAACTATACGTGGGGAAAGCCTGCAAGACCTGGAGAGAGAAGTAACAAAATTAGCGCGTTAAGCTTATGGCAACGCACCTATAGTTATAATTAAACCAGTGAAGAGTGCAAATAGAAAAGTAAAAAGTGATAGTGCGAAAAGTAGTGAACAGTGAAAGTAAACGTAAAAGCAAATTAGTGAGCAGTAAACAAGTGAAATAAATAAATTGCTGTATAAATTGAAGGAGTTGTAAAAATAAAGCTTGTTCCTGTGTTTTATTTGCAAAGTCGTGTACGAATCCATATCGAACGACCGAAATTCGTAACATGTACATGTCGGTTCATGATTCATCTAAACTCAACCGGTACTATTGAACATCTGACGGAATAGAGTTAGGTGCCAAAGATACGTTCGTTGAAGCTGAGGGAAATTCAAACTTGAATTAGAGCAACGTGGAGGCACCGTGCGCAATGCACAGGCAACATTCTGATCCCAATCTTCCTCTTGTAAATAGCTCCTGATAGTGGATAAAATACATCAATTTACTCCTTCTGCCGATTTTGCACCAATCATGATTGTATACATGGCAATGAGAGTTGAGCCAATAGCTTACCTGACATTTGCACAAAAGATCCTGAAATGCCCTGCGGTAACGAATTGACTGCTGGAACACATGTTTCTCCTTGTATTTTATCAGTGATCCTGTTTCGCTCTCCTCACAGCTTTCAACACCACATAACACAATTGATTACCAACAAATATTTATTTCCCGATTTTGATCGTGGTTGGATCCGTATAGTCAACCGCCATTACTTGTCAATGCCGGTTTTTATGTCACTTGCGACTTTTCCGATATAACTTCAAGCACTATCCCTCGCCTTCTTGAGGTAACCAAGGTGAGCGACCTGTTTATCCTCATATCATTTGTATGGTACTGCGTTTCTCTCATACTGGGGTACATAATATCTTCAGCTCCAACTTTGTTCTCCATTGCTTTCTGTAGTTTGGAAATACTTTAATAGTTTTTCATTTTCGTGCTAATATTTCGAATATTTTCGAAAGTTTCCACGACATTGCACCAATCATGCGTTCCGTACATTTGGACATATTCCTCTTGGTTTTCGATTTGCAATGTCTCGAGTACACGGAACAATGCATCTAGTAATACATTGAATTTGCACTTACGAAGCAGGAGCTCAAATTCGTATTGCTGTTTTTTCTTAAACCAATCTTTAAGCCGTTCTTTCAGGTTCTTTAACCAGACAGTGATCTATAAAAAGTTATAACTTTGAATTTGGCTCCATCGATAAATGGCCTAAATTTTTTTATCGCCTATATCACTTCCACATACTCTTCTTTTGTTGGCTCATCTAAGCAATGACGCGTTCCGTTTGTTCTGTTTTCTGGACAAACATTGAACCGACTCCTACATCCGATGCAACAATTTTTTTTTTGCTAAAATCGAGGTTCCTAAAGATCGATATTGAGACTAGCAAAATTTTTAATTGGTGTCATGCGCTGCTGCTGTCCACTGAAACGTTTTACCCATTAAGGAGTCTAGTGATTGGTGCAGTTCCCGACGATAAATCTGCGGGTTGAGTTACCGGTACCAGCTTACCTTTCTTACCTTGGATGTAAAATTCAATATTCCCGCAATCTTGTCCGGGTTTATTATCAAATCATGGGCATCTATGTAAAGTGTAACCTAAATTTTTGATCTCCATGTGATCACATCTTAAATGTGACACTTTCAACTTCGAACCCTTTTTCGCCTTTTTCTACTGCCGGCCAAATCTCCAAAATTTTCCAAAAGTTAATTCCCAGTTTATTTAGCTGGGAATGGATGGTACAATTTACAAACTGTTCATTCCGCATCTGCTTCTATTTCCCGCTTAACTTACCGAGTGAATTGTGCCATCTGCAATTTTGATCTTGGTTTGAATGGGCTTAAATGAGTATACTCGTATGTTCAATTTCAAAATTTTAATCTTACTGTAGATTAGTTCCCCGGTCTCTCGAATCAGTGTTAAAATGATCATTTCGGTCACACGTAAACAATGTTTCGCCCTTATGATTTTTTGGCCATTCATCCGTTGTTATCCCAGTCTGCCGCAACAACAATAAGATATACGGCTTTGGGGTTATATAAACGTAAACAAATCTTCTCGCGCCTTAATATATTATCATGTAACGACAAGTGTCAGTACTTTTCTAAGATTTCCAAAAAAAAAAAAAAAATTTTAAACTAAATTGAGGTAAAGAAAATTCGTTACAACGTGCCGTGTTTTGTTTTCTGATAACTCAAACTTAATATCAAATGGTAAGCAAGGCTCTCTGCCAAAAAACAACATGGCAGGTGAAATTCTGGGCCAGACTGCTCCATTACAGTATCATATCGTTTCACATCAAACGGGTGGTTATCGTTTTGGTGCTTCTCCGATTGGAGTATCGTTTCCCGTGATGGTTCTATGTCGCAAACTATTAGTTATTCCTAAATCGTGATCATAAAGGGGAAACACATCGGATAATCCATCTAGTGCTTCTAGTGCAACAGTGCTTCGCTGCTCAGTGAGTGAATGATCTTCTTCTAATTATGGTTTGGTGATCAGCGACAATATTTTGACTGGCGTTTGGCAATAAAGTTGGTTTTATCGTTTTCTTCCTTTAGCTTGAAAAGGTGGCCATAGTTTCCTTATCTCTTCTTTTAATATTAACCGGAATTTTCGTGATCTCGCTGCCATAGCCTAAACTTGTTCTAGCTGCGTCAAATTCTAGACCAAACGCCAACGCTTAAATCATTTCTTCTCCGGTGTTCTCAATTGAAGATTCAGATGGTCGTCTTTTACTGATAAACACGTCCACAGTTACTATTTTCAACAGATCTGCACCCTTCATACGCCAATTTCGTTACTTCTCTTTTTAGGTTTTGCAAGCTTTCCACACGTATTTACCGCTTGCTTTGGAGTTGAAAATTGTAAAATTCTCTTAAGTGTGGCACATAGTCCATTCTGCAGATTTCACACGAAGACCCAAAATGAGTGCGTTGAGCTGTTCCCCTCGTTCCCAACAATTGCGTTTACTGCCTCTTGGAACTGCACCTTAAATTCTTAACTGTATCTCGCCATCCAATGTCAATTCCTCTTGAGCTTCCAGCAACTGGCTCTGCTAAACAGATTTTGTTTAGCTGGCCATATCCAATATAGTTTGCGAGATGTGATTGGAAGCGGGCCTCCTCTTGATTAATTTTATTTTCAAACTACTGGCTGATTTGTCCTTCAAATTCTTTCGGCTGGGCGTCTGCTTTTCCCTCAAGATCCTTTGTTTCTCCTCTAACCTAATTTGAAGATTTAGGGTGTACAGAATTTAGTTGAGTTTCTGGTCAACTTCGGTGAACCATCCGCCTTGTTCTACTCGTAGTTTTGACAATTGGGCATTTTGCTCTTTACGTAGCTCAGCAATTTCACCACCTTGTTGGTCTAATTTGATTGAAGTATGAGTTCTTTTATCATGTCCAAAGATAGGTTCTGCTGTTCAGGAGCAGGCAGCCGTACTAGTATGATTTCTGTTTGATCCATTGCTTCGGTTTCCCCATTTATTACTTCTTCATCGAAAGGCTGGATTCTATGTTCAATGTTTAGAGTAACTGGCGACATCCCTGATGGTAGGTTATGATTGTGTGCGATCTACGCCTTACTGTTTCGGCATCCTCTTCCAAGGCGCTCTGCCTATTGGGGCATCACACAAAATATAACCACTCGACCACCAAGTGTTATATCTGAGAGTAAAATTCGTAACGTATAGAGATCGCAGATCATTGATGTTGTGGGTCCACTAAAGTGTCTAGAGATTTAGTCAACAAGGTGTGTTATATTATAACGAATTCTGGAATCCCTTATTTGGTAGTCATATATTTCGCACTACCAAGCCTGGAGGCCAGGGTGGGCTATCTGTTAGTTTTTTCTCCATTTGTAAATAAAACACATTTTGGGATGAAAATTTAAATTTTTTTATTGATAAGGAAAAGTGGCTTCGTCTACAGGCCTGCATCCGAACTTCAAATTTTTCGATGACTTTTTCCAATAAAAGCTTTTTCAAATAAATAATCAAGATGTTAAATCCGAGCTTCCTGGAGGCCAAGGAACTTCACAATTTCTTGAAATTATGCGATTAGCAAATTTGACAATAAATGGATTGTTGCACGACTTGCGTGGCATGTCGCGTATTCACAAAAACCCAGCAAACATGTTGCGATAATGTTCCCCATTCACTGTAAGGGTATGTTCCTGTTCGTTTTCGAACAAAATAGGCCCAATGATGCCACCAGCCCATAAACAACACCAAAAAGTGACTCATGGAGGATGAACTTTTGCTTCTTGAATAACATGAGGACTTTCCGCTCCCCAAATTAGACAATTTTGCTTATTAAGACGAAAAATGAGCTTCATTGCTAAAGGTTATTTTTGTTGAAAAACCTTCATTTCGTTCAAGCTTCCAATTAACAAAACAACGACGATTAAATGGGCTGGTGGCTGCTTCAAGTTTTGAGTTAGTTGAATTTTGTATGGATGCAAAAATGAAGATCAACATACAAAATGCGTCGTACTGTGGTTCGTGAAATATTTAGTTCGTGTGAACGATGCCTGGTTGATGTGCTTGGTTCATTACGAACATTTTCACTAACAGTTACCACTGCATCAGGAGTACGAACCAGTTTCTTCAAAACAATCAATATTTTTTCCAATTGTACGCTTAGTATGACCTCCATGTCAACCAAAACTCTCACGTTATTTACGAAATGTTGTTGTTTTTGGACAATGGACAATCAAAATGTGTTGGTTTGTTGTTAGCCACTCCCTGATGATAAATGGTATATTTTTGACTTTTCATCTGTCAAAGAATTTTTTAGAACAGATAACATTAAGTACTAAAATTCATGGATTGAAAAAAAGACCAACAGATGGGTCCACCCTGTATTTGTGACTGTGTGTTGTTCTCAAAGAATTTAAAATACTGCAGAATGGGTGACAATATTTTACCCATATAAAATTTGCTATTTCATCTGTCACAAGCCAGAGCAGGATGGTTATATAAAAAATGTATATGGCTTACTCATATCTCGCTATAAGAACCCGTCAAACCAGTTGTTGTTTTTGTATGATGTGACGTTTTAATTTTGCGCAGTAAAATTATAAATTATAAATTTTTAAAATTATTAATTAAAATTTACATTAAAATAATAAAAACTTTATCAAATAGTTTTTTTCAAACAGACTTTTGTGCAAAATGAAGTGTATCGTGAAAAAATGCCAAAATACGCCTAAAAAATACAAGAAGACTTTACCATCAGTAAGTTGTATTTGTAATTTTTGTTGATTTAGATGCTTTCTCTTTTACCCTCCGAATTTGTGACATTTGACAGTTGCTTACACTCATTCTGTACTTTTAACTTCTTTGGTTGTTCTGTACTTTAGTACCAAGACAAATGTGCATCCATTCGGCAAATATGGGGTACGATCATAGGCTTTTACTGAAGTTCTAGCCAATTCAAGGGAGGGTTTCTATTCGGTAATACATCCCATCTAAGCCCGATAAATACCGGATGAACATGTCTTGAATATGTGATAATACCAAAAGTTATCCTCTCTATGGTAGGGCTAGAAATAGGAAAGAATTTAGGTTGGGCGAAGTAATCGTAGCATCACCTTTTTATCTGCCAGTAGTTTTATCTGCCAGTAGTTTTTACTGGTTTTTATGGCTGGTTTAATGAGTAGTGTTGTGGATATCGGTTAATCTTTGGCTTGCCAATTGATTGTTGATACGAATTAATAAATTTTATTGATCGGCGGTTGTTGTGGCTATATTGATTTATGCCATAATTGGTTGTTACCACTCCTTTCGGGGTCATAACATTGCGCTCACCTGCGATTTTTTTTCTCATGTTTATTCCACAAAATTTCGTTATCATCACATGAAGCGCGACTTAGGCGTGATTTAGATGATGAAAAAATGTTGTCCTAGTAAAATATTTGCTGTGTGTTTAGAGCTGCACACAATATAAATTTTTCGTATTATTAGTTGAATAGAGAAAGAAATGTAAACTGCCATAAATAATATTTGTTGCCATAAAATATACTCGGGTCGGTTATATTTTATGGCAGAGTCAAGTAAAAGTCGAGTTTAATATTAAAAGCTCTATTTTTTCTGGTCTTGTAAATATTAAAAATAAAAAAATAAAAATTATTTTTGTGAATCGAATTTAGTCGACCAAAGAGGTACGAAATTTTTAATTTCATGGGATGGTAAAAATAATAAATTTAAGAAAAAAAAAACAAAAGTTTATTTTGTTCGTTTTTGATTTTATATTGGAAAAATACGATATTGTGTTTAATATTGGTATACAGTGGAGGAAGTCGTACATTAATTTATTATCGGCGTGTAGACTTATTGGAAAAACCAACATTTTGATTGGGCTTGCGCTGCTGGAATTTTATGAAGCCAACACCTCGTACCGAGTGGCTATTCTCAAATTTTATTTTACGGGCGGCCGGCTCGTGGCTTCGCAATTTTATTTTTAATTTACTGGTAGACGCCGTTAAGTTTTACGGTTCAACGGGGGTTTCCTCATATTAACGGACGCCTAACTTGTAACGGGTGGCCAATAACAACAACGGGGCAATTAACATTTTTTATTTACGGTGAAAGCAATTTACACTGCAACGGGTGACCAGCCGAGGCCAGTCGTTTTTTTTATTAACGGCTGGAAGACGCGTAACGTTTAAAATTTACAGCGGCTTACACTCTCAAAATTATTCACGTTCGGCGACCATATTTTAGTTCGATTTTTCTTTCTTCTCTCTCGACCATTTTCAATTTGATTTATTTTTATTTCCCTTCGAAATTTGTCACATTTAAACCTTTCCGTTGGATTAATTTTTCCCGTTAGACAAAAATTTGTTTTATTGGAATAAAAAACAGCACTGCGTATGTCAACAAACAGGGACGACCGTAAATCCTCTAGAAGGTTTGTCCAGGTGAAGAGGCTTTGTCTGTTGGAGAAACGTCAGTACCCTATTATGCTCTTTCGCTGTGGCTGAGAATCGGCCTCCAGCGGCCGATCTGTCATTCCGGGAGTTTCTTCAGCAGACATTGTACTTATTACTCGAGGAGATCCGGTCATTCCTGGGTGAGTACACCCGGTTATCATTCACGTTCCGCAAATTTCGGTCGACGAAATTTGGTGTAAAAATTCAATTTTATTGTTCTGTGTAGGCCAGAAACATGCAAGCCTCAAACTTCCCCACGACCCAAAACCCTGAGATCTAGTCGGCAAAATCACCGAGAGAAAGGTCTCTGCATGTTTAGATGGAATCTGCGGGTTGGCTAAGTACCACCCGTAACATAGTAGACTACCAAGGGTGGGGATTACCAATAAGATAACCAGTCGTTGTGATGTGATTAAAGAATTTATAACTAAATTTCAATTGTTTTTATAAATTTCTGGGATTTGTAATAAAACGCCACTAGTGTCCTCTCCTGAAAATTATAAAGACAATTCAAGTTTCACATACACACTAAAAAAAATTATCGGAAATACAATGTTACTTCTATTGTATATAAGTCCATCACTATTTAATATTACTTTTTAATATAACCAAATTAATAAATAATTTCATTGCAATTAGTATTAAAAGTTTTAAAGTTTAGTTCTATTACATTTTAGAGGACTATACATTACATTTTAGAAATACAAACACTATTAAAATTTAATAAAACCTTTTATTAACTTTTAATCGAACTAATAGTTAACCAATATAATAAAGCAAACTATTAAAAGCAAATGTAATATATATTTAGAATGCGTAATTTAAATTGTATTAAATCTTAATAGTATAGTAAGCATTATAATATAATGCAAGTACTATTATAATTCTAATTAATTTCTACCTGTTTTTCCCTTATAAGCCGCACCACTCTAATAAGCCGCGGCTTGCCTGACTGAAAATTACTTAAAACCTTTACGAAAACCTCTAATTAGCCGCATTCCGTTAACAAGCCGCACAGGCGCACACTAATAATGAGCCGCATCCTACTAAAAAGCCTTTAAAACTTTTACGTTTTATATCAACGTAAAATGATCACTTAACAAAAATGCAACCATTTGTTTTTTGGGTTTCTTATGTTTTTTTTCTAATGAAGTGGCCTTCATTAGAAATTGTTATAAAAAATGGGTTTTGATTGAGCGAGCTAAAGAGCGGCAAATGACTGGTAAACGAATTTTGTAAGAAGCACGTTCACGTGCTATATAGCAATGAAAATCGCAATTAATGGATCACCGAAATGGGTGCACAAGTTTATGAAGCTTGTTTTCACTTTTTAAATACATTCTGTGAATTACCTAAATAAAACGTGATATTTTGAAAATTTATTTTGTTTTTTTTTTCGCTTTCTTTATTAAGCCGCAGTACCTAATAAGCCGCAATCCTTTAATAAGCCTTTATTTTTTAGAAAAAAAAACTTTTTTTGAGCAACAAGCCGCGGCTTATAAGGGAAAAACAGGGTATTATTCTCTAATATCACTCTCATATTAAAGCAATATAATGAATGCATCTATTATAGCTTAACAGAAGCTTTATTTAAAATATACACGCATCTCAAAACGTTATTGATATTAATGTAGTAAATACCTAATAACACGTTTAACTTTACTGCTTTCTTTATATAAATTACATGCGTTTCCCTTAAGAAATGGCTTAAATCATAAATTCACTTTGATTATTATAAATAAAACAAAAGGAGTAATACTAAAATGATTTATTACTTTATTGCATTTCATTTGTAAAAATAATCACTTAAATACATTTTATAAAACATATTCATTTAATACATATTAGGTAGATATTTAAACTTTGTTAAAAAAACTTGGTGGCAAGTCTTTAACATCATAACTTAAAATAAAATAACATTTGTGTAAATTGCAAAATTGTTTTTCAAAAACTTGATTATACTTAAGGCATCTAAATTTTATTAAGGCAGTTGGGCAATTAGTTTCTATTAATTTATAAGAATTATTAAAAGTTTCAATTTTTTACAAGAAAGAAATAGTCATCCTTAATTTCTAGTATATCTAATATTTCGTAAAAAGTTGTGATTTCATCGGATATATCTTTAAGTAAGAAAAATCTTTTCTTATAGTGAAAGAAACTATCTTTTATAAATGATAAAGAATGTTGGGTTTGATCTACTAAATCTATTGAGCAGCTATATTATTCTAATATAGTTTCAACTTATCATCAAATGTTATTAATAGGAACGTTAATTAATTTTTGTTAAATTATTTAATTATTCGAAATATTTAATTTTTGGTCGAACTTACTAACTATTTCTTGTACTCTGTTGGACACTTTATATTTCAATTGCATTTTGTATAAGTAAGTTGACATAAAGTCCCAAAAATTTTTTAAACTTGCAGGAAAATGTTGATTAAACACGTAATGGCTCTTGAAAAAACAATCCAAAACATTCGGAAAATTGTATTCGCTTGGAACTGGAAAAATTTCTTGTTCGATGCTAATGTAATAATTTGAAATTGCCATAATATTTTCGCCAGTAGCAATTATACAGGGATGTGGCGAATTCTTTTCAATAAGCTCATTAGTTGTTAAATTAAGCTATAATTGAAATTGTAAAAAATATGTGTTAATAGGTTAGTTAAATAAGAGTTAGAAATGGTAAGAGAAGTTACTCTGAACCGAAAGTTATTTTATTAGAATTACAAAGTTATTTTATTAGAAGTACAATTAAATATGAATCGTGTCTAATTTCCGAAAACAACTTTCGTTTCGAAATGGTTACAAGATTTCCAAACAAAATTTCATTTGAAAACTCATACAAAATATATAAATTAATAACAAAAATATCAAAATAATTACCGTTTTAAAGATTATTAATTTCTGAAGCGATTCGATATACCGATCTCTTGAGATTTTAGCCGATGATTTTCCTGCCGCAGTTTGTGGTAATAATTTTATTAGGAGGAACATTAATTTTACGCCTGGAAACCTTTCTAAACGAAATTCAGAGAAATGAATTAATTATAATAATTAAATTTATTATGTGAATTGTAATATGTATAAGTTTGCAAAAGTAAGCTAATGATGAATGTTTAATGTTCGCAGAAACTTGATAAGTGTAAAGTCAAAAAGAGTAAGTTTGTTTTTGAATTCCGTAGGAAATACAAATTGGGTTGTCTTTAAAATAAAATTGCATGCTCTCTGCACAAGTTACGGAAAAAGGTCGTAGATTGTGTCTGCAAATTTATACCCATGAAGATCATGGATAAGTAAAACATCTTAAAATATCCGTTGAAATGTCAACCCCCGTTTAAAATTTATTAACTTTAGAAATAAAAAAAACCGTTAAAATATTCTTTCGAATTATTACTCTGCAGGGAGCATTAACTAAAATATTTTAAATTTTGTAAACCTGCATTTAATTAGTTTTGTTTAACTCTGCCCGTTCCAAATTGTTAGGACATCACGGACAACAAGTAACCCATAAGCCAACGACTATAAGTGTAAATGACAAAAAGATCGCTCTTGTTTTACATTAAAATTTTGACAACCGAATTTTTTTTGATCATATTATTATCATATGGACTTACAAATTTGTAAGCGTATAAAATTCAAAAGGATGTTACCTGAAACGTATAAAATTCAAAAGGATGTTACCTGATATAAGAACAGACTCTTCGAAATTTTGTTTTGCACAATCGTTGAAAACTTTTTCTATGTTTGAGGAAAACCAATCCCAGTTTTGTAAGAGACCCTCCGAATTTTCTGGGAACCGTAAATTAAAATCATAAAGTATCTGAAAAAATTTAAATGGAAATTGTTTTAATACAGTGCACAATAAAAATTGTATCTACTACTAACCAATTCTAGCTTTAAAAAAAAGAAAGGAAATTCTTTAGAAATTTTTAAAAATTCAGGATTTTCGAAGGCCGCACTTCTTGTTTCCAGAGTTTCACGTAATTTTTTTTTAATTAAGTCCAACTGTGTATTCACGTTGCAGTTTTCTAAAATAAGGATTCCTTCATTATTTTCCAAATTGGTGATAGAGCTAACCTCCTTAACGTCGTCACCTATTTCGGAGTGTCGTTTTCTTCTACGCACATTATCCGTTAAACGGGCTTTACTACGAATGTTGTAAAGTCTCGCTGGAATAAACCCCGAATTAGCATCGAATAACAATTCCTAAAATTGAAGACTATTAAGTAGAATACTTAAAACACATATTTAAATATTTAAACTTACAATTCCACCCTTTGAACTTTTTAATTGTGGGAAAAGTTTAATTAGAGCAAAAGCCAATGCTTGTTTGTGGCAGTTTTCTGGATACCATCCAAATTTTTTAACTAAAAAATTAACTGCTTCGCGTACAATAGCACGCCGCTCTACATCTTTAATCGGAACTAATTCCTCGTTTATAACAAATGTTTTCTTCAAAACGAACGAGTTGTCTGATACCATAAGAAAATTTTTTAGTTCCTCATGGGTAATATACAATTCTAGCCCAATTCGGGCATTTTGTTTTTCTACCACTGCCGATAAAACTGTAATTAAATACAAATTTATAAAGGCTTTTGTTATAAAATTATTTTGTAATACCATTCGTTTGTGCTTGTAAATGTCCAGTCGCCATATGTTCCTTCAATATGATTTTCAGCAAAAATTTTGGATGACTGTAATTTTGAACAATAATTTCTAAAAACGTCTCTTCTGGGATAGTTATTCCTTCAGAATCCTCGAAATGAGATATATTGTAAACTGATGTGTCTAAATCAATAGCAGCTAAAAGTTAATGGTTTCAATAAATAAGTATATGTATAAGTATAATAACAATATTTAAAATGTGTAAGACTAAATAAATAAAAGGCCGTAGTTTGTTTCAACCATTATTTGTCCCTATATAAATTTCAGTGAAAATAAGGGAATGGTACTACAAGTTTTTGAGGTTAGTTGAGCTAAGACGAGATGCAATTATTAACTGCCGCGCTCAGAATAATTTGATGGCAAAACGGAAGAAGTGTTGTAGATTTCACAGCAGCTTTAGTATTGTGTAAATACGTTTAGCTTATCGTTCTGCTTATGAGGCTACTAAATAGAACCAACAAATTTACAACATATATTTTCCACATGTGGAACACAAGGTTTTGTGAAACATTTATTGTTAACAGCAAATAAAAGGGAGCTGGGTAGTTGATTGGACATTTTCGATAAAATAATTTAGAAAGAAATGCAGTGTACAGACACTGGCTATAAATTGAATCTACTAATTAATGTTGTGACAATAACAAGCCAATGATATATTGAAACTAACTTTTATTTTTATTAAAAATAAAAATATTGTTTTTATTTTAGCATTTTTATGCATGAAACCGAACTACGAAAACTCTATAAGAATGACGAAGGACGATAAATATTTAATATAATTCACCTTACGCTATATTGATTTCTATTTTGTCTGAATATCAACACATACTAATGCATTTATTCGGCAGCTTAGACGAGCGCAATATAAGATATTTAATTTTAATACTAATTCTATTGAAACGTACCCAACCAATGGAAACACATGAATCTTGTCATGTGACAACTGATCTACCGAATTTGATTGGTATTTTTTTTAAATAGAATTAGTATTAAAATTTAATATTTTGAATATTACATAATAAAAACTGGAGACGCGATAACAAATTCAACTTACCAGAAATTAGGAAATCTTCATATACAAATTTGCCTTCATTGTGCTTAACTATTTTTGTGTATTTGGCACTATTACCAATTTTCGTTTTGATGTGCACGTAATTAAGCACATGAAAACTATCCATTGAATTCCAGTTAAACAATTATCCAGTTAATATCCAGTTAGCAAAATAAAAATATCCAGTTGTTGTCAATTTTGTTGTTATATATATTATTTTTATATATATTATATATATAATATATAATATATATATATATTATTCACAACTTCAATATTATTCACTTTTAACTTAAACTTACTTATATCGATGACAACCAAATAACTTATAATATTCTATAAGGGACATTCCATAGTAAACTTGCAGACAAACATGATTTCGTTAAAAACAAGTACCGCAAAAGTTTCCAGGCGGCAGCACTAAACATTTTTAATAACTGTTTTCTGTGGCACTCAAATTTTGATCTATTTTTGATCTTTTTCTGATTCAAAATGGATTTGTTTACATTTTTTGTCTTTTTTTATTGGAAATAGATCAAAAAAAAAATCCAAAAAATTTGTTGGATTTTTTTTTGATCCATTTTCAAAAAGAAAAAGACAAAAAATGTTAACAAATCCAATTTTAATCAAAAATAGATCAAAATTTGTGTGCCACAGAAAACAGTATTATTAAAAATGTTTAGTGCTGCCGCCTGGAAACTTTTGCTAGGTAGAGAGAATTTTTTCAATTCATGTCCCTTATAGAATTGTAAGTTATTTGATGACAACTCAATTACAAATACGCTGTAATGTATGTAATACTAAAGGACAAAAACGAAAAATTTCTCGAAAGAGAAACGATTTTTTTTTTTTTTATTATGGCACCGAAGAGAGTAAAATACAGAGATTTTTCGCTACTTTTATTTTTAATACAAGAATTTAATGGAACAACATTAAATTTTAAAGTTTGTGCATAAAATGTTGTGTTAGTGATAGCTAGCATTAAATTGTATTATAATTTTCTATTGTATAATGTTTAATGGAAGGCATTTATTAAAATTTAAAGGAACATTTTTAACTGTGTATGAGGAAAGTTTTTTTTTGTTTTGTTTATTATCTGATTATCTGAACAGATTATCAATCTATTTTGAGGCCGAAGCACTCCAACCCTTTCGCGGTTCGTTTTCAACGTTCTACCTTACGCAGTAGCCAAAACGAGGACGTACGACTGTAGGTTCAATTTACGTAGAACCATCTGTACATTGCATTGCTCCATGTCAGCCTATATACTACTGGCATGCAAAATTGATTGGTCCATGAATTATGCACTACGACAGGGGTCATATAGTTGCATTTACGTCACAGATCGTAATCTGACGATTAAAAATCCTTTTTGCACTCTGCCCCTATCAGGATTCGAAACCAGTAATGATGAAAATTGATATATATATATATATATATATATATATATATATATATATATATATATATATATATATATATATATATATATTATTGTGTTAACACCTACATCACTCCTCACTAATTAACGGAGAATTATCCAAACCGAGATTTATCGAAAGGCGTTTGGATGATGAGTGTTTTAACAATGCAGAAATTATTTCAGTACCGTTTCAGTATATGGGATGGCGTAATTGGTAATTTTAATAGATAATCGCTATGGGTAGATTAATAAAACCTTTTCGTAATCAATTTTATGAGGAAAGGAAATATACGAAACAAAATAAAATTGATTAACGATTCTAACTCGTTTATATGCAAATTCGATTTTTATTTATTAATCGACTCAGTATTTTAATTCTCTTGAATAATTTTAAAAATTTGTACATAAAGATACGAGGTAGATCATAAAACCAGGTGTTAAGTTAACCAATTTATCCACTTTACTTTATTACAAAAATTACCATAATTGATTCGGGGGATTAAATATAATATTTGCTATCTTGATATTTTTATGGCTCCTAACTATTTTGCATAAAGGTGATTAAGTGTTGTTTTGAGATGCGGTTCGGCATGTTTATGTTTGTTTATCGAAAATATAATTTTATATTTTGGAAATTTACGTTGACACTAATTTGTTTAGATATTCTTAAATGTTATTTAAGTGTTACTAAATTATTGGGTTGTTTTTGTTTTCTCCACTATTTAAATAAAAACATCAACATCAAATCCAAATAACGATATTGGATTTCCCTTTATTATATCCTTAAAAATGAAAATTCGAAAAAATTAAAATGTGTATGTCGGATTCACAGAAAAAAAAAATATATATGTAACAAAAGGGGCGAGGGTGGCGGATGGAAATGGCAAAAAGTACATACAACGTAACGCAACTTTATAATTTCTGGTTGTGACATATCGTTAAATCAAAACCGTAACATGACTTCGAGATATTTCTGTGATTACAAATAATTTTTTTTTCTGTTAGATTCGTTTAATCCTTATGTAATGTGAAGTATAAGTATGTCGGTATATACATAAATGAAATAAGTTTGTACAAATAAATAAGAAATAAAAATCCATAAAAATATACAGCAGCATAATATGCTTATGCTTTTTTATGTTTTTTAATTTAATTCTATTTATGTATTTTTATGATTATTTTATTTTATTTTTTAATGGAATTCGGTTTTTTTATTGCTTTTTGAAGAGCGAGGTTTTTATGTTGTTGTTTCTATTGGTATTTGTACTTATGGAACATGGAACGAGAAATGCACAGTGGATTGCAATTGCAAATGTTACTGGTGGGGACCGATAGTTAATATGACGAATGATTTGAACAAGATCATGTTAAGGTAATGTAATAATTACTATTACGGAACGAAAAAACTGAGCTATAATATTTAAGGTTTCGCGTTAACTCGCCATAAAGTAACTAAAATATATTATTAAAAAGACGTAAACTGGAACTTCGCGATTTCTAAAATCGCAGATTTTTCACAGGTTTCATAAATTTAAAACATCTGGTGCCTATGGTTTGAACCTATGTACTTGCCGGGCATGTGGTAATAAACAATAAAGAATTCTGTTTCGGAACTTAGAATCTGCCCATATTGAAATCAGAAAAATATTATTCATGCAGAGGCTTCATTTATGGACTAGGTAAGCTCGGTTATGGCTCAGCAGCTTTTTTTGAAAAGTGGTTGAAGCATGCATGAATTTTGAGTTGCCATGTGGATGGATTTTCATCTGGATAACAGAAATAGTCAGGATCTGTATACCACGAGCACAGCCTACCTACCATCAAGAACTCATCCATCATGTCACAGTTCCATCCTCACTTCTCTAATTTGTAATCTAGATGTGGTCCAAAATAGAGTTACCAGCAGTTATATGTTGAACTCCGTACGGTTGATAAATGCCATTTAGTTTCCAAAATACAACGTATAAGAATTTAAATATTTCATAAACATAAAAGACGCTTCAACGCTCCAACGACTAACGAAGTTGCTCTTGTCAAGGTTGGATCAGTAACACATAACAGTGTTACAAATTTCAGTAACACATAACAGTGTTACTAATATGTGTTACTGAAATTTGTTATGTGTTACTGAAACACACAGATCGCATGATGCTGATACTGTTTTGTCGAGGAGAAAACTGATTTTATTTTAATATGAAGAAATTTTACTTTGGCAATCTGCCTATCCACTTCTAGTTTTCCTAAAATAAAACTCATATACTAGGTCCAATTTTTATTTGGATTCTGCTAGCTTTAAATTATGGAGCCTTAAATTATTTTATGGGGCATTTGAATAGGCGATATTCATCTTTAAATTATTTGTATATCAGCATATTTGGATAATTTCGTTGTTTGTTCGACTTTTGACCAATTCAGATTTTTTTTTTAATTTCTTTTTTAAATATTAAGGACAAAGCCGTAACTACTATGGCTTGAAAATCTGAAAATGGACGCGAACATATATAAATAACATATAACACGTTAAAAACACCAGTCGCAACTTTTTGCTGGTCACCACCAGGAATCGAACCCGGGACCCCCGTATAACAGAACAAGCACTATACTTACTAAGCTAACGAGGGCGACAAACTCATTTAACGCATTCAATTAGTACAGTTGTTTTTGTTTCCTAATAAGTGGGGTTGCCTTCTATTACATATATATCAGACTGGCATCTTCTGGACCTGGAGCTAGTCGACATATCGAAGCTGTCTTGTAAAATTTGTCTCCAGTGATCTTGAAGGAGATTGTATAGTTGCACTTGCGTCGTTATTGACACTAAATACGGTAGAATGCTTCATTGAAGGTGATCCCATGCGTGTTCAATCGGATTTAGATCCTGGGATTGTGTTGGCCATGGTAACACATGGATTTCCTGTGCTTCCAACCTGTCATTAAGATGAATTCTGATCCGATTCCAATCAAAATTCAAGGCAATGGCATCTTAAAAACCACGTGTTCCATTTACACTTTTGATGTGTGTACTTGACATATTGGTACGATAGACGTGGTACTGGTAGATATACTGTTACTAGCTATGGAAGGGTTTAGCCTGAATATTTTTCAAGATGGTTCTTCTATTGTAGAGAATGTGTATAATTTGTTGCTTCCTGCACCAGTCATAGTTAATTCATTTTTGTTGATACGCAACTTATTTTTAATTGCTTTGTGTAATCATTCCTAACCTATATTCAGAAAGCGCTTTATTATTTTACAAATTACATAAATATTATTGAAATCGTCTTTCGAGTTACCGAAGTTCAGGAATCCTTTAATTAGGTTCGGATTTTTCTCCATTAAGCTAACAAGCATTTCAAACTGCTTGCAATTTGTGACTATTACTAAAAAAAACAAAATTTATACAAATTTTTATTTACAAAATAATTCAAAGACAACATTACAAAATGTTTTTCACTTCGTAAAAATCAATTCAATACACCACTTCTCATAAGAAGTAGTCGTGACTGTTACTGTCATCAAAAAATTTCAGTTACTTCACTTACTATCATCAAAAAATTTAAAAAAATGACTAAAGTAGCCAGCGAAAAGTTTTAGTAATATAAACAATTTCATAGCAAATTGTATGTCGATTACTTAAAAGGCAACACAAAGTGATTTTGCTTCATGATAATGCACCATCATCCAAAGCTTGTTGGCTCATATACTTAAACATTTTTTCGATATGATTTTTATTAATAGGAATCGGTTTATGGTTCGAATTAACTATTGATGGACTAGGAAATGCTTGAATAAGTACTCTGGTAGTAATAGTAACCCTGGTTGTTTTCGATGTTGATCTTATTGATATTTCGTGGTAGTTCTCCAAATAATACGACAAGCTGAATGCTTTTGAGCATGCTCAAAATTTCTGAAGTCGCATGGCTTCATTAGTAATATTTGGAAAGGCCGCTTCAGGTTAATGGTTTTAAGTAATCGCTAGGCTGATTGGTGAAAAAATTGGGTTTTTGCAAGCACTTTTTCAATTAGGCTGTGTGCTTTATCGATTTCTTGAATGCAAGAATGCCCACAGGTAAATATAATCGTATTTCAATGAATTCTATTTCTGGATGAATAGAAATAAAATGTTGAATGGCAAATGATATAAATGAATTCCTGTTCTGGGGCACACAAGAGCCACTACAAGTGTTTCATTATATCATTTTCAGCGAACACTTGTTCCAGTATTTGTATAAAGGTCATTGATAAAGTATTGCTCCATGATAAGGTTGCTTCATTCTATATAGCTCATTATACAGATTTCATGGTGGATAAAAGTGTCATCAGATTGTAAACGTTGACATGTTGTGGTACCCCACTTTCCTTATCCTTTTCTTTTAACTTCCGCATTGCCACTTTTAAGACAATAAGGTCAACATATTCTTCTGTAATTTTGGTTTTGTCGATTATGAACAATTCGCATAGGCCACATTTATCAGATTTAGGTTTGAAAAAATCCAAGTTAAAGCATGTATTGGAGATATACCGATATGAACTGCTTTTGACAGGTGATTCATTTGATTCTAACCATCTTTTTGGAATACAAATCATATATTTTGGAAATGTTTAAATTAGCATCCAGGTATTTCTACTTGATTTTTTCTCTGCAATAGTACGATTCTACGCAAGGGAAGCTATCGAAGTGGCTCAAGAGCGAATCTAGCGTTTGTAGCGAAATTTGAAACTTAAGTTTCAAATCCAGCTATCAGAATGAGTACGCAGAGGCCTTGACGCGGTGATTGGTAGCCGGCTAGGCTCAGGGATGGGAGTGGGGGTTGTCGAGGCTTGCATACTCCTTGTATACACCGCAAAAAAATGAAGAGAAAAACTTATAATATGCAACGAACCATTTATTTTAACGCTACTCCAATGTCACCATCTACGTATACCAAAAAAATATTTTAATCGCTCATATTAACGTAAGCCAAAGCAAAAAAAAAAAAAAATATCAAAATCGAACCTCGGTAGAGGCGAATAACAATCCAAGTACCTTAGGGGGAAAATAATAGTATGTAAACTCACACGAAATAAAAAATAAAAAAAATTGGAATCAAAAATGTTTAACGTATTCGAAAACTGAACTAACCGTCGCGATAGCGCAGTTAAATAGAATAAACCCATGAAACAATATCGTTACATAAGAGATTTACACTAACCAAAAAAAACTTAGGAAAAACTAGTAACGAATAATAATAATATTATAATGCTAATTATTAGAGAAAAAAAACAAAATCGACCTTAATTTCCTCTAGCGTGATGTAGACATTCTTCGTTATAGCGGCATCTTGGATGACCTCGTTCCTCCACGGTGACTTTCACTGGCGAGTTGAGCTATCGTCCCGACAATCCCCATACACATATAACTGCTGCTTTATCCAGTCTGGCCGCGGATCGTTCAAACCTCGCGAATTGACGAAGGGAAACAAAAAAAATATTGTTGGTTATTACTGTTTCCAATGTTCTAGGGGTACAAGAAAAAAAAACCAATTCAAGTGCCTGACACGTACCTGTTGATTGGTACGGAGTCCCGTACCAACCTTCCTGGTGTAAAATGCCCGTAGATTTTCTTTATTTTAAGCAGCGTTACCAGTGGGGCTGCTTGCGGTCCCGTCCATGTCTGCTCAGCTTTATCCGATTACTGTGTATATTCTTGGTTTTGATTTTACAGTTTATTTTCGTAACACAGAAAACACTACCACCTTGTGGCTACCACACCCCGAATTTACGTTTTAAATAAACCCAAATAAAACGTTTTTTTGTTTTGTTACAGGCGTATACACTGTATGCCCTTTAATTTATTTCACCAAAAAAAACATAAATTTATTTCAATCGGTCCCAGAGACCCTTTTTTTTTTATTTTTTTCTTAATGCACTAACTAATTTTACAATTATATAGTTTTTATCAGAACAATCGATGTTGTTCCCGGGTTTTTTCTTGTTTTTTTTTATTACTTTTTTTTCTATCACTTTTACGATCGCGTACTTTATTTTGTAAATAATTTTTAAAAATCTTTTTTTCTCAAATACTCCACACACAAAAAAAAAAGATTTTTTGTTTTCACCTCCGCGTCCGATTTTATTCTCCTCTTTCTTTGATCTCGCTCCTCTATATATCGGTATTTCAAGTACCCAACAAAAACAAATTTTTTTTTTTGTGTAATCGGTAGGGTTGCACAAAACCTCACTCACCCAAATTATACTGACGTATTATTATTTTTACCATTAGTATGCGCGGTGACGCCGCGCCGTAGAGGACGGCGTTACACGTTGCTTGTGATATTTCTCTTTCATTTCTATAGCTCTTCATACTTTTCAACACAGTTCCATTCATATTTATTTTTTCGTGAACCGTGTATATACGCTGCGCGAAATAGCTATATTTTTTGTTTTTTATTTTATATTTTTCTGGCTGTTTTGTTTTTAATTTTTGGTTATTTAATTTTGATTTTTGTTTTTCCGCAACTTTCAAGCCGCAACTTTTGCTAAAACAGATTGTATATAATTTTCAATTGGGTTGGTTTACATTGTACCTGCATCGTTTTGTACAGCAGTTTATTCTGATTGGTCGAAGGAAATAGATAAATAGAACAAAACTTAGAATTTATTAATTTATTTTATGCAATAATAACAAAAAGTGCATTTTAGTAGGTAATAAGAATTTTATTTTTGTTAATAACATCCATCAATTATCGTGGCATTGACGTTATTAACGTTTGGAGAACAGAAACATCAATTTTTGCCCATTCCTTTTGAACGACTGTCTTAAACTCCGCTAAAGTAGTGACTCCCTAACTTTAATCCAATGGAAAAAACTGTGAAGTATTACAGATTTCCCATTGGATTAAGGTTCGGACTAATGGCATGCCTTTGCCACATTGGTATATTTTGTGACAGAAAAAAATTCTTGGTCACTTAGCAGCGTGCGTAGAAGCATTATTCTGCTGAAATGTCCAACTTTGACCGTACATTTCCTCTCCAAAATTTACTGAAACGTCGTCTAATAACTGCACATATAGTACTTCTCCGCATTCATTCATTGCACGAATGCCGTGTTTGAGGTGACTCACGAATATCTCACCAATAATTCTGGCATCAACCTGGTCCGTCAAAAAGATGTTTTTTTTCATCCGAAATAATTATCGATCGCCACTCTTCATCCCAAAATTTTAATTTCTCAGCAAATTTCATTCACGCTGATTTATCGCACGGTAAGAGTTTAGGTTTACGTATCCGTTTCTGATAATTCAGATGAACATCCACTTTTAAAATCTGTTGCATTCTTCGCTAAGTGACGTTCAGACGCAAGCCACGCTTTATCTGGGATGGTCTCATATTTCTCCTAACTGCAAGAAGTCTTATTTCCCTTTTACTTCTTGCGTCAACTTTAGGCTATGGTCCTCGGCGAGTATCGATCCGTTTGGTGGTTTTCGATATAAAACTGTATAGTATTTCCCGGCTTGGTCAAATGAATAGTAATCATGAAAAATATTTTCGGATCAGCTTCACTTATTTGTTTCGAATATTGCAAGATGTTAAACCATTCTTTAAATTTTTAACTTGCTTTTTAGGGTGCGCTTGACCTATGTGGTTTGTGAATTCTAAACCTGATTGGTAATTTTTAAATTTTTTTTATTTTCTAAGAAAAAAAATACAATTTAAAATTTCGGTTTCGTATGTTTACGTTCCAATTATCCGGTTTGCGGGATCGTTTTCTTGGTTTAAACTAAATTCAAAATTAAGTTTTAAATACATGGAGGGAATTGATATGATTCAGAAACGCTCGGTGAATACTCGCAATTAACACCATTTTCCATAGCTATAGCTATCGGTATTTTGTGTCCCCAGAAATTTTAATATTCCAGGATCATTTCTAATAAAGCAGTCGAGACTCAAATATGCAACAGCAAATGTACATGGTGTTGCTAGATTATAATAATAAAAAATTCAATATTAGAATTTCCTTTAATGGTAAAATGTTTACTATCCATTACTGACATTTTATGTAGAAGAATTTACATAAATATCACAAGTGAACAATACACAACCATGAATTAAACTGAAATTTACCGCGAAATTTTAACGTTTCATTGCATTTCTTCAGCAGCGCTAAGAATAAAACAGTTGTAATTAGTTAAACTATGTAAAAAAGTTGCATAGCACACTAAATGAAAATAATTTTTCGATAAAAAGGTTGTAAGTGACAATTTAACTAAAATGTAGATAGAACTTCTTTTCATAAATTGTTGGAAAATGTTGCAGAAGTTAAAACATTTTTACACCTTTATATTTTAAATGAGCCATTTTTTTGTAGATCTGACAACACCAATCAAAAGATTGAGCTAAATTTAGTCTATTTACATATCGTCGGTTTGGTACAATAGTGCCACAACTTATATTTCACTCATTTCTAAGATATTCGAATCAAATTATACCCAATAATCCACATTTTTATTATTTTGTATCAAAACATACTCTCTTATGTAATTATTTGTAGCAAATTAGGTAAAATTCCATATAGAAAATCACTCAATTCGCAAAAGAAATTAACATTTTACGATATTGGAACCTATCCTAAGAAAATTTGCAAAATATTAAAGAATTATAAAAATTAAGATCCGATAGAGAATGTAGGAACAGAAAAAGAAATATTTTACTAATCAGAATGTATGTTTATTTATTTTTGAAAAACGCCGTTTTCATAAACATTTTTGAGTGATTTTTTCAAATTGTTCTACTGAAAAATTAATAATTTTGAGTTGTTTCACTGTTGCAGCAAACCGACGAATATTTATAATTCATTTAAATTTATAAAAATGTCGCTTCGAACTCTTTTATTCTAATGTCGCGTATACATAGTCACATAACATGAAGTAACGCGACTATGGTAACTGGGGTATAAATCGCCACCGGGCTTGTTTACTACTGGCAACTAGCTACGACATAAAACGAGGGTCATTTCAAATAGCCACCCATGTTGCTTATCACAAATGACAAAAAAGAGGGCTCCAGGAACAATACGATGGGTATTCCAAAACAAAAACAAAAGTCGACACGACAACTACAAGCAAAGCAAAACGAATAAATTAATTTTGAGAAAAATAAGTTTTATATTTTTACATTCATTCAGTTTGTTCTACCAGTGCAGCCCTAAACTTAAAAAGATTGTTTTGTTTTTTTTGTGTTTAAACTGAAAAAAAAATTGTAAATAAATATCAAGAAAAATATTTTAATAATATATTTTAAAATTTAATAAAAAGCTATTGTAAGTATTAATCAAAGAATTTAGAAGTACAGAATGAGTGTAAGCAACTGTCAAGTGTCACAAATTCGGAGGGTAAAAGAGAAAGCATCTAAATCAACGGGATTACATAAACAAAAAACAATATAAGAACCCCACGCCAACAACCAAAATTGTTTTCTTAATTTTTTCTGATTTATAACTTTAATTAAGGATAAATTTATCACAAATCACTTGCTTCTTAACATAATTTACATTTTATTTTATATAAAGACTTGGTAAACTTACTGATGGTAAGATATTCCTTTCTGTATTTTTTTTAGCGTATTTTGGCATTTGTTCACACTACACTTTATTTTACATAAAAGTCTGTAATTTTTATTATCAAATAATGCACCACTATATAAACCACTAACTATTTGATAATACTTTTATTATTTTACTGTATTTTAATTAATAATTTTAAACATTTATAATTTATACTTTTACTGCGCATAATTAGAACGTCACATCATACAAAAACAACAACTGGTTTGGCGAGTTCTTATATTGAGATATGAGTAAGCCATATGCATTTTTTATGTAACCATTCTGCTCTGGCTTGTGACGGATGAAATTGCAAATTTTATATGGGTAAAATCTTGACACCCGTTCTACAGAGTTTTAAATTCTTTGGTATTAATTCATAATATTATTATAAAATTATGCATTCTAAATTCTCTTAAACATGTAAACACGTATAAAATGTGTACACATTTCATGTAATTTAAAAGAAGGCATAACCTTACTTTTAGCACAAATCATTTGCTAAAGCAGATTGTATATAATTTTCAATTCGGTTGGTTTACATTGTACCTACATCGTTTTGTACAGCAGTTTATTCTGATTGGTCGAAGGAAATAGATAAATAGAACAAAACTTAGAATTTATTAATTTATTTTATGCATTAATAACAAAAAGTGCATTTTAGTTGGTAATAAGAATTTTATTTTTGTTAATAACATCCATCAATTATCGTGGCATTGACGTTATTAACGTTTGGAGAACAGAAACATCAATTTTTGTCCATTCCTTTTGAACGACTGTCTTCAGCTCCGCTAAAGTAGTGACTCCCTAACTAAGAATACTTCACAGATTTTCCATTGGATTAAGGTTCGGACTAATGGCATGCCTTTGCAACATTGGTATATTTTGTGACAGAAAAAAATTCTTGGTCACATAACCTTACTTTTAGCACTTGTATAAATTTTCTTTTTATTTCTTTTTCTTTTTATGGTCATGTTCATAAGAAAGAATAAACTGTAGATATAAATTTAAAGGCATATGCAAACATTGTGGCCTGTAGTATTCTAGGTGTACTGGTTCTACACAACCGCTTAATATAGTCGCGCGTATACCATTTGCGCCCATCAAGTCATACACCATTATATATGTTGAATAATAAATGGATACTAATATGACAAATTAAATTAAATTAATAAAACATTTTATTTAAATGAAATTTTTTAAAATAATTATGATAATTAAATAATAAAAGCTATAAAAACAATTATATTATGTAATATAAAATTTTGATTCGATTTAAAAAAAGTTAAAACATTCCAGCCTCGGTTAATTAATTCATCGCATATTTTTTTTGTATTTGATTGCTGCTATCTGCCAAAAAATACCACCACGAAAGGAGTTATAATTTAATTTCACATCTCATTAAAATAATTTAAATGTAGAACTTACCGTAGCAATTGATGAATGGCTTATATCTCGTAATGTCAGAATATTTAAAATAACAATTATTTTTGTTTTATTTAATAATAAGTTTATTTTTTAAATAAAATTTAATTTATTTTTTATTGATCAACAGAACACATATTCTGTTTTGTTTTTCTAATTAATATTACTTAGAAAAACATTTAATTTACAATTTATAATAATAATTCCCAAAAACAAAATTGATTAAATTAATAATATATATAATATAATTAATCGTAAACATATATTTAAAAAATCTAACTAAATTAATTATTATTATTATTACTAAATTTTTTAAATCCTAATTTTATAATTTAAATTACTTGATTGCTTTTGAAGTATAGAGTAAATATTTATATTTTATAACAAAGACATAAAACAGCCTCGTTGTCTAAACAATTTGTAAATTTTCTAATTTTTTGTTCAGTCTGAGCTACGACATTAATTAATTATTAAAAATTTTGTTTCGATGTAAAAAAAAACAAAGTCGTTTTGATAAAATGATTCAGTCAGGAATGTCATACTAAAATTATTTAGTGGCGGAGGCGGAGATAGGGGAGGCGTGCGGTTTAGTGCGTTTCTAAGAAGCTGTGCTCCATAATAGTTTCTCATTTTAAGGCGCGTGCGTAGGAGTGCAAAAGGAGAATTCTACAGGATTTTTTCTTGGTGTCGAAATTTTAATCTTCAATTTAATAGATTCGTGACATCTAGTCAATGAAGATTGGATGGTGCGCAAGGTTTTAATTGTTATCCATTTAACTCAGATAGAAAAATTTTGTTTGTTTAAAATAGTTTTGCTTGTCTCTATATAAGAATAATACTAAGGTAGTTAATTAGTGATTATTGGTTAGTAACATGAACACAGTTTTTCAAAAGTACTATACATATTGAAATGTGATGGTACTAGTATGTTTAGGGAGGTGCATATAATGGAAATTTACATGTATGTCCTTTAACCTGAGTATTTTGGAATGCTTTCGATGATGTGTGTGTGTGTGAAATGAAAAAGTGCGATCTGAGGGTGTTAAATTAAATTAAAAATTGTCATGTTAATTGATTTTGATATGTTTAAAATGGTTTTTTTTATTCTACCAGTCCTAAATACCTAATGTTTTAAAATTATTTGTTCCAAAAACATAATTATTTGTTTTATTTATCACAACCGTATAATTTTCTTGTTTAATTATATAAATTAATTAAAGCTTCGTGTTACAGAGCTTTATTCTATGAACGATTTGTATTGCTTTTTGTGATATGTAAATATATTTTATAATATTTTAATTTTACAAATTATGTAACTAAAAATTATGGCGGCGTTGATTCACCATCATTATTATTATTCTCTTTTAGCAGCACATAACTATCCCGGTGCATAATTAACCGTTGATGGTTTGCAATAAAACTACTGCCTCGACGTATCGAACGACGTCCCATTTCGAGAATCTCTATTGTGGGATCCGTTGTGAAAACGAAACTTTGATAGGCACGAACAAATACCACGATTAAAATTATGATACCCATCGCAATCATGCCGTATGCCGTTATCGGGATTGCGGCTGGCGCGAACACTGTACCCAAATATATCCACCGGCGAATTTCTGGTGTTAAATCGGTGATGCCCTCCTCCAGCCACATAATCGGGAATACAAAACTACGAAAATTGTCCACTAAACCAATATCTTTGGCATGCTCTACTTTTAAATTTAATTGAACGCGAATTTTTCCCTCGACTGGCACGCCAACTTTCTGCGGATTAAATAACACATATATATTATATAAGTTTAAGATTTTATGTTGGATTTTTATATTTTAACTCACCGGTTGTATTTTAAAATAAGAATTGTGTTCTTCTTTGTTTGGGCTCAATCCCTCACAGGACGCCAATAAACTTTCGTCGGCCTGATAAAAATGTGGATTCGATATATAAACGGGTGCCCCATACTGGCATGGGCTAATATTTTGTAATCCTTTCGGCGTTGTTTTACCGCTCGGATCGAAACATTTATTATCTTTAATGTTTTTTGAATCGCCGTATGCATCTTCAGGTACCTCAAATAGATCAGCGTTAATACCGTCTTTAACTACCGGTCGCTTGTATTCTAATGGAAGTATACGACACAAATCTTTGTCGTATACGTAAACTCTGTCTGCGGCAGAATATTCACGCGGTGGGAAAAATGAACCTTCGGATCCCGCTATATTGGTGCATGGTGCCTCTTTCCAAAATGGTAGTTTATTCATGCCGTTCAATCGATCTAGGTATCCGAATTTTTCCATTCCCGTATGTCCTGTGTGCATCGTAGAAATTTCACTGAGTGTACCATTTCGCTGTAATAAAAACCATTATTAATAATATTAATTTAAATATAATAAACATTTTTATAACTTACTGCAAGCAATAGTGCCATTTTTGACATAGGCCTCCGTTCCTTTGGATAAAATGTATGCGCCAGCGTCACAAGCGTATCATCGTATCCAAAGACTAAATCATCCGCCGTAAGCTCTATAAATGGTTTATAATTGGACGGTGCCAGCCCCAGCTGAATCGCTTTACTAACAAAAAATGAATTGATTTCAACGCTATGCGTGGTCAGCGTCAGCAGCGGTATATTAGGCACTATAATTTTTGTATTCGGATCGATACTCATCTCGGGCACAAACTCCAAAATTTTCTTATGCTGGTACGTCACGGTATAGTTATCGTGAAATTTAATATTCACTTTTTCCATATCTTCTCTGTAATTAGATAATAAAAAATCAAAAAAAAAAATCGTTAATTAACATAATTTTTATGTTGCATTAAGTCTAGACATATTGTTGTGAAGGTTAAATTGAAAATTTCTTCATCTGAAAATGGTAATTGAATATCGAGTAAATAAATTTATCCTCATATAATTTCGTTAGTTAATTTGATTACGATCAATATTTATGATTGCAAGTATTTTCTTTACGGTCGTCAAGCACATGTTGAATTATTAAAAAACGTGAACTATCCGGAGGTAATTACACCTAGTGCACTAGAATGAGGAAATTATCGACATGTTTGTAATTTGCGATAATTACCTGCGGACAAGCCAAACTAATTGGATTAGAGGTAAAGTGCGTTTTATTTCAAGGATGAAAATGTAATTACTGTGCGCAAATGTGCTTTGTAGTTCGCGTATAGTGAAAAATAAATTATTTCTGTTTAGATGAAATTTAATAGCTTGCAGATAGTTGTGATTATTAAAAATTAGATATCGTTGCTTCCCACAAATCTCTTAGACCCGTTAAAAGCGATCGAAATCGCAAGTACACTATATGCCACTTTTCTAGCCTTCAAATGTCTTGAGTACTTTTTATTGCCTGTCTAAGTTAGATTCAGCAATAAGGATTTTAATCAATGTGTTTAATTGGAGTATACCAAGATATGTATCCAACATCTATACCTAATATTGACCAAACTAACCTGAATAGGATTCTCTAAATAATGTGAAATGATCTTAAATACTAGGTTTTGCTCGATAGTGTTTTTCATATTTGCCTAATAATCCACTTAGTTGCCTCAATGGCAAACTGAACTCCTAGAATTGGATTCGATGTATGGGATCCTTAGGCCACCAAATTTGTGTGGAACTGTCAACAAACAGCATTAAATCTGTAAATTATATATATAAAACATTTTGCCTGGTCCTTACAAACCTTTTATCAATTTTAAACTACATCGAACATGATTCCACGAACATAAAAAATGTATTCATAATTTGCTTTCACAGAATATTGACAATCTCAACCGTTTTTTGCAAAAAATAATAATAATAAAACGCTAACATCACGTTGAACAATGACCGTTTGAGCGCGGTCCAAAGTAAGCTATAGATAAACTGAGTATGGGTAAATTTTGTGCAATATCCGTCAGTGCTTACCATCGACGATGAGATTTACACCTTTACCCAACACACCGAGCAATAAAATCACCAAGAAAAACAAAAGGAGGAAAAATCCTATACTGAAAATATACTACCCCGATTCCCACTGCTTCCGTGCCATCTTCTGGCTCAGATTTACATCTATCAAGTACATCTACAACCATACTATGTCTAAACCCACCATACCGATTACAATGTCTCAAACAGGAACCTAGAATCCACCAAAATTGATGTTCATCTTCGCCACTGAAGCTACTTTGGGCGATGTTCTAACTCAGGCAAAACACTCATTGGCCAAAAAACCAAAACTAGCACCGCTGCTTTATCTAATATTCGTCTATTACCTCGTTCATCATTACACTGACTGAAACCTTGTTGAGCGGTAATTTGTCTTCGATGCCGTGAGCTTTTAATTTCTAACACCAACGAACTTGAGATTATCTGTGTTCAAACTATAATGAACTCTAAGAGAGAACTTGTTACGTCTCTGCGGTCATAACAATTATTTCCCTCTTTACGTGTATTCTTGTTATTTAGTTCTATGATCAGTAGCGTATTTTGTGACTGCAGTGCCACCTGTTCTCGAGCACGTGGTACTGTTTGTACTAATATTTCTTTTGCTGTCAGTGTGGGTTCACGGAACGAGATAAAAAAAAGCTTGATTTTTTCTACCAACTTTTACTCAAAAAATTTGTCTACGGTTGTCATGTAAGTCATATCGCACATCCTGTAAAAAAATGTCATAACACAAAAAAACAGTTTTGAGATAAATGCATTTTAAATTACTAACGCTACTGTGATGCTGATATTATTTATTTTATAAAGCTAATAATGAATAATTTCAGCATCACAGTAGCGTTAGCAATTAAAAAAAAATAAAATGCATTTATCTCGAAACTGTTTTTTCTGTGTTGACAGGTTTTAAGAGGATGTGCGATATGTTTTCTGATGTTTTGTATTTTTTGATCACAATTTCTGCTTTGTTTTCAAATAGTTGGGACTTTATTTTAATTTAATCGAATAAACCTATGTCTGGGGATTACAAATACACAATATTCGGTTTTATACACACATCACAATTTACAAATTAACAAATACATAATTTCGTATCAAAGAATTGCTTATCCAACAGTTGCAGCAAAATAAAATTTTTGTTTCTCATCCTAATTGCTTTACTTAAATGAATCTCGCATATTTATTCCATTTATTTTATATACATATTAACTTTAAATTAAATTATTTAATGCGAAATTCATTTCAAAAATGTCATAAATAAACAACAACAACAAATATTTGAGCAAAAATGTTGCTCATACTTCCGGTTATTTTGTTACTATGTTGGTACGACTTAGATTATTTGCTCAAAAGATGGAAATATTTCAACTAAAGCTGGATTAAATTGGGCGGGGTTTAGTTGTATATGAAAGATTTGATTGGCTAACGAGTTGGATAAAAAATAATCCCGTTCTGTGAACTCAGCAGAATCTACTTAAATATAAGTCCTGCTAACTCCACACATATAAAATAAACAATAACTAAGTAAAGATGTATTGGAAATATTTTTTCCATAGTAATTTTTTTTTAAATAACTAAGTATAAATGTGTTGGTGCAGAAACAAAAAAAATGAGCAAAAAAAAATCAAATTTACGTTGCATTGTTAGTGTAACCAACACACTCTTTGTTAGTTTTCTTTAAATAGGTATCTGTCAATGAGAGAGTAAGCAGGACTTATATTTAAGTAGATTCTGAACTCAGCATCAATGAGCGTCGAATAAATGTGGAAACGAGGCCAAGGTGCACCGGGTGTGTGTGTGTGTGTGTGTGTGTGTGTGTGTGTGTGTGTGTGTGTGTGTGTGCAATAGCCGACCAAATATAGAATGATTTTTTTGGGTTGTTTATTTGTATACGGTCATGTTGATGCATGCGCGTAAGAGGGAGTGCGAAAGTGCCGCATACACAGGAAAAAAAACAAAAAGCCAACTGCAATAGAAAGAACATTGTAGAAGGGTTTTTTAGCGCGATAATTTTTTTTTTTTGAGAGGCGAGTTTTTGTAATTTTTATTGGTAGTCTGTTTTTGGAATTTAATTGGAAAAAGTCGCGTTTCGGTTTGTTAAGCGTGTAAAACAAAACATTTTTAAGATTCTTCTAGAAAAGAGAAGAAGTGACATAAAAATTAGTAATTGAAAAAGACAATTAAGTGAGAATAAAAATAAAAGTTTTGTTTATAAAAATATAACAAGTTTTGTTAATTTTCATGATTTTTTGAGGACATTGTATTTTCTACTACTGGTCGATTCTCGTTTTCCTATAGGAAAAATATTTACATTGCGTTTTTGTCAAAAATATCATTTTTTGGTCTACTGGGACATCATGTTTGATTAAAATGAAAAGGTACACCAACTGTTTACCATAGTATGCCAGAAAACAAAAATTCTGACAAAAATACTACGAAAATATTTTTTTAATTCAAGTCTTCTTTGATCTGAAGCTTTGGGCCTTTTATAGACCGCCTAGTTGTGATGTTGAAATGTTTTTAAGCTTTTTGGACAGCATTGATGTAAATCGGACAGATAAAATCATTGTCGAAGATCTAAATATTCCCGTAAATAAGACCTTGGATTTAGTCTCTGATTATAAGAACATATTGATGAGTTCCGGGATGATTGTTAACTAATACATTTGCCACTAGGTCAATCAGTGGCAATATTATTGATCATATTGTATGTAGTTTCACAAACATTAAAACTGTTCATAATTTAACAATTTTTTCAGATATTATTGATCATAATTTTATTTTTTCATCTATTTTCTCCAAACCTAAATTTTTCCGTCAAAAACTAGAACAAACAATTATTTATTTTGATAAAGTTGATTTTTATTTCGATGATTTTCTTACCAAGTTTTGATACTGCGCTGACCTGGAAACTACTATCAAGCAAATTACTGAGAAATACAATCATTTACCGTAAAATTTTCAGTATAGTTAAAAATGTGATTGCAAAATTGAAGAATGATTCTTGTCCCTGGATGACATTTAACTTGTGGAAGCTCATTGGGAAACATAACCGAATTTTAAAAAAGTAAAAATTAGACTTTAACGTAGAAAATCGAAACGATATTATAAAAATATGTTTAGCAATGTAGTAAGTCAGAAAAAACTATGGAAAAATATCAATCAATTTTTGAATAGAAACAACACCAAATCTAATATTGAAGCTATTGAAATTAATGACGATAAATATAATGATATAACTGACATAGTAAACTTATTTAATGAGTATTTTGCTAATATAGGAGCTCACTTGGCCAGGCAGTTGGTAGTGATAGAAACATACAAAAGTTCAATACATTGCGCTCGAATGTAGACTCAATATTTTTGTCATTAACTACTCCTCTGGAAGTATACAACATATTTTCCACGTTAAATAATAGAAAAGGTGGTGGACCAAATAATATACGTAATTTCGTTGTAAAGCGTAACGCTTCAATCAATTAAAATTGTAGACCCATTTCCACCTTATTCGTATTTGATAAAATAATAGAAAAAATCTTAAACACGTGGAGATGACAAATCTAATTTATATTGCCTTGGATTGGAAGGAATATGTTGGAGCTCTATTTCTTGATCTCAAGAAAGCATTTGACACGATTGATCATAAATTACTCCTAAATAAATTATATTGCTATGGATTGCGTGGAACATCTTATAAATTAGTTATTTAATTAATCGACTACAGTCGACTGATTGATGGGATCAGGAATCATGAACGCGATGTTAATTGTGGGTTTCCTCAAGGTATTGTGCTAATGCCGTTATTGTTTCTAATACTAAATTATATAAATGATATTTCTTTTTTGCCATTGATTGGACAAAATATAAGCCGACCACACTTCCATCAATAATTGTTACTCGTAGGCCCAACTATTCAAGCACGCACACTTTATGAACTATTGCCTCTATTTAGACAGATACTAATGGACGAAAACCATACGCGATATCAAAATATATTATTTTGAGTGCACGAATAAACCCACAAGTAACTTTTGATGAAGATAGTTTTACAACAGTTTGTAGTAAAACAAGTGGCATTTAGGCGAAAGATTGAAGTATTTGAATAATTTTCCAATTTATGTTATTCTTTATAAAAAAAAATATTTTTTCGAATTGTCGTAAATAAATACTTTACTAATCTTTTCTTTTCAAAGAATATAGGATTCAAAAATTTAGAAGTTAAATACCTCGAAATACGTTTACCATCTTATAGTTCTGTAAGATTTTCTGTAAGGAAAGGACTAAATTAGAACTATCAACCTTACGAATAAAAAAATGCGATCAATCAAACTCACCGTCTCACTCGCAATCGAATTCGCTCAATACACCCACCCATCGTGTTCGCCTTACACTCGTTATAATCGTGGAAAGTGTTTTAGCGATTTTAATTGTTTTCCTACTTAGATGTATGATGGGTGTTCATTCGTTTTTATTGATCATAAAAAGAAAACTTATCAAATTTACTATTTTACGATCTTTGAATGTTGGACAATAAACCAAATTGCATCCATCCAAATGCAATCTCCAGCAACAACAACCAATTGATATCATAGCAACTTTATTTATTTGTCAACAGGCAAGTCTTTAAGGTGGGAACAGAATTCTAAGATTCACTAATAGTGAACACCTGTGTTAGTGCCATAACCCAAATTCATTGCCTGCTAACAAGACAAATTATTAGCATGGGATCCAACCATTTACAAATTGGTCTTTCACCCAACCCCAGTCTTCCAAATTAAACATGCGTGCGGTTTCTGATTTATTTGATTATGATGCTACATAAACTACACCCTGTTCATTGGCAGACGTACACTATTAGTGTCATAACTCAAATTCATTGCTCCCTAATAAGACAAACCATAATCCACTCATTCACGAATTGGTCTAACTTCACCCAGTACAAATTACCATTAAACATACGAATTATGTGAAATCAATTTTTATTGGAAGTTCAAATTTTTTTGGCGGAAATTTTCTAATCATCAGAATTTTGTAGTACCACCTGGATACAAAATATGTCGATAATGCAGATGTTTTTTTCGTCTGAAATCATGAATTGTACTGTGTTTGAATTGAACTAAAATGTTTAGTGTGCAAATCGATGTCTAGATCCAGTCTAGATCTTCTAGTTGTGAACCAACTGAAAATCTTATATATTAAACTTCATTAAACTTTTATTAGACGTCTAAAGTTCAAATTCAAGATTCATATACGCACAAGTTATTCCATTAACAAACACTATCAAATATTCCAAGACAAAATTAAATTTGATGATCATGGTTTGAAATTTATAATGATTCCCATGTTCAGTGTGATCAAAACAAAATTTTGCAATCTATTAAAATTGCAATTAAAATTAAATTAGTTACAAGAATGCGGTAATAAATCATGAATTAACCTCGTCTAAAAAAATTTATGTGATTTTGTTTGAAACAACTTACAAACCGGATGTAACCATTGGATTGAGGCTTCCCAACCAATCTATATAAAAACTTCTGTATAATTAAAAACAAAAAAATATTCATTTTTTAAGGCCGTAGCTAAAAATTGTAATTAATCCTATAGTATATATAGTAGAAATGAAAATGAAATTGTAATTTCCATTTCAAAGAAATTGCGAAAGATCGTTTATCTCTTAGCTGCCTTAAACGAAAATAATTGATTTTATTCATTTTGCGCGACCTTCCCTACAGCATGCAATTTGTACAGTCGCAATAGCAACAAAATAATTTTATGAATTATTATGTTAATGAACTTGTACTTGCCAATTATAATGTTTGTATAAATTACATTGAATTTCTACAAAGATGCGTCTACATCGAAAACGTTTATTTATTTGTACTTGCGCCTGCAGTTCAAGTACCATTTGTATCGTTGGGTTCAAGTGCGCTCTCTAACCATACCATTTAGATATTTCAATTGCTTGTTATACACAAATTAAATTAGTAGCCGCTTAATTAGTATTTACCACACATCGTTAATTAATACATAACGCTGATGCAAATTAAGCCTTGCGTGAAATTTTAAAATGATGGCTAGTCGTACCGTAATAAATTTTTTTATTTTTATAATGTATTCAAAATCGTTTATGCATCATCTCTCAACAATATCTTAATGGTACACGTTTATACGTAAATCAATACGTAGAGCTTTATCTGAATTTATTGCATTATTTGACGGGTGCAAAATGTGGGATTTATGCTAATTTACGATAGGTAAATAAAAAATGTTCTTTGGATTCGCTGATGCTAATTTATTAATTTGATTCTAGATTACTAATGAGATAATGATAATGTCAATATAATGCTTTTTGAACATTTGAATTAATTGATTCATTGTGAAGTTTAAAGAGCTTTTAAAATAACCGGCCAGTTAGCTTGTTGGTCGATATCAAATATTCTCAACAAAACATTTTTATAGTCCACAAAACCGTTTTAATTGTTGGCCAGTCAGATCACTATTCAATACTTTAATTGGATTAGTTAGGCTCACATTATAAAATACAAAATCAACATAGACTTCGAGATTAAACAAAATTCGTAAATTTAATTTTATTTATTCTCAAAGTCTACATAATGTTGACATTGCGCGTTTCTTTTGTTTAAATTTCAAAATTTTAAATTTGTATACGTAGTTCTTTCACATGAGAATCCAGGTATGTTAGGATCACATCTGAAAAAAACAAGTTTTTCTTTGAATTAGCCACATTTAGCACTATTCTAGCTTCCCCTAGGAATAAGGAATGTGGAAAAATATGCTCATAACATGTGTGCCTAAATTGTATTTTTCTGGTGATAGAAATGCATTAGAAATATCACAATTTTTAAATCAGCGGGCTGGAAAATAATATAAAAAATGAAATAGTATCCCACTTTATTCTAGGGAAGCGAGGCATAAACATCGATAAATCGTCAAAAATGTGATATTATAATAACATGTCACCCCTGATTGTAGAACTTTTGTTCCCTACAATTTTTATTGGGAAAAATATTTTCCCATTTAAATTTGATTTAAAATTATTTACACTTAACTGATTACATTAGCAGGCCAGAACAATATAATTTAGCCAAATATGCTTTGAGAATAATTTTCCTAATTCCCTATTTCCAGCGAAAGTCAGAATACTGCCATTGGCGATTAATAGAAAAAAAAAATTAAATTAACGGTTGATGATTAAAAATGTTGATTTTCATATTTCATTCTATTAACTTATAGCCTGTTCAGACTAATCAGTTTACTTGTAATCCGGATTTGTTTGCCGCTTATATACTATAATTGGAAATCCCGATTAAAAACTGAACACTAATACATCATTTCTTATTTTTTACATTTAATTAACACTGCCGAACGTTTACTCACTGTACGCCAGTTATAAATAAAAGCCACAGTAATGACCAAGAAATGTTGAGCACAATTTTTGACAATCATCCGCTTTAGTTCTCACAATCCGAATTTGCCAACAACCAACTGCCTACTGTACACACTATAATTGTGATTGTCATCCGACTTAGTGGCCTTAGTCACAATTCGAATAACATCCAATGTAACACACCACTGGAGTCATCCTCCGCATTCACACGACCACATTTCCAAAGGTCAGGCGACCACAAACCAAAGAAAATTCTTCTAACCATTCCTTCCGCATAGTCGAATCATAGTTCATTCTCGTAGTTCGCAGCTCCTTAATGATGCCACTATACAGGTCTTAATTTAAATACACAGTACACCATTCTAAAACAGGCCATTCTGAAATAGTTATACAAACAGACACAAATTGCTTCATGGTTAAGGGCTTGATGAAGCCGTTGCAGCCCATCGCATGAAAGGTAATGGAGGCAATAACGTGGATGATGAATTCATCAAAATGATGTGACTGAATCGCGGACTCATTAAATACGGCAAAATTCACAGAGTTAGCAAATCGGTAAATGAAAGCAATATTGCGAACTCATGTAATTTAAGTATCGTGCGGTATTGTAACTTTAAAACTGCAACTGCAAATGAAAAATGTATATTCTCATTTAATCTTTCACGGGAAAAATTAAAACAAAAATCAAGAGTATCTACAAAATTGCTCACAGAGCGACAAATAATTTTAAAATGACAATAAAAATAGCGTCCTTTGAATAGTTTCCAGCCAAAAGATGTTAATGCAGATAGTGTATTTGTTATCCCAGCCGAAAGATGGTAATGCAGATCCAACAAAAGAGAAACTATTTTAAAATGTCGATAATGTAGGTTGCATCGATAAAGAAGACTAACTTCAATATTCAAGCCGAAAAATGCCAGCAATACAGATTTAAAAGTTTCAAATTAATCTAAGCTAAGATTTTGGCAGATGAACTATTTAAATGTATTAAATAGATGAACCATGACATTGGGTTGGGGTGGATCTGATGGGGTTATAGGGGTGACATTTTGATTTTCCCCATTTTTCAACGATTTGGCAGTTCAGTGATTTTGGCATATAAACACCAATCTGACTATGCCGGTTCGATAGTCCATGACTATAGGTAGATTCTGAGTATAGCGTTGGGGTAGGTCTGATGGGGTTACAGGGGTGAAATTTTGATTTTTCTTATGTATTATCGATGAAAACTTTTGTCTCTCGAGGTTTTGAGAGATGCACGCTAACCTGACAATACCAATTCGAGGGCCCATGGCTAGAGATACTTTGCAGGTTTAAGGTGTTAAAAAACTGTTTTCTTGAATCCCGAGTTACGAACGAATCGTGACGATGCTTGATAATTTTCAATCTTCTTTATCGACTACTTTCGGGTGTATGAAGCAGATATTACATTTCTCCCCTATATCCCTATCAGACCCACCCTAGCTTATACTTAGAATCTACATATGGTCATGGGCTATTGAATCGGGTTAGTCAGATTGGTGTCCATCTGGCAAAATCTCGACTGATAAACGGTTTTATTGGCAGGAGAAGGAAAAAACAAAATTTGACAATTGATATGAAACAATAAATTAATATCAGTTAAATTGAAGATTTTAATTGTTGTTTGTTTTAATATATGCTTTCGCATGATTTTGTAGGTAAGTCACTTTCGGCTGCGGGATACTACAATTTAATATATAATTTGTTTAACTTGCGGCTAAACTAGTCAATACACTATCTGCATTATCGATTTTTTCACTTTCGGCTAACTTTAACTAGGTGTCCTTTGACCGTTAAAATAAATATTTTATATTTATAAGTATTCAAATTTAACGCCCTTGATTTTACTGGGTCGTCAATTTAGCTCACTATTTTTTGTTAAATTTGATCCTTGTATTTACGTTGATCTTGGTAAAAGTTTGGTGATATAATTAACGTAATTTAAGTTAATAGTTTACAATTAATATTTTTCAGTAATGAAAAGCTGTCATAATAAAACTTTGTTTTCCGAATTTAACTAAGAAAGAATATTATCGTGTCGAATACTGGATCTATCCTTATTTAAACACTCGAAAAAGACAAAACGTCCGAATTTTTAACGTGTAGCCAAATCGAGGACGTACGGCTGTAGGTTTGATCTACGTAGAACCATCAACACATTGCATTGCTCTATGCCAGCCTATAGTACTGACATGGAAGATGGGTGCGCCCACGAGGTCTGCACTCCGAAATAAGGGGTCATAGTTGTGCTGATTTTCATCACCGATCGTAATCAGATAGTGAAAAATCCTTTTTGCATCTGCCCCTATCGGGATTCGAACCCGCGATATCTCCCGATCCAAACGCAAAAGCTTTAACTAGTGTGCCGTTTGGTCGGTATACTGGATGTTAAACGATCGTAACTGTTTTTTTTGTTGTAAGAATTTTTTGCTTGGACCTATTTACATATAATTTCTCATTTCCGAACAGCATCATAATCCTCAAGGTGCCTATTATTAATTTATAACAGTATCTTTTGTTTATGAATAATAACATCTTAAGAATTTAATTGAGTTGCAATTAATAAAGTATTATGTATAATATAGGTATACTAAAGCTGAAAAGCGTACATTAATCAAGTTTAATTCGTTTCTTCATTGTTCACATTTATTGATCTTTAGATAAATCGATGTTTAGGTCCGGGTCCAAAACATTCTGTTATCTTCTGAAATTCAATTTTTTGTTTAATAAATTCGGATTAATGGATTCGGAGCTTACGAAATATCTCACTTTGTAATGAGCATAATTACTTACAGTTCTAAATATTCTATTTCTTATTTGGTGATGTACGTACTACATCGCCCCCCCCCCTTCCTGGTACTTTGCTTTATTCTATCTTGCAGTGTTTTTCTCTCAGCATTCAAGTTGAACATTTTTCGGATTTTAATTGTTCTTACACCCGCAAGCTAGTAAGATGTACCCCTGCTATCAATACTCTGTAAATCCCTATGTTATAAATCCCTGAATTTTTTTTTTCAATAACTCCCGTCTTTGAATCACTTTTTTTGATGTAAACGACTTCAATGAATAAATCAACCCTAAGTTAGTGAACGCATCAACGACCGACCCTAAGACATATCGATAGTTATTTTTTGTCCGTGCCACAAAATTTAACAGTAACTTTAACCACTCGCGCTGGAAATTCTGCTAACTTATTTTCCCGAATATTGATGATATACACCCAAAACATTTTGGAAAATGTTGTGGAATTTTATTTATTCAAATACACACACAAATTGTCTACATTCGTCTCGCTGATAGTATCGATTGCGATTTTCGTTCACAAAAAATCACCTGCGCCTATAGACTGGACTCAGGTAGGTCACTATCTTTTTTTTTAGGAGTAGCGTATTCACGTATTCATTATTATCATAAGATATTTTTTTAATTGTTTGCATTGCATTCCTTAAAATTAAGGCAAATTTTGTACAGTAAGTTTGATAATTAGTAGTATAATGTACGTTTTTTGTTAAGTTTAAATATATTTTTGAGTCAAATTAAACATTCATGTACCTTTTATATTATTGTATTAATTTTAATAGGATTTAATAATTAAATCCAAGAAAACTGTAATCTTCGATACTGTTTCTTCTTACCCGCAGATAATATCACTGACACAAACTTAATTTATGAAACTAACAAACAATTAGCATTTTCTTCACAGTCGTGGATTTTGAAGGTATTGCTGTGAAAAGAGGCGTAACCCCAAGCTCATTCAGCATTAGTTTTTGAAACTTCAACTGATCAATAACACTGACAGAAATACTAGGTTACCATTGTATACTATTCCGCATAATTGCTTAAATGGACACAGCACTTTTAGATTTAAATCAATAATTGCGCAATATTTTTAAAACTACGTTGCAATAGCAAACCAATCTCAAGTTGATTTATTTGCTAGGCGATCACGATTCGGATGCGATGACAAATCTGATTAAAATATGTTTACTCGATATGCAAATAAGAATGCGGATATAAGCAAAAAGTTTTAATAACAAACAGAAATTCTAAATCAATTGGAAACCCAAAACTACATTTCGAGCCGGTTTATAACAGCCGCACTTAAATGGCATGTTATGATCAAAACATATGAAGTCATAATAAAACTTTTCCGTTTGCCAAAAATATTGAACGTACCTGTACACAAAAGGCCCAACTTCGGACAGTTTTGGCTTCTCGCCATGTAAAAATCCATCCGGATTTGTTACATTAAATATATAAACTTTGGTTAGCCGGATAACGCCCGGCCTCTGCCAATAGTGAAAACTTAATGAATTATTCCACAGCCGTAAATTCTGTAACATAAAAATTTGAATATTAGTTTGGCATATATGTGTCATATATATTTGGTGTACTCACTTTTAATATAAAATAATCTAGCCATGGAATTGACGATAGCAGTACGCCTGCAATTAATGTTAAAATTCCAAAAATTATCACAGCTACACGATCTGCAAAATAAAAATAAAATGATATATTTTGTAATTAATTGATGGGTGCCTTAAAACTAGCAAAAAGCTTTTTAAATTGATTTTTATTGTGCCGTGACGATGGTGTAATAAATCAATAAAAATATTGAAACGCATATTAAGATGGACGTACAGACAAAAATAAAGGTTATATTGAGCTATGTTTGCAAATCGAGCTGTGGGTATTTCTAATGAAAATATATTATCTTCGGCGGACTATGATTCGGCACATTTTTTATTAATTATTTCTTAAATTACGGTTAATTGACCTCCAGAAAATCCAAATTTTATGAATGTCTAGCAATCAGTCAAATAGAAACATCGCATCACACAATCGCTTAATCATTACTATTAGAATTTTTTTTACCCTAATCTTCATTATTCAGAATTTCTAAATTCTAGTTGAAATCGTAAGCATTGACTATGTCGCGATACCAAAAGTCATAATTATGGGGAATAGGGAATAATAGTGGTAATGACTTCTCTCGCAAAGAATGTCATTACTACCAGTATTTTTAATTATTAACAATTTGTAATCATGAACTGCTGCCAAAAGTATATTGCCAATTTTAACGCAAAACGACAGTTTGTGATAAATAATTTTTCTAGAATATGTGTGTTGTCATATAACAGGAATAATATACAGCTTTAATAATAATTCTATAATCATTTCTATTTTTTGCTTGTTTCGTAACACAGGCTACCACTGACCGCTTGAACAAAATAGTTAAATATTTACCGTTGTGATTACACAACACGACTTGTAAGTAGAGAAATCAATTAAAGCTTTTAAAAAATCTCGTTTCAAAATATTACATGTCTAAGTTCGTAAATTCAATTCTGTGCCCTTGACGCCACATTTCTGAATAAATTACCCGTTAAACTTTATGTTAGTTCACACGAATCGTTGATAGATTTTTATATTACAATTTGATATGCATACGTCAGGGTCTATCTTAAAATTAAGTTGATGTTAGTAGAACAACAGATCGATACACTCGATCTTAATTCTCAATTTCAAAGTGTAGTTAAAATTACCAATCGTCAAGGAATATTTTTTCCGAGATTGCAATTTCACCTTACTTATCACACAATAAATATTTTAACTACATTAGTGACATCTATTAATGTGTGGCGTAAACTGACGTTAATTTAGTTTTATCGGTTATTTATTCAAAATTTGGCGGTGGGCACAAAATATTGGTCTGAAATCCAAAATACTGTGTTTGATGTCAGTGTGTACCAATCATATATCGATGGCACAAAAGATACTAGAAGAGAGATATTCAATATAATTCTCTCGTTTTAATTCTCATTTGCAAATTTTAGTTGGATTTGGGCTTTACCAAAATAAGGATTTAAATGTTACATAAATACAGCAGGTTCAACAAGAGCGTGTACGGCTTAACTGTACTTAAAACTATGGGAACAAATATGGGCAGGGCTTAAACCGGGTTTTTATTGATTCCTCTTTGACGTTCTAAAACAAAAAGAGAAAGAGGAACATTAAATGTTGCATTTTTCAGAGGTGGAAAATCTGAACATACCATCGACATACCAATCTAAATCGGTTATCGTTACTCTCATCCACTTATTGTAAACAGAAAATTTTTCAGAAAAATCGTTGAGGCGGAGAAATCCCTGGAATTTTTTGAAAAGTGTTCCTTCTGAACTTAATAATTTGTGATATTTAGCTGACTTCTACTTTACACTTAAAGTTTAAAAACAGAAACAAAAGGAATATTTTAAAATTTTTAAAGCGACCTGAAAGTATTCTGTAACAAATTATTAGGGAACATGTACATCCTTTCTAGATCTGCCTTTGGATATTTGGGTGATTAAAAATTTTAAGCATATCATCCGGAGATTATTCGGAGTTTCCACCCTTCAAAGATCTTGTCGAAACTTCTATAAATAAAAATGAAACCTTTTCGTTCGTTGTTCGTTTCTTTCAATTTTTAAATATAAGAAGTGACGCAATGGAATGTATTACATCATGACAAATATCAAAAGTAGCTAAAGCTGTAGTTATCAGTCTAGGCGCCCTATGTGTAGCTTGTTGCGAATAAAAAAATATGTTTTATTTGTTTGTGGTCGGTACATCCATTGGTAGTATGTCAATGGAGATACGTATCCCGTACAGTATGCTTGCAAGTGGGGACATCATATTACATTACACCTCGAGCCAAAGACTGAAAATAACAGTGATGATAAAAATGAACCGGGAACATTGGCCCTATCGACTAATACAGCAGGGTCGAGTGTACATGTCGTTGTAAAATCCGATAATAATTCAACGAATTTATTTCAAGCAAATCTAACAACAGCGGTTATGTTAGTTGAAGACAAGTTCGGTCAAATGCGGAAATGTTGAGTCTTACTGGAGAACTGTGTCCGGTAAGATAACAATCACAACGGGAAAAGTCAAATATAAATATTAAAATATTGACATCTGGCAATCTGATATCAATAGGCAAATCAACTATTATGCTGAGATCAAAGTACGATGTCCACACGGAAATAATTTTTGAGATGTTTATTATTAGAAATCTATGCACTCAACTTCCAAGTTGAAGATTCGCATCGAAAGTGGCCCATATTGAAAAAATGTACAGGCAGGTCGTCGTATATCGGAAGAACACAGAAAATAGCAATAAAAATTTTATGGAGAAAAAATTCAGAGTAAATGTAGAAAACAATACCAACTTACTCGAGTCACTTTTGGTCTTACACCATCCCATTGGGATGACCAATTACCTCGAGAGTTTGACGAGAAATACAGCAGAATCCGAAGCAAGTTTATATTCTAGTGAACTTACATGCTGTGCAGTGGTATATAGTAGAAGGGTTCATGAATATGGAACTATTACCACTCAAATATTGACATCCAAGCCGAAAGTAATCCCAAAAATGTCCCATTAATGTCTGCGGTCAGAGAAACTTTGAAAACAAATGTAAAATATTTTGCATGGACTGATTCGGAGATAGATCTCGCCACCTTAATGAAATCGGTGAAAAATCATTTAGATAGATCATAGATTACAACCCTGCTTTGCAAATAGAAATTATTTTAAAGTCCATTGTCCACCAGTGATGTGCCGTATTGTTTACGCGTGTAGACAATGTATGTTGAAAATTAAAAATATAGCGTCGACAATGTAGAGAATGTAGACAATATCGAAAATTATTATTTCTGTTAGCAATCAATAAAATTCAATGTTTTCTTTTGTTAATAGAACCATTTCAAGATTTAGTTCATTCTTTCATCACATTTAAAAATTGCACCCCAAGTTAATGTAATTATATGTTATACGTTTTCTTGTGAAAACCTACGGTGATCATGCTCCACTGAAGATAAAGAGCATCAAGAACCCTCAAACAATTTGAAGATGCTGAATTGGAAACTTTAATGGCTAAAGATTCTTCTCAAACATAATTAGAATTGGCTGTGGCCTTAAATATTGATCGATCAACTGTTGCAAAATGTTTCCAAATAACTTAAATTTCTATATGAATGGAATGATTTTACATGAAGCAACTGCGGGTTTCACATGAATTAAAAGAAAGAAACCTAGGACAGTGAAACACTTTTTGTGAAATACTACGCTTCAAAGACAAAAAAGAAAATGTTTTTTGCATCGAATAATGAGCTTGGTAAAGCTGGTCCATCGCAACCAAACCGAGATATTTATTGCAATAAGAAAGCTTCGTTTGAAGCGAGCTTTAGAGGAAAAACGATCAGAATAGCACAATCAGACACAACAAATTTGTTTTTCAGAACGACAATCCAAAACCACATGTTCAAAACGTTGTGAAAAATTATTTCAAAGGACAGGACTGGGAAGTTCTACCCCACGCACCATATTAACAAGGCATAGCTCCTTCAGATTAATTATTATTATTATTTTGTACGATTCCGATTCGTGTCCGTGTATTACAGCCGTTGGTCGATAGTTGCCGGGTTGCATTATTTATTCTAGTATCCGTTTCTGTATTCATATCGAATTTGGTTTTATAAATGTTTTTTCCAATCCTAGTTTGTCCCAAGAAGTTTGAGCAAGGAATACTGGCATGCCAGGGAGAGGAATGTTTCATTCCATTCCACTATTCACTTTCTTCTATGATGTTGCCAAGTTGTGGCCCAAATTTGACCTAACAAAAGCAACGGTTGCTTGATGTTGATGATGAAGTTGTTGTTGTTTTTTTTTTTTTTCTGCCTCTCGTCTCTCATTTCAAGCAAAATAACTCCCGTAAAAGCTCCTGGTCTCGGACAAATGTAATCCTGAGCTATTCTAAACAAAACGGATATCGCTTAACATTAAAAAATCTCCACCTGTATTCTTGTTCCAGACAAGATTAGTCACGAGTACGCCACATTTGTTTTTGATTTTTGTTTAATTTGTGCCTTAAGTCGAAAAAATCTTAGAAAATTCTTCCATTTTTCGGATTCCTATTCGAAGGATCACATCACCGCCAATATAGAATCAACAAATCAGCTAGTCCGATTTTTGTTTTCACACAGTACAGATCAGATTCTAGCAAAGCATAAAATCAAATATTTGTTCTTTTTTAATATACAGTTGAGATATTATTGTTTCAATAAATATAAATAGACCAGAACAGTGCAAAAATCCATAAGATTAGTGATATCTTGTCTAATTCATCTACCACTCCAACATGGAAAAGTGATCTCTTAATACTTGGAAATTCCAAAAAACACAACACCGGGTCAAGATCAAATACATATACAATGTCATCCAGTGATATAACTAAGCATAACCGTTTCGATTTTATATCGGTCGATGACGTAATAGATGAAGAAGTCTTTCACAATGCCTCCTAACCTACAGGCCGCTTACACCAAATGATGACGACACGTTATGTCGACGTTTTCCTTGTTTTCTCTAGTTGTTTTGTTAGTGTAAATATTTTAAAATTATTATTGCGCAGTCTCGGTTTAGACATAAATTGACGTCATGTGTGAAAAATGAGAGTAGTAAGAGGCCTGTAGTTTAGGAGGCATTGTCTTTCACGAGGTAATTGAACAATCAATGAATGAAATTCAAGTTAAAAATTATAACATGAAGGTAAATGAAATTGGAATTTTACTTCATATTACCAACATAATGGAATACAAGAAAACATATGCTTTATTGCAACAAAAACAAAAAAAAAATTATCTCTTACGGACTAGAGGAAAACAAAAGTGTGAAATTTGTGTTGACTGAGTTACACAGTATGACCGATGAGGAATTAAAACAAACAATGGCCCAACACTAAATTATCACAGATAAAGTGATTAAAAAACGGTACGATGATCAACAAATTTACATTCTTCCTTCTAAGAAAGGACCCTAAATACATTGAGAAAAGTAAAATATTTAAGTCACTTAGTAGTAAAATGGGCTTACTTTACCAAAAAAGTTAACCTCACCACACAATGTAGTAGATGTCAACGTTTTGCGCATGGCACTAAGCAGTGCAACCTTAACACCACATGCATTATATGTGGAGATGAGCATATCTCGAAAGATTGCAATTACATGCATCAATTGTAAAGGAAATCATCACCATATAGCTTGCCAGACCATCAAAGTGTAGTATTTGTGAAGTTGCACATCTATCAACCAGATACAAACCGTTTAATCCGAGCACACCCAACATATTTAGTGACACTCATATTAAATGTGCAAATTGCCTCGAAAACCATACGGCCAAGTATCGCTTATACCCCAAGCGTGCAATATTCGTGGGAAGCAGGAGCGAAGAAATAAGAAGCACTTTACCATAAGACACAACAAGTCCTTTTACGATTCAAGGATACCCTCAAGTAATGCAGCTAACTTTCCTGCGTTAAATACACCTACCAACGGTAATTATAACAATTTTTCATGTAAATTTACACCAAATGTTTCAAATGCATTACCGCAACAACAACCCAGAGGAAAATATAATAAGGTTCTACAAAATTGTGCTCAAACAGAGGATCTGTTGAGTGCACCTGAAATTATTAGAATTAGAAATGAAATCATTAGGTCGCTATTACGACAATTCAATTGATATTGCTTGCATTAATGAAACCTGGCTGACTCAACAAGACGTTTTTAACTATCAAAACTATTATTGTTATTGAATGGATCGCGTAAATTCCATAGTTGGTGTGGTGTAGCAATCTTAATAATAAAAAACCTTTCTCATACGCCGCTTTCAGCGATTGCAACTAAAGTTGTAGAAGCTGTTGGTTTTAAGGTTAAAATAAACAATTAACATATTCTTATTATTGCAGTTTGTTTTAACGGTTATAGCAGCACTAGTTCTCAGGAAACTATATCGCAATTTAAAGAAGATATACACTTATTAACTCCATATCAGTCAAGATATTTCATCTGTGGGGACTTAAACAGCAAACATAGGTTATGGAATTATTCTAGAGCCAATAAGTCAGGTAACATATTATATGAATGGTCACAAAGATTTCAATTCAAAATAAGATATTCTGAAGTGTTGATCGTCCCTGTTAGCTCCAAAAAATCTCCGTCGACAATCGATATATTACTGACTTACAATATAAATCTAATTTCAGTTCCAAATGTTGACTCTGATCTTGCTTCTGATCATAATTGCGTTAGATTTAAAATTTTTCATGAATGCTCAAATTACATTCCTGATCATCACTTATACGATTACAGTAAATTTAATGAATATCACTGATACTTGCCAAATTGATGGGCTGGTTACTAGCATAACTATTTACATTACGGAAGCAGAAAGTTTTGCAGTGCCTAAAAAATCTCCGTCGTATTTTCAGTATGAGTTAATGAAAGCTACAGAATTAATAAAAGCCTTGTTGAACCTACTAATTAGAAGAGTTAATTATGAAATTATTTTATTTCGCAACATAAAGTGGCTGGAATTCCTAACCAACATTTCTAAAGATAACAGATAAACTATTTCACCACTTAGAAGCAATGGTAATCTGTTGTGACATCTCAAGAAACAGCTAATATCCTTGCTCAAGCATCCAACAAATTATCAACAGATCCCATTAACTTATTAAACTCTGAGGCTGATCGTCCAGATGCTGTATGTATGGACTCTCTAACTAATTTCAATGATAAGATCTCATTTGTCAATTTTACCAATCCTAAAGTAATTACTGCTTTAATCAGATGTTTAAAAAACCCTAAGTCCTCAGGTCCGGACAGTAACAAAATTTTAAAAAAATTACCAAAATAGGCATTAATATTTTTATCTATAATTTTCAACAGTTGCTTAAAATTCAACTACTTCCCGAACGCTTGAAAAACTGCTGTAGTAGTAGCTATCAGTTTACTAAACACCATAGCCAAACTGTTTGAGAAAATAATTCTGGCAAGTGTTCAAAATCATATAGAAACGAATAATATTCTTCCAAATAAATAATTTGGATTTAGATATGGACATTCAACGAACCATCAACTTGCTAGGATTGTACACTAGAATCTCAGTAAATCTCAGCTTTATCAAAAACAATCTGTTGGAATGATTTTATTGGACATTGAAAAGGCGTTTGACTCGGTATGGCACAACGCACTTATTTTTAAGATGATACCATCTCATTTTCCCAGCACTATAGTAACACTCATTCATTCTTATTTATCAAATCGGCAATTTAGAGTAAACTATGATCATCGTGTAAGTTCTAATTATGCATTGACAAAAGGACTTTTTGATTTGATTTGATCGATTTTTTTTTATCAATTTTTAAATATTCTTATGTATAGTATCAAATAGTGTACTGGAAATAAAATAATAATATGTATAATTTGTATCTACTAAATTGCAATTAATTAAATTCTGACGAAATAAATAATAAAAAAAAACTACAAATCAGCAAATATGCAGGATCGTGTAAACGCCTGGTATGGAAGTTTACGAGACCTACCAGTTGCTGATGAAATGCCATCTATTTATATAATAATTTAATTTTATTGATGATTGGCCAAGATATTTCAATCTCACCTATTTGTTTTATAAAAATAAAATTTTAACTGCGAAAATATAGGTAAACCCAAATTTAAACTACAAAACTATAAGATGACGATCCGTTATAGAAAAACAATGGAAATAACAACAAAAGAGCAATAATCTACATATACATTGTATACGAGTTGTCGACATATTCTACCAATATTCGACATTATCTACTCAAAAATAAAATGTCTACGCTATTTTTGGCACCAACATGTAGACAATTCGGAAATACGCGTAGACGCACCACACTGTTGTACACTTCGTTAACCCGATGATGACTATGAAGTACTAACTGCAGCATAATTTTAATTGGTACATGTACAGCATCGATTCCTGAACCATAAACATCAATTTGGCAGAAAATCATTTATCGGGATGGCAAGCAATACAACAAAGAGTTCAAATAGCATAAAATTCAAGAAAATAACACGGTTGGCGATGTAGATCAAAGAAGTAAACACTTCCCTGTGTAAATGGCTTCTTGGTCGTATTGTTCAAGTACATTCCGGTTCAGCTGGATTAGTGAGACCTGTAACCTTGAAAACTTCACTTCATCCTCAACTGTTAGATTATATTATATATTATGAATTACATACCATCAATTATTCCTTGTTAATTAAGCACCATCTGCTTAACTTCGAAAAAGGCAGTTTATTATAGTAGTATATTTAAATAGTTATAGTTGGCTAATAACCAAAACTTCATAGTAAAAAATTGCGAAATGGCACAGTAAAGAAAGGCGAATTTTGTAACCGATTTTCACAATATTTTTTATGAAAGCCTGATATTTTTACTTTAAAATGATACTATTTTCATGTATATGAAGATAGCCCAAATTCCGTCCCCGATAAATGCGATGGCAACACTAGTTGTTGCTATCATGACATTTTTTTACTCTCAGCCCAAAAAATCTCCACATATCATGACATTTTTGACTATCAGCCCTGAAAAGTTCGACATTTTTACTCTCAGCCCAGAAAATATTTACTGTCATGACATCGAAAACTATCACGCACAAACTTTTTCGGGGCTGAGAGTAAAATTGTTGTTTTTTCATCATAATATGGAAACAGAAAAATTTCTGCCCCGAGGCCAAGACAAAAAAATTATATTAATTATTTACCAATCCCCGATTATATTTTTAAGAAATTGTACGTGATTTATTTTATGATCAAACTAATAGCTTAAGTCTGGTGATTCAAAATAAATTTGAGATTATGTTAGAATTTTTCTATGGAATAAAGTTGCAATATAGTCCATCAAAAACACCAGATATTAAATGGCCGGACTAGGATGTTTGAAAGAAGAACATTTAACGTATTTAAAATAATTTTTTGAGAATTTTTGAATGTTTAGTATTCGAGATATAGTCCATTGAATTCAGAAAGTATTCGTTGGCCGGACTAGTCGGTTATATCGGGTGATACAGGAATATTTATTAATTATAATATTTATTTATTAATTATTATAATTATTTTAAATACGTTAAATGTTCCTCTTTCACCGGATGTAACCCACTAGTCCGGCCAACGAATACTTTTTGAATTCAATGGACTATATCTCAAATACTAAACATACAAAAATTCTCAAAAAATTATTTCAAACACGTTAAATGTTCCTGTAACACCTAATGTAACCCACTAGTCCGGCCAACGAATAATTTCTGAGTTCAATGAACTATATCTCGAATACTAAACATACAAAAATTCTGAAAAAATTATTTCAAATCTGGAATATTAAAAAATAATAATAATAAACATTCAAATATCTTCTTCTTTTATTTCGACGCTCATTACATTTGTGAACTATCGTGATAGCAAGTATTTTCGGGGCTGGGAGTAAAAATGTATCTATTTTTTGGGCTGAGAGTAAACAAAAAAATGAAAAGAAAAATTTTATCGGTTTGGAAGCAAAATATTTAATAATATATGCTGATATAAAATAAATTCAATTCGCATTTTAAAATGTTTTATTTTGTTGATATTATTAGACAAATCATTTTAATTATGTTTCTTCTTTTGGTAATAAATTGTACTCAAATATTCGAATTTAAACCAAATGTTTTCTTGATAGTATATCTAAAGTTGTATAGTATTGCCATAAGCAACTTTTTCGGTTTTCGGGATAGAAATTTGGGCTATCTTCACAGAGGTACTATTTTCACTAATTTGGTTCAGTACTTTTTTTTATTATACGAGTATAAAAAAAATATTGGGGATATTTAAATTTAAATTACAAGATAAAATTCAAGCAAAGTGAGAACAATTTTATTGGTTAATACTTAGTATCGTTACCCCTCGCGTCCACAATTTGGATCGCATGTGGTTCCCCATTGACCATATTAAGATTTTGATAAATACTTGAGAGATCACACCCCACCCCTCATCATTGGTGTGATATTCGTATGAAATATACATTTTTGACGAACTTTTATAGTAAAAGTGTGTTATTGACACTTTTAATTGCTATATTTTTTGAATTTACACTTTTCGATAATTGTGTAGCTACACTTTTCATTCATTTGTGTAGCTACACTCTCCATTAAAATCTTCACACCGGTGTTCTCATCCAACCCAATCTTGAGGTCACTGAATGATAGGTGGTAGCCGATTTCTGAGTCGGACCCTCCGTTTTAGTTCGTCCCGAAAATGGTCAATTGAATTCATGTCGGTACTGAGGTCTGGCCACTTCATCGTGCGATAGCGGGCATTATCATGCATCAATATAAAATTTTGCCCTATATATCTTACGTAGGGCACTACATGATCCAAGAGAATGCCCTCGACTTATCATACAGTGATCAGACCTCATCTACGGCCTCCACCAGGTACGAAAACAAGGGCTGTTTTTCAATCAGGCAATATGTCAGTAAACATCACGCATGAACCGCCACCGTACCAGACTGTTTCAGCAAAACAGCACTGCAAAAAAACACTTTCCTGGACGCCAGTAGACTCGGTCTCTCCTATCACTACCATGGAGTCATATTCCCCACTCACCAGTGAATAGAACGGACCGCCATTGCTCGATGCTCTAACTTATGTGTTCGCGAGCAAATTCTAGTCGCTCTTTGCGGTAGCGTGCTGCCAATTTAGAGCCTCTAACGGGGCCGTATTGGAGTGAAGTTGGTTTCCCTCAATCGTCTTTTTATACTGACGGTTAAGCCATTTTTAAAAAATAAGATATTTTGTATTCGCAGATAGGTTTGAGTCGATTTAGTTGCTCGCGAGTGTAGATCCAAAAACATTTTTTTTGTAAAAAAAAAGTTCATTCTTATTTGTGATTTCATGAAATATAGGTATGCATTATTTAAAAAGAAACCAACAGTGATTTTGGACGGCGATAATTAAATTTATATTGCAAAGTTACAACCGAGTCCATTGGCTACTTTAATTTTTAGATTCATCTTTATAGAGAGCCCTACCATTTTCAGGATAACCACAGTTAAGGAGTCGTGGTAATATTGTTCTGCTACCAATTAATTAATAAGTGCTTTCGCAATAATCCTGTTCCGTAATGCACGTCCATCAAAATATAATAATATCGTGTACCAAGATGATATCATCAGACAAAATCTTTACTTTTCACACGATTTCATTTCCTATAAATCCATGTTGCTTTAAGCGATACTCCAAAATGGTTATTGACCTTGGTATCGTGAAGTTTAAGTATGTAAACAATGTCCGAAATCCAGTATGTGAACATCATCATCATCATCATAAGAAGCATATACCTCACGAAGTACACACGTACAAACTCAATTTCGTAGTAACCTGCAATTAATTTACAACTTGCAAAATGTCCAACTGTAAATGAAAACAAAACGAATTACCAATCTTGATGCACTTTTGACATTTTAATATGCGCGCATACCACATTGTTTTTGTTTGTACTTCAAAATAAAATTACAACATTTTTAAATTGTTGCATATTTATTTAATAAATTAACATACATGATAGTTGTTTAAATCTCTTATTGCAATATTATGGTATATTGTTAACAACAATATACTTGGTGGTAATAAGATAAGTAAGTAGCCAACTTAGAAGATGAATGATATATTTCGTATCCATTTTTTGTGACCTTTATCGGACTTGATATCATATGATCGTTTCAGAACTGTACGCAATAATTAAATAATTTAATTTCAAGATCGCGGATTCTTCTGAAATATATTGACGCCAATCTATAAATAGATATTCCCTTCCGAATATGTTGACCCCCTGAATCACCTGAATTTAGTACCTTGTTGTAACTTAATTAAATTATATAATTATGGTAATTTCGCATTGAGATTAACCAACTAGCATATATTTTTGTATTAATTAGTGTTACATAATCTAATTCGTGTATAAAGCTCATTAATTTATCGATTAATTTTTAACAAATGTTTACCTCAAATCATTTTGGAGTTTTAGAGGACGAGCTGAACAACCAAAAACCAAAACATCAATAAATAATAAATTGTCGTCATTTTAATTGTTGTTTGGTCAAAAGTCCAAGGTCATTTTATTTATGTGTAATACATAAGTGGATGGTCAGATTGGCTTATAAATCAATAAATTTGATCAATATAGCCAGTTAAGTATATGTTTCTACTTGCTGGTTTAAAATTTATCGAGATATTGACGTAACCGGTCGCGTATACTTACTCGGAAGCAGAGTTTTTTCTAAATTTGGAAGGAAATGTTAAAAGTTAAACATTTAAACGGGTCAGTGTTTTTTGTATAAATCTCGTTTAATATTTATTAATTTCGTAGTGCGGTAAATTTTTGCCGAAAGCTTACTAAATCAATCTGATATCTATAAAGAACAAACGTAATAATTTATCTTTCGTAAAGCTTTACGGGCTGTTTAACCAAAATAGTTAGTTTTATATAAAATAAGTGCATACACGAAATTGATTCTATTTCGTACATTGTTCGCGATTCGGGAAGGCTTTCAGAAACTTTAATTTGAATGTAATATTCATAATTATGCCAAAGCTTCACTGGTTTACCGTTTGATTTAAATGTGTTAAAATGTATTAACGAGGTGTTAATGGGTTGCCTTTTAGCGATTTAAGCAGATTATCACCAATTAAAACTGTGTTAAATAATTGATTGCACTGATTTTTTAAAAGCATTTAGTAAAATCAACAATAATTTTGACCCGAGTGACGTACTCTTCTTTATTTATGGAACGTTTTATTACCGATTGCTTTTTCAAGTTTAAATGGAACAATCCGCAAATTTGGTACAATATTTTTGGTTGATATGAGTTTATTTTTTTAGAAGTTCAGGTTGTCTAGCCAAACGCCTTTTTTAATATTTGCAGTGTTCATGATGTTCTGAGCATTCTAAATTAGTAAAATTAAAAGAAAAAAAAAATAGGTTTGACCTAAATGTTGTTTTCGATCATTAATCTATTTTAGAAACTTTTTCCTTGCCGACTCTAGGTCTCTTCATACCTTGTTCGCTCCGAAGAATTTGCGAATGTGTGTGAAAGTGAATTTGATTGGCATATAAAATAAATACAACTTGTGGACGAACGAACGAAGGCAATTGTGAGATCGTCTTTAATGCGAAAGTATAGTTAACTCGATATTTTCTTAGAATTATCGTTATTTCTTTAAGATTTGATTTTACTTTCTTTCACAAAGTAAAAGTAAGTATATAGTAATCATCTTAATCATCATTAAAATCTCTAAAGTCTGAACATTATTTTTTGTCCTTGAGTTTTTCTTATTATCTATATAGAGTTGAAATCGACCACTTCCGTCCGCTGCACATTATGATTGCCAAACGAGAGTTATAATTATTTAAAATTGGGAATTTAATATAAGCGGCATTGCCATTTGAAATTTTCGATCATTAGGATTCTGTTTTGTAGTTAAAATTAACCCTTTAACGGAAACTACTTAAGCAAAAATCTCTCTAAACTCTGTATTATAAAATTTGATAATTTATTTCCTAAACAGCGTTAATATTGAAACCATTGAATAGTTAGACACAATTATTACTGACAATAAAGTAATAGTTTATTAAATCAGAATTACGATTTCAAGAAAACGGTAATTTTATCTCGGAAATATAGTTGTAAATAATAAAATATTGTTCTTCTAGAATATAGTATATATATTTTTTATATATACTTATGTACCCTGATGAATGTTAATTGCTTTAGCCAGAGAATAATTAGCCTTTACAATTGCAATTCATTGAGGTTTAAAGCCTCTTATGCTTTTGACTATCCATACATTTTCTTACTTTGTATGTAAAGACACTAATCTGTTACTTTTGGCGATTAAAAGGTGTAATATATGAAATAATGGGTTTTAGACAAATTAGACAGATAACAAATTTTGCAGTTAAGATTAAAATTTCTGACGTAAACAAAATATTATGCTGAAATAGGGTGGCGAAACTAAAGTAGTAGTGTATAAACTAAAATTAAAATGCTTTATAACTAGATAAATACAAGCTGAAGACTTTCAGCAAATCAGTTATGACACCGTATTTGCCAAAGAAATTTTCAAATCTGATTTATGTAGAAACAATTAGAAGTAGATAAGAAAGAAAATAACAAAGTTTATATAGTTAGTGTGTGGTTTGTAGTATAGCATCTAAGTTTTTTTTTATCGAAATTTAAATATTAAGTTATCATGTTTGACACCAAACGCGCTCAGATCTACAAAATCACGGGTGGCTGGTTTTATTTGTAAGCATTTTAGTTTATTCGAGTACCACTATGGGTCCCAATGTAAACTTGAACTTTTTCAAAAATTGTTCTAGAATACTCATCTTAATAATCGGAGTAAAGTTACTTGAAGTGACATTTATAATTGTATACAAAATTTCATTCGGACATTATGCATACGACTATTAAATTTTTATTATATTTACTCATTAGTATGTCCATTTCAAATACACTAATTATTAGGTTTGTAGCTGCCATAAAAGGTTGATTAAATATTTTATGATGTTAAAAATAACAACTAAATGGAATAATATATTCAAGGATAAAAAAGAGTTAAAAGGAGATAGATTAGATTGTTATTTCTATTACTATATTTTCTTATTTTAAAAGTTGAACTATATTTCGCAAATAGCTAATAATTATATACAAATTGGTGTTAAATTTTAACAACCAACCAATTTAACTACACCTAACTTTTACTTTGCGTTAGCATAATTATTATTTTGGAGGTATTATTAAACTACCAATATAAGAGTAATTATTTTAATGGAAAATTATTAAAATAAGCCATTGTTTCCACAATCAATCAAATTATGACGCCGTCTCCAATTTCATTGAGACCATGTTAAATGGAATGAATAAATATATCCCATCATCATTTTCCAATCCCAATCTAAATTTTAAAACCTTTTCAAAAAAAAAAAAAAAAAAAACAAAACCGGTAAAGCCGCTAGACAAAATAAAACAAGAAATATATAAGCACAACGAAACGGCTTCCATGTTCAAAATCTCCGATCGCAACTTTTACTAGATGATCGCGTCTGTTACAAAAATTTCTACAACATTCTTTCAGCATTGAAATGCGTGGACGGTGCTTTGTTGGTGGATCAATAAGGCAAACGCCCTCACATCGAAATTAACCTCCGTCAGTCCCGTATTGTGGTTTCAAAATTAACATCTTGGTGGAAATTGGCAGTCTCATGGTTTCAATATTAACTAACACATTTTTAATTTCTTATACGCTAAAGACTCGAGCGTCTGGAATAGTGCGATTGTTTCAGTTCTGAAACGTGGTTGTGATAAAACTGAATCTACAGGCCAATTTATCAGTTGTGTCAGCCATCACCAAAGTTTTTAAGAAATGCATTAACCAACATCAATATTTTCAGATAAATAGTATGTTTTTCATGAAAAATGGAGAGGTCTTTACAATCGCCTTGTGATCATACAGCTGCCTCGTGATATACAGTTTGGATTCCAAATGCCAAAGTCGCCAATATTGTTTTTGTTATACATATATCAATGATTTGCTGGATCGCACTGTTACAGACGTCATATTGCACCATTCTGTTTCATTTGAGGCTGACGCTATTTCTGCATAACTAAAGGTTAAGCGGCTAGAAGCTGTCACTTTGCTTAATTTCGATGAGTAACTGTCCCTCTAAATGCTATTATTTGGCCAACACAACCTGAATAAATACATGTGGCGGGCTTTGTGCGCTTAAATTCTTTTAGCATTGAAATGTACGGACGGTGCTTTATTGGTGAATCCATACCTGCAGGCGGACTTACTGGCAAACGCTTACACATCGAAATTAACCAAAATTAATTATCCTGATTTTGACCTTATTTTCCTATTTTATCGTTTTCAAGTGGCCAGTAGTATTTAAAAAATGGATTTGGTTGATTTTTCGAATAATTTGGCAATTTCAGTGTACAGTTCAGTGTATACAGTGTTTAATACATAAATTTTGCCATTGTTAAAAGATTTAGAAATTAAATTAGAAATAACGTTGCAGTGTTTATTTGTTCACCGGAACAACATACTTTTGCTTGCGCACTTTGTATTTTGAATGAATGTTGACTAAAAGACTATTGGAGGAAATCGTCGTTGTATGTATCGAACATCTAAGAAGTAGAATCCGCTTAACGGTTTTAAATTTCCACTGGACTATAAAATAATTTTGGTACCGGAGCTCTGACAGTTACGAGGAGCTAGGTCAATGTAAAAGTCCGCCTTACACCCAAATAAAAGTGAACGTATAAAAAAATATTTGTGATGGCGAGGTTGATCATTCACCTCGTTCCGCCCCAAATTACGACGTTGCGACCAAATAATTTTGTCCTTCACGAAAATTTAATTTGATGCGAGAAAAAATCAAACGACTCAACTCAGTTCTCAATAGACGTTTGAGTTGAGTATACATTCCATTCACATTTTCATCGAATTCAACACTAATGTGTATTGAAAAGTGAATGAAATGTCGATTCAAACTCAGACATCTATCGAAAATTGAGTTCTTTTTTGGATCTTTCTCTCAGTGTGAAAATGAATGGGAGTCAGTTGGAATTCAAAAGAATTCAATGTATTTTGTTCGAGTGAAATTAAATCTAATACAGATGCAAATCAATACAATGCATTGTAGTAAACAATATTTTTTGTTCTCCGGCGCGTAAATGAACAACGATGATGGTTTGCCAACTCTCGAACACGCGACGTACAACTGACTATGAAAAAAAACACGAACATTCGAGATTTATTCCGCACACCCAACGGTTGAAATTGCGATTTGTTAATCGTCATAGCGAACGCCAAACGAACGGGGAACTGAATGCGCTTGAAGTCCAACAGAATGTCAGTTGGAATCAGACGAATTCTTGAAATTGGAACATCCTGTCCTTTGAATTTGCTTACGCGGTGACGTCATTACGTTATAGCTGGGATTGTAGCCGATATGACGAACAACATCGGTTCAAAATGGTGTCATGTTAAAACATTAATTGTACTGTTGTGTGTGTGCGACAAAATGTCTGGATAGCGTTGTATCTCCATATAGAGATAAGTACGCAATGGCTCCGATGGCGAAGTCAAAAACGGCAATTTTACTTTGCCATCGGCAAAGCATAGCTCTGGCATTTCTGCTTGGAACTTCAATGCTTCATCGATTGTAGAGTCATAAACTTGTCCGATATGATCACGTCTCTGTTCATTTTATTCTTCGCGTTGCTCTTGCATTTCATTCTCACCGACATCGTGTATTCTTTTTGAATTACGGTTTCTTCGTCCTATGCAATAGCCGGCATTTTAATCAAAAATCAATGCCTAAACATTACAAAGATTCTTCTGACTCATTTACTTTGAAATCATTAATCCACAAAAATGAACTTACAGATCGAATCAATCTCAATCCCGCAATCAATTTGATAATCGCACTTGTCAAAAAATTTCTGGAAAAAACTATCGAAATCGTAAAAATAACACCCAACTTCATATGATTAAAAATAATGGTACCGTTTATGATTGCAATGCACACAATTCAAATATCATAAAACTGTGAATTAATACTCTTCCAATTTAATGGCAGCAAGAAAAATAACACGTTTGCACAAACGAAAATGACCATGGGCGATTTTAGGTCAACTGTCATGATTAGTCAAATCATCGCCAATTTGATTTGAAAATTTCATAGTCAACATTGTTTTTCGATTTTTCGACTTTTCCGGTGGATTTTCCCAAAATTTTCTTTCGAAAGAACCATCTCCTAGCAATTGCGAACACCACAAAAAAAGATTGAGCCAAATCAATTTAGCCGTTCTCAACTAACAAACATAATTTTTCGATTTTCCGACTTTTTCGGTGGATTCTGGCAATTGTGAACACAACAAAAAAAATAAGCCAAATCAGTTCAGCCGTTCTCAACCGAAAAACATCATTTTTTGATTTTCTGATTTTTCCGGTGGATTTTCCCAACATTAAAATTGAAAAACATCGTTTTTCGATTATCCGAATTTTCCCACTTTTCCAGTAGATTTTTAGATTGAGAAAATAAATAGATTGGATAAAAAACAAAATACTAATTTACAAGCAGCCTCCGGTGGGATTCGAATCCAGTTCCTCCTAGTTCAAGCGGCGGAGCTTTAACCACTGCACCACCTGTCTCATAAAAAATGTACATACAAAATATTTTTCGGGTTTTCCGACTATTCCGATGGATTTTTCAAAATTTTCTCACGTAAAAACCACCTGCTGGCAATTGCGAACACAACAAAAAAAAAAATTGCGCCAAATCGGTTCAGTAATTTTGTAACATTATTTTTCGACTTTTCCGGTGGATTTTTCCAAAATTTTCTTTCGAAAGAACCATCTCCTGGCAATTGTGGACACAACAGAAAAGATTGAGCCCAATCGGTTCAGCCATTCTCAACTGAAAAACGATTTTTCGATTTTTCGACTTCTCTGGTAGATTTTCCCAAAATTATCTTTCGTAAGAACCATCTTGTGGCAATTGCGAATACCACAAAAAAGATTGAGCCAAATCAATTTAGCCGTTCTCAACTAACAAACATAATTTTTCGATTTTCCGACTTTTTCGGTGGATTCTGGCAATTGTGAACACAACAAGAAAAATAAGCCAATTCAGTTCAGCCGTTCTCAACCGAAAAACATCATTTTTTGATTTTCTGATTTTTCCGGTGGATTTTCCCAACATTAAAATTGAAAAACATCGTTTTTCGATTATCCGAATTTTCCCACTTTTCCAGTAGATTTTTAGATTGAGAAAATAAATAGATTGGATAAAAAACAAAATACTAATTTACATGCAGCCTGCGGTTGGATTCGAATCCAGTTCCTCCTAGTTCAAGCGGCGAAGCTTTAACCACTGCACCACCTGTCTCATAAAAAATGTACATAAAAATTTTTTTTCGGGTTTTCCGACTATTCCGATGGATTTCCGACTTTTCCGATGGAAAGAAAATTGCGCCAAATCGGTTCAGTAATTTTGTAAAAACACTATTTCAAAGCAAAAGAGTTGATTGAGTGTGCTTCGAAACTAATTCCGCATAAGCATTCTTTGCGCTTTATTTGTAAAAAATTGCAGAATAGTTTCGAAAAGGTTGTCTGAGGAATTAACTTATTTTTAAAATTCCTTAGAAATGTGTAATTTTTGTTATTTGGACAATCTAGCGCCTTCTTCCATATCTATAAATATAAAATATCGAATTTTTTATAAAACCCTGATAGTTCAATTTATATAGCTACATAAAACATTCTAACGATTTAATACACTAATGAATCAAACACAAGGATAACTGAACGCATCTGCCAATTGTATACTTAATTACTAGTCATGATACAAATTTGAAATTTTGTAGTTTGAGTCAGCAGTCCTTTCACTGTATTGCAAATTCATCATGTTCTGTTTAATTAAACAAATTAGGTAAAAAACGGATTATGACATTTGAGGCCCCCCTTCAAAACGCAAAATAATTTATGTTCAACAAGTTAAGAATTATATATTAGCTATAACGTGAATATTCCGTTTAGATTGTTAATTACCATTACCACCTGACTGCGAGCCAATCGAACCAAACTGTACCAAAAAAAAAAAAAAAAATAAGTTTTTTTTGCTTAAATTCAATATTTGAAGAGCTCAAGAAAAAAAAAACTTCAACCATGAATTAATAATTTCAGTGTCGTGTACAAAAAAAAAGCCAAAATATGGATGTCGTAATTCACACTATTTGATAATGTAATAGTTATAGTAATGGACCATAATAACTTATTTCTATACTCGAATGTGAACTTGACATAAAAGTTGTGTACAAAAAAATTAATTTTTTTTTTGCTTTGCTTTGCTTTTCTCGAGACCGTCTTTCTAAATATTTTTTTAAATATTTTTTTTAATCGTATAATGTAAATATTTATTACGTGAGTCCTATATCAACGTGCTCAATATAATGTGATAAGACAACACACACACACATTATGAGATTATAAAATCGTTATATATTCGCAATGATTATATTACTGTGAACTACATTTATGCATTGTATCAATTCGTAATGTTGATTTTTGAGAAAGTTGTGTCAAGGTGTGTATATATGGGCTGCGCGCGGTGTTCTTAAATCATCTCGCGGATTATTGAATTTTTATGTAAATTGTTTTACAATTTTATGTGAGAATTAATGATGCATTTAATATGAGTTTTATGAACTGTAACAAATGGCACTGAATTAAAATTTTATTGCAATTATCACACGAGTTGCTCATATGTATGCGCATATACGAGGTATGCCCTGCTTAATTGCAGTAAATAATTTTATTAAAAATATTATTTCGTCGTAATTCGCTTTTTTTATACACTTTTAAAAATATTTTTTGTGTACGCTACACTTTTTTGTTAATTTGTGTAGCTACACTTTTAATTAACGTTAGAAACTTCACACCAGTTGTTAAATATAGATTACTTTCACACACTTTTAACCTTCACTCTGTGTCGAGGACACAATCAAGTTGTCTGTGTATAAGGGTCAATCTCATGATAAGATATGTTTTCATTCATTTTATAAAGGAAAAAAGAAGAAAATGTTATTTTTTCTACTTCATAATTCTATTTGAATGATAAAAATAAATTCGAAAATAAACGAAAATCTATTAAAAATATCACACAAAAATTAATTAAAAATAAAGAAAAGAACAAATTATTTTTTATTCCTCAATTCGTTAAATGTATTTTACACAGACGCGTTGTCAGAATCCTTCGGTTGAATCCATTTATTCCTTCGGCACTGCTCATCGCTGCTTGTTCGGCTGTTGAAACTGGTGTTATGTTCAACACTTTATGAGGTCCAAGACATTTGCATGCACCAATTCCATTGCCAATTACTTCAGAAAGATTTTTCTTTTGGGGGCTTTGCGGATTGTGTATAAGTGTGGACTAGCGCATTGTATAAAATTAAAGCGACTACATCTGCGACGTCGTTTATATTAAAAAATAAGGCCATTAGCTATTGTTTAGTTTTTCGTTTACAGGTATCTGGTCTAACGAGTTTATCAAGAGTATCAATCGTTGAGTAAAGATGATAAAAGTGGTACATTTTTATTTGGTTTTGAAATAAACCTGATCAGAGTTAGATAATTATGGAAACAAAAGTTTGATGAATTATCTTCTCTGTTTTTTAAATCCGTTTTATTCGCCAATTCTTTAGGGAGATCAGGGGTTCTTTTATGAAACCGGTCGCATATCGCATTTCCTATAGGGAAATTTTCATTGGGATTTTTCTTCACATGTCATTACAACATCTGACACTTCTTATAATGTCAATTAACCTTTCGTAATGTTTTCGCATTTATTTACTCTTTAAATAAATATTAATATGGACTGTGTTGATTTATATTTAAAAAATTGTGAGAATGATGAAGAAGGTTATACTACGTCAATATTAAAAAGATCTTTGCGTTAAATCCAGTGGCTTGGATTGTATGGCTCTCCGATAATTGCAAAGAACATGTTTCAGCCATCACGGAATGCTGCTACTTTGTCAGTTTTCAATCGGTCTGATTTGATTGGAAAATTAATACTGTACTCTCTCTAGAGACCAGCTCTATAAAATGGACGATTATCAAGACGAAATAATTCGTCCAAACGTTCATCCCAGTTCAAATGATACCAGCATACATTTCTCTCTCTCTCTCTGGCACTATATCCCATCAAGGGATTTGACCGCCTCAAATGAGGTTTCATAATCATATTTTCATTTCGGATAATGAGAGATTAATTCATTGATCCTAAACCAGCCGTGAAATTTTTTCTTGTCACCACCGGGAATCGAACCCAGGACCTCCGGTCGCTGGAGCAAGCATGCTGACCACTTTGCCACCGGGGTGGCGAGCATACATTAGAATGCATAAATTTCTTTGAATTTAATATTACGTTGTCGTTTCGCTGTGTTTCGAAGGACAATATTGCCGTGCTTTTCGATTTGTTTTAGCCACAATAAGTTTCATTAACGTTTTTGGAACAAGTTTTTGAAATGCTAGTAGATGAGTGTTAATGTTTGCGACTTCAAGCCATATTTCCCGCTATCAAGAAAAGCACTTATTCTTGTTGCATTCGAGGGATTTGTACTCCATTTTCTTGTAAATTTTTTGGTTTGGGCATAATGTCACTTTTCACTGTGTTCTGGTATGTGATCATCGGCGGTAAGTTCACAATATTCCCCATCAGTGATATCCTCGACATCCTAATCGTCATCAATATTTCGTATGTTTGTGGCTATCTGTCCCATTTATTCGTCCTCATCGCAAACCAAAAACGCAAAATCTATTTTAACATTTGCAATTACTTCTTGTCTTCCGATGTGTCTGGAGTCGGGACACTATCAAAGAGGTCAAGCAGCTCTTGACTGTCCTGTCTCTTCCTTGCCACAATAAACGAAAGTGTGAAAAGTGCGAAAAAGTGTGTTTTTTCAAATTTAGAAACAACTGCCCAGCAAACGTGACTTCACTAGTTTTAGCTACATATACAAAACATTGTTAATACAGTTGCAACTATTTTTCATATAAAATTACAAAACGAATGAAACAAAACTAGTAGCGAAGTTGCATCTCTTTCTATCACCTTTTTAGTAATGATGTCTGTACTAAACATCGTGTTTCTATTCGCCATTTTTCATTAATTTGAAAATTTAAATTTTAAATTATATTTTAAATTTGTGTTGTTGTGAATTTGATTTTAATATAAATAAAAATAGTTGTGTATAATTTAATATTAATATTTTAGTGGTGTATAATATTAATAAAAAATTGTAAGACCGTAAGACATTGCAATTGAGTGATTAATAGAAAATAATTGAACGGTAAAGTCGTAAACATTTATTATGTTGTTGAATTATTTAATATTTTATTATTTTAGTTATTTACGTACATTAATTCTAAATTAGTAGAAATGTCGAAGAAAACGTTCTTGAATCGCTTAGCTATTCAAAAGCAAATATACAAAAATGATATGTTAAGGTATCAAAATTTGGATTCGTTTGCCCGATCTGCCAAATCGGGATCTTTGATAAACTCGAACTATTCAAACAGCGATACAGTGAATTCTATTTCTTTTGGTCAAGTTGATGATGTGCCTAGAAATCCATTATCTGATAATACCAGCGACTGCTCTCATTCAGAATCTGACAATCATTCTAGTTGTTGCAACAGCATTGCTGACCCTAATGTTAGTGAAGATCTTAATGCTGAACCAATAATTAGAAGGAACCTAAAATCATGGGCTATAAGAAACAAAATTCCACATAATCATTTAGACGATTTACTAAAAGTTCTAAATGATTCTGGTATAAGAAACTTACCATTAACAGCAAGACAACTGCTCAATACTAAAACTAATGTTATTTATGTTATTGGCATTGCGCCAGGAGAGTATTTTCATTTTGGAATACAGAATCATGTAAAATCCAATAAATTTAACTTCCTACTAAAGAAAGACCTAATTTTAATTGACGTTGGTATTGATGGGCTACAAGTGTTCAAAAGTTCCCGACGTGTATTGTGGCCAATAATTGGAAGTTTTTCTGAATTTCCGAATAAATCGCCATTTCTAATTGGATGCTATTCAGGCTTCGAAAAACTTCACTCAGTTAATGACTTTTTAAAGTCTTTCGTACAGGAAACGGAATTTCTCATTCAAAATGGTATCAAAATTGCGCAGTCGGGAACAGTTAAGAAATTCAACGTAAGACTATTTGTTTGTGACAGCCCAGCTAGGGCATTTATTACTACTACCAAATACCACACAGGCAAAAATAGCTGCCCCAAATGTTGCCAAATAGGAAGATATGCTAAGAGAAGAATAGTTTTTGAAACTGAAATTAGAGATGAACGAACAGATGTATCTTACAGCGTTAGAAGAGACCAGCATTACCATCATAGACATTTTTTGCTTAATGAAAATATTTTAGAATCAATTGATATTAGTATGGTATCCCGATTTCCAATTGATCCCATGCATATAATTGATTTGGGTGTTGTAAAAAAAATTTTGGGGCTTATTTCCAAAAACAAAATTGCAGGTGTTAAAATAAATATTGATGCAATCAACACAAGATTGAAAATGTGTTCTGCGCTTACGCCACCTGAATTTGGTCGAAGTTGTAGAACTTTCGAGGATTTACCGGCATTATAGTTTTGAAAGGTACAGTCAATGATAAAATATATCAACATTTTTTATTATTGCATTGTGCTGTGAGATTATTATCGGATCCCAAAAGTTGCAGAGAAAATGCCAATGCAGCCTTAGCCATGATTCAACAGTTTGTCAAAATATTTCCAACAATATACGGGGAAGAAAAAGTAAGCTTTAATGTCCATGCTCTCCCACATTTGCCGCGGTGTGTGAAACAATTTGGGTCATTAGATTCGTTTTCCGCCTACAAATTTGAAAACTTCATGCAGTTTTTGAAACGAATTATTAGAAAACCAATTAAAATACTACAACAACTATACAGACGAATAGAAGAAATCAAAGGGTCTAACACAAGTTCCAAGCTAACAAAATTTAATAAATTTCATATTTCGAATGAAATTGGAAATGATTCTTATTGTCTGACAACCAATAGTAAAATAGTTAAGGTTATTGGATTTGGCTCGCTTGCAGGAGAAAAAACTGTTATTGGGCATGCTTTCAATGAAAGTTCAAACTATTTTAATGAACTGGTTAATTCATCAATTCTTGGAGTAGTACTAGGCCGCAGTATTCAACCAGACCTACAAACCTTTTATATGAAAGAAATATTATATAAATATTTTTGTGTACCAGTAGATGAGGGATATATTCTAATACCAATTTTGCACCATTCGTTTATCAAATTTTCGCATTAATAATCAATGTGAATATTATATTTCCAGATAACCTGAGCCAGCAATTAAGTAAAAATGGTCAAACAGTACATAAAATTCAAACAGTACATAAAATATTTAAAACGTTTTAACACTTAATAGATTATTTAATAGATTTACTTTTATTTTAACAGATATTCCTTTATCTCCAGTCATCGACAACTACCAAAACACACTGAATAGCCAAAATATTTCACTATGATTCATTACGTCGACAGAAAACCCACAAAAAATAAATGAAGATTCAATTTCCAGTCCAGACAGTGTTGGACATAGCGAAATACTATTTCCACCAAGAAAAAGATTTACGTACTATAGCAAAAAAAATTAGACACTGAAAGAGATAATCCATTTGCTACAGATAAGCTTATTGGATTAGAAATAACTCCGTTTTTAACACAGACATCGATTTCATCAAGTTCCACAAATACTGACAACTTAACTGAAACTACACATGGAAATGGAATTCCCCAAGAAACTATAGAAAACGAAAATTTAACACGTAAATATTATATTGTTAGTTTAATAAAATGTAAATACAAGAAATAACACTGACAATTAGTTTACTTTAAATATTTCAGAAAATGTATCGTGCAAGTTGAGAGACATTTCAAATCAAATTTATTTATTAAACGATAAATTTGATAAATACGAAAAGGAAAACCAGATTCATCGAAACGCTCAAAACAAAATGCTTATGGAGACTCTCGTGTATATTAAAAAAATTAGCAAATCAGTGGAAAAAGCGATTGATGAAGACGAGCAAAATTCAATTGAATTTGAGACCATCTTCCCTATTAAAACCATACCAGAATTAAGTGAGGTGGAACTTCGGTTAGGAGATGATAAATATGCCACACAATTAGGAAGTTTATGTTGTTGTAATCATGTTAACAATAAGTTTGTAAAATAACAAGCTTACTGTTTTTATTAGGTTACGTTTCTTAGAAAATTAAAGGGCTCATCTTCATTGGAAAGTGTGTTTCGTTTATTAGCATCAGATGACCTTTACCATGAATTCAATTTAAAGGGAAAGGCCGGGAAAAGGTAGTTGAATTCGTTAAAGTTTTTTAGCACTGTTCTATTCAGTTAGAAAAATCAATAATTAAATTAAATTATAATTAGCTAACAATAAATTTCTATTTATTTCCTTAGATGCCCGCGGCGGCGTACTGGGCAAACAAAATTTCGAAAAAGAAATAAGGGTATGCATTCAAGAGCACACAACCGATTTTTTAAAAATAAAAAATAGTTAGAATGAATTGTTGTTAATATAAAATATATTTCGTATATAAAATGGATTACCTATCTAAATCCACTATAGTACCTTGAATTTACTGATAATAATTAAGAGAAATTAATTTTAATTAAAATATAATTGATTTAATAAATTTGTTTTGTTTTATTTAATGAAACAATAAACCTAATCTTTAAACATACTCTAAAAATGCTTACGCATTAGTACTTTTAAACAACTATAAAAAAACTACTTTTAAAGTAGTGCCTTAAGAAGTAGTTTTAAAGTACTTTTTATATATGGAATAGGCGAATAGTGTAAAAGAGGCAGCATGATTTCTTAGGTAATAAGAGTAAAAGAGAAACCACTATAATTTTTTTTTATAAAACTGATGAATTTTTTCCCGACGTCCTATCTTTTTTCACAAGAAAAGAAGTACTTTTTTTCACTACTTTTGCACTAGTTCTGGAAGTACTTCTACGTTTGCTGGGTGGGGTCATTTTGACCCCAGTACACAGAGTAAAGGTTACAAATATTTTATGTGTACGCTACACTTTTTTGTTAAAAGCTGTACGCTACAATTTTAATTAACGTTAGAAATTTCACACCGGTTAGCCATCCCAGAAATTTTATCCAAATTTTTATCCAAAAAAAACGAAACATTATCAAATTTATTAAATTCGATTTGTTTTCAATCTAAAAATCTTAAAAATTAAAACTAAAACCATCTCATAACAATCTAAATAGTTAAAACTGATCGAATAATAATTAAATTATCAAAAAACTGTAAGATTCAGAGATGCATATAGTAATGGAAAATAATAGACCATGCTAGAAAACACTCGAGCAGTGGCAAGTTTGCTGAAAATTAACTCTGAACTGGGACTTTCATTGGTTTTTATTTAAATTTTCGTCCCGCTCGATAAAACTATTATGATTTCGCAAAAACTAAAAATATCTCAGATCAGGGGTCGTATTTTGGAAATCGGTGGAAATTTTACCAATCGGAATACAATTTTCTTTGCAATTCTCTATAGTATTAGAATTTAGATTTACATGATGAAAAAATGTTGTCCCAGCAAAATATTTGCTGTGTGTTTAGAGCTGCACACAATATAAATTTTTCGCATTAGTTGAATAGAGAAAGAAATATAAACTGCCATAAATAGTATGTGTTGCCATAAAATATATTCGGATCGATTATATCTTATAGCAGTATTTTTATTTTATGGCAGCATTTGTTCAAAAAAAGACAAAAACGTACAACAAAATTTTGGCACGATGGTATTCTTTTCTTGTCATACACACAAAAATCTTAATATATCAAACTCTTCTTTTTTTGCTGGCCAACATTTTTTTCATCATGTAAATCGCGCTTTTTTCGCCTGTTACTTTAATATTTTTTCAAATTTGTTTACAAGTTTACAAATATTTGTCTCTTTAAGCACGATTTAGATGATGAAAAAATGTTGGCCCAGCAAAAAAACAAGAGTTTTTGTCTTTTTTTTTGAGCAAATGCTGCCAAAAACTAAAAAAATACTGCTATAAAATATAATTGACCCGAGTATATTTTATGGCAACAAATATTATTTATGGCAGTTTATATTTCTTTCTCAATTCAACTAATGCGAAAAATTTATATTGTGTGGAGCTCTAAACACACAGCAAATATTTTGCTGGGCCAACATTTTTTCATCATTTAAATCGCGCTTTAGTAAGCGAATAATTTTGAATCGATTTACCCAGTCTGAATTTTTTTCTTAGTAGGTGCGAAAAATTTATGTTTCTTAATTTAAAAAAAGTAAAGAAATTTAAATGAAAAAAATGATTAAAGTAGCCGGCGAAAAAATCGAATAATATCGAGAATTCTAAAGCAAATTATTTTCGGATAGGAGAAATTTCCACTGAGTTCAAGAATACGGCCCCTGAAGACGAAAATCTAAATAAAAATTGTAATGAAATTTCTAGTCCAGAATTAATTGTCGGGAACTTGCCACCGAACGAATTTTTTCTAACATGGCCCATAACTCTCCATTACTATATGCATCTCAGAACCTTACAGTTTTTCGATTAGTTTTATTTTGATTGCCGTCAGTTGGTTTGCTTTTTAATTTTTTAAATTAAAATTTAAAAAAAAAAAAAAATAAATAAATAAATTTTGGCTGGGCTAACTTCATACAAGAGCTAATTGGTTTCTGATATGTTTGTGTTGCCTGATCACTTCATATACGTAAAGTTGCATCAGAATTCAACAATATAAAATTTAATGTAATGTTGAAGATTACGCGTAACATATGCTTGATGTTTCACTGTTCCTTAGAAATAATACTCCTCAGACAAAATTCAAATTAAAATTCAAATTAAACGGCAAATTCGGAACTCTACGCCGATTCTTAACGAAAGACAATGCGCTGTATAATGGGATACTATGTTGTTAAGGAGCAGCGCCCCGATATACCAGAAATATGAGATAATTTTTTATCGACACAATTATCAGTGATCCTTTCGTTTGCTATATATTATATTGAGGGATTTACGCTTAGAGTGTAAACAACTTCCGGTCATTCCATCAAACGCATTTGTGATTGTTCCGATCATATTTATAAATTTTGTCAGTTTTCGTAATTTTTAAGTAGTTTTGAAATTTTTGAACTCAGCTCGGCGTGCATTCAATTTATTGGGCTATCAATCTAATGGAAATAAGTCACTCTCGTAAAATATTCCTTCTATTCCTGAAATTCCTAGGGTTTGCAACTGATGTTTCTGGTAGATATGGAATATTCAGCCAATATTAGAGCGTTCAGTCATTTAGTTTCATATTAATATTTTTTTTTAAATAATGCATTTAATTATTCACTGTGTTAGTATGTCCACAAAAAAGCTCTCCTGATAGACAAAAGCTCTACCACAATATGTTAGAGTTAACCGCCAACTTAATACATGAATTTCATCATCATCTAATAAATGAGCTTTTAACTGGTTTAATGACTAATAAGGAACATGCTTATGTAAATTGACCCTCAGCTTCAATGAAAACGTGGTTTCTTAACAATATATAACTTCTAAGTATTCTTCTAATACGAGGCCATGATTAATCTGCGATGGATGAGTATCGCCGTCAAGTGGCTATATATAAAATAATTTCCACATCGACTTAAAAGCATAACGGACATTAAAATTAGAAATGTCAATGCATCACATCCAAATTTGAATGTTATACATTACTCAAGTTCTTCTGCCTTGAACAAAAAAAAAAAATGTTAAAGATGAGTTCACATTACAATTAACAATATTTCATAATGTGCTCAAGTTGTTTTAACTTCGTGCACCGTACATATTATAATCGAAGCATGTATAACATAAATGAAAACATAATTGTATATATCATATGTATTTTTTATGATATTTATAACAACATAACATACATGCACGATATAATAATAACAATTAACTTTTTTATGATAAATGCAATTTAAGTATGGGAATTTTTTTTACTCCATACCCTTAAAATTATGCTCGACAGTTTACAAACAGATTATATCCGGTCGAAATACCTGACCGCTTATTGATCGTTACAGTGATTTTTATTAATCGTCTTAGAGGTGATAATCATCATACCCAAAAACGGGCGCCATATCGCTTACCGCGCTAATAAAACCATTAATATAGTTTATCGATGAATAAATCGGATGATAAAAATTAACATGACATACACACACGGCCATAAAATTAACATGCCAATAAAATCAAATAACATAAATTTATTGCTCTATTTGAGTATACACAAAATATATATGATGAGTTGTTCTTGGCGTTGCGCTAATTTGCATATACACAAGATTTTGTATATATATCGGAAGCTTTTGTGTGATGTTTTGTGTGCGGTTTTTATAATGATGAGCTTTTCAAATTTAATTAATGCAAATGTGTTAATTTACATAATTGCTATTATAAATATATAAATTTTGAGTCGCAAGGCTATTTTTGCAAGATAACACACATAACATACGGATTTTTAAGAATTTCATTCAAACGAAAAATATAATTCCGGAATAATATTATTTAATGTTGTGTAATCAAGCAAGTATACAAAATATTTAAAATAATTTCTCATCTCACCATTAAATTAACCTTGAATTTTACACGGTATTTGTGTATGTACATATATATTTAAAGATGAATTGTTTTAAGATTTCATCTCGCATCGTCAAAAAGCTATATTTATACTCAAAATAAACTTGAAATAACGAAAAAATCCAGAAATTGATGACAAACAATAAAAAATTTCGTAATTTTAGATCAAATATTATGATAAGGTGTACGTTCTCTTAAAATACAATAAAACAAAACCGAAATCTTAAGGTGCACACGCAGATGGACTTTGATTTTTTATAAGAATTCTACACTCGAAATAACTGTAACTGATATTTTGTTTACATTGTATATGTGTGTGTGTGTAACCTGTGTGTATCAACCTGTAACATCTACTAAACGTGTGCATATGCGATAAGATTTCAAGAATGCGTTGTCATTTTGCTTTTTTTTTCTTAAAATATTTAAGAAGTTGTTCTTGTTTTATGTAATTGCTGTGGTAATTAATGAATTGTACATAAAATTTGTCACTGATAATGAGTAATGGCGTATTTTATTTCAGTTTAGCATTCGTAATAATATAGTTGAGCCATTTTCGCGCACTAATTCCTTAAAAGTAAATTTTCATGTTAAAAGTTCATCTAGAAAAGTCTTCTAGTGTAACAAGAAGTTGAAAAATTTGAAAAAATTTTCCATTTTCCTTCAGTATCAATTTATTTATTTTTTATTCCACTTCTAGGATAACTCACAGTACAAAATACTTTTTATTGGTTATCACAACAAACATGTACATAACAAGAATTATACAATAATTAAGAATAATATTAAGAATTAAATAATATAAAGCAAAATCAAAATATAAAATATAAATTAAATAATAATAAAAATTAGTATACAGATTCAAAAACCAAAACAAAAGCAAGAAAAAATTTCAAATGAGATTGACAAATATGTATGAGACCCAAAACAGAACATTATTTAACCCAGATTACGACACGCAAACTAAATGAAAAATAAGAAGATGCGAATAAATCAACAACACTAAAAACAATGACATGGTTGTATTACATTCTGAAACACGGGGATGAAAAGCCAAGGTTAGTGCGCGGATTGACCTTGGATACTATATTGGAATCAAACATAATGTTAACAATTTTAAATGACAGATATTCATCTAAAAGCAGTCGTGTAATTTCAAGCGCTTCCATATTAACTATAGCAAGCCTTACATTATAATTCAATTTATCAGTAAACGGTACAAAATTGATACTACTAAAGTTAACAGAAAATTGGGCAGGAAAACTGCATTATCGACATTTCAGCCGAGATTTCAACAGGAAAACTACTTTATCGACATAACGAGAGGGAATTCTTAATAATATGATAACTGCATTACCGACATTTCAGCCGAAATTTCAACAGGAAAACTATTTTATCGACATATTGTGAGTGACTCAATAATAATATAAAATCTGCATTATCGACACCATGTGCATATTTTCAGCAGAAAACTACATTGCCGATCAAATAATAGAGGGAAACGAAAAGTACAAGATTTTTTAAATAAATAAACTAAATATTTTAACAAATTTTAAAATCATTATCAAATCGGTTCTGCGACATATATACATTTGATAAAGCTGCCTAATTAATAAACAGCTTCTAAGTATTATGATAATTATAAATTTTGTATAATTTTAATTTATACCGTGTCTACGAAAATCCGCGAAGCTCACATAATCCATTTGTCGTGTAAGCGGGATATATTATTAGGCTCGAGCCTCCAAATAAAATATCTATGCAAAGTTTGAGGTCAAACTTTATGTGGGATCATAGTTCAATTTCCGAAAATCCTCACCCATTTCTAAAATCACTTTTTCTCATGAAATGATATACATACATTCAAAAATTCGTGTAGCCCGCATTATTCATTTGTTGTGTAAGCGGGGTGTATTATTAGGCTCGGGCCTACAAATAGAATGCTAGCTACACGAATTTTTGAATGTATATCATTTCATGAGAAAAAGTGATTTTAGAAATGGGTGAGGATTTTCGGAAATTGAACTATGATCCCACATAAAGTTTGACCTCAAACTTTGCATTGATATTCTATTTGTAGTCCCAAGCCTAATAATATATCCCGCTTACACGACAAATGAATAGTGCGGGCTACACAAATTTTTAAATGTAGATTATTTCATGAGAAAAGGAGATTTACATGGATGGCTATTGCATACTACGGCCTGAAATTTTAAATTCTAGTACGTTTACATGGCAAAAGAATTACTTTAATTTCGCGAATTTTCTTATACAGTATTTTCATATATAATATATTTGACATATAGTTTAATAGACATAATAACATATATTTAAGAATTTACTAGTTCATTTTAATTTATATGCATATTTAAATAAATTTATATAATTTTATTGATTCGAATTACTTTTTTATTTTAAAACATTTTGTTACATAATTATTTTATTTTTCCCCTTAAAATTTGTCGATAATGCGGATTTCGGCTCAATTTTCTGCTAACTTCAGTAAGGTACAAAATTGAAACATAAAAATCTAGTGAATTTCTTTTGAATTCTTACAATTTTAATTACCCGTAAATCATAGTAACGATTCTAAATTTGACACCCGTACTCTAAAATACTTCGCACTAAATGATTAAATAACGCGTTTAATAAAGTAGTTGACCTAAATTCCCTACCTCGTCTAAATACAAAACCCAGAGCTCTATACGATTTACTACAAATAGTATCAACATGAGCATCAAATTTTAATTTCTCATCAAAAATCACACCAAGATCCTTCAATTCGTTGGTCCTGATAACGACAGATCCGTTAATTATTATAATCAAAAACAAAATTGTTAACCTTCCCAGTGAAAGATAATGTCATGCATTTACTAATATTTAAGTGTAATTCATATAACTGACACCATTGATAAACCTGATGTAGGTCTTTTAGTAAATTTAGCGAGTCTGACAAATCCCTTATGCAGACAAGAGGAATCAATCACATGTAGAAGAGCATTTATGAAAATAATGAAGAGCAAAGGACCCAATATTGAACCCTGAGGAACTCCAGATGTGAGAGAAAACCAAAAAAATTATGTCCATTAAAAACGACATATTGCTTTCTACCAGACAAGTAAGACTGAAAAAATACTATACAAGAATTAGATATTCCAAAACTTACTAGTTTAGCACATAATATAGAATGACTTACTGTATCGAAAGCTTTACTGAAGTCTGTGTAAATACATTCTACTTGCGTGTTATCGTCCACTGCACAATACAAAATCAGAAAATTCAATTAAATTGGTGGGAGTAGATCTGTTTGGATTAAAAGCCGTGCTGTTTATTGGAAATTAAATATTTAACCAAGTTGAATAGTTTTGTGTGTATGACTTTCTCAAATAATTTGGCAAAAGCATTTAAGATAGAAATCGGTATATAATTAGCGCAATATCAAATCGATTCCTCTTTTTAAAAATAGGAATTACATGTGAAAGCTTCCATCTATCTGGAAAACAAGATGTTTTTACGGCAAGATTGAAAATTTTTGTAAGAGGTTTATAAAGAACATCCTTCAAACTTTTCACCCTTATTTATTTTTAAATTATTAAGTACCTCAATAACATCAGACTTCGTACAATATAAATCAGAATAGTGATCAGATTTACTTATTAGGATACTGGAATTATTGACACTATAAACACTTTGACACTATAAATTTGCAATGGAGGATTTATCCCAGGAGCTACGTTGGTTAAGAAACATTGTACACGGAATATTTATTTCGGTTTTTAATGAATTTGTGTATTTCCAGAATTTTTTCGGGTCAAAAAATTTCGGGTAGAGAACCAAGATTCGAAATGAGATTTTTTCGCTCGGGATCTATTATCACTGTGTTTAGATATTGAGTCAAATAATACGCCGTAAAATACATCAATCATTTCATTGACAGTCATAGTACTAACGAAGAGTATGTCCCAATCGATTAAATGTAAGTCTTGCTCAATCAAGTTATATTGTAAAGTTCAAAAGTTAATTGATTTGCGGAAGTGTGCTGACTGAAATTTAATTTTATTTAGTCGAATAGTGATATGAAGTGGAGGATGGAATTGATCTATTTTAGAGAGCACTTGTATACTAGAAATGACGTTAATATGCGCTGAGTCAATACTGCTCAAAACTAAATCTAATATCTTATTTTGGTGGTTCTTTACTAAATTGAATTGGGATAATCCGGTAAGTTCAAGAGTGTCTATTAAGTATTCTGCTGTTCCGCCTTCATAACACCTAGCATTAATTATATCAAAAGAATTCGAATACCACTCAATACACGATAAATTTAGGTCTCCAATTTTAAAAAATTTGCAGTTAGAAGGAGCTGAAACTATAAAATCAGATAATGCATCAAAAAATTTTTTGTATTCATCAAATTTAACACGAATATTGAAATAGACAACACCCAGAATTAAAAAATCACACTTGTTCAGACAAACTTTAACAAATGTGCTATCAATGACATGTGTGACGTGGGAAAAGTCAATAATACATGCAGATAAACCATTTTTCAACGCCAACAAAACTCCTCCGTCATCAAACTTTTCATGTATTCTATACACAGCATACCGATCATCGAATAATTCCTTGGAATTTTTGGACGAATTAAGAAAAGTTTCAGTTAAACATATAATATCAAAGTCTGAAGATAATATCTGCAACTTCACATTTTAAACCCCTACACACGATCTGATTTGGTGAGGCTGTCGGGCTGATTTGATCTGATCAGATGTAAAATCAGGTTGTGTGTAGGTTTGTCGTATGACAATTTTGCTGTCGGGTGATGTCAGGTGAAAAATCCATCCGACCGTCATCCAACCATCCAACCGCTTCACCAAATCAGGTCGTGTGTAGCGTTGTTGGATGGAGTGGGTATTACTGATATGCGTGTGAAATTCTTCACAAATTCACGCTTTTATTGTTGTATTAGTGTAACACTGTTAAATTAAAATATAGAAAACAGGACTGTTCCTATACGAAAATTAGTACTAAAACCAATTACGTCAGTTTGTACTAAAATTTTATCCAATTGAATGTAATGTAATAAAATACAGAAATAAAAAAACTATAACGATCCAGTGCCATGTAGCAAAATAAACTAAACTAAATTTTTGTCTATTTTTTCAGCCATTTATTGAACAATTTAAAATCATATTCTGATTGATCAAAAAATATTTATCCTCTATCGTGCAGAATGAATAAAGGATACCTTATAGTTTTTATTCTAGCTGAAATTTTTCATACTATGTTAGCACTTAGCTATTCTTATCTTACGAATAGCACTAGGAAAATTTAAGTGTATATTCCTAATAAATCACTGAAAAATAGAAAAAATGGTTTCCAATTGATACCTTGATATGAAAATCTATGATTAAATCTAGGATTTAATTGTTAATGACGTTTACTAGACTGTTCCACATTCACGAACAAACCGTATAAAATCCTATAGATTTGATAATAAATAGATGACACATAATTATTCGGTCACAAAAAAAATGTACACTATTACATTATTATTTTTCTCATATATAGCTAAACTAAACCTATAGATGTCAGTAATCGTTTTATTGAGCTTGTTTTAGACGAACACAGATGGCCGTTTATACATAAATGAATTTCTTCTTGTGACTGTAGATACCTAATAGTCTAAAATAATTATGATTGATTGTGAAATACATAATATTTTCAGTTATTTTCAGAGTTTCCACGTTTTTTACATATTGAATTTTTTAGTAACTCAAAAAGAATATAAACACGTGTCAGGACTATATTCTGTGGAGAAATGAACAGTTTTTCTGGATTCGCCACTATGCATAGGACTCTAGTGAAAATTCCGGTATGGAAATTGGGGAGTAACTGCTTTCTGTTTTATTATCAGTACATTTCACCCTCTCGATTATAATGGGATCCTCCCTGCCGAATTACAACATGGCTTTCCTCTCATTCAGGATCACTTGATTCGGCTCTTCCAAGCATGAATTGCGCTGTCATTCTGTCCTAAATATTTCTGACAGCTTTGAAAAAAATTGTCGACAGATTGCAGCATGCTTATAGAGATCGCTTATATTGCAGGTGCTTTTGATAACACGTTGTTTCCTACCATCACCGATGATTATGTAAAGTTTGGCATTGCCCAGTGGTTCAGTCATCAACCATCATAATCTGGATTGAATCTATCTGAGATATCGCTTCGCTGCGGCCGAAATGGATATTCTTGTAGTTTCAGTTAGAGTTTCAAAAGGTTGCCCTTAAGATGGTGTTTCTATGTTTTGTTGAATTGTGGTGCATTGCGAAGGGTTTACTGGTCTTTTCGAGACGAAAAAATATTGGCGAACTGACCGATTTTTCTCTATTTGGGGAAACCCTCTGTTTGGGTGTTATCTTGGGTAGTAAACTTTCCTGGAAATTCCACCTTGAACTCAAAATGGAAAATGCTAAAGCCCGACTCCCAAAATTCTGATATTCATTTATCGCTGGTTTTAGCTATGCTATCTTACGCTTTTGTTGTTTGGTGGAATATTTTCAACTCAAATTCTACAAGAGCTTTTGCTGCTGCTATGCCTTCAAGCTCAAATGCTTACCTTGCAAACCATCTTGTTCTTGATCGAGCGGCAGTCTTTCATTCTAAGAATAGCCTATTCCGCTGTTTTTCGACTAAGGTTCATTGGAACCTGACCTAGTACACCTGATCTATACCAGAAATTGACATTGTTAAGGACAAAAGAAGGCTGAATTTTGTTGCGAAAGGTCCTTCTCGGTAGTTTAACCATAGGTGGACTCATGGTTGCCCCAGAATTTTAACAACCTGGTGTGAGTCGCTAGGATTTTTTTGCTGATGGCTTTTACTCTAAATTTGATGTGGGTCTTGAAATCTAATGCCATTCACTTGATTTTAAAGTAATTGGTAGTTAAGGTACAACTGCACAGGTTTCGCCGCAGTGGACAACACTAACCCATTGTGCGATTGATGCTTCTAAGCTCCCGATCTCGGACAAAAATATTGACTCTTTAACGAAAGCAGGTTCTTGATTGAAATTATTTGGTCCCGAAGCAGCAACGTGCATTACTGTTAAGCACTTTATCAGCGAACCTATCCTGAGGTTAACTAAATACGCCTTATCTCCTAAAAAAATATATTTGTTCGACTGCATTCATTACGTCTGCAACTATCCGTTTCCGAGGTGACTTATTCTAAGTTTTTAACTGTAAATCTCTCAGTGTAGGTCAACTCTCTTCCCTGCCTTGTTTCGAGCTCTTGCAGTTTTCCAGGACCGCAGAGCGCTCATACAAGTTGAGATACATTCCACGGTTTGATATTGTGTGCCTTTTGCGGCATTGAGCGCGGAACCTTCCAATATGGGCTCCAATCAACTTCAATAAATTAATTTCCATAACAATTCCAAAATAATTTGTATTTAAATCAACATCTGATCTTATAACTTTAAAAGAATTTAGTTTTCATTTCAAAATGGACACTGAAACTCTTAATGACCGCAAAAAATGAGGCGAAGACAAGAAACTGTAGAACAACAATGTTCCCGCCCCGGCTTACTGCTTTATTTCTGCAATACAAAATCAATGAATCAATGTCCTATGAAGTTATGGAAGCAATTTAAAGAAGAGCAAAGTTTGGACTATTCATGTTTAATTATCAGGCATTCAACAATGCATTATATGCCATTGGAAACACTCTCAAACAGCAATGCTCAAAATTTCTTTCGGCTTAGCTACTCCCAAAGGAAATCCATCAGCAGAAAGCGATCTCTTGGTTCCAATTAACACCGAAAAGCCTAATGTCGCCTATAAAGATCAAATTTTTCAATGCTTCTGAGAGAACGTGGACAAGTAGTTCTTTCCTTTGTAACAACCAGAATTTCCACAATGCTTCTCAAATAAGAAAGCACTATTCACAGTGGTTTTAAGTTGCCAGTGACACTGATTTCCCTTTTCTGTCTCAAGTCTTAAAATCGGCATCGCTGATTGTTATTGATTAGGTAACCACGTTACAAAAGAATGGCCTGAAATCATGAAAAATTCAAGATGATATTTGTTAGCCAAGTCGTCACCATCGGTGTTAATTTCAGACTGAAATTTTTCCCTTATCTAACCGATTAATCGTCGCTATAACAAACGCTTCAGCCTTCGAAATGAATCGAGAGATATTATGTCGCTTGGCAAGCGAGCCCTTAATCTTCTACAGTTCCGATAGCGCCGTCTCCGATGTTCAATTCTGATGCAAATCAAAACATTCATGATGCATACATATGACATCGGAAACAAATATTTCCATACTCGCTAACGAGCTCAAAACCAATCAAATTATTTGAAATGCTTAGGCTGTTTTCCAAACGTCGACTTATTTGTGGAGACCGACTTATTCAAATAAGTCATCTTGCAAGGAGACTTATTTTAATAAGTACGTCTACACAGGAATGTATCCAAAAATGTGTTTTGACTAAATGTAATACATGTCGTTATTATTTTCAGATCTAGTGGCAACGATCAACATGTCAGAGAATTTATTTTCTCCCATATAATAGCAATTGCGTTTTGTTTTTTGTTATTACGTCCCAAATAAGTCGGTATAATAATATGTAAATTGGAACGACTTGTCCGATTTATTCAAGATGGCGTCAAATAAGTCAATAAGTCTGTAATAAGTCAGCGTTTGGAAAACACCCTTAGTACCACGCCTACTAGTTCCGAGCTCGAGTTGAAATTGTTTATCTTTGCTGTTGTTTTAATACATTTTGTGTGTTTCCTTAGTATTTTTTCCGAACTAACTCACGATGTCATGAACGCACTATAATATTCGATATTACGAATTTAACCTTAATCTGAAAAATTTCGTTCTCGGACTTCTTGATCACCTCGTCGCACCTCGTAGTTGGTTCAGTGCGACAAGTTATCTATTAGAATAATTTATATCTGAAATTTGGCATAACAGAAAAATAGAAAAAGATTCTCTCAGAAATTTCATATTCAGTGATGAAAAAAATTTTCCACTTCGTGCTTTTCTCAGCCCGACCAAATCCTTTTGATAATTAAACCATTGGTCTGTGCTATACATTTTATTTCCGATGAAAATAATCCTCGACTTCGAGTCCTTGGATAAAATGAAAGGAAATACAAATTGAGAGTCACTGTAAGATTTGAAATTACCGTGCATAAATTCAAAATCATCAATGTGTTTTGGTTCTTCGAAAGTAAGTTCAAGTGGTGATCATTCATAATTAATTGGTTTTGGTGTTAATGACCCTTACTCTTTTGTATTTATATATAGTTAGTCGAATCTAAAAAAATATTAAACATTATTCATACTTCCATAAAAGATTGTAAGCTGTCATAATAAACATATGCCAACAAGTTCAGGGAATTCCCGTCTGATCACAAGACCAATATAAACAATTGTATTACAGGTTCAGTACTATTTCTTCCGCATGCCAAGTCATTTATATTCTTCACCTGCAAAATAGTTTACGACACTAATTATTACCACACGCGCATGCAATAAAACGTGAACTACTCAACAATAGCAGATTCATCTACACCAACTATTTTTGAACTTTGATTTTACAGCAGACAAGGTTTATCATCATCATCATCAGTATTGTCTTGTGAACCGAACAAAACCAAAATTAAACAAAAAAATAATAAAATTTGATTTCATAAGACATCCAAACCACATACCTATACATAGTCTAACACATTATGTATATATGAACGAATGTCAACAATTCAACAATCTTAATAAATCCTCTGATATCATCGATTTATGTGTTCAATACTAATATTGTCTTGGTGACAATATCCAATAAAGTACCGAATATGATTTATTTAAATCCATTTGAAGAGTCTGCATAACATTTGTACGCGTCTAATTTTATTGTGACCAATTAAAAAAAAAATGTTAAACCTTGAAATTAGAGCGGTTCTCAAAATGATTAATCCATTCTTCAACATAACGCACACAAGGCTGCTTAAGCACATCTTAATTAAATTTTGTACCAATTTGTGTGCCTTAAATACGAGGGTATATCAAAAAGTCTTGCAATATCATATGAAAAAAACGAGTGAGTGAGACAACAATATATTTTTCAAAACCATTTTTTGTCACGATGAAACTTCTAGAAGAACATTTCGATGTAAATTTTACGGTTCGTTTGTTTTTGTCAATTTAGTAACATGTGTTTTGAATTTTTCTTAAAATGAATGAAATTGAATATCGCGCCGTTACTAAATTTTTCTATAAAGATGGACGAAATGCAATTTATATATTCAACTATATATCAAAAGTTTACGGCGAATCTGCACCATCATATGCCACAGTAACAAAGTGGGTAAAATTATTCAAAAGTGGTTGGGAGTCATTATAAGACGATAACCGCTCGGGTCGGCCAGCAGATGCTATTAGCCATGAAAACGTAATTTTGGCTGATTCTATTGTATTGGAGGACCGGCGTATTTCTGTTCCGCGGTTAGCGTGGAGACTTTCTCTTTCATACGGTACCACATATACTATATTACATGACCACCTTCACATGTCGAAAGTAAGTGCGCGATGGGTTCCCCGTTTGTTGAATGCTGAACAAAAAAAAATGCGTGTTTAAACTTCAAAGGCGATTTTAGATATGTACAAAGCAGATCCAGAAAATTTCTTGGGTAACATAATAACAGGCGATGAAACATGGCTTCATCACTGGGATCTGGAATCCAAACAAGAATCGATGCAATGGATTAAACGTAGTGAACCACCACCAAAGAAATTCAAAACTCAACCGTCTGCTGGTAAGGTTTTGGCAACAATTTTTTGGGATGCTGAAGGAATTTTGATAATCGATTATATGCCACCGAAAACCACAATCACAGGCATATATTACGCAGAGGTTTTGCGAAAATTGAAAAAAGCGATCCGGGAAAAACGGCCAAGGAAAGTTAGGAAAAAAATCTTGCTTCTTCACGACAATACACCAGTGCGCAAGGCTAATATTGCTCAAGCTGCATTAAAGGACTGCGGCTTCGTGGAAATTCCGCATCCACCGTACAGTCTAGACTTGGCACCCAGTGACTACTTCTCTTTCCCAATTTGAAAAAAACACTAAGGGGCCGGAAATTTTCCAGTGACTATGAAGTACAGTCTGTTGTAAATGAATATTTTATGGAGCAAAAGAAATCTTTTTTTTTAGAGGGTTTAGGTAAGTTAATTGATCGATGTGACAAATGTATAAACCTTAAAGGAGATTATGTCGAAAAATAAAAATATTGCTGTCTCTCTCACTCTTTTTTTTCATATGATATTGCAAGACTTTTTGATTTGCCCTCGTACATAAAATTATCGAAATTATGATTACGAGCGTCTTACAGCATCCAACAGCAATTTAATGTAATTATAATTTTTTATTGATAAACAAGAATATTAAATTTATGTCAGTCTTAAATATATAATGTGGGAACCTGATAAGTTTTATTGGTTTACACTTGCGAGCAAAATCTTGCAACTATACTGCTATACTGATAGTAAAATGTGCGATTCTAATTTTTTTTTTATCGAAAGTGCTGCTGGAACCGAATCATAAATCCGGCAAGACTACAATCATGCTTTGTACATATTTCCCGTACTGTATAAAACGTAATTTATTTGTAAACCAAAAACAATAAGATTAATTGAATATTATATCGTTATTGTTAACAACATTATGCTTAAATATAATAATAGCAATTTCGCCGTATTATTTTGAAATTATGTTTTAAATTATAGAGTACCTGGTTTAATAAAGGTGCGGTTATTCTTATTGTGCATTGTGGTTGCAAATTATATTTTGCGCGGTGGATAAGTATTTTATGGTATTTCGTATACCAGGTCAAAACAGGTGGCTTAATGGAATTTCGTTCGATACAGGTTATGTGGCAGGTAATCGACCTCATTTAAATAAAATGAACGATCCTTTACCTAGGCAGGCGATAAAAACCAATATACAAAGGTTGGAGCTACGATTAAGTAGAGGTCTTCACATAACGTAAAAGGAAGTATACATCACGGCATACTAGATCTTATAAATTGAGCACAGCATATAAATAAAATAATTTATTTATGACAAAATAAAATTGGGCTCGTTATAGGTGGGTCAGCCGGAGAAAGCTTCTGGTTGTTGCATTGGAATAGTTAGTACAAGTTTACTAAAGAAGATCGACAAAAATGTATATTTCATGCAAATATCGGGATCTAATTTTATCATAATAATTCTAGTCTAAACAATCTTAGAAATGTAAAATAGCATATGCCATCTAATAGTAAACAACTTGAGCTGTTCAAAACAGTTAACTAAATTAAAATAAATAGTTTTGGGATGGTTCCACATAAGTTTTAGGACATGAATTTCATAAAAATTCAAATATTTTCCAAAATACTTGCTACAACACTATGGCCGATTTCAGAAAATTCAGAAATTTTACCAAGTGTGGGCATATATTGCTTAACAGTGGACAGATTCAGCTGTTCGGAACAGTTACCACATTAAAATAAAAAGATTTGGAGTGTCTCTACAAACGTGTTAATGTACAAAATTAAAAAAAAAAATCATTTATTTGTTAACACTATAGCTGATTCCAGTACCTTCAGAAATGCTGCCTAGTGTGGGCATATTCTGATAGTGGACGAGACATGCTATTAAAAACTACAGTTAATCACGTAAAATTAAGAAGATTTGGGGTTGCTTCACGACATTTTTTATATCGGTATATTTAATGAATATTCCAATATTCGTCAAAATTCCTGCTAGAAAACTCAGAGATCTGAGACTCAGAGACGAATTAGAATTTTTTTAAATTTTGTACATTAAAACTTTTGTAGAGAAACATTATTTTAATGTGGTTTACAGTTCCGAACAGCTGAATTTGTTCACTGTTAAGCAACATATTCCCACACTTGCTACACGCCCATAGTGTAGCAAGTATTTTGAAGAATATTTGAATTTTTATGAAATTTACGTCCTAAAAATTGTTACAACATAACGATTTACACTTTTAGTTGCTACACTTTTTAGAACTTACACTTTTCGTTAAAAACTTTACCCAAGTTCATTAGGCCCTCATTCATTTTCTCCCATAGTTGTTATCTCTGCTTCTAGTGCAATAAGGTATCTAATGTTTCCCTGATTTTTAGAATTTATTTCAGTTGAACCTCTGATTGGCATGCTTTAGTAATATTTACGATGTAGTGCCAATCGTAGTGCTAACCCGCACTTATAGTGACTCCTCCAGATCGTTGAAAGTTATAGAAGTTTTTCGATTAACCACAAAGCATATCAACAGTTTTTTGTTACGAACCAGGAATATTCATTGGAGGCGTAAAGTTTGATCCTGCAGTTTGAAGAATTTATTGTCATGATGGTGCATATTTGCCATTAGTGAGCTCGTTGTTTAATGTCACCGATATCATTCATTTCGTTTTAATATTTAAGCAATTTTGAATTTACCTTCTCTGGTAACAAGTCATTCCAACCAATCCCTGTCGTCAATGTTTCTTGCATTAAATTTTATTTTTCTTTTCAATTGTGATTTGCGATAACCATCCTACTGGATCGACCAGCTTGGACGAGTCAACTAATACTGGACATAGCCTGTGCTTTGCAGTGCTGATGGGATATTTAAAAATCCGTGAATGTGATTTCGGTATGATATCAAAGGGCCGAATGTCGAAGGGCCGAATTTCAAAGGGCCGAATGTGTCGAAGGGCGAATGTCGAAGGGCCGAATGTCGAAGGGCCGAATGTGTCGAAGGGCCGAATGTGTCGAAGGGCCGAATGTCGAAGGGCCGACTGTCGAAGGGCCGAATGTGTCGAAGTGCCGAATGTGTCGAAGGGCCGAATGGGTCGAAGGGCCGATTTTTTTTTATTTTTAGAAATATATTTTTTTTTGGCTAGCCTTTGGTACCGCAGTCAAAATTGACTATCGCGACTTTTTTTTCAAAATGGTCATAATTTTAACTAAAGTTGGAAACATATCACACGCCATTTTAGATAAATTTCAATTTTTTATATATTATTTATAATTTTTTCCGCTTTTGGATTAAATTTTTCTACATTTTTTTTTTGGTGGTTATAATTTTAACTAAAAAATTGTTAATTTAATTGACTGCCATCTTAGACATATTTTTATAAATAAAATAAATTTGAGTTTGTAACATATGAACTGTTTTTAAATGTTTAGTAAAATAAATAATTTTAAATGATTAATCTAAAATCAAAATGTAAATATATGGTTTATAAACAAAATAAATTTTATTAAGTCACTTGCGATTATTATTAAATATTCGTAATTTAAATTCGTCATTTTTGAGATGGTTCACCCTTCACTCCAAGGAATTTTTGTATGCTGTTGATGCAAAATAATTTGAAATAATATAGGGACTTACACGACGAATTAAGCTAACATTTGTGGTACATCTATCAAAAGAAGCGATCCGAGCGATACTTTCTCTTTGATCTGTGTCTGCAAGGTTGGCGAAGCACGCACAAATTTAAATCAAATGCTTAATTTGTTTCTATATATTCGTAGATTCCTCTCGTACGCAACGAATTAAGCTAACATTTGTGGTACATATCCGCGATACTCTCTATTTGATCTGTATCTGCAAGGTTGATAAAGCATATGCAGATTCAAATCAAATGCTTAATTCGATTCTTTGTATTCGTAGATTCCTCTCTTACGCAACGAATTAAGCTAACATTTGTGGTACATCTATCAGAAGAAGCGATACGAGCGATACTTTCTCTTTGATCTGTGTCTGCAAGGTTGACGAAGCACGCACAAATTCAAATCAAATATACGGTAATTTCAATATTGTCAACCAGAGATTTGCCTTGTTTAATTTATTAAAAATTATTTTAGCACGGCTTAACGTAAAATTTTAAATTTTGGTTCATTTTTATTCCGATAGATGGAGTTAACTTGAGACACAAAAAGTGCTAAGCAAAGACACACTTTTTAAGTTATAAAAACCCGCTTTTGATCAAAGTGGCGCCACCGTCGCTCAGACTGTCAAAAAATTTGACTGCGATACTAAAGCTGTTCCTTTTTATTATTTTTTTATTTAATTTAATTATTGAATTTAATTATTTTTTTTATTTTTTGCACCATATACCTATTATCAGAAGGCTGACAAATAGGGCCGAATGTCTCTGGTGGCGCATGACAATATTTTCCTTCACCAAAATGTATCGCTGACCGGATACGTGGAATTTCATAAATATTCAAAGATGAAAAATATTAAAATACATAAATTCATAAGAAATTCATTTATGTTTAATAAAAAAAAAATTTACAAAATATTCTATAAAAAAATATGAAAAATATAAAAATATTCTAATATGTTTCCCTAAAATATTTTATTTTGTTATAAAACAACAAATTTAAAAAATTATATTTCTAAAAAGAAAAAAAAATTCGGCTCTTTGACCCATTCGGCCCTTCGACATTCGGCCCTTCGGCACATTCGGCCCTTCGACACATTCGGCCCTTCGACATTCGGCCCTTCGACATTCGGCCCTTCGACACATTCGGCCCTTCGACACATTCGGCAATTCGACATTCGGCCTTTCGACATTCGGCCTTTCGACATTCGGTCCTTCGATATTCGGCCCTTCGACATTCGGCCCTTTGTACCTATTCCATGATTTCGGTATAGCTTGTGGGTATGATCGACGTTCATCCTCGGCTATATACCATAGGTGACAGTGTTCAATTTATATATGTACTTCCATTGGCTTTGCAGCATCACTTTTCCATGGTATGCGTTGATAATTTCTATCATCCTTTTTTAGCCATACTTACCAAACATTTTATCTATATCAGCTACCATAAAGTACTTATGTTTGCACCATCGGAGTACGATATCAGCCAAATCTTCCTGTAATTTGGACCGGTTTAAGAATACTGCTATTGGTGTCTTAGACGGGGTATCATATATGTACTACTCGGAGTTTTGTTGTAGTGCTATCTTGCTTGGTTATGACGTGATGCGGAATATAATAGCAGTTCTCAATCGGAATGTCTTGGAATTTTTTTCGAACTAATTTCACATGGTGCAGGCTTAAATATTAGTACATGAATTCATGGGAGAGGTTTTTTGGGTATCCTTCATGAAGTTTTTTCGAGCTGCAGCAACCTGACGGTAGCCGTCCATCTGGATTCCCCTAGTACTTGTCCTTAAATGGGATCTCGCCTTATATTTTCCATCTGACCCACGTTCCACCAAGAAATGGTTTTCTACCTTGACTTCTTCTTCGGTGCGATTTCTTTCTTCTGGGATACTTTCGATTTCGACAAGCCCTCCTTGATTATGTCGTTGCTGGCTATTAACGGATACTAGTTTGCTCCTGATATTAAGTCGATTGGCTGCGATCTATTAAACAGTGGATCGAGGTTCTCAAATACCATACCTTCAATATTTCGGTGTTGAACAATGCTAGTTGGTGCCCTTTCTGCGGCCGTTAGTAATAATACTGATAATCACTGACTCATTAAAAAGGTTTTGGCTATAAGAGAGTGTATGTTTCCCGTTACATACTAAGCAGAAAGTGGTTGCTAGGCACCTATCTCACGGATGCCTGGTTGTGCAGCGTGTATAAAGGTTAGCACTATTTAACAATCTTGCTCTTTCCAACGTTGGCATTTAAAAAAAAAATATTGGCAATGCTCTAATTAATAATGGTCGTTGTACTGTTGTACCTAGCAAGGTGTGGCGATAGTGCACTGTATTCACAAAGTTGTGTAATTTGTACTCATTTTGACTGCTTTAGGCAGACGTCCTCGTTTCCAAGGACAAGTTCTAGTTTTTCAATCATCCCCAGCTGTCCACGGAGATTTTCAATTGGCGTCCTTGTTTACTAAAATATTCATTAATTGTAAAATAAATTCTAGCCTAAAACACACCAACAGACCATTAAAAGTAACCAGTGGATAATATCACAGGACATTTTACAAAATGGCTTATGGAAATTAAGGTGTTTGGGAACGCACACAATTTAAATGAAAAATATTTCTTGAACGCACCCGCAATTGTTTAAAAGAGCTGTCAGTTTTTGAGTCAACGAGATGAAAAATGGCTATTATTTATTATTAAAACTATCTGGTATGTAATTATTTATTAAAAACTGTGTTTAGAAAAGTAGAACAGTTATATAAAAATATGGGTAATAAATAAATAAAAATATTGCAAGTGTTATGAATTTGTATTTTTTTAGTTTTAGGTTATGTTTATAGTAGTGTATTTTGTGAGTGATATCTAAACCAAAAAGAAAGTGCGTGGTGAATGATGAGATTCTCCAGGAATTTCCTTCTTTCATAAAAGGTAAAACCGATAACGATGTTTTTTGTAAATTATGCAATACATATATTTCTATCGGAAACAAAGGAAAATTGGATATTTCTGAGCATATTAAAATTTTAAAACATAAGAGAAACATTCAATCAACTTCTGGTACATCCGATTGCTTACAAAACTTCGTGATCAGTGGCAATGACACCAAATTTGTGAGAGTGGCGGAAGGTGCTATAGCATATCATACGGTGAAACATCATCAGGCATTTAAGTCCCACGACTGCTCGGTACCACTATATAAGATCATGTTGAAAGACTCAAAATATGTCTAAAAGTTTCTTGTGCACGAACTAAAGATGAGGCTGTTGCTTTAAACGTTTTTGCACCATACTCTATTAAAAAGGTATTAAACGATTTAGCCGATATTCCATACATAAACGTCTCAACAGACCCTAGTAATCACCGTGCAATAAAACTGTTCCTTTACTAAAGGAACAAATAACCAACACGAAACACGAAAAATCAGATACTATCGCCTCTTTAATAATTGATGGATTAACAGAAGCTAATTTAATATCTAAATGTGTGGGATTCTCTGGCGATAATTGCATAACACGAATGTCGACGGAATGGTAGTTGCTCTATATAACCATTTGTCAATTTTTACACTGTGAATTGAACAGCTTATGTATTTTTGTAGGCTCAGAATTTAAATCATTTTTATATCATAGTAAAACACGATGGCTTTTATTATTTCCAGCTGTGCAACGTATTTTAGAAGTGTTCGATGCCATAAAGGCATATTTCTTGTCTATAGACAAACCGCCCATTGTGCTAAAAAAAATTTTACTAGGATGATTTTAACGAAATTTACTTATTGTTAATCCATTCCTTTATGTCTATGTTTCAAGATAATATGAAATCAGTGGAAAGTAATGGTACTTCTGTAACTGAAGTTAATTAGGTCCTTAAACAACTGTGTCTTCAATTACAACAACGGATTGATTTGGAATTTATTTCATTAAAAATTAAGAACATGTTAAAACATAAAACCGATGAAGGATTTGAAAGTGAGGTGGTGAAATTTAAGAAGGAAATGATTAACATGTATTCAGAATCACTAAAATACATACAAATTTGGACTAAACCTCTGGAAGAATTTGACGTATTGCAGTACATATAGCTAAAAGATACGCCTGAGTGGAACAATGTGGAAAGTTCGCTCCAGTTTATTATGTGTCAATTATGTGTTAAAACAAAATATTAACCACAGCTGGGCCAAACTTTTGGCACACCAAAAATGGACTGAATATTTTAAGCAATGCACGTCTAATGAGGTGTGTTCTGAATTAACTAAAACAGCACAATACGTTTTCAGTATTTTCGGACACAACGCAAGTGTGGAACGCGTGTTTTCGCTGATTAACTGCCAGTGGAGTAAGTAGAGAAATAAGATGGATGTTGGATGGAATTTTTAATTTTTTATTAGTTGGGAAATCTGATGGCAAACAATATTTTCTGTTTTTCCAAAGGAGTACGTTGCAAAAAACCACTTCCTTCTTTACCAGTTAGTATACGGTACCCTCTTACCCAAAAACTTTTTCACAACCAATCTCTTCAGAATCAGCCGATGTGAGGGCAATCCTGATGACTCAAAGGAATTTAAAACCTCTGTAAGATAAGATCGCTCCTCTTCTATAACGGTGTCGATGAGTTATAAGTTACAGATGAGTCTGGCATTTGATTTTGAATATATAAGATTGTTTAATTTTTTGGAGACAAAATTGCTCGCTCATAGAGCGAGACTTGTGGTTGCTAAAGCAACGACCTATATTTGGAAAAAAAATTTCGACAAGTTGATTTACAGGAACCACTTAGGAATCTGTTGGCAAAGAAATCAGATCAATTGGATCGGTTGAGAATTTGCGAGAATTTAAGATAACTTAAGACATACATCAAGTTAATCTGCTGTTGTTGATCGTACTTTAATTGGTAAAGTTTATCGAAGTTCTCCTGTTAGAAGTACAAGACATCTTTCCACTACAAAGTCTAGTGGAGCTTCAAGGGCTTTTTATTGTGCCATTATGCACTCATCCCATACAATAAGTTTGCAAGTTTTTGCTATTTCTGCCTGTCCATCTCAATTGTAAATATTGCCAATCGGAGTTTCACGGTGCCTCCAACAGTGTATACGCTATTCCAGAGGACGCAGCATGCCAGTGCGATTTCATAGTGTTTACGAATTTCAGCTATAGCACTACATTGATTAGTGATCTTTTTTCTTTTTCACCTGCTGCATCAAGATAAATATGTCTCCTCTTTCGTTGTCGTATAGATTACTGTTGAATTTTGTCAAGTTGTATTAATTCGTAATTTTCGCTAAGGATACCTTCGCTTAAGCTTTATTTATATTTGTTCCAGAAAACTAATGAATTTGACGGCCCACATGTTGTCCACATCCTGCGACAGAATTCCAATACTGATCGCTTTCGAGTAAACCAAGCTTCTGGGAAGTTTCTCTGAAAGTTTCACACAATTTTCCACTGACGGTTTTTATAGTGCAATAAAAGATGTTGACCACCTTACTGTACGCAATAGCAATCTCAAGTAACAACATGTAGCATTATTTAGGTAGACTGTATACACCCTTCCTATTGTGACAGTTTCACATACATCACTAAAACCAGGAACTTGGAATTTCAGAGTACAATAAAGTTTTGGTAAATCCATCTAGTTGACATAAAAGAAAAAGCATTTGGAGTTGTGTGTGGTGGTTGGGCATTGTCAGATCTGAAGTAAACACGTTGCCCATTTTCTAAATGCACACATTTTTAGATTACTGCTTCGTTGCTGCTTATGTAGCGACCCGCATCTAATATTGCATACTTTCATCGGTTGGTGAATTTTGGTCTGCTAGACCAAAAACTGCCATTTCAGCTGCCTTTATTTACATATTTGCTGTTGTACATTATTGATTTCACAGAGCTGCAGTACATTAATATTATTATTACATAGTACATTAATATTATTATTAACTTCAAAAGGCCTAATGTGTGACCATCAACTTTTATTTCGATTGTGCCAATATACCCTCCATCTTCTTGGTTCCGCCTTCGTTAAAAGGGGTAGTCATGGTTTCCAGTCTGTGTTTAATATGTTTTTCCCAAGGTTGGAATTAGGGTTGAGAAATGGAACCAAGTAGTTTCTTCCGATTTTTTTTTATATTTAGTATATTTTTTAGTTGAAATGAACAAACGAAAATATCACCAGCTTTTTAAATAATATATATAGATAGGTTTGTATGGGAATCGTTTGAATTATTGGAATGTTGAATTTTGATTTTTATGTTATGGTAATTTGAAAAATGGGATTTTATTTTTTTTGTAAAGCATTGTTTTGAAATTTAAGTTATTTGGATTTTTTTTAAGAATAACGAACCGTTCCCTTCCAAAACTTCATCCAAATTTCAAGTAAAAATAGAATAGCAGCAATCAAATCCCAATCCAATTCTGCATACCACATTTGGCTTTGGAATGGCTAAGTTTAATTAAGCATATGGCATGGTTAAAATGCAAATCAAATGGAATCACATATTCTGAATAAGATCGATCAAGAAATTGCCGAGTTCTTAATGAAAATGTAGAAAAAATATTTTTAATATTTTAAAAATATCCCGTTTTCAGGAAAAGCGAGATTTTAAAAGGCAGCATATTGAAAAGGCGGAATTTTTTAAAAAGTGGGAATTTGATAATTCGGGATTTTAAAATTCGAGCTCTCAGACCGTTCTCTTTTCAAATTTTTACTAGCTAGGATCAATAACGATTTCAAAATGAGTACATTGACAAAGGTTATCCGTTAAATTTGTCAAGTATAGTCTTCCGGCCATTTGGCTAACCGATTTTCTGCCATAATTGATAGAGCATTAGCGATCACAAAATTAAATTATGTTATTTACAAATCCAAGATTATTTACATAATATTTCAATAGTAGAGTGTACTACAAAATCCCGGTTTTCAAAACCCCGGTTTCAAAATCTCGGTTTTCAAAATCCGGGTTTTTTAAAATCTCGGTTTTCGATTTTCAAAAAAATCTTGATATTCAAAAAAATATTTTTTATTAATTCGGGCCGGCCGGACTAATAATATTTTAACAAACAAATAAGGAATCCTGCTCAAAAACTTACTAGAAAAAACCAAGGCTGCGAAGTCAGTGCTATTCGGGTCGGTGCTATTTTATTGGAGTTGAAGTCGAAAAAAACTGAACTCCCATTTTTTGTCAAGTTACAACTACAGTATATTTAAATGGAGAATAACGTCCTTATAAAATGGAAAGTAAATAAAATAATAAGTGATTTTTGAAATATTGTTTAACATTTAATAATGTTTTATTTCTTTTTGACTTTTGTAACTCTGCTATTTGTTTTCGAATATAATTGATTATAAAGGCGGAAGTCGAATGTGAAAATTCGACATATCCAGAGGTGAAGGAACATTTTATCAAGCAAATTCATTAATATTTGATCGCATCACTCGTCCCCTCTGTTTTGCCCTCCTTGGGCTTTTAGAAAAAAAATCCAGGAGAGCGGGGTTCAAAAACATGCCGGTATAAAGAAACAGTTTTACTAGTTTTATTCTAAGTGAATGATTCGAATTCAAAACTGATTTTTAGAATACGGTCGATAGGGATGGAACTTGACCATTTCTTCACTGATTATGTTAAAACTCTACAAGTAAGGTATAAATGGGATTCTAAAATGATGTTTTGCTAAAACTCTAGAATATGGCCATTAGCGACAGAACTTGGCTTTTTCTTGACAGATTATGACAAAATTCGACATGTGATGGAAATAAGATTCTAAAATGATTTTTTGACTAAGTCATGAAATATATCGGCATTTTTGTCCAGATACGCAGAGCGTTATCAATCATTCAAAAATTCTCAAATTTAAACATAATCGTTTAACAAATGAACCAATTCCATCTCTATTGACCATATTCCACAGCTTTAACAAAAAATCATTTAAGAACCCCATTTCTATCGCACGTGACGAATTTCTACATTATCGATTAAGAAATGGCCTAGGTCGATCGCTAATGATATTATTTCAGAACTTTATCAAACATCATTTTAAAATCCCATTTCGAAATAGCCAGGTTTCATCCATATCCGCTTTATTCCAGAAATTTATCAAAAACACATTTTTTTGAGTCCCATTTAGGACCCACATGTCGAATTGCAACTAATGTCGCGTACATGACATCGGAAATAAATATTTCCATACTCATCACTAACGAACTCAAAACCAATCAAATTATTTGAAATGCTTTATACCACGCCTACTAGTTCCGAACTCGAGCTGAAATTGTTTTAACTTTGTTGTTGTTTTAATACATTTTGTGTGATACCATAGTATTTTTTCTGAACTAACTCACGATGTCAGGAACGCACTATAAATCGGTTAAAAATGGCTTAGTTTCATAGCGGTGGCCATATTTCAGAACTTTATCAAAAAATCATTTTAGAAATCCATTGCCATCGCACGTTTTGAACTTCAACAAAATCGGTTTAGAAAAGTCCTAGTTCCATCTCTATTGACCGCTTTATCGAAAAATCATTTAAGAACCCCATTTTCATGGCAAGTATCGAATTTCAGCAAAATCTGTTAAGAAATGGCAAAATTCCATCCCTATTAGCCGTTTTCTAAAACTTTATCGCAAACTCATTTTTGAATTTTGCCAAAAATCATTTAAGAGTCCCATTTTTCCACATGTCAAATTTTAAAAATTCAAACCGAGATTTCTTAAAAACCGGGACAAACCAGGATTTTGAAAACTGTGATTTCGTTACACGCCCTCACTAGTATTGCTTCGGCAATATTTGGACTAACGTAAGCCTTCACGCACTCGGTTGAACGCTTTTAGATCAAAGTTATTTTCTTATATCGATCGGTAAATTAGTGCACACCGATATAATTATTGTTCTTAGGGGCATAATATGATCTTGTACATTTCCTGTCCTAAAACAGTTAAAATTCTCCAAATTTGGAGAAAGAATGAAATTCTTTGTGGAGAAACAGTAATTTTCGACATATTGTCTACATTTTCTACATAGTCGACGCCATTTAGGTTTAAAAATTTTAATCGAACTGTTGGTAACGTATATTTGATAGTATGTACTGTAAAATTTCGTTAGAGCTTAGGAAGCCTGGTAGTAACCTCAATAGATAAATTTTTTGTTTGAAATGAATCCATCTTATTGATTTTGGGCACATCATCATTTTAATATATTTGGGTAATAAAACAAATTATAAATTGTACTCACTGTTACTTAGCTTAACACCTTGTGATATAAGCATCGACAGTGGCGTCGTGCCACTCCCCTTTGAATTCCGTGTAAATCCAAATATTTGATTTCCTGCATTTTGTCCAACTTTGAAGTACTGCTTATGCAGTCCCATATTTTAACTACCTGTAATAAAAAACAAAATACACAATAATTATTTGTAATTGGTGTATACATTTCCAAAGTACCTAACCATACATAAAAAAAATGTCGTAATAATGCTGTTATTACATTCTACCGCAGGTGACGAAAAACGAATCATTAAGGTATGACACAGTATATATCAAAATATTTTTAAATATTTTTTTTAAATGTTAAGAATGCTTGACACATCAAATCACAATTGCGCTTTAAGCTCATCTTTTGCATTTTTGGAAGTTTAAATTTCAACAACATTTATATAACAGATCGCATGTTGCTATTTAAAATGTTATTACAAAATCTAATATTTTTGGGTATTCTATGGAATTACAGAGAATTCACGATTACATAAAATAAGTTTTGGTACCAGACGCGATTTGAAAGGTGGCATTTAAAACATTTACAATTAAAATTTCCATATGCTCGTTGCTGTTACATACACTGCAGTATAATAGATAATTAGACATATAGTACAATAAAAATTTCTAATTTAATTTTGTATTTATATACGCGATAATTAATGTAATTAATTTTTTGTTGTTGTAATTAATTGATTGCCTATAATTTTTTATAAATACGAGTACATAAGAAATCCATGCAAACAATTTTTTTACTTTGTTTAGGTCAAGATTAAATTATCAATGTTCTGTGAGTATTAAGCGAGCGCGAATCTAGAGTATGTACGAGTACACGAGTACAGTAATATGTAATTTATGTAATTTCAAGTATTTTATGGTTGATGTACTTGGCGTATATACAATGTATATGATAGTTGGAATTTTTTCCTTTTTGTGTTGTAAAAAATATGTTTAATATTTAATGTGGTTTTTATTACATATTGGGAAATTAATTACAGATACCATGATCATGAATGGTTTCATGATGAGTAATTACACAAATATTTCGTAATTTTTCAGAGTTTTAATTTTATAGTGGCGCGAACAAAATATTTTCCAATTAAAATTGTTGCAGGTTTTTATATTCAATTGAAAACTTTCTACCTAAACCGCACCGATTCGTTAACATCATAGTGGTTGCTATATGAAAGGTTCAAAGGTTGAGATTAGAGCAATCATAGACTAGATCACGGAAGTTATAGTTTAACAATTGTAAAGTATAGTTTATGCTTTTTCTTCCAAGTTGAACTTTATTAACTATAATTATATTACTGAAATTTTTATTTTATTTTTTAAGTGTATCAGACTCAAAATTATCACAGACATGATTTTAATGTTTTTACAACAAATAGAACACTGTTTTTTTAGAAACCTGTGTCTGATATCTAAAACAAAAAATACTTGCATTTATATTAAATTTGTCACACGACAAGAACATTTGCTGATAGACATCTGAAAAAAAAAATTCAAAAATGGAACTAGGTGTTCACCGGATAAGACTACAAGCGATTTACTCAAAATACCGCCTCACCATATTAAATTACTAGCACTTGAAAACTCCTTTCCAGCAATGTCCATCGAACTTGTTTAAATCGGGAAAAATTTTAAAATGGGAAACCGGACCCAACCCTTTTAAACGATTTTTTCCGAAATCAGGAACAATGCTTGTGATTTTAGGTACTAGAAAACCCCCTTTTAGTAATTTTCTTTTTTTTCCTCAACCTGTTGCAACGATGTGCAACGTAACGCAATATAGTGGAACATCCCTCAACAAGATACAAGATCAAACTACATGGTGAAACGTCCCGGAACATGGTACGAAGCTACTTGTAATCGTTATAATGCAATTAAAATTCCTTTCTCACCAAATTTTATCGTAACCTTTACTGCGAAATAAAATGTTAAAAGAACGCAAAAAGCTTCATTTTTGTCCGAACTCAAAAACCACTGCTCACCAATTTTTATGAAAATAGTTTGAGCCAAAAATATTAAAAAAGAGACCAACTAAACGAATTTCCCGAAATGAGACCTAATCACAAACTATTTTCATTTCATTAAAAAAAATCGTTAAATTAGAATCGTTTGAGCCGAATAAACATTTAAAAAAGGGATCCGACCCCCGCTTACCGCCCCACTAAACGAATTTTTTGTTTAGTGGGTCGTCCGATTTTAAACTCATCGTATTCAGCTTGATACACGAAAGCTCCCTCTTACCAATTTTTATCAAAATCGTGCGAGCAAGAATTAATTTAAAACAAGAATCCGGCCCAATTACCAAGAGATGGTTCTTACGAAATTTTTTTTTGAAAATATCCACCGGAAAAGTCGGAAAACCCGAAATATCGAATAAAAAGCCATTTTAATATGAATTTTGTGAGCACATTTTTTATGATTTAGTGCAGTAAACATTATTTGGTGCAGTGGTTAAAGCTTCAGCGCTTGGGTTGGGAGGTACTGGATTCGAATCCTACCGGAGGCTGCATGCAAATTAATATATTTTTTCCGATCTATTTTATCTATTTATCTAAATCTTCTATATATTTAAAAACGGCTGAAATGATTTGGCTTAATCGTTTTTTATAGTGTTTGGAATAGTCAGGAGATGGATGGTTCTTACGAAAGAAAATTTTGGGAAAATCCACCGGAAAAGTCGAATAATCGAAAAATGATGTTTTTGTACACGAAGTTGCACGTATCCGAGGTTTTACAATTTTTGAAATAAAAAATTGTAAAATCTGAATGAAAAATTCGGAAACTTCCTTAAAAACCCGAAGAAAATTGAATTTTTTTTTTCTTGCGGATAGTTGAGAACGGCTAAACCGATTTGGCTCAATCTTTTTTTGCTGTGTTAACAATTTCCAGGAGATGGTACTTACGAAAAAAAATTGTAAAATTCACAGGAAAAGTCGGAAAATCGAAAAATTGTTTTTGTACAGGATTTCGCACGTATCCGATGCAGATGGTCTTTTAGAAGAAAAAAATTGGAAAATCTGAGTGAAAAACTCGGAAACTTCCGGAAAACCCGAAGAAAAAAGTCGGAAAAATTGGAAAATCGAAAAAATTATGTTTTTGTACGGGATTTCGCACGTTGCCGATTCATATGGTCTTTTAGAAGAGGAAAATTTAAAATCTGAGTGAAAAACTCGAAAACTTCCGGAAAAACGATAAATAAAATTGAGTTTTTCCTTTCTTGCGCATCAGTTGAGAACGGCTGAACCGATTAGGCTCAATAACTTTTTTGTTGTATTCGCAATTGCCAGGAGATGGTTTATATGAGAGATTGCATTGATATGTATGTTAAGATCGAAACGAAACGTTATAATTACATCCACTTAGATCAATTAAAACTATGTTCCGAGCAGTACAATCATCTGCGCAATGCCATCGCTTCAGACGGGGATGCAACCAACGTCGGTCAATTGACCATTCTCCCAGCAACATATGTTGTCAGCCCACGGCATATGCATGAATATGCGCAGAATGCTATGACGTATGTGCGGCATTACGGAGAGCCAGCTTTGTTCATCACGTTCACATGCAATCCAAAATGGCCTGAAATTACCGGTAATCTATACTGCCAGCACAAACTTCCAGCGATCGCCACGACATCACCGCACGTATGTTTAAACGAAAACTTAGGACGCTAATGGGCTTCATCGTTAAACAGGTGGTTTTCGAAGAGCCACGTTGTTGAATGTACTCAGTAGAGTGGCCGAAGCGCGGTTTACCACATGTACACATTCTGCTATTGTTAATTGAGAAAATCAGACCAGATCAACTCGATTCAATCATCAGAGCTGAAATACCAGATCCAGAAGCAGACCCGGAGTTGTTCGTGGTAGTCGCAACAAACATGATTCACGATCCGTGCGAAGATCATAATCCAGATTCATCGTGTATGGCTGTTGGGAAATACACAAATGCACAAACCAATATCCGCGTCCGTTGGTGACATACACAATTAGAGGAAACGTCGATTATCCAATATATCGGCATCGTTCACCCGAAGATGGTGGCACAATATTCACAATGAGGTCATGTTTGCAACACACAGCAATGTTGAGTACTGTAATTCCATTTAATTTGTCTAGAAATACGTGAACAAAGGCAATAACCTGGCAGTGTTAGGAATTGCTGCTCCGGATATAAATGACGAAGTGTTAAAATTCCAATTGGGCCGTTATATCAGTTGCAATGAGGCGTTTTGGTGTATTTTCTAATTTTCATTACATGAACGTCATCCCCCTATTCAAAATTTGTGGGTGCACTTGGGGAATGGACAACGTGTCTATTTCACGGAAGCTAAGGCAGCACAACGAGCAGAGCGACCATCAGCTACTACGCGAATTTCTTCGAAATTTACAGAATACGTCGATGTGTATTCGACTGATGCGCTTGGCCGTGTGTACACCGTTCATCCACGGCAGGACGAAGGCTTCTATCTTTCGTTTGCTTTTGTTCCATGTTCGTGGTTTTACTTCGTTCGAATCGCTTCGTAGTCTAGAATGTGTGTTGTACACCACTTATCGAGAAGCTTGAGAACCTCTGACCCAACACTCGCCAATGCCTCTGTTTCTGCGCCGGCAAATCAAATTCGTACATTGTTATCAATCATCATAGTGACGTTCATCCATCGAACGCATTGGATTTGTTGAACAAATACAAGGACGAGATGGCTGATGGCATTTTGCGTCGAGTTCGCCCTGCAACATCGAATTATGAGCTTAAAATGAATGACGAGATACGCAACGAAGCTTTGTTCATGGTCGAAGACATGTATGTGCTTATGTGAGGCAGCACATATGATTTGTCGAAATTGGATACGCCAGCACCAATGCGTTTGATGTACGATGCATTTAATCGTGAATTGCAACGAGAGAAAGTGTACGATCGAAATTCAATGTGCCAAATAGTACAAACGAATGTTTGCTTTTGAATGCACAGCAAAAGAACGTGTACGAAGCATTAACGAAGGCAGTTAACGCTCGAGATAGCACATTCGGCACATTCTGTGTTCAAGTTACCGGTGAATTTCCACACGAATGACAAGTCAAGGTGCTCCATTGTCAAGAACTCGGCGATGGCCACGGTATTCGAAGAATTCAAAATCATCATCTGGGACGAATGCAAAATGGTACATAAACGATCATTGGAAGCGCACAATCGAACAATGAAGGATTTACAAATTGACTCAAGACGTTTTGGTGGAGCGATGATTCTGCTGGCCACCGATTTTCGTCAAACGTTACCTGTCTTTCCGAGATCAACAGCTGCAGATGAACTCAACGCATGAAATCGTCAAGTTTCAGGCACTTTGTGAAGATGCAGTTGACCACGAACATGAGAGTCGTATTACAGAACCACTCATCAACTGCTGATTTTTCCAAACAACTGTTGGTGCTTAACAATGGTCAAATTCCTGTTGATGTTTTGACAGGATTGATTTCGTTTCCATTGAATTTTTGCATTTTCACGACGTCGCACAAAGGGGTTTTAAGTAGTGTTTAGTCCCAAAAATGTCTAGAGCCTAGAAAAATGCACCAAATTGAGTATTTTTTTTTAAATACTCTTTATGAGATTCTTAAAAAATCCCTCATGAGTATTTTGTCTGAAAATTTTTTGTATGCATAGAAATCAGTACATACTCAGACCCAAGAAATGCACTAAATGAGAATAAATTCAAGATTTATAACAAGTGAAAGTGATTTGACTACCAATTGACAGCTGTCAACTGTCAATATCGAAAATCTAACTCCATATTTGAACGTAGCGACCGCAAAAAACAATGTGTACCAAATTTTAGAAAAAAATATTAAACACAAAAATGTATGCTTCAAAGGGTTAAGAAAAAAAGTGATGTTTTTAAACAAATATCTGAGTGATTCCTATGCATACGAAAAAATTTCAGACAAAATACTCATGAGGGATCTTTTAAGAATCTCATAAAGAGTATTTAAAAAAAAATACTGAATTTGGTGCATTTTTCTAGACATTTTTGGGACTAAACACTACTTAAAACCCTTATGTGCGTCGAAGGAAGTGCTTATCACGAAACTGTTTCGAAGAACAAGGAACAGTCTGAATTACTTGATTCAAAACCAAATCGCTGGGGAAATGCATTGTTACGAATCAGTTGACTGTGTGACAAATCAAGACGAGAAAACTTTCGACCGAGTTTTTTAATGCACTTGATTTGCCTGGAATACCACTGTATAACTTGATACTCAAGGTAGGATCTGTGATAATCATGCTACGTAATCTGAACCATCCGAGATTGTTTAACGGAACGTGATTGGCTGAGAATAAACTGATGAACAACGTGATTCAATCGACGATCATCAATGGCAAATTCAAAGGAGAAGATGTTCTAATTCCGAGAACTAATCTGATTCCAACTGACATTTCGTTCGACTTCAAGAGCATTCAGTTCCCCATTCGTTTGGCGTTCGCTATATGATTAACAAATCACAACGTGAATCGTTTGGAGTGTACGGAATAAATCTGGAATTTCCGTGTTTTTCTCATGGTCAATGAATGGAAAAATATTATTTACCACAATGAATTTTTTGATTCCATTCAATTTCACTCGAATAAAATACATTGAATTATTTTGAATTCCAAATGACTTCAATTCATTTCCACACTGAGAGAAAAAATTGAAAAAACAACTCAAATTTCTATAGATGCCTGAGTTTGAATCGACATTTCATTCACTTTTCAATACATTATGCCGCCTTTATAGTTGCGTTCGTTCGTTCGTTCTGACAATTTTTACGACCAATCATATTGCTCAAAAATGATGATTTTTTTTCTTCTTGATTTTTCCACCAGGGATGATTGGCCGAAAATCGACGGAACGAACGAACGAACGCAACATACACTTGCCTTAAGTGTTGAATTCGATGAACATAGAATGGAATGCCACTCAACTCAATCTTCTATTGTGAATTGAGTTGAGTTGTTTGATTTTATCTCTCATCAAAATCAATTTTCGTGAAGCACAAAATTATTTGCTCGGAGCGAAAAAATTTGGGGCGAAACGAGGTTCGCCGGGTCAGCTAGTAAAAAATAAAATGTTTAAAATCTTCACCAACTTGTATCGAAATAATTCAAGCTAAACATTTGTCCAAAAAAATAGAACCCAGGCCCTCGTCGGAAAACTTAACCGGATTTTGCCGAAATTAGGTCTTATTTTAATCAAACCCTATAGCATTATTACAATATATTAATAGCCAACTACTATCGTTTTTTGATCACTGTCATAGCAAGTGTTGGTATATCGGTATTATTGCAGGTTATCAATGGCAATCTGTTATCTACTATTGCTAGGTCAATATAATTTCATGCGCCTTCTGTTTCAACGTTTCTTTAACTTGTTGGAGGAGGTTTACTTTTTATCTGTATATTATTCTCGCTTGCATTTTTATCTTCGTTTGTATTTTGTTGTTGTTGGGGTCCTGATATTTATATTTTCTGTTCGTCTTTATCGGCATCCATCAGTACGTTGAATCTGTTATTATTTGATTCATTGTTGTTACTATTTTGATGTAGGTGCATTTTTTGACGGATAGCGATTCTTCTCCTTAACACCTTGTTGTCATTTTCAAGTTTATTTTACCCGAGTGAGCCGTTGCTCAGGTGTCATTATGACCGTATTATGTACAATCGTCGTTGTGCAATTGTTGTCCACTGTTCTTAGCCGTTTACCGTTATCTACATTTAGATCAGGTGTATTTTGCGATGCTGGAAACTGATTAGATTTTGATGGTTGATGTATTGATCCACTTTTATTTATTGCTGCGAACATATCGTTAATTATCTGTCTCCCATTATTATTCGTCGATTCACCAGCCACTGTGCGATTCTTACCGCTAATGCAGTAAACCCGTTATATTGACCACTATCACCACGATAATAGTTTGCTTTACACTATTTCCTGTTTAAAAATCACTATTTCGCTATAAATTGTTTATTTAAATCACTAAATTTCGTTTCAATTTAATTATTATTAAATATACACCGTATTAGATTTTAATTTATTTTCACCACTGACAAGATATCGAACTAGATTAGATGTTGTCACCATGAAGACACAATTTAAACTGAAGCTTTAACTACTGCACCACCTGTCTCATAAAAAATGTACACACAAAATTCATATGAAAATGGCTTTTTATTCGATTTTCGGGTTTTCCGAATTTTGCGGTGGATTTTTTCAAAAATTTCTTTCGTAAGAACCATCTCACAATATAAACATATAAACATACAATTATTCCTCGTATTGTTGCATTAGATTAGACCTGGTTTCCATTGTAAAGCTTTTTTTTTTATTTTGATAAAAATTTTAAACTTGAGTTTTGAACTGTCAGAAAATTCTCATAGAACTCATTGAATTCTTACAATCTTTCCTGCAATTTTGGGTAGTTTATACTTTAACCTTAGCTTTAGTTAAGTGGGCCAAAGTAATGACTCGAAAAAACCAAATTAATTTCTGGGTGGGCAAAATTAGTCGGCTTGTGATTTATGAACATTTTGATGTGTAAACATCTTTACTCGCGGCTTCCAAAATTTTTTGTATTAGAGTAAACTTGTAAACAAAACGAACGGAAATAACGTCTTGCTTCGTTTGAAAACAAGCAACAAACTCAATAAAACCAATTTTGTACTATATATGGCATGCTTGTACGTATATGTATATAAAGGTGGATTTACATATCCGACGATTTTTCGGCGAAGCTGCTTGCCGCAGGAAATTCGGCGAACACTTTATTATGGATGATTTACATATTCGGCGCAGTTTTTTCACACATACATAAACAATATTTTGACACTGAATTTTTTTTTAATTGGTAAGTAAATATATATTGTTAATAAAATGTGAATAATAAAACTTAAGGCCGATAAAATCAAATATAAACATAAACACAAGCATAAACACAAGCTAAATATGATGTCAAATCGTAGAAAAAAATCAGAATTTTTTTTATCCATGTGTGCTGTGTCGTCGCGCCGAAAAGATAAATTTTGTTCATGTCTTCGCCGTGCCGAAATTTCGGCGAAGAAGTTCTTTCTGATTGGTTGAATGTGTCACGTGATGTTCGGCGCAGAAAAATCGTCGGATATGTAAATCTACCTTCATAGTAGGGAAAACAAAAAAACTAATTGAAAAAATGGAAAAGAAACCATCGACATTTCCATCGATCAAAAAAGTAAAAAAATAAAAAAATTACGATACGATTGAAATACGAATTACAATTATATACTCTTATCATTAAAAACACAGTCAATAACTTGTGTATGTTGATTTATCACGAGTAACGAGTCTATAGGAGCTGTTCAACACGTCGGCTATCAATGAACGAGTGTGAAGAAAATGCTTAACTTTTGCTAGTTTCATTAATTGAGTGTGATTATTAGTGATATTACCTGAGTAAGACGGAAAAATATCGAAAATTAGAGTTTCCTTGGATTTAATTATTAAATCCTATTAAAATTATCTAAATAATATAAAACTACTTTTTCTCGACTAATTACATGAATGTTTAGTTTGACTCAAAATTATATTTTTTAATTAGAAAATATATTCAGATGCTCCCCATACAGGGAAGGGGCCAGTTAATTAAATTTTGTATGCAATGCAATATGCGTTTGAATTTTTTCCACAAATGAAGTTGGTTCGCTGGAAAACACGATGAAATGATGATGGCAAAAAGTGATCGAATTTGATCGCAGTAGATGAAATAACCCCATCATAGAGTGTATGATCCCAATAAATATCATCCTTGAGCAAATATTAATACTGACTGGCTTCTCGATACGTTGCGCACAACTCACCATTAACAGTTCGTAGAAATTCAAATGGTGGCCCACGAACATAACCCAGGAATAAACGCAAGTAAAAACATTCGGCATTACTCGGATGAACTGTTGTAAATGTGCCCCAACCCAATGCATCGGTTGAATATACATTCACACATCCAGGAACAGACTGTCCTTATATCCGATGTTGGAATTTTGTTGATGATGCATTCCATGTGAAATATTTCGACATCTCCAAGTAAAGCAGAAGACAAATAAATCACTTGTGTATGTCGCGAAGAAGCTTGGTAGCGTTGAAACGGGTGGTCGTTTGCTCTCTGCGCTGCATTTGTTGCCGTCAAATATACCCGTGGACCATTCTCTAAGTGCACAACTAAATAGACCACTGATAGACAGATTCTCCAAACAGATGGACAGATTCTCCAAACTGCCCTATTGTTGCTGACATATCCTCCCACCTGACACAGTGAAAATTCATCGTTGGCGTCAGGAGCTGCAATACCAAATACCACCAGGTCGCTTCCTTTCGTGACGTACTACAAACCGGTTTGGCGGACTTGACTGAATTGCAGTACTCAACATTTCACTGTGCTTTGTATGTTTTGGAAAGCAAAATGTGCTTTGTATATTTTGGTGCTGTTGTAGACTCCCACGTCCTTACTTTTGACTTTCATCGATATCCGGTTCAGGCTCCATTCGTTGTAGAGCGACTACAAGCGACTTGTGCTCGCCAATAATTTTAATTATATTCGGTCATAATACAAAATTTTATTAACTGCCCCTCTCCTGGATGGGTGCATCTGAATATATTTTCTAACGGTAATGGTCCCCAACTAACACCCCATTTACCTGAGGTTGTGTTTAGATCTCTAGGGATATCTCAGTTAGCCTGAGAATTTTTAGTATATTTGGTCATATTACTTAACTTTATTAACTGCCTTTCTATTGAATGGAAGGCCGATATTATATGAGATTATATGACGCCGACATTATAGTTATATTTATAGTTACAATTTTGGCGGTGCACGTTTAATAGTAAGCGGAACCCGACGACTCGTTCCTTGATATCAGAAACTGTAATGAATTCGGGTTTTGTTGTAATAAATTGTAATAAATGTGTAACAAATTATGGTATGGGTTTAATTGAGATAGGCTATTTTGGTAGGTGCAGGATTAAAGCACTGATCTATTTTGGTCATAATAGAAAATTCTATAAATAGTGGTTACTCCTGGATGGTGAGCTCCTAATTATGTTTTTTTCTAATTCACCTTGATATTCAAGTAACAGTCCTTATACCTTAATTTGTGTATAGTTTTCTAGGCAATCTCATTTGATCTAACAATTCTTAATATATTTTTGGTTATAATACAACATTCTATAAATTGATCTCATCCCTAGATAAGAACGTTCTCACTTTTTTTCTTACTTATGTGAGAACCAACTAATAATTCATATTCCTCAGGCTGTATTTAGATCTTTATAGATATCTATTGTGGCCCTAAGAACTCTCATTATATTTGTTACCATTTTGAAAAGTAGGAGTTGCCTGCCTTTGGAGCTTGGTACTATTTTTTCTATTATCCCACCCATTTTACCCGAGTGTGGATTATAATTTCTCCGGTTATCTCATTTAATTTCAAAATTTCTTCCTTAAGTAGTTCAGCGTGTAGTGTTTGTTACTAATCTGCCTCGGATACCAATTTTCTAGTTATTTTTTTAAACTTTTATTAACCACAATAATCTTATTAGTGAATATTGATTAATGAAATGGTAAATATATTATAATTTCTCTCGGGTTATTTGAAAGATAATTGAAACTTCACACTGCTATATAAACATGTGAAGCTTTTGCTAATTGTTTTTACTAGTAAAACTTTAGCAGTAACTTCACATGCAGTATCAATGATCAAGTCTTTTAGGGGGGTGGTTAATTATAAATGGGGTTATAATGATGTCTCGTTTTTAACATCGAACTGCCAGAGTCTCAGGTCACAATCACGCAGGGATGCTCAATTCATTTGCTTTCCGATATCGGCTGCGCAATGACGAGCATGTTAATATTCCTATGTTTGAATGCTGCGTTCGGTTCAAGAGAGATGGTCAACGGGCTGGCGGAGTAGCAATTCCGTCAAAAGATCCATAAAATGAGCATAGTGGACACAAATAATTTGCCGTACGAACTTCCACTTGTCATAGGTCGGCCTTACTTTATCAAAACCAATATTGACCTAACAGATGGACTGGCGAATGTAACTATGAACTGTCTGAGGTATATAGAATGCAGCCATCCTGGCCGGGACAACGAGAACGATGAAAACGTCAGGATGGATTTCGGTACAAATTCACAAGTTGGCAAGAAGGTCAGGCGGCTCAAAGCTGAATGGGCCCAGAAAACGAATATCGACCGATATTTAGAGCTCATTTCTAGAAAAAATTCAATTGTTAATCGAAACAACAATCAGACAATTAATGTAAACGTCAAACATTTTCCAGTTGTAACTGTATCTTCCACCACAATTTCTGCAGCACAGGGTGGTACATATGAGATAGTCGGTATATATACTCTTATGATAAAAGACACTGTCGACAACTTGTGTATCTTGCTTTACCACCAGTAACGAGTCTCGAAGGACTGTTCATTACATCATCTATCAATGATCATGTCTTCTACCATGGATGTAAAAATGAGACCTTGATGGATCTTCTTCAAAATGGGCTGTCGCACATCACTACTAATCGGCTAAAAATAGCTCAGGTTGTAATGGCGAATTTGGTACGAGATACTAATGACGTCTGGTTTTAAATATTGAACTGCCAGAGTCTCAGGTCATGTCACCTCGACCTAACAGATACAGTCACGCAGGGATGCTAAATTTTCTTGCTTTCCGAGATCTGGCTACGCAATGACGAGCATATTAAAATTACTAATTTTAAATGCTGGATTCAGTTCAAGAGAGATGGTCAGTAGGCTGCCGGAGTAGCAATATATAAAAATTCAAGTAGAACTTTTACAGTCACCTCGCATAAGGAAATGAGTTTAACAACACAAACCATTGGAATGAGCGTAACAACACAAACCGTTAATGATAATCACACAGCTGAACTTCAGTTTTTCAATGAGAATAAGATGCTTTGTGTAATTGTATTCACCTCGCCGAATAAGTTTGTCGAAGACATAATGAAGTTTATACATTTCGTCCTTGCTTCATATTCTAAAAGAATTTCTAAAGGAAACTGTTATCTTTGGCCGATGATTATGAGCGGAAATTTCAATATTAATTTTGTTGTTTCTCAAGCTGAACCACTTATAAACTTCCTGCGAGGCGAATTTGATTTTCACATGAACTCAGATCGAAATATATCTACTACGAGATAAGGGATGACCATTGTGCAGTTTTTCAATGGAAATTAGAAAAGTTACAGTCGACAGTATCTGTATCTTAATTTAGCTACCATAATCCAATTGCGTCAATTAACCGAAAGAGTAATAGACCAATTTAACGATAATAAACAAATGAAAAACTCTATTTAGTAAAATTTTATTCCTTCTTCCTTCAAAGTAAACTATACAACACACCCTACACACGCCATGTTTACACATCTCCTTGAGAGTACTAATGGACTCACTCTTTTTTTAATTGGCTTTTTAATTTTCATTATTTCATAGAAATGAAGGTGGTTTAGACTAAAGGAATTTGCAGGAGTTTAGAAAACACTTAGTTTCCAGATAAAATTAAATTTAACTGTTTTGGAATATCAAATTAACACCAAATTATGGGAAAAATTGATTAGACTCCTACAAAAAATTGCGTAATTTAACAAAGCTTTTAATAAACATTAAAATCGCTGTAAAAATCGCATATATTATCGACTCCAGTAGGTAGCCAATTCGTGCGTGCAAATTTATCGCTAGTATTTATTTATTTTAGTTTACACTTTATGTTCAATTCTACCGCATTATTCAATCACATAACACTCATTTCCTCATAATTCAATTACCTACAAATAGTTTTTTTTTTCTCGAACCATTTTACGAATAATTGCAAATTATTGCAAAAGAAATATTTAACACCTTCTCTGGTAATATAGAAAAAAAAAAATTCCGACGCATTTCACAACAAACCGACATAATATAGTATTCACATTATAAATAAAGATTATAATAGGCACCTATTGCCTGATAAGACTCCAGGTGATTAACGATTTTGATTGCCATGAATTAATTATGCATGCGATAAATTAAATTACTTAATTCACAATCAATTATGTTACAATCTGTGCCCTTCGTACCTACTGCATCTTTAATTATTATCACGGTTAATTACAAAAGAATATTTCGTATGTTAAGACATCGTTAGCCTTCAAATGGCATGGTCTAATTAATAATATCGTGTATAGCATAGCGGTGATAAGGTAAAGTGCTTTGTGTGGTGACCAAATGTATCCAACATTTTGTTTATAACTTCGCGACTTTTACTTTTACAATTACAAAGTAACAACTCAACCAAAAATTCCAAGCCGGTAATATTGCGATTACCTAATCATAAAAATATAAATAATTATTTAATGTACTCGGCATAGCACATAATGTTTTTTTATATTGGCGGTTAATTTACATGATAATGACCGTTTTGATTCACCTGTAATCGGTTTACATTTTCAACCTTAGCCCCGCGATGATTTTGTGTAATAAGAAAATTATATATCATGTGGTAATATTTTCCTGGGTGGCAAATACTTGCGTACACAACATTTTCAACATAATTTTGTGGCCCTACCCTATAAAACCTACAACCTTCGTACTAAAGGTATTTTGATTAATCGATCGAGACTGCGTAATTTTCGTTATCAAATATAACATTCATCTATAAATTGATAATTATTAGAATCAATATAGGTAATCAGTATCTATAAATAAAACTTTTAATGTGATCTGTGTGAAGGTCAGCATCATCTTTTCATTTTTTATTTTTACTTTTTTCTAAAGATGATCGAACTTATTATCTCACATTAAATGCAACGCTAATTTTTTGTTTGCATCCCGATCTCACAAATTTAACAAAATATTTTTCAAATGATCGCGCTTATTAGAAATGTCTTTACACAAAAATTTATTTGGCGATAAAACGTGATTTATAGTTTTGGGATATGAAAGATACAACAACAGAAAACACGATCAACTTCCGGATATTATGGTAATTCGGGGACAATTTATTTCAAATGTTTACATTGTCAAGTTGTATGTATCAGATGTTTCTAATTCAAATGTATACATATATCTTAAGAATTTATTGCTAAGGTGTTGAAGGTTCATGACATGTTGTTACTAAATTATTTGAATAGAATGACTATTAATTTTGGTTTGGAGCAGAACTCAAATATTATTATTGAACTTTAGACTGCCGACTAGACTATAAGTAAGGTAACACCAATAATTGCTTATTGTTGTTAGAAGTCCATTATATTTTACGATTCATTGGAATTTACAAATTATCTTTAAAATCTCAACCGGGTCATAACCTGATGTTTGTCTAAACCAAGTGTTGGATCCACTTTACTAGAAGTTACTGGATCAAGGCTGCCTACCAACTATGAAACACTACAAATATCAACGAAAACGTGACCACCTTCTTTAAACATGATCTTTTAAATTAAACAATAACGCAAAATGGCTTCATGGTTCAAGCTCTTTCCATCCCCCCATTCCGTGAAAAATATTTTTATTCTTCGCTGCTACATTCACTCCTCTATATAGTCAAGTTGACACCTATCAACTTTTAATCAAGACTGTTCATTTTGTGTTCAACATCATTGATGTTCGGGATGACTTTTTTGTATTGGTCGTAAACTATTAATTAATGCCAATTTAATCAAATGAATTTTATAGAATACGTAATTATTAAATGTTGCCAACCCAGAAATAATTTTGGTTCAAAACTCATCTCTAAAATCTTTATCAAAAAGAAAAAAACGCTTTACAGTGGGAACCAGGTTAATATAACAATACGAGGAATAGTTGTAAGTTTTTATGTTTATATTGTTACGAGTTTGCCTTATCAAATCCTGTTCGTGTCACTTGATTGTGAATAAAGTTGTAGAGTTTAGTGGTTGAAACAATACTCGTAATTTACACCGCTTCCAGAATATTCCCGGAAAAACTAAAAATAATCGAAATTCTGGAAATATTCCTTCAATAATTTTCCCAATATCCACTATAGTCAAAAATTTACACAGTAGTAATATCTAGGTTCAGTTCCAGACTACACTATAAAACTATCTCTAATATTACTACTTAAACCTAAATGTCACTTATCTCCAAAATGTTATTTTCTAAACCTTAAATGAGTATTTTTTGTTGAATAAATGTCTCGTCTTTTTTGAATTAATTCATCAATACCCAATAGGCAAGATCGTAACAATATGTATCAAGGGTCACCACCCTATAGCATTATTACAATATTACATCATGCTAGTTAACTTAAATTATTTTGATTGAATTTGTCGAAAAAGAGGTTGCGACGGCAAGGAAATGAATATCAAGGGTTCTGATTTTCAGAAAATTAATTTAGAAGTTATCCGAAGAGCAGCGACGGCTCTAAGGCCGGTAATAATAAATTGAGAATTTTCATATATATCAATTTAAGCGTCCAAAATGTGTTCAAGTTCATACCGAAGAGGATAAACAGCATTAACTTTTGATTCCCATCTTGTAGCACATAATGGTTTAAGTGTAATTTTGATATACTGAATTAATATATCCCACCGCTTCGTTGAAGCACTAAAAAAATTATATAACCCTTGAACAATATTGAAGAAAGATATTGTTTCAACACTTATTTTAGCAGCATCAGCTATGGTTAAATTTAAGGTATGTGCTGCACAAGGAATGAAAAACACTCGAGAGTTTAAATTTAAGATATGCTTTTGTACACCATTATTTTTTCCTTTCATGTTCACGCCATTATCATATCCTTGTCCTCGTATATTTTTAATATTCAAATCAAGTTCATTTAATTTATCCACAATATTTGTTGATAAACCTTTTCCAGTAGAATCAGTTACTAATAAAAATCCCAGAAAATGATCCTCTACAGAAACTATATTTTTCTCTACCTTATGAACAAATCTAATGATTATTGTCATCTGTCCAGTATGACTCACATCAAGAGTACAGCCCTAATAAAATTGAATAATATTTCTAATTTTTTATCATTTGGACAATGTAGTTGACAATTTTGTTTGAAATCAGACATATTATTTCATTTTGAATTAAAACAACATCGAATTTTGAAAATAGTTCCACAAGTTTTAAAAAATTTCCGTTATTCTTCTCATTAATGACATCTGAAGAGCAACGCAAGGCTAAACATTGGCCAGCAAGGTATTTTATCATTTCAATTATTCTTTCTAATACTGCCCGCCAATGCCGTTTTTCAACTTCGTACATATTTTCGAGTATGCTGTCAACGGTAGTATATTGATTAAATCTTTTTTTAAGTTCCATCCATTGTACAAAACAGTTTAAATGCGACGTGCTTACTTCGTGCGTAGTAAGAGTATTTGTCAAATTTTGCCAATTAGAATACCCATCAGTAGATAATTGCTGATGTCTATCATTTTTAAACAATTTACAGCAAAAAAAAAACACACACACAATTTCCAGAAATCGAATAGACAAGCTATGATCTTGGTACAATATCACCATTTGATAATTTTCGCTGATAATACTGATTACTAAAACTACGACGACTGTTATCACGAACAAAATCATTTCGTTTAATTTGTTGTGGCCCTTGTTCAACGATGATTTTACGAAATTTATTATTAATCAGCTTAGGCCAAGTTACAGGATCATTTGATTTCAAATTTGTTATATCAATTGTAGAAGTTGACGTTGAAGGCTGAGGTTGAGGTTAAATGTTTAGGTCCGAATCTGAAATTGACGTTGAAGGCTGAGGTTGGATGTTTTGGTCCGAATCAACAACTGGCAGTATTGAATTTGAAAGATGCTGCTCATCATTGTCTCTCTTATCCTTATCAGAAGTACTTACTTCAATTTCTTTATCAAGTTGCGCTACCTCTGCTTTTTTGAAAAATTTATTTAACTGACCTCGTAATTTCTGTGTTTCTAGTTCTTTCGCTGCTTTTCTTTTTCTATTTTCTGCTCCAGACTTATTTTTTGATTCCATTTTGTTATACCTACACTACTATAAAAAAATATTTAAATTAATTACCTACCTTTAATTTAAATGAATTACCGACATACCTCTTACTGAGATGAATTAAATTTTACTTAATAAGTTTCAAAAGTACTAGTGCATTTGATATAATAATTAATTTCACTCACTGATTTTCAGTTTTCACTAAAATGTGGAATACACAAAAAAAATATATTTTTTCTGCGATGAACACTTTACAATGCAATTTAGAAATAAGAAAATTTTAAATCATAATTGTGTGTCAAACTTCACGAAATAAATAGGGAAATTCCCATAAAATTAAGAAAGCTTTTGCAGTAGTAATTACGGTAAAAGTGATTTTTCTTATTGAACTTTACTCTTTCAAATTGATTCAGAAATTAAAATTAAATCGAACGAAGAGTGATGTAAGAATGTAAGCAAAAAATACGACTCAAGACACCTAGAACCATTTATTAAGAATTTACAAACTAATAACTTGTATTGAATATGTAAATTCTATATAATAATTTCCATTCAAATTGCTCATTATATTACAATTTTCTTTTTATTTTAAGTTTTATAATTAAATAAAAATTGCAAAATTTAATTATTTTACAAAAAGCTACAAGGAAGAAGAAAAGACAAAACAGAAAATTTAATAAAATAAAAATACATAAAAATAGTAAAGAAATAAAAATTTAAGTTTTTATGCAAAAATATTTGTCAATATCTTATTAGAAAATTTTTTTAGTATGCAAGTAACGTAACACATCTAAATTTTCAAATATATTTTTTTATATATAATTTATAAAAAAATTGTTTTGAAAACAATTTCGCCCACAAATATTTAAAATATTAATTATTTAAATAGAAAGATGAAAGGCCCTCTTATAGATCAGCGCCCATATGCAGTGCATAATCTGCTGTCGAATACGTGCTTTCATTGCTCCAAAAAAATTACTGGTACAAGGTTTCGAGGCGTACAATGCATCGGCTCATGTAAAAAATACTTTCATCTCAAGTGTATTAATATTGCCGGTAACCTTGACGAGTCATTAGAAAGTGGGCTAATAAATTGGGCGTGTCCATCCTGCAAAATGAACAATCAAACTACAATAGATGTTGGAAATGCCAGCTCAACAAAACTTCCAAATACTCCCAACGGTGGTACAAGTTCGTCCACTATAGATGATGTTCAAGTGAGCATAAATAACCTCTGCTCTAGATACGATGGCGTGGAAAACTCACAACGTTTTATCTCAGATGCGGTGGATGCTTTGCGAAATGATCTTAAAATCGCATTAGAAGAGATCCAAAATCTAAAACTGCATATAAAAAAGACGGATGATGAATGTACATCACTTCGTCATAGAGTTAACCTACTTGAGTCGTTAAATGATTCTTTTGTGCAACAAAAATTAGCCTCAAATATAGTTATAACTGGAATTCCACTCAACAAGCTCGACAATAAGGAAGTTATATTAAGTGTATTGTCGTTTGTTCAACCTGAGATCAGTTCAAATGATGTTCTCAATGTAAGTAAAGTTGATACTACAAAATCTAAAACAAAAACACCAACTGAGATTTACATTGTCAAACTAACATCTGTGGAAATCAAAACTGGAATACTAACAAAATGAAAAACTTCAAAACTTTCTCTTCTGATGATTTGGGCATTCAATTCACAAATCATGTAAGGAACAGAATATTTATCATGCATCACTTATCCCCACTTCAATCCAAATTGTACAAAGCGGCCAACGTCATTAAACGCGAACATAATTTTCGTTTCCTGTGGATTCGGAATGGGATCTTCATGCTACGTCAAAATCATACATCGCAAGTATTTTATATTCGATCACATAATAACATTGATCAAATTAAAAACTCTCTACTATATCAAAAAACTAATTAATTTTTATTCTTATTATCGTAGGATAATTAAAAATGTTATTCTTTTATTACATAACGTTATTATTTGTTATTATTTATTATTATTAGGCATTCTAAAACTTTTATTTTTAAATTTTTTTATTGATAAATTTTTAAAACTTTATAAATGTGACATATACATATACGTTTTAGTATTCAACTTTTTCGCTTCAGTTATTCCTAAACTTTTTTATTTTATCTTTTCCTTAGCATTTGTTTTATATAAAAAACATTATAAATGTGTTATTCTTACAAATCATAAGCTTTCAAAACCTATTATTTATAAATGTATTCTTAAAGTAAATAATTTTATATTCTATTTTTTGAAATTTCTATTATATTATATTAGATTTTTGGTGAAGGAGGACAAACTATCTAGCATCCACATTTTTATTCTTAAATTATTTTTTTTATTGTATTTGAAATGACAAATTCCTATAATCAAATTAGTGGTGTTGATAGCTTTGTTGATACTTCCACCAATAATCGAATTTCAGATAGTTTGGTTTTAGATGATTGTATGGGTGTTCAAATTGTTCATCAGAATATTAGAAGTCTAAGGAAAAATTTTAATCTTTTTTCGGCTCATCTTGATTCATTTACTAGTTTACCTGATTTAATTTTCTTAAGTGAAATTTGGATTAATGATGATGAAATCGAATTCTATCAGTTAAATGACTATCATCTTGTTTGTTGTTGTAACAATAGTTATCGTGCTGGTGGTGTTTTGGTATTTTATAAAAGTAACTTAAATTGTTTTGTTGAACCTTTTAACCTTGTTTCTGCGGATGTTGTGAAGGTAAAGCTTGTAATTGGCAATGAAACGTTTATTTTGATTTGCGTCTATCGGCTTCAGGCCGTTACGAAAACTGTTTTTCTCGATGAGTTTTCTGAGTATTTACGAAATATAAACGGTAAAAACCTTTTTGTTCTGGGATATTTTATCTTGCTCTTCCGTGTCCGATAATTATATTTACATGATGTCTTCCGTAGGTCTAGCATCGCTTATTAATGATCCAACCAGAGTAACCGATTCTACTTCTACCTGTATTGATCACTTCTTTTGCAGATTACGGGACAATAATTTATCTCGCGTCAAGGTTGAATTATTTAATTATATGATTACTGACCATCATTTGATGCGTGTTGTGATCGAGATTAATCAGGTGAAAAGTAATGATGGATTACCTGTTAAGCCAAAAATCATTTTATCTAAATTCTTGGAACTGTTAAGTAATGTTAATTTTTCTCCTATTTATGCTATTGATGATCCGTGTGCAGCTGTTGATGTATTTCTAACGCTTTGGAATGATGTTTTCTCAGCTAGCCTGGATTCACTTATGTCACGTAGTAATCGTCCTATTAAACCATGGATCTCTGAGGCATTATTAAACATGATTAAACGAAAAAAATGGTTATTGAGAAAAGCTAAATATGCTAGAAACAATCAACGTTTCCAGCAATATGTTACAGCCTATTGTCTTAAGGTTAAAAAGAAAACTATTGCTGCTCGTGTTGCTTACTATAAAAAGAGATTTGATAACTGTTCCGGAGATTCCAAACTGATGTGGCGTACTATCAATGACATATTAAGTAAAAATTCGTCAAATATTAAGCTCATTAATTCTATTAATTCTTCTAATAATGATTTATTAACTGATGCCTCTGATAGTGCCAATGAGTTCAGCAATTATTTCGGAAGTATTGCTTCAAATTTGAAGTCTAGTCTTCCATTTATTTATAGGAGTTCTATGGAGCGTGACGGCGATTACGTTGAGCAATCGTTTTTTCTCCACCCTATTGACGATTTTGAAGTTTCTAAAGCAATTACTTCTTTAAAATCAAGCAACTCTTACGATATGTTCGGTTTTAGCAATAACTTAATTAAAAATTCCATTAGCCTTATATGTCCTCCTTTATGTCATATCTTTAATTGTTGTTTTGAAACCGGTATTGTTCCTGAAATTTTGAAGTCAGCAATTGTACTACCTCTTCATAAAAATGGTTCCAGATGCGATTTAAATAATTACCGGCCGATCGCCCTACAACCAGTTTTGTTAAAAATAATGGAAACAATTATTAAATTTAGAATGGTGGTATTTTTAGAGAAGCATGGTATTATAAGTTGTTATCAGCACGGTTTTCGCAATGGGTTTTCCACTGAGTCTGCTTTAACTGAATTTTTAAATGGCGTGCATGCATCGCTAAATAACTCCGACTCTTGCGCTGGGCTTTTTGTAGACATAAAAAAAGCCTTTGACATGGTTGATCATTATCTTCTATTACATAAGCTTTCTAAAATCGGTTTCAGAGGAAACATTAATAATTGGTTTAAATCATATCTTGCAAATCGTAATCATGTTGTTAAGGTGAATGAAACTATGAGCTGTCCTTATGTTTTAAACATTGGTGTTCCTCAAGGTTCCGTCTTGGGACCCCTTTTATTTTTGATTTACATAAACTCAATTTTTAGTACAAATTTGGCAGGCACGATTGTTGCCTTTGCAGACGATATGAGCTTATGTTACCGTGGGTCCTCACAAACTGATGTTCGCCGTAAAATTGCAGCGGACCTTTTAGTTTTAAGGAAATGGTTTGACCAGCATTTCTTAATTTTAAGTGACAAAACTAAGATTATGCATTTTAGTTTGTGTAGCAGTTTTTTACATTCACCGTTAACGTATCATTCCAGTTTTTGTAATACCGTTAATTGCTCCAGCTTGTGCATTTCCATTGAAGCTGTTGAGAGTTTCAAGTATCTTGGAATTATTGTTGATTGTAATCTGAGTTGGAAGCATCATGTCGATAAATTAAAAAAGTCTCTCAGCAATGCATTACGAACCTTATATCTATTAAGACCTGTAGCTCCTAAATCGGTATTGCTAAAATTCTACTATGCCTGCATTAACTCTAGGCTCGAATATGCATTATCGTGTTGGGGTGGTTGCTATACCATTCAACTTTAAAAATTCTCATTATTGTTCAGAAATATGCTATTCGTATCATGAGTTTTAAGTCTTCGCGGGTTTCTGCATGGCCATTATTTTTGAGTTTTAAAGTTTTACCATTACAACATTTATATGTTTATAAGGTTTTACGTATATTTTATTTGCGAAGTGGGCACCGATTATTGAGATCAAATGTGCGATACAACATTAGGAACAATGATCAGTTCTTATTTGTTGTTCCACATTTTTTTAGTGAACATTTTAGAAAATATTTCCTGGTAACTGCTCCTTCCTTATTTAACCAACTTCCACTTAGCATACGGCAACAAATAAATTCAAAATCATTTCTCCATTTATTTAAAGTTTCGCTTTTTGAGCACCCTAATATCGATTTTCTATTTAGAGTTTTAGTTTGATGCAGTTTAATTTTAGTTTCAATAGTTTATCTTTTTTATATTTTTATTTTTTATATTTTTATTTTTTATATTTTTATTTTTTATATTTTTATTGTTAAATTTTTATTTGTAATATTCATTTAAATTTTTATTTGTAATATTTATTCAATTTTTTTTTTCATAATTTTTCTTATTAAAGGGTAGATCAATACTGCCGTTAAATCGGTGATGATTACCCTACTCATTTATTTTCTTTTTGTATATTATTATTATTATATGTGACAAAAAATCGTATTGAAAATAAATGATAAGCCTGTGTGCTTTAAATAAAAATAAAAAAAAAAAAAAAAAAAAAAAAAAATATCGTGTCGAGCCGGGCCTGCCGAAGAGCCTGACCTGATCCACCATGTTGTCTAATGTTGTTACAAACTGCATCATGTTTCACCATGTTGTGAAGGGGGTTTTAAAATTTCAGAAAAAACATTTTTGATTACTAGAAATCGATTGCAATGAGTCCTGATTCCGGGAAAATTAGTTTAAGGAGTCATCAGGTGGATACCTGGTGCCATTATTTATTTTTTTTCGGCTCAAACGATTTTGATAAAAATTGGTGAAAAAGGATTTTAAATACCAGCATTCTATTTCGATTTGTGGTAACTTCTGGAAAATTCGTTCAGTGAGTCATCTGGTGAGAGTCGTGATAAGGGTTTTTTAAATCTATTCAACTATTTTAATAAAAATTGGAGTGAAAATGGTTTTCTATTGGCAGGAATAGTTTATGATTAATTCTAATTTCGGAATATCCTTTTAATAAATAGGTCATCGGGTACATCGGGTGGACAGGTATTTAAAAAATTATTTTTGATTAAATTAAACGATTTAAAACGATGCCAGATAATCATATCAGAATGAGTAAAAATGTATCTGTAATCAATACCACAATCTGTACTCAGCGCCACATCATGTGATCTGAATCGTTTTGTGAAGAATTTTTTAATGGAAAATTGCAATATACCCCAATTTCCGAGAATTTTTTGGGTTTGAAAATATCCAGACCGAGAGCCTCGTGAGGTTTCAGTCTTATGAAATTCAAATTATTACAGATGAAGGATTAACACAGATAAACGGATTAGAATTTGCTACAAAACTATAAAGGATTATAAGACAATGTTGATAGGTGTTTAAGCTTTCAGTAAAAGTTTGGCGGAAAATTACTAAAGAAAATCATTGCACCTAGTTTTCAGTACATTTTGAAGACGTTAGAGAATAAATTGTCGGCAATGAGCGACATGAAACCAAATAATTATTCACTTATATAAAGCAATTCATGTTGGGATCAAAATCGCTTGTAGATATACACGCATTCCGATAAAACTATTAAATTCTTTAAAACTATAAAATTTATGTACACCACAAGGAGGCTAACAATAAAATCGTGATTTGTGCTCTGCACAAAACGGCATTGTCTCTAATTTTAATTTACTGCAGTATAATTTAATTAAAAGAATTCGTCTTTACACCGACAGAATTAATTAATTAAATTAATCAAACTATTTTAAGATCTAACCGCATTCAATGTTTAGTTGTGTATAGTGTTGTTAGAGATTTTAATAACAAACAAATATTTTTAATAAAGGTCGAGTTTGAAATGATAATAAAATTGCAAACTACTTTTGCATGTAAGCTTTATTACAAACAAAGTCGCAAGCAACATTTTTGAAATGTATCGTACAGTGCACTTAAACTAGGTCATGTACTACTCAATTTATGTTATTATTTTGTGTGATAATAATTATTTTATTATATTATTATTATTTAATCACACATATGTTATACAAACAAATAATACATTTTTTAATGATACGCATTCTTGCCTCAATTTAATTACCTTGTTATATACACGTAAGTTTGAAATTTAGAGTTAAATAAAAAATTATTACGCTTCTTGGTATTCGACAAAAAAAAATACGAGACATATATACCTTTACATTTATATTGTGTATTGTTGTTAATTTAGTAATAGTTTTACAAATTGTTAAAAGTTGGAAAATTCAACAAACAATGTACGGATGATTAGTAAGTCACGATCGTCTTGTTTGAATCGTTTAAAAATAACACTTTCGTATTTATCATCTTTTTATGTACTAACTCTGTCTAATTATATCAATATAGGCAGGGTCAAAATTTGGTAATATATATATAGCCTTCCCGATCATCATCTAATAATCACTTTAATAACTTTAACAATAATCTCTATAGATCACACTCGATCACGATATCATAATAAGATCACTTTGAATATATTGTATTGGGATCATTGCCCAATGAGTAAACAATTAATTGCTACCTCGATCTTAATTATTTAAAAATTCCGATAGATCACCAAGTTAACGTATTTACTGTGAGATCGCGTTGTTGGGTGATCATATACAATACGAATTAATCAATATATTCCCAAAACTAGAAATTTAATTAATCAATAAAACACTATCGATCGCCACGAACTGCCCGATGATTTCCACGCTCCATTCGATCCACGCTCCTTCTTGTTTTGCTGTTTTTTACCATAGTGGTATTTTCCTTATTTTTTGGTGTACTACATAAAGTTGCTCCCGTTCTTCTGATCAGTTCTGCATAAGTTGTTCTAATATTTCCTTTTGTTCTGCTGTTTTGGCTACCTCATTGGTATTTCTTTAGTTTTTCGGATCATTACTTCTTTAGTTTCTTATTCCAGTTCATTAGCTTCTATAACCCTCAATTTAGATAACTCAGAACCACCCTTCAATCTTCCACAAATAATTGTTTGTGTATTTGGTTTCAGCTTTTCTCGGTGGTGAATTATTACTCGCCTAATGGTCGTTGCGTTTGTAACTCAGGACAACTCGCCCAACATTAAACATGAAGCCATTCGTTCTCATAAAATCCGCATATCTAAGATGACTTCATCGAAAATATCGGGACCTGTACTTTGGCTGGTTGTTCTTCAACTCTCATCAGTTCCTTTCGAATAATCGTGCGCGTGTGTTGTTGCTCCTGTGTCTAAAGTAATACGATCAGTTGTGGGAGCCGGTTTCTGACCCTTTAAGCTGGCTTGTTGGAATTTAACGCAGCTGTCACACGTCCAATAAGTAATCCTATACTGTCACGGATTCTGGGTGCCACCCCCTCGATATTCCTCTCGGTGTTTATTTCAACCCATCGTACTTTAAGTGGAGTAAGTGCGTACTTTAAGTGCGTGTTCGTGTAGAGCTTCTCTGACCTTCTTGCTTGTAGTTATTTCCGTATTTCCGATGCAGCCTTCATTATCTCGCTTTCATCACTCGCTCGCATTTTGAGAGATGTGGCCGCCAGCAGAACGCGCATTACAATTTTGCTGGTAAGCACCCAATGATACTCCTACACCAGAATACATCATGACCATCGTAGTATGAGATACACATATCTCAAATCTACATTCTGAACCCACTTTTATCGCAAATTTAATAGAGAGATATGCCGCCACATCCACTAAAGAACTATGGGAAGCTTACCAATCATGAGGATCACCCTTACTAGGCCTTTCGAAAACATTGGTATTGAGTTTGCGGGAGCCATATAACTGAAAGCGAGAAAAGGTAGAGGTCACACCATACCAACTTTCAATAAATAATATTGAGAGTGTTACAGACAAACATTTTTGGCAGCATTACGACGTTTCACAGCCCGAAGAGGAGTGCCAGAACGTATTTATACTGATAACAGGCCGAATATCGTGGGAACAAACCGTGTTCTAGATAAAGCGTGTAAATTAATAAACAACATTAATGATGATTTCACAATATCAGAATTTTTGAGTCGAAATCGGATATAGTGGAATTTGATTCCATTGGCAGCTAATCATTTTTGGCGGACTGTGGTAGGCTGCAGTAAAATCTGTGCAACGCCATTTGCTTAAGGCTAAACATACCATCAAGATTGGAAAAGCATGGTATCATCTTTGGAAAAGAAACCATTGTCCCATTATGAATTATTGACCGACTTTTGGAAAGAATATTAGGGACAAATTTCATTAAAGCATTTGACCTAACGGACGTGTTTTTTCGCAAGCGCTGCATGGGCGAGACAAAATATCTTTTACCTATAGATTTTAGCCACCTGCTCTATCAGATCAAGGTGATATCATTTTGGCTTTGTAAAGCAGCCGAAACAATATGCCGTTTAATGCATTATGTGATTATTCATGAACTTGATGATCTAATTTTGATTTATTTGGACGGTCTGTTGATCATTAGCTGCACTTTGAAGAAGCATTTTATCGTTGTAAAGTTTCTGTTAAAATGACAATAATTTCTAATGTCTCAAGAATCTCAGCACCGTTAAGCACATTCAACTGTTAAAGAACGTGTTTCCAACTTTAATGATGGCTGTTGGGCTACCTATAAATTTCGACAAACGTGAGATTATTTCGCCTCGTATTTTTACGTTTTAAAGTTGTTTTTCAAAGCTTAGCCATACAATTTTCGGATTAATGTGTGATTGGCCCATTTAAAACTAGCCAGGGGCGGAATCATGAAATACGACCGGAAAATTTAAACGGATTTAAAAATATTTTCAAATTTATTTGATTAAAATTATTCAAATTTACTATGATTGATGCAGACTGATGTATAAATGCAACTTCTATAATGTTTTAGGAGCAATGGTTAATCTCCTAAATGATTTTCGAAATTCATTTCGAATTTCAAATTTCTCGCCCCAGGTTCGTCGCTGCTTCATTTTATGAGATGGCATTGAAGTCTTTTGTATTTCAAAATTGTAAAAATTCCAGAAATATATAATTATTTTGATGTGCCTGGGGCAAGATCATGAAATCCGGCCGGAAAAATGAATTGTTAGAAAATATTTCAATGGACAAACACTCATGAAAACTCAAATAAATGAAAGTTTACCATTAAAATTGAATTCGACAACTATTTCATAATCGAGCAGTTTTAAACGAATATGTTGTACCGGTAAATAATGAATTTCGGAAATCTTGTAGGACATTAGCCATTGCTCTTCAAATTTTATAGAAGCTGCATTTATACATCAGTCTGCATCCATCATGGTAAATTTGAATAATTTTAATCTAATAAGTTTGAAAATATTTTAAAATCCGTTTAAATTTTCCGGTCGTATTTCATGATTCCGCCCTAGGTCTCGGAGCTGCTGGAAGGCGTATACTAGTGCTGGCTGGGATATGTTGCCATGCTACACGGGATAAGGGAGGATGATCTCAAGTAGAGAACTGGGGAAATTTTTTTTTCTGGTCTACTGAGGAAAAAAGTTTGATGTAAACTGCCAGTTCCATATTCCTGGGGAACAGGGCCATAGATGTCACTTTGACAATGTTAAAATTCTTATTTTTGATTATTACATATTGCTGGTTTGTTAAATACCACCTGAACAAATGACGCATTCGAAAGAAAATTTGAAAGCAGTTAGAGTTTGGAGTGCTTTATGATAGCGTATTGATGAACGCAATCAATTTAAAAGATATAGACTGACCAGGCATACATAAGGGCAAACTATTGGGTATATAAACAGGTCTCCACCGTTCGACAAAAGATAGTGTCACCAGTAAGTACCTTAAGGTTGGACATCAGTCAACAACATAATCGTAAAATATTACCGATTTTGTATCAACATCATATATTTGGTTTTTTGTGAAAATGTCGAGTTTTGAGTCGATTATATCTGCAGCTGAGGCGCCTCGATTGCTTGTAGAAGAATATGATGAGCTTGCCTTAAGTGAGAGAAGCTATTGAGAGTGGTTTCAAAAATGTAAGATCAATAAATTTGATGTTGAAGAGAAAGAACGTAGCGAATGGCTGAAAATGTACGAACAAGCGGAATTGGAAGCATTATTTAATGAAGGTTCATGCAAAACGCAAGAAGAACTTGCACTTACATTAGGAGTGACTCAACAAGCAATTGCACTTCGTTTAAAATCATTGGGAATGATTCAAAAGCAAGGAAATTTGTTTCCCGCATCGAAGTTTTTTGCATCGCGTAGTCACTTGTGATAAAAAAATGGATCCACTACGATAACCCAAAAAAGAAGAAATCATCCATGGAGACCGCCGATTGGTTACTTAGGCGGGACATTAATTCAACGTAAATTGGCCAATCAAAGGTTAAGAGTTTAATAACATTTAAAAAAATAAGTAACATCTAGGTTTAAGTAGTGGCAATGCGATGAACACAATGGGTCAGGCTTACTAGCAAAGGTGTATAATATTAAACATATTAATTATCAGAGAGTGTCATGGCTACAATTGAAAAAATCGAGTGGCATTATGCAATGTAGGAATTGCCAACGGTATGGTCATACTGCGGCCAACTGCAGAATGGAATTTATATGTGTGAAGTGTGCCGAGCCTCATGAGCCGGGCGAATCTAAAGTTGAACGAGAGACGACCAAAGAGGAAATATATTGTGCAAATTGTAATCGGAATGGCCATCCCGCATCGTACAAAGGTTGCCCCATCTATCAAGCTATGATGCATCGATTGAAACAAAAAATCGAAGAGCGTAAACAACAATCTGCAACAGCTGCACATCCATTCAGATTATTTACTTATGTCCCGGTCACAAAGGAAAATGGAACGTTTGCGGAGAGAACAGGAGGTCGAGCCCCACCAGTACCACAACAGCAGCAGCAACAGCCAGCGAATAATATGCAGCACAATGCAACAATAAAACAATTAACGACGAGAATGGACGGAATGGCTCGTACGATGGAAGAGCAGAGTGAACAAATCGCGCAACTCCTTCAGATTATTGCTTCATGGTAAATAATCAACAAAATCAAAATTCAGAATTATTGCAATAAATGCCAATTCAATTGTAAGTGTTCAGAGACGTCTAAATTTATTAAAATCAATCAATGAAACAAAATTAAATGTTCGGCACAAAATTGAATTTAAAAATTATGAGATGGTGAGACAGGATCGGATCAATGCAACGCAAGGTGGTGGCACCGCCATTTTAATTCGGAATGGAATCAAATTCAAAACGATTATACCGCAAGGACTAAATAATCGGCCTGGTCTTGAGATTGCCATAATCAAACTTAAAATTATAAATATGTACATTAAATCACCTATTTTTGATATCTATTTATTGTACGGGTAACACAAGTGTAATTTCGGATGATCGTTTCGTTGAAGAGTGGAGAAAAATTTTCCAAAACTTAAATTTACATAATCCTAACAATTACTATATAATAGCGGGAGACATACATGCGAAACATACAAATTGGGCCAACACAACAAATAATTCAAGGGGCAATCGACTCAACCGGTGGATCATTGAAAATGCAATAGAATATCGAACAAAAATTTATCATAGTGACTTGCCAACCATGATAAGATCTGGCCATCGTGGACGAGCGCATCAAAATTCTAACAAACGGCAGAGGGGTAATCCCCACCCATCGATATGACAGTGATCATAAAGCGATTGAGGTGGTGGTGAGAGAAGTGGGCGAGCTAGAAATGAGCATCAATGAGGCAACGAAAAGGATATGGTACAATTTTGCGGATACAAATTGGGACCCAACACACACAATCTAGATGACGACGAAATTATTATTCTCATTCTAAAAATCACTTAATTAATTTTGGACAATATCAAGGAGAAAGAGCCCAAAATTAGGCGATGCAATAATATGCAATGCTATATACAAATGCCACAATAGAACGTCTATATAAGCATAAACGTTTTTTGATAACAAAAATTAAAACGTTTCTTTTGTAACATCAGACGACAAAATTATAATTTTGGCAATTTGGCGGCGACAAATCAAAATTAAAATCAAAGGGAAATTCAAATTTGGAAAAACGAAATTAAACGAACGGTTCAATTGATTGAACAAAATGTTAAAATACAAATCGAGAAATATTGGGTCAATTGTATGAAGCAAATTAAACCAGGAAGCAAAATGTGGTCCGACATTAAGAAACTAACACAAAAGGCTAAAGACATTAGTATATACGGGCGATCGAGATCAATGAACAGGAGACGGGAGAATATCATCAACTTTAAATACCATGGGACGAGATGACACATTTTGAAAATAAAATTACAATTTTGGACGAGCAAATAAATTTGAATATTACTGGGCACCACATCGAAAAACATACGAAACGAAATCTAGCCCTTGGCAAAATAGAACATGAGAGGCAGGTGAACACAATTGTGGAACCAATTAAACGGAGACATGGGGAAGGCAAGTTGGTGAAACGGTCCAAAACGCAGTTTACACACAATAATAGAGCGGAGGCACCCGAACAACCGGCTTATGATCCAGACTATTTCATTGATTGTGACGCACCGCAAACAATAAAAAATCGTTTGGCCTAGATCTAATCCCAAATATTATACGAAAACATCTTCCAAATTCTATAATTACCGAACTTTGTATAATTTTTAATCATCTACTCAATAATAAAACTGTTCCAAATTGTTGGAAGGTGGCGAGAGTATTTCCAATCCTGAAAAAGAATAAAAATGGTACATACCCAGAAAATTACCGACCCATCAGCCTCCTGCCGAATTTAGGCAAAATCTACGAAATCATTATCAATGAGAAGATTATGAATCATGTCAATAAAACCAAAATTATACCAGACAATCAATTTGGTTTTTGGCAAGAGCATATAGCGCAGTACACGCAATTACTAAATTAACAGCGGACGTATGTCACAATTTGAGCCTTAAACAACCAACGGGCGCAGTACTCATTGCCATAAAAAAGCCTTCGAGTCCATTTGGCTGGACGGACTGTTGACAAAATTGAAAAAAAAAAAAAATTTCGGCAATGATCCAATTGAAATTATCTTTGAACTACTTTATGATCGAAAATTCATTACAACTGCGGGCAATATAAATTCAAGTTGGGAATTCAAAATTTTAAATGGTACAGGGATCCATTACTGCACCAATTTTGTTTTATTTATATACGGCGGAAATGATTGGGAATCAACAACTAAATTCGAAAAATATTCAAGTGTGTGCATACGCAGATGATATGGTCATCTATAGTATTAAATATTTGGTTGGTTTGAATATCACCCAATTGCAAAAGGCATTAGATTATGTACAGGATTACCTGAATACGTGGAGAATCGAAATGAACGTGGCCAAATGTGAATTGATACTTTTTCGCAGCCCGCTAAGGAACGCGAACCGCGACTTAAAAAGAAATTGGCGAAAGCTCAGAGTAACGGCCTACGATCAACCAATAGTATTGAAGGATTCAGTCAACTATTTCGGCGTGAACATTGACAATATGTGCTATATGGAGCGAGACGTTTCTTTTACAGTAAACATATTGGTGAAATAGTTAAACATTCGGATATATGGCACTCATCCGTCCAATAGCACATATGGATGCCAGGTGTGGTTTAATCAGGTGCCACGCTACATGGAACGAATAAGAGTTTTTGAGAGGAAATGTATACGACACTGCAGAAACAAATAACGGGTTATCCAATTCGAGGTTGATAAAGTAGAAATCTGTATACCGACATCTGTCAAAGATAAACGTCAAGTACGCTGTCATTTATTTAGTTGACATTCTGCCATTTAAGAATATGGAGCATTTAACAATCGACCAACGCGTTAAAATTATTAAATCTGCTAATGCTGATTTTTCGAACAAAATTTTCTTCAGTGATGAAGCTCATTTTTCGCTTGGTGGATACGTTAATAAGCAAAACTGTAGAATTTGGGGCTCAGAAAATCCACAATTGATTGTAGAGAAGCCATTACACCCGGAAAAAGTCACTGTTTGGTGCGCATTGTGGTCTGGTGGTGTGATTGGGCCGTATTTTTTTTAGAACAACCATGGACGAACCGTTACCGTCAATTCTGAGCGCTATGGCCGCATGTTAACCGATTATTTTTTTACGAAAATCGAAGATTATGATCTTGACGATATGTGGTTCCAGCAGGATGGAGCAACCAGTCACATAACACGAGCAAATCGAGATCTTTTGCAAGAGAAATTTCCTGGACGTTTGATTTCGCGATTGGCTGATGTCAATTGGCCTCCAAGATCCTGTGATTTAACGCCTTTGGATTTCTTTTTTGTGGGGCTACGCGAAAGATCGTGTTTACGCAAACAATCCTCAAACTCTTGATGAATTGAAAACTAATATTCCTAAGGTAATGGCCGAGATACCGCCCGAAATGTACCGAAAAGTCATTGAAAATTACCTCAAAAGAATCAAGGCCTGTAAGAAGTCCCGTGGAGGACATTTGAATGATATCTTGTTTAACTAAAAATGGCAAGGATCAATCTGTAAAATGAAATAAAAATTACAATACATTCCGAATAGTTTGTGTGTTTTTTTTTAATTTACTTTATCAAGCTTGAATTGGATAACCCTTTATCGCAAGGCAGAAACTGGCTGTCTCCATTACATTTCAAACAAGAAATTTGAGAATTGAGAATTATGAGAATTTTGACGCAGACCGAATTGATATATATATATACTTAAATTAATAAGAAATCATATATTACGAGCGACATTAAACATTGATAATTAATATGCGGACCGTATTACATCGACGAGCGGATGGCACAACATTATTTAACCGAAGGTATAGTACCTGGTCCAAATTTATTAACACACCTCAATAGTAGAGGGTATGTGCAGGACAGAGAGGGCATACCAATTATTTTACATGTTCTGAGAAGGCCCAATGAGAAGTGGCTCGAGGCTGATAAATTCAATAATCCAGGTGAATATCTACGGTTCGACACAAGTATCAAACAACAAAAAGCGATAATATAAAAGCGAAATTGAGTAGTGGGTAAGTTATAAGTGATGTCAAAGTGAAAATAATGGTATCATTAAAAATAATTGTTAATAGTGCGTAATTGTGGTGATTTATTGTTTGCGGTATTTTCGGGAATATTCCAGTAGTATTCTTCGAAAGCGTCAAATTCAAATCAATTCATAATTTTGATAGCGTTGAAAACGTTAAATACCTCGATTTAAAGGCAGAGTTAAAAGACTGATCGATGCCAGACAATCTAGATTATTGCGATCTAAATATCTATTGCAGTCGTGCAGATTCTCACTTTATAAAGCGCTCATAAGACCTGTGCTGGCTTCCGGAAGCGAGAGCTGAAGAGGAAGACTCTGGCTGCGATGGCGTGATGACGTCAAACAAGACCTACGTATAATATGATGTCGAAACTGGAGGGCTAGAGCAACGGATTGAGACGGATGGGGGGCTATAGTGCGAGCGGCAAAATGCTTTCATGGGAAGAGAAAGCTAGATAGAGAGAGAGATATCACATCAGGGGCCAATATATTAATCTCCAAAATATTTCGAATCATGAATTCTGTTAATAGATAGAGTTCACTCCTTTACTAGTTTACTACTTGAATTTAGGGATGAACAACTTTTAGCAATTATTTAATTTGATTTTTTTCCACCCATTCAATGTTGTCTATATTCTTATCTGTGCCTGATCTGGAACCTTCATTATAATATACCCTTTTAATTACTGACACTGTGATAGACAGGTTAAAATTGTTTACAAAGAAATTAATCGCTTGGGTTATTGTGTTTTTAAATGGAATGACAGTTAGCTTCATTAAGCTCGAAACAGAACAAGAGCGACAACAACAAGCGTCGACGAATTTAAAAAAAATATCGCGGCGATATCGCTGTAGCTAACAGAACAAAAGCGTCAGCGTAATGCGATAAAAAAACAACCACAAACGGCATAACCTTCTGTTTTTGGCACATGACGTTGGGTGTTAGGCTACTCAATTGAAAAAAATGGTTAATAGTATGACAGTTAAATGATACCAACTTATACATTATATAAAAAAAAACAGTTGGCAACATTGTTTCGTTGGCGACAAAAGTAGAAATAGACTCTAAATTTTTTTCAACGAAAAAATCGTCGTCGCCTGCGTCGATGGTTGTGTTTTTTTTGCACGTATTCGGTGTTTCTTAATATGACAGGCGATTTCGCTCGCCACCTTCGCTCTTGTTCTGTTTTGAGCTGTATTCTTGAATTCGAAATATGTCAAAATGACAAACAAACAATCGTTGCTTGAGTTAACACAAATTTGGGTCACCGCATGGAAAAAAAACCTTAAAAATAATTGAAAAATGGAAAGAAATGGTATCATCCACCTGGCATGCTATTGCAGTATGCACCTCATCCATTTGCAGTATGCCCCCTGAAGCATTTGAATTTATCTCATTTCCATAAATTCATGTGGTATATTATTTAAAAGTCCTTTGAAAAACAGAAATGTTTCGCTGTTAGCTAATTATTGATTTACTATATCATTTAAAAAAAACTCTTGAGGAATATCACAAAATTAGCTGAAGCACCTTGGCTATCCAAATTGCGTCGCTGATAACATAAATTGGTTTTGAACAATGCCACAAAATTAGTTAGATGTCACAAATTTGGTAATTAAAACTACCGTTGTAGCGCTGCAGTCCGTTACATTTTGCTCTTTAGATTATAATCATGCGGCAAACCGTTTGAAATGGCTTTGTTCAATCAACAAGTTTGCTACCACAACTTTAGTTTACCTATTCACTGCTTTGGCGCTGGTTACAAATTAATATTTTGGTATAGAATATATTAATAACATTTAAAAAGAAAAATACAATATCTAATGATATCATTGATTCTGATGAACTTTTTAGTGGAAATTCTCGATTTTCATTTTTCATTAACTTTCCGCGTACGCAATGGTTATAATATGCTTAGAACATTTTTTTTCATATGCATATATTTCTTACCATATACAGAACAGTTTTAATTTAACGCGTCATTGTGCATTATGAAAACATGTCAAATCTTGTATGCAAAATCAAATTGTTGTACAGTCTTGGCCAAAAGTATTGAGCACCCATGATATCTTACAATTTTTTTGGAGTATCAATTTGAAATAAATTGAAATAATTTTTATAGGCTCACATTACTATTTATTTATATAAAATAAATATTTTGCGGGTTCACCCTTTGATTTAAATATGGCAGAAATTCTTTTGCGTAGAGAGCTTATAAGTTGTTTACAATCTGAGATCATATCACCCTCACACACGAACATTTCGTCAACTCCAGAATTAGTCATGCAGCCCCAGATCATTATGCTGCCCCCGCCGTGTTTTATGGTTGGTCTCACACACCCTGGACTAAATGTTTTGCTTACACGGCGACGCACAAAAGGCACACCAGTGGCCCTATTCTGGTAATTCCCCGGGAATAGGGAATAATTTATTTTTGTAGCAGCTATTCCCCAGACATTTTTCCCAATTCTCCGTTTTCCAAAAGTTAATTCTGGCGATTGAGGAATAAATTTACGGGAAAATAATTTAATTATTTGCTGTCGACACGCGATCGCAATAAAACTTGAAAACAAAAGTCTAAAAATTCTTTACTACGTTTATTACGGTTTTGTTGATATTTTAATCAATTTTACTTAAAAAACAATTTTGTTTATTAAAGTAAAAATTTCATATTGATATTTCCAATTGACATTACCAGTTTTCAGTACAAATTTAAAGTCATAATATTGCTATAAGTATAAAATACAATAAATCTCCGTTAAATTATATTCCCAGTTAATTCTTTCCTAAAATAGGTATGGAATAATAAACGTCAAAACTGCTATAATGGGGAATAATTTTTTTTAAGGGAATAAAACTGCTACAAAATTTAAAATTTCCATTCACTGGGAATTACCAGAATAGGGCCACAGTTGTACCAAAAATCTGAAATAATGAAAATGTAGAGACTTAGGAAAACTAAAATATTTGTATCGATGAATTTTATTTTAAAATCATATTATTAAATATTATTAGGGCATAGAATTGTCAACTTACTTCAAAGTTTGATTCGTCCGACCACACGATATTTCACCAATCTTCTTCGGTGGAACTTTGGTATTTTAAGGCCTTTTTATACCGAACCTTCTTGTTTTTTACGGTCAGCCAGGATATATTCTTGGCTTTACAGACTTTCAAACCAGCTTCCTGAAGTCTTCTGCGAGTGATGCGAGCAGAGATTGGTTTCCTTATTTCTACTGACAACTAAGCAGCGAGGTTTGAAGAAGTTTTTTTTCCCTATTGTTTAAACCTTCTCTCATTAACTTTCGGTCATTACCGTATGTGAGGGGATATGTGGTGATGTGTTTGCGCCCGTGTACCTATTACTGTGTAATCCACTAGCGGTGAACCGCTCAATAGTATATTGCACAGATCGGTGTGAACATTTCACAGTTTTGGAAATCTCTACTTGCGATTTCCCTTGCTCATGCAGAAGCTGTATCTGGACACGTTGTTCTAAACTTAACTCTTTTTGTTTCGGCATATTGCACATAATCCTAGTGTTCAATCGGGCAAAAATGATAAAAAATATCATGATATTTTTATCAGGTTTTGCCATAAAACGCACTCATTTATTACAAAAAAAACCAAGAATATTTTCGATTCTGGCTGTCAAAATTTGTGTACATTTTATTTCTAATGTTTTTGCGTTATGATTTTACATGGGCAGGAACAACATTTTGTTCAACTTTAATATTATATTTTCTTATTAAACAATTAAACAATAATACATTAAAAACAATGAATGCATCAAATCAGTGTCTGGAATAAAATCAACAACCAATCATGCTTGTGTATGATTTGTGTGTGCAGTTTCGTTTCTGTGTTCTTGTGCAATGTCCATTTTATTTCGTCTGAATGATTGATTAGGTGACGTTGTGTGGTTAAAATTATTCGTGTATTCAGGAATTGGCCGAGCATGTGATTTCCTTTACACATAGTGAATTATAAATATAATTGAATGAATGTTAAAATGGGTGAATATTATATGTACCGGGTTTGTTTTATTCACAAAGAAAATATTTGAAGTATTAAACTATTGTGAAAGACACTTAGGCATTAGTAAATAGTAAATTTTTGTTATGACAGCGTCAACAATGTTTTGACGTGCAGAATCAATTTATACTTATTTTTTCGATTTGGTTGTTCAGTCAGGTGTGACATAAAATTATACGGAGTGAAGTTAGGATCACAAAAAATATCATGATAATTTTAATCATTTTGGTCGGACTGAACACGCCGAATATCACTAAGTTTAACAAATCAAAATACCAAAAGCGGATCACTGGATACTAGATGTGTACACAATGAGTGAAAGTAGCGATCTGACGAACAAATACAAAATGGAAAAAAACAAATTTTATTGCACCAGATGGTTTATTGCCACACCTGCAGTGTGAGTCACTATTTTTAGTCCTTTTTAGATGTCGAAAAAATAATAAACAAACAAAAAGAGTCATTATCTGTTATATTTATAGTGTACGCCCGAAATTTATAGGGTGCTCAACCTGAGTCGTTTTGCTACCTTACTAGAAATAATTGATATTTAAAATGTTTAGCATTTTCCAAATAAAAATAAAGAAAATACATTTGGTATAGCTGTAGCTTTCCTAAAAGTACACGTTCGATTTCCGGACTAAAATTAACAAGTTCTTTAATTCCGATATGGCGGTGTTTAGCTTTAATCTATGGGTAGTTAACTTTTAATAAAATATATCGCACCATGCGTGCAATGAAACGATAACTACTAATTACCACGTTATTGCATGATTACATTTTTAGAATATGGGCAATAGGCTCCACAGCTGTGTATATTCAGTTTATACATACGGATCTTCCTGCAGGACTTATTAAGCTTTAAAAATTAATTTTACTATGTGCTAACACTAAAATTTTAGAGAAAAACTGTTTTCCTGAAAAAGTTTGTCTTTGAGTTATCGTTGGTGCGCATGGTGCGATATGTTAAGATGCTACGATTATTTAAAGATTATCGATTTAGTAAACATTACTTTGTATCACTGTAAAATGTGTTAAGCAGAGACAGACTACACTGTAAGAGGTACTCTTTAATAACAACGTGGAAAGTTTGTTAAAACCAACACCATCTCAACAGTCGTCGTCTGTAAAATTAAAAAAAAAAACAACAACACAAACTGATATGGAATCTGCTACACCAATACTTACAAGATCAAAGAGTAGTATGAATAATGGTACAACAACGGCTTCAACTGCTAAATCGTTAGACAATAATATGCATTCGCCTAAAAAAATTTTTATTGGTAGTGGTGACTTGAACTCTACTTTGCGTACCGTTGAACCGCTACGATGGATTTTTATTTCTCGATTATGCAAGGACGTTACTGATGACGATCTCATGATGTATATCAAAAACAAATTTGAAGTCGAGAAACCTGTATTATATTGCTTTCGACGTAATGATGATCGCAATTTTGTATCTTTTAAAATCGGTATTCCTGTAAGCAAATTTAACCAAATGCTGGATTCATCGGCGTGGCCTTTTGGAGTCTTAGTTAAAGAATTTTTAAATTCACGTCGGAAATCAATGAATAATATTTTTTTAGTCCCACACTCAGCTCTAACGACGTTGTAACAACAATATCTACTGCAACCTCAACCGATTTCATACCTTTTTCAAATCCGATGCCGCTGTCTGCACGTATCGCTCAACTGACACTGCCACTCTCCGACAAAACCAACACATTGTCTATTTATTATCACAACGCTAGCAGAATTCGATCAAAATCGCGTGAAATGTACCTATCGGTGTTGGAAAATGAATATGATGTCATTTGCATCGCGGAAACATGGCTGACAAGCTCGCACAATTCTGCACAGTACTTCCCTCCAGACTACTATGTTTTCAGACGCGATCGTTATACGGATCTTGAATCGACAGCGAGAGGTGGCGGAGTTCTGCTAGCTGTTTCGAAAGATATACGTGCGGATATTATTGACCTTGGGAGTAACGAGTTGGAGATTTTGGCTGTTAAACTTGCTTTCAACGGAAAGCTGGTGTTGATAGTTGCTGTTTACATACCATACGGATCCTCCGTTAATATATATGGTGAGCTGTCTTTATTTTTCTCAAACCAACTAGCAGTTGCAGCTCCTGATTTTGATTCGGTGATGAGTTTAGGAGATCTTAACTTACCGAAAGTAAAATGGCTTACTGTTGATGATGAACTTCTGCCATTCAATGGTGATCTAACTTCAGATCTGGTGATGGACTCAATCTGTTCACTCGGGCTAAGACAGATTAATAACATCGTGAACCAGTGTAACAATATCCTCGATCTGGTGTTCATTCCAGTAGAAGTGCACGGCACAATCATTGCTTGTAATGATCTCGGCGGTTCTTCAAGTATTTTTCACATACCACTACATATCCAATTAATATTTGAAAATTGTGTTAATGTTAATGTAAATTTTAATTCTAGTGAGTCTTTCAACTTTAAAAAGGGAAATTATAATGCTTTAAATGAGTTTCTGGACAATATTAATTGGGATAAATATATAACGGGTAACTTAGACGCTTATATTGATCAGTTTTATAAAATAATGAACTTGGCAATTGAACAATTTATTCCCCGTTCACCTGTAGTTTCGTCGATGCGCGAGCCATGGTTTAATAGTCGCCTCTCGGGATTAAAAAATCGGAAATCTAAAGCTCATAAAAAATATAAATTAAACCCATCCGTCGTAAATTATGAAATATTTAGCGCTCTCAGATCTCAATTTAAAATTTTAAATCGTTTCTTGTATAATTTATATATTGTCGAGATTGAATCGAATATTAGAAACAACCCTAAATGTTTCTGGAGTTATGTTGATTCGAAACGGAATTGTAGAGGTATACCCTCGCAAATGTCTTTCAATTCTTTGACTGCTAGTGATCCACAAAGTATCACTGACATGTTTGCAGCATTTTTTGAAAATGTGTATGTCCCGTCTTCGAGAGGGAATGACGAACTTATTTTTAGTAATAATCCAAACATTTTATTTCAGTTTACTACAGATGACGTTCTGCACGCTCTGTTGAATGTAAATGTGAATATGAGTTGTGGCCCGGACAAAATTCACCCGCTTGTGTTGAAAAAGTGTGCTTCGGTCTTGGCTCGGCTTCTGACGGACATCTTCAATTTGAGTTTGAAGAGTGGAGTTTTTCCTTCAATTTGGAAATCCAGTTTCATTAAACCAATTTTCAAGAGTGGACGGAGAACGGATATCGAAAATTACCGCGGTATTTATATTTTATCCGCTATTCCTAAATTATTTGAATCGATGGTCAAGGACCGCATCTTTTTCTTAACTAAAAACTCCATCTCAGCAAACCAGCATGGGTTTTACCTCGGACGGTCAACTGTCACAAATCTTGCTTTGTTTACAAATTTTTTGACGTTAGCATTAGAAGGTGGTGATGGTGTTGAGGTAGTGTTTACTGATTTTAGCAAAGCTTTCGATAAAATTGATCATGTTTTATTGGTAAAGAAACTGGAACAGCTCAACAATTGTGATGCTCTTCCTTTAAAGTGGATCTTTTCATATTTGACGAACAGAACTCAAAAAGTTTTTTTAAATAATATTTTATCTAGAGACATAAATGTTTTATCTGGCGTCCCACAAGGTAGCCACATTGGACCTCTATTATTTATTGCATTCATAGATGATGTGAAGCGGTGCTTCAAACATTGTAAGTTTCTGATTTACGCTGATGATGTAAAAATCTTTTGTAAGATTAGAAATGATCGCGATCTGCTAAATTTACAACAGGAATTAAACGTTTTCTGCGACTGGTGTAGCTTGAGTAAGCTTTGCCTGAACGTTTCTAAATGTAAAGTTATGAATTTTTCTAGAAGACGTTATGGACGTTATGGAAATGATAATAGTTTATTCTTAAACGGCGTTATGATAGAGCGAGTTCATTCTTTTCTAGACTTAGGAGTTTTGTTTTCACGAGATTTATCGTTTAAGGACCATATTGACAGATGTATTAATAAGGCTAATTCAATGTTAGGGTTTTTAATCCGTTTCTCCAAAGATTTTTATGATCCGTGTACTCTAAAAGTCCTCTTCGCTTCATTTGTTCGATCGCACTTGGAGTATAACCGGATAGAATCAATTCAGAAGCGATTTATGTTGTTTGCCTTAAGGCGACTTCCTCGAGAGGTAAACGCTCCTAGGTATGTGCTTCCGCCGTATCTTGGCCGTTGTTTGCTACTGAATATTGAACCATTGTTCGTCCGGAGACAAATTTCTTGCGCAATGTTTGTGCGCGACGTTATAATGGGCCGAATTGATTGTTCACATCTACTGTCATTGTTTTCAATACGTGCCCCAGTGAGATTACTCAGACACCGAGGCTTAGCGATTGATCTGCACTTCCATGGGTCTAATTTTGGTATGTCGGGCCCGGTTTGTAATTCTAGCCGTGTATTTAATATTGCATCTACCGTGTTCGAATTTAATTTGTCCAGAGATGAATTTAAAAGAGTTTTAAAAATTTTTTTTACTCAAATTTGATTAATATTAATAAACATATTTTTTTAAATACCAGATGTAAATTAATACTGTTGGTTAAATAAATAAATAAATAAAACAACCCCAATATGTGCTAAATGCTTTAACTGCTAATACTTAATGTAATAAAAAAGCTAATTCACTTGACCATAATGCGCGAAGCCTTCGTAATGAAGTTAGGACTATTCAAAAATATCGCGGTATTTTTACTATCTTTTCCCGAATTCTCGTGTGTAATTTGTTGTTCCGACGATAGATGACTCTGGTTGGGAATTTAAAAGCTCAGATAAAATCAGATTGCCTTTGAATCAATTTGTACTATATAGAGTTAAACTATTAAACATTTTTTTCTTCTTAATTAAGTAGCGAGTTGGTCTCATTTATTGTGAAAGACACTGTGAAAATATAAAGTCACATTTACGCCACTACTGGAATATTCTTACAATAATTTTTCTACTTAAATTTTTGCAGCACATGGAATACTAAATGTCTCGTCCATGCCAAATTAACTGCCCATCAAAACAATAAACGAATTCATAAAAGAATTTTTTAATCAACTTGGTCTGATTTTACATGGTCCTACTATACTTCTAAAAATTACTGTGTAAACTTTAGACAATTGAATAATGTGATTATTAAAAAATATTAACAATAACTTTATATTAAATTTTAAATGTGTAGGATGATCTTATTTTTCTAACAAACAACACAAAACGCCGCTGTATAACATCGATATGATTGTTGGGGGTTGTGCTTTGTGGAGAGGGGTGTGGTAGTGTAAATGAAATGTGAAAGGATGATTATGTGGAGAAATTGGTTTAGAAAGCATATTTGAGTCAAAAATTAAAGATCGATTGCCATATATCAAAATGCCCAATTTTACATATTTAGGACGTGCTTCTAAACTATAGATGAAAAATACTTCATTAATTCATATAATTCACATTTTAGCTAAACTTGACACATTTTTTGATTTAATTACCTTTTTATAGGTCTCACAAAGAGGTCGGACAGATTGAAAAGATTAGAAACTGGAACTGCGCCTTAAATAATTAATCAATGTTTAGAAATAGTTTATGACTACTTTAGTGTAACTATACTAGATTACAAGTTATTTTTAATAACAGCAAATTGTTTGTAAATAACGTATTTAAACATTGATTGCTTTGAGCTTTTTGATAACTTTTGTTGTTGAAATTTGATACGTATAAAACTCACGTTACTATATTAGAGCAAGTGACGTAATTTTTATGATCTCAATCGAGAGCTCAATAAAGATCTGTTAACATTTTCATCGTGATTTAGACCACCGATAACAAAAATTAGTACAATAAAATTTCCATTATCACCTTAATCAGATCATTAAATACCAATAAAAATTTGGGACATAAAAATTTGTACACGCGACCAAATAAATGTACACATTCACAGGTACTTAATTTCTGTTTCACATAAAATTTAACAAGAGATGACGAATCTGATTTTATTAAAAGTTTTTTATTATTTAACGATCGATAGTTTCCCCCAAGACGTGGTTTGGATTTAATGGTCTTGAAACGCTATCCATCTTATCGATATAATATAACTCGTATTTTCTAAGAAAGTTAACACGCCAGACGTAAAATGCATATTATGCGTTATGTGAAACCACCAAGTGTTGTCTGTGGTCAGCATTATTTTTTTTTTTTCGTTAACTAATATTAGTTTATAGTGTTTCGGTCTTATTGTTTCAAAAATAAATATTAATAATTTTTTTTTTAAATGTAGGTTTTTGTAAACTTTCTTTTAGGAAGATTTGGTAATATACTTTGTCTGTCGTCGGATTAACGTGTTTACGGATTGAAAAATGAAATACTTAAAGGTTGTTGTTCATTGGTTATGCAATAATGACGAACGATTTGGTCGGTTTCTTTTATTCGTGTGTTAGGTTTGGTTTCTGGTTTAAGAGGTTAAATAACTTAACTAAGTATTTGTATTTAATTAGATAATTGGTATGCATCATTAATCATATAGTTATGAATAATAATTTTGAACTTGATGTCGTCATCACTCACATTAAATTCTTGTTACAGGGTATTAAGTTTTTCGATTAATATTTTTATTAAACATAACTGTGAAGGGAAGAGTTACACGTTCCACAAGCCTATCTATGCGAACGGATCCAAATGAATGGTTTTATTTTCAACTGTTAAATAATAATAATGTGTTATAACGCCGTTTGGCGGGTGTAATGAGTAACATCTAAGCACACTGAAGATTTATCGTGTTACTTACTAATTTGACATTAATTGGCAGATGTCTTTCACAAAACGGACAATGAATTGTATTCGCCCACTTACCTGTAATAAGACAAAAAAAAAAAAATTAATAAATTAAAATTTTAAATCTCGTAAATTAATGATTGATTAAATCAAGTACTTTTTACTTCCCATAACCATTCCCATAACAAAAGACGCGTCGTTGCATCGCATTGAAATCTGACTCATGCGATCATAATTTTTAATCCCCATAACTGAAATTCTCGGCTTGTTAAATAAATTTGAAATAAAAAACAGTAAACAGCGGACGTTTTGTAATGATTAAGTAAATTAGCTTTTATGTAAATATAATATCGTTTAGGTGTATAGCTGCTACATGTCTATCGGAGGTATATAACAAGAAGATGAAGATTTTTTGCAATAAACGTGTAAATATAAAATTTTTGTTGTTTTGCGTCAAGTTCAGATACAAGTGAAATTTTTATATTTGAGACATTTCATTGTGTTTTGTGGTAGGTACTGCTAAAAAAAATGTTTACCGCAGGCTCGCACACTCGATATGGCATTGATCCGAATAAGTGTTATTAACGAATATTTTTCGCAATCTTAACTCTTATTACAATTAATATTATAATTTTAAAAATATTATTGTATATGTACACACATTTTATATATTATTTTGAATACGAATTGGAAATGGAAAATCGTATAGACGTATATATTTATGCAAGCATATATACGATATAAGAATAAGACGTAGAAACGAAGCTGTGAATAGTGTATAAAACGTGCAAATTATTTGTTGAAAAGCTGCAATGATATATTATGTTGTATGTATGTACGTGTGTATTGCGCTAACCGGTAGTTTTATATACAAAATTTGAAAATGATAGTGTTTTTCTTTTTAATTTTCCAAACCGCAATAGGCTACACACAATGACATATAAGAACCGACATATCTACATATTTATTATGCAATTGATATCATAATAATACTACCTTGAAAATACTACAATAAATTGTGTTCATTTGAAATGCAATTGCAACGTTTTATTTACAATTGGTATTACGAAATTTGTCTTGTTCGATTCACATATGCGATAAGATGTTAATAAATGATGAGCGCAGTGATTAAGTATGTACATTATATATGGAGAAGGTAGGTATATATGCACCTCTTGGTATATATGCACAAAAATCAACTTTCAAAAAATTTAAAGAAATTTGCCTGGAAGGTTTAAATTTATGTTGAATATTTTTTTTTGCACGTACGACCATTAACCTTTAAATTAGATGAGTAAATTTTCACCGTGTAATACTTAGTAAAAAATATACATATATAATTGGATCGTATATCTAGCATTTTTTCTTAAAAGGTGAACCGTGCTCTTTATGTAAGATTACATGAAATAGTGGTAACATGGGGACTATTTAAAATTATAAATTTTATATGTTTGCTGTTTATTTCAATTTGAGCTTTTTAACCAATTTAATTTCGCATAGTTATATGGTTTGCGTTTAATGAGTTTGTTACGACGTATATCATTTAAAACTACTTAGGTTTTTGCGTGGTTTGGGGTCAAATATGGTTTATTCGTAATTGGTCATAAAAATTTTATGGCCTTAATCAAAAGCTAAAACTATTCAAATTTACGATATGTGAATTCGGGAGAAAGTCAAACTTAGTTTTTGCCAAAACATTACACAAAGCATCAGGTAAGGTCTGACCTAAGTTAAATTTAGTTAGTAATAAATTTTTGGCTAAATTTTTTTTATTTTTATAGCTATGAAAAAGTAAAAACGAACAACTATTTCTTTGGAAATAAAGATACAAATTCTGGACCGACTTGGAAATGGCGAAGGACCTAGTTCCGTTCTAAAATCTTTGAATTTAAACGAGGCGACAAACCAGACAGTTTAAAAAAATTAAAAAGCGATTAGACTTCTGGTACCGAATTGAATGTTATGTTCTCTTCGTATACGAGAAATATAGTTATAGAAAAAATGGAAACGTTTCTACACACATGGATTGAAGATTACACCCAAAAACGTATACCACTTGATCCCAAAACCATCAAGGTCGAGAAGACCATCGACTTTAAATACCTGTTGGAAGGCCATGTGGCCAGCATTAAAAGCAAATATTCTGCTGTCATCCTCAAATGTGGTCGCTTAGAATACGTTGACCCAAATAATAGCACCGATGGGTTAGGTATATTACGGGGTTTACATACTGTATAAGACGGAATTACAGGGCTTTACTAAACCAAAATAAATTAAAAATTCGTTTTGAAAAGCCATTAAATTTTAAAAACCAAATAATAAACCCCATAAAACATAAAATGTTAGAATAAAAGCCAATAAACCATCTAATAGTAAAATTATTTACACTTTTGAATAAATCAAATCCACTATACAAATGAGGCTCATTTTGGCCCGTTCATTATATGTGAAACGAACTTCGAAGATTTTGCCACTCAGCAATCACGTAAGCAATAAACAAAACATATGTTATCGCGGCAAGATATCTAAATATCTGTATGGGTGAACATGATGCCTCATCTTCGATCATTTGAATTATCATTATACCGAAAATTTTCGAAGATAGAAATTCTATCGAGAAATTCCTGGAGCTAAATGTCTATGTGGACCGTCATTCATTTTGTCATTAATTTAAAGAAAAGTCCATGAATGGAAATTCTGTGTAGCGAATACGGAATATTTTGGCACATAGCCACCTACAGTTTGGGGTCGTTTATCTGAATTTTAAAATCCCATTTTTCGAAATCCCGGTTTTCAAAATCCCGCTTTATGATAATCTTTTTCTCAGTACAATGTAGTAAATGCAAAAAATACTTGTTGGTTCCGATTCAAGCAGGATTAGAATTCTACAAAAATGATAAGGAAATTTCGAAGTTCCTTACAATAAGAAGAAAAAATAGCCTGGTTTAATTAAGCAACGCCAAATTTCTTAAATATGTTCAAAATTCATGTTAGAAACCTAAACTAGACATTCAATATAGCCAAAATCCAAAACTTCAGCCAATATTGATGTCTCTCAACCCAGCACTACAAGGTAAATTTGACCATGATTGGTTAAGAAAGGGCCAAGTTCCATTTAGATGGTCTAATTCCATAACTTCACGTTAAAATACCAATCAAGTTGGAAACATACCAAACTTACAAATAATATTTTTAGAAGCAGCATGACCGAATTCCGGAACTTCGATCAAAACTCAAGTAGAATCCAAATTCAATTCTACATATTAAATTTAACAATTATTTTTAAGTAATGGCTAAATTCATTGACCATGGCCAAATTTCAAAAATTCTTGAAAAATTCTTGTTAAAATGTAATTCACATCCCATAATTTGATTATGTACAGTCAAAAAGTGACCGAGTTTTTAATAAAAATGTAGATAAACAAATATTTTAAAATGTTTAAAAAAAGATTTTTTTAAGGGGGTACGTACCATCATCGTATTTCCGAATATTTTATTAAGTAAATGATGTTTTTGACTAGATCAAAAATTACCTAGTTAGGCTGTTTCTCAAATTCGAAATTGTCAAAAATAAAAATGCTGAAAAATATCCTAAATCACATTTTGTAAAGTTTTGATTTTTTGGTCGAAAAAATTAATCTCAAAAAAAACAAAATTTGCATTTAATTTTTTATTTATTTAAGTCTATTAAATGAAAATATGAAAAAGAAGAAGAAGAAAATATGAAAAAGAATGTGCATTGCGAAGCGACGGGAACGCAGCGACCCGCCTGATATAATCGGGTCCTATATACTCCCGCACCTATCGATTTATAAATTCCTATAAACTGAAATTTTTGTTTTATCTAAGGAGCGAAGCGACGGAATCGTAGCGACACGCCTGATATAACCCGATCTTGTATACAAAATAAAGTAACCGACAGCTGGAAAAATTATTTTATTAAATTTAACGGGTAAAAGATCAAGACCAATGCTTGCACCGTTCACTAAACTACCAAGTTGCTCCAACGTAATAATGTCAATACACTTGAATGATAATTCAGAACTGGCCGAGTTATCAGCCATGGATTTTAAAACGTTATGATGCTGAGAATTATATAAATGACTATATAACTCCCTGGACAATTCCATAGGATAAAACAATCAATCCTGATTCTGTTTTTTGTTGCCGCAACCTAACTTATTAATTGTATTCCAAAATGTTTTCTGTGGCAGCTCAGAGCCAAACACATTTTTAAGGTATATAGCCTCCTGTGAATGGATTTTTGTGATAATCTTATTGTGCCTCTTAGTATATATCTTCCTACTAGTCGCCGTTCTATCTTTCCTCCACTTGTTTAATGCAAAATTTTTCAAAACGATCAAGTTTTGCATACCCTCTGTAATCCACGGAGGCTTAAATAGTTTAACTATGAAAGAACGAAGTGGCACGTACTTGTGAAGCAAATAAACAAAAAACTCGTTAAACAATTCTAGTTGAGCATTAATATCGCTCAAACCATATACGTCATGCCAAACGCAAAGCCACGCATATATTTAATAAGCTAACAACATCTATGTTCTTATGATCCCTATACCTTATAAGTTCACCGGTATTGCCTAAAAAGTATTGTAAGTCCAAAACAATATATCAAGATTAAGAAACCCTACACCAATTCATTAAAAAATGAATTTTGAATGTTATAATTGAAATCGCCACAAATAATGATGATATCGCTATACTTAGTTGAATATTCTTCTAAAAACATCATTAAGCTGAGTAAGAAACTTTCTGTGAGGTAGTTTATATATGAGGGCAATTAGTATTTTAGATGATTTAGTTATAACCTCAACAAGCAGGATTTCTAAATTTGGTACTATATTCTTATATATAACCTTTGACTTTACACCACCAAATTAACGTCATCAATAATAATAGTTAAACTTGATCCATTTTTCTCACTATGATATGATCATATAGCACTCCAAAGCTTGTATACATTTGGAATTTCAATGGAATACATATATCAACTTGTTCAAGTCGTATTTAATAAGTCGTCAGCACTATGTAATAATAGGAAATAATAAATCTAAAGTTATCAACGTGACTTCTGATGTTCCCCAAGGATCTCACAGTGGACCATGGCTTTTTATTGTTTTCATTGACAGCATAACGAACATAATAAAAACTCAAAAGTTCTCATATTTGCCGATGACGTAAACATTTTTCATACGATCAAACAAATTCGCGATTCTATCGAACTACAAGAAGACCACAATAGACTTAGTACGAGGTGTGACCAAAACTCATTGGATTTGAATATCAAAAAATGCAAAATTATGTCTTTTCATCGCAAACGGAATCCAATAATTACCGCATACAACATCAATGGCATAGAAATTCAGAGATTATACGAGATTACAATCAAACTACATGTTTGGCTTTGTCAAACGATGGACTAGAGAAATCAAGGATATAAAGACGTTATTGTTCACTATATTTCGCTTATGTAAGATCTGAAGTGGAATACACCGTAATCGTTTGGAATATTTACCACAATGTTTACATCAAGAGAATCGAAAGCATACAAAATAAATTTATGTTATTCCTGTTAAAAAATCTGGTTGGGACTACGACCATAGAGAACCATTCCACGTAAATGTGGCTCGATTACCACCATATTTAATATTTGCACTCTCCGAAATAGACGCCTTCTTCTAGATGCCACTTTCATCGGTAACGTACTACTTGGTCACAGTGATTCTGCTTACGTACTGGGAAACATCTCTATTAAAGTTCCATGTAGATCATATCGTAATTATCGATTATTGGCGCCAGAACACCATTCCACCGAGTACGGAGATAACAACCCAATCAATAGAGGATCACTTCGACTTCAATTTATCTAAAAACACTTTCAAATCTAACTTGAGAAAATATTTTTTAAATTTATAATTACTTTTGACTGCTTCAAATTTGAAGAACTACCCTTAACAATTTTTAATTTTTAAAATTCAACTTGAATTTGACTTTTTAATATTTTATCTATATATGTATGTGGCGAAAAATTCCTGAAATCACAAATTTTTGGAAGTCATGTATGAATTTCATGTTTTTTATATTTTCAATGTATAGTCATGATTAAAAAAAAAAGTTTGTGCAAAACTTTTTTTTTTTGTTGTTGTTAAAGATACAGGGTGACAAATTTTGATAAAAATGTTGAACATGATGTTGTATATATGGCTATAAAACGAAAACTAATTAGCTGATATTTATAAACGAGGGCTCATTTTAAAGATAAATGAATAGGGATTCTAAAAAAATTATAAAATTGGTACCATGTTTCAACTCTTCCTATTCAAAATGGCCGCCAAAATTGTATTTTAGATTTTTCTCAAAAACCAATTTTTTTTTTTTTTTTTAAATTTTTCCTCATTTAATTCTATTGAACACACCAAAAAATTGTACTTGTGTTATTTTTTGTTTTCTTGCAAAAGACGTTTGAGTATGAAGATCTACCCATTTTTTGTATATAAAATCAAAGTCAATGTGATATTTTTTTATTTTTTTTTTTGCAATGAAACAAAATATCGCAAGTCCAATTTTTTAGTACACCTATATATTTTTATTATTATTATTTTTATTATTATTATTTTATTAAATGTATTACAAAATAAATAAAAAAATTTAAAAGTATTTACACAATAAAAATTTACATGTTACATAATGTTCACTATTTGAATATTTTTTACATTTTAACTTGCCTGAACGTATAATTGCGTGAAAATCGCGGGTTCCTTTTATTGTTTTCAAATTCCCTAGTCTAGTCTCCAGTTGAATTTGTTTTAACTTATATTCAGCATCTGAGCAAAATTCAAAAATCATATCAGTTTTCAAAGTTTGAGCCCATTTGAAAAATTCTTCAGCATTAGTTATGGTATCATCAAATTCTTTGGTGAGACTGGCTCTGGACGCCATTCTCTTAATAGTACCTCCTAGTCCATCGCATGGTCCCTTTCCATGAGCAGTTGCATGAAAATGCCACTCACAATCGACTCCAAAATCCTCTTTGTGTTTAGGTAAATTCATAATTTTTAAATTGTTTTTATAATGTGTTACTGCACCATCAGTAACATAATAAACTTTAGATAAATTCGGAATTTTTGTTTTCAAAAACTGCAATAATTTTTCTATGAACACGTAAACTGCTACGGCGTCATGATGGAGACTCCTCACCTTCACTCCTACTCGAAATATTCTCGTTACTGCGTGTTGATAATGTCTCCGGGGTAACAGGTGAATTTGATGAATCAGTAACGGGTGACACTTCGCTTTCAATTTTCTGACGTTTAGAAGATACCAGGCAACACGTTGTACAAATCAAGAGATAACTAAAATTATTAGTAGTCAAGAGATAACTAAAATTATTAGTAGTTTGAAGTCGAACGCTGGAATTGATGGTATAAACCGTACTATCATGTTAGATGCTATGAAGAACTAAATATTCTCATCAAAATTTACGAACTTAATCAATAAAAGTTTATATGAAGCTAAAGTCCCGAGATCATGGAAAATATCAACGGTTATTCCAATTCCGAAAACTTCTAAGCCAACAACACCAGAAGAACTACGCCCGATAAATATGCTACCAACCTACGAAGCTGTGTTAGAACGAGTAGTTAAAAACCAATTAATAAACCACATTAACAACAATAATATACTAGTCGACCAACAATCTGGATTTCGCGAACACCATTCATGTGAAACTGCATTAAACTTAATGTTAGATAATTGGAAATCTGAAATAGATGACAATAAAGTAGTAGTAGCAGTGTTCCTGGATTTTAAACGAGCTTTTGAAACAATCGATAGACAAATTTTACTAAAAAAATTAAATAAATATGGAGTACAAGGCGCGGCGTTGGAATGGTTCAATAATTATCTTCAAGAAAGGCAACAATATACAAAAGTTGATAACTGTATCTCTAAGCCAATACCAAATAATCTCGGAGTACCGCAGGGATCTACTTTAGGACCATTACTTTTCATCCTGTACATCAATGATATAGTAGAAGTTATAAATAATTGTAAAGTGAATATGTTTGCTGATGACACCTTGATTACGATTGCAACACCAACCCTTAGTGAAGCTGTTCAGAATATAAATGAAGATTTGGAGAACCTGAGAAAATGGCTGATGTTCCATAAGTTGGCACTTAACATCTCTAAAACAAAGTACATGGTGATGTCAATAAAAACAATACTAGAATGTAATCAAAATATATTAGTTGATACTGAAGTCATTGAACGTGTTAAACAATATAAATACCTTGGTGTTATCATAGATGAAAAGTTAAATTTTAATGATCATTTGAATTATGTTGCTAAAAAAATGAATAAAAAGTTAGGTTTATTTAATAGAATTAAGGATAAAATGCCACGTGAAACAAAAATTATATTTTACGAATCAATTGTTGGACCACATATTGATTATTGTTCATCAGTGTTATTCATAATGAATCAATCACAAATATATCGTCTCCAAAAAATTCAGAACAGATTCATGCGAGGTATTTTAGGAGCAGATATTAGGACACATATAAGTGAAATGCTTAAAGTACTAGGATGGAAGTCTATTAACCAAAGAATACACTACAACGTTTTGAAGTTGATGTTTCGCCTTGAAAACGGAGCTCTACCAAAATACTTGGACTTAATGTTATGCTCTAATAGAGACGTTCATAACTATAATACCAGAAACACACATTATCGATTACCAATGTATAGTAAATCTTTTTCGCAACGATCCTTAGGTTATAATGGAGTCAAATTATATAATTCTCTGAGAAATTTCTATACTTTGGGAGAATTACGAGAGTTACAATACAATCAGTTTTTGGGACTATTGAGTGTATTTATTAAAGATAGAATTAGTATTTAGCTAGTATTAAGTATAATAATTATGTTCTATTTTATTAATTCAAGATAATAAGATTAAAAAAAATGTCATTATTGATAAATAAATAAATAAATAAATAAACAAATCGATGAATCTTCATTTACCTCAGTCGAGCGCAGCAAATGACTTTTAATATAATCAGAAACGTTTCTTAAATTTTTCGAACATTTCGTCTCAGGAAACGGCTTACAACACTTTTTGAGCCCAGACATTATTACACTTATTAACACACTTTGAGCGCGTAGCCAAATAGACCAAACTGATCTGCGTAGCGGGCGAACTTTCTATGATACTATGGCTGAATGAATTGTTGATATCATCCGAACGGGGAAAGAAGTCTTCATCACTTTGACACTCGCTATCAAATTCAGCAATATCGGCATCACTTGAAATTTGCGATAAATTATCTACGTAAACTTCACTAACATTATCAGAAGCCATTATTATTATAATAAAAAAAAAATTTTAAAAAAAATGTTCAACCGTCTAAAGCCAACTAAATATTGAATTATTTTTAAAAAAATATGTTTAACACCTTTTCTACTAAACCCTGAATATTTATTTAGGCGAAACACATTTAAGCTCCTATTTTTTTATTTTCCTTATATTTATTATGTAGACAAACGTTGAAAAAGTAAAATTGTTGAATCTAAACAAAAAATAGAAGCTAACTCTTTCAGTTCCGTATGTAAACCGATGAGTAAAAAATACATTGCCCCGCTTTTAAAGTAAGTGCATTCAAAAAGGTAAAAATACCCGGCCCGCTTTTAAACAACAGTTCTCGAGACAGGTATTTTTACCCGCCCCGCTTATAGTGTGTTAATTGAACTACTTTAAATTAATTTTTTGTTATTTAAACAAGCAAATGCTTCAAATAGAACTTCACAAGTTAAACTAACTGAAATATTATTTTAAACTTTAATTTATACAAAAATGTTAACAAAAGCCACTGGTTATGTTATTTTACAGGCCTACTCCCCCTTCTATAGAATCTCAAAAAAATTATTTCAGGAATACAAATAAATTTTTAAAAATTCGATCCAAAAGGTTATATTCAGGTACAGAAAATAGTGATTAAACCTAACAAAATAAATGAGTCATGACAAAATTTTATTGTTCTACTAATTGCTTTAGGGGCTATTCATAAACTATCTCACATTTTTATGAGGGAAGGAGTATCGATTGTTGTGACGTTTGTCGCTGGAGGAGGAAGAGTTTTATAAAATGACAGATTGTGACGTGACATCGCGCGACAACGTGTTTAATTATAATTACAGCAGTCACTTTGATAGGATAAACATTCAATATAACAATTTGCAATCAGGAGCTATTGTTCCATTTTTTGAACAAGATAGCGTTAAAAATCGCAAAAAATTGTAATCAAATGGAATAATTTTGCTAAATAAACAAGCGTAGACGCAAAACGATGAAAGGAAGTTAAAAATGATCAAACCTAGGGTGATGTAATTTATGAACGATTTGTGAACTGAATAATTCTAAACAGTTACTTTATCTAGTTGATGGTAAAAATAGTTGAAAATAAAAAATACCACATTGACTTTGATTTTATATACAAAAAATGGGTAGATCTTCATACTCAAACGTCTTTTGCAAGAAAACAAAAAATAACACAAGTACAATTTTTTGGTATGTTCAATAGAATTAAATGAGGAAAAATTTAAAAAAAAAAAAAAAAAAAAATAGGTTTTTGAGAAAATTCTAAAATACTATTTTGGCGGCCATTTTGAATAGGAAGAGTTGAAACATGATACCAATTTTATAATTTTTTTAGAATCCCTATTCATTTATCTTTAAAATGAGCCCTCGTTTATAAGTATCGGATAATTAGTTTTTTTTTATAGCCATATATACAACATCATTTTCATCATTTTTATCAAAATTTGACACCCTGTAACTTTAACAACAACAACTACAAACATTTTTTTTGTTCTACAGTTTTTTTTTAACAATTACTACACATTCAAAACATAAAAAGTAAAAAATTTAAACACGACTTCCGGTTCCATATACTAAATTTGTGATTTCACGTATTTTTCGCCATATGTATATTCTAGTAGAGTATCAAAAATTTTATCCGTAAATCTAAGTTTGAAAACATAACTGTATTATATTACTAAATCGATTTCGTGAAATAAATAAATAAAAAAATACCTTAAAAAAAATTATCTAATGATTATTTCATTTTTTCAAATCTTCCGAAAATAGAACCAAATGAGTCGGAATCTGCGCGCGCAGATTTCGACTTATTTGGTTTTATTTTCGGTAAATTTTGGGATTTTTACTTCGATATTTATATTTTTTGAGATTTTGTGTTCGAGCAATTTTCATTTGGTAAATATATTTTTAGTAATATGCGATTTGACATTTTTGTTGTCCGGATTACTACGTTCGGGATGGCATTTTGGGATATTTTTTTTTTATTAATTTCGAAAAGCAGGATTTAGAAAAGCAGGATTGGGATTTTGATCACCGGGATTTTAAAAAGCGGAATTTTTAAAATGCCGGGGTTTGGATAATATTCAATTTTGTAATTCGGGCTTTCGTACCGATCCCATTAAAATTATAAGGGGCAAATCCTAGAAATTTTAACACATGGCCATATATTTGATTCAATAAGTACAGTGCCAGGGCCCAGGGAATCCTGGAGATTTGGCTCATTACCTCTACATGGGATAGTCCTAGAACCTCGCCGAACTAAATATCGTATGAACAAAATATCGTAAGTATATATATATATATGCATATATATATATATATATATATATATATATATATATATATATATATTCCTTTGAACCAACAAGCTAAACGTTTAACATCTTAATCTTTAACACTCAAACAAAACGGTGAGAAGTAACTGGAGACTTCATTTGCCTGCACAAATGCTAAACATTTTAACAGAAACCTGCATGGATCCAAATTATTTGGCTGAAATAAAACAGGCATCCACGAAACTCAGTTGTTGGAAAGAATTCTTCAGCGGCAGATTTAATCGTTTTCGATAAAATAAATCGATAAATTTTGGATTTTTGAACAATTTTAGATAGTAGGCACACCCTGCATTCTTGATACCTGTGACGGTGTAGTATTGGAATTTTTGGCGAATGCTATTGGTACGTGCAACTTCCGATTCCCGTGCATTTACTTTTCTACTAATAGCGAGAACAAAGTACAAAGAACTCGTTTTAAGCGAATTGCAATTTTTTCTGGTGCATTGAATGATATTTTTAACCTTAGTCTAAAGATAAACTGCTTGTATGTGTGAAAGTTCATTACCAATTATTTTAGCCATTGTTAAATATTTTTAATTTCAGAATTTCAAAATTTTGGGATTCATTTTTTCGTATTATTTATCAAATTTTTTATTTCAAAGTCTTAATTTTTAGCAAACTAACACCAACCATTTAATAACATACGAACCGTTTGAAATATTTTTTTTTGGTAAATTATCGATTTCGGTGAATTGTTGTTTTCGGTGAATTGTTTTTTTGGTGAATTGTTTTTTCAGTAAACTGTCGTTTTCGATAAATAGTTTTTCGGTAAATTGTTTTTTCAGTGAATTGTCGTTTTCGGTAAATGGTCAAGAAATTTTCCGGTTTGTCGTGGAACTCGGCACAAACTGATAAATTGGGAAATTATACGCTATACATATATAGATAAGGAGATTTTATTCGAATCCGGGGGAACGGAATAAATTTGCAAGAGCAATTGTGTTGTTCAATTGCAAAGTGCATGATTTACATTTTTTCAAATTATGTCGGGACGTATGTCGTTTGATTCGTATTTCCAAGGGCTACAATACTAAATCAAAAAAGTGTAACAAATTCATTTATTTACCTTACGTTTTCATCGTCAAAAAGTACAGTTAAATGCAAAAAGCTTTATTTACAAATTAAATAAATTTCAAAGTGCTTCATCTACATAGAAAAAAAAATGTTTCTAAACTGGTTATATACAATCATTTAAAGTTATTTAACTCGCTATTTATATAGGGAATTTATTTCAATAAACGGTAAATTAAATCCTATTTGGCGCTAAAATTTTGACATTTTATTTAGTTTTTAAATCAAATTGTCTGTGATCAGACATGTTTTGTGTGCCTTCTTCGTATTTTTTTGTAAATCACCGAATATATAATTTTTAGAATAATTAATTATTAATAAATGGATAGTTGCGACTACCCCACGGTAATTTTCAATGGAAAAAAAGCAAGAAAACGCTCTGTATCAGTAAGCAAACGGACACGAGAAAACGAGAACAGTAATTGACACAAATAACTTTTTTTTAAACACTTTGTTGTTTCATTTAGGCGTTAGGCACAAATAAAAACGACCACCAATCGTACCTAAATGCAATCATAGACGAAATGCAGGTGCTTTCCAGTGCAATTCTTTAAATGGCAGAGATGTTATGAAGTTTGCAAAATCGTTTTACGCGAACACAAACAAAATAGCCCAGGATTCTTTTATACTAACGTATGCTAGTGCATTAAATCCTATTCGAAGAGATAAAAACTCATCATTGAAAAGAGCGATTTCGGTGGTATATTATATTCGAAAAGCGAATAAGAGCATCGCTAGGGTATGTCAAACTGCCTTTTGTGGCATATTGGGCATCAAAAAGGACCGAATTGTAAGACTCGCCAAGCGGCATTTGGAGACAGGTCTCGGTCCAGTTGAACGACGAGGAGGAGACAGGATTGGATCTCAAAATCAGCCAAAAAAGGATGCGGTTATAAATTTCATTAAGAAATTTAAAACCATCGAAGTTCACTACTGTAGGAGTTTGACCACCAAACGGCAATATTTGCCGAGCGAATTAAATGTAAACAAAATGTATCGGTTGTTTATCGCAGAGTTTCCGAAACTAAATACATATAAAAAAATGTTATTTCCGAAATATTTTTAATAATTTCTTTAACATTGGATTTAAAACATCGGCATCCGATTTATGCTCAATGCGCATTCTGCTGAAGGAGCGCATGAAATTTGAGACAAACGGTAAGAAAAAACAAGATTTGATGGTAAAGATGGCGGTACATAAAAGGCGAGCATTTTTTGATTTATTGAGGGAAGAAGCCGAGGATTTGGCAAGGATTTCTTTCGATTGTCAAAAAAATATGCTCCTACCGAAAGTGGCAGACCAGGCAGCATATTACACTCGGCAAATATATATGCATAATTTCGGGATAGTTGTGGGGTCTTCTAGATCTTCTTTAACCCAGCAAAACGTGTTTTTGTATTCATGGACCGAAAACCTTTTTTCCAATGGCTCGATAGAAATTGCATCTGCCGTGTATCATCGACTCTGCAATCTTGAGCTAGACAATAAGAAAAGGGTGCGCTTAGTTGCTGATGGATGTGGAGGTCAAAATAAGCACACCATTATGATTGGAATGTGTTGTCATTGGCTCTTGAAGGAAGCACAAGTTAACATCACAACGTTAGAGTTAATTTTTCCGATTCCCGGACACTCTTATATGCCACCTGATCGTGTTTTTGCGAAATTGGAGAAAGAGGTTAGATTATTTTTAAGCTATCAACATTTTTATATTAAGTTAACCGTATTATTTTTTTTTTCAGATTCGTAACAGACAATGTATAATAAAGCCCGATGAATACATTGAAATTAATAAAACGCATGCAACAGTCATAAACCTTGGGGATGTGGATTGCCTAGTCAGAGACTGGAAAACAGAAGCTCACAAAATAATTAGACCATCTGCAAGCTGGCATTTTAAATTCAGCGAAGCCAAACGATTCATAATTTCTAAATCAAATAAAAAAATATTGATTCGAGGCGGAATAGCCTATAAATCAGATGTGCGATCATCTAAATCTATAGTGAAGCGCGGAAAATACCTTTCACAAATGAAACCAATTATTGTAGAACCTGGTGTTCAACTATCTGAGGCCAAGTTGACTGATGTTAAGAGTCTCTTACAAAAACATTTTGGCGAAAACTGGTCGGAGATGGAGGATCTACACTTTTATAAAAATATTTTATTAACCCTCATACGACTCTCAAAAAAAATTTCACATGCATTGCTCGGGTCAAATTTCACCCGAATATATATTATATAAAATCTATATACATATCCATCCATATATCACATATTTCAATATTTTATTTGTAATACAAACGAATTCAAAAATTTTAACCATCCTGAGTTTCATAATAAAAAAGTAAAATAACTTTAAAATCATTAATGGGTGAAATTTCACCCGAAGAGCGTATAAAGGTTAAATGCAAATGCTAACGCTACTCTAATTAATGTACCTGAAGACCCCATTTGCGAAGTTTAGGATCAGCATGAGGGCTTTCGAATTTAAATTAGTTTCTAAGTTAATATTTTCACTAATTATTTTTTTAATACCCATAAAAAAAGAATTTTATTTTGTGATAACACTAACGTTGTGATAACGTTGATATTTTGAATTTTTTTATTTTTCCTGAAGGAGTTTTTTTGTTTTTATATTTTGTATTATTTTATGAAAATATATTTTTTTTATTGAACAATAAGATTTTTAATTTTAATGAAATTATTTTTTCATTTTGTGAGTACAGTTTCAACTAATGAAGAGCAAAACGCGTTATAAAATTCGTTTAATTGCAAAACTCGCTATTTACAATTTTAAAAGAGCCCTAACGGCCAAACTAAATCAAATTTTATTATAGTATTTTTACCAAATGTGCCTTTCAGCTAAATCGAAACGATTAGGTTAAAAAAAATATATCTATACAGGGTTTACAGTGGCCGTAGTAAGTTTTTTGCATTTTACAAAAAACCATCTATTGTGCAAATAACTCACTGCGTTTGAACAACACAATTAGGTTGTGATCATTTTCTGCAGGCACATCCTAGAGTATCATGTGATTGTTATAGTTAGTTTTCATTTTACAAGGAATTATAGTGTTACATTTTTGTTAGCTTGCTATAGGTTTTCAAAAAGTATATGTTACGGTTAAAGTTGGCATCGGTAATCTATCGATCTGCTGAGCAATAATATTTCTAATAATTGTTTATCATCTCATACCTTCCTATTTCAGGACAACGCTATTTAGCGCAGAATACTAAATCGCTTTGTCTTGAAATAGGAAGTTATGAGATGATTTTTAAATATTCGGCTTGCGCTGAAATCAATCTGTAAGCTGTGATACCTAACTTGGAAAAAAATTTCATACCGCATCTTTAATACAACAACAAAAAATATCAACAATAACCTGCGAGCGCATCCTACATATCTACATACAAACATACACATGCCTGGAATAAGCAACCGCATGTGAATGTACCGAGATAAAAGAATAAGAAAAGTAACAACAAGAAAGATTAAAAATAATTTAAAAGACGGCATTCAATTGAAAGTGTAAGTGGTTTATCGAAAACGTAACAAAATTACAAATAAAACGAATGTACTCACAGCTTCTTTATTGATACATAAGAAAAGAAGATGATTTGTGTAAATTTTATCCATAAATGGTGGTGTATTGTTATTATATCACGTTTTGAAATTTGTGTCAAAAGCACGATAGTACGCGGTTTTCTTACGTATAGACAACCAAAAACGATCTTTGTCCTATATTTTATGTGTGCGGCTGTATCGATTACATAATTTGTCATCGTACACGCTTATGTACGCATGGATATACGCGTGTGAGGTACTTTTAACGTCATACATACTTTAGTGTAGTGTGTATATGAATTGTTTAATAATTAATAAGAAATTATATAAAATTCCAGGTCATTGGATTATATAATTTTGCACTTTATGACTATCACTTTTGACCAATATACGAGAAAAATAAAAATTTCCATACGGCCGCGTGGTTATGGTGTACGGGCGCCACCCATAAATTAGACGACGTTTATCGAGCATGATCCTCCAAACTATTAACTATAGATTGTAAATTATTCATACAAAATTTGCGAACATCTTGACTATACAGCGATATTAACGTATGTTATTCCAGGTGTAATTTATTTGTTCAGCATACGAAAGTCTCTGTAAGTTTAATTTATCGATCGAAAAAAGTGCGAAGCTTTTGTGGTCACATCATAAATCATCGTTATTTGATATTTATTTCGATATTATACATTATGCAAATTTACAAAAGCACGCAAAAAATTTTCAGATCATGGTTCAAAAAAATTTCATTTATTTCAATATAAATTTTTTGTGTGTTAACCGTGAACTTCCTTTTGATAAATTCCACAGTGTGGAATTTTACGTAATGCAGGCTTCTCCCACCTATCTCAATTACTTTATAAAAATCATATTCTACCAAATTGACGAACTGCGTTCCAATTGTGCTGAATAATCATTAATAGTATTTTTCTGTAATCAATGGTTATACATTTTGGCCAGTCATCTAACCAATAAAACATATAAAGTCTTTATGACTAATTATAAGAAGACGAGTACATTATACTGTAGCAAATTTGGTTTAATAATGGATTTCCATCTCAAATTGATTTTGTGATGTTGTCTGTTGGCAAATCCGGTTCGTAACCAAAAATATATTTTAGATGTAACTGCGCGTATTTTTCATAGAATTGCAATCTTTTACGAAAATTTCAAAACTTGTCTTTTCTTGTCCAAATATTTCAAATTTTAAATTGCTTTTATCCTTAAGAAATTCCTAACCTTTTCAAGTTACGAAATATTTAAAGATCATTCTTGGAGCACTAGATGTGGAGGACTGATAATTCGAAAAATGTGTATATCGTGTTAACAGATCAGTAAGGATCCACGATCTTGTTATGGAATATTTTTGGTATGGGATGCGCGAGGGTTTATATGTAAAAATTGTACAAAGTCTGCTTCAGATAGGGAATGGGGGAACAGAAAATTAGACGGAGATTCTATTGTACTTTTGGTTTCAATATTTAAACGATGCTTTGTCTATTTTTGATTTCCGTTGTTCCATTTCGAACTTGTAATATAATGTAGTTTTTACAATACAATTGTAGTATAGTGGATAAGTGGCGCAAATAATAAATAAATCAATTCTAATTAAAGCTTTTTGGTTTTAAAAAGCTTATTTTTTCAATAATTTATAAAAGCTTAAAAATATATTTGATGGAGCTTTAAAGTTTACTTAAAAATTTATGATGCAGTTTTCATTTTTATTAACAAAGAGATGTTTCACAGGATTTTGTTCTTGTATGATTTACAAAGGTATGTTCAAAACTATAATAAGAACATTGACAAAACCATGCAAGAACTTTGACCTACCGAATTTACAGTAACAAATTCTTCAAGAATATTATGAGAACCAAAACCACTTTCAAACGTATTCTTTTCTAATGAATGCACTTACCTGTTCTGGTTTACTAAAATATTAAATGCGCATACACAAAAATCCGATGACCTTTCCGAAACAATGCAAATTTTTACTCAGGCCCGCAGCTATAGCAAATAAAAAATCATTTAGAGCTACACGATTCACTTCAATGTTCTACATAATTAAATTTAATTTTTTTTTGGTTTTATTGCGATCGTATATTATGATTACATATATCATGCAAAAAAAAAAAAAAAATTATACCGCGATGTTTTGTTGTTGCAAAAATTGGGTTTATGTTTACAAAAGCATACAACAAAATTATCATAAGATACATAAACATAAAACAGGCACTAATTACATTGTATGCTTATATATAATCACTCAGTTGAATGCACATATTCATCGGGCCGTGCTACCAACCTACAAAAATTTTATATCTCTTAATGACAAATCAAATATCTTTAGATACCCTGTACATGTAATTATTTGGTTGAGGTTGTTTTTGTTGCAATTTTGCAACATCCTCAATGTCTAATATATGACATGTATAATAATGATAAGTTGGGATTTTTATATTTTTGGTAGACCTGTTTTGGTGTGCCCGGATCATTTACGTAATCGTAAAAATTTACATTTTGTCGTAATTCATGTAAACTTTTATGAGGGAACAGGGTGAGTCAGAGTAAACAATAATGATTTATGTAAGGTTCGAGGTATGCTATAAACTTTTAAAATATTTAAAACGACTGGTATTTTGCATACTGATAGTCGCAACATTTCTTTTGGTGCGGTAATACTATAGATCGGTGGAAATATATTCTGGAAATATACTTATGAGATTTAGGCGACCTTGAATAGGTAGAATTCTTTTGAACTTTGTAAGTTGAAGGTTTTTGACAACCATGACATATTATTAATTTTAGTGCTTTCGAGTTGCTGCGCATATTAATTCGGAGGTGTTCAATTTGAAAAAAATTATGATTACAAAAAAAATGTTTGCCTTCCATATAACTTTGTAATTCACTGTAAACAATATATCTATCTTATCGTTTTCCCCGTTTCCCTTGGGGGCATTATTTGACATTATGTGACAAGGAAACTCCTATGTGGAAACAGTTTTAAACTAAGTTTATTTAACTAAGCAAAATCCAAGTCCTAGCAAAGCATAAAAACCAAATTAAAATTTGGTTTGGCAAATATATTATATTTCCCGAAAAAAACTTAATAGTACGATTTTGTTAAACTAGCTGTAAGTGTAATTAATTTTACTGAAGCTCAATTCAACAGAAAATGTATAAGCTGAATATGACGGTCAGGTGGTAGCACGACAATCCACCGAAAACGACAGTTCACCGTAAAGCATATCACTGAAACAACAGTTTTTTGAAAAACAAATCATCAATTCACAGTAATCATCAATTAATCGAAAACGATAATTCATCGAAAACGAAAACTCATTGAAAAATAATTTACCGAATCGACAATTCACCGTAAATGATAATTTTAAAAACGATTTGCCGAAAACGACAATTCATCGAAGCAAAAATTCACCGAAATCAATAATTTACCGAAATTATCAATTAATCGAAAAATACAAACCGGACAAGTGGTGCAGTGGTTAAAGCTTCGGTATTTGGACCGTGAGGTACTGGGGTCGAATTGAACCAGAGGCTGGGTGCAAAAGCGGATTTTCGGCATCGATTACGATAGGTGATGTTAATAAACAAAACTAAGACCCTCTGTTCTCTGTTGGAGTGCAGAATTCAGCGCCGACCCATCGTTCATGTCAATGTACAGGTTGACATGGAGCTTGCAATGTGCAGGTGGTATACTATGAAGGTGTGAATGCGTGGTGTGTGCGCGAATGAAAAGGGATGTATTATGGACATTAAATCAACTTGACAATTAATACTTTCTTTTACAAACAAAAAAAAAATCACCGAAAACGTCCATTCACCGAACTCGACATTCTTCAAGAAAATTCATTTAACCCTTAAAAGCACAGTGTTATATGACGTTGGTATCATTTATTTGGTTGAAACCAAAATAAATGACTAATATGGTTCTACTGTATTTTGCATTTGCTTTCATTTGACAAATTGCAACGCCATTATTTATAATAATCAACGGTTTAGTAGGCAGTGTCAGTGCAATCATGATTGGAGAAAGTGGTGTGTTGAATTATTGTGGTAAACCCTGGTACACAATATCCGATATTTATGGTACACAATATCCGATAAATGGACATTTTGACATAATGCCGGCTAAACATCATTAACGGCCATTCAGGTATTGTTCTTTGCTTACAATAGCAATTGCCTAAGTCCGCTTTAATGATTTTTCACATCTAATGTGTTCACATTTGGAATTATTTTTTGAGTTTTGACAACCTGAATATGTTGGTGACTATTGTTTGTGAAGTTCACGTTATTCGCCAGTTTTAGCTTTAAATATTTTATTATTTTACAACAGTTGATTGTCTATTATGTGTTTATGTTTCATTAGTTTATGTTGAAAAAACTTTATTTGGATGGTATGAGGCGGCGGCTTATTGGCTTACATGTCCAGTTAGGATCCTTGGAAAATAAAAAATGTTAGTTGAATTTTTACACTTTAACCCATTTAACTAAACGATACTATAAAATCGAAATTTATTGTAAGAATCCACTTAAACATAATTTACATAAAATAATATTTATAAAACCAACCCACTTTGTACCTGCACAGCTAAGTAATAAATTTCATAAACTATTATGCTTCAGGAAATGAGGCATTTTAATATTATGTATGACCGTAAAATTAAACTACACCATAAATCACAACGACCAGTCACCGCGCTGATTGAAAGCATTCAACCTTATTCACCTATTATGAGCTTTCGTTAAGACCTATACCCAATTCTCTGACGTAAACCACAATTTTTATAATTTGTCTGCGACCTAACAAGGTCGTGTTCGTGTGGTTTTGATTTACAAATAAAGAAATACAGCAAATGGTAATTTGAATGAAACATGTTCAGGTGAAATAATTACTTAATTTTATGTTTTGCCTTTAAACGGTTTGGTACAAGCTATCGTTTCCCTCAATATATTGATTGGCATAGGAAATGTGTTTACGCGCGCGCTTGCAAAATCTAAATGTAAAGTGAAAAAATGTGGCAATTTCAAGGTAATTAATTATAGTGGAATTTTAATAAAATAAAAATCTTAATTTTTATTACACTTTGTGTAAACGCATTTATAAAAAAGTAGCATTGTTAGTAAATTCAATCAGAGATTGATGAGTTTCTATTTATCGATATCGCGTCCTAATGATTTATGTATGTAAATTTAAAAAGCTATAAAATTATTAGTAGGTATTTAGTTTTTCGTATTTATATTGAATCACTGCCGGATGAAGATTGTGAACTGTTTATGTTCGTAACTGTTCAGTACTAAGAATTTTAGTTATGAAGCGTTTTTTGTGCGTATGTATGTGGTCTTGAATACTGTCAAAATTATAAATTAATAACACGAATTCATATTGCAATCCTTTCTGGTATACGAAAACATATATGTATTCTCATAAACTTTGGTCAAAATCGATTGAGCCCTAAGTATACCAAAAAAGTAATCCGGGCACTACCCTATTATGACCTATGAAACGATATTTTCTCATAACCCCGATATAGCTCAATGCTTGTATCCACACGAGAACTCTCGGCGAAAGCGACTTCACCCGTAGAGCAGTAGTTTTCATAAAAATCGTTCGAGTCAAAACGAGTTTAAAAAGAGCCCGGAGACAAACTGTTAAAGTTAGCCAACCCGCGCTCCAGCCGAAAAATGCCAATAATGCAGATTTGGCTGTGACAACTTAAACGGATCAGCCGAAAACTAACGATAGTGCGGATTCAGGTGTGACAACTAAAAAGCGTCAGCCAAAAATGTCGATGATGCAGATTCGGTTGTAAATCTTAAAATTTGTCAGTTGAAAATGCCAATAATGCAGATTTTTATAATTAGCCATTGCCGATAAAGCAGATACATAATTTGATGTTAAACAGTAACTTCTTTTTAAATCAAAAATGATTATTTCGGTTCACTAAGTGTTTTATTACTGAGGAAACTAAACGGCACAAATCAAGCAAAACTTAAAAAATGTTAGGCCAATTTTCATGTTAAGAGTCCGGGAAAACTCGATTGAATATATCGCACACACAAAATTCGAAAATTTATAAAAATTGATCATTTAAAGTGGCATGGCTGGAAATAGATTCAAATGAAACGTCATATTGATGCTCACACCTGAAAAATGTTTCAGGTTGATTTCCATGTTGAAAGTCCGGGAAAACTCAATTGAATATCTCTCTCTCTCTCTCTCTTTCGCATCCCATCAAGGGTTTCATAATCACTTAATAAACACATTTTATTAAACACTTGTTTTTTATTTCGCAAAAATTAGATTTTTGAATATTTTAATTAAAAAATATTTTCAAAAAGTTTAAAAAATCACTATTTCAAAAATCCAATTTTTGCAAAATAAAAAACAAGTGTTTAATAAAATGTGTTTTTTAAGTGTAAATGTGTTTCGCTAAGTGCCTACGGCGAATAGTGTAAAAAGTGTTTCATAATCATATTTTCATTTAGGATAATGATTGATCAACTTATTGATCCTAAACCAGCCGTGTCATTTTTCCTTGTCACCACCGGAAATCAAAACCGGGGTGGTAATTGAATATATCGCACACACAATATTTGAAAATTTCTAAAAATTGACCATTAAAAGTGTCATGACTGGAAATAAAATAGATTCAAATGAAAGGTCTAATTGATGCTAATTTGAAGCAAGCGGATCGCTATATAAATGTGTTCACGGTAGGGCTTGAGGCTATATGATTATTATTTGTTCGCGATTTACACATGTAACTAGCAGATTCAGCGGCAAGCTAACTTTTCTCATAAAGACAAATAAGTTATGAAAGACGCGATTTAACGGTCAATTTTTTGAAATTTCCAAATTATATGTGTGTGGTTATTCAATCAAATTTTCGTGATCCCTCCACATGAAAATTGGCTTTAATATTTTTCAAGATGTGAGCATCATTAAGACCTTTCAATTGAATCTATTTCCAGCCATGATACTTTTAACGGTTAATTTTTAGAAATTTTCAAATTTTGTGTGTGCGATATATTCAATCGACTTTTTCCATACTCTCCAAATTATTAGATGAAGTGCCAAAATATTCTCCAAACATGTAACTCTATAGATGCATTTCACGTCTTTCCTCCACAAGCATCTAATACAGCACTTAGAGAAATTTGGTTTTGTATATTAGTTTGAATTGTTTCGAATGAAAATTTCTTATTTTAAATTTTTAGTCGGTTTTTAGGAAGAACAAAATAAAAATTTCTAATATAAATAATTGCATTCTGTCATAGAATTCGTATCTACATTATCGACATTTTTCGGCTGTCATTTTCGCTTGATTAGTTTGAATCTGCATTATCGATATTTTTTCGGCTGGAGTCGGCTAACTTTAATAGGGTACCGGAGAGGTTCTTTTCTTTAGGTGATGACATTTAGTAAAAACTTACATCAGTAATTAGGCCTGCTCACCATAGTACTCGTAAAACTCACTCAAAAATGTGTTTCACAACAAAATGAAAAATTGGCATAAAATTTATTTTAATTATTAGTAGTAAAGATGAAACAGGACGGATCTCTAAAAAGCCCTAAGAACAACTGGTGTAGAATATATAGCATTGTGCCAGTAATAATATTTCATAACGACCTATTACCCCTCCTAAACGCGTGCGAGGAGTCTCCATCTGTATTATTACTATTTTTTGAGTATAATTCAACTGAATTATAAACAACGATATTGAAGTGCTTAACCAGTGAAATTAGAGAAAATTTGGAAGTTAACAAGCGGCCAAATATGTATAAATAAAAAAAATCAAATCTGCTAAGCAAAACGATATCCGTCGTGGACGTATGGAACACAGAAGTCGAATCTGCTTATTACAAACAGATTTAAATAAATTAAAATAGATAAAATAAAATAGAATAAAATATAACAAAATAAAAAATGAGTTAAATAAAATATCAAACCGTGCGTTCCGTCATTTTAAAATTAATGAAGTGGTGGTGTTGATTAGCCTCGCGCAGCATTCTTGAGATAATATTGTTATGTGAACCTCGGTGACTATAGAGTAGGCTATATCATAATCAATGAGACCCTATTAAAGTTAGCCCACTCCAGCTGAAAAAATGACGATAATACAGATTCAAACTAAACAAACGGAAAGGGCAGACAAATTGTCGGTAACTTTCAAACTGAAAAATGTCGATAATGCAGATACGAATTTTATGCCGGAATGAAATTATTTATATTACAAATTTTTATTTTGTTCATCCTTAAAACCAACTAAAAAATTTAAAATAAGAAATTTTCATTCGAAACAATTATTACTAATATGCAAAACCAAATTAACCGTTTAAAGTGTTATGGCTGGAAATAGAATCAAATGAAAGGTCTTCATGATGCTCACACCTGGAAGTCTGGGAGAACTCGATTGAATATATCGCACATAAAACATTTGAAAATTTCTCAGAATTGACCGATTAAAGTGTCATGGCTGGAAATAGAATCAAATGAAAGGTCTTACAATATATCGCACACAAAAAAATTTGATACGGTCAATTTTTGGACACTTTCAAATTTTGTGTGTGTGCGATATGTTTAATCTAGTTCTCCCGTACTCTCAACATGAAAATTGACCTGCAATTTTTTCCAGGAATATTTGAATCTATTTCCAGCCATGACACTTTAAAAGGTCAATTTTTAGAAATTTTAAAATTTTGTGTGTCGATCTATTCGTACAAATTTTTCCCGGACTCTTTACATGAAAACTGGCCTAACATTTTTGAAATTTTGGCTTGATTTGTGCCATCGAGTTTTTTCAGTAATAAAATAGTTTTTTATTTAATGTTCTTTTAATGTATTTAATAAAAAAGTGTAATTTTGAAAAATATATACGTTAATGAACCAAAATAAACATTTTTGAATTAAAAAGAAATTACTGTTTAGTACCAAAATTATGTATTTGACCTATCGACATTTTTCGCCCGGCTATTTATATGAATCTGCCTTGCCGACTTTACAGTTGTTTTTAGTCTGCACATGTTTCGGCTGAATAATTTTAGTTATTACACACGAATCTGCATTATCGTCATTTTCCGGTTGGTACATCTCAGCTAGTATGATATTTACTTCATTATCGACATTTCCGGTTGGTATTTTAATCGTTGCAACCAAATCTGCATTATTGACATTTTTCGGCTAGGACGAGTCAGTTAACTTTAACAGTATCTCGCTTATTGTTCAAACGAAAGTTGAATAGAGAGCCTTCGTAACATAAGGATCGTCAACTTCTTTCCACAAAAGCTTGATGAAACAAAGCGCAGAGTTCGCTTCATCGATAATACGATCAATGTGATGATATTCTTTTATACCTGTATTTCATGGATTATTGCATCATTTTCAACTTTTGTAATTCGGCACATCCAAATAAATAAAATAGTTAATAGTAAGTCACATCTAATAATTTGATTCCGGAATTGTCGTTATATAAGCAATTATAATTTTACATCAAAAATGAAATCGCCTAAATACTCGTATTTGGATTTGCTGGGTCATTAAAAAAAATCATAATGACCACAGAAATAAAATAAGATAATGGTTAAGACTTTGATCCATTCATGCAACACATCGCTAATGAACTGCTTTTGCGATACCAAAACGAACCGAGAATTGTTAAAAAGTAATCTAAATGTACTGTGCTTCATAATGTAACGAATTTGATGACTCGATCACGAATCATTTTTACAATTTACAAGTGTTATTACTTCTTTAGGATTTAAAAAGATCGGCTAAATGGCATAATTAACAAAGATGTGCAAGTAACAGTTAAAGCTGCTTTAACCTCTAATCGCTCATTTAGTTGAATTTCACGGCTGTAACGGATTTAAGTAGCAGGATACATTTTGGCCGAAAAGTGCAAACCTAAATGAAATAGTCGGCAATGTAGATTACATCTTTGCTACTTTTTATATACTCAACAGAAAGAAAAATCGTATAAGTTTAAAAACATTCTCAGTAGCATGGATGTCTATGTAACATGGATGTACGATAAATTGTGTTGCGTAAATTCGATATTTTTAAATTTTTAGTGATAAAGTGGTCCATTTAATCATTAAAGGCGAAATAAAGTCATAATGATACAAAATTTAATTCGTTTTCAAGATTTTGCCAGTTGGTCATCATCGTAACAATGACTATTTGATAAAAGCAGGTTCGTGGCGTGTAATTTCTATTTTGCGTGATTTTGAGAGGCCATGCTTCAACATTGACAATAAAGCACTGAGGTGAGCACTCAGGGAAAAACGTGCTCATTACTTCTCCAGACACGACAAAATTATGCTCGTGAATGATAATGCTCGTAAACATGTTGCGGTGCTGCTTACAATCTACTTGGAAACACTTATTAAGGAAGTTTCATCCCATCCACTGTATTCATCAGATATTACCCCATCTAATTACGACTTGTTTGGATCGATGATGCGTGGCTTGTCTACCATACTTTGAAATTCATCGAGCTGAACTTTCTGTTTTATCCTTGTAAATGAATAATAAACTTTTGTTAGGAATCGAATTGAAAAACATTTAACAGCATTGATCAAAAAATTATACTCATCCTCTCCTCGGATAAATATCAGCAGGTATTGTAATGCATCATACGAATGATTGGTTTCGTATATACGGTGAAGGTCGTCGCGACACAACAATGTCGCGAGACTTCAAATTCTCGCCAACAACCACAATAACAAATTCATACAACGTCGTTGCACCGAAGCAGCCTTTGTGTTTGTTTGCCTGCTAGCCTTTTAGCTGCTCTGATAGTGATCATTCGAAGGCATCATTTCTAGAGCAGTCTTGAACAATTCGACCAATTGATTGTGTTCATGTACGAGTTCTTACATTTTGTAATAATGTCGCGCTTAAGCTGTCGAATGATGGCACAACGCTAATTGATTTCATCACCCGAATTTTCTAGAAAATAAATCTGAATAAATTTGTGATCTGCAAATGCTCTCACTAGCGGCAACGTTGTGAATCGTTGATATATGTTTGTGTGATGTGTTTGTGTTTTTTAAAGAAAGTATTAATTGTCCAGTGGATTTAATGTTCTTTCAAGGTCAATAACAACCCCATTTCTACTAACGCACACACTACCCATTCACACAATCACAGTATATCGGCTGCAGATTGCAAGCTCCATGTCAACCTATACACTGACATGGACAGTGGGTCGGCGCTGAATTCTGCAATCCAACAACATCCAGCTTTAACCACTGCACCACTTGTCCTGCTCCTTAAAAGCTGGTTTAAAACTTCATGCTTTGACAATATTCGCCCCAAATGTTGTCATTTGGAAGGAACTATTATACTTTTGTATATTCTGCAAGAAATGCATCAATCGATGTTATTGGCCAGAAAGTAATGATGCCGGTTGCTCCGGTGGCTATGTCAATTGCGAATTCTCAAAGCATTGCAATTAGGGAGTGCAAATTTACCGATTTTTCAATTTACCGGTAAACGGTAAATTTTTATCGAAAATTTACCGGTAAATTGAATTTAAATAATAATTTGGTACTATGCCTTAGCTATTAAACCAGTGAAAAATTAATAAACCCTGGGAGTCAATTCGCGTTCCGTGAAATAATGAAAATGAAAAGTTTTTTCCATTAGCAATCGAGTAGGTTTGCATTCCCCATAAGAAAATTTGATGTCACACAGTAAAATTTAAAATTTACGTGCGAATAATTCAAGCTACTAGATTGCCAATGAAAAACACTTTTCATTTTCATTATTTCACGAAACGCGAATTGACTCCAGTGCTTGAAACAAATTAATGTATACGTTATAAAATAAAATAATAAATAAATTCATTACATAAAATGAAATTCATATCACAAAATAATTGCTTATTTACGCTGCGTTTGGCGCGTGGACCGACAACATTTTTTGGCTGATTGAAGTTGGGGAGGGGCGATCATTTGGAAGCTGTCATCCCATGGAATTGATGTTCTAAGTAGCCCGGTAAATGAAATATAATATTTTAGGTTTGTTTTAAATAACACAAAATCTCGGCTTTAAATGGTCACTTTTGTGTTTGTAGTCGAAGAGGCACGAAATAGCTTTTATTGTATTCTGCAATATCCCTTTAGTGATTTACTAACACAATTGTGCGGGTAGGGCAAAAGTACCATGCTAAAAGTTTAGTTTTGTATGTTTTTTGAACCAACTTACACATTTGTGAATTCCTTTTTAACTTATTTTCGTCCGAAAAAAACACTATATCTATACATACAATTGTGTTGGTTTTACTTCAAATAAAGCGAAATTTTTTATCAAAAACGCCATTACATACTATAGTTTTTTACTCACACATTTGTGTGGGTTGGACTAAATCTGAGTCAATTTTTTTGTTTTCTTGGTTGATAAGGGGATATGATTTTATTTTAAATAAATCACGCTATTTGCCGTAGGCACTTGGCGAAACATACTTATACTTAATAAACACATTTTTATTAATCACTTGTTTTTTGTTTCGCTAAATTATTTTGAATATTTTCAAAAGGTTTAAAAAATCACTCAAAAAACAAGTGATTAATAAAAATGTGTTTATTAAGTATGGTTTAAGAAAAATGACTTATGGGCTTCCAAATCCTAAAAAATATATAGAAGTATGAAAAATATCACCATCTAAATTCATTTAAAAAAAACTAATGGTTATTTTTAAATTAGCTTTTTTTTTAAATCTCTAGTTTATGCCCTTTCCAATGGATACTAACATGTCATAGAAATCACTCATTTCGTGGTAAAATACGAAATATCAGGGTTAAGAAAATACCTTTTAAGATATTAATAAATTTGAAATCAACTTCATTTATTAGATTTATTTCAAAATGACCTCCTCATTCCGTATATGCATGTACGGCATATTTTTTTAATCTCCACGGTTGTTGTGCGAAGTTGCATTTCATTTTTTTTTTTCAAATGCGGCGCTTATTCTTTCAATTGAAATTTCTCTTGTGGGTACCTCTATTGCGCACACAAATTCCTTAGCACATCCCTAGAGATCCAAGGGTGTGAGATCTCGAGACCGCGTAGGCCAATAAATAGGAAAACCCCTACCAATCAGCACATCTTACAAAACTGGTAAAACAGCTCATTTTGAACAAATTCGAGATAAATATTTTCGGAAAGGCGTTCTGTCGTATAATATGGACCGATAAGATTTCGACCAATAAGACCACCCCAAACAATAACGCTGAATTTCCTTTGGAAAGAATCCTGCCTTTTCTTGTGTGGATTTTGGCCTTTACTGCCCCAAAGAAGCAGATTATGTAAATTCACAATTCCCTCACGATTGAAGTTAGACTCATTTGTCCACAAAATCCATAAATCTACAAAACTTCAGCCGTCTAGCATTATCATTCTTTTCGTGACCTAAAACAATTAACAATTTAACAAGGACAACGTGAAATACACGGGCACATCCGGTAGCAGATAGTGACATATTGACTGAACAGCACAAGGCAATTAACACCCGGTTACTTATTTTTTAAAATCTAACAATAACTTAAAAAACATTTTCTTAAGCCTGGCACAAATAACTCTGTAAAAATAATATGTCGTATTTTGACCACAAAATCAGAGTTTTTTATCACATGTCAGGGCATAAACTAGAGAATTTTTAAAGTAAAATTAATTTCAAAATAACCATAAGTTTTTTTTTAATTAATTTAGATTGTGACGTTTTTCATAATACTATACACAGTTTTTTGGATTTAGAAGCCCATAAGTCATTTTTCTAAAAGTATTAAATAATGATTTATTTAGAATAAAATCATTACATTGTAGAATACAATAAAAGTTATTACGTGCCTCTACGACTACAAACACAAAAGTAACCATTTAAAGGCGAGATTTTGGGTTATTTAACCGTTTGAGTCCCAGGGGTATTGAAAAAACAATGTCGAAGAATCCCAAACAACGAAATCGCGCTTTCTCTAAATTAAAGAGGAAGACAAAATGAATGAGATGAAAAGGCAATCTATTGAGATAAACCTATATTGTAAAATGTAATATTTACATTAAAAAGAGCTGTGTGATGTACTTGCTTCAGTAATCTGAGCGCGCGACTTCGACAATCGGTAACGCACCGCCAGTTGTCGACAATGTTCGAAATGTGTTGAGTTTTCTCGACATAAAATCTCAACAGCGCGATCGCGCTGCTTGGGACTCAAACGGTTAAAACAAACTTAAAATATTATATTTCATTTACCGAGCTACTTAGAACATCAATTCCATTGGATGAAAGCTTCCAAATGACCCTCCTCCCCTCCAATCTTCAATCAAATGTTATTGGTTCACGCGCCTACTCTGTATAAGTTCTTTTCGTTTCATTAAATAAAATTCATTATATAAATCTTCAGTAAGTGTAACTACTTTATTGTACTTAATAATTAATGAATGAATTGTATGCCTTATATAAATCCTTTGTTTGATTAAATTTAAAATATGCCCTTCATTTTTTTCAATGAATTATTTATAAATATATTTTTACCGAAAAAATCGGTAAATTTGTAAAAATTTACCGATAAATCGTAAATATATTTTATACGGTAAATACGGTAAATCGGTAAATCGGTAAACGGTAATGCACTCCCTAATTGCAATGTTGACAAACAGTGATCATTGTTCCAAAGTTGACCGAATACATCCGCAGTGTAATCGACTGTTGGATCGTATCTGAACGCCAAGCGTTCATTTCGAATTGTCACGTTTAGAGAAATTTTTATTCGATTTGCCTCCAAACAGTGTCTACGCTCTCCATTTGTCTCATTGACTCGAAGATCACGTAGTTGGCTTGCGATATGCGTACGCCGATACCATACTGGTGGCATTTTTCCTAAAAAAATAAACCACGAATTACAACAAACTTAAATCCAAATTGATGAATTTTGAATGCACCTTTGATGTATGTACTATATGTGAAGTTAGCCCAGAATTTCATCCCAGGAAAATAAAAAAAATTCATCGGGTAACACTAAAACTGCAATGATATTCCGGCCCAGAATTTAATATCGTAATTTCGTTCAATGCCGAAATTTTGTTTTAGCTCAGATTTTTTTTCAAATATTAAATATTAAATATTAAAATAAAAATTAAAAATTAGTTAAAATTATAATTCTGGTATTTTATAAAATAACGAAGATACATTTGTTTCGCTATAAAAAGATGATCAATAAAAGGCAATTGATTGAATGTGTGCTATGCGACGCTGAATCGTATATACATAAGCTCCAGTATAGATAGGGAATCAAAAAGGTTAGCCTGATCTGTCTAGATATGTATATCGGTGGCTAGTAACGAAAAGGATTATATTCTATAAACAACATTGCACAGTTAGTTCTTAGTTCTTGTTTTAATTTCAAACCGATTTGCATGTTGTGAATAGAGCTATGATTGTTTGGATCAGTATATGGAGTTCATATAATATGCAAATAGTTTCGGCCTGGTATGTCTTAGCGTATCAGAGGCCAGTAATGGAATGTATTTTTTACGAAACGTAGTCGTATTTAACAACTCAATTTTCAATTTCAAACCGATTTGCAATTGGACTCACGTTAAACAACCATACCATCCTGAGAGGCAAGGGAAATACGCACGTTACACAAGCACCCCGTTGTGAGAGGCAAGACAGACTCACGTAAAACAAGCACCCCATCGTGAGAGGCAAGGGAATTCACGTTAAACCAGCACATCATCGTGTGAAGTAAGAGAACTCACGAAAATAGTTAATTCGATCCCGTGTCGGATAAAATACTTCCGGTTACCCAAATCATCATACCTCTGTTCACAACATGCAAATCGGTTTGAAATTAAAACAAGAACTAAGAACTAACTGTGCAACCTTGTTTAGAATATAATACTTTTCGTTACTAGTCACCGATATATCTAGACAGATCAAACTAACCTTTTTGATTCCCTATCTATACTGGAGCTTATAATATTTAAAATTTGAAAAAAAAATCTGGGCTAGAATACAATTTTGATTTTGAACGAAATTACTATTTTAAATTCTGGGCTGGAATATAATTGCAGTTTTAGTGCTACCCGATGATTTTTTTTTTATTTTCCTGGGATAAAATTCTGGGCTAACTTGACAATGTCTTTGATATGATCACCACCGATAACACACTGAGATTTCGCTTTTAATTTAATTATGAAAACATGTGACAGCAGAACTATCAAATCGAGCGCCGTCTCCATCTTTGTCATTTTTCATACAAAAATACTATCCAAATTTTCGATCCGGTGGATTTCCCAAAATTTTGTTTCGTACACACGTTGTTCTGACATTTACGAACACAACAAAAAAAATAGCCAAATCAGTTGAGCCGATCTCAATTGATGATCTTTCATGCATGCGGCAATATTGATTTTTAGAAGATGAAGAATCGCATTCATGCTATACCCGGCACATGCCTAACATCTAAATAGTTATTTCTGAATCAAGAATTACAATATTATTTCTGTAATTTAATGTCAAACCTGATAGTTCATAGAACAGGCCTCTAATATCGTTCTGTTCAAGTCCAACAACTTTAGAAAAATCTGTAATTTGGAAAGGGTCAGTTTCCTAATTATTGATAACTATCGCCTTAACATAAATGTTTAAAAACTGCTCACATTATTTTGATAGGCACAACAGTATCATAAATTATTTAAATTAAGCAATTTATGATATATCTATACATATAAACGTATTTGTGTATTGCAATTTTATTATATTAGTTTTCAAATACAAAGTATAGAAAAAATCTCGGACATATATGACATACGATCACATTGCAATACAGGTAACTTTCACAAACAGAAAAAAGCTTACAACATTTTTATGCGTGTCTGTCTGTGTACCGTATTGCATACGTGTAGATACACGCACCCAATACAAAACAAATTACAAATCTTGTAATATTATTTTTAAACACTGAACAGTATTTTTTTAAGTTTTATCTGCTGGTTACTTAACTTATAATTAACAAAAAGAAAAGTGGAAGGTCAAATCGAAATCGAGATCTATCTATAGATACAAAATATTACGTTTTGTTAAGACAAATATTATGATTTCAAGATCAAGATCGTTTGTTTAACTATACGGGTAAAAATTGACTGATTTAAATTAAATTAGAGATCAGCCAAATATGTTTTGGGGTTGTGATTTCTAAATGTCTGATCGTTTGAACGATTTACTTGCTGAAATCTGCCGAAAAGGAAAAGGTGTGCATTTTGAAATTCGGAGATAATTTTTATAATTTAAATTATTAATTTTATTGATTTATTCATATAATGGGATAATGTTTTCATTCAAACTATCGCGCTAATTTAAAACAAAAAATTCCGGGTTAGCATGTCAGGTGAATGAGTTGGTGGATCGATCGTTGGTAGAACAATTATGGAATAAATTTAATATCCTACGGCAATCTAGCAAATCTAGATCACTTTTCATGCGAATTCCATTCGCAATTTCGCAACAATAAAAATTTCTATTAATCCGGTGCATTAAAAAAGTTTTAATTTGATTACAATTCGGTCACAACGCAAACTAGAGAAACTTGTTTCAATTCAACTCAAATTGAATTATTATGTCATATCGATGTCTACAACATATAGAGATATAAATAAACATTTAATAAAATAAATTTTTTATTAATAAATCCATAAATCTTTAATTTTAGTCAACTATATATTAAAGTCTGTTGCGCTTAGCTTATATAGAATCCCAGAATCCTCGAGTGCTTCAAAAGTCCAACACAAACATTAATACGGTGTGGCCTTAGCCGCTTCCTTTGTTGATGAACGGTTCAAAATTCAAGCCAGTAACACTCATAGAGGAGATAAAATAATCTATTGATAGCCGGAAATCATAGAGTAAAATAAAAATATAAGTTAGATTAGGGGATGAGGTTGTAGCTGTCAATTTTCTTAAGTAAGAGCTTGTTAATTAACATTTTACCAAATGAATCATGAATCACCCTAAATAATATCTGGATTAAGGTTGAGGTGAAACTGAATAAGTTTTTGTGGGCAAACCATTTAGAGTCTCGATGGTTAAAAGGCCAATAGTTTGACATTCAAGATTTCACAAATTGTCATTGTGTAAATTAAACCAATTTGATGGATCATCACCTTAGGTAAAATTTTAAGTTAGATTTGGGTCAAAGTAGATAGAAATGAAATTGATAATAGATTTGGTGTGAGGATGATCAGGTGGTAGGGGAAATATACATTATTATGGTTGGGTGGATCTAATGAGAATATGAATTTCAAATTTTGATTTTACTGACGCCGACCCCATATTCAATTTTTGACCATTTACAAAACTACATGGAATACATTTTGTTATATTGAATTAGCAAAGTCTGATCAATTTCACTTTTTTCAAAATATTGAAATTGAATATAAACTATTGAGTACTTTAGAATTTATGAAAAAAAGGAATTCAAATTCCTGATTTTCATTTTCAAGTTACAATCAAAAAATAAATTTGTCCATGAATTTCCGAAAAATGTTTGTCTGTAGTGTAATTTTAGGCCGTAATATTCGTCAGAGTATTAATAACGTAGGTTTTGTGTTATATTTCTACTTACAATGTGTCGATAAGGTAGGAAATTTCGGATTTGAATTTTCTTCTATCCTCAGTAGCATTGCATATTTTCTGATGTGCTATATAATAGCTCTGTTTTGAGATAAACTTGTATTGTGAAACCTCAAAATCGTCAACATACAATATTGACTGAATTTTGAAATTATTTGCTGTTTGTGAATAGTTATTGTAGTATTTAATTTGTATTTAAAACCTCCACGAACTTTAAATTTAAAAGTCCTCTGATTATAAAAAACCGTATGTTGATTCGCGATAATACTCTTAGATCAAAATCTGATCTTTAATTTTTACGTAATTAAAGCTGATAGCTATAGAAACTATCAGTTAATTTAAAATCTTCGACCTTATCGATTTATGTTGCAGTCGCGGTTTATAATAGCATTGATTTAGATATCTACGGTGTGAGAACTTTAACCCTTTGAGTGCCAACATGATTTTTAAAGAATTAGCTAAAAGTGCATTTTCGGTTAGTGTATTGAGGAGCACTATATGTAATTATTTGCAAGACCAAACCATCAGATTATTGATGGAATAAAAATTCAGTCAAGTAGCTGCCCGGCTAGTTTAAGAGTAGAAGTAAAATTTTCAATACATTTTCGATGATTTCGAGCAATGTTTTGGATAAAGGCCTAAATCGTTTGTAGATTGGATACGTCACCCGACAAAAACAAATCTAACATCGTCAAACCGTAGCTGCTTGGAGGCCAATTAGACAGCTGACTACACGATTACCGAATTTATTATACGCCAAATGTCTTAAATACTTAATAGCAAAATCTTTTAAAAATTTGAAAAACTGAAAACATTTTTAGCGTTAATACAATTAAAAATGGTTAAAATAATTGTTAATGAACTATAAACACATAAAAGCAGTTTATCTTTCGACTAAGGTTAAAAACATCGTTCAAAAAACAAGAAAAAATTGCAATTCGCTTAACCTAAAAATGAGTTCTTGTAAAATTGACGTCCCTTAAGCTAGCAGAACCCATATAGCAGAACATTACAAGAAAGTACGGATAATTATAGGCTAATTATAGGCTAATTAAATGCCGCATTAAAAAATTTTGGGCTCCACCCCTTCCAACTAAAACGCGGGTTCTGCTAGCTTAAGAAAAAGTTAGCAGAACCCATATCAAAAACTGATTTATAAACAATTGGAAAACTAACGGTTAATTGAAGGCTAATTAAATGCCCTATTTAAATTTTTTTATTCTGCTCGATCTACTAAATGCAAAAGGCTTTATCATTTCAAAGCTAGCAAAACCCAAATCGGAAATCGGACCAAAACCGAAATTAGAATGCAAAACAAGATCTATTGATAAGCAAATAATTTTAGGCTCACTATGGGCTATTCAAATGCCCCATTAAAAATTTTTGGGCTCCACCCGTTTTTGACCACACTTCAGGTCATTTAATCTAAAGCCAGCAGAACCCAAATCGAAAATCGGACTAAAACTGAAGTTAGAATGCAAAACAAGATCTATTGATAAGCAAATAATTTTAGGCTCTCTATGTGCTATTTAAATGCCCCATTAAAAAATTTTGGGCTCCACCCGTTTTTGACCAGACTTCAGGTCATTTAATCCTAAATATATCATTAAAGTCTGGTCAAAAACGGGAGGAGCCCAACATTTTTAATGAAGCATTAAAATAGCCCATAGTGAGCCTAAAATTATTTGCTTATCAAGAGATCTTGTTTTGCATTTTATTTTCGGTTTTGGTCCGATTTTCGATTTGGGTTTTGCTAGCTTTGAAATGATAAAGCCTTTTGCATTTTGTAGATCGAGCAGAATAAAAAAATTTAAATAGGGCATTTAATTAGCCTAAAATTAACCGTTAATTTTCCAATTGTTTTTAAATCAGTTTTTGATATGGATTCTGCTAACTTTTTCTTAAGCATGCAGAACCCGCGTTTTAGTTGGAAGGGGTGGAGCCCAAAATTTTTTAATGCGGCATTTAATTAGCCTATAATTAGCCTATAATTATCCGTACTATCTTGTAATGTTCTGCTATATGGGTTCTGCTAGCTTAAGGGACGTTAAAATTGTAAGGGTTAACGGCTCAGGTAGCTTATTTGGAGAGCTTATTGTTTCAATTTCGGGGAGCGTAGGAGCAAGGGTCTATAAACAAGACGAGAATTGGCGCTGTTTTCAAAGGACACGAAATTTAATAATTGAAAGGGTTCAGATAATTTAATTTAAAGCATATTAAAACACAGCTGTTGTAAAAATTTCGAGATGTTGTTTATCTCTGCCCTTATTATGAATCACTTATACTCGTCATTGTGAGTGAGACCTGTAATTTCTAGGTGACACCAAATGAAAATTTGAGAATTTGAAACTAAGCCATGGTATTTAGGATAGAAATAGGATTCTTAAATTATTTTTGGAATATTTCCGGGTCAATTTTATTAAGGGACAAATTGTTTATTTTGGTTGAAAATGGACTTTAAAATAAGAATATTTTAATTCATAGATGTGGAGTTTAACAAGATTTGAAAACAGCCCTACAAGCTCAAATATTTTCTTGTTGGTTACTGCACTTATAAAATTTTGAATTTAAATCATTGAGAGCTTAGAAAAGTGCCAGGTTAAAAAAGTCTGGTTCTATAATTCTTAAAGGCGTGTTCTCACCTCAGATCATTCTACATATCAATTATTTAAGATTCAAGAAATCCTTGGGTAAAATACAAACTATCTCGATAGCGCAGTTATATTTTGATCAATTTTCGGTGAATTGTGGTTTTCGGTGAATCGTTTTTTCGTGAATTGTCGAATTCGGAGAATTGCCGTTTTCGGTTTACCCTTAAAAGCACACATTATTGTTAGTCGATAAAATTTTCAGATTATCTGCTCATATGGAATATAATCAATAAAATAAAAGAATAATAAGATTTTTTTTTAAAGTTTTCCAGATAATGAGGAAAACCGAGTGTTGGAATTTCCATACATTGTGCACCAAAGTATATATTTATAAAAAATAAATTGTTTAAAATACAAATTATAAAACAATAATTATATATAAAAATATAAAACATATGTAAAAAAAAAATAAATATAATAATTCAATTAGAGGATAAGCACTTGGCATGCAACTGAAGAAAGCTATTTCTGTTTTTATTTAAACAAAGAAACACTTCACATTTCATGCACTTCCAATTTCCGTTTTTGCATCGGCTTTGAAATCGAGTTGATTTTTGGTTTGTTTTTGGAAAATGCTGAATTTGGTCAGTTCTCACATCACGCGGAGGAATGACAGAGGCAGTAGCTTTCTTTCTCTTATGTTCCAAAATTTTATGATTTCTAGGAGAGGAGCTTACTGCGGACCTAATGAATTGTGTTAACAAAGAGATTGTGCTAGTTCGGTACGATATTTAGGTAAAGTTTGGGGAGATTCTCCTTTTAGTTTGCAAGCTCTTCGATATACGATCCAGCTGTTTACTATTGCAATGTCAATCAAATGGAAAAAGATTTGCATATACCATTTTTTCGATTTCATGTTAATTTTCTGACGTCCAATAAAAGAATCCATCAAATCAACACTCCCCATATATTTGTTGTATTCCTTTATTATATTCGGGCAATTAATTGTGATCCGACGTTCTTTTTTTGTCAAAACGAGTTGTTGTTTTGATTGGATTAATGCCTGTGAAATTCGATGCAAGTGTCACCACTTTATTATCTTTCCAGGAAATTAGACATATTGGTGTATCTTCAACATTGACACTGTGCTCCTCACAAGAACCACGATTCATCTTTTCCATATTTGGAAGTTTATTATTAGGAATACGATCTTTTCGTATCGTGTCGATACTACTCATACCCATTTTACCCAGCTCAACTGTAAGTGGGATTGATGCCAAAGAGCCTAAATGTTTTTCCATCGCAAGTCGCTTTTGGTTCTCTAAACCCGTAAACACCTTAAAATTGTACATGTACCCGGATATTCTCAATAGAACGAAAATTTTATAGCCCCACTTTTTAGGTTTTGCCGGATTATATTTACGCAGACTGCTTGGATTTGGTGGCACATACTAACTTGTTCGTCAATGGATAGGTACTGTTCACACGGTATTTTTTTAAATTGTTTTATTAAATTTTCTACAAGTGGCCGAATTTTGAAGAGTTTATCAAAATTTTCCGAATCCTTTAGTGGGGCTTTGTCGTTCTGATTGAAATGCAAAATTCGTTTTATGTTCTCAAATTTTCTGACACTCATAGCACTTTGAATAAAGTTATTCCCCACAACCTGTGACCAATAGCTCCACACGTTGTTAAGTTTATGGACGGAAGACAACACACAAATTCCAATAAATTGGTAAATATTAGTCTTATCAATATTTATCCCGAAATTTTTTCTGTGCTATAATAGTTGGATTGTTCTACAATTTGTTCCACAATCGACTCCGTCAAAAAATATTTAAAAAATTGAATGAATTCAATTTAAGAACTGTTGTTCGAAGATTTTGATCACCTATGTATTGAGTTTTCGACCGGTCAATTTCAAACGAGATCTTTTTCCATATAATTTTTTTATAGCAATTTTTAACGTCGCTCATTTCCTCGTTTATGTTTGATAAGGTTATGCAAATATTATTTTCAGCAAATGACATCAACGGGAAGGTTTTCCAAATCAAAAATTTCCTCCGGATCATCAATAACGGCTGGTATAAGCTCTCCATCCAAAATTTCTTCAACTATAGCATCTTTTATGGTTTTTCGTCGTCTCGTTCACTGAAATCTTCTTCTGATTCAGACCAACTTTCAATAATTTCGAGAAGCTCCTTTTCCGTTAATCTTTCAGTTTGGAGACTCAAACTACAAATATATTTAAATTGGCAGTAGGTAATCGAAATAAAATGAGTAGTGTATTTATAAAAATTTAGTTAAAAATAACCTGTATGCCTAAACTCTTTATTACAATAAAAGCATCAGAACTTTTCAACTAAACGTTTTTTTTTTCAAACTTCAAAATAGGCGGTTTTGATAGAACACTCTATATTATTTACAACAAAACTGTATTTTTATATCCAATCATTATATAAAGAAGAAGTGGGCGAAGGAGAACCAAAAAACATTTTCGCTGGAAATGTTCGCCTTGTTGCATTGCAATTTTTAACTGCACAGACCACTCCATACGGAAGAATTTTTATACGAAACTATATGGCATAAACATTTACACACTGTTAAAATTCCCAACCGAAAAATGTCGATAATGCAGAAAGTAGTCAGCCAACAAATTTCTAATAATGAAATTTTGCTTGTAACAACTAGAATTGTGAACCAAAATAGATCGATAATGAAAATGTAAATTTACAACATAAATTTTCCAGTTGAAAAACGTTGATTAAATCGCGAAAACCGAATTGTCGATAATACAGATTATATCTTCCAAAGTTTTATAAAATCAACCGACCTAAAATCGTAATGATTGAAAATTTGCATCGCCTTAAAGATTTTGACAGTTTGTAACGATAAATTTTTTTTTTTGAATTTTCATTATGTAAAACATTTTTGATTGGTTTTGGTGGAATATATCTTCATGGTTGGGTTCGGTAAATTTATATTATATATTTCCATTTGTAGTTGTTGTTCTTATGGGTGAAGAGAAGAAATAAGTAAACAACAATATTTTTTTTTATTATTTTTTTAGAATTTGTTCCAACAAGTTTTGTTTTGGTGGTCATTTAGGATCACAAAATTATTGATTTTTTTGTATTTCTTTCTAAGCGGCGCGTTATGCCATCTACCTTTTGATAGTAAAATTAATGTAATTTTGGGTGAATATCGGCAAACTGCAAGATATTATTTGGTGGTCTCATTCTACATAAATGTTTCTAGTTCAGTGTCTAGAATCAGACTTTATATAAACCGCGTTCGGAAAATTTTGAGTTCTCTTGGATTTTGCTACTGGATGAGGAACAACGGAGCGTTACCCGCACATAGAAAGTAAACCACGCCACATGGAATCGGACACCAGCTGTGAAGAAAAACCAAAGGACACAACACACACGAGTCAACACACCGGTGGACAAAAAGAAAAAAACTTGATGTTTGGTGGTATGTAAAATGACACGATACACAACCAGGTTGGTGTGAACAAATTTAGTGAAGGTATTGAATTTTTTTTTATTATTACGTACGTACGTTGTGAATGATAAACAATTTTGTTTTGTGTGATGAACATTCGATCTAAAATTCGAAGGTCGAGAAATCTGTGCGAATGTCGTGGCCATGATAAAGTTATATATATATATATATATATTGATTAAAACGGTATTATTGATTTTATTGAAAATTTGTGTGTCGGTGGTGAATAATCTGATTTCGTTTGAAGTGGAATACTAATCAATAAAGAAAATAAAAGAAAACAAAAATAAAAATACTAACTTGTGCCGGAGTACTTACCAATCTCAACTATTGGCTCCAGAATCTAACGATTCATGCAGTAGAGCCAGACCAATTTCGTGAAGGAGAAGAGAGCAAGACAGATATATAGTGTCACTTTGTGAGTGATTCAGATGAGGATTCACACCAAAACCAAATCAGTGGTCGCGGAATTTAGAATCGTACAAGATATCGTACTACCAGTTGATAATTATGGTTTTTGATTAATTTTTTTTTTATAATTTTTCTTTGATCTTTTCTATTGTCGATAAAAACAAAATAAATATTAGATTATCATTATGGTTTATAATGTTTATGAAAAAAAGTATGAGTTTTTTTGTTAAGTTTTTTTGTTAGAAAACTCGTGTTTCTTGTTGTTGTGAGACGCGCTACAAGTTTATAATTTTAACGGTTCGATGAAGCAACGATTTATTCAAAATTGCATTATACGTACGGGGTAGTCTTAAGGGGTTGGATATATGGTAAAATTTCACGTTTTTTAATGGTAAAAAGGTCCCATGTTCAAGATTTTAAGTTAAATTAATAAAAGTTAAATTTAAGATAACGTTGAATATAAATATGACCATTGCTACTCGACGTAGTATGGATTTGCGTTTAACTTCATAACACGGTTGAGGGTGGTCAGAAGAGTTTAAGGGGTGTACTATAATTTCAAATTTTCTCAAAATTTTTAGAGTTGGTCATTAATCTAACTATGACTATTCAATAAAAAATGAACATTTGAAAATTTTTATAGTATTTTTGGGGAGGATGTTATTTTGAGTTTTGAGTTTATGACGTTCCGTTGATCATTGAAAATTGAGAAAATTCGAAATTACACCACCTAAAACTCTTCAAACCTCCCCCAACTCTACTACAACATTTTGCGTACACCTTTGCTAATCGAAAATTTATTGCCAGAAAGAATGATGAACCACGAGCAATATTTGAAAGCTATAAGGGAAGATTACGGTTTATTTTCGGCTTATTTATTAAAACTTGCAGACATAATCTAAGAAACCTTCTCCGACCTCCTCCAAACATATTTGGATTCTTGCTACATCGAATAGCTATAGTTAGATTGATGAGATGACCAACTGGTCAATTATTGAAAGAGCAGGGAATTTTGTATCATTACGAGCTCATTTCGGCTTTTTATATAAAATTCGCAAACAGAATCTATATTATCGACTCTTTGAATTTCGGCTGACTATTTTGAATTATTTTTTCTCATTATAAATTGAAAAAATTTGAAATTAAATTTACTTAACGTCCTTCAACCTCATCCAATCATACTATGAAACTTTGCGTGGATCAATATGGAATAGTCATAGTTACATGGAATAGTCATAGTTAAATTGATTTTTTGATCAGAAGTTAAATTTTCGAAGAAGTTTTGTAATAGAAGTAATATCCAGTTTCGATCTGACAAGATCATGAAAAAATTCAATCAGCTTATCAGGCCATGGCGAGTGAATATTACAAGAAAATGATCACACTTTGCGTTCTATATGTTAAACACCCGTGTATCAGTAACTCTAGTAAATTATATGATAACTCACTAAATTCTATTCTTACAAACTTTCATCTCATTCAATCTGGGTTCGATTCCCGTGCAAGTAATTGTTTTTTTTAATATTTTCCTGATTAAAATTAAAAAAATAGTTAGATTGATGGCCATTTGAGAAAATACTAATATAAATTTAGTCAACAATAAAGTGATTTAAAAATTTTAATACTTTTTTTTTCAACATGTTGTTAACTTTATAATTTCATTGCTCTTTAAGTTCAAAATTTGTAAGCTGTCAATCATTATAATCAATAAAACTGATAAAATAATTTATTTTTCGTTTCTATTCAGCAAATTATATTAAACAAATATTTATTTAACAATTTAAAATAAGTGTGTTTGTCGAATTGGTGCACGTGTAAACTGAAATGCAAAAATTGTGTAGATTTTGCTATTTTTACAAATAGATTACAGAATCAGAAAGAGCACAGGTCTAATCTGACACGACTAGTGTATCTGTCACAATGTAATCTATAGCTAATTGTAATCGATTTAGAAAATGTTTCACTCAATTAGTAAAATTATTGAACCGAGAAAAAGTTGGTTTCCTTTATTAAATTAAGCTTTCCGGATTTTTGATAAAAACTTTCTTGAATAATTAAAACAATCGAAAACCAACAAGGTAAACAATAGTTTCAAATTTAGTCTTTAATATTTAATGAAACCTTGTAATTCTTGACCGTTCCTTGTAAATGCTCTTTAACATCACTGAAGTCCCTAAAGCAAGCAAAACCCATACAGCAGAACATACCAATAGATTTAGGCTTGTTATAGCTATTATTTTGGTTTTTCGATTGTAATGAAAAAATTGTTAAGCTTAAGGTTATTTAATCTAAAGCTAGCGAAACCTCAATCGAAATTTGGACCAAAACCGAAATTAGAACGCAAAACAAGATCAATCGACACACAAATAATTTTAGGCTCTCCTAATCACTTATACAATTTTGGGTTGCAATTGTTCTTGACCATACTTCACGTTATTTAATTTTAAGCTAGCGGAACCGAAATCGAAAACCGGGCCAACACCAAATTTATAACGGAAAACAAGACTATTGCCATACAAATAATTTTAGGGATCATGATGGATGATCCTTATCAAACGATCGATTTAATAATTTAAGGCTCGGATTTTTAAAAAATCGGACCCCAATTGAAATTATAACGCAAAACTTGATCTATAATTTTAGGCGTATTATGGCTTTATCAGATGATCCATTAACAAATGTTGGGTCCCAATAAATTGCTCTTCACCAAACTTCTGGTCATCTATAGTATTAAACGAGCACTAATTGTACGTCTGTAAATTTTTTCTCGAAAACGGCACTACAATTTAGATAGGTCACGGCTTTGGGAAAATTTGTTTAGGGTCTTAATTTTGGAAAAAAAAATTTCATATGAATGACGTCACAAATAGTTGGAATTCTTGATTGTCTGTGCTAAATATTTTAAAAAGCACAATACAATTTAATTTGATTGTCGATAGTATAGAATAATTTCGATAGTTTAGAATAGGTCAAAACCTTGCATATATGAAAATCAAGGTCTGTCATATTTAAATCAGAATTACTACTACTATTGGCAAATGCCCGAACATTTTAAATGGGATGTAAAAACGAGTACATGGGAACCGCGAATCCATCGATTGCGTGTCATTGGTCGAATACACGACGTTAATTATTTTAGGCAGCCAGAATGCTTCCATTTGCGAGTACTTCACTATAATGTGAAGAACGCAACAAGTTTTGATGACCTCCTTACTGTGAAAGACATTCGTTATGCGACATACAAATAAGCTTGTCTTGCTCATGGCCTCGCCTTCGACGATAAACAGTGGATATTTGCATCTATGGTCTAGAAAACCAAATAATGCGACCAGGTAATGCGAATAATCTTCGTTTAGATTCTTATTTTTTGATGTCCCAAAGATCCAAAAAGTCTCTGGCAAACATTCAAAAATAAGTTGGCTGAAGATTTTATTCTGCAAGCACGACAAAATAATAGATCTGAGGATGCTGAAATGAAACGTGCTTATCGTATTATTGCATTCAAGTTATATACGACAGCAACAGAAGGTCGAAATTTTCGTTTCTGGGTGGAACGATATGGTATGAACAACATTGGCAATTACGAAGACCGAACGTTCTAAATTCTGATGAATCAGCTGCTACTGGAAAACGCATGAATCGACCAGGTGGTACCAGTAAAACCTTCGTGTATAAGCCCATTTATCACTTACTTTGTGGCCAAAATCGCAAAGTAAAATGTATGGCATTTACTGGAATAGCATCAATTCTATTGGTTGCTAGACAAACATCACACAAGACATTTGGTCTTGCACGCTTTCGTCAAATTCAAGTTGTTTTGCGAAGGAGATTAACAAAAAACCTATCTTCTTTTCACCGAGCGGTGCTCGATCCCCTGGTACTTTAATTTTAAGGAGAACCCAAATTAAAAATCGGACCAAAATTGAAATTAGGTTTGGGTTTGATTTTCGATTTGGGTTCTGCTAGTTTTAAATTAAGTGACTTTAAGCTTAGTCAAGAACTAGTGGATCCCAGACTTGTTTACCCGGGAATTTGAATACGCCATTAAGCCTAAATCTGGATCATGGTTTGAGTTATAATTTCAGTTTTGATCCAATTTTTGATTTGGAATGTTGTTTCTAGAACGAGCAGAATAAAAAAATTTAATGTGACATTAAATTAACCTAAAATTAACCTTTAATTTATGAATCTCTCAATTTGGGCCGTAAAGATGTCAAATTTTGGTGAAATAAAGTTTCTTTTATGAAAGCTTGCGTCATTTCCCTTAAAATTAAAAATTATGTGAACATATTTATTATGAAATTAAATTTGCAATCGTTTTGATCTTAATCCTTTTTTCCGTAAATGTTATAATTTATTGAAAAAGCTTAAGCGCCTGCTATTGTATCCCAATCAGTCAATTTGAAAAAGGCCGAATTTTTATTAATCAAAAAATGTTCGTCAAAAATCATTATTTCCACTTACATTTTGGAAATCTGAGGTGGACGAATATTCTTTCAAATTAAATTTAGAATCTTTTAGTTTAGAGTCACTGTACTCACATATGATGATTTTATAAAAAAGCATTTGCATTTCGGTGGGTTAAACGTACAAAGAAGAGTGAATGCAGGCTCTCAAATTCTTATTTGGATGTTTGCTCATTACAGATCATAATTTTGCTCAATTTGGAAATTCTGATCTGTGTTTAGCAAATATCCCTGTTTTGCTTGTAGTGTATTCAAACCTTTCCTATGAAATATTATTTGCATATTACGTGTTTCAATCATGTTAGATTCGATTTCAAACACAGTTGCCATTATTTTATTACCGGTGGAAAAACATTTAAGTAAAAATGCCTAAACGCAAGATTTCAAACCTGTAAAATTTATAGGAATTTAAAACTAGTGGTAATACAACTTGTTTGGACCACATGAAGAAGAGTCAGAATCCGTGTCGATTAGTTCCACCTCTGGGCCATCTACAACCATCAGTACTTACTTCAAAAGCCAACATGATTACGATCTGTAAGACAACATTGCTGGATATTGTTAACTAATTATTATGCGCAATGTAAACAAAAATTAGAGGCCATTTTGGAAGAGGTATGTTTCGTCATCTTAATTTGACATTTATGTTCTTCACTAACTCGTGAAAGTTTTTTAACGAATACAACTCATTGTTTTGCTCAAGCTCTTCAAAAGTGCGCAAAAATTTTTTTTAGTGCATCAGCGACACCAGTACCTTCCGAAAGCATTTTTAGTAAAGCAGGACAACTATTATCAGACCGACGCTCAAGAGTTAAATTCAAAAATGCGGATATGCTCATCAACCAAAATAGTTGGTTGAATTAAAGTTACAGTGCAGTTATCAAATGTAGTTTATTTTGCCTCTTTATTTTATTTTATTTTTGCAATTTTTCATATTTAATATTATAAGTGGTTTAATATTCCAAATTGGATGAGACACAGTTTGACGATTTTTGTATAGCAACTGTAGTTATCTTAATTTAATGTGTATGCTGTATGTATCAAGGGCACGCTGTGGAACAACCACCTTATGTTATATATTACATATTTCATAGTCATGTAGACATCAGGGCACCTTCAATAACAGTGCTCAATAGAAATTCAAGAAATCAAAACTATCGATAGTTATCGATAGCTCAGCTCCAAACTATCGAAAACTATATCAATGCGGAACGGTTTTAAGATTTTAATAAAGGTTGCATCGAAATGTATAAACATCTATAAAAAAATATAATTGGAGATATACGACAGAAAATGTATATTTTTTTTCAATTTTGTTGAATAACCCTTTGATGCTAATCTTGAACAGTGAATTCCACAATAGTGAAGTCATAATGGCAACTCGACTGAATATTAAAATTTTGCAACATACTCGTAAAATTAACAGTGTATATAGTAATAAAATCGTTTATAATAAATCCAAGTGGCCAGATTATACTAAAATAAAAAAACTATAGGATGGGCTACCTCTCTTTACCACACACTACAATACATAATATTACGTTTTGGCTTAATTTGCATATCATATTTCCAATATGCACATACAGATAACATCCAACAATAAAAATATAAAATTCCAAAAATATATAAGACATAAAATTATATAAGATTTTATGTCTATTATATGTTGTATGTGGCATCGTAGACTGCAACTGCCAATACATCTGCAATGTATCAAAAATATTCAAGTTTGATGTACGTTATCACAAAAAGAAGATGAAAATACAAAAAAAAAATATTTCCTGTATTTGGGTTTCTCGCTTGCTTATAATTGAAATCTTTTGTTGTTTGCTTGCGGGCGCACCGGCGCTTTTTCATGTGATAAATTTTATGTAAAAATAATAAAATTTTGCAATAAAATTCGATTCGATTGTAACGAATTAAAATATGGTAATAATAGTAATACATATATATGTAGTTTGTATATAGGTGGATAATAATACAGGTAAATTACGTTTACTGTGTATACCATTACATTGTTTTATGGTGCGCGCTTAATTGAAAATATTTAAACTTTTGTATCTGTTGTGTATGTATAGTATGTTGTATTTATGAAAACTATCGTGAGGTTTAGTTATGCGCTAGGTAATTTAATAAACCGATTTGGTTTATGATATAGAATTTGCATAATGTGTATTTAGACGTTGCACGGTACATTAAATATTTAATTATCTTGGTGACATTACAAAATATGATTTTGAAATGTGAGATTAGATTATAATGAGCATATCGAGCATAACGAACTATGGTAAAAGTTGTTTAATTCTTAAAATGGCATTTTGAGATGAGAATCTTTGCAGATATATGTTCGAGTAATTAGTTCTAATAGTATGTAACTCAGTAGAGACTCGCAATTGAACGATAATATAATTTCCGAAAAAGGGTATTCCTGTAGACTTCGTGTTATAATCCAAATTAAAATGCTACCGAGTAATGTTTGCCATAAGCCACGAGGATAATTTATTAAATTCGCAGAATGGAGATAGGTTAAAAAATTTAAAGTCGTAACTTTTCGATTTTATATAGTTTAAAAGATCAGCTCAGTAAAGAGTTCCAAAAGATGAAAGTTGGCCAAAGGCGTGCTGTTATTGAAAAACATAGTTCATTTTTCTTCTGGAAACTACTAAATAGTTGTTTTTGCCTAAATCACCATCTGTTCTGATTGCTGAGATCAACCCCAGATTTGAATACTCTGGCTTCGACGAAAAACTCTAAAAAATATCCACGAAATTTTCAATTGGTTCTTTGAACCTAAGTTGCTAGTTCTTGGTTTAAAAAAAACTATTTGTCAAATCATGGATTTAAGGTTTGTCATTACTTGGTTTGAAACCAAAAGAACGCGTTTCCTATTTAGAGTTAAATGTAACAGTGTATTTTGTATACGTCCAATTCATGATAAAAGTTCTTTGTTTTAAGATATATTTTTGAGTTTATTACGGCTGAAATTGTTGTTTTCAATTTACAAAATCACTTTACAATATCCAACTTTCACTGGACAAGTGGTACAGTGGTTAAAGCTTTGGCACTTGGCTCATATTCTCATATCCTCATATTCTCGTTTTCTCATATTCTCATATTCTCAATTTTTTTAGTAAAGACATATTGCAAAGGAAAAGCTCCCTTGAATTTTGAACCTTTTTATTGAAAATTAAAAAACCAAAGGAAAGTGATTTACAAAACTTATCACACGCCTCACGTTTGTAGCCAGTCTCAATTTATTTAATTTCTTAAAATTTTGTAAAATTTCGTATCGTGAAAAATCTCTAATAATGTATTCTCAATATAATTTTTTCGAATAAATTACTGACTAAACTAATTTAATGTTAGTTCGTACTATAGTTATTAATAGATGGTGTGAAACACTATACACTATAATTTTATTCTATAATAAACAAATTTAATTTGAGGTTTTTTAATTATTGGAAGTAATTATTAACGATGATCGACAATTAACCATTTAGTAAGTAATCAAGGATTAAATATTAGGCACAGTACGTTTTATGTGACAACTATCAATAACTATAGTACAAACTAACGGCACTTTAGTTTAGTCAGTAATTTAGTAGGAAAGGTCGGTTTGAGACACACTGTATTTATTTATTTATTTTATTTTAATATAAATGTTTGAAGTTCTTATGAACTTATTACATTAGTGGCAACTACTTATCTTAATTTTTTTCTAATTTATTTATTGAATTAAGCTATAGGTGTGCAGCAACATTTTAGCGATTCATCAACTTGAAATTGGCAAAAAATAGAATTTTGATATTATTAAGCTGAAGAAAAGTATTTTTTCCGAAACACGGCAGAGGATTAAGACTTCTTTCTGATTACTTAACGAATCCCACATGCTAACCCCCCTCACAAAAAATGATAAATTCATTACATTACATTTGTTAATAACCGGAGTCGAAAGATGAATGCGACGATTGGAAGACGAAACTAATTTCCCTACAATATAGGTGGGTTGTTTATACTTTAAGAACTTGAAAATGTATAAACAAACTCGAAACTCATAGAATTCAGCAAGAGAACAACCAAGTAATGAATTAGTAAAATTCGAGATGTGGTCGAACTTTCTTAGCCCGTATATGTATCTCACACAAGAATTAAATATCAATCGAAATTCATTAAAGCACTTCTTCTTTATTTCGAAGAAGACAATATCTCCGTACAAAAAATGTGGAAGGATGTAAGATTTCACCAATTGGAGTCTAAGATTGGTATTACAAAAAATTACTCGATTACAAACTGTTTCGATGTGATAACTCCTGCATAAGCACTTGTCAAAAGTTAAGCCTAAATTATTCACAGAATCAGAGAAATCAACCTTCTATACTAGTACGCTGATTTTAGGTAGATTGTGCGTATCACGAATTGTAGAAGATATAATAATAGATTTGGTTTCTCCACCTTACTGGGGTTCAAGATTATTTTCTATAGACCATTTTGTAATCGATTGAATATCGAAATTAACAGTTCCGATAGAATTTGTTATCTCATTGGGCCTACAAAATCTAAAAATTTACAGGTCGTCCGCGAAAAGGTGATATTTGCATTGAGTGATAGGTCGTTTATATACATCATGAATAGAAAAGGACATAATACCGATCCGTGAAGAACATCGCAATTAGTATAACAATAGCTTGAGATTCCTGAATTGGTTCTAAGTAATTGTGATCGATTTGATAGATATGACAAAACCAAACGACAAGCGATTGAGAATTTAAAACTGTTACAAAGTTTGCGAACCAAAATTGAATGATCAATTTTATTGAAAGCTTTACTAAAGTCAAGAAGAACCAGCGTACAAAGATAACCCTTATATATGGCCCTGCGAATGTCGGCATTGATATGTAGTAAGGCACTATTAGTGCTGAAATGACGTCTGTAAACAGACTGGTACATTGATAGTAAAGTTTCCGATGTAACTTAAGTTAATATTTGTGATTGCAGTATTTTTTCAAAAACTTTAGACAAAGCAGGAAGCAGACTAATAGGGCGAAAATCAGATAAGCATTTGGGATTTTTATTCTAAGTTTAACAAACTTAATTGGTATTTCGTCAACTCCAACAGCGTTTGATTTAACGGAATCTAAAGCATCCATAAGGTTAGTGATATCGATGTTATTAAAACTAAAGTTACCTTCCATCGAACTAGTACAGTTCATTAATACATCAAAAGTTAGTAACCCCGCTGAACCTGCACTATTAAGAGAAAAATAATTATTGAACTCAGTTGGTGAATATTGTGTAGACGGTTTTTCGTTGAATGATAGAAAGGAACCAACAGATTTTAAATTTTTCCAAAAAAACTTTTGAAGGATGGGATGGGTGCAATATAGATGAAAAATATTTTGTCTTTGCGCGTTTTATAATATTATTACTCCTATTTCGTACAGCTTTATATTCTTGGTACAGTTCAACTCTTCTTGTACGCTTCCACCAATGTAAAATAAAATCCCTGAAATTTATGGTATCCCTGATCTTATCATTAAACCAAGGCGACTATTTAGGTTTGGGTGATATAGTCCTTAGTGGCACAAATTCCTCAAACAAGTCTATAAATAGTTCTGTAAAGTATTCAACTTTATAAACAGGGTTGTTAAAATTTTAAACCATGCTCCAATTTAAATTATTACATTTATCAAACAAGTCTGATAACCTAATGCTATTGTAGTTAAGAAATGAAAGTTTAGGAATAAATATCTCATGTTTGATATCATAGGAAAAATAAAGAAGATCGTGATCACTAAAACCAATCGAGATTTGGTTATGAAATACATAATGAACTAGAGTGTGAAGTGAAATATGCGTTGGCTCGGTGTTCACAGGAGTGATTGAAAATTCAGTTACCAACCTTTTAAATTTTTTCGTTGTCGATTTAGTTTCTTTGAGGTCACAATTGAAGTCACCGTACAGTACAATATCATTATAGTTAACACTATAATTTTGCAAGAAGGTCCCAAAATCTTCAAGGAAACGTTTATTCGGCGGTTTATATGCAACAACCAACAACATCTTAGCTGCTCTGAATAATAGTTCTATGAGCATTACCTCCAAATTAGGTACACAATGACCAGTTTACCAGTTTGTATCGAATGCCTGATTTCACGAAAACGCAAATTCTACCTCCCGTTTATTTTTCATCCAAATTTCGGTCTAGTCGTAATATATTATATCGAGAAAGACAAATTGAAGCGTCCGGAATGCGATCTTGGAGTCATGTCTCAACAAAGCAGAGAATATCAAGTTTTACGCCACACACTAAATCTCTTATTTCATTAATCTTGTGAAGAATACTACGAGTGTTTAGAAAAAAAAAATCCACACCTTGGTACGTTGAATATTTGAGAACCACATTGTTTACTATTAAGGAGGAAGCATGTGAATTAACACGTATATGATTCATGTAACATCCCAGTATATTTCGGAAAAAATATGATATATAAGAAACATATAAATCAAAATGAAGTTAATATCAAAATCAATGAATAGCCTGTCGCTGCAAACACCATACCTAACTCTAACACTAGGAACTAACTTACTAAAACAGTATATATTCATTAAATTTGCAATAATTATTATTCTAGTCTCATAAAACAAATGTAAGAAAAGGTTGTGATTAATTCAAATAATAGTAATTAAATTAATAATATAAATCAATCTGTATCAATTACTTGAAAAAATATTTTAAATTAATTAAAATGTTCGGAAACAGAAGTTCAAAATATATTCGATCACTGCTAGCTTGAATTACAAGAAATTATCAACGTTATCGACGAGTTGTCGACGATATCATGTAAAAATTAGTAGATGAAGCGGAAATGCCCGTCAAAATAAAACCTACTCAAATAGGTAGACCGCGGTATGGCATATAAACTGTTTAGTACTTAGTAAATAGAGCTATTGTATCCTCGGGACGACACGTTTGAATAGCCCCTATAACCCTCATGATATTAGACGAAATATAAATTATCGAAACAGGTGAAATCGGCATCCATACAAATTAAATTTAAAATTGAGCGATCTCACCACCGCTATGGCATGGTAAAACTTTAATGGCTGTATCATCATCTGCTGTTACGTATCATTATATCTGGCCTTTTCTTTGAGTTTAAATTCGACTCAATATGGCTTAGCAAAGTGGGTTATCTCTTCAAACCACAAATGGGAATTTAATGAACATTTGAAAAAGGTGAGTTTTACGGATTTAACAACCACCTCCCAAAGTCCTCCAGATAGATTTGGAGGGAATAAGTTTCATTGTATTTCTCAAATGCTTTGGTCTGCCCTCAACTCTATTTTCATAGAATTTCCTTTTCGGTAAGGAAGTTTTAATTTTATTTACCCGCTTTTGAAACTTACAACTTGCAGATACAGTCCTACTTTGATTGAAGGACTTAAAAAACCAGATATTGTTATCGGGAAATCAAAGCAGTCAATCCGGGAAATTCTATAAGCAACCCGAGAAGAGTAATGGAGAAGGAAGCTGAGGGGCTGTATTCTTGTAATCGGTGGAAATTTTCCCAATCGGAATACAATTTGCTTTGAAATTCTCCATATTATTCGAATTTTTCGCCGACAACTTTAATCAGTATGTTATTTTTTTTTTTAATTCAGAAACAAAATTTTTTCGCCTACTGAGGGAACAATTCCGTAGGGAGACAAATATTAGAATACTTGAAAACAAATTTGAAAAAATGATTAAAGTGTATGGAGAATATCAAGCAAATTGTATTCCGATTGGGGACATATCCATCGATTCCAAGAATACGGTTCCAGATACTGATACTCTACTTTCAACTCAAACCTTTCATCATAAAAACCATCCCGCAGTACAATTGATTTAACAAATGTAGTTCAAACTGCGAACTCTCCTACTTCGGGAAACATGTCTTGGACTGATACTAAAGTTGAACTCTCAATGGTACTAAAAAAATTCACTTATCCCAAGCAATTCTACAACAAGCAACGGAAACAAATTGTATAGGTTAACACTAGTCTCCAAAAGTGTGGATGACATAATTACGAGTGACATCTGTACCTAAGAAAATCGTTTATCATAGTAATTATCCTTTAACGCTTAATAAAAACGTCTCTGTTCAGTACATCGTTGGAATATTCAATTTGAAGTTATCTCTCATAATAAACTTATCGAACGTCTTGTACATGACCTAGGGTTTTTCTTTAAATACATCGAGCATAAATTTTATTGGTAACATTTGGTGCGGGCGAGATAACCACCCTGGGTAACTTAGAAAATAGCTTATAGATCGGTTTAAAGACAAAGGACCGCCATAATGTCGCAAGGGAATTAGCAAGCAAAAAGTTTCAAAGGAAACATTTGTGGGGTTTTACAACGAAATTATTACGTCACGATAATTTGTGTTGGGGATCTTCCCATCTATTAATTTCATTCACGTTTTTTGAGAGTAAGCTCTATCAAATCTATTTTTTTCTTAGGTGCTGATTTAATGAAGCAATTGTTGAAGATGAATAACATCGGTATCCATTAGACCAACTAAACCTTTATCCTTCCATCTAGTAGATTAGAATTGTATTATCTCGTGCGTTATAATCTGTAGATGTCAGGAACCGAATCGTTCTGTCCTAAAAATAAAAATCCAGATCATTTTGTGCAGCACTTAGACCTACAGTCCAATCAGTTAATCAAACGCTGGTGATCGTATGTTTTTCAAAAATCTTAAAACATATATAGAACAATTTAATGTAGGATGATGTCCTTGAGAGCTAATAGAATTTTGAGCTTTCCATCACTTTCATCAAATTTTGGCCGTTGTCATGAATCTTGAGAAACAAAGACACAATTAGGACTCCTCAACTATCCCGGGCCGTGCCACTATTGATTTAAATTAATAATCTCTTACGTTCAAATCCTACATAGCTCGCGAAAATTTATTCTAAGAGGAGATTTTTTTAAATTGTTTAAAATATTTGACGTATAGCTAGCTACAAATGTTCGTCATTTTTTGGATCACTAAATAACCACATCAATACAATCGTAGAATCTGTTCAACCAGAATAATCGCGCACCACATAGCTCGTATCTGGGCAAAAACCAATTTAGTGGGAGCTACTTTAGGTTTTTGATGCCATGAAGCACACAGTCTTGAACTGATCTGCAATACACTACTGCACTGTAGTATTTTCACTGATACCTGAAAATTGATGTAACTGTATTCTGTGTTCTTTTAGAAGGTATAGTTTTATATTTAAGTATTCCAAAAGTTTAATTCATTTTTTGGAAGATGCTTTGCTATGTTATTCGGTAATTGAGTAAGCCATCCAAGCCCATTTTCATTTACCATAGAGCTTGACAAATAACCTGCCGCTTTGTCGACTCTCTGCCGATAACCTGCCATTAGTCGGAAGGTTAATACATCTTCTAGAGAATTCCATTGAATGAATATTTTTTGTCTCCGTCAAAGAAATGTGGAACATCGAATTCTCAGAATTTCTGTAGTTTTAATGTTTGATACATTTGATTTCCACTTTCTCAAATTAAACTGCCATACTTCACAAATTTTCTATATTAGGTTTTGCACTTCTTTGCCAAATACTCTTGTGCGAGAAACTCCAGTCTAAGTTATGGCCCGATAGGTCATTCCTTATTCAGTTTAATTTTCTAGCACGGAAAAATATTTATAAAATTAAACCACAACTAAACAGCACAACTCTTTAAGAAATGTTACTTTCCTGACAGCGGATTTAAAGTCATTGAGTTTCATAGCTGGCTTGAGAATGTCCAGAAAAGACAGTACTATAACTAGGTGTCGTTTCAACGTAGCAAAGGTTTTTGGTATAGCTCACTGCAAAAAATGTCTTTCAACACAAAAGTATTTGCCCTTTAAAAGGCAGAAACGTTTAAATCGGATTAATGGTGTAGGATTTATAATTTATTGTAAAATTGTTTTAAAATTTATCTAAATTTCGAGTGCTGCGTTAATTTTGCGGTTCAGTGTATTTAAAAATGTGAACAATGCGCAATGAAGTCCAACTTCAGTACAGCAAAGTTGAGCGAAGATTAGTCTTTGGAAATCGTTGTTCTCAAAAAAACCAACAAGACCCCGGAGTGCATGAAGCACTATTTGAGAAACGCTGATTTAATAATTGACTTTTATGTTACTACTTTTGCTAATTTTAAGTATCGATTTAGCTATGTCCAAAATCTATCAAAAAGTTTCCTTGATTTCAATTTTACAGAATAAAAATCAAAAATAAATTTTTGGAATAATAATTAGAAAAGAATTGAGTTTATGGGTATACATCACCGAAATCGACAATATTGATTTACCGTAAACATCAAAAAGTTTTCGTGTGGGCCGAAATGATTAAAATTAACAATAAAATGTTAATAAAAGAATGTGAAATTGTAGAGATCAATTTCAGGGTGCTCAAAATGCATTATTTTGTTGTCGCATAGTGGAAGTTATTTTAAAATTTTCTGCGAGCATCAAAAATTTAAGTAGCACAAGTCTTTATGACACGTTCCTCAATAAGTAAAAATACCGTAACGAATTGTTTAGAAATTTGTTTACCTTAGCTAGGTACTTAAAACTGTTAACACTTTCGATAAAAGCGTATGACCTATACAAAAGCCTAAATGAAATTTAAATTATCGCTACCAATTTTTAAATGCATAATTTAGTTTTATCAGTTAGCAGTATGGAGTGGCATTTACTCCTTAACACAAGAAAATTCTAATTTTAATAATCTAACGTCATTTGAAATAGTAGGGGCTACCGGTTTTACTAACTCTCACAGGCTCGTGGGAAGAATCGCTTCTGTGTTGGACCTCTGTTTAATCGGTTTCTAATTGAGGTACGATTTCGGGTTTTAACCGTAAACCTTGTTCTCGAATACACCACAGTTGATTTCTAAAACAAGAAATTAAACCTTCCGGTTAAACTTTTGGTAAAAACTGCCCTGTAAAATCACTGAGGTCTACCTAATTTTTTTGAATCTTTTAATTCTGTGTCGTTTTTTGTAAATGTTAAACTTCTCAACCTCATTGCATAAATTAGAAAAAGCTACCACGCAAGCTGTCACTTCCGTTATACAGATTTTCATCAATTTTCGCAAGGATCACCTAATTTATGCAAAAAGTTTAGATCAATCCGCCTGGACTGTAAAGAAGTCGAATTTTTGTCAAATTGAGTAGTTTTAGCAAAATTCGTCATTTACGATAAAACGTTTGTAAATTTAAGTTCGTACAAAATTAGTTCAGAATGTTTTCTTTCATTTTGTCGGAAATGACGAATTTTGATAAAAAACTTCATTTACAATTTGTTCCAATAATTGAGACATCCTTGCAAAATTTAATGTAAATCTTTGTACCGGAAGTGGTAGCTTCTAAAGGAGTCTCAATTTTTGCAATGATGTTGAAAAAATTAGCATTTACAAAGAAAATACAAAGAGTTAAACGATTTTAATAAATTAAAAGATTAAATTTTCAACAATGGTTGACCTTGTTGGTTTTTCAAAATTTGAGCTAGAAAAATGATTTTTTGATTATTCAAGACAGTTTTACCAAAAGTCCGGTAAGTTAAATATTTTGCTTTAGAAATTAAGTGTTGGTGAGGTCTATGTATCGTGGTAAAAGAAAATCTGGCATTTCTCACAACATATTCACGTCTCCGTTTTGTTCGTAAATTCTATATACTTTAAAAAATATTTGCAAAAAACAAAAAGCTCTTATGGAATCTGCCACTTCGCTAGACCGATTTTGACCAAAAATCACTGGATCCCCCAATTTGGAAAAAAGTTTAAGTGTGAAGTTTCATCCCGACGAATCTTAATCCATCTGGCCCATACAGGGCATAGTTTTTATTGAAAATTATAATAAAATGATCTGTGGCACTATTCTGGCTTTCGCTGGGAATTGGGAATTGGGAAAATATTTTCATAGCATTTTTGTTTAAAATAAATTTTTCTCGCCTACTGATGGAATTAGTTTGGTGTAAATATTTTTGAAACAAAGTTGATTGGGAAACTTTTGTTCCCAGAAATTTTTATACGGAAAAATAGTTCCCAATATATCATTGATTCAAAAATATTTACACCCAACTAATTCCATCAGTAGGCGAGAAAAATTTATTTTAAACAAAAATGCTATGAAAATATTTTTCCCAATTCCCAATTCCCAGCGAAAGCCAGAATAGTGCCACTGGTCTGGTATTGCTGTAAATTTAAATTAGAAACTTTTAATTTTTAGTCGTTTTTCTCGTAATGATATACTTTTCCAAACATTTGCAACAAACCTAAAAAGCTTTACCTCATTCAGTCAAGTGCACTTGGGATATAGAGAACCAATAGAACGTAGTGTGCATGACACCAAACACCGCAATTTTTCAAAAACATCTTTTTTTACTTTGGCGGTATAGCGACTGGTAAATCTGATAAAATTTCAAGATCAAAATTTCGCGATTTAAATATGTATCATTAGAAAAGATTCGACAACGCGTATGCCACCTTTTTTGTACCAGCGAATCTTCCATCTTGGTATCTGGTCAACTATGGTTTCTGTTCTGGAGCAGGTAAAACCAATTACCTTTAGTAGTAGGCTGCGATGCTAATGCCCGTCACATGTTGTTCGCGAGATACGTTCGACTGTTGAAGACATTAAATTGCAAGCGTCGTCTTCAAAGCAAACAACATAGAATATACCTTTGGGGTATTCTGTTCATAATCAACTTTGGAATCTGCTATAGAAGACCTAAAAATTCAGCCAAAAGTTCTAATATTTAGGCTGATTATGATAACTTTAGCAGATCATATAAATAAATCTAAGATCCACTCGTAGGATTTCATCGATTAGTTTCCGCGAATGAATTAATAGTCTTCCTGGACTCGCCAGACTTATTAATACATCTCTGATTAAAAATGATTTTTAAAGGTTCAATACTGCGACTTTGTTGATGGCAGAATAACATTTTCGAATAAGAAAATTGTTTAATTACTGCCTTCAGTTCATCTTCCCGGTTACGTGATTATCAATCTTGATTTAGTCTTGACTTTTCGAGAGATCTAATAGTATTGTTAATCTACCCGATTAGGACTTGAGAGCTTTTAATTAGAGTTATAATAGAGTTAGAACTCTAACTGAGATTGGCACTTAGGCCTGCACCAATTTAGGTATTTATTAAACCATCGTTAAATGCATTGGATTAATACTTAGGTCTTGCATTGCTGCGACCGAGCTGGATTCTCTTGTTAAAGTTGCCAAAGATTTCTCATTAAGAGGCGTTTTGTCACTTCCCTTGTGGTCATTGGTTATTGATGAATTAACATTTTGGAACGCTATCGCAGGGCATTGACAAATTTACAATTTATTTACTTCATTTATGCCACAAATCAATATGGTTATCGACAAATTGCTACCAGATCAAATTGCTAACCATCGACAGACTCAAGGATGTCTGAAGAGTTCAATAACTGGATATCTGAGTCGCTATTTTTTTCGCCGAGGATTCTCACTGATCTACGATCACACGGGAGTCTACACCTAAACTGCATGGTGTGCAATTGATGCACCAATCTTAGTATTCCAGGTGAACACATTAATCTGTGTAGAAACAGTAAATTTATGCTGAATTCTCTTCAGAATTTTATGATCACTTCCAAACTGATGAATGACTGTGTACATTTAATAAGCTTTGCTAAGTCCAGCAATAGTGTCAACAATATCTGTGTTCTGGTTCATTGCAACGGCTACACCTTTTACCATTAATAACGGTAATAAATTAGCAGCTACATTTATTTTAGAAAAGTAGCTACTCCTAGAACATAAACAGTAACTTTATGATTTTTATGGGTGTATTTTTTTATTCGACCGAACCGTAAGTTTTGAATATATATTTTTCTGGATTTTTGCGTAACATCGAAAGAGCCTCCGGAATGGCAATATCGTCTTTAACATTAAAATGCATTTCTGTTCACATATCCGACTAAATGCAGGGCCCCTTTTATTATATAGACTCGCTGTCCTGGTCTCCTGTCAAAAATTCTCCATCAGAATTGAGATCCCTTGCAATCAGGAGAGCCACAATAAATCAATTATCCTTAACATTATAGCCGTAATCTGTTTTCTGCAAAAACTTATTAAACTGTCTATCGGAAGTAGCAGCTTCAATAAGAGCTTCTACTTTTTTTGCTATGATGCTTAAAGTTGAGCATTTACAAAAAATGAGAAAGAATTTAAGCTTAAAATCTATACAAGAGATTTGTCCAAATTCCGGTTAATTTAATTTTCTGCTTTAGTAATCAAGTGTGGTGGGTTCTAGCCGCACCACCCTCCATTTTTTATTCGCTTTTTCGTAAATACTTTATACGTTTCAAAATATTTGCAAAATACGGAAAAGGGCCTATGGAAGCTATTCTTCAGGTGGATGTATTTCGGTAAAACAACACTGAACCCTCCGAATTTATTAAAAAAGCTTTAAGGTCTGTAGAGAGGAAATTTTTGCTAAATACTTTTTTTTGCCAAAAATTGCCACTTCCGCTTAGATTCTGGAAAACAAAACTGGTATGATATTGTTGGAAAATTAATTTATATTCTTTTGGTTTATAATCGTTTTCAATGATGTTTCAGATAATGTAGCAGAAAGTATCACAGACCACACGCTTCTGCATAATAATTTAGGGGGTGCCTTGCCACCAACAGTAAGAATTTTAGACGAAACCAATCAATACCAATTGTGCTGCATTTTATTTGATTATGGATTAAGAGTCTCGTCTATCTTCGAGAAATGAGTTCAGAGGTTAGATAATTAAAAGGAGAAACGCGAAACTGGCAAAATCTTTGAAGTCACCACAAATGGATACACGATAAGGGTTAAAACGTTAGAAATGACCCCTGTTATAAGATCAAACCAAGTTTTGACATAAAAGCATTAAAATTGGCAAAGCTAAAGCCAAACAAGCATCGATCTTACAGTGTATCAACGTGAATGAATTCAAGAAATACGACCTGGCTGATCGATACATTTATTCGAAAAAGAATTGATTGTAATGATGGCTGATAAAAAGATTACCATAGCCAACTAATTCTGCAAAATACGCTCTTGACCTGGGTAATTGCCCTAAAAGCAAATGAATTAAGGCCAAGTCATTCTACTACCAGCAATATCGATTGAAGCTAGTGAAATGGCCCGATCTCAGTTAGTAAAGGAAGAAGAGTTATTTGCGATGTGTTTTGAAATCACAATAATCGTAAATAGTTTAAAAACAATTAAATTTTTATGAAAAATATACTCTGGCAGATTTCAACATACTCTGGCAAATCATCATGAATAGACTCACGCTTGAACAACGCTACGAAATTATTAAAATTTACACTTATTTCCTGTGGAGCACTACACTTATTTCCTGTGGGGCTACGTTAAGTCACTGGTTTATGCTGATAAACCACCAACAATTTCCTTGGAGGCCAGCAAATTGTTCGTATTATACGTGACATACGGCCAGCGGTGCTCGAAAAAGTGGCCCAAAATCGGACGTCCAGAATGCGTTTCGTCAAGAACAGACGCGGTCTCCATATGCCCGAAATCATTTTCCAATATTAATGCCATATTGTATTGATCTTTCGAATAAAAAAATTTGGATTACAATTTATTTTTTTGTGTTATTTTTTACAATTTCAAGTTCTATCTGGCTTAAATAAACACCCCCAGAACACACGAAGCAAGTTAATGACCATAGGTATCAAGTATCAACGGAATCTGGCATATTTGATCGCATCATGGTGTGATCACAACCACAAGTAGTACAACCAAGCTTCAGGTTGTTATTGATGGCTTCTCGAAGAGTTCCACAGGTAAACCATTGAATGATTGTTTAGTGGCCAGACCGACCATTCAATCAAGTCTAAATGAAATTCTCACATCGAAAAGATGTACCGCCAGGTTCGCAAATCCGAAGAACCGATTTCAACGAGTAATGATGAGAGGAATCTAACAAGTCGTTCAGGATATATGAATTACAAACGGTTACGTACGATACAGGGAGTGCCAGCTATCTAGCCACTTGAGCAGTAATTGAGACAAAAACAAGTACCACTAAAGGTTACCACAAGCAGTGAATCGCAGTAAGAGTGATATGTAAATCGAATGAAATCAGGGATTTCATTATGTCCTTGTTAGGGATTGCTTCCAATTCAAAGTAAGTTTAAATGATAAACCAACGACCACTAAATGGTGAATTCCCTCAGAATCCAGTCGTTTCTTTGACCGACAAAGCTGGTTAGCTCCAATAACCACAACCATAAAAATATTCTTTCAAAACTTATTGTCCCAAATAATTAGTCTATAATTTTTCACGACACTCGACACCATCGCAACCAATTTAATTACAAGACTACAAATTTCCGAACACGAGTTAAAAATTTAAGGAAAATTATTTCCAAATTTTTTTCGAGATAAGATATTAAAAATTTCACAGTTCGCATTTTTGTGATGTTTTCTCGCACTAAAATTATCGGTGATAACTGACTATGACAAAATTTGACTACACCCAAATTCGACCATTTTATTTTATTCCGAACAAAAAATTAACTTTTGAACCTTGACCATCATTTGATTTTTTTGTTTTGTTTTAATGAAATTCTTATATGATTTGCTAAGAAGAAGAAGATTTTTACGGATTTTGAAGTTCTTTTAACAATTTAATAGTTTCCAGTTTTCGTCCTAGCAGTTTTGAAACTTTTATTTTTAATTTTAAATTAAAAAAAGTTTGATTTTAAACTTTGGTATAGTTTGGAGGTTATCCATTTATAGTATTAGAGCCTGGGCGAGCGAGATACTGATTACTATTGTTATGAAATTTAACTTTAAAGCTAAAAATTCTAAACCTGGGCCTGATAACCGCTACTGAAACAAAATTTTATGAAATTGGTCAAGGGGATCAATTTGTTTACTTCATTTATGCCAGAAATCAATATGGTTAATGACAAATTGCTACCAGATTTAAGATTCGATAATATTTTCTAGGCAACTAAACCATCGAGGGACACATTGACATCTCAAGAGATCAATACCTGGGTATCTGAGTTGCTAGGGTTGTTCGCTATGGGTCTCAGTCTGAATTTAGTGAGGGTTTTGGAGGTTACTGTTCTTCGATCTACTGATCTATGATCACGTGGGGGTCTAGACTTGAACGGTACATATAGGAAATCTGTGCTCAATTCTATATCGAATTCTATGACCAGTTGCAAACTGGTCAAGGACTATAAACATTTTATTAACCTTCTTTATTCCAGCAATAGTGTCAAGGTTATTTTATGTGTGTTCCGGTTCATGTCGATATTGAGGGATATGGGATAGTTCATGCAAGAACTGCATGCATTACCAAGCTAAACGTAATTTGCTGATTTCCGCTATCTGCTGAAATGCACAAATAAAAGCTAACCTGAGGGTAACAAAGTATGCTTTATCTCTACAAAAACACCTGCTCAGAGTTTTTGCCACTTTTCTGGCCGGTCACGGCCGTTGTAAACTTCATCATTAACGGCTGGTTTGAAATAGATGATGGCAGCTTTTCCTTTGTTTGCAGGCGTCCAGAAAAGAAATAAAAAGTTTACCTCGCAATTGGCCTCACACAATGATAATACCCTTAATGATAAAGGTTCATTACAATTCTCAGAAAGAACCTACTAATTTCAATAAGCATAAGCTAAAAATTTTAATGAAAATCATTTCCGGATTTTTCTCGGATTAAATTATATAAAATTTCACACTTTGTATTTTTATGATGTTTTTCAATAAAATTGTCGGGGGTAACCAATTATGTTGAAAGTTTATTTCACCCAAATTCCAACCTTTTATTTTATCCCGAGCTATTTTCTTAAACTTAAATTTCAACTGGTGGCCAAACGAACAAAAAAATAAACTTTTTAAAACTTCATTGTTTGATTTTTTTGTTTTAATGAAATTCTTAGATGATTTTCTTAAAAGAAGGAGGAGGAGGGGGAGGGCGGTCCTCATGTAGGCTTTTGAGCTGCTTTTAGCATTTTAAAGCTGTTTAGTGTTCGTCCTAGCATTTATAAAACTTGTTTGTGGTTTTTAACGTTTGGTATAGTTTGGTGGTAATCCAGTTGGTGCCAGGGCCTGAGCGTGCGAGATATTGATTGATTATTTTTATGAAAATTAACTTCTATGCGATCAAAAAATTTTGTGTAAAATTTTGCACTCTTAAAATGCTAAGACTGCACCTAATAACCATTACTGAAACAAAACTTTATGAAATTGCTCAAGCACAAATATTTTATAGCGCACCTGCATTTCGCACTAAACATACACCCTTTAAAATAAAACCACAAACACACCTCGTTTATATTAAATTTACTGGGGTGGCGCCATTCCACAACCCATTCCATATCCGATAATGAAAGTGAAAAAAATAAATAAAACTCGAGATTATTTAATAACAACACGAGATCCACATTGATAATAAAATGTAAATATTATACAAAATAATCAACGATAAGATTTAAATTTCATCTTAAAATAATATTACGCAAGACATTAAACAAATTTAAATTAAATGACGAGGTATAGATTATGCGCTAAATGAATTATGTATATGGCTTATAAATTGGTAAGTTTTCTTCTGCGATATAAACTGCAAAGTAGGTAAATAAGATTTTGGTACAAACGAGTAAATAATAAAATACAACTTTTACTTACTTTTTTTAGTGTTAAAATTTATCAATATTTTTTTTGTTTTTGTAATAATTCGCCGGGTTTATGTTTTGTGTTGAGTGCTGCGATAAATAATAATTTTCTTTAATTTTCCCAAAATAAGCCGAATATACAACTTTTTAAATATTCATTTTTGTTGCTGCATATAAATGATAACAAGGAATTTCACTTTTACCGATTGAATCTTCACTAATTTTAGCACAATGCCAAGGCATGGGTCAACATCACTTGTATATATAAATTTATAAAATTTAATTTCCACAACATATATAGATCATGCACTTAACTATTTTTCAATTTTTATATATCTTGATCTTATATACATATATAGAGCACAAAATCACACAGACCAAACAAGATTATAATGCCACAATATAATGTAATTGAATTAAATCACTACGAGATCACTTTACACCGAAATGGTTGTGCTCAGAAACCACTTGTATCGAAACGATCGTAACAAAATCGCACGTCAAAAAATTCTATATGAGTTCAAACTAACTAACTAATTTTTTACTAAAGTACAGACTAGTGTAGTTTCTTGTAGCAGCAGCAGCACCGATCTGTACAGGACTTTAAATCAAAGTGAACTGCTGTCGATTCGCGATTTAAAAACTTAAAAACTCTTAAATTGAAATAAAAAAAAGTTTTCTTCACAAACTCCGCCGCGCGAAATCTGAGGTAAGTGAAAAGAGAAAAAAAAAATTAAATAAATTTTTTTTTACAACAACAACACTAATTACGTAAGAAAACTACAATATTTTTTAAGTTTAATGTGTATCTTGTCTTGGACAATTTTTTTTTTATTTCTTTAAATGTATTTCTGTTTATTTATTAATTCCACTTTGTACGTAAATGCAAACATCGATCTCACCGCACAACATATGAAAATTGAAAATGAGAGTTTATTATCTCAAACAACTTGTAAGTTGTAAGTTTGTATATATGCGGAGAGCTTTTTTAACGATTTTTGTTTTGATTAGATTTTCTTTGCTCTGTTGGTTTACTATATAAACTTAGTAAAAGTGCATGCCGTATAAAGTTTTGTGGAGGGATCAATGTGTAAGTGTATCATTGTGTTACTAGTGAATTTTCATTTTCTTTTTATGTTTATGTTTTTACTTTTGTAGGTAATTGGAACGATCTTTGATTGTGTATTGGTTGACTTGCGGTTATTTTAACTCTTTCAGGCGCTGTTTATTTTTTATGATTTTTTTTATTGAATTTTTTTTTGTTTTTTGCGGCCTCTAATTTGCGTCTAAAAACTTACGAATTCAAATAAAAGTGCAGAATTATGCCGTAACGCCGTACCCGTTTACGGGTAGACAATGTATGTAGATAAATTAAACAATTAGCTTCTACTATATGTAGGCAGATAATGAGGTCGATTCTGGAATCTAAATTTTTATGTTATGTTACTTTTATTTTTTCGATACAACATCCAATAGGAAGCGGGGAAATAAAATCACACCAGCAATTTTATACCACGAGAATCGGGCCCAATATGTCAAAAACTACGGTTTCTGTTAGCAATAGGCAAGACTCTGTGATTCCATTGTTAATGAAATCATTTCAAGGCAGAGAGCTTCATCCTTATTCCACATTTGATAAAGTATCAGCTGTTTTAAGTATATTGTGGGAAAAACAAAAAAAAATTAGAGCTTTTATTGTTAAAAAGTAGAATTTGATACACAGTTTAGTTTTTAAATCAATATATGTGAGGCTTTTCAGACAAAAAAAGATAAAAAGATCCTTATAAATTCATTGATTAATAATCCTTACAAGGAGGATAGTTTCCGAAGGCTGGATGGGTGTTAAGGCAATATAACACCGTTGAAAATAATAAGGATACAGAAATCTCTCCAGAAGAAAATGAATATTATTGATATTAAAAATCAACCTCCTTGTATTACCCTCACACTAATGCGCATATTTTCCGAATTCGTTGACGAAAGATTACACGAAGTCAAAATCATCGGGGTATGTGTAGTATCGAGCACTGCTGAGTGCTTGAAAGCTTATGTTGGCAACAACATTATTTCTAAAGACTATTTAAAAATATTTTATGTCAATAATCTTGAGTATGTGAACAAAATAATTTAATTTTGCGAACAGTAATACTACCAAATACCATAGTCCTAAAATCTGTAGCCAAATGACCGGAGGACTATACTTGAAAAATTGTTTATATGTTCATCTTAAAATCACCACCGGCCATTTTTTCCACTTAACATATAAACATTTCATTCTCTCCACTTAACATATTGTTACAGGCTGGCTACTGCCAACCTGCAGATATTCACTAAGCTCCTGCAGAGGCCTCCACGGTGATGTTTTGCCGGCTACGTTCTCAGCGAGAAGTGCGAGGGTCGTGGGGTTTGAGGCATGCAGGGCTCCTGGCCTACACCGTGATTAACAGAAAGTTGGGGAAACGCAAATAATAAATAAAAACCGTAGTTCCGCCGAAATTCGTCGGCCGGAACCTGAGGAACGAACAACTCAAAAAATTATAAATGGGAGAGAGGTGCCTTGGTGCGCGCATTCATTCGAATTCAAACAGGGCAAAGCCCCGGTTACGAAATTGGATGCGGGCACCAAGGGACCACAAACACTAAACCGACACAGAGGGAGTCTCCGCTCCCATCATACCACACAAAAAATTTAATAATTCATTTTATTATAACCAAAACAAAGAAACAACTCCCCTTTTCCCCCCGTACCACGACAAGAGAGAACGAGAGAGAGAGAGCAATACGCACCGAGCGCGCACCCGCTGTGCGGCGCTCGATTACAAAATAGTTGAAAATATAATTAATTTAAAATATATGGAAAAATAAAAAAAAATTAAAATTAAATAAATAAAAAAAAAAATCGTACCTTATTACTACAAAAAAAACTGTTGCGGCCTTGCGCGGCCGTCATGCCACAGGGGACTCCTGTCCCCCGGACCGTTGCGGCCTTGGTGCCGTTGTTGTTGCGGGGCCTTTCCCGATATCAATAAATAAACACGAGGTGCCGGTTGGCCACCCGTTCGGTGCGGTGCCTTTCACCGATACCAACCAAAATCCAAAGTCGGGCAACCGGTTGGTCGGCTACCCGTTCGTTGCGGCAGACCACCGATACCACAAAAAATATAAACCACGAGGGGCCGGTTGGCCACCCGTTACGTTGCGACCTTGAGTGGTCGTACGTTGCGGCAGACTACCGATAATACAATAAAAACTAGGTGCCGGTTGGCAACCCGTTACGTTGCGGGGCCTCTCCCCGATACCAATATAAAACGAATGGCCTCAACTGGCCACCCGAAACTCGTTGGGCGTTGGCTCGCCTTAAAACCGTATATAACGTGGCCTTAACGGGCCACCCGTTGATTACACCGCCGTTTTATGTTTTATAAGCAGGAATATTCCGTCTATTCTCGTGATATATTGTGTAATCAGCTTAAAGACAATTCCTTCAGTTAAATTTTTACACTACGTAAATACCAGTAATCCAAGTGGAAGGCAATTTACAAAAGTTGGCACAATTGATGTAACTGAGTAAATCAATTTGCTGTCTCGAATCGGCTATCCTCAAATACACAACAAAAATCCGATACTTTGTAGCGTAATTTGTAACGTTGAGCACACCAGACAATAAAAATTTATTTTTATGATTTTTTTATTTTTTTATTGTAACTACACCATAACCTTTGTACACGTTTTCTTAATTAAATTTTGTGTATTTCTGCACTTTTCGAATCACCAAAACTTGGTTTAACAATCAATTTTTATAATATAAAAAAAAAAAATATAAACTTGGTTAAACCAAAACCTCAAACTATATCTTACAGAACTCAAATTTCAAGCTTTTTTTTTTTTTTGAAAGATTACACACCAAAAAAAAAAACTCTTGATATCAATCAAAATCATAAAACCGAATGACAAAACAAAAAAAATATTCGAGCGTCGCACAGCAAAACGTTTTAGAAGAAAATGCATCTCTCTTCTCTGTCTCTCCTTTGTACCAAATTTTCGTTGGTACAAAAGAGAGACATACAAGAAAAAAACATTTTTTTAAAACGTTTTACTTTGCACACACTCGATACGCATTGTTCTCTCTTTCTCTACCATTTTCGTTCCGTTGCCAACATAACAGAAGAAAACACACAAGAATCCATCCACCAAGAAATCACGTTCAGACAACAAAAACCCGGACGCAAGAAACCACGTGGAGAATAGAAACAAATTTACAAAAATGTCTTGTTAAGACCACACAGTCGTAACAATATAAAGATTTTTTTTAAGTGCGATTAAAATTGTGTAAGTGTTTAAAAATAACAAAATATAAAAGCAAAAGCATTTCATTTTGCTCAATAGCCAACATGGCAAATAACGGAGACGACGCAAAGATCAACTTCATGGAGAAAACAAACAAGCTAAACCTGAGATAGCCTCGTCAAAACAATTGACGAAGCTACCAGCGTTCTGGGAGACTAATCCTAAAAGTTGGTTCTTGACTGCCGAAATAAAGTTCGACATGAACAAAATTATAAGCGACAAACCGAAGTCGGAGAAGATTAATTACATATTGCAAGATCATCCACCTGTCGAGAAGTACGAAACAATTAAAAAAGTCTTAGTTGATCGTTACTCCATTTACGAAGAACGAAAATTGGAGACAATTCTGAGCAAAATCAAGATTGGTGATCAAAAACCATCCGATATTTTGCAGATTAAGTCGTTGGCTGAAAATAATTTTTCAACCAACGTAATTACTAAATTGTGGATCATGCAGCTGCCTTACTACATACAGACAGCGAAGATCCCGCAGTAAGATAAACGACAAGAGGATCTTGTTGATATTGCCGACAAGCTGCACGATTTAGTTGGCACTCGAACTCAGATTTTGAGTTCGATACAACACAACAAACAAACGGCTAATTCAGAGCTACAGATAGCAACCTCAGCAGTTACACAGCTTGAGAATACTATCAAGAGGCTAAGCGACAGATTAGCAAGGCTCGAGACACAATCACACACACAGCGACAACCCTCACGATCACCTTCTCCCTAGAAACGTAGTCCTTCTCCTTCGAGAAACAGGCAAAGTTCCTTACAACAGGGAAGTCCAAATCGCCCAAACAATCCACAAGCGCAAAGATACCAAAATTCACAAAACTGGTGTTGGTATCACGGTCGATTTGGTAACAAAGCATCTAAATGCATCAAACCATGCAATTTTGTTACCCAGTATATAGAATTAGCAATTACCGGTTCCCAAAACTATTAAGTCTTAAGGTCGCAGCGGCAGACTTAAGACAAGCGCAACACAGCCGCATATTTATACGGGATTTGGAAAATAATATCAAGTTTCTGATTGATACCGGCGCTGATCTCAGCGTAATCCGGTACTACAAATACTATCGCTGTGGAACAAATTGCAATCCCGATTTAGTTCTGTCAGCAGCAAATGGTACCATAATAAATACTTTTGGTACCAAATTACTTAACGTTGACATTGGCTTAAAACGTTCTTTTAAACACGCGTTTATTCTTGCCAATGTCAACCACCCCCAAAAATCGCAAATTGATTGATCCATCCACTAAGCTTACTATCAACGCCACATCAGCACTCTTTGATACGCCATCACCATTGTTCTATAGAATCAACAATGGCTATGGAGCATTGTTATAGAAATTTTCTTCTTTAACAGCTCCACTAAACTAAAACTCTCCGGTAAGGCATAATGTAGTACACCATATCGTGACTAAAGGCCATTTACCATTTGCGAGACCACGTAGACTTGATCCGATTCGGCTCAAAGTAGCATTCCTAGAATTTCAGCATATGGTGGAACTAAGAATCTGCCGACCTTCTTCTTCAGCAATATCATGTCCATTACACATGGCGAAGAAGAACGACAACGACTGGACACCATGTGGCGACTACAGAAGGCTAAACACTGTCACAATTCCTGACCGTTACCCTATTCAAAATTTTTCCATGCAATTACATGGATGTTCAATTTTTTCAAAAATCGATCTCGTCAGAGCATATCATCTAATTCCAATTTCTCCTGATGACATACATAAAACCGTAATTATCACACCATTTGGCTTATTCGAATTCACCCGAATGCCGTTTGATCTCAGAAATGCTGCACAAACATTCCAGCGTTTCATCAACGAAATCGTGAGAGATCTCGATTTCGTTTTTGTTTATATTAACGATATTCTCGTATACGATATAGCATCTAAAGACGAGAAGCAACATTTACTCCATTTGGAACAACTCTTCCAAAAATTGTCAAATTATGGTGTCAATATTAACACAGCAAAATGTGTGTTTGGGACAAGCAATCTCGTTTTCCTCCGTCATAAAATTACTCCTAATGGCATTCTGCCATCCGACGGACGAATGAATGCAATTAGGGAACTCCTGACACCACAAAACGTGAAGCAAATACTACAATTTGTCGGTAAGGTAAACTACTACCACCGATTCATTCCAAAACTCGCTGAGGTACCTGCCCCTGTAATGCCACACACTTGTCATAAAAATATCAATATCATACGCGGTGCAATATACTCCGTATTTCGAAAGACAGGCACGCGAAATATTTTCATGAAATTGTATTTTTTATAAACATATTTTATACTCCAAAATTTATTGCTTTACGCAATCATAAATTTTTGGCCGAAAACTAGAATTGATTCGTAAACAAAAATAAAATATGTTTATTAGGCATTACGAAATATTGTAAGAATTAATATTAAGTTGACATAGCATAATATTTAATAAATATAAAAAAGATATATTGAGATAAGAAGGGCAGTCAGTAAGATAGTAACATGGTATAGTGACGAGCTAGAAGTAGTGGCTCGATAATGTAATCAAAAATGTAATTGAATAAAAATAAAGCTAACAGTTAAAAATTATAAATTGTGTTAATTATTATAAAACAGTTAAAGTGAATTTTACATTAAATATAAAAACCTTTTACACCCCAATTCACACACAATTGGTAACACTTCGCAAGAAACCCAAAACTCCTCAAGGTTTTTCTTGGCCTGAAGAATGTCAAAATGCATTCCTTCAGCTCAAGAAGTGCTTAGAAAATATTCTTTTTTTAGCGCACCCGCTAAATGCAACAAAATACAGCATCACTACTGCTTCAAGCACAGCAATAGGCGCAGTCTTACAGCAGCTAAATAAAGACACTTGGGAACTTCTTGGATTTTTCTGGAAGAAATTATCGGATGCCGAAAGAAAATATTCGGAATTTGACTACGAATTGCTTGCAATCTTCCAAGCAATTAAAAATTTTCGCTTTTTTGTCGCGGGTCGGGAATTCACTATTTTTACCGACCACAAACCGCTTACCAGAGGAATTACATTTAAAGTGGAGCAAAATCCCAGGCAAGCACGCCATTTAGACTATGTCTCGCAATTTACGACAGACATACAGCACATACAAGATAAAGACAATGAGGTCGCCGACACACTTTCTCGGAATTCTGACCACGAGCTCGCCTCCATAGCAACTCGCTACGACATTACAACAATCGCTAAAGCACAAGCTAGCGATCAAAAACTACAGAACTTACTCTCTAGTTCTACAAAGCGGCGCACTTCCAAAGGGAAATTAGATAAATTTCCATTAGCCGATTTAACAGTTTATTGTGAAATATCTACAGGCAACAATCGCCCGTACATTCCAGAGTCATTATGTCGAACTATTTTCGATACTCTGCATAATATTTCACATCCAAGTGTACGAGCAACTCGTAAACTTGTCAGTGCAAAATACTTTGTCCTATTATGAACAAAGACGAAACCCAATGGGCGAAATCTTGTTTATCCTGCCAAAAATGTAAAGTGCAACGCCACACCAAATCACCTCACGGGAATTTCCAAATTCCACCTGGTAGATTTGAACACATCCATATAGATATAGTGAGACCACTTCCAGCATCTAATAGGTTTTCATACATTTTAACTTGCGTTGATCGTTTTACGCGATGGCCTGAAGCCTACTGCATAAAATATATCTCCGCAACAACAATAGCCAAAACGCTCGTCGAAAACTATATCTCTAGATTCGGCGTTCTGGCCAACATAACGACCGTCCAAGGCACACAGTTCGAATTAAAACTATTCGCTAATCTGATGCACCATTTAGGCTCGCATCGAATACGACGGTATGGTTGAGCGCTTTCACCGCCAACTAAAAATAGCTCTTAAAGCTCGTGCAAATATCCTCAACTGCAGCTCAGAGATCCCAATCATATTGTTGGGGATCCGAGCAACAGTTAAAGATGACCTAAAATGTTCACCAGCAGAACTGGTGTACGGTCAAACGATCAAATTACGTGGAGAATTCTTTGTGGAACACCCACTTACATCCCAGGTAACCACTGACACAGTAATTGATCAATTGCGCTCCACAATGAACAAACTCATCCAAACGGACACGCGCAAGACCAATTAAAGCGACATATACATTTACGCACGAGCCTCACACCGCCATATGAAGGCCCATACAAAGTGACGCGACGACTTCGTAAACACTTTGTATTACAAATCAGAGACAAACATCAATCTGTCTTTATTGATAGACTCAAACCAGTCTATGGAATACTGAGTTCACCCGATCAAATATCGGGAGTGAAGAAAACTGCCCGCATTTTCGGCTAACACAAACTTCACCCAACTCAAACAATCAAAACTCAATAGTTCCAACCACAATCGCTGCTGGACATCAAGACAATATATTTCGTATGACGATCATACATCGCAAACAATGATACATTAACTATCATCAAACTATTTTCACTGGTAAACAAATTACATCACCGCTACTATTATAATGATCATACATCATTATAATAGTACAATTCCCAAAACTCCATTCACAATCGCTGGTGGACACAAAAACTCACAAAAGCAGGACCTTTTCACTGAGGAGGGAGTGATGTAGCGGCCTGTTTCTTCAATTACAAGAAACGCCGCACAATATACATAATTTCAAACGGATAATTCTCCGTAGACTGAATTATTTATTAACGGACATAATATTCCAAAAGAATATACAACAACAGTCTTCCCATGCAAAATCGGTACATGGAACAAAACAATTTTATACACATTACAAAATTAACAAATTTTATTATCATACCGATTTGCATGACAATCAAGATCGTTACCAAACATTAAAATGAACAATATTGCAATTGCATCATAGATGCCACCATGATATTTTGTGATAACCAAGACACAAAATATTTAAATTAAACGATGGCACGGTAGTTGTTTAAATCTTATTATAGATGCCCCTTTAATGCATAGTTAACATGATGGCGTGGCAATTAGTACAAAGCAAATTTATCATTGCAATAGTGTTCATAGGCGTACGTACGTCTACAATCCAAATAAATTGGTAACTAGCTGAAACCAGATTTGGTGGATGTAATGCAGATTTGTATTGCCTTGTTTACCAAACGCAACAATACTGGATCAATCCAATTTTTATTGCATCCAGATTGCATTAAACATTTTGTGTAAAAGTTATACAAAATTTTGATTTTATTCTTATTCAGTTTTGGAATTTTGGAGAAGCAGCAGCCGGTGATCAACAACCAGCATCCTTAAAAATTATTTTTCAAAATAAAGTTTTTTTTATTAATTTTAAAAATTAAACTAAATTTTGTTTTTTATTTTTTATTTATTATTATTTTATTAATTTACCAAGTGCTTCGCCTTTTGCATCTTCACTTCCGCAAATAAACTTATCAACAAGTTCAATAATATTTGCAGCATGTCGCAAAAACTCTAATTGATTTATTTCAATTAATTAATTGATTCTCATTTAAGATGTTTGAAATACGACTATAGTAATTCTGGGTTGGGTATTTGCCAAATCCAAAATTCCAAAAATGAAATTACAAAAAACAAAATTCCAGAAACCAAAATTCCAATAAAAACAAAATGCCAATTTAAATTCCAATATAAAAAATTCCATTTTATGCCATGGAAATATGGACTTTCTTTCGAAAGTCAAAATTCCAAATGAGAAAATTTTAAAATTATTTATTTTAGAAAAAAAATTCCATATACAAAATTCCATTTTTTCATTAGTTTAATAATATTTGCAGCATTTTGCAAAAATTATAATTGATTTATTTCAATTAATTTAATTGTCATTATTTAGTTATTTCAATTAATTAATTTTAATCTAATTGTTCTTAAAAATTATTACTCAAACATGATTCCCATTGTTGTGATTCTACAAAATAGGGTTGGGTTTTTGCAATACCGAACCATTCCTCTAAGATTTCCTAATTATAAATTAAATAAAAATTCCGAAAAAATTCCATTTTATGGCCATGGAAATATAAAAGACATGCGCCTTTCATATTTCCATGGCCATAAAATGGAATTTTTTTGGAATTTTATATATTGGAATTTTGTAATTTGGCATTTTGTATAGGAATTTTGTTTTTTTGGAATTTTGTTTTTAGGAATTATTTTTATTGGAATTTTTGTTTCTGGAATTTTGTTTCTGGTTGTTTGTTTCTGGTGTTTTGGAATTTTGATTTTTGGAATTTCGTTTTTGGAGTTTTGGATTTGGCAAATCGTACCCAACCCCTGTACCATATATGTACAAGTTTTTAGTAGATATTAGCATGTTTCAAGAGGGATTGGTATTCCAAAAAAAAACCCAACCCTGTTTTCTAGAATTACAACAAGCGTTAATCGATCTGGTTTCAATGAGAATCATGTTTGAGCATACATTTTTTAGAGCAATTAAATTAAATTAATTGAAATAAAGCAATTAGAACTTTTTGAAAATTATTAAATTAATGAAAAAATGGAATTTTGTATATTGGATTTTTTTTCTAAAATAAATGGTTTTTGGAATTTCTTCAATTGAAATTTTGAATTTTGATTTTTATACTATGGTATTTTGTAAAATGGGATGTTTTATTTTTGTTAATTGAGGTTTTGGATTTTTAGACCAGTTGTTTTTTTTTTTTTGATAACCGATCCGTTCCCATTAATTTTTATTTAGGGTTTTTTTCTGGGCTATTAATAGACAAAATATTATTAACAATGACATTCACAATGTTTACGACTATTCAAATAATTAAAAAAAAAAAGAGATCATCTACTTATAACATATCTACTACAAAAAGTAGAAAATTAACTCGCCCCCCATTTTTAACCCCAAGGGTCATTGTGTAAAAATATACACAACCCTTACAAAAATGAAAATTTTCATAAGCCCTTTCTTTGCAGTCTGGTTTCATGCTGATACTTTTTATTGGAATTTTGGTTTCTGGAATTTTGTTTTTAGGAATTTCGATTTAGGAATTTCGTTTTTGTAATTTTGGATAAAAACTTAATCGTAGATTTTTTAATTATAAATTATAATAAAATCCCAAAATAAATTCCATGAGAATAAAATAAAATTTATTTTGTATTTTTGTATATAGGAATTTTGAAATTTGGTATTGAATGTAGGAATTTTGATTTTTTATATTTTTTTATGAATTCTAGATTTGTCAAAGCATACCCACTCCTTCTAGGCCATTTCTTAACCAGTTGTAGTTAAATTTGGAGTGTAGAACTAGATTAGGATTTTATTCTAAATTTTGAGTGGTTCTGGAATTCGGCCATTCCGTACGAAGTTTGGCAAATTCTTTACCAATCTATTATATTAATACGCTTAATTTTTTCAAACTCAACCCTAAAATGACCCCTAAACATGATCCAATCCGTTTTATCAGGGTAGGTCGACATAAATATAGCGGTGTGCCTTTGCTAGAAAAATCGGAAAAATTCCACAAGGAAGTACCTGAAACGGGTACCTCAGGTGTTTTCAGCAAAATTTTGTCACGACGCCAGAATGCCATGACAAAATATGTTTATATTGAATCTATGATCATGCGCATTACACCGTGACAATGACAACATTTATTAAAATTGCTGATGTTTTTGTGATGACACACTGTGATGACAAAATGAGTAGAAAATTTGTAATTGCATCTCAATTAAACAAAACAGAGAACATAAAATGATTTTACATACATTTTGGTGTTTATAGTTGTGAGTGTAAAAATACAATTTTGTCATGCCACTCTATCTATTTAATATTTAAAAATAAACCGCGTGTATGAATTACTTTATTTTTGATAAAAGTGCATCAAATGTACATCTTAAAAAATCTTCTTAATTATTTCTTAACCAAAAATTCAACAAAATGTATTCACGTGACTGATCATTCAGTCACAGGTAAGTTAGTTATTCTTAAATCATGGTAGTTAGAAATGGATTTGGACTCTACAATGAAATTTAAAGTAAGTTCGTCGAGTAATTCGGCAATGTTGAATAGAAATGCAACGGATTTCTTTTCTAATTAAAGTCTAATCTAGTTTTTTTTGTAATTGGAGCTTTGAGTTTTAGCCACATCAATGAAGTAAGTATCAAATTTCATATTTCATTAAAAATATTGCTGTAATGTTCAACTGGTCGTGTTGTGTAAAAAAAATACAAATACAAATTCTCAAGAATTTGTTTTAATTCTCAAGATATCAGATCAAATGTATATTATTTAGAAAGCCGAAAGCTTTTTATTTATTGATTTAAAATTTTAAATCATAAATGTAATATTTATATATAAAAAAAGTCGGGAAAAACTGTCTTGAATTTTATCCGAAATACATGTTCACATTTCACACAGATCTACAGACTCGTTCAAATTCGAAGATTATCGGTTTAGCAATGGCTGTGTCATTGCTTATAGCTGAGTGCTTTACAAACCAAATTTGACCTTAATATGTTAACAAACAGTCTAGATCCGTTTATTCCGGCCAAAATCCAAAATTTCTTCAAACATTCGTGTTAGAAATAAAATTCACCTTGATTCGGATTCATCAAATAAATTATGAATTTTCTACATTATACTGAAAAATCGAAATTTTGAAAAGCTTGATTCTGAAAGGCGGTATTTGTAAAAGCCGGGATTTTGAAAACCTGGATTTTGATTTCGGAATTTTGGAGAGCAGACAAACGACCTCAACCCAGTACAAATGTTCCGAAGAAATTGTCACGATTGATGCTCGATAATTTAACTACGTCAACGTTAAACGTTTTAGCCTTTTTCAATGGACGCCAAAAATTTTAGTGCACAGTGGTCCTAACAAAATTTCTTATAGAAGGGTCGTATACGTGTTTGATATCGAAAGTAAACTATTGCTGGAACTTGCACCATAATATTATAACCAAAACAGTTAGAGGGTTGAACTATTAAGAGAATATTTCGGTTTCAGTAGTTGTTGTATTCTACTAAATTCTATTTAATAAGCGACCATAAACAATTGAATACGAACCTATATTAATTTAAATTACTGGAGCTAGTGTATTTTATCTGACGGATTTTTTTTTCAAGTGGCAGGTGATCTTGGCTTAGTTTAGTTCGAAATTATTATATGTTTTACTCAAAAAACAATTTTCTACACTTTTTTTCGATACCACTATTTATTATACGCACAACGTGTCAAGACTAAAATATACTATATGCCGACAATGTCGAAAACTATTATTTCTATTATAGCAATCAGCAAATTTTTCAGTATTTAATTCATTGGAACTGTACATATCACAGTGCTCAGATGCTTGGAAAACGAAATAATCGGAAAAATTTATTCAATAACAATATGCTTTAGCATGTTATATCTAAAAAAATGCTTGTTTTAGTACTGAAAAAAATTAATATGGACACCTGTGTTAAAATGTGATTTACAAGCACTTCAACTTACTAAAGGCAGAGCCACCCATATACCAATGTACCCTAACGATATCCTCACCACGCAATAATTTGTTAAACCACAGACAAGTTTTTCAGAGCAGTAAATGTTTACGGATTCTACGAGTTCATCGATTCGTTAAGATTGAAAAAAGTCTTCCTAGATATTTCAAGCAATATAACTTAAATAGTCAAAAAGGTATAAGAAAGCAAATCACCGATACCAACCACCCCCCCCCCCCCCCCCCGTTTCTCCAAAGAAAGATTAATCACAGCTCACACATAATACTATAATTGGTAATCTGGTAAAATCAAATCTATATGTGTTGCACTAAAAACCGACGTTAAACTTCGTTGATTGCCAGTTGATGTATACAGTACTCGGTTGGAAGGCAGGGACCTTTAGCACAATGCATTTTTTTTTTTTATGGTGGACTTAATCCTGTACTGTGGTATGATTATTGATAAAGCTTATGAAATCGTCCCTAAGGCTTGCAGAACTCATCCAACAGAATATAACAAGATTAGTTAGATTAGGCTAAACAAATGCTCTAATTAAAAATTTAGGGCTTCACCCTTTCCAACTAGAACGATAGGTTCTGCCATATCAACAAATGATTAAAAAAATTAAAAAATTAAAGACTAATTTTAGGCTAATTAAATTCCGCATTAAATTTTTTTTGATCCTTGAAAAGGCATTAGGCTTTTGTACTTCAAAGCTAGCAGAACCCAAATTGGAAATCTGACCAAAACTGATGGCCTAAATGTTTCACTAAAAAATATTAACCTCCACTCGTTCTTGGCCAAGTTAAGGTCATTTAATTTATCAATCGACATAAAAATAATTTCAGGCTTATAATCGCTTTAGGTCATTTAATTTAAAGCTAGCGTAGAACCCAAATCGAAAATCGAACCAAAACCCAAATTACAACGCAAAACAAAATCAATTGAAATACAAATAATTTTAGACTTAGAAACCCCCCCCCCCCCCCCACGCCCCATTAAAATTAATTGGACTACAATCGTTCTTGACCCAGAACGACATAAAATTTGGTGAAAAACGAGAGGAGTCAAAAATTTTTTAATGAGGCATTTGATTATGCGTTGAATGTGTCTCTAAAATTATTTTAATATCAATAGATTTTGGTTTGCGTCCTAATTTCGGTTTCGGATCGGTAGAACCGAAGTGAACAATTGAAGCTTTATTTAATTTATCAAAAAAGCCTAAAACTCCATTATTTCATTTAAGTCATATGTTGAAAATTTATTTCTCGTTAATATCAATTAATGTTTGAAACATTGATTTACATACGGCTTATAAGATTACTTTCCGGGGTGTTTTCATATCGCCTTATATTCTTTAAGTCTTACAATGTTTTTATATTGCAGCTTCGGCCTCATTTGCAATTTATTTATGCACATTTTCATCTAAGAACTAGATATAAGCAGTTGGAAATTTCACTGATTGAAAACCGGTGTATCCTAGCGATACCTACATTTATTTTACCAGTACAAAACAGTTATATTGCTCCATTCTGATTGAAGAAACATCTAATATGGGTCATCAAATTAACGAGAAAATCTAAGAATGAGGCGACGATATAAACATATCGCCACCACACAAAAAGTTAAACAATTAAAGTTGATTGATTGATTGATTGATTCTGAATGCACGACCAAGTTTTTACACAGGAGCTCCCGGGTGACGCCGGGCCCACCGTACACTCTTTTTTACATATAACAAAACCGAAGGATTGGATAGGTAAGTTAAGTGGGACAGAATCGGCCCGGTTACAGACACCTAGGTATAGCCGATAGTTAGTAACACAAGACAGCACAAGACTAAACTACTAGGGGAAGGATGAAGGTTTAATGGGATAAATGGATAATGATGTTATTGGTCATCAACAATTGCGTCCTTAAATACAGCAACCTAAGAAAAAATTTTATTATTTCACAATTATCTGGAAATCACCTGAAATTGAATACTATATTAATACTTTTCATTTTCTTATTAATTGATTGAATCGTCCCGGTTACATACACCTAAGTAAAGACAATAATTAGTGACACAAAGACAATACAACACAAAACTACACAATCAGCAATTTAATACAAAAAAAAATATTATTTCACAAGCCTATGTATCCTGAAAATTAATACTAAATTAATATATTGTTGCTGCTAACCTAAATAATATGAGAGAAAAAAAAAAAAAAAAAAAACACATGCATGTACACATACACACATATACACATACACACATACATACATAAATACACACATACATATATATATATACATATATACATACATATACATACATATACATACACATATATATCCACATTATATACATACATACATATACACATACATACATACATACACACCCATACACGTACATATACATACACATACATCCACACACATTCGTACATGCACATGTACACATATTCCATATATGGTAATAAATAAACAATATGCGCTTACTTGCACATACATTATAAACACATTTTAAAACATTCACATATATATCTATACACACAAACACATATTTATCTATACATACACACCCACATAAACAAAATTGAGACCGGACTCATGCTGCCTTGCAAAACAAATGTCATTTTTACGCCACAATCGCAAAACATACTTAAGTCGAGGATTAACGATATCCATTCCCTTTTCCATATTGATTGATTGATTGATTGGACTGTAGGTCCAAGTACTTGACAAGTGACCCGGATAACGCCGGGCCTATTTCTACAGCCTGTTTTTTTTTTCTTTTTTCCCTCTTTTTTGGGACAGAACGACCCGGTTTCAGACACCTAGCGATCGTACGGCACAACACAATTCTAATCTACTTCTAATCTACTGAGTAGGGATAAAGGTTTAATAGGTTCAATGGATAACGATGATATTGGTCTTCAAAAATTGCTTCTTTAAATCAGCACCCTGAGAGAAAAAAAATATTATTATTTCACGTGCATCTGGAAATTTCCTGAAATATAATTCAACATTAATACTTTTTTCAGCCACCTAGGTAAATCCAATATTTAGTAACACAACAAAAAGTTAAACAATTAAAGTGGGAATATTTTTCTATTCAATTTCGATACGGAAAAAATAATTGCTAAATTATAAAAATTTAGATGAAACATGCGATTTCTCAGTAGATCAAAAATCACATTTGTGATAAACACCTATCCTATAAGCAAGCCAGAACGACCTGTTGGGTTAAGGAATTTTTAATTTTATTCGTAATTGCATGGTCGTTTGAGTGGCTGATGTATGCTAGTTTTCGAGAATCATGGTAATCCGTTTAGCAGCTCACTAATAGCAACAAGGAGAAACAAATTACACGGTCAAACTGAAATATTACTGATTCATTTCACTATGACAAATCCATAATGGAAAATGTCATTTGAGGCGCTTCAATTTATATTAGGATTACGAAAATATTTGCAGCGTATATGCTTCTAGTTGCGTTCTCATACACATTCGAGAATAAATGGCATTCAGAAGACAGAACACTCACGTAATTCATAATTTATCTCAGTTCACACAATTTTAACATGATATTCTCTTTATTCCATATCCTTTGATAGATGTCTCTATAACTAGAGATTTTAAATTTAATTAAAATTTTTAACTTGAAAATGCTTTTATAAAAGTTAGTAATAATTTTAACAAAAAATCAAATAGACATTTACCTAATAGCTTGAAAACACTTCATCAGACCAGCTAAAATAAAAAATGAAGGGGTGAGTATGTTGTGGCCGATCTTACTTGATTACTAAAGCAAAAATGTAAATTTATACAGGAAATTTGGTTAAACTGGTTTATATATTCCAAAATGGAGTTACTTCCGGTTCACAACTGTTTACCAAATTTCGTAATAATAATCCAATTTATGGAAAAACTCCAGTAGAAGCGGCCATTTCTGGTTGATTGATTTCGGCAAAAAGTCTCTGCAAGCTCCAAATCTTTGGAAAAAGTAACTGAACTGAGCCAGTATTGTTGTAAATTGATACGTATCGTAAATGATACTTAATACTTTTCAAAATATTTACATAAAACGAAAAAGCTCTAATGGAGGCTGCCACTTTTGGTATATCAATTTTGCCAAGAATCATTGGCACGCCGCAATTTATGAGAAAGGTTTAAGTAAAAAGTTTCCTCCCGATCAGTTATTGCATCTGGGCTGTAAAAATGCTACAAACATTGAGTCTGCACGCACATATACGAAATAATAGAGATTTTTAAAAAACTACTCTGTTTGACTTCGGTGATATAGCGAGTTATAAATCTGCAAATATCTGGAGTTCTAAATTTTATTGGATTATTATACTTTCTACTTTACTAAGTAAAAAGAAGTAAAAGAAAATATTGAATAAATTTAGTTACTTGTGTGAGTCACGTACTGGTGAGAATCTTAAGGCATCCAGTCCTAAGTCAGCTGCTTCTTACCTGGAGAACCAGAATTTTTGATGGTTCTGCTACAGAGTCAGACATTTTGAAATATAAGTCCAAAATTTATAAAGTTTTAGAGCGCTTTGTTTTAAATACTTATTACCAAAATAACAATTAAAACATTTATAATTCTGACTCGTTAGACGAAGATCCGGGTTATAAAACTGAAACCAGATTCCCAATTCTTAAAAATTGTACAGTGATATACGCTTCGACCTGTGTTATATTCGTCTTCGTTCCAGGTTGCATTAAAATTAGAGCGTTCAAAGATCAAGGCCCTCGCCTACGATTTTTCTATAGTTTATTAACGTTTATGATCAGCCAAATACGTCAAGTGGTACGAATTTGAAAGGCACTTGTAAATAGAATTCTGAACTTTTATTACTCTAATGTTAATTACGGCATCTTAAACCATTAATTTAAGTACATATACTTAAAAATGACGACAAAACATTGCTGTTTTGGTTTAAAGTCTTTTGCGTATATTGGTTAATGGGAATTCCCCCAAGAGAGGAGGTTAAAACAAAACGAGTCCGAATTTTTATTTACTTTTAACATTTTTCTTGAAACCTCATTTTATTTAATTACGTCTAAAAATACCGCGTATGTTTCTAATTATACATTTGTGTGTACAAGCCAATCTAAACGTATTAAGTAATCGCGCATAATAAACCTGCAAGGTAAAATAACATTGATCTTAACGAAAACTGTGTGGCGAGTAAACCAAATAATAAGATCTTGGAATCAACAAAACAATTTATTGATATTCCGCACCCTATTACTGTATCAGTATGTAAAAGATCGATGCCATCTCTGATAAATTATAGTAAAATATTTCATAAATTATAGGTGTTTAGCTACTCGAAGATGAGTTTTTCCGTAGACACAAATACAGAGATACATTTAAATTGAAAGTAAATCAGTAGAAGGTGAAAAAAAAAATTAAATTTGGGTTTGGGTTTGGGTTTGGCCCTCTGGCTATAGGTAATTGAATCGTGTAATTCGGCATGGGTTGCGTTTTTTGTAATCGAAGTTTGGGTTACCAAGTTCAAATAATTAATAAATGTATAATTATAGTAAACTGAAATGTATTTTAATTTTTTCGATTTTGTAAAATTTACTTAACGCCAGCGGGAGACACGATTAATTTAATTTTTGAATTTCGTTCGATTTAGTAGTTACTGTGGCACCATTGAATCCATACATTTTTTTATTTAATTGCAATGGAGGACAATCCATATAGTTTTTTTTTTATTTTGATTATTTTTGCGTTGTCTCGATACGAGCCGCCAGTAATATTAATGAACAAGTTATCCTTAGCTGTTAATATTAATAAAATATTGGGATTATACTTTTTTATTAAATGCAGATTGATGGTGTGGTGGTAAATGGAGGGTGGAAATTTGCAAAGTATAAAATTTTATAATAAGAAAATTTTAATAAATCACAAGCTGAATTACAAAAACATCAATAATTATAGATTTATGAAATAACTAGGTTACAAGATTACATGCAGATAAGGTTGAACAGCGCTGATTGTTTTCGTGTCGTATACAGTTAATTTAAATTATTCATTCATATAAAAAATTCCATTGATCACTCGAATACAACTTTGATTTGTTCCTATTCGTTTTACTATATGTATCGTAGATGGATGATGAATTGCTTTGTAAGTATGTGTGCAATGCTCGTATGGAGTATACCAGGCAGTACTGCTTGCTATATCATCAAATTTATGTTTTTTTTTGTATTTATCTATCACTCTGTCGCTTTTCCGATCCTCACTTTCTCGCCGATTCCCTGCCAGTTCGAGGACGTATGGCTATAGGTCCCATTTTCTTCAAACTATATGCTCATTGCATAGCTCCATGTCAGCGTATAGTACTGTCATAGAAGATAGATCGGCTTATGAGTTCTGCTCGGGTCCCATATTAACCAGTCAAAATTGTTTAACGCCAGCCAGAACCAAGGTTTTATTAACCAGAAGCATTAAGTGCCCAATGAGCACAAGGCACTTAATAGTTGCAAAACATGTAAGGTTCCAGCTGGAACCATAACAAGGTCAGCCGGAGCCACTACAATACTAGACGGAACCATATAAAGCCAGCTGGAACCATACCCCTTAGAACGAAAGCAACTATGGTACAATGTATTTTGAATCTTTGTACACTATATGATTTACCTGCCGGAACAATATAATGCCAGCCGAAACAAAATGTTTGCAAGATTAATTTTGGCGCTTGCACAATGGTCACAGTGCAATTTGGATTATAATGCAATATATGAGAGGAGTTAGCTGAAACGATTTGAACGTTGTACTGGACTACAATGCCAACCCAACCAGAACCGGGAGGCGAATACATTGTGCTTCTTGCGCCAGAGTTGATGTGCCTGTAGTATGGTTCTGGCTTTATTAGTGGATGAAAGAGACAACTCGCCGAAAATGACTGTTGATACAGCTGATTGATGACGAGATACATTATTTATCCAAGATTTATCTTCAAATTGTCAAATGAGCAAATATCACGATTGTCAAATGATCATGGATTAAAAACCTTAAATACTTAAAATACTTATAATTCTTATGTAAATATTATTATAGTAGAGAAATGTCATTGTCAGCATTCAGGGTATATTAATTATTGTCACACTCTATATTATAATAGAAGAACTTATAATTTTATAATGTAGTCCATAATGAAAAATAGTTTCGTTATAAAACAATTGCTCAATCTTAGAATAGTACTTCTTATTTTTATTGTAAACCAAAATTATGTATAGTATTCTGTCATTCACATCAAAATTCTGTAAGCGAACGTTTGTAGCTTCATAAATAATAATAAATATTGTACGAAGAGCGAAGTGAATTAAATACTTTAATTCAAACCTGGAAAAGATTGTTGCACCAGCAATCTATAAATTCAGTGAGTTTTTGGAGTTGATCGGATTGTTGTACCAGCAGTCTGTAGTAACAATGACAATTCATCGAAATGAATTGCATATCTAAATGAAATTGTGGTGGGCAGATAGCGAAAAAAAACATTTCGATTTTGATAATGGTTGTTCCGTTGAAAGATAAACCCACGTAAAAACTTTCCTGGCGTGTATTTAACTTAACTAAATGTTCGTTGTAATTACCTTCTTGAAACCACAAATTAATTTTAAAGCAGTTGTTTTACTATACAATTAATTTTATTTTTTTATGAACGTTTTCGATCACTGAGTGATCATCTTCCGATTTAATTTACAGTTAAAACAGAAATCTTTTAATGTTGCGGCTAAAGGAATACGTTTAGTACGTTAAAGTTATTCCTTTAGCGGCAAAATTAGCAGATTTCTGTTTTAGTTGTAAATTAAATCGGAAGAAGAGGATCACTCGGTGATCGGAAACGTTAATTTAGTAAAAATAAAATTAATTGTATATTAAAAAATTACTTTAAAATTAATTTGTGGTTTCAACAAGGTAATTACAACGAACATTTAGTTATAAATGGAAACCACGGCGGTTCTGGAGTGCAATAATTTGTATTTAACTTATTTGTAATAACAAATTCGAACAGAACACTAATGCTGTGTGCCTCATGATGAAAATTCCGGCTAAATTATTGTCTTTTCTAAATCGATGAGTAGTTGCGCTACCAACCACCAGGTTTTTGTATTTAGACAACTCGCGAGGTGTCTTTTCAATGGTTGTCATTTTTTAGTGTTCAATTGTTCTGTTTGTGCAATAAATAAATTACGTTTTTATTATTTTATATTATTTAATTGTATATTTCGTGTTAAAATAAAAAAAAAATTATTTAATATGTCTAAAAGTCATTCTTCAGATAGATGTAAGTAATATAAATATTTGTGTTTTTTTATTTTGTATATATATTTTGAGGTTAGATATTCTAATCGATTATGATTTTTTTTTAATAGTTCATTTTTATTTAATTTAAGGGAGTTACGAGGACACCAAACAGTTTATACAAGCAGGAATAAAATTGGATTCTTTGTTCACTCAAAGGATGTTTGATGTGCGAACAAGTTGGGAGTAAGTAATTTTATTTTATTATTAGTCTGTACTTGATTTTAATTTCAAAAATATTCTAGGGCAGTTGGTGAAGAGGCAGGTATACAACAAGATTGGATCAAATTGAGAAAAAAATGGACTAACATAATGACTAAATATAAGGTGATATTATTTATTTTCTGTATTTTTATTAATTTTAATAAACCGACTTGTTTTTATTTTTTAATTATAGTCAATAATTGAGCCTCCCACAGGGCAGGGTACCGAGGACGATGGGCCGGCCGCATTGACATTTCCCCATTTTGAGATGGTCCATGAATATGCGGCAGGGCGCCATAATATTTCGCCTCCACTGGTACATGATACGGCAACAGAAAGCAGTGATTTGGAAGTAGCAGCGGGTGGAACGGATGAAAGCCAGCCTTCCACGTCATCTCGCTCGGCCTCTAGGTCGAGCTCAAGTTCGGGTTCCTCGAAGACAACCGACTCCAAAAGACTCATGAAAAGGGCTGCTAAATTTTTCATTAAATATATGGAAATTAAACACAACATTTGTGTGAGCACTGACGAGGATGACTAGTTTTTATGTTATAATGTTTAAAATAATGAAATACTGTTAGTTTTTGAAATTATATTTTGGTTTTATTTTATTTAAATTTTATTATTTTACATTTTATAATGAAGTTATTTTTAAATATATTGATTTATTTCAATAAAAAATTGAATTCAAATTTGGATTTTATTTAATTTTTTTATATTAATCATATATTGTAGTGTAGATCTGTACCAGTCGTTGTAGTTATTTTAAATTTGCTCCACCAATGTGTTGCGAAATTGTAAGGCGCCTTCTTGATCGAAATTATTTGTATTTATATACGATATATCATCATCTAAGATATGCTCTTGTACATCTGGCACATCTACGCCATCATTTATGCAAATATTGTGCATAACACAACATGCGACCACGGTTTTGATGCAATTCTCAATTTTCAATTCCAGACTTTTTTGGAAAATGGATCTCCATCTAGTCTTCATCCGGCCGAATGCATTTTCAATAATGCTCCGAGCCCGAGTATGAAGAGTATTAAAATGTTTCTGTTGAGTTGTTAGTACTTGGTCGTAGCGAAACGGTGTTATGATTGGTACCGGCCACAACGAACATTTGTAACCACTATCGCCAAGCAAGTAGTAACCTGGAGATGGGAAAGTTCCAGATTTAAATAAGGAACTATTCCGTAACACCCGTTGGTCATGCACAGAACCGGGATAACCTGCAACAATGTTGATGAATTTCCCAAAGCTGTCACATATGGCCATAACGTTCAAACTATAATCCAGCTTGCGGTTAATGTTCTGGTCATGAAGATGTACAGGCACTAGAATCTTAACATGACAACCGTCTATAGCACCAACAGCGTTCGAAAATATCGACGTTCTTGCACGTAAGTTAAATTGCTGCCCAATTTGTCCATATTCTTCTGGCTTTGAAAATTTTATTATTTTGTTCGAAATCTTGAAGAATAAATCTAGCATTGTGTGTACAATTGTGCGTACAGAAAATCGGGATATTCCAAATGAAACTCCAGTAACCCGATAACTGGTTCCACAAGCTAGCCAATACAAAAACACACATAAGCGAAATTTTAAACAAAATCCGTGATGGTTTTCTTCGAACAGCAACAACATTGAGTGTAGCGATTTGGCCGATACGCGAATGTGTTGTTTGATGAATATGTCATCATCGGATAAAATACTTCGATATATTACAGAGTTATAATATTTGACAAATATTCTTTCTGGCTGGAACAAATATTTAAGTTATAGGTTATAGGTTAGTTGTTTTTTTTATATTTACCTCGCAACGGTCTTTACGTAAAATTTTCTTTTTCTGTCTTAAAAAGCTATTGTATGTAGTAATTACGTTTGCAAATAATGCAATTTCCATACTTTCATCCATATTTCCATCAATATTTTGAAATAGTTTGTAAAACAAAATATTTTTTTTAGTTAAAACAATATCTTTCACTGACGTTTGAAAAGACAAAAATTTAGACTATGAATAGCCGAGGCACAGCCTGTTATAGTGATACAGGTGCCATCTATGAGTGACAAATATGAACTAAGGCGCAATTTAGAAAAGACAATAATTTAGTCGAAATTTTCATCATGAGGCACACAGCATAAATGTTATTATTATAAATTTTTCGCTTTAATGATATGCGAGGCGATGAAAATATTTTCGGTAAATTATCGTTTTCAATAAATTTCCTTTTCGGTGAGTTGTCGTTTTGTTGGTAAATTGTTTTTGAGTCGTTTTCAGTGAGATGTTTTTTCGACGAATTGTTTTTTCGGTGAATTATCGTTTTCGGTGAATTGTTTTTTCGTTGAATTGAGGTTTTCGGTGAATTGTCGTTTTCGGTTAATTGTTTTTCAATAAGCTGTCGCCGAAACTAATTTTACCGCTTTTTTAAATTCCATGCTCGATAAAAAAAAAATTGTTCATTTCTGTAATTAAGTCTCCAAAACATACTCATCCCTTCATTTTTTACTACGTAAAAGAAAGTAATTATACAAATCAATGTTCAACCCTTGCAATAAATTTACAGATATAATTACCGACTTTAGGCTGCATGCATAAACTTAAGCTTAATCATTTACTACGGTAAAATCGGTTTTAAGACAGATTTTTCGATCAGTTTGCCATAGAGTTTTTGAAAAAAAATTTAATTTACCGAAAAATTTACTTAAAATTGACTTTTATACAACGACTGCTAAGTTGGCAGAAATCATGTCATGTAAAAAGATGGTAATTTTAGTTTGCACCTTTACGTTGGACGCATCGATATGTTATATGAAATTTTGACAAAAATTGGTTAAAATAAGGTATAGTAATCATGAAAATCGATCAGCTTCGAGAATTTTTGCATAGCTACGTTTAGCCGAACAATGTTTTCCAAAAAGTTTCATGTATGGAACGTGGTGCGATTGAAACTTAATACCTGCGTCTTCTCTACAGCTTAGACAAATTAACGGATCGAGATGAAACTTTATACTTAAGCTTTTTCTATTTTTTTATAGATCCCATAGTGATTTTTTTTCGAAACCGGGGTGAAACTGTACACATATTTTTTTCTGTAACCTGGGAGGTTCTATTGAAATTTGGTTGACATCATTGTACCGGAAGTGACCGCATCAGCAGAGATGTTTTAATTTTTTCAATTATGTTGTAAATTATAGCATTTACGAAAAACGACCAAGAGTTTTAGGATTTTAATAAATTTAAAAATATATTTACAACAAGGGTTGCCGTTGATTCGTGGCGTATTGTCTACGCTGCGTAGTTAATTAATATTCTACATGGGTGAACAATATGTCTTAATACTGTCGTAATATGTCGAATTTAAAATTAATTTTATTGTTCTATGATTCCCGTTTTTATCAGATTGAATGTCGCTTCGTGATTCTATAAATAGGGTTGGGTTTTTCTGGAATACGTATCGTTAAACTTTGATTTTTTAATTCTGGATTTGGTGTATCGAATCCAATCCGTTCGGGAGTTTGGTCATGCTGAATGTATTATATATTCATCCAATCCCAGCTTAAATCCCAATCTAGTTTTACATACCAAATTATGGTTAAATTTGGTATGTACCACTAAATACGGATTTAAGCGTGAATTTTGAAAGAAACTCTGAAATTCGACAATTCTGTACAGAATTTGGTTAATGCTTAACCAATTATTGTTAAATTTGGTAGTTTGAAGCGGATTTGAAACTAATTAATAATGTTAATATCAACTTTTACATTTCATTAAAAGCCATCTTCTTTTTTAATACGGTCATAAAAAATACCTTTTATTAAAATAATACATTAAAAATCTGTAAACAAAATTTCGAGTTAATCCACAAGATATCGGGTGTATAGTTTTTAAAATCCGAAGTTTTTTTTTTGTTGATTTCAATCAAAACCTAAAAAACTTGATATGGAACCATGGTATGGACTCTAAAATTGTATCCAAAATTATTGTTCAAATTTTTCTTTAGCTCTACAAACTCTTTCAAATTTCAAAATTATCGGTTGCGACAGAGCCATCTATGATTTTGAAGAGCCGTTATATTAAAAAGAGAGCTTTCAAAAGAGGGGAAGCTTTTATTGAAATACTATAAGAAACCATGGTAATTGGAAATTTTTTGAACATGAATTTATGAATAAAAAATTAAACAAATCATCTAAATTTTAATTTTATATTTTTAATAAACTAATCAAAGAACACATATTTGAAAGTCAGCCATCATAATGTAGTATTTATTTGGTAAAATTAAACTAAAGCGGAGCATAAACTTATTAATTAATTTAAAATAATGAGCTTTCCGTTTAGTTGTGTAGGTTTATAAAGTAAGATAATAAAGGGTGCTGCCGCAGATTCCTCTTACATCCAATTTAAAATTTAGTTTTATAAAAATTTTACTTATTTAACGATGGCATGATTATCTTAATTATTATTATTACAAAACAGAACAAAACGTAAAAAACGTCAATTTTATCCGATTGCAAAACCGAGCTTTCTATAATTTGAAAATCCATTTACAGATGTCTCTGTAATAATTTAGTTGAAATTAAAGAAAAGCGTAAAATAATTAAATAACTATTTACGAAATTAAACCATTATTATTGTAAGTTAAGCGCGAAATCTTTAATATAATAATTAAAATAATTAATAAAACTCAAAACAATCAAAATTTTTATTTATAATACGGTTGGCATAAATAAAGCTTTTCATCGCAAAATATTTACAATACAATTTACAATACAATAAACAATAATAGAAAAATGTCACATTTTTCCAAATTTTTTCTTTTCTTATTTCAATTCGCTCGTTTTCGGTTATTTTCAGTTCCAGGAGATCTCAATAATCTATTGAATCAGGCAGTATACATAATAAATTGTTAAATTTTAGTTAACAAACATTTAGGTTTTAATATTTAGCTTTAATTTATACTTAGCGACATCTTTTGATTGGTTTATTAATTGCGAAAAGCTCTATTATATAATGTTTTTATTTTATGAAGCTCCGGTTTGTTTATACTACAGGATGAGACAGTATAGCCTGCGAATTTGTTGCGATGAAATTTTTAACAAATAACGAAAAAACAGTTTTTGAGGATTGTTCATCAACAATGTTGTTATAGAATCCAGAACACAATAACCCCTATATTACATAGCTACTCAAAAAACATTTTTTAACGAACGTTTATTTTGGGAAAGAAATGCTGAAATTTTTGATGGAACACTCTATACTAATTTCTTACATACACATATAAACAAATTCTTATTTCTACAATAAAAAAAAAAAAATTTGTGGTAGACTAATTTAAATATTTTTGCGTTAATTCGACATAATATGACTCAATTTTAAAATATGCTTTTCCTGAATATTGAACTAACCATTCAAATTAAAAATTGAAAGCATTAATGTTTTTATATACAAAAAAGCTTCTAAAAAAATATTAAAATACACTGATTGGTATGAAAAAGAACAAAAAGCTTCCCCTCTATGGAAAGCTCATGAAAAAAATGGTGGAATCTTATGGCTCTTATATTTAGGAGGCTCTGGTTGCGATCGGTAAGGCTAATGCACGCTTTACATGTTCCAATTTTTTTTTTTCAACAAATTTTTTACTGAAAAATAGAGCTGCACGCATATAAAAAAAAGTTACTAGTTAAAAAGAGTCAGCAATATAAACAAATAGGGCAATGCTATAATTTTTTTGTATGTCCCATAAATTTTGACAGTTTGAACAGCTTGCGTTTCAATTAGGCAACGATCAAAATCGAATTGCAAGTAAAAATAAAATATTTAATTACCGCTCATGTTTACTCGTCTTGTTTGAATGATGTTTATGGCTGCTTGATATGTATTTGAAACTTTTTTGAATTTTTTTGTATTTTACTGCTATAAAAATACTCGTAGAAACTATATTTTATGGCAACATTCCCAGTTTTATGTCAACATTTGCTCAAATTAAAAAGAAAAAATCCAATTTTATTTTACTGGAATTTGTTTCGTGCTCCTCTCCCAAACGAAAATCGTAATATACTTAACCTTGGATTTGTTACTGGAAAAAAAAAATTGGAACATGTAAATCGTGCATAACGCGGCTTTTACATCAAACGAACATGCATTAAATATATTTGATAGATTTTTTATGATTCTTGCGACATCTATTAGACATTGTGAATACTGTGAAACTGTCATTCGACTCGATTTTGAATTTTTAGAAGACACGAAAACTGTATATGCCACATTAATGGCTGGACTAAGAGGATCCACTTAAATTTAAATAGAATTTTTTTTCAAATAGAAAGATAACAAAAAACCAACCAATTAACACTCTAGATTAAAATAACAATTGCGTAAATTGTTAGATTAAATATTACAATACCTTATCGCTAAAAATCTGTGAAAAATAATAAAATTAAATAAACATAATTTCTCCGCCATCCTATTTTAATATTTTGACAATCTATAATACATTCTAATAAGCGCGGGTTACTCGATATACTCACATTAAAAGTGAAATAGCCTGCTAGAAGTAATTTTAGTTTTATCGACAACCGTAACCCTTTGAGTTCGATAAGCTAATTCTTTATCGAAGTTTTTATGAAATATTAAATTCGCTGAAAAGTTCATAAATCGCATGGCTTTAAATTTTTCTTAATTTTAATAGCTTAAATAAGATCAAAGTTTTTGAAAATAATCTTTATTCATATTAAAAACAACTAAAAATATGGTTTTTCGATAGCAAAAATGTTTATCAAACAAAATTTTACTTAATGCAAAAGCCGAGTAAGTGTTTTACAAACCAAAGTTTACTTATTTTGTATTTTCATTTATTTTGACTAAAATTCAAAATTTCTTCAAACGTTCATGTTAGATTCCCAGTTCACTTTGATTCGGATCCATTAATTATTTTATGCATTTTCTACATTGACTGACTTGAAAAGAAATTAATAAAATCCCGCTTTCTATTATCAAAATCTAAATTTAAAAAAACTGAATTTAGTCGAGGTAATGAGGTAAAAAAGTTCCAAATTTTTGAGAGAAAAACGGATCGGAATGCGTTTTTTTGTGTCGCTTCTAAAAATTATTTGTAAAAACGACCCCTATTTTTTTTGAACAAACCGGAAATTGTATTGCAGCCAAAAATGCATTCAAAAATTGATTTTTTTGAGACGGCTTTTGAAAGATTTGGGAACTTTGTAAATAAGAGTCAGAACTAGCCCCACTCGGGTTCCCTGGGATTTTTGAGGTCGCTGAGGGACTGTTTGGGTCACTTTTTTGAGTCGCTGAATCCTAATATGCCATCGGCGAAAACCCCTCGGACACCTGATGCGCCCGAATCTGGACGAGGACGTCATCCCCGAGAATTTTCCTGACAATATCGACAAAAACAACCCGAAAATCATTGTTGAGGCGTTTTTTGGACCGGTGAATCCAAATTTCACGTCAAAAACGACCCCCTGAACACCTGGTGCATTGGCACCTTTATCTTGACCTCGATGTTATTCCCGTAAATGTCAACCAAACATGATATTTTAGAGACGGACATCAATACTGCAAAATCTGGGTATAATTGTTGATTCTGATTAAATTATGTGAGGAGGGAAGAAATCGATTGAATAGAAAGTCAATATTTAATGTAATTAGCGTTTAAAATTTTTTTATTGAACTCAAATCAAATACTATCTAACTATAACTTTGCCTTACCTCATTAAATAATAACTTAAATGTTTAGATACGTAACTATATATCAAATTCTTAATCAACTGACATATCTAGCTAGCTGCTGATTTTCTTCGTCATCGACTAATGTATTCATAAGTAGAACATCTTCCTCATCTAAGGCCTATTTTTCTGCCGCAATAACGTTTCCAACTGAATATCGTCCAGTATTGGTGCAAGTAGAGTCTTCACAAATTTTACAGGCAAGATTGCAAGGGAGGCCATGCTTCCTGCAACTACAGGTCTGTAAATTACAAATTCCTGCGCGTCCACAGAATATTAGTTGCATAATATTCTTGGGCGCAGGTTTTTGTGTCAGTTCTACAGGGACCAGTGTGTCGGCTTCCTTTCTCCACCCCCATTCTGTTGGGTCCATCGTCAGCTGGTCTCCGTACACCCAATGTTGCACTTGAAAATAGATCCTCTTTAGATGTTGTAGAATGGCGTCTACTGTAGGAAGAATTTTCCTTAAATTTAACTGGTCCCATTTTAACTTGTCTTCATCAGGAACATTCCACTAACTGAATACCAGTGGAGCACTGTACATTGCCAGGATTAGCATTGCCAGGAATACCAGTGGAGCACTGTACATTGCCAGGATTAGCTGCGCCTCGTTCTCAAAAATGTCTTCGCTTGACAAACCAGCTTCCTTGAACTTCGTAGCATGAGCTTGAAAGTCTGGGTATTTTTGGAAGTCTTGAAAAATTTTGTTTTTCCCTGGTAGTATGTTGCTGAAACGGTATCGCACCCCGTTATTGCATGGAGCAACAAAATATTATCCTCAACTACTGGCATATAAGACAAGCTACGCGAAAAATATATTTCTTCTGGTTTATTGGGCCTTGCAGGTCGCCGTAAAATATGTCTCTGTCAACTGCGCAGAGTGCGATCAATAGTACGGCAACGTCTGTATCTTCGGCGACTTTGACTACCTTTTTGGTAGGTTCCCTAGATTCTTTTAGAGTTGTCGCTACAATTGTACGATCAGCATCCGCTGCACATTGGTCTGAAACTATCCCGACTGTGGTCAGGTTGGCACGTAGCATTTCAATAATCTTATTTTTATTGTTTTTATTTTATAAAAATTTATCCTGTTGTATTTGTAACGCCATATTCTCGCTAAACCGGAACTGTCAGAACTTCGCCGATTAGTGTGACGGATTCTTTCACATTCCTTAGTACTGAGGGTTTGGTAACCATCAAATTGGTTCAAAATATACTTTATGTAACTGTCCATAATCGCCGAGAATGTTTGTCCGATTTTCCACTTGACTTTGTGAATCAGTAATCCACCATCCAGAATAAAAAATGTTTTCTCAGGATCATTAATATTCGTGGGAGTTTTCGTAAACAATGAATACAAATCGGACATTGTATTCTTCAGCATTCCAAAACTATTGAAGTATCCCTGAGGGAATGGAGACAACTCCCACTTGAGGTAGTCTATTATTTCTACCTCACCATTTTTTAATGCCCATATTCTATGAAACAGGACGTCGGGGTCAATTTCTAGCACTTTATTGCCGACTTTTATTTTAGAGTTGCAAGAGGCGATAGTTTTAACGATACGCAAGAGGCGATAGTTTGGGAAATTTAATCCCAAAATATCTTGCATAACCTTGACACGTTCTTCAAAAGCATTGTGTCAATTGCTTTTTGCACTCTCACTCATTTCATTAGCTCTGTTTATGAGGCACTCTATGAATTCAGGGAATGGATCGTATTGCTGAAAGAAGTTCTCAATCAATTCCAAAGATGTGAAATCTGCCTTGAGCCTGGAATCTGTTTAATCCCTATGTTGGTAATTGAGTTGCGAATTCGTGAAGTCCTATATGCCCTCGATAACATCTTTGGTGACAAAGAAATTTTTGATCCACTGATACGCAACACTTTCAGTTACACCTCTACGAAATAAGCCTCCTTCAAACTTCAATAACCTTATAAGTGTTTACTCAATAGTTTGGTCCGTAAAGATCTCACTAAAAAATTTGTCGCTCCTGCGAATTGTCCAGTACCCTTCCGTGGTACATTTTTTGTACTCGGACTCAACTTTATGCTCTTTGAGGGCTTTCATGTCTTCTAAATAAACTTGAGCAGATTTTGCATATGGAAAATGCTCATTTCCGTGTAAATGAAATCTTTAACTATGAATACCTTTCGACAATATTGAACCCATAGTTTGCTTGTCGGATTGAGTCCTTCTATTCTATCAAGTTCATTTTCAAACTCTGCTGGAATTATTGCGTAATTATCATCTGTTTGGAGCTCTTCAATGTCTTGGGGCGACATAAACGAATAACTAATTAAAAATTTTCCGTATTCGTGGATTTCATAATATCTATTTTCTGCTCTTTTAAATATTATTTTTATTATTTATTATTATTTTATTAAATATCACTCACTTAACTATTCGTAATAAATATATCTCTAGGCAACATAAATACTCAAGAAAATAAACACGTGTTTCTCCTGACTATGGAACTTTGGTAATGTATTTCGGCAACGGTTTCCTACTGTTTTCTATACTCAGAAGCGTTTCGAGCGTTGGGAGAAAAGACCGCTCGTCAAAGTTCGGTGATCTAGCTGGAGATTATTCTCGTAATTCTCCTCGCACTATTCAAACCCGGCATTTAGAATTATACAGGACTGGATCAACTTTTTCGAGGGCTCCAGGCGAGAGTTACACATCAATGAATGTGTGAAATTATGAGACGATTTTCAGTTAATATTTTGCGATCGTGTGAGGAAAACCCTCGGAGACGACGTTCAGGCCCAGGTTCTGGTGCACTAGGAGTTCGGTGGATCGTTTTCGACGAATTAAGCGCCCCAAAAAACGCGATAAACGGATGACGTCCGCGTCCTGATTCGGGCGCACCAGGTGCCGTCTCAAAAAATGCATTTTTTGAATGCACTTTTGGCTGCAGCAATGCAATTTCCGGTTTCTTAAAAAAAAAAAAAAAAAGAATAGAGACGGTTTTTACAAATTATTTTTGGAAGCGAACGCAAAGAACCGCATTCCGATCCGTCTTGCTCTCAAAAATTTCGAACTTTTGGCATTTTTAGTGCTTCATTGCATCGACTAATTTTGAAAGGCGGGGTTTTGAAAAGCGTGATTTTGATCTCGGAATTTTAAAGAGCGCGCAAATGACCCAAACGCAGTACAAATATTCTGCAGAAATTGTCACGATTAGCACAAACGGATATCGCCTGATAATGTGTATGACTATTTTAACTTGCTAAGGTTGTACAATCAATTTACGCAAACAATTATTAGTACACAGAGGTTCTATGAAAATTTCATACAGGATCTCGTACATTTGCACAAATTTTAAACAGATCTAAAGGCTCATGTTGTTGTATTGTACTAAATTCTATTTAATAAGCGGTCATAACAATGGTATACGATAGTTTTAATTAAAATTACTGGATGAAGTTGTTTTTATCTACCGGCATTTCCTTTTTCAAGTGCCAGGTAAGCACTGCCTTTTCTTGTCCAGCCAGCAAAAAAAATCCTCAAATGATATCAATATTTTGTTTATCGACCATCAGATAACTTAATGAACAAAATTTTTTTAAACATTTTGACTTTAATTCAATAAGAGATGATCAAATTTTTTTGGTTTAAATTACCATCCGATCTGTTTTCAATTTGTTATCGAGTGATAAACATAATTTTTGCGGTCGTTGACCCAAAAAATACCAACGAAAAGATATGCCCGAATACAAGAAGAGGGGAGAGGAAACTGAATTACGAGGTAATACACAAAAAATATTCAAACAAAATCACTTCTCCTTTAATTATAGCTAATTATCCATAATATCAAGTATCACTTTAAAATCGTTACAGACCCTTTAGTTAGTTTAGTTCGAATATTATTTTCGAAAAGAAATTAACAAATAGCGAAATCTATGGTACAAATTATAATTCTTCCGGTACGAAAAATAGTTAATTGTCCTTTAATACTATTGGCCTGTTTTTTTTAATACATCGGAGAGATCAGAGAGATAAAATAAAAGCCTTTTCGTTTTTTTGTTTTATCGGATCGATCCGATAAATTTTTTTTTGTTATTCTATTTTCTCTGGCGTAGATCATCATTTTTCCATCTGATTTTTTTTCAGATAGTTCAGAGACAGACGTATTTGAAATATTTTGACAGAAAATATGGCGGACGCTGTGGAAAATGGTAATTAATCTATTTTTAACCATGATCCTCAAATGTGATTTACGTTATTTTTTTCAATAATGCACATGTTTTCCTAAAATCTACCGACTTTTTTTTTACTAAAACGATAGGTTTATATACTAACCGAGTGACGAGAATCAGTTTTGGTGTTTTGGCTAAACTAACGGTTTTTGTGTATAGTGGAATAAGTAAAACATTTAAGAAAAAAAAATAAAAATCCCAAACTTCTTAATAAATTAATTTGTAATTATTTGTATATTATTTTTATTACCTAAATTAATTGTGAAATTAATAAGCGCTAATTTTTTTTCAAATATCAGAACATACACCCCCGAAATTCCAAAATCCCCCCCCCCCCCCCCCCTCTTCCATTTATATATACAATTCTTGCGTACGTGTGTATGTCACTGAACTCTTAAAGGGCTGGACCGATTTTGATGACTTTGTTTCTGTATATTTGAGTAAATCCCTGGGTGGTTTGTATTCACAATTTAACCTGGTAGGTGGTGCTGCAATCGGGTTCTAGGAATTTTTTTTCTTAATGTTTTTTTTAAGATTTTTCGCATATCAGAACTTGTAACTCCAAAATTTGAGTTTTCTTTGGGCAACAGTAAATCACACAAAGACGTAACGAAACGATTAAAATGTCCAACTCAATGTCAAATGTTATTTATTATATAGTTTATAGAAAATTCGAATATACAAAAAAAGGTTTGCTCAGCCCGCTAATAGCAGGCAAGCCAACGTCCGGGCAGAACAACATCTGTCGGGTCCGCTAATATTTCAATATGATTGTAACACCTGTATTATTTGCAAATAAAATGGAAAGCTAAAGAAATCACTTGAAAGTAAGAAGTCGAGGGTCTTGTAAATACTACTCAGTTTCCTTTTAATAATACAAATTTATTAAATAACAAATTAAACCAAAAACTGTGGTACTCATTAAGAACTGACATTTATAAATTTCGTTCTTCGCCCAAGTGCATCTCAAGGTTATAATTTATTTAACGTGCACGAATGCATCTTTCTAATTCGAATTTATAGACTTTTGATTTTCATCAATGAAATTTCAAGGTATGTTGTTAAGTAATAATTCATTAGCTTTTCACTATCGTTATTCTTACGAAACAGAGTACAGTATCTACTTATGTAGCTAATACAGCAGTAAGCTAATTAATTATGATTAATAGACAGACAAAATACGAACACATATAGGATTTTTGCAATTCCAGAAATAGTCGCAATTTCATATGTGAAAACAATGAACTCGTAACATTTCCAAAATTTTAGTGTTCATTGTTTTGCGAAGTGCGGTGATTTCCCAAAACCGTAATTAAAATTACATATTTTACGATCTGATTTTGGGTACGCTTGGAACACAAAAAAATCACTTTCAAAAACCGCGGTAAAAATAATTGCGATGTTACAGTTCAGATTTCACTTGGACATCATTATTTTTGTATAATTTTTATTGTTCTACAATTACCGCATGTGCATCAATTTACGATTGCATGTTCACATTCAACATAAAAACGGTAAAAAAAATTATTTGACTTTCTTTCTAATTATTTTGTGTTGGTTGGTACATACGATCTCTTAACATTTTCATTGCAAATTATTACCTGGAGGTAAATAATTGCGCAGAATACTATGGCAATGTAAAAAGGTTATCATTTCTCACGATCTTAATTTTGATATATTATAAGAAACCGTGTGTAAGGTATGCGGTAGTAAATTTTAAAGTGACACACTGTTATTGCCAAAATTGGAGGTAATTGGGTCGAATGCTTATGTAACAGATATATAGGTATACAGTTTATATGAAGATCAGTGAATTTAAAATCTGATTCAGAATATCGCACAACAACAATGACAAGGCTAAAAATTTTGTGATGCAACTCAAATTTGTTAACCTCTTGCTTATTGTTGATGTACCTGTTTGACAGCCGTAGTTGTTCGGCTGATTATGATGGATCCATACAGCAGGTGATAATATAGATTCTTGAATTCCAGTCAGCTTGTTTAATGCAAAAAGAACCATAACTTGACAGGCCATATATCATAATATTCAAAATTTGTTCTTTATTTGTTAAAAGCTTGTCGAAAACTGCTTAAACAGATCTAGCTGAAGAAAAAAAACAGATAAACCAATATAATACCAATTACAGTGTTTAGATAAATTAGTCGTATACTACTAAATAGATATTCTGTGGTAATTGAGAAAAACCACTTATCTTTTTTTAAATAAATTTTCAGGAGATTAGGAGCAAAATCCTACAACAAAATCGAAAAGTTTATACGGATTCAAATGTATTTTCAAACATATAGTACTTAATTGAAAATATTCTTGAATTCATTTTTTTTGATATTATTATACGATCTTGCTCTTAATCTGTAGAAAATTTGCTTAAAAAAGATAAGTGGTTTTTCTGAATTGCCACGAATATAATTTTTTTTACAACTCTGAACTGTAATTATTTTAACAAAATTTAGCCACTGAACATTATTGAAAAATTACACTACTAGAAATAATTTCTAAGTGTCAACAAAAACAATTGACAATTGTAATTGTAAAGTGATTTTTACTCGAATCAGGTGAATTATCGAAACAAATTTTTTTAAATATATTTTTGGCGCTCCTTCAAAAGTTAACTCAATTTTAGAATCAAAAAAAATCTATTTTGCTTGCCAAATCCCGTTTTTTATTTTCTTTTTGTTTTTTCTGTTTTTTTGTTTCTAGAATTTTTGGAATTGTGCCTGCTCAATTGAATTTGACCATTTCACAATCAATAATTGTAAAATTTAATTTTCAAATTGGAATTATATAAATACGTTCTTTTAATAAAATATATTTTTGGTCGTCCTGAAAAGAACGTTTGGGTTTTTGACGTCATTAATAGATTCTATATAATCGGCTCCTACGTGCGGCACGCAGTGCGACATGTTTGCTGATCCCGGCTCCTACGTCCCCCGAAGTTCAAATCTAAAGCCCCTCGGAGGGCTAAGCGGGGGGAGCGCAGCGACCTCCCGCGTGCCCGTGAGAGTTATCGAAGCCGTTAGCCTCTACAATTTTTGCATTTCAAAATGTTGTGCATTTCAAAACCTTGTCGAATGATTGACAATAATGTGTGTTAATAATACATAATTAACAAAAACTAACTAATACAACTATAGCAAAAAATAATCTCGTAAACAAACAAAAAACACCACCATAAAAAAGAAGAGAAACAAAATTTCCTTTACTTCATAAACAAACTCAAAAAAAAAATACGAAAACAATGTAACGTGTGCTAATGATAATAAAACGAAGTTTGGCAAGCAAAATAGATTTTTTGTTTTGTTTTTGAAATTGAGTTAACTTTTGAAGGAGCGCCATATTTTTTGTTCGCCTTAATTGTATCAAAAAATGACGTTGAAGATTGAAAGATTCCATTGAAGATTATTGTATTGGTCGTCATTTTTTTGATCTAAGATCAAAATTTTATTTGGAAAGAATTTGCTATAAGATCGATGAATAATATTTGTTTATATGCAAGTGCTAATTTATAAGTGGTTATACACTTACAATTTATTGATTTCAATAAATCAATTTTAACCAAATCACTCTTTTCATTTTATGTTGATTCCGATTGAACGAAAAATATTACACTGAGGGTAAAAATGGTACTTCAACTGCTGTCAAAATGTTCGATTGCAAAAAAATTATCACAAGTGTAATAATTTGCTACACCCAGAGTAAATTGCTCTACTCTAGGTTTTTTGATCGAGTAGCCCATTTATTGTTGTTGTCACACGCCATTTTTTCTATACTTGTCAAAATAAAATATTTTCAAGCAATGTTAATTTGTTATTCATCGTAGTTCATTTCTGTTCCATTGATACAAAATGAGGGTACTATTTTTAAAGTAGGAAAATATCAATCGAAATCAACATTAGTAAGCTTGAATGCTTTTACTGCACTATCATTACAAATATCACTCAATAAAAATGTTAATTGTACCGTGTGTATTACAATATGGTGGATATTGTAACAAAAATAGTCATGAAGATATTGAGTCTCTTCAATTTGTCACAAGTTGCCTAATTAATCCTTCGTTGCAAGTTGTTCCCACCAATGCAATTAATGTGTCTGATGGTAATGTGAGGGGAAAACCCATCTGGGGCCTCTAACTCGTAAGAAACGGAGAATGGTCGATGGTGCAGAACAATCGTTGGCTAAAACTAAATCAACTGGCAAACAGGGCTGTAAAGGATGAGATCGGCCGCCTATGTTGGGTAAGGGACAGGGGCGGCCATAACTAATATTATTTTTGTTATTAATTATGAAATACAAATAAAATTATCAAATTCGGGAATATTAATTTCCATTAATTGGATGCATTCGATTGTTAAATAATACTCCTTCTTTTGGGTAGCCACTTTCTGTAGGTTATTCGGAACAAACTCCTTCATCTCATCGATTCCCATGTTCTTGGTGGCGTCCCGCTCAACTCCTAGATTTAACTTGAGTGCTTAAATTTGTGATAGCCTCCGCAAATTACCTATGGTAAGAGGATTGTTAAAACTACTGTACATTTTGAAAATATGTCCAGGAGGCCTATATCATCTCGACAAATCGAATAATTTACAGTAGGTTGCTATTTACACTATCTAATGTGTTCTTCAGCCAATAAAATTGTCAAAATTAATTAAAATTCATTGTTTCGGAATTTTAACAATTTAAGTTATTAAATCGATATATTTAGATAATTTACATCCTTCCTTAATCCGCAGTTAAGACAGTTAAACTTCTAATTTACCAACAGGGTGGGAATTTTACAAACCTAAGGCCCATTCAGTTTTTGGAGCCTTTAAAAAGATTTTGAATGTCCCAAATGTTGGAAATTGTGGAACAATACCTCTATAGACCCTACCCGACGATCAAGTCGCCACTTCTCGAGGAAATCTAAGTGTTACATAACTTACGGTTAGTACTAATCATAAAGGGTTACCCGTTTCAAGTACAAGGGCATTATTTTATTTCTGAGGTTACATTTTCACCAAGTGTATATAGAAGTTCACAACCGCTTCTTTGGTAGTTTATTAGTTCCAAATTACAATTTTATTAGCTTAAGGTCATCTAGAGAAAATATTTATAGAAAAAATAGGGGCAGTTGAAAATTGTACACTAATAATGATTGCCCCAAATCATATACAGCAATAAAAAATAGTGGTGTATTTACCGTATTTGCTTGCCGTGATCAGTTTATACTGTAGTCGCAATCGAATCTGGTAGAAAATTTTGCTTAGGCATACTGAATTCAACTAATGACGATTCAGTTAGTGATATTGTGGCGTTTTTTTATCGTTGACTTTTTGCCGTCCAAAAAATACGAAAAGTTTAGTAATACCCGATTCCATAAGCGTTTGCCTGACAATCGATTATTGGTCGGTTACTAAATTAAAGATCGTTTGTTCTCATGCTATGTGCTTAATTTGAGTTCGTATACCGTTGCGGTGGCATATATCGGATGGATTTTTGAATTGCGACTGATCTAAAAACCAAACATCAGTTTCAGCTAACGTGGGGGTATTTCGTCTTTGGATAACAATAACTAGAAAAATAAAAATAAAACTACTAAAGTGCTAAGCGAACATTTAATCAAAGGTATTTACAATGTACGAAAGGATTTGATCTAGAATTGCATCGGCGGTTGTTAATTCAGCCAACTGCAATAAAATTTCTAAACTTCGAGCTACGCAGAGATGCATTTTTTCGAAGTTTAATTGCAAATTTTATTATTAACAGTTTTCCAATGCAAGTATGAGAAATTATTGATCCTGGGCCAAAATACCGGTTTTATACAGCCTAGATGGATTGATTGATTGGGGTAACTTCATACTAAAGATGTTTATAAATACAAATTGAAAACGATTTGAAACTAAAAGAATTTAAATTAAATTTGCAATAATCCCGCCCTAGATCATATTTTCAACATTTAAAGATGACATTTTTTGACAACAAATGGTTTGCTGTCATAAAAAATTTTGACTTTCGCTATTTCGTGTGACACGTGTGATCGTGCGTGTCTATAGCTTCTCTCCAGCCCAGGCGTAAGTCCAGATCAGTTTTCTCAGGTTTAGGCGGACATGACGATATTTGAAGGTCCTGTACAGTTCTTGACACTTTTAAATTATTGGACACTTTTATAATTTTGACAGAAATGTATGTGAATGTACAAATTTAGTTTTTTGGACAAAATGTAAATTTTTGGACATTTGTCCACTTGTACATTTCTAATAAATTTTGTTCGGTGAAAAGATCAAATTTTTATATTTCATATTCTGCTTTTCAAAAATAATTTTAATCATCAGGAATATACTCAATTTTTATATAAAAGGATGGAAAATTACACGAATCTCAGCGGTTGGGTCTTATAGTAGCTATATAGGTTTGAAAGGGCATACATTGTAGAAATGAAATCACCTAACGCCACTTCGAAATGAGCCGTAGGGCTTTTGCGTACAATTTTTAAACATTGAAAGATGTCCTTGTAGCTACAAAGTACATGAATTTCAGACATTGGCTCCCTGCGGCCAACATTCACGTTCTGGGTTTTTTTATGAAAGGATGTCGTTGTATGCATAGCCATAAGCTATAACGACATCCGGCCATATAAAAATCGCCTTTGTTCAACAAACAAATATTCAAATATTCTGTGCGACAGGCTTACGGCTCATTGCGAAATGGCATTGAGAGATTTTAATTTCACAATATAAATGTTTAAAATGACATCCTTTCAACAAAATTTGATCCCTTTTTACAAAAAAAAATTATTTTAATATTTACTATTTTCCGAAATGTATACAAGTGGGCAAATATCTGCCTAAAATTAATATTTTGTCCAAAAAACTAGTTTTGTATTTTTGTCCAAATGTCCAGTCCAGAAATGAGACACTCTCACGAAATTTTTTCAAAATCGTTCAAACCGAAATAGTTTACAAAACAAAAAAAAATTAAGTGTGCTTTAGACCACACTACTGAAGTAAAACTTCTAATATATATTTAATATTTATAATATAATATAGAAAAATTATAATATTGGAAAAAAAATTGGTCACCCTTTGCGTTCTCGAGTGTCACCTAGCCGTTTATGTCTGATGCCACAAGAGGTAACCTTGTAACATGGTAACTTTTTCAAGGCCAACTAGTCGTAATAGACAATGTTTATGTATGTGTCACAAAATGGACAAAAAAAACATTTTTGAAATCTCTTCGCATAGTGAAAATAGCCTTGAAATTTTTTTATTTCATTTATGTATAACCACAGTACATCATGTGGTTTCATCGAAAATATGTTTAAGTCGCATTAAAACCTGTATCATAGGCAATCAGGGAAAGAAACGACGAAAGAATCGGTTTCTGTGATACCTCGTGTGAAATGGAGCTATAATATAGAAAAAATATACATATATAAAATATATCACACGGACGAATTTTTTTTGGTCACCCTGTGCGTTCTGGAGTGAATAAGTTAGTGAGTGACATAGATGTTATAATATAGAAAAAAAAAATTTTGGTCACCCTGTGCGTTCTCGAGTGAGTCAGTCAGTGACATAGAAGTCTATATTATGACTTTCCAATTTTCCTGTTTTTCAATTTTCCAATTTACAAATTTTCCAATTTTCCAATTTACCAACTTTCAAAATTTCCTATTTTCATATTTTTTATTTTCCTATTTTGCAATTTTTCAATTTTTCAATTTTTCAATTTTCCAATTGTCCAATTTTCCAATTTTCGAATTTTTCAATTTTCCAATTTTCCAATTTACCAGTTTTCCAATTTTCATATCATCATATTTTCATATTTTCATATTTTCATATTTTCATATTTTCATATTTTCATACTTTCATACTTTCATATTTTCATATTTTCATATTTTCATATTTTCATATTTTCATATTTTCATATTTTCATATTTTCATATTTTCATATTTTCATATTTTCATATTTTCATATTTTCATATTTTCATATTTTCATATTTTCATATTTTCATATTTTCATATTTTCATATTTTCATATTTTCATATTTTCATATTTTCATATTTTCATATTTTCAAATTTTCATATTTTCAAATTTTCATATTTTCAAATTTTCATATTTTCATATTTTCATATTTTCATATTTTCATATTTTCATATTTTCATATTTTCATATTTTCATATTTTCATATTTTCATATTTTCATATTTTCATATTTTCATATTTTCATATTTTCATATTTTCATATTTTCATATTTTCATATTTTCATATTTTCATATTTTCATATTTTCATATTTTCATATTTTCATATTTTCATATTTTCATATTTTCATATTTTCATATTTTCATATTTTCATATTTTCATATTTTCATATTTTCATATTTTCATATTTTCATATTTTCATATTTTCTTATTTTCATATTTTCATATTTTCATATTTTCATATTTTCATATTTTCATATTTTCATATTTTCATATTTTCATATTTTCATATTTTCATATTTTCATATTTTCATATTTTCATATTTTCATATTTTCATATTTTCATATTTTCATATTTTCATATTTTCATATTTTCATATTTTCATATTTTCATATTTTCATATTTTCATATTTTCATATTTTCATATTTTCATATTTTCATATTTTCATATTTTCATATTTTCATATTTTCATATTTTCATATTTTCATATTTTCATATTTTCATATTTTCATATTTTCATATTTTCATATTTTCATATTTTCAAATTTTCATATTTTCAAATTTTCATATTTTCATATTTTCATATTTTCATATTTTCATATTTTCATATTTTCATATTTTCATATTTTCATATTTTCATATTTTCATATTTTCATATTTTCATATTTTCATATTTTCATATTTTCATATTTTCATATTTTCATATTTTCATATTTTCATATTTTCATATTTTCATATTTTCATATTTTCATATTATCATATTTTCATATTTTCATATTTTCATATTTTCATATTTACATATTTTCATATTTTCATATTTTCATATTTTCATATTTTCATATTTTCATATTTTCATATTTTCATATTTTCATATTTTCATATTTTCATATTTTCATATATTCATATTTTCATATTTTCATATTTTCATATTTTCATATTTTCATATTTTCATATTTTCATATTTTCATATTATCATATTTTCATATTTTCATATTTTCATATTTTCATATTTTCATATTTTCATATTTTCATATTTTCATATTTTCATATTTTCATATTTTCATATTTTCATATTTTCATATTTTCATATTTTCATATTTTCATATTTTCATATTTTCATATTTTCATATTTTCATATTTTCATATATTCATATTTTCATATTTTCATATTTTCATATTTTCATATTTTCATATTTTCATATTTTCATATTTTCATATTTTCATATTTTCATATTTTCATATTTTCATATTTTCATATTTTCATATTTTCATATTTTCATATTTTCATATTTTCATATTTTCATATTTTCATATTTTCATATTTTCATATTTTCATATTTTCATATTTTCATATTTTCATATTTTCATATTTTCATATTTTCATATTTTCATATTTTCATATTTTCATATTTTCATATTTTCATATTTTCATATTTTCATATTTTCATATTTTCATATTTTCATATTTTCATATTTTCATATTTTCATATTTTCATATTTTCATATTTTCATATTTTCATATTTTCATATTTTCATATTTTCATATTTTCATATTTTCATATTTTCATATTTTCATATTTTCATATTTTCATATTTTCATATTTTCATATTTTCATATTTTCATATTTTCATATTTTCATATTTTCATATTTTCATATTTTCATATTTTCATATTTTCATATTTTCATATTTTCATATTTTCATATTTTCATATTTTCATATTTTCATATTTTAATATTTTCATATTTTCATATTTTCATATTTTCATATTTTCATATTTTCATATTTTCATATTTTCATATTTTCATATTTTCATATTTTCATATTTTCATATTTTCATATTTTCATATTTTCATATTTTCATATTTTCATATTTTCATATTTTCATATTTTCATATTTTCATATTTTCATATTTTCATATTTTCATATTTTCATATTTTCATATTTTCATATTTTCATATATTCCTATTTTCCAATTTTCCATTTACCTGTTTTCCAATTTTCTAATTTTCCAATTATAAAATTTTCCAATTTTCCAATTTTCCAATTTTCCATTTACCAATTTTCCAATTTTCCTATTTTTTTATTATCCCATTTTTTTAACGTGTTCCACCTAGGGATTTATGAATTGTCATGGCACATCCTGATACTAAAGGAAAATGATTTCGTTTTCCGTCTATTGTTTCGTTCGCCTCGTTCGATTACACTTTTCGTAACGCATTTGCCAGCTTAGTCCCCAAGTCAAGCGTGCCTAAAGAAGTTTTACTTCAAAAAAACCTCATTGGCTCTATCTCTGAAATGTTTTGTTGGAGTCGAAAAAAATTAAAACAGGAACCCCCAACCAAGGGTATCTTTTCGAATTTTCTTGAAATCTGGACTAACCGCATTCCATTCCTGATACTAGAAACCATTAAAAAAGGATCCCACCGAAGAAGTTGGCTATTTAACTTTTTCAAACTCATTATCAATCGCTATCATCTCCTGGAACTCGAGCCCTTTTTTCTGTTTTCGTTTGAGCTGATTTTTTTTAAATAGCCTAATTTTAGTTGATTTTTTTTTCAAATATCGAGAAACCGTTAAGTTTAAGTGAATTTCTATATCTATAAATTATTGAATATTTCATTGTCATCGGGAACTGCAGTCAAGCTAGTCGAGAAAGTCTAGTCGAGGAGCCTAATTTTGCCCACAATTACAACATACAATAAAAAGTGTTACGTAAAACGTGGTAAACTTTTAACGATTGTAAAAACGAAAAACATTGAACAATACACTTAAAATAAAATAGCGACGAAACTGATATATTCATTCATAATGGAAAAGTATTTTATTCAAAATGGCGTCAAATACTGGTCACAACGCTATTGCACGCTGGTCAAAATTCAAACAAACACGGAAGTGAGCTAATTAAAATGTAGTAAAAAGATATCGAGTCACTGGTACGCAACAACTCCCTATCAGCACCTTTCATCGAAGTTGTTTAACCTGAGAAACATAATAATAATAAACCGGATGTTTCACGAAATCAGTACCAATCAAAATCGATATCTCGTAAAATCGTAAAAAAAATGTATGTCCCACCGGAAGACCCCCTTAACCAATTTCCCTAAGAACCAAGACCTCTCGCAAACGAATTCTGTTCCCAATTTTTTCAGTAGTTTTCATAAAACTTATAATTTAATCATCCAATTATTGCTCGACTTTTCTTTCGTTTGAATTATGCTGAGCGCATTTTTACCATTTTTCGCAATTGACTTATTTTCTTTGTCTGTTTGCACTGCAATTATGTATTCGATTTTTCAACCACTTCTAATTATCCGATTTTAATAAGACTTTATGGCTTTAGCTTTACATCACCGTTGAAATGAGTGCCATTTTAACTACTTTACCATTTAACCTGTTACTTTCAACGTGTCAGGCAAGGTTACGCTAGCACTAAAATAATGACATTGTAAATGCGGGCGATTGGATTAAGGGCTTTATAACAATAAATCACTTTCATGTGTTAACACTCAACAACTTAAAAACTTTAATAGTAGATAAGATAAATTCAATAGCAGATACTTATTTTGATGTATTGGCGGTTACACGTTCGACTTTTAAAATAATCTCATCACTAGACGGCACGTTTCCCGCATTTATATAGTATATAACAAATGTTTATTTATGCTTATTAAATCTACAAATTGACGTGTTAATTGCAAAATTTTCTTTTCTTTTAATTTATATTGAATAATTACAAAGTGTTGTGCCTCGAAGTAAAGTATCAATATCGATACCACACACCGCAAATAAATTAATTCTCTTATCTAACAAATTCAAATACTCGTGCACTGCTTGTGTCGAACACTATACAATATACCTATACATGATCATATAATAATTATATAGTTGATACTCGACACGTTGGTACAGCAAAATTTTGCAATAGCTTTTGACAGTTGATTGAAAGAAAGCCTAATTTTGATTTTAATACTTAATATTATTGTTAGTTAACGAGTATGGTAATAGTGTGTGTTATATAAAGCATAAGTGCAAGAAACAGTGCGCTAAACGATGTTACATGCGTATCTGATTTTATAGTATGGTTATATGACGTACTTAAGTTTTAAGAAGAAGTGAGCATATTAAAAATCTTAGCTTGATTGTATGCTCGATCAATGATGATGTGATTACCACGTGATTATATGTCCAACATCGTATTTTTTACTTTAAGTATGAGTAAAGTTGTGAGTACATGATAATAAGAGAAGGAATTTTCAAATGTAAAAGAAAAAATTATATAAACTCTCCAAGAACACGATTAATTCGTTCCGTGTTCTTTAAAAATAAAAAAAAACGTTACGTTTCATTTTTTATGTTTGTTATGATATACAAAAGTTAAAATAAAAGAGAATAAAGAAAATCGTGTTGTTTGAAACCGTGTAATTTGAGGAATTGGGTATCCGTGTTCTTCGAAACCGCGTTCTTCGAATACCGTGTTCTTGGAGGGTTGCCTGTATTGCTATAAATTATGAAGATACCAATTGTTTCGGACTTTCTTACTTCCTCTTATTTTTTAGACATACCCGACCTATCTGGACATGCTTGAAGCTATCATTATCTCAATATGTGACGAATGGATGTGAGTGACTTTCGCCACCAGATTAGGACAGCATCCCGTTCAATTTAATGTTTCATATGTGTCCGAATCTGAAATTATTAATGCATTGAACTCGTTCAAAAATGGTTGAGTTCCGGACGGAATTGAAATTTTTAAAATATTAACTTTGCTATCCCTTGAAATTATTATTTGTGTATTAAATCTTTAAATACTTCAGTTTTTAGACAGAGATTGAAAATATCTTCAATTACTCCACAGACAGGTGATCGTTCTAATGTAGCCAATTACAGAGGTATCTCTATATTTTATCATCAATCCCTAAGCTCTTTCAGGCATATAGTATATGAATTCTTCGCTGCTTAAGGCTGTGGTTGGTTTTGATTTGTGATGGAATTTTAAGTATGTTTATCATACTATCCATGTACGATGAAGATATTTCCTAGGTTAACCAAGTACTCACTAGTAAATAAAAACAAAAGGATCATGTTCAGAAACACTTAAGTACTAAAACTAATATTTAGTTGAGCCACCATAAGACTCAGTAACAGTGCTTAGTCGCCTGGGCATTGATATAACCATGGTCTCAGTATCTGCTGGAGAAATTTCAGCTCATGTACTCGAAAGGAAACTTTTGAAGAATTCCTATTGGTAATCGTTTATTTTCGGACCCTTTGTTTCAGTTCATACCAGATATGCTCTATTGCTCTATATATATTTTGAATCATTATCTTGATATAAGATCCACTGGTTGACTAGTCCTAAGCATTCGACCGACGATTGTAAATTGCTACGCAATATGTTCAAGTATATTCCGTGATTCATATTACCTGCTATAAATACCAATTTTCCGATACTAGCTGCAGCCATAGACTGTCAAATCATTACATTGACACCGTCATGTTTAGCGGTGGGAAGCAATTTTTTGGTGCCATAACATGGTTAATTTTTCGCCAAATTTATCCTCCTCCATCGGATCTGAATATATTAAATTATTTTCCTTAGCGCAAAGCAATTTGCTCCAAAATTCAGTGCCTTCATAACCGTATTTTTTTGCAAATTCAAGCTTTTGCTGCTTATTTACTAGGCAAACCCTTCCATTCGTGAAAATCGACGACCTGTTTCGGGATGAACATGCTTACCAATGCTATTCCAAATCCCAACCGCTATTTTTGGAGAAGTAATCCTCGGATTGGATGCAACTTTTTTAATTATGCTTCGAACATTCCATGCGTCAAATCTTTTAGGTCGTCCAGATCGTTGTTTATTTTAAATAATTAATCTGTTATCAAAATTTCGCACTACTTATTGTTTGTATGAGATAGTTTAGATTTGTCATTATAACTTTTATTCTGGTCCTGTAGCTTTAATATTAAATTTCGTATTTCGATTGACACTTACATTCGACGCCCTGTTATTTAATACCAAAGACGAAAAATATTTCGCACTCAAGATGAATACAAAAGTAATACTGAATAGGTATTTAAGTATATAAAAAAAAGATATGGTTGAAATAATTCGAGAATAAATAGAAACGTAAGACGTAGACTATTGTGATATAAATTTTATGAATTTTTTGAAAATTAGTATTTTTTTTTATTCAATAATAATTTAAAAATACTATTTAATTAATATTACAACATTAAGTTCATTTCATTTATCACGATTTGCAAAGTTTTAGTTGTGTATGTAAACTGCTGATTGAATGTATCACTTTGACATAAAATTGGTTTTAATAATAAATTGGTCGAATAAGAATTCGATGTTTAATAATTAATAAAATCCGTGTAACAATTTTTTTGACGATAATTAATACCAAAATATCAGTATTTATAGTAAACTTTGAGATAACTTACATTTCCTCAGATTTTAGGAGATATTAAAGATTTATTACAAACAAAAAAATTATCCAATAAATTTTTATTGTGCTTACCTGGAATATCTCATTTATAACGAATGTGGCTTTTCTTATATTGGTATTCATAAAACATTAAATCTATCTCTCTTCCACTAATCCCCGCAATTAATTTTCTGAGTACAGTGACTTATGCCACTTTCAAAATAATCGGCTCATATATCAAATGAGGATTAGTTTTGGTCAGTGTATGGTTGGTCCATATACTATCGAATAATTTATGTGATTTAGTAACAAAATGTAAACATATTTTGCTCGTAGGATAATAAGACAATTAAATATAATTAATAGTTACACAGCCACTATATCAGAGTGGCCAACGTAAAATAAAGGAAAAACAATGAGAAAATTTAGTTTATGGGTCTATTTTTTAATTCAACCCGAGCAAGCAGGCTTACCCCGGGTAGTGTACACCGAGCAAAAGTTGTACTGAGTAAAATTATCCGGTGTGCATAGAGTAAAAAAGACGGGAAAGGTTCGGAACCGAACTCGATAAGCATTTTTATTGTCTATAAAGATGTGATGTGTGATTTGCGTATTTCAAATATCACGCCCATCCACATCCACCCATACCCACCTAACCCCCCTAACACCAAGCTCAATCCACCATAACTCAACCGACCCCAATCAACCGCAAACAACCACACCTAAAAATTATTACCACCCCCCCCCCCCCACCCACTATCCAACCACTAAAACTCATCTCACCCGCACTACCCTATATACCGCACTATCCATATCAACACTACCTGCATCCCCACTCCCACACACACCACACAAACAATCATCCATCAAATCCCAATTCCCACACCAAACCGAAAATACCTCATTCCACCCCCTCCACCTCCCATGCCGCCACTCCTACCACCCCCCATAACCATGCCACCCATACAAACCCACATCCACACGAGCAATATTTTTATTCCACATTCACATGCTCTATGAAACCAAAATAGAATAAAAAATAAAAAAAAATTCTATCGATTTTAAGGAGGGGGGTCAACAAAACCCTACGCATCTCCGAACACCCTGAATACAGAAATGTCCAAATTAATAGGGCACTTTCCCATGAATTGCTTGAACTTTTAGTGTAAAAATTAAGTTGATATCTTTATCCGTTCGCAAGTTATCGTGGTCACAGACGGACAGACGGCAAACCGAAACCATATAGCATTTTTTTTAACAAAAATGCTTAAAAATTGTTTTTTAACTTTGCACACTCTTCGTACACTAACATTAATTTCAGAGTAAAATTTAAAGAACCGAGTAAGCGCAGTGTAAGCACAGTTCACAAATAAAAATGCAGTGTGCAAAGTAAAATTACCCAGGTTGAATAAAAAAATAAGGAGTATTTTTTGTCAGCGCACTGTCTGCTCGGGATGAATTAAAAAATAGACCATATAATGCCATTTCATAGGTTGTTGACATTGTCCACATTGTATAGAGCAATACCATGTAGTTGTACTACTAGCGAATTACTGCGTAGCGTACGAAATTTTGATTCTTTCACATTTCCATCTATATTCTATTTTAACAATTAGCTTTTCGAATTTACGAATTTTTAAATTTTTACTTTTTTGGTTTTTTATCAATTGTAATGGTGTATTGTGATTGTTCCGTATATTGGTCTATTTCAGCACTCTCGAATTAATTACACAACCGTAGGAAATTCTTCCATTTGCGTCAATCTGAATGACAACGACTATGATAATCGACACCTACTTATACACAATCAACTTCCCAACCACCCCATATATATTTTTCTTTCCTTTAACGCTGGATCGCGGATAAATTTGAAAGATAAAGGAAAGCGGATAAAGGAAAGAAAAATATATGGGGTGGTTGGGAAGTTGATTGTGTATAAGTAGGTGTCGATTATCATAGTCGTTGTCATACAGATTGACACAAATGGAAGAATTTCCTACGGTTGTGTAATTAATTCGAGAGTGCTGAAATAGACCAATATACGGAACAATCACAATACACCATTACAATTGATAAAAAACCAAAAAAGTAAAAATTTAAAAATTCGTAAATTCGAAAAGCTAATTGTTAAAATAGAATATAGATGGAAATGTGAAAGAATCAAAATTTCGTACGCTACGCAGTAATTCGCTAGTAGTACAACTATATGGTATTGCTCTATATATATAGACAATATTTCAATGTAATAAACAACATCAGTCATCGCGACCTGATGAGAAGGCTGATTTTTTCAAATCATTGGTCTCATCTGTTCGAAACTGATTGTTGTGATTCTTACACATTAGCCATCTATAAGTCAAAAATTCACAATTATTTTTTGCATACTTATAACCGCAGATTTCTTAGAGGTAACATTCTTGTGGGATAATCTGAATAATCATTTTTGAATTTGATTCCGAGTTATTTAAACCTAAATTTGGTTTACAAATGCAATATCGATATCTAATTAGATCGATTGCTAATCAAAATAACTAAAGTTGATTGAACGTACGAAAACTAAGGTAAAGGAAATTGTAATTTACCTCTCGATCGTTAGTTATAATTAAAAAAAAAATCTCTATTCCTGAATCAATAAAATCTTTTAACGTGATTGGTAATCAGTTACAAATTATTAATTACAAGTACATTTACGCGATGAAGATCAATGGTTTTTATAGTGAACGTTCGATTAAGACGCGCCTGCATTTTTTCGTAACACACAAGTAGCAATGGCAATAAACACAATTGCTTTATGTAATTGAAAACTGATTGAAGGTTGAAACAAATAGTTAAGTTTAATGATACAAATGATGCTGCTCGGTATTCAATATTTACCATCTACATCTAATCATACAATATCCATGAAGTGTAAGAAGTTATGCTGTATACATTTTTTGTTTCGAGAAAGGTCATTTACAGAATTGGTAAAAGTGGATTTACTACACTACTGCACTGTTTGGTATTTACAAAATCCCTAATAATGTCTTTGTTTATACATAAATAACAAACTTTTTCAATTTCATTATTTTAAGTTCAATTGTAATCGATTTTTGTGTGCAAAGAAAATGTTGAGACATAAATCAACCGTGTTGAAATGGTTTTTGGATTTCATCATACGTGTAAACGTTTTATGCACGGTTAGTTTAGATCGAAACAAAATCATTTTAACACTTAACGTCTTACAATTATAATGTGGTATGCTTTAGTGTAGTGATACGTTGGTCTATAATTGGCAGACAAATTGTTTATGTTTTTAACATACCGCGCATTGCATCTTGAGTTGTTTGAAAATAAATTCCCACATAATAATTTGTAAAATAAATCGAATAACATAAAATCTTAATACACCTCATTGTAAGTAAACTAGTCTGTGAACAAATATCTATTACACAAGTACAAGCACGTTTTTTTTTTTAATTACAAAATGACAATGACCGTTAAAATATATCTTTTGGCCATGTACCTACTTTCTGCGGTCATAATTATAAGCCCTAAATATAAATTACAGTAACAAAATCTACATCTCGTAAATTTCCATAAATTAATTTTGTCTCTAATAATCTAATCGATTCTAATAATTGTATTTTTTACTACTTTATATGACCTACTAAAATATACAGCAAGATTTTAATCATTTTATAGTCGCAATTATTCTATTAGGTGTACGATTAATTGAAATGTTAAAAATATTTAAATATATTTAAGTGAATGTGCGCGAGGCCTTGTTATTGACAGTCCTCCGTATATAATAAACCAGCAATAAAATTTTATTAAAAGCATCGGGCAAATTTTATTACATAATAAATCATAACCCCTTTTTATGACCAATTTCCGGTGATAAACGATATCTATTACATAAAAGTCACAGGTGGAATATGAACAAGGTTATGGTGTGTTAGAAGTTCTTGGACGCCATGCGATTTAAATTAAGTAATACTATGGCGAGGTGACGCTATGTTATAATAACGTGAAATCAACAGAGAACAATTCTGCAAGAACAATGGAACATAACATCTAAAAGATTACTGGTTAATCCTCTAACAGGCCAACATTTTTTTATACTGGAAAATTATGGCATATCAATTTTAAAGTTAAAAAGGCAAAAACGATTTCGAAAATGACCTCAGATAAAAATTGCGGGCTTCAGGTGTGAATATAGGGGTGCCGCCAAAAGGCAAGCTGGTTGTCATACGGAAGAAAAAATTAATTCAGAAATACTCAATAAAATTAATAAATAACAAAATTAATAAACATTATTGAATATTTGGAAGTAATTTGCATTTCATCACTTGCAGCCAGGTATTTTACACCAACATTTTGAAAAACAGTCTTTTTGTCGTATTTGTTGTAAACGACACAGAACATTAGCAATTTAGTGAATCCTCCAAGAATACGGCGATGGAGAAGATTGGAATTTACTATTGTCATATCAATTAAATTATAGAATAAGGGGCAATGAGTAACTGCTCGACTTCAATCGAAAGTGGTGACGTCCGAGGAAGCCATCCCAAATATGATAATTATATTCCTTGATTATGTTAAGATAATCCAACTCCAAGTATTTTATTTACTGAATGATCGTAATAGAGTCGCTTTAACTGGCTGCGGTTCGGCTAAATTATTCCCACACAAGTTGAAGCCAGTGTTACATTTTTTGTGTCCTTCCATAAGATAGTTGTTATACCAATACCGCACGCACACATATTCCTTTTATTAAATATTATTTATGTGGCTTGTTTTGCTTATATTGACCAAACCTCGATTTCATTTTAGTGGCACACATTTGATCATCCACGCACAATCGTGGCTGTTTTTTGATAGTATATTTTTTATTTCATTTCAACGAACGGGGTTTGAGGCGTTTTGAGATCGTTAAAAGTCGCTGGAATTTTTGGGTCTGCTCTGAATACAATTTTTCGATGATGAACCAATTTTTTCTTTTCCGAGTGACCTTTGAGAATTCTATTGACTTTAAGTCCTTGTCCGCTACATTACCCTAAAATCCAACATTATTTGTACTATTGTTGCTGATTGAATAGACGACATTTGTGTATTTGATCTTTGTGCTAAGTCGAAGTTTCTCGCTGTGGCCAACTTCTACTAGTTGTACCCTTTGACCTAGTTGATTTTGTTGCATTGCTGCTATTTGTTGTAAGTATTCAGCGGAAGGTAGATCTAGACTTATTACGGGTGACACGATGCAAACCCGTAGATTCCATCTAAACTGCCTAAACTAAAAAAAATTGTAATTAAATTGAATTTTTACTCCAGAATTGGTCGGCCGAAATTTGAGGAACATAACATAAATATAATAATAACCATCCACAACGAAGCAGGATAATAGGGTAGGAACGTTTCTCCAATAGACAAAGCCTCTCTTCACCCGGAGAGACCTCTAGAGCAGTGTTTCCCAACAGGGGCTATACGGCCCTTTTTATATCTGAAGACCCATATGCAAAATTTTTAAATTAAGGAGGCCCTGGACATAATTTAACAGGCCATGAAAATGTTGCCACAAAAATTTTATTTATTACTAATATAAATATGAAATTAAGATGTAAAACGATACATTTTTATAAACCACATACCATAAGAGAATCATTAATATTGCCTGCATTGTCTGTTGTAATTTCTACGGTGATGGGGCAAAGCGCACATGAAATTGTTTAGGCCGTACCTTTCAGTAACTGCTCCGTATCGAGACGGATTGAAATGGCAGATCAAGAAATTTGCTCTACAACTCGATGAAACAACACTAAGCGACAATGAAGCGCTATTGATGGTGTACATCAGAATTTTAAATAATAATCAACTCTCAGAAGAAATTCTTTGCCCGGATGCTCAAAACAAACACCACAGATGAGGCAATATTTCAAGAAATTAAGACTTAGTTTAATGAAAAAATTATTTCCTTGCACAATACCTGTGGGCTGAAAAGTATTGAAAGCAATATTGAAAGAATGTGATATTTTGATTGAAATTAGTTTTTTTTTATTCAATATAATTTCCCTCAACTTCAATACACTTATTCCAATGATCCACCAATAATTGTATACCACCTTTGTAATGATTTTCCGGAAGCTCTTCATTCGACAAAAATCGCTTTCCACCAATGAATTATTTCAGGTTTCTGAAGAGATGTAATCGCTGGGAGCCAAACCTAGTGAATACATTGGGTGAGAAAGCAATTCGTATTTTAATTCGTTTAATTTACACATCGTCAAAAGACTCGTGTGAACAGATGCATTGTCGTGATGAAAAATTATTTTTTTCTTCTGTAAAGCGGGTCTTTTTCCACAAATTTTTTTTATCGAACTTGTCCAAAAAGAAATATTCATAATTAACTGTTTAACCTTTTTCAAGATTTGCCGATCGTTCTGACTTCACCTGTTTTGGAGCGTGGTTGTTCGACCACGTTTAAACTCTAAAGCCCATCGATGCACAGTTGGAATTGAAGAGCAGATTTCTTAAACTATTTTACTATTTTTGTATGAATTTCTGTTGCTGATAGACCTCCCAAAACAAAGAATTTTATCACTGCACGATATTCGGTTTTTTCCATTGTAAACGAATACACTGACACGTCAACTTTCAATGGCTGATAAACAAAGAAGAATTGCCAGATCGAAAAAAAATGTTTCATGTGTTCAAATGAGAGATGAAATATTAAAATGTATAAATTTTAATTACTGTACTGGTTAATTGGAATCGCGTTCAATACTTTGCAACCAATTGCGTTTGCCACCGATGGTGCTGCTGCGATGATAGGTAGAAGAAGTTCGATGGCTCTCAAAAGGTAGTTGCTCTCTGGTATTTCATTGTATCTTTCTCAATGATAGATCTCGAAGCGAACAGAGAACAAATTAGAGCATCAAAGTGCGATATATTCTGTTTATCAGACATTTATGAAAAACTAAATTTGTTGCACAAAATTTTTATTTGTTCAAAAAAATAAATTCAACAAAAATTCTTTTGCATTATTATTTTTTATTGGAAAGCTCAAATTATTTTTGAATAATATTGGACGACGTGAATTTATGAAGTTTCCGTTATTAGCTACTCTCAACGATGAAGTTCAGCATGATGATATTTTTATTTATATTGCACATTTAAAAAATTTATTTGAGGTTATCCAATTACGATTTTAAGATTTATTAGATATCAATATTCTTGACTGGGTGATTGATCCATTTGCGGTAGACGCAGGTAAAATTGACTTATTATTACAAAAAATGCCTTATTGAGTTACAAAATGATGTTTCGGATCAACTATTGTTCAGTCACAGTTTAAGTCACAATTTTGGATGAACAGGGACATTGAAGAACAATTTCCACTACTTTGGAAGGACCTAGTAGAATCTGGATTTAGTTGAGTTCTACTTTTACACTCTAAAAGTCGTAATTGTTTTGACATTATGAAGAGACGGGACCTTCGTTTATGTTTAACAAAATTAAAATCAAATATTAAAAAACTCGCAAATTTTTGCTTTATATCAAAATTTTTTTTATGAGTATATACTATACCTATTTATTCCAAATTTAATATTTTATGACGAGGGGATCACAGACAAAAATAATAATTAAAAGTAGGCCTTCGACAAAATAAGGTTGAGAAACACTGCTCTACTCAAATGGATGACACTTATGCTGGACCTGCCACTCCGACACTGTGGCTGTCCTGCCTAGGGGATGATGCGGAGTGACAAACCCAGCTTACAACTGTAGAACCGACACGAAATGAGATCTCTCATCCCATCACATCAAACCAAATTTAGTAATACATCTTATTATTCAAAAAAGACGAAAAAAAAAAAAATATTATGTGAAAAGACAAAATCCACAAGGAAAGAAATAAACCGACCAAAAGGAAAGAAATAGACCAAATGCCGGAAATAATTCGCCGTGCTGTATTTTATTATATCAAAAGGAAGAAGGAGAGAAAAACGAAATTACTGACCGAGAAAAGCAAAAGTAAAATAAAAATTTATAATAAACTAGCGGACCCGACAGACCTGCTCGAACATTGGCTTGGCTGTTATAAGCGAGTTCAGTGATTCAGTTGTGATCGAATGCACGCAAGTATCAGCGAGTTCAGCAAATTTTGGAGTTATATGTTCTGATATGTGAAAAATCTTAAAAAATCAAAAAAAAAAATCGGTAAAAATAATAATAATAAAAATTCCTAGAACCCGAATGCAGTGCTGTCTACCGGGTCCAATTGTGAATCTTTACTATCCAAATACACACCTAAATTTTCATTAAAATCGGTCTAGCCGTTTCTCCTACTAAACGGCTCAATTACAAACACATGTTCAGAAAATTTGATGGTGGTGCGGGTGATGAAATTTTGGGGTTATATGTTTTAATATGCAGGAAATTTAAAAAAAATAAAAATCCTAGAACGCAATCGCAGTTCCAATAACCCGGTCCAAATGTAAATCTAAACTATCTAGGAATTCACTCAAACAGACACACAAAATTCCATTAAAATCGGTTCGGCCGTTTAGGAGGAGTTCAATTATAAAAAATCGTACATAAAAATATTATATCTATAAAGATTGGCGGTGGTATTGGTGGTACAATTTTGGGGTTATACTTATTTTCTAATATGTGAAAAATACAAAAAAAAAAAATATTTCGTCAAAAAAGAAAAAAAAAATCCTAGAACCCGATTGCAATGCCACCTACCGGGTTTAATTTGTCAATCTAAACCATCTAGGGACACACTCAAATACATATATAAAATTTCATTAAAATCGGTCGAGCAGTTTAGGAGGAGTTCAGTCACATACGTACAGAAGAATTATATATATAAAGATAAATTTAAAAAAAACCAAAATAAGAAAATGAACGACCCAAACATTAAGAGGCGATACCAATGTGCACCCCCCCCCCCCGAAATTTGATATATTATAATTAAAAAATGTAAAATTGGATGAACAAAAAAAATTAATAATTAAGAAAAATAAAAAATCACAAAGGTTTATTACATCATAATCTTCAGTTTGTAGATCAAAAATCGAATCATCATCATCATCAAAATCATAATCATCAATTTCACTATCACTTGATGCCCTACTTATTGAATTTCACATTTTTAGATATCCGCATCTATCATAGAACTGAGGTTATATGGTCGACGGTAATCAGTTTGCGGCTCCTGGTCGTCTTTGTGTTTCATCTTTCGTGGTATTTCTAGAATCAATATTCCAATTCAGGGGTGAATCAGCAAAACAAAACAATAAACGCAACCCAACCTACTTGAAATATTTGAAAACATCAACAAACACCCAAGGCATGCTAAATACTTTAGTTAGACACACTAACCAAATTTCGCAGTCACCAAATATATTAAATTTCCAACTTACCAATAACTTTTTGAACAAAATAATCCAACTCTAATTATTTTTGATTTATTTGATTTATTTGAATTGAATAGTAAATAAAATTTTTAAGTCAAATGCAAAAAATGCCAAAGGACAATCCATTAAAATTTGACTACGACTTGCAAATGCCATTTTTTGTTATGCTAAACTTTTCAACATCTTTGCAAAAATTTAAAAAGTTGCCACTTTAGTACACAGATTTCCACGGTTAAGGAAAAAGTTTTAGTATGAAGTTTCATTCCAAATACATAGTCAATACGCCTGTACTGTAGAGTTCCGGAATTTTGGTGAAATAACATTTTTTTTATCAAAGTAGAAATTTAATTTACAATCTTTTAGTTTTCCGGTGGTAATGTTGGTCAAAAATGATTTATAGATAATTTAGAGAAAAGGCTTAACTATGAAAATTCAAGAAAAATAGATTTGTCAAAAATCGTAATTATCTTCTAAAATTCGGAAACTGTTCTGGAGCACGGAAAAAAATTCTTTAATCGCTTGAATATTGCATTAAAGGCGATTCACGAAAACTTGACGTATACCATAGGGTTCGTTAAAGTTTCGTCTACCAAACTAAGTTATTTACAGAAAATGTCTATATGAGTAGAGATTTAAACGACTATATCCCTCAGTTTGTAGCCAAACCATCAACGAATACAGTGGTATATGTCAAGTGCTTGTCAATCTCATCGACTATAACCATATAATTCCAGACAAAAATTTTATAAAACTCTCGCAGTTTATGGTTAAAATTTCAACCAATCCGGTGGTGTATGTGAAGTGCTCGTGAATCGACTGTGAAGCTGGAATCAATTTGGCATTTCAGTTTGTAGTAAATACGTCAAATAATCCGGCAGTATATGTCAAGTGGTTGTGGTTCGTGTGTAAAGCAATATTGAACTGACAATCCAGATAATTTCATAAAAGAATTTTTTGCTAAACCTGTCAGTTCGCACAGCGCTACATGGAGGTAGTGCTGTTTGATGCGACACATACATACATGAATGTGTTGTGTGTTTCGCCATCGCGCAATTTCGAGCCAGCAAGTGATGACCAATTTCCATCGCATTGTGTTACTCCTTCGAGACCATTTTTACGCAACAGCACGGACTATGCTGGCTCAGTCGGGGAGGACACCTATCGGTGGACACTCCACAATCAACGGAAAACATTTTTCGCAGCTGTCGAAATCATTCATTCATGTAAAAAACCTTTCTTATCAAGTTAACCCCTTAGTCGAGCTACACGAAGCGAATAAACAGAGCTATATGATCCAAAGGGATTCGGCCTGGCAGGGCTTGGTTTACTGGAGTCCAATAATCGGAAGAATTGTATTCGACACGATGTCGTATTAACTAAATTTTAATTTCAATCTGATTTGCATGTTGTGAACAAAGGCATGATGGGATGGGTAGTGTGTGGTATGAATTATCTATAATATGAGAATATTTGTGGAACACGACGAATAACTCTTCGTTATTTTAGAAAATTTATATTGCGCATGGACTAAAAGCAACCATTCCACCATTCTAAAATGTTATTTGTTGTTTCAGTTTGAATTTTTAAGATCCCGCAAAATATATTGTTATTTTTTAAGCGTTTGGTTTATAATTTTCAAAGAAAACACAGTAAAATTGCGAAAATGTATAAAAATTTTATTTGAATCGATGATCAATGTTTGCCATTTACTTTTTAAATATTATTTCTTGTAAATGTTGGCAATGGCTACGTTTGAAGTGTTCCATGAAAGATGGTTAATTTTTCACCACTTTTTCGAGGTTTTCGTGATGGTTTCGCCTGCTGTGTAGCATGTGGCATCGTCGGGTTGAAACTACATATCGACCAGTTCATGCATAATGAGTAACAAAAAGTCAGAAATTATCGAGCATAGTGAGCATCATGACCACACCAAATGCGGTAATTTTGCTTATTAACGTACCCATTTGACCTAAAATAAGTTTCGTTGCTGAACACAAATTTGCGGTGAAAAACCATTTTCAAGATGTTCTAGGTTCACTCACCAAAACTACGACGCTCTGGCAAGTCGTTCGGTTTCAGTAGTTGCATAAAACCTTTGACGTAGTCGAATAAAACAATCCCAATTGCTGTGCCCTACAACAGATGGACATTTTGCTGTCTTCATCAACTAGCAATTCTAACTGAGATCAATTGTCTTTGACAGATGGAGGTAGTCACCGGTAATTAATCAACAAATCCTAAAAACATGTTACGTTGTTACATGGATAATTTTACTGTAATTTGTTTATTATTATTGTGTAATAAAATTGCGATCGAACAACAATTCTAATAATAAAATTAATTAATTCACACACGAGCACTTAATATGCATCGTTCAGGATATCAAAGTTTCAAAAGTTCAATGACCGTTTTACATTACCGCGTATATTCCACATCATGACGTTGTATCATATCAAAAAATATATCTCTAAGCCGTTTAAGTTTATGAGTATGTTAACAAAACAAAATTCTCTTCCGCCTATTGTTCCACCGTGCCACGGGGCATACAGGTTGCGACTTTACCGAGATAACCTTGATCGCCTGAAAGGTTTATATTTTTAACGATGCGAAAACAGCGTGCAAAATAATTTCTTGTGTTGTAATTTTTTTTTATTTCTTAATTTTCTTTTTGCATTTATTATTTATTGTATCTGAGTGTCATTACCACACCGGGGAGCGAGATAGGTAAACTAAAATGTTTTTGACATGCAGACAATACATCGCACTTAGGTACAGAGCACAATAAAAATTAAAACTTTAAGACCATGCGCGCGTATCTTCTTCACTTACATATGCCCATATTTCATTAAATGCAAGGTTAGAAACATCAATTTAATATTAAAGCTGGTGTCCTTCCAACCGTCTTATAAATAAATTTCTTCTGGTTGCGTATTACCATTAAAATTAATAGAAAATGGTTTTAGAGATGAGCGCAAATAAGACGATGTACATGGTACAAGAAAAATTCGTATCCGTGTACGCATAATTTATCGATATTTTTATCTTCCTTCGTATTATGGGCAGCTTCATTAATATACGGGTACTTACCCATTTATAATTAACGATGGTTCGTGGATATTCATCGTTTATCATAAAGGTAATTGAATGTTTTTCTTTCAAATTATCGATTATTATACCGAAGGACTTAGTAAAGGTATGTAATTTTAAATAAGAGGACGTGACTGTGATTATAAAATTTGATTGATTTTAATGTTGTACCCATTAACAATTTTCCATCCACTTCGTTAAGTTCTGATCAATTGATATTAATGTACATTGTCAGATAATAACGCTTTCTATAATAAGGAAATAGAGTGTAAAATCTATAGTGGTCTAGACTTTAGATCTATATCCATCGCGTGTGAAAAAATAAGCTCTTTGCTCACAGCAAAATTGTCATGAACTCACAGAACAAATGCGTTATGTTGAGGTCCAATCTTTGTTGATTAATTTGAAATGTGGCTAAAATATGCATTTTGTCAATGAAACGTTTGAGAAATGTTTTGTCTTTACTTGGAACCGTGACAACCTCAAAGACAAAGTCAAACAGAGCAACCTTTAGGCTGCTTTTAAAAATATTAAAAAAATATGATTACAACTGGAATGAAGTAAGTTAGTTACAATTCAAAACTGACTTCTTTGGTTTGAAATAATTGGAAGACTTTAGGTAGCTGACAGAAGACCACCAAGTGATAGGTCAGACCAGCATCTACGCTAATTGCAGGAAAATTTATTTAAATATTTATTTATTTATTATTAATAATAATCATAAAAGTGTAAATGACAACTAATGGATTTAATGTCCTTTAAAAGCTCGTCATTCACACTTATGAATGGTACAAAACATATACAACATATAGTGTCATAGTGACTAAAACTACATTACGCATTATAAACAATAAAATACAAATATATAACAATATAATTAAATTTAATTAATTAATGATGATTAGTTTTATTAATCACAAATAATCTTTAACTGATGATAGCAGAAAAGATTTTATCATTCGTTTAAACATAAAAATATGTACAGCATTCCTAATATTTTCAGGTAATTTATTATAAATATGGTAATTTATTATAAATATATGGCCCAAATCTAAAGTTGCCACCCGTTGTATTAAGGAGAAGATGGATTTCAACAAAATTGAACTTAACTATAAAACGATTGCTTCATACCTAATTAATGGAACCCGACGTTATGACTCAGTGTTTATTGATGAATATATGATGATACATGCAGGTTATATTGGACTGGTGGCCATGCTCAGTAATGGGCCTATTCCACTACACAGCGTTTTATCTTGCAGAAAACTAGAACGAGATAAAAATATAGATTCTCTCTGTGTGTGACCCACATCAATATTTTTTTTTTTTTTGAAAATTTTTGTTTTGTTGCCATAATTATAAATAAAAAATATCAAACAAACTATTTTTTATGGCAACAAAACAAAAAAAAATCCCCCACTCCCAGCAAACTTTTATTTTTTTGATATTTTTATGGTGTGTAGTAACAGAGCATACCCAATAGAATTCCTTATGACTTTTTACTTACAGAAAAGTATGAAAAAAAAACTTGACAAAAAAATATTTTTTTTGTCAAGTTTTTTTTCATACTTTTCTGTAAGTAAAAAGTCATAAGGAATTCTATTGGGTATGCGCTGTAACATTTTGCGCTTGGTGCGTTGACACAACACGCTAAAAAATTAAAACGGAGTACATATTTTTTTTTTTTTAATTTGCTTAAATTTTATTTTACAAAACGTTCCTATGATTTATGTGTATATCGCGAAATGTATATCGCGATTCAAATTTTACTTTTAACTCAAGTTGTACCAGATTTCTGAAAAGAAGGATGTTATTTTAATTAAAGTGATTTTACGAATTCGATAAGGATGAACAACTACGAATAATAATATATTGTAATAACAATATGTAGATAAATGCCCGGTAGATATGTAGTTATTTAGCGGTGAGTTCAAAATTATGGCCATATTTGTGCACAATAAAAATGGAAGATCGCGTTAAATTCATGCAGAATGTGTACAATGGCGTATAAAATATAGATTTGCTTGAATTGAACCGTGAAATACGAATTCGGATGTCAAACCATGCCGAGGGAGATTATTACGAATTTATAGTGAAATATATAGGCCTGTTGGAAGAGATCAGTGTAGGATATTACATTGGTTTACAAATGAAGGTATGTAATTGTTTTTCTCGTGGAAGCAATTTATTATTTACATAATTTTAGGAAGGCCACGTCTCATTGACGTTCGATTGGAAATGTATGTCTCAATATTATAAATTTGAGGGTGCGGGAATCGTTGTTTCCGTCAATTGAATTATAATAAATTTGTTCGAAGAGCAAAAATGTTCCCCAACATCCTCTTATATATATTTTATATGAACATTTAGATCCAAAAAATGTTCCAATTAATAAATCCAAGGAGATTTTATACAATAAAAGTGTCCAAACAAGGACTGCAATTAATCTTGGAATAATCCGCGAAACGCCCTCGCAAACGCGATGTCCAGAATGCAATACAAATCGGTATTACATATGTAGCGTAAGTAGAACTTGTGGTAAGTCGATGCTGTTGAACGAAATTCCAAAGGTTCAAGAATCGAGTGCCTATATTCTGCAGAAAAGTTCCATTTCGATCTGTTGGATGCTGAAATCAAAGTGTATTGTGGACATTTCATCTACAACGAAATTCTTGATAATCGAATAAAAGAATCTTCGGGAAGCGATCCCTAAACATATTTAAAATATTCCCCACCGAGGTCACATATTAATTAACAGTGGATGTCCTAATTGTAAGACGAATAAATGTTACATACTGTCAAGTAAGTAGTTTTAATGTCGGATTTCTTATTAGGATTACATAGTCATAAATATATCTACTTTTCGCTTATATAGGCTGCAGTTGAACCATAATTCCCACATGGAAATCAACCTGATAACACAGAATTTAAGGGAACCGGTTGTAAAAGTACGATATGCGACAAATGATGCAAGTTAAATATTCCATTGGGTGATTTTGTCTCGCTACAAAATTGCAACCCTACTTTTTGTAATGAATGCAGCCTGAACAGACGAGAGTAGCACTAGAAAAATGGTTACATTTTGAATTATGGGATAAAATTAATACGATGTTCGTTGGTTTTGGTCAACTATGTCTACCTAGATTTTCATTGTGCGATACCTGTTTCAATCTATTTGCTCATCCAGAGAGCACAAAATAAATTCAAAGAAAAAATAAGTTCTGGTTCTTTAATCGTAGTTTTTATTAATAAATGTCTTATAAGAAATACAATTTTAAAATATTTTACTTTACTATTTCAATTGTCAAAATATCGTAATCGATCGAATTTGTTTGATCGGAAAACCTTGAATAGGTCGAAATGGTCGTAGAGAGATCGTTGCCCTCTTTGTAAATATAAATCTGTTGGTTTATCTAGTGGTAAATTTAATTCTTGTGCTGTTCAATGATTTTCGGGACAAAAACCACGCCGCAAATCCCGCGTATGCAATCAGAATTAATTCATCAAGGCTGAGTGGCATTATTTTACTGGTTGCCCCTGGCAGGACGTCTTGGCAACATTCACCATCGTGTAGCGTTGATATAAGCCGGTATAGGGCATGAATGTTACCCAGATTGGTGTATCTTAATCGAAATTTACTGGCGGCACAAAATAATTTTATTAATAAAATGTTTCGACAATAAAACAATTTTACTTACAAATTGCAAATCCTTTGGACAGCATCGAGATTGGAGACGAAAATTCATTTTGGCCAAAATGAGCGAGAATATAAACCAAAATGTTTCGATGAAAGTTGGCTTGAACGACAACACAAAGTAATCTAAAGTAAAACGAAATTGTTTAGTTAAAAACTTTACCATTTGTTTATTGAATGACTTACTTGTCCAAATAAACCACCATTCGATCGTGCCATCAAATCATCATGACAAATCGTACGCAGGCAATGCATGGAAACCGGTTCCACCTTATAACTAGTCGAAATTCTGTTCCGCATCGTCTACTTGAATCACGTATTCCCAATCTGCTCGAATAGTAAAGACCCCCGCCTCTGTAAAAACATTACTTAAATCGGCACTGGTAAAGTTATCCGACAATTTAACAATGTTTCATAATCACTTCCACTATGTTTGACGATCCTTGTGCCGTCCAATGATTTTCGGGACAAAAACCGTGCCGCAAATCCCCCGTATGCAATCAGAATTAATTCATCAAGGGTGAGTGACATTATTTTACTAGTTGCCCTAGCAGGACGTCTTCAAGGCAAAACACCATCGTATAGCGTTGATATGAGCCGGTATAGGGCACATAATTTACTGGCGGCACAAAATAATTTTATTAATAAATTGTTTTGACAATAAACCAATTTTACTTACAAATTGCAAATCCGTTGGACAGAATCGAGATTGGAGACAAAAATTCATTTTGGCCAAAATGAGCGGAATTAAACCAAAATGTGTTGATGAAAGTTGGCTTGAATGCCAATATATAGTAGGTAATCTAAATTAAAACGAAATTGTTTAGTTAAAAAGTTTACCATTTGTTTATTGAACGACTTACTTGTATTCATAAACCACCATTCGATCGTGCCATCAAATCATGACAAATCGTACACAGGCAATGCATGGAATCCGGTTCCACCTTATAACCAGACGAAATTGTGTTCCGCATCGCCTACCGGAATCACGTATTCCCAATCTGCTCGAATAGGAAAGACCACCGCCTCTGTACAAACATTTCTTAAATCGGCACCGGTAAAATTATCCGACAATTTAACAATGGTTTCATAATCAATTTCACTATGTTTGACGATCCTTGTAGCTACCGTAGATCAAGCCTTCTCTAACTGACGTCGACATCCAACATATCGTAGCCCGTTTGTTGCCTTCACAATAACCGGAAAATATAGATAAACATAAATTAGCGTTTTACACAATCACTGACATATTGGAGGTACTTACATTTATCCTCATTGAATTGTTTGAGTAGCTCCCCAGCAATTTGCACACATACATTTTCATATCAACACTTTGCAACACATAAAATTTCTGATTTATCAAATGTTTCGTTACATCTTTGAATTACATATTGTTCTCGCACTGAAAAAACCAATTTGGTACATTTTCTTACAGTCGTAATTAGGAATTTTTTTAGGTTACAAAATCTGACAGCGACGTTTTTTTTTTTTTTTTTTTTCGCCTGCTGAATGATTTTTTTAGGTTTTCCCCTCACATATTTTATAGTAGAACATTTTTTAGATATTTTCGTAATTTAATCAAAATAACAAAACAACATATTTTTTGCTCATCTCAAAAATGATATTATTTTTTTTATCAATTTTTACGATATAAAATAGTTGTGAATTTTTAAAAATAAAGATTTTTAGTTATTTATTTAAAAAATGTAAGGTTAGGTTTTATTGAATTCAAAATTTCCCCATTTTTTTCTACCATAAAATAAAAATGTTGTATCTCAGTCGCTCTAATGTAAATTTAAGTACTTGTCTTTGTCACATTCTCTGCAAAAATTTTGTAAAATTTTTCTGTTTTCAGGTGGAATAGTACCATAAATGTTCAAAAATATATCTTCTTGCACTGAGAAAAAAAAACCAGTAAAAATAAAAAAATATACATATAAAATCAAAATAATATACATATATTTTTTAATCGAAAAGTCTCGTTTTTAAAATCAAAAGGATAATCTTTTTATTTTTAAAATAATTTTTTTCGTCAAATTTGTTTATAAAAATAAAAAAATTGTTTTTTTTTTTTTCAAAAATACTTTCTTTACTTATGTCAAGTAGTTTTCTTAAATTTTAAGAGATTGTTTTTTAAGAATAAAAAACTATTGGTTAGTTTTAAAAGATTTATTTTAATTTTTAAATAATTATTTTTTAACAAATGTCACAATATTTTTAAATCAATGTTTGCGACTGTTCAAGATACCAAAACCAAAGGGTCATCTGCTCATAAGAACATAACATATCTACCACGAAAAGTAGAAAATTACCTCCTCCTCCTCAATTTTTAACCCCCAGGCACATTGTGTAAAAATACAACCCTTAAAAAATATAATGAGCACCTCCGCAAGTTCTTTCTTGGCAATTTCATTTTGTACTGATAAAAAGTTGTTCTACTCACTACTCAGTCAGTGCTCATTAGGTTGCAACGACCAAGCTGCAAAAATTCAAACTTTCATACCTTTAGTATAACACAAGAACATATCGATTTGGCGAATTATATAAACAGCCGAAAAAACTTTAAAATAAAATATAGACGAATTGAAAAATAATACAACGGGATTTCTGGCAAAACAATAAATATAAACATTTTCGTAAGTTGTCATTATTATCAAAAAAATTGTTTTTAAATGCTAAAACACTTCTTTTGAAATAAATTATTAAGTTTAAATAAATAAACTTTTTAAATTTAAAAAGTATTTTATAAATCATTTTACAAAATATTTTTTTAAAATAAAAAAGCTTTTTATTAGTTTGCAGAAATTTCATTTAATTTCAAAAAAATACTTTTGAAATTCAAAAAAATTTATAACTTTGAGAAATTAAAAACTTCGTTTTTTAATTTTACAAATCAAAATGTTTCTCAGTGCACGTGTTCATTTAAATATTTCGCACCAGTAGCAGATGATTTACTCCATTCGTTAGTGATGAAAGCGCGCCATTTTAACAACAGTTGTCCTGCTATTCATGAATCACCAAATACTACCAAATCATCTACAAAACCATGTAAAAATTCAGGCAAAGATGTGAGTACAATTTATTATCAGAATGTAAATAAAATGGCATCAAAAGCAACCGGAGTGAAATATTTCCTAAAAAAATCCTAAGTAAAAATTGTGTATTTGTATTAGTGATTATACAATAAAAAAGAAAACATGTAGGCGCAACTAAATTTAAAATATGAAAACATTAAAATATTTTTAATATGTAATATCAATCAAAAATCAAATAACATGATTTAAACAATATTTTAAAATTAATATTATTACACAAATGTAATATACGAGATAAACTTAAAATTAAAATAAGGATACAATTTTTTTTGGATTTCATGAGAATACTAATGGAGATTTTGCGAGGTGATCATCGATTTCACTATGTTTTTATGTTAGATCTATCAAATGCCCATATCCATGGCGATTTTCAGAATTTTGTCATTGTTGTGGAATGGCCAAACATGGCCCAGAAGTATCATAACATTACTGTTTAAAGAGATTTTAACAATGACAAAATTCTGAAAATGGTCATGGATATGGGAATTTGATAGATCTAACATAAAAATATAGTGAGATCGATGATCACCTCGCAAAATCTGGACTAGTATTCCGATGAAGTCGTAAAATCTCTTTACACAGTAATGATATGCTTATGGGCCATGTTTGGCCATTCTACAACAATGACAACATTCTGAAAATCGTCACGGATATTAGCATTTGATAGATCTAACATAAAAACATAGTGAGATCGATGATCACCTCACAAAATCTGGACTAGTATTTCGTTGAAGTCATAAAATCTCTTTAAACAGTAATGATATGCTTCTGGGCCATGTTTGGTCATTCCACAACAATAACAAAATTCTGAAAATCGCCGTGGATATGGGAAATAGTTAGATTTAACGTTAAAACTAAGTGAGATCGATGATCACCTCGCAAAATCTGGACTAGTATTCCGATGAAGTCGTAAAATCTCTTTAAACAGTAATGATATGCTTCTGGGCCATGTTTGGCTATTCCACAACAATGACAAAATTCTGAAAATCGTCATGGATATGGGCATTTGATAGATCTAACATAAAAACATAGTGAGATCGATGATCACTTCGCAAAATCTCGATTAGTATTTCAATGAAATCGAAAAAAAAATTTATCCTTGTCTTAATTGTAAATTTAAAGTGTAATATTATTAATTTTAAAATATTATTTAAACCATGTTAATTGATTTTTGATTGATATTACATATTAACAAATGTTTTAATCTTTTTACATTTTTAATTTAGTTTCTCCTAAATGTTTTCCATTTTATTGTTTAATCACTAATACAAATACACAATTTTTACTTAGGTTTTTTTAGGAATTATTTCATGCGCGTGTACAGGAGCATGAAATTTTTCCTAAATCATTCCTAATTTTTTTTTTTACTTAGGATAGAGTTAGGAACCCTACCCTATATATGTAATTGGGGAAAGTAATCTCAACCCAGGTATTCATAGTACAGAATCCTTTGGGCAGAATTATATTGTTTACAGATGTGATCGCACTCCTGAAACGAGTACGAAGGAAGCAGGCAGTGGCGTATTGATAGCTGTACATTCTAATATAGAAAGTTCTCCTGTTACATTAGTTCCATCAAGACTTGAGCAGATTTGTGCGAAGATAAAAATAAGCTTTCAAAGTAACTGAATCAATGAATCCATTTGTTGTAAACGATATCAACCACAAACCTTTGGACATTGTATTTGATACAACCTACTGTAACCGGAAGAAATCTGGGCACCTTCCAAGAATGAAATTCAACTTCAAGAAGGCAAATTACGCCGGTCTGCAGAATTATTTAGAAGCAGCAAATTAGGATCTAACTTTAAATCTTGACAATGTTAACGAAAATGTTGATAAATTTTATGACTTCATTTACCAAGGCTTTGAACTCCATGTGCTTTTTTACAATAAAGCACCGAAAACTCATCCTCCGTGGTTCGATGACCTGCATACCAATTTAAAAAACCGAAAATGTAAAGCATATACTAAAATGATGAAATCTCGATTGGAACCCGACAAGCTAGCTTTTTTACAGCGCGGTGATGAATTTGACGTCTATTTCAATTTTAAGTACAGGTCTTACCTTGCAAGTATTGAAACAAAAATTAAATCAAATCCTAAAGAATTTTGGAAATACTTTCGATCCAAACGGGAAATCGAGGGATATCCATCCAATATGACTTATAATAATACCAGCTCTTCGGACGCAAAATTGATAGCAGACATGTTTGCAGCATTTTTCCAATCAGTATATAGCCCTTGTGATAATATAGAATACACTGATAAAATAGGTAACAGCAATACTTCTATTATTACCCCTGTCATACATGAAGAGAATGTTATATCAGCCTTAAAAGAATTTGGAGATGGATGTGAACCGGATAATATACCCGCCTTTATATGAAAAAGATTTGCGAGAAGCTTCACAAATCCACTCTGCAAACTCTTCAACCAATCGATAACCACAGCCGTGTTTCCTGATAAATGGAAAATTTCGAAAATCACACCTATCTTTAAATCGTCAATTCCTAAATTATTTGAGCTGATTGTGTGCAATGCTTTTAAATCTACATACGTCACATCTCTACTTACCAACATGGGTTCATGCCTGGAAGATAGACATCAACCAATCTGGTCGAATTTACCTACAAAGTGTTAAATGAGGTAGAAAATCATCATCAAGTAGATGTAGCGTATACAAATTTTAGCAAGGCGTTCGACTCTATATGCCCCTCAAAGCACTCCAAAGTCTGCGCGAATTCGGGTTTTCAACAGAATTTATTAATTGGTTCAAATCGTATCTGACAAACCGACTGCAATATGTATTAATTGGGAATGAAAAATCCAATGTTATCAAAGTGACACCAGCCTCAAGGATCGCATATTGGACCCTGGATTTTTATTGTGTTCATCGATAGAATAGCCAAGATAATCAAACACTCAAATGTTCTAATATTTGCTAATGATGTAAAATTTTTTCACACAATTAAACATGAGCATGATGTTGATAAACTGCAGGATGACCTAAACCGACTTAGTGAGTGATGTGTCCGAAATTCATTACACCTCAATAACTTCGGGATATAAAATAAATGGTGCGGAAGTTCCAGACTATTGATCTAGGAGTCACATTTGTTGAAAACGTTAGTTTTAACTGTCATATAGATAATTGTATTGCTAAAGCTAACTCCATGTTTGGCTTTGTCAAGCGGTGGACTGGGGAATTCACGAATATACATACTATACGCACATTATATTACGCTTATGTAAGATCTCAAGTAGAGTATGCTGTAACGGTTTTGAGCGCCTCTTACGCTGTGCACATGAAGAGAATCGAAAGCACACAAAAAAAATTTCTTATATTCCTGTTGAAGAAAACTGGCTGGAATTATGATTACAACATACCATTCTACGAAAATGTGGCTCGTTTACCTCCTTACTCTTCAAGGTGCAAAGAATATAACATGTGCACGCTTGAAAACAGGCGTCTACTTCTGGATGCCGCTTTTATCGGAAATGTCCTTCTCGGCCACATTGATTCATCCTTCATCCTGGAAAACATATCCATAAATGTTCCAAGCAGGACTTTGCGTAATCATCAATTTTTGGCGCTTGAACACCATCCAACCAACTATGGCGTCAACAATCCCATTAATCGATCTGCAAAATCTTTCAATGCCGTAATTGATCAATTTGATTTTAATTTATCAAAAACCAGTTTAAAAAAAAAGTTAAAATCGTATTTTCTAAATTTTTAATAAGTCCTTTAACAGTTTCATATTTGAAGTACTAATTGTTAATTTAAATAATTGTTTTATTTATAATTCTTATTTATTTACAATCTAAGTGTGAATAGATCAATTTTTTTTATTTTCTATTTTTAAAATTCTATTTTTAGATTTAATTTTTTTGTTCTCTTTTTTGTTAATATATTTTATATTTTACTTTTGTTAAATTGAAATCATAATTGCAATGTACTAAATCGATTTTCTTTAATATTTAAATAAATAAATAAACAATAAATGTTAATGATTTTCTGCCATATTCCGTTTTAATTTGGGGGCACTTCAACTGACAGGAACCGCTGGTTGAATAGCCATGACCTCGAAATTCGAATTGTATAGACGCAAGTAAAGATGGGATGTGCAGACACTTAAACATGTAGATCGACACATACATCTCAAAAATTGCTTTAATTGGAAGAATGCCTATAGCAACAATTCGATAGAGCTCTACAGTAGGAAACATGTGAGGTAGTTTAAACATTGCTTTACAGCACCTATTTTGTAAAATCTGCAATTTATTCAGTTTTTCTTTAACGGCAAAGCCAAAGGTAGAAGAGGCGTATGAGAATCGAGTAGGAATAAATGAGAAATAAATTGTTTTTAACACATGTTCTGGAACAAAATCAGCCAGTTTTCCAATCAAGTAAATAAAAGGGCAAACTTTAATACAAATAGAATTAATATGGTCATCCCACGTCATATGCTCATCGAGTGTTACGCCAAGGTACTTGAATTTGTCTACTCGCTCTATGGTGCAATTTGCAACTTGAAGTGGTGGTAAATCAATGTGCCGTAGGCGTGGGGAGTGAAAAATTATATATTTCGTTTTGTTAAAATTTACTGATATTTTGTTCAGATTCAGAAAATCTAAAAGTAAAATAATATCATCCCTCATTTGTGACATTGCTACCTGACAATCCCTGGATTCATAAAAGAGGGCCGTATCGTCAGCAAACATTCTAATATCACCAAGAATAGCAAAGGACCAAGTACACTCCCTTGAGGAACACTACAGTTCACACCTAAAGTGGAGCTTTTTACACCATTTAAAATCACAAATTGCTTTCGATTACTAAGGTAACTTTCTAAAAGTTTGTGTGATAGGCCACGGAAGCCATAAATTTGTAATTTCTGTAGAAGTAAACTGTGATCTATACAATCAAAAGCTTTACGAAGATCAAGAAATAAGCCAGTAGTTTTGCCTGTCAAAATTACGATAGATCAAATCAGTAATGTCTGTTAGGGCCAAATCTGTACCAGAACCTTGTCGAAACCCATACTGTCGAGAATAGAAAAAATTAGATTTATTTAGAAAATCGATCATCCGGGTAGCAATAATTTTTTCTAAAATTTTGTCAAATACAGACAAACTATTGACTTATTTGTTAACTATTTTGGAGTTTCCAGACTTAAAGAGTAGCGTCACTTTAGCAATTTTAAGACAATCGGGGTAAACACCGGTTTCCAAAACTACATTAAATAGATCAGATAGTAATTGTGAAAAAATTGGCGAATAATTCTTTAGAACCACATTACGAATGTTATCGTAACCACCACCCTTTGTATTCCTGAGATTTGAAATTAAATTCGATATTTCGCTGCAAGAAGTGGGCGAAAAGAAACATGAATTAATACTAGGCTCCATAGTGTGAAATTTATTTAAATCATCTGAGTCTGGGCTAGAACTATTTGCTGGTACAGAAGAATCAACATGGTTAACAAAACTGCGATTAAATATATTTACAATAGCAACAATATCATGATACCCAACATCATTAGAAATAATGGAGTCGATCCTATTATTAGAGTTATTTTCCATGAAATGATTTAACTGTTTCCAGATTTCTTTTTGGCTCAAATTATTAAATAAATTGTTAAAATAACGCTTATTTGCAAAATATTTTCCGTTTTTGATCTTCCTATTTAGCAAATCTAATTCATGTTTCAGTGCTAAATTAGTACTGTTCCTTTTAAAACGTTTCAATGTACGGTTTTTAAGTTTAATTAAATCCCAGAGATCAAGAGTCATCCAAGGACAAACATTTGCATTTTTAATTTTTACATTCAATTCCTTCAATACGGAAAATTAAATCGATTGCTATAGACCATCATCTATCCATTAGCAAGTTAAATGGTAATGGAGAATCTCGGAATGTGCAACAAATCCAATAACTCCAACAAACGATAATTTCAAGTTTAAGCCCAAATTCAAGTCCAAGTCCAAGCCCAAGTCCAAGTCCAAGTCCAAGTCCAAGTCCAAGTCCAAGTCCAAGTCCAAGTCCAAGTCCAAGTCCAAGTCCAAGTCCAAGTCCAAGTCCAAGTCCAAGTCCAAGTCCAAGTCCAAGTCCAAGTCCAAGTCCAAGTCCAAGTCCAAGTCCAAGTCCAAGTCCAAGTCCAAGTCCAAGTCCAAGTCCAAGTCCAAGTCCAAGTCCAAGTCCAAGTCCAAGTCCAAGTCCAAGTCCAAGTCCAAGTCCAAGTCCAAGTCCAAGTCCAAGTCCAAGTCCAAGTCCAAGTCCAAGTCCAAGTCCAAGTCCAAGTCCAAGTCCAAGTCCAAGTCCAAGTCCAAGTCCAAGTCCAAGTCCAAGTCCAAGTCCAAGTCCAAGTCCAAGTCCAAGTCCAAGTCCAAGTCCAAGTCCAAGTCCAAGTCCAAGTCCAAGTCCAAGTCCAAGTCCAAGTCCAAGTCCAAGTCCAAGTCCAAGTCCAAGTCCAAGTCCAAGTCCAAGTCCAAGTCCAAGTCCAAGTCCAAGTCCAAGTCCAAGTCCAAGTCCAAGTCCAAGTCCAAGTCCAAGTCCAAGTCCAAGTCCAATTCCAATTCCAAGTCCAAGTCCAAGTCCAAGTCCAAGTCCAAGTCCAAATCCAAGTCCAAGTACAAGTCCAACTTCAAGTTCAAGCCCAACTCCAAGTTCAAGGCCAAGTCCAAGTCGAAGTTCAAGTCCAAGTCGAAGCGTCCAGTTTCAAGTGTTCAAGCCCAAATGTTCCTAAATCATCCACTCGTTACGATATGCTGAAAATTTTCTCGAGATTGCATAGAGCTCATGTATATTTTGAACCTATTTTAATAGATACAATTGGCATGAGAATAACATTCCTTCCTCAAATCTAATCCTAATTGTAATCGTTTAAGAGAAGAGGTAAATCTACCATGGGTATCATGAGGATGTGAGGTATGTGTGTCAATTGTCCAGATGCCGGGGCCGTGCTAGTTGTAGCTTCGATGACGTTATTTGTCAACAATTAGTTTTGCAGTCTTGTCTCAATGCATAGATTCGGAGGATTCAGATTTCGAAATAAAGTAACTGTATTCCAACTTTCATTTTAAGGCAATGTGGTGCAAATCCTGAAGGATTTAGACTGTTCAAAAACTCTTGTGGATAGTGAACTTTATCTTCTATATTAATGATAGTCCAGTTCGATAGACAGTGTCTATCGAAGAATATATATTTGGAAGTCACCAAGTGGCTTTTTTAAATTTCATCGATAATTTCGTCAACAGAAGGATTTCTTGTAGACCGACCAAACGGCACAGTGATTAAAGCTTTGGCTCGTTTGGATCGAGATTTACCGAGTTGGATTCCCGATAGAGGCAGGATGCAAATAGAAATTTTTCAGCATCAAATTACATTACATTTGTGATGAAAATGAACTCAACTATGATCCCCGGTCGGAGTGCAGAACTCATGGGCCGACATATCTTCCAAGTCAGTACAATAGGCTGGCATGGAACTGGGCAATGTGCAGATCGTTGAAATATCGGACATATAGCCGTACGTCTTAAATTTGGCAAGTGACTGTGTAAGGTTAGGACGTGGCAAGCGAACTGCGAAAGACTTGGATGATCTTCGTATCCAGAACAAATGACAAAGATTAAATAATAAAAAAATAAATAAAAATAACTTCACAAAACATAACAATAGCTGGCAGATATCCATATAACACTAGCCCATATTACTATTAATGATGCAACTCCTGATCTGTCACAAAACTTTTAGAGAACCGATATATTGGATAATCAGCTGAGAGTAATTGAATAAAAGTGAATCGGATATATGTTAAATACCTCAAAAACCAAAATCCTCTAAGTATGTAAGTAACACTTCTTTCCGTCACTCACAATTTAATATTTTAACATAATATTTATTCTCACCTTTGGGTGGAGATTTATCCATATTATCATATGCTCATGTATAATTCGAATTAATCATTAAAAAGTAGTTCGAGATTTTGAGATCACTGAGCAACATTATAAAATGTCATTTAGTGGAATTTAGTTTTCTATTAATACGTCGTTGTACAAAAATAATCATGTAAGTACGTTTAGAATAATATTTGCAAGTTGCAATGATGTCGCAAAAATAGTTTTTCTTCAGATGAATAATATTTATGTAAAGCAGTTTGAGCACGCGGGTATTTACATTTTTCGATATTTACGTTTGTACGCTTATTTATAGAGTAAACATTTCTTCGGAATTACTAATTAACGCGGTAATTTCCGTTCGCAGTTATATAAAACCAAGACATGTAATTATTCTTGCAACTCGATAATAAACAAAAATAATTAGTTAAAATAAGAACACGTCCTTGCCCCGGAAATGTGTGAGTATTTTGCATGTACAAACAACTTTTCTAAATATTCGAATAAAATAAAATTCTTTGGAAAAACGTGCGAACGATGACAAATTTAGTTTAGTTGCGTCCCCCATTATAAGGGCATCTTAATTTACGTTGCTGTCATGGCAAAATTAAATTTTTTCGTTAATTTCATTATATAAAATTTTTGTTGGTCAACTATCAAAACCAAAAATTATGTATTTTACGGTGTAATGTGGGTCAAAAATATTGAAAGTTTCTTATTTGTATGTGATGATCGGTATGTTTATGAATGACCGTTAAAAATGAAATAGAAAGTATTTTTTTTTGTTACTTATATTTTCTTCTTCTACGTTGTAAAGCGCTTTGAAATTAAGAAGATGACCTTTCAAAAGATGCAATATGTAATTAGAATGACACATGGAAAATCTAAAAGTTTTACATAACTAAATCTTTTGATTGGTCTTGGTTTTCGCTAAAACATAATATATTCGGGTAATTTCGAACATCAATCATAAAATTTATACATAAGTCTAATTACAATTTAATTAAATAATGAATACTAATTTAAAGATTAACGCGTGCAATCGATAATGATGAATGGACATGAAATTATTTACCAACATTAGGCTATTTTTTAATTCAACCATTCATGCTGACCTTCATTTCTGAGTAAAATTTGAAGAACTCAGTACACTCGGTGTAAGCACAGTTCGCAAATGTGCAGTGTGCTCAATAAAATTACTCAGGTTGAATGAAAAGACTCAGAGCATTTTTTAACAACAGACTACCTGCTCGGGTTGAATCACAAAATAGACACAATTATTTTCAAACGGGTTTCAGTTCATTCACCTAATTACAGACAAAAAAAATAATATTTCAACATCAAAATTTTCTCTTGCATCTTTTTAAATTCCACTTTAAGTTTTATTAATAAATATAATTTTTAAAACAGAATTTATTTAAAAATACTAAATGTTAATGAAATACAATAATTATTAAAACAGATAAGTAAACTAACAAATTAAATTCATATGTGAATTAGTTTAACAAATAAACGAAAATAAAAGCTTTAACAGAAAAAATATCATGAATAACAAGACACTTCCAGAGATTGGGGATTTTTCGGTATAAGGTTTTTCCTAGCGGAGAAAATATAACCTTGTTAATAGCAAATTTCTACCGTAAATATTGAATTTTCTACCGAGTATTGAGTATTTGAAAAACCTTATACCGGAAAATGTTCTATATAGATAGGCCAAATTTTGGTTTAAACAATTAAAAATTTAAAAAATAGTCCTTCAGGATATTTTTGAAGTTGTCCTTTGATAAATTGAAATCAAATAGGTCGTCGATTATACTAAATTATTTAGACATCCTATTAATGGGGTTGTTTTCTCCATTGTTAGTAGAATGGTGGTTAAGTTTTTTTTTTTTTTAAATATTACAACTAATCATATAGATTATCTAGTAATTGTTTTATAAGTTAAGTAGTCCACTCTTGTGGGATGTTAGTATATCAGTTAATCCCAGCTCTGTCAGTCCTTTGATTTAAGCGGCTTAAGGAACTACTAATTCTAAAGGTTTTGTTCTTTTTAGGAGCTTTGGTCCATTGGTGCGATCCAGTAGGTTCCGTAGCTCCTCGTTGTCATGCTGCTGCAGTCGCAGTACATGACCCCTTGCAAATTTTTGTATTTCATCGCTGACGTTTTCCATGTTTAAGTCTCGATGGAGATTGTCGTTTTTAATGTACCAAGGAGCATTCACAATGCTACGTAGTACTTTATTTTGAAATGTTTGAATGATCTTCAATGTAGTTTTCCTTGCGCAGCCCCAAAGCTGAATGCCATACGTCCAGATAGGTTTTAGTATTTGTTTATAAATATAACAGCAGTTTGTTGTGCGTTGTCAGTTCGGAGTTTCTTCCAATAAGCCAGTGCATTTTTCTGAATTTTAAATTCAGTTCTTTTCTTTTCTTTTTAACATGCGCCTTCCACCTGAGTTTAGAGTCTAGCGTCATGCCGAGGTACTTAGCATTGTCATAATATGGTATTTGTTGTGAATTCAGTCTAATCGGAATATATTCTAATTTCCTATATGTAAAGTTGATGAGTGTTGATTTCGATTCGTTAAGTGTTATTCTCCATTGTTTTGTCCAGTTATTTATTATATCAACAGCATTTTGAAGTTTTCTCGTGGACTCAACTATACTAGCATCGGTGGTCATAATAGCTGTGTCATCAGCAAACGTTCCTATTCTAGCTTCTTCTATGTTTGGTAGATCATTTGTATACATGGAAAATCTCGTTGGAGAAGAAGCAAGAATATTGCTGAGCATACTTCCTTTTTCTCCAGCGCCTCCTCAATTGTATCAGTAATCCTATGTACCTGTTCTATCGTTGAGTGCCTTTCTCGAAACCCAAATTGATGTTCAGGTATAAGATTTCTACTCTCTATAATTGGCGTTAATCTCTTGAGAAACAGTCTCTCGAAAATTTTTGATGTTGTTGTTAACAAAGAAATAGGCCTATACGATGTTTTGTCATTTAGTGATTTATTAGGCTTTGGAATCATTATGATTCCCGCTACTTTCCACTGTCTCGGAACATAACATAGTCTAAAGATAGCATTGATTATGTGCTGTAGTTTCCTTAATGCTTTCTCTGGTAGAGCTTTGATTATTTACCCCGTTATCAAGTCGTATCCAGGGGCTTTTTTATCTTTGAGATTTTTTATTTCTTGTTTGAGTTCTTTCAGAGTAACTGGTAGCACAGATGCCTCGTCTACTTTGCTTATAGGTGTTAGATATTCATTATCCGCTTGTCCAGTTGGTGGTTTGAAGGTATTTTTAAGTGTTCGGCAAACAGATTAGCTTTTTGTTTTTCACTGCGAGCCCAGATTCCATCAACCATTCTAATGGGAGGCACTTGCATTTTAGGCCGTTTTAAACCTTTGGTGGCTTTTGGAGGTTTTCTAGTTCTTCTTCTATCGTATAAGCATTCGAGATCTGCACCTGTAGGTTGATGCTTTCTTCGACTAGTTGTCGAAAGTATTCCCAGTTGGTTTTGTTATTTGTTAGTCTTGGGAGGCTTGCCTTCCTTATTACCGTGTCACTTATTGTCATTAAAACTGGAGAATGGTCTGACGATAGCCCTTCTTCATTTTCAACTGCTTAGTAGTTTTCGGAAATATCTCTTGATATATAGAAATCCAGAAGGTCGAGAATTTTATTTGGGTCCGTAAACCAGTAGGTTGGCTTTCTACTGGAGTGAAACTCACATTTTAATGTCCTGCCTGCTTCAAATAGCTCCTTTCCTTTGGGACTAGTTCTGTTTGATCCCCAGAATATGTGTTTCGCGTTAAAGTCGCCTCCAATAATACAATTATTGCCAAGCGATTTAAGAAGTTTGATATAGTCTTCTTTTTTTGGGTTGTATCTGGGTGGACAGTAGATTGCTGATATACTATAGCACTTGTTATTTTTGGTTTCAATAGATACAGTAGCTACTTGCACAGCTTCCTCCTCTATTTTTAATTCTTCGTGGTGTTTTATATTATCCTTAATAAAGATTGCTGTCCCGCCTCTAGCTCTTTCTGCTGGATGTAGAGCTTGATAGCACTGGTATTCACGTATTTTGGCATACGAGGTTCTTGTAAAATGACTTTGTGAGATTAGGCATATATATATTTTTTTGTGTTTAAAAATACTTCTAATTCTGAAATGCGTTGCGCTAGCCCATTTGCATTCCAGGTAGCAATTCTTAAATAGTGTGTCATTATTTTTTCTTGTTAAGTTTGTATGGACTAGAATGCAGGTAGTCAATAACTTCTCTAGTTTTACTTGACGCATCCGTTATTCTTTTATCATGGCTCATCGATGTATTTTCCAGTGTTCCTAGTCTCTGTTCTTGTTGTTTCACTAGCTCGCCCATAGATTCTAGTTTTTGGTCCTGCCCAGCCAGATGCAAATTGATAGAGTTTAGCTTCTGAAGTATTTCTTGCAGGATTTGGGTTTCCTGACTCGAAGCGTTCCTGATATTTTCGTTCTGCTTAGCCATTTGTGCATATGATATGCCTTCTCTTACTTTGCCACTATTTAGGGGGATTTGTTTTGAGTAGGGTTGCATCCTAGGTTGAGAACTCTGACTTGTTTGATTTCTCTTGTTGTATCTCATTCTTTGCTTTCTTTACTTTCGCTACCTCGCAGCCTCTGTAATTTGCTGGGTGATGATAACCACAGTGTATGCATTTCACTGGTTCGTTCTTACTTTTATTGCATTCTTTTGTTAGATGTTTCCCAGCGCACTTTACGCACCTGGGCTCCCAATTACAGTATTTGCGTGTGTGGTTATACGCCTGACAATTGTAACATTGTGGCATTTTACTAGGGTTCTTTTTTAATGCTGCACCGTTTGCGTTTATAGTAATCTTTCTCTTTAATATGTTTACAGCGTTTAGAATTTTGAATCCTTTCTGGCGAAGTTCCTCAATTATTTCTTCGTTGGGGCATGTATGATGTAGCCCTCTGGTCATGACTTTAATTAGTTGCTCAGCTTTGTTTTCATATAGGTGAACCATTCGATGATTTGAGCTGTGATTGCATTTGATAACGTTCTGTAGGTTTCTGAGTCAAGTGAATTCACTTTCCAAACGTTATTATTTAGTGCAGTGACTTTATATTTATCGTTTGGAACTAACTTCACTATTTTTTTAATTGTTTCGTATTCACTAACATTAAGTATGTTAATTGGGTGGAGATGGTATCTCTTTATGTATTGTTTGATTTTCCTGCATTTCCCCTTGGTTAGTTACATTGGATGTTTTAACCGGTTGCAGTGGTCTCTCTTTCGGTATCAATGATACGTTCTTATGTACCTTCACTATGTCCGTAGATGACCGTTCAGGTCGTTGGGGTTGTGGTTTTTTGACGCTCTGTGTGGATTTTTCCACTTCAGGCGAATATTCTGCTTTTCTTTTGTTGTTTTGACGTTTAGTTTTAATTTGCCTTCGTGTAAAACTCGTTTCATATGCCAATTCATCTTCATCTGTTTCATAGATAGCTACAGTATTTTTTTTGGCTTGATTATCATTTTTGATTACAGCAATTTCTTCTTTTAGATGTTGGACTTCTTTGAAAAGCTGTTCATTGATTTTCGTTAAGTTTTCTATCGATTTCTTTAAATCATAGTTTTCTATAACGACATCGTGGTGATTTTCTTGGTTACCGTTCTCACTACGTTCAGCATTTTCATTCTCCTGCTGAGTAGTGGAAAGCATTTGTCTAGTTGGTGATCTAGAGATACTTGTGCTTGGTATAAGTGGGTTACGCAATGGTTGGCTCACCCCAGAATCCGTTGAGCCTGCCTCGTGCATAGTGTTTAAGTGCTAAAAATTCATGGTTTCGAAATGTTCTGCACAGCACGTGAATTGATATGTTTTCCAAGATGTAAGATGAATAAACATTACCAATAAAAGCCGCGCCCAAGAGTCGTCGTCTTTCGTCAAGCGTGCATACTTTGTAATCCGTGCATCTTGTTGTGTATGGAGGTAAGCGAGTCACATTTTCATGGAATGGTAAGTTGTGGTCGTAATCCCAGTCACTTTTCTTTAACAAAAAAATCAGTAACTTCTTTTGAATGCTTTCAATTCTTTTTATGATGAATTCCAGACCGTTACAGCGTATTCCAGTTGAGATCGAACATAAGCGAAATAGAGTGAACATAAGGTTTGAATATCCTTAAATACACTTGTCCATCTTTTAACAAATCCGAGCATGGCATTCGCTTTCACATTACAATTTACAAATGCCTATTGAAACTGGCGTTTTCGACAAATGTAACACCTAAATCTATAATCTCATTGCCTCTTTGCAGTACTTCGTTGTTGATTTTGTATGAAGTAATTATACCGCATTTCTTTTACGATGGAAGGACATGATTTTGCATTTCTTAATATTGAAGTATAGTGACTTTCGATCACACCACTCACTTAATCTATCTAAGCCTTCTTGAAGTTTTTCCGTATCTAACAATCCATTAATAGTACGAAAAATGTTCACATCATCTGCGAATATGAGCACGTCTGAATTTTTGATTATTTCGGTTATTCGGTCTATGAAAACAATAAATGACTTAAACCAATTTATGTAATTGAGAGGGAACCCAAAATTGAATAAACTCTGTACGCTACATCAACTTGACGGTGTTTTTCTATCTCGTTAATTAGTTTACTGGTGAATTCAACCAGATTAGTCAATGTGGATCGGCCAGGCATAAACCCATGCTGGTTTATTGATATATGACGTGCAATTGTGGATTTAAAGCTGTTGCATAATACTAACTCATAAAATTTCGGAATTAATGATTTATTCCTTTGTAGCATGAGATATCCTCACATTTACCCGATTTAAAAATTGGAGTAATTTTTTAAATTTTCCATTTTTCGGGAAACACGCCGGTGCTTAAGGAATGATTGAATAGATAACATAATGGAATTGTTAAAATTTCAGCGTACTCATTCAGAATAGAAGAGGGTATATCGTCAAGACCGCAACCATCTCCAAACCCGCTTAAAGCCGATAAAATATTGTCCTCAAAAATAATAGGAGAAGTTATTGATGTGTTGTTGTTGCTGGGTTGTTCGTACAATCCACTAGTATATCTTCGGCGTTTGAAGAGCAGGTATTGTTGTACCTCATATTAGCCGGGTATCCTTCAATTACGCGTTTATTCCTAAAGTATTTAAAAAATTGTTTTGGATTTACTTTGATTTTGTCTTGAATTTGATCAAGATACGACCTGTATTTTGATTTGAAATAAATTTCAAATTCATTACTATGATGTAGAAATGTAGTTTTGTCTGCTTCTAACCCGGCTTTCAACATTTTGTCATATGCTTTCGACTTCCGATTTTTTAAGTTAACTAGTCTATCATTAAACCAATGAGGGTGAGCGTTTTGTGGTTTACAGCACATAAGTTCATACAGTTCGAAGCCTTGAAGCATGATGTCATTAAATTTGTCCACATTTTCGTTTATATCGTTGGAATTGAGTTTTATTTGCCAGTTGGCGGATTCTATAGGTAACTTTGTAGCCCCACACGGTCAGTTTTTTTAAAGTTGTATTTGATTGGTTGTAGGTGTTCTGATCTCGACATTTTAGTTAAGTCAAATACAATATCCAAAGATGTGTAATTGACATCATTTATGACAAAAGGTAATAGGGATTCAAAAATTTTAAAGGTGTCAATGTCGTTGCTGAAGACAAGATTCAATAATCTATCACGATTATTAGCAATTGTGTTTATTTGGTTCAAATTATAACCAAGCATGGCGTCCACAAATAAAGATTCCGCATCTGTTATTATATTGCAAGGTTAGTTCTACAGTTTAGTTCTGGGTCCAAATTCCAAGTTATATTTGGAAGATTAAAATCACCAAGTTGCAACTAAAGTTACTAACTAAAGTTACAACTAAAGTTACTGGAGCATTCCAGAGTTTAGAATGTACTGCTCCTTAGTGGTGTATGCAGATATAGCGTGGACTGGAAGGATGCACAGCTGTACCCGCAAAAGTAGAAATTTATCCAGCAACTGTACTCGTTCTATCAAGCACGATTGCAAATAACAACAAAGTTTTACTATATCGTTATAAATTTATTTTATTAATATTGATTGCTGCGACTACTGGTTATGTTCCTTCGATGTTTCCTCGTTGATCGCCAAAATGTAAGAGACCGTAAAATTGATGTAAATTAATTAGTTTTGTCAAAACAAGAAATATTGAGCAAAGGTACTAAAATGCAGCGAATTCAAAATGTTGCGCAATTATTGATTTAGTACTAATTTACATAAATCGCACTCGTTCTCAATTAGTATTCTAGTACAAATTGATCGACATTTTTGTTTTGATTGACATTCACAAGAAATGTCAGAAAGTTTACATAACAAATGGATACAAAACAAAGATAAGTATTAAAACTAATTAATAAATAATAATTATAAGATTATATAATTCTAATTCTAATTTTAGGTTAATAAATGATGTTAAGCAGCTAGAGTTCCAGGTAGAATGGTAAGTGTATGTTGTTGATCCAAATATGTTTTCTTTATTTTAGGTTTGTGATGAATCTGGAATGTCAGCTGATCCGTAGTTTATTATATCAATGACGAAAACTGGAATGTCAGCGATCTTGTTTACTACTTTCGATGGCCATCCACAGTTAATTGATCCGTAGTGATAGATTTAAATAAATGTTAAGTGTGTATTTCTGAACCAGTGGTTTTTTATTTCAATTGTTTCAACAAGTGGTATCTTTCCTAAATCTCTCTCCTAACTGGCTTGCTATTGGCTCAGATTGATAAAATACTCAATATTTTGAGTGGAAAATTGCAATAAACATATCATCGTCCTAAGTGTGAATTAATGTAACTGAAATTTTTTCGAAAATGCGTTTTTGATGCCAAAACGTTCGTCGCGAGAAACTGCATCTAAATATTTTTTCATTCTCTCATTTGTCTCATTAAAAACAAGAAGAAATGAGCGAAAAAGAAAAAACGTATGTGCTAAGTCTTTTATTCAATTAGGGAAATCACGTATCTACCAAAATTTAATGTGTAATAGTGTCAAATAAGATTGCTCGTTTGAGAACCGTAAATTCCGTTATTTCTAATTATTAATTTGACACAAATGCGGGTAAAATTAGTTAATGAAGTGTTTGTAAATAATATTTTAAGTTTAATAAATAAAAAATTACATTATATAAATATTAATTATTAAATGAAAATTCTCATAATTAATACGGTAAATCACAAAATAAAAGTGTAGGCAATATCTATTGAGATAACGTATATAATCAAAGTTGCTTGGGTTTTACTAAAAACTATGAAGGTTGGCTGAAAACCATTAATTGCTAGGTTTGCAATTAATAATTTTCAGTAAAGGTAAGATAATATGTTTAAAAAATATTTAAAATAGTTTTTTTTTTATACAAAATAAAACACGAGGTTTTATCAAAATACTTATTTGTGGAAAAAATAAATCATTTTGCTGATACGTTATGTCACTTATTATAAAAAAGTTTCCGACTTTTTTACAGAACTACTGACTTTTTTACAAATCACTTACGCAAACATTTATTTTCTACTATTTTAAACTAGCGTTTACGAACGTTTGGTAAGTTCTGTAACCAGGTGAATACAAAAAAAAAAAATATTTATATTATTTTAAGTACTATTTCTTTAGAAAAATCATGTATTCCCGTGGCAAAATTATGGTTGGTATGGTGAAAAGAATCTTTGAATCTCCGATCAATTTGTTATCGAAGTTTCTGAAATTGAATTCAGCGCCGACCCACCGTCCATGTCAATGTACAGGTTGACCAATGGAGCTTGCAATGTGCAGGTGGTAATACTGTAGTTGTGTGAGTAGGTGAATAGGTGAATGGGTTAATGATGTAGCGTGAATCCGTGGTATCACAATGGGCCAAAAAATGGCCTAAGTGTCAACCACTGAAACCTAAAACCTTCTGAAATTGACCAATCGCAAATCGAAAATATTGAAAACATAACTGTTTTACAATCGTGCGATATTGATGGGAAAGTAACAAAAAACGAAATTGAATTAGGTGCTGAAACAATAGCAATTGTAACGGAACAACAATCCAATATTAATAATGTAGTAGCTAATGAAGATGAAATATCAGCACCAATCGAAAACGCACAACAATCACTAAACGAACGAAATATTATTTTAACGTCTGCTATTGAATTTGAATGCCACAAAAGTATCGACAATCCAGAACATCTCATCGAAGGCGAAAATGATATTATAGAGTGTGAGGATTAATTCATCTATATTAACGAAATAGTACACGCAGGATTTGAAAATACTCAACTCAAAAGAAAATTGGATGAAAGTAAAGTTGTTACTTCTAATAATGAACTTGATGACCAAGAATGTGAAAACGATCCAGATTATTGCATTGAAATTGAAAATCAATTTATGGATTCTGTTGAAGATAACAATAATTATTTGAAAAAAACGCAAAAGAAACGCGAGCAACTCGGATTCGGTAGATGAAAAAAATAAGCGCCATCGAGAACTCGGTAAAAATTATATAGGATGGACGAGAACTAAAAACACTAAAGGAAAAAGAGGTGTGCAGCGAAGTAAAAGACAGTTGGGACCCCCATGTTCCTCCCAAAAATGTAAAACTTCTCACGTGAGATATTGTCATAGTTTCCCTGAAAGTCAACGGCTAAAGCTTTTTAATAATTTTTGGTTCAACATGTCCTGGGATCAGAAAAAGGTGTACATTCTGTCCCTTGTCAAAGAGGTACCAGTAAAAAGAAAAACTCAACCGGATGACTCTCGCCGGTCTTTCACAGAATTATATTTTTACCGAAAGATGACCAAAAATTACAAGTGTGCCAGAAATATTTTTTGGGTACCTTTGGGTTAAAAGAGACTATGATTAGAAATTGGCTCTCAAAAGCTCTTGATGGCATGCATATTTCAAAAGAGACAATGATTGAGCAAAATAGATTGCTGAGGGTTATCGTTAAACCAGTTAACGAACAAAAAGAGGACCTGGTAAAATTTTTGGACAGTTTACCAAAATTCCCATCCCATGACTGACAGAGTACTGACAAATTATACGTCGAACCCGTATTAAATTTTGGTAATAATAAAGCGTGATTTATGTGGAGTATGAAAAGTGGTGTGTTGAATTTTCTAAGGCAAAACCATTATCAAACAGCACATTTTCCAAGATGGTGGATGAAACAAAAATTGCCTTTCAACAGCCCAAAAAAGATCAGTGTGATGAATTTTGCAGTTTCAAGGCAGGCAATTTACCGAAAGAAGTGTACAACGAGCATATTTTTCGCAAGGAAAAGGCTAGAGAAGAAAAATCTAACGATAAAGAGCGAGGTAAAAAGGGCGAATGCATAGTGCTCACTCAGGATTTGCAAGCCGTGAAAGTTTGTCCCATGTTGAATGCATCAGCCTTATATTACAAAACAAAACTTTGCTGCCACAACTTCACGATATATAATGTGAATACTCATAATGCTCGCTGCTATTGGTTTACAGAAATTGACGCAGATACTTAAACGCCACTACTTTTGCTTCATGCGTCATAGACTATTTAAAGGATATTTACCAAGAAGACAAACCGGTGCGGTTATCAAAATAAAAACTGTATTTTTGCAAACGCATTATTATCTTTCAGCGTAGAAAAAAATAATATTGTAGAGCAAAAGTTCTTGGAAAAAAAGCATACGCAGATGGAAGCTGATTCCGTCCATGCAACAATTGAGAGACATCTCAAGAATAAACCAATTTATGTCCCCAACGAATATTGTGAGTATACAGCCAAAGCAAGGAAGAATCCTAAACCTTATGAAATAAAACGGCTATCATTTGATTAAAAAATTACGATGATAATTTAATTTATTCATCAATTCGCCCAGGACGAAAGGTAGGCGATCCTACCGTTAATAATATTAAATCAATTAAATATACACCGGACGGCGAAATAAAAGTGAAATTAGCTTTTGGTTCTGACTTCATTAGCCTTCCCCAACGGAAAAGAAGAGACGTACATATAAATAGACTTGAAGTATTCATGCAAAAGCGAACTTCCGATATTAAGATTAAACATCAAAAATGGGTTCATCTCCAGCAATTCAAGAGTGTCATACCGAAAGACTTCCATCCCTTCTATGATAATATTTCATTTTTACGTGACAACACTGATAAATCTTAAATTACAGTATTTTAAGTACTTAAAGCCTAAGTTAATGATTGAATTGTATCCTTTAGTGTTTTTATTTTGTATTTAAATTTTTTTTGAGCTGTTGTTATCATTCTGTGATATTAAAGTTCCTATTTTTTTAATAATGTGTATAATAATTTATACGCTTTCTGTATTTAATACAAATTAATAAATTGGCAATGTAGTTTTATTTTCCAAAAAATATTGTTATTTTCTTAAAGTTGTCAGGACTGTGATAAAACGTAACTTGCATAATTTATAGTCAAATTTCATTCTGAGAAAACGTATGTACCATAAAAATCGTTACCGATACTATTTTATTAAATTATTGATTTGATTAATTCCATTAAAATTTGGTGTTTATGGAGTTAATAAGTCAAAATATACAAAGGGTCTTGAATAAATTTAAATGTTATAACGTGTTATCTTCCTCCTGGAAAATCACGTTTTTGCACTTACGTTAATTCACGTTAGCTTTAATTTTATTTAACAAAAATAATTAATTTTATTTTTATAACAAACTTTTTCTTTCAGTTATTTATATATTTCTCTAATATCTTTTGTATTTATTATCTTTTTTAAAGTTGATTATGTAAATTATGATCAATAAAATTTTTACTAATTTTCATTTATAAAATATTACCAGTGTAAATTCCCAATACTAAACAATTCAATATGGCGGCAATGTTTTCCAATTGGAACTATATACGTGTACGTTTTATTTTTTGTTAGAAACTTCACGGGTTCAGATAATACCAAAAATGTACGCAGTTAAATTTAAAAATATTCCAATTGGATTTGTTTGGTAGTGAAATTGAAACAGTCCCTGAAATAGTGTCGTTGTAAAGATCAAATTTGAAAGATTAACATTTGAAAATTTATTCAAATTATTTCATGAAAGTTTTAAGTCGTGTATGGCAAGGTATAGATATCATCATAAACTAACCATGTTCATTTCAATGTTAGAACTTTGTCTACGCTTTTCTAAAATACATTTAAAAAACTTCTCTAGGAGCGGTAACAGGAAAATTTGAAAATAGATTAAAATCAAAAGCCACAATTGTTTCAAAATACGCGAGACTAGAATTCGAAGGCTAATCGATGGAAATCATTAGAATGTGCGGAATTAGTGTTTTTCCTTTAAATTTAGCAGGAATAATCGTTCACTCAAAGCCGTACTCCGTTGCATAAGTTTAGTACAAGCCCGGCATTCGGTTCATTCATTCCCAAAGAGCCTTATCTGTATGGCTTGTGGTAATGTGCATAATTTTTTATGGTATTTAAAATAATTTGGTTTTGTAAATCATCATTTTTGGTGTTGTTAACTTCAATTTTTTTGAATTTTTAGGAAGAAGCCTCACTGTTTTCTTTGATAGCGAATACGATTGTAAAACGAAAAGGTTAATCGTGGATCTTGAAAACTGATTTTTTTTTGTATTTTTTAACCAGTATGAAATTTTATTCCAAAATTCCAAATAGTGAATCCACCTGGTCGGTAGAGAAGCCGAATATTGGTGAAATGATTTTTTTTTTATCAAAATTCATTTCCGATAACATTTAAAATATGAATTAAATCAGTTTAGTTTAAAATTTAATTTAAAATCTTATTATTTTTTATTGATATTTCGCAAATGCTACATATACGAGTATATTTTTCATAGTATTTACGTAAAACGAAAAAGCTTCTATGGAAGCTCTCACTATGGGATCTCCTAATTTGTACAATAAGCCTAGGTATGCAGTTTAAGCAAGATCAATCAGACCATCTGGACTGTACAGGGCTCAAATTTTACTTGAAAATCATTTTTGTTTTTCAAAAATCGATATTTCCGCTTAAATTTTGGGAATTGGGCTAGAATGGTATTGTTGCAAATTTAGAATATTTAAGTTCACAATCGTGTATCACGAAAATGATTTATTTTTTAATATATTTGCAGAGACGGGAAAAGCTCCTATGGAAGCGGTCATGGGGACGTTTCATTTCGATTATTCAAATCCATTTGGGCTGTACGGTCGAATTTTTGTTGAAAAATTGTCATTTCTGCTTACATTTTGAAAAGCTGATCTGGACCGGTAATGCTGCAAATTTATTTTAGAATCTTTTAGTTTATACTCATCTTTCCCGTAAATGATTTATTTTTTAAAAGAAGCTGCCACTTCTGCTAAAAATAACTGGGATCTCCTAATTTATGGAAAAGGCTTAAGTATTAAGTTTCACCATAATCAGTTAATCCGTCTGGGGTGTAGAGAGGCCACAAACTTAAATCTGTGATCACACACAGACACACATACGAACAAAGATTTTTTAAACACTATACTTTTTTTGATTTCGGCAATATGGCTATATAACGAATGGAATTTGCAAAAATCTCGACGTCAAAATTTTTCATAATTACTCTACTTTATTTTAAATCCATGGCTATCATTAGTTAAAAAGCCTTAAATACAATACTTTTTCAGCTATATAATAAGCTTGAATTCTAAAGTATCATTTTTGCCACCATATAACGTTGACAAAATTTTCGTAGGACACAGACGACCTCAGAAATTAGAAAAATTGTATTTAATAGCGCAGCTTTCACAGGTACAGTGAAATGTATATCACCAAAAAACCAATAATATTAATTAATAATTATAAATTAATCAATGGAACATACAAATCAGACGTACCAAAAAAAAAATTTGCATGATCATCAGATACAAGGCACAATATGTATTGCCCAAATTAACATAAATTAATCAAACAGATTTGTCAAAACTTAATAACTCAATAATATTGATGTTATCATCTCTAATTTATTGTTGCAAATTTTATTTTATTTTGCGCGCTTAATTTGTGCATCAACAGAAATCCTATAAGGTGGTTTTGAATGCGCAAAAAAATTGATTGCTAAATTTATATGGTCCAGTTCAACTTATTTAGTTTAGTATTGCCAATTAGTCAACAAATTTTTTTCATGTGCTTAAGAAACTGTTTGCACGCATAACCGTGCAACTTAAGACTAGTGTACCTGAGGATTGAATACTGATTTATGTATTCGAATATTAATCAAATTGATTTTCGGCTAATTAAAATGACTATTTAAAATTATGGGTTTTACATAGGTTTGTTTGAGATATTCTAAGAGAAGGCCGCAACTAACGTCATAGTTTGACATCATCCCGTTTAATAAATAATTCAGAACTTTGCACCTATCTATATATAATTATAATTTGTATACAATATTATATTGACAGCATAAATCCCCATCGTGTTAACAAAACGTAACACTAACTATCAGATCAGACTACGTATCATTTTCAATAAATTATTCATCGTCTCAACATAGGATTTAAAAAAACAATATCAGTAATCGGGCTTGTGATTTATTAAAGAGATTGTATATATATAAAATCATACTCGTCGGTCAATGAGTCCCGAGGTAAACCACTAAAAAACATTCTTTATTCATCAATATAGATTCCTTCAAGAGTATGGTACATTCATTCCAATCCTCTAATACTTCGATGCCTCTTTTATAGATTGATTTATTTTAGACCTGAAAATATGCGTTTGTTTCAGCTCTGACTTCAGCATTTGATGCATATCTCATTCCTGGAGCATTTTTTGAAGTCTGCGAACAGGTAGTACTGTAGCCGCTGGCCGACGATAAGTGACATGGTATATTGTCTTGGTGAGCACTTTTTTCGTTTGGGTTTGTGATCTATAGGGAATAGTGAGCTTACCACGGATGGGTGCTTCACCATTATTTCTAAATAAATGTGAAAGTGAAAACAAAATTAACATGTTGGTATATAATTTTGTTTTGATTTATTTTGACAATTATTGTAGCCCTTTATACTATTTACGATTGATTACAACAATCAGGGACATGCGTCAAGAACATGCGATTAAATATGCTTTCAAATAAATGATTTTTTGATATTTTGTTTTAAAAATCTCGATTCAGCTCGAAGATTATTTCGAAAATAAAAAAAACATGTTTGCGTTAGGCTATCAATATAAAATGGAGTATTAAACTATACAAGAAAAAATTAATAATGTAGTCACTTTCTGCGCTTCGCATTTTCCGGATAGGATTCGGTCACATGCTTTATTTTACCGGACTGTTAAATAACTTACTACTATGATGGAAGCTTTCAACCGAAAAATGTCTCGTCGAGCAACAGTCACTGAGGAAAGTAATACAATTGCTGTATTAGCGGCTGTAACTCATAATCCTCATTTTAGTAATTTTTAAAACGTTATAAGTATCGTCTTTAGACCAAGATCTTCATGGTGTTGATTTCTAAAATCGGGAAACTTTTTGTCTGTGGGCACGTCAACAACTACGGCAAAATCCCAATTGTTTTCGCTACGTATTGTTCTCCAATAAGTCGTATTTTACAAACCATGGAAGGGTTAATCGACACAACATGCATTGTGGGGCTATCTCAAAGACAAAGTTTACCAAGAAACACCAACAACAACCGCTGTAATAACGATACTATTTGTTCGATTTCTCGACAAATGTATTTTAAGCCTTAGAATCTGAATCTGAATCACTTACATAAAGGGGAGGAGGAGTACTAATTTTAGCACTAATGTATGTCCCCTGGAATGATCAAATTTTGATAATGGACATTTCAGCTTAAAAAAACATCAACTTAAAAAAATCACCCGGTATATTTTTCATAATATTTGCAAAAACGAAAAAGGTTCTATGGAAGTTATATCACTTCTGGTGGCCGAAACAGCCTAAAATCAGTAATATCTCCCAAATGGAAATAGATTATGTATGAAATTTCACCCCGATGCAGAAACGTCTCTGAAGTGTAGAGAGGACACAGACATTTATTCTGCACAGCAACATAGAGATCTTTATAAACACACAGTTTTTACTTCGTCGAAAGGGTAAATCAGTTTGCAAAACTTTCGAAGTCGAAAATTTTTATGATTAGTGTTAAGTGGCTTAAGTTAGTCCATTATTTTAGTAAGAATAGAAATAAAGGCCAGATATGATAATTCAACATTTACGCAATCAATTTTTTATCAAAACAATTACATTTGTATTTCTTAAAATTATGAAAATTTATGAAGCAGTCGTTTACGGCGGCAGCCACGCGGATTAAAATAGCCGTAAAAATACAGCGATTAAGTTGAAATTCGAGCATAAATTTAATTTTTGAAACATTTTATCTTACGACATTTTCATTTTAGGATGTCAAAGTCTCTGAAATCGGAACGATAATTATAAAAATCTCGAATGAACTCCTGTACAAGTAATTAGCCGTCTTGAGTTTATTAAGCAGAACCCACTTTTAAAAAGTACTTATATAATAAACCATTGCTGTGCACTTTAAATTCCTATAGTATATTACATCAGTTCATATATCAATAAATAGTGATTGAATGGAAAAAATTGCTCACCAGCACATGTAAAGAGGACTATCAAAATTATTACAACAGCCTTACTCATTAACTATTTAAATTAATAATGAATCTCATAATAGATTTACCATCAATTGATTACGATCGGTGATGGAAATGAACACAACTCCCTGTCGGAGTGCAAAACTTATAGGCTGACCCATTTTACGGGCCAGTTCTATAGACAGGCATGGGCTTTTATCAGTTTTATGCAATGTGCATATGGTTCTACGTAGATCTGACCCTATAGCCGTACATACTCGATTTGGCAGGCAACTGCGTAAGGTAAGACGAGAAAAGCATTATTTTAGGAAAAAATTGTATGGAACCACCTAGACCCAAGGAGCCTAAGCCTTGTTCTTCAGTCGAAAACTGCGCAAGAAGCAATGCCGGTTGAATAAATCAATAGTAGTTCCACTGCCAGCACCAAGCACATCGAATTCACACGATTTATTTAGTTTGATTAAAATAACATCAATGAGATCACTACAGATTGTTAAAGGCTAAGCTAGTATTGCCTAATACCATTCTAACTACCCACGTCTAAAATTGAACGCAAAGCTAGATTTAAGACTCAATCAACCGAATTATGTAATCAAATTCACGTCGATTATACTACTCGCCGGATTGACCGCGGAAGGAATTTTATTCGGATTTGACGTTTGACGTATTATTGAATACGTCGAATGAAAAGTGAACGAATGGCGGTAATGCAGTGCGAAAAATTGGTATTACTGAATTCGCGGGTGAAAAGCACTCCATACAAAAAATGTCATTGTAAATACGCACCATATTTAATGCGGATTTCTAGCTGTGTGGTGGTAGTTTTTTTATCATGGATAAAGCGTAAATTGTAAATTTAAATTATCAAAAAATTAAGTATTTAGAGGATTTTTTATAGGAAACGCACAACAAATAGATCCCAATTTGAGAAGATGGTATGGATATGATGAAGCAGCATCCTGATATACTCGTAGCAAAAAATTTAACAAAATCAGGTGTTGATGTGATCCAAGATTTTTGGCAAAAATTAACTCAAGAATTGAATTCGCTAGGGCCACCAATTAAGGAAACCGCCGAGTGGAAAAAGGTTAGAGGGTCTTTATTATATTAAGTTTAAATATTTATGTTTATTTTTAAATTGTAATTCCAGGTTTGGAGTGACCATAAATCTTCCTTAAGAAAAAAATTAGCTCATAATAAGCAAGAGCTAGCGAGTACCGGTGGCGGTCCTAACAAGATCGTTGTGTTTACCGCTTTGGAAGATGATGTTATAAGACTTCTTTGTTTACGGGATTGTGTTGAATTAGTAACAAATGCGAAGAAGTTTGGAGTTCCACATATGCGAACGTTAAATGAGGCAAATAGCGAAAACTTCCAAATTGGAACCTCTATACCAAATATAAATGAAATGATTCCATCGCCATCTTTCGAATTATCCGATGGTAATCATGAAGTGGAAACGCCAGCTGAAATCGGAAGTCAGGCAGAAGTGATACAATCCAAAGGGCCAAAATCGTTAAAGCTTGTTGAAAAACAGATAGACATCCAGAAAATTTTTTTATGAAAATGTTAAAGAGTTCATCAAAACTCAAAATGAGCAATATCAGGAACTGAACACAAACCAAAAAAAAATATATAGGGCAATTGACCGGCTTTGTGATCGTCAAAGAAATACCAACGAGATTTTGCAACAGCAGGTAGAAGAAAATAAAAGGTACAACGAGCGAATGGAACACTTTGCGCTAGACAAAAACAAGATGAAAGAGAAAATTCTTGAAATTGAGTTACACAAAGCTGAACTCGAGCTTTAAATTTAAAATGAGTGAATAGCCAAGAAGGCTGAAATTTTGTTATATTTATAAGTTTAAACTGGAATTTAACAATTAATTTTAAGCATTTAAATGATAATAGCCAAGAAGGCTGACTTTGTGATTTACCCAACTTATGACTGATAATTTTGTTATATTAAATAATTAAATGGAATATTTAAATTTAAAAAAAAAATTATTTTAAAAATTCATTAATATTTGGTTTCTAAATTCATTAGCCTCCCTCGAGTAGCCTTCGTCTTCATGTGAATTTGGTTCTATACTCTCCTTCAACTGATAGTTCTTCGAGTTCTGGGTCTGGCACATTAAAATGGATCCGAATAAAGTGCAATGCTGCTGCTAAATTAATTATTCTTATAGCTTTTTCTGGCGTGTAGTGTAAATGACGGGCTACACCAAGAAGGCATCTACACCAGTTCTTCCATACCCCTATTGTGCGCTCGATGATATGACGACCTGAACTATGGCTTTTATTGAACCGGCTTTCTGGTGTGTTGACTCCAGCATTTCTAAACGGAGTAATTAGCCAAGACAACAGTGGGTATTCAGCGTCGCCTTTTATAAGGTTAATTAAATTTTAGGAAACGAGAATCAATTTATAAGATTCAAATGCATCCTTACCAAGCAATCTATGGTTCCGATCGCCACTGTTGTATGCAGACTTGAAATACTCTGAAGCATCGCTGTTGCCCCAAATAAGTGAGTCGTGACTCGCGCCTGGATGAGTAGCGTCCACACATCTTATTCTTTGTTTATGGTCACAAATCAATAAATAAAAATATATAATATAACAGAAAAATGTAATAAAGATTGATTCTTACAATCATCGTATTCAAACTAAAAAACCCTTTCCGATTATAAAAAAGGTGTGTGTTGTCTCCTGCTGGTTTTGCAATTTTTATGTGTGTTCCATCTACACATATTATAATTCCCGGAATTTTACATTTCGAGTAAAAATACAGACTAGCTTCTCCTTTCTCTGCTTCGCTCATTTTAAGTGTTATCCATTTTGGGCATAAAATATTTTCTAAAACCTCGAACACTTCAGATAAAATGACGGAAACCGTTGATTGGGCCATCCCAACAAAACAGTCTTCACCGACACTATTCTGGTACCCGCCTTCAGCGAGAAACCGTAAAGCAGCGGCCAATTTAAATTCTGGTGTTATGGTCGCTTATTTTACCACTTTAGGTAATTGATTTTTTAACTCTTTTAAAACATACCTAAAGGCAGCTTTATTTAGTCTAAAATTTTTAATAAATCTAAAAAAACACATTTATTAGCAATCACAATCACACATCAAAAATATTCTTTAATTACTGGTAATTTGACAACTGGAATATGTCTTTGTGCATGTTTCGTACGGCTTTCCTCATTTCCTTTCGATTCATCGACGGTTCTTCATTGTATAAATTTAAAAACAGGTATACAGAATCCATATTTTAAACGATTTTTTAATTTTTTTTTATTTAATTACTTTATTATTAAAATTTATTTTATAAAACTCAAAACATTAAATTCCATCACAAAATTTTGACAGCTAAGGAAATGCAGTTTTACTGCAAACCGATATTGCAGTTATCCGTCGGATTCAATAATGAGAATAATTTTAAATGCGAAACGAATGCGGATCGAATGAACTCCCGCCGCAGTAAATCCGGCGAGTTGTATAATCGACGTGAATATCTACTATTTTCTTTTCTTAGCTACTTACTTCTTCGGTCTGTGTCCTTCAAATGTAGAAGTAACAAAATATTTAAAGGGCCTACAAACAAATATTGTTTTACTAGACTCAAAGATAGCCGTAATTGGTTCATACGCATTTCCATTAGCTGATGTGCGACAACCAAAAAATCAAACTTGAGACAGATCCCAAATGTTATCCTATAACCCGACATTAAAAATATTCAAAGCAATACGATCCTTCTCTCCAAGGAGAAAATTAAAAATTGAAACAAGTAATAAGCTAAGGTTAGAAAAGAAGAATCAATGAAAAATTTATAATCCTAGGACTGGAAGTGGTATCACAAAAACACATATTACATTAAATATATTACATTAAAATTACTCTACGTTAGTAATTTTAAGGCTATAGTTACTAAAAATATCCAACAGAAATAAATTTAAAGCCAAGGGAAGCAACAGTCCCAGTACTCCCAGTACTTTAGGCAATGGAATTTTGTGTATCTTAAGACCGAAGTGAACTTTTTAGCGAAAAGTGTAGCAACACACACTTTTAAAAAAGTTTTGGGGTCAAATCAAATATTCTTCAAAATACTTGCCACTAGCCGATTCTGGGAATATCAGAGATGTCACCATGACGGATTCAGTTGTTCGGAATAGTTAATCACATTTAAATAAAAAGATTGGGGTGGCTCCACGCAAATTTTAAAACGTTGAATTTTTGAGAAAGTCAAATATTCTTCCAAATACTTACTATTTAAAGTTCCAATACATCAAATTTTACAAAAAGAATAAAATTCGTCATAGTTCTGACTATAGTTTATTCCAAGAATCTCAGCGATGTTACCAAGTGTGGATATAGTGAACGAGTTAAGCTGATCAGAGATACTCATATCTAATCAAAAACATTTAATCACATTAAAATAAAAAGAATTTTGAGTAGCTCCACAAAAATTTTACGACGCCAAATTTTTAAAAATTCCAATATTCGTCAAATTTCTTGCTAACCACATAGATTCCGGAAAATTTAAAAATGTTTCCACGCAAGGCCGGCCCTCCCATAGAACAGTATGAACAGCTTGCCGGGGCGCAAACATTTCAGGGCGCCAATATATTTAAAAAATAATTTATTTATTAGAAAATATTTAATGTTAAATTACATTTTACTATACTGCAGAACTCTATTAAAATTTGCAGAATAGCTTTACAGTCATTACATTACCATAAACACAAAAATATTTTCATTTTCAGCACAGAATTTTAACGTTGTTCATATGTAAAGCAAAAATATCAATAAAAATTCCCCACCATTCCTTATATAAAAGCATCTCGCTCATGAACAGTATTTTTATTCTGTGCGCAAGTGCAACGGCTTGTATTTATACATTTGCGTGGATTTTGAATGAACATAATTTTACGCATACATAGATAATTAAAAAATAATATGCCTAATAATGGAGAGCGAATAAAGAGTATTCAATATAGAAAAAGGGGAATAGAAAAAACAGCAAGTCATTTTTTCCACGTCGGTTTCTCTCAATTTTGTGTTTACACTTTCCGTTTGCACAATGCACAGAATAAAAATACTGTTCATGAGCGAGTTGTTTTTATATAAGGAATAGTGGGGGATTTTTATTGATATTTTTGCTTTGCATATGAACTATGAACAGTGTTAAAATTCTGTGCTGAAAAATTGTTGAGTGGTACATTGCATTTTTAAAATGTTGTATTTGTAATACAATTTTTTATTTTTAATTCAAAACAGACGCATTGAATAAAACTGAATCAATCATATTTTTATTTACTGATAATGTGAAGTAAAAAATAATGATGTGATTAAAATTTTATGCAAATTTTAATTATGTATATTTTTTATAAAATAATAAATAACCCAGTATGCAATTATTCCACTGTGTGGAAAAAACTGCTCAAATGTCGTACAAAATTCCGTACTACAAAATATCAAATACACAAAAATATTGATTTTAGAGAAAAATAATTGTTTTTCTCTTTCTATTTCGCGGTAATATTATTTTCGTTTTATAAGTTTCGATTGTATCTTTTATTTTCAGTTTCTTCTGATAAGTCGACGTGCACGGTTGCACTACATAAATAGATTTTTTTTCTTTAAAGTGTTTTGTTTCATTATAATGTTTTCTATTTGTTAAAGTAAATAGTTTTAAATTTAAGTATAAAATAATAATTATTAAGTAATTTAGTGATCGCGATGTACAAATTTGGACTAAAAAGGTAATAGAAATCTGTCTCACAATGGCGTCGTCGCGAAATACATTTACGTTGTAAATTTTCAATGCATTTTTTTCTTTTCAAGATCGGTTGTGCTTGTTGGGATGTTCAATTGGATGCGCGTATGGTGAACAAACAGGACGTATGGTGAACGTGCTTAAAATTTAATTTATAAAATTTGTGTTATAAAATTTAATTGTGTATTTTTGTGTTAATAAAAAATTAATATTTATTTTATTATAAATGGAAAATTTTGTTTTATTTCAAATAAGAATTATTATTTATTCCAATTGGAAAATATATACAAACACGTTCTTTTTGTTTCTGTGGTTTTTTCTCTCTTTTTAGTTGGGATTCACACCGACACCGGAATTTTTGTGACACTTTTCTTTGGCGGGGAGTACGAATTTCCGCGTGATACACATGGTTCTTTCCATAGAAGCAGTGTGGTTTTAGAACGCGAATGTAAATGGAATTCCGTCGGCATTGCATATTGGGAAGTTTCATATGATTGTTGTTCATGATTGTCTGGAGGAAAAGTATTGTTTTAAAAAAGTTAAGTTTTGTAATGTCGTCAAGATATTCATCACATTCACAAAATTGGAAATACATAACTAATTTTTATATCATTATTATTATAAATATAAGAAGTAAAATTATTTTAATAATTTAATAAAAATTCTAAAAACTTAATTCCAAGAATCCTAGTTTCCACAAACTTTAAAAAAAATAAAACGAAAAAATATTTTTTACGTTAATCTGACAAAAATGTTCGGGCAGCGAAAATCATACTTCTCCTTCTACTATTGTTAATGAACTAAAACTAATTGAAGAAAAATCAAAAATAAAGTATAAAACCAAATAAACCGAAATATGCACAAAATCAAAAATGTACTAAAGTTAATGTACTAACAACGGTTAACGAGTAGCGAAATCATTTGTTTCATTTCATTACAAAAAAATTAAAAACGAAATAAAAACAACAAACGAAATGAGTGAGATACACAATAAAATCATATGAAAATCCTGTGTGAAAGACAAAGGAACTTATAGGTACTATTTGCTTTTAAATCCGGCCTTACACATACATTTACTATTTCACAATTTAGAAACAGGCGATTGGCGAAACAGAATAAAAATACTCACGTTATATTTATATAAGCAAAAAGCAACGGACAGTTCAGTTCAGTGAGTGAGACTTTCAGTGGTGCATATGCAATTATTAATGTAATTTTTCAAAAAAAAAAAAATAATATTTGGAAAATATTTGATTTGTAATTAAATTTTTATTCATTTTTTGAACTTTTTTTGTTGTGTTTGGTGCATTTTTATATCTAAATATAATGTTGTCCAAGCGAAAATTGTCTGGTCACGCTGACAGACAAAAAAAAAAGCAATTGTCATATTTTCTGTCAAAAAACAACAAAATGCTCTAAATATATTTTTTAAAGCAGGAAATGCAAACATACAGCAACAAACAATAGCTACCCAAATCAACACTGCCAATGACATTGAAAGTATCAATGTTATTGATGATCCACCACCACAAAATAATTTAAGTTGTGATGATAGATCTGTATTAGGTAGATCAGAAGACGCTGGTGAGGTTTCATTTTCTGAAACGATTTAAAAAAAAATGCCAATTAGTTCAAAATTAGATTTAAATGATCCGGCAGTCTGGCCAGATTTAAATGATAGAATTTTAACCTACCTTGTTGAAAAAGGCCCCAAACAAATCAAAGATATTTGTTATCCTGTGACGTCCGGTAGGAAATTTAATAATAACAAACATTTTACAAGGATTTAGTTTATTCAGTTTCAAGTGATTCCATTTTTTGTTTTTGTTGTAGGTTATTTAAGAAAAATTCTCTTATTCCAATTAGTAGTATAGGATTCAACAAATGGAATCATATAGGTACGGTTCTTAAAGAACATGAACAGGGGGTCGTTCACATAGAGAATTTTAAAAAATGGAAGGAATTTGAACTAAGACTTTCGAAAAACTCCACAATTGATAGCACTTTTCAAAATACAATGTCCAAAGAAGTTCAACATTGGAGAGACGTGTTGAAACGACTTATTATTCTTGTTAAATTCCTTTCAGTGCAATCTTTGGCATTCAGGGGTGGGTCAGACAGATTATACGAGAAAAATAATGGTAATTTTCTAAAGTTAGGGAACGCTATAGCTAAATTTGACGTTGTTCTTTCAGAACACCTACGGCGCATAACTAACGGTGAGACGCAAAACAGGTATTTGCATAAAAGCATTCAGAATGAGCTTATTTCGATCGTTTCTAATGTTATTGAAAAAAAAATAACATCATAAAAGGAGCAAAATATTTTTCGATAATTGTGGATTGTACCACGATTGATTGAGTTGTTCATAGAAATCAAAATAATTTTGAAATTATGGAGCTTTTAGTGGGTTTTTTAAAAACTACAGACACAAAAGGTAAGGGCTTGACTGATTTAGTTTTAGACCGACTAACTTCTCTAGGATTTTTAATTAGTGACTGCAGAGGGCAAGGTTATGATAATGGCTCGAACATGAAGGGAAAAAACATTGGAATGCAAGCTCAAATTAAGCATTTAGAACCTAGAGCATTTTTTGTGCCATGTGCTTCACATTCAGCTAACCTAGTTCTTTTGGATTCAGTTCAATGTTCACTTCAAGCTGTAATTTTTTTTGATACTATCCAATGTTTATATGTGTTTTTTCTAGTTCTGTTTCAAGATGGGAAATTTAAAAAAAAATGTTAAAACACTAACTCTAAAGCGATTATGTACGACAAGATGGGAAAGTCGCATAGAAGCTTTAAAACCCTTAATATATAGTTTAGATAATATTTATGACACTTTATTTGAAATAGGAAACGACACGGACAAGGACGGAATAACAAGAAATAACGCGAATAGTTTGTCTCTTAAAATTATTCAATTTGAATTTATTTGTTCTCTATTTATTTTGTATAGTATTTTAGAAAAAATTAATATATTTAGCAAATATTTACAAACACCTGCTATTTGCTTAACGACGGCAGTAAATATGTTACGGATAAAAATCAGTTTTTAACAAATTTATGAAATGAGGAAAAATTTCAGGGGTTTATCCTTCAAGCTAAATAAATGGCTTTAAAATTAAATGTTCCACCACATTTCCCTGATGCTCCAAGACGCCCCAGTCGAAAACCTCAACTTTTTGCATACGAAGACGAAACTATATCATATCCTATTAGGGCTATTCAATCTGTTAGCGAACGGTTTGAACAAATTTCGGAACACAATAATATTTTCAAATTTTTGCATGATATTTCTGTAGTTTCATTAAATGATCCTGATCTTTTACGTAAATGCCTTTCCCTAGAAAAGCATTTAACTTTCAACTCAAATTCCGATAAAGCAGGATTAGAACTATTAGACGAAATTAAAATATTTCAAAGTACAGTTTCAGGAATTTTTTTAAGCCCTATAGAATCGTTAGATTTTATATTTAATAAGAAATTAGAGTCAATATTACCAAATCTAGCAGTAGCGCTTAGAATTTTATTGACAATACCAGTTACAGTAGCTTCTGGAGAACGTAGCTTTTCCAAGTTAAAAATTATTTACGTAGTACCACGAGACAAGAAAGACTTGTAGATTTAGCTAGAATATCTATAGAAAGTGATTTTCTGAGCAACTTGGATTATACTGACTTGATAGACGATTTTGCAAAACTTAAAGCACGGAAAGTAAACTTTAATTAATTAATTAATCTATTTTTACAAAATATTTGTTTTATTTATGTATTTAAATGCACCCGTGAATTTAAGTGCTTTTTTTACAAATATTTTTAGTATATTTTTTGTTATAGATATTTTGTATATATTTTGTTGTGTATTCGTACGCTGAATTAGTACGATAGTAATATTTAACCTTTTTATTTATTTTTTAAATATATATTTTTGAGGACTATACCTACGTGGGACACCTCGTTAAAAAAATGCATTGCAAGTCCTGCCTCACGGGTGATGTGGAAACATATTATTTAATGCAAACCTTTCCTTAGGGCGGCATTTTTGAAAAGTGCACGGGGCGCCAAAAGGCCTAGCGCCGGCCCTGGTTTCCAGGTGTGGATATATGTAGATGGCCAAATAATAGATGCATTGAGCTGATAAAAATAATTAAGCGCATTAAAACAAAAAGAGTTTTGCTGGCTTTACACAAGTTTCGACTCCATTTGTGCGATTGTAGTGGGAATCGGGTAATTGTATATGTTTAAAAGATACTTAATTTTACAGGTTGGTCAAGGGAAGACGTTTTATGAGCTTGTCAAATATTAAACCCTTTAATATTAAACCATATATTGTCGTGCAGATTTTGTTTCCACGGCGCTCCGGCAGTTGCAACTTCTATTGTTGGTAGTAATAGTAATGCATTGAAGCCCACTTCCAATGCTTATCCCGTAATCTCCAACGAAATTTGGTATGTCCGACATTGATTTTTGGACATCCCGTTGTGGGTGGTGCTTCCCATTGGCATTGTTGCAATGTATAATAATTGTTGCTTCTATGGATTTCATCCATATTTTTTTTGCAAATATTCTTTTGAGAAATCTGCAGTTTCTAATGGATACTAGACTGCCGCAATGTTCTAATATATTTGACGAATTAAGACGTCTCATACTGAGTAAATGTTTGTTTTAAAGTTCGAAAGCTTTCTTGCGGTTTCTCTTAACTGTTATATGTGTATTTCGGGTGCATACGGCTCAAAGAAGCAATGCAAAATCAGGCCCCTGCTCTGATTTTGTTACATGATTATTTGGATTAGCACTGGTAAGATATAAATAATCAAAGCGAAAACTATACACGGTTGTTATTATTTTTTTAATTTGCTTTATTTTTATTAAAAAGGTCACATCGGCCGAAAAATAACCAACTAGCACAAGTAACACGATTCATTGTGCATCATAGTGCACTATCTGGGTTTTTTAGCAGGGGAACATATTAAGCCAGCTGAAAACATTAGGAGTTGGTACAATGAGGAAAATACAGTTAAACAGTTGTGAAGCATATAATCTTTCAGCCTGGACCACTACAAAGGCGCCAGGATCCATATACGGCCAACCGGCGATACCCTCTAGAGCCAACCCAGCCAAAGCGATTGTTAGTCGAGCTAAGGAATGTCTAGTTTGTAAGACTAAGCTTTGTTAGACTAGCGCTGTGATCTAATTAAATTACGACGGGTGGGGTTTAACTAAATGTGAGAGTATAAAACTGAGTTAATTGTGGTTAGAAAACCAGCCGAAATTATATCCTCTGCAGCAAAATTAACTATGGCACAAGGAGCATATTGCATTGTACATCATTGTCAGCTATCTGATTTTCCAGCCGTTTTTATATCAAATAGACAAAATGCAAAAATGTAAAAAAATTAATCTTTGCTTGCGGTGTAGGCTTCATAGAAATATCTCAGAGTAATTCTAATAGTACACACTGAACATTCGAATAAATTTCTGTCCAAAAAACCTTGTACGGCGTCGAAAAACTAAGCTTCAGTGAAACTAAAATTTGTTGGGAGGCTAAATAATAACCATGAAGTTACGAGTAGCTTTTATTGTAACTGTTTGGACAATTATTATTTGTGCTGGTGAATAATTTCAAAACATTTATAACTTTTAAAAGTTTACATTAGCAACATAAAAACACTTTGAGGAGTATTCCAATTTTTATTCCGGAAACCATTCTGTAATAAACATTTTATAAATATCGAAAATTACTTACACAAATATGTAGAAATGGTTCTATATCTTTGCTAATTCATTAGGTAAACCTATTATCAACCAAAAATACTTTTAAAAAAGGGCTTGAATATTAAAAACATATTTACTTACACTTTACATATAAAATCCGAATTCATTCATAAAATACATAATCGCCCTAATCGTGATTTTACAAATTACGCAACCTTTGGTTATTAAAATCGTACACACCATAAACCTTTTGCGCTTTGTGTTAGTCGGCTCCATCGAACGTGTATAATAGTTGTATGTGGAGCAACCGCAACACAACATAACTATGTTTGGTGAAAATCATAATTTGAATTTCGGTGTGTCATAATGACCATAAAAACACAAAAAAAAGAAACACTTTCAGCCACCCATATGATATGACATAACTGTAATGTGTTTAGGTCTCATATATCATATGGCACAATATACATTTTTACTACACAACATACAAATCGTTATAATTAAATTAAGCGCTGCAATTGAAGGATATACGATTAGAAAGGGGTTTAGGCCATCACCACACGATATGTGCTTTCAATTTAAAGTTTCATAAGCATAACACACACGCATACAATTTTCTAATCCAATTAATTTGTAGGCATACCAATAAATCTTAAGTGTGTTAAACGATTTTATAGTCACATGCCGATCACATTCAAATCAAGTTCATGGTTGAAAATGTAACGCGCGCGTATGATAAAATCGCTTTTCTTAAACTTTCGATTTTCGATCGCGGTTTTTTTTTTTAATTACTGCATAACTTTGATGTATACATTGTTGTATGTAGGTTTAAAGTTATATGCTGCTGTTGTAAATCTCTTTTGATCGGACTTAAAAATGTCATCAGTTCTTTTGTACATTTTGTACGCGGTTTGTTGGCTTTAATCGCACCGGCTTATGTGGTAGTAGGAAAAATATCGTTAAATACGCGTTTTTGTTGTAATACGGTATAGTAATAGCGATGGTATTATAAAGACATAAACCTAAAATATGAATGTGAAATTGCATTAACTTCTTTGCGTATATACATTGTGGGTCGCTGTACTCGCTAAGAGCAATTTGACATTTGTATTTGCTTATATGCTTAAAACTATTAATTACACGTTACCGGTCTCGTAAAACACGTATACTCTTCGTAATTTAATTTTTTTTTATTGAAGAGCGTATACAACCCAAAATTATATCGAATGGATTTCTGAACTTTTACGAATTATATTTGTCAACTCGCGGTTGTTGAACCTAAGGAGATTTTTAATAGCTCACAGCAATTATTGTTAATTCATTATAGATTGACGCACTTTAATTAATATTAATTTATTATAATTTTTTGGCAATTTACATTATAAATTGTTTAATAATTTTAATGAACTCTGTTAAAACAGAACGTTTGTAAACAGACAAATAAACTTTACCCCAAAAAACGCATTCAAGATTCATTGACCAAAAGAGACTTGATTTAATGCCTATATATATATAAAAAAATTAACGGGTCTTTAATTGGTCAATAAAACAAATGATTTCTTAAATTTCAATCTTTGAATTCATTTTTTTGTTCATCAATCATCCCCTGGATCAAGGGGACCCTTGTTATAAGTTTCCACAATATTCATCCAATCGGATTTTATATCAAAATAAGCCAGTTTTCGTAATATTTTTGAAGGTGTAAGCAAAATATGGGCCTTGGTGCTCTCCCAATTGTTTCCCAAAAATATCCGTTTGTTCCGAAACAGAGTTTCAGCCGCTCAACCGATCATTACGTAACTTTACCATGTATATGTTGCATGTTCAATGCAAGCTTTCGCTGAAGGCCAACCTGATTCTTCTTGTGGATTTTCTTCCCGATTAGGGAATTGAAGTCAGTAGAATGATTTGTCTTCACTTGCTAACATTTCTGAAATTCCTGAAATCGACCATAGTGTATCAAGTATTGGGAATCCAAAGTAATTCGGTCCGTTTTCAAAAAGTGACTTCAACTGAAATGACTTTTTTCATAGTGACAGCTGCTTTTCATTATTTCAGACAGATTAAAAATTTGACGTTATACCATTAAGTTTGTATTGCTTTCAGTTTCATACAAAAAGTGTTTTTTATGGTGTTGAATATGTCGGGTTTTTTGATAACTGAACAGAATTTGCGGAATGTGGTTGTTTTTTGTTTTAATTGAATAAAAACTCAGCTGAAGCACATCGAATGCTTGTGGACATTTACGGTGGCAATGCTTCAACCGATAAATCAAGTAGAGAATGGTTTCGACGCTTCAAAAATGATGATTTCCATGTTGAAGATAAGCTTCGCTTGGCGAAAAAAATTCTGAATTGAAACCACGAGACGTGCAAAGGCGATTTCTTTCTTGTGAGCAGCTGTATCAAAGGCAAACACGAAAGCGTTTTTTTATTTCCGATCGTGACTGGTGACGAGAAATGGATCTTCTACGATAGATAACCCAAGAGGACAAAATAATACGCTTTTCCCTGCCAATCGGTGCCATCGACCTCATCATCAACACTAAAGACGAACATTTGTGGTTCGAAGGTTATGCTGTGTATCTGATAGGACCAAAGAGGCATTGTATACTACGAGCTGCTACAACCTGGCGATTCCGTTTCGGGCGAGTAGTATACAGACTACACTTAATTCGTTTGAGTCGTGCATTACGAGAAAAACGACCGGAATATGAGGAAAGACATGATAAAATTATTGAGATGAAAAAAAAACGACCAAGTGGGATATTTTACCACACCCGCGGTATTCTTCGGACATTGTTCCTTCTGATTACCATGTTGTTCCGATGGATGCAATACGATTTCACCGGCAGGTTGTTACGGGAGGGCACGAAGCCAACAATCGGCAGATTTCATCTAAGCATGCAGGGGCCTTTCTCACTGTGATTTTGCCGACTATAGATCTCAGAGTTTTGGGTCGTGGGGAAGTTGAGATTTGCATGCTCCTGACCTACACCGTGCAACAGAAAAAATAAAACTAAACTAAATAAAATAATTGAAACAAAATTGAATCTGCACCAGAATCCGTTGAATGACAAGTACAATGTCTGTTGAAAAAGCCGCTGCGATTGACCCATCGACCCCTAGAGACCGATGCATAGCAAATAAAACGGTAGGGACGTTTTTCCAACAGACAAAGCTTCTCTTCGCCCTAAAAGACCTCTACGGGGACGCCGTGTAGATTTTAGTATAATTGTAGATTTAGTAATCAGACATCCAACTTCATAATATCTCCAATAACATTTTTATTGGGATTTGGACACGATTTTCCGAGGCATTTGGAATATTCTAGTCCATTTGAATCGAAAGAACATACACTCAGAGAAAAAACAACTTAAAAATAAAAATAAACGTTTCGTTTTAAAAACTTTCATATACGTTTTCCAAGCAACAACGAAATAGTTTGATTTGAAAATGATCATTTTAAAAGCGTATTTTTTTTTTAAATTGAAATATAAATTTAAAAGCTAATCCACTTTAAATTAGAGATATTAATTTTTATTTTAAATCGGTTAACATATAAAAATGTATTGCTGAGTTTTTAAATTAAAAAATTTAACTTTAACAGTGTTTTCTTTTCTTTTAAATTTAAAATGCAACATTAATGATATAAATGCGTTGACCGCATACGAATTTAAATGGAAAAAAATCAATTCGAATATGTTCAATACAAATACAATTAACTACGTTTTCACATGCGGTTTGAAAAAGTAGAATTTATGTATTTGCTCTCCTATTTAAGTCATCAAAAACCAAAGAAGTCATGTACTTATATTATAATAAATTTCTACCACAAAAAGTAGAAAATTAGCTCCCCCCCCCCCCCCCCCTATTTTGAACCTCAGGGTCATTATGTAAAAATACAAGCAACCCTTACAAAAATGAAAACTGCTCAAGTTTATTCTTGTCAGTTTGGTTTTAGTACTGATCAATGAATTTAAATTATTTATATAGAATGAATGAGAGTAGCTGTCAAACGAGTCAAATTCGGAGGGTAAAAGAGAACGCATATAAATCAACGGGTCGTATTTAGAATTTGTTCAATCGAAATTAAAAACTACACAAATTCACAATTATTTTTATTCCAATTTAGTACGGATTTATTTTTTTTTAATTTTCGGTAAAAAATTGTACTAATATTATTCCAAAATAAAAAATAATTTTGAAAAAATAGCACATAGATAATGAACGTAGTAATAAGAAAATGCGATACTGTAATATAACATATGATTCTAGTTATTATGTTTACAAAAAGAAAAAGCACAACAACAACAACCAAAATTCGTTTCTTACATTTTTTTGATTTATAACTTAAATTAATAATAATTTTATCACAAATCACTTTGCTTTCAATACAATTTTCATTATATTTTATATAAACTAGCGCGTCGCTTTTTACAACAACAACAACTTGTCCCGTTAGCTTTTTCTTTGACATCTGAGATCACCAATCACCATATGCATTTTTTATATAACCATCCTGTTCCCACATGACTCAAAAGAGATAGCAAATATTATATTGATTTTTATATGGGAAAAAATAGTTGCTGCTCTTCAGTATTTTCCTCTAAGTTACTGATAAAAAGTTGGTTTACTCATCAGGTTGCAACTGCTAAACTGCAAAAAGTTTATACCTTTAGTATAACACAAGCACATATCGATTTAGCGAATTATATCACTGGCTTAAGAAGTTTGAAATTTGTGTAATGGTGTTTTGCAAAAAATTACCAAAATGAATTGTATATAATTTTAAAATAGTAAGTTTTAGATTGAATGCAATATACAGTGACTCACAGCTTATTTGATCCAGTTGCATTTTATGAACACAATTGTAAATATTTCGCGATATCTTATTTTGATGGTTTTTCTTTTTTTTTCTTGTTTTTTGTTTTTTGTTACACGGAACTAACCAACAAATACAAATCTAGAAAATATAGGAACTTCGATTGCAAGGTGTAATCGCATTAGAGTGTAATCGCATTATTGTGTTACCTCGCAAGATTTTTGTAGCATCAAAGTCGTTTGTGTATGACTAGGAATATGATGGAGGTTCGCACAACAATTTCGATAAATTGGAAGCATCGACTACCTATATCACCATTACTACATTTAGCGACGGATGCTCAGAAACTTTCCTTGCACACTGTATGCAATTTGTTTAACTGTATCGTGAAACCAAAATTTGTTATTTTTGTTGTACTCGTAGTGGAAATATTTTTCTTGGTTTTTATTTTTGTTTTGTTTTACTACGTTTTGTTTCCTATGCATTATATCGATACCAACAACAATAATGCCAAATGCCATAAAAACGCAATACTAACAAAAGTAATTTGACGAAATTTGATGGTATTAGTATGTTTGTGGCAGCGGATCATTTAAGCTGTGAGTTAGTTTTGGGTTGAAATAATGAACTTTTTAATGTAATTTTGATATGTATTAGAATTTTTTTTTTATTTTTTGTGTTTTATAATAAAAATAAATATAGCTTTCATATTAAATTTAGTTTTTTAAACTAAAAAAATGCGACTGGATCAAATAAGCTGTGAGTCACTGTATAATTTTACACTAAATCTTATCTAAACATTTACTTTTTTAATATATAAAGATTCATATTTAAAAGGTTTCGTTTCAATTTAAATAGAGGTGGTTTTAGTTATAAAATGTTTTGCTTCTTCTTATTGATAATGTAGTATTTTTGAATTAAAAATTTTATATTTAATTTTAAATTTCGTTTTTTCTCTGAGTGTAGTCCGCAAGTTCGTTAACCGTTGATTATTATTTCTCGTTTTATATATTTGTCTAACACTTTTTTCAACAAAGGCACAAAATGTTTTTTTGTAAATTGTTCAACCAAATCTGCCATTCTTCAGAACTGGATTTAACTGGCCGAAAGATGGCAACATCCGCTGGTTGCAGGATTTGCATCGAATTCGGGTATAGACATATTAATATGATTTTTAGCTCATCACATAATTTCGATAGAGCGTACTTTAAGTTAGTTTTATGACCGTCGACATATAGGGCAACTGGAAACTTTACTTTATTGTCCAACAATGCAGGATAAAAAACTTCCTTGATAAACCATAAAAAGCATCAGATGCGTCATCCACCCCGAATCAGTCTTTGGATACTTCATTCCCATTGGAATATAATCCAATACGTCTTTGGTTTATAATGAAAAACAATCATTGGTGGAATAATAAACTTATCAGCAGAAAATGTAAACATTACGATTACGCTTTCCTTGTCTCGACCTTTGTCGGTTTCATAGACATTATTTGCACCTTTAGGTGCCAACATTTGGATTTCTGTTCCACCATTTGGACACAACTTAAAGTCGGATTTGTCTCCATTAAAATTTCGAGCTAGGTCTTTAAGTATATCAGCTAAATTGTTTGCTTTAAAATATTTTTCAATATGAAGAAACCATTTTGTTAGATCTTTTTCTGAAACTTAGGCACTACAGAAAGTTACTGCTTCTGGAGTTCTGATTGCAATTTCTATGGATGTCTTTGAAGAAATCCTTGATAACATTTAGTACCAGGACAGTTGTCGCTGAATATATTTTCTCTTGGACAAGAATTCATAAATTAATTAACAACTCCTCAAACTTCCTGCTTTATTCTTCTCGGAAAGTCTCACTCGTGGATTTCAAAAATCCGTACTGGTGTTAGTACTGACAATGGACCCATAGTACTTTTATTAAAGCAAGCGATGGTGTATAAATGATTTTGTAGTGTCCCTCGTGAAATATTATAGCTTTTAGCTGCTGGATGAATAGAAGTGGCGTTTTCTATACTCTCAAATGCTACCTCAATGTCATCAACGTTATACTTTCGTTTTGAAGGCGTTTTGATCACCAGGCTAATTTTTGGAATTGTCAGATTTTAAATACCAATAATGAGCCCCTATTTATTGGCAGGAAATATTAAATATTTTAGCTGCATTATTTACAGGCTATACATGAATTAAAAAAGTCTGAATTAAAAAGGTTTTTTTTTCTGAATTAAAATAAGTGTTTTTAATTCATTTTAAAAATGAATTAAAATCAGAGTTGAAAAAAAAAAAATAAAAAAAGTCGAAAAAAGGAATTTAAAAAGGAATGAATTTCATTTTGAAAATGAAATAATATAAGCCTTTTTTTATATATTTATATTTTATATCTAATGAATGTAAATGCAACTATTATTTTAAATTTTTTGGAATTTACATTTAAATTTGGTACGTAAAAATTTGGATAATTTTGGATTTGTATTTTCATTAGTGAAAAAGCGAATAAAACTGGAAATCAAATGAGACATTTTCAATACTGAAAATGAAACATTGGAATATCTTATTTTCATTAATGAAGACATTTAACTATAATTAATTAAATAATAAATAAGCGAGACCACAATTATAAAAATAGAAAACAAATATATTACATTTAAATTCATTTTTATTTAAAACTAAAAATTATATACATATAATAATAATTTCATATTTTAATTTATTTGATTTTTAAATTTATAAAATGAAATAAAATGTGCCTTTTTTAATTCATTTTGAAAATGGTCCCTTTGGGACCTCACGGCAACGTATGTTGCCAACTCCCATTTTCGTTTAATTAGCTATTAGATTCACATTTTACAAATTTTTATTGTGTTGTCTCTTTCTTCAATATAATATAAAATCGTTGTAGCTGGAGGCTGTTCGTAAACTCTACATTGTTACGATATTGTCAACAATGACAGTTCTAAATCGTTCTGAAACTGTCATTGTAACAACGAGCACGTGCTTTTTGTCGTTCGTAAACTCGTTTTAACATTGTTACAAATGTCATTCTCAACCCTACTCGAGACTGCCTTTCCAGCTGTCAAAGTATTAATTATGCTACAATCAAGCGAAAAACATATTTTTTTCACATCAATATCAGAACAAAATAATTTTTTAATAAACTTTTTATGTGGTCAATGTGTTTGATAAAAGTATACTATGCGTATAATTGAGTATTATTTAAAAATTATAATTTTAATACTCTAAGTTTACGAATATCTGGTTTAATAATTATTCCCGAGAATAGAAATTAGTTTTCTGTTTGCGTTTTATTATAGGTTTTTTTTTGTCATCGTCAATCATCTGTAAAATCATTGACATTTGTAACAAAATCATTGTTAAGCACACACGTCATACTAACAATGACAGTTGTTACAATGTTAACAATGTAAAGTTTACGAACAGCCTCCTGTCATTTTCCCAAATGTTCAATAATTTAGTGTATTAAAGATTTTAAAGTGACATGGACAGAAAAAAATTGTTCTGCTGAAAACTGTAAGTTTTGTTGGCTATTTACGTTATTATAATTTAGTTTTTTCGAATTTATTGAATAAAATTAGTTTTGTTAACAGTTTTTAGTTACATAATTGATAAAATTTAGAAATATTTCTCACTTGCCTTTGAATAAATTAGAAAATTTGCCTTGGCCACAATTGTTGCCAATCATGTACGATTTACATGTTCCAATTTTTTTTCTAGTAAAATATGAAGGGTTAAGTATATTACGATTTTCGTTTGCGAGAGGAGCACGAAACAAATTCCAGTAAAATAAAATTGGATTTTTTTATTTATAATTTGAGCAAATGTTGTTTACATATGGCTGACTCTTTTTTACTAATAACTTTTTGTTATTTGCGTGCAGCTCTATTTTTCCGTAAAAAATTAGTTGGAGGAAAAAAATGGAACATGTAAATCGAGCATGATACTGATGTGTAATGGCAACATATGTTGCCATGTCAACATTCGTTGCCAAATCGAGTGAACGTCACGCATCGAGTGAACGAATTATGCATACATTTATATAGGTATAATGTCGCGACAAAAAAAAAATATTCATTGGAGAAAGCTGCCGATCTTATTATGGCAGATAACTCTGACATTGAGATGGATGATGCATTGAGAAGATGTTGACGACGAAATAGATATTGACGAAGTTCCCGAACATAAACGTAGTGATGTCATCGAAATATTGGAGGTTGAGAACGATGAGTTAGATATTGATCTGGCAAATACTATGATCGTCGCAGAGAGTAAAAGTGGCGTTGGTAATCAAATTGAATATCCGCAATGTAATAGCCGTAATGAAATTGAATTTGTAGATCAACGATATAATTATAAAATAACCGAAAAGGCAGATATAGCTTGGAGACGACGTCCATTTGAACCAACAACACATTTCATTTTCGAAACAATTGACCCAACTTTGATTGAATCCAGATCGCCTTTAGAAATATTTGAGAAATATATACCACAGCAAATGTATGAAGAAATTGCACTTTATACAAACATGTACACTATACAGAAGGGCCGCCCGGGGTTTTAAACACACAACATCCAATGAAATAATGAATCTAACATTTGCTGATGGGAGTAATGAAATTACCTCGATGTAGGATGTCCTAGAGCCGAGAATTACAAATACAATCGATTGCACCAATCATGACCAAAGATAGATTTTTCTGGCTTAGGTCTCACATCCACTTCATTGACAACGAAACAATTCCGCGCGATTGTAATGATAAATTTAATAAAACACGACCACTTATCAATTGTGTAAGACGACGATGCTTAGAATTGCCGGTAGAAGAAACTGTTTCTGTTGATGGACAGATAATACCATTTAAAGGTCGATTGAATATTGAGCAATATGTTAAGGGTAAACCATGTCCTTGGGGTCTCAAAGTATTCGTTTTGAGTGGGAAATCAGGATACTCCTATGATTTTGTGTTGTACCAGGAAACACAAACGGAAATTTCACGTTTTGATCGTGCGCGTGTAGGTCTTGGAGCAGCAGTGGTGCTTTATTTGATAAGCCGTCTTAAATTACCAGGTCACACGTTGTTTTTTGACATTTTTTTCTCAAGTTATCAATTATTTGGAATACTCTCACAAAAACAAATTAACGCAGATAAAAAGTATGTACAAATTAGTCAGCCTACAATTGTAAAGAAATACAGCGGTGGGATGGGTGGTGTGGATCTTGTTGACCAGTACATGAGTTACTACAGGATATTTATTAAATCCAACAAATGGACACTTATACTTAATAAAGACATTTTTATTAATCACTTGTTTTTTGTTTCGCAGTTATTTTGAATAATTTTCAAAAAGTTTAAAAAATCACTCGATCGATTTCGACTTATTAGGTCATCATCAGGAGTATCTACTGATTTGTGTTAGTAAAAAATTTTGTTATATAGTAGAAAAAAGCAAAATATAAATAAAAGAAGGAGGGCAAAAAATAAAAAATAAGCAATAAAAGCAAAATATAAATAAAACAAGAAGGGCAAAAAAAAAATAAAAAAAATTTTTTGCCCTCCTTGTTTTATTTATATTTTGCTTTTATTGCTTATTTTTTATTTTTTGCCCTCCTTCTTTTATTTATATTTTGCTTTTTTCTACTATATAACAAAATTTTTTACTAACACAAATCAGTAGATACTCCTGATGATGACCTAACAAGTCGAAATCGATCGAGTGATTTTTTAAACTTTTTGAAAATTATTCAAAATAACTGCGAAACAAAAAACAAGTGATTAATAAAAATGTCTTTATTAAGTATTAGTGTGTTTCGCCAAGTGCCTACGGCCAATAGCGTAAAAAGTAAATGGACACTTCGTGTAATGACTCATTTTATTGATGTTGTGCTATGTGCTAGTTATCTAGAATATAAGAAGCAATGTGAATATAATAAGTTATCAATCAACGATACATTGAGCCTTGACTGTTGACTTTAAATTAAATGTTGCTCATAATCTAACCAACGTACAACTACAAAATAAGAAACGATTACACGAAGGCTTAGAATTAGTTCCGGATTCGGTTCGTTGTCACGAAATAAGACCAGTGGCAGATATCCGTTTCGATGGCTTTAACCATTACCCAAAATTTGAAGAATCGCATTCCGCATATCGGTGCAAACGACTTGGCTGTTCATCACGCTCCAGAATTGTATATGCATTAAATGTAAAGTGCATTTGCATATAACTGGCAAAAATAATTGTTTTTTATTATGCCACACTAAATAATTTTTGGATTTAAAATACTTGTTACCTTTTATTTTATTTATGAAATGGCTGTTATTTTTATTTTATTTATTTTGTTTTTGTAATTTTTTATTTATGATTTTATTTATTTTTTATGCAAACATAAGTTTGATTTGTATTTCCTTTAATTCAAAATAAGTTAAAACCCATTTGATAACTGGTATGTGATTTTATTTAAAATAAAACTTGAAATAAATATGTAGTACTAAAAATTATTTTTCTTATCATTTTGTTTTGACTGTTTCGTCGATTTGGCATCATATGGTGCCAAGCCATAACTTTCTTGGATGACGCCATAATTTACTTTTGATGATATATTTGAATTCTACGACCCCAAATTAACTAAAAAACAAATAAAAACTGTCATTAAATATTTAAACGAAACCTCGGGTCTGAAAGGGTTAAGGCAATTGTTTTAAAAATGAAATAGTAAAGCCTTTGTTAATTCCTTTTTGAGTTGTCTCATTTTTCTAAATCGCTTTTTTTAATTCATAATTTTAAGTTAAAAATATGAATTAAAATAAGTCGCGGATGTTCATACAAAAATCAACTTTTTTTAATTCGGTACCCTCTGTTTACATGTTAATAATTATTATAAAATTTAACTAAAATACTCATTATTATTTAAATTAATTTACCATTAAGATTAAATCAAAAGGTTTCTTACAAGATTTGTTTAAGAAATGTACTTGTTCACGAAACTCACGAAGTATGTCAGTTCACAGTGAAATATCTTGTCTAAATGAATTTCAATGCACAAGGGACTGTAGGTTATTGAGAGATTATCTTATTAAGGGCTCATTACTAGTGGATTTAGCTTGCGCACTATATTATTGTTCAGCCGAAACCTTATACTTCCAAGCGAAACCTAATAAAGCCAGCCAGAAAAATACTACAGTCAGACCAACTATGGCACAAGAAGCACAATGTATTGTGGATCATTGTGCACTATATGATTTTTTAGACCTGAATCTTATTACTCCAGTAGGAACATTATAATTTACCCAGAACCATATCCTCTCTACAGCCAAATCAATTATGGTACTATAAACACAGTTTATTGTGCCTAATTTAACATTTTTTGATTTTTCAACCGGAACCTAATTTAATGAAATTGCTCCCGATGCACCATAGTTATTAGATGGATCAGGAGTCTTCGTTTCACAAAGTGAATCATTGGAATCCAGATCCACCATCCCTTCCTGTAAAAGCTTTATAGGCGATAAATCATTTTCTCAGCGTTATCACTCTTAGGCAGCTTCCCTGTTTGAAAATAAATTAAAAGAGTTAATCAATAGTTTGTTGCACATTTGATTAATCCCGGCCTTCACTATTTCCAACAACTCCATCGCCATGTTCGAAAAACAAATTTGAATGCACGCTTACAGGTAAGTATGGTCACGTCTTCTCTACCTAATTTATTAACCAGCAATTCCAGCGATTTAAGAATACTGAATTCTTCAACTTATTTTTGAAATTATTATCATTGAGTCAGAATAGATAGTATATCCAAATCAGCCAGAAATTTCTTGATATACTCTGTAAGCAAAATAAACCGTCCCAATATTGGTACGACAACATTGGTACGAGCGAATTCCGTCGAGTAGGGCAATCATAAAGTCCCATACATTGTGCTTCTTGTGCTAGACTTAGTTTGGCTGTAGGATAGTTCCTGCTGGTTTTATAAGGTTCCGCACAATACAATAGTGGGTTTTGTTCCGGCTGGTATGGTTATCATACGATTTAATCACATTTCATGAGTGACAAAACTAATTATTGAGTGAGCAAGATCATGTTGAGAATCAGGAATTTAATTTGAAAATATTTCGGGAACCGGTCATTATTATAACACATTCTGGATGTGGGTTTTAAGTTTTATCAATCCGGAAATACATCAAACTTGTTTAGTCTTTCGAGTGTTAGATGTATTTAAATTTATTAAAACAATAAGCTTATGTTAAATTTCTTACTTGCTTATCGACATATAGATGAATAAATATAAGTGTATTTGCTGTAAAAATACTTCTTAAATAGTGAACTTTAAATTAAGCAAATAGTTGAAATATTTGATCGGAACGCAAATTTTTTTTGCTCTTTACGAAATTGACGATATTGAAATATTATGTCATTACTAAATAACTTATATGAATATCTATGTTTGATCTACACATAGCTAGGTGTAATTTTTATTTCATTTTAATAAATAATTGATCTCTCTATTATCTAAACCGCGAATATATCGTCTTTATACATGTCATGCGTATAGCCTTGATCGAATTACGGCGGCAAAGTGTATCATATACGATATATTTTGTAACGTACACCAAATCGGACATGCACATACCTCGATTCGAGCGATCGTTAATATTTTCATTGTGCGGTACAAATTAATCATAACCGTACAGATGGCTGAAAATCGGATCTGTATATAGTTTGCCTTGGCTGAATTAAAGCTGCGCTTATCTGAAATAGTTATGTCAGTTCGAAACGCTTCGTATACGACTAATTAATTGATGTTTAAACGGGTATGCCTTGTTTGGTTACGGTAAACATTTTGAACAAATAAATTAATAATTAACTTCCGGTTTAATTGATTTATTGGTTGAAATTTCTATGCGGCTGTTGTCCGATGTGAATTATGTAACTCCTTCTTGTGTTAGTTTTTGTGATTATGATTTGTATATAACAAGTGTAAGTTATGTTTCACACCTCTTTCTTTAAAAATTCGTTGTGTGAATGGTACATAATAATGGTGCATGTGTAAAAAATCTGACCTTGTGATACTTTATAAGATTTCAATGTCAAGATTTGTATATATTGGACAACTATTAATGGATCAGGAAGCCCTTATTGCCACTCTCCTAGTATTTGGAATTTGCGCCTGCGTGCGATGAACCTTGTGAACGCTCGTAGCTAACCAGAACTTGTCAATGGCAAGCTGATATTCTTCAATGGTGTGACTATATCAGAATAATATTTTGCAAGACCCAGTATCAATGTTGTACAACAATATAACGACAGGCTCTCATTTAGAGGCATCACTGATGGAGTCTATGAAGTCAAGTCGATGAAGTTAGCCCAAGCCCCCTGAAATTTTTGGTGGATTTCTTGGATAAGTTTATGCATCACGAGAAATGGTTTCATTCATAAGAAAAACAAACAATATAGAAAAATAATATTGCTGTAAAGAAAATTACTGGTAAATTTTTTAATCTTTTTAACCTGAATAGCGATACTTTATGTAGTTAATATTGGTCCCCATTAAAATGTATACCGCAATACCTTAAAGCCACCAAGCGATATGTATGGCCAGACAGGCCATGAATTTGTTGTGGACCCATTTACATAAATTATCTCTATTCGGGTTAAATAAATAAATTTAAAAAAGTTATTTCCCCCTGATATGGACTTGGGGGGATGCTGTATAAGATAGCAGAAAATTTCCAGCAGAAAAAATGTGTTTTGCTATTCACCGCTAGAGGCATCACTATCACAAAAATGAAATTTTTTCTGCTGATATTTTTTTACACCAGCAGAAAATTTTTGATATTTTTATGCAAATTAAAAATTCTCAGCTGAAAATTTTATGAAAAATCAGAGAATTTATGAAATAGAAGAGAAAATGTATGTTTATACGTTTTGAAGCGATGAAAGTTAATTTTCTTTAAAAAACGATTTGCGTATAGTGTAAGCACTCTCAAAAGATAATTAAATTATCATAATCATCATTATGCAAACACAGGGCAACATAAAAAAACGGCCATCGTTGAATGCACTCCATATATTTCTGAAGTCATTTTAATGTGAAATGTTTTCAGTATTTTAACAAAAGTGTTAGAAAAACCCCCCTGTAACTACATAAGGGTATGTTTTTATGGTAGCTGAGATCATAATTATATACGTGAGCAACATAAGATTCACACCTGGCGTCAGTAACCTTCCATACATTTTTGAAATCATTTTAATGTGAACTATTTTCAGTTTTTTAACAAAAGTGTTACAAAAACCCCCTGTATCTACCCTGGGTGTATGTTTTTATGGTAGCTGAGATCGTAATCTATATACATGAGCAACATAAGATTCACACCTGGCGTCAGTAGCCATCCATACATTTTTGAAGTCATTTTATTGTGAAATGTTTTCAGTTTTTTAACAAAAGTGTTAGAAAAACCCCCCTGTAACTACCCTGGGGGTATGTTTTTACGGTAGCTGAGATCATAATTCATATACGTGACCAACATAAGATTCACACCTTGCGTCAGTAGCCTTCTGTACATTTTTGAAGTCATTTTAATGTGAAATGTTATCAGTTTCAAAAACCCCCCCTGTAACTACATTCCACATTAAAATGACTTAAAAAATGTATCGATGGCTACTGACGCCAGGTGTGAATCTTATAATGCTCAAGTAAATGGATTATGATCTCAGCTACCATAAAAACATACCCCAGGGTAGTTACAGGGGGGTTTTTCTAACACTTTTGTTAAAAAACTGAAAATAGTTCACATTAAAATGACTTCAAAATGTATGGAAGGTTACTGACGCCAGGTGTGAATCTTATGTTGCTCATGCATATAGAACATGATCTCAGCTACCATAAAAACATACACCCAGGGTAGTTACAGGGGGGTTTTTGTAACACTTTTGTTAAAAAACTGAAAACATTTCACATTAAAATGACTTCAAAAATGTACGGAAGGTTACTGACGCCAGGTGTGAATCTTATGTTGCTCATGCATATGGATTATGATCTCAGCTACCATAAAAACATACACCCAGGGTAGTTACAGGGGGGTTTTTCTAACACTTTTGTTAAAAAACTGAAAACATTTCACATTAAAATGACTTCAAAAATGTATGGAAGGTTACTGACGCCAGGTGTGAATCTTATGTTGCTCATGCATATGGATTATGATCTCAGCTACCATAAAAACATACACCCAGGGTAGTTACAGGGGGGTTTTTCTAACACTTTTGTTAAAAAACTGAAAACATTTCACATTAAAACGACTTCAAAAATGTATGGAAGGTTACTGACGCCAGGTGTGAATCTTATGTTGCTCATGCATATGGATTATGATCTCAGCTACCATAAAAACATACACCCAGGGTAGTTACAGGGGGGTTTTTGTAACACTTTTGTTAAAAAACTGAAAACATTTCACATTAAAATGACTTCAAAAATGTACGGAAGGTTACTGACGCCAGGTGTGAATCTTATGTTGCTCATGCATATGGATTATGATCTCAGCTACCATAAAACATACACCCAGGGTAGTTACAGGGGGGTTTTTCTAACACTTTTGTTAAAAAACTGAAAACATTTCACATTAAAATGACTTCAAAAATGTATGGAAGGTTACTGACGCCAGGTGTGAATCTTATGTTGCTCATGCATATGGATTATGATCTCAGCTACCATAAAAACATACACCCAGGGTAGTTACAGGGGGGTTTTTCTAACACTTTTGTTAAAAAACTGAAAACATTTCACATTAAAATGACTTCAAAAATGTATGGAAGGTTACTGACGCCAGGTGTGAATCTTATGTTGCTCATGCATATGGATTATGATTTCAGCTATCATAAAAACATACACCCAGGGTAGTTACAGGGGGGTTTTTCTAACACTTTTGTTAAAAAACTGAAAACATTTCACATTAAAATGACTTCAAAAATGTATGGAAGGTTACTGACGCCAGGTGTGAATCTTATGTTGCTCATGCATATGGATTATGATCTCAGCTACCATAAAAACATACACCCAGGGTAGTTACAGGGGGGTTTTTGTAACACTTTTGTTAAAAACTGAAAACATTTCACATTAAAATGACTTCAAAAATGTACGGAAGGTTACTGACGCCAGGTGTGAATCTTATGTTGCTCATGCATATGGATTATGATCTCAGCTACCATAAAAACATACACCCAGGGTAGTTACAGGGGGGTTTTTTTAACACTTTTGTTAAAAAACTGAAAACATTTCACATTAAAATGACTTCAAAAATGTATGGAAGGGTACTGACGCCAGGTGTGAATCTTATGTTGCTCATGCATATGGATTATGATCTCAGCTACCATAAAACATACACCCAGGGTAGTTACAGGGGGGTTTTTCTAACACTTTTGTTAAAAAACTGAAAACATTTCACATTAAAATGACTTCAAAAATGTATGGAAGGTTACTGACGCCAGGTGTGAATCTTATGTTGCTCATGCATATGGATTATGATCTCAGCTACCATAAAAACATACACCCAGGGTAGTTACAGGGGGGTTTTTCTAACACTTTTGTTAAAAAACTGAAAACATTTCACATTAAAATGACTTCAAAAATGTATGGAAGGTTACTGACGCCAGGTGTGAATCTTATGTTGCTCATGCATATGGATTATGATTTCAGCTATCATAAAAACATACACCCAGGGTAGTTACAGGGGGGTTTTTCTAACACTTTTGTTAAAAAACTGAAAACATTTCACATTAAAATGACTTCAAAAATGTATGGAAGGTTACTGACGCCAGGTGTGAATCTTATGTTGCTCATGCATATGGATTATGATCTCAGCTACCATAAAAACATACACCCAGGGTAGTTACAGGGGGGTTTTTGTAACACTTTTGTTAAAAACTGAAAACATTTCACATTAAAATGACTTCAAAAATGTACGGAAGGTTACTGACGCCAGGTGTGAATCTTATGTTGCTCATGCATATGGATTATGATCTCAGCTACCATAAAAACATACACCCAGGGTAGTTACAGGGGGGTTTTTTTAACACTTTTGTTAAAAAACTGAAAACATTTCACATTAAAATGACTTCAAAAATGTATGGAAGGGTACTGACGCCAGGTGTGAATCTTATGTTGCTCACGCATATGAATTATGATCTCAGCTACCATAAAAACATACCCCAGGGTAGTTACAGGGGGGTTTTTCTAACACTTTTGTTAAAAAACTGAAAACATTTCACATTAAAATGACTTCAAAAATGTATGGAAGGTTACTGACGCCAGGTGTGAATCTTATGTTGCTCATGCATATGGATTATGATCTCAGCTACCATAAAAACATACACCCAGGGTAGTTACAGGGGGGTTTTTCTAACACTTTTGTTAAAAAACTGAAAACATTTCACATTAAAATGACTTCAAAAATGTATGGAAGGTTACTGACGCCAGGTGTGAATCTTATGTTGCTCATGCATATGGATTATGATTTCAGCTATCATAAAAACATACACCCAGGGTAGTTACAGGGGGGTTTTTCTAACACTTTTGTTAAAAAACTGAAAACATTTCACATTAAAATGACTTCAAAAATGTATGGAAGGTTACTGACGCCAGGTGTGAATCTTATGTTGCTCACGTATATGAATTATGATCTCAGCTACCACAAAAACATACCCCCAGGGTAGTTACAGGGGGGTTTTTCTAACACTTTTGTTAAAAAACTGAAAACATTTCACATTAAAATGACTTCAAAAATGTATGGAAGGTTACTGACGCCAGGTGTGAATCTTATGTTGCTCATGCATATGGATTATGATCTCAGCTACCATAAAAACATACACCCAGGGTAGTTACAGGGGGGTTTTTCTAACACTTTTGTTAAAAAACTGAAAACATTTCACATTAAAATGACTTCAAAAATGTATGGAAGGTTACTGACGCCAGGTGTGAATCTTATGTTGCTCATGCATATGGATTATGATCTCAGCTACCATAAAACATACACCCAGGGTAGTTACAGGGGGGTTTTTCTAACACTTTTGTTAAAAAACTGAAAACATTTCACATTAAAATGACTTCAGAAATATATGGAGTGCATTCAACGATGGCCGTTTTTTATGTTGCCCTGTGTTTGCATAATGATGATTATGATAATTTAATTATGTTTTGAGAGTGCTTACACAATACATACGCAAATCGTTTTTTAAAGAAAATTAACTTTCATCGCTTCAAAACGTATAAACATACATTTTCTTTTCTATTTCATAAATTCTCTGATTTTTCATAAAATTTTCTGCTGAGAATTTTTAATTTGCATAAAAATATCAAAAATTTTCTGCTGGTGTAAAAAAATTTCATTTTTGTGATAGTGATGCCTTGGGGGCAGCTTTCACATCTTAGCTAGTATCGTGGCCTGTTTATTTATTTATATTGAAGTACGTCTACAAATTTGACTTGAAAATATTAATGTTAGAATAAAAAATAAAATAAATCCGCGTTGGATTTGAAAATTTGAAATATAAAAGTAAAGTAACAAGTAAAAATCACTGAGGGACATAAAATTGCCTTAATCTACTTTTAAAATTATCTTTAGTTATACAAAAATCAAATAAATAGTTAATTCTATTGACACTTTAACACATCATCTTCACTGGTTCATTATTGCCATAGTTGGTTCTGTTCTGGTCACGATCTGTTAGTTATCTATACCAGGAACCTTTATTTTAATTGACTTTACCACATCCAGTGCGTCGATTAGGGCAAGTAGGAGAAAACCAACAAATGTACTTCCAGGTCAAGTAGCGTATGCACATCGAGAAATGAGTCTATTTATATCTTCATTTTGATTTTTTTTTTTCACTTTTTTCGGTCGCCAAGTTGACCATCGCCGAGTAGAACGTCGCCGAGTTTGTCGTCGTCAAGTTCGTTTCACTGAGTTCACCGTCGCCGAGTTGACCATCGCCAATTTGTCTGTCGCCGAGGTGTCTGTCACCGCCTTGGTTTCGCCGAGTTGACCTTGTTCACAAACTATCGCTATTCGGGTTAAATAAATTTAGAAAAAAAATTAACAGTAATTTTTTAAGCATTATTAGCCGTCTGTCCGTCTGTGTCCACGATAACTTGAAAACGGATAGAGATATCAACTTAATTTCTTCAATAAAAGTTCAAGCAATTTATGGAACAGAGCCCTATTGATTTGAACATTTCTGTGCTTTTGTTCTCCCACCTTAAAATTGATAGATTTTTTTTTTCTATTCTATTTTGGTTTTATAGAGCATGTGCATGTAGAATAAAAATATATCTCGTGTTGATGTGGGTTTGAGTGAATGGTGTGGTTATGGAGGTGGTTCAAATAATTCGCAAAAATTTTAAAAATATAATAAATGAAAAATCATGTCCGTCACGCAAGGCAGACACCAAACCAACTATGGCAGAACTACCACGATGCATTGTGCACTGTATAATTGTCAGCCGGAACATTATAATTCCAGTCAAAACCTAATAAAGTCAGGATACGACATGAATGTCAAATACCATATAAAACAACTGCAAAAAATGGGAGCACGTTTTTTATAGTCATATCGCTCGTTTATATACACCTCTTGTTTTAAAAAAAAATATTTCCGAAAGATAGGACCGTACCAAGGATAGATTTATTTTCAAAATTCTCTGAAATTGGTTTTTTATTATTATAGTCAATGAACAAACAATAATATTCAAATGATTTAAATTATAAATCACATTTTATTCATTTAATTCATGTGGTACCGTTTTTGTATGCAAATTTCTTCTTGCGATTTCCCTTGATATTTAAAATGCGCACCTGCAAATATTTCGAATAATAAAGATAGTTCGTGTCATCAAAACGTCAAACGTCAAAAACTCATAGGAACCAGTTTTCTGTTTACATTATTTGATTTTCGAAAATTCGGAATTCAAGAAAAGACAGAAAATTTGTTTATCTCTGTCACAAACGTAGCACTATTTTTTCACTACCATATAGTTTTTGTCATGTCGTATCCATGTATATAGATCAGCGCTTTCATCAGATGTGTTTGTAGAATGTAAATAGGATTCTAAAAGGCTTTTAGAAAAATTTGCAAAGGATGGCCAATTGGGTAAAATTCGGTACTAAAACCTTACCCGAAAAGTTAACTTCTGCATATTTTCCAGATGAGGCAACTGTCCCAAAGCTTAAAATTCTTTCTTTAAATCGTCTTCCTCTCTCAGTAGTGTCACTGTAAACATAAATGAAAAAGGGGCGAAAAACATCATTATCACTTTTTGAATAGCTGAATGGTTTTTTAAAGTTTTATTGATACGGTGCTATTTGAGGCTGTTCGTTTTACATGTTTATTTGAAATGGCGTTGATGAAATTGTTATAGATAGAGAGTAAACTCGCATCGCGTTATGAGAACACAAACATTCGTTTCGCAGACAGCTTAGAGACAGAGAATGATCGAAAAATGACAAGTCGTTCAATTTCGGTCATCTGATGTTTTGTGAAGAATTTTGGAAGAAAAGGAAAATTGTACAGAGCCACAGGTTATAGCTACTGAAGGGAAAATGATGTATCGTGTTAAGTAAGTGTGCAGACACGAGAATAGGGCTCGTCTGAGACTGTTGCAAACGAGTAACATTGAATTCAACAATCATAGCCAGCAAATAATCGAATAAACCACCAAAGCCTTCGTAGAACGATTTTTATAAGATTTACAACGATATTAAATTAAAATTCGATTGATTGACGAATTGAATTTAATTAGTACAAAGACATTTAAGTATAACTAAATGAGAAAATTCCATTTTTACATTCAATTTCTGATGGATTTTGAACCTATACCAACGGCTTAACCGTCCGGTATTTTTTTAACAAAGAAATCGGAACTGTAGTAAAACGAAAATGACAACATTACATTACTTTTTGCAAAAACTCTTTTAATATGTGGCGCTAACCTTATAAACAGCTGCAACTACCACAGTATAGATAAATCTAGTTTTTTATCAAATTATGAATTAATTAATTGATATTTCTAAAATAAATGTTTGATTTAATCATACAACGTCATAAAATCATTCTAATCTTCTTGATATTTAAATATCAAAGAAATTTAATTCAATACAGAAGTTATTTAATTTGCATATTTATTGTCATACGTGTAACCATTAATTATTTTATTTGAATATTAATTAAATATTAGAATAATTTAAAATTTCTTAACGCAATATAGCATCAGGTATGTAAAAAATAAGAATAATGATGCCGTTTTACCTCTTTATTTCGCTCAACACACTACTCTGAAGGCATCTAATTTTAATATCTCAATTCGTCGTCTTCTTTTTAATTTTCGATCACTGAATCGAAAATGGCTTGCTAATTCACAAATGTATTCCTTTTTAGCAAAACGTCAAAAAATTACGTCATCAGAACTGTTGTATTTAAAATCGTTTTATTGGGTAGTCGCGTTGTGGTTCGGAGTACCTTCCTTAGAGTTAATATTTATATCTGGTAAATTAGTAAATCACTTAGTAAATAATATTTATAGTTGTTAAAATAGATCGCCAAGAAACGCTAACTTGAGCACAACCCTATTACATTAGGAAAACAGCTGTTGTAAGATTATCTTGGAAGCTGAAAAGTGCTAAGGTTAGCGAAGGTACGTAGTTCAATACTATTATTCAAATTAATATAGTTAATTATTGATAATATCTTTAGATATTCAGCCACTAAACTTCCAAATGGTCTAAAGTTGTCAGAAGGGTAAAGTTTCCAAGTGTCATGGTGGTGGTGATGCACTAAATTTTGCGAACTCAATTTACAAAAATAAAAGCAAAATCACTCAAGATACTTTTATTTTGACATATGTACTTTTCAATTGAACAAATTATTGCACTCTAGAACCGCCTTGGTTTCCATTTATAAATAAATGTTCGTTGCAATTACCTTTTTGAAACCACAAATTAATTTTAAAGCAATTTTTTACTATACAATTAATTTTATTTTTACTAAGTTGACGTTTTCAATCACTGAGTGATCATCTTCGGATTTAATTTACAACTGAGTATAAATTGTAAATTAAATCAGAAGATGATCACTCAGTGATCGAAAACGTTAATTTAGTAAAAATAAAATTAATTGTATAGTAAAAAATTGCTTCAAGATTAATTTGTTGTTTCAAGAAAGTAATTACAACGAACATTTAGTTACTGTTCAATTTAACCACCAAAACGAACAGATCGCAATGTGTCAAAATGTTTTTTTTTTAAATTTTAAATATTGATAGATCACGGGTGTAACTTTAAATTTTAAATTTTGAAGGAAAGCAAAGGACTGTCGAGTATTTCAGTAAGTCTTTCAAAATAATCGAGCTGCACTATTGTCGAGGAACCACTTCAAAACGACAGTACTTGTACGGATGTGTACTGATTCTAATGTATAATTTAGAAAACATCAAAAAACTACTGAGGTATTTGTTCGTTATCCCTTTCGATACGGAATGGTACACATTTGTACCACTAGATGTTTAAATCTGCACTGCTTGGTCTAAATGACATTAGCAATGTACCAGTCCGTTCTATACGGAAAATGTAACGGTAATTTATGGGGATTGTCACATTTTTTTCTCTTCGTGTAATTCAGTTTAGTACCAAACTCGATGGTGACAACATTTTTGCTGCTATATGTTGCTCTACTATCTACTTAAACACATTTGGGGGGGAACATCATGGTATAGGTAGGTGGAAAACTTGTGGTTCTTATGAGTTTTCTATAAAAATACGATTGGTACAAATATGAACCATACCCCCTTATCTATACCATGAGGTTCCCTCCAAATCTGTTCAAATGATTATGTTCAGATATACAGTAGATCAACATCTAGCAGCAAAAAATTAAGTTTGAGCAGAAATCATAAATCGCGAAAGGGTTATAATTAATTTTTTTATTTTATTCAGAAAACTAATTTTTATTGAAAATTGATGAAGCTGCTCTGCGGTCGGAAAGTAAGTGTACGAGAAAAGTAAATTTCAAAGGCTTGAGCTTATCAGCATATACAACGCGGTAATCTTAATTAAAATAAATACTTGTGCTGCCAATTATTAGTTAAACTATTCAAACATAGAGCACACCTTACAATATTAACTGTTGATAAAACAATTTCCTACATTATCTACATTCATGATGACAATTCTAAATGTCAATAGAACAGCTTATTCATTCAACATTTTTAGGTAAGTAAAATTGATTTAACAAAATTCACAAATTAATTCATAATAACTAATTTACAATTTTAACAATTATAGGCAAATATTGGAAAGTACGTTGAATTTCTTTACAAACAATTTATGGCTAATGCCAAAAAATAATTAAAGGAAATTCAACCAACTAAGGAAGATAAGTAACATTATATATTACAATTCATTTTGTTTACTTGTAGTCATATATTATTCAATAATTTCTTTTCAGCTTCTGATCCTGAACACCCCGCGCCGGTTGGCTCACCAGAGCCAGCAGGTAAAATACATATTTTTGTAACTGGCCTCTTATAATTTCACCCAGTTTTGTTTTGATGACAACTGTAATTAATCCATCCTGACCTGGAATCATCAATATAATACGTCTGATGACGCATTGGAAGTTTTTGCTAAATTATATTGTACTAAATTAATAATTGATCAATATTGGATCAATTTGTGGCATAGTTAGTCAATTTTTACAAATGAAAATTTTAGAACAACTTTCTACATAAAAATTAAATCAAAATTAAACCAAAATTGTTTTAAACCATTAATTGCCGACTGCACAGAAAAATTACGACCGGCCGATTAATTCGAGATGGATTTCATGCCAGTGGGGTGGTTTTGACTCGTAATGGATTTCTTTGGACTTGAGCCAATTGAACGTTGAATAAATCACTATTAACTGTTTGCCCAATTCAACGTTCAATTGGCTCAAGTCCCAAGAAATCCATTACGAGTCAAAACCACCCCACTGGCACGAAAACTAAACATTACAAAATTCTCAAGTAGGGCTAATTGTCTGAGTTGATCATTGTCCTTATCAAAATTTATTAGTTGGTGATTGGGCAAACAGTTTATAGTGATTTATTCAACGTTCAATTGGCTCAAGTCCAAAGAAATCCATTACGAGTCAAAACCACCCCACTGGCACGAAAACTAAACATTACAAAATTCTCAAGTAGGGCTAATTGTCTGAGTTGATCATTGTCCTTATCAAAATTTATTAGTTGGTGATTGGGCAAACAGTTTATAGTGATTTATTCAACGTTCAATTGGCTCAAGTCCAAAGAAATCCATTACGAGTCAAAACCACCCCACTGGCACGAAAACTAAACATTACAAAATTCTCAAGTAGGGCTAATTGTCTGAGTTGATCATTGTCCTTATCAAAATTTATTAATTGGTGACTGGGCAAACAGTTTATACGTTTGATTTTCTTCATTATATTGTTTTTATTTTAAAAAATTGACCAGTAATTGTATACATTGAACATTTATTGATCAATATTATATTTAGTAAAATCTAGTAAAAGCTTCCAACACCTATATAGGTGCGTGAATATTTTACTAAATGTTTACTAAAATTAATTTTTTCATTTAGTATTGATTTAGTATAAACTTCATTAGCATCGTCCGATGAGCCATTTTGTTGGTGGAACATCATTATCTATCACTACCACCAGATTTCCGATGTTTGGATTCATTGTGGGATACTTCCACTTATGGCGTTGCTGTAATGTTAATCCTTTAAATGTGCTGCCAACGTGATAACCGGCTCTCGTTTAAAGGAAGCATATTGGGTTCCGGTATTAGATTAATTTTTCTCTCTCTCTGACACTACTATATTCCATCAAGGGATTTGGCCGGGGTTTCATAATCATAATTTAATTTCGGATAATGAGTGATTAATTCATTGATCCTAAACCAGCAGTGAAATTTTTTCCTTGTCACCACCGGGAATTGAACCTTGGACCTCCGGTCGCTGGAACAAGCATGTTGACCACTTTGCCACCGGGGTGGCAATAGATTAATATAGGGAATAGATTAATATATACATATTAGATTAATAGGATGCCCAATTAATAAATGACCTGGTGTGAGGGGATTCAATTCATCCGCTGACATCTCACACAGTGGTCGTGAATTAAGGATAGCTTCTATTTCAACTAACAATGTTAACATTTCTTCATAGGTAACCCGTGATTCTCCAAATACTCGCTTCATGTAAAGTTTTGTTGATTTAATGGGTGCCTCCCATAAACCACCAAAGCTAGGAGCGGTTGGAGAAATAAAATGCTATTCGATGTTATTTGTAGTGATGTACCTCATAATTGCCATAACAGTCTTGGTCGCCATACAAATAAAAAGTGCCACATACACTTTGATTAATTTGGCACCTTGCAATTTGGATGCTAATAAACAGAGGCCCTGCATAATCCACACCCGTGGACAAGAATGGTTTATGCAATGTGACTCTGCATTGCGATAGTTGAAACATCAGTTGATGTTGTTGTTTCGCCTTCAACCGGATACATTTAACGCATTGCCCAACGACTGCTCGAATTTGATCCTTGCATCTGAGTATTTTTGAAATGTATGCTTTAGGGTTGACATTAAAAAAGTTTGGGCTGCATGGAACTGCCTAAGATGTTCGTCAGTTATAATTAATATTGTCACTTGATGCCCTGCTGGTATAATAATCGGATACTTTTGGCCAAATGTAACATTCGCGTTAGATAATCTGCCTTTAACACGTAACAAACCAAATTTGTCTAGAAAAGGAAAAAGAGACGCTGGTTTCGAATTTTTACAAATTTGTTTGTATTTATTTCTGATGAAAAACTGTTCATTTGGACTCGGCGGATTACGAAATTGAAAACATGAATCTTGGCCTCGTTCTCAAAACTCGAACTTCTCAGCTACTTTGGTCCTTGACTTTCTTCTTAACAGGATCGAGAATTCTGGTAATGGTGAATATTACTTTTGTGAATCTCGAACAGCGTTCAATGAGTCTGGACACCCAATCGTTTCTGTCATCTTCACTTTTGTGCTCAACACCACTGAATTGATCTTTTGTTTCCTCAGTGCTGCTTCTGATAGATCACTATTTAGCTTAGTTTGACTAAGCCACTCCTCTTTGACTTCGTTGTCGTTTGAGGAAATGGCTCCAGTGACTTCGGTTTGTATGCTGCAAGATAAATAACACTCTATTTTCCACATACGTCTGCTATCTCATCGGGCATGATGATAACCAACTGAGCACAATCGTGGAATCTGTCCACAAACGATAAGTTGTAACGACGACGTTGCTCTTAAATATTTCCAAGACGGATATCAATAATTTTGTCAGCAATGTAGCGGCATACAGTTCAAGACGTGGAATGCTGATCGCTTTAATTGGTCTCACCTTTGTTTTCGTAGTAACTATGTTGGTCTTGTACCCATTTTTGGTCTTTATCCTGCTATAAATTACTGCAGCGTAAGCCAGTTTAGAGGCACCCGCAAATCCGTGCAATTCTATTTCTCCCTCTGTGTACAACCACCTATTTATTCTGATGCCCTCTAGTCACTTCAAGTTGATCCTAATAGCTTCGTACTCTTGATAGACTGGATCCGGTAAGAGTTCATCCCAATCGATTCCTATTAGCCACAGTTTCTGGAAAATGATCTTAATTTTAATTACTGTTGGGAATATCACACCTATCGCATCTAAAATCTTCGAAGCCTTGGATAACATATATCGCGTTTCGTTAGTTTCTGATCTTCTAATTTGACTTTAAATTGAAAACAATCCTTTTGGTCGAGTACCTCACTCCAAGTATCGAAATATCTTGTGACCTATCTTCAATATCCAAAATCGTGGTAGCTCGGTTTATTTCAGGAATGATACGCATGAGTTCTTCACAAATAGATGCCCACATCCGAAGATTGAATCCTCCCTTATTCATTAAGTTTATTAGGTCGTGAACTATGATTTTAGCATCTTTTAAGCTGTTCGTCCCCGACATTAGGTCATCGACATAGAAATCTAGATCTAATATTTTTGCGGCTTCTGGATATTCTTCCTTGTAATCCAAAGCAAGTTTATTTAGCGCTTGCGTCGCTAAAACAGGAGCTGATGACGTACCATACGTTTACAGTAAGTAGCTTGTACACGTGCAATTCTTCAAAGGGCGTCTTTTTCCATACAATTTTTTTGTAGCCGCTTTCTCTTCGGTTGACCCAGCTGCCTATACATCTTTTCGATGTCGGTTCGAATAAACTTGACTGCACCTGCGGTCCTACTGCTAGCTGGTCATTCAGTGAGCCTCCTTTCAATGTTTTAGCTGACCTATCAAGTACAACCCGCAGCTTAGTGATCGTACTGCTTTCCTTGATCACCCATGATGCGGTAAAAAATACTGTTGGCCAATTGAATTTAATATATTTTAATTTTTTCTCTGTCTGATTCATTCGTTACTGTCATCATTTTTGAATTTCCCAGACTGGGTAAACCTGCCTTGAACGGTAAGCTTACTATATATACTTTCCATCTGTTGCCATATGAACCGTTGATAGTGTTCAATACAAAATTTCTGTTCACTGGTATGGCATAGTATTCTTGATTCCTTCGAGCACCCAAAAATTTCGACGATTCGAGTCAATATATCATTGTGTAGGTTAACCGGAAATGCACCAACCTCGTATTGTGTGCTATTAGCCTGTAATTTGAAATGTACCTCTTACCATCATAAAGAAGCTCGAAAAACACATCACTGCCTAATAAAATATCTATTATTCTGTTCTTGTAGAAATTTGGATCAGCGAGTTCCATATTGTCCAAACTTTGTAGATCGCCCTGTTAGCGAAACTCTAAATTAAATAAAACTAATAATACAGCTGGTTTATTCAAATTTATTAAATGTTTGTAGCCAAAACGATACACTGTTATTTGCAACTCCAATTGCTACGGTATCATCATCAGCTGTACCTAAAATTAAAACCAAAAGCAGAAAATAATTTTATATTCACATCCCACTTACCAACTTTGTTAAATTGAACCAAATAATATGTATCTAAAATTAAGAAACTAATTAATAATTTTATATTGTCAAAACATTTATTTTAAATAATTTATACTTATCTTTTGACATTCCTGTAAAATTCACTTTGTAAACACAACTTGTTGACTTAACTGTCATTATTTTCATTATGTCATGTTGTAGTACTAGAGTAGTAGCACGATGGGTGCGTTTTATAATATAATTAGTTATGTAGTATATCGTACTAGTACTTTATTTATAATTATTAGTAGTATATTTTTATATTCAAACTTACAATCTAGATTAATTAGAATCCAAACATGACAGTTGGGGGTTAACGTATAATATGAAAAATATATTTAGTAAAATTAAATCTCAGTCATTCGATTACAAATTATTGACAAGTTAACATTAAAAATAAAGATATACAGTGTGTTAGTTCATTTATATAAAAATAAATTACTTTGGCTTTTATTAATAATAACGTTAAGTGTTCAATAGTGTAGTTTTATTTCTTTTTTACTGGATCATCTTCAAATTTCAACTCCATCAATACATCTTTTTACCATCTTTATCATTGGAAATAATTCAACATTTTGTTCACCATTTTGGAACATCAACCTTATCATCTTCACAAACATTTTTGGTGCCGAAACCTGGGAATCCAGTTTTACTAGGTAAAATTTTTCCTTTTTTATAACCGTGCCGTGCCGTACATAAATAAAATCCGCGTGGATATTTTTATACAAATATATCGTGCGTTTTCAATTTTAATTAAACCTCGTGGATAATAAAGTGAAGTGCTAAAATATCTCAAGATGGCTGAAAAATTAACATTGTTGCGTGATCGGGCGCTTGGTTCAATAAAAAACATTTTGCGTTTTACTGAAACAATAAATGAATCCACTACGCTTGAAGCCGTGATATCTCGCCGAGAAATTCTTGAAGATACATATCAAATTTTCAATGAGCTCGAAATACAATTGTTGGATTTTCCTAAGTATGTTTCAATACTTTATGAGGTTGAGGAAATCTATTTGAAAGCTCGTGAATTACTAATGCGTGCTTGTGCTAAGCTGGGACAAGCTGAACCAAGTATAACACCCGATTTAAACGCTACTCTTGAACATTTTATGTACCAACAGAAAACCTTGTATGAGGAGATGAATACTCCGCACCACGTGCGACTACCTAAAATTGATATAGCAAAATTTTCGGGCGATTATAAATATTGGGCGTCGTTCCACGATCTTTTTAAAACAACAGTACACGACAATCCTAAAATTAGTAAAGTGCAAAAACTACAAATATTGAATAGTGTACTAGAAGGGGAAGCTTCTGCTTTGATACGGCATATTTCTATAACTGAAAATAAGTACGTTGATCCTTGAGAGAAATTATGCAACCGCTATAACAAATTAACCCCAATAATTGCTTCATGGATCAAAGAGCTTGTGTTCACTCTAGTGGGAAGGAGTTATGAAAAGTTTGCAACACCGCTGACGAAATAGTTCGCGGTTTAAGGGCGTTAGGACCAAGAGCCGAGTCACGGGATCCATGGCTCATTCATATTTTACTAAGCAAAATAGATAACGAGTCTAAACAGCTGTGGGCAAACGAAGCAGTTGGAACGGATTTTCCCACAGTTAACGAATTAATTGCATTTCTAAACAAAAGGTGCGATGGACTAGAAATTTGCGATGTCACGACTAAGAAATCAACATTGAAACCAAGTACAAAAACCTTTCTAGTTGCTAATAGTTCTTATAACAATTACGAGTGCATAGTATGTAAGCAACAACACCCCCTGTTTAAATGTCCAGACTTTAAAAAACCAAAATATGGAAGCTAGAATCAAAGTAGTAGCAGACAAGGATTTATGTCGTAATTGTTTAAAGAAGGGACATACCAGCGTAACGTGTTTTAACAGAGTATCGTGTCTAATTTGCCACAAACGTCATCATACACTTCTCCACCAAGGCGAAACCGATATCATAAATCAACATTCGCATGACCAATTTATCACATTCATCCACTAAGCCACCCATAGTGGATACTATTGAACAAAAACCAATCGACAATAGAAAAATAACCAGCCAATTTTATCACACACACTTAACAACAACAACAACCACGGCACTACCAACAGCTATAATCCAGATAATTTCACGTACCGGAAAACTCCAGCCATTCAGAGCACTTTTGGATTCAGGATCGCAAACATCCTTTGTCACAGAATCTTGTGCTCAAAGCCTAAACCTAACACGACATCCGTCATCTTTATCTATTTTTATAAGTTATCAATCACGGCTCATATTATAAACAAAATCGCTAATTTATTGCCAACCAATCCAATCAAATATCCATCAACATTAATTAAGAATTTGAATTTGGCCGATTTTCAATTTTTCCAAACAAATAAAATCGATGTTCTTCTTGGGGCTGACGTGTTCTTTTAAATTTTGAATCCAGAAAAGTTAATAATCAAGGACATTCCACCACTTCAATCTTCAAAATTTGGTTGGTTAGTCGCAGGTAATCTTGAAAACCAAACGCAGCCGATTCTCATCATGCACGCAACCACCGAATCCTCGAATCAACATCAAAACGACGATTTATCCAATCAAACAACACAATTTATTAGAGCCATCACCAATAATTTATTAAAGCAGCCAACCGATGATAAAAAATCAAATGTATCGAAGGATTCTACCTATCTCAACAGTAAAATCAAGACAGATTTGCGGCCACAGACAACCGCTGTCAATCATAATCAACCATCAGTTCCAGACACGAATGACAAATTATCAACCAGACGAACATCTCATACTACTTACCATTGGAAACCCAATTGCAGTGAGATTTGCAGATCTAGCCCCATTGATGTTCACTCAAAATTTGCAAGCAGAAATTCGACGGAAATCCAGATGGAAAGAAAACAAAATTCCGGTGAAGCAATCGTATGCGATAAAATTCCAACGCCTACTCATCGAAGCAGTTCATCGCAAGGCTAAACGCCATCGTAAAATAAAATTGTTCAGTACACATCGCAACATCCCAGGCAAAATTTGGTGTGAAAACCAAGGCAACTTTAGTGGGCTTCGTAAAACACTGCAACACTTAATATCACAATTAATTATCAACCATGGGCTGTGTCCGAATAGTCGGGTAAATGGTAATTTTTACTATTTTTTAACAGTGTATATGGTAAATTCAAATACTGTACTAAATAGTTGAGTAATTGAGTTTTCGTTGTTGTGCGTTTGACGTTTAATTGTTTTTATATGTATAGCTGTTTTCGATTCCGCAATAGTAAGTCTAAAAAATAATACAGATTATTATTTTTACAAAATTTTTATGTCTATTTATGTATTATTATTATAAATTATTATATTAAAAATATTCGTTTTGTTGTAGATTGCCTACAAATAAATATATCAACATGGAAGAAAGCACCAAAAAGTTATACACGCCAAGATGTAAGTGAGATATATTATTTAATATATTCGAAAAATTTATTTTATAGGGACATTAAAGGATGAAAGAAAATTAATACAAACACGGATTATGCTGGACCATGAATTGCAATCCACGCTGTGATCCAATCAATATCTGTGATAATTTTTTAAAATGAAATAAATAAAATACGATGATCTAATTTAAATAATAATTATATATTTGTTTTTAATTTTTTACATATTGCAGCTTAGCCTATCTCGGAATTCTATAGCATCTGCGAAATCTCTGATGTGAAATTAACCCTTTAAACCAATATATTTTACCCTTCGAACCGCTATTGGCAAATTTATTTACCCAAGAATTCGGACACTACTGGAGGTAAATTTGTACTAAAACTTACAAATTACTGTACTAAACAATTAACCTGACTATTCGGACACAGCCGACACATTTTGACAATCTATTAATGTGTATTTTTCTATTGCAGAAGTTTACACAGTTAGAAATTTTGCATTAAATTTAGAAATTTTGCAACCCTTGCATTAAAGCTTATACGATGCAATCACGTATTACATTCTAATGTAAAGCTTGCATTAAAAATAATTATGATGCAGTTTCGTCAAAAATTACTGCAGTACTGCGTTGAAAGGAAATTTCTATATAATCTGGGGTTAACTAATTTTTAGCGAATTTATAATAATTCGCTAAGTCATTGTGTTTATTTTTAGTATAAGATTTAAATATACCAGAGGTATATTTTAATTTTACAACATTTACAAGCCTAATAACCATATTAATAATAAGATTTAAATATTTTTCATATATTAGCAGTGTAAGGACGTAAATTGATTTACGTCAATCGAGTTGGTTGGAAGTAAAACGGTGGAATCTGTGGATTTTTCCTTATACTTTAAATACAAAATAATATAAAATAACAATCTATTATATTAATACGCTTAATTTTTTCAAACTCAACCCTAAAATGATCCCTAAACATGATCCGATCCGTTTAAATTTTTCAGGGTAGGTCGACATAAATATAGCGGTGTGCCTTTGCTAGAAAAATCGGAAAAATTCCACCGGGAAGTACCTGAAACGGGTACCTCAGGTGTTTTCAGCAAAATTTTGTCACGACGCCAGAATGTCACGACAAAAGATGTTTATATTGAATCTATGATCATGCGCATTACACCGTGACAATGACAAAATTTATTAAAATTGCCGATGTTTTTGTGATGACACACTGTGATGACAAAATGAGTAGAAAATTTGTAATTGAATCTCAATTTTACAAAACAGAGAACATAAAATGATTTTACATACATTTTGGTGTTAATAGTTGTGAGTGTAAAAATACAATTTTGTCATGACACTCTATCTATTTAAGATTTAAAAATTAACCGAGTAGGGGGAATTGGGGCTATTTTAAGCGCGGGGTAAAAATAAACAGACAAATATCTCTCGATCTAACCGTATGAGAGGAGAGAGAGACAAAACAAGGAATAATGGTAATAATAATATTATCTTTATGCTAAAAAAATGATTTCGATATTTAGCTTCAGTTTGGATTTACAGGTGTAAATATGTTTTTGACAAACAAAAGTAATTTTTTTGGTGTTTCAAAAATTTTTATTTGTCGATTTATATCTGTTACAGGTATTTAATTGTTTATGGCATTATTATCTATATGAAATTTACTGCTTTGTTACGAATTATAGTTGTAATTATGATATGCATTACACATATTTTTTGACTGCCATTAAAAAAATGACACGGGGCTAAATTAAGCATTTAGCATGGGGTAAAAATAAACATGCTTATTTTAATCCCCAGGCATTATAATTAAATTGTATATACAAACACTATAATTTATGTGAATAACTAAACTTGAATTAAACATCTTTGAGAGATTTTTTAATAAGAAAACAGTCGATTCGGGCAACTACTTTAAAATATTTAATTAATCGTAACGCTCTGCGGGTAACATAACAAAGTGGATAAAGTTGGCCAAAAAATTATCCACTGATGCAACAAGAGGATTCGTGAAATGAGAGTGAAGATAATTTAACGAATCCAAAGTCGGCCCATCGCAAACAGGTAAAAAGACAGGTTCCATAAATAAATAAACAGGTTCCGGAAAATTTCGTAAATCAAATTTTCGGGCCTTTTAAAAGCGCTCTTAAGGTTGCATTCAACGATTATTTGCTAACACATCCAGGAAAATTAATAACGATCTACGATATTCCTCAACTCCTCAGACCGTTTAGTCGATAATGACGGTATTGAAACTGAAGATTTTGTATTAGTAAATTCTGAGCAGCCTAAAGAAAGCCAGTTTTTATATTGCTAAAATAGAACGTGTATTCAATATTTACGATTTTGTTGATAAATTTTTAAGAAAGCATAATAATTATTATGTTTTTCCAATAATTGATGACATATCGCAGATCAATAGAAGTGATATTGTCGCAAAATTACCCGTGCCAACTCAAATACCTGCAACTCTACGAACTAAGGGATACTACAACTTTAATATCAATCTAAATGAATACAGCATTAGATAAATACGCTAATTTATAAGATTAGGTAGCATAACCAATGGAATATTAATTTTCTTTTTATATTTTGCACTGAAACTGTTGTATATTTTATTTGTGACATTAATTTTATGAATAAATTGGTTTGCATTAAGAAAAACTGCAATTTTTTAACCTGTTTATTTTACCCCATAGAGAAAGTGCTTATGCTTACACTTACCCCACTATAGGGGTAAAAGTAAGCGGACAACATGTTTTTTTGGTAAACAGTTCTTTGAGTACATCAAAAGCATTTTGTTTGCAACTATTGGCTTATTCCATAGGCAAAACTGTAACAAATAGTATGTATATTGCAATATACGTAATATTGAATCTGTTAAGCCGTTGTTATGGAAATTATGAAAAATGCTTACTTTAGCCACACCTCCCCCTATATGAATTTACTTTATTTTTGATAAAAGTGCATCAAATTTACATCTTAAAAAATTATTTCTTAACCAAAAATTCAATAAAATGTATTCACGTGACTGATTATTCAGTCGAAGGTCTGCTTCTATCTATCTATTATATTAATATTCCTAATTTTTTCATACTCAACCCTAAAATGACCCCTAAACATGATCCGATCCGTAAGATTTTTGTAAGATAAATATTGCGCTTTGCGTGAGCTAGAAAAATCGGAAAAATTCCACCGGAAAGTACCCGAAATGGGTACCTCAGGTGATTTCAGAAAATTTTCAAGTTTTTGTGCGCGTAAAATCTTGCAACATTTTATGGGACGACCAAAAAGCAAATTTTTTTGTTCTAATTAGTGGCACGCGATTTTAAATTCAAAGTTATAAAACAGTTGGTACGCGTCTCAGATTCGAAGTTGCAACACTATTGGCGCGCGAATCAATTTCAAAGTTGCTTAATGGTTGACGCGCGATTTAAATTCAAAGTTAATCATGCTATGAGCAGATCTCACAATCATAGACGGGTAATGGGTGTTCCATTAGCTGGGAAAGTCATTCGCGCGAACTTGCGAATCGACCATCAAGTTGAACCCGCTTTGGAAATTGATAAATAAGTTTACACGCACCAAGAACGTGGAATGAGGCGTGGAAAGGCGAGCGTGTTCTCATCCCACGCATTAAGCGCTCACCCTCGGAAGGCATCTTCTCATTTAAAATATTTTGCCTTCAATTTCCGGTTCAGCTCGCTTTCGCCATAACCATCAACAAGAGTCAGGGTTAAAGCTTGAAGAAGGTAGGAGTGTACTTGCCGGCACCCCGTATTTACGCATGATCAGATGTATGTGGCCTTTTCACGATGCCGCTCATTTGACGAACTCAAGGTTTTTATCGTTGAGACAAGCGATCAATCAAAACAGTTTCAGAGGTTTCTAAATGTAAAATGTCATGATGCTTTTTCTGGCACAAATTGCACCTTCGCCCAGATTTGCATCGAAATACCAAATAGTTATTTTTATACAGTTGTAACATAGTGAATTTTTCTTCACCTAAACATCCTTTTGTAGGATATTTCAGCTCTGTTGTATATCAACGTTAATATATGTTACAAGAAGCTTATCGTTAAGAAGTTCTCGTCTATAACCAAACTATCCGTTATTATTTTAAGCATACTAAATGATTGCAGATGCAGATTAATGAAGTAATCACGATTATTTTATTGCATAAATTCGCTGCTACATTAAATTACTGTGATTTACTAAATGCAGCCTGATGCGATTAAACTCGCATACAGATAATTGCTTCGTTGCTTGATATACCAAAATGTAATTTAAATTAATCTATAAGCACACAGCAATAATAACTGCTTGTTGTTAACGAGAATATAAATTAACCATTATTAATCATTAAAATCCGCTACGCATTCCGAGTCCCAAAGAGCATATACCAATCAATATTTGCTAAGATACAAACATACATTTAAAACCTCGAAATTAAATAAATTTTGGAACACGCACCGTTTTTTCAAGGTGCTTCATATTACCGAACTTTCCAATATACATATATTGATTTATTATAATCTTAATACCTAATTACACATCCAAGACGTGTAATATCTTCGGGACAAAAGAAATGAGTTTTTTTAATAACATAATTAATCACTTACCTTGGTCGATTGGTTGACGAACACTCATACACACACATACAATATATTTATTCGCGCACGACACGATGTACAGAACTTCGATACTTTATTACGATGAGAACATAATAATTATAATGCATGGCCCGGTTCCTGTAAATTAGTAACATAAATAATTATGTACATTCGGTACCCGATCTAATTAGAAATTTGTACAGAAGTAAACTGAATTTAATTAGCGCACTACAAATGTCATCCGCGACAAAATAACACTATGACTAAATATTTTATCGCACAATACATTTCACCTAGCTACATTCACATGATATAAATTTAATTTGTACATCAAGAAGATAATTGATCTTAGATACATACACGTATAATGTTATGCAGATTGGATACATCGTTTGTGCACAGTGTCTGTGTTTATACGCAACATTGAACAGATGTATACGATTTTATTTTCAGACCAAATTTTATTTGCAATTCTAATACCAATTAATCTGATAATGCAGGTGACAACTTGATTTCGGAATAGTCAAGGATACGAAGACGCATTAAACAAATAATCTGGTCACTTTCATTTTGCACATATAATCGCGCATATGTCGTTATCGATTGCGGTGTCAAAAGTCTTTAATTTGTCTTAAATGTGTTTTTAATAGTCTGATTCAGATTCTGATGTATAGAGATGGTAGACAAAATATATTAGTTTTTTCATATATACATATATGAGAAGATGTGAGAAGAGAACGGATGAGACAACAAAGAAAATATTTCAAAAGATGTTCGCAGCATTATTCATTTTTAGACTTGTCGGCACCAGCAAATACAGTAGTGGAATTAATTTATCACTCGTAACGTGTATACAATGTTAAATCACTCAGGATCCGTTTTGATATTATCCAATTAAATTTAAGTTTGAAATCACATTTAGATGAAAATCCCACCAACCGTTGTACAGAAAATAGTGTACACCAGTTACATTTTGTCATTATTCCTAAAATCAGTCAATGTAATGGTAATTAGTTAAAGTTCAGTTTTTGAGTATTCAAATCCGCCCGAATATACTCAGATTAAATTTAAGTTCGTGAAGCACCGAGTGTCGTGTAGAATAAATGTTGTTGGTTTTCTATAGTCCAGACGGCTTGGTTGATCGATGAGTTTAACAAATCGTTTACAAGAAGCGTTAAAAAACAAAACCCCGTTCCTGTCACATTTTAGGGTTTTTGGATCGAAAGCCTTCGCATATATTTCGAAATAGGAGAGACGAGAAAAGCTATCAGAGAGAAGTTCCAAATATATATTGATTAGATATATAATAGCTAGCTATCGAGTCGAAAGATGTCGAAAATATTAATGTAGAAACGAATCAGAAATGCTCGATCACCCGTGTAGAAAACCCGTCGTGTGTAACCCCTAATAACACAAACGTTTGTGATGATGCTAAACGCACAAACGAACGCATTGAAGACCGGTATATCTCGACGATTCTGAATGCAAAAGTTATATGACATCTTTCACTGGAATGCCACAGATTCCGAAGAAAACCCTACACACTTAGAAATTTTGCTGCGATTTGTAATGCAACCCTTGCATTGAGGCTTATACGATGAAATCGTGTATCACATTCTGATGCAAAGCATGCATTAAAAATATTTATGATGCAGTTGCGTCAAAAATTACTGCAGTAGTGCGTCGAAAGAATATTTCTATATAATCTGGGGTTAACTATTTTTTGGCGAATTTATAATAATTCGCTAAAGCATTGTGTTTATTTTTAGTATAAGCTTTAAATATTTTTCATATATTAGCAGTGTAAGGACGTTATTTGATTTACGTCAATCGAGTTGGTTGGAAGTAAAACGGTGGAATCTGTGGATTTTTCCTTATACTTTAAATACAAAATAATATAAAATAACAATATAAGTGTTAATACAATTATTTGGGAATTTCTAATGTGGTGTGCTTTACTGTTTAAAGCATTGGGCTTTACAATTTTAATGCCACTTATGATAAAAAATGATGCTTCCAAATGGATATTTAAATTTTTTTAATGCAATGTGCTGTAAAATTTTAATATAACATGTATCAATTTTTGGAAAATATTCCGTTAAAGTTTAATGTAAACTATACAATAAAAATTAATACAATTAGCATTAATATCTGATATAATGCAACTTGTACATTAGTTTGTAATGCAAGCATCCGTAGGATGAATATGTAATGCAATTTGCATTACATAGGTCATATTTTTTCAACTGTGTAAACGTTGTGCAAATAATACTGTTAAAGTTAGCTGAAAGTTTCCAGCCGAAAGATGATAATGCAGATGGTGTGTTTGCTATTCCAGCCGAAATATTAATATTAATATTAATAATTGATATTAATTTTGTTGTGCCAACAAGAAGACCAACTTCAATATTCAAACTGTGGTGATGATTTGGGTGGGTCTGATGGGACTATAGGGGTGAAATTTCGATTTTCCTCGTTTTTCGTCGATATAATCGTTCGTCATTCGATATTTTGGCATATGGACACCAATCTCACTATGCTGATTTGATAGCCCATGACCATAGGTAGATTCTGAGTATAGAGCTGGGGTGGGTCTGATGGGGTTATAGGGGTGAAATTTGGATTTTCTCCATTTTTCATCGATATAATCGTTCGTCATTCATGATTTTGGCATAAAGACACCAATCTCACTATGCCGATTCGATATCCCATGACCATAGGTAGATTCTGAGTATAGGGTTGGGGTGGGTCTGATGGGGTTATGGAGGTGAAATTTTGATTTTCTTCATTTTTCTTCGAGATAATCGTTCGTCATTCGATATTTTGGCATATGGACACCAATCTCACTATGCCGATTCAAGTTCACCAATCTCACTATGCCAATTCGAGTATAAGGTTGGGGTGGGTCTGATGGGGTTATAGGGGTAAAATTTTGATTTTCTCCTGTTTTCACGATATAATCATTCGTCATTTGAGGTTTTGGCATATAGACACCAATCTCACTATGCCGATTCGATAGCCCATGAGAGGTAGATTCTGAGTATATGGATGTGGTAGGTCTGGGGGTTATAGGGGTGAAATTTTGATTTTCTCCTTTTCTCAACGATAAAATCGTTGGTCATTTGAGTTTTTGGCGAATAGTGAGATTGGTGTCTTTACGCCAAAATCTCGAATGACGAAAGATTTTATCGTTGAGAAAAGGAGAAAATCAAAATTTCACACGTATAACCCCATTAGACCCACCCCAACTCTATACTCAGAATCTACCTAATGTCATGGGCTATCGAATCGGCATAGTGAGATTGGTGTTTATATGCCAAAATATCGAATGACGAACGATTTTATCGACGAAAAATGAGGAAAATCAAAATTTCACCCCTATAACCCCATCAGACCCACCCCAACCCTATACTCAGAATTTTCCTATGGTCATGGGCTATCGAAACGGCATAGTGAGATTGGTGTCCATATGCCAAAATCTCGAATGACGAACGATTTTATCGTTGAGAACAGGAGAAAATCAAAATTTCACCCCTATAACCCCATCAGACCCACCCCAACCCTATACTCAGAATCTACCTGTGGTCATGGGCTATCGAAACGGCATAGTGAGATTTGTGTATATGCCAAAATCTTGAATGACGAACGATTTTATCGACGAAAAATGAGGAAAATCAAAATTTAACCCCTATAACCCCATCAGACCCACTCCAACCTTATACTCAGAATCTACCTATGGTCATGGGCTATCGAAACGGCATAGTGAGATTGGTGTCCATATGCCAAAATATCGAATGACGAACGATTTTATCGACGAAAAATGAGGAAAATCCAATTTTCACCCCTATAACCCCATCAGACCCACCCCAATCCTATACTCAAAATCTACCTATGATCATGGGCTATCAAATCGGCATAGTGAGATTGGTGTCTATATTCCAAAATCTCGAATGACGAACGATTTTATCGTTGAGAACAGGGGAAAATCAAAATTTCACCCCTATAACCCCATCAGACCCACCCCAACCTTATACTCAGAGTCTACCTATGGTCATGGGCTATCGAATCGGCATAGTGAGATTGGTGTCCATATGCCAAAATATCGAATGACCAACGATTTTATCGACGAAAAATGAAGAAAATCAAAATTTCACCCCTATAACCCCATCAGACCCACCCCAACCCTATACTCAGAATCTACCTATGGTCATGGGCTATCGAAACAGCATAGTGAGATTTGTGTATGTGCCAAAATCTTGAATGACGAACGATTTTATCGACGAAAAATGAGGAAAATCAAAATTTAACCCCTATAACCCCATCAGACCCACCCCAACCTTATACTCAGAATCTACCTATGGTCATGGGCTATCGAAACGGCATAGTGAGATTGGTGTCTATATGCCAAAATATCGAATGACGAACGATTTTATCGACGAAAAATGAGGAAAATCAAAATTTAACCCCTATAACCCCATCAGACCCACCCCAACCTTATACTCAGAATCTACCTATGGTCATGGGCTATCGAAACGGCATAGTGAGATTGGTGTCCATATGCCAAAATATCGAATGATGAACGATTTTATCGACAAAAAATGAGGAAAATCAAAATTTCGCCCCTATAACACCATCAGACCCACCTCAACCATATACTCAGAATCTACCTATGGTCATGGGCTATCGAATCGGCATAGTAAGATTCGTGTCCATATGCCAAAATATCGAATGACGAACGATTTTATCGACGAAAAATGAGGAAAATCCAATTTTCACCCCTATAACCCCATCAGACCCACCCCAATCCTATACTCAGGATCTACCTATGATCATGGGCTATCAAATCGGCATAGTGAGATTGGTGTCTATATGCCAAAATCTCGAATGACGAACGATTTTATCGTTGAGAACAGGAGAAAATCAAAATTTCACCTCTATAACCCCGTCAGACCCACCCCAACCATATACTCAGAATCTACCTATGGTCATGGGCTCTCGAATAGTCACTTATACTCACTTTGGGCTGGGATACTTCAATTTAATATATAATTTGTTTAACTTTCGGCTGAACTAGTCAAGACACTATCTGCATTATCGATTTTTTCAATTTCGGCTGGCAACTTTCGGCTAACTTTAACAAGGTGTGCAAATATAAGTTCAAGATAGATTTTCTAAACTAAGCCAGATGTTACTGGAAATTTAACCCGATACCAAGCAAGTTTGTTAGCAGAAAGTTACATGCAATGTTACGATTATGAGGACCCGTCAATGTTATTCAGCCTTTCTTCATGGAAATCCAACCGAAGACGGGTTTCTGAAGGTATTAACATTCCCGATATTATATACTTGTCTCGACGAGTGTATTGATATTGAAGAAATCCTTGTGCGGATTGAAGTAGTCACCAAAGTGCTGGAATGACCATTTTCATTCAATCATTACAAAACTGAAATTTGAGCGGTCAGTCACTGACTATTGTTTGTACACTCGAACTTGTAATTGGACTACGTTCTACCTAATTATTTACGTTGATGAGAAAATAATTACTGGGGACGATGAAGAGCAGATCACTGATATTAGAACCAATTTGTCTGATGAATTCGATATGAGCAACCTGGGCATTGTTAAGCAGAAGGGACTGAATATTAAAATTATATTATTAAAAAATGCCATACTCGAACGTTTTGGAATGCCTGATTGTAATTCATCACCTACATCAATGATCAATAACTTGAAACTCATCAAGGGCACTGACCAACAATTAACAAAACTGCCGTACCGTGTATTATTGGGTAGTCTGATGTATTTAATGTTGGGAAGTTTACTCGATATTTGCTTTGTACTTCGCTACTTAAGTTCTTTCTTAATATTGTACAATTGATGACTGATGAACACTTACGCTAAAAGACATTTACAAATTTTCAAGAAACGATGGAACTGTTTTTATTGGGTATGCCGACGCTGACTGGCCGAATGATAGTGTCGATTAAAAGTCAACTATAGTGGATCTGTATTCAAAGTTTTTGGTAACGTAGTCATTTGGAGGACCTACAAAACAAAATCTAGTAACACTAGAAAATACTGGGAAACCGAAAAGAGAAAAGTGTATTTAAATTACGTCGGAGTGACAAAGACAGCAACTTTTGTGTGTTTTTTAATAGCAAAATTTATAGTCAAAATAGTGACAGATTGGGAGAACCATAACGTAAAAATTAGAAAATAAGGGATTTTAACGAAACTAAAATTTTCAAAATTTTATTTTACCCTAAAATGAGCGTGTTGTTTGTAGCGACACAAAATATGTCCCTGCGTTTCATTTTCAATTGACATTTGACTATAATATTTTTTCAACCATAAAATTGTCGTAGGAGGCGAAAAATATTTCTCATCGCATAAATACTATTTTTCGAAGGTATATTAAAAATGTTGCCATAAAAAGTTTTGAATTTTTCATCCTTTTAATGGTAACATTTTCCCCACTTACTCTATTATTTTGCCAGTAAATTTTACTGAAAAATTTTTTGTTTCTCTCTAACAAGTAAAGGATTTATATTTTTATCTCGTGTTAATTTTACTAAATAAAATTGTTTTACTGTGAAAATCATGCATACATCTAAAATTATTTCAACAAAACTAAAAATCGCTCGGATCAGGGCTACATGGTTTTGAAATGTATACCCTAGTAGCAATTTTAAGCTGAATTCGACACGAAAAGTTAAATAAAATTATATCTATAAATGTTAATGAAATTTCCGGCCCAGTGTTCATTTTCGGGAACTTGCCACTGAACGATTTTTTCTTACATTACCTGTAATTTTCCATTACTATCTGCAACTTATAATCCAACATAGGCTTCTGAATTGGTTGAAAACTAATTCACGTCCTTCTTGCTAAGTTTTAGCATATGTAATTAATTTAGTAATTTATTCGGCTACTCGTAGGATAAAATTTTGGTCGACAAATGGGTGTAGTCGCCACAAAGATTTTTTGTTGCTTAAGTTGAAGCCCCTTTATGTTGTAGATTGTTAAGTTTTGACACTTCTTAGCTTGTCGGATGTTCTTTTTAAGTAATCCTTGCACCTGGCATTGTAGATAAACTTTTTTATATAAGTGAAGATGCTTATCAGATCAAAATGTCACATTGGCGTATTACTGGTTGCGTGGTGATTATGAAATTCTTCACTACTTCCTGATCGCTGAAAATTTCAGGTTTTGATGATGTCAGATTCACACTTTGATGCCATTTGAGCCCAGACATCCAAAGGTCATTATTTCGCAATACTTAATTAGGTGTAAGGCCTCGTGAAGCGTATTCACACTTTTGTTTGCAGGTTCTAATGTTTTTCGGTGATCTTTATGGCAATGCAGATATATTTATACGTTCTTTGCCATTATAGCATGATAGAAAAAAGATCTTGCTGAAGGGTTGACCCAATTAGTTGTGCATCATGAAGACTGCTATTTGGCATTCTTTTTGTCAATTTTGGTAAAACATAAACACTGACTTGAAGTTCAAAATCAGAAACGAATTACCTCCTCAGTCACTACCACCTAGGTCATTACCGCCTTCCACGGTCATTGTTCACCCGCGGCTATTACCGGTTATTTTTCCTCCATCAATATCTGATTGTATCTTAGCACAATTCACTATCGCACATTTTTCGGGCCTAAAAGGAATTTCGATGAGATTTTTAGTAGATTTTCAAGCGGATTTTTGTCATGAGACGCATTTTTTTTTTACTTAGGGAACTTTGGGAACTTAGTAGTTGGTCCCAAGCACCAAATCATATAAAAACACGTAAAATATTAAAAAAACACGAAATGTTGGTATTGAGTGTGTCATGCCTTAGCAATCATTAAGAAATTACACATGTTGGATGGAAATGTGGTTTTATAATGTTTTCTGAATGAAATTTTTGGATATGGCCTGCTGGTTTGATCATGTTGGATGTTAATCTAAAAAAAAAAATTAAGTATGGAGTTTCATCCCGATCAGAAAAACCATGTGGGCTGAAGAGCGCCAACATACATTTAGTCGTCATGCAACTGGGCGGTTATACTACGTATACTTACTTATACTACGTAATCGAACGTTAAACGAATACCAGTCCCATTAATTATACAAGCCAAAAACCTACAATAACAGCCCTTACTTTTCAAATACATTGCGAACATTAAAAAACCTACCACTACCGGTACATTGATTTTCGCCAAATTTCACAAGTACCTCCCACATTATAGAAAAAACTGACTTATAAAGTTTAATACTGATCAGTGGAACGTTATAATCTAGATTCATATAATAGTCCATGGGGTTACCGTGTAGCATTACGAGACATGTTTTATTTTACAAAATAGCACACACATATTTAAATAGCTCACTTCCTCCCCTTATGTGTTAACATATATTCGCCATTACTATCTATATAGTATTTGCCATTTATCAGGTAGATGATGAATGCCTTCGCGATTGAAACTTGGTGGTTTCGAAGCAAAAAAGTCATCAAGCCATTTTTGCATATCTTCAACTTTCGTGAACCACCGGTCTAACACGCCAAATGCTCTAAAACTTCCCAGACTAAGGAGAGGATGAGTTCCTAGGTTAACATTGCTGCATGTAGACGAGAGTTGCCATACAGCAATATCACCTTCCTTGGCTCGTAAATAGTCTTTTTTCCTGCAGTGAGAGCATCACTAATTTGATGAATTGGGCCTGGTAACGCTCAGCTATAACCGTTTGACCATGTTCGAGAAGCTCGTAGTAAATGATTCCTTTCCAATTCCACCAGACACACAATAATACTTGGCATGAATATATTCACTATTACTACTGGTGGTGATGGCTGGCTTGGATCAACCCATGTTTTTTTTTTTCGTTTAGGAATATCGTACAAAATCCACTTTTCATCATTTTGTTCAAAACAGGAAATTCATGCAAATGTCAATTCTTCGGTTTTTTTGTACGGTCAGTTTATGAGAAATCCATTTTCCTTCCTTCTGTACTTTCTCTATTGCATGCAATCGAAGTGATATTACTTGGTGAGTAACTCCTACCTGTTCTGCAAGCTCTTTTGAGTTTGACACAGATTTTCATTAAGTAAAACTTTATGTTCTTCGTCTTCAAACTGTATGACCGCACCTGTACGTGGATCGTCCTTAAGACTAAAATTGTTATCACGAAAACTTGCAAGTCACTATTTTTTACTGTTGAATGACTCACAGAATGTTTACTCAGAGTTGAACTAATCAATTCCATTTTTTTTTTATTTAAAAAGCGAATTGAATGCAATGACGTAAATGTTGCTTATCGAAATCCATCTCTTCTTATTAATGCACACGAAACGACAGCTTGTAACTTCCTAAAACTTATGTCATATAGCTAGAGGAATGACTAAGCTACATATATGTAAAATGGCGCGCGATTTGGACGCGTTCAAGTATGTTTTAATGCAACCAACATCAGAGCCGAGTTTCTTCTTGCACACCTAATAACACATTTATGCCAATGAATAATCCTATCATCAAAACATTTTTCAAACGCGTTCTCCAAAATCGAGTTCAATTTTTGCGTTCAATTTTTATATCGATAAATTTGTTCCATATTGAATGGCCTTGTTGTAATTGATTTTACTCTTTTTACTTCTTCAAAACGAGTACTTTGCCCTTTGTTAGAGGTTTTCCATCATTTATTATTTTTTGCAGTGTTCATATGAAACCTTATACTTGAATTAATCAAAAGTTCGTGCTTACACACGACCACCAATTATTAATTCCGATTCACATCTGTAATAGCGATACTACGTTAGAGTACAGATTACACTTATGTTAACTACTTCGATCTATGTACCGGTGATCCTTCTCGAAGGACAAACTTCAATACAATGAATACACATGTAGGGGTCAAAGTTGAAATTGTAAATTAACATTTAAAAAACGAAAGTTTCGGAAATACAAATAACCTCAAACTTTTCAAAATTTACTCAAATTTCCTATTAACTTTGACTTTGAAAGTCATCACCAGAAAAAATTAGGAAACAACGTTATGGTTTGGATGTCTTAACTGTCACTTATATAAAGTGTTTAAAATTTAATTTGCAAACGTTAGGCTCGGATACATTTCAAAAATTGCAGTCCGACACGTTATTAGATTTGTTTCTTCATACGTCATTTAATTATTTAATAATTGACCTTACAAAATTTATAACCTCAAGCACAAATAGTTCTTTGAAGTGTAAAAAATTGGTCAAACATATTTGACTTTCGCATATACGATTTAACTGAAAATTTATATCCGTACATCTTGTAAACTCCCCATGTTGTCATTATTTCGGGTAGCGCAGTAATTAACTTTTTAATGAGAGACATCAATTGCAAAACTACACCATACTTCAATGTCTTTCGCAACTCTTAAAATTCGATAGCGCAGGAAAAAAATGGTCCATGACTTTTGACGGTCATATATAAAAAAAAATATTAGGAAAGTGTACAAAACATAGACGCAAGTGTCTTATAAATCTTATGAAATTTATCATGAAGAGTGTACACTACAAGACAAAAGATTTTATAAGAAGGTCAATAATTAGTTGATTTGTAATTTCGGTAAGGTTGTTTAAGAAAAAAATTATTTGGGATGAAAGAAAAAATCGCGCAATCTACGTACAAAAAAAACATTCAATGAACTTGAGGAAAAGAGTCGTCGCGTTACGTCGCACTTTATTTGGTTGTTTATCAGTGGGACTTAAAATTTGTTTATCTCACTCAACTGTTGAAGGCTAGCTTAATCAGAATATATATATTTGGATCAAGTGAAAATCGGTCATTGCTATATTGATGATGATGATGATGAACATTACCCAAATTTGGATCGAGAAAATATTATTTGTATACCTCAATTACTGTCAAAATAACATTTTTTTAAAAAAATGATAACAGCAAAACACTTTAAAATAGGAAGGGGTGCGAATTTTATTTTAAAGTCAATTGTTCTTTTATAAATAGGCAAGATGATACCAAATAAAAAAAACTGTCAACTTTATTGTCATATTATAAAGGTATAAAGTTTCAATCCCTTTTTTATAGTTTTTTAACACACAACCCAAATTGATGATCCTATTTTCATTGTTGCTGGGAGTTTTAAAATATAACATTTTCCAATGAATGCGTATACACAGTGCGTTGATTTTCCAATAGCAACAACAATTAAGTCCTGTACCGATATTATGCTTTGTTATGATAATGCTAATGTTGTGTACACGAAATACATACTATAATATGAGGGATGAATTAATTTTTTGTTATATTTATGTTTTGATTATTATTACAAATTATGTTTTTGTAAATAAATTAATTCATAAAAATTATTTCTAATTTACATATGGGTCTAAATTGGTGATTTTATGCTCGTAGATTTAAAGGTGCACGGTTTGAATAATATTTTTGTATCTTGTATTCAGATATTTATCACCGTCAAACGCCTTCTCATATTCCACAGGCCCAGTTATAACAGAGTAATTAGAACTCAGTTTTGCAGGTAGATTTGAAGTAAAATATTCTGTACTTCAACAGAATATTCACATTAGCGTCCTCATTTTGCTTTCTAAGATACTATTCTTACTAACCCTTTTTGGAATAAGCATTCCCGTAGTTATTTAGTTTAAACTATCATTGAATAAACTACCTTTGACAATATTAACTGAAGTGAAAATAAATTTTTAATTTATGTTGTAATTTATAAATATTGTTGAAAAATTATTTTTAACCCTTTATTAGAATTCAAAACAAATTTCTTTGAATTCGACAAAAAATTATGTTAAATATATTTCTGAACTATATGAAAATAAACATTCCAGTAGTTTATTTTTATTTATTATAAATGTATTAAGGCATCTAAACCACCTTGAAAAGGCGTTCTAAAAATACTTAACCTAAACAGCCTAAACAATACAAATCTAAATTTCTTGGATTGTGAAGATGAGAAAAATATTTAAATTTTATTGCTAAATGATTTATTTGTAGTCGAGTCACAAGAACAGAGTATGGGATTTGTGCGTTCAGACACCTGTATCTTGTTACCTCACACGATCTTTAATTTGTGTAAGGCTAAATGTTACATCATCAGACATAAATTTTGTATAATAAATTGATGACCGTTAAAATTTGTTGTATTGTTGTGTTAGATCAGTTCTTTTTTATTTTGGGTTCGAATTTCCTTTCCATTCATTTTTTGACAAAAATTATAAATTTGCTAGAAACAATGTTATTTTTTTTGAATTTTTTGGGAAATCCACATTTGAGGCGGAACCTGCGTTATTGAATTTTTTTTATGTACAATTCATGATCGATTGCTAGGTTTCATTATATGGGGTGACATTGCAACATGGGTGTTGCAGACCAATATGTCACAAAATTTCTTATGTAGAGAGTTATTATACTACTCAGAGCTGGATACCGAGTACTGAATATATATACACTGAGAGCTGAATGCTATTTAACTATCAGAAATGAGTTGCGCTTGAAATCGCGTATTGCAAAATCCCGTATTGCAAAATCTCGGTTTTCAAAGCCCCGTATTTTAAAATCCCGTAAAATATTATAAAAAGTAGAAACCCCGTAATATTGATATAAGATAATCAAAGAGGATGAAGTGGGCTATTAAATATGCGTGTGCTTTTATATAATGTTCAGTTCATAGAAAAATATTAGTACAAAACTGTTATGAGTTATATAACTACAACAACTATTTTAGGGGAATTGCTCATACCTTCCATAGTAAAGTGGCGCAATAACAACTCGCAGTTCTTAAAAACATTGGAATTGGAAATTAAAAGGTTTGTCCAGGCGGTTTGCGCGTGTTGCGTAATGGACTTTGGGAGTATTTATATTAATGAATATCGACCAAACATCAGAGATTTCGCAGATGCTATAGAATTCCGAGATAGGCTAAGCTGCAATATGTAAAAAAATAAAAACAAATATATACTTATTATTTAAATTAGTGCATCATATTTTATTTACTTCATCACATTAAAATTTTCAATCAGACTCTGAAAGCTCTTCGTTTGCGAACATTCCTTTTGTAACGAATTTCATAATTCGTTCAATTCATTTGACGTTATTGAGGACTTCAACAGACGTTTCTCTAATTTGATTCACTAAAACATCGTTTCGTTTAATTTTTTTTTTTAACTGGTTCATATTCAGCCATATCTGATCAGCCATATCTATCAAGGTGCCCAAACTTGTGGACGGCCCTGCCTCTGTGGTATCTTCGTCATCATCATCAATTATATAGGAAGGATGCAGTCCACGCTTCTTTTTTAAAAAAACAGTGAAGCTCATCAAAAAGTTCCCAATGAGTGGGTAGCATTTCCCCGCTTTCAGTGGATACTCCTGACTGTGGTTGTATCATTTTCTGTATAATAAGACAAATATAGAGAGTATAACCAAATTTAAATTAATTTTAGAAAATATATTGTAATTTATTATGTTACCTTATATTTTTTCAAAATATTTTGCCACTTTTGCACTTGTTTGAACTGTTTCCGTAATACTCAACTAGCTAACAAACTAATTTACATAATATAGAGAAAGGGAGAAATTAATATTAAAACATAATCAAAAACTCAGAAAATTATTTTTAGTAAAATAAATCTTTTTGAAAATATACGAAACGTTTAAAAAATATAGGGGTAGTCGTAGTCGAAATTGCATTTTGTCTCGTTGACAATTTGAAGTTTATGTGTTTTAGCACGTAATTCTCAAATCTCTTGGCGGTTTAAAAGCCAAAGATGTTATGCCGTAAAAAAAAATCATAAACAAAATCACAACATTTGAAATACCTTTTATTTGGAAATTCTTAGAAATTCTTCATACTTCACTACACTTTCACTAATAGTGGAACTTTATGGGCCATTCGAATTTTAGATCACTATACATTAAAAAAATAGTTTTGTCTAGGTATTTTATTTTCTTTATTTTTGTTTTTCTAATTCTTTACACTATGAAAGTATGTTTACGACTTAAACTATATTCCAGCGTTCAAAAACTCGCTCTTTAAAATTTATTATTCCTTCTTTACTGAGCGAATAATAACTTTTTACAACTGATCGATCAGAACAGTGAATAGAGAACAAAATATTTTGTGAAGGATTTATCAGTTGGTGTATAATAAAGAAAAACAAAAATGTGTTCTCTGTTCAATACTATAAACATACAAAAAAATTTTTTTATCTATTCAATGCTACAACGGAATTTTTAGTTTTGTTTTTATATACAGACAAAAAATAGAATAAAGGAATAGAATAGAAAAAGGAGAATAGAATCGCAAAACAAAAAATCATATGTACAATGGTAACAAAATTTTATTTAGTTGTTTTGTGGTTGCTGGAGTGAAAACTTTTGGATAATTAGTGTAGAAGTATCATTTAATTGTAAGTATTTTTAAATATATAATAATAAAATTAACGTAATATTTATTATAATTAGAACAAAAAACACCTTTTCTAAATTATGTCGTGAAAGAATAAAAAACTTACATACGTAATTATTATTTTTAATATTTTATTTTTATTATTTTGCAATGTTATGTGTTCTTGTTGTTATCTAATCTTGTGTATTATTATTATATTTAATTATGCACTCAAATTAGCAAAATTGCTAAATTCAGTAATTCAATAATTAGTGCCGGGTGTAGGTGGTTAATATCGATCATCCAATTCATTAGTGGAACATTTCAAAACCGACTAATTTGAAGATGATAAACTTTAAAATTTCTCTAATAATTTTAGTCTTAACTCAAAGTAACATTAATTTAACTTAGTATTGCACTTAATTACAACCAATATTAATACATTATATGAATATATAAATTTGGAAAATTCCTTTGAAGAATTAAAGAAATTTTAAAGTTCATCATCTTCAAATTAGTCGATTTTGAAATGTTCCACTAATGAATTGGATGATCGATATGTAGAAAGTATTTAGTGTTTCTTTTCCGTCATTCTTCTTGTATACGCCGGCGAATTTTAAATTAATTTATTAAATTTTTTAACAAACCTTATGTAAGATTGATAATATTATGATAGTTTAACGAAACCCTTTAATATGGTTTAACCTTGATTTTTCCTTTTTTGTCGAAATCATTCTTTGAACTCTAAATAACATTAATGATCAATAGAAAAAGGGATAGAAGAATTTTGAGTGCATAACATAAAACTATAAAATTCTTAATACATATATTTACTAAAAAAATATTTTTATGTTATGTACTCATCATTTTTGCTATCCTTTTCTCTTTAAAACTATGTGAATTATATTAAATGTGTTTTTTGTTCAACTAAACTAACAAAATGCCTATACAAGCCGTTCTGCTACGTACTGCTAATCACTGGCTTTAAAATTAAAGATCAATCGTACAATATTTTTGGTTATTATTTTATTTTGCCAATATTTCGGTCTTATTGACCCTTTTTAAAGCTCTTTTCTAATTTAAGAAAATTATTTATTAATTATTTATGTTAATAGTAAAAATATTAAAAACCTACAATTGAGAAAAACATAAACAGAAAAATTACTTTTAAATTCTTTTCCCCTAACTTTTCACGCATCAAAAACAATTCAAAATTTCTTTTGAATGAATGACAAAATTCAATTATAAAAACAATAGTAATTTGTTTTATTTTTGCTATCCTGATCAGAAATATAAACATAAATACCATACGTAATAAAATTTGGACTAAAATTGGGATGATTGAAAAAAATTATTTTGGAAAAAGCTAAAGAGTTATTTTCTAATTTTTATTTGAATGATTTTTGATTAAATTTATGTGTAATTTATTTGTGTACACTTTGTAATTAACTGGACCTTAATAAATTTACTGGATAAACAGGATATATATTCAAAATGGTTATTAGAATACGCTACTAAAAGAGAATCTTTGTTATTGGATAATAAAGTAATGATAGCTGGAATATATATAGATCCTCGACTTCATTTTCTATTGTCTAAAGAACAAATATTAATTGCAAGGGAGCATTTAAAATCTCTTTACAGCCATATTCTAAATTTTACTGATGACATCAACAATATTTCCGATGAATCCCAATTACCAACCACCTCTAACAATCTAGCAGCTACATCATCCACAACACCCTCTTTGGACAATCCAGATTCAATAAATATAAACACAGGGTTATCAACAAAATCAAAACTCGATAACTATTTCTCCAATCTCGAAAAAAAGTCATGCGCAGGATATTAGAGAATCTTTGCTGATTGAACATACAGAGAAATCGATAATTACTCGCCGACCAGAATTTCTTCAGAATTTGACATCTTAAACTATTGGAAATTTCAAAAATATAATTTACCTGTATTGCATCGACTGTCCAGGGCAATATTTTCGGCGCCTGCGACACAAGTAAGTGTGGAGAGAACCTTTTCCGCATTAAAATTTATCCTGACTGAGAATCGGAATAGGGTTTCTAATGATAACTTAAATAATTTATTATTAGTAAGATTGAATTACGACTTTGATAAAATTTAATTATATTATAAGCAATTTTTTGAAAATTATCTTAACCAAATGAATTATTAGTTTTAGCAACATGAATTTAAATGTACCTAGTATAAAAACGTGATAAATTTTTATTGAATTTTAATCCTGAAAGACTGATATGTATTTTAAAAATAAGCAAACAAATGAATTTTACAATTTGGAAGTCTTATATTTTTAGTTTTATTTTAATAAGTAACATGAAATTTTTTCTGATTTTTATTTTTTTATAATGAAATACAACATAACTATTAAAATAAATATGTCATATAAACAAAGCATTTTTCATTTTAAATAAATTAGTAAAACCAACACTCCGCTGATCGCACTTGTCAAAATTAGTTATCATCTGATTGTTTCCCAAAGTATTAAATTCTTATTTCGTAACTGATTGAGAAAAAAAAAAATTCTACAACTATTATTGATGATTGACCGCTTAATGTTTTCTTCATTAAGCATAGGTAAGTAAATATTTATACTCAGTAACTAAAATAAAAACGTACCAGCAGTCATGACATATTTCAATGCGGCCAGTACGGCATATTTCAGTATGACATAATGTGTTGCAAAACGGTAATTTTAAGACCTGGCTATTTCTTAACGAAGTATGAAATAGTGCCATATTTTTGTATTTAAATCGCGAAAAGATGCATGAATTCGTGTCTGCTCTAGATCGCGATAGCAATTATTCGAATTTAGTTAATTTAAAATCAAAGATTGTTAAATTTTTCAATTAAACAAGGTTGATAAAAGTTTCTGTAATATTTAACAATAAAACAAAAATCCACTGCCTCTAAATAGGTAGATGCAAATAATTTTAAGGCCAAGCGAAAATAGATTACAAAAATTATGAGTAGAAAACATAAAAAAATATAATTTTTATTTATATTTTTCTTACATAAAAATACTTAATAGGCAAGACGAGAACATGTGTTCAAAATAGGTAATTGTTGGTAAACAAAAACATTTAACAATTTAATTGTTTTATACTATGTACCCATAATTTTTTCTACCATTGCTACATTTATCTTGAATATTATACTCGAAGGGATGATTTCTAAAATATTATGACCATCAAAAAAAATATAAAACGTTGAAAGGCTTTCGGTAAACTATCATTATCAATTTTAAATACAGTTTGTTAAAAAACGTAAAGCTCTATCCTAACTGGCCTTATTTCAATACTTTATCTTAAAAACATTTTAGAATTCCATTTCCATCGTACATAGCAAATTTCATCGCAATCGGTTAAGAAATGGCCAAGTTTTAAAATATGCTGTTATGAAATATGCCGCACATCCATAGTGAGCCTTATACCGTAGTATACCTTATGCCATATTGAAACATACCATACTGAAACATGCCGTAGTGTCATATTCCGTAATGAAATATGCCGTATTAAACATGCTGTAATGAACGGATCCCCCCTATTTCGTTACGTTTGCAAAATGTACCTTATTCCCTTACACAAACAAAAAAAAAAGAATCGGTAAACTTAAATGATCATATCACATTTTTTAATCTATAAATTATATTTTTAATAATCTTATTATAAAAGTAAAAAAAAGTAAAATTTGTTACAGAGGAATAATTCATGTGAATAGAAACAAAGTGAAGAGTAATTTTAAACGCTGCTATATTCTTAAATTATATAGTTTATAAAACGCTTACTTAAGGAACATCTAATTTGTAGTAGAATTTATCTAAAAATCTTATTTGTCAACAGCAACAGTAGGATTTATTCACTACATATTGCATTCCACTAGTCTAAGTGTTACAATTTCATAACATCTTCACCTCCATAATATAATTTCAAATCACTTCAAACACGACTTTCATGTCGTTCCGCAAAAACGAAAATTGTTTAACTTATTCAAATTAATTTCCAATTAAATTCATTAATTTTTAATTTAAATTCTATAAAATTTGAATTTTTTATTATCCACATTCCCTTAATTCAATTTTCCACCAAGCTGGAAAGACGCAAGCAAGCAGTAAGGACCAACAACAACGTCGACAAAAAATCGACAAACTTTTTCAATTTTTATAACGGCACAAGACACAAAGAAAACAAAATAGAAAAAAAAAGTTTTACTTTGCGCCATAAAAAACAGAGAACGAAGTGGAAATTAAATTTTTATTGCCATTATATTATTAGATTCTAATTTCTATTATTTTTATTCGTATAATAAAAATTAATAAAAAACAAAAATGTTTTTATTGTATTTGATTGAAAACGCGCCAAAATTATTCTTCACATTATATATATATGTATATTAAAAAAGGGGGTGTGGTGGTAAATGGTAATAATTTTTTTTTTATTTTATTTGAATTTTTGTTTTATCTCTGGATGACAATATTATATTATCGTATTGAAATTATGGTAAGCATCTGTTACATCGTAATTCATGGATGAATCGTGGAGTTTGAAAAATCAAAAGATGGTATAACGTCTGTAGTCTAAATAAACAGATTGTGGGTAGTTTTCCAATAATCACATTATATGTCATCTATGAAATCCAATTATCCGTCTGATTGCAATACATAAACAAAGGGTTATAAAACCTATCTATTTATGGGATCATAATCATAACTATATAATTCGATTGTCAAATATAAAATTAATTTATGAGATACAACAATATAAAAGTTTATATAAAGATGATAGTCGAGGGGAGGGCAGGAAATTCTAAGCATTTTATTTCAATTTCATCTGTGACATCACAGTAAATGTGTGTACGGGGACCTTTAATCAACTGTATTAAATTCATGAAATTTTTTCTAATTTTAATCTTATTTTAATATAATAAAAATAAAACAAAAACTATTATAATATTATTTTATTATAACAGTGACACGTGACCATAACTGATTTCTTGTATTTCTAATATGAATCGAATTAGTTTTTTTATACAGGCGGTAAATAGTACTTAATCTACAGTGTAGAACGAGGTATTGTATTGAGGCACCCCTATTTAGCAGAATGGAAACAAATTGAAAAATATGTTGCCTGCCATGCTAAATCATATGCAGCATTAAATATGAAATTATTAATAATATTGCGATGATGTGTTATTAAAAAAATTATTTAGGCGTAATTTCGTTATGGATTCTTGGTCCGGAGCGCTGGATCCAAAAATAAATTTTGGAAAATATAATCTAAATAATAAAAGAATTGACAGACATTGGTAACAGATTATACAAATCACAAATATTTTCCTAACCAAACAAATACAAGAGGCCCCCCTCATTAAATCGCATATCAATCAATATTTAGATTTTTTTATTTTCAATCATTCTTAAAAAGTGTCATAATGCAAATGTACCACATAAAAATGTAAAACAAAATTATTAAAGGGTTTACGTGTATACCTTTAACCCAAAACCCAAAAACTTTAAAATTGGTTTGTGTTACAAACAACTGCATAATATTAAATATTTACATAATTTAATGTTTAAATAAAATCCGCACTTAAAATGATAAAAAAATTTCATTGTTAAAAATATTTTGTATGTATATGTCATGTTACATGTCAAACAGAATGTAAACATTAACAATTTGTTCATTTTTTATTTGTTTGGGAAATCGTTTATTTAAACTTCGAACCATAAAAAAATTATTTAAATTAATTTAAACTATAATAAGCCACAAAACAGATCATAATTTGAATTTTAAATTTTTTTTTCTTGTATTATCTTTGCAATCTGTTCTGGGGCCGAGGCTCTCCCAACTCTTTCGTGGTTTGCACAAGCAATATTTCGCAGCTCTAGAATATAAAGAATCTATTGCTGTCCAATAACGCATATTTTGTTTATTGGCAAGGCCATTAAGCCAAAAATTAGCTTTATTGCTAGAGATGATTTAGCAGAGCCCAATCGGAGAAATTTCTGTGCTTACGAAATGCATAGAAGTAAAGAAATGATCAAGAAGCATCAAATATGCAGACTTCTCCCACTTAATGGAGAAAGATTAAGTATGAAGCTTAATGCTAATAGTCAATCCGCCCGAACTGTAGAGATGCCGAATTTCGATGAAATATGTATATTGTTTTATCAAAACTCGTCATTTCCAATAAAAAATTTTTATAAACATCTTTTTCTTAAAAATCGTCATTTCCGCTAAAATTTTGTAAATTTGATATTTATCGGTATTGTTGCAAATTTAATTTGAAATCTTTCAGTTCTTGGTAGTTTTTCTCGTAAATGATATGATTTTAGAAATAGTTCGGACAAAGATTTCGGACAAAAGCCACAGAGATCTCCCAATTTATGGAAAAAGCTTAGATCTGGGCTGAAGAGCGGCAACAGAAACTAAGTCTGCTCGCTCATTCGCATGCATACCTGGAGGTCTGGATAACTATCTCGTCCATTTATAACAATGAGAATCTTTGATCTCGCATAGCGTCAGGTATTATTCTTTCATGTTTCGCAAATATCTACATGTGGTTCGTTTAAGCACAAAGCTACAATACATGTAACTAATATTATGTTAAAAAGTAGTACGTTGCCCGTTCGAGGATCATAAAACGCAGAAGAGAATAAATTATAGAAAACAATTTCGATTCATATCTAGTATTATTGTTGCAGCGTCCTATCTCATAGGTTACCAAATGAACATGGCAAGGATTCTTCACATATGTGATCTATCATATAGGCTACGTACATGAAGTGGAGGTTTCGCAGTCAAAAATAAGTTGAATTCTTAAAAGTTACACGTCTAAATAACCTGATGATTATCAATACTATGAACAAGCATTTTCTATGCTCCATTTGAAGCTTAGGAAGGTTCAAGTGAGAGGTAATGGTACATGTTTGATACTTAGACTTTTAGACAACCACTCTAATTCAACCTACATAGAAATTCAAGTTATCTACTCCAACGATAAATTAATCTGAATTTAACTACATACTTACTAAATATTCACATGGTACGATTAACGGACCTACTAGGGCAGTTAATCGTATATGAATATAATTTTATACTAAAATTAAACAAAAATCGCGGATAGAAAATTTTTTGTTGTTAATTATATTCGAAAATTCCAAGGAAACTCAAGTTTTATTGAATTAAATTTCAAGTTTATAGCTAATTAATAATTAGTTATCATATACGCGTCATTTGAGATATATTTCTAAAAAGTTTCTTAACAACTAATTAAGATGATTGATTTCTTAAATCGTAAACCTATAATCCTCTGTACATTAAGATCTTAAAAAGATGGTTCTCATTTGTAATAATCTCTTCAGTGGAAAAATTGTACTCATTAGATTGGGCATACACACCGAGTAGACCGCGTCTAACATTATGATTCATTCAACTCAAATTAATAAACAAAACAAAGCCTATTGGCTATTAATAAAATTAATTAATGATTTGGGAAAATCGAGATGATCTTGGAATCAATTTAATTTTTATGTAATAACCTCTAAGATTTTTGGTTTCAAGAATACCAAACAAGTCGTCTAAGTTTTTTTTTATACATATTATTAATGAGCTTTTTTTACAATAGGATTATTTTAATTGAGAGGCCGTGTCGCTATAAATCAAAACAAACAAAAAATTATCGGAGAGATTACAGAATAATCAAAGACATTTAAATTATGCAATTTTCGATGTAAAAGACGAGGTTGACTCTTAAAATAAAAAAAGGAAACGGTGAATTGCCGAAATTCTTTGCAAAATGTTTTATTGAATTTTCGATTTCATCGGGTTCTAAATTATTTATATTTCTGGGAATGGAACAGAAATTTTTTTTAATAATTTCAATGAAACTACTAACTTACTTCACATGATTTCTTTCCAGTATTATTTAATAAAGCCCAAATTGCCATTAATCGCAGCTGGCCGTGGAACGTTTGTCCATAACACTAATCATCTCATATTTGATAATCAAAATTCAACCTAATTCCTACTTAAATTTGATAACATTGAAATTTAATTGGCGTTGGCATTAAAAGCTTGGACGATATAAAGAAAATCATAGCCCAACATTTTACAGTTTTCTTGTGGATGATTATAAACTTTTTATTCTAATGTACGATTTACATGTTCCAATTTTTTTTCCAGTAAAATATGAAGGGTTAAGTATATTACGATTTTCGTTTGCGAGAGGAGCACGAAACAAATTCCAGTAAAAAAAAATTGGATTTTTTTCTTTATAATTTGAGCAAATGTTGTTTACATATGGTTGACTCTTTTTTACTAATAACTTTTTGTTATTTGCGTGCAGCTCTATTTTTCAGTAAAAAATTAATTGGGGAAAAAAAATTGGAACATGTAAATCGTGCATAAGGCTGTGTGCCAATCCAAGAGTAAAAGTCAATTTTAAGTAAATTTTTATGTAAACTCAATTATTTTTGAAAAACTCTATGGTAAACTGATCGAGAAATCTATACTAAAATCGATTTTTACCATAGTAAATGATTTACCCTTGGATTAGTACAACATTTACATGAAAATCATATAATAAAAATCATCCTTTACTCAAAATTGAAAAAACACTCAAAAATTTAACTTGCATAATAATATTTGAAATTTTTTAAACACCAATACTTCAACACAACTAAATAGATAACATTAATTTTTGTTAACAGTTTAGATGTGAATTTTATAAAATTAATTTTTTTAAAACTAAACACACTACAAATCGCACAGTGGTGATCAAAGTGATTCTGAATTAGTATTTGATGTAAGAAACCAATCTTACTTTTTACACTATTTGCGTAGGCACTTGGTGAAACACACTTACACTTAATAAACACATTTTACTAAATATTTGTTTTTTATTTCGCAAAATTATATTTCTTTAATATTTTAAAAAAGTTTAAAAAATCACTCGATCGATTTCGACTTGTTACGTCATCATCAGGAGCATCTACTAATAAATCTACTGATATAATTTTTCGAAATAAAAAAAAGTGTTTAACAAAATGTGTTTATTAATCCACTCTTACCTAACCACTTGCTCGAAAATCTCTGAGATTTTTCTTATTCGAGAGAGAATATCATCGAGTGTAATACAAAAGCTCTTAAACGATTAAAATTTGAGAGTGAATATCATATTGAGTGTAATGCAAAAATTAATTAACTCAGCCCTATAAGAATTTTGGTAGTACACTCAATGATATTCTCTCTCGAATAACAAAAATCTTACAGATATCCGAACATGTGGTTAGGTAAGATTGGTTTGAAATATTTGTGTTTATTATTAAGAAATTTCAAATATTATTAAGAAAGTTGAATTTTTGAATGTTTTTTCAATTCTAATTACTTACGGGACATAGTGTGTGTTTTTGTCATTTTGTAATAAACTTCACTCCAATATTTATTTCAGTATTAGGACCTTTATATTGTGTTAGCAGCCACGGTGATATGCCGTGTCCTTTATCTGGTTGTACCATCTAGTGTGTTTTCATTTTCATAAAACTATTAACTTGTTACTACTACTATCTTGCACCGAACCAGGCCAACAAACACACTTGTGAATTTGTCCATCATGTCGCAAGTAGCTTTTATGTTGATACTAGCAAAACTGTTCCTGTTAACAATACATGTAGGTTGAAAATCGCAATATGCGTGCAATCCAGTGCCTCATTAGCGTTTGGAATCTTAAACTTTTTCAACAATAGAGCTTTTGCAATAATAATTTCAAGATCAGTTTTGGTAAATACTATAAATTCATTTGATATTGTTATCACCTTATTTGTACTTGAGAAAATATTTTACTTGTTTTATGCACCCACTCTTCTTCTCCTGTTTTTCTTCTTGAAAATCCGGATCACTCAAACATATTGTTACAGGCTGGCTACTGCCAACCTGCAGATTTTCACTAAGCGCATGCAGAGGCCTCCACGGTGATCTTTTGCCGGCTACGTTCTCAGGGAGAAGTGCGAAGGGTCGTGGGGTTTGAGGCATGCATGGCTCCTGGCTTACACCGTGATGATTACAGAAAGTTAAGGGAACGCAAATAATAATAATAACCGAGTTCCGCCGAAATTCGTTGGACGGAACTTGAGGAACGAACAACTCAAAATGATAAATGGGAGAGAGGTGCCTTGGTGCGCGCATCCATTCGAATTCAAACAGGGCCAAAGCCCCGGTTACAAAAAAATTTAAATAAAAAAAAAATTAAAAAATTGTACCTTAATAAAAATAAACTTTACTGGTGCGGCCTTGCGCGGCCGTCATGCCACAGGTGGACCACACCCGGACCGTTGCGGCCTTGGTGCCGTTGTTGGGCGACTCCCCGCCTTGCGCTCGAGCGCTTGCCTGGTTGGGCACTATAACGTTGCGGGGCCTCTCCCCGATACCAATATATACAATAAAAATTCGAATAGCCGGTTGGCTATCCGTATGTTGCGGGGCCTCTCCCCGTTACCAAATCAATCAAACAAACGAATAGCCGTTTGGCACTCGTTAATACGGCTGACCTTGTGCGGTCTGGCGTTGCGGGGCCTTTCCCCGATACCAATAAACTGCACCTGTCCTCAACTGGCCGCCAAAATAAATTGGGCGTTGACTCGCAAAACCCGTAGGTACCGCAAATTCGACCTGGGTAAACCACCAACACAACCGTTGGGCGTTGGATCGCCGAGAACCCGTGAAAATGTTGCGGCTGTCTTTACCGTACAACTTTGCCTGGTTGGGTACTCAAAATCGCTGGGCGTCCTTCACCCACACAAAACGTCGTAGAAAAAGGGAGCCTCTCGATAACGCGGTACCCGTTATGAATACGGTACCCATAAATAATTACTTAAGTCGAGGGTTATGCACTTTTTAATTAACACCAACGCACGAAAATATTATTTGTAATCACGTTTTGGCTCTAGTTACCTCCAGCAGCGCAAAAAAAATCAAAAAAAATGTTGTAATTTATCGAAAATTCAATCTGGCAAAATAATTTTTCCAACTCTCCTTTTATATCGAACTTCGAAATGCACCAGCACAAGATATGGCGTATCAAACGTTATTTTCAGATTAGGTATCTTTGCTCATTTTAAAATCAATAAAATATAAAAGCATTAGATTTAAATTTTTAAACACCACATTTATTATAAAAATTTTAATTTTGAATTAATTATGTTAAATTTTGGTTGGTATCAAAACACATTTTTAAATTATACCAACCAGGAAAACGTCTTAACTAAAATTTTATTTTTGTTTTTTTTATAAAATTCTAAACTGTTCTTATCACTACTGAACACATATCGTTATCAAAAAAAAACAACTCAACACCAAACAATTTGTATGTTGAAAAAACTCGATTCTTTTAACTTATCCAAAAAAAAAAAAACAAAACTCGACTATCAAAATTACAACTCGACTTATTTATGCAAAATCACAAACTCGAATGTCCTCATCCAAAAAAAATTCGAGCGCCGCACAACTCGTAAAACGTTCTAGAAGAAATTAATCTCTCTTCTCTGTCTCTCCTTTATATCAAATTTTCGTTGGTATAAAAGAGAGACAAAACGTTTTACTTTGCACACACTCGATGCGCATTGGTCTCTCTTTCCCCCATTCCTTCTCATCTCTGCGCCACCACGCGATGGGGCACAAAACAAAACGTCAAGAGTGCGTTCATAATACATCCGAGGTGAATAAAAAATAAGAGAAGATGGTTGCGACCCTAACAGTCGTAACAATATTGTTACGAATTCTACTCTACAAAGGCATATCACTCGGTGGTCGAGTGGTAAAGTTATACACCACCAATGTTAACAACCTAAATTTCGAACCTACCCTAGGCAATAATGACGTAGAATATTCAAAAACATAGCTACATGAAAGTAATTTACAATTGCAATACATATACAACGCCAGATGCAATAAAGCGATTAATCTTGAACAGAGATAGACAAGTATATATACACGGGAGCAATTTGGGACGCATACACAAAAGTCGCAGACACAGAATAAGGGAAAATTTCAGAGATCACATCAATTTTTAAATCATGTAAACGAGACGACGTTACATGCTACAGAGGAATATCAACTACATCATCAATTCCAAAATTGTTTGAGTTAGTATTATGCAACAAATTTAAATCCACAATTGCATGTCACATATCAATAAACCAGCCTGGGTTTATGCCTGGCCGATCCACATCAACTAATCTGGTTAAATTCATCACCAGAAAAATAATTAACGACATAGCAAAACACCATCAAGTAGATGTACTGTACACGGATTTCAGTAAAGCATTTGATTCCATCTGTCATCAAAAAGCACTCCAGAGTTTATTCACATGTGGGTTATCACTTGATTAAAAGAAGTTAAAAACAGGCAACCGGAGCGATAGAGCAAAAAGGAACAACCATATCAGTACAGCCGCCTACTCCCGAGCAAAAGAAAACTTTCTTGGACATGGGAGACATGATGCAGACATTTTTGCGTTAACTCAAGGGCATACACCTTAAATTAGAACAACAAGCTGCAAAATACGAGCAGCAAAGAGCCAAATTCGATCAACGTCGCCCCGATCGAGGAGCATGTTTTTGTTCAATTAAATAAAACCACGAACGCTGATTTTGATTTATTTTTTTTTATTTTTTATCGACAACTTGCCGGTTTGCTGGTTGATGACAGAGAGAGATTTTTATTTTATTTTATGAAATATTAGTTACAAATATTCAACTATTTAGTACAGAGGGTTACCAATCGCTTAGTAAATTATTGCCAAAAGATGGCATTACAAGTTATTTACTTGGTATAAAACGCACCTCTTGCGGTTGCACTAATATTGCATTGGTGTTAGTATAATTTAGGTTAATTTTATAATTACATTTGTAGTAGTGACAAGTGTCAAAATATAATAACAAACTGGTAAGACAATAATTACATAATTGATAGAAATTGAATTTATATTAACTTAACATTAATATTTTAGATAAATGATTATATACATCGTGATTTATATGTAAGTAGCTACTTGCTAATAAATGTAAAGTGAAATTATAAGTTAGTACTTATGTTCTAATATGCATAACATAACTTGTCTTTGATTGCCAAAATCAATATCAAATTCAAGGACAAATTATGTCAAGTGTATTGTACATATGATTTTAATACTAATGTTGTTTAAACTAAATTTTAGGTAACCAGCTGATGAACTTTATGACAACGGTAATGAAATAAATAATTAATGTTTGTTTCAGATTTTTACAATGTGTTTTAGGTAATCTATGATGTTTAGGGAGAGAATTTGTTCCAGCTTCCAGGTAAGTATGACTGGATCCAATCAGAACAGAGCAAAATAAGTCCAGCAGGGACAACAATTTTCTAACCTGCGTAAGGAAGAAAGTACTCAATTGGCAGTACTAAGAGTAGAATTAGGAGCAGAATAAGGTGAGTGGTTGGTCGTCATACCCAAAACTCGAGCCACATTATTGCAGGAAAGATTCAAATGGATGTATTTGCAGACAATTAGTGACAATAAAACTTCTTTATATACCATAACGAATACGTTCAAAAATGCTTAAAACAAAACATAGAACATTTGTCTATCGGATCCTTCTTCGATTTGATTAAAGAATTTAATTATTCTGTTTTCAAGTCTCGCAAAGACCAATGCGACACATGCACCAAATTTCATGTTTGCAACTTGTAAATTGACAAATACAACAATCATAGGAATCAGGTAAGCACCCGATTCAAAACCGATCAAAAATTGTCAACGAAAGGTTTATTAAAAATGTTTTGTCAACTTGCATATAGTTGTGAGGCTTTAGCCACAACTGAGTGCAAGTATATTTGGTGCAAGCGAGCAATACTGTAAAATGAAGCTTCAGATACACAAGTTTACCGTTTATGATACCGTATCATTGATTTATGTGTTTCAACGACATTTGGGATGAAACACACGGGTGAACACACACATGAATTTTAAACCCTTCATTGGGTTATTGAATTATACATTCACATTTATTGAATTATACGACTGAGAGCATCCCCAATAGAATTCCCTTTACTGTTTCCTTACAGGAAAGTATGAAAAAAAATTGAGAAAACAAAATTTTTTTTTGTAAAATTTTTTTTCGTACTTTTCTGTAAGGAAATAGTAAAAGGAATTCTATTGGGGATGTGAATTGAATGGTCTGATACTGTTAGAATTATTTACGGTTTTTTTAAAAAGTAAACGGTATAGAAATGGTTTGCAAACAATTCCTATTCTTAAGAACAACATTCAAGCTGAAATTGACATCACTGAACTATTTTTATTGGAAAAATCATCAAAAATGTTCATGTTTGGATGCAGGCCTGTGACAACAGCCGTAGTGGTTACATGAACGATGTCGTATTCTATATACATAAATGGCATAGAACCACGTTACATTTTCAATGAAAAAAAATTGAATTTTTAACATGCGTTATGTTTCTTTAATATAAAAAAACTTACAGTTATAGAACACCCTTTACGTTTCTACACAAAACGACTGTATTCAAGATTTTAGGAAATATATCAAAAAAAAATATTTCAATGAATTTAACTAATATTTTAAGTAATCTATAGCCAAAACGTCAGAAAGGAATATGAAAACTTATTTTCGTACAATTTGTTAAATTTATTATTCTTGTTTTCCAAGTATGGTTCAGGCTTTAAGCGGCAATCAGCCAAAACTTAATAGAAAAATAAGAATGCGACCTACTTAAGAAATTTAACGAATCTTCGTTAAATTTAAGCTGTTACTTAAAACAGCGATATTTCTTATTTCCGTAAATTGGGAGATTGCAGTAGTTTTTGAACAAAATCGTTCCACCCGAAGTAGCAGCTTCTACTTTTCTTGTTTCGCAAATATTTTTAAATGTATCTCATTTACGAGAAAAAACTACCAAGAACTAAAAATTTTTAAAATAAATTTGCAACAATGCCGGTTAAGATCAGTTTTTCAAAATTTAAGCAGGAATGGCGATCTTTGATAAAAAATTTGTTTAACATAAATTCGGCCTCTATACAGCTCATACGGATTAATTGATCGAGATGAGACTTAACCGATTAGTTTATTTTTCGCTTTTGAAATGTAGTGTGGTGTATTAGTACAATACTGGTAAAAAAAAGTCTGGTGTTGGTGGACACAAAAAGTGCACTCCCATATTTTTTTTGCTGCAAAACAGAAACACTCCTAAGTACCCTAAGTAATAAGTTTAATTATTCTCTATTGTAGAAACTGAATTTAATTTATATTCCAGATCCTAAAGCGTCAAGTAAAACTTACATAAATGCTGATAAGGGAAGCTCACTTTAATAAATTAGTTTCCTTTCCTTTTCTTTTCACATTGTTCAAAATTTTAGAATTCATTGGTTGGGCAAATAAGCAAACGCGTGTGTAAAATACGATAATACATAAATAAATTAATTAAATAAACTTGAATTTATGATAATTTAGCATAAAATCGGGAAATACTGTTCTTTGAATCATTTTAATTATATGTTACAATTAATTTACAATATTTCAAAATAAACACACGTTTTGTAAAAATGTGCTTACAATTACCATTACAAACGGTTACATCGATATAAAGTGCAAACTACAATGGTAACAACAACAAAAACTTAATGATAGATTCAAGAACCTTCGTACCACAAATGATTTTAATTTTTAATAACTTATTGATCTTATAATATTGTGAATCGAAGTATTATGATTACGATGTATAGCGATAAAGGCGCATAATACCAGAAGTAGATTTCAAGCTAAGATTTCAACACTTCTTAATACTAATAAATAAGATACTTGTTAATTTCACTTGACTGTTAACCCTGTAATTGTGCGAATAACGCGATTTTTCATCGGAAAAAAAACATAATAAGATTAATTGAAATTAGCCGCGGCATAAAACTATATCGTCATCGTTACAAACAATCATCACGGTGAGTGAATGAATTGAATGACAGCGACTCTGACATTTGAATAAAATCATTTGTATGTAAAATTTATCATATATTTCAAGGAATACGATTTGCTTACCTCGAAATTGTCGTTAATTGTTATAATCCGCGGATTGAGGTATTTTACAATGATCGAAGATGTTAGATTAATGCGAACTGGATGTACAAGGCATTTATACAAATAAACGAGAATTAAATTGCTCAAATATAACTGATTTTCGTGATACTCTAGTAAAAATTGTTTAGTGTCGAGGGGGACGTTTAGTGGTGATCTAGAATGGCGTTGAACTCATTAGTGTTGGAGGAGAGATTTGAAATTACTTTTTGATTAGTTAGATCTAACTACCTTTCGTTTATATCTCCAATACTCCAAGATTACCGCTAAACGTCCCGCACTAAACAATTTTTATTATAAGTAGTTTTCTTCTAAGTTACACCGTTTCCGAGATAAAAGTCTGGCATTTTTAAAAAAACTCACCCTGTATATTATAACCGTTATGACGAGGTTACATATATTAATAGTTTATTTTACTATTTAATCTTTTATAATTAGTTTATTAATAATAATATATATATATTCAAGGCTCAGTGAACGCGCGAAACGTGATGGAGTGTAAATATTAACATGTTTTATCAAAGCTGCTGTCCCTAATTATAGCTTGCAAATCGGTAAATAACAATTAATGGAATTAAAATTATTCTTTGAATCTGGATACGTGTTTCGATACGAGTTATACTTCTTATTAGTCTAATATCGCGTATTCGCATTCTCCAATAATATACAGTTACTTGAATTACAAGTTTCAATCACCTCGCCTCAATGACACCTATACCATATATTACAGTTATCGTTTCGATATCGGGATTATGATATAAGGATTGTTCTTGCACCAAAATTCATAACAAATTGTTTACATTTCATTTGTTAGTTCCCAAGACCACCCCTATAACTTGACTAAGGGTAAATTTCACCCTAAAACGATTATTATCATTAAATACTTCTTGAGATCAAAGATGATTAAAACAAAATTGTTCAAAGGTGGTTAACCTTGTTTGGGCCAAATGTTGCTGTATCTGTCATGTAGACATCTAGGTGTCTAAATAAATTATTTTAAGTTAAACACATTAATAATTTGTTATATCAGATCTAAAATTAAAATTAATTCCCTGAAATAAAAATTACCTTACCGACTACTTACCTTAACCAACAAATTCATTCTCATTCATTACCTAAATCACAAAAAACTTATTTGCCCAAATTGGGCATAAATAATTACTTATCCACATTTCATTCATAATTATTCCCCTTTTTAAATTGTTCCCTAAAATAATAAACTGTAATTCAAAAATTAGGCTAATTTAAAGAAATATTGGAAACACCTGCCTTGTAATGTTTTGTATCCATTTCATTTAATGATTAAATATCAAATGGAGATGGATTCTGGTATTTAAATTTAACAATGGTGTCCGAATTTGTGTTATTCGCCTTTTAACGCAAAGTGATTGACATCTGACGGAACATTTTAAAGCTCAAGCCAACTGTGATGAATTTTTCAAAAAACTAATTTTCATGTTATATAAACTTCAGTTGACCATATAATTTGGCTGGATATTATGTAAAACGTTCAAATAGAATACACTCTGCAAAACTCAATTAAAGCCACCGTCCCACCGATAATTTTGAACGTAAATAACGAACTTTTTTGTTTAGTTGTACTGTAGACGGATCACGAAGCATAAATAAATAAAACTTTAGTCTTATGCCTGTATTACACCAAGAAAAATGTACTGTCAGTAAAAAATACTGAAAAACCAAAAAAAGAAAACATTATATAAAATTGCATCGGAGTGAAGAAGACAAATGTTTTTTGTTGTTGTTATAGCAAGATTTTATAGCTAAATTTTGACAGATACAAAACAAAAAACATAACCAAACAAATTTATTTTTTGAAGTGACTTGTTGTGTGTGTTGACAGTTTTAAAATTAGTGGTTTTTAAAACAAAATACAATGAATATTAATAAAATTAAAATGAATACACTTAAATGTGATATTCTAAATATTGTATTCACCAGCAGCGATGAAGAGGAGGAAATTAATATTCCTCGTAAAAAAAAAGAAAAGGTTTGGTACGACCGTACTAAAATTGTGTTCCACTTTTTTTGCTCACTTTGAAAAATAATATAATCAAAAATGACGGAAAAGAGCGTTATACCATAATTAACTATAAAAAATTTGATGATACATGTGTGAGAAAAATATTTTCCATCGCTACACAATATTTCTTCATATGTATTGAAATGTTGCCATAAAAAGTACTCTCGATACATAAAGGGTTATCCAATTCAAGCTTGATAAAGTAAACTTAAAAAAAACACACAAAATATTCGGAATGTATTGTAATTTTTATTTCATTTTACAGATTGATCCTTGCCATTTTTAGTTAAACAAGACATCATTCAAATGTCCTCCACGGGACTTCTTACAGGCCTTGATTCTTTTGAGGTAATTTTCAATGACTTTTCGGCACATTTCGGGCGGTATCTCGGCCATTACCTTACGAATATTAGTTTTCAATTCGTCAAGAGTTTGAGGATTGTTTGCGTAAACACCATCTTTCGCGTAGCCCCACAAAAAGAAATCCAAAGGCGTTAAATCACAGGATCTTGGAGGCCAATTGACATCAGCCAATCGCGAAATCAAACGTCCAGGAAATTTCTCTTGCAAAAGATCTCGATTTGCTCGTGTTACGTGACTGGTCGCTCCATCCTGCTGGAACCACATATCGTCAAGATCATAATCTTCGATTTTCGTAAAAAAATAATCGGTTAACATGCGGCCATAGCGCTCAGAATTGACGGTAACGGTTCGTCCATGGTTGTTCTCAAAAAAATACGGCCCAATCACACCACCAGACCACAATGCGCACCAAACAGTGACTTTTTCCGGGTGTAATGGCTTCTCTACAATCAATTGTGGATTTTCTGAGCCCCAAATTCTACAGTTTTGCTTATTAACGTATCCACCAAGCGAAAAATGAGCTTCATCACTGAAGAAAATTTTGTTCGAAAAATCAGCATCAGCAGATTTAATAATTTTAACGCGTTGGTCGATTGTTAAATGCTCCATATTCTTAAATGGCAGAATGTCAACTAAATAAATGACAGCGTACTTGACGTTTATCTTTGACAGATGTCGGAATACAGATTTCTACTTTATCAACCTCGAATTGGATAACCCGTATACCAAAATGCGATTTTATGTTAATGTAATCCGCTTGCAAATTCGACGCTGATTCCGAATCTGTAATCGGTTTTACGCTACGTTCATTATTAAGCATTTTTGGGTTATTTTTTAAAATTATTATGGCAACATCACAAACACATACACAAATATTTTGTCACTAAATTTTACTGATTTTTTTTTTTTGTTTCATTCTTGTATAAAGAATATCTATATTTTTATCTCGTTTCGTTTTTACTGACAGTAAAATTTTTTTGGTGTAATAGAAGCATTAAGCGTGATTTAAGCGCGATTTCGCTTCGATTCTTTTATTTATAAAATAAAAATACTGCCATAATTTATAATCGACCCGAGTATATTATATGGCAACAAATATTATTTATGGCATTTCATATTTCTTTCCCAATTCAACTAATGTGAAAAATCTACATTGTGTGCAGCTCTAAGCACACAGCAAACATTTTGCTGGGCCAACATTTTTTTCATCATCCAAATCGCGCTTTAGTAATCGAAATGCATCATGTTTGAACAAGAAAAAACAAAAGATGTTCCGATGCTACATCCTACATCAAGAAATGCGAAATTCAATTAAAGGCATCATAGTTGGAATATTTTTTTAAATTTTCCTTTTTTACAATACAAAAGCTGATTGTTCCGTACATTAGTATATTTCAAAATATTATACAGGGTGGGCCAAAAGTCATGCCTGCATGTAAAAATTGAATAACTTTTTTGTTTATTATTATTTTCTATTTTTATTTTCAGATTTTATTCAGCGAACCTTGTTACACCAACAGCAAAATTATAGGAACGAACAACGGACCAAAGAGGTAGAATTTAACTTTTCCTATCGAAATTATTTCAACACCAGAAATGCACCTAGCTAAACCACAATTAATCGGTTCTAGGCACGGTTCCGACAACAACGTTTAGTGTCAGACTTCCCACGAACAGGAAGATCGAAAATAGGGCAGAATCAGGTGAACATTGATTATGTACCACCATGGATCTGGTCCACCATGAAGATGAAATGCACAATCGTAGGAATTATATAACTCTATTTAGAGTCAATTTGAGTGACAGCAACAATGATCATCGTTACTTACTTACACTCAATCAACAATCAACTTTCCAAAAGTGTAAATTTATACTTTTTTGTTAAAGTGTAAATCTACATTGTTCGCTAACGTTAAAATCTTTACTCCGGTCCTGTTAAAATATATTAATAAAAACATCAAAAGGCGAAAAGCTCCAATGAAAACGTATACCGGTGGGCCGATTTTCACCAAATTTCACTGAAGTTTCCCAATATAAATGATGTTTCATTTCGAAGTATATAGAACTTTGAATTTAAATAAAACACACCGATGTGAAGTTTCTAACGTTAATTAAAAGTGCAGCGTACGCAACAAATATTTTGCAGCGTATGCAACTTATCTATGCAGTTTATGCAACTCATTTAACATGTAAATAATTATTAAGAAAAACCACAAAAACTAACATTAAATTAATAATTTCGAATTAAAAACAAACGAAAAATATATGTACAAATACAGTCGAACTTCTACAAGTCGAATCACTAGTTGCCAATATATTAATATGTTTGAGTTAAGCATGAAACACACCAAGCAGCAGCAGCGAGCAGCAAATTTAAATATTGGTTTATTCGCTTATGTAATGATACAAAATCATAGTTTGAGTGTAAATATACGTATTTCCAATAAAAGAAATTAAATATTTTGTAATTTTAATAGCTCCTTTAATGCAACTTCTTTCAATGTAATTTTTTTAAATTTAAATTTTTCTATTAAAATTAAAAAATACATATTTGAATTTTTTTTATTGAAAATACGTATATTTACACCCAAACTATGATTTTGTATCATTACATAAGCGAATAAACCAATATTTAAATTTGCTGCTCGCTGCTGCTGCTTGGTGTGTTTCATCCTTTAGAGAAAATTCGAGTGAAGGAAATGAAGAACCACTTACTCGAGTTATTTGAGTATGTATTTACATAATATGGTATATCCCTTTTTCAACCAAGAAAAACAAAAAATCGTCTCAATTTTAGTCCAACCCATACAAACGTGTGAGTAAAAAACCACTGTATGTAATGCCGTTGTTGATAAAATTTTTTGCTTGATTTGAAGTAAAACCAACACAATTGTGTGTATAGATATAGAGTTTTTTTTCGGACGAAAATAAGTTAAAAAGGAATTCACAAATCTGTAAAGTTGGTTCAAAAAACATACAAAACTAAATTTTTGACATGGTCCTTTCGCCCTACCCACACAATTGTGTTAGTAAAATACAAAAGGGATATACATGAAGATTTTCCAAGGATATTTCTGTCATAAATTGAAATTCGATTTAAGGAATAATTCGACTTATAAAAGTTTTCAAAGTTTTATCATACACTGATATTTACCAATTGATGTTAAACACATAATTAACACTCCATCCTAGAGTTTTCGTAATATAGCCACTACTATTATCGAATAGTAGACATTCGAGCCTAATCAAATTTGTATAGCCCGTACATATTTTGATAATTTTTCTTATGGAAACTGATCCTTTACTCCCAATTAACACTCCATTCAACACTCCATTAATACATGATTATCAAGATTAGTCTGGAAATGAAGCAGAAAATGTAAAATTTAGTTAGAAAAAATTAAAAATTCGATTTTCGAAACGGAAAGTTTATTTGTTTCACGCCGCAATGACGATTATTTTTTGAATGTGACTCTCGCTAGATGGCAAATCACGAAATAAAATGTGTGAAAAGACAAGTGTTTATTAATTTATTATAATATGTTACTGTTTAGATCATCAATAATGAAAATAATAAATTTATTAATTAATTTAACACATACAAATAGTAAAAGTAGAATTTAGTAAGCAAATTTTACGAACTTATGATACCTACTGAAAATTATTAAACAAGACACCAGTTACATACATTTAGGGGCATTTCGATTGATGCTAAAAAAAATTATTTTTCTCAGTACCATACAGCCTTAAATTGATCAAAAAATATACTTACCCATCATACGTTTTCATTGATAATTTTTGGTTTTCCACTATTTCCACTAGTAGTGGCTATATTGCGAAAACTCTAGGATGGAGTGTTAATTGGGAGTGTAGGTACAGCTTCCATATAATTTTTTTATCAAAATATGAAATTTTTTCAGAGGAGGCCAATCCTTTTTATATGTACGGGCTAAAAAAATTTCAATAGGCTCAAATGTCTACTATTCGATAATAGTAGTGGCTATATTGTGAAAACTCTAGGATGGAGTGTTAATTATGTGTTTAACCTCAATTGGTAAATATCAGTGTATGATAAAACTTTGAAAACTTTTATAAGTCGAATTATTCCTTAAATCGAATTTCAATTTATGGCAGAAATATCCTTGGAAAATTTTCATGTATATCTCTTTTGTGTTTTACTAACACAATTGTGTGGGTAGGGCAAAAGTACCATGTCAAAAATTTAGTTTTGTATGTTTTTTGAACCAACTTTACAGATTTGTGAATTCCTTTTTAACTTATTTTCGTCCGAAAAAAACACTATATCTATACACACAATTGTGTTGGTTTTGCTTCAAATCAAGCAAACATTTTTATACCTTGTTAAAGTTAGCCGAAAGTTGCCAGCCGAAAGGTAATGCAGATAGTGTCTTGATTATTTGTTAAACTCTCTTTATACTGTCGCTCCTATCGATTTTTAAATTCCTATAAACTGAAATAATTTCTCCTTCACCCGAATGATATAACCCGATGCTAAATTCGTAAATTCTTAAGTTCATGACTGATTTTTGCTGTATTCAAGACACTATCTGCATTATCTTTCGGCTGGAAACTTTCGGCTAACTTTAACAGTATCATTTTTATCAACAACGCCATTACATACAGTGATTTTCTACTCACACATTTGTGTGGGTTGGACTAAAATTGAGACGAGTTTTTGTTTTTCTTGGTTGAAAAAGGGATATACCATATTATGTAAATACATACTCAAATAACTCGAGCTAGTGGTTCTTCATTTCCTTCACTCGAATTTTCTCTAACTCAAACATATTAATATATTGGCAACTAGTGATTCGACTTGTAGAAGTTCGACTGTATTTGTACATATATTTTTCGTTTGTTTTTAATTCGAAATTATTAATTTAATGTTAGTTTTTGTGGTTTTTCTTAAAAATTATTTACATGTTAAATAAGTTGCATACACTGCATAGATAAGTTGCATACACTGCAGAATAGTTGTTGCGTACGCTACACTTTTAATTAACGTTAAAAACTTCACACCGGTATAAAACACAGACAAAAAATTAAAATGGCCGCAAATGCGACTTTATTTGAAAGATAATGTTGTGCCATTGACGTTTCAATATGGTTTCGGACGTGTGGTTGCCGCTTTCGTGGGCATGGCGTAATCTGGAGATCCAATTTTCGATCACTCTTCGCGGAGTTGTTGGTCGTATTTTGATAATAACAGGTGCATTTCTCGATATTAGTTGTTCATTAAATGTTTCTTGCATGTGGCCTCGTCTTGTTGGAACCACATGTCTCTTATGTCAGTAGCACAACAAAATTAGTAACCTGGTCTCTATATCGCTCTTCGTTGACTATAACGTTTTCATCAGTATCATTTTTGAACACCAGTATCATTTTTGAATTCCTTCAGCTCATAAACCACACCAAACGGTAACTTTTTGTGGATGTAATGGTTTTTTAACAGTGGCTCCTGGATATCTTCACTCCAAATGGAACAATTCTACTTGTTAGCCATTCAACTAAAAATGAGCATCATCACTAAGAAAATTTTGCATGGAAAGTTTAAATCGATGTCAATATTAGTTTCAGCCCATTTACAGAATTGGTGGTGCGAATGATGGTCGTATGGCTTTAATCCCTGTACAACTTGAATTTTGTAAGCTTGTAAACCAAGATCCTTATATACGCAAAATCCTCCATAAAGGTGTTGGATCATGCCCAATTGTTCTGCACGATGACGAATCGGTTCATTTGAAATCTCTTCTATATTAGGCACTAGAGTCGCTATCGCCTACTCGGTGCGCGTCATATGGGGCCTAACGGGACCCGTATTATCATTTTGATTAAACATGGTGTGAAAGAAATCCATATAGTTAATCGAAGTAACTGCTTTGATGGACGATTATGTCGAGCATACAATGGACGTAGCGCAATAAATGTACAAAAATTATTTATTTTAACTAAAAATAGTCGGTTGGCAGTCCAGGGGCTAGATTCTATGTCGGTGAGTTTATCATCGATAAAATATAAATTGGGATTCCGAGTTGGTGATATATGATAAATAAATGTCAAATTTAGTGAAAAAACTAAATATTTTATCATACACATTTTGTCGATGAGAAATATTTATCACGGTATTAAAAATTGTTTTTTTGTGTTCCTATGTCAATTTTTTGAAATTTGATTACATAATCAATTTTTAAACTGAATTTAAATAATCTGTAGATTATAAAAGAAATTTAAATGGACACTTTAAAGCATAATAGGGCAACGTGGTTGAATAATGACCAGAAATTACATTTGATTCAATTTTTGGAAGAACATATAGATTTGGCCAATGATAAGTATGTATAACGCAATTAAATTTATTTGAATTTATTATTAAATATAAACTTATGTAAACCTGTAAGATATGAGCCATTTTATGACGGAGCACATGCGCGAAGTCAACAATGGGATGATTTGGCAATGGAATTAAATGCATTGAATGACCGGGAACAAATGGAGAAAGTATTGGCAGGATCAAAGGTATCATAAATATAAGACATATTCTGATTAGGTATATTTTAAATTTAAAAATTAATTTAACAAAATTTAATTTTATGTTACATATTATGTGCATACATAGTTCGTACGTGAAAGAGCGAAATGCCACAATAAATGGTGCCAGAGTCAAAACGGGTGTCCACACAAAGATTAAGGAGTTGTAAGACTATGAAAAGAGGGTGACGGCGCTCATCACCGCCCAAGCAATAGCTGGGGATATCGAAGTGGCAGAGTTCGGTGATAACGAGTTAATTGAGGTAAATTCTGAATATAGCTAATTTATTTAATTTGACAAATATTTGGTTTTAGGGCGAAATACCAATCATTTATATAACACCTTCGGAACTCTCAAAGGCACAAGCATTAACGTCACAGGCAAGAGTAAAGGAAAGACCAGTTGAATTATCAATGAATATGCCAAACCAACCACAGCAAAAAATTCATACTCCTAGAGATACCTGACCAACTCAGTTACAAATACTGTCTTCGAGGAAGAGACGAAACACAGATGATGATGATCAATTCAAAAAATATTTGGACTTTGAAATCAAAAAATTTGAATCCGAAAAAGACTATAAGTTACAAAAATTAACCTTAATGAAAAAGCAAATTGAAGTGGAGGAGTCCAAAACAAATGCAATTACAAATCTTTGTGAAATTATAAAAAACAACCAACCTAAATGAAGAATAATTTTAAATCATTTCATATTTAGTATTTAGTTATTTTATTTAGTTTTTTAAAAAAGTTTTGTTATGAATTATACTAAAATCAATTATTAAAATGAAATTTTAACCCAGAAAAATAATTATAAACTATTGTATTTCTAATATTTTGACCCTCACGCAATATATTGTTGGTCGATATTATTTGGGTATGTTCTTCGTGGCCGCTGTCTTCGATGTCCAGTGACAAACCATCAGGAAAAGGCAAATTGGCCTTAATCCGCATATTATACAAAATGGCACAACAATTAATGATATGGTCAGCTGTAGTTGGTGAATAGCACAATACCCGTTCTTGAAGGAGGCATCTAAATACAGATTTACACACCCCTATTGTTCTCTCTACAGTTTGCCGAGTTTTTTTGTGGGACACATTATATCTCATTATGGCTTCCGTTGTGTCATTCTGAATTGGCGTCATAAGCCATGTCTGGAGAGGGTATCTACTGTCTCCTAACAACCAAAAATGTCTCTCCCCGTTGTTGTATCTATTTTCTAGAGCAATTTTAATTTTACTGCACCGCCAGATGTATGAATCATGGGCTGTTCCGCCAAATCGTGCGTTTATCCCAATAATTTCTAAAACGAGCCCGCAAATCTGTAATTAACCAGGTTATTTAATAATACCATTAATGTAAACCCATCTTACAATTTGAACATTTTTGGAATGGCCACCTTTTCGACAGTAGTAGACATGCTCAATTTCCTTGGCCGACGATTTTATTTTAATATGAGTCCCATCGATCAAACCAATTACTCCGGGGAAACCGTGTCGTTCGAAAAATCTTAAGAATGTTTTTAATTATTATATATTACGTTAAAAAAATAAATAAAATGAAACTCATAGTGTATGTATGTTACCTCTGTTTATTTCTTGAAAAATCTTCCGGTAGTTTGATGTAATCCTTTCCAATTTTTGAACGGCAAGAGCTATCTCATTTACACACCGACTAACACTTGTTTGTGATATGCATGATAAAAAGTCTTGTCCGACCGCGCGTTGATATGAACCTTGGTTTATAAATAGTTTACAGTTTTTGAATTCGAGCTTTTAACAAGCAAACACTACTTACTGGTTGCAAAAAACCTTAATGCACACAAAACCCGTAAGTGGGATGGTATGCCATGCATTTGTAGCCTTGACTTTATGAACGGTGAAATTTTTTCCATCAATTCGTAGCAAACCTTTTTCGATACACGATACAAATTTATGAATTGTTGGTCTGCAATGAGGAACGGATTGTGCGTGTCTCTTAATGAGCGTCGAATTATTCGTAAATTTCTAAAATAAAAGTACTGTAAATGTTTATATAAAACGTAATCTGAGTATCTAAAACATTACCTTTGTCTGCTTATTCTTCGCTGCCTTAAATAAACTAGCAACATGATGCCTTCCATTTTTTATAAATTTTTTCTAATTGACTAAATAAAAAAATATGAATGTTTTTTATTTTGACGTTTCTCAAAATAAATCGAAAGCAATCACTGAACTGAAAATAACAAACAATTTGCTCCGACATCTTGCGTAAAATGGTTTAATTAATTAATTTTTTGAATAAATGACAATTTGAACTGATAAACATGAAATGAAAATTTAAATGAAATCTTTTTTTTTAATTATCATTCTCACCGACACAGAATCGAGCCCCAGACCTCTTAAAATCTACTTTAAAATGAAATGTTAGTAGACCATGATCAAGCTTATAGCTGTGGTTATCTGTTAGTTTTCATATTTCGTCAATAAAACTGAAAAATTTCGAGAGTAAAATCTTTTTTGTAACTATTGGCGGTAAATAGCCGAAGCCCTTTTTTTTGTTTAGAAGCTTTCTACTATCTTATTCAGCATACTGATCCCAAATTGGTCCTTCGAAATTTATAATTTATTCGATACCAAACCATCGAATGGCCAAAGCTTTGCAGAAAACAGAAAGTCTAGCAGTTTTCAAGCAGTGGGTAATTTAATGATAACGGGTTTGATATTCAAAAAACAAAACGAATATATCCCCTTGTAACTTTTTGCTTTGTTTTGAAAGGTTCTGGAAATCTTCAGGTCTTAAGGGGTTAAGCACGTTCCATGTTCCCATTTTTAAAGTACATCGAAGAATATACATCGATTAGAGATGATACATGGAGGAAAATTGTCGAGCGCTGCCAAATAAAATTACAGTTCTGTCAAACAAGATGATAAGATATTTTCAAGACTGGGGAAACCGCAGCAGTAAATAGAAACATACACACTACTATCGAGGATTCTTCTGGGAGTCCTAACGAAAGAAAACCAGGGTTGAACGGGATAAATTACACAATGTAATCTACACAATTGTCGATAAGTAATCTATCACGTAGATTACATAGCGATTTTCTGTGTATCTGACGTCGACAATGTAGACAAGATATGATTTTTAGTTAGTATAATTCGTTAGTACCGACTCATACGTTAGATCTAACTTAACACTCATTAGCCGTAAAAGAACGCGATTTTACAACAGTCGCCGTTAAACATTCATTATATTGAGCACATGATCAACCCGGACAACATTCCCATGACAAACATCAGTATGATGAACTCACAATTCCACCACAAAAAAAAATTTAATCTAGCACCCATTTCCATCATCCAATTCGGTCTCATCCCAAATGTATCTGGTTCATATTTAATTGACTTCCATATTTAGGAAAGAAATACATCAGCTAATTTATGCATGAAAAAAATATTTGTCAGTTCAGTGAACCAAATATTTTTAGTTCGATTTAACTCCACATTATTTTAGTTCGGCCAAATGTTAATAGAGGTCCACAAACCTATGTTGTTGGTGACTATGTGGCTTATTTAAATTTTCGGCTGACTAAATGGTGGGCTCACCCGGGTCTCGGTCGAAATAGCATATTTTAAAACGGCACAAGGTTCAAAATAACATTTTTCAATATTGGATATTTCAAAACGACATAGGTACAAAAATTGTAGTGGCAACGTTTATTAATAACGCTACATATTTTGAAACTAATATCTTTAAATCGATTTTTTCGATAAACCCGATAAATTAAGAAAATACATGCATGAAATACATTCCAATATGGGGTAATCCGCTACGATTATGCAATTGTAGTATCTAACTAGAAGTTCTATATAAAAATGGAGGTAATGGAGAATATTACATTAGGTAAATACCTTACTTATATTATTCCAAAACATTTGTAAATTCAACCCTACCATTCATGTCAAATTTCATCGTGTTCCGTATAAAAGTATCAGTTGGCCGTATTCTAAAAATTAAGGAAAAAATATGCCTAGCTAGATTCATAATCGATTAAAAGATTTCTTTCTACCTTTTGCAGATTTAAAAATGTCATTTTGAAATATGCCGTTTTGAAATGCCGACGAATTTTTCTAAATTTTAGGCAATCTAAATTGATGGTTGGTTCTCAAAAATTATTGATATGTGTCTCTAGGGTTCAGAAAACAGAACAAACCTTATATTTGAACTTGCAAACCTGGTTGAGATTTGTCACTAGCCGACTCGAAGAATTTGGAAAATATTAAATTTCACTTTATTAAGAAAATTTTAATTAAACATAGTGCTATCTCTGAACGACTGATATGAATTAACCATTAATTCGGTTAGTCATAAGTTTGAATAAGGAAATCGGCATCAGGCGCAAAGTATAAACTTACTTCATGTTAGTTCATACCAGCTGTTAACAGATGGCGTAACACTTTTAGCAATTTTATTCTAATTCGTTAATTTAAGTTGAGTTTTATCAATTATCGAAGTATTTATTATCGATGGTAGAGAATTAACAATTTAGTACTCAATTTAGTACTACATATTTAGTACCAGTATGCGTTATTGATTCAGTAAGTGCTAGAAAAAATTAGTAGTTAGTAACGGCCATTTAGTTTAGTAAGCCATTTAGACTGTGTGTCTTACGCCATTTTTTTTATCTAACTTTCGACTAACAAAATTAATGGTAGGTTCATACTAGGCCTTCAAGTTAATTAAGTTTTATCAATTTCGAGAATAGTTTAATTCGGCTATTGACAAATCTGAACTAAATTTGAAGTTACATGTAAACATCATGAATACTTTGGTTTAAAACCATTAAAGACATTTAACGGTTATGAACTCACCTTTAATTTAGTTAGTTGGAAATTAAGACATAAAAGTGATGTCAGTCACATAGTATTAACGAAAAAACGGTATGGAGTATACAGTATAAGTTACTTGGAAATATGTTATCAGAAGTTAAAAATATGTTGATCATTCAATCCGCCACTATTAGCGGAATTACAATTGGTTGTCGACGTTGTCTACGAGTGGTCGACTTTGTCTATGAGTAGTCGACGTTGTCTACGTTGTCGACGAGTTTCCTACGTTGTCGACGGGTTATCTACGAAATAACGTAAATTTTAGTAGATGACGTGTAATCGCCCATCTCTGAAGAAAACCAACCTGCTAAATAGATGAAAAAAATTCTTCAGGGACAACGGAACAGACAGCGAACAAAATGAAGAGCTCCCTGATGACAACTATAACAAAACTATAAATAACCATCTACCAATGGTAAGGGAAGTTAAAAGTGCTATTCAGAAGCTAAATAACAACAAAGAAGCCAGCATGAACAATATAAGGGTAACGACCGAAATTCTAACTCTACTATTAGCAAAAGCATGGTGTACTTTTAGAATTCATTTATACTTTTAGAAGCTGAATCGTTGAACAAACAATCAAACGAATTAAGCTCACCGCTATCTACACTTCATGGACTTTGAACTTGTATTTGATTTCATCAGTAGTATACGCGCGATCTGGAAAGATGCCTGTATGATATCAGTATTGCTGAATGGATGTGAAACATGGAAACACGCTCAGAAGTTCAATAGAAGACGCCAGGTATTTGTGAATAAATGTAGCTTATCCGTCTAATAAAACGCTTCCAGCCAAACACGATCAAAAACGAGAAAGGTCTGCGAGAACAGGAATGTCACTAGAATGGAATTCGCAAGGGGAGAGCAAACTTAGGACCAGCAATGACCTGGAAAAGAACGGTGCTATACGAAGCGAAACAATTCTGTAAAATATGGGGCAAACTGAAAGCAATAGACCCAAATATAGTAAGATGGTCCAGTCTAGTAGACGCCCTACTCTCCTAAATCAAAGATAAATGGCAAAACTATAAGGTGGTTCGATTATATTCTTAAATGATGTGACCTGACCAGATGATAAAAAATCGGCGCCTGTGTTGTTGATATGGTTTACTACCATGTCATTTGCCACTATGTCGTGTTGAGCAGAACTATACAAATAATTTAAATAATCTGCAAACATGCAACACAATAAAACGATTAGGGATTTGGCTACCCCAATGAGGTCCCAGGGATGCTTGAAGGGGATTACTGCTGCAGGATGAGGAATATTGACATGCCACGAACCCAAAGCAGTACTAACCAAAGCAGTGGTTGCTTGACGTCGATGTTGATGATCTTGTTGTATTATCTCATTCTGCCATGCAACCTCCCTCTCCGTGTGAGTTTTTTAAAATGTGTTAGAATTTTTAAAGAAAGAATTGGATTTGTGTCCCTGCTCTAAAATAAATAATATAATTTAACTTCTCGATCAAGTGCTTGTTACAGGTGTTTTCCGATAAATCGTAAATTTCCAACTAATTACGGTCATTTACAAAATAATTACAAGTATAGTTAAAATCTAAAATGTAATAGATTTAAAATTAAACATTTACTGTATCAGACTGTGCGATCACGTTTAAGAACCAATCACAATTTTATAATAAATTGGCTATTAACTAAACACTTTATTAATCAAATTACTATCCATTATTTATTACAATTTATGTCATAATTACAACTATACGTAATATATTTTACTCGCCTTACATGATACAAAATAATCGAAGAACGAAAAAAATAAAATCTTAATTAATTAAGCATCCTCGACCCATATCTTTTATTCACTTTAAGTATTAATTTTCATCTTAATTTGTGCACATATATGCACGAATTATATACACGGCGAACTCGATAGAGTGACGCATGCGACGCCGTTGCATATAATATGCAATTACATTTTACTCCTTTGTCTCGAATACGTTGCAAACTGTATCGTCGACTGTATTATTCGATATAATGTGATCTTGACCGCATATACGTATATTTAACGTGTAGTATTAGAAACTAGATTAAGTTGCGGCACCACATTATTTGCATACAAGTAGGTATTTATTTAATCACCACCTTATTAAAAAAATAAAATATAAAAATCGCGACGCGCACTTGACCTAAACTTTGAAAATAAATTGTGTATAAAAGTCATGTGCACAAACTGAATAACTTTATATTATAAAAATTTGTTATTTAATAAAATTATTAAGAATTGCGTTATTAATTGAAAAGATAATTGAACAATAAAAAGCTATTGAACCATTTTGTGGAAGTCCTTAACTCGATAAGATTAAGAATTTGAAACAAGGTTTTTTCTAAATTCACCGAATAACACGAATGCGTTACACGTTCTGTCAAGCGACTGCTTAAATTAATCCTGTAAACAAATGCAATATATTTATGGAAAATTGTAGACCTAGAATTTTTTAGTTGTACTAGCTGGTGCCCATGACTCCGTCCGCATATTAAAAAAAATATTTTATTTACAGATGGAAATGCACCAAACAAAAACTTGACAGTAAGATTTCTGTTTACAAAATTTCTTTGTAAAGAATGTTTGGTGTTTTACTTCGGTATAGCTAAAATATATAGACCATCAGAGTTGGTGACGCGAGAGCAAGCGACGCACAGTTGGTTGGGCGAAAAACAATTAGTCCTTAGGTCGAGACCAGCAACCTTTAGTATCTTACAGGAAAGTGTATTCGTTTAAATTGAAGTGAAAGCGTTACATCCATTCATCTGCCCCAATTAAATTTTTTATAATTTGACCACTTTAAGGCTAGTTCCTTTGGGCCCGTGAATTATTCCATGGATTTTTCCTAAGATTAAAATCATATACGTATACAAATCCAATTGGAATTCTACTAATTCCAATTTAAATTTTAAAGCCTCTCTATGTACGGTTGTGAATATTTTCCTGAAAACACTAAAATCAACAACAACAAAACACAATGTCTATGTATGTGTAAAAAATTGTATTATAAAGTAAATCAAATTAGTGCATATTAACGAGTTAAAAATTAATTCAAAAATAATTAATAGGCATAAATCTGTAGACCTCAGTTTGACTAGTTTTTCCGATATTTCCAAACTCGAAAGATTTTCTGATAGTAAGACTAAGAATATTTGGTCACATATAAATACGATACATTAAAAACGATCGTTTTTCCGAGTTTTCCGATATTTCTAAACACCGCGCATATTAACGGAAAATTGTTTTGAGTAGGTCTCAGTCTGACTAACTGATCTGTGCCAAATTGTGTATGTCAAAAACAATTTAGTTCTCCTCCACAATTGGCCATGATTTTTCCTATATGCACAACATCTATTGAAGTAGATCAACTATGTAAGAAAACGTCGTATAGTTTTCTAGTTACAAGGTTTAGGCTAAATGTATATAGCTGCTAAGGCCAGGATTCACCAGCAGCAGACTCCATATAAGCCAGAATCGCATACACAAGACCCTTTCTTCAACCCTAATTTCAAACGATCATTTCTGATAAATTGTGTGTGGGTTATTTCTTTATATCCCACCTTTTATAAATGAAATCACTTTAACTACATAGTTGAAATGAACATTTTGATTATATTTTATGATTATGCCTACTCCCTCAAAAAGGTGAGATTTTCTGAAATCACCAATATACAATTTTTCAGAAATGATCTTTTGAAATTAGGGTTGAAGAAAGGATATGCGATTCTGTCTGATATGGAGTCTACCGCCAGTGAATCCTAGTCTTAGCAGCTTATATACATCTAGTCTAAACATTGTGACTAGAATTCTACGTCACCAATCCAATGTGATGCTCGAATCCGACCAACAGTAGGTTCTAATGTCCGCTAGATGCAGTCGCATAGGTGTGACATGTGTTTTTGACATTAATAAATCATGGTGGTGGTGATGTAGCCTCGCTCATTCGAACGTCGGTAATAAATTGCTGCGGCATATGCTGACTCCGAAGCATCAGCGCACCCATGTAATTCAACAGATGATTTCCTTGTGAAGCCAATCATCAGCCAATTAAAAGCTTCTTTTATTTTTAATTTAGCGGTAATGGGTATTGGTGGCAACCATCCGATGGCGTTGAACAGTTTGGATGAGTCCGTAAATAATGCTTGCTTGGTTTGTTATATATTTGAAAAGTATAGATTTGACACATCAAACTCCTCCACGGGATGATACTATACCCAAGGTTTTGACGCAATCATTCAACTTAATTGATAAGTTGACTGTTCGATAGAACTTGTTCGAATACATTGCAAGATGCCTATGGAGTTGGATGCCTATTTGCAAAGATTTAGATTTTCTTTTCGGTAGTTGTTCTTAATTTATTCACGGCTGCTACAGCTTCCTCCCTCTAAGGTGTTGGCTTCTGTTAGCATGTCATCTACAAAGAAGTCCGATGATAAAATTCTTGAAGCTGTTGGACAGTTGCTGTGTTTTTTTGAGCTAGTTCAGAGCTCTTTCTGCTAGAAATTTGACCGCCTTAGTACCATAGGTTACAGTACTGAACCTGTAAATCGCGATAAGTTTGCTAGGGTCATCTCTCCACAGAACCCTTAGAAAATCCCGATCATCTTTATATATCCATACTTGTCTGCACACATGTCGGCGGTTACGACAAATTTGTGATTTCGCCATCGAAGTAGGATATCTGCGGGGTCTTATTGAATCTTAAGGCCACTCATCATTAAATCGTTCAATGATACCAGCCTCTCGTTTTTCGCTGAGGCATCGACTACTACACGGAGTTTAGTTGTGCTGCTATCGTTTTAGCGCTCAGTGATGTGGGATATCTTAACTTTAATTAACTGCCAGTTGTTCTTGTTCTGGATACACTAATTCCATATGATTGAGGCTGATTACTTCTGGATGAACTGGTGATACATTTGTTTAAACGGTGTATCCCTCACAAATTTTCTTAGATTCGCCTAAGTTAGAATTTTTAAAGGAAATCTTTATTGTATATTTACCATCAGGGCTCTGTTCTTAATTTGTCTGGAGGTGTACTTCTATTCTTATTTCCTCTTCAGTATGATTTCTTTCCTCTGGAATGGAGTCGTTTTCGATAAATAACTTGAGTTGTTCTTCTATCGTCTTGGTTGTTATCATGGTTGTTATTTTTTGATTCTCGATAGTCCTGGGGCTCCCGATGATAATTCATCCAGGCTCAGTATTTTGAGCTATTAGGTCTTGTTGCCCGCCCATTGTTAGACGATGGGTGGCGATGAACGAATTATAATCGGCGCCTATAACACTATACCAGTTGATTGTGATTGATTGTAAAGTGGGTCGGCGTGTTGTAGATTTTCCAGTTTGTGAAGTGTTTCCAGTTATTTGTGTTGATGCCGATTTCAGAAACCCTTTGAGTGGGCTTCTCAAAAATCAACGCATCAACGTTTAGACGGAATTCACCATCGAACCTTGGTGCTAATTTACATACTTATAAAGTGGCTGAAAGTGGTTTCCTCGATACCCAAAATGTTGACATTGATCTTTCTTTTTTTGATATTAAGCTTGGTCTAGCCGCCTTGAAAGTGACAAATGTGGCTTGGGGTCCCACGTCTATCAGAGCTGCCTGTTGGTTTAATAACAGAGGTTGTTTGGCAAAAGAAGACGCCGCGTTTTTGCAATGCAGGAACGTGTGATGATTACCCTTACAGACGATGCATACGTTTGCCTTCCATATGCTGGAAGCCACCGTGTTGCTTCAAGCATCCTGCGCAGGGGTTCGAGGTGTTCACCAGCTAGCTCTCTCCAATGACATCATTTCCGCTTGAAACGTTGGTGCAGATAAAAGCGAGTTGAAATATTTGTTCGCAACTAGCCAAGGATTGTTGTACCTGGCCTGTAGCAAATTTTTTGCTTTCTCCCATTTTTCCCCTACGTTTAAGAGATGGCTGATAAGTTGAGCCGCTCCTTTCTGGCCGTGTGAGTTTAAATAAGTCCTTTTGATCGTATCTGAGATTTTCTTGATGAATGAGCTCCGTGAATAAATCGTTGAACGAGCTCTAGCTATATACAACCTTCGGTGAAAGTATGTTTGTTTGTCCACCTCCGGTAGATTTTTACTGCGCACGTCTTGCTGGGCCATATTTGACTTTTAACCCAAGTCGCAATATTGCGTCACCCACCTTGTCCACTAATGTACCGTATTAATCATTGAGCAAGTGGTCAATTATTCGATCTTTCTCATCTGTTTTTGCAGTATGTTGACGTTTATCTATAAGAATTCGGGTGGACGAACTTCTTTATACAGTTTGTACTCGATTTAATATTTATGTTGATACATCAAGGTGAGGTTATCAAGATGATGGAAGTTTGGTTTCGAACTAATGAAACATTGAATTTTTTGTATTAAACAATTCGGTCGTCTCATCAGACTGCAGCGACCAAACAACAAAAATATTGAAAATACTTTGAACTTTCATACAAAGTATAATCACAATGCCTTAGCGAATTTTAATGATTCCCTACGCAATTGCCAACCCCTTGGTAACCTCGAATTTTATTGTATTTAACGCATACATGCGATTTCTATATGAAATTTTGGGTTAGTTTGGTCACTGCAGTCTGATGAGACGACCGAATTTTTTAATACAAAAAAATTCAATGTTTCATTAGTTCGAAACCAAACTTCCATCATCTTGATAACCTCACCTTGATGTAAAAATACCATCTGGCTATCAATCCAGAATAACCCAAAATTTTATATATGTTGATATAATTGACGCATGAGTACGTCTTGCTTTTGAAGAGCGGGTTATCAAGCTGATCGATCGATTCAATTCGAGTTGGCCGGGACCTGCTTTGATAATTACTATTGTTGTCTAGCTTGTTGGCACTAAATGATAACGATGCTAATTGATCTGAGAGCGACTTACATCGCTGTTGTAATTCGGCCAGCGCAGAATTTCTTAGTTTTTTGCTACGTGCTTCCTGCCTTTAAGATAGGATGGTTATCACTCAGCGGCGACATCGCCATGTTTTTCACGGCAGCTGAGATGAATTTTGCATATAGCTCTTTCAATTTTGCAATACGTTTTTGTAGATAACTCGGACTTTTGCGATGGTCGCCGTCTTTTCCATAGTTCCGCCTCATGGTGGATATCTTGTCAGAGATGACATCTTGTTGTTTTACGAATTCCACTGTTTCGAGAGTCATGATGAGTTATAGATGAAAAACTGTGCGCTTATTTGTGATTTAATTATTTAATCTTTGTTGTTTATGCACACAAACTGCTTCAGGTGTCGTTACGGTAGAGCCGCTACTGTGTGTTGTTGTAAAAACTGCTATGCTGATCTCGTTGACGCTGTGATCTGGCTCGAAGGACACTGAATATTCTAATTCAACTGTTTAGAATATATGAATAATTACAACCAAAGGTTGGAATTAGATTTTTTGTTTTTAGAGTAGTGCGCTTACCTCTGATGGGGGCTATGACCACTTTTCAATTAAATAAACTTTATAATTTCAATTATAGAACAGAACAAGCAGGCTGGCTTTTTAAGTTGTTCTAATTTATTTTACCAATTTTATTCGTCTATAACCGACACAAAACAAAAATTAGACTTAAATTACAGCAACAACTATTTAATTGCTGAGCTAGGTTTACAAATTGCATTTAACAAACTATATAGTTATTTTACGTACTAGTAGTTTTGCTGATCTCATAAATTTAACTTATTTGCACAGCGGAAGTCAGGAAATACAAAACTAAGTTTTTGCTGTACAGGTTTATCAACCTACTATACATTAAGTTAGTAAGTTATACATATAGTATATTTGTTGAGGTTCCCTGAACAACACAAATTCATGCTTTTCTATTTTAACCGTCCTACTTAATCACAATAACCCTAAAATCCGGATTAAAAAATTAATATTTCTATTTAATATGGATTTTGTATATTTTACACTAATATACATTCTCAACTATTTAGCGTTAGGAAATTTTTCACAACTCTGGCTAGAAACGTGAATTTTTTCCTAAAAAAAATTCTAAAAATATTTAACAATTTTAGGAAATACTTCACGCCAACCTCTATGTAGTTCTGTGGAGTACTACAGTGTTTTGCTGTTTAAATTGCGAAATTTTCAATAAATAGTCAAATATTATGTTTGATTTTGCATTATTTTTATTAGTGTGGAAAATATTGAATACACTTTTAACCCTTTGTTGATCAATATATCATATTTGATTTGTTGCTTTCAATTAATTAGAATTCGGAAACAATTTTCTTTTTCATCACTATTCTGCCACAAATCCATTTGTTCATTGTATTACCTTATGAAAGCTTTGTTTTTAAGGCAAAACAGTTGGAAAAAAATTGGCGGGACGGCTTAATTCTACCAATGTACTGTGTTTAGTGATGTAGTGAAAAGTTGCTCCAGATTTACTACGATTTATTTATGAATTCGGCAAAAATTATTCAATGTAAGTAGTAAATTCAGGATGGAAAGGGAATTTTCATCAACAGATTACGATCTGAGGTGAAATGGAACACATCTATGACCCCCTGTCGGAGTGCAAAACTCATAGGCCGACCCATCTTCCGTACCAATATAGGCTGGCATGGAGCTATACAATGTGCATATGGTGATAAACAACGGACCTATAGGACATGAAAAGTGGACCGCAAAAGAGTTGGGAGTACTTCGGCCCCAGAACAGTTCGCATAGATTAAAAGATAAAAAAATATATCATATATGATATTTTACGCAGGAGGTACCTATTTTAAATGAAATAATTTTTAGCAATTATTTTATTGCATTTTTATAGAGACATAATGAGTTCAAGACGTCATTATTATACTGTATGAAGAGGACGCTGAAGTAATTTTTAATTGCTGGTCAGATTCGGAAGATGTATTTGATGAAGATGGTGAAGAAGAAGACAATATATACGAAGAGGTGGTGGAAACAATCGCAGAGGACTTACGTAACGATATGGAACTGGAAGTTGAACATGAAATTGTGTCTAATGATGCAAATGAGGCTTTTGATATTGCAAATATGGAAATTTTCTTTGCCGAAAGTGTACCTGAATTTAGCAATACTGTAGTGACTGCTTTGAACGAACTAAAGGGATTAAAATGGATAAATGGACACGAATTGTGTGGAAAAAAAGATTTTGAAATATTTTCAGAGCAACCTAAATTTGAGGGGCCTCTGATCTTACGGAAGACCAAATAAATTAAAGTTTACTAACACCATTATCATTTTTTATATTCAAATATTGTTGAAGACACAAATTTATACGGATTTGAGAAAAATCCGAATAATACCAAATCATTTACCACCAAAGATGTGAAGAATTTTATCTGGATATGTTTAATTCATTTGCACAAATCACCAACCCTTGAAGATATTGGCAATTAGACAAAACATCCATTACTATAATAATGAGAGAATACTTCCTAGAACTCACCAAGACCACGACCGATTGTACAAAATAAGACCACTGTTCAACAAGTTAAACCAAAATTTTCAAAAAGTGTCTTTGGCAGAAGTTTGTCGGTGGATCAACAATTGTGTTCAACAAAACTCGATCGTTCTTGAAGCAGTATACTCCTACTAAGCCTCATAAATGGGGATTTAAAATATTCGTTTTATGTGGAATTTCCGGTTTTGCGTATAATTTAGAATTAAATACTGGCCAAGAATAGAACCACGAAAACCGACCAAGGTCTGAGTTAAATTTGGGAGCGGCTTCCAATGTTGTAATTCGTCTTGCACGAATAATTCCTTCAAACATGAATAATAAGTTATTTTTTGATAACTATTATTCGTCTATTCCATTATTAACCGAATTGCAAAAACAGAAATATATATAGAAACACCTCGAAAAAATCGTATACCAAATTCCAAACTGCCGGATGTTTCATATTTGGAAACGCAACAAAGAGGCTCTTCATTTGAGATGGTGTCTAATGTTGGGAAGCGATGAAAACCAAATAACTGTAGTTCAGTGGTCTACATTTGTTGGTAGAATTCCACTGTTTGTCGACGATATGGTCGAAAAACTCTGGCTCTATCAATGTTGACTGTCCGTCAATAGTGAAGGAATATAATAAACTTATGGAGGGTGTAGTCCTGCTAGACGCCAATTTAGAAGGTCATAAAATTAAAAAAAAATCAAAAAAATGGTATATGATAGTTTTCTAGTATATGCTTGATCTCACAGTAGCAAATGCTTTAATACTTTACAAACAAGTAGAAAAACAACGTAGCACGCCCGAGAAGAAACTGTAAGCTCTGGCAGATTTTAAAGTAGAAATTTTGGAAACTTTAATGAAATATGCAGATCCAGTAAGAGTTGGAACAACATCTCGTGATATTATGAACCGAATAGACTTAAAAAGAAAGAAAACTTCATCAGTGAGTGGCTCAGCTACCTCCAAAAGCAAATCGGTTAGATTATATTGGGCACTTGCTCACTTGGAAGGTAGTAGATTATCATATAAGCTGCCAAGTTGCAATAAGCTTCGGTTTGTAAATTGTTCCAAATACAATGTCTCACTATGCCTATAAATAAGGATCGAAATTGGTACGCAGCAATGTTAAATTCATAATTAACACGATAACCTAAAGGTTGAAAATTTTTGTGTTTTTAATTATAAATTATATATTTTCCTCCATTTTTAGAGGTGATTTTATCAGTGATTAAAAATATATATCAAATTAATTTTTGTTCAGTAAAGTGAGATATCGTGCAGTAAAGGGTTAAATAAATTACAAAATTTGTAGATAACTTTAATTCAAAATATTGAAATAACATAAAAGTGAGATAGAAAAAAGAGACATATATATTCATTGAATTGACGATAATTTAAAAACAAGCACATCAAGATAAGTTTAATGAAATCGAGCCAATTTTATCAGTATATTTATTAGACGTGTATCAAATAGTCTCAAGAAAAATATTGTATCTGTTAACTAAAGTAAAAATTAAAATTTTAAAAGAGAAATATTATAGTAACATGACCATAAATTTTTAACTAAAATGTTATACTAGAACAGTCAGGGTGCAAACCAGAGATACTAAACTCAAACTATTTATGAATTTCCCACTAATTTCTAATAAGAATTGTTTGAGTTTCATATGAATTACCAAAAATTCCAGAGATAAATAAAATATGCTGAATCAGCATAGGAATCTTTTACTTTTAGAAGCAAATAAAAATGTCCTTTTACATTAGTCAACCTTCACGAATTAGCGAGAATTGAATCACATCAATTGAATAAAAAAAATCCACCTCAAGTAAATTTTTCGGTAAATTCATTTATTTTTCAAAAACTCTATGACAAACTGATCGAAAAATCTATTCTAAATCTGATGTTTGCCATAGTAAACGATTTACCCGACAATTAGCCCGCAGCCTTAGAGTGTATTGCTAAGAATTATGATCTTCTAGATGTAGTGATTTCATTTCTACTCAAATTTGGATGGTCACTATCGGTCATTCCCAGAGATCGTGATTCATATCTGGCTACCAGATTGGTTTTACCAGATTGGTCCAAATCCTATCACATGTAAAGTAATTTTTGATTTACCTAGTTAACCTTTTCATCGATCGTACTATGTTTATTAAATAGGTAATCTTTCGGCTATAAAATATTTTTTCGGCTGGGAGAGCAACTGCACACTGTTTGAATTATCATTTTTCGGCTGGAAACTTTCGGCTAACTTTAATTAGTTTAACGAGTATCGACGACGGTGTTTTTTTAGCACGCATTTGTTAGTTGCAGCCGCTTAATATGGCCCGCTGTATCAAGCGTCTTCGTACACTGAAGGAATGAGTTCCAACAATCTTCCAAGAGTTTCTGTGTTGTTACCAGTGGCCCTATTCTGGCTTTCCCTGGGAAAAGGGAATTGGGAAAAATATTTTCATATCATTTTTGTCTAAATTGTATTTTTCTGGCCTACTGAGGCAACATGATTGGTGTTAATATTTTCGAAACAAAGTTAAATGGGAAAATATTTTTCCCTATAAAAATTTTGTAGAAGAAACGTTTCCCAATTCACTTTGTTTTAAAAATTTTTACACTAAACTTATTCCCGCAGTAGGCCAGAAAAATATAATTTTGACAAAAATGCTATGAAAATGTTTTTCCCAATTCCCTATTCCCAGGGAAACCCAGAATAGGGCCACTGGTCGTAGTTTAGCAGTAATTCCAGAAGATACTGCTGTAAGTATTATTTTGCCTTGACACCTCTGCCAAGATAGCTATAGTAAGCGAAGATTTTCCACCAAATAAATGTTTCGTGCCTTCGGACCCTGCAGGCCACGCCAATCGTGGGGTACGTTACGTCATGTAATGTCTTTAAGAACGTAAACGAAGTTCAATTCTATTATAGTTAACCCGGTAGTTTCTAGTTAGAGGTAAAAATAATACCATGATAATGCAGATAGTGTTTTGCTAGCTCGGCTAAAAAAATGAAATAAAGTGTTATTTATTGATTTACTTCAGCGAAAAGTTACTAGCCGGTATTATTCGGCCGATGTTTCTAAGCTGATATTTTTCAGATGAAAGTCATTTTTTTAAACCAAGAACATACGTCAAGGGTGCAACGAGCCTTAGTCTTGTGCATATTTCTCCATTTTCGTCAATTTATTATAATCGAAGACCTCTTCAATTTCACTGCAAAAGTTCCTCGGAAGTAATCACCCATTTCTCAGTTTCAGACCCGAACTATCGAATATCTTAATTAAATCTGTTCTACTCTAACCATATATGACATCAATATATGGTTGATGTAATATGTGGTTAGAGTAGAACTGATGTGAATATACGAAAGGCTTAGGAAACTTTTGGATATTTGGTGCTTGCAGCTTACGGTGTAGTTTGGATCAACCAACATGTTGGCCATGCATCTTCTCAGAAGTATTTCTAATAAAAGTATTTGTTTTATCGCACCTGTCATGAATATCTCGTTAAGGGAACTATACCACTTGCTGCGTCTTAACCGAAGCATCTAATACAGCACATGATGAGGTAAATAATTCTTAGACATATCACGTTTTGATTAAATCGTGTACGCTAAATTGGCATATTACTCCTTAAACGCCCTATACGCGCAATGGATTCGTTAAGTGCGATTTTTCACATGCAAGCATCTGACTCTTAATTAATTTATCTGCTATTTCATCGCAAAAGACCCATCCAGAAATGGTTTCCACTGCAATTACATCAAATACCATTTGTAACCCAATTTTCATATCTATGTATACGAGGTGTTTGGTTGAATTGAGGATCTACCAAAAACACTGATCACTTAATATTATTCATAAAAAATGATTCATTTGGCGGCAAAACTAAGTTGTTCACTTAAACCTACTTAATTTCATCATAACGAGACCTGAGATTCACAGTGACTTTACACAAAAGACACCTGTGGTGGCGAACCTATATAATACTCGACAAAGGAGTTTGATTATATGTGGTTTCTTACCAGACCTAATAGCTTGGAAAATTTCTCAAAAATAAAATCCCGACATCGCAGCTGTGTCCAACACAGTTTCTCCACAAGACATATAAACCACTGCCAACTACTTTTTCCTTGTATCCAGATTTTACTGACCGACCAAACAGCTCAGTGATTAAAGTATCCCAAAAACACAAAAAAAAGATTTTACAGACATTTAGAAATCATTACGCTTTCGAACGTAAATGATCACGAAATTATGTAAAAATCCAAAGGCCAAAAATTGAGATTCTTTTATTTATTTTACAATTTTGAAACACAAACAAATTTGAACAAATATTATGAAGCCGCCATATTGAAATTGAAGAAACGTCAAAACATCACATGCAATTTTGTGAGAATCTCCACTTGCTAAATGGGCTAGTCACTCGAACTCTGATACGGATTCTTGAAGAGACCTTCTGGTAGCGTCCTTTCATTTCGATGTGATATAGTGTGTCACTTGTACTCACTTCCGCATTTCAGATACAGTGTCTTCATTGTCTCACTGTAACTGTCGCAATAAATTTCGAAAATTGTTTGCAATGTTTCGGGTGGTCTATCCTTTAACCCATCTATCAATGAATATGTTTAGTCAGACCCTTTTGAAATTCAAATTAATTATTTGCATAGAAATAATGCAGACACGTATATGTAATTTCATGAACTCCTCAATTAACATGCTTGCTAATATTTACGAAAATAAAAACCCGTATTCGTGGGTATATGAAAAATAATGGATTTTAAATTACTAAACCGTTTTTACACGAATAGGTCTGGCCATTCCCATTAAAGGGATTTTGTAGAGAAAATACAAAAAAAAATGTTGCGTACTAAATCCGTTATTTTGTCCGAATAGTGAAACTAACGAAAAATTCTAGTGTACGAGTATCTGGTACGGTTAAAGTCTAAAACCGATAAATGTCCAAAAATGTTATTTTTTATATTCGTTTATCCGATTAAAACCTGCGGATGGTCCGATGTTAATGAAATGTTTGTTGACCTTCGCCCCCTACATCCTCGTTGTTTTATTTATTCCTCATCAGAGGGTTAACGGGGACTATAGTAATCGGAAGTTTGAGTGATACTGGCGATTCCAATAATGAAGAGATTTTGGGAGAAAAATGATCTCGCCTATCAACAGCAAAATTTGCAACCCTCAACAAAATATTTCGTCAAATCAACCGCCTTCGCGACGTATCCACATCTATAATTGCTATTAGGTGCGCAAGTAGAAACTCGGCTGTGAAGTTGGTTGCATTAAAATATACTTGAATAAGTAGCTTATAACCATTGCTGTATTTATGACACAAATTTCAGTCATTTACAAACTGTCGGTCTGTGTGCATCAATTTTAAAAGACGGATGTCGATAATCAAGTAAAACAATTTGAAGAGAAAGATTTTAAAGTTTTAATGGATGAAAATCGGTTCAGACTCAAAAAGAATTTGCAGAACAGTTATTAGTTTCTCACCAAGCAAAATCACTTCGATTGCGCGTAATAGGAAAATGCAGAAGGAAGGCTGGGTTCCTCATAAACTGACTGCGGTATAAAAGAAAAACTTTTTTTCACAAAATCATCTCGTGAAACGCAGAAAACCATGGGTTGATCCAGGCCAGCCACCAACATCAGTTGCAATAATGAATATTCATGCCAAATGCCAAGCAAGTGTTACTGTGTGTCTGGTGGGACTGGAAAGGAATAGTTTACTACGAACTTCTGGAACCTGATTAAACTGTTACAGCTGAAGGTTACCAGGCCCAATTGATGAAATTAAATGATGTTCTAGAGAAAAATGCACCATTTAAGGGCCGCGAAAGGCGGAAGGTAATATTGCTGCATGCCAATGCTCGTCTGCATACATAAAAAATCAACCCATGAACTCATCTTCTCTTTAGGCTGGGAAGTTTTACTGCATACGGCGTCCAGACTTGGCCCCCTCTGACTGAAGTCATCACATTGGAAGACCAGTGGTTCTCGAAAGTTGAACATGTGCAAAAATGGCGCGATTATTATTTTGCACGAAATCACCAACTTTCTATCGCGAAGACGTTCTTCATCTGTCTTGTCTGATAAACGACTAAAATAATAATATTTTCAAGATGGTTGAATTTAACCAGAAAAAGCAGTTTCTACTTGCACACCTAATATTTTTGCTCGGATAGACATCAAAAAATGTTGTGCACCGTCAAATGAATCTATCGGCATCGTATACATATCGCTATGAATAATTTGACCGCAACGAATAGTCACATGAATAGTCTTCATCTACGAAATCGATGTTATTTTCTACAGATTTTCTAACACTTCCCACGGCATCCATTTTAACTCCTATATCGACCATTTGCAAACCATTCAGATTCTTTGATTTGTTACAATCTTTTTGCCAACGATCAGGTGATCCACACTTAAAACTTCCTCCTTTTTTGTGGTCTTATTTTGTCCTATTTTCTTAAAATGGCATTTTTTGATCACAAGTGCCTCAATAATATCAACAGCCGCAACTTCATGTTTTTAAATTTTCGATCAGCATTCTCACGCACCGAATCCCACCGTGAAAATAATTATATTAAGATGGGGACGCCTGAATCTTGGGCATACTCATTGATTCCAACAACAGCTCGTCGTGGTTTTTGAGCCACTGAAAAAATGCCCAAAAAATTCAAGAAAAAATTGGCACATCATCATATCATCACATCATATCATCACCGGAATCTTTTGTAAAAAAAATATTCTGCTTTTGCAACTGAAAAATATTTGATGAACAATTCGGTTCGAATAATTTCTTGAAGGCATATTACTGGCTATTTCCCACATGAAGTTGATATGCACCGACTAGTCATAGGCTTCAATTTTGGCCATTTGTACAATTTTTCGGTATATATTTCCGGTATAACCTGTTGAAGATGTAAAGGGTGGCCCATCAAACTTTTGCATTTTAATTTTTCTCTAATTCAATGAATATTTCTCAAAACGTTTTGTTTTACGAGTACTAGAAAGAGAATTCATTGCCATTAAGTATGGAACACAATGTCATTCAAATGACTCAAACGGCTGGCTTTACAGTATTCAATTCTGTAAATGCAATTTATCAGAACATTTTCGATTGTATGGCATTCTATCTCATTAATGGCAACTTCTATTTGATCTTTCAAATCTTGGATAGCCTCTCAATGGTTAGCGTAGCACTTATCCTCAACGGCCCCCATAAAAAAAGTCCAACGGATTCAAATCGCAACTGCGTGATGGCCAATTGACATTTCCTCTCTGGTGAAGGAGATAACGAAGAAGAAGGAGATTGTGGTACCCGGATGAAGCAGAAGAAGAAGGAAGAGGAGGAGAATTTCCTTCCTTTTTTCCTAGAATAAGTGAAAGAGATTTTCCTTCTCCTTTTCATAGCAATTTACTTCTCATTTTACTTTACTCCCTCCTTATTCTTTGTTTTCTGTGGAGAAGGATATAACGAAGAAGAAGGAGGTTGTAGGACCCGGGTGAAGCAGAAGAGGAAGGAATAAAAGGAGATTTTTCTTCCTCCTTTCCTAGAATAAGTAAAACAGATTTTCATTCTCCTTTTCCTGGCCCTTAACTTTCGATTTGACTTTACTCCGTCCTTGTTCTTTGTTTTCTGTGAAGAAGGTGATTGTAGGACCCGGGTGAAGCAGAAGGAGAAGGAATAGGAGGAAATTTTCCTTCCTTCTTTCCTAGAATAAGTGAAAGAGATTTTCCTTCTCCTTTTCCTATCCTTGTTCTTTGTTTTCTGTGGAGAAGGAGATAACGAAGAAGAAGGAGATTGTAGGACCCGGGTGAAGATTACCCGGTCACAGAAGACAGTGTGCAAAAGACCGATTGTTGGGTTTACTGTCCTTCTTTTGATTTCTGGGTAACGCAAAAACTAGTTTATCACTTTTCGGTAACGCCAATAGTCATTTTGCTTCCGCTCCTGCACTAATTAAACTTTGTGTTGAATTTTCCATATAAATTGCTTACAGTTTTCTTACAAACATTAAACTATTTTTCTGTCGTAATACGAATAACATAAATGCTGCCACTAGGGCAACCAAAAATATGCTCTTAAAAATAGGCTTTAGGGGTATATCCTCTAGCCGGTCACAAATTATTTAATTGCGATGCGAAATATGGTTACTAGATTTATGTTGCCATGCCAATTGACACATTTTTTTAAATTTAAATTTGTTTTGCGATTGTAAAGTAGAAATACACGAAAAGACTGTTACGCGTCGCAGTCTTTTCGTGTATTTCTACTATACAATCGAAAAACAAATTTAAATTTAAAAAAATGTGTCAATTGGCATGGCAACATAAATCTAGTAACCATATTTCGCATCGCAATTAAATAATTTGCGACCGGATAAAGGATATACCCCTAAAGCCTATTTTTAAGAGCATATTTTTGGTTGCCCTAGTTGCCACACTCAGAATGACCAGTAGTTAAAATTGCAAACGCTAGATGGGCCACCCGTTAATTTCTATTGTGTCGATCATGAAATTACGATGTAAACCGTAATCAAGAAATGTAGTGAGTTGCTGAACATAAACCTTAATAATTTAAGGAATATTAAAGAAAGTCGAGTTAGATAAATGACGAAGTAATTTATTTTCGATACTCGTCTGGACTTTGAGTTATTAAAAGAAGAAAGGCCAATAAAAGATAAACTGTACACATCCAATGATTCTACATTACAGTCAATCTCAACACAGGGTGTGCAATAATTTTAAATAAACTAATAGTTTGCTAACAGCCATGATTATATAAAAATAATAAAAAAAAGGTAGTAAAGCTAATCGTTTTTGAGTAATTTTTTATAGCGGGCACCAGATCTCTTTGACGTTTAAACCTTCCGCCCACAACCTTAAAAGCTTCCATATGGGCAGCACATTTTTTTCCTGATTAAGAAGCTTCAAGACTCAATCCTACTTTCTGATATAATTTATTTGCGCTACATTTGAAACAAAAAAAGCAACCAAGGGCTTTGTCGCGCCTGTAAACAACTATACTATAATATTATTGAAATCCTGAATGTACCAGTAGTGGAAAGCGAATCACCTTTAAATTCATCGTGAATCGCGTTTAAATTATATAAAGGGTTAAACTAAACACATACACATAGAAAAAAAAACATTAATCACAAATTTACACTTGTAAGTGTTGAACGTATTAATGGTGTATTAAGTCGTTTTTCATTTTTTAACGAATTTTTATTTTATATTTTAACACAAAAAAGCCGATTTTCCCTGCTTGCAAGGAGTGCGTTTGACATATTTTGTTGTGTGATTTTTTTTTGTTTCCTGTTTCTAAAAAAAATAAAATTTGTTGTTGTATTGTGACGTTAATTTTTGTTAGCACAAACATTTTTTTTTTCGTTATTTAATACCCATTTTAGTATTTTTTTTAATACCCCGTCGTGAAAGTGTTAATGTCACATTTTTGAGTATTGTTTGTGTTTTTGGGGAGTACAAAATATGTACAATCACCTTCCTTAGACCAATGTGTGCAAAAAAAAGTCTATAAATTGTCTATAAATATATTATACATGGATGTGTGATGTGTCACTCGTCCGTATCTCAAATCCGCATTGAACAGGAAGTGTGAAGATCTATAGAAAATTTTTATTAGAAAATACAAAATTCCCCTAAGTGTGTATAATGTGGTAATTCTGTGAATTACTTATGTAAATTTGTATCAATTTCTGTCAAGGACTTGTGCTACAATGTAATTATGTGTCTTTTGTAACAATATTCATTAACTAAGTAAATATCATTGACTCTTTACGTTATTTACACATAGACCTCTGTACAAGAAACCACAATTTTACCTTAAACCTTATTTAGCTGCGTTGACCAAGATGAAACTTTCACTAACGTTGCTTTTTTTGGATTTGCTCTTGAATATTTCCACTTTTACTTTTTCACTTGCACCGCGTAAAATGTGGGCGGACATATACAGTATAGTAAAATAAACTGATTCATTAAAATTGGTGACAAACAATGAGATGGCACAAAATCTGTCGACATAAATTCTTCTTTGACAGTAATAAAATTTGTAAAAAAATTTCAAACCTGTATAAACTCGAATATTACCCATTTTACTTACCTACAATAATAACAGCAAATATTAACTTAAATCTTAAAGTACACAACAAACAAAGTAAATATTTTCTTAAGAAATTCTAAATTCTATTTCAAATCGTCATCATCGCGCGGGTACGATACAAGATCAATGTTTATTCGTCTAAACTCTATTAATTATAAATCGTATGACGTACGCAAATTGAAAATAATGATGTACATAATCTTGCTATTTTTGGTAGATGTCCGAATATGAGCGATTATGCTAGCTGGAACGATGTTTGATTAAGAAGATGTTAATCAGCAATACAATAGAACAGTGAGAATATTTTATTGATGCGATTGCGTACCAAATGTTTGCTTGATTAGTTTGCGAGATTGAGCCGGATGCTGTAAGGCATGTGAAGTATATTTTGTACGTGGATTAGCGGTTTGTTAAGTAGTATGGTCGCGATTTACTTTGTGCACGATATTATGCTGCTACTTCTCGATTTTGATTGTAGTTACTATGTGTAAATATTTTTCAAATATCAACGTTCTAAAAGTTCTAATTGGTTTGAGAATGTAATGGAATTATTTCACAAAATTATTTGACGTTTACTTTCATTTTCGTAGTAAAGAATGGTACACATGAAAAATTTTGACGTTGAAATTTTTGCAGATTTACAATTAGCAATATCACCAAAGTCCAAAAAAGTAATTTTTTTAAAATCTCTGTGTGCGTGCCAGCATGCAGACTAAATGTCTGTTGGCGCTCTACAAACTAGACGAACTGACTGATAAGATAATAGATAATAAAGATAAGATGTTTACAACGCAGGGCAGCAGTTAACCACATTACAGATCGATGTTTCTGCTCATAAGTACACAATCATAAATGTATTCTAAAGCTACACAAAATGATTTCCAATAAAATGTGATAATACACTCTGTTCTTATCTAGATAGACGCCAAACACAAACATATTGTACACACATGGCCAAATTGCGGCTCACGAGCTTGTAGTGAAACGTAGAGCTTGGCCTTCTATGCTATAATACAATAAAAAAATATTCTTATATTTACGATCGATTGTTGGATCCCATCGGTTGTTGGCTGAAAGTCTCTCTTCTGGCACCACATCGGGAACTTGACTTATTGGTCAGTGTATCAGAAAATTTGCTGGAGTAAGCATGTTGAGGTCATCAGTGCTTTTAATGGAAACGGGCCGCGAATTCAATATAGACTTAATTTGGCAGCTCAGTGTTGTGAATTCTTCTAGTGTCAATATTTGCTCTCCTACCGTTCGTTTCAGTATAGAGTTTTGGTTAATCGAACTGCTGCTTCCCACTTGCCACCCATGTGTGGTGCCCCAGGAGGATTAAATTTCCATATAATCTGGTTATCTAAAAGAGACTTGTAAATTTCTTCGTTATTTTTGGATACAAATACTTGTAAATCGTTGAGATAATTAGCTGTGCCCACGAAATTAGTCCCATTGTCGCACAGGATGGTATTGCACAGGCCACGACGACTGAAGAACCTCTTTAAAGCTCCCAAAAAACCTTGTGTGCTTATCTCCATACAACTCTCCAAGTGTACAGCTTTATAGTTGCTAAACAGACAATAATACAGTGCTCTAAACCTGCACCGACCAAATTAGCCCGCCTCAATGAAACCTGTACTATAATTTGTTACACATTTATTATAATTTATTACAACAACTCCCGATTTTATTACAGTTACCGTTTTCGAGGAACGAGTGGTCGGTTTAGCTTGTAATTAAACCTACACCGCCAAAATTGCAACTTTTGATGTAGCTGTGATATCGGGATGGTTCTTGGACCAGAATTTATTACAAATTAATTACATTGATTAAATAGTTCAATATCAACCCTTAAACTTGACTTAGGGTAAATTTCACCCCAAACGGTTATTTATGACAAAAACATCGATTTTACCAATATTAATAAATTATTACACCAGACCGCCACCAGATATTTACTACCAGATATACTCTTTCGACCTTGTGGAGAACAGATCAACCTTACACAAGTGTGTAATAAATTATCTTTGAATCAGGTTACGCGGAATTGGCTCCAAACGGTGAAAGGTTCAAACGTCTAATTTAAAGTTCGATTTTATCACCTTCAACAATTTATTACACCAGACCGCCACCAGATATTGAGTCAAATGTTACTCCTGGGATCTTGTGGAGGGTAGATCATCCTTATACAGGTGTGTAATAAATTATATTTGTATCAGGTTAGAGGGAATTGGCTCCAAACGGTAAACGCTGTGGAGGGCATTTCAATCCAGGTGTGTATTAAATGATTTTTGGCTCCGGTTAAAAGGAATCAATTTGAAACGGTAATAGTTTCAAATAAGTAATTTGAAGGTCGATTTCATCACATTTGATAATTTTTTATACTGGACCTCCATCAGATTTTAATTTAAATGTTGTTTCTTTGGCCTTGTAAGCCCTTTGAGGGCAGATGAATTGTTTTCAAGTGTTTACTGTATTATTTTTATGTCAGGTTAGTTTAGAGGGAAATAGCTTCAGAATATATGAGGTTCGTAATTTAATGGCCGGTTTTATTATTTTTAATGAGTTATTATTTCAGAGCTTCACCAGATAAGGGGTCGGGTTGAATTCGAATTTTAGCTTTTTACTTATTAATACATGATTATCAAGATTACTCTTGAAATGACGAAGAAAATGTAAAATTTAGTTTAAACAATTAAAAATTTCGATTTCTATCGATTGAAAAATTTCGTCAAAAGATGTTTATTTATATTTTCGCCGCAATGATGATTATTTTAGAAAAATTTATTGTCGCTAGATTGCAAATTACGAAATAATAGAGTGTAAAATATGTGGTTATTAATTTATTATAATATCCAATGTTTAGATCTGGATCAGCAATAATGAATTTATTAATTAATTTTACACATATAAACAATATAAGTAAAGTTTAGTAAGCAAATTAAACGAAATTATTAAATTGTTGAAGATGATAAAATCGAACTTTAAATTAGACGTTTGAACCCTTCACCGTTTGGAGCCAATTCCACGTAACCTGACACAAAGATAATTTATTACACACCTATATAAGGTTGATCTACACTCCACAAGATCCCAGGAGTAACATTTGACTCAATATCTGGTGGCGGTCTGGTGTAATAAATTGTTGAAGGTGATAAAATCGAACTATAAATTAGACGTTTGAACCCTTCACCGTTTGGAGCCAATTCCACGTAACCTGATTCAAAGATAATTTATTACACACCTGTGTAAGGTTGATCTGTCCTCCACAAGGTCGAAAGAGTATATCTGGTAGTAAATATCTGGTGGCGGTCTGGTGTAATAATTTATTAATATTGGTAAAATCGATGTTTTTGTCATAAATAACCGTTTGGGGTGAAATTTACCCTAAGTCAAGTTTAAGGGTTGATATTGAACTATTTAATCAATGTAATTAATTTGTAATAAATTCTGGTCCAAGAACCATCCCGATATCACAGCTACATCAAAAGTTGCAATTTTGGCGGTGTAGGTTTAATTACAAGCTAAACCGACCACTCGTTCCTCGAAAACGGTAACTGTAATAAAATCGGGAGTTGTTGTAATAAATTGTAATAAATGTGTAACAAATTATAGCACAGGTTTCATTGAGGCGGGCTAATTTGGTCGGTGCAGGCTTAGAGCACTCAATAATACACAGGTACGCTTTGACTGGAATCGCATCTCTTCTTCTCAATGGATGCACTCGGAAAGGTCCGGCAAAATCCAAGCCAACACATGCAAATGGATGTAACATATCCAAAAATTTTATCTTACAAGCTGTAGCAGTGGTCCCGGGCCTGGATGACAATTTATCTGATGGTAATGATAGACGATTCTTTGAGTGAAATCAGCCTTTGCGTGAAGAATAATCGGATGTTTATTGTTATATTGCGCCAGCGACTTCTGTAACCTCCCGCCGACCCTCATTACTCCGAAATCATCTAAAAAAGGGGTAGTTCCAACAATGGACTCCTTTTCGATACTTCTCCTTTCTTCAGCAATTTCCATATTCTTCTTTGAGGTGAATCTTCTGTGTTTCTCTGCATAACCACCGTTCCGTTTCGTCGACTTCTTTTACGGATAAATGTCTTAGTTTCTGTTTGTTTTCGGGTCAAGTAAATACTCTTCGTACATAAGACGCGATATGGAGTAAATATAGGTATGTTGATGTGGTAGAAACCAGACGCTCAAGAAAATCACTTGCGTTGTACGTAAGTTGTGAAACGATTTGAGATTTTCTTTCATACATATGTTCGGTTACATCAATGTTCTTCTGTGGTGGCCAGTTTTCTTTTGATTTGCGTAAAAAATCTTGTCCTCTCCACCATAAGAAAAAATCCAACAACTCGGCAACTGATAACCCTTTCATTGCACAATCGGCAGGATTGTGTTTGGTTGGGACATGACTCCACATATACCTCTACTATAGTTCTCCAAAATCACCGAAACCCGATTGGCAATTACGAATGTTTTCCACCTTCCTGGATGGCTTGAAAGCCAATCGAGAACAATATTTGAATCGGTCCACAAACAAATCTCCCTCGGACGTAATCCACTTTGGTCTATAATTGATCTCATGTGGTTCGTGAGTAACTGTGCTCCAAAAAGCTCTAATTATGGCAAAATTCTTTGTTTCAGAGGAGCAACTCGCGTTTTGCCTCCAACAAGATTAACTGAAGACTCTCCAACTGAGGCGTAAGCTCTCTCGCTTGCGTCGCAAAATCCATGGAATTCGTATTGCAGATGCATTAACTATTTCTGCTCTAATATCTCACCAATTCTTCGCGACTTCGACTGGAAGCTCGTCATCCTATTCAAGTTCACAGAGCCATAAGCTCTGTAATAACATTTTCGGCCTGATTAGCAGCGGTGACAACCAGCCATGTGGGTCGAATATTCGACTAATTTCTGATAAGAAAGTTTTCTTGGTGTGTTTTTCAGTGATCGGCATATCTACAGAGAACATGAAATTGTCTTCTTCTGGATTCCAATGAATATCAAGAACTCGTATTGCATCTGGATGATCGGATAGTGTATTGGTTGATGTATCTGACTCGCTGTTCAGTAATTTCCGGAGTGCCGCAACATTTGTTGTGAACTTTCTCAAATTGAATCGCCCACTAGATAATATTTCAACGACATCTGTTTTGAGCTTTAACAGCTTGCTCGGAGACTCACCGCCCATCATCAAATCATCTACGTAAATGTTTTGTCTGATGACCCTTGCTGCTTCTGGTTTCGTATCTTCAAATTGCTTAGCCAATTGATTTGCTCGTGCACAAGTACCTGCCGGAACATTTTTTCGATAGCTCCGGCCAAAACGTAATTCAACGATTTTTTCCCACCAACTTTAGCTGTTAGCTGACGCATAGATTTGGATCTCGTTCAAATCGCCTTTCGATGCACTCCAGGCAACGTAGGGCTAAATTGAATGTACTTGCTAGCTTAGAAGTAGATTCTTTGAATGGATGCCGAGTAACGAATCTTCCATCTTGTGCTCGAGCTGGGGTTACTTGGTAGTATCGAACACAAGTTTGCTCTTCAGCAGACATACGACTTTCTAGCGCACCAGTGACTTCCTCTATCTCCCAAAACGAAGAACACATCGACTCCTAGTAATAGATCGATGTTACCCGAGGTATTGATGGTTAAATCTGGTAATCTGGATGAAATTGTTGGCAAGATCAACGCCTGTATAATGATTTTATCGGCTTGTGGAAATATGTCATGATGCGATCCTATACATATGGTGACAACTCCCTTTGAGCTTTCTGCACTAATGCCACCTATTCCCTTTTTTATTACGATGCGACTGTTTCTTCGTTTAAGACCTAACTTTTGTACACAATTATTCGTTATAAACGAGGTCTGTAAGCATGAGTCCAACATTGCCCTGATTTCCCTCTCTGCGCCATCATCACCGTAATGCTGACACCACTGTATCATCTTTGTTCTGGGCTTGGTTTTAATTTGTATCTTGAAATATTCATTGAAAATTAAGAACCAGCGATTCAAACCACATATTGTAAATTAACTCAATAAAGAAACAATTTTTATACTATCATTCTACCATCAAGTAAATCATTATTGAGTCATTTCGTTCATTCAACAGCATATACAATCCACTAAATACGCTCGACTGGAACAATAATAATCTATTACTTTTATAATAAATCGAATAGACTGATTATTGGAGCAAAAAAATTAATTTGAGATTACAAAAGAATAACTCGAATATTTTCAAAAATCATAAAAAAAAACAAAAGACAAAACAATTCAAAACTAAAATTGACCCACCCAAACACAATAATATGAAAAATCTTCCACCCAAACCAATTTCTATTATTTTTAATTTAATTTATTATTATTACGATTATTATTTTTGTTTATTTTAATGGAAAATTTTTATTATAATTTTCTTTTAATTTTATTGTTATTCTTATGATTATTATGATATAATAATATATTTTCATTTTTAATTTTATTTCAATTGAAAATTTAATCAAATAAAATAACGAAAAGATTATTATTATATTTGTGTTTGAATTTTTTATTTGCCAACCAGAATTTTCATTCGAACGATTTTCATCATCGCCATCATCATCAACATCCACCACTAAATATCATATTATTTTGGGTACAGTCCCACTCCCCCTTCGAAATATATACACATTTATATAACAATTTTCTTTAACTTTTCTCCCACTTTTTCCGATGATTATTTTTCGCCCGCTTCATATTTCATATAATAATAATAATAATAATAAAAATGAAAATTTTATTAAAAGATGTCGTAAACAGATGTCACAATATAATCTTTTATCATATTTTTTTATTTTATTGTACATTTTTTTTTATCCATCCAGATATATTGAACTGGAGGAGAACGAAGATTGTGAAAATTCTTCAAGTGAATTATGTTCAAATGAAATCTGATTTGGATGAAAATATAAAAAAAAAACTTTATTTACGAATTGTTTATATTCAATCAAATAATTTGGCGGATGAATTTATTTGAATTATATTTGGATGAATAATCGTAATTCCGCTAAATATGGGCGAGATAAAATTTTGTCGAGTCGAACCAAATTACGTAAACGTCGTACACAATACTTCCAAACAATTTAAAGTCCGTATAATATTCCTAATCTTGAAATTCACATATGTTACACCAAATCCAATCATGCTGCAAAAAAAAAACAATAAGGAAAGGAAAAAATGTTTGAAGTGAAAATTTATTTAATTCCTATAACAGCACCAAATAAACTTAAAAATAACTTGGATTGAACATACAGCAACAAAAAATGTGCAGAAAACATATCAACTACAGCCATCCAAATAATGATTTATTATATTATTTTATTGCTACATATAAAGCAAAAAATAAATCAATGAATTTCATCTTAAAAATGTACAATCTCATCATCACCCCATGTATCATCGACATCATCATCATCATCATCCCTTCGATTAATTCACAGAACATGAATTTATACCACTCTCTATTATTATTGGCAACAACAAAATATTGTTGAAACTTTATTAAGAACAGAAAATCTTAATATACGATACATCTCCATTGTGTGCTCCCAGAAGGTGGGGGGCCGATTAGGCGTGGGCTGATGAAAATGTATATACTCGTATATCAATAAATTTTTTATTGTTGCTCTGGATTTTTACGTTATATTGTTGTATTTTCCTTTTTTTGGAAAATGATAAATTATTATTTGTTTTTTATATTGTTGACAATCAATTAATTTAGATTTAATGATTATTTATTTGATAGGTTTAGGAATACTACTCGACTATAGTACATTTATAAGTATAACTGTAACGAACTGTTTTCGTTTATATTAACTTTCATCAATATTAATGTACTAGGTTGTTCTGAGGTGCTTTGCGCCCGTTTATTTAAGAAGACGACACAAAATTTTGAAAAAAAAAATCACACGGACGAATTTTTTTGGTCACCCTGTGCATTTTTGAATGAGTCAGTGAGTGAGTGAGTGACATAGACATTATAATATAGAGAAAAAAAAATTTGTTCACCCTGTGCGTTCTCGAGTGAGTCAGTGAGTGAGTGACATAGACGTTATAATATAGCAAAAAAAAATTTTTGGTTACCCTTTGCGTTCTTCAGTGAGTCAGTCAGTGACATAAATGTTTATAATATAGGTTGTTCTGTGCGCGCTCATTTATTTTGAGGACATAAAATTTCGAAAACAAAAATTCACACGGACGAATTTCTTTGGTCACCCTGTGCGTTTTCGAGTGAATAGGTGAGTGACATAGACATTATACTATAGAAAGAAAAAAAATGTTCACCCTGTGCGTCCTCGAGTGAGTCAGTCAGTGAAATAGACGTTTATAATATAGGTTGTTCTGAGGCGCTTCGCGCCGGTTTATTTATGAAGAGGACGCAACATTTTGAAAAAAAATCACAGGGACGAATTTTTTTTTGGTCACAATGTGAGTGAGTGAGTGACATAGACGTTATACAATAACACCAAAAAAAAAAATGTTGATTACCCTGTGCGTTCTCGACATAGACGATTATAATATATTTTGCTAATATTATTTTCCATATATTTAGGAAAATTAAAGTTTTCCCAATGTTCGAGATGGCTTCCGAAATTTCATGACCTGCACTTTCTATTCAGGTTCAATTTGTTTAAGGTTACTGTCGCGTGGAATTTTCTTCACCGTGCATAAAATATTATTAAATAAGTCAGATTCGGAAATATAAAATATCAATTTAACCACACTAATGTGTATCCGTTATGGTGTAAGAGGTAAACGGATACATCAAATCGAAAAAGTTTCAAAATTATAAGAAAATTCAGAGATGTAGTCATTTGTCGAATAAAAAGAAATTTGTTCATTACTACCTAATACCGGAGTCGAGGAGAGGATAAACGGTATAGAGCGCAATTACTGCTGAAAAAATTGTTGGTCAGATTTGTCCATATCTTACGGACCATTCGTGCTAGAGCATTCAAATTTTTTATTTGGCTCATTTTCAGCTTAATCTTCATGAGTGCCCATAAATTTTGATCGGATTGGGATTAGATGACTGACATGGCCAATCCAATGTTGTGATACCCTTTTTGAATTTAAATTTTGAACTGAGTATACTATGGTGTTTTGGATCGTTGTCCTCTTGCAAGATCCAATTAAAGTTCCCCGCTCGAAACCATTTAAGGACAGATGGCAACAAACCTCGCGAATAAATTTTATTCATGAAAAGTGCGTTTAGATTCCGTGTGGAAACAATTAATTTACCAATACCTTGCTTGGTGAAGCATCTCCATACATGGAGCTAGGGCGGGTGCTTCACCGTTCGAATAATCCTTTTTTTGCTTAGTTGGTTAAACACGCCTTATAACATTAAAACCCCAAAAGGATGACTCATCGGTAAACACAATATTCGTAAAATCATTGTTTCTTTGTTCATTCGCCCACTGTAGTCGCTTTACCATGTATTTTTGTGTGACCAGTGGTTTGACCAAAGTATATTTCCATATGCGTAGCCATGTTCCATAATTCTATTTCATATGGTGGTTTTTTATATAATAATATTATTTTTCGCCAATTTTTCTACAGCGTAAACGAATAATTTGCAGCAAATAACTGTATGATGGCCTCATCCTCATTTTTGGTAGTGGTTTGAATTTTGCCTCCATCTGGCAAATCGTCAACTTTTTTTGTACATTGAATAATATTTAATCCTCTTCTATACAAATGATTTCGACTTTTTTATATATTTTGCTACACTTACAACCGACATTTTTGGTCCTTCGGATGTGACCGATTCCGTTTTTTATACATCGCACTCATTTCTTTCATGTTTGGTATCCGTTAAACAGTTGCAGTTAAACTAAGTTTGTTTTGGAGCGCCCAAAAGGAATCAATATAAAATCGAACCCGCCCATATTTGTTCCTATAGTTTTAAGTACAGTTATGCAGTACACGCTCTTGTTGAACGTACTGTACCTTTTGAATTAAGTACAAAAAATCGGTGAATGACGGAACTAAAATGAGGAAAAACTTCTCAGAGGTCTATGAAATGGGAGTCCTATATTCCCGAAATGATTCACCATTCACCCAATGGACTACTGGGGGCTCTATTCTTGAACTATTTCGAAAACTTTCGGTACCTAAATTTTTTGTAACACTATTTTTGTAATCGGAATGGAGAAATCATAAATTGGTATTCTTGAAACCTTTACGAAAATAAGAAAGAGGGGAATAAAAAATAATGACATTTCGTAATGAGGTGATTAAAAATGTCATTCCTATTGAAAACCTTAAGCGAAACGGACGTTTTTTAAATAATTGTTGTGTATTTTTGTGCTTAATACTATTAAATTTTAAATATTTTATCACTAAGTTTAAAATTTTTAATATTTTATGTTAAAATAACTTAAAAATGTATTGATCACAACACGGTGTATTATCAATGTTTCATTAATACTTGTTACAACGAAATGCCAAAATATTTAAATTTTTGCGGTTAAATCAACTGTGTTTAAATAAAAGTTATGGATTTCCCAAATATAAACTATTTATTATTAAACAGAAAAGTAGTGGAAACTAAAGATAAAAGTAGTCGAAGATAAAAGTGGTCAAACCTAAAAAAAATGTATCCCAAATTACCAATTGTAGATATTCCTATATTTTTTAAGAATAAAGGCGGGTAACTAAATCCTAATCCACTTTGACCAATGCAATAGAGCTATTGAGAACAAAACATTATTTTGGACATCAAATAGAAAAAGAAGAAACCGGGGTAAATTTTCAAAATGATCACATATAGTAATAAATAAAAAATTAAATCTCTTTTTTACTACCTAGGTAACAAAATGTCCATTACATCTCTAAATAAATAAATAATTTGGGACATGAAACTGTGCGATTTAACTACAAATATTTTAAAAAAACCTAAATAATTTTATTACGAAAATGAAATAAGGAACGAAAAAACCATTCCGAAAATTCTAGTAGCGTTCCGTTGCGAAAATTGTCGGAATCCAATTTCAAGAATACCATTTTAAGATTTTCGTTATACTAAGACACAAACTCGGTACCAAAAATTTTCGTAATAGTCCAAGAATAGAGCCCCTGTTTACACGAAATAAACACAAAGTCATTTGGAATTGTAGGAGCTCAAGACAAGCTCAGACTTAGACGTACTAACAGGAGCTAATTACGCCCCTCATGTCGCTTAAACCTCTAGGAGGGAAGGTTAGCAAATATTATGTTAAACTGTCTTGACTGAGGGCCCAGTATCACTAATCCAAAACCTCACCGAATCGGAAGCATATTACAACGAAAACTGAAAACCAAATAATTGTGGTCATAGAAAATAACCAACGAGGATTTCTCAAGACTTGAAGAATTTTTGTTTTTTTTGAGCACCAGAGTACTGATTTTGTTCGAAATCTGGGACTTGAGAGTTGGGAGTTTAAACACAAAATTAATTGTATTATTGTTTGGTGTAAAACAAAATTAAATTGTATATTTACTCCAAGTACGTTTATAAAACAACAGCAGAACTCTCAACTCTCAAGTCTTGGATTTCGAACAAATTCGTATACAGATCTGACAAATTAGGTAGCTCATGACCATAAATCGAATTCCTTTACACCAAAATCAATTTTTAAGGGGAAAAACATTCTTTAAAACAAAGCTGTTAAGTTCGATCGAGCCGAATACTTTCGACATCAAACTCAGACGAAACATGGTTACTGTTTTCGTATGAATCGACTTGTTCTACAGTCAATGTACTGATTTATCAAACTGTCGAATCTGCAATAAGTGGCATAACCTGCTTTATAATTTTACAATAACTCAAGTAACATAAGTCACCAGATCAAATTATTAATTTACAATCAACCAAACCAAACGACTAGTCAAACCTCATCTTGACCTCACCTATCAGTATCATTGATCCACCTTGATCCACGACCACAACCATCAGTATGACACAAAACGTCTACAATGATTCAAGACCTGAAAATTCGAACATAACGCATATTCAAAACTTGGTCAGAACAACCGCGCAGCCACTTTCTATTAGTAAAAATTCAATCTTTGCGAATCATTAGAATCGCTTTATTGTCAATCGCCAATTTGACCGACGATCTCAGTGTACATGATCATTTTCATCGTCAATTCCTACTCATGGCCGTTAGGCCATGGTGCTACAACTAAACTTTAGTTCACATAGACGTGCTTACAAAAATGGTACCATAAATTAGTTTTTTACAAAAAAGTACAATAACTGTGCTGTAAGTGCTCGTGCCATCATCTGATAATGAGTTCTAAATAATAGTGTGGAGAGACAATGCTACCGATAAAATAGGGACATACCGATTAAACACCGTAACGCTTGGGTCTCATATGCGCTCTTTTTGGTTGTCAGGTTCTTCAGAAAATTAAAGATAATAACGAACTACCCGAACATAGCTTCCATAATTTATCGGAATTCCAATATTGTAGATTTGAGCTGGGTTTCTACTTAGGGACATGAAAATTCAATTTTCTGGATTTTTTATCAACAATAATCGATAACCGTAGGGAAACTACTATGTTTTACGTTTGGAGATGACATACTGTTACCATCAAGACATTTTCTCGTATGTGATTAAGATATCGCCAAGATAACTTCTCTCTCAGCAATAGTTAGTTACTTTCGGTTTTCGGATGCCATAAAACCAAATTTTCAAAATTTTCAATGTGAAAATTTTCAACACATACATTACTCATTTTATATGTACTGCCGCATTGACAGTACATTTAGAATTAGTGTCTGGTATGACCACTAATACATTCATCGCTGCTTTAAAGGTAAATTCCAAGAAGTTTGAGAAGATGGCCACTGCGCTACTCATCTCTCCATCACTGTTCCCAATGACTTCCGACTCTTATGATATATTGGCACTAAATCTAGGACTTTTTTGATAGAACCTGACCTTCAGAACTAGCCAACGCCAAACTAGCTAGATGCCAGAATAACCAACAACGATTTCAAGGATTTTAGATTTTTTACCACGACCAAAGTAGAAAAAATCAACAACGAATCTTGCTCCTGCTTTCTCAATCTGATGGACTAGTGTGCTACTCTTAACAATTAATGATGAAATGAAAAGATCCGTAAATAAATTATGCCGACTTTCATTAAACGATTAAGAAACACGCCCAGATCCCTTAACAGGGCAAAGAAACTAATAACAGCGACAAATTGCCGGATAATTTAATAGTAGTACCAGAGACAACGTAAAAGAGATATTTCATCCTATGTAAACGTAAAAATTTAAACTGCGATTTCATTTTCTGTAAATAGCCGCATACAATCAAAAATATTTTAGTTTTTTGCGTAAACGTATACGCAGTTTAACGAAACATCACAGATACAACGATGACATTGGAATTATCAGAAATTTGTTTTGTTTTCATTTTTTAGTTCAAATGAAAAATCTAATTTGATTGTCTGTGGTAGTACCCGTCCCAGACTAATTTTCCTTCATCAAATTCGTTGAATATGTAGAGCGGTAACTCGATTTTATATAGCGGGAATTTTCAAGATCAGCGGATCCTCACACTCGCATGGTAGATGTCCATAGGAGTCTAGAACTTAGCTAAATCATGGAATTTGCAAACATTTTAGCTCCTTATAGAAAGTAGATTTTTTTTCCTTGTCAGAAGAACCGGTACGTTTCCCGAGTCAAGTAGGGTGGCCAGCAGGATACACAAACTATTGGTAATGACTAATCGGTGGACCTTTTTAGTTTCTCAATTCAAATGAATATCGTAGAACACACACTGGAATTTACAATGAAATCCAATGATCACCGGGTTTTCTTCATACTCGCACCGTAGACGGCCACAAGAGGTTAGAATTTATATAAATCAAATCTGCTATCTCCTCGCAAGGTAGAATTTTTCTATTTTACAAAAGAACAGATACGTTTTCGTGTAGCATTTATTCGAATAGAGGATTCCCAAATGAGGACAAATTGGCGCTCAATTCATTAGAACTACCCACCCAGAATAATTTTCGTTGCTCGAATTTCAAGAATATTGCAGAGTCGTATAACTCAAATTTACATAGCGGGAATTCCCAAGATCATCGGGTCCTCATACTTGTCCCGGTATACGATCATCGGAGACTAGAACTTATTTGAATCAAATCTGCGGACCTCTTAAATGTGTATTTTATGCTACACTGGGGCAGCGTGAATACCAACCGTGGAGGACATCCTCCTTTTCAAGCACTCTCCTTTCTCGATATTATCTTATGCGATAATGAAAATGTTCAGATGAATACATACGTGCCTACAGACGATTGTGAAGATTGTTCCACCAAGAATTCCGTGAACATATACAAACCGGATAAGACATTTTTAATACAGAACGTGTATTAGTAATTACACTGTTAAACCAAAATTTTGGCGATAAAACTATAAAACTAGAAAGAGTAAGTAGTTTGAGAAAACAAAATAAATTAAGTCATTTAATTGAGTTCAATAAATAAATTTAAAACAGATAAATGATATAGGTATCATTTTTGTTCTCACAAATCTAATCGATTTTGTTGGTTTGAGTAGTTTTAGTTTAGTATTCACAACTTTGACATTTTGTTTGAGAATTTGTCGGAAGTTTTCATTATAAAATAATATTTGCCTTAGACGTACACAAACAATTTCCTCTCTCCTTTTTGAAATGGCTTTAGACCTGTTTGTTTGTGTTTACTACTCAAAAGTGATACCTATCTCCTAGAAATGGAAATGGCTGTTGATTGTGCTAATATTCGCACATAGTGGAATTATCCGACAAACCGCACGATTTTGTACGATTTCTCGATTTAACTGCACGAGCTGCAAGAGTGACAAAATCCATAATTTTTAAAATTTCAGGTAAGCAATTTGAAAATATCACTCAAAACTTTTTGTAAAAACAGTGTTTTTCAAAAGTAAATAAAAATACATTCTGATTAGTAAAATTAATGTTTTTCTGTTGCAATCAGACCTTAATTTTTATAATTCTTTAATATTTTGCAAATTTTCTTAGAATACTATAGTTTCCTTTTCAGTATCTTAAAATGTTAATTCATTTCGGGAATTGAGAATTTTTTGTATGGAATTTTACCTAACTTGCTAGAAATAACTATAAAAGGGAGTATATTTTGATAATAAATAATATTCAAATAAGAGTTATCGGGAACCATTTGATTGGAATATCTTAGATATGAGTAAATTTTGATTTATGTCTCTGTTGAAGTAAATAAGCGTTTTATTTAAACTAAAACTATCCATACCGAACGAATTGACATAATTTACCAGAACAAAATTCAGAAGTATCCCATTTTTATGGAAATGTCCATTAACTCAATTGATTGCCTTATCTGTCTTCTGGATATCGTTTATCGTCTAATCTCCATATAGTGGCTTTGTACACCAATTTTCTATACCCGGCATTTGAAGATATCGAAATATGTATTATCTTCTGTAAAACTACTTGGAAATGAGAATTTTCAGGACTATTATGAAGAATGTAAACTAAATTTTTTTGAGTTTATTTTCTGATTTTTACTCAAAATTCTTTTAAGAATTTTTTTAACAGTGTGTTTACGAATACTTGTTTGTTTTTGTTATTTGGAACATACTTCACTGCCATCCCTACAGAAGCGATCCGAATTAGATAGAACATTTATCATAATGTTCAATGAGGTTAACCTGGAGAGTGTATCATAGATTTCAGCAAGCCAACTTATACACATACCTGTAAAATAACAGTTCGTACTATACCTGGTTCCATAAAAGCCCATTTAACATACGAATAAGCTTGGTAGGTAGCCAGTTGGAGGAAATAAGGTAGAGAAAGGTCGTCACAACAAAATATGATTACGAATGCTATACACTAGAGCCTGCTTCACTAACTATGATGGAATTACGACGTCCGAGTGTGAAAGAAAAAACCCAGTCGCGCTATTAGTTCCATGGAAAGGAAATGTTTTTTACTACTACTACCAAAAATGACCCAACTAATCTAGATTGCTTTGGTGCTATAGGCCAGTGGTTCTTAACCTTAATAATTAATTATTTTTTTTATGGCCCCAATTTTTTAATAATAATTTATATTTGTTAAATTATTTATAATATTTGTTTTTTATTAAACCTTTATTTTTTTTATATAAATAATAAATATAAAAAATAACTCTATTATTTTATTATCTATTTTAACTTTCATACTTCACAATTTAATGGTTCTATATTTGGTGCTACGGTTTCACTGGAGTTTCGTCATTATACGCAAAATGTAAACATAAATTCATGTATAAAAATAACAATAAGCAAAATTTAGTAAATTACACTCGCGAGCAACTAAATCGACTCAAACCTCCGCACGTACAAAAAGGCGTATTGTTTTAAAATGGGTTAACCGAATTTCGTAAAGCAACTTTTTTTGACAGCTTAGTATTTTACCTTTACAAGGACCCCTTTATCATTAAAATCTATTCAGGATTTTTCAAATTAAAGCATTCGCGTGCTGCAATCTCCTGTACCACGTTCACCGTTGGCCATTAGTCACTTATCATACGTTGAGCTAAACAAATCTTTTCAAGTTTCATTCGTTGTTTCCTCAAAATCATGGGTACTACTCCAAAAAAAGCGGTAGCGGAGGTCTGACCGCTGAAATATATATGGAAGACATTCACTTGGATAATGTAGCGCCCTACGCAGGGTATATAGGAGAAGATTTCATATTGATGCATGATGCACGGTGTCATAAGGCTCGAACCACTAGGTAGTTAATGAATGTGGTTGGACTCGAGACAATGAAGTCACCAGCCCTCATTCTAAACATAAATCTAATTGAGCATTTATGGGACGAACTAAAACAGAGGGTCAGAGCCAGAAATCCAATACCATTTAACATCAGTGACCTCAAGATTGCGATGGATGAGGAGTGGGATGTGATCCTCCAAGTCTTTACCAAAACCTTAATTAGGTCAATGGGGAACCAGATGTGAACCAGTGCAGATGCAATGGGGGCATTATTTAGTATTAATCAATATATTTCTTTTTGTTTTTCTAGAAATTTTGGTTGTAATTTAAATTTAAATGTCCCCAATATTTTTTTCATAATCTTCAATTTTGGTTGCGTTTTCATTTAAAATTCACTATAAATAAAATACTGCATCAATTTTCATGAAAATAGTGTCATTTTAAAGTAAAAAGATCAGGCTTTATGAAAAATAGTGTATTGTTGAAATCAGTTAAGCCGTTTAAAAAAAATCGTCTTTCTGAGAGCTCTGTAGATTTGAGTAGATTTAGTTGCTCGCGATTTTATACCGGGTGAGTTTTTTAAGCTGAAACTTTCAAATATCTCGCCCTCTACGATAAAAATGATCATCATCAAAATTAAATCATTCTGGAGGGGAAATACAATAGTGCTAAAATTAGGACCCCCCCCCCCCCCCCCCGCTGCTGTTTGTAAGGGGGTGGGGGGCAACTTGGAAACTAAGATACGAACCCCTATATTTTATTGCGGATTCGGATTCTACGGCTAAAAGTACGTAGGATTTCCTTGAAACATTTTTTTCGATTCATGATAGATGGCGCTGTAATAGGCCATATTAAATTTTTTTTCGATTTCTCCTACTGAGAACATTATGCATACGATTCTGCAATATGCGTTAAAATTAACACAGTTTTCAATGTAAATACTTGAAATTAGTTTTAAACAAATTGTATTTCTTAAATTAAAAAAAAGAACTACTTTTAGCGTAACCCAGGAACAACGACGGCGATGGTTTTGCATAGGAACATGCGACTTTTGTTTTCAAATAAATAATATTTTTTGTTTTAAAAATATCGATTCAGTTCAAAGATTATTTCGAAAACAATAATACCTGTTTGCGTAAGGCTATTACAATTCAAAATGGAGTATTTAACTGTACAAGAAAAAATTCAAATGGTCCTGGTTTATGGAGAAGCTGGCGGTAGTCTTGATAATGTGGTCAATCTCTACGCTTCGCGTTTTCCAAATTTGATTCGGTCACGTGCTTCATTTTACCGGACTATCAAACAATTCACTGCTGATGGAAGTGTTCGACCGAAGAAAAGGACCCGTCGAGCAACAGTCACTGAGGAAAATAACGAAATTGCTGTATTGGCTGCAGTAGCTTATAATCCTCATATAAGTACATGAGAAATAGCTAGCGAATCCGGATTATCCCAGACCAGTGTTTGCAAAATTTTGAACCGACATAAGTCGGTATATGTAAACCAAATTTTGTTAACAACTTTATAATCAACTGAACATTCGTATTTTGTTAAAATAAAATCTCATTATTTTTAAAATTCCAAGCATTAATAGTTTCTTAGAATTTCTTAGGCATTCTGCGTTATAAGTAGCATATTTGCATTTATTTCTTCTATACTAATAAAGTTGTATGCAGGAAGAGATAAGAAAAATAAAACTATATTTTTCTTATTGCACTTTTCAATACGATATTCGGTTATACATCAATTTTCTTTTTATTATATTCTGAAAACAATTTTGTAAACTTTGGTGGCCCCCCGGCAAACACCCCCAGAGGCCCGCGGCCCTCCAGTTAAGAATCACTGATACAGGCCACCAGAACAGTCATATTAAACTGCAACTTTCAAAATTCAAATGTTACCTAAATTGCTAAGTCAAGATTGACAAGGTGCCAGCAGCTACAGATGCGAGTATAATAGTTTTGGCTTCGTTGGTCCATCGACTAGTCAATCATTTAAATCAAAAGACTAAATTGCACCTCAAAACTGATACGCTACACACCTGGGCGAATTAAGACGATAATTTGCCACCATGAAAATTTCATGAATAAAAGGTGGGATTTTCAGAAATCAAGAATTTAACTTCTAAAAATACGGTTGAATGAAGAGTTTTCTGTTGCCAAATTTTGTTGACTACCAATTTAAACAATGTGAATAGAAAACTTCGACATTTTCTTACACAGTTGATGTACTTCAACAGATTTTGTACATAACGTACATGATATAGATATAGCAATTCTAGGAAAAATCCTGACTAATTCTGGAGGAGGACTAAATTGTTTTTAAAATGCACATAGTTTGGCACAATTAAACTAAAGTAAAACATATGTTATTCAATAATTAAAAGGATCTATATGATTTCTGATGTGACAATCAATCACGTCAGAAATCCTACGGTTATCTGCCAAAATACATAATGCACACATTTTACCATTAGATGCACGAAATTATACTACGCGACAAAATAAAAAACCGTGAGATTTCCAAATGGAATTTCTATCGTGACTCACACAACTGTCCGGTCATTTTCGAAACTGCAGCAATTCCCGTCATTCTAATTACAAAACCGTACGAGTAACATAATTTTTGGTTGCTTGAATCAACCATCCACAATACTTTAAATAAAAATTACCCATTCATATGTATAATCAGCATAATATATGATCCCGTCAAGCCAGTTATCTCTTTATAAACTGAATATGCATATCACATAAAATAACCATAACAAAATTCGACCCGGTCCTGAATATATGTATATATACAAAGCAGTCCCTCATGTGTATCGTATTAAAATGAAATAAATCTCGATTCGTGTACGCTCGTACCTACATAGGTACATGGTGCGCACAGACAAATTGCCAGATAACTCATTGCACCAAAAATAAAATAAAAATATATCGAGGTAGAATTTTCCAACCCCTTTCATCTCATGACGTATCCGTTTTTTAACGTCATTTTTATATAACATTTTTTTTTTTTTTTGTGTTTTGTTTGTCGTCACTGGAATGAGCCCAAAATAAAAAAAAATATTTATAAAATATTTAACAATTACTGCTTTCATTTAACAATTTATTGTAGTTTAATGTTTTTTTTTTTTGTAGAACAATTCCGTTTGTTGAATAATTTTTTTTTGTGCTACTCTGTTTTGGTAATGTCAGTTCAATGAGAGTTTTCCCATTTCGAACGAAAAAATACACAAAAAAAATCGTTTTGACTTTGTGCTCATTTTTAACTTTTAACTGTTTTGTGTGTGTGCGCCATTATTTGACATTAAAAGAATAATTTTTTTGTGTGTGTGTGTGTGTATCCTGTTTATAAAATAATTGAGGAGCAACACAAAAAATAACAAAACTGTTTTTGTGTATTCTCAAGAAAGGATACATAAAGGAAAGTACACATTTAAGGAACGACCGAATCGTAGACAAATGATCGAGAAGACGTGATGATTAATTGAAATCGATTAGTAATTCTTGAGTTCATCTCAAATGGGTTACGGATTTTTTTTTATTTTATTATTGTTACGAGTATAAGATGTTTTATTGCAGTGGAGGTACGTAATGTAAAAATAAGGATAGTGGAAAATAATTAAAATTAATTGATTTAAATTGCAATTGAAAGAAATTGAATTTCTCTCTACGTTGCTTTTTTGTATAAATAATTAACTGTAAATTGATTTATATTTCAATTTTGACTTTTTGGACATTGATTAATGTGAGAACATTAAGACGTATATTGAGTTGGATTATTGTTCGACCTGCAATTGAATCTGAAATATTTATTGTTATTATTTTTAAATAAATTACAAATTTAATTTGTTTTTTATTTAATTCTTAAAATATTTACTTCTAGAAATGTACTGAAAATCTAAAACGAATTTTGAAAAAATTAAAATTTTGGAACACGCACATTCGGAATTCATGTAGCATCAGCCAAACATTAGTTTGGTATGTTTTTTTTTTTTGTTTTTTCTTAATAGTTAGGGAGAAAATCTTCATGGACGTTGTGCCGGACTTCTACCGACTAGAAATCCTCTACCTCACCTCCTCACAGAGACCGGTACCACAAATTTGTTGCATTTCTTCGACGGATGACCTGACAAGAACTGGGTGAGATGGAAATTCACCTTGCCATGTTTACGCTCCACCCATTCCTTTAGGCTCATGATGAGCTCCCTGGTCCACGACCCAGTATCAGCGCTCTCCCATCAAATCTGCCATTCTTGTATTAATTCTGATTTGGTCCCAACGCTTGGGCTTCCCTGAAGAACCGCTACTATATATTTCGCCAAATACCGTTAACGGCGGCATGTTAACTATCACGAAAAATGCTTCCTTTCCAACTATTTTGTATGCACTGCATACACGCAGTGCTAGGATCCGTTGCACACGCTCCAACTGTTCACGCGCCTTAGCAGTGTCTAAAGCTCGTATCCAGATGCGTGCCCCATAAAGTATTGAGGATTAAACAATTGATGAGAGCAATTTTTTTTACTAGCGCTTGGTCCACCAACATTCGTCATCACTCCGTTGAGCCCTTTTGTCGCCCGAAAACAGCGACGGTAGTCTAGCCATATACCCAGGTATTTAATGTGTGTAGTCGGCTTTATTTTGATTCCATCCACGTTGAAATCCATCGAGTTGAGAACTCTGCGACCTGCCATTACCACTGCTTCAGTTTTCTCTGGAGCCAACTGCATTCGGTGATTGTGGAGCCACCTAGAAATCACCTCAATTGCTGCATCCACTCGTTCCACTAGTTGACGTTCATGTCTGGCGGAGACAATGAATGCCAAGTCATCTGCGTAGTCCACTAATTTGGCTTCTTCGGGCAAAGGAATTCGGGGAATGCCATTACAAGTAGCTTGGAAGTACCTTCCTCAGATATGGGCTACCTTGGAAATTATTAAGTTCTTGTAGAATGAACTCCCATGATGTGCTATTAGAGACGTTTCTTATATTCAGAGTGATTACAACTGGGATTTGCAAGTATTGTGGAGTGCCCTGCTCGAAATCCTAACTGATTATCAGCGAGTCCCCCTGCGCTATCAATTTCGTCGATCAGTCTGCATAAATTATGCGACCTTAGAATTACACTGTTGTAACTAACATTTTTTGACATTTTGAGTTGTATATGTATTTATACTAATTAACATGCGCTCTTTCTTAATATGCACTCCAAATTTGGCTATCTCTTCTCGTTTCGAATATACTTTAATAAATATAGGTGTAAGTGCAGCAATTTTTTGTTTGTTTTTGTTTTCATTGAGTAAATAAAATTGTATCTACCAGTTAGAATTATGTAATTCCAATAAAAAAAATATTAAGTGTAGATACATTTCCGTAATTCCTTATATTGTGTATACATGTTTGTTATTCTCTGTTATATCTCTCAAGGGAGTAGTTACAACTTAGTAACGCTCATAAACCTTTAATGTCAGTTTAAAGTGGCGCGCAACGAGTATTGACGTGAACATTTTTTCTGTAAGTAATATCTAAATAAGAAATAAATTTAATCATATTTATTAACTTGCTAATAAAATATTTGATTTTGATTAAAAATTATAAGGGAATCATGGCAGACACCGAGTTTAATTTAAACCTACCTATGAACCAAAATATTGTACTTAGTGATGATGTTATTAGTGAAGAAATTGGTTTTGATCAGACGATGGTTGTGTGCAATGATATTGTAGTAGAGGAAATCTATGCTAATGAAATAACTGAAGTATCATCATCAATCGACCACCAGGTCCATATTATTCCATCGACACCATCAGCAAAATATCACGATCAATCACAAGCTTTGAACCTATTAACCACGCCAAATGTATCACCGCATAGAACACCTAAAAAAACTCGGAAACGAAAACGTAATCCGGCGCATTGGAAAAGTGCAACTCGTAAAATAAAGTGTCAAGCAGGAGAGAAATACGTTAGTGTTAGAGGAAAATGTGTGGCAGCGAAAAAGGTTACTACAAAAAAGAACTGTATGACTCACTGTAGATATTTTTGTGGTAAAAAAGTGACCGACGAAGAACGCCAGAATCAGTTTGAAGTATATTATAAATTAGATGCTCACCGAAAGCGTGACTTTATTCTAAGAAATACAACTCGCACTCTCGCAGCGAGAAAAACCACACAAAAAGATACATCTCGCAGGTTATACAGCTTTATGTACTTTATCGAAGTTGCTGGCCATCGGCATATGGTATGCAAAAATTTTTTTTTGGGGACATATAACATTTCCCAAACTCCTGTTTACACCGTACACCAAGCTAAAAATGAGCAAACTGGGACAGCACAAGCAGATATGCGAGGACGAAATGGATCCAAAAAAACTCCACAAGAGAAAGTGGCAGATGTAATGGCACACATTAACTCCTTTCCTAAGGTTGAGTCACATTATTGTAGAGCAAAAACCAGTCGGAAATATTTAGAACCCAGTTTAAACATCTGTAAAATGTACGATTTATATAAGGAATATACTAGAGAGCAATGCCTGTGAAGGAAAGCATGTACCGTCACATATTCTGCACCAAATTTGATATTGGCTTTCACAGTCCAAAATCGGATAGATGTGGTATGTGCGAGAAATACAAAGTCGCTGAGCAAGAAAATATCATGACGGATGAAATGGTTTTTGAGAAAAATCAACATGTTAAATTAAAAGCAGAAATGAGAGAACAAAAAGCTGGTGATAAGGAAATGGGAGTTCCGATTCTAAGTTTTGACCTTCAAAACGTCATCAATTGTCCAAGAGCCGAAATTGGTCCACTTTTTTATTTTTCAAAACTAAACGTATATAATTTAACGGCCTATTTAAGTAGCACCAAAAAAACGTATTGCGCGATATGGACGGAATGTACTTCAGGTAGAACCGGGAACGATTTGGCTTCTGCACTCGTAAAAATTTTGAATAGAGTATTTGAGGACAATAGCGAGATGTGCGACTTAGTAACCTGGAGTGACTCATGTGTGCCTCAAAATAAATATTCATTTATGTCAACTGCTATTCATCAAGTTATGAGAAGCAATCCGCAGATCAATGAAATTTGTATGAAATATTCAGTGGCTGGCCATGGAATTATTCAAGAAGTTGATAATATTCATAGCAACATTGAAAAAGTTCTGGCGTTAAATGAATTGTTCTCCCCAATAGGACTTATTCGGTTACTTAAAACAGTGAATCGTAAAAATCCACTGATCATTATGCAAATGCGGGCTAACGATTTTATGGATTTTGGGAGCTATGCAAAAAATTCTTTTGATTTTTCAAAAATTCCATATACAAAGATAAAGATGCTGAAATATACACAAAATTACTACGAAGTACAATTTTCACTACAATATAATGCGGATGAATTTACCACACATAGTATAAGGCGAGTTGAAAGATGCAGAAAAACAATTTTGGCTTTGGATTGCCATGAACTACAGCCAATTAGAAAAAAATCAGAACTGTCCGATACAAAAAAAAAACATCTTAAGGCGATGTTTCCCTATATGTCTTCAAACGATATAAATTATTATAAAACAATTTTAAAGTTAAACGAGGTTTCGTCTGGTTCTGTTCAGCCTTATATTGTAAATCACCCAAACGATGACATTGAAACACCTCAAAATAATGGGATCATTATGGAAATATCTAATAGAGCCAGCAATGCTTCATCGATACCTAAAAATAAAAAAAAGAAACTACAGCAAGAAGAAGTTATACCAAAATGAATGTATGTAATTCTAATTACTTTTATTTATTTTTATTGCAATAAAACTGATATTATTTCTGTGATAAAATAATATGTTGTATTTAAATTCCGATAATTACCAAGTTGTATCTGCAAAAAAGTTTTATTTTCGAACTTAAAGAATAACAGTGTTCTAACAACCAGATACAACTAAGTAATACTTTAACTAAACAGGATATAATTCAGCAACAAAGTTGTATCTGCTTTTTCATAACTAATTATTTTAATAGTGAACACAAATCAAATATAACTAACTAGTCAATTAAATAAACAATTAAATTAATGATTGTGTACCACAATTTTCGATAAATTTTGCCTCAATGGAAAAAAGTTATAAAGTTTTAAATTTTCAAACTTGATTTTCTCAAAACTACACTGTGATCAGATAACACAGTGTTATTCTAAGGTCGCAAATGTTCGAAAAGCTTTCCGAAAGTATCCAGCAGGCAAAGTATTCTATAAGATGTCGGTACGCCATCCGGTTTTCCATCTTTCTTTAACAACACGAATCGCGCCGTTTTCCAGATGCGATGGAATTCCCCATTCTCAAGAATGGAATTCATCACGTCTAGCACCTTTTTGGGTGGGTTTCCGCAGAGATTCTGATGGAATTCCATCTGGCCTGGAAGTTTTTTTCGTTTTCATTTTCCGCCATGTCACTTCGAGTTCCTCAGTTGTGAAAGGTGGAATCTCTACCGGTCTTATGTTTTCATGTTGCACTTGGTCGTGCGTTAGAAAGAGCGAAGCCACGATGGTGTTAGTGATATCTGCGGGTAATGTAGGCGTTTTTTGTCCAAATTTTTTCATCACGATCTTATATGCATCTCCCCAAGGGTGCTCCTCGATTGTATTACAGAGGAGTTTGCAGCAGTTCTTTAGCGCTCTTCAAATTATGGTGAAAGTTTCTGTCTGCTTGACCGCTAGTATGCCCGTTCTCTCTTGTAAGCCTTTGCCTGGCGTGGTGGCAGCGTCTACGAAATTCAGCGATTTCTGGAGTCCACCAGTAGACAGCTTTTTGTCTATTTCCACTTCTAGATTCTGGCGTCTCTTCGCATACTCTTCTGACAATTGTTACTAATTATGTCGATGTTATTATGCTAGGGGCGCCAAGCTTCGGTTGACCGGAACGCTGGCGTCCTGAAGTCTAGCTGGTGTCGCTATGTTTATTTCGAATATAATATATCGGTGGTCACTAAGACTTTCTTCATCCAAAACTTTCCAGTTTTGGATTCGATTTATGGTGTTTTGTGAGATGAAGGTTACATCTAGGAACGAGCCATAGTTTCCTCTTTCGTAGGTAGGTGATTGCCCCGTGTTGACACTGCTAAGGTTACAGGATGCAGCCCAATCTGCAAGTTGTTGACCTCTATTGTCTAATACATCTCTGTTCCACTCTGGAGATTTTGCGTTAAGGTCGCCCGCTACAATCACATCTATGGTTTGGTTCCGAACTACTACGCAGAGTTCGTCCAGCCTTATAAAGAATTCTTCCATAGGTTTGTTAGGAGAGAATTAGCAGCTCATGATTACAATGTCTTCTAGTTCTACCCAGACCACTCCCTTTCTCTTACCGATTCTAGCAACTGGGACGTGATTTGGAAGCACCATTGGCGCGGTATCTTCGTCTAAGTCAACCTTCCAATTTCCTCTCTGAAGTGTTCGTCGGTTTAGCACGCTCCCCAGGCCTACGTCTACTTGCATTTTTTTGGCAGTAGCTATAAGGAGGTCCTGGATCGGCCTACTACTAAATGGCCTGCCTTGCATTTGGCTGCACTCACTTCTCTTGTGCCCGTCTTTACCGCAGTTAAAACAAAGGTTTCTGCGGTCAGGCCCATTATTGCCACTCATCGCTGTATCGCCTCTATCCCAGCATTTATAGCGGTCACCGACACGTAATTGGACTCGACAAGAAATCCATCCTATTCTGATGCGCCTACGCTCCACCAGCTGCTTCGCCCACTGTATTGGCAATTTTACTGTAGCGTTCACCGTATCCGAGTGAATAGGTCTCATTGAAGTCACAAGTATCTCTTCGCATCGAACCTTAATGCTGCTTGAACACCCTTCTTTACACCATTAGAAACAGTCCCTGTCTCCAGGTCGCGTATGTGTATTACAGTCATTTCTTTTTTGCTGTATCGCAGTGACGCCGGCTACCTTTCCGCCAATCGATTCCGTTAAGCATTCGGCTTTATTCTTGCCACCCTTCAGTTGGATCATAAGATCATCTGTCTTTGTCTTTTTTATGGCGGTTATTTCCACCTATAACTCCTTGATATCAATACCACCTTTCGCAGCTTTAAGTAGATCAGCGTACGTGCGTCCTTCTGCCTTAACTATAACTGTTTCTTTCCGGTTTCGTGGGTTTCTCTTACGTCGCCTGACTTCTGTGTAACCTTGCTCCGCGCCAGGCTGCGTGACCTGCTTACGGCCTTTCACTTTTGTCTCGGCTTTCAATTTATTCCTTGTTCCTTTCTCAGCACCCATGCAATTTTTGATACATACTCCGCTATCGCTATAACAGCACTCTAGGATCTTACGCAAGTTTAACGTGTTTCTGACTGTCGAGGTGATGCTCAACTCTGTGCATTCCTGGGAGGCAATCTTCATTCCTCTTGCTAACTCGATAAATTGTACTTCTAGCTCATTATCGTCTATCTCTTGATTAACGTAGCCAACTTGCAAAGTATGCCCGTCACTAGCCGGCCGATTCTGGCCCTTTAATTCAATCTTATCTGCTTGTCTAACAGCTGCTGAAAGCCTGGTACTTGTTTTCCCAAATTATGCAATTCTTGAGTGATTGGTTTATTTCCGTCAATAAAAATTGCCCTCGTTAACGTTTCACAATCCATAAATCTGTTGCAGAGCTCCTCGGTTTTCTTTTCAATTTCCTTTGTGTCCACTGTTTGTGTGGACATCTCCTTTGCCGCAGTTTGTTTTTGTGTCGGGTCTAGAACAGTTTGGGTGGCTATGTTGTGCTGTGCCACGCGTTGACCATCATTGTCAGTTCTACGCTTCTTCTCAGTTACGATGGGCCAATTACTCCATGTCTCTAGTGTCTGCTTAAAATTTGATAATTTATATTCAACCATCCTTACCCTCGACACCGCATCCTTTATTTGATTCTTCATTGTCGGGTTAGCCGTTCCCAATGAGCTCAGTTCACCGGTTTCCTTCTCGATCTGCTCGATCACTGCGACTAAATCTGCTAACTCGGCTTGATTATCATCATGTTCTGCGTCTTCTGCGCCGCAACGATGTTTTGTGCCACTCCACATTAAAAGATCCTGAACCGAGGAGTGGTTTGGTGGAGATCTACTTAAACGTTTTGTTAGTTTAAAGTAGGAGTTGTAACTTTCATCTATGTTTCCAGTAGTTGTTCCGGATGCTTTGGCCTGGTCACTCATCAACGTGGAAGGCGTCCTTCCATGTGTTTGCGGTTGATTGTCCCCCCAGAATCCGTAGGACGATCTTCTAGCTCAGAGGAGTGGGATTCCCGAAGTGATTCGGTACCCACCTGGGGTAATTTTTTGTTAGAACCTTCCGCCATATTTTTTAAGGTCTTCGCAGCATTTAATAGTTTTGCCGACTACCACGAGTAATCCTTGTAGTCGCCCGGGTGGTACAACGATGAGGTAAATTAAACACTTGCTGGTTTCAGATAGTTGCAACGCTGGAGTATGGTGTATGACACCATAAGCAGTCAGACGCTTACCCTATTGATCCCAGCTCCCACCCAGTTTTGTATGTTGGTTAAACTAATCCTAACCCGGTGGTATTTTGTTAAAAAAAAAAATCCTGCAAAATCTAAGATCCCGAAACCAAAAAGGGAAATTTTTTTAGCACAACCTAGTCTCATATTATTAATAACTGATTTTAATTACAGAATTGCAAGTTTAAAGAGTTAAGGACGGCGAAAGTGTCATCTCTCACTCTCTATAAATCCCTGCACAGATTCTCTAAGATTTCTCTAAATATTCTAGGAACCTAAATCAAAATAACTTACTCGTAATGTTGAGGTTACTAGGCCATATCAAAATATCTAAAGTGTCGCTGTAAAGCAAAAAATTTGAAGTTGAGTTTTAAAGGATTTTTTTTCAGATTCCCCTGAATATTTGAAAACTTGTTTTCTACTGGCATTAAATTGTTCCTCCTGGCTTAATGCCAGTTCCGGCTGATAAATCAGATGAAACACATTGATGCACAATGCATTGTGCTAATTATGTCATAGTTCGGCTGGCATGATTCCGGCGTGCATTATATGGTTCCGACTGAGTCAGTGCACAATGGCTGGCTTTATAGGGTTCCGGTTGAAAGCTTACATAGTGCCATTTAACGCATATTTTGCTTCTTCTTCACATTATGGCTTGAGGTGATACTTTGTTATGATTTTGGATGAAAATTTATATGTTCGACAACTCTATAAAGTGCATTTTGCTCTTTATGCAAGCACCAAATTGTTCCGGCTGATGCTACTCTGATTCTGGCTGAATTTAAATTGTTTCGGTTGTAAAATCCGAGATTGTAAAATCGAAACATTGGTTTTTGGAAATAAAAGTAATATGTGAAATTGTTTGGAAGTATGGTAATTTTCCAGTGTAGATTTTTTATTTATTTTGCGTCCAGAAATAAGTAAATTTTGCTTGCAAAAGCTAATGGATATTGGTTTTTGAGAGGATGTGTAGAATCTGTATATTGTAACATATACACCAGCAACCGAAAGCATCCAGCAAAATAACATGGTTGAAACATCATCGAGGACTAAGAATGAGCCAAGGTGGAACCAAAAGGAAAGCAATATTAGGAGCGCCAGTGATAAATCCAATACGCAATAATTTAATATTTATTTGGAAAGCATGTGAAAACAAAAGGGAAACACCATTAAGCGCCATCCTTAAGCTGTTGAATAAATTATGAATGACCGAAGTAGTAAAAAATTGGTTCAAGCTCGAATCGGAAAGGGTACCGATTTTTCCATGCATTTCAACCAAATTAAACTCATTAAATTACCCTCGAGTAAAATTAAAAACGTTAATGGTTGAATACAAAAATCCTTTTACTTTTTTAATATAAAAAATACAAAATAATAAAATAAAAAAATTAATTTTAAAAGAAAATTTATCGCGTCATCTGCAAACCAACGGGAAGTTTGTACATAAAAAATGTTGAATGTAAAAAACTAAATTAAAAAACAAAGCTTTCATCTGTACTAAAGCAATTTTATTAATTTGATTGTCGTCTCCTTGATACGCATACCATTTCCAGGTTCGATATTTAATTGATTATTAATCATAAATGTTTTATTCGTAATCGAGAATATTTCCATCTGAAAGAACACCAAAAGAATTCGCCCGAAACATTTCCATATGTATTTGTGTTATGTAGAGAGAAACCTGCATCAAACTGGAAAACGAATTGGAAACTGGGGAACGTTACCACAAAAAAAATCCAACAAAGAGTTAACATCTAAAAAATATATATATTTTTTTTATTGTATATGCGGCGAAATCTGGTGAAAATTGAATTTTAATATGCAAACCAATACAGTACATTTTTTATAAGGGCGAATCATAACAAGACGAAACAAATGTATATAACCTTTCCAAATTTGGTGGCTTGACGGTTCAAAACTGAATAAATCTTTTGTTCCGACTTTAAAATCACACGGTCAAATGGGTATTTCAATTCACCATCGCATCACACCGTATGCTAAATAGAAATTTTGTAACAAAATACTTTATGGGTGCGTGTAATTTATGTTGAGTAATTAGTTACGCACTGTATACGCCACTATAAATTCAACACTCCGTATACTCGTAAATATTCAAAATTCTGAACCGAAATCAAAATATCAAAAATAATATTTGGTTATCTGCTACCTAAAATATTTGACGTTGATGAAGGTTTTAATTTTTGTATTTTTATAATGTTTCAAATGTATTCGGGTGTTATTCTAAAAAAAAAGGGTTATACGCATCACGTGAAAGATGCAAATGATATGTATCTCAATTTAATAAGATTTTTTTTTCTAAATTGACTTTTACAAGAGTAAGTAGTTAGTTCAAGATGCAGTGATAACAAATTTGATTATTAATTTTTGCGGAAATAAATCAACCCATTTTTATGTTTCTGTAAAATATTTTGGCTGCGTTACGTTAAAAAAAAATTGTTGGTTATCTGATGTTACTCATACAAATGTGGAACTAGTCACCAAATAGTCACCCAGATCGACAAATATTTTATCATCTAAATAGCCAAGAATCACTGTTCTCCGCCGGTTATGCGCAGATATGAGCAGGTCCATCTTTCTGGTTGTAGCACCAGTTTGCACTGTTACTCTGATACCCAATAGCTGTAACTTTCCAAATCGGCAGTTTCTTTTTCGAAGTTTCTTTCATCCTTAACCCATTTAGCCCCAAAGTTTCAAAAACGACCAAATTTATTTTATTTTCATAATTTAAAATAAAAAACATTTACGTTGTGGTAAATATTATAAACGTAATAAAATTTTATCAAAACGCGTTTAATTTTTTGTGCGGAAACATTATGGAACGGAAGTTATTCATAAATTCTGATCTACTTTGGGACTTGGTATTTTTTACTACATTTTTTTACGTATTTTATTTTTACTAAAAATTTGACGAATATATTATTTCTGGAAAACGAAGCTTACACTAACGGAATGTAAGGCCTAGAAGTGCTTGAAAAATTAAATGATGAATTGGAAATCCCACCATCGATTTGTATAGTTCCACCAAATAATGATTATGAGCAAACGGACGTAGATTCTAGTGGTGAAGAAGTTATAAGTACTGAACAGGTTGACTTGGAAAATGAAAAGTAAGTGACTAACGAGGATGGTGATATAATCAAGGAAATTATAGATTTGGTAAATTGAAATCATACTTCCACAAATAATTCCGCCTTCAGTATCTCATCAATGATCGGATGGTGATATCGATGAATGTATTAAAATAAACCTGAACAGTTTATCGAAGTTGTCCCTGATATACCATTATCTGGTGAGTTTTTTCCGCTTTTCTATAACAAGGAGCACCAATTTAAACCTGTATTCAGTATGCAACAAAATACTTCGGCGAAAATTATATTGGAAAATTATGATGATTCAGCTTTTTTTAAATGGATTACGAAGGAATCGCTTCGATGCAATATTTAGTTCACTCTATTTAACTGATAATGCAAACCTGCCAGGTGATGACTTATGACAAGCCCGGAAAAGCACGACCGCTGTTTACGACATTGATTGTCGATAGATGAATCAATAATGCCCTATTTTGCACGACATATGTACCCGCAAACAATTCATGCGTATAGTAAACCAATTTATTTTGATTTTTAATCCTTGAGGTTAATCCTTTAAGGTAAAGGTGTAACAAACCCATTAAGTTAGCACTTGGATAATCTGTGGTTTTACATTCTTGAAAATTTGAAATTTTCATTATTTTTTATAATTTTTTCACTAATGCGTCGATTATAAATAAACTTACTTATTTAAATTATGGAGAGACTGAAAGAGTTAGACAATATCATTGCGGCAAAGCACAAAGGACCATATACATCTGCAATCGACATCCACCATGCAATTTTAGCTGTTCGATGGATAATAATGTGGTGACGTTGTAATCTAATGAATTTCGTATACAAATACTCAGCTTCTCAAAAGAAAAAAAAATCGACACGTTGTCCATATGTATAATCAATTTATGGGGGGTGCAGATTTCTTTGACAACTATGTGGCCAATTATAGAAAAGGTGTGCATGGCAAGAAGTGGTATGTCCCAATAGCCCTATGATGCAGTAATTCATAGGTGTTAGCGAAATCAGTGGGGTGTAAAATGTGTCGATTGGAGTTTAGAAGACGAATTGGTCGGTCACTTTGCAACAAGTATGGATCACTACCTTTAATTCCTGGTCAACGCCCTAATACTAAGAACGATTTGACTTTTCAAAGTGGTTTGCATTGATAAGTACTTGTCCATCGAGAGGAACATGTATGAATTTTTTACTCGTCGTGTTATATCCCACTTCACATTAAATGTTTTGAAACTTATCATAACGGGAAACAATAAATGAAGATTTAAGTTCTGCTCCACACATATACTAAAATGTGATAATTAAGACTGTTTTGTTTTCCCGTATTTGTCCGTACTGATGGGAAATTAAATTCGAAAATTATTAAATTTGTAGCTTAAAGGTTACCGTTAATAAGGTTTTCAAGGATTTAAGCCATATTTCTAAAAAAAATTAACTCTGAGAACAAATGGATTAACACCATTTTCCCGATATATTTGGCTCTTTTTTTATTGGATATTTTCACCAAGGTACTCCACTAATACCTTGACAAGCCAATCCGGTCACCCACGACAGTAAACACAAAATACGTTTAACGGTTTTTTTAAATTCACTTCTTACAGATATCTCAGTTGCAACCGAAATTTCCACAAACCTATCTTTATCAAGTTGGCGCTATTACGCCGCTAGTTGACTTGTATTTTAATACGTTTATATTTCACTCAACAAATAAGAACAGCTAAATTTGTTACGTAATACAAGTCTAACAAGCCTAGTCGGAAATATGTCAACAAGCATGTGAATCAATTTTTACGAATGATATACGTTTCTATTAACACGTTGCCGCACACTTTCAAATGTGTGTTTTGATAACTTTTGTAATTGCCATGATATTTCGTTGCGGAAAGGAATGTGTTGTTGAGAATTGAAAAATATGTCGGTATTCCTTAAAAAACGAAAAAATTGTATGACTGCTATAGCCGTTATTTGCGCTAATGAGTTAAAAAACGAAAAAGTTGTATGACGGCTATAATAGCCGTCATTTGCGCGAATGCGTTAATTCATGTTTTTTTTCTCAATGGTATGAAAACGAAAAATATTTTTTTGTCGATTTTTGTTGGTATCTAGAGCAAGTGATTAATTTATGACAATTCACATTAGTTTCTCAAATGCCTTGTTCAAAAACTTTCAACGTTAGAAGACAAGTGTAAGACATGTCATAAGCCTGTCGCCTTTTATGACAATGCCTTGAGCGAAACATAAATAAGTCTTTGACGTTTCTCATTGAAGTAAAATCTCTTTAAATGGCGCAGATAAGCAATCGAGATGGATAAAAAATTACTTTTAGTTGAAATGGAGTGGACACCTCGTCGCAACGAGGTAACGTTTTTCGCATTTTGGTAACGTTTTTTCGCATAATGTCGAGTATATTCGTCATTAAGATAAAAAACATTACATTCGTATTATTATTCAACGAATCAACTGTAATTTCTTTTGCTGAAGAAGGAGAAATAAATATCATTTACAAAAATATACATTTTAGAATATTTATAATTAAGCAGGGAAAATTTTTTTTTCGAAACATAACTAAACAATTAAAGGGTTAAAATGACATTTTTTTAAATTGTTGTATGTATATGGGCATAAACATACACAAATTTCTCTCATGCATTTCATTTACAATTCACCTAAAATATATCAAGATTCATCTCAGACATGGCACATAAGACTCATCTATGACTTGTCATATACGATTCATCTCAGACATGTCGCAAACGTAAATTATTTGTATTTCCTGATAAATTTCAATATTCGTGTCTTGTATGACTGTCGCTGATGAGTCATTTGTGTGCCGTTAATAGCTTTCCTACTGGGTAGTTCTGCTTACGACGGTTTCATCGTTCTTTAATATCTATTCGTCTTCCATATGAAATTGTTTCAAATCATTTGCGTAAAAGTGTCCTAATAATTTACCCTTGATGCATCATGTTTAAGGTTGTACCGTTCTGCAGTGTTTAACTGTTTGAAATATTTGTTCAGTCTACGCTAAATTGCAGCAGACGACTATGCAAATTATTTCGTTTGGCATAATTTTCATGGTTTTTAATTAAATTGGCCTTGTACGTTTACATTACTTTTCCACCATGGTCCTCCTGATTTTTACGCTTAATTTCGTTATCCATGTCAGTTCGACTATTCGCTGTCCTCAATGCGCACGGATTTTTTTCATTACAGTTTAACTGATCTTCGTCCATGTAACCTCGTCCCGCATTGCTGTGTATGGTATGCTGTGATTAATCCAAGGGCCCCATATTGTCGAAGGCCGGATCTCTCCGCTCTCTCATTGACACAATCAAAATTTCGTGTTTTGGTTGGTTTAGCTGGCTTTTTTCACAAACCTTTTCATACTGCCCGACGTCAGTGAACATTCTAGGTCAATAAAAATTTTATTGAATTCGAAGAAGTATTTTGTAGAAGCCAAGATGTGCAGCCGAAGTGATATCATGGTTATTAGTATATACAATTGCTATCTTTTATGTCGTGGGAACTACAGTTTTCAATCCTACGTATATATCCCACCGACTTCAACAGTCTGACAATATTTATATAAATCACTTTGTTGAGGTGCTCATTAACATCTTGTCTGATCTTCTGATAAACTGGGTCTCTCTGCACCTTAGCATGGACTTCAATACACTATATAGCCCGATATAATGCAACAAGCGCTACATTTAGTTCTCCCTGCCTGTGTGCCAGAGTTTCAAAGTCATGCTGCTGGAGACGTACCGATCAGCGAGCCTACCTCGATGCAGGTTCCTTCAGGTTGCTCAGCCAGAGCAGAGATATACAGTCGGTTACCACTTTCAAATGTACACCATCGATAGAAGGCCTAAACTGCTCGATGGCCACACCACCGCCAGGCAATTCACGCTCTGTGGTCTGATACTTTCCATGCGCTTATGTGAGTTTCTGACTTATGTATACGCTATCATTCTTTCGAAACCATCAACTTCCTCATCAACACAAGACTAACTTCAATATCAGATGCATCCATCTAGATGGTAAATAATATTTTCAAATCAGTGAAAACTGCTTGAGCGGCGGAGGTTCATTGAAACTTTTTACCGGCACCACAAGTTTGGTGATTTGTGTTGTACCAAACTGCCATCCCTGCCTCCGCAAATCTTTGTGTTGAGTGTTGCAAAGTTTGGAATGCCGGTAGGGTTGATTCTTACTTAATTCATGTTCGTCATGGATATATCCAAGGTACTTGATTTCTCTACGACAGAATCGCGATTTATCTAAACTAATCGTGAGATTAGCCTTCCGCAGACTGATTGCTATTTCTATCAGTAGTTCTTAGTGTTCTTCGAACGTCTTCAAATCGTGATATCGATTAAGTAATCAAGACTAGAGCGAGCTAGTAATCGCCGATCACCTTGTCCACTCAACGAGCAGAAGCATAACACTTTCAGGCAGGTGACGCCGGAATATGTTGAGTACAAAGTGCAAGTATAAGATATACATAAGTATATGCTAACTCAAAAATCACTTTTGAAATAGCACAAATCTTATAAAAGTTGTATATTTGGCTATTTAGCATTTCAACCAAACATCAAAGCTGGATTGAAAAGTTCACGTCAACTGTTTAATTTTTTTTAAACTGTAATACAAAGTTGATGTTAAAACTGGACGTCAATCCTCGTTGGTTTCTTTGATTGAAAAGTTGCTAAACTTGAAATCATTCAAAAAGATTGTCGGACATCGAAACAATTTGTGTGAGGAAAATGATTTAAACATTTTGGAAGATATTTTGAATGTTTTAAAGCCTTGTGGGGCCGCCCCAAGATAGTAATCAGAAACCATTCTGAACAAACATTTACTTTAAATGTAATGATACCGGATTCACTGAAAAAGCTATAATGGACATATCTAGCGGGCTGATACCTAATTAAAAATGTAGATCTTCTATGTATGTGAAGATAGTCCAAACTTCATCCCCGAAAAATGCGATGGCAACACTAATTACTGCTATCATGACATTTTCTACTCTCAACCCAAAAAATCTAGACATTTTTACTTTCATCCCCGAAAATATTTGCTATCATGATAGTTAAAAAATGTCATGTCAGTTGAAATTTTCGGAGCTGAGAGTAGAAATAATACGATGTGCACCACTAGTTGGGCCAACGAATAGTTCCTGATTTCTATATACTATATCTCAGCTCTTTTTGAATTCAAGAATCATAGAAGCTTTGATCAAATATGTCTCGAGACTATTATATATCATATACTAAATTTATATAATATGTCTACGTAACAGTAATTTTGTTGTTTACTGTAATTTATTCAGAATCTAAGAATGTTGTTCATGTTTTAAATGATGCGTCTAGTTTTATTTATACAATTTCGTAAACAAAATTTTCCAAAAAATTTTTTTTTTTAAATATTTGACTCTCAGCCCCGAAAATATTTACTGTCATGCTAACACTATCACGACACAAACATTTTTCTGGGCTGAGAGAAAAATATTGCTTTTTTGTGAAGGAGGGAGGGGAGATTCAAAGTAATTTTTTATTTTCGATGTCAGTATATTTCTTGGAGAGTAGAATTTAGTTGTTTTTGTTTATTTACACATTTATCAGAATTTTTTTATTGTATTTATTAAGCTCATTACATTTTTATTTATTATTTAGCTGTTATTCTGAAATATTTATACCCGAACGTAGATTTATTGCTTTAGTTGTTAATTAAATGTCGCAATAGTATACATAAACTTGTATAGTATTGCCATAAGCAACTTTTTCGATTTTCGGGGATAGAAATTTGGGCTATCTTCAATAAATCGCGATAATCTCACTTTCTTGTGATACTAAATTTTTTTGTCTACATTTGAGTAGATTTTGTACTTTTTAGTTGGATTTTCCGGTTGGTCCGAAATTTTGACGTTTGCCACTTAATCAGTTTGATTCCCTTTGAACATTAGTTTGATAAAAAAATTCAAATTTTGAAAATTTTATTATTTAAATTGAGTTATATTGTCTGAAATTCTCAAAGAGTCTTCGGTGAAAATATCACGATTGCACAATTGAGCTATGTTTTTTGAGCAAAATGAGCTATGTTTAGAGATTACAGCTTGTCTTTTTACTTTGCAAAGCCCTAATAAGTAAAACCCATTTCTTCGGCATCCGCTTTATTCGCTCGTATCTGTACAGATTTATTTAAATGCTTTTTTAAACCTGTGAAATAGAAACATAGCTCAGTATCGCGCATTTTATGAGCGATGTGAGCTAATTATTGATCTCCAAAGCGAAAAAAACATTTTAGTATATTACTGTATGGGTTGGGTTGATCCTGATATTTACTAACAAAGTTTTCTTATTTGAATTTCAAAATCAAAACGCGAAAGTTTAAGATGAAAACATTGCTCATGATTGATACACCATTTAATATTTCCTTGTCAGAAAATTCGTTTTTTGTATTTGACATTTTATTTCGTGGTATCGTTGTTAATTATTGTAGTCCATTAACAGTCTTATAACTCTGTGTTTGGTTTGAATTCTTAATGCTTTAAATTTCTATATACCTACTCGTAAAATTTTTCGTTGTTAGAATTGTTCTAAAACAGCTAATGGTTTATCAAATTTAGACAATTGCGTAGACGCGCACAACATAGATTCTGACGAACTGGAAGCAGGACTTATTGTAATCGAAATCGTCAATCGTCTTTATGTTCTCTAAAATCATGATACTGTATTCCAAACATAATAATCATCGTGCCCGTATTGTAATGAAAGCCGTTCCTGTGTAATAACAATAATAATGTTGCTGTAATAACAATAATAATAATCATAATGATGATATTAATGATGATGATGTTGATATCGTTATATTTTCTTCGCAACAACAACAATGAGCTGGAGAACCAAAATTAAATTTATACATGTATTTACATATGATAATCATCATCATCATCATCATCATCATCATCATCATCGTCGTCGCCGTAGTCGTTCGTATATGATGATAATGTTATGAATTTATGTATTTCAACATAATAACAAAATATGTAAATTTACAATTTTTTTTTTTTTTGGTTCAGTACAAAAATAATAAACATAAAACATATTATATGTAAATATGTATATGAAATGTTGTGTTGTGTGTAGTACGAGTATACATAATTAGCATCAGTGGGAAAAATAATTTTGGTGCCAAGAGACGAGATGAAAATTAATTTTATGGAGTTTATTTTGATTTTTTCAATTAACTTAACTTGCAATAATATTTATGTTGTTATTTGTGCGGTCAATATATGCTGTATGTTCATATAATCAACTGATTTTATTATTTGTGGTGAAATATTTTTAGTTTTTGTTTTTGAGGTGGTATGCAAATTTTATATATACTAAATTATGATAGTTTCAACGGTGGTGCTAATATTATTGTAATAGGTGTCGTATAACATACAAATGGATTTTATTTGTCAATTTTGTGGGATGATGACCTAGTCATACTATCTATTGGAGAATAATACTATTGAATTTTGTTATATACTATGTTATGATTCTGATGTGTAGTTAAAAAGGGGTGGATTGTAGTACAAAGTAGTACATGAAGTAACACAAAATAACATAAATATTTAAGCTTCAAATAATGTTTGCCTATTAGCCAGAGTCAAAATCTTATAATATTTACATCTAATCCAGTATATGCAGGAGGACGAGCTACGTTCACATGGTAAAGAAGATCATAACACGTTTCTGCAGACTTTAAATTCTATCATAGTGAGATTGATAGAAAGGGCACCATACTGGGAAACCAAACATATAATTCGCCTTGGCAATAATTAAATTGATTTATTTGTTAAGGACATATCTCCAACAAACGCCACTCTCAATTCTTTTGTCTGCCTATGATGTTATAGTCACTCATTGCTGGTGGTTTTTTCTGGAGGAAAGACCCAGTTTTACACTTTTCGATATTGGGATGTAAATAGTGGATTTCACACAACTCGCTTTCTATGGCGTCTGGTAATAATTTAATATCTTGTGAGTTTGCAATACTGCTGAAAAAATTTCAAATATAAATACAGAAATATCGATGGGCCCACGTTCGAGCCTTGCAAGTCACTAGAGAAAGGCTATTATTGTGTTTAATGTTTTTGCCTAATTTAATGGGTTAATATATTGTAATCTATCTCACAAGTATGGGAAAAACAAATTAACAAAATCCGCAAAAAAGTGAAAGCAGTTCAGGCTGGCCAACGCTTTGCTATAACTGATACTATCACTATCGCGACATATTACAAAGTGTCATGATAAACTGTCATGACATTTATAACATTTACCCCGATAAATTACTTTTCTGTATTTTTAAGTTATCTTTCGATTGCTGGGAAGCCTAGACAGCCCTAACCTCAGCTGAAAAAGACAACGCGGAAACTCAATTAGCACTACATGTTTGGCCTTCATAAAACTAGCAGGAATTTTTAGACCGAAATTTTAATTTTAGGTGTATGAATATAGTCATTTGAAGTTTTGACTACAAACTGAGAAATTTACAAAAACAACTATCTGGAATTTACTGGTTTTATTCTTTTGAATCCCACTTTACAGACGATTCACGATTCACTGCTGGTTTTGTTAAAGTTATGACAAAAATACTGAACCTCGCATACACACGCGGTTTACGACCACTTGGCATACACCACCGGATTCCTTGAAGCTTTCACTACAAACTGAAAGATTTTGAGAAAAATTCTGTTTGGAATTATTTGAGAGTAGTTGATTCGCTGGAATCGTTGAAGTTTTGATTACAATCTGTAGAAATACTCTATCTGGATATAGTCGTTTTAATCACGTCTCACAGATGGTTCACGATCATTAGGCGATGATTTTCAAGCGACTATGTTCAGATAATTCCATATAGCATATTTCTGGAAATATCTCAAATAAGTAGTCAACCTTCAACGAATCCGGTTATAAACGTTAGATGCTCGTGAACAGCATGTCGTAAAGCAATATTTAAACGACTATGTCCAGATACGATTTTCTAGAAATATCTCAGATTTTTAGTCAAACTTCAGCCAATCCGGTGGCATACTCGTATATCATACTATATACTCGTGAATCGCTGAAGGTGAGGCAATATGATGGAAAATACTATATCCAGGTTTTCTGGAAATATATCAGATTATTAGTCAAAATTCAACGAATCCGGTGGTACGCGTCGAGTGCTCGTAAATTATCTGTGGGGCGACATTCAAGCCACTATATAGATAATTCCATTGAAATTTTTTTTTGTAATTTTTTTGAAAATTTGACCTATTTATTATTTTTTATTTGCTTTGATAATTTAGTTTTACTGTTTCAGGGAATGTTAAATTTTTTGTCATGAATTTTTACATCTTAAGAGAAAAACGAAATAATTTTTAAAATACTCCTATCGACTCTATTTTGAAATATTTTCAACAGATACGGGACTAGACCATTTCTCAACCGATTAAGATTGTACTGGTACTCGTAATGCTGCATGGAACTTGGTTATTTGTGAACCAATCATTAAAATATTTCGTATGTTCAAATATAAGAACTCTGATGTGACTTTTAGAACACTTTTCGGAATACTTTCACGGCTATTGTGGCGTAGACGTTAGAACCTGGAAGTACATCTAAGAAAATTGGTAAAGTAAATAAGACCATTAGTAAATCGTACAGAAAACCTCATCCTCATCTTCTAAATGCTTAACAAATTTATTGTATTTGCTAAGCATTTCTTGAGCCATGTTCATTAAGGCTTTATTGATTTTGTATTGTTGTATTGTTCCTCTGGTTCTTAGTTGTTTTTATTCTTATATTTAATCAATTGCGAGACTTGTTTCGTTTGATGGATCAGTTGAGGTTGAGATTTGGTTCCTTGATATATGCTGTTGATTGTAGGTGATAGTCTGTCCGTTAGTTTTTCATATAGGCGTATAAATTGATTACGTGGATTCGCTTAAACTTCCCGTTGATGATTAATCCATTTCTCGTAAATGTTTAAAACTGATGTTAGGCCCACAGCCATGATCTAGAAATATACTTTATTATTGTGTTAAATTTTTTATCTGGGCTTTCTGAATTCGTCTCCCCGATCTATAACGTTAACTATAACATTATAGTTAATCCACAATCACCGTCTCGTCTCCTTTGGAAACTTTGGATTGTTTTTTGTCTGAACTTGTTTGATCTCCGTGAAGATAGTATCCCCTCTTCGGGGTTCATATCTTTGCAATTTTGGTTTCCTAAGCCTTCCTGATTTTTTTAATTAAATTTTCTTTTATTTTTGTTTTCAAGTTGACTAGATTCTCGTAGTTAATCCGTTGTGTTCTTCTAAGAAATAAATCACAGAGATCCTGTTAGATAACGAAGTGTATAGAATTATTATAACGATCTGCTGCTATATTATTGATTCGTTCACTGGTTATGTTTTATATTTTTTTTGTAGGCAGCGGACTATTTCGATGCTGTTTAATAAACTCTTTCGATAGTCCCACTCACCTCTAAATGTTTACTTCCACACACCTAAATAAATGTTTACTTCAAAAATTTTCGTAATTATAGGACTACGCAGCTTCTCTCACTGTCCATCATCAACATTTTAGATACGGTAAATAATGTAAGGCTTTAATAATTTTCAGTACTGGGTTGTATTTTGAGAGATCTCAAGAGCTTTTCAATTCTCCGAATTAAAAATAAAAGAAGATTGGCGAAAAAATAATTCGTATCTCATAAGCCGTGCTTGGGAAATCATAACAGCCAGAGGGATCCATCCATCCATACAGATAGATGAATAAATTTTGTTCGTCCAGTTTTAGGTTTACAGACCTTCAACACCTCGAGAAAAGTGGTCTTATAGATCGAAATTAATATTTACCATGGTGATATTTTGTTATGTTTCTAAAAAAGAATTTAAGCGTTATGTGAAAATTACTATTTTGGTGATGAAAATTTTAAAAATTTTCATACCACAATCATATTCCAATTTTTCACGAAATTTCATCAAGAAAATTGTGGAAAATTATCCTCATACTTAGCCGTACGACAGTTAAAGTTTTTGTTCCGGATTGAGACATTTTTAAACATTTTCGATGGAGTACACACTTCTCAAGGGAACAGCCAATAAATTGTTCCAATACGTTGTCCATTCCGCTAGAAGAAGGCGGCAAATAAGACAATTTCTTGCGAGGCTGCAAATAAGACAATTTCTTATCACAGAAATCTTTGATAAGACGCTATTTACATTTAAAGAATCTGTGTTTGTGTGGGCGCCTACAAATGCGTGTATGTTTGACGACTAAATGTATGCGTCCTCTCTACAGACCAGACGGTGCGTCTGATCAGAATAAACCTTCAAATACTAATTTTTTATAAATTGTGAGATCCCAGTGATTTTTGGCCGAAATTAGTGTTGGCATAACGGAAAGTTTTCCAATCGTTATAGTATCACTAAATGCACAAGTCTAGAATTTTGTTTCTGTTATGGGTTTGGGTATGAAACGAAATAATTTTTTCATCCGTTATCTTAACACGTTCAAAAAAAAAATCAAAAAAAAAAAAAAATTTTAAAGTACAAGGAAAGCAAATTTTTTATAACAGTTTTTTCTATCACACACTTGTTTATTAGTTTATTCTTTACCATAAAGTAAAATAAATTAAAATAATAAAACAATAGAAAATATGAATATTTCAAAATAAATAAAGAATAAAATATTGAAAATTATAGAATTTAAAACGAAAAATAATTGTAAAAAATAAAATTATAAACTATAAAGCTGCCAACACGCCAACACGAATACCCTATAGCAACCTCGATTTCATTTCTCTTACGTGAAAGAATCCATTTAAACAAAGAGAAAAGTCCCTTAGCGGAAACCTATGTGCCAGGTGCAGCCAGAATTATTTTCGCTATTCTAGATAAGTACCCATTTCTTCCTCGATTTTCAGCAAGTCTTGATTTACATCTATTCGATTTCGAAGCCACTTTCTGTTCTTAATATGAACTAAATACATCTTTAAGCTGTGTTACAGTTTTCTAATATCTATTTCTCTCTATTTCTCTCTCTAATTCTCTCTATGAGTATACTCATCATGTTCAAAATTTTTTTGTGATAACGCAAAAAACATAAATAAGAAATCGTGTTAATGATAGTGATCGATATTAATGTAAAAAGATTCAAAACATTGTGATTTTACGTTATAGCGTAACGTTATGTTAACGTTTGCCAACTCTGGCCGAAAGCGGTTTACCGGAAGTGGCTGCTTCCATAGGAGCATTTTCGTTTCTTGAAAATATTTTGTAAAGTATCTGAATTATGAGAAAATCGACTATACACTAAAATATTCTAAATTAAATTCGCAATAACAATATCGAAATGGCGATTTTTTACAAAAACGATTTTCCAACAAAAATTCGGCCCTTTACAGATAGATTGTTTGATGGGGATGAAACTTTATTCTTAAGCTTTTTACCAAATTGGAAGATAATTTGAAAAGAACGTATACAAATTCAGCGCTAAACAGCCTAGACCGATTGATTCCATAAATTTGAGAAAGAATTCTAAATTAAGCTTGGAACAATATCGGTTCAGATCAATTCTCCAAAATGACAAAAACCTCTTTTTATTTTATTTTACATAGTAAAATAAAGTATACGACTAGTATACGAGTAGTAATCATGAAAATGTTCGACCTCGAGATTTTTGCGGTCTTTGCCTTTCGCAATATCGCTGAAGTCAAAAAACCGGATTTAAAATCCGACAGACAGATTAATGGTCTCTAACCTCTCTACAGCCCAGGTGGTTTTTCTTATGGATGCAACTCCATTCTTAAGTTTTATATTAATCCCACTGATATTGAATCAAACCACCGGAAGTGGCAGCTTCCATATGAGCTTTTTCGTTTTTGCAAATATTTTAAAAATCATCATTTACGTGAAAAACGATTTTGAACCTAAAGATTCTAAATTAAATTTGCAACAATACCGGTTCAGAACAGATTTCCAAAATTTAAGCGGATTTTTGCAAAATACAGTTTTTCAACAAAAAATCGACAGTTGACCCAGTTGAATTAGTTAATCGGAATGAAACTTCATACTTAAGCTTTTTTACAAATTTGAAGATTTCATTTCACTATTCTAAATAAAATTAAATAAAACTTCCATAGAAGAATTTTCGAATTATGCAAATATTTTGAAAAGTATATCATTTTCGTGAGCAACGATGTTGTACAATAAGATTATAAATAAAATTTGCAACATAATACCGTATAATATCACTTTGCTAAAATGTTACAGCACATACGGATTGATAAATCGGGACGAAACATCATGCTTAAGCTTTTTCTGTAATTGGTAGATCTTAGTGAGATTTGGCCGAGTTCGGTCGACTGAAAGTAGCAGCTTCCATAGGATTTTTTGCTTTTTTGCAACGATTTTGAATATTATACTATTCTAGCGTTTACGAAAAACGATTAAAGATCAAAAGATTGTAAATTTAACTTAAAACAAAATTAGTTCAGTTTTACCACATGTATAATTCCAACAACATATTGGAATCGCTTGATTTTTTAGACCAATTTATTTAATAAAAAATGCGCTTACGCAAATGACGAGTTTTGATAAAAAAAACGAGACCACCAAAATTCGGCATCTCTACTGACCAGGCGGATTGACTGTTCGGAATAAAATTTCTTATGGTGGATACCATAGGAGCTTTCTCAATTTTTGCAATGAAGACTAACATTTTAACAATGATTGATCTTGTTTCTTTTCTGAAATTTAAGCAGGAATAATTTTTTTTTTATTATACAAGACCATTCTTAACAAAAATTCGGTAGATTCATTTTTTCGCTTTAGAAATTAAGTGTGTTATATTCGAGATCTATGTACGTTTTCCATAAAATAAAGTCGGGTGTTGGCCACAACAATTAGACCTCTTTAATTTTTTCCCTCGATAGGGGAGTGATGTAGAAGCCCGAACAACTCAACACATCTAAAATAATCTTTAGTTTCATCCTCCATAACGTTATTCATTCTCGGTAATAAAATCACGATTCAAGTTAAAATAACTAAGACAGTGATGAATAATAGAAAAAACGGAACACTGCTTACGTTTAGGATTTTAGTATTGGGTGTAAGAATAACGGTAGTAATATGATAAAGCGAATTAAAATAAAATAAATCATAGGGAACTATACGGAATTCGGAAACAAGACTAAATTTGCCAGCTTACTCTTCAATTGTTACCATACCGATATTTCTGTAATGTTTTGGTCTACACTCTGCAAACTTTACCATTAATTGATCGAGATTTTTAATAAAATTTATAGAAAAGATTGCAGTGTCCGATAATATAAAAAATCGGAATCCATACAATAAATTGAAATGGTTGTTAGACCTTTTTAAAATTCAGGTTCAAAGAGCCCCTTTGATTTTTGACAAATGATTCAAATATTTTGGCAATTCATTTATTATTTTGGGGGGTTTTGAATTACATTAAAATTAAATGACAATTAATGTCATTTTGGCGCAATATTGAATTGGTGAACTAATTTCATTACATATTACGTATCGAGATATTCAGTTCCTTTAGGAAATTCAAAAATTTTAAGACATTAAATCTTCATTTTTGAGGTTAGTAATTTAAATGATTCACCTAAATGTCATAGTTTTTCTACATTTACCAATTCACCCACACTTTTTCTATTTTTGTTGGTTTAGGATTAATTTAGTTCTAACTTCAAACGTATGCTAAACTAGTTCCCTATAGTTGGTCTAAGTTTACATGCATGAGAAACTTTAAAAAAATTTCTAAATTATAAATTATGACCTATTCTAAGTAACATCATTGATGTTGCAGAATTCTCCATAATTTTTACTTTAAACTTGAGTTTAAACTACAAACTTGAGTTATATATTTAAAAATATTCATTCATCACATAAATCAACAGAAAATCATTTTAACAAATTTTTACTGTAAAATTCATATTCTCCCAAAATCGTTCAACCCCATTTTGTATGTTGATTACGCAACACATCATAAATCATAAATTGTTGTTATATAACAGTACATACAAAATAAGTTGATCGAAGCAATAAATTTATAACTTTACTTGGATTGCATATTCCTTCAAGATAACAGAATTGCTTTATTATCGCAACGATTAAATTATCTCCTACCAAAACATATTTTATCGTATTGTAAATTCTTCTCATCTCTTTCTTGTCTCGTATCATATACATATTTACGTACATCTACATTCTTAAGAGGATAACAGTAATATAAGGTGCAACATGTTAACATATTTATTCATACTCGAAAATGATTTAAAACATCGTCATCATTTTTTCTCTCTAAACCAATTTCAACTACTAGACATCGTCGCTCTTTCCAAATTCCCCGCAAATCAGATTTATTTATTTATGAGCAAGAGAATAAATCGAAAAAAAAATCATCCTTATGTATCCTTATAAAAAACCACGCCTATTGTTAAGATTTTAAATAAACAAAACGGGGTGCGGTGAGAAAGAGATAACAAACCGATATTTATATATTTTTTGTCCTGTACTGTACGTATATAAATTCAAATAAGAAATAAAATGTCTCGTCCTTTATCCGAAGGATATTTAATGTTATATGTTTATATCAAAAATAAATAGGGGAACGGGAACAGCTTCATAGCTGTACAATTTTTATTTTTATCACTCCTCTTTTTGCAGAAGAATGTGCCTCTCACACCATATACCCTTTACCATTTCAATTGTATTTATATATAAATATAAAATCCTGATGATGATGATCATCATCATCATCATCGTCATCCCCATTATAAATATTCATTTGTATACCAATTTTTGGTATCGGGAATAAAAGCGAGATGTAAAAAAGATTGAATAGAGGCACCCCTTCGTATATATAGCATACAAAATAAACAGGATACCGACCAACGAGCGGAATAAAAAAAAATGAGGTGGGATCAATTTAACTCTCATGTATCCTATTAATTCATAATAAAAATATAAGGATTTTTTTTATGTTTGCGTTATCATTATATAATTGAGTTGAGTTGGAAAATTTAGTTTTCGGGATTTTTTTTTTTTTTTGTTCAAGGATATATAAAAAAAAATATCCTTGTTGTTGTTGTTGTTGCACCCAATTCAAGCCACCACAATTATTATACGAGATTTTTATTGTCGGTTTATTGTACATCGTTTTTTTAAGGATGATTCAGTTAAATGTACGATATTGTTCGGTTAACACACGATATAATATAAAATAATAAAAAAGGATATTTTTTTTTTGGTGGATTGGAAAAATTATTTACATTTTTATTGTGTCTGTGATAAGTGTGGAAAATTAATTTTTATTGCAACAAAATAAAAAACAAAAATTGTTTAAGGATATAATAAAATTTATATGAAATATCCTTCCGCGGAAATAGTGGAAAACTTAAGAATTTTATTTTACGCGAATAAAATAAAATTGTGTTGCCGGAACGGCTACCAGCGATGTGGTTTCTTTTGTGTTGTGTTTAGTGTAGTGTTTTGTGTGTGACATTTGTGATTCAATTTTTTTTTTTTAATTTAATTCAACAAATTTGTTTTAATTTTCTGTAGTATATACAAATAGTATAATGTCGTCAGCATTTTTAGTGGATAATATACTTAACGATAAGGATGATCAGATAATGAATCAAGATGATTCATTAATATCCGATTCAGATAATGAATCGGTGGCCACTTCGAACGATATAAAAGAAGATTCGCTGTGTGACGAATCGCTTACGAATTCGCCGAACGCGTACAATAATTCTGCAGGCACTACAAACAATTTAAGTCCACACATCGATACAAATCCGGATAATATATCGGAAAATATTATACGCAGTTATACGATGATGCGGGATAAAACTCGATTGAATAGTTGTAACGAGTTTTGTTGCTCGAAATGTGGTTTCTATCAATTTTTAACGAAACGCAAACGGATACGTGCTGGCGGCCGTGATAGTGCCAATATTTGTGGCGATGATGAGACCGAGGCGGACGATATGGATGATGAGGAGCTGCTAAACGAGCAGTTAAATAATTTTAAGTGTGAAAAATGTGGTTGCAGTGAATTTATAAATGAAAAAGAGACAATTATCAAGGAGAATACAAAGCCTGTATTAAAATTTAGTGTATCGGCGATATTAGGGGATAGAAAAGACTGTGTTAAAGTGAGAAATGGTGAGTTATTATAATGAAATTGTTTATCGATGGACTTACTCTGTGCACAATTTTTTGCGATTAAATGTTTTAGTTTTAATATGAACTAAATTATAAATAATGATCAACAAACAGGTAAACATTATACAAAGGTGTCCTAAAAATATTGAAGAGTCCCGATATTTTTTCATGGAGATTCCGATTTTTGGCAGAATTTCGGTTAGTCAGTAACAAAATGCATGGTTACATTTACGAGATCGAGATAGAGATAACACTGAATATCTTTTTAGAGAGTTATTTTTTAAAGGTTAAAAATATTTCAAGACCAATATTTGAAATTTTAAAAAGTGATAAATGATATTTATCAGACATGTGCCGATAATATTGATGTGGAAGTATTTCTTACCGATTGGTTAGGCACTCTTTTGACATTCTTAATTTCGATAAAATCTCTATTTGTGGATTTGTGGCTGGATAATTTATGAGCCAAACATGAATTATCCACTAGACTGTAGATTAGATGGACGGGACACTCGAATTTTGTAGGTACTGCATAAATTTGAAATTATGATGAAGATGTAAGACTATAAGCAATTATGTACGTAAGATTGCACGTAATAAACTTTCAAGATCAAAATAGCTACTGCACCATAAAGTAGTGCAAGGTAGTGCTGAAATGTAACTAAAACGTCAGGGTTTGTTATATTATGGAAATTTGAAAATATTTTGTATAATTATTTGCTGTAATTAAAAATTGCAGTATTCCAAATGAATTAATTAATTTTTTCCGGTTTCTAAAAGTGTATTCTGCTAGACTAACCAATATTGATTTTGGTACCTTTAAACGTGTATAGCAACTTATATTGTTGGTGATCTTTTTTGCAACTGGCTCCAGTTTGGCCATGATGATGATTAGCCAAAAAATCGGTAATTTTTTGTTGTCTAATAGATGATGGAAAAAGTTGTTCAACCTTTTTTTTTTTATTAAGCTTGACTCCAAGAAAAAAGAGCCATGTTGTCAAAAACCATCACTACATATTTTTAATAAGAAAACTTAGTAGTCCCTACACACATTTGTCGATTACTTATTTTATGCTAAAATAATTATTTCACTTATTCTAATAATAAAAAATGCATACGTTTCTTTGTAAGCAAAATCCTCCGCATTCATCAATTTACTTATATTTCTTCCATTTCGAAGGATGTGGAACTTGGATCTGCATTAATTGTATCTTGCACAAGCCAGCAACAGATGTTCGACATCCTCCACACCTCCATACAACTCACAATTTTTGTCCTCACTTAATTGACGTTTTACAAACATTCCTTCCAATTTCCATGATTCAGCCTGATTCTCTCAATCATTCACTACATTCGCGTATCTCCGTTGAGCACCTTATAGAAGGGAATTCTCAAAGGAGTACCATGCAGTGTAGAGTACTCTCTGTACTTCACTCTCCCATTTTCTCCACAGATTCATCTGCATTCGAAGTTCGTCTCTTGCATCTTTCCTTCAATACTCCTAAACCATGACATTCAATGCACCCTTTTTAGCTAACATATCGGCTCGTTCATTCCCTTCGACCTGTCTATGTGATGGGATTCATTGTATGGGCAAATCACGTTGACAGAAACGAACGCATCCAAAAATCATATACAAATACAAAATCACTCTTGGAATTGGAAAATATTACTATTTTCCTTTCCCCTTCATTCACAGCCAATTTAATACCTTCAAATATTCCAATCAATTCAGCGTTCATTATACAGATGCTATCATCCAATTTAAGAGCCTTTTTAAGAGCGTAGTTTTTTAAAAAGCTTTTTTTAAATATATTTTATTTTCTCTTTTTTAGTCATCGAAATTTGAAATCAATTTTTCTCCCATGTTAACATTCGTCAGGAAATTGCACAAAAATAGATGGTATATCTATCTTTGGACCTTACCTTTTAGAGTGCGATCTGAGAGCACGATGTCATATGATTACTTTTATTATAGCCAACTTTTATAAGTCTTTGTCAATATGTATGTGTTTTTTTGTCAGTTATTCGCGTCCCACAGATCTTAGCCTCACTATTTCTACCATTGCCTCATTATTACATGGCTTCTTTCCTGTTAATTTTTGACAAAGGCTTTGAATAAACAAAGGTGGTTTTTTAAAAGTTTTTATAAATATACCTTGATAGAAATAATGAAGAAATTTTTTTTAATGTCCAAAAATGTTAGAATCTTGTATTATCATTGGAGTTAAGCCTGCATGCAAAATTTCAGCTCAATTGGACTATCGCAAGTATGGTTGAAAAATTGATTGCAAAATTTGACGATATAAACAGACACACAACAATGTCGGTTTTAAAATTAAAAGGAAAATCACTTTAATTTTAAAATAAATGTATATACAAGTTTGTTTATAAAATTAAAAATTAACTTTTAATTTTCAAAACTATATATTTCTAAGATAGATGAAATAAATATTTATAATTTTAAAAAATATATTTTTAATAATCAATGTCACAATGTTTTTACATATTATTATTTTTGATAAATAAAATAATCCGAAAATTCATGTTAGTGCTCGAGATGAACTCCCACGATGTTAACGATACACGGCTTATGTCATGATATTTACCACGTTCGAGGCTCCTCTTGCTCCTCGATCATCATTAGATTTCCTATAGACAAAAATACTGTTTTATTTTAAATCAATACACTTGCATTTATTTTTGTTTTAATTTACCGTACATGAGGTACGGTAAATTACACAAGTTTCTTATTTAATTGAAATACTGCCTAATTCAAATAATCAAATTAATTAATTGATCAAAAATTAATTTTAATAAAATCTCACATATCTCAACGCACGAGAACACTTTGATTAAATTTGCGACACAAATTTTCTTGTATTACTATAAAAAAATAAACAACGAGACTTAATAATTTTTTTTTTTACAAAACGTAATTAAATGTAAAACATAAAATAAGGTATTATCAAATAAATGGTTTTTAAATGCAAAGAATCTCTTTTTAAAATTTATTATTCTAGTCAAATAAATATTTTCTTTAAATTTAAAAGGTATTTTTTAAACAATTTAACAAAATATTTTATTAAAATCAAAAAACCTTTTATTAATTTTTAAAAATTCAAAAAAATATTCAAATTTTTAGAAATTAAAAACTTTTTCAATTTTACAAATCAAAATTTTTCTCAGTGCATACACGATAAAATACCATATCCAATTTTGGATGAAATAAGGAAATTTCTCAACATATCAGTCACTCTAGGATGCGCGTCCTATTTGATTTGCTCACCCGTTTAATCACATTTAAACGTTCTTTGCAGTTATCCGCTAACATTTTCATCTGTTTCCCAAAATTCGTACGCCTGTCAATCCAAATACGCAAATAACTGTGTGCATTCACTTGTCCAATTCTGTTACTATCAACATTAATGTTAAGAGTTTAATTAAGACTTGGCATTTTAAGTTTTCCCATTAATTCATCTATTCCTTTTTGGGCGTTTTGAGCCACCGCATCAATACTTCTTCCTTTTCCAATCACTACAAAACCGTCTGCAAATTGCAGAACGATTTGATTTTCCGCATTGATCCGGTGTATCTCGCTGGTATATAGTATATTGAACAGAGCTGGAGATGTTTAAGTTCCTTGTGGAAGTCCCATATTCGTAACTCCCTCCAACCTACTTCCATTCAAAACAATTTTTGTATCGGTCATAAAATCTTTATCCACATAGACACTTTTCGTGAAAACCAAAAACTCAAAAAAATTTGTTGTATTTTCCCCGAAATCATGTAATCCAAAAATAATGTCAAGAATAACGAATGTCCAAGAATAACGCAACCGCTTTCATATAATCCTTTTTTGTAGAGTAGTTCTTTTATCGTTCCATTAAAAACATTCAACATACTTATGCCGCGATAATTTGTTGCTACATTCGGATCCCTATCCTTCCATGCTCTCTTTCCATTTATTCGGTATTCTGGAACACATCCACAACTTACACGGTTCATCCCTGGAGTGGTAGATTTTGAGAACTGTAACACTTTTCAACCTTAACTTCATTTTGATTTGGTTTTTTTAATTCATTGGTTCGTTCAAAATAGGTCAAAAAGTTTCTAAACACATAAAAGCGCTTTTAAAATTTCAAAATTATTCTCGTCCGAATCCACTTCCTAAAAATTTTCTGAACTTAACAACTCGTTCATTATGAAAACTTTCATTAGCATCCGTTTCAATTTGCTCATCAATGGCGAGGAAGTTTTGAAGAAATACATTTGCAAATGAAATAGATTCTTGAATCCGTTAGATATGTCACAAGCTATAAAGTATTGAATTATCGATTGTTTCAGTTACATTGCGGTTTCCGTTACTTTTACCACACTTTAGAAATAAATTTCACAGCACCCAAAATATTTATAATATCCTTACATGTTAATTCCAGAATTATTTTCAAGTCATTTATTATTTTTTTTTAGTAAAAAGCCTCTATAAAGAGTTTCAAATTTTGTATCACAACGTGGTCCATTGGCGGGAAAATCGCGGTTATTAAAATTTTAATGCGACGAGCCAACGATGAAAATGATTTTTCTTTTCTGATTGAAAAATGTTCGGCCCATTGCTAAGACACAATCTTCCCACATAGTTGAGGTTATCCAAGCTTTAAAGTTTTAGATTTTGCCGTGTATATTAACGGCAATGTTACGATATTTTTGAAACATCTTGGTAATTTTAACTTTCCGATCATGAGCAATGGTACTTTCTCCAATCCGTCAGCATTTGCTCCAACAAGTATGATTACCCGGTGTTTACTATATTTGTGTTTTATTCGGAAGCATATTGTAAAACAGCCCCGATTCGTCAAGATATAAAATATTTTTACTTTCCTAGTAATGAATAATCGGTTACCATTTTAGATCCAATCCTCACAAATTTCAAAAGGGACATCCGTTTTTTTTGCCCACGACATTCTTTGAACAGTATTTGGTGCCGATTTATGAATCGATTCATCCAATCATTGGAAGGATTAAGGTCTGGAATTTTCAAAGAAGATGCAAATTCTTTAGCCTTTTTTTAACACATAGAACATTGACGGAAATATTTTTATCTCGACCATTCACTTTGAGCCATTTTTAATCTACATGTTCAACTTTTTGATATTTTCCCGATTTAACTTTTTCCGTTTTAAAGAACAGATTGTCAGTTCACTTTTTCTTCGATTTTGTGCAATTGATGAAACTTGTAGTTTTACATATTCCAAATGCCCTCGCCAATTTTAGCATACGTTTTAATATTTTTATGTACTTCCGCTAAATTTTCCAATTTTTTTTGTGTCGTAATGGATCAAAGGAAAACTAAAACTAAAATGCTAAATTAAAATATGTACATATCGTGACTTTAGAATAACACTGTCATCTGCTTGTAGTATTGAAAAAAATGTGTTTGAAAATTCGGTGTTTAATAACCTTTTTTTATTTTAGATAATTTAACTGAAATTGTAGCGTGCCATGATTAATTTAGTTGACATATTATTTAGTTAGCAAAAGGCAGATACCACTTAGTTACTTAACTAGGGCCGCCTTAAACCAAGAATAACAAAGATGTATCTGGTAGATAGAAAGTTCTATCTATAGAAAGTTCTTCTTTTATAAACTATTTTTGTAGATACAACTTTGAAATTATCAAATAAAACCAATCATTCAATTTAAAAAAGTTTCGTTAATTCTATTTTATAAAAAATAAAAATAAAAATTCATTTTAAATACATAAATAACTCCGCTCTACCTATATAAATACAGTCAAACCTGTTAAGTTGGTCACCTTTTTTGTTGGTCAACTGGCTAAGTTGGACGGTTTTGTCTTGCATAATTATTCTTAAACAAAAAATTTATTGCGTGGCCGCCATAAAGCTGTTAATTTTGATTTTTATATCAAACCTTTTCAAGTTGGACACCTTTATAAGTTGGTCATTTTTTACGATACCGAACTTACACAGTTTCCACTGTATACTATATTCATTTGTTGTATAAAAATAAAAAATTCAGTCTTATGACTTTAACAAGTACAAGTTATATAATCTCACTATGAAACTGAAACTTCGAAGCCAACGGATAAAACGTTTAAACAGGTTTCAGTTTTGAATCCCTTTTAGGAGTTCTTCTTTGAAATTTTGGAAATCTAAGGGGTATTGCGATTATTTTGAATTTTCCTCGTCGATTGCAAAAGCTTGGTTGGTTTGCATTCTATCGGTAGTTTTATTTGTTCTAAGAGAGTTAGACGAAAACTCATCTAACTTCAAAACTACTTTATACAGTGAAAACTGTGGAAGTTGTACACTCACGGTACCGTAAAAAGTGTCCAACTGAAAAAGGTTTGAAATAAAAATTAACAGCATTATGGCATCCACGCAATAAATTTTTTGTTCAAGAATAATTATGCAAGACAAAATCGTCCAACTTAGCCAGTTGACCAACTTAAAAATGTGTCCAACTTAACAGGTTTGACTGTAGTAGTTTATATCAGTTGCCGAGATAATTCTTGTTTAATTTTTATCATTTGAAGTTCAGAACATAAAGCTAAGCTAGAATTTCTGTATCTTTCAATACGACGTATACTTTGAATGGTAAATAGAGTGTAGTTATAAGTTAAGCAGAACTGAAGCTCGTAACATCTCTGAGTATATTTCAATATTTTTGAACTTCGTGTAAGGAATTTTGGAAAAATCGAAAAAAGATTTTCTAAAGCTTGAGAAGAACTCATTTACTGCCATTACTTTTTTTATGCTGCTGTTAATATGGTCAACCTCCTGTGTTATTCCATGCCCGGCAACAGAATACTTCATGGTGATTGAGTTGAAGTGAGGATGTGATTTCAAAACGTGTAGAATAGCAGTGGACATAAATGAGTGTTTATTTTCGGGCACACACGAACCGTTCCAAGTTATTAAATCACACATGTAACTGTTGTCCTCATACTCTCGATTTAAAATTGTCACGAATGCCGAAGCCAAACTGTTTCCACTTCTGTCTGATATGCACTCTCTCCAGAAAGAACGACAGGCTTTCTTTGTGCTTCATAAATTTGAAGTTAAATAAAAGGAATAAAAAATTGGGCCTAATTCTGCTTTCGAACAGTTGATGACATTTTCTAGGTCAAAAGACAGAACAGGAATATCCAGTTCTTTGTCGTGAGCTTTTTGTTCCCTTATTTCTACCTTAAGTTAATAATGTTGTTCTTTCTCAAAACACATTTTATTCGCCAGTTTTAATTTCTCACATAGGCCACATCTGTCCGATTTTGGACTATGAAACCCAATATCAAATTTGGTACAAAATATGTGTCGAAATATAAACTTTCCTTCACAGGCTTCGGATCCTTGGTATATTCTCGGTATAGGTCGTACATATTAGAAATATTTAAGTTCAGTTCCAAGTATTGCCAAGTTGTTTTAGGCCTACATAGTAGGACTCAACATAGGGAACGAATTTATGTGCGCCATCACGACAGCAATTTTCTCTTGAATCCTTTTCGTTTTCGCATAACTCGTTGTGAAGTCCCACTTTGGCCGCATTGGTCAGGCGTTTGGAAAATATTATATGTCCCCAAAAAAAATTTTACACACCATGTGTCGGTGATCAGCAATTTCAAAAAATATCAAAAATTAAACGATCGACGAAATTTGTCGTTTTGTGCACTGAGAGAAAAATTCAGTCATATTGAAAAAAATACAATCGTAGTCATAAAAATACTATTAATAATGAACCGATCATGATTTCGATTAATACGATAGAATAAATCATTAAATTTGGACTATATTTTCTTTGACAGCAGATCATCACATTGATTGAAAATCAATTATAAAAACCGATCAGTGTTTCATATTAATAGAATGTTTTATATTGAAACTATCATATAGATAGAACAATTCATTTATATTAACAGTTTCAAAATATGTACTTTCTATATGATGGTCTATATTTTCAAATAAAAAATAAAATTTCGTATATGTAATATAATAACTAAATCGATTAATTCCATGGACATTTTATCAATTATAATAGTTATTAGTTGTCATTTAGATAGCAGTTCGTTCAATGGGATAGCGATGGTCTTCGCATAACTCAAGAGTTTCTCAAAATTAAATTGATAAATAAAAGCATAAAATAATTCAATAAACCAAATCTCTTTATTCTTATCGACTAATAATAATTATAAATGTATTGCACAACTTCATTTCAACTTCATTGAAAACTAAATTATAACGAAATTATAAGGAATAATATTAATACAAAAGTTAATTTTTATCAGCGAGTTTCTGAATTATTAAATTAATATTGGGATGAGTTTTATCAAATTCGGTTTCAATACCATAGAAAAACTTTTGAATAAAATTCCATACTAAAATAGATGCTACTGGATACAGCAGTAGCATCTATTTTAGAATGGAATTTTATTCAACAGATACAGCCTGTAAAATGCAATTAAATTTGTATCGAACTTTATCAAAATATATTATAAATGATTTTGAATTATGTAAAGTCCCAAGCACGATAAACGGTTGAACAGGCATTTTAGAATCCTTTAGTTTTTCTATTTTCTCTGCACATTCCAATACCGATTCTCCAAATATAAACATTGAATTTTGGGAATCTTTGATTGAAAATTTCAAACATGTTGGTTTAGACGAATCGGGATTGTCTACCATAGTCCTTGATACTGGAGGTATCAAATGATGAAGAAGATAAATCACATAAAGATTTTTCTGATCTGAAAAGAAGGTAAATGTAGCAATTTAAAATTTTATAAGTTTCAACAATACGCGAAATGCGGTTTTACTGTGGATTTATTATGGTGGAGTCCAAACTCTCGATCATAAAAAAAAATTAAAAACAAATATGTACTAGTTTTATTTTCATAAAAATCAAATAAAAGTGTTCGTTCAAAATCTGCAGCATAAATACTACGAATAGTTAGCGAAAAGAGTTTTCAATGCAACAGTTATCGAATATCGGTATTTGGACTCCCACGGCAGTAAATCCGCTGAGTTCAATAATCGGCGCCCATAATTTACAAAACTTGTATTCCTTTTATATTTTAGATGGAAACGAAAATATGACACCCATCGCAATAAGTTCCACTTATTGTGGTTGGCGTATCAGTTTTTTTACTTACTTTCAGTGACATCAGCTGAATTTATTTCGGACACTAAATGTTTCATACTTTGATCTTTAAGCTTCGGTTGTATTAAATTCAGTAATTTGTCACGACTTGTTGTAAATCTGTCGTTAAATTTAATAGCACCGTATAAATGTGTGTAATCAATTGATATCTGAAATATGTATATAAATCGAAACTAATGAAATGAGTCAATGTTTAGTTTAAAAAGTAAATTACCAATTTGTATCCCAAACTAGATTTATAACTAGGCCAGGCACTAAATATTTCAGATGTCGTGTTTTTCCCGTTAAGACTTATACTATGAATATCCTTAATTCTATAGCCACAAGTCCGTCGCCAATAAACTTCAAGCTCGGAAAAATTACAATTTTCTTGCTTAATAGCTGCCAGGTCCTCCTCAATATCCCCTTCAATTTCTGGAATTAGTATTATGTTAATATGTATATTAATCTTAGTATTCCGAAAAAATAATAACTAAATTTTACTGATATATTTGTTCGTCTAATATTAAATTTTGTTTAATTTAAATTATTTTTTGGTGTCGAGAATTAAAATACCTATTTCGTTAGCCTTGGAATTCCGAACATATACTTTCTTATTTCCACCAGGAGAATGGGGTCTTTTTTCTAGTATTCCGAATTCTTTTAAAAGCCGCTGAGAATTAAAATACTTATATTGTATAATTTACACACCATTTTCTTCCCCGATTGTTTGACATAATACGTTCCCTGAAAATAAAAAAAATAATTTATAGATAATAATTCTATCATTTAGGGATTATCAACTTCCAAAAAATGTTTAAAATATTTAATGTGCACAACATTTGGAAACAACTTACAATCTCTTCAGATGGAAATTTTCTAACAATTTCCTCTGATAATGACTTAGCATTGTCAGCAGTCATTTTCTTCCCGTGCACTTCAAAATAGTTCGTTATAAGCGTGAGAAGAACTGTCCTTGAAGCGTCTGTAAATGTTGGATCTTTCAGGTAGTTTTCTACAATTTTTTTTACCGGGACTGGTGTCTTCTAAAATACTGTCCAAATTAATTGAATTGGAAGTACCACCGCTTCCACTGGAACTTCTTTGGGAACCATTGACATTTATTTCGTCCGTACTATTTTCACCTGCGATTTTGGCTTTCCATAACTTAAGTTGTTGGTCTACTGTTATCATTGTTCCTACGTTAATTTTGTTTTTCCAACATAATAGCGTCAAATGATCCCTCTCCATATTGCGAAGGGCATCTACATTAATCGATTCTTCTAGAATGGTAAAAAATTAAATTGTCAGAAAAAAAATTTAAATCAACCCCAAAAACAAATTTATATACGCACCTAGAAACATTTCAAACAGAAACTCACATCTCCATTCGGCTAATACTTTTTTAAGCTCGTCTTTTTCTTTATGACAACAGCAAATCTATTAATTCAATTAAGCGTAATAAAAATTTCCAAACAGGATCGGTTACTGGAACTAAATCACCAATTATAAGTGGTAAATAGAAAACAAAACACTTCATTTCGCTTGCACTCATTTGTAAATGATTTCTATCAATGTGGTGCATTTCAATACGTTTAGAAAAATTTCCAATGCTTATTGCACCGTAATTGAATGTAATTTTTCTTTCATTCAGCTTTTGTAAGTTAAAATATTTTTTTTCAATAAAATTCTTTAAAATATGACAAACATCGTAATGACACACGCCTTCAAAGACATCATGCATCAAGTCAACTGAGAAGTTCTCAGTTACATGAAAGGAAGGTATATCGTTAAATAAAGAGTTAGTTGAAATTCCGCACCTATCGTTAGACTCCAAGGTCAAATGTTTTCTGTAATCTTCAATGTTAATATATTGTAACATGGAACATCTATCTGGAAATCCATAGTAGATTCCAGTAACTTTTTCAGTATGGGATCCGAGAGGATTATTTATTTCGAAGTCGTCAAAATATAAAAAATATGGGATACATGTTTTATTTTTGAATTGTTCTAAGCGGCGCTGCCAAAGCTTTCCTTCGAAAAAACTTGAAATTCCATTAACATTTTTATATGAATTACGCACAATGAATTTAGATAAATTAAATTTGCCTGTTTCGAACATTTTACGTAATTGAAATTTATTTGGAAATAAAACACCACAGTTTTTGATTTCGTCGTAATTGGCTTCGCCATTGACATATTTGTAGTTTACGGAATTATTTATCGTAAAAACGAGAAACTGATCTAATAAATCTAATTTTCGTAATTTCTCGAAGAGTTTATATTGAGTATTGGAACTTTCGAATGGATCTGATAAAGACTGCAGTATTTCAGTAATTTCCTGTTTTACCAACGTATCGTTAGTTAAACTCAGTAATCTTGTTGTCATATTATTTTGTAAATGATTTAAAATTTTCGCTGTAATTAAATTTTGGACCATTTCAATGTCTTTTAAAGCAAATCTGTTAGAGCTATGTAGGGCAAGACTGACTTCTAATGCGGCTTGGTTAATATTACTAGAAAATGGAATTAAATTGGAATCAATGCGTGGAATTTGATTATTTTCTGAAACGTTTAATGGTTGTTCGATCAATAAATTATCTAAAGACGCACTACCCGTGTTGCTTGAAACTAATTCATTTGTAGGTAATGAATCTTTTTGTGGTGAATGTAGTTCAGGTTGAAAAGAACTGGCATGACTGACTATATTGTTATGTATACGGCTTAAATGTCGTTTAAAACATTGAAGCGGTGAAACTTTAGAACACAGGAGCCCTCAGCACATTCATACCAAGAACAATATGTAAGATTATGCCATACCTTAAAATGATGTTTCAATTGAGATATATTGCAAAAATTTCTTTTGCACTTAAAACAAATCATTTGAAAATAAAAATGAGCACGAAAAACCAGGAAATTCTAACGGAACTCTAATAAAATAAATATTTTATTTTAACACAAATATTTTTTTTAAATGTAATTCAGACGCACTAATTTAACTTACAACGAATTTCACTGCTTACAATACCACAAATTAATTGTGTAATAACACGCACAATAAACAGATTAAACTGATACCATAGAAAAATAAGTTTTACATAGATTTCTCATTTGTATAAAACGAAAGACAAAAATGAAATTCCAATGTCATGATTGTATTTGTGACTTTACATTGTGCGCAATGTAAAGTCACAAATACAATCAAGACATTGGAATTTAATTCGTTTTATACAAATGAGAATTCTATGTAAAATTTATTTTTCTATGCTGATACTAAACAAAAAAATTTAATTAAATTTTTTGCACAAATCTAAACCCATACGGAGACGAAGACGATAATACTGCGTTTTACTATCTCGTATAACCAATTTAATATGGTCTGCATTTTTCGTATTCTGTTTCGTATTTCGTCGTTTAGTACCATTACATTAATAGCGTTCCTTCATACCAACAATGTACGCTATCATATTGATGGTAATTGTCAAAGAATGGATCAACATTTCTATCAAACATAATTTTGATATCATTGTCTTACCATATTGATAAAATTTACTATCGATAATTACTAATGAATTTATCAATATAAGAAATAGTCTATACACAACAACTATTCATTATTTAATAATATTCCTTTCATATGAATAATATGCGCTATCATGTTTATAGTATGTATTGTAAAATAGATAATCCTAAAAATCTAAAATAATTTTGATAGAATAGATGTATGTTATTGAAAAATATTACTATCAATATGTTAACATTTATTTATCAAATTGTCAGTGCAGAGAATAATTTCTAGATACATATATTTCTCATCATAGTGATTAACTATTTTCATATACATAAAAATTCTTGGAATTTGACAGTCGTATTTACAATATAATAGATCGCAACTATAGGCAAAATTACAATTTCATTTTATCAATGCGACAGTAACATTTCTCTCAGTGTGTAGCTGTTTTTCTAGTATAGTAAGGCTCCGAAGAGTCTTTTCTAAGATAAAATCACGTTTACTTCGGGCGTTTAAACTATAAAAGGCGTTTAACTGGTTCTGTCGTTCATTTGCGGTAACTTTTTGCATTTATTCAAGCAATCCTTTTTTGGTGGTCATCACGTTAGCACACTGAGAAAAAAGTAAATTGGCCGTACGCCTATAAATTATAGATAAATAAGATATTGTAGATCATACAATATTTTTAGTTATTTTCGCCATTGAAAATAATGATTTTGGAGATATGTTTATAGTTTATAGGTAAGATTCCTTCTTATATTGGATTACTCGGTAAAAAAATTATTTTGGATAGGAAGTAAATGTGTTAGTTGCAGCCCCTATAAAATATTGGTTTTCAAGCGAATTATATTGTCGGCTCGGTATACTTAAAAGTCTCAGCAATTGTTGGGGGGAACATACCTATATTTTTTGGTGTCACTTCGATATATTATATATTCTACTCATATTCAAACAATCAATTATTTTTCATCATCGAGTTTGGCGCTTTGTTTTACTTTATATATCAGAGGTGATCGAGGTTAGTTAGTCTTCAAAATTCTTAGTTAATTTTTTTGAGTGATATTGAAAAATATTGATATAATTTTAATATTGGAAGTGGAATTAAAGTGGAATTCAAATACTTGTGAATTATATAAAAAGTGAATTCGTGTAAAAAAAAATAATTTTATTATGATATACATACTATTTAAAATGTTAAAACTAATAAGTATCATAGTCGACGCTCAGCAAAAAATTTACTTTGAAATTTGGGATATAACACAAAATGTAAATTCATGTAAATTGAAACAGTTAATACATATATATTCATAATAATAGATTTTTGTTTGTTAATATTTCCTAAGGTTAATCCAGCAATGGCGGTGGCTAATGGAAACGGGGATTACCAAATAGCGATTTTGGATTTATAAAAGTGTGCATTAATTCAAAGTTATTAATGTCTATAGATATTTCGATAAATTAAGACAATATGCTTTACTAACCAAAAACTTCAAGACCATTATGCTATAACATCATGGCGTGCACACTAATTAACTAAATTTTCAATAAATGTTTTATTTTATACGAAGAGAAAATTATTAAAAAATTGTGTAGATAAATCTTAGTGCAAAATTGATTATAAAATTGTTCCATATGTACAAATTAATCTGTGAAAAATTTTATACATTTTAATAAACAATGCTGAATATGTTAATTTTATGTTTTTTTTTGTTAGCGAAACTGAGAATAATGCACAAGTATATGTACGCCGATGAGTAAGTATGTATCTTCTAATATATAGGTAAAACTCCAAAAAAATGGAAGAAAATATCCATTGAATCCATCCTATATGAAAACTGGTATCCATCAAAAATAGAAAGGAAATTGCCCAAAAATTATAGGAATTTTGCTGGAAAAAAAATTAGTATTACCAACTTTTATGGCAAATTTCTCGTAGTAAAATGTGTATCAAATTCCATATCGTATAAGCATGCTATAACGTTAATAGGAGTTAAACCCACAATTCTTGTAAAACTCTAATGAATAATTTGAAACTATGCCTTAAATATTAGAATTTTACCTATATTTTCAGAAGATAATATTAATAGTTATTGCTAGATTGCCCATATTTAAAGCATAACACCATACAATGAGATTTAATGCGTTGGTTAATATAGCTTACTCTCCCATAAAAAAGAAAATATTGCCTGTTTGATTGTTTGCAAAATTATGGAATATTTAGCAATATTTTATTGTTGTCCCAAAACAGCCTATATCTATGGTAAAAAATATGTTAAACATCGGGATGTTTACCAATAATTTTTTTCAGTGCAGCAACCATTTTTCCTCTTACGATAGTGTACTGCTTGATGTTGAACACCATTGATGTTTTATTTTGCGAATGTTGCTTTTCCAGTTGTCCGTATTCCGAATACGTTTTTGACTTTGGTGTTGTTGGAAAAACATTATTCAATTCTATTATTTCACTGGATGGATTTGTACAGTCGTCATTTATTGATGGTGCTTCAGTATTTTTAAATTTTTTCTATGTATATTTCTGCTGAAACTTCCTCGGACAACACAACCGAATCTCCTAAATTAATTGCTTCACCGTTTACCATATCATCACTGTTTGACACTATAATATTATCTAGAGTTTGGAACATATTTAATTGATTTTCTGCCATCATATATTTACGAATATAATTGAAACTTACTTATTTATTCCAAAAATACCTAACAAATAAACATAACTACAATTAATATAAATACAATACATAAAAATAAATTACAAATCTTACAGGGAAATTTACACCTCTGTCATTATTCATGGATTTATGAGCATTTTATTGTTTGTAACTACACATTTGATATTATGAGAGTGAATTAAAAAGTTGTATGTACCATATCAGGATTACAAAATTGTAACTATGTTGCTTTATTTTTATTACAATTACATAATTCTAACTGGTAGATACAATTTTATATGCTCAATAAAAGCTAAAACGATTGAAAAATATGCGTACTTACCACTATTTTTTTTGTAAGCTATCTTTGAAATAAAAAGAGATAGCTAATTTTTGAGTACATATCTAGAAAGAGCACATGCGATTTAGTATAAACACATATATAACTCGAAACGTCAAAAAATGTCAGTTACAACCGTGTTATTCTAAGGTCGCCATATGTAGAAACTTTCATAAACAGATGTAAAAATGTGATATCAAAGCCACCTAGATATAAGAACCGTAAGATTCCGCCATTTTCATCGTAAGCTTTAAATAGAGGGGAAGCTTTTGTTCTTGCTCATAAGAATCAGCTTACTCGTACATTAATATTTTTTAAATAAATTATTGTAAATAAAAACCGAAATGATTAATTTGAAATTGTAATTTTAATTTAATAACATATTAATTGGTTCCATAAACAACACATAATTACGGGGATTTACTGTCAGTTTATCGTAAACAATTTATCGTGAGCAATTTATCGTAGAATAATTTATCGTGAATACAATTTATCGTGGAATCAATTTATCGTAGAACAGTTTTGTTTCTTAACCGATTATGATGGGATTGGGTATTTTGGATGGAAATAGGATTCTTAAATGATTTTTGGAAGAAGTTCTGGAATATAGCCATCTGGGACAGAACTCGGTAGTTTCTTAACCGATTATGATGAAATTGGATATGGTGGATGGAAATGAGATTATTTTATGAGTTTTGGAAGAAAAGTAGCCACCTGGAAAAGATAGCCTTACTTTTTTTGAACGGAAATTCAACAAAAAAAAGTTTTCGAAAAACGTGATGGTTGTGCCTTACGTTTTTTGAACGGATAAAATTTATAGTCATGGATTCCGAATGTTTCATTTATTTTTCATTATCAATGTAATTATGAGTTGGCCAATGTTTAGTTTGCTTCAATATGTCGCCTCGTTCATCCAGGTTCGAAACACAATGTGGCAGATTTTCAAAATACGAAACTTCTAGTAATCACTGCTTTCCTTAAGCATTCTAGTGATAATTTCGTGCTCATTGTATTGTATACTGTACCTATAATCATTTTGAACCAGAATTTAAACCAAAACAGATTAGGGGGGACCATTGGCAAATTTGTAAAAATAAATCGAATATTTTTTCTACCGGAATTAGACCTCAAATAGTTTCAAATATTCAGATGGTCAAATTGATTTAGAAACTACATTCAAATTATGTACGGCAGTTGAAATATTTCATATTTTGTATGGAGTAACTAACATTAATTATGGATCTCCTTCTTCTTTTGGCTTTAGCGTAATTTTTTAAATTTCTTTCACATCGTCGGGTTATACTCTAGATTTAGTTGAATGCAATATTTTAAATAATTCCTTGCTGTTGATATTTGCTTGAGGTGGAAGAACCTTTTATAATATTATAAAATGATGGTGCTTTTGTACGCATGATAATCTGTCTTGCATTCGAGAATGCTGCCAAGATGCTGACGGAGAATATTTTTTTCCATATCATTTAAATTATCATTCTAAATATTATTCTTATAACAATAATTTCCTTGTATAGATTAATATGAACTTTTAATCGATAACTAAGATTAAAGTTTAATTCTTGTAGTGTTGTCGCCTATTTAAATTTAAAGCTCCCAAATCTTGAAAATTTTCAATTTTTCCAATTTCAACTAGATAAAAATCAACACTTTCCACAACTGAAATGTTGGTAGCTGTTTTAGGTACATTACGGTTTCGACACTTCGAGTATGGTGCTCTGCTATTGATCCGATTCTGCTTACTAATTTCTGCACAACCTTTCTGAAAGAATTGTTCTCACTCTCCGCTACATTGGACTACACTAGCTCTAGCACTTATCTGCAATTAAATTATGCCACAAATTGCCATTTTAGTAGAATGCAATATAAATTTATATTAAATTTAAATAAAAAAAAATTTATATAAATTTATAATTTAATTTAATTTTATAGATGAAAATGTTTGCGTTTTTAAAGATTCGTTCAGTCTTACCGATTTAAGTCTAGTATCACTCTTATGCTATTCGAGGAGTATATTCATCAGATTCTCTACCATTTGTGGCTTCATATTCAACATTAAAGTTGAATTTGATAGTTTGACAGTACTTGCAGTGGACGGTTTTATAGGCGATCTTATCCCAGGCGATAAGCATACTACTTCTTAAGATTGTGCAATTTTGCAAAGGTGTTTGTACTTCCACCAGCCGTACAGAATGAACCACTCACCAGAATCACAACCTCATAAGTAATGTTTGTAGCTTCATATGGTGTAGTAACTAAACGTTGTTGCAACACTACATCACTGCGGCCACTGGATGACAACGACTAGGAGTCCGCTTGCTCACTCCCAAGAGCCCCCGGTATTGGGCATTTCATTTCCTATACCACGGAACATGGTGATCTAACATGGGGAACAGACGCTTCAGGATTAAGCAAAGGTATTTCCCTCACAAGGTTATATTTTTAGCATTACCCAGAGTACCCGGATAAAATGCAAGGGAAATACCCTTGATTATAATCCTGAAGCGTCTGTTTCCCATGGTAGATCAACATGTTCCGTGGTGCACGACAATAACGACCTCAGAAAATGTACAAGGGAATATGGAACATACTAAGCCTTTTACGATTTGAGATCTCCAGAACCACAAGTTCTTGTAGTTATACCACAACAGCTTAGATGGTCAGACAATTTATTAGAAAAAAAATGGGTTTTTCGTCCAGCGAGTATAGCAATTTATCATTGACTATCATCCAATCAAAATGTGGCCATGCAATAGCCGAAATTCTTTCCAAGTGGCCAGTTTTCTTCCAAAAATCATTACAAAATCTCATTTCCATCCACCATATCCAATTTCATCATAATCGGTTAAGAAATGGCCGAGTTCTGTCCCAGGTGGCCATATTCCAGAACTTCTTCCAAAAATCTTTTAAAAATCCCTTTTGCATCCAAGATACCCATTCCCATCACAATCGGTTAATAAATTACCGTGATCTGTTCCAGGTGGCCATATTCCAGAACTTCTTCCAAAAATCATTTAAGAATCCCATTTCCATCCAACTTACAAAATCCCGTCTTAATTTATTAATCAATTAAAATGGGAATGGCCGAATTTAATAAAATTTTATAAACCGAAGACACTAATTTTTATTTACAATTCATTTTATTATACCGTCAATTTTACAAACTACGATAAACTGGCATACGATAAATTATACACAAGATAAATTGTGTCCACGGTAAATTATGTTTACGATAAACTGTTCTACGGTTAAATGTTCACGTTAAATTGAAACACGATAAATTGTTTACGATAAAGAGACCGTCACCCAATTACGGGATCAACATATTTGGATTCATGTAAACATTTTCTTTAGAAATTTTAATTTGATTGATAAATTTACACGCCGCTTCTGTTAGTCGTATAGTTTGTCGTTTTAAATGACTTGTTTACTATAAAACCAGTGATTGGCCAAAACATGTATTATGTTAACTGCAGTATTTACTTCAAACCCCAATTAGTACACATAAAATTTGCAAGTGTAACGTTGTAGGTAAATAATCTTGATCATTTCAAAATTTAAGCTACAAGTATAACTACTTGACACTAACTGATAAAATTCAACAAATCTCATTTTTCAAGGTGCTAAAAATCACTTTTAATAAAAATAAATTCTTGATGCTATCGATAATATCGAATCCGATACTACTTTTTAGTTGTGCAATACAATTGTTTCCGACGCCTGCAACATATATTTTGAAAAATAACCCCTGCATGGACACCAAGTGTAAATTTTTTGCGAGAAATATACCTATATTTTTTTTTTCGTAAAACAAAAAAATCTAGGAAACTATACTAGATTAAAATTTTTGTCAAAAAAAATAATAAAAATTTGGCGTAAATTAATGAGCACCAAACGCAATTTTCTGTCATCAAAAAAATCATGCCGTCTTATCTGTATTATGGGTCAAGTGGGATTTGCCAAAAGGCATCTTTAAGATTAATTGTTGATATAAACCGTGTTTGTTCCAAATGACCCAAAAGTCCGGCAACGGGCACACGACCCGACGATTTCCTTGTTCATATCTCGGGTGTCAAAACGGAGCCATGCTTTACCATTCGCCTTATGCACCAGAGTGACGGGGGAGCACCACGAGCTCCCACTCTCTTCTATTACTTCTAAAGCCCACATTCTGTATAATTCGTCTAACAAAAGTTTTTGTTTAGCAGGAGATATAGGGTAAAAGCTTGTTAACTTGGTTTGGCAAGAAACTTTTGTACGATTTCGTTAAATTTTTCTTGTTAGGTTGATCCTAATTTTCATTTATATACAGTTCGTTGAATCGTACAACTGCATTAATATATTCAAACACACGCTGAGATGCGCCGCTCTCTGTTCTGATATGATATAGAAAATAATGAAATTTAATAGTATCAGATAAAAAAATTTCGTATCCCCTCATAGTGGCACAACTATCTAGGAGTCCTTTATTTGGCTCACTTTTAATTGAAACATTAGCATAGGGTCTAAGGTCTCCCACTTCAGATCTAAGGATTAATGACACGATATTGTTCTTTTGAAATTTCCGATTTTCCCCATAATTCTTAGATCTCCATTTTCGATTTTCATGTATTTGATATATGCATTTTCGTTTGAATTCGTTCTGCCTCCTCTGTACTTTGCTGGGTCAACAACATCTTCAGTAGTCTTTTGATCCTCCAGCTCCCCACACATCGCTTGATGAAACTGTTCTCTTTAAGCCACATCAATAGCAGAAAATACCAGTGGTTTGAATCACAAATCAGCAAGATTTATGTCCGCCAATTGAGGTACAAAATAGTTAGAAATCATGTCTCTATACCGTTCGCCGTGACCAATGATTCCGCCGCCCCATAAGTGTTTCGGTAAAGGCTTGTGGATTAATTTCACTCCAAATCCGACTATTCTGTTTATTAACGTACCCATTCAACCAAAAGTGAGCTTCACCGTCCAACAAAATTTTGTTTGGAAAATCAACATCAATATCAATATGTGTTTCAGCCGGATGGCTTTAATTTCACAATATGAATTTTGTAAGCACGTAAACCAAGAACCTTAGATAAAATCTTCCATAAAGTGGATGGACACCTCTCCAGTTGCTGCGAACGACGTCGAAATGATTAATTTGGGTGTTCCTTAATGCAACGCTACAGCGTCTATCGCTTGTTCAATTAAAGTATACGTGGCGCGAAAGCGATCCATAGTTAACCGAATTACACGCTCTGATGGACGAGTATGACGACCGTAAAATGGTAGTAATGCACGATGACTTTGGCAAACAGAACCATTATTTTGATAAAAAAAAATTAACAATTTGCAAGCGATGCTCTGACGCTAGTCCATTAAGCAAATGCCAGCTGCTAAAGCGGTTGTCAAACAAAACAGTGTTGCCAACTTGAAGATGTGAACGTTTTTTAAAAGATACTATCGCAAGGTCATTGATTTCTTACATTACATTAATGAAAAATTTCTGTTTCAATGAAGTTTTATGTTAAAGTACTAGAATTTAAAAATTTCTTTTATTGAGTAACAAACACAAGGACCGTAACAATATTTAAACACCGTTTATGTATATGAAAACCCTTAGGCATTTAGGTACTATTATATACGATACAAAGGAGCAACATGACAACAACAATTGATATAATTTATACATGCGATTAAAAAATAATAATTTTATTTCTATTTATTACTTGAATGTTATTTCAGCCTTTTACCAGCCCAGAAAACCAAAAATATTTGCAGAGTTTTAAATCCCTATATAAAATCTGTAAACTGTACTACCGAGGTCTATATACAATCGAACACACCACCGATAATAAAAAACATGTAGTTTAATTCTCAAACAATAAATAGTAATAACAATAAAAAATTAATAAAAAATAGATAAAAATCGGCTAAGGGGTGAGAATCGCACACAAAAAGGTACCTTTTTAATCGAGGGTTGTTTATTTAATGTATTAACGAACATATCCAACGTACAATGCTGCAGACACACAGAGAGTTGCTACATAATAAATTTTAAATCAAAAATGTATCGAAAAACCTCAGAACATTTTTTAAATCTTAGATCAACAAAATAATTCAAGGATACGCCTTTATTTTGGTTAAGGATTAAAATTTTTTTTTTATATATACAAAAAATTGTTTATGTTTGGAATTTTAAAAACATAGTTTATGTTTATGCTCAATATGTTTATATTATAATTGAGTATTAAATAAGGAATCGAGGATAAAAATAACAAATCTATAAAAAAGAAACGTAAAGCAGGTGACAAAGGGCTGCCAATCTTTAGAATACTATGCATATTCAGAAGATAAAATTTATATAGACACTTCACCACCTCGTTGAGGTCGACGAGGCTTACTATGTCATCGATATTTAAATTAGGTTCAATACTTTTCAATCGTTGAAATGCCCCTCGTGTGAGAAAATGGCGTGGCGTAAGAGGTTCCGGATAATTTGAATCTAATGTACACTATCATCAGAGAGCGTGAATTTATGATTTCCTCGATCTGATTAACAAGAGTTCTTAATTGTGATTTAAATATCTTAACCGCCGATTTCCAAAAACCCCAAAATGGGGGGACTTTGAAGGTATAAATTGCCATACTATCCCTTCTGATACAATAAAATCTGATAAAATCTTTTTTGAGAATTCACTAAATTGTATAATTTCTGTAGTTCGTTATGAGCGCCTACAAAATTCGTTCCAAAACTCGTCGAGCGAAAAATGTACTGCCTTTGTTGCAAAACAAACAAATATGCACACATATACTTTATGATAAGGACTCGTTTGTTGATTGCGATATTTGATTAGAAATGGAGATTTCCTGTTATCTGTTCTAACAACTTGGGTATATACTTAAAGCAAGGCCTAGATTTTCTAATAACACCTTTAACTGAATGTTTTGCGTTTATTGGCCAGTATTTTTTGCAGATAGCTGACACCGTAGTCTGCAGTCCACCTGCATGTTTTAGAATGATAATGTATAATAAGAAGTGTGGTCAAGTGATGTTTAGGAAGTACTATTTGGTGTTTACGACGAAATTAAAGTGAGGTATTTTGAAGCCGTTCCTCAACTCTGAGGATTCCTTCGGAATCAATGAATGTAGTTAAATTCATTAATTTTCGGTACTGCTTGATTTATTACAAATAATAAAATTGGATGCATTTCTCAATTAGCGTATACTGATACTGAAAAGTTTCCACAGAACTTTGTCTTGACACGATTACAATTATTCATATAACGTAGGAAATATGCAGCTGTTCTAATAATCTTTGGGAACGAACTAAAGTTACCAATTTGAATGAAACCAATTCTTAAGGCATAACGCCTCGTGTCAAAATATCAGCAGGATTTAATTTCGATCTAGCATATCGCCATACTGTTAAAGTTAGCCGAAAGTTTCCAGCCGAAAGATAATGCAGATAGTGTCTTTGCTATCCCAGCTGAAAGATAATAATGCAGATAGTGTCTTTACTATCCCAGCAGAAAAAATAAGTTATGGCTGAAAGATACATTACTTGGTATACCTAGTCCTATATTATTTATACTATGTTTATTAATTCATAGTCATAATGCTAATCTCCGAAATTTTCTGCAAGGGGACAGAGGGCCCTCCCCCCTATTCCCTTTAGACTTGCCCCATATTTCGGGGATTATGAATATGATATAACCAATAAACATAGTATAAATAATATAGAACTATAGAACTAGGTATACCCTATTAAAGCTAGCCGATATTTCCAGCCGAAAGATAATGCAGATAGTGTCTTGACTATTTGTTAAACTCTCTTTATTCTCTCGCTCCTATCGATTTTTAAATTCCTATAAACTGAAATAATTTTCCCTTCACCCGAATGATACAACCCGATCCTAAATTCGTAAATTTTTAAGTTCACGACTGATTTTTGCTGTATTCAAAACACTATTTGCATTATCAGTCGGCTGGAAAATGTCGGCTAACTTTAACAGTATACTAGGTATATCAAGTAATGTAACTTTCGGCTATAATTTATTTTTTCTGCTGGGATAGCAAAGACGCTATCTACATTACCATCTTTCGGCTGGAAACTTTCGGCTATCTTTAATAGGGTCAATGATAGCCGTTAGCTCCTGAACCTTTGTTGTCCTATTTGCAGTCGAAAAATAATAATGGTGGCCCGTATTAATGGTATGATTTGATCTGCAAATTAAACACGAAACGCTATTTCTTTGAGGATAATCATTTTTAACGGAGTTTGAGGCTGTAAATAATTCTGATTCCAATTGTGGTATGTATTTACAGGTAAACCTCACTTAACGAACCCTCGCTTAACGAAACCTCGGATCTACGAATATTAATTTCGGATACTAAAACTTCACTTAACGAATATATATCTCGGAATAACGAACAAAAAATTAACAAAAAAATAAAAAAACCGTCTCTGTTATATTATAATTTGAAAAATAAATTATACACAATTTTTTAAAAACACTATATGTTTAAAAAACATGTATATTAAATTCAAAATTTATAAAAACATTAAATTAACTTAATCGTTATTGTGATAAAAGGTTTTTTAATAGTCAGACGACCTGGCTTCGGACGTTCGTCCTTTTTCAAATCTGGTTAATTACTGAATATTGAAAAATATAATATAAAAAATATATGTCAAAATCAAGCCTATTGCCCTATATTGGGCAAACGGGCAGATCATTTGGGAAAAGATTTCAAGAACATACCGACGAACTTAAAAATACACGAGAAGCATCATATCATTCAAATTATGCTCAACACTTAGCCGATGAGAAACATACATACTCAAACATTGATAAAAATTTACACGTCATACAGCACATAAAGAAGAGTAGCTACATGGATAGAGTAGAAGAGTTTGAAATATATAAACAACGGAATAACACGGTACTATTAAATGACAAAATCAACACCAAGCCAAACAAGCTTTACGACTTGTTGATAAAACTTTAACATCATTCTAACACAACCATAAATAATAATTTTGGCGCAATAAGCTTGATTTTGACATATATTTTTTATATTATATTTTTCAATATTCAGTAATTAACCAGATTTGAAAAAGGACGAACGTCCGAAGCCAGGTCGTCTGACTATTAAAAAACCTTTTATCACAATAACGATTAAGTTAATTTAATGTTTTTATAAATTTTGAATTTAATATACATGTTTTTTAAACATATAGTGTTTTTAAAAAATTGTGTATAATTTATTTTTCAAATTATAATATATATTAGTGATACTAGCCACGGATACACAAAAAAAAAAAATATGGATTTATATCAATATTACAGTACGTCTCTGTTACTTCATTTTTGGGATAATGGTAACGCAAGCTAGTATTGAGGGAGTGAATGAAGAAGGCATTCGAGATTTGTTAATTGACGAGCCCGCAGAATCACATTCTGAATCATCAACAGAAAATGAAGAGCGACAAAAAAAATGTAGCCACACTCTGAATGAATTTTTTTCAAAAATGGATGAAACATATGAGATTATCAGAAAAAATCATACATATGGGGCGGAATCATGAAATACGACCGGAAAAAATTTAAACGGATTTAAAAATATTTTCAAACTTATTAGATTAAAAGTATTCAAATTTACTATGATGGATGCAGACTGATGCATAAATGCAACTTCTATAATTCTTTAATGGTAAATCTCATACAAGATTTTCGAAATTCATTTCAAATTTCTCGTCCCAGGTTCGTCGCCATTTCATTTTATGAGATGGCATTGAAGTCTTTTGTATTTCAAAATTGTAAAATTTCCGGAAATATATAACTATTTTGATGTAAACGGGCAAGATCAGGAAATCCGACCGAAAAAATGAATTGATAGAAAACATTTCAATGGACAAACACAAAAAATTTCGAAAAATGGTCAAAGTTGGCGTAAATATTTTGTATAAAAACTCAAATAAATAACAGTTTAACATAAAAATTTAATTCGACAACTACTTCATAATCGAGTAGTTTTAAACGGAAATGTTGTACCGGTAAAAAATGAATTTTGAAAATCTTGTTGGAGATTAGCCATTGCTCTTCAAATATTATAGAAGTTGCATTTAAACATCAGTCTGCATCCATCATGGTAAATTTGAATACTTTTTATCTAATAAGTTTGAAAATATTTTTAAATCCGTTTAAATTTTCCGGTCGTATTTCATGATTCCGCCCAAGCATTGTGATTCCCGCAATCCAAAAGAATATGTTGTGTTATAAACAAATGCTAGACGAGTTCGAGAAAAAAAACAACTTTCAATCGATAATTTTTTTTAAATAATTTAAGCATTATATGGCCCATACACGATACAATCATGCGTGCGCCATGATTTTTCCACTCACGAGTCACGATACATGCATTTTCCACATTTGTCAGTTTTAAAATAGGTTTGAAGAAGCTTGCATTGCGATTTTAATTGGACTAGCAATACGAAAAAAAAGAAAAAAGAAATAGACAACTTTGGATGGAATGGTATAAAAAACGTAGTGGATATGGACAATCGAAATTCTAGCAACTGGTAAAACGTACAAGGATCTTTATTATTTATTAACTTTGCCATATTTACTGTAATACGACACACGCGAATTAAAACATTACACTGAACAAATTACACATACACGACGCAGTTTTGCATGCACAAACAAGAAAATATCAAAAAATTTGAAAATCACACAATCACCATGTGCAATCACTCTATCAATACTATACCACTATCAATCAGCATGCACAATCATACGATTGCACAATCAAGATGGTGCCGTGTATGGCCCCTTTAAGTGTTTTCTGTTTTAAGATATACTTTCGATTTTTTATTTTGCGATTTTTATTATTAATATTATTCTAAATAAAACTGAATTTTTGTACTGAAAAGTTTTTTTATTAAATTTGCACTACGAGAACCAAACTAACAATTTCTCACATAAAACCATATAATTTGATACCTCGATTAACGAATCCTCGCTTAACGAAGCATTTTCAGGAACCGAACCCCTTCGTTAAGCGAGGTTTACCTGTATTTACAAATTTCGGCTTATTTTGATTCGAAAACGTACACGGTAGTTTTGTATTTTCGATAGATTCTAAGACCCTACATCGCTTTTCTAAGTAATTTACCATCATTTCCCACGTGGGAAGTTCGGATGATGAAATTTCATTTTCCCATTAAAAATATTTTCAAAATTAATATTTACTAAATAAAACTGTTGTTCGCCGTTATTTTTAACAAATTCGACACCATACGAGTGTTTTTTCATTAATTAGGGCACTTTTTCGACTTTCGACTTAGTTTATGTCTCAATTTTCAGGAATCAATTAACATTCTAGAAATTCTCTCTGGTTTCTCTCTTTTCTATATTTCGATAAACATATCACGAAAAAATTATTTGGTCATAAATAGATTCGATTAATCTAGTAGTGTTAGAAATCTTAGAACAGAAATAGAGTGATGTTTTACTCGAGCAAGCTGAGAACACATTAGAAAATGCGTAATTTTGGAAGTGAAACAGGTTGCCATTTTACACGTGGAAAATGAGACATAAACTAAGTCGAAAGTCGAAAATAGTGATGGTACAACCAGCCCAGAAAACATTCAGACTTCTCGTTTAATTGCAATTCTACCGACACGTGTAGAATCGGAGTGGGCATTTTCGGCTGCAGGACTTGTAATTTCCAAGCAGATTTTCCAACAAAGGAGGCCACTTGAACGATGCTATTTGTTTTTTTAAGTTATATTTTATGAATAATGTGAAAGATAAGGTTTAAGATTATGTTTCGCGTCTTACCTAAGCTGTGGCAAATTATGTTTTCCTTTTTTTAAATATGATTTTTCATTTATTTTAATAAGGTGTGTAACAAAATCCTGTTTTTCAAAATCCCGGTTTTCAAAATCCAATTTTTTAAAATCCTGGTTTTCAAAATCCCAGTTTTGTAAAAAAAAATCCCGGTTTGAATTTATAAAATTTGACATGTAAAATGGGACTTTTGAGAAGAAGAAAATGGCAATGGAATTTGGCCATTACTTAACAGATTTTGTTGAAATTCGATACATGCGATGGAAATGAGATTTAAAAATGATTTTTCGATAAAGCGGTCAATAGAGATGGAACTAGGCCATTTCTAAACCGATTTTGTTGAAATTCTACACGTGCAATGGAAATGGATTTCTAAAATGATTTTTTGATAAAGTTCTGAAATATGGCCATCGCTATGGAACTAGGCCATTTTGTGGGTTCATAAAATCTTGCATAACAAAATGGTACAATTATTTTTCTTTTTAGTAGGTGTCATTAATAGATTCTATACAATCCATACCTACGCGGCACGCACTGGGACATGTTTGCTGATATTGGCTCCTACGTCCCCCGAAGTTCAAATGTAAAGCTCCTCGGAGGGCTAAGCAGGGGAGGGAGTTAGGAGAGTAGTGCAGCGACCTCCTGCGTGGCCGTGAGAGTTATCGAAGCCGTCAGCTTCTACAATTATTGCATTTCAAAATGTTGCATTAACAAAATATTGTATATGTATTGTATATATTCCATGGTATCGACTCCCGCCTCCTTCGCAGGATGGGTTTTGTCTAGTAAATTTTTAGGCAAGATATCTTGTTTTTATGTTAAAATATTATTAGTCATAGAATTAATAAAAAATATTTTTTTTTTTTTTTTTTCAAAATCAAGACTTTAGAACTAGAAGGAAAGAAAACTGTGATTTTGAGAACCGGGATTTCGTAGTACACTCATTTTAATATTCATTTAAATTTTTGAATTAAAATATTTTTTATGTAACTGAATAATTTAAAATACGTATATTTTTTTTTGTTGATTTGTATATAGCCTTAATCCTGGGATTCCGAGATACCGGGATTTAAAATAACTCAATACCGTAATCCCGGGATTGGTAAAATGGTCCGGGATTGCAATGACTAGTTGCTTTAAATTAGCCAAACTAGCATGCTTATTGTCGTCTCCCAAGCTATCTTAAACCCATCAGTTGAAAATTGTACTGAATCTATGATTACCTTCCAAATAACCAATCAGATAATACAATCGTTGATAATACAATGTCCGATAAACTTTTATTATTAATTATAATTTCAACGAATGAATCTTTGAATCTCAACCAATCGTTTAGACTACCATCGAATCGTTTTAATTTAATTTCAGGTAGACGAATATTATTTGACGATGCTGTGTTTTTTGCACCTAAATTCACGGGTTCAGCTAACTCTAACTAATTTTCACTTGTTTCCCGAATAATCTCAAGCATATTCTGATAACTGCCATATAATTATTTTAACATTCTTCTAATCGTGGTGTTCTACATTCTATATCATTTATATTGTTTTGTTTCGTATCCCTTTCGCTTATATTCTTTAATTTAGCAATATCTATTTTGTATTTTAACAACTAATTACTAATTACTAATTGCAACTATTTTAAAAACCTTAACAGCATTGTTTAAATATAATTATTATTTTGACTTAGATAAATATGGAATTACCTACGAATGCTCTTCTTTATCGACACATATGAATGCAGTTTTAGCATAGACACCTTCTCGTAGTTCTTATTGGAATTTCGGAAATGTCGCTATTTTACCATGCGCTTTGTTCATTTTCTCCAATATACGATGGTCAGTTCTTTTAATCCTCAATCTTGTTAAATAATCTATTATATTAAAAACTGGTATGAACTAACATGAATTTGGTTTTGTCAGTAATTTAGTCGAAAAAAATGAGTGCCAGGCTCAAAAGTTATACGCTAATTTCAGACTAAATACATTTTTTTTTAAACATAACCCTAAAACACAGTGTTACCTAGTTAGTCCTTTCGGTGCTAGATCTAGCGTTTCGGATTATTTTTAGCACCATAATCAATTTTACACCCAAGTAAAATTTGGTACTATTCTAACATTTTTGGCACTAATTTTATCCTCTTCAATAACACTCTACATATGTAATTAATTTAGTATTTAGAACGTCCAAAATATTGGCTTGTGGTGCCCACTAATTTTTGCATGATCTACTTTTAAAAATCAAACTGACAAATGACCAGCCATTAATCCAAAACGAGTGTTGGGTAGATTTCTTTTAGCGATTACTGCTAAAAGTATTATACATAGTCTTTTTAATTTTAATTATCTTTGTTTTAAAAATAAAACAATCCCTTCCAGTTTTGATACTATAGTAGATTAAGTTACTATTCAAAAGCATTCATTTAGTGATTCAGACAAACTTTTCGTTGCAATTTCAGATTCAGTTTTCTTATGATATCTGTTAAAAAAGTAAAATCCATCAGCCAATTGTCGTCATCTTCTAAATATTATTATTCGTCGCCTCTATAAATAAAAAACCTTAGTTTCACCGATCTTCTGAAGAAATTTGCTCATTGTCTTAATTAAGAAACATCGGTGTGCATCAGAAATTCAGTAGGTCCAATGTAAATATGTTCAACTTATTTGTGTGAAGTTTATCCTAAAGCAACAACAAATTTTAGGACAAATTTAGAACAAACTTCATACGGTTATAATATTACGTGGTTTGTCCTAATCTGTCTTAAACACAAAATTTCTTTTTAAACATAATTTAACAATGTAAATTAATATTAAATTATATTATCAGTTCAATTTCAAACAAGAAGATCAACTAGATTACATTTTAATTTAAATATGAAATATCAAAAATTTTGAATGTAAATTTTTTTTATAATTATGCGGATAAGAAACTACTTCATAAATTTTTCTATCCACTCCAATTAAAAAACTTGATCTTTCCGGAAAATCTAGGGGAACACTGGGTGTAATATTCATAAGTCGTGTGCCACAATCTAGCATCAAAAGTGCTTTGTCCTAAAAGATATTTCTAAGAAATTCCCGCTATTCGAATACACGTCACACGGGAAATCTATCGGTTCCGTTCAAAAATAGAAAAATTCTCCAGCCTTAGGGTTTAAAAGGTCCGCAAATTTTTTGATTAAGGTAAGTTTTGAACTCCTATGACTATATACCGAGAGAGTATGCGCTTATTATGATACTTGAGGAATTTGAGCAATGAAAATTAGTCTGAGATGGGTACTTCTTTTAAAAGGAGCACCGAATTCGCACGTCCAATCAAAAAATTTGGGGGACCTTTTAAACCCTAAAGCTGAAGAATTTTTCTATTTTTCAACGGAACCGATACATTTTCCATGTCACGTATTTTCGAAAAGCGGGAATTCCCACAATCGGTGGAACTTTATTTTTTGCCATACATGTGCCCAGGGCACATAAACTATTAGTAATGACAAATCGGTGAACCTTTTAATAGAGTACCCATACCAGACTAATTGACTAATTTTCATTGCTCAAATTCGTTAAATATCATAATACGGGTATTCAAATTACACTGTTAAATTTAATTATTAACATTATTGTTGGTTTTAGGACAAGTTAGGACAAACTTTAAATCCATGTTCAACTTGCATTTTAAAAAGTTGCCTCTTAATCTTCTTACGTGCCTATCAAGTCACATTTACCACAGACTACCTGTTGATGTATGTTGAAATGGGCGCTGTCAAGTTTCTGAACTGTTATAATAATGATTATAGAAAGCGTTGGCAATTTGATTTCAACATTTTATAAAATTAAAAATATTCATAACGTTGGCCGTCATTTTACTCAACATTTTCCGAACAGTTAGGGAACCTGGAAGCGCTTCGTTAGCGAAACCCGAAATATTAAGTTATTAGAAAATTAATAGTTTAGTGGGCTCGACCAAAAAACATGTGATCGACAATATGGACACCACTGCTAAATTTGAAATCTTTCCTTGTCGGTTCTTCATAGGTTCTGAAGGCAATTGCGAAATTTTCGAAAACACGATTGTGATGTTTGTTCCATACCATAAATCTTTCAAAATTTTACGAGTAGGTGCAAAAAGTTTTCGCAACATATTTAAAGAGTTTTTTTATGTTGTGAATAGGGACCGCATAAAAAAAGTTTCCGTATATTTCAGATGATAAATGTTTGTTTTATGGATGCATTTATTTTTCATTTTTATGGTATAGTGATACCAGTGAATAATAGCTGCAGTTTCAATAGAAATTTCCTATTCGGCGCCAGATAGTGCTCGAATAATAAAACACGGCTATTATCTTCTGTAAAACTACTTAAAAATGAGAATTTTCCGGGAATTCTCTAGTTTCAATCAAAATTCTTATAAGATTTTTTTAACAGTGTATTTACTTGTAATACTTGTTTGTTTTTGTTATTTGGGACATATTTCACTGTTATTCGAGCAATAGTCGCATTTTATTATTCGAACGCTATCGAGAGCCGACTGGGAAATTTCTATTCAAGCTTACGCTAACTTCATGCGATTCCGTGTCATTTTACTTTTATGTTTATTGTTGTTTGTCACCTTCTGTTGTCAAAACAAAATTATTTTTCTTTAATTTTTTGTTTATAATTTTTTGACTGACTCGTATATAATGTATATTTTAGAGTTGAAATAACTTGACGCTACAAAATTTTTTAGGCCGATTTGAGATAATTTAAAAATGATGCTACTCAGTGGAGATTTTCAAGAAACCTTTTCCGGCCTGACATAATGTCGAAGAGTGGTATTACTAACTGGCCTCGACGATTGGAGACAAATTGTAGATCATGAACTGCTACAACTACCGCAAAGAGTTGCTGTGCGCTCTGTCAATAGTTAACCTTCCACAGAACACAATTAAATCGAAAAGGCCTGAAGTGTTCGGCACAGTTGAGAAAATTTGGTTGAGAAGTTTTGTTGCACCCACCGTTTAGTTCTGAACGCGCACCGTCAAACTATCATTTGTTTTATTCACTGTAGAACTTTCGTAAAATTGTATTCTAAAGAGACAAGTGCAAATAATTTAAGTTTTCACTCAAGTCATAAAAGGTTTATAGTATGAATAAAGATTTGAAAGGACAGATCGCAAGGCGTTCAAGTATGTTTAAAATAACCATCTACTCGTATCATTTATTTAAAAGAATAGTTTTATATATTTAAAAATTAAGAACTTACATAAAATTTGTATGTATTATGGAGGGAAATGTATAAGCTAATTTTGAGGATTTTTATATACATTTCTTCATTGATCTCTTGCAAATCAAGGTTATTCCGATAATATCCATGCCTCATTTGTATTATTCAATTTTCTTGGCATATTGGGCAACTTTTGTTATTCACATTCCATTGTTCGATGCAAGGGCAAAAAAATGTATAAGGTAATAAAATTGCAGGGTTCCCTTTGAGACATATAAAGGATTCGTTAAATTCATTTTTACTGCACGATTGTCTGGAACTTTCTGAGCACAACAGAGCGATCAATTCCATTTGATTAAGTAGACAAAAAGCGCTCATATTGCGGGCTTTCTGGAACCAGACTTCCAAATGTGTCTGCATTGTTTTAAAAATACGTATACATTATTTTAGATTTAAAAGCTTGTATAGCTTTCGATTTTATTACTTTCGGTGTCTATTTTAACGCGGGCTAATCACACCGTTGTCTTCCACAATAGAGATCCACCGCTGGATTTTTTTTTATTGCAAATACTAATTTGGTATTTGTGTGCCATTTTTGAATTTGACTTGTCTAATTTGACAGTTTGACACATTAAAATGAAGTTTATCTCGTAACTAGCGGTGAACAAAAAAGTTTATTTTCTTAAATTTCCCATCACATAAATTAGCTCCTAATAGCAGCTCCTGATAAATATGTGGAGCTCAATATTTTTTTTAATCAAATTGAGATAAAAAACTGAATTAAAATTCATAGTTTTCAGTTAAATAAATGTACGAGTATTTTACCTATAAATAGCGCATTAATTTTAGTTTTCCATTCAGAAAAATACGTGCTTCATAATGCTATCGAGTGCAATTATCGGTGCCGAATAATAAAACGCGACTAATACTTCAAATTTCAAGTTGTCCATAGCCTCCTTAAATTAATAAATTCTTCCATCAAGTATATATACAGTGTTTTTTTTTTATTCATTCCAAAGAAGGAATAGAAAGAATAGAATACTGATCACGTGACCTTAAAATATTCCAAACAGAATGTAATAAAAAAACGATTTGGACGGAATGGAATAGATATTTGAGAGTCATTTTTTTAGTTTTCTATTATTTACAGTGTTGTGTATTACTACATTAAAAAACAAACAAACAACCCTTCAAAACAAAGAAAATGGCGGCTAAGGCTGCGGGCCAATAATCGGGTAAAAGTCAATTTTAAGTAAATTTTTCGGTAAATTCATTTATTTTTTAAAAACTCTATGGCAAACTGCGATCGAAAAATCTGTTCTAAATCCGATTTTTACCACTGTAAACGATTTACCCGACTATTGGCCCGCAGCCTAAGATTAAAAATATTCCTTTCGTTCTACCTTTTCATCCAGTACGAAAAGAATACGTTCCGAACGTCTAGAATAAATAAAAAAATAACAAAAAAAAGGAATAGAAGGAATGGAATGAATAAAAAACAAAATATGTCATGTTCGGAACGTCCGGAATATTTGGAATGAATAAAAAAAAACACTCATAATAACGTCTATTTTAGGGATTACGGTTCTATATTACAATCGATTTGCTACGTCTTTTCGTTCAATAAAACAAAAGTTGTATTTCAATGTGCCCTTTCATAACTGACAAGTGTTGGCATCATGAATATTGAAATCATCGTCAATTTGATTTCAAAATTTTATAAATTTCAAAATTTTCATTACGTTGGCCGTGATTTGTAAGCACATGTTATAACATCACCTACATTTTCGATACTTAATCGAAGTTTATTTCTCGTTTTCCTTAACTGAAATGGACAACTGTTTCATTTATGAATTATTTCGTTTCTATTGCTATCGCACCCTACCAGAACAAAAATGCGAACAAAGTGTCTTTCTCTAATTTTGCTCAAGTATCGGAAAAAAAACGAAAACAATTTATTTGGTGATAGAAACAGAGTAGAATATCAAAATTGTTTAATGTAGCAACGTGGTAAATGATATAAAATGTGAAATAGTGTCACATTTTATTCTAAAGAAGCGAGACCTAAACTTCGATAAAGTATCGAAAATGTGATGTTATAACATGTCAGCCCTGATTTCATTCTTCCTTTCACCCAAATGCGGAGGTACCATGCAATTTTGTTTGCATTTTTGGTTTGCCTGCACTATTCGCCTCGGTTGTTTAGCAAACTTTTATTCGCGGTCAGAATCAAACATTTTAAGCCCTATATATAAAAAAGTTAAGTTTCTAGTTATTTTGCACTATTTTAGTGAATCTAGCTGTATTTTGACGTCAATCTGACATCCACGCTATCTTGCTTAACACTGGCTCCCAATTTGAGATTCTTAGGTAAACCGCAAGTACCATTTATGATTTTTGCAAATTCAATCAAATTTCTGGAAGACCATTTTATCCCTTACGAAATGTAATTTCTTAAAATCAGTTCTTAATATTTGCTTACGTGACAAAAGAAAGGTTGATGAGTAGCTCAGTCGGGACATTCATATTTATATATACAGAATTCAAAAATTCAAGTTTAAAGTCAAATTGCGTAAAGCTTTAAAATACGTTTTAATATGTCCATACATAACTACCGATCAACAGGTAGAACATATTGAAATAATTTAATGACACCAGAAGTAGTATTACATAAATATTTTAAAGCTTTTATTATGTGACATAAATTGAAGTATGCAGACTTTTTTGTTATTAAATTTTAAAAATAAATAAATGAAATTTTTAATATTCTCACATTATTTTAGAGACAAAAGCCCACTTTTGTAAAATTGTATGTGAACTATAAAATTTATGTTTCGTATTGGTGGTAGGGTTTCATGCTGTGGTTTACCGCATTTAAGTTTTATTTACTAGTATTTAGGTAGGTGTATGTATTCATATATTTATCTTTAATGTTTTAATAAATATTTTTATGAATTTTGTGCGTCAATATGTCATAAATTTTAAATGTTAATTAAAAAATTTATTGTTGGTTTGTACATAAGACACATAAACCGAGATTGGTTGTGCATGTAAAAAATATACGAGTACAGAAGTAAGGTGTGATTAATTGATTATACTTTAATTATGGTCTCGTTCCTTTTATGATCATATTACTCAAAATAATTAATTTTTGGAATATTATTTTAATTATTTAAAATTGGTTTTAAAAAAATTCATAATATTCGGTAAAATTAAATGTAAATTTAAATTTTTTTATTATTTTAATAAAATGAAAGTTGGACTCACCACATCTACTCTAAATAGCTTGACGTGATCTTTGTGAAGATAGTCCAAATTGCATCCGTGAAAAATGCTTCAGATTTAGCATTTTCCATTGAAATTTACTTTATACACAACAGCAAAGTGATTTTGCTTACCACATGCTCTGCAAACAGATTCAAAAGCAGCGCAACTATACCATATTGATGTGGATATGTACAGCTGTTGCATTTAAATCGACTTTGATGAAACCGATCAGTAGATGACTTGATATAGTTTGAATAAGTAGTAATTAAGTTTGAACTTTTCTTTTAATTCAATTTATTCCCAAATGTTCGGATCTGGTCGGAAGATGAGCACCCTGCTGATGCACCCTTTTGGTTAACTTTGAAATCTTTGTGAAGAAATAATCGAACGGCTCTTCTTCCTAATATTGGCCATCTAATTAAATTTGCAGTCTTAGATCTCGCTAACTTAAGACGTTGAAACCGGAATTTGTTATAAGAAGCGTCGATTTGCTCCATGTAACTCGATTGTTCAAAATTTGTCCTGGGCTCTTAAACAGAAACACAAAAATTTACTTTCTTAAATAAATTTACAACAAAAACCCAAGCCAAACGTTGGCCATAAATTTCAATCAACTTTTTGCTTTAAAATCGTATATACTTAAATGCATAACACATACAATTTTCATTTTACTGTTCATTTTCATGAAATCAGATTAACACTCTTATCGATAGAAATAAAATCAAAATGTGCAAAAAATATCATAAATTCGATATAATAAAAATTTTAAAACGATATTACAAGAATATGTTCTTATTCGATTTAAATTGATTTCTTGAAGGAAATGGAAAACATTTTCCTATTCCTTATAACCAAACCTCTCATACCTTCCTACTCCTAGATGAATTTAGCAATATTTGAATAAAAATATGGTTTTGAGTACGATTGGTTTGATATCATCATCATCATCATAATACATAACTACAATATAAGGAATCGATTTCTTTATGTTTATGATTATGATGCGACACCTCATAGTGTTGGATTTTTACTTAGTGCTAAATTTTTTTTTGCCAACGTAATTTAAAATCGATTATTTTATCTTTCGAGACATTATAGATACGTATATTATAGACTCTCATGCATAAATATTTTGTGAAGATAAATATAACACCCTCTTTAAAATTGTTCCTGAATGCTGTATAAAAGCTCGTATATACACCGAGTGTAATACATATTCATGGGGAATATACGAAAAGGAAAATGGTTGCCAAGTTAAAAAAAAATATTTATATCAATGGTTGGAAAAAATATTTTTAGATCCTTCTTACCTTTTCAAGAAAATATAATAAATTCCTCGTTTTTCGGTTTTTCGTATATCCTTTCTGGGGGTGTGGAGATGGTGGGGCAGCACGAGGATGTGGTACTTTTTTGTGTGTATAATATAGATTTCTTCTAAGCGATTTAACAGCTGGCGCAAATTATATTATTGTCGAAGAACAAAAAAATAAGAATAAAATTTGTTTCAGAGATTAACTTTACTCGATTTGAGTTAAGCACTTGTGTTTATAGCGGGAGAGATAAGATAATAAATTTCGATCGATAAAATAAATTATTTTAGGTTAGGAGAAGAATACCCAATAGTAGTAACTAATTTTTAGATATATATGTTAAGGCCCATGCATGACGCTTACCTTCCATAACTCCTGCATTCCAGTGATTTGAATTTTGCTCCTAAAATTATTTCTTTCAATTGGAACGTATTCTCCATTCAACATAATGAAACTGATGGTCTAGATGGGATTTCTCCCTAATTTTATACCGGAAATTGCGGGATGGAGTCAGAATATTTATCTTCGGGTTGTAGGACCAAGTTATTGAAATCCTGATACCGTCTGTACCGACGATATTTTTAATGTAAAGATTTGGAAAGCATTTGTTATCTGTATCTTAATGCGGTTTAAGATCGTTTGTGTCTAAAATCGGTGTAGTATATCGTTTTATAGGTCTTTGTTCAAACAACTATTTTTGCAATACCACTTTAGTTCAAAAATCATTTGATCAATATCATACTTTTCGTATATGGTTGAAAATATTTTGAAGGATGCCATAAATTACGTTGAAGCACTACGTAGTTCATTTCAAAAATTCACCGATTAGGCGCTGATAGCTTACTAATTAATATAAGAGTCGCATATTGTAGGAAATGCTTGAAGAATGTCCTAATTTAGTCGAAATACCTTAGTACTCAAATCTATATAATTATGTGAAATATCGTTTGTAAGGTTTTGGAACCAGAATCAATTATCAATTATCAGCGCTTTAGTTCTCAATTCCATTGTTATGGCGCTGGTATCTGATAACAGTGGAAATGATTTGAAAAATGTGACAAATTAGCTGAAGCCACCTCTGCACTCGAAACTTCGGGAAAATTCTTGATTTTCAAATATTTATCGTTAATTTTCCAGGTTGATGCGCAGGTAATTAATTATATTTATAGAAAAGTTAGAAAATCAATGATGATGTTATAAAGGGTGATTTTTTAAGAGCTTGAGAACTTTTTTTTAAAAAAAAACGCATAAAATTTGCAAAATCTCATCGGTTCTTTATTTGAAACGTTAGATTGGTCCATGACATTTACTTTTTGAAGATAATTTCATTTAAATGTTGACCGCGGCTGCGTCTTAGGTGGTCCATTCGGAAAGTCCAATTTTGGGCAACTTTTTCGAGCATTTCGGCCGGAATAGCCCGAATTTCTTCGGAAATGTTGTCTTCCAAAACTGGAATAGTTGCTGGCTTATTTCTGTAGACTTTAGACTTGACGTAGCCCCACAAAAAATAGTCTAAAGGCGTCAAATCGCATGATCTTGGTGGCCAACTTACCGGGCCATTTCTTGAGATGAATTGTTCTCCGAAGTTTTCCCTCAAAATGGCCATAGAATCGCGAGCTGTGTGGCATGTAGCGCCATCTTGTTGAAACCACATGTCAACTAAGTTCAGTTCTTCCATTTTTGGCAACAAAAAGTTTGTTAGCATCGAACGATAGCGATCGCCATTCACCGTAACGTTGCGTCCAACAGCATCTTTGAAAAAATACGGTCCAATGATTCCACCAGCGTACAAACCACACCAAACAGTGCATTTTTCGGGATGCATGGGCAGTTCTTGAACGGCTTCTGGTTGCTCTTCACTCCAAATGCGGCAATTTTGCTTATTTACGTAGCCATTCAACCAGAAATGAGCCTCATCGCTGAACAAAATTTGTCGATAAAAAAGCGGATTTTCTGCCAACTTTTCTAGGGCCCATTCACTGAAAATTCGACGTTGTGGCAGATCGTTCGGCTTCAGTTCTTGCAGGAGCTGTATTTTATACGGTTTTACACCAAGATCTTTGCGTAAAATCTTCCATGTCGTCGAATAACACAAACCCAATTGCTGCGAACGGCGACGAATCGACATTTCACGGTCTTCAGCAACACTCTCAGAAACAGACGCAATATTCTCTTCTGTACGCACTGTACGCATTCGTGTGGTTGGTTTAATGTCCAATAAAGTAAACTGAGTGCGAAACTTGGTCACAATCGCATTAATTGTTTGCTCACTTGGTCGATTATGTAGACCATAAATCGGACGTAAATCGCGAAACACTTTTCGAACCGAACACTGATTTTTGTAATATAATTCAATTATTTGCAAGCGTTGCTCGTTAGTAAGTCTATTCATTATGAAATGTCAAAGCATACTGAGCATCTTTCTCTTTGACACCTTGTCTGAAATCCCGCGTGATCTGTCAAATACTAATGCATGAAAATCCTAACCACAAAAAAATCACCCTTTATATTCAGAAGACACGTTTTGCGATCAATTTTCATAATTTTTCGGGTTTGTCTTTTATCGGACCGAAGTTCTGATTTTATTACAGACTAAAGATCTCCGACCAATTGGCACAGTGGTTAAAGATTTAGTGTTTTGATCGGAAGGTAAAATATCAATAGGCTTAAAATGCGAAACGTATTTTGTATCATATCATCTGGTTACGATCGGCAACGTAACTGAATATACTTAACTGTGATCCCCTGCTGGAGGCCAAAATTCGCAATTTGCTTTCTCACGAACTCGTGTTCTATTCAAATCCTTGTTCAGAGGAAACTGTCAATTGAAAATGTTCAATAAAATTTGCATGCTGTTTCTTTCACCTATAGAGCACCTGACTTCTAGAGGACAGATGGGAGATGGGAGATGGATTTTACAACAACACATTATAAAGCCGAGAGATGATTCTGGTCGCTCGAATGTAGTCAACATCGACCTTGTTTCCATGGATGATCTCCAAGAACAATCATCCAATGAAGTATAACTACATTTTCTCTGCTGAGTAGCTTTCAGGCAGATAAGTTTCGAAAAAAACAGTATTTCACTGTTGGAATGAATAGTAATATTGGAATCAATTTTAAGGCATAACTATAAATTTACCTTAGAGATCAGATACTCTGATCCCTATGATAAATTATATCTGAATATAGCCCAAGACCACAACTAACTGATCCATCAACAAACATTAATGTATGTGAAGATAGCCCAAATTCCATCCCCGAAAAATGCGATGGCAACACTAATTATTGGTATCATGACATTTTTTTTACTCTCAGCCCAAAAAATCACGACATTTTTACTGTTAGCCCCGACAATTTACTGTCATGGCAGTTAAAACTATCATGACACAAACATTTGGGTATATGGTGAAAATGTGAGATTCACCATATTCTCACTTTCCCAAATTTCCTATTGAAAATTTCTCTTCACTTACATTCACATGTCGAAGGTACCACGGTTTCGATTTACTAATTGTATTTTTAGATTTCCAAATAATGTTACAATATTTTTTGAATTTCTCTTATTTGATCAAATAAACTTTGGATTCATTCAGATCCCAAAACACTTATGCTCTGATCAAAGTGGAATGAAAAGATCTCCTATTTTTTTTGGACTGAAATTTTAAAAAGTTCTTTGTCTCGTGAAATAAACCATTGTGTTAAAAATGAATTGACGATAAAGAACCACAAGTAAGAAAAAAGTACTTCTCACTTTGGAACGGTACGACCAGTATCAGTCGTCGTAGCGCTAAAGTTAGCAGATACCTTCCTGAACCGTGGCATGGAATCATAACACATTGCAATAGTGGGTCCATTTCATGCCTCACAGCATCTGGATCTTCGCATTCAAGTATGGATTGTCAAAAGCTCCCAGGATGGTCCTAACCATCTCAATCTAGATATTTTTATGTACATCACCAAACGAACGAATTTGGTAACATTTGATAACAGAAATATAATTTTTGGAAATAACATATGATTTCATAATTATGTGGTTTTTGTGATTTTTTTGCTTCTTCGTGTATATGTTTTTGACACATCATGCGTGATTAGCGACATCTGTCAAAAAAAAAATAGTTCTAAGTTAGCATTGCCATTTCATCATGAAAACGAGTGGCAAGCCATCCAAGCCATTGTGAAAAATTTCGCACTTATTAGACGTTATTGAACATTAATCAACCAAATCGTATGCGTAAATTGCGTACAGAAGAAAATATTGCTGCTCTAGCAGCTAGAGATGATGAAGACAACAAAATGTTCATCCACAGGGCACAGCAATTGGAATTGTGTTATTCGATTACTTGGAAGGTCTTACGCAAGGATCTTGGTCTGAAGGTTTTTAAAATACAGTTCGTACAATAACTGAAGCAGAACAACTTGCTACAGCGTTGAAGTTTTGGTGAGAGGGCCTTAGAAAATCTTGAGAAAAATCTGTTTTTACCGAAAAATTGTGTTCAGCGACAAAGCTTATTTTTGGTTAAGGCTGTATGATACTCAGCTTGTCAAAAACGATGTTTACTAAAAATCAGTTTTTGAGCATAAAATATTACCAATTGACCTAATTCTTTCTTTAGTATGAACGTAGACGTATATAATTGAGCGATTAATACATGATTATCTCAATAAAATGTTTAGTTTGTCTACGGTTAAGTTTCAAAGTTTATCGTTTTTTCGAAACGCACAAATCAATTTTTTCAATATTTTATTTCTAAACAGCGAAAAATTTTGCACCAAGGTGTTAAGAAACATAAAAACGAGCTATTAATACAGGATTATCAAGATTAGTCTTGAAATGACGTAGAAAATGGAAAAATTAGTTTAAAAATTTCGATTCTTATCGATCGAAAAATTAAGTCAAACGATAAGTTTATTTGTTTTTACGCACCAATGCTGATTATTTTTGGAAAAATTTACTGTCCCTAGATGGCAAATCACGAAATAAAAATTGTGTCCAAGATAAGTGGTTATTAATTTTATTATAATATGCAATGGTTAGAACAGAAATAATGAAAAATAGTAAATTTATTAATTAATTTTAGACATATAAACAATATACCCAATATGCAATGCTGACGGAATTCCATTTACATTCGCGTTCTAAAACCACACTGCTTCTATGGAAAGAACCATGTGTATCACGAGGAAATTCGTACTCCCCGCCAAAGAAAAGTGTCACAAAAATTCCGGTGATGGTGTGAATCCCAACTAAAAAAAAAGAAAAAAAACACAGAAACAAAAAGCACGTGTTTGTATATAATTTCCAATTGGAATAAATAATAATTCTTATTTGAAATAAAACAAAATTTTCCATTTTAATAAAATAAATATCAATTTTTTATTAGCACAAAATACACAATTAAATTTTAACACACAAATTTTATAAATTAAATTTTAAGCACGTTGACCACGTTCACCATACACGTCTTGTTTGTTCACCATACGCGCATCCAAATGAACATCCCAACAAGCACAACCGATCTTGAAAAAAAAATGCATTGAAAATTTACAACGTAAATGTATTTCGCGACGACGCCGTTGTAAGACAGATTTCTATTACCTTTTTAGTCCAAATTTGTACATCGCGATCACCAAATAACTTAAAAATTATTATTTTATACTTAAATTTAAAACTATTTACTTTAACAAATAGAAAAACATTATAATGAAACACAACACTTTAAAGAAAAAAAAATCTAATTATGGAGTGCAACCGTGCACGTCGACTTGTCAGAAGAAACTGAAAATAAAAGATACAATCGAAACTTATAAAACGAAAATAATATTACCGCGAAACAGAAAGAGGAAGACAATTATTTATCTCCAAAAACGATATTTTTGTGTCTTTGATATTTTGTAGTAAGGAACTTAGTACGACATATGAGCAGTTTTTTCCACACAGTGGAAAAATTGCATACTGGGTAAGTAAAGTTTAATAAACGAAACGTATACAATTTTGGTACTCAAATTTATTAAAGAAACGAACCAGTTTAGACACATTTAAAAAACGATATTAAAAAAGAAATTTGTTTTTCGGTAGCATACAGCCTTAATAATGGGTACGTTCCCAGTGGCACTATTCTGGTAATTCCCTGGGAATAGGGAATTGGGGAAAGATTTTATATGTAATTTCAGTTCAAATATTTTTTTCCAGCCTACTATGGAGAAAAGTTTGATGTAAATATTTATAAATCGGGAATAATTTTTCCATACCTAAATTGACAGGGAAAATTATTCCCAATTTTATTTTGTTTTCAAAAAAATTACCACTAGATTTTTACCTCAGTATGCCAGAAAAATATTTTTAAAATAGAAATTACATATTAAATCTTTCCCCAATTCCCTATTCCCAGGGAATTACCAGAATAGTGCCACAGTATGCAATTATTCCACTGTGTGGAAAAAACTGCTCAAATGTCGTACAAAATTCCGTACTACAAAATATCAAATACACAAACATATTGATTTTGGAGAAAAATAATTGTTTTTCTCTTTCTATTTCGCGGTAATATTATTTTCGTTTTATACGTTTCCATTGTATCTTTTATTTTCAGCATTACATAATCAGTTTTTTTACTTTAAAGTGTTGTGTTTCATTATAATGTTTTTCGATTTGTTAAAGTAAACAATTTTAAATTTAAATATATAATAATAATTATTAACTTATTTAGTGATCGCGATGTGTAAATTTGGATTGAAAAGGTAATAGAGATCTGTCTCACAATGGCGTCGTCGCGAAATACATTTACGTAGTAAATTTGCAATGATTTTTTTTTTTCAAGATTTCAATATGCTGGCGGATGCAATACAACGTGGCGGATGCAATACAAAACTCAATTTATGAAATTTAAATATGTAAATAAATTTTCTATGTTTTTTTGTACACAAACAAAAAATAATGTGAATAAAAAATTAATATTTATTTTATTATAAATGGAAAATTTTGTTTTATTTCGGATAAGAATTATTATTTATTCCAATTGGAAAGTATATACAAACACGTGCCTTTTGTTTCTGTGATTTTTTTTCTCTTTTTAGTTGGGATTCACACCGATACCGGAATTTTTGTGATACTTTTCTTTGGATGGTTGTAAGAATTTCCGTGTACACATGGTTCTTTCCACTGAAGCAGTGCGGTTTTAGAACGCGAATGTAAATGGAATTCCGTCGGCATTGTATATTGCGTTTGTATATATTTTCCAATTGGAACAAATAATAATTCTTATTCGAAATAAAACAAAATTTTCCATTTATAATTAAATAAATATTAATTTTTTATTAGCACAAAAATACACAATTAAATTTTATAACACAAATTTTATAAATTAAATTTTAAGCACGTTCACCACGTTCACCATACGTCTTGCTAATTGAATATCCTTTGGTATAATTGTAACACGTTTGGCATGAATCGCGCATACATTTGTATCTTCAATTAAACCAACTAAATATGCTTCACTTCGCGACGAATTTCATGTCATTTCACGTAAAGCTACTGTGCCGGAACGATAATGATGTGTTTTTTAGGCCCATTCAATTGTACATCCCAACAAGCACAACCGATCTTGAAAAAAATGCATTGAAAATTTACAACGTAAATGTATTTCGCGACGACGCCATTGTGAGACAGATTTCTATTACCTTTTTACTCCAAATTTGTACATCGCGATCACTAAATAAGTTAATAATTATTATTATATACTTAAATTTAAAATTATTTACTTTAACAAATAAAAAAACATTATAATGAAACACAACACTTTAAAAAAAGCTAATTATGTAGTGCAACCGTGCACGTCGACTTGTCAGAAGAAACTGAAAATAAAAGATACAATCGAAACTTATAAAACGAAAATAATTTTACCGCGAAACAGAAAGAGAAAGACAATTATTTTTCTCCAAAAACGATATTTTTGTGTCTTTAATATTTTGTAGTACCGAATTTAGTACCACACTTGAGCAGTTTTTTTCACACAGTGGAAAAATTGCATACTGGGATGCTACGTAATTTTGTTCGAAAACCGCACACTAGACGGAAATATAAAATTTAATTATTATTTACATCAATCATCAATAATATAAATTTTGTGCATCTAGTAGGTTAGTGCAACAACAGCAAAACCAACTCTCAAGTCTCAGTTTTCGAACAAAATTTGTACTCAGAAAATACCACTGTTTAGTGCGGTTTATGGGCCGGTGGAATAATTGGACCTCAATTTTCAAAGATGGCGATGGTCGTAACGTTACATTCAAAATTCATGAACTGAATCTAGTAAATACGTGGTTTCAGTAAGATGGCGCCACATGCCACACAGCACGCAAAACCATGAACTCTCGTATATGGCAATAAACCAACAACAATTGCAGAATTGGATGACAACATTAAACGTATAATTAACGAGATAGTAGCCGAAATGCTCGAAAATGTGGTGGAACATTAAACATCTCTTAAACATCTTGACCTAGAAAAACCACACCAAAATCTAAATAAATTTTTGAGTTACTAGTACAGAACCAAACTAACAGGAATACACCATATCCCTTGAATTTATTTTATTGCGAATTACATTTTTTACAAATTTTCAAAGGATGGCGATTTCCGGTTAGTTTTGATCATTATTATTTCGAAACTATACTTGGTATGTGGTGAAAGTTTTAACAGGAAATTCTGATTTGAGTATACTCATACTAAACAATCTAAGCACCTATAACTTTTGAAGGGACGGTTATTTTCGGTTAGCTTGGATCCTGATTAAATCACACTTATAGTATTTAAAAACTACACTTGGTATTTGGTTGGGTTTTCATTGGACATGAGAAGTTTTTTTAAAAACCTCTTACGACGTAAATAAATACCTTTAGCCTCTATAAGCCGAAAATACATTTAGTAGGGGGTTGATGGAGGTATAGTTTATATCCTCCATCAACCCCTAATATTTACTCGACTACGAAGTTTAATGCATAAATTGAAACAAGGATGGCGTATTTTAATTGTTAGGAAATCAATTTATATTAAATTTTATTTTAATTTTCTTTTTATTAATCCGCCATGTGTAATGGCGGTATGGTCGCCATCGAGGTGCCTTCGATATGTTGTTATAATACAGTGACTTGTTGTGGTTGTCCAAATGAGATGCAGGAAATGAAGCGCAAAACTAAAAGTACAAATATTTATTTTTGAATCAAGTTGGGTAGTTTATTTTGAAGATCCAATGGTCAAAGTTTTTGATGACATTTTCCAATACGGACGTTTCTATGGCATTTACGACAATAATACAGCTTTTAGGTCTTTGATGGTAGCCCGACTATCAACGTTGACTATGATCTTGCAGGTCAATTCACATTTCCGCGATTCAAAATTAAGCGATGTTCGACGGACCAATTCGCCGATACTCTCACGCGTAGTATGGCAAGTTGCACCGTCTAGTTGAAAATAAACATCACCCCAGTCGATTCCATCAAGCTGGAGCAAAAATTAGTCCGTTATCATTTCATGTCTATCTCGTATAGAATTGATGATATAACCGCGTTAACGTCCTCATTTTCAAAAAAATAAGGTACTCGTATGATGGTGCCTTTTAACAACAAAACACATTTTTGAGAATGCACCGGCTGCTCCTGGTAGTCACATGGATTCTCGTTGGCTCAAATGCAACAGTTTTGCTTGTTTACCGTCCCATTCAATGTGAAAGGCACCTCATCGCTTAAGATGGTTTTGAATGAAAATGGTCATCAATTACACGGTGCTTTAAGAGCCTATCGGTTTACTCACGACGTTTATAATGGTCAATAAGCTTGCTTTCTTATTTTAATTGGATCTTGTATGCGTGTAAATTCAAGTCTTAGTGCATAATTCGCAACAATCTAGTCCTTGAAATGTCAAATTCAAATGATCTGCGTGTTGTTGACTGTTTAGGATTATCTCTTAAAGGGTGTACTATGAAATCCCAGTTTCCAAAATCCCGGTTTCCAAATCCCGATTTTCGAAATACCGGTTTTCAAAATCCCGGTTTTCTTTTCTTCTAGTTCTAAAGTCTTGATTTTGAAGACTAATAATATTTTAACATAAAAATAACAAATGTTGCTCAAAAATTTAATACAAAAAACAAGGCTGCCAAGTCAGAGGCGGCAACCATGTCGCACTGCGTGCCGCACGTAGGAGCGGATTATAAAGAATCTATTAATGACACCCACTAAAAAGAAAATGTATTGCCCCATTTTGTTATGCAAGGTTTTATAATTGCAAGATTTTGTATTTGCAACATTGAAATGGAGTTGAACATTTCCATCGCACGTGTCGAATTTCAATATAATAGATTAATGAATGTCCTAGTTCCATCCCTAATGACAATATTCCAGAACTTTATCAAAAATCATTTTAAAATCCTATTTAAATCCTACATGTGGATTTTCGACATAATCGGTTAAGAAATGGCCAGGTTTCATCCCTATCCGCCTTATTCCAGAACTTTAACAAAACCGCATGATTTGAATCCAATTTAGGACGCAACTAAATCGGTTAAAAAATGGCCTAGTTCCATAGCGGTGGCCATAATGCAGAGTTTTATCGAAAAATAATTTTTGAATCCCATTTTCATCGCACGTATTGCATTTCAACAAAATTGGTTTAGAAATGGCCTAGTTCCATCTCTATTGACCGCTTCAAAAATAATTTTTGACTTTAGAGAATTTTAACAAAAACCCATGTTTTGAATCCCATTTAGGTCGCAACTAAATCGGTTAAAAAATGGCCTAGTTCCATAGCGGTGGCCATAATGCAGAGCTTTATCAAAAAATCATTTTAGAAATCCATTTCCATCGCACGTGTATAATTTCAACAAAATCGGTTTAGAAATGGCCTAGTTCCATCTCTATTGACCGCTTTATCGAAAAATTTTGAATCCCATTTTCATCGCACGTATTGCATTTCAACAAAATCTGTCAACAAATGGCCAAATTCCATCCCTATTAGCCATTTTGTAGAACTTTAAAAAAAATTAATTTTTAATTTTGTCAAAGAATCATTTAAGAGTCTCATTATTGCACATGTCAAATTTTAAAAACTCAAACCGGAATTTCCTCAAAATCGGGTTTTTTTATACAAAACCGGGGCTTTGAAAACCATGATTTTAAAAACCGGGATTTTGAAAACCGGAATTTATAAAAAACCGGGATTTCGTTACACACCCCTCTTACACAACAGCGATATTATTAACTGCGATATTGGGGTAGATACTCGATCGGCTAGCAAACATGCAATTTGCTAGCCAAAATCCTGGCTACTCAATCAATTTTACCAAAGAAATTTGAATTTCAAATTATGTTTTTCAAAATATTTTTTGTGTTTTATTGCGATTGCACAGTAAAATTTGCGGCTTCAAAAAAATGGACAGCAAATTTTTGTATTGTTTTACTGTGCAATTAATAATAAACAAACATAACAATAATTAAAAATAAACAAACATTTTATAAAAAATATAATTTGAAATTCAAATTTTCTTGCTAAAATTGATTGAGTAGTCAGGATTTCGGCTAGCAAATTGCTTGCTTGCTAGCCGATCGAGTATCTACCACATTATCTGGTGTGCGAACAGTTTTTGGCTTGCCAGGCTTTAATGCATTCATCACAGAACCCGTAGCTTCAAAATTACGTACCAAACGACCGATGGTTGTTTCATTTGGGCAGTCATGGCGACCATATATTCACGAATTGCGCGAAACATATTTTTTATTTGTTCACCATTTTTGTAGTGCTCTCGAATAGCTATAAGCAAGCATTTAACTAACAAAATGACATGAAATGACAGAAAACAAACATGGCGTCTCATTTGGACCACCCTTTACATTTGTTTTTGTTCGTTTTACTTTGCATCGCCGTGATGGCTTTTAGCCGGATTCATACTTCTTCGTTCATTCATTCAAACCATTTTTTCGACCAACCATCTCTCTCGAAAAAAAAGCAGAACGTCATTTTGAAGCAATATGATTGGTCGAAAAATTGTTTGAATAAATGCTCGTCGTGATGATATATTTACCATATGCACGATTATAAAATTAATTTGGTTGAAATATTCTGAAACTGCATTATAAACTAAACTAGCCCTAGCTCACAACAATTAATTGATCGCCAAGTATTCTTTGGACGGATGATGTTAACTGTATTATCTAACACTTGATTATCGTTTATGACACCTACTTATTATGGTTCAAGTTACTTGGAAGATCATTGCTGAAGTGTCCAAACCGCTTATTGGGATATAGCTTCAACGAAGAAAAGGGTTGAACTATTTATATTAATTGCATTAAAGTTTTCTTATTTTGTTACATTTTCAATAAAAGTCTTCAGATAATTTAATAAATCACAGGTAATAAATTCTTCAGTAGCCCGCAAACCGTAATAATTTTGCACGTATCATACTGTCCCGTGTGAACGCTTCATACAGTACTGCGACCGTTTTTATTTAGAAAACTCAGTCCATATACTGTATTACTTTCTCGTGTGCACGAACCTTAACAGTAATTTGATCCACAAACTGTTGCAGAATATTTCAACTGAGCTTGATAATAAAGTTGTTGATGACAATTAAATGAAACTTGTGAACTTTCAATCGAAGTTTTAAATTTTTTTGGAAGTTTTTCGAAGCAACTTGAATCAGTGTAACTTTAAAACGGTAGCAGAATAGTTATAAAGGCTTACATGGTTGCAAAAAATATTGCAGATCACAACTCACTCGTTTCGGGACATTTGCACATGCCAGAACTATGACAAAATTCTGAAAATCCTCATGGACTTTTGCATTTGATAGATGTAACATGGGAGGGCGAAGTCCGAGATTCATACCTCCTCGCGGTGCTCTCTGGGTAACGCTAAATGAATCAGGCGGTGTAGTGGAGACGAACAGACTAAATCCTGTTTATAGTCATGGACACTACATGTCAAGGCGGGTTATTGGCGCCTCAAAACCAATACCAAATCAGCGTCTGTTCTCCAGGTTAGGTGCGGCTGAAGCGGGCGTCTGTCTTGTATCAAGCGGCTCGCTATATAAATGTGTTCAAGGTAGGACTGGATGCCTTAAGATTATCACCAGTACGTGACCCACACACGTAACAAGCGGGTTGAGCGGCAAGCCAACAACCTTCCCTCATAAAAACCATTTAAGTTATGAACCCTGAACAAAGGCCTCGGATTACCATATCGGATTCATCACAAACTCGACCTCGGAAATTGTACACGGACAACGCTTTAAAAATGGGAACATGGAACGTGCTTAGCCTCTTAAGACCTGGAGATCTTCAGAACCTTTCGAACCAAGCCAAAAGTTACACATTAGACGTACTTGCACTACAAGAGCTTAGATGGTCTGGGAGTGGGATCCATGACACCACCAATGGTTACACTCTTCATTACAGCGGCCATCAGAACGGAGGAGAATTTGGAGTTGGCTTCCTCATCCATCGGCGCGTGAAGCACCATATCATCGATTTCCGCCCTATCAACATGCGGATATGCACGGTCAGACTTCGCACTAATAAATTTAACATCACGATCGTTAATGTGCATGCACCCACCGAAGATAAATCAGATGACATCAAAGATCTCTTCTTTGTGGAGCTGGAGGAAGTCATCAATAACATACCGCACCACGACATTAAAATCATCGTGGGCGACTTTAATGCAAAAATCGGTAGAAGTGCAGAAAATACAACGCACATCGGTCCTAACAGCCTGCACCTAACTAGTAACAACAACGGCCAACGCGTCACCGACCTGGCAATAACGTACAACTTAGTTGTATCAAGTACGTTTTTTCCACATAAGAGAATTCACAAAGTAACGTGGAGATCGAATGATGGAAGAACGGAAAACCAAATCGATCACGTCATGGTGTCCAAGAGACACTCCACCGAAAATAAACGAAAGCTTCGTGAAAAATGGTTGGCTCGCAACACGAGAAGCACTCAGGCAGAATATCTACGCGCAAGGAAAGCCACGATTAAATTCCTTCGACAAAAGAAACGCGATCATATGAGGTCATGCATCGAAAACATCAGCTTCCAAGCGGAAGTAGGAAACTCAAGGGACTGTTTTGCTAATGCCAGGAATCTCACTAAAGACTTCCACCCAAGAAGTACAGCCATAAAAGACGGGAATGGAGAATTGAGAACAAACGTGGCTGATGTTCTCTCAGTATGGCAAACCTACTTTCAAAGTCTGCTAAACCGGAATGACGAAGTGACCCCCATTAGAGCAATAGCTCCGCCAGGTGAAGAGGTCTTTGTCGAATATCCCACAGAAGAGGAAGTAGACGCAGCTATTAGTCGATTGAAAAACGGCAAGGCACCCGGTCTCGATGGAATCCCCGCAGAATTAATCAAACTCGGAGGCGCTACTCTTGCAACAAGTTTATACGATCTCGTCGTTTGTATTTGGGACCAAGAAGAGTTGCCGGAGAATTGGAAGACCGCACTCATATGTCCGTTGCATAAAAAAGGCGACCGTCTTAAATGTGAAAACTTTCGTGGCATAGCTCTATTGAACACTGCTTACAAAGTGTTGGCTAATGTTGTACTTGCCAGACTCATCCCTTTTGCCGAAAACATCATTGGCGACTATCAGTGTGGTTCACCATGAGGATGATCTTGGAAAAATGTTGGGAGTACAACATAACCATACATCAATTATATATAGACTTCCGGCAGGCATATGACAGTATAAACCGCGACAACCTTTGGGCCGCGCTCATATGCCTAGGTATTCCAGAGAAACTTGTTTCTCTGTGTAAATTAACAACGTCTGGATCTGCATGTAGAATTGTAATTGAAGGATCTGTGTCAGACTCCTTTCAAATAACATCTGGTGTTCGACAGGGAGATGCACTCGCGCCTGTGCTGTTCAATTTGGCGCTCGAGTACGTAGTGAGGAAAAGCAACATTGAAACTTCGCGCTGTATATTCAATAAATCAGGCCAAATTCTTGGATATGCAGATGATATCGTGCTTCTTGGCCGAAGACCTAGCGACATCAAGGACAGTTTCATACCGCTCAATCGCTGCGCAAGAAGACTTGGTTTGGAGGTGAACTGTACCAAAACGAAATTTTTAACAACACCCAGGAACATCTCTATGGCAAATCTCGAAATTGGCGACCATAATTTTGATAGCGTCGAAAATTTTAAATACCTCGGGTCACTTATAACTTCATCAAACGACATGCAGGCAGAAATAAAAGCCCGAACCGCTGCCGGACAACGAGTTTTCTACGCGCAATCAAAATTATTACGATCTAAACACCTATCGCAGTCGTGCAAGCTCGCACTTTATAAAGCACTGATAAGACCTGTGCTGACTTTCGGAAGCGAGAGCTGGACCATGACCTCTAACGACTGTAGATTATTATCTACCTTCGAAAGGAAGGTCATCCGTTCAATTTTTGGTCCTATTAAAGTTGCGAACAATGAATATCGGATTCGCATGAACCACGAAATAAAGCAACTTCTCGGAGGTAGCGATATTATTGGCTTCATCAAATCTAATCGAGTGAGATGGCTCGGCCACGTTGCAAGATCTCCACAACAACGAATGGTTTACAAAGTGTTCCATTAACAACCAGCCGGAGTACGTCGTAGAGGAAGACCCCGACTGCGCTGGCGTGACGACGTCGAACAAGACCTACTCGTATTAGGATGTCGAAATTGGAGGACGAGAGCGATGGACCGAGAAGGATGGAGGACCATAGTGCGGGCGGCAAAATCCCTTCATGGGATGTAAATGCTAGAGAGAGAGAGAGAGATGTAACATAAAAGCATGATGAAATTAATGGCCAATTTATTTTTATGAAATCCATTATATTGTTTTTACATCTCATTATTAATTGTGAAATAATTTATGGCATTTTGACCGCACTGGTACGATAGATTTGCTAAAAATTTTAAAATTATATAATCTATTTACTTTTGGATGGAATTTTTGAAATTCTTTTCAAATTTTTATTTACGTCTAAATGTTTTTTTTTTGTATAATCTCACTAAACACACACACACACACACACACACACACACAATTTTTTTTTCACACACCAAACTAGGAATTTCATTTAAATCATTTTATCAGTCATAGAACGATCAAAGACTTTTTCAGTTTGTCTACTATTGTAGAAACTAAAATGATTAACGTTCGAGAATTATTACCTCCGATATGTTATAGCCATCAGAAGTGCACTAAGCTTTCAATTTTGAAATCAAAATTTATGGAAACATTTACGCACAAGTCGTACACGATTATTAATTATTAAACTTAAAATATATAAGCCTGCCGTCAACACATGAAATAATTGTCAAACATTTTACCACATAAAGTGTTACAAAAGCACACATGTAACTTTGGTACCTCTCGATTTTTACACAATTTTAACATATTCCTTCTTGCGCAAAGTGTTAAAACGGAAAATTTTCCCTCGCAAAAGCTTTTAAATGTTTACACACACACACACACACACATACAGACATTCTCACATGAATTAACGCCTTTTGTATGAAAATTATAAATTTTACTTGTTTGAAAATTATTTAAAACCTTTTTATTTTTATTGTTGCGTGCTATAAAAACACTATAATTATAACGAGGCGGCACACACAAAAATTAGAAAAGATTTTTTGGGGTGGCAGTCGAAAAAATAATAAAAGTTTTACCCTTTTAAACGGAAAACTTTCAACAAAACAAAAAAATTAAATAAAAGGAGCAGACGTTTTAGATTATCAACAGACAAATATTATAAAGCTCTTACGAGTACATATGTGAATATATATATTATTATAATATAAAATAATATTATTATATTATATTTAAACCCTAAAATATTTTGTTTGTACATAATCCACAATTATTAAAATTACAGTTGGTAAACTATTCTAGTAATCAGTATAAACATATAATTGAGCTCCCAAGCATCATACCTACTGTACCAGTCGAAATGAAAATTTTATATTTTTCACCTCAATTTCAAAAATAATAGAATTAAATAAATTAATATTGTAATAGTTTTATATACACACACACACATGGATATACGAATAATAGTGTACTGATTGTTTATTTAATATGAAAAACTATTAAAGTTAATTGTTTAGCTTCGAATTAAATTTATTTATTGATGTACATTATACAACAATTTAAAGTAAATTAAATTGTTGTCATTATTATTGCTAATAATAGTATTTTAAATTGTGTAATTTGTTTACATGAGCAATTTAATGAACACACTAGGTAATTGATTCAGATGAATTTAATTAATTTTATACGTGTGATGTCGCAAAGAATGAGAATAATGTAAATTGTAACTGTTTTTCTCTAGTGCGTAAAATGCAAGTTTACTACATCACCGTTAAGAAAGCTCCCACATACTTTATAAAAAAATGTTTACATCCCGCATTAAAATTGGTGCTGTTGCACTGCTAATATTATTTTTAGTTAGGCAGTGTGTTTAAGTTGATTTACGCCCTCGTGAGAAAAGAAACCTACATTCTTCTAGCAAGTTTGGTTTTCTTCAAAAGCAATTAAACATTAAATCAAGGTAGTAGGAAAAATGTTGTTTACATCTCATCAAATCTCGGATTAGTAAACTTAAATACAAAACAATTGGTTACTTCGCCCACTTTATTGTTGTTTAGCAGGAACGATTTTCATGAACATTGCTTATTCGAGTATAAGAAATTGATTGCGATGGGTCTTGATTTCAGGAAAATACGTTTACGGCGTTCTTCAGTGAGGCTCGGGCTTCTTTTTCCTAATTTTTTCTCATCTCAAATGATTTTTATGAAAATTGCCGATTGGGGTTTTTTTATAGTTTCAGAAATCAATTTCTATGGGTACTGGTTTTGTAGAAATTGGTTTTGGAGGTCATTCCAATTTGTAGGAATGGGTTTTGGAGGTTTAATCCGGGATGGGTCCCGGATCCCTTTGTTTTATCTTTTCGGTTCGCACGATTTTGTGTGATAATTTTTGGGAAATCCATTCAGGGGGTGTGCTAAAGCCCGGGTCTCTCGGTATTTTTTTTCCAACCCACACTATTTTTACAAAAATTCAAAAATTGCTGGAGGCGCTTTCGATTATCAAACACCGATTGTGAGGAGTCCTTATTTCAGGAAAATTCATTGTGAGGGTGAAAAAGTGGAGGCCAAGGCGCTTGGAGTCTTCTATATTTTGCTTGGGCGATTTTGATAAAATTCGAAACAAGGAAACGATTGCAAGGAGTTCTAGGTTTTAGGTTTCAGTGGTTGACACTTAGGCCATTTGTTTGGTCCATTGTGATACCACGCATTCACGCCACATCATTAACCCATTCACCTATTCACCTACTCACACAATTACAGTATACCACCTGCACATTGCAAGCTCCATGTCAACCTGTACATTGGACATGGACGGTGGGTCGGCGCTGAATTCTGCACTCCATCAGAGGGTCTTAGTTGTGTTTATTAACATCACCGATTGTATTTGATGATGAAAATTCGATTTGCATCTAGCCTCTGATGGGAGGCTAGAGGAGTTCTAACTTCTGGATAATTAACCATGATGCATTATATTGCACCATGTTGCACGATGTTGCGCCATGTTGCGTTATGCTGCACCATGTTTCATGATGTTGCACTCTATTGTGGGATGTGGCATCATCTTAGGTCAAATTGCACCATATTGCGTTATGTTGCTTGATGTTGCATCTTGGTTAGATATGTTGTGTGATATTCCACTCTGTGGCGTCATGATGCATGCTAGGGATTTCTTTTATCAATTTGTTTGGCTTGAACAATTTTCATAAAATCTCGCGGGACTGGATTTTTGAAGGCAAGGAAATGATTACAAGGGTTTTTGATTTCTGGATAATTTATTTAGGAGTCCTTCAGATGTTATGCCATACTGTATCAAGTCGCGTGATGCTTCACCATGTTGAATGATTTTGTGCTATATTTTGTCAAATTGCTTCATGTTGGGTCATCTGCCCGTTTTATTCCTTCGAATTGCGGTGCCATGTTATATTGGTTGCATTACGGTGACAATGGGCCCGATTCTCGTGACATAAAACTGCAGTTATGTTATTTTATTTCCTCGCTTCTTATTGGAATTTGTATTGAAAAAATAACATAACAAAACATAAAATGTTAGATCCCGGAATCGACCCCATTATATAGTTGCACTAATCGCGTTTGTTTGAAAATGTTTGTTGGCATGAGTAACAATATTGATTTGTAAGGGAATTCCAGGGTATTAAATGCCAGGAATCGGGATGATAATTTCGGGAAAATTCGTTTAAAGGGGCCTTCGGTGTGGCCGAGGTCCCTTTGTGAGATAATTTCGACTTCACTGATTTAGAAAAAAATTGCTGTGATATGGGTTTTCTAATGCCATGAATAGATCGCGATGAGTCCTAATATTGGGAAAATTCATTTAGGGCGTTTTTAATATTCTGATGAGTTCTAATTACGGGGAAAATTGGTTTATGGTTTCTTAAATGGTATGCAGATCGCAAAATAAAAAAACATTCCCAATGATTTTAATTAAAGATATGAAAGATGATATTTTGGAAAGTCTGGAAATGTTGTGATCTGTTCGAATTTAATATAAATTTTGGACAAGCCGAGAATTTCAAAGTGAGTTCCTGAGGTGATTTTGAAAAATTAATAAATTGGATGGAACAGAGGCAACTGAATAGCATGGAACTAGGTCGGTACTATCAAAGTATCCAATTTGATTGAAACAAAACCGCGGGTTCTTTGAATTCAATAGAGCTAAGCCGTTGCTTAACCAAGTGTGGGGTAATTATTATTCTATTGTAGGAAGAAAAATCATTATGTGTAATCATTCCTATTCGCTATTCTGTCGTTTACTGAAAAAATGATTTTCCAAGTGGTGTCTGTGTCTAGGCCAGACGGATTTACTGATTTGGGTGAAACATCCCAATAAAATTTGCCGAAAATTGGTCCACCGTAAATGGAATTTTTTGCGCATCTGCAAAAAATCGATTAAGAACAAAATCTACTGGAGAGGAAAGATTTATGGATTCTTGGATTTTAAATCAAATTTGTAAGAAAACTGGTTTCATTTCTCCAAAATTTAAGCTTAATAACTATTTTTAATAATATAATGTTATTTCGCCATAATTCGGCCATGCTACAAGATTGTGACATATTGTCAAGCGTTTCAAAGGACATTGAAAAACAGTAATACCGAGAAATGTTTGGAAGTGAACGATCAGGTGATGATTCAAGATTTGTATTTTTTAATCGTACATCGAGGTGAATGAGAAGAATGGTTGCATGATACTAATAAAAATAATGGTAAGATTTATAAGAATAAGTCGAATGATATGGATGATTACAACATTAGGAGTGATACGAATGATAAGAATGATAAGAATCATATGAATGATAAGAATAATACGAAAGATGAGAATGATCAGAAATACAAGAATGATAAGAATGATTAGAATGATAATAAAGATACGAATGACAAAAATGATAGGTTTCATCAAAATCAGAAAATGATAAGTATGATAACGATGATAAGAATGATAAGAACGATAAGAATGGTTAGCATGATACTAATGAAAATAATGGTAAGAATTATAAAAAGGAGTAAATGATATGAATGATAGGAACATTAAGAGTGATAAGAATGATACTATATATAAGAATGTTAAGAATAATAAGTATGATAAGTATGATAAGAATGATAAGAATGCTAAGCACTATAAGAATACTAAGAATGATATAAATGGTGAGTAAGACAATAGTGATAAAATTGATAACTCACTTCTTAGGTCTACCAGTACACTACCATTAAGATAATCCCATTCGGACATGTTACTTTATGATGAACTCTTTGAACATCACATTTACACCTATCACATATTGCAATACTACCCTTTAGAATAAATGTGTGCAGAAGGTCAACATCTTACATTAGTATAACATATAAAATCTTACCAAAACTAAAATAAAAACCCATACTTCATAATTATTTTGTCTAATATGTATGTATACATAAAGTTACAAACAAACCATTTGTACTCGCAAGGTCTCGAACAAGAAAATCGAATAAGCTAGCGAATAGAAATATTTGTTTAGAAATCGATTAAATAAAATCACCTGGAATCAGTTATACTTAATACTTAACCTTAATACCTTAATTTTTTTTATGAATTCGGTATTTTGTGGAAAGTTATTCTTTTAACTAAGCTTGCTAAGTTAATTAATCAAATTCAACTATCTTAATTATGGTTTGAACTATGTAAGAGTATAATGTTCAACACTATCAGTTCAACAATCTAATTAGATGTGAATGCGATGTACTCTGCACTTCAACATTGTAATATGAATACAACAAGCTTTACATACAATGTAACTTTTGAAATATGCGGAATTATTAAATTCGCAATTCGCATCAATTTTTTGATACACGATTAGTAATTATTGTATTTGATTTGCTGTAGTAATGAAGTTATTCAACATCGAGACAAATATAATTTCACGAGAAGCATATTAGACACTATTCATGTATTTATTTATATAAGTAAACTTTAACATTTTAAGATGACCAATTCAATTTTTCACCAGAATACGATAACAACATTCTCGAACTACTTTCTTTTATTAATTTTGTGACATTTTCGGCTTAAATCAAAATGAATTGTTTTAAATAACTAAATGATATTGTTGAATGTGCTTGCAATTTTTAATATCGATGAGTGACATGTTTGCATCGCAAAATGCAAGAAATATTTGAGTTACATTACCAATACGGCGAGCGACAGTATCCTGTTAATGTTTTTTATTAAACTTATACGGGTGTGAAGTATGTCCTCACTGTGTCCTAACCTTTTGAAATGAGTATGTATTGGTTAAAATATTTAATGACCAAAAGATGGTATTGTGTGTAAAATTAAATTAATATACAAATAAATTTCGCGATTCAACAAATATAGAAACTATTGATATTGAACGAATAAGAACTTTCTACAAATGAAATTTAGGGCATTGCCAAAGATTTTAAGCGAAATTCGAAGACGTAATCTTTCCAACACACAAACACGATTAGTGGTACCGTAATGTATATCGTTAGACTGGTTCAAGTGTCCTCTATCGTCCGACTAACATACAGAAAAATTCTATGATTTTTTGCGGAAATATCTCATTTTCAGTAATACCTTCCGTGTGATTTACGCGTATAGATTTTTATTAGTATAGATTATATTACGCGTGTAGACGCGTATAGCCACCATTCTTGTGTTTTATCGTTTCGAACAGCAAATTTTAATAAGCAAAATAGTTTGATAACTCAATATGCGAGATGCAAATATTCCAAACATCAACAAAAATTTAAATTTTTAGCCAAACCAAACAAGATAATGCAATTTTACACGTTGGTTTCAGATATGAATACGCATGGAGAATTGAAGAAATTCACCCAGTTGCGAGGCAAACAAAGACAACTGGTTCAAAATGATTTGAGTTACATATATGCCCACCATCAAAGCTTAAAACAATTGGGCAATATTGACCAAAAGTTATTGGGAAAGGGAAATACCCAAAACATTGTTCGACCAGTAAATTTAAGGAAAGCTAGATCCGATTGAAAACTTGAAAATGATTTGCTACTTAGCTCCGAGATATTGGATGCCGTGCAAAGAGTTCATAACCAATCAAATGATAAATATATATTTCAGTTTGCAATACAACTTCAATTTTTCTACATTCAATTTTTTAAATTCCAGAAATATAATTGTGCATGTTGATGCTACTGGTGCGCAATCCAAAATGCTGTGTTGAACATAACTACCCGAAAATATTTTATTACGCGTGTGTTGTTAAAATAAACAACATTATTTTTCCAATAGCTGTAATGATCAGTTGTAAGCACAATCTGCTCGCCTTAAACCAGTTTTTTCAATGCTATATCGACTGTTTAAACATGGCGAAATAATTCGCACCAAAAATTTACGAATCTGATTGGTCGTGGGTTTTTATTACTTCAATCATATAGCAATTTAATTATATGACTGTAAAACTATATCTTTCGTTTGCTTATTCTATCGTTCGTTTTGCACAAAACGTTACATGAAATTTTTAACGGATGTGAAGTTTTCAACAAAATGAAAAATTAACAAGAACTAAAATTTGTTAAATTAACAAAAATAAACAGTCGGTAAAAGCAATGTTAACAATGGAAACCTGACAACAGACAAATTTCATTTAATTAAAAACTATTATCAAAACTTAATTTTGATTGAAATAAAAAAAACTAAAATTACAATTTAAAAATATGTAATTACATAAGGAAGACAAAACATTTAATGTAATTAAATAATGTTAATAAATTGGAGTACCCACTACTAAATAATCAGCTACATATATGTACATTGCCACAGCATGGATATCAAATGATGGCATAAGAGGTGCTCTTTGAAATAAAATTGGTCTCATCAAAAAACTACAAGATTTTCCCATTTGTTAATGCGTTGGAAAATCGAATCGCATTGAACATTTTGGTGATTTTTGGGTTTCAGTGTATTAATTATTGGCCAGATCACAGAGATTCTACCGAGAAGTGACTGATATCAAATGATGGCATAAGAGGTGCTCTTTGAAATGAAATTGGTCTCATCAAAAAACTACAAGATTTTCCCATTTGTTAATGCGTTGGAAAATCGAATCGCATTGAATATTTTGGTGATTTTTGGGTTTCAGTCTATTTACTATAGGCCAGATCACAGAGATCTTTATTTTTAATTTTTTTGCTCAGCCCAAACGATTTTAATGAAAAATACTGGAAGGAGGATACTAGAAACCGATGGCAATGGGTCCTGATTTCGGGAAAAAAACGTGTAAGGGGTTTTCTGTGAGCCCCGGGTTTATTTTTATTTTTTCTCCGCTCTAACGATTTTAATGACAATTGGAAGAAGGAGGTTTTCTAGTACCAGAAACCGATGGCGGTGGATACTGATTTCGGAAAATATGTGTAAGGGGTTTCCTAGTGAGGCCCGTCTTTAATTTTAATTTTTTTGCTCAGCCCAAACGATTTTAATGAAAAATACTGGAAGGAGGATTTCGAATACTAGAAACCAATGGCAATGGATCCTGATTTCAGGAAAAAACGTGTAAGGGGTTTTCTGTGAGCCCCGGGTTTATTTTTATATTTTGTTCTCCGCTCTAACGATTTTAATGATAATTGGAAGAAGGAGGTATTCAAGTACCAGGAACCGATGTGGTAGTGGATACTGATTTGATGAGACCATAATTTTATTTCAAAGGGCACCTCTTATGCCATCATTTGATACTAGTCACTTCTCGGTAGTATCTCTGTGATCTGGCCTATAATAAATAGACTGAAACCCAAAAATCACCAAAATATTCAATGCGATTCGATTTTCCAATGCATTAACAAATGGGAAAAGCTCGTAGTTTTTTGATGAGACCAATTTTATTTGAAAGGGCACCTCTTATGCCATCATTTGATATCCGTGCTGTGGCAATGTACATATATGTAGCTGATTATTTAGTAGTGGGTACTCCAATTTATTAACATTATTTAATTACATTAAATGTTTTGTCTTCCTTATGTAATTACATATTTTTAAATTGTAATTTTAGTTTTTTTTATTTCAATCAAAATTAAGTTTTGATAATAGTTTTTAATTAAATGAAATTTGTCTGTTGTCAGGTTTCCATTGTTAACATTGCTTTTACCGACTGTTTATTTTTGTTAATTTAACAAATTTTAGTTTTTGTTAATTTTTTTTGTTAAAAACTTCACATCCGTAATTTTTACCATTTTGGGCAACAATTTTCCTAAGAAAATTTGGTGTAGAGAAACGAATTTCTAACGCTACTGTTGAAAGTTGGTTTAACATAGTAAAGAACAATTTATTGAACGAGCGATTTCTAAAATTAGTTAGATTTATCGATTTGTTAAAAGAAAAACAGCTTAAGAATTAATTCAGTGGAATTGGCTCCGCCTCTAAAAACGAAAAAACGGAAACAGAATAACTTTGAAACCGCTTTACTATGCACACCAAACACCATTCGGTCAAACGAGAAAAGTCCACAAAACGATGACATGAGGAAAATTGGAGTAAAAAACGAAAAAAAACGACTCCTAAATATTCAGGCAAACGAGCGATACGACGCTTCCTGCTTCCAAAATTAAATGTTTGCTGCTGGATGCCAAATGAATATTACGAAAAAATGATTAATTACAACATTGTGGTCTTTAAAATTAATTTTTATAATTTATTCGAGACTTATTTATACAGTTTCTCATACACTAGTCTCTTTGATAGGAATTTCCTTTCAACAGAAGTCGTTTATGTATGTTTAAACATTCTGATAAAAAGCTCCAACTATGTTTGTTTGAACCAATATCAAATTTTAAAAATTCTCGGCGGCAAAAAAATTTATAGGGTTTTAGACGAAACCACCCAGTTGGAATATTATTACTCTCCAATAAATGCAATAAAAATATTATAATCCCTATATGTGAAAACAATCATTTTCTTTTAGCCATTTTGGATTTCAAAAATTCGAAAATTATTACTTACGAACCACTAGCTCCTGGGAAAATTCTGACCAGAATTTCTAAAAAATTAGAGCATTTTGCTAATCAAACACTTCAGTTTTATATAAAACCGCCTCAAAAGTTTACAGTTTGTAGTAATAGCGCCTTATTCCACAACAAATTGATGGTTATAATTGTGGTATTTATATCATTTATGCAATTGATACTGTGCTTCACAGCGAAAATCACAGCGGTTCACGAAAACTGAAGATGTTCAATGGTTCGATGACTGGTTTGCTTCGAAACCACCAAGTTTCTAACGCGAAGGCATTCATCATCTACCTGATAAATAGCATAAGATCAAATATATAGTAATGGCGAATAATTCGATACTTGATTTTTGTAACAATTATATTTTCAATAAAGGTGAATTTGACAAAAAAGCACAGTTTCTACGTGCACACATAATATACAAAAAGAAATATAAGGGTGAGAGAAAAAGAATCTACTATTTTTATTTTATTTCAGGGCTTTATTTAACATGGCTATACAAACATCCATTTTGGCTCAAATATGAGCCGTTTTTCTCTATAACTCGTTGCCATTTAGAAGGCAATTTCATTATGCTCCTTTTCAAAAATGACTTGTCCCTATTAGCGAAAAACTGAGATAGCCAGTTTTTACAAGCCTTGAGGCCATTTTTACACCATCAAGAGCGCTTGCCATGGACAAAAAGAGGTGATCACCGCTTGATGCCAGGTCCGGTGGATGCATAATAGCTTGCCAACTTAGCTTTCGGAGCTTCTGGCGGGTCATTATGGACGTGTGAGGGAGGATTGACGTTATTTTGGCGACACCTTTCCTATTGGCTAATTATGGCCGGTTCTGGTCGATTACAGCCTTCAATCGGTGCAGTTCATTCCTTGTTTGGCCAACGTTTTGGCCGCTTTGCTGCTCTTCAGTTATTCGCTTGGGATATTGTCGTACATGACCCATTTCTCGTCATCAGTTACCACCAGCTTTAGAAATAGCTCGATTTCCTTCCGTTGGCCAAGTATTCGCAGATGGAATCACGACCCATCAAGTTTTTCGCGTCAACTCGTCGGCACCCACACAGTGAGGTTCCTGTTGAAGGACGACCTTCAGCTCCTGAGCGATGCGTTAGCAGCTGGCATGCCGGTCTACTTCGATTTCGAGGATTGTATCGACATTTTCGACGATAGGCATTCCAGTGCATAGTATTTTTTTAATATCGAAATTACCGGAACGGAATCAACGAAACCAAAATTGCGCATAATTGGCTGTGTTCAGTATTGAGACCACAGGCACCATCGCGCGTTCGCCTTTATAGAATCAAAATTGTAAAATATAGCGAAGTTTACCTCCATCCTTGACACGTTATAACTCCCAACTGAAATAATCAATCAAAACCATGATAAAAGAATTTTTTAGTGCATTAATACCCCTTCCTAACGAGTATAAGGCGACAAATACATTACGAGAAACTATATAGGTCACTAAAGCCATCTAGCGAAAAAATAATGAATTTTTTCCCCCAACCCGTTATTTGTTCTAATAAACGAAAAGAGTCTATATGGAAAACGTAGAAGACACATAGAAGCGGACACTTCAAAAGAACCAGTTTCGGGTAAAAAATCAGGGGGACCTTCAGTTTATGTGAAAGTCCGCAATTTTAAACCGTTCAGTCCATCCTTACTCATAGAGCGCTTTTTCAAGAGCAAATTATCGCCGAGAAAACGAATGGTACATCTGCAAAAATCTCAAGGTCCTCGATCGCAGTCTTGTTAATCACTCGAAAAATTGAGGCTGAAGAAAATTTAGATTAATTGCATTTTTGTAGTTAGGGAAGCCAAATTACTTTCGCTAGAGATTTTTTGAGATCTGCCAACAAGTAATAATCGCTGGGATCCAAATCTCGCGAGTATGGCGGACGTGGAAGCAATTCAATGTGAAATTCGGGCAATTTTGTTAATGTTGCTATCGACTTGTAACGTGGTGCATTATCTTGGTGAAAGAGCAATTTTTCTTCTACATTTGAGGTTGTTTTTCAGCGATTTCGTCCTTCCAATAACCCGATATAATACTCGCTATTGATTTTTTTTCCTTTCTCAAGGTAGTCAACAAATATTATACCATTCCATTTATTGTTGTTGATCCATTGTGAACAAACACGGTACTCACTTCGAACACAGCTTTCTCATGCGGACAAATGTTCGTGCAAAATATGACCAACACGTTCTATTGATATCTTTACAATGTCAGCTATCTCATGTAACTTCACTTTACGGTCAACAAAAATATTTTCGTGGATATTTTTATGTTTTCTGGAGTCACAGTCTCGTTTGGGCGTCCAGATCGTGGTTCATCATCGATACACCCTTTTATATTTTTAAATTATTTACAATATTGCTGCTTGGTCAATAAATAAGTTGCTGAATTGGAAATGATAATTAACGATTTTGTCACTATACCTTTAGTTTAAATTTGTTTATACGATGTTCAAATATTACAAATATGATAATTCATTACAACGAGACACTAACTAATACATACTCATAATAAAATAGTCAGAACAATTTTAGGACAAATTTCACGCTCGTAGACACACGCGAGTTTTATATTTTAATTTCGGTTGAACGAAAAAAAAACTTTATTTATTTTTATACTTTACACTTTTATTTCTTTACACTATTTATCTTAAGATTTAGTTAACTAGTAAATTATTCTGTGTTTTAAGTATATAAGTTAATCTTAAGATTAATGTATTCGTGTTTCAAACTCTTTAGAGTTGTGTTTGAAAATTGGTTTTAAGTCTGAACTCTTCAGAGTCAGATACAATTCTAAATTTTTATTTAATTTTTTAATTTTAACTTTTTGGTAAAAATTTCAATGTAAGCATATTTAAACGTGTTTCGAATTTGACACTAATATTTATGCTTATCTATTAGATTTCGTTTCATAAAAAAAATATAAAAATTGTTAAAATATTTCGTTTGCACTTTTTATGAGAACATTTATGTATTTTGATCTTTTTTTAGAATAAAATGTTTTCTTGTGCATTCTTGTTATAAATTGTATTTTTGTTATCATGTGGTGTCAATGTCCTACATGTAACTCTCCCTTCGTTGGGGTTAGAATCCTCCTGGATTCTGTTTATTATTTTTACTTTAAAATTCTTTCTTTTATAACATTTATAAATTGTTAATATTGTTATCATTATTATTAATATTATTGTAATTATACTTATTCCCGAATATACAAAAGTTCTATGATATTTTAAAAGTTTTATTTCTTCTATGTTCTTATTTGTTTCTAATATTATTTCTTTAAATGCTAATGTACTATTTGTAGGTTTATATGTTAGATTTGAAATTATATAATTATCTTTTACTTCTTTAATATTATTATAGAAAGTTTTGTTTCCTAAATTAACGGTACAGGTATAAAATTTTATAAAATAATTTCCATTTAAGATAAATTGTCTTTCGTCACAATTTGATGTTAACGTTAGATTATTTGCTAATTGTATTACTAAACTATTATCGTTAATATTATAAATTTCTGTGTTACAATTTTTTATCTTTTCACAGTTTTTACTTAAGATACAATGTTTTAAGTTACTTAAATAATTTATAGATTTACTTTCATCATATTCATAATACTTATCATTAAATTCGATTGTTTCGATAATTCTACAATCAATTAATTTACAATCATTTTCATTAGCTAGAGGGATAATTATTTTTTTGTTTACATTTTTCATACTATATGGTATTTTGATTAAGAATATTAATTTATTTGTAGTTGTCTTGGAAAAGCCTACTTTCAAATTTTTTAATTTATTAGCGTCTATTTCATAATCAATAATTTCTTGAATTGTTAATAATGAGGGGTGTATGATATTTAATTTACTAAAAATTATGTTGTCTTGTAGATCATTAATAATTCTATCTACCTCTTGAATTTTCAATTTTATATCAAATATTATTAATTTCATCGAATTATATTTTTCTTTTTCTTCGATAAATTCTTTGACTAATTTTCTATCTTCTACTATGGTTTCATACAATTTGTTTATACTTTTATTAAAATTTTTATTGATTTGTATTTGTTTGTTCATATTGGATACTATTAATTCATTATTATTATCTATTACATTTAAATGTTCGTTAATTAATTGTCTGTCCTCGTCGTCCATTGTTCCGGTTATCCATTTGTTAATTGTCCCTAAAAAGTTTATTAGTCCTCTTTTCCTAATCGTATGGTGTCCGTCTTTTAATGTCATTAGTTTATATAGTAATTTCTCTAACTCTTTTATAAATGGTGTTTTAATATTGTATTCTATAAATGTTGGTATCATTCCTTTAATTAGTGTTTTAATTTCTAATATTGTTGTTTCTATTGGTACTAAGTCTACGATATGTAAAGAATAGTTATATGTTTCCGGTATTAGTATTTCTGTCTCCCTCAGTATTGTGTATCCTGAATTAGTCTCTATTTTCTCGACTAGTAGTTGAGCAAGAATCGGAGTAATTGTCATCGTTATTGTCAGTAATAATATTGTTATAATCTGTAAATTTTAACTGTCTTTTAATATTTATGGCATGTATATTCGTTAAATTATGTTTTCTAAACTTTGGTTCGTCTTTATGTCTAAGAGATTTGTAATTTTTTATATATCCCTGTTGTCTAGTTTCTTCGTAATCTTCCCTATTTTTATTATACTTTACTAATCTTTTCTTTTGAGTGTTTATTAAGTTTTTATAAATTTCTTCTTTAATGTGTGAGTTTTCTTCAGCTTTTACTGGAGTATATTTTATGGTACTATGGTATTGATTGTTGTAACATTTAATAGCTTCTAGCATTTGAATTCTTACATGATTATTTTCTTCTAAATTAAGAATTCTTAACTTTTCGGTTAACGTATTATTCAGTCTCTCTACATCTGCATTTCCAGTGTGACTGTTTGGTTTGGTTAAATGTAATTCAATTTCTTCCTGATTTAGAAATTCTTTAATATTGACATGGCTAAATTCGTTATCTGCTACTATTTTTAGTGGTTTCTTATGGTTGAGATACATTTTGAATTTTTCTATTATTTCTAAATTGTTCCTACTTTCTAAAGGGTAAGCTGTTGCAAATTTGGAGAATTTGTCTATGAAAATTAAGAATGATTGCTTTTTATTTACATATGTGTCTACGTGAACTATCTGATTTTTATCTGTTGGCATTTCAGTGCATTTAAATTTAGGTTTTATGGGGTTTCTATCATATTTTGCCTTATTACAAGTATCACAATTATTGGTGATTTTATTGATTATTAATTTTATATTTTGGTGGTAAATTTTATCTTTAAGATATTCGTACAAAGGAATTATTCCCGGATGTTGTTGTTCTTTATGATGAATTGAAACTATCCTAATTAGTTCATCTTCTGATTCTACGTCTTGAGCGAATTGAGTGCATCTAATAAATTTAATATTAGGGAATTCTTCTATTAACGTTTGTTGTATATTATGAAATTCATTATCTGGGATTTGGGTATGAATGGCTACTCTATTTCCTGACAAATATGTTTTTAATTTATTTATTAACTCATTTCTGTTTATTTTTGGGTTAATGTTGATTCTTCTATTTCCTAAAATGTTTTATAGTTCTTCTGCAAAGTTTTCAGTGAATATTAACTGTGTTTTAAATCTATTTACTATTGTTTCTAAAAGTGTTATATTGTTATTTACTAATTCTTCGTTATTTATTTCATATTTTGGAAGTAAATGGAGTTGTCTCCCTTCGTTAGATTCGACTACAGCTTCGATTTTGTTAATTTCATTAATATCCGTATTTATTCTACTTAAAAAGTCTGCTATCTTATTGTCTTTTCCCTGTAGGTAATTTATTTTGATATTATACTCTCCAAGTGATAATATCCATCTTTGGAGTCTGGCATTCAGGTCCTTACCTAAATATTTGGTGTGCAACCATTTGAGTGCCTGGTGGTCCGTATTCAATTCGAATTGCTTTCCATATATATACGGCCTAAAATACTTTATAGCCCATACTACAGCAAGTAATTCCTTTTCCGTAGTACTGTATTTGGTTTCATGATCGTTTAAGGTCCTGCTTGCGTAAGCAATAGGATGGTTTTCTTGAAGTAACATAGCTCCGATCGCAAATTGACTTGCGTCGTGTTGAGTACGAATGATTTATTAAAATCTGGGTATTTTAAAATAGGATGGGTGGTTAATAAAGTTTTTAATTTTTCGAATGTATTTATGTAAGTTGGATCCAATTTATTAATTTTTGCGTCTTTCTTTAAGTATTTTGTCATAGGTTGTGCAATTTTAGCGTAACCTTGAATAAATTTTCGGTAATAGCCAGTTATTCCTAAGAATGACTTAATTTGTTTTGTTGTTTCGGGCAATTTTAATTTGGTAATATCGGCTACTTTCTTTAGATTTGGCTTTACACCTTCTGTGGTTAGTGTATGCCCTAAGTATTCTGTTTCTTTACAGAAAAAATTACATTTGTCTACTTGAATTTTCAGATTTGCTTCCCTTAACTTGTTAAAGATTCTATTAATGTTTAAAATGTGTTCTTCGATAGATGTACTAAAAATGAGAATATCATCGAGATACACCACGCAAATTTTATTAATAAATTCTCTTAATACGGAGTTCATTAGTCGTTGAAAGGTAGCTGGGCCGTTTTTCAACCCGAAAGGCATCCTTACATATTCATAATGACCAAATGGAGTTGAAAATGCGGTTTTGATTTGATCATTTTTGTTCATTAATATTTGGTGGAAACCTTTTGCTAAATCTAGAGTAGTAAAGTACTGCGCTCTACCTAATTTGTCTAGAATGGTTTCGATATTGGGAATTGGAAATTTATCGTCGATAGTAATTTCATTTAATTTACGATAATCTATAACGATTCTCCATTTTTTTATATTAGAATTGTCCAATTTCTTTGGAACAATCCAAAGGGGTGAGTTATACGGTGAATTTGATTCTTTAATTATTCCTTGTTCTAGCATATCTTTGATTTGTCGTTCGATTTCCTTTTCGTGTACTTGGGGATATCTATAGATTTTGCAATAAATGGGATTATCATTTTTCAACTTTATATCATGAGTTATTTCATGAGTGAAGGTCAAATTTTCGCCTTCGCTATAAAATAAATCTTTATTTTTTGATAGAATTTCTTTTAAATATTGTTTTTCTTCGGGATTTAAATGTTTTTGATTTACTTTATTAATAATTTCCTCTTTTGGGTTTATTATTGGTTCTAAGTAATTTACTTCAGTAAATTCTTTGGGATAATTAATTTCTAAAAATGGAATTACGTGTTCATTGAATATTTTTATATATTCGTTTCTTATATCAATAGTCACTTCGAATGCTTTTAAAAAATTGATACCTATTATGGCATCGTATTTCCAACTCTTTAGAGGGAATATTTTCCACTCGAGTGTGCCTGATTTGATTAATTCTTTTGGGATGAGAGTTATTGTTTTTTCTGTTACGTAGTTTGGTCCACCTAGGGAATTATACATAATTGGTTGTTCTAGTTTAAATATTTTATAGTTTAGGATATTAGGTTTTATTAAACTGGTATCCGAGCCAGTATCTATTAAGCAATTAATGGGATAATCTTCAAATGTTAATTTTATTATGGGTAATTGGTTGTCCGAGGCTCTTCTATAAAATTTACCTCTTGATTTAATTCGCGAACCCTAGTTATGTTATCTACTTCCATAGGTTCATGTTCTTGTTGATTATTTCTAACGAAATTGTTTCTATTGTTATTAAATTGACGACTGTACTGTCCTGTATTAAATCTATTCTGCTCTGTATTAAATCTGTTCTGTTCTGTATTAAGTCTGTTCTGTTCTGTATTAAATCTGTTCTGTTCTGTATTAAATCTGTACTGTCCTGTTCGGTTACTATTATTATTGTTATTATTTCTATAATAATTACTATTTTGGTTAAACAAATTATGCCTATTTTGATAATTATTATGATTATTTCGATAATTGTTATTTTGGTTAAATCTATTGAATTGATTTGAATTTGGTACACCATAATCATTTTTCTTATTGCTAATAACTGGTTTATTGTTGAAGATATTTTTACTTTTATTTAATCTATACTCAATTTTAATGACATCTTCCGCTAGATAAATTTCTGTTTTGCATAATAAGTTATCCAATTCAAACAAAGATTTATCTGTTGCGATTTGTAATTGAACAATCGGTATTAACTTCGATTTCAAAATTTCTACTAATTCATTATCAATGGAATCATAAGTGAATATATCTTCTTCGTCGAAATCACAAATTTCACTACATTGTGATTTAATTTTATTTAATTTATTAAACAAATCTTTAAGATTAAATACCTTGAGATCCTTTGCTTGAAAAAGCAATTGGTGTGTTGTGTGTTTGGGTCGGAACTTCAATTTAAGTTGTTGTACTACGACGTTCCACGTCCGCTGATGGTCTGGAATCTCCATGATCACATTTCTGGCTTGTCCGATGATTTTATTATTCACTAATTTTCGTAAACAATATGAGTTGAGTTCGATATTATTGCTTCCACACAGTGTCTCTGTATCTTCCACTGTTTTCAAGAATTATTTTAATTTGAACGAATCTTCACCAGAGAATGGTGGTATCTCGTTGAAATTTCTGATTATTTGATCAGGTGTTAAGTTGAACTTTGTCACTTTTATTTCTTTTGTTCTACCTTCTTGTTCTAACACTTTTTGGCTTAGACATTGTATTTGATCCAACAACTTTTTTTGGATCTGTTGTTGATCAAATAAGTCGTTTTTTAATTGTTCAATTTCCATTTTTAACTTTCACAATTTTCAACTTTCACGAGAGAGAAAAAAAATGTCCACTTATTTATTATGTTTCTTATATCAAAAATTTCTTTTTGTTTTTTTACACTTTTGTTGCTTGTATCGCGAACTTTGGCACTTATATTTTAATTTAGACGATTTTTAATTTCTATTAATGTTCAGTCACTTATATTTTAATTTAGACGATTTTTAATTTCTACTACTGTTTAGTCACTTATATTTTAATTTAGACGCTTTTTAAATTTTTTTTCTAAAGTTCAATCACTAGATCCTTCTTCTTCAGAAGAGGATCCTACCAACTGCGCCAGTTTTATATTTTAATTTCGGTTGAACGAAAAAAAAACTTTATTTATTTTTATACTTTACACTTTTATTTCTTTACACTATTTATCTTAAGATTTAGTTAACTAGTAAATTATTCTGTGTTTTAAGTATATACATTAATCTTAAGATTAATGTATTCGTGTTTCAAACTCTTTAGAGTTGTGTTTGAAAATTGGTTTTAAGTCTGAACTCTTCAGAGTCAGATACAATTCTAAATTTTTATTTAATTTTTTAATTTTAACTTTTTGGTAAAAATTTCAATGTAAGCATATTTAAACGTGTTTCGAATTTGACACTAATATTTATGCTTATCTATTAGATTTTGTTTCATAAAAAAATATAAAAATTGTTAAAATATTTCGTTTGCACTTTTTATGAGAACATTTATATATTTTGATCTTTTTTTAGAATAAAATGTTTTCGTGTGCATTCTTGTTATAAATTGTATTTTTGTTATCATGTGGTGTTAATGTCCTACATGTAACGCGCGTGAAGTTTGTTCCAAATGTATCCTAAATTTTGTTATTGGAATTTTAGGACAAACTTCACGGGTATAACTTGATTAAATATATTTTATTCCATGGAAATATTAGCGGGGCAGGGTCATCCGGAACACAACCGATTAAATTTTCGAAATGAATTTTCATAAATTGGAAGATTTTTTTTGAAATTTTTTGAAACTTTTTATACCTCAAGTGCCATACTAGGTTTAAAAAATTTTGCAATGATGTAAAAAAGTATAGCAAAAACGAAGAAGGATTAAACGATTCAAATAAATTTAAAGATAAATATTTCAACAAGAATGGACCTCGTTGTTTTAATAAATTTGTATTGTTAATGAAAATCAGGTGTTTGTCACAACATAACCCCTGCATTTTTAATTTGTTATTTTTTTTAAGATTTTTTTATTGCCTATAAGCATCTTCAGATATCGATTGACCTAGGCCACATGATACAAATGTGATCTAAGAATAAAACTACCTAATTTTATTTACACAACATACTGTAAGTATTGGACTATGCTGCTAGAGGTTTATGCACAAAAATATTCGTAAGGTAGTATTTCAACAGACTGGAATGAAGATACAGGTGTTGTCTTTTGTAAATGTAACATTTTTCTTTTGAGCAATTTCTACTCTTAATTTTATTTACTCGAGATTTTCTACAATTTAAAATTCTGACTTGCTAGAGAAATTATCTTTCATCTTAGAAATTTTATTATAAGTACAGAGATATTTTACAGTTTAAATAATTTTTCAAATTTTAACATTAAGATTGACCAAGTAAAAATTATTGAACCATAGTTCCAACATTGTTCCTGACTAATTAGCCTTCACACATTTTCTTGTAAATCTTTATAAAAGTAAACCATGCAACTAAAAGTCAAGTAAATTGTATTTTATTTTAAATTCGGCTTAATTGGATTATAAGGTAGAATTTATAAAATAATATAAATGACTCAATTTAATCTGAGTATTTTAATAATTATAGGGGCGATGCAAAACATGTCACTCATCGAAATTAAAAACTGCAAGCACGATTAACAATATCATTTAGTTATTTAAAACAGTTCCTTTTGATTTAAGCCGAAAATGTCAAAAGAGTTAATATAAAAGAAAGTAGTTTGGGAATGTTGTTTTCGTATTCTGGTGAAAAATTAAATTGATCATTTTAAAATGTTAAAGTTTACTTATAAATTGATAAATAAATTCTAACCTGTCAGTTTGTATTGCTTTTCGTGAAATTATATTTGTCTCAATGTTGAATAATTTCATTATTACGGCAAATCAATTCGCATATTCAAAATTATTTTGTATGTACAGCGTGTTACAATGTTAAAGTGTAGAGTAGATCGCATTAGCATGTAATTAGATAGTTAAGGCACATGCGACTCATAAAATTATGATCATTATACTCGTACATTGTTTTAACCATAATTAATACAGTTGAATTTGATTAATTAACTTAGTAGCTTAATTAAAGGAATAACTTTTTATATCGAAGGTGGTAATTTGAAATACAGATCAAAATAATAATGTTAAAAATCACGTGTTTAGACTAATTGCGTGCGCTTTCCATTCTGCACACACAAAAACACTGAATTAAGTAAATGCATTTTTTTATAGCTGGTGATTTGATTTAATCGGTTTCTAAATAAATATTCCTATTATTAAACTTATTTGATTTTCTTGTTCGAGACCTTGCAGGTACAAATGATTTGTTAAGATCTTTAAGCACACATTTTAGACAAATTAATTATGAAGTTTTGGTAATTATTTTCGTATTCACTAAATTAATGCTTAGGATTTTGTATGTTACACTAATGCTTGAATTTGTATTGCAATATTATACCATTAGATTATGTGACAGGTAGTTTGCCAAAGTAAAGATCCACGCAGCATTTATTTGCTTGTATGCACTTAATGGACAAATTAACAAAAGCTTTCGATGGAAAAAAATTTTGTTCAATATTATTTTAGACATACAAAACGCGTTTGATTCAGTTAATTCAAATATTTTATTTAGAGTATAGAACACAATCGGTATAAATTAATGATAAAAATAGCGTCTCTGAACAAGTACCTAAGATGTGGTCATCATTGGAGGGTTTAGCAGTATTTTCGGTCAAGTTTAGGAGTATTTTCGGTTCCCTATGATTCTCGCTGTAAAGTTAATTGAACAATTATAAACTTTACAAAACGCAGAATAACAAACTTGAAGTGGGATTACATTGGATGGCTTGGAGGAAAAAAATCCTTTTGATGTAAAATGTTTGGTAGCAATTAATTTTTATGCGATCGGTTCCTACAAAAACCAAACCGCCATTAGCAAATCCATCGAAGAAGTCACCAAACTATAAAATTTGTTGATGGGCAAATTTATAAAATTTCAACCAGAATAGCACAACAGTTTGCTAAACAAGTTATTCCGGGAATAATTGAATTGATCGATGGCATGATGTATGTGAAGATAGCCCAAATTCCATCCCCGAAAAATGCGATGGTGACACTAATTGTTGCTATCATGACATTTTTTACTCTTAGCCCAAAAAATCTCCACATATCATGACATTTTTGACTATCAGCCGCGAAAAGTTCAACATTTTTACTCTCAGCCCAGAAAATATTTACTGTCATGACATCGAAAACTATCACGACACAAACTTTTTCGGGGCTGAGAGTAAAAATGTTGTATTTTCATGATAATATGAAAACAGAAAAATTTTCGGGGTCAAGACAAAAAAATTATATTAATTATTTACCAATCCCCGATTATGTTTTTAAGAAATTGTACGTGATTTATTTTATGATCGAACTAACAGCTTTAGTCTGGTGAATCAAAGTAATTTTGAGATTATGTTAGAATTGTTTTATGGAATGGAGTTGAGATATAGTCCATCAAAAACACCAGATATTAGATGGCCGGACTAGTGGGTTACATCGGGTGAAAGAGGAACATTTAACGTATTTAAAATAATTTTTTAAGAATTTTTGTATGCTTAGTATTCGGGATATAGTCCATTGAACTCAGAAATTATTCGTTGACCGGACTAGCGGGTTACATTGGGTGATACAAGAACATTTAACGTGTTTGAAATAATTTTTTGAGAATTTTTGTATGTTTAGTATTCGAGATATAGCCCATTGAACTCAGAAATTATTCGATGGCCGGACTAGCGGGTTACATTGGGTGAAAGAGGAACATTTAACGTGTTTGAATTCGTGGCAATAATATAAGATCAGAAGTTTTCAAAAACACTTGTGCTTTTGATGCAACTTTACAATGCATTGCTAATATAAAATTTTTTTTTAACAATTTATTTATTGAAAGTGATTGTCCTCTCGTCAAAGTTGCGAATGCATTATATGAAGAAAATGCAACCCTTGCGGAAAAATTACGCTATGATGCTTTATACGCTATAAAAAAACACATTAAATATAATTTTGGCCTTCTGAAAAATTGTGAGTGTAATGTCACGCAGATATCAGATTATTTTTTCAAAAAACATCCTGGCTGCATTGCAAAATTCGTATGTCAAATTTGCCAGAAAACCACGGTTGAAAATAGACCATATATTACATTAGATGCTGTTTTGTTAAAGGAGCACGGAATAGAGAAAATTGAAAAAAGCTTTAATTAAATTCCTCCAAAGAGATGATGTGATTCAGTTTTATATGCGACAAATATAGAGTTCAACCAATATGTTGTAGTTAATACTGAATACCGTAATCATACTTTGCAAAAACCACTCTCCTTAGAGAATATACCAAAAATAATAAAAATTCAAGACAGTGTATTTCAAATAAATTCATTGATAATTTATAAAGAAAACCACTACACGGCTTATTGCAAATGGTTTTTGGGAAGAGTTTGACGATTTAAAAGAAAACGTCATAAAACTTAGAAATTCTTCGAAATGTGTCACTCCTCATTTAATGTTTTACATCAAAAAATAATATGTATAGTATAATCTTACTATGTTTATTAAACGTATGCTTCAAATAAATAAAAATGTTTTTAAAATATTTAATAATTTTGATGAATTTAATAAAATAGTAAAAAAGAGCCGTAGGAAGATGTAAGACAATCCTAAAAAATTACCACATTAATATCTCGAATACTAAACATACAAAAATTCTCAAAAAATTATTTTAAATACGTTAAATGTTCCATTTTAAATTATTTAAACATTTTTATTTTTAAACAAATTATTTTAAGCTTAAATTTTCGATGAAGTTTTGTAACAGAAGTAATAATTTAAAAATAAAAATGTTTAAATAATTTAAAATGGAATAAAGTTGCTTTGAAATAGGCATTATATAATACTTGTTCGGCGTTTCTAATATATTTCGTGTTACTTGATGAAACACATTAAAATGGCCTTAGTTGGGGCCGATATGTTCGATATCGCTATGAATTAATTAATTAATTCAGTAAAATTATTAAAAAATTACTTGCACTGGAATTGAAACCAGTGTGAATGAGATGGAAAGTTTGTAAGAATAAAATTTAGTCAGTTGTCATATAATTCACTAGAGTTACGATTACACGGTTGCTCTACATATATAGAACACAAAATGTAATCGTTACGTAGTAATATTCAGTCGCCATGGAATGATGAGATGATTGAATTTTTTCATGATCTTATCAGATCGAAACTGGATATTACTTCCGTTACAAAACTTCATCGAAAATTTAAGGTTAAATGTTCCTCTTTCACCGGATGTAGCCCACTAGTACGGTCAACTAATACTATTTGTATTCAATGGATTATATCTCGAATACTAAACATACAAAAATTCTCAAAAAATTATTTCAAATCTGGAATATTAAATAATAATAATAATAAACATTCAAATATCTTCTTCTTTTATTTCGACGCTCATTACATTTGTGAACTATCGTGATAGCAAGTATTTTCGGGGCTGAGAGTAAAAATGGTGTCTATTTTTTGCGCTGAGAGTAAACAGAAAAATGAAAAGAATAATTTTATCGGTTTGGAAGCAAAATATTTAATAATATATGGTGATATAAAATAAATTCAATTCGCATTTTAAAATATTTTATTTTGTTGATATTATTAAACAAATCATTTTAATTATGTTTCTTCTTTTGGTAATACATTGTACTCAAATATTCGAATTTAAACCAAATGTTTTCTTGATAGTATATCTAAAGTTGTATAGTATTGCCAGAAGCAACTATTTCGATTTTCGGCGATAGAAATTTGGGCTATCTTCACAAAGGTGATGGCATGCCAATTGCTGTAGCGGGGTTAAACAAGTATGTTGAAATGGCATACGTTAATAGAAAAGGATTTCACAGTATAAATACGCAATTTGTCGTAATTGATCGAAACCTAATAACCCATATAAATGCACGTTATCCAGGATCTGTGCATGACAGTTATGTTTAGGGAACAAGCAAACTCTTGGCGATGATTCAAAATGACAACAACACCGCCGATGCTCAAAAGTATTAACCTTCTTGGAAAACAAGGGTACCCTTTAATGCCTTTCATTATTACCGTGAGCGAAGAAGGAACAACTGTACAGGAAAAGCAGTTCTACCGTAGGCGTAAAATTGTCCGCAGTCAAATTTAAAGGGCCATTTGAATTTTAAAAAATAGATTTCGGTGTGTACTCGGAGAAAGGAAACTGCACTACGCTCCCTTGAAATGTTCAAAAAGTGCAGTCAGAGTCTGTCATAATTTTTTTAATATTAAATGGCTATAAAGAGGTATGCGATGCTTCTGAGGAACAAACGGCCACAGCTAATACAAGAAATGAACTAAATTTATTGAAAGCAATCCTTGCCTCGAAGCAAGTCGCAAATTTCGCTAAAGAATTATTAATAATATTTTATTGTAACAAAATAAATAATATACTGTAAGAAAAGGTAAAACAATTTTTTTAAATTATCACAAGTTATTGCTCGTCATTAATCACTGTGCTAGTTGAAAAATGTGACAAGCTGGGCACCCAGGGGGTAAACCTAATTAGAGTACGTTGAGTTCAATGGTGCTAGTCCCATTTTAAAGTTAGTCCCCATTTTTGAGATATCGCTTTCGACATGTTTTGGCTCTGAGTCAAAATATACCCTCATTTTCACGTTGATAGCTCTTGAACCATTAAGATTTTCGTTATGCTTTCTTCAGCAAAGTTGTTGCGCAGGTCAAGACCAACAACTTTGCCGAGCATGTCAAGACCGAAAAACCACATCTAATTTTTTTTTGCTTTTCATTTCGACGAAAAACACTGTTTTTATCATTTTTGATCATTTTATTGAATTTAAATCGATTATAACCGATCGACTAAACATCACATCGATAAATATAGATACAATAGACACTATTTGAAAGAAAATTAAATCGATTCAATTGATTTTATGGTGATTTTTCCCAAAAAAATTTCTTAAAAAATTAACATTTTTCTTCTCTTTGACAAAACGATAGCGTGCCGTTGCGATAGTGGATAAAAATCCTAGATTTTTCCATCCCATCGTTTTAACCAATTACATCACGTAAATTATACAATAGACACGCCACTTTACATACAAAAGGGTTGAAAAAAATTGAAAAATAATCTGGGATAGAAAAATCCGAGATTTGTATAGCGTCGTATGATTCTGTGATTGAATAGCGCAGTGACATTTGATGGCTGATATATTGATGCAGATGTTTCTTAATTTACGTATATAATTTACGTGATGTGATTGGTTTAAATGATGGGATGGAAAAATCCAGTGGTGACATGTTGTAACTATATCACATTTTTCGTTTTGATAAAAAACATCACATCGAAAATAACGACAAATAGTATGTTATAACATTTTCGATAGATAATACATATTTACAGCTGGCAATACTTTTTCGGAATGTCTTCGGAATTAAAATGACATTTTGAATCCATTTGTTTTCTTGTCAAAGAAATAACAGAAATTTAAGTGCTTTGCTTTTTTATAATTTAATAATGGACTGTAGCGGATTTTTTGGGACTATAGCTTCATATCTCGCGATGTTTTTGAAGGATAAGTTAAATTTGGAATATGTTGTTGAGAGCAGGTATCTTAGAGATAGATACGACATAATGGATATGGAAGACAAAAAGTGAGTCAATTAAATTGTTCATTTTTTTATAGTGTAATAGAATTTTATGTTTATTTTAGATTTATTGAATCGTTCAGAATTAATAAACATATTTAAATAATCAATTGATGAATTAAGGCCGCATATTCCCCAAGGCGAACGGATAGCCAAAATGCCACTGGAAACCAAATTAGCGGTAGTTTTAAATTTTTTAGCAGGTGGATCATACCAGCGAACAGTCGGTGATATCATGATGGACACACGATGAATCAATCTGTTGTGTCACGAGCCATAACTGAAATTATTGAAATCTTAGAAAATTCAATATGCCGAAAATTTATAAAATTTCCGGACGCCAGGAAAAACAAGAATACAAACAAGTATTCTTTGAAAAGACGAGCCACCCTGGTATAATTGGATTCGTTGATTGTACGAACGCACCTATTACTAATTGCACCGCACAACGAGAAGCATATTCATCAATCGGAAAGTGAACCATTCACTGGATGTACAATTGGTAAATTAATTATATTCGGTTAATTAACCGTTATTTTTAATGTATACTAATTATTTATCTAGATTTGCAATTACAATCTCAAAATATTATCGGTTTGTGCAACCTATCCTGGATCGGCACATGTTTCTCCGATTTGGGCGCTATACATAATTATAAATTCAATCAAAAAAATATTTCATATTTTTAATTCAATAAAACAATTAAAATAACATCACAATTTCGTTTTTTGTTATGTCAAAATTTGTGCATCACTGAGTATCGATGAGAAAAAATATCGTGATAAAATTTCGAGAAAAATGATGGTCAAAAATGATGTAACATAGCAATTTAACGATACTATCGAAATTTTCGATAGTATCGAAAATTCTGAAGTTACAACATGTCACCACAGGATTTTTATCCACTATCGCAACGGCATGCCGTTGTTTTATCAAAAAGAAGAAAAATGTTAATTTTTAGGAATTTTTTTTTTAGGAAAAATCACCATAAAAACAACTGAATCGATTTAACTTTCTTTTAAATAGTTTGTTGATGCGATGTTTATTCGGTCGATTCTCCTCGATTTAAATTCAATAAAATTATAAAAAAATGATAAAAATAGTGTTTTTCGTCGAAATGAAAAGCAAAAAAAATTAGATGTGGTTTTTTGGTTTTGACATGTTCTGCACAGTTGTTGGTCTTGACTTGCGCAACAACTTTGCTGAAGAAAGCATAACGAAAATCTTAATGGTTCAAGAGCTATCAACGTGAAAATGAGGGTATATTTTGACTCAGGGCCAAAACATGTCGAAAGCGATATCTCAAAAATGGTCACTAACTTTAAAATGGGACTAGCACCATTGAATTCAGCGTACTCGAATTATGTTTACTCCCCGGGTGCCCAGCTTGTTACGAAAAAAAAGTTTGAAATTCAAGCACAGTGATAACATATAATCCTCAATTCCATCTAGTTGCGTCCATTATTTCTTTTAAAAGAGCCATGAACTCTTTAAGCCGGCTGTGACTTTCGCGTCTTGCCTCCTTTAAAAATGCAAGCAACTCTTGCTTCAAAGTGTTCCTCCTGCAAAGCTCTTTTAATGTTTGCCTGTGCATATTTATACTTTGTTTGCTATTTTTCAAGTGCGATATAAATTTTGAGCGCGGCTTTTGCGATTTGTAAATGGTCGTGAGTTTCTTTACGGTTCTATTTCGATAGATTCAGATAATGGAACAGCAGTTGATACCGACGATGAATGAGGTGGTAGTAAATGTGCTGGATTGGAGAGTACAGCTGGGATCGAGTTTGTTGACTGAAAAACAAATGTGTTAAATGAAATAATTCGAACATTACTATATAATATATATATATATATATTTGATGCGAGATGGCCCTGAAATTTGGCTCAGCACAGAATTAAACGAGTAAGTTGAGTGCTCTGATCTCTCTGATGTAGACGTGTCCAATTCATCTGGATGAGCTGGAGATTCTTGTTGGCTACAGGTTGCGGCAGCACGAGCTTCCACAACATTTGGGATTGTGCTGGTGCTAAATCCCCTCTCGATGCAGTTCATGCCATCGACTTGCTGAGCGGGTTAAGTCTTATGAGGCTTTCTTCCAGTGGATCAAGCTCCATATCCATGAGCTCATACGGTTTTGTAGGCATGGTTTCGTATTTCTTTTGATTTTGCTCTTACGGAATTTTTTATATCGAAAATGACTAACAAGAATTAATAATTATAACGGGTGGGACAAAAGTCCCGCTACCATTTTGATTGCCCATATAACTTTGTTCAAAGAAAAGATAAGTAAGTTTGGTTTTCATAAAAAGTTTATTTGGTCTGTAGCGATTCGCTTGCGGTTTGTTTTAAAATTGTTAGAGTACCGTGAATCGTTAACAGATCTCTTGACGATTTTATGATGGAGCAGCAGATCGCCGGCTAGGTGGCAGTCGTTTGGGTGGGATCTTTCCACCAATCATCAAGAGCTTGAAAAATATGCTGCTTCTGTTGAATGAACACCCACACACAGTAATAATTATTTATATTAATGACCACTTACAAAATAAATCACAGAAAGGTTACATTTTAATGTTCAATGTTTTAGCTATCAATGTTATCACAGTTTTCTTATCACAGTTATTGCACAAAACTTATCACAGTCCGCTACACAACCAAGCAACATGACCTTTGATCTAACGGTCATGATTATCTTAACCCACACCTCCATTTTAATAAAACTTCAATAAAAAAAATATTGAAGTCCCCTATGTGGTTGAAGCTCAAATCATCTTAGCTTTTATAAGATTTAGCTACACATTATTATTATCACTTTACACACACAAAAAAACAAATCTTCACGCATCATACTTCAGTGGAAAAGGGAAAAACAATTTTCAACAAAATAAATAAGTTTCGCAAAGCTACACAGCTGAACCAGAGTAGTAAATTAATGAAATTTGGTTATTGTATAATTTAGCATTTAATATAACTATGAAATTAATAATATAGTTTTCTTGTAATATAATGTAAATAAATAAATTGTATATATAAATGTATGATTATATAGTAAATTAAATTAACAAATTAACATAAAAATCACAGTTTTAACAATTTTGATTTAATTCTTTAACTATGAAATGAACCATGGCTCCTAATATGTAATCTTTTCGTTTGTGTTTTTATATAGTAACATAAATTATTTTAATAGTTTATATGTTTGTTTAAAAAAAATAAGTAAATAAATAAATTTTAATAAATATATAAATTAATAAATGTACATATATTTAAGTATTGTTCTTAAACCAAGTTATATGCGGTAGATATCGGGTACATAACTACAATTGAAACGCTGGAACTTCAACGTTAGTTAGTGACGTCATGTAACTTTTGTATATCACAAACAACATGGATAGCGGTGTCTTTCATATTCATCATGAACGTTTAACTAATATTTTATCACGTACGAGTAATATGCCGTGATCCCGGAATAATGTTTATAAAGGCTTTCGTTATAAAGACGGCTCTTTGATATAATTATAAACCGCGTATCGTTTTCGTTCCAATCGTGTTTAATAAATATAATATAATAAAAAATTGCGCTTACCAAGCAACCGGGTCTTGCCACAAAATATTTACCGGTACAAACTATATTGTTGGAATAAGCAAAATAATTCTACTTTTAATGACGAGGTTTATAAAAAAAACGGAAACAACAAATAATTTACCTTGGTAAGCGTCTTGTTGGATGGAAATAAATAATTGGTTGATCTCGGTTTGTAGATCGTCGTTCAAAATGGATCTCTATCCGAACACTCACAATTACACAGCACTACACCCTTTTTCTAACTATTTTAAGTTTTTATTTTATTTTTTTATTTGAACTTAACTTTTACTTTACGAAAGACAAGAGTTGGTGTTAACTTTTTCTCTTGACCGGTGGCACAATACTAGTGATCAATAAATTTTATTTCCATCCAATTGACATATTTAGGGGTAATGCAAAACAATGTTAAACTTGTTTCTCCCCACTCAGAACAATACAAATAAACTGCGGCTCAGCTGTGTTTTATGGCATTATGGTACAAATAATATATGTACAGTACCGGGCAAAAAATATTGAACATTAACAACTGACTTATCATGCGCGGGTATTCAATTTTAAAACAAACTTTTGCATGTAACAGTGCAACGGTTACAGTCTTTACATTTTTTTTCTCGTTATGATTGGGAAGTTATATCGGCTAAATGGTGACCGCGATTCGCTATGTAACTTTCGGCTCTTTTTAAGGCATTTTTCATGACATCTTGCAACATCTCAGGCTGAATTTCTTCAATTTCGTGACGAATATTGTCGTTAAGATGTTGAATCGTTTGGGACTTATTCACATAAACTACTGATTTTAAAAAACCCCATAAGAAAAAGTCTGGTGCTGTTAAATCCGGAGATCTGTCTGGCCATGCTAAATCGCCATTTTGCAAAATTAATCTTCGTGGAAAAACGTCTTTGAATAATTGAATTGTTGAACAGGCTGTATGTGCTGTGGCCTCATCTAGCTGAAACCACATGTCCTCTAGTCCTTGTTGTTCCATTCCAGGCACAAGAAAATTTCGAATCATGTCTTTGTACCGTTCAACAGTAACAGTAACTTCAACACCTCGGTCATTTTCAAAAAACTAGGGACCACTAATGTTTCCAGCATGGATACCTTACCATACAGTTGTTTTAGTGGATGCAATGATGTTTTATGAATTAATTGAGGATTGTGTGTTCCCCAAAACCGACTGTTCTGTTTATTGAAGTGGCCACTGAGAAGAAAATGGGCTTCATCGCTCATTATCAATTTAAATGAAAAATCTTCAATTTCACCAAACAGCCTTAAGATAGCATTACTGTACTCAACTCGTTGATCGTGATCTCTCGGTAGCAATTTATGGACTAATTGAATTTTTTACCGGAACATTTTCAAATCAGTTTCCAAAATTCACCTTAAACTGCGTGCAAAAATGTGTAACTGGGAACCACGTCTAAAAATTGATGTTTCTGGAGACTCTACAACACTATCGCGCACCAGAGCGACATTTTCAACGTTACGAGACGTCCGTTATCTTCCAGAACGAGGTGTGTTTGCTGTCGTACCGTACTGTCGAAAGGGCAGTTAAACGTGAAAATCAAATTTAAACAAGACTACTAGCGACAAGACTTTAATACTTTATTACTAAAACATTAATTTAGTTTAGACTTTACATTTTACTGCGAACAATTGTTAGATTGTAATTTTTAAATAATAATTCCATAAACTACACGTACAACTTTCAAATTAATCACAATTTGATGAATATAACTTTTATTTATTACTTTTTTAAACCAACAACAAACCAAGATTTGTTTCATATTGTTTTAAAAATAAAATTTTATCTTACTTTAAATAGTTCAAAGAATATTAATAAAATAAAATTTAATTTAATATATAATGTATATTTTACTAAAATGTATTTATTGGTATATCACACGCAGGAAAATCACTTCATATAAGTAAACCAGGGGGGTCATTTTGTGGTGCTTTATCACATTTGGTATTAAAAAGTATGATAAAAGGAATTGTCGTAGTTTACTTCGCACAGAAAATGAATTATGTCACGTCGTATATTGATGCCTGTGAAAAAGACCGCATTATCTTCTATATCATTCTCTCTCACACTAAAAAATATTGTTTTCACATTTGTACCAATCATTTGTGTTGCCATTACAAGTTTTTACTTCTATGTCAAACAATTTATATTGGCGGGATTGTTTATCTAAAATTGAAAAAGATTTAAAATAATATAAACAATAATTTAACAGTGAATATATTGTTCGATTTATTATCGTTGACGTTTTGGAATATTGTGAATTTTTGTTGTGTGGAAAAGTAGTGTAAGTGAACCATATATAATTTCTAGTTTCGTGTTTTTAATAATCTAAGTCAATTTTTTTTGTATTTCCAAATAATAAAATATAATTATAAAACCACATCAATATCGTTTATTGCTTGATAATCATAAATTGTTTAGTACACTGAGAGAAAAAATTGATTGAATCTACAAAAAAACCGATAAATTCAACAATTTCCGGGGTTGATTTTGAGCCAACAAAAAAATGATAATATTTACTGTAATTATTGTTAAAATTAATATTTTTATTTATTGTAATTTCAATATTTAAATTGTAATAATTGTTTATTTTACAAATAATTTATGACTATTGTAAAATTTGTAAAGTGAACAAATAAATTGTCACATTTGCAATTTCTTTTCAGTTCTTGTAAAATCAACAAGTAAATGTTAGAAATCGTAAAACGTACAATGAAATTGTAATATTAACAAGTACTATAAGTAAATTGTCATGCTTGTAAAGTCAATAAATTAATGTTAGAAATGGTTGTATTTACAAATAATTTGTACTTTTAGTAAATTTTACAAGAAACTTGTATTCTTGTATTCTCAACAAATAAATATTACAAATGATAATATTTACAAACAAATTATAATCATAGTAATTTCTACAAGAAATTTGTCGTTTTTGTGAAATCAACAAATCACTATAAGAAATGATAATATTTACAAACTAATTGTATTATAAGTAAATTTGCAATTATTGTTAATGTAAAAATCTGGTATAATTACCCGTTACTGGAAATGATCATTTATTTTTTGACATCAGTTCAGAAGCAGTATAAAAGACAAGCTGTGTAAAGTGAAACCTTTGATAGGAAATAAAATAAAATTCTTTTTACTTTTTTTTTGATTGAGCTTTATTATAGTTTTAAAATGATTATGTTAAGAAACAGTTATAAGAGTTCATGTCAAATTGCAATTCATGTAAAAAAGAGACCAACAAATTTATGATTTTAACATATTTTTTAAAAAAGTTTTATAAACAATATTTTGTTATATTTTTATCATTTTAATATTTATGAACCATGAAGCTAGCTATACCAATAAAATTATAGTGATAGTCTTCTATGTTATACTTTTGAATTTAAGTTCCAACTTGATAACAACTAAAGTTAAATACTAATACGCTAAAATTTCAAAATTTGTACAAATTGAAAAATATTACTTTTAACTTTAAACATATTTTCTATCATTTACAACATTTGATAAGAACACGGAACTGCCAGACGAACTGATTGTTCGTGGAATTGGCTCTAGAGTAATGGAATTCTTGAATTTAAATTATAGATTCGTTCGGTTGGTTTAATGAATATTGTGTCAGTAAGTGTCTTTTAAAAGAATTCTTAACACTTACTAAAACCATATTTATTTATAAAACGGATGTATAATGACTAATATAATTAAAGAAAATATATTAAATAAATATTTAAATAACAATATAATTTAAAATTAATTAATTAATGCAATTAAGTAAATTTGTACTGTTGGTTTAAAATTGTGTTTTCCAATGTTGAACAAATCAGTTATTAAACTGGCCGCTGCGGATATTGGTTTATCAAAACGCGTGTCTATCGCATAAAAATAAGTTTGAATACAATACCATACGTTATATGAAACTTACTATTTATGGAATCTTGACTTTATAGCTTCCAATGAAATGTTTCCTCATCCACTTTTAAAATATGTTTAATTAACGGAGGCAACAAGAATGTAACAATTTAAATACTTGTAAATGTTGCAATTCTGAAAGATAAAAAACAGATTTTATTTCATTTATTTATTTTCACATATACGTTATGGTCACAATAAGAAGTGAAACAAAACTTACCAGTACTATTAGTTTCAGCAAAGGATCTTTTTTTAATTTAATTATTCCATCAAGCTTCAATTTTTTGTTCGAATTTTCCAACCTATGGCCATCACAATCTGTGCATTCTTTTAATATTGCTGATATGTACTTTCTTTAGAAAAATTAATATCGGCTTAACTTTGTTCAGTTGTAACTCTCCGTCGTTCTTCAAAAGCTACCGAGATGTATATTTATAAGATATCCACAGCTTGTCATCACTGGAGGAAATGGTTTTAAAAATCTATTAAACTGTAACATTTAACAAAAGTTTAATCTATAAGAAAATCAAATCGAGAACTATTTTAAATGATGTTCGAGGTAAAATAATTACAAACTATAACTATCGATAAAACCATAAAGATGAACGTACATCATTTCGATAATGAGGGAAATATTTTATAACCTTAAATTTGGTAATGGAAATGCACAAAACTAAATTTCACTTTCCGATTTTTTTTTTGGTTTTTCTACCAAATGAATTTATATTAAATAAAGTTTTCTTACCAAGCAATGAACTTATATTTCCAAATTCAAAAATGTTGTATCTAAAATAATTTATAATTATTATTAAATTTTCACTAAACAACGTACGAGTATATTGATTGGTTTAAGGTTCAACTGGAACTGATCACCACGTTGTTTTAGATAAATTTGTTTATTATAATAATATTGACAAATTAATATTAAATTATACAAATTGCTTGTAAAATTGAACGTATTGTTTTAATTTTTTACAATTTAATAATAATTGCAATTATTGTTTATTTATTTGCATTATTTACTATTTAAGTGTAAATGAAACAATTCATTGGAAGAAAGTTTAATATTTTATTGTTCATGATATGTAATACTCGTAGATTGCCATTATTGAATCAAAACACATAATTCATAATTTTATTGGCATTAATATACCTGGAACTATAATTTTATTTACAAGTTAGTTACAAGTCATGCCATATAAAATTATCTTCACCTTATATGCATTATTTGAATGATTACAATGACAACTTCTGGAAGAATCACAAATCACAATCTTATACTAACAACACACGTTCGCCATTTTTGACAAAATGGAAAATATTTTTTAACTTCAAATTTTACAGATAAGAAACGCACAAAACTTATTTTCACTTTATAGTAAATAAATCTTTCTTACATACAATAATTTTAAATTATTTATAATAAAAACTGGTATAAAAAATTACCAATTTTTCATTGGATAACGTATAAAACTATAAACAGTTTTTTAGTTCAACTGAAACTGATGCACTGATAAAAATGTCTGAACAAATTTTAGTTTAAACAAATTTCTAGTAATATGTAAGAATAATTTTTTAGTTTTACAATTTAATAATAATTGTTACTGATTATTTGTATTAATTACAATTTAACAGTAAGTATAACAATATATTTATTGTAATTACAATTTAAAAGCCAACTTAACATTTTATTTTATATAAATTTGTATCTATGGTAAAAGAGTGCCAAAAAAACAAAAAGACATTTAACTTGGCATTACTGGACTAAATATAACTGAGATTATAACCGTGTTTCCCATTTTATATCGCAACAGTTGGCCTTACACTTACAATTTTCCGTTTCAAAATGTTAAGAATAAGTTGTAAAATTTGCTACCAATTCTAAATTGATAGTTTGTTGATACTTTCGTATAAGGGTTAATAAAATACACAAAAGGCATTGACAACTGAAGACTAATGTGAAATTCTATTTACCAAAATCCAGCACAAAAAAAATTGATATCAAAAATTGTGTTCTATTTGGCAAAAAAAATCAATTTTTTTTAATGTACCCACATCATTTTTAAAAAATGTAAATTGTTTCGTAAATTTTTTTTTGATTGAAAAATACCAATACAAAATGAAACGTCAATTTTTGTAGAAACGTCAATTGGTGTATTAAATTACTAATAAATTACAGCATGTGCTTTAAATTTAATTGAAATATATTTTAATCGTTCATTAAAAAATATGCGACGATTATTCGTTCGAAAATATACATATAATTTCGTATAGAGGAGTGCACAAAACTAATTTACATTTTCATTTCAAGATAACAAAAATTTTTTAACATGTTAAAAGCACCACGACTTGGCTTCGCAGGTTGGGATGGTAGTGTTTTTTAAGGTACGCTCATCCTCATGAAAGGACTTTCATTATTGTATATAATTTTCATACTATGCTTTTGCCAGGACCCCTGATACACTTGATTAATCTTTAAATTTTCTGTAACCAATCAATATTTAGGCGATTAAATTTTACATAGAACTTTCGTAGTAATTACTTTCTGCTGCAATTTGTATCGTTATTCCTTTCTAACTGTGCCACTTGCTGAGCCCGAATTTGCTGTTTCTTTGATTTCTACTATTTTGACGAAAATGTCATAGATCGCGGGTCTCCGGCAAAGCTGTTTAACTTCCAGTAAATGTTTGTAGATCTCTATAGAAAATCGATGTCACGATTTTGCATAGACGAGACAAATATCACTCGTATAATTTATACATGAAAGTGAAGATGTATGAATGGTATTCAATATTTATTGCGAATGCTGTGATTACTACGTTCAACAGCATTGATCGGTGATTAATTTGTATTTGAATTAACTTTGTTTTAGGGTATTTTTCCCAATACACAACATAAAATACATAAGTGTTTTAGTAAGCAGTATAATAGGAAGTGAAACACGAAAATATTTCTATAGCAGCAATAGAAAGTATGGATTTAATTACCTTTGAGAATTTAAGGTCGATGACAGTGGCGATAGGACCCAAGTGTAATACAGTCAAACCTGTTAAGTTGGACACCTTTTTAAGTTGGTCAACTGGCTAAGTTGGACGATTTTGTCTTGCACCAACTGCCTAAGTTGGACGATTTTGTCTTGCATTTTTAATTATTCTTCATCAAAAAATTTATTGCTTAAGCTGTTGATTTTGATTTTTGTTTAAAACCTTTTCAAGTTGGGCACCTTTATAAGTTGGCCATTTTTTACGGTACCGTGAGTGTCCAACTTATACAGTTTCCACTGTACATTTGTATCGTGACATAGAACAAATGACTGAACATTATAAAAAACCCACCAAAAAAACACTGCAGGGATAATGGGCACTCGGAGTACTTTTTGGTGGAAATGAGAAAACAATTAAACTGTGGAATTAATAATTCTAAGAAATATTTTTATTTAAATATTATATTCGAAAAGTTTGTTATTTGAAATTACAAATTAAATGTAACCACATATTTTACTATATTTATTGTTTTTTACAATTATCCTAGTACATATAACTATTTCTTAGTAGGTTTTAAGAAAGCCTGTGTTGAACATACAATTTAATAGTAAAAGTAATGTTTGGTGCAATCAACAAATTATTTTGTAGAATCTACTTATATTTTTTCTCTGAGTAAAATTTGGAAAGTAAAAAAAATTGTATGTATTCGATTAGATATTTATATTCTTTTATTGGCATATAGCCGGCACCGTGTGAGATGTTTTTTATTTAATGTTTATATCCTTTTATTGCGTGTGACTCATATGTAATGTAATTAATGTAAATAATAAATTTTGTTACTGGAGTATAGTAGGGCATGTCCGATTAACCATTAATTAAACAAATAAATCATTAAATAAACAAACTACATACATAATTTGTTACTTTTGTAGATTATGGAGTCGCATAACCCCCATATCGCATATAAATACTGGCACGGACAACGAAAACATAATTATGAACATCGACGGGAGTTTAATCCCTTTCGGATGAAGGAGGACGAATTTAGGGGATATTTTCGGTTCCCTATGATTCTTGCTGTAAAATTGATAGAAGAACTTCAAATTTTACAAGACGCAGAAGAATCACGGGCTTCGAGTGATATAACATTGGAGGACTCGGAGGATAAAACACCTTTCGATGTCAAATGTTTGGTGAGGTTTAATTTCTATGCTGCCGGTTCGTACCAACATCAAATCAGAAGCATCGGTTATATGTCCCAAACAGCCATCAGCAAATCCATAGAGCAAATCACCGAACTTCAAAATTTGTTGATGGGCAAATACATAAAATTTTCACAAGGAGAGGAAGAACGGAACAGAATAGCGCAAGAATTTGCTATAAACAAGGGATTCCAGGGATAATAGGGTTGATAGATGGTACACAAGTTGCTATAGCCGGATTGAACAAGGACGTTGAAATGGCATACGTCAATCGAAAGGGATTTCACAGCATTAATACACAAATTGTTGTGAATGATCGGAATGTAATCACCTACATAAATGCCCGTTATCCAGGTTCCGTCCACGACAGTTATGGTTAGGGAGCAAGCAAACTTTTGGCAATGTTTGAGAACGAGTACACCACTCCTGATGCTCAACGGTATTGGCTTCTTGGTAATCAAGGATACCCTTTAATGCCATTTCTTATTACCGTGGGCGAAGAAAGTACAACCGTACATGAAAGAGAGTTTTACCGCAGACATAAAATTATTCGCAACCAAGTAGAAAGGGCCATTGAATTAATAAAAAATAGATTTCGGTGTGTGCTTGGGGAAAGAAAACTGCACTACATTCCCCTGAAATGCGCAAAAATTATAAATGCAGTGTCAATGTGCCATAATTTTTTAATCATGAAAGGGTATGAAGACGATGCTTTGGAGGAATAAATAGCCACGGCTTCCACAGAAAGTGTAGATAGGCCTAGTGGAAGCAATCCCTATCTCGAAGCAGGCCGTCAAGTTCGCCAAAGAATTATGGATAGTATTATAATGACGGATTAGTAAATAAAAACCAATTAAAATAATAAACCAAGCTGTTTCAAATATAATTACATTTATTAAATAATTCAAATATCACATTATATTTAAATAAAAAAAAAATTAATTAATTTTGTCCATCTCTTATTTCTTTTAAAAGAGACATCGACTCTTTATGCCGCCGTTCATTTTCGAGGCTTTCCCATTTTAAAAATGGCAGTAACCCGTCGTTGATTCAGCGCAGCTCTACTAGTGCCTGCCTTTGCAAGTTTAAACTTTCTTGGCAATTTCTAGCCAGAGAAGTTCTATACAAATTTCTCGCACGGCTTGTTTGAGTAGTAGAAGGTCGTGGGTTCCTGCCTTCTAAGATAGGATCTGTAGTTGGTGTTGGTTCCAACTCAACTGCAGATGGTACTGCTTCGATCTCAACTGTATGAACGGACGGTGATTGAGTGAGTGAAGCATGTGCTACTAGAGATGGTGAATTTATTCTTGTTGATTGTTCTGTCGACTAAAAATTAAATTTGTTCTATTAAATAGTTCGAGAAATAGTAAATAATAGGGTTTACCGGAACAATTCCAAAGCCAGTAGATGTTCCCGGCATCTGACTCATCACCGAATGATCAAAACTCAACGAGTATGTTGGATGGTTTGTTATGGTTTCCATTGTAGACGACGTTTCGCTCAAACTATTCCGTAGTTCAACAATATTTTGAACCGTATTGATTCCAAATCCCCCTTCAATGCAATTCATTCCGTCAACATGTTCAACGGGTATGACACTTAGCAGCCGTTCCTCGATTGGGTCAAGTTCCATATTCAAGGGCTCACCACCTCCAGTTTTTTAGGCATGGTTGCGGATTTTTTTCGCCTTTGCTCTAACCAAATTAATAAAGATACAACTTAATAATTTAAATGAAAATTACCTTTTGCCATCTGGTTAAATTTTTATCAGCTCCTTCCATGACATTTAAATCGGCTGCTAATGCCGCCCAAAAATTCTGTTTCTGGCGCTTCCCATCTGCAGATACAAATCGAGAAGCAGCAACTCCATATTCGGCAGCAACTCGTTCAACTAGCTCAATTTTTTGCTGATTGGTTATTCTTTGCCGTCGAGAACTCTGTAAAAAAATAAAATCTTTAAAATGATGTTATATGTATATTAATTGGAATTAAAAGTAAAATTTAAATATTGCACAAATATTTTCTACCAAGATAAATTTAAGATTTTACTTCGATTTTTTCATACGAAAGTTAGACGTCAAAATCAAATTTGAAAACGCGCCCGTTGTAATAAAACAATTAATTTGAATTTTTACGTTTTACTCCGATGTGAATAATTATGGGATACAATTTAAATAGTAATTGTAATATGTATAATATTTCCATAAACACTATGTAATACCATTAAATTATTCACAATTATATTTATAAAACACAATTATATTTATTTATATTTAAGCTAACAACAATTCGAAATTTTCATGATAATATTTTAAAAGTAATAAAAAAAATTTTTATTCAATCATAAAATTTAACTTACCATATTGCTTTTAATTGAAAAATATTTTTTTTTAAAAAGATAATTTCAAAATAATTTTATCACCAAATTTAATTTCGTGTATCACACGCATGAAAACCACTTCATAAATAATATTCATATAGAACAATAAAAATGCCAAATATTCACTAGTTGTTCATCATTTTCTCCAAACAATTCATTTTGCAGGGTTGTGTTTGTAGACTTTTTAGTTTTGAATTTTATCGCCAAAAAACTCTCCATTAGGGTTATAAATTGGTGATAAAGCACCACAAAATGACCATCCAGAAATGTCATTATCACTTTTAGTTCATTATTCCCCCTCAAAATTCATTTTGCAAGGTTGTGTTTGTAGACTGCTTTGTTTTGAATTTTATCACCAAAACACTCTCCACTCGGTATATAAATTAGTGATAAAGCACCACAAAATGAACACCAGAAAAAAGTCAACGCAAACTTTATTAAATATATTTTATTCCGTGGAAATATTTAGCGTGCGTATAGATATTTAAATGGCCAATTTTGATTGAATAATCTTTTAACTAATCGTTATTGAACTCAAGGTTTAAGGTCAATACCCAACAAATTAAGACATCTGTAAAGGGAACAACCATTAGTGACACCCAAGCAAAAATTTTGTATATTTTCCAAGGACACAACCGAAATAATCTTTTGCAAAAACATATTCGGCCCTATACAAAAATGTGGACGAAAACCTTTTACTGGAATTAAGTTTACCAAATTCATATTCATCATTAAACTATTTTGTAATTATTGGTTGACTACAACCCGACCCTGTACTGCAACACTTTATAAAATTGTTACACGATAAAATATTTTATTAAAATAAAAGTATGTACCTTTCATTGGAAATTGTTCTTTAGAAATATTACGATTCAATTCTATGCACGACTATAGTTTGCAATAAATTAATTAATTAAGTAATTATTTCCTCATTGTGGCAACCTTCTTTAGTTAGAATTATTAAACAAATCATTAGTGTTAATTGTTTTATTCTTAATTATTTCGAAATCGAAAAAAATTCCCTTAAATATTTATAACTTGTTTAAGTAAATGATTTGATTTATTACCAATAAATTTTCAAATAATTTGATGTCATTTACAAGTTTACAACATGAGCGACGTAAGTAATATAATTAATTTAATTAATTAGTGTATACGGTATATTAGGTGAATGTTATGTATTTGTATAATGACATTTGACATGAGAATTTTACACGTGTAAAATTCATTTTTATTTCCCAATTAAAATGCAATAATACCTGTCAATTTCATACTAAATAAATTATTATAAATTTATTGTTTTTATTATTTTTTAATTTGTTTATACATATTAGGTGTAATAACGCATGTAGCATACGTCTTGTCTAATTTATTTTACATCTGCTCGAGGCGCCTAGATCTTTATACGTTTTAAAATAATTAAATATCAAACACGTCTTAATTTGTATGATAATTTGAAGTGACACGACACAAAATTTGTGCCGCAATAATCTGGAAAACAAAGTTCAATACTTTCAAAGTCATATATTGTATTTGGTAGTCAAAGTCATTTGCACTTCCGTAAACTAGTATAGCCCTAATAAATGTGTACGATTAAATTACGAAAGTACAAAGAAACTATAAAATCATAATTATTTCAATGAAAGCCGTATAATTATTTCTAATGTGGAATTCGATTTTGTTATTTATAACTCGAATCAGAAAGTGTGTGCGCAATGTCATAATTAATTAGTGAACCGATCACTTGTTTGAAATTAAATTTGTAAACAAAATGTTTAAAATTCAACAACAAAATAGCAACATTCTCTGGTCGCGTTATTCGAATTACATAGTAACAAGTACAAAGTGGTAGTATTTATCATTAAATGTCATATACGCAGCACCCTGAACTCTCTGTACCTATGGATTTCAATAAAAGTGTGAGGTATAAATTTCTCGTTAAGATTATTATCATTTTTTGTTAGAAGTGTGCAAACAATATGACATGCAAATCACGACTCAATAGTTTATGTTGTATATGTCGGAGAGTTACGTTGTTGTGTTAATAAAATATCTACTAAATACAAAAAAATGATGATATTTTCTAATAGTAAATCATGTCAGAGGCAACGACAGATTGTACATCTTGTAATGTTTTATTAGTTGGCATCTCAGGATTTGCATAATTCAATTGAATTTGTTTGCAAACGTCTGTTCATTCACCAGCTAAAACACGACAATAAAATTCAACAACAAAATTGTTGATGTCGTTTTATTTCACCGCAGTGACACTATTCTAATGACCATAATGCTAATTATTTATAAATTTGTTGCACAGTTAAAAAAATTATTCAGGGCCCGTTAAGCTGCAATTAGTGTGTGGACTGGCATTGAACGAAGCTACACTACACTATTCGTATTTCTGTTACTATTTATTGTATCGTACTGGAAAGTGTTGTTGGATTTTTTCCAAATTAGTTAAAATATATTGGCTTCACCCCTCAAAACAACTACAAAAGGAATCAGGGGCGATACTAGAAGTTTTTACAAAATAATTACAAACTAGTTCAATCTCCAAAAATCTCCCAAGTTCGTTCTCCAAAAAACCCCCCTACCACGAAACTCTTTAAACACCATATTTCTCGATATTGGTTATAGACTTGCTATAAATTAACAACCCTCTCGTAAATTTGATGCAACGGCACATAATGCACAAGCAATGGATCACAAAAATCGATCACAATAAATTCAATTACCTTCTGGTTCAAGAAAAAGGTACCCTCGAGTTTAGTACAACAACCACACCCACAAAAACGATCACAAAGCATCAAATTGCCTTCCTTTAAAGAATCTGGTGCCCATGAATTTATTACAATAGCCAACACCCACATAAACACTACAAAAGTGTTCTACTGCATGATAATGCTCAACCACCTTGGTGGAAACACTCAATTGGAAAGTTTCTCCCCACCAGCTGTATTCAGCAGACATTGCCCCGTTCGATTACGACTTTCGTTTAGATCGATGACGCATGACCTGTCTGACCAGCACTTCACATCAGATGAAGATACCAAAAAATTGAGTTGACTCATGGATAGCATCAAAGATGAAGCGTTCTTCCGACATGGTGTTCGTATGCAGCCAGAAAGATGAGAAAAGTAGTGACTAGCGATGGACACACTATTAATAAAACATAACCTATCGTTCTTTCACAATAAATGCTCAATTTTTGGTGCCAGCCGAAATTGAAAAAAAATGATAATGCAGATCGCGTTTCGACTACTTCAGCCGAAAGTTAAAAAGATTATTAATAATTTGAAATATAGTGGGCGATAGTAACTAATCGACAAAATCACCCGAAAACAAATAAATAATATCAAACAACAAGAAATATTAAAATACCGAAATTAAAATCGCCAATTCAATGGCCCAAGGTCACTGGTAGATAGATTTTAAATATAGGTTTCGGGCAGGTCTGTTGAGGTGTTAGAGGTAAAATTTTGATGTTATCCTTCTTCTGTCGCTAAACTCATACAGTATTCGAGATTTTGCAATCTGACTATGTCGATTTGATGACCATAGGTAGATTAAAATGTCGATTAAGAAGTTTAATAATTGAATTAAGCATTCAACAGTTTGTAATAGTGGTCAAAATAGTTTACAATCAAGAATATGCGGGACAGATACCAATCCGATTATGCCGATTCGATAGCCTATGGCCATGGTAGATTTTGATTAGGTTTGAGATAGGTCTGATGAAGTTAAAGGGCTGAAGTTTGGATTATATTTTTCTTCTTTCGTTAAAATCGTACATCATTCGAGATTTTGCAGATAGACACCAATCAGACTCAGTCGATTCGATACCAGGTTTGAGGTGGATCTGATGCTTTCGGGGTGAAATTTTAATTTTCCTGTCCTTCCGTTGATACAATCGTCCATCATTCTAGATTTTGCCAGGCAGACACCAATATGACTATGTTGATAGCCCATAAGCTCTTATCGGTTTCATACGTCTCTTTCATACATAAATTGTCGATGAAGAAGATTAATAATTTTCAAGCATTGAACGGTTTGTAATTGTCGTTAGGTTTACAATTTGAGATTTTGCCAGATAGACACCAGTCTACTATGCCGAATCGATTGCTTATGATCATAGGCAGATTTTGATTATAGGTTTGGTGTAGGTCTGATGAGGTTATAGGTATATGCAATCTCTGTTTGCAGAAAGCCGAAAATTGTCAATAAAGGAGTTTAATAATTATGAAGCACTCAATGGTTTGTAACTGTCGTTAAAATACAGTGAACTTCGAGAGTATGCCAGGTGTACGGGTGGGTCTGATTATATTTTGTCGATAAAATTGATCCGAGATTTTGTCAAATAGGTACAAAGTTGCCTATGCAAATTCGATGACCCATGACCGTAGGTAGATTTTGAATAGAGGTTTGAAGTGGGTCTGATAAAATTATACTGTTACATAGATTTTCTCCTTATTTTAAATCGTGAAAAACCCACTGTAAACCTATATTCCAAATTATTTATGGTCGTATATTCCTATGGTATAATACTGTTAAAGCTATAGTCGAAAGTTTTCAGACGAAAAACGTCGAAACGGCAGATTTAGTTGAAACGGCTAGCACTAAATGTCGAGCATGCAGGTTGGACGATCAAAGTTGACACGCTAGTTGAAAAATGTCGATAATAATACTGCTTCGATATAGAAGATTGACTTAAATTTCAATCGTAAACCGTCGGTAATGCAGATTTAAAAACTAATGACCAATTTTCCATCCAAAAATGTCTGTTGGTCTTGGCGAAATTTTGTTTTTTCTCCAGTTTTGTTGATGCAATCGTTCGTCGTTCAGGATTTTGCGAGATAGACTATGCCAATTTGATAGCTCACGACCAACGGTCGAAATTAATTAATTGTTGGGTGGGTCTGATACGGTAAAGGAAGGTGAGTGGCCTAAATTTTTATTTTCGCCAACTTTGCTTGTTAAAATCTGACTATACCAATTCGATAGCCCGTGATCATAGATAGATGCTGATTATCGGTTTGCGGTGAGCCTGATGAGGTTATATAGGTAAACCTTTGATTTTCCCCAATTATTTTTCGATGAAATCGTTCGTAAATGGAAATTTTGCAGGATAAACATGGGACAATAGGTAAAGTAACACCTTAAACTTCCAAAAAAAAAAATAAATTTTAAATATAAAAATCATGAAAAGAAATAGCAAAAACAAAAAAAATTGAGTTTTTGAGTTTGTTTTTTATTTTCATCTGTTTTTGTTAATATTTCGGGTATTCACATAAATCAATTTATTTTGGTTATTGAGTCTATTTTTTAATTCAACCGAGCAGGCAGTGCGCTGTCAAAAAATACTTTGAGCAAAAAAGTAAAATTACTCAAGTTGAATAAAAACCTGAGTAATTTTACTTCGCACACTGCATTTTTAATATTGAACTGTGGTTACGCCAAGCATTATGCATTATTCTGAAATGAATGTCCAAGTCGAAGAGTGTTCAAATAAAAGAACCAAGATACATTTGGCTATGCGAAACCTTTGCACGGATTTATCTGAATTAAATTTACCCGGATCAATTGTTAGAACGATAATGCTTAATGCTGAACAAGTTAAATAATCTAGGCAATCAATAACACTACTTTCAGCTACGAAGATCTCTCGAACGCGAAACACAATTATTCAAAAAATAAAAAAATTGTTATCCTACTGGCTAGAAGACCACCATAATACAGATATGCCATTGAGTCAAGCAACCATAATAGAGAAAGTAAGAGGTTGGAGTCAGACAAACAAAACTCCGTCGGACCTTGCATCATCAGTGGAAACGTTGGCAGCAAGCCGAGGAAGGTAAAAACATCGTAATGGTTGGCGCGTACAGACGTGTTTTTATTCCCTCGTTCTGCAATTTATTTATTTCTGTGTGTTTCAATAAAACCATAATCTTACTCAAACTGTGTTAATATTGTATTTATTACTGATGTGGAAAAATGTGATACAATGATGCCTGTGTCCCATTCACCACCTAAAATAACTATGCCAAATCTACAGGGGGCAATGTCGTCAAGCGGATTAACAAACGCACCGTACAATGTGCAACATATTCCAATATAATCCTGCAACATACTAAAAAAATCTAAATGTGAACACGCAAAAAATTACAGTGCAAGCAAATTTGATCCAAAGTGCAACGTCGTCAAATGACAATAATAAATACTAGCAAAGTGCATGTCAGTATTTAGTGCTAACTATGCATCCCAAACGAAAGAGGAGCCCCAGATGAGCGACTAATACGAGCGTGAATAAATTCACTAAGCTAGCCACGGTTGAATTGGCTCATGGCAACCACCAATATATTTGAGGGAAGAATCAAATAGAGATTTAGCAAGAACCATCGACACTTTAGCGGAGGGTAACTTTTATAGTTCCGCGGTTAAACGAGGAAATATAAAAGAAACCAAAATTGAGCTGTCAAATATTGAGGCATACATGGCCTTGATAAATCGTCGAAACGTCTGACAAACAAACGAACTGATTGAAATCAATATAGGACACTAGTCGAACAAAACTGTCATCTTGGTGGCTGCAGAAAAGCTAAAAGAGGCACTGGAAATATCAGCTGAAACGGCTTCACCAATCATCAACATTTCTGAAAAAATTAATAAAATATCACATAATCTCCAGTCACTAATCCAGGATAAAAGCGGAAAATTTGACGGCAATGTCAACAAACAAAATCACCTTTGTTGAAATGCAAATTAAATCGAGCTATCAAAATCCTGAAATTTGTACTGCAGGAAGAAATTTGTACTGCAGGAATTTCAAAATCCTGAAATTTGTACTCGGAGAATACCGAGTATTCTTTGTGGAAGGCAACAAAAAACCTTAAAGGCCTACAAAGTCGAATCTACCGATTAGACTGCAAACTAGAAATTGGGCGAGATGCGATGAAGAAAACGCCAATGCTTTCGCTGCACATCTAAAGACGTTGTTTTCACCACACCAAGGAACTAATAATATCGTGCTGAATGATGATTCATCCTTTAAACCTATAAAGTTTGAATGGAAGAAATTTGAAGAACGCAATCAAAACTTGCGTTAGCTCAAAAAAAATGCATAAAATAATAACCTACATTGTTAATGCGATCATGCCTAGTTCATATTCCTCAAACGTGGAAGATATCTTTGATTACAATGATATATAAGCCTGGTAAAAATGAAACTCAAATGCCGCCTTATCGTCCAATAAGCATGCTTCCCACAATCTCAAAGCTGTTTGCAAAAATGTTAATAATAAAATTGAAACCAGTATAAGAAGAAAGGCAAATCATTCCAGACCATCAATTTGGGTTCCGAAACCAACCATAGTGCAAGTGCATAGAATTGTAAATGCAATGAGACAGACCTTTGATACTGTTTTGCTGTCTTCGTGGATTTAGCGCAAGCATTTGACAAATTTTGGCACGATGGACTAATATACAAACTTAAAGCGCTCCCGTCGAAGAATATTCAGTAGTTATGGAAAACTATTTCCTGTAAAGGCAATACATGATCCAATAACTTCCGTAAATGATATAAGCGCAGGAGTCCCACAAGGAAGCGTTCTGGGACCCATTTTATATTTCTTGTACACTACAGATTTACTTGTTACCGACAATGTAATAATATCAACATTTAATACTGTTAAAGTATTAAGTGTCTTTGCTATCCCAGCCAAAAGATGGTAATGCAGATAATGACGTTGCTGTCCTAGCCGAAAGATGGCAATGCAGATATTAATTTTGATATGCCAAACCGAAAACAATTTAAATGTCGATAATGTAGATGGTATCGATCAAGAAGATTAACTTCAATATTCAAACAGAAAAATGCCAGCAATACAGATTTAAAAGTTACAAATGAATAATAAATTTTCATTAAAGAAAATTTCAATAACAGGCATCTATAGAATAGCCATGAGACGCAGTCACGTTTAGCTGATGAATGGTTTGTATATCAAGATTATGACAGATGAACTATTTGACTGTACCAATTGGATGAACCACGACCCTAAGTAGAATTTGAATTTGTGTTTGTAGTATTTTTTATTCGGTTATATTGGTGAAACGTTCTATTTATCGTTGTTTCGACGATAAATTTGTCCCATTCCAGATTTTGCCAATCTGACTAGGCTGGTTCAATATCCATGTCTATTGGTAGATTTTCATTAAAGATTAACGGTGGGTCTGAGGGGGTTATAGGGTCGAAATTTTGATATTCCCCATTTTTCATCGATATAACCATTGGTCATTCGAGATTTTGGCATACAGACACCAATCTTACTATACCAATTCGATAGCCCATGAACAGAGGTAGATTTTGATTATAGGTTAGCGGTAAGTCTGATAGGCTTATACGGGTGAAATTTTGATTTTCCCCATTTTTCATCGATAAAAACTTTCGTCATTCGTGATTTTGGCATATAGACACCAGTCTGACTATGCCGATTTGATAGCCCATGACCATAGGTAGATTCTAAGTATAGATTAGGGGTGAGTCTGATGGGGTTATAGGGATAAAATGGCATATTTGCCTCATACAGCCGGAAGTAGTCGATAAAGAAGATTGCAAATTATCAAGCATCGTCAAGAATCGTTTGTCATTCGAAATTTTGGCATATAGATACCAATCTCACTATGCCGATTCGATAGCCCATGACCATAGGTAGATTCTGAGTATAGGTTCTGTGTGGGTCTGATGGGGTTATAGTGGTGTAATTTTGATATGCCAAAATCTCGAAAATTTAGAAATACTTGATCACGAATTATTTATTCTAACTGACAATGACCCCAATTTTGAACGCGCTGGTTTTATTAATAGGGGTGTTGCAAATAATCTTCATACTACATGCACTGAACTATTAAAGGAGAAACGATCGAATCGGGGGCAATCTGCGCTGGACCGATTTTTTTACAATTTTTTCGTTTAATGGAAATGCTTGTGTTTTTTTCACAAAAAATGCTTTAAGTTAATATTTTTTAGTTTACTCGCCGGGGACGGGTTGTCATCGCTTCTGTTGTAGATGTTATTGGCACTATCGCCATGAAGACAATTGTTGGCAAACATTGTTGTGTTTAGCTGTCGCGTGTGTGTGGTGGCTATGTATGTGCTAACCCATATTGGTGTGACAGTTTAATTTTTCTGGCTCTCACACAAAATAATTTTACTAACAACACTACTAAAATATTTCGTCTTAATAGTTTCTAGAATAAATTCCATTTCCGTTTATCATCACATCAGTGGGTGCTTGTTACTATCAGGCAAATTCATTTTGGCTTTTTTAAAGTTTATTATTATTTCCTCGTTGCCAATGTTCAAACAAAGCAATTTACTAGAGTAATGATTTTAAAAATTCAAAAAAAATCTTTTAGAATTTTGGTGAGCACTATATGAACTTAAATTCACAAATACTTCTCCTCATTTGCAGGTGTAACATTCTGTATAAAATTACTACATATTCAGTTACGGTGATAATTCGTCACCCTATATAAATATAAAAAATGATCCAGCATCCCCTAATTGAGCAAAACTATTTTATTAATGTAATTAATTAGAACATACTTCGGTATTTTAGGGATATGGGAGTTTATAACATAACACCAAAGGATAATTTGTCAAACATCAAAATAATAAATTTTTCATAATTTCGTCACTGTCTGACGCACTCGTATAAACACTAAGCAAAAAAAAAAAACCGTACCCTATTTTACAAAGAATTCGTCTTGTCGCAAACTAAATATTTGATAATTTCTTATAGACATCGCGTCGATTTCAGTCTTAAAATTATCATAAAACAATACATAAGTAACTACATTGCAATATTTGTGAAATTTGTATATATTTACCAAACAGTTTGATGGTCACATCGCACGTCTTACATACAACAAAAAAAAAAAAAATCTCGTATATGAATGCATAGAAAAAATCAACATTGCAGATGTGTAAATTGCGATAATTTTTAAATAATTGGTTTTCTTTGATTATTTTGCAGAATTTATTCAACCACAACATTTATGGCCTTATATTCAACATAATTTAATACAACAAAATCAATTGACAAATCATCCATATTTAATTAATGGTCATACTAATAATAACAATAATAATAATAATAATAGTAATAACAATAATCATAGTAGTAGTAATAATAGTAATAGTAATATTGAAAATGGCCATCATAATGGTGATATGCAACAACAACAACAACAGCAGCAGTCGCCGCAACACCATCAGCCAAATCAAAATCGTGATAAACAAATTATAGCAAAACCGTTACCAAGTAGGCCGACACCGTTTATACATCATGGAATTAATCATCCGCATCTGCATTCCCTGCTTGCACACTGTCGAAATCCGTATATAGGTGAGTACTTACCGAAATAGATAAGCAACAAATCTTTATAACAAGTAACATTTATAGTAGGACAAGGTGGACCACAAGTATTTCCTCTACCGCCGGGCCAAGGATTTCCGTGGGCACATTCAACGCGAGGTAAACCACGCCGCGGTATGATGCGTCGTGCCGTTTTTTCTGATTCACAGCGGAAAGGTTTGGAGAAGCGATTTCAAATGCAAAAATATATTAGTAAACCGGATCGAAAAAAATTGGCCGAACGATTAGGATTGAAAGATTCACAGGTAAGCGTTTTATATTTAAAAAAAAAACGGGAACTCCGCCCAGTTGTTTTTTTATTATTCGCACACATCTTTCGAATAATAATAAAAAATCTTCTACAATATTCTTGATTCGTTTTGGTTTTGTGGTGGTGCGCAGACGCTAAAAATTATCATAAAAAAGCACTATTTTCTATTGTTTGGACGTTTTTCACGAACACATAGATTTTTTTTATTTACTTTATTCCACAGTTATTGTTGTTTAGTTTTTTTTGCAAACAATTTTATTTGAGCGTTTAAGGGATTGTTGATGTTGGAAGATTTATAAAAGGGATGATGAAATCAAATTTGCTTAGATTTGTATAAGGGTTGATCAAATTTTTTTTTATTGTTAAAATTTTCATTTTTTTAGGACTGTGCATTATAATGTGTTGCTTATATTGAGAGCAATATGAGATTTCATTCTCATCCTTTTTTTTTTTTAAATCGAGAGGGTTTTTTTAAATCAAAGGTTTTTATTAAGATTACTAAGTCAATTTATTGACTTAGTAATCTTAATAAAAACTTTTGATAACCCATTTTGGTTTCTTTCTTCAAATTCGGGTTTTAGTACAGTCCACAATTACAAAAATTGGCGTCAACTTCTAAATCAATGTACATATATATGAAAACCTAGACTTCACTTAAATGAATATGCACTAACTGGTTTGTCCATCATCGGTGGCGGGCCAATAGTCGGGTAAATCGTTTACTATGGTAAAAATCGGATTTAGAACAGATTTTTCGATCAGTTTGTCATAGAGTTTTTGATAAATAAATGAATTTACCTAAAAATTTACTTCAAATTGACTTTTACCCGACTATTGGCCCGCAGCCATCGTGGATCAATTATTTTTATAAACGGAACGAGTTCTTTACATTTTAGAACCAGCGATTCCCAATTTAAAGGTAATTTTCCACTAAAAACTTTCAATTTAACTGTGAGTAATTTTGGCAACTTAAAGAATCCCTTTTATCTGCATACCAATCCAAGGGTAAAAGTCAATTTTAAGTAAATTTTTCGGTAAATTCAATAAATTTTGAAAAACTCTATGTTAAACTGATCGAAAAATCTGTACTAAAATCGATTTTTACCGTAGTAAACGATTTACCCTTGGATTGGTAAGCAGCCTAAAATGCGATGTGTATATTTTACCAAAACTAACGAAGGAAGTTTTGGTACCCAACTACATCATCGTAGACATTTAATCATGGAATTTGTTATGACGGATGGATATGGTGTTCTAAATTAGTTTTGGATAAGTTCTATAATATGGCCAAATGGTGCGGAACGAGACCATCATGATACAATTAGGTGTATTGGTTTAAAATGGGATCTCATTTCAACCATCGGACCAAATTCCATCATGATCGCCAAACAAATTACCCAGTTCCTATTTTGCATGCTAACAATTTTTTAAAAGTAACCCGAAACCATATCTAGGAAAATAAAATTTGAAAAAATTGAATCGATAAAATTTTAAATTTCGTATCTCGAAATTCCGGATCCTTATACAAAATTTCGAATATCGCGATATCGAGATTGACAAAGATCGATTCTGGATTTCAAATTCTTGATTAGTCAAAATCCACTTTTTAGTGAATATTTTACTTATAAAATTCCGAGCTTACTACTGAAATCCGCAACAAATTATTGTCAATTTTGGTATTTTATGTCATTCCGACGGAATTTGGCCATTTCTCAACAAATGTTGGTTAAATTTTGATTCTATTAAGGAATTGTTGTGGTTCGAGGAATACGATTTCTGAACCGACTATGAACTGATTACGACAGGATTGCTATCATAACATTAAATAATGATATTCATGAAGATGGTCATGGTTGTTTTACATATATCGGAAATTTTTTAATTCGATTTGATCGAATTAGGATTGTATTATGCGAATACATTTGGGATTGTATTTAACAAAACTGTTTTTTTAGAATGCGATTTGGATTTAATAATGAATTATTAGATCTGGAATTTAGGGTTCCTAAGTGGAACTGATTCTTACTTGATCTTGCTTAGCAGAATTCTATTGAATGATGAAACGTTCCCTTTTGCATCCTTTTTCCATCGGAATTTGAATCCGATACCCGCTATGAAATTCAAACGAAATTTTGGAAGTTCAACTTACTGTGTCAAGCTCGATAATTTCTTAGGACATTATAGTCAAATAGTCTGTGTATAGGACTGAATTTTGAATTTGACTAACCCATTTTGAAACTAGCCCATTTCTCAACAGGTTTTGACAAATTTGGTTTTGAGGATTTGGAATTTTTTTAAATTAACTAAGACGAGATTCTTTGGTGTTTAGTTGGAATTTGGATTTTTACTTGCTACTTTTAACTGGGGAATTTTGTAATTGGAAGTTAGGAAAATTAATTTGGGCAATTAAAAATAATTTTTTATCAGGATATTAGGATAGGCAAAATTTATTTATATGACCGGACTGGTGTAATAATGAAAATTGTTAATGAAGTTTTGAAATAGGCGTCATAAAGGTTAACTATTTGTTGAATTTAAATTTAAGAAAATGTTGAACAATGTTAGAAGCCTGCAAGGATAGTACTCCTATATCTATTGTACTAATTTGTTAATTTGTAGAAAAAGTCAAACCATTTGATCTAAATTAGACGAATTAAATTACTTTTACAAATTAATATTTAAACTCCTTAAATTAATCGTACAATATTTTCTTGAAATCCTATTTTCACGTAAGCTTACCAATTTCATTATAAATTATTTTAAAATTGGTATGGCCAAATAAGAATAGCAATATTACAGAGTTTCATTAAAATCTCAAATTGAAATTTCATCCCACACCGCGCCATTACTCACCTCCCCCCCACACACATCACCATTTATTATTACCCTCCGGTCATTACTCCAGGTCGTTACCCATCGGTCATTAGCCCCGGTCAGTCATTAACCCCAGTTCTTACCTCCTGCCATGACCCCACCGCCATTACCAACGAAATGAAATTCTGTTGGGTGTCTTTCTCCCTGATTTGCTTGATTTGTCTACTCTTAGTTGGAAATATTAACAATGTCATACATTTATATTTTTAAAACAAACACAGCGACCTGTTGTAATGAACAATGTCATCACCATGGAATAAAATGGTAATGCATACAAAAATTTCAGGCAAATAATGATCATACATGCTCCTCGGTTCATGTCCCCACTGTTTATTTCATGCATTGCTCCAGTGAAAAGGGACCAGGCAATACCAGGAAAAATAAGCGTCAGTTGACAATCAATTATTGATTTCTCGGACGAGTGTAAATCTCAGCTGACCTCTGACCTAAACAAAATCGATATTGCTTACATTAAAAGACCTCCAACTTTATACTTGCTCAGGGAAAGGAAAACACTAAAATAAATCAAAAAACTCATTTATTGAAAAAGTTTTGAAACAGCCGCAACTACCTATTCAAAATGATCTTTAAAATTAGCAATGATGTATTCATTTCGAAAATGTCCATGGCAGACGATCCATTGCAAAAGGAATTTCTTTTAGAACCTATATAGTCGGATTTCGCTAATAAACGGGAACTGTAGGGTAATACACGACCGAAAATTAAACGGACAAACTTGGGCAAATCAGTAGATATTGACCGTGGCCCATGAAAATCAAAAATATGTTGAAGAAATTGTTATGATACAGGTGCAGCAGCAACTGATGCACATAACTGCTATTCACGAACTTGTATTATTATGTCGTTATCAATGTCTGGCCAATGAACAACTGTGTGCGCGAGAGCTTTCACCCACATAATACCTAAGTGCAATCTTGCAACATGCACTCTTGCATCGTTTATTATTTCGGGTCGTGATGATCCTTGTGACACCTTCACCAACGATTTTTTTTTGGACAGATCGAAATGAACTAGTGAAGTGTGTGCTTTTTTTTGTTATGTTAAATGCAGTTTGACATTCTCTAGTTTAACCTTCGCTTTGATATTGTCACAATTACAACAGTTGATTCACACTCAGGCCGGTGAGCTGGGTTAACGAGCAAGAAATCCAAGTAAATAATTTCGTGCAGAAAAAGTTCACACGTTTCGTGTTTGAATTTATATCACAAATATACTGTTAGTATTTGATCTGAAAGTGCTTGCATCTGGATTATCGTAAATTCCTTTTTGAAACTTTTATTGCGAAATCTAGCTTTGTGAAATTTCAACTGGCTGGTATTGGGAAGTTTCTAAACACCTGTAGAAACAAGTTTGTGTTTGTTCTGCCTAAAAAGATTTATCTGTTTCCATTATTATTATTATTATAATTGACTACCAGCGCGGAAATGGTTGATTTATAAACTAAAATGTCAATAACATATTTGTAATAATCAAATGCAAAGTGCGCTAACTATATTATAGATAGTTTTACATAAAATGAAAATAACTTACCTGATGAAATACAAAAATTTTTTTATGTGATGGTTTTGGTTAAAAAATAGAGAATAATTGGTAGGAAAGCTAGAAACGTCTCTCCCAGAATGTGGGTGTTAGAGCAATTTTTTAATTTGTAAATGGCGATTTTTGCGTATCAGATTAGTTGAAAGTTGTGTTTTAGTAGTATAATAAAAATATTTAATTCATGTTCAACATTAATAAATAATAAAAATTCAATATAAAAAAATTGGAAACAAAATATTCCTTTGGGTAAAAAATAAACAAAATGGAAAATTTATCAACATTATCATATTCCCTTCTTTGGGTATCTTAAAAATCCCAAAGTTGAGCCTAAGGCTAAAAATTTAAACATCGAAGATGGGGCTTGCAATTCTACTTAATGCCTTAATAAAAAAGCTTAAGCTTACTGATTTGTTTTTGGCTAGAGTACTTGCGTATTTATGTAGACCTAAAAGTAAAAAATAAAAAAGTTTGAGCCCAAAAATTGATTTTCGGCGCACCAGTGTGTTTTGCTTCTCCCGTATTTACTTTATTTTTTTTTATTTCGTTGCATATTCTTGAGACAAAATTTTGTTGCATTTTTCTATATAATGCGACGCCAAAAACATCTTCGATGTTAAAACTATTACAAAATGGTATTTCAAAACGGTATTTATCATGAAATATTGAAACTTACGATTATTTAAATGCGTAAACCCTCATGCTGGTCTTGATTATCACAAATCACATCTTCAGATGTATTTTAAATAGCGTTAGCTTATTAAATTTTTATAGAATTATAATTCCTCCATTTGATTCCAATTTTGCCTCGGGTAGTTTAACTCCAGAATGTATCAAAGCTGGCTTTATTCGCGATATGTACTTCCCTCGTTTAGTAATAGCTTTGTCTGATCCAACGTTTGATTTGTAGGCGATTTCTTTACGGACTAATATCTTACTAGCAGCTTTGGTCACAATGAAACGTTTCGCTTCGCTAAATTTAAAATGCCAGGTTGTGCGTGGTCTAATTACTCTAGCGGTCTCTGTTTTCCAATCACTGACAAGGCTGTCAACATCTCCAAGATTTGTGACTGTTGCATGTCTCTCATAAATTTGAATATATTCTTTTGGCTGCGTTATACTTTGTTTGTTTCAAATCCATAATTTTAAAATGTTAATATATTATAATGTTCATACCTGATACTATATTTTCAAACCTCTTTTTCCAATTTGGCAAATACAAGATCAGGCGGTATGTAAGAGTGGCTAGGAACCGGAAATACTAACTCTAATTGGGTGATATTGGCTGGTGCTTCTTTCAATAGCCAATAACAACACATGCCAATCATTAGGGAGTTTTATTTTGGCCTCCGCAACTATCGGCAAATACTCTAATTCGGTTCTTATTATGCAGGTCAAGATTGCAGAGCCGATGATGAATGGCAGATGCTATTTCATTAGATCCTTTTCCAAATAAATCATCAGTCCAGGTATACAAAAATATATTTTCCTTAGTTAAACATGATCTTGATGTACCTACTATCACCCCAAAGTTGTACGAATAAATTTGCCAACTATAATACGCTGCTTGCTCAGCTACCTTCGGGGGCACCATATTGTCGTTTGGCAATCTTATTTCTAAGTTCAATTGTTTTAAATTTTCTAATGAACTTTAATACAATGGCTGCGGGCCAATAGTCGGGTAAATCGTTTACTTTGTTAAAAATCGGATTTAGAACAGATTTTTCGATCACTTTGCCATAGAGTTTTTGAAAAATAAATGAATTTACCGAAAAATTTACTTAAAATTGACTTTTACCCTTGGATTGGTACGCAGCCAATATCCTTCTTTTGATTATTTTTGGAACCGACTCTATCGCCTCCACGTCGTTCAACTGGGCCAAGACCAGTCCCTAAATGATTTTGATTCCTTGAAAATTCTGCGAGATAAGATTTCCTAAATGAAGATTTTACAATTATTCATCAAAATAAAATTATAGTAGATTTTGAAAAAGATTATTAAGTTGAGGTGTATAATTTATTTGAATCAAGCTAAACACAAGCTGAAAAAATTGAAAACCTGTGTTAAATTTCTATAAATTAATCTTATCTGGCACGCAATGGTTCGATCGCCCGTTTTTTAAAAATCAGTGTGATTTTCAGGTAATTCACATAAATTTGTACTTAACCATAGATATGCAATAACTCTTTCTATATCCGCTACTAAATATTAACATAAATTATGACCTTAGAGCGAACGTCCTACCTTCTACTCGATATACTGACGGCATATAATGGTGACTGGTCTAGAGATAAGCATGGTTACTACAAGATCTGGCTGTTAAAAGCGTATATAACAAGACAAAATTTGGGGCAGGCCAATAGTAATATGGTTATCAGTGGAACTTGAGAACTACCAGAAAATAGAGGTAGAAAAACCAACAATAAAACTAAAATTAATATAAAGGCTCTGGTTTGGAATTCGTACAAGGAGAACCTTAATATTATTAAAAATGAACTGAGGAAGGTTAAAGGAAGTTTTATTATTAAATTGAAGAGGTGTACGGACCATACACATGCAAGTCTTGGTTAGTTTTATGTGATGAAATGAGGAATAGAATGGGATTTGCGAGCCCTCACGCCTTACAAAGATTATTTTTCCTAATCAAACCACTTCCAGTTATTAAATTCTACAGCGTGATGTATGGACATTTTCAAATGCGAAATTCTTAAAGTTTTCTTCTAAACTGGCAAATTCTACATGTGAACAATACACAGTAATATCGTTGGAAAACGGATGTTGTGAGTGATAAACGGATCCAAGTGATTTAAATTCACCGGATCAAACTGGATCTTTCTTGCAGAAACGCAGTACGAATAGAAGCTATTCCTCTTTTGCTGAAAGCAACATCCACTGAGTGATTAAAGCTGATATTTGTTCCCAGAAAATGGACCGATGTCAAGGTAGTATTTATGAAATCGACCAAAAGTGTCATATTTACCCACAGATCCTAAGACCCCTAATTTTATTGTCCCTTCTTGAAAATATTTAAATAGTTCTTCGCTGCAAATATTTAAAAACTAATGAATATTGTATTTCTCGATATTTGTGGTGCTTTTAACAATATGAAGACTGCGTTAGTCATGGAAGGTTTGTTACGAGACAGAGCTCCACACCGTTTGTAATTTATTAACTTCTAATTTGTCATCTAAATCTTAAACGGTTTTATTCATTTTCTGTGAGTTACAACTTCCTGTGCAAATATCGTAGTGTATTTTATAATCGAAGTACTTTTTACACTATTTGCCGTAGGCACTTGGCAAAACATACTTACACTTAATAAACACATTTTTTATTAACCACTTGTTTTTTATTTCGCAAGATAATATTTTTTTTTTTTTTAATATTTTCAAAAAGTTTAAAAAATCACTCGATCGATTTCGACTTGTTAGGTCATCATCAGGAGTATCAGATACTCCTGTTGATGACCTAACAAGTCGAAATCGATCGATTGATTTTTTAGACTTTCTGAAAATATTAAAAAAAGAAAACATATTATCGTGCGAAATAAAAAACAAGTGGTGCGAAAAAAAACGTGTTTATAATCGAAGGCTGCAGGAATCACATTTCTTTCTCAAACAGCAGGAACAATTACATTTATTCGAGCTTCGCTCTTTGAGCTTCTGTAATCTCAACGTAAAAGTAAATTGAATCCGGAATCACCAACAAATGTATTATTTCTGTTGCCTTGTGATCTGGTAACCATGGAACTGGTAGCGTATTCCTTCCTTAACTGAAGTCTATATGTTCATCATTGACTGTATCAATGATTAACGAGGTCACGAAGTTATTCTTACACTACAGAGCGATTTTCTTATCGTTTCTATATGGAAACACATTATGAGTTTCAAATACTTTTTATTTGTACCGTTTAAGGTTAAATAGTTGGATTGTTCCAAAATTGTTTCAATTCTTGCTTCAATTTCTGGAGTTAACAATTTTGTTTTTTTGTTTTTCCACTAAAATTTTAGTACAACCGATTTTTCATTCATGAGGCTCCAATATTCAATATTTAGAAATGGGCAATTGCTTTTAGTTGGGACGCAGATGACTCTAAATCTTTAATTAAATCATTTCAGATCGAAAAGTATGTAAGGTTACATTCACGGCTCAAATTTGAACTATTGGCATTATTTCTGTGATGGATAGGTAAGCACTCTTGAGCAAATAATCTGAGGAGGAGGATGTCTTACGGATAATAAAATTTTTGGTTTAAATTTTTGATTTGATGGATGGGTTTAACTACTGCTACCTTGCAAATGAGGTTATTTCTATTCGATTTGCAATAAAAATTTAACCAACTTTTATTATGAGTTTATATATTGTTTTTGAAAATGCGTTGATCTTTATGTAGCTATTTTACCTTTCTCACAATAACTAGTATTTTTCAATAAAAGGAAAAAATTTTGGGGATTAGATATGCGTTTAACATACAATTATGATATTGCAAACAAATTTTTCGGACCAGCTTCACACACGTTAACCTTTTATGGGATGTCATTTATTTCCTGTTACGCCGCTAAGGATATAAATATATTCAAGTCGAATACAATGCAATAAAGAACATAATTTATTAAATTAGTTAAAATTAGGTTACGCCAAAGGTTAACTGTAATTCAAATTGCACAATCAATTATTCCTAATCGTTTTACTCCATCATCTATATAACTTTACTAAACCATTAACTTCTTAAATCAATTTTCCCCATATTAAATATTTTCCTCCTCACCGAGTCAAATCGGCATCAACAAATTATTCAATTTTCCCTTCTGCTAACATCCGAGCAAACGAGTAATAAACCAAAGCATTTGTATATACGAAAAAAAATTTCCCCGCAATAAATTCTTTCGTAATATACTTGTCGTCGTATATATCCTTATAAAGGCAGCACAAGGATTTATTTTATTATCATAAAATAACAATATATAGATAATAACATATGTTTTTGATAGGCGAGAGAACCAAAAAAAATAAGTTTCTTTCCCTTATTTGAGATATTTTACGGTTTCCCTTTTCATATCATGTAAGGGGAATATTCTATAATACCAAGAAGGATATATTGTCACCCACAATGAAACAAAAAAAATGAAAGGAAAATTTCTTGAATGCGATTAAAAAAGAAGGACGATTCTGTTGGTATTGTTACAGCATGTCTGTGGAATATCGATCTAAACGTTTCGAGGATAATTACATCCCGAATTTGATGCGCTGCTGCGTATTTATTGAGACTTTCTATAGACGAGGTGGGGATACACTTTTATTAGTTTTTATGTGATATAGAAAATTTCGATTATTAAAATAATTTCAGATCGACGATTACTAATTAAGAGTAATTGTTGAGTTCAAATGTAACGTTAATCAGTACTATCGATTTAGATATTAGTATTTTCCTTTTACAGCAAGTCTATTAATTGCTTATCCGATAAAGAAATGTTTGCAGAATTATCATTACGTTCATCGCCGAACGACGAAAAAGTGATTCTCGAGATAATTTCTGCGGGTCTGTATCTTATCTATAGCCCCGACAGATTGATTGATTTGGACGAAACTTTACACTTGCATTCGAAACTTTACACATGCAAATCGGTGAAAATTTCCCCAATCGGAATACGTGAATTTTTCGCCGGCTACTTTAATCATTTTTTTAAATTTCTTTTTTTTTTTTAATTAAGAAACATAATTTTGTTCAGCCTACTAATCGAAAAATTCCGACTGGGTAAATCGATTCGAAATTATTCGCTTAGTCGGGACTTGGGAGACAAATATTAGTAAACTTGAAAACAAATTTGAAATATTATTGAAGTATCCGGCGAAAAATTCATATATGATATAGAGAATTTCAAAGCAAATTGTATTCCCATTGGGGACATTTCCACCGATTTCAAGAATACGGGCCCATAATGTAAAATTCAATTTACGAATTGATTACGACCAGTGATTTAATAAATATAATTGAAAACATTTCTGGTGGAGTACAACCCATTATCCATGTCAGACTTACTGTCATGGAGCAAGTCGTATACTGGTATACTGTAATGGTGTCAATAAGTGTTTGTGGATTTTCAATAAATAGGTGAATGTAGGGGGAGGTTACGGCATGGGTGTTGTTGGTTCGCAGTGATACCATTGACTGGTTTTCCCCGCTATGCTAATTGCACTAATCTAGAACTTTTAACGTATTTTCCATTACTGGAGGGATAACATTTTAAATTAAAATTTCATTTTTCAAAACTGCCTAATCTCTGTATGCAGGTTAAGTATGAGACTGGTTTATTCTTTAAAAAAGAAGATAGAGCATTTTCCTTTCTTATCAAAAACTATCAAGAGCATCTCATTAAACTATTACATCAGTTAGTTAATCTTATCATTGAACTAGAAAAACTTTGTACAAAAACATGCAGCTATTCCGGAGTTGGAGGGCGACTGTATCAAACCAAAGGGGACGAGGGACCCAACTTTGGTCGAAAAACGGGAATAAAATTTATGAGTTTTACCTTTGTTTCACATACGTACTATACGTAAATATTGAATTTTTCCGCATTCTGTATCAAACAATTATTTGATTTAACGTTTTAGGTTTGGTAGCTAAGTAGAACAGCTGTAATTCCCATAATTTTTTATTCCCATTTCCCGGTCAAACAGTGGAGATAACAGATAGCGCCAATAATGAAACGTTATCTTCGATCGCGATTCAAACAACCGCACGATGACAGTCCATTTTTTAATAACGTTAGCTCTACATAACTTACAGATTAGCCATCAACTAGTGAAAGGAACCAACATCGAAACAATCGAACAAAAAACATCCAAATTTTTTGGGTGGTTTTGGGGTGCTTGAATTAAAGTCATAATTTTCGAAGCACGAACGAGTGATTGAACTCTCTGATTCATCTTGACACTTGATCTTGATAAATCACAAATTAAACTAATGTTTTCCATAAAATGTGTTTTTAGTAAGAAGTTTAGTTTTCCGTGGAGTGCTTAGTTTACGAGATAAACCAAGTTAATACACGTTTTAACATTTATACGATTTTTGTCATGTTTTTCTAAAACTGAAATAGTTCCACAACGATTTTCGTACATATAGTACATCAATTTCAATAGTCTCATTCTCAAGATTTCCAAATTCTACAAAATGGCTTATTTGGATTCGTGAATATAACTTCAGGAAAGTTCGTTGGCAGTCTTTAAGTTATACTGTTAAAGTAAGCCGATTCGCTCCAGCCGAAAAATGTCGATAATGCAGTTAAGGTTAAATTTCTAAAATACATCATCCGAAAAATGTCGGTCATGCAAATTAAAGCACCTTTTAGCATTCGACTGTAATGTCGGAAAAGCAGGTTCCTATAAATAGCCAGGAAAAAAATGTCGATAGAGCAGTAACATAATTTTGATGTTAAACAGTAATTTCTATTTTAATCAAAAATGTTAATTTCGGTTCATTAACGTATATTATTTAAAATTTAACTGTTTTAATAAATACATTAAAACTACAATAAAAACAGTTTTATTACTGAGAAAAATCGATTGCAAAAATCAAGCAAAACTTCAAAAATTTCAGGAGTCCGGAAAAATTTGTATGAATAGATCGACACACAAAACTTGAAACTTTCTAAAAATTTATAGTTTAAAGTGTCATGCCTGGAAGGAAATAGATTCAAATGAAAGGTTGCTCATACCTGGAAAATTTTTCAGGTCAATTTCTATGTTGGAAGCTTTATTTGAATCTATTTTCAGACATGATACTTTCGGTCAATTTTTAGACATTTTCAAATTTTGTATGTGCGATATATTCAATCAAGTTTTCCCGGAATTCCAACATAGAAATCGACCTGAGGTTTTTAAATGAATTAGATAACGTGCCATTGATAAAATTCTCTAAACATGTAAGCATAAATGCATTTAATTCCATTCATGTAATACAGCACTTAGAGAAATTTGGTTTTTATATTAGTTTTAATTGTTTCGAATGAAAATTTCTTATTGTAAATTTTTTAGTTGGTTTTCAAGATTTAATTAATATAAATAATTACATTGCGGCATAAAATTTGTATTTGCATTATCGACATTTTTCGACTGGGATGCTACCGATAAAATTTGGTCGTCATCTGGAGTCGGTTAACTTTAATAGGGTCTTAAAGTTTTTTTTTTCTCGATAAAAACATTTTTGTTTCACTCCAAAAAAAATCATAAAAGAAACAAAAATAATATAAAATGGACTCAGCATCGGAAAGTAGACTAAATTTCCTTCTCTGAAAAGTAAAAAAAAAATTAAATCGACATTTCACCAAGCGTTTGAAAATAGTGTATTTTCTATAAAAAATTTACTGTTGCGTTATTTGTTTTCCGCAGCATATATCAGCCGAAAAAATTACAAAAAAGTTTAAATTTTCACTCAGTCAAAAAATGTCGGTAATGAAGATTTGACAGTAACAGCCGAAAGTATCGATAAAGTAAATTTGATTAGTCCTCGACAGGTACTTTTAAAGTTAGCTAATTCTTATACCAGCCAGTTCAAAATTTTCAGCCGAAATTCGTCGCCGATAATCTTAAGCAGAAAATGATCAGCTAGAAATTTTTGGTAAAGAAGACTTATAAAAAGAGGCCAACAGTGCCGATAATAGCTTAGTTGAGGGAGGTTTGTGGTATTTGAGGGATGTATTTCTAAGTTACTTCTTTCGAGTCTCATCATCTTGCTGTGAGATTTTGTGTAGATCCTTGCTAAATTGACTTGCTTTAGTAAGATTGCTGACCAACTGGTAAATTTTGAATGCAGGACTGGTTTATCATTAAATAATCAGAAAGTTGACTTCATCATACTACGCGGGTCTTTTTCCTCATTAAAAAAAATCAGATAATTTGAAATTACACGCCTCAAACTGTTCAGATTTACCCAAGATATACTAAGAAGTTATGTATATGCTAAATCGAATCGCAAAGTGAAATCGATGGCCAATTATAATGCCAATTATAATGCTTTGAGATTAGATAGATAGATTTGCATTGTACCTTTTTTTAAGAACCATATAAACTGAGCGCAGCCTAAGCTCTTAAGTAGGAGAATAAGCTAAGTTCGCTGGCTGAGGCTTAACTTCCTTTGAAATTGTTAACATTCACGGATTTTATTACGGCTGCATAAATTATCAAAGACACAATCTGCATTCTTGACTGTTTTATTTTCGGCTTATACTTTTCGAATAATTTAAACAGTCATATCTTACTATATGTAAATTATTTTTATCTTATTTTACGAAATATTTAAGAAAGTAGATATAAATTTTTAGAAGATTCACCAATTACTATTCATTATCACCGGAGTCCGAAAATATGGTTTTCAATGTGGTTTCTGACTGTATGTGTCCTCTCTACAGCCCAGACGGATTAACTGTTTAGGATAAAACTTCTTTCCATTTTTTCATGGATTGTGAGGTCCCAGTAAAATTAGGTGGAAAGCAATCGAACGGAAATGGCGTTAAAAAGTAAAAATAATAAAATAAATTTCAATAAAATTTGTCTAGATCATTTTCCAAAATTTGACATTGTTTCACCAAAACTGGTATTTTACCTAAAGGCCACTCTTTAGTCTAAACATAAAATAGTTTATTGTTAAGTGGTGCCATAAAGCCTTTTTCAAAAGTTGGACGTAGCCTCCTTCTTTACGAATAATTAATAGTAAAGGTTGATTATAATCTCTAGTATTGTTCGCCTATAATGTTAAACTTAATGGCTTCCATTGATGTGATCGATTATTTTCATACCTCTCCGCTCTGATATTATTTACCAGCAAATAATCGATTTGCCTTAGAAAGAATAAGAAACTGAAAAATTTAAAGAAAACTTATTCCATAGGATCGTTGTCTGATAAGAGCCATAAAGACTTCTCAGTGGACTGAAACAAAATAAACTTCAGTTTTATTAAAATATTTTAAAAAATCTGATATTTAAGCATAATTTCAATAATATAAATATGAAAACTCCTTAAAATTCTGTTTACACCAGATTAGATTTCTATTGCTTATAATGGATCAACCCCCATTATACAGAGTACAATGAAAAGCCAAAAACTAAAAAAATCCATTAATTCATCTATATCACTATCACAAACATCAAATTCAATTTCCATCCAAGCTTATCCGAACCGTAAAAACCACAAGTGATCTTAAGAGGGCACATTTCCTCCTCAAATCCCCTACACATATACAACAAGCAAACAAAGGGAGAAATTGATTTTCTTTTTTTATTTATTTGATTTTCCGCTTTTTAATCATTAAACTACAAAAAACAAAAACTCAAACAATAAAAGGGTGGATAATGTTTTTATATAGAATGAGGGTGGTGGGCCCATAATATTATTTTAAAATAACCAAATTGAATATTATATCGTATTTAAGAAAAAAATTAATTTTCCAATATAACATTAAGAGTTACACATGCATGCACATTTATAGGGCGACAAGTACGAGTAGATTAGCCTTAAGATGATTTACAAATATACATAAATACAAACATACATTTTATTTGATAAATAAATGTAATTATCCTTTAGGGAATTTATATCAACACCAGAGCAATTTAATCATGATGATGATGTTGATTTTGAGTTGATGTTGTTCACCATGATGATGATAAGAAATATAAATTTGTTGTTTTATGTTTGGTAAACAATGGATTAGTTTTTGATTAGAAAATAAAAAAATGTATAACCTTTTATGGTGGGTGACTGGGGGGGAAGGCTGGAAATTTTAGGTTTTTTGGAAAGCGAAAGGATTTTTATTGTTACTCCTACATAAGTCAACCAACCATATTCTTTAATTTATCCATTGTCCTTTTGGCAATATTTTCATTTATAATTTTCTTTTTAGTATCTGGATTTGACGTTTTTATTTTATTTTTATTTTGTTTTTATGGGGAGATGTATTTCGTCAAGGATTTTTTATTTGGTAATCATAAATAATTGTTTTTTATCAGATTCTGTGAAAAAGTCCTATAATAACGAATTTTTACGATTGAGGGTTAATTGTCAGTATATAAATTTTGGGAAAACATTTTATTTAGGAGAAATATTAATACTCGCAATTCAAAATAACTTGATCTAAGGCTAGAATTTAAATCTAGCTTGGTTCAATAGTTTACTTAGGTCAAAAGTTAAATTTCTGCTCGCAAAACAGTCACAACAACTCTAAAAAGTCCTACACAGTATGATGAATATATTAGATTTTCACACATAAAATTGTATTATGTTTATTGGTTTTGGCAAATTTTCCAACTAACTATCAATTTTCACCCTATTAAAGTTAGCCGAAAATGTTCAGCCAAAAAATATCCTCAATGCAGATTCAAACTAATCAATCCAAAATGACGCCCGATAATAGTCGATAGCATGTCTCTAGAAAACAACAGCTGAAAAAATGTCGGTAATGCAGATACACATTTTATGTTGGGAACTAGTTATTTATATTAGACAATTTTATCTTGTTGTTCCTAAAAAAACAACTAAAATAATTAAAGTAACAACTTTTCATTCAAAAAATTGAAAACTAATATACCAAGCCAAGTTTTTTCAAGTGCTTTATTACGTGTTTGGGGAGGTGAGATGTGACATGTTTGGAACATATTTTAAATGAAGTACCTTGTAATGATTATCATTTAAAAAACGTCAGGTCAGTTTTATTTTGCCGAGTATAGGAAAACTCGTTTAAATATATCACACACACAAAGTTTAAAATTTTTTAAAAATGAACCGTTTAAAGTGTCATGGCTGGAAATAGATTCGAACGAAAGGTCTAATGATGTTCACATCTGGAAAAAATTTCAAGTCAATTTTCTTGTAGGGTGTCCGGGAAAATTCGTTCGAATATATCGCAGCACCCCCAAAAGCATGAAAACGTATAACAATTGACAGTTTAAAGTGTAATTGCTGGAAAAGGATAAAATTGAAAAACCTTAATGATAGTTACTGATGAAAGAAAATTTCAGTTCGATTTTCATATCGTGGTTAAATAAAAAATAAAAATTGGTAAAGAAATCCACAGAAAGACCAAGGCGAAAAATGCTGAAAATGCAGATTAAATCTATTCAAGATAAAATGACAGCCGAAAAATGTCGATAATGCAAATGGAACATTTATGTCAAAAAGAAGTTTTATTACATAATACATATATTATAATTTAAGATTTTGTTATTTCGGAAAATCAACTAAAATTATTGAAATAGAAATTTTTCATGCGAAACAATTAAAACTAATGTAACAAACCAAATTCTGGTAAGTACTTCCTTAGATGTTTGGGGACATTTGGGGAGTTCAGAAAAACTCGTTTGAATACATTTATATCGAACACAAAAAAATTGAAAATTTTTAAAAATTGAAAGTTTGAAGTATCATGGCAGGAAATTGATTCGTGATGATCACACCGGAAAAAAATGTCAGGTGAATTTTCATCTGGGGGTCCGAAAAAACTCGATTGAATATATCGAAGACACAAAATTAGAAAATTTCTAAAAATTGATCTTTCCTTAAAATTGATGCTGCTGGTGCTGGGTGTGGAACCTATTGATGCATCGGCAAATGGGACTTCATATAAATTCTTAAGATTTTTTGCATAGCTTCATGCCAGCCTATAGTATGTTCCATGAGTTCTGCACTTCGGCAAGGAAGGGGTGCGGGAGTTAGCATACTTTCATCGACAAACTCGGCGCTAAGAAATTTAATATCACGCTCGTGATATGTTGTATTCAAATGAATTTTGCCGTACTCCCCACAAGAAAATACACCTGACATTTTTTCCGGATATGAACACCACTAAGATCTTTTGTTTGAATATACTTTTAGCTAAGACACTTTACACGATGAATTTTTAGGAATTTTAAAATTTTGTGATTTCTGAAAATTTCTTTTATTCGAACTTATTTCCAGCCATGATACTTTATCGAGATCTAGAGGTAATATTCACTAATAAGAAACTCGATTTTTTTGTCACCAAATAAAAAGACACAGTGTTTTACATCGAAAAGTTACAATACAATTGAATTTTTATTTATGACTAGCTGACCCGGCGAACTTCGTACCGCCTCAAAATCAATAAATGTTGTTTATAGTTATTATAGCTTAATTAAATTGAGTTTTTTATTAAGATAAAATGAATTTCTCTCTCTCTCTCTCTCTCTCTGGCACTATATCCCATCAAGGGATTTGGCCGCCTCAAATGAGGTTTCATAGTCATATTTTCATTTCGGATAATGAGTGATTAATTCATTGATGCTAAACCAGCCGTGCAATTTTTTCCTTGTCACTACCGAGAATCGAACCCGAGACCTCCGGGACGGATAAAATGAATACTCCAATTTAATTAAAGTCAATCAAAATGAAATATATTTTAATTACATTGAAATGAATGTAACTCACATGCAGCAAGGCTTTCGTTTTATTGAATTGATTCGAAATGATTTGCGTAGCATTGTTGCACTACTTTCTTTTAAACTATTTCCTGAGTGTGTTGCAATAGGGTCGATTCCCTTCAGTAAAGCATCTTGTGATATACGACATTTTTTGTTTTGTTGTCAGGTGTGAGAACGAATAAAGCGGGTGATTTGCTGACACGTGAACATGCTACGTACAATTGGCCGTGAGAGAAACATTCATTTTCTAGATTCAGGCCACAAACACTCAAGAATTGGCCTTGTTATTTGTTGATCTTCATGGCGAATGCAAGACGAATCGGAAATTAAATTCGTTTAAATTTCGAATGACATATCGGTTGGGATGATCAGAATTCTCGGAATGAGAATTTCCTCACCTTTGAACTTTCCTTGAGTTTTCTCAAAACCAATCGCGTTCCGTTACATAGTTTTGGTTGATTCAGGTTTCGTAGCATGATGATTACCGCACCAACTTTCAGTTGTAAATTGAGCCGTGGCAAGCCAGCCAGATCCAATGAGTTTAAAAATTCAGTTGGACAGTTGGTTGATTCATCTTTGTTTGTCACACAGTCGATAGATTTGAAGGAATGAAGTGCACCGACGATTAGATTTAATTGTGAAATTTAAATGATCCACATCTTTGTTCTTTGCCGCAAGAATTACTCGTTCACTCACCCAATTGTGATTTTTGTGGTTAGTAATAATGTTCGGGAACACTTTGTTGATGAGCTCGTCCTTCGTTGAGACAAAATTGCAAAAGTTCTGAGGAAACGAAATCAATCCGTTCGATTTGTCGACAGGAACACTCCCATTACCGATAGTCAACAATTGCTTGGAGAAATCTTCGGCAGATGGATCGTTTAACCACAGACAATCAAATTAAATTTTTCCTTCGAGCTAAAAAATGAAAACAAAATATATTTCTGATAATTCCAATGTCATCGTTGTATCTGTGATTTTTCGTAAAACTGCATATACGTATACGCAAAAAGACAAAATATTTTTGGTTGTTTGCGGCTATTTACAGAAAATGAACTCGCAGTTTAAATTTTTACGTTTTCGTAGAATGAAATATCTCTTTTAGGTTGTCTCTGGTTTAACAATGCAACTCGCATGTTTGTTTAATAGCTGAAGTTTCATCACTTAGCGCCATGCAGAGTCGATGATTTGAGGCAAGCGTTTATTTCATCGACAGCTGTCGATCTTGGAACCACTGGTATTTTTTGACGGAAATCACCGGACAGTAGAATCATTGCGCCTCCCAAACATCTTGAGTTATTGAATAGATCTTTCATAGTTCGATTGAGTGCTTCTAATGCGCATTTGTGCGCCATTGAACTTTCATAATAGATGATGATTTTACTTGCTACCAAAACTTTTGACATTGCTGAGTGTTTCGCAAGGTTGCAAGTCGGATTTTCAGGCGATTAGAGATTTAACGACAATTTCAACGCTGAGCAACTGCCACAACAATATCGAATCTCGCACAAACAGTGGCCAAAGTCAAAGATATGAGGAATGCTTTCTCAGTTCCACCGGGCGCATCGAAGAAAAATAAAAATATCCATCATGAATTTTATAGCTAAGTAGATAAAAAAAAATTGGATAAAAAATAAAACACAAATTTGCATGCAGCCTCCAGCCAGATTCGAATCCAGTACTTCACGGCCCATAAGCGTCGAAGCCTTAACCACTGCACCATTTGTCACATAGAAACTACACCTAGTAAATTCATATAAAAAATGTTTTTTTATTAGATTGTTGGGATTTTTCTTTTGAGTTTTTCCGATTTTTTTTTCCTAAACCACCACTGTATTGAGGTGAACAAAATCAAAAAAAATCATCGAAATAAGTGAATCCATTCTCTAGATATCATCATAAAAGCCATTCAATACAAAATGTGTGAGAAAATGAATTTTCTTGATAAATTTTTGTTGTTGTGGATTTTTTCCAATGTTTTAATAGTTATTATGCTATTCGGAACGGAGTCAAATCCAACAAAACAAAAATCATAAAAATCGGTCCAGCCGTTCTTGAGTTATAAATGGTGTAACTTACACGACTTTGTTTTATTTATATAGATAACATATATATATAGTACTCTACTTTACATTTAATATTTTGACCTAATTGAAAATTATGTATACATTATACAGCATTATTATTATTATTATTATTATTATTTTTATTATTAAACTGCGCGCGACCCACCAACTGTTTTATCCGTTTATTGCATGATTTGAATAAAACGATGATGATGAATATTGTTGCTACAACGATCCCACCACCAATATCGCCAATCACCAATATTATTTTAATATCGCTTTGGTGATTTTCGACTAATGTGAGGTTTTTGTTTTGGACTTTCATAATGTTGTTGATCTTTTCTTCCGAGCTGTCCGTAAATATGCCCATGTTGTTGTTGGTTTAATTTGTCACGCGCTGTGTTGAATGGGAAATGCTCGCGCAGCAGTTTGTATTTCTTTATTACTTCTGGTTGTTATAAAAATATGAAATAGGTCAACGCAAAATATATTTATTGAGTTTGTAACGGAACTATGTTGAAATAGCACCGTTAACAGAATGTCGATGAACTTTAATCCCGTAGCAGCCATTAGCCCACTAGCTGAAGTCGGCATGGGAGTGAGTCAAGGGAGTTCAACAACAGTAATCAGCTGCTTTCACAAATGAATATACAAAAAACAAGTCAAGCAATACCCATTCTTCCTTATTCAGACCCTCCTTCTAACCCCGTTTAAAAAAAACACTTTAATTCATTATGATTCACTTACTTTATTTAAAGAAAAAAAAACGACGTATCATGTTAATAAAGATTTTTAATATTTACTTTCACTCTAACGCAGATGATCGGAATTCATTTAATTAAATTAGTTTAAATTTTCAATTTCTTAAAATACCCAAATGATCAAATATAATATAAATAAAATTAAAATGACTTACCAATTCACCGACCGGCAAAGCGCTTTACTGATGGCGACTGTATATATATTATGCATATTACGGCTAGGCTAAATACTAAGAAGGGTAGTTTAAACTTAATTCAATTAATTGGAAATAACAAACACCATAATAATACTAAACTATGCACGTAAATTAAAAGTAGGTATTTAAATAATTGTAATAGGCTATTTGAAATAAAAAGTTAAATAGATACGTTACTTAAATAACTATAAATATTATTTACTAGCAATCCGAAAATAAATAGTTATGTCAATTAAATAAATGTTAACTAATAATATTAAAGTAAACTACTAAGAAGAGTGCATGCGACTTAACGTAATCGGTAGGTAACCTGTATCTTAAGGTTACAACAACGATACATAATTATTTTACAATATGGATAATGACACTAAATCAAAGTAGATTTGTACGACTTTTAGATGTATTTAATTGTTGTTGGTGAATGCTTCACATATATTTCCGTAGCACGAACCGCTTTCCAATCCGGAGGTGTTTTCCCAGATGGTGATTGTTTCTAGTAACAGTTTTTTTTTAGATGCTACTTAAATAAATAAGACGGTCGTTAAATATCGGTACGCAAAATCATACCACCGTCATTAAGTCCGCTAAATAATCAGTTTTTTATTATCAAGGCCACTGATTTTTTTTTTTTGATCGAACGGTGGTATCAGCTAAAATGCACTAAACAAGTGGTTTTACGTAGTGTATGTGATATCCGTTTGGCACAGTTTAATAGCACACTTTAACTAAAGTAAACGAAACACAAAACTAGCATTAGCTTAATATGCGCTTAGCTTAAATTTCAAATAGTAAACCTCACCTTAATTACGTACTGCGAATTACGTACACGAGGGTAAATATATGGATCCTGACAAACATAGGACTATGCAAATCACGGTGCTATTATAAAATACTAGAATTAATTCATTTACATTGAACAATAATTCACAGGCACTAACACAAACCGTAAACTTCAATTTATGATTTTTTTTTATTATTTTTTTATTTTGACTTAGGGACTGATTTAATATTGGTGCAACGAAATATCGGATGCAACTAATTTGCTTATACGATACGTCCATCATCATTTCAAGTTTTCAGTGAATCGATTAATTTTGATGAATTTTATGGCAGGACCATAAAAGTACTTTTATAAAATTCATCAACTACATTGTAGACTGAGAATTAGGACGTTGCACCGATAATAAAATAAGTACTCATGAAACACCGACGATCATTTCGTTTCAAGTTTGATTAATTTTGGTTTACATTTCGTGTAATGTTTAACTTTAAGACGACCTAGTTATTACATGATAAATAATTATGAATGATTTTATATGAGATTTGGAATTTCGCGATCGGTGGTCGGGACTTGTTCTTATGTGGGGTTTATATGAACCACCACAACTTCAAACTGTTAATTTTAAAAAAATTTTAAATTTTGTGTGTCCGACATATTTAATCGAGTTTTCGAATGAACATCACTAAGAACGTTCTTTCAAAACTTTTCCTGCCATGCCACTTTAAACGTTCAATTTTAAGAAACTTTCAAATTTTTGGGTGCGATATATTCAACCGAGTTTTTCCGGACTCCCCACAAGAAAATTGACGTGAAATGTTTGCCAAGGTGTGAGAACCATTTGACCATTTATTTGAATCTATTTCCAGCCATGACACTTCAAACTGTCAACTTTTAGAAATTTTCAAATTTTGTGTGTGCATTCAATCGAGTTATCCCGGATTCCCCACATGTAAATCGGCTTGAAATTTTTGTTAGGTGATCTAAATCATTTTCCAGAGATCTTTGAACTGCTTGTCAGCCATATCACTTAAAACATTTAATTTTTAAAGTTTTTCAAGTTTTGCTTGATATATTCCTAAAATTCCAAAATAAACAATTTTAATTTGAAAAGAAATTTCTGTTTAACATCAATCACATGGTAAATTTTCTTGAGATGATTGTAACAACAAATCCATGGCTAAAGAAATTTAAAATTTTGATTTAGCTGAATATCCACTAGATGTCAAAATACATTTCCTTCATCCATTTAATATGAATAATATTAATGATTTTTGCAGTGCTCAATTTATCCAGCGCTAAATAAAGCTAAAGCAAAAAAGAGTTATTTCTCAATAAAATACGCCAACAATTACTTATCTGCGTTATAGACATTTTTCAACGGGTTATGTATGCGAATCTGCCTTACCGACTTTTACAGGCGAGCATTCCATTTTGTTCTAAATTTGCATTGTCGACTTTTTTGGGATTTTCTTTACAACCTAATCCACATTTTCGACATTTTCGGCTAAAACGTCTCAGCTAACTTTAACAATATTCAATTTTCATCCGAATTTGGCCAAATTTCACTAGGATCGTCAAATTTATGAAAAAAGCTTAAGTCTGAAGTTTCCAAACCAAATTTTTGTTACAAACAATTTTTTGTCGGTTAAATCTTTAAAAAATGATCTGTTCATCAAAAATTAATTAAAATCGGTTCATAATCATTTTTCTTGGAAATGCTATACAGTCAAACCTATTTTATCCGAAGATAGTTTATCCGGGACATCTAATATCCAGACAAATTATTCATAAATTTTTCGTTATCTATTAACCAGAAATTTCCAGTTATCCTAAATAATTTCATTTCATATTTTAAATTTCGTTTACTTGTTATGCAGAAAATGCACCAAATTAGAACAAAATGAAAAAAACAACTCTTATAACGGAATTTATATAAAAAATATGTATGTATTGCACTTTTCTACTTTTAGGTTTTTTTTGTTAGTTTAATTTGATATTTGCAGCGATTCTGTTTAGTTTGTGACGTTTTATTTTACCTATAATAAAAAATTAAACATGAGATTCAATAAGGATTCGAACAAAAGAGAGCGGATTATATACTATCGATTACAGATAAAGTTAGCATTATATTAGATGTGGAGAAAGGTAAAAGCGTGCGCTTCATCCAAGCAAAATACAAAATAGGAAGATCAACAATTAATGATCTAGTAAAAAAATAAAAATGCAAATTTGACCCATTTCCGGTATAATGTTGATAGAAAAAGCAAAACAATTTGATATGGAAATGCAAATAAAAATGAATTGTTATTATTCCAATGGATGGCTCCAAAAATTTAAAAGTCGATATGGAATCCGACAACTAAAAGTGTCTAGTGAAAAACTGTCTGCAGATGACGTAAGTGCCATTTTGTTTGTCGATAAGCTGTTCCAACAAGTGTATAACGTAGATGCGACCTGAATATTTTGGAAATGATTGCCCCGTACAACTTTGGCCGGCCCTGATGGATCCATAGTCAGTGGGTCGAAAGAAAGTAAAGAGCGACTTACAGCCTTAGTTTGTTCAAATGCAGCTGGTACTCATAAATGTCGATTATTAGTGATCGGAAAAGGGGAAAAACAAGGGCTCTTAAAGGAATGAATGAATATCCAGTAATTTATAAATCAAACAAACGTAGCTGGGTTACCCAATCTTTATTTATAGACTGGTTCAAAAATAATTTCGTTAAGGAAGTACGCCTTCATTGTAATAAAGTAGGCCTTTCTCTCGACTGTGAAATAGTTTTGATTTTGGACAACTATCCACCACATCCAGATGCAAATTTACTGATTTATAATAAAGTTTCTGTATTGCATTTACAACCGATTTGCACATCTCTAATTCAACCGATGGACCAAGGAGTAATCCGTAGAATGAAGTGTCATTATAGAAAAGAGATAATGAAAAACAATTAAATTTCGAAGACCAAATTGAACTTTTTTCAAAAAAAAATTTACCATAAAGGATTTTATGTGGTGTATTTATCGAGCTTGGCAATCTGTTCCACCTGACGTTCTAAAAAATACCTGGCATTATATTTGGCCTCCAGATGATGATGAAACTGATATAAATGAACCAGACCAAAATTATCAGGACACAATTACAAACGAAATAGTCAATTACGCAGCTGAACTAAATTTCCCTCGTAATTTGAAAAATGTATCTAAATGGATCGAATGTCATAACGAAGCTCCAGTATTCGGTATGTTGATGGATGCTGAAATAATATCAGAAGTTTGAAATTCTAATACGTCAGAGGAAAATTTAGAAGATGGCAATGAAACCGAAGATAGCGAGAGCGATGTGTGTGACCAAGTAAGCATATCCACGAATGAAGCAATACGTGCTTGCAGTGCAATCTTATAAATTTTCTGGAAAATCAACCTTACATATCAACGCAGGAAATAATTCAAATTTGTGCAATACAAGCCAAACTAAATGCAAATAAGCCGGAATTAACTCAAAAGGTGTTGCAAAATTATTTCAAAAAGGCCTAATTATTTAACTGATTAATTTGACTGAAGTACTTTTGTATATGAAATAAACTTGTGTATTCATTTGTTCGATAATATTTAAAAAAAATCTATTATCCAGAAAATCGTTTATCTGGAATTCTTTAAGTCCCGAGCAGTCCGGATAACAGAGGTTTGACGTACTTTCCAAAATATTTACAAAAAAAAAAATTAATAGCTCCTCTGGAAGCTGCTACTTCCGTGGATCGATTTCAGCCAAAAATCACTGGGACCTTCGAGTTATTCAAATTAAAAGTTCAAATAAAAAGTTTTTCCCGATCAGACAAAACGTCTGGACTGTAGAGAGGACACAGACATTTAGTCCACTAATTGAAAAACCGGAAAGAAATATGTAAACCAACCCTTAAACACATAACCTATGAGTCACAATATTCACATGAGCATTACAAATATAACTCAGCGAGTATTCTTTAAAAATGGTAATTGTTGACGGTGTGATTCAGAGATTGGATATTTTATAGGCAGTTTTGAGAACCCTGCCGACACATAATTTGTCACGTAGATAACATGGCGATTTTTTGTGTTCTTGACGTCGACAATGTAGGCAACGACGACATCCTAATTTTCTCATTATTTTCTCTTTATTTTACGTTAACCGATCTAATAATGTTGCTCTCTAACTACTTATAAGGTAACGTTGTCTAATTAACCTAGAAGACAAATAAGTTTACATTTTGATACTGAATCACCGAAGCTCGGAGATGTTTTCATTTGCTTCTATTCAACATTATAAAATTTGTGGTTTCTGTTGCTCCGCAGGTACAAATACATTATCTGCTGGTTCTGTCACACCACCATCAACGTATATGAAATTTTAATTCTAGTTAGTTCTTTATATCATTCAGTTGTTTGGAATAGTTCTAGCGAATAATTTAGCGATCGAAATAAAAAATGATCTTTGAGTGTCGTGTACAGTCTGGATATTATTTTAAAGTGTTCGTCATATCTTTCTAAATAACGTGTGGTTTTAATATTTTGACGATCTGACAATATCATTAAATTGTGTACTGTTTATCGAACTTTAATTGAACGAAATAATATTTTGCACGTATACCTCAGATGATTTCAACAAATATGTATATATTATAATGTTTATGTTGAGAAATCTATTTGTTAGTAGTGCCATCCAATGCATTCCATGTATACAGGCCACATGCTGTAATTCCATCTGTGGCATAAAGGTAAAACATCTTATCTCAATTTTATACAATTTTCAGCATAGTAAAAAAACGATTCTTTTTGGTTTCCTTAATTATTACGAATATTATAAGCAAGTTGTATTGCGATTTCCCAACGGTAATTTAATGCACTATTATTTGAATATATATAGTACTAGTAATTTCCTTTAGTTTCCTTAGAAAATTAGGAAAACTAAATTAAGCTATTTTACCTTTTTGGTTTTTGTATAACAGCTGATCTTATGTGAGAGAAGCTGTTTTTCCATTTTTGTTTACAAATATATTTAAACTTAAAAAGACATAAGCTGTTTTAAAAATTCATTTTATTCATAAAAAAATAATTAAGATACAATTCGATTGCTTTTAAGAAAAACACATTTATTATTGTTAAAAAATTTAAAGAAAATAACTAAAATTTTGTAATTATTATATAAATTATATTTTTATTTATTACGTATTTTGAAACGTAACCTACACTAGTTATATTAACATAAAAACACTACTCAGTCTTCAGGTTCTTCTTCAGGATACCCATCTATCAAATCAGGATCTATATCGCGAAGAATATCACTTTCAAGACCAGTATAAGTCATGAAACTCCTGACTAATAAGCGGTAGCATATCCAGTAAGTCGCTTTTCTTTTTGGCATTAATTTTTACTGGCACTGGATAACAAATCTTCAAATCGTCCATAGTAACACTGTTAATGCCTCTGCGATGAATATTTTAGGTCTTAAATTCAACTTCGTGAGATAAGGTTTCTTTATATTGAATATGACCTAGTTTTCGTGTATAGCGAAGCCATTTTACATCTTCCCATAGAAAACGCTCACCTAGAACAAAAGTGTAATTAATATAGATTTAAAAATATAGAAAATAATAGAATAAATTATAAAATAGAAATAGAAAAAATTTACCAAATGTATTAGTTTTTCTCCACATAAACTTATTAAATTTGAGAAGTTGAAAAATTGATCCCTTTTAATTTCCGTAACATAATGGTTTATATTAACAGATCGAACGAAATTATACCAATCACGTGGGTGGTGTATAGAAGCAGTAGTCTTCTTCTTTTTTCGTTCGATTGCTGCATGAACCGTGTCACACTCCATATGGGTATGCCCCGGCACAAGAAATTTATGGTCTATTACCTCCAAATGAGGCAATAGCTGAATTAATGTTTGGAACATTGCGGTAATAAAAGAATTTTTATTCTGTCCAGCACAACAGTCGCTGTAGAGAATAATATGTGTAATTTCAGCAGGCACCGTCAATAAGTGTTGAAATAAACAAGAAGCAATCTCATAAGCCTCCTCTGTTACCATCTGCTTCATGCCACATCATGTTATGAGCTTTTTTCAAATGGCCATCGTGAATTGTCAAATTGAACGTCCAAAGTTGTCTTTTGTAAAAACTAAGTGATGTTCGGAAATATGGGGTAGGTAGACATTGTTCTAAATCAAAAGTGTATGTTTTTATGGCCCGATTTTCTTTTGCATATAACTGGTCCAGTCGTTTACTTTCGTATGCAGCATCAGCATCCCCTAAATGTGCTTTCTTTTCAGATAACAATTTTAATTTCTGTTCCTCATTTTCTGCTGAATTAATTTGCATTTGCAATAATTCGCATTTATAGCAGACATCCAGTTTCGGTTTTTTAAATTTCAAATTCAAAGATTTGAAAATTTTGGAATATTTTGTTATAGACACGTGATCTTCATATTTTTCGCAATAAAGTTTATACACAATTGACAAATTCAAATCCGACTGCAAATATTTCTGTTCGGTGTGGCGACGTATATAATGGCTTTCATAATGCGGGAAACTTTGAATGTGCTCTAAAACTTTATTAGTCACCTCTTCGTAAATTTTACTTGCGGGTACTTTCATTCCACGTTTATCGCTAGGAAACGCTACTCCAGAACACTTAATTTTCTTATTGATGATAGTTTTAATAAATTGCCCAGTTTCGTCAAATACGCACACAAAAAACATTTCTGACATACCTGTATGCGGTCCGTACCTACTTCCACAAAGTAATTATAGGAATAGATCCGATTTCTTTGTGCAGTTGATGATTTAACTGTAGTTTCAGTTTTTTTTGGTAGTATATATGTATCATTCCAGATATAAATGCTTGGCGAAGGTTATAACTACCTAAGTTCCAATATTCAGTAAAAATACTTTTTTGGGCCTCTAACGATACCTTAGTTGCGCATTTTAATTTACATGTAGTACTTAACGGTTTAATGCTTCTGCTAGATACGCATTTGCCCTTTTTAGTGATGTACTCGTGACCCAAATTACGTTTCTTGGTTATTTCGTGTTTTTTGCTTCGAGATTCGACTTTTCGAGAATCAGAACATTGTAATAAATTGTGTTCCAATTGAACTGCCATTATGTTTATACTTGAGCTAGATTCGTTAGATTCACTATAATTTCCTTCGTCGCTTGGAATATAGTGCGGATCAACATCGCTGTCATCGTACGTAATTCCATCATCGTCGGTTTGAATGTTAATTCCACAGGTAGGTGAGATTGGAGTAGAGGATTTTGTATAAGCTACTTTAATATTGTCCAAGTCTAATCCGTTGAAACATTGTATCTAGAAATAATAAACGAAAAAATTATTTGATTAAAAATAAAAATTACAAATACTGTATTACCTGGTTGTTTTCGAGAAGTCGAGAAGTTCTGGTTCTGCTCCTTTGTAGACAATACCAGGGCAACTAACTTCTGACCCCGACTCATTGCGTTTTTTCCTATGTATGAAAATACAAAATTAATTAATATAATTTAGATTTTTCAGTACAATCTGGAATTTTTGTACTATTTGCAAGCGTAATTCAATTAAATTGTTGTATATGATTTTTAGGTGCATAACAATTCATAAAAACGGGAAAAAATGAAACAAAATTATTTTTTATTAAATTTAAATCTATTAAATAAAATACCAAATATTATACTTACTTTTAAGATTTTTTTGTATAAATTATAGTTTCACTAAACTGCACTTAAAATTATTTTCTCATTGATTTGTATCAAATTTACTAGAGGTAAAGCAACTTATATTGACTTAAATAAGTAAACACTAATTTAATGTTGCGCTAAAGATCTTATTTGGAATAAGCTTTTTACCAAATTAAATCTTTCTATGAAATATATGGTTATTTTAACTTATTTCAAAATAAATATTTAATTTTACCGAAATAAATTTGGAATAATAGCTTATTTCTGAATAAGTTGATTTAAAAATTATATTAATAATTTCGCACTTTGAAATTATGTATAAACAAGCTGTTTTACTAAATTTTTTATTAACATAAATTGTTTACTACGTTTTCTTATATGGATTTAAATTGTTTTAATTTGGAATTTTTTAAAAATTTTATTTTGATTTTGAAATAAGCTGTTTTTCCTTTTGCATTTTTATAAATTTATGAAATAAGCTGAATGAGCATAGTCAATATCTTTGAGAATATACCAGATAGGGACATGTCTATTAGCTGGAAAAATAGCTTATTTTTTTTTCTTTACGATTTTGCAAAAATATCAATTTTGTCTTATCTCGAGATTAGCTACTTTACCTTATTGCCACAGCCATTATTTATATGTTGTGGCGTAGATTCGTGTGAATTTTTTCCTTAACTGTCCTAAAAAAATTGGGCAATTTTCACCGATTATACCAGATTTTTGGGAAACAAATAAAAAATATACATATAAATTAAATAAATAATGTAATATTATGTTCAAAAATATTTAATTAAGAAAAAATTGGAGTTTATGTGTTGTCAGGTGGGCCAAATTTGCCCTATAGAGTACTATAAGTGGAAACAAATTGGCTATAGAGTACTTTTATTAGGAAAACCGTTCAAGTGATTTACAGAGAGCCGATGCCAATTTCACCTGTCCTAAACACCACTATCCCCCAATTTGGTAAAATCAAGAAGTTTCTCCGTTTAATGTGGCCTAGTAAATTTTTAACATAAAATCATCTTTGGTGTGGAAGTCCAAGAAATTACCGAGAAAACTTAGAAAAACCGAACAAGTGATTAATAGAGAGTCGAATCCAATATCGCCTGTCCTAAACACTTCAACCCCCAATTAGGTCAAAATTGTGGTGTTTTCGGTTTGATGTGGTCTAGTGAAATCTTGACAAATAACTCAACTTGGTTTTGGATTCCTAGGATTTTCCGAGAAAACCGTACAGGGATTTATCAGAGTCGATTCCAGTTTCGCTGTCTTAAACACCCTAAATCCCAAATTTGGTTAAAATTAAAATGTTTTTCATGATTTATAGAGAATTGATGCCAATCAATCTAAACACCTTAATCCAGCAATATGACCGAAATTAACGTGTTTCTCGGTTTGATGTGGCTTAGTAGAATTTAGTAGAAAGGTCATTTTTTGTGTTAAATTACAAGCATATCGTCGGCTCAGGATTATAGTACGCTAAGCGCCAATACCATCATTTTCAGAAAAACATAAATTAATGTTTCAGAACTTACAACTTCTTTATTTGTAAGGCTTTAATAATGAGTATTTTATTTCTAATATTCCTTGACTATTTCGCCACAATAATACTGCATTATCTTTTTAATCCACCAACAGCGTAGGGCAATAAATATAAAATTTACTTTGGATTTATTTTCAATTTACGCTATATACCCATTGCCTGATGTGATATAGCGGAAAAATGGACATAGCTTAAATGATGATTATAAAATAAATTTCAAAATTTAAATTGGAATTGGCAGTTAGCGGTATTACTAATGCCCGGTAGCACGAAAGAGTAACTAGCAGCCAAATATACCTGCGCTAACTAAACCTTTTCTATGAAAATTTGTTTCGCAGAAGGACAGGACTCATTGCAATTTTGCAATAAAACTAATTTTAACGTAGGCTGCGGGCCAATAGTCGGGTAAAAGTCAATTGTAAGTAAATGTTTCGGTAAATTCACTTATTTTTCAAAACACCTATGGCAAACTGATCGAAAAATCGGTTCTAAATCCGATTTCTACCAAAGTAAGCGAATTACCCGAATATTGGCCCGCAGCCTAAGAAATATTTAAGGTTTAGTAAAAAATTATTTATCAAAATTGACGGCATAACGTAAGGCATAACGTAACGTCAAAACTAATTTCAGTTGGAGCATTTTCGTTGCTTTTCCGTGTTCTTCTAGCACTCGTTGGCGTGCTTATGGACTCGACGGTCAAATCATCATTATATGATCGTTTAAATGCAATATTCTTAACATTAAGCGATTCATACTTCATGTGTTTTATTTTCGTGTATGGAATGCAGGAAAAGTAAAATTGTTGTGCAGCTAGACTATAGTTCCAAAAATCGGTATTCTTCATCTGCATTACTCTAAGAGCTACCTTTGGAAATTTAGCATTTGATAATAACCGGATTAATCCAATTGGACTATATATTTCCTTGTTCTTCAAGTATCTCTCCAACGTGCTATGTACGGCATCCACTTCTTGTAATAGCGAGTGCCCAGGCTCAGAAAACTTCTGTTCTATGCTCACAACAGATTTACTTTCGATAAGAAATTTCAGTAAGCATAGTGACAAGATAGAGTTGCGATTCTGTGCCATGCAAGAATCGGTCTATATAATAATTTTTTTGGTTTGTGGAAAATCAGTAACAACTGCTGGCTCCTCTCCCTTGAGTCGTTTCGTTCCAAATACTGCAGTATGTGATTTTATTGTCTTTGCAATATCCGGTTAAGTTGAAGCATAGTAACTTCCGTTTATAATAAAAGCAGTTCACGTTAGCTTTGGGCAAGGCAAACACATTTTGTAAATCGATGACTAAAACTCTAGTGTTTGCCTTGCCTCATTATTAGTTTTGTCTAAATTCTTTTCTTCTCTAGCACGTAATTTATTTTGGACATGCTCCTTCAATTCGCCTTCTTCTTCCGAACTTATGATGACTCCATTTTGCTCCTTTGTCTTATGCTCCTCACATTTGTTGCATAGATCCTTTTTGGGAACAAAGAAAGCTAAATTAAACTGCTTATCAAAAACATCTTTGTAAGCCCAATATTTTACTGGGTCATCGTATTCAATGCAATATAGGTCATACATTTTTCGTAAACTTAGATTTGGCTGCAAATACTTTTTATTGGAGGTAGATCGACAATAGTGAGATTCTATTGTAGCGAAACTATTGATATGGCTTACAACGCAGTTTATTTGGTCATCTGGTAGTTTATATTTTGTGTGCCTTCCCTTTGCAGGTGACTTTGACGTTGTGGTTATATCATCAACCAAATTTTCAAAATAATAGTGAATCCGTGTTTTATTAATGTCCAATGTGTTAGTGAAAAACACTTGACATACTTTTTTTTGTTTTCCGGATTTTAAAAAATGATAATGGTAGGTGCGCTTTCTACGGGAGTTTAAATTTTTAGTTCGTTTCCGCTCTATGAAAATTCTATAAACCAACTTGCCGAAAAATTCACATTTAGATTTGGAATTTAATCTCCAGAAGCTCTCAAAATATTGTTCCGCTCTTCTTGTCCAAACGAATCATTGCAGCTATATGGGCAATTATCACCGCAACCGGCTATAACCATGCCAAATTTATCTGTATACTCCTCCCCGCTTTAATATTTTGCTTTCCTGACACTTTGTTGCCAACTTTTGGAATGTTTTAATCGTTTATTGGTGATTATTTTGGGACAAGGTGAATCTAAAATTCGCTAAACAATATTAATAAAAGGATTTTTTGGATAATTTTGTAGTAGTTTTACCTTCACTCTCAAGGTCGATCCGATTATTATCGACAGCTGGTGAGAAATATTCTGGATCTGCATCGGAATCAAGAAATGATGATTCAAAATTTGGTTCATTGTCGGGCGTTGGCGGAATTATAGTACAGATTGAACTATATAAACTGTTTGATTGCAACAGGTTTCCAAAATCTTGTTCATTGGTCGGTGTTGGTGGAACTATAGTACACGATGAACTATTACAGATACTGGGATGCTCTGAATTTTCGAAACTACGCTTACGAGTTAGTGGTGTCGATGTAATTATAGTACTCGGTGATTTAATAAAACGCTTTATTTGCTCTGGTGAACTCTTAACTTCGAGCGAGATTAAAGTACACGGTGTGCCATAACCATTTAAATTATTTGAAGATTGTCCGATTAAGTTGTTTAACGAATGGTAAACCCTATCAATTAGATTTATAAATACACAAAAAATTGTAAAAAAATTTAATTCAAATAACACGATGAATTACCTGAGTTCCTCAAGTGAAAGAACTGGCGCTGGTGAACTGCTGCGCTCTCTTACTGACTTCATTATTTTATAAATTTCACTTTTATTGTAAAAATTATCCAAACACTAAGTTTTCAAAATCTTACAATATAATTTTGTCGTGCATTCGCACTAATTGATTATCTATTCTCAACTAATCAGTTTTCGACAGAAAATCTAATTATATTAGTGTTTGATACCGTTAGTGACACTGTTAGAGAATAAAAATGACAGAGAAAGGCGGAGTTATAAATAAAATATAAATAACGGTTGGATTTAGCTGATAATAATACTCGTTTTTGTATGAAATAAACAAAATATTTCTGGATATAGCGTATTTTATTTAAAGAGGCGAGATTATTAAAATTAGCAGTTTTGTGGCATAACGCATTTTTTATACTTTATAATCTACTCTACTTGGTTGTGCATAAAAGTAAACAATTAGACCATAAAGGTTAAGTATAGGATGTAACGCAAATTAATCGAACTAATTTTTAGATATTGCGCAATTTAACATACTATTTCTAATCGAGTTCAATTTATTATGATATAGCGTATAGTTTTCGGATATAGCATAAATTTGAAATTAAAGTTAAAATGAACATAGCGCAAAAATATTTGATTCATTTCCTACTTATGGAGATAGCGTAAAATTAAAATAAATCTAATTTAGCTTTTGCGGAGTTAGATCAAAAAAGTGATTTAGCGTTAATAAAAAATAAAGCTTGTGTGGAGTTACCGCAAAATGGGATATGGCGCAAATGCAACTAATAATGAAGTGAAAAAGGCGGATACCGGAAAAATCACTTAAAATTTTCCAAGGAACGGGCACGTAGATTTCGTTGCCAGTAGGTGGAAACGAAAAATGATAGCTCGAAACTAATGAAATCAATAAAACCTAAAAAACGTCAATTTGGTGCTTAGCGTACTATAATCCTGGGACGACGATATTCCAAAAAAACTTAAAAATCTCGTATTTATAATTTATAGAAAGTCGTTACCAATTTATCATTAAACCTTTAATCCTGCAATTCCGTAAGGAAAAGCATCTTATGAACGATAGGACCAAGTTACACCTAAATATTTTCTTATTTTGGTTTTGATATCTTTCCACCACACATTTACACGGTTAATGTTTTCGTTGTTTTTTTAGAACAGTTTTAGGACAATTTTTATCTACGTGTGGCGTAATGCAATCTTCAAACGCTTTCAGAAGTAAGTAGCCGATATGTCCTCTAATTAACGCATTCACTCGGCTGTTATTTCCGCCATTGAGTACATTTTACGCCCAAAAATTGTTAAGGGATTTGAATGCAGCACAGTCGCACGGCTTCAAAATTCTACATAAGTACGCAAGTAACACCGGTGTGAAGTTTTTGGACACTTTTATAATTTGGACAGAAATTTACGCGAGTGTCCAAAAATAATTTTTTTAGATATTATTTCGATTTTGGGTAAATATTTGCACACGTGAACATTTCTAAAAAATGTAAATACAAAAAAAAATTTTTGTTTATAAAAAAGATCAAATTTTTGTATTTCATATATGTACATACAGATTAAACTTTTAAGAAATTTAATCATCAGGAATATTATATGAATTTTTGTATAAAAGGATGTTGTTGTAGGTTATGGTAAATTACACAAATCTCAGAGATTGGCTCCCATAGTGACTATATAGGTTCGAAAGGGGATACATTACGGAATTGAAATCACCTAATGCCATTTCGAAATGAGCCGTAGGGCTCTCGTATAAAATTTTTGAACATTCACGCTATCCGTGATTTTCATATGAAAAAATGTCGTTGTAGGTTATGGTAAATTACACAAATCTCAGAGATTTTATCGGAAAATTCGATTCAAATATATGTATTAGTTACAAAACATGTTGCGTTATTAATGTAATTTTCATTACAATTTTTGTTAGTGGGTTTTTCCTTCATTTATGGTCCTGCTCAAGATCAGCCAAATATTACATTTTTCATAAATCACAACAAGTTTATGTTGTTTTTACCAATATAATATGGAGTATAGCAGATCGTTTACATTAGAATATCATGTATACTACATCGAAGTGCAGGTATATATTTATACATATAACACGTATGGTATAAATATTATTTTAAAAGTTGTTAGTAATAGTTGGATTAATTCGATGTTACTTAGCAACAGTGGGCGAAGTGCATGGAAATATGTACCTACTAAAATGTATCGAACTTATAATTAATTTTTATTAATGCCGCATCCCAAAATTACAATACGCAGTTTTATCAATTTCCCTTAACCTTACGATTAACGAAGTTAAATTTCCATTCTTCGCTATTTTTCGTTTGCAATCGGGCATTATATTATTGTACTCGAATATTATTTGGTTGTTCTCGTTTCTTTTTGGTTTAAAAAAATATAAACGATGGTACGCCTACAAAAAAAAATCTGAAGAGATGTTTAAAGGTTTAACATTGTTATTTTGATACGAAATGGTCAGTATAATTTTGGGATGCGTATGCCACGAATGGAGATGTCAAAAATCAATGTTTTATGATCTAAATTATGGCTACAAAATACATTCTGATAATGATTAGTATTTGTGACATTCACTACATTTTAGTAGGAGTTTCAGTTGTACTCTGGCCATTATTTCAAAAAAAAAAAATGGTACAATAAAATGTTTATTGAACCTATATTTATTATATATCTATTATATAATACATATATCAAATTATGCGTTCATTCTTTAGAAAAACAGTCTATCTGAGCTGATCTTAAACAAGACGATTAAAAAAAGAAAAGCACGCAATAAAAATTGAAATGAGGACGAAAGCTAACAAAGCTATAATCTAGAAACTTATATCTTTGAAAAAAAAATTCGATCGACAGATATCGGAGTATGATTTAATATATTCCGCCTATAAAATAAATTAAATTGAAGATGTAATGATACACGTAACTATGAGAGCCCTACGGCTCATTTCGAAATGGCATTAGGTGATTTCAATTCCGTAATGTATCCCCTTTTGAACTTATATAGTCACTATGGGAGCCAATCTCTGAGATTTGTGTAATTTACCGTAACCTACAACGACATTTTTTCATATGAAAATCACGGATAGCGTGAATGTTCAAAAATTTTATACGAGAGCCCTACGGCTCATTTCGAAATGGCATTAGGTTATTTCAATTCCGTAATGTATCCCCTTTCGAACCTATATAGTCACTATGGGAGCCAATCTCTGAGATTTGTGTAATTTACCATAACCTACAACGACATTTTTTCATATGAAAATCACGGATAGCGTGAATGTTCAAAAATTTTATACGAGAGCCCTACGGCTCATTTCGAAATGGCATTAGGTGATTTCAATTCCGTAATGTATCCCCTTTCGAACCTATATAGTCGCTATGGGAGCCAATCTCTGAGATTTGTGTAATTTACCGTAACCTACAACGACATTTTTTCATATGAAAATCACGGATAGCGTGAATGTTCAAAAATTTTATACGAGAGCCCTACGGCTCATTTCGAAATGGCATTAGGTGATTTCAATTCCGTAATGTATCCCCTTTCGAACCTATATAGTCACTATGGGAGCCAATCTCTGAGATTTGTGTAATTTACCGTAACCTACAACGACATTTTTTCATATGAAAATCACGGATAGCGTGAATGTTCAAAAATTTTATACGAGAGCCCTACGGCTCATTTCGAAATGGCATTAGGTGATTTCAATTCCGTAATGTATCCCCTTTCGAACCTATATAGTCACTATGGGAGCCAATCTCTGAGATTTGTGTAATTTACCATAACCTACAACGACATTTTTTCATATGAAAATCACGGATAGCGTGAATGTTCAAAAATTTTATACGAGAGCCCTACGGCTCATTTCGAAATGGCATTAAGTGATTTCAATTCCGTAATGTATCCCCTTTCGAACCTATATAGTCGCTATGGGAGCCAATCTCTGAGATTTGTGTAATTTACCGTAACCTACAACGACATTTTTTCATATGAAAATCACGGATAGCGTGAATGTTCAAAAATTTTATACGAGAGCCCTACGGCTCATTTCGAAATGGCATTAGGTGATTTCAATTCCGTAATGTATCCCCTTTCGAACCTATATAGTCACTATGGGAGCCAATCTCTGAGATTTGTGTAATTTACCGTAACCTACAACGACATTTTTTCATATGAAAATCACGGATAGCGTGAATGTTCAAAAATTTTATACGAGAGCCCTACGGCTCATTTCGAAATGGCATTAAGTGATTTCAATTCCGTAATGTATCCCCTTTCGAACCTATATAGTCACTATGGGAGCCAATCTCTGAGATTTGTGTAATTTACCGTAACCTACAACGACATTTTTTCATATGAAAATCACGGATAGCGTGAATGTTCAAAAATTTTATACGAGAGCCCTACGGCTCATTTCGAAATGGCATTAGGTGATTTCAATTCCGTAATGTATCCCCTTTCGAACCTATATAGTCACTATGGGAGCCAATCTCTGAGATTTGTGTAATTTACCGTAACCTACAACGACATTTTTTCATATGAAAATCGCGGATAGCGTGAATGTTCAAAAATTTTATACGAGAGCCCTACGGCTCATTTCGAAATGGCATTAGGTGATTTCAATTCCGTAATGTATCCCCTTTTGAACCTTTATAGTCACTATGGGAGCCAATCTCTGAGATTTGTGTAATTTACCATAACCGACAACAACATTTTTTCATATGAAAATCGCGGATAGCGTGAATGTTCAAAAATTTTATACGAGAGCCCTACGGCTCATTTCGAAATAACATTAGGTGATTTCAATTCCGTAATGTATTCCCTTTTGAACTTATATAGTCACTATGGGAGCCAATCTCTGAGATTTGTGTAATTTACCGTAACCTACAACGACATTTTTTCATATGAAAATCACGGATAGCGTGAATGTTCAAAAATTTTATACGAGAGCCCTACGGCTCATTTCGAAATGGCATTAGGTGATTTCAATTCCGTAATGTATCCCCTTTCGAGTCTATATAGTCACTATGGGAGCCAATCTCTGAGATTTGTGTAATTTACCATAACCTACAACGACATTTTTTCATATGAAAATCGCGGATAGCGTGAATGTTCAAAAATTTTATACGAGAGCCCTACGGCTCATTTCGAAATGGCATTAGGTGATTTCAATTCCGTAATGTATTCCCTTTCGAACCTATATAGTCACTATGGGAGCCAATCTCTGAGATTTGTGTAATTTACCATAACCTACAACGACATTTTTTCATATGAAAATCACGGATAGCGTGAATGTTCAAAAATTTTATACGAGAGCCCTACGGCTCATTTCGAAATGGCATTAGGTGATTTCAATTCCGTAATGTATCCCCTTTCGAACCTATATAGTCACTATGGGAGCCAATCTCTGAGATTTGTGTAATTTACCGTAACCTACAACGACATTTTTTCATATGAAAATCACGGATAGCGTGAATGTTCAAAAATTTTATACGAGAGCCCTACGGCTCATTTCGAAATGGCATTAAGTGATTTCAATTCCGTAATGTATCCCCTTTCGAACCTATATAGTCACTATGGGAGCCAATCTCTGAGATTTGTGTAATTTACCGTAACCTACAACGACATTTTTTCATATGAAAATCACGGATAGCGTGAATGTTCAAAAATTTTATACGAGAGCCCTACGGCTCATTTCGAAATGGCATTAGGTGATTTCAATTCCGTAATGTATCCCCTTTCGAACCTATATAGTCACTATGGGAGCCAATCTCTGAGATTTGTGTAATTTACCGTAACCTACAACGACATTTTTTCATATGAAAATCACGGATAGCGTGAATGTTCAAAAATTTTATACGAGAGCCCTACGGCTCATTTCGAAATGGCATTAAGTGATTTCAATTCCGTAATGTATCCCCTTTCGAACCTATATAGTCACTATGGGAGCCAATCTCTGAGATTTGTGTAATTTACCGTAACCTACAACGACATTTTTTCATATGAAAATCACGGATAGCGTGAATGTTCAAAAATTTTATACGAGAGCCCTACGGCTCATTTCGAAATGGCATTAAGTGATTTCAATTCCGTAATGTATCCCCTTTCGAACCTATATAGTCGCTATGGGAGCCAATCTCTGAGATTTGTGTAATTTACCGTAACCTACAACGACATTTTTTCATATGAAAATCACGGATAGCGTGAATGTTCAAAAATTTTATACGAGAGCCCTACGGCTCATTTCGAAATGGCATTAGGTGATTTCAATTCCGTAATGTATCCCCTTTCGAACCTATATAGTCACTATGGGAGCCAATCTCTGAGATTTGTGTAATTTACCGTAACCTACAACGACATTTTTTCATATGAAAATCACGGATAGCGTGAATGTTCAAAAATTTTATACGAGAGCCCTACGGCTCATTTCGAAATGGCATTAGGTGATTTCAATTCCGTAATGTATCCCCTTTCGAACCTATATAGTCACTATGGGAGCCAATCTCTGAGATTTGTGTAATTTACCGTAACCTACAACGACATTTTTTCATATGAAAATCGCGGATAGCGTGAATGTTCAAAAATTTTATACGAGAGCCCTACGGCTCATTTCGAAATGGCATTAGGTGATTTCAATTCCGTAATGTATCCCCTTTTGAACCTTTATAGTCACTATGGGAGCCAATCTCTGAGATTTGTGTAATTTACCATAACCGACAACAACATTTTTTCATATGAAAATCGCGGATAGCGTGAATGTTCAAAAATTTTATACGAGAGCCCTACGGCTCATTTCGAAATGGCATTAGGTGATTTCAATTCCGTAATGTATTCCCTTTTGAACTTATATAGTCACTATGGGAGCCAATCTCTGAGATTTGTGTAATTTACCGTAACCTACAACGACATTTTTTCATATGAAAATCACGGATAGCGTGAATGTTCAAAAATTTTATACGAGAGCCCTACGGCTCATTTCGAAATGGCATTAGGTGATTTCAATTCCGTAATGTATCCCCTTTCGAGTCTATATAGTCACTATGGGAGCCAATCTCTGAGATTTGTGTAATTTACCATAACCTACAACGACATTTTTTCATATGAAAATCGCGGATAGCGTGAATGTTCAAAAATTTTATACGAGAGCCCTACGGCTCATTTCGAAATGGCATTAGGTGATTTCAATTCCGTAATGTATTCCCTTTCGAACCTATATAGTCACTATGGGAGCCAATCTCTGAGATTTGTGTAATTTACCATAACCTACAACGACATTTTTTCATATGAAAATCACGGATAGCGTGAATGTTCAAAAATTTTATACGAGAGCCCTACGGCTCATTTCGAAATGGCATTAGGTGATTTCAATTCCGTAATGTATCCCCTTTCGAACCTATATAGTCACTATGGGAGCCAATCTCTGAGATTTGTGTAATTTACCGTAACCTACAACGACATTTTTTCATATGAAAATCACGGATAGCGTGAATGTTCAAAAATTTTATACGAGAGCCCTACGGCTCATTTCGAAATGGCATTAAGTGATTTCAATTCCGTAATGTATCCCCTTTCGAACCTATATAGTCACTATGGGAGCCAATCTCTGAGATTTGTGTAATTTACCGTAACCTACAACGACATTTTTTCATATGAAAATCACGGATAGCGTGAATGTTCAAAAATTTTATACGAGAGCCCTACGGCTCATTTCGAAATGGCATTAGGTGATTTCAATTCCGTAATGTATTCCCTTTCGAACCTATATAGTCACTATGGGAGCCAATCTCTGAGATTTGTGTAATTTACCATAACCTACAACGACATCCTTTCATACAAAAATTCATATAATATTCTTTTTGATTAAATTTCTTAAAAGTTTAATATGTATGTACGTATATAACAAATACAAAAATTTGATCTTTTTTATAAACAAAAATTTTTTTTGTATTTACATTTTTTAGAAATTTACGTGTGGTAATATTTGTCCAAAATCGAAATTATATCTAAAAAAATTATTTTTGGACACTCGCGTAAATTTCTGTCCAAATTATAAAAGTGTCCAAAAAATTAAAAGTGTCCAAAAACTTCACACCGGTGCAAGTAACTCACTTATTTCAGAACGTCACGTGAGTACTATGGCCATCAAAAAAATAATTAATTGGAAACGTTATATCTGGGGTTGGCTTCCTAACCCATCGGCACGTGAAGAATCATATCATCAATTTCCGCAGTATCAACATGCGTATATTCCCGGTCAGACTTCGCACTAAGAAATTTAACATCACGATCGTTAATGTACATGCACCCACCGAAGATAAATCTGATGACATCAAATATCTATTCTCTGTCGAGCTGGAGGAAGTCATCAATAACATACCGCATCACGACATTAAAATCACCGTGGGCGACTTTAATGCAAAAATCGGTAGTAGTGCAGATAATACACCGCACATTGATCCTAACAGCCTGCACCCAACTAGTAACAACAACGGCCAACGCGTCATCGACCTGTCAATAATGCACCACTTAGTTGTATATCAAGTACGTTTTTTCCACATAAGAGAATCCACAAAGTAACGTGGAGATCGAATGATGGAAGAACGGGAAACCAAATCGATCACGCCATAGTGTCTAAGAGACACTCCACATGGCAGCAAAGCATAGCAAAAATTTATTCTAAATCAATGTTCGATGTTCAAAATATTCGAAATCGTTTAATAATAAAGAACAGCTGGGAGAGATGAAATGAAATTTTATTGTTTTTCTGCTTTTCATTTAATCGAATTGGTTATAGCAGAATCAACGTAAGACTAAGAAGGGAAAACCACCGTCATCATTAAAATAATTTCCTAATGGCTGCTATTAAATCATAAACAATTTTATTGAATCTTAAATCAAATATAGGTATATAATGTTTTTAAGCAGATTGAATGAATTTCCGTTAGTCAGTAAAATCCATGTTAATCAACTTAAGTTTTACAGCCTTCTAAATGCTGCGCTGCCCGTATGCAATAAAAAAAATTATTTTTTAAAACAATAAAAATGTCAATAATCAACAGACTTACGAGAAAACAACTTGTTATTTCCGTCTTACTGCACTCTTATGTAACAAAATATACGAGTACCTATGTTACATTTTAGTAACGACAAATAACCCTTCAGCGACATTTTGATTAATAAAATATAATTTTATATACAACGTATCAACGATAACCAATTATTAAAATATTTATTGGTAAACATGATTTTTTTTTGTATAGGGACAGTAAAAAATCAAAACAATTTAAATTGTGTGATTTTTATTACTTGAATCAAATGAGCAACAATGTCGTCGCCGAAAGGTTTACAATTTTATCAGTCACAATGACTCGACAAACGAATTATTGGAATACAAACATATTATTTCATGTAACGAACTTTACGTGTACGTATCATTGCTAATTACGATACTTAGTAATGTTGTACGCATATTGTGTTTCGCAGAAGACTGACTTTCAAACGAAGGTAATTTGTCATTTTGCGGTTGTCATAAATAAAATACAATTACATTTTCATGGATCGAAAACGCATTGATGTGCGCTAAAATTTCATCAAAAATATATAATTAAATCATCATCATCATCACCATCAGTCACAAAAAAAATATTGTTTGTTACCAACAATTGCATCATTTCAATGTAACATATTTGGGAAGTGAATTCAACTAAAATACATTATTTTTACGGAAATTAAAAATTTATTTCAAATTTCTATTTTATGTACAATTGTTACAATGATGGATGACTTAACAAAGTACGCAGCATCTCTTCTCTATACTACACGAGTACAATCCATAATAGACAAATCATATAAAAAAAAGAATGGTAAAATAGTATAAAGGTTCCATATATAATTTGGAATAGCTCATTGTGTGAATTTGCTAATTGTCCTTTTTTATTTTACACAATTAAAAATGATGGATTAATATTTTTCTGGTAAATGAGTGACGTATTATTGCGATGAATATTTTTTTTTTATTTGAAATTCACGCCTCGCTAGAATTTCTAAATTCAAAATCGAATTGCTTTACATAGTTTAAAAAATGAACTAATTGTGAACATACAGTTCTTTCTCTCTCTCTCTCTGGCCTTCACATCCCATGAAGGGATTTCGCCGCCTACACTAAGGCCCACCATCCATCTCGATCCACCGCTCTCGTCCTCCAGTTTCGACATCCTAATGTTCGTAGATGTTGTTCAATGTCGTCGCGCCAGCATAGTCGGGGTCTTCCTCTACGACGTACTCCGGCTGGTTGTTGGTGGAACACTTTATTTATCATCCGTTGTTGGGGAGACCTTGTAACGTGGCCGAGCCATCTCACTCGATTGGATTTGATGAATCCGATAATGTCGCTGCCTCCGAGGAGTTGCTTTATTTCGTGATTCATACGAATCCGATATTCGTTGTTCGCAACTTTAATAGGACCAAAAATTGAACGGATGACCTTTCTTTCGAAGGTAGATAATAATCTACAGTCGTTAAAGGTCATGGTCCAGCTCTCGCTTCCGAAAGTCAGCACAGGTCTTATAAGTGCTTTATAAAGTGCGAGCTTGCACGACTGCGATAGATGTTTCGATCGCAATAATTTTGATTTGGCGTAGAAAACTCGTTGTCCGGCAGCGATTCGGGCTTTTATTTCTGCCTGCATATCATTCGACGATGTTATAACTGACCCGAGGTATTTAAAATTTTCGACGCTATCAAAGTTGTGGTCGCCAATTCCGAGATTTGCCGTAGAGATGTTCCTAGGTGTTACTAAATATTTGGTTTTACTGCTGTTCACCTCCAAACCAAGTCTTCTTGCGCAGCGATCGAGCGGTATGAAACTGTCTTTGATATCGCTAGGTCTTCGGCCAAGAAGCACGATATCATCTGCATATCCAAGAATTTGACCTGACTTGTTAAATATACAGCGCGAGGTTTCGATGTTGCTTTTCCTCACTACGTACTCAAGCGCCAGATTGAACAGCAAAGGCGCGAGTGCATCACCCTGTCGAACACCAGATGTTATTTCAAAAGGGTCTGACACAGATCATTCAATTACGATTCTACATACAGATCCGGATGTTGTTAATTTACACAGAGAAACGAGTTTCTCTGGGATTCCCAGGCATATGAGCGCGGCCCATAGGTTGTCGCGGTTTATACTGTCATACGCCTGTCTGAAGTCTATATATAGCTGATGTATGGTTATGTTGTACTCCCAACATTTTTCCAAGATCATCCTCATGGTGAAACACTGGTCAGTGGTCGATCGGTTGGGACGAAAACCACACTGATAGTCGCCAATGATGTTTTCGGCGAAAGGGATGAGTCTGGCAAGTACAACATTAGCCAACACTTTGTAAGCAGTGTTCAATAGAGCTATGCCACGAAAGTTTTCACATTTAAGACGGTCGCCTTTTTTATGCAACGGACATATGAGTGCGGTCTTCCAATTCTCCGGCAACTCTTCTTGGTCCCAAATACAAACGACGAGATCGTATAAACTTGTTGCAAGAGTAGCGCCTCCGAGTTTAATTAGTTCTGCGGGGATTCCATCGAGACCGGGTGCCTTGCCGTTTTTCAATCGACTAATAGCTGCGTCTACTTCCTCTACTGTGGGATATTCGACAAAGAACTCTTCACCTGGCGGAGCTATTGCTCTAATGGGGGTAACTTCGTCATTCCGATTTAGCAGATTTTGAAAGTAGGTTTGCCCTACTGAGAGAACATCAGCCACGTTTGTTCTCAGCTCTCCATTCCCGTCTTTGATGGCTGTACTTCTTGGGTGGAAATCTTTAGTGAGATTCCTGGCGTTAGCAAAACAGTCCCTTGAGTTTCCTACTTCCGCTTGGAAGCTGATGTTTTCGATGCATAATCTCATATGTTCGCGCTTCTTTTGTCGAAGGAATTTAGTCGTGGCTTTCCTAGCGCGGAGATATTCTGCTAGTGCTTCTGGTATTGCGAGCCAACCATTTTTCACGAAGCGTTCGTTTATTTTCGACGACCCTTCGGCATTGATCATCGAACCAATCGTTGCGGGGCCTCGGAGGTCTTCTTCCGATGGTATTTTGCGCCGCGGTTGTTATGGCCGACTGTATAGCGTGCCACTGCTCCTGGATGTTAGGAGGAGCTTCTTCATTTTTATGGGGCCGGTCTAAGTAATTAGTGACAGCTGATTGGTAACTCTGCAGTGACGCTTGGTCTTTTAGAGCATCGATATTCCATCGAACGGTCTTTTGTGCTTGTCTATTAAACGTAGATGACAGTTTGCACTTATACTTAAATATGACAAGCATGTGATCGCTGTCCATGTCTGCACCTCTGTAGGATCTAACGTCAGATATGCTGGTGGAGTGTCTCTTGGACACCATGACGTGATCGATTTGGTTTTCAGTTCTTCCATCATTCGATCTCCACATTACTTTGTGGATTCTCTTATGTGGGAAAAACGTACTTGATACAACTAAGTTGTACGTTATTGCCAGGTCGGTGACGCGTTGGTCGTTGTTGTTACTAGTTAGATGCAGGCTGTTGGGACCGATGTGCGATGTATTTTCTGCACTTCTACCGATTTTTGCATTATAGTCGCCCACGATGATTCTAATGTCGTGGTGCGGTATGATGTTGATGACTTCCTCGAGCTCGACAAAGAAGAGATCTTTGATGTCATCTGATTTATCTTCGGTGGGTGCATGCACATTAACGATCGTGATGTTAAATTTCTTAGTGCGAAGTCTGACCGTGCATATCCGCATGTTGATAGGGCGGAAATCGATGATATGATGCTTCACGCGCCGATGGGTTAGGAAGCCAACTCCAAATTCTCCTCCGTTCTGATGGCCGCTGTAGTGAAGAGTGTAACCATTGGTGGTGTCATGGATCCCACTCTCAGACCATCTAAGCTCTTGTAGTGCAAGTACGTCTAATGTGTAACTCTTTGCTTGGTTCGAAAGGTTCTGGAGATCTCCAGGTCTTAAGAGGCTAAGCACGTTCCATGTTCCCATTTTTAAAGCGTTGTCCGTGTACAATTTCCGAGGTCGAGTTTGTGATGAATCCGATATGGTAATCCGAGGCCTTTGTTCAGGGTTCATAACTTAAATGTTTTTATGAGGGGAGGTTGTTAGCCTGTCGCTCAACCCGCTTGTTACGTGTGTGGGTCACGTACTGGTGAGAATCTTAAGGCATCCAGTCCTACCTTGAAACACATTTATATAGCGAGCCGCTTGATACAAGACAGACGCCCGCTTCAGCCTCTCCTAACCTGGAGATCAGACGCTGGTTTGGTATTGGTTTTGAGGCGCCAATGGCCCGCCTTGACATGTAGTGTCCATGACTATAATACTCATTTCTTTTGAATTCCGATACTCATCTCTTTTGAATTCTAACACTTTTGTCGATACCGAACGGTAGATAATTTCTTCTTTAATCAAATGATAAAATTATTTTTTCTATTTGTCTTTGGAAATGTTCCGTTTTTGTTTTTCTTCAAGATATGGTAAAAAAATTTCATTTTTATTGTTACTCATTAATCCACGCCAGAATTTGATTAAATAATTTAATAATGAGTGCTGCCTCCGACATCCCATCTGGTTGGCAAGATAGGAATGGGACCAAACGTTTTCCATAATATTTAAAGCGACGTTCTTCCTGGAAATCCCAGCTTTTGCAATGCTTGCCATACGGATAGTGTTATCTTGCTGATAAATCCATTTTAGTGGTCAACAAATGTTGGAACTTTGAAAATGCTTAATCCAAAATAGACCAATACGAATTTGATGTCATTTTTTTGATTTTGAAAAATTAACACAATCCCAAAATAGTATGAAATAGCTCCCCAGACCAATACCCTCCTCCCTCCTCTTCCAGTGCTGTAGATTGAGTTATTTTTCATCCGAAAACACGACTTTGTACCGCTGGTTATTCCATGGCATATGCTCTTCCCCAAAATGAGGCCGAACGTTTTGCAAAATTGGGGACAATCTGAATTATTTAACTTTTATCTAGCGGCTTTAATTTCAAAACAGAACCGCCTTTCATATTTTTTCCATAGTTTTCAGGATTTCTTAAATAATTTAGCACAACAGTGTGACTTCGACTATGAACCGGCTTAAATATCTTTGATCGTGATAACCATTAATTTTCCCCTTTTCAACATCGTTTAAGCTTTTATTTTTTCCCATTTAAAAAAATCAATTGACAACATAATTAAATTTTTCTTTTAATAAAATTAAACTTAAGAAAGGAAAATGGACTGGATTTATGAATCTTTCTAAGCATTTTTGTTAAAAAAAAATGCTATTCCGTCCGTATCCGGATAGAGTCCTACTGATTTGAATATTTCTCTTTGTTTAGGGTGTTCGGATATATGTAGGGTTTTGTAAATCCCCCTCCTTAAAATTAATAGGATTTTTTTATTTTCTATTCTATTTGGGTTTCATAAAGCATGTGAATGTGGAATAAAAATATATCTCGTGTGGATAAGGGTTTGTGTGAGCGGTGTGGTTATGGGGGTGGTAGTAGTGGCGGTATGGGAGGTAGATGGGTGGGATGATGTGTTTTGGGTTTGGTGTGGGAATTTGGGATTTGGTGGCTGAGGGTTTGTGTGGGTGGTGTGTGTGTGTGTGGGAGTGGGAATGGAGGTGTGGTATATCGGTTTTGGGGGTTTGAATTGCATAGTGGGTGGGGGTGCTAAGAATGCTTAGGTGTGGTGGTTTACGGTTGATTGGAGTCAGTTGAGTTATGGTGGATTGGGGTTAGTTGGGCTGGGTGAAGATGGGATTAGGTGGGTGTAGGTGGATGTGGGTGGGTGTAATATTTAAAATGCAACAAAATTTCTTATAGAGTTCGGCTCCGAACCTTGCCTTTCTTTTTTACTATATCCTAGTGAAAAACATAAAAGCAACATTTCCAGAGCCAACAAGGAAAAAAATGTGTAGTCATTTGATTATTGATAAAGTTATCTATTTTTCAGTATAGAAAAAATAGCGATACAATTCAAAAGAGTTGAATATCTGGAATTCCTATTTTTTTTTTTTTTTTTTTTTAGTGGACTTAATCTGCTGTAACGAAGTGTTGTAATTAACACAACACACAAATAACTATTTCGCTACTGCCTTTCCTCGTACTCGTAAAAAAACCTTATGATTTTTTATTCATCGACAAAACCTATAAGAAACATGGTTTTAATTAAATTAATATTGTGAAGGTGAAATGTCTAATAATCATATCTTCTTGTAAGAATCGGGCAAAGTTCGTGTTGGCAGCCTATACCGTTCTATTATTGCCTATACGCACATGCTTCCTATGTTATACCGGGAGCTTCAGCTTGGTGGGTCAAGTAAATTAGGTAATAATTATATACACAATATATGTCCTATAATAACGTCAGCAGCGATAATGCCACGGAAATAACTGTAGGTTTGCTGATTTTTTTCAATCAGTTTATATACCTAAAAGGATAAATATTAGTATAATACTAGATAACCTCGTTATTTAGATTATTAAGGTATTTTTGCCTGTCAGAACTATTTAGTTTTCATAACTAGATAAATGCAATCTATCCCGATAAATTATGCACTACTAAAATCGGGTTTCTGCCTGTCACAACAATTTGTTTATTACGATTATTGTAATTTAATTTTCAATCTATAGATAAATGAAAATCGCGTTAAATTTTATGTCTGTCTACGGTATAAGGCCAGCTAACATCAAACTTAAAGAAGTATGGTACACCCACTACGGAATCTTTTCAATCATTCATTACGCAAATAAGCACCGGTCTTTTTAGCAATAAATGGAAAGTTTCGAAAACTACACCTATTTTGAAATCGGGTAAAAGAGACAACATCTCATGCTATAACCTCATCTATCCCTAAATTGAGAGAGAGGGAGAGAGAGCGAGAGAGAGAGATATCAAAACAAAAGGTGCTTGAAAGTCTTTGTACATTAGATTCTCAGTTTAATTATGAGTGGTTCAACTCATATTTAACAGACCGCGTACAATATGTGATAATTGAAGATAAAAAAATACAAATTAATGAAAGTCGCCTCGGGAGGTCCCAAGGATCCCACCACATTGAACCCTGGATATTTCTTGTTTTGTTTGACCGAATTACAGATAACGTAAGTAATCCTAATATACTCATACACGCGGATTATATTAAAATATTTCATACTATCAAAGAATCACCAGATACTGAACGATAGGACATTAACAACCTTATAGTGAGTAGAGTGTCCGCAATAATTATAATATTTACAATAATACATTTAGGAGTCACGTTCATTTCAAATATGACGTTCAATTTATCTACATTACTTACGTTATACTTCGAGTATGTTAGATCCCAAGTAGAAAATGCAAAAACCGTCTGGAGTCACTTACTATTCTATTCACATTAAGGTTTCTCTTACTTTTTATTAAAGAAAACGGAATGGGAGTATGACAACAATATTCCTTTCTATGCAAATGTGGTGTGACTACCTCCAAATAAAATACTAAATGCCTGAATTATAATCTATGCACATTCGAAAATAGAAGTATTCTGATAGATGCCGCTTTTATTGAAAATGTGCTGCTTGGACTTATAGATTCACAATACATCACACTGAAAATCTTTCACTTCTTGTTCCAAGAAGGAGACTAGGTAATCACCGACTGTTAGAGCATGAACTCTATTCCACTAAGTATGGAGATAACAACCCAATGAATAGATTGGTTAAATCTTTAAACATTGCAGAGCTTAAATTTGATTTAAACTTGTCAAACCACACTATAAAAACATCCTTAAAAACTAATTTAAATTTATAATTTAATTGTTCGTTTCTTTTGACTGCTTCAACTAGTGATTGAAGCACTTATTTTTATGTATACTTAATGTATATTTTTGTGTTTTCATTCGTTTGCTAATTGTAACAAAAATGTTGTACTTTTATTTTAATTTTGAAATCTTAACTGTAATTTTACAAATCAATTACTTTAAAAAAAAATAATAATAATAATAGCAGCATTTATCAGATAAAATAAAGTATGTACATGGAAAGAAATAGAGGAGACTCTCCAAAACGCCATCCACAATGGTATCTCTACCGCAAGCAAGCTAATTTAATATCAAAATAACTATACAACCTGCACTCCAAAAGGAACCCTTACCAACACCCTTACCACCACCAATCAATGTGAGCAATGTTAGAGATTTTAGCATACTAAGAGCTCAAGTATTGGCAATGACCGACAAACCTGCTCAGTTTAAAGCAATATCCAAAACCGATATCAAAATACCAACGCGCTCTGAAAATGACTACCGTAAAATTAAAAAATTACCTAGCGATATAAAAGAAACTGAATCCAATAACAAGGATAGCACACTATATAATATGGAATACCGCACTTATCAGAATTTCATCAAAATTACGGGATATAGACCCTATTGGACATTGCATCCGATTGGTCGTGCTGCAGGAAGGGTAGCAATCTTAATCAAACAAAATATCGTACATTTCCAACAAGAAGAAATTATAAGGAGGTGGTGCTGGACTAAATTTAAAGCCGATTTACCAAGACATAATATAGTAACAAATCAATATGTCAACATTTTTAATAAACTTGGACCAAGGTTTATTATAGGGGGTTACTACAACGTCAAACATACTGCGTGAGGATCTCGACTCATAACACCAGGAAAAGGAAAATAACTATTAAATGCAATAGAAGGTTGTGAATGTCACTCAACCTATTGGCCTACACACATCAACAAAGTTCCTGATTTGATTGGCTTTTCTATCTCGAAAGGAATAGTCTCAAATTACATTGAAGTCAAAGACATTGACGACCTTACTTCCAATCACACACCGGTCTTAATGACCCTGAGTACATTAGTAATTAACAAGAAAATGAAACTTAACCTTACTAATAAATTTACTGATTGGGAATTATTTAGAGAAAAACTGGAAAACCAATAGAGTTAAAAGTTAGTCTTAAAACTAAACAAGAACTTGAATTACAAGCTAGATATTTTATTAATTCCATGCGTGAAGCAGCTAAAGAGGCTACACCCATATTAGGTGGGAAAGTCGTACAAAAGATCAAGTACCCCATGGCAATTTGAGAACTGATAAAAGAAAGGCGTAGGAAAAGCTACATATGGCATAGAACTAGAAACATTATTGACATTATTGAAAAAGTCTATTAGCATGCCAAGAGGAGAGGGTGGGGTGGCTAATCGGGTATATTGTTGTTCTGCCGTCTCTTATAAATTTTATGTTATTATACAGAATAACTTAAAATTTGGTACCATTAACCCATCAGCGTAGTTATAAATGTTATTATTATATTTTCCAAGGGTTGCAATAAAAATTAGAATTTAGTAATAGATACATAAAATAAAATCTATAATTTATAAACAGAAAACTACTCTCAACTTATTTACGACTAGCTTGCTCGATATAAAATGGAAAATAAAAAAATATTTGAATAATAAATTTTCCCGCCTTTTCTCGTATCTGTCATAAACACTACATCCTCTTGTTATAAAATAAAATTTATTTTTTCTGCAACAAAATTAAATTTTCTATTTTAGAAAATTATTTCCTATTTTTTTTTTGTTTTTAACAATAAAACGATTCTTGTAATATTATTATTGTTACTATCATCATCATCATCATCATCATCGTTATTGTTGTTCGTGTCCATACTGTGAAAATGGTTATGTTGAACATAAAAATAAAAAATAAAATGTTTGCTCGGAAAATATGTTTTCCCAAAAGAACATATTATGTTACTATTATTATTATATGTTATCAAGATATTTGTGTTTGGTTCTATGTAATTGATTACATTTTTAAATAATTTTCCGGAAAAATCGCATTTGTCGAAATGAAATAAAATTTTTCCGGCTTTTCTGCTCGAAATACATAATAATATACGAGTATAATTTTTTAGTGCACATGTACTCGTATATATATGTACATAAAATTCTACAAAAATCAAAACCAGACGTAAGAAACATTAATTTATGATGATTACATAGTACTTACATAAGCATAACAAAAAAAAAATGTGTCACAAACATAAAACTATGTTGCATCGAAAAATTAGAAAAGGAAAATCTCTATATAATAAAAACCAAAGCACAAAGTGTTTTCTTTTTATTTATTCATTTTTCTCAATTTGGATCTCATGCGAGCGACGGTCGAGTGTTGTGTCGCCTGCGGCATTTTATATTTGCTTACCAATGGGTGGCACGTGCCACCTATTATATGTGAACAATGTGCGTAAATAAAACATTTCCTGATACCATCTCTCACTCTACATGTATTCTTGCATAACATTATGTTAGATATTTGTTTTATGTTTAGTTATGCTTCGTTGCGTATTTTATTTTATTGTTTGTGTTTATCATCTCCTATTAATTATTTTAAAGCGATTTGCTGGTCGGTTGCGGTTGTTGAATGCAGGGTATTTTGATTTAATTGTTTGTTTATTGAATTAAAGTTATTTGTTGTTATTTGTGGTAGTTATTTGGTGATTATTGGATTAAAATTATGGACATTTGGAAAATATAGAAGAAACATAAAAGTTTCAAATCGGAGTGAAGTTTATGCCAAAATATACACTGTCGCTTATAAGTACGAAGCACTGAAACGCGACTCCAAAAATTGAACTGTCACAATATTATTTAAACAATTTAAACCAATCTTACCTCACCACATGCTCCGAAATCTCATTCACTCAACATCATTGAGTGTAATACGAAAATTCTTAAACATTTTAAATTATTTAGCTCGGCCCTTACGGATCGCACAAAAGAATAATTTCAAATGTTTTAGAATTTCCATATCACACTCAATAATCTTCTCTCTCAAATAACAAAAATCTCTTCTTACATCAAATACTAGTTTCCAACCGCTTTGATCATCCCTGTGCGAGCCGAAGTGTGTTTTGTTTAAAAAAATTTCACTTTATAAAATTCACTCAAAACTATTCACAAAAATTAAATGTTTTCTACTTATAGCGCAGAAATATTTGTGTTTATTAAAAATTTTCAAATTATTAAGAAAATTTCTGAGTGTTTTTAAATGCTAAGTACTCAAAAGACAGTGTATATTTTGTAATTTTTACATAAACTTCACTCCGATAAGTTTCAACGCAAGGTTACCGTCGAGTTGGTAGATTGCGGTGTTGCCTTGTTTAATTTAATCTATATAACGGGTTATCCAATTCGAGGTTGATAAAGTAGAAATCTGTATACCGACATCTGTCAAAGATAAACGTCAAGTACGCTGTCATTTATTTAGTTGACATTCTGCCATTTAAGAATATGGAGCATTTAACAATCGACCAACGCGTTAAAATTATTAAATCTGCTGATGCTGATTTTTCGAACAAAATTTTCTTCAGTGATGAAGCTCATTTTTCGCTTGGTGGATACGTTAATAAGCAAAACTGTAGAATTTGGGGCTCAGAAAATCCACAATTGATTGTAGAGAAGCCATTACACCCGGAAAAAGTCACTGTTTGGTGCGCATTGTGGTCTGGTGGTGTGATTGGGCCGTATTTTTTTGAGAACAGCCATGGACGAACCGTTACCGTCAAATCTGAGCGCTATGGCCGCATGTTAACCGATTATTTTTTTACGAAAATCGAAGATTATGATCTTGACGATATGTGGTTCCAGCAGGATGGAGCAACCAGTCACGTAACACGAGCAAATCGAGATCTTTTGCAAGAGAAATTTCCTGGACGTTTGATTTCGCGATTGGCTGATGTCAATTGGGCTCCAAGATCCTGTGATTTAACGCCTTTGGATTTCTTTTTGTGGGGCTGCGCGAAAGATCGTGTTTACGCAAACAATCCTCAAACTCTTGACGAATTGAAAACTAATATTCGTAAGGTAATGGCTGAGATACCGCCCGAAATGTGCCGAAAAGTCATTGAAAATTACCTCAAAAGAATCAAGGCCTGTAAGAAGTCCCGTGGAGGACATTTGAATGATATCTTGTTTAACTAAAAATGGCAAGGATCAATCTGTAAAATGAAATAAAAAATACAATACATTCCGAATATTTTGTGTGTTTATTTTAAGTTTACTTTATCAAGCTTGAATTGGATAACCCTTTATATATAAAAATGGTGTAAAAAATGTATGTGCGGCGCATCAGTTGAGAACGGCTAAACCGATTTGGCTCAATCTTATTTTCATGTGTTCGCAATTGCCAGGATATGGTTTTTACGTAAGAAAATTTTGAAAAAATCCATCGAAATAGTCGGAAAACCTGAAAAATCAATAAAAGCTTTTTTTATATGAATTTTGTATGTACATTTATTATGAGACAGGTGGTGCAATGGTTAAAGCTTCGGCGCTTGGGCTAGGAGGTACTGGATTCGAATCCCGCCGGAGGCTGCGTGCAATTTAGTATTTTGTTTTTTATCCAATCTGTTAATTTTCTCTATCTAGAAATCCACTAGAAAAGTTGGAAAATTCGGAAAATCGAAAAATAATGTTGACTATGAAACTATCAAATCAAATTGGTGATAATTTGACTAATCATGCCAGGGGGCCTGAAATCACCTATGATTATTTTCGTTTGAGCAAACGTGTTATTTTTAATAAATTTGAGTATATTAATTCACTGTTTTATGATATTTGAATTGTGTGCATTGCAACCATAAATGGTACCATTACTATAATCATATGAAGTTGGGTGTGATTTTTACGATTTCGATAGCTTTTTCCCACAAATTTTTTATTGCGTTACAAGTGCGATAATCAAATTGGATTGCCGGATTGAAATTAATTAAATCTGTAAGTTCATTTTTGTGGATTAATGATTTCAAAGTAAATGAGTCAAATGAATCTTTGTATTGTTCAGGAATTGATTTTTGAATAAAATGTTGGCTATCAGACGATCGAACCTAGGACGAAGGAACTGTAATTCACAAAGAATACACGATGTCCGTGAGAATGAAATTCAAGAGCAACGCGAAGAATTAAATTAACAGAAACGTGATCATATCGGACAAGTTCGCGCTGCACGAGCATCAGCTAAGAGGTTCAACAAAACGTAACTCGACGAAGAAGTGCGGTAAACGTCGACTTGAATCGCGCTGCTTTCAATTATGACTCTACAATCGCCTACAAAGATCCTCACTGCCTTGATAGTGGAGCATCGTCTGCCGTGTGCTAATTGCTGTGTTTTTTTATTAGCGCCCGATAGCTGTATCCGGAGCAGCCAATTTTCTATGTGAAAACTTATATTTAGCGCGCTATTATTGCATTTAATTAATTTATTTAAATCTAAACTAAGATTTTTCATTCAACTTTTTAATTAAAAATCGATAAAAAAATATCTCGGCTCACTTATTTATCGGGAGCCGCTATCGGGAGCGCTATCCATTTCAATGGGAAATTTGAAAAGGCTTTTAATTTTGTAAACCCCTGAAACCATTAGAAACTAAATCTTACAATAAAAAATTAAAACGCAGCAAAATGAATTTTTGTTTATAACGTCATGTCAAAATAAATGTCAATTAATATATTTCAGGTGATAAATGTTTGTTTTATTGATGAATTTAGTTTTAATTTTTATAGTACAGCGACACCAGTGAATAATAGCTGCAGTTTCAATAGAAAATTGCCATTTGGCTCCGGATAGTGCTCCAATATTAAAACACAGCAAATATTGCCAAGCATTAAAGTTTCAAGCAGAAATGCCAGGGCTATGCGGTGCCGATGGCAAAGTCAAATTGCCGATTTTGACTTGGCCACCGAAGCCACAGCGTACTTAACTCTATAGAGATACAACGCTACCCAGACATTTTCTCGCATACACACAACAGTACAATCAATGCTTTAACATGACGTCATTTGGAACGATGTTGTTGTTCGTCAACGCGGCTACAATCCCACCTATAAGGTAATGACGTCACCGCGTGTTCATCATTTCGATAATGTTGAACGATTTTACTTATAATATTCAAAATTGCTCTCTATTTTATAGGTTCAAGGGAAAACTTATCTTCGAAGCGGAGCGTTGATGCCACCAGCAAATGAAGAACCCAAGTTCCTTCAAATTTACTTCGATGGAAATTCCGAAGTTGAATCAAATGAATGAAATTCATTTACCTCAAATTTTTGAATGTTTACGATGTCGAAGGTATATAGCTTATCACGAAAGTATTTCCGGACTTTCGCCGAAATTATATAAATCACGATTGGCTCAGCAAACGATTGATTTTGGCAGCGAAGAACAAGGATGTAGACAGTCTGAATTACTTGATTAAAAATCAAATCGCTGGGAAAATGCATTGTCACAAATCCGTTGACTGTCAAGAGGAGACAACCAACTATCCGACTGATTCATCCGATGAATATTTTTGAATGACTTGATGCTGAAGGTCGGTTCTGTGATAATCATGCTGCGCTATCTGAATCGTCCGAGATTGTGTAACGGGACGCGATTGGCTGGGAAGAAACTGATGATTCTGAATGAATGAACTGATGAACAACGGAAAATTCAAAGGAGAGGATGTTCTAATTTCGAGAATACCTCTGATTCCAACTGACATTCTGTTGGACTTCAAGCGCATTCAGTTACCCGTTCGTTTGGCGTTCGCTATGACGGTTAACAAACCGCAAGGTCAATCGTCAGGTGTACGGAATAAATCTCAAATTTAAGTGTTTTTCTCATGGTCAGTTGTACGTCGCGTAAACGAGAGTTTCAAACCATCATCGTTGTTCATTTACGCGCCAGAGAACAAAACAAAAAATATTGGTAACCATAATGCATTGTATTGATTTGCGTCTGTATTAGATTTAATTTCAACAGAATAAAATACATTGAATTCTTTTGAATTCGAACTGACTCCAATTCATATCCACACTGAGAGAAAAATCCAAAAACAACTCAATTTTCGATAGATGCCTGAGTTTAAATTGACATTTCATTCACTTTTCAATACAAATTAGTGTTGAATTCAATGAAAAATTGAATGGAAAGTATACTCAACTCAAACGTCTATTGAGAATCGAGTTGAGTTGTTTGATTTTTTCTCTCATCAAAATAAATTTTCGTGAAGTACAAAATTACTTGCTCGGAACGAAGTAATTTGGGGCGGAACGAGGTTCGCCGAGTCAGCTAGTAATTTATAATAATAAATAAAAAAAACTTTGACTTTTAATTTTTAAATCAATTTTTATTTATAAAAAGAAACTTTTAATTATTTTGTGTTGGTGAGTGATGCTGCGGTGTCCCAATTTTAAAATTTCAAATTTAGTAGACCGGAAGGTATTTTCACCCCCGATTCTGACGATAAGACTACTAAGACCATCTTAGCTAAAACTTTATTGTAAAGACTTTTTTTTTAAGACTAAAGTCTTTATTGAATGAAGGCAGTAGTCTTAAATAATATATTATAAACTTTCCAAACACTTTTGTAGAGCTGCCAAACCAAATTTACACCATATTGTTTCAAATTTGTGAACGAAAAGCGACAGTTCAATTCAAAATACATATAATTATTGTTTCTTCTTAATGTCAAATCTATGACTCCTAAGACCACCTATTTCACTGATATTAACGAAGACAATTTTTTAAGACTACTGACAGTTAAGACTAAGTGCAGAATAAGAATTAAAAGTTTATAGTCTTCGCTAAGACAAAAGTTTTTGTTAAGACTCAAAATACGTCTGTGACTGTACGCTAGAATCGGGGGGTTATTCTATTTTTGTTGCCGGCGAAACAATGTTGCCAACTGTTTTTAGTATATGTATATGTATATGTATATGTATATGTATATGTATATGTATATGTATATGTATATGTATATGTATATGTATATGTATATGTATATGTATATGTATATGTATATGTATATGTATATGTATATGTATATGTATATGTATATGTATATGTATATGTATATGTATATGTATATGTATATGTATATGTATATGTATATGTATATGTATATGTATATGTATATGTATATGTATATGTATATGTATATGTATATGTATATGTATATGTATATGTATATGTATATGTATATGTATATGTATATGTATATGTATATGTATATGTATATGTATATGTATATGTATATGTATATGTATATGTATATGTATATGTATATGTATATGTATAATGTTGGTATCATTTAACCGTCATATTATTAACAATTTTTTTCAATTTAGTAGCCTAACGCCACAACGTCATGTGTCAAAAACACAGAAGGTTATGCCGTTTGGTTGTTTTTTTATCGCCATACGCTGACGCTTTTGATCTGTTAGCTACAGCGATATCGCGGCGATATTTTTTATTTATTCGTCGACGCTCGTCGTCGTCGCTCTTGTTCTGTCTCTAGCTATATAGTATTATGGTCTGTTAGTTATAGGAAACCAAGCTTATTATATAATTAAATTTTTTTTCCTGCTTTTTGGTTCTTCAATTTTTCCAATTTGGAATCAATATATTTGAAATATGGTTAAATTTTATTTGTAGGCAAAGTATTTTTCAACTATACTTCATCGTTATATTAAAATTTATACGCATTATGATTTGTTAAGTTTTAAATTTTAATTTTTGAAGCGCCTAAATTATTACATTACACATACCAACGCAAAAAAAAAATTATTTTGGTTTTTAGGATAAATTTAGTATAAACTTCACATCGGTTTATATTTTTATTTATTTCAAAAAAACTAACCAACATTTTTTTATTACTATCGATCATTTTTTTCACTGATGTGATATGTTGGATTATTTACGTTTTTTTAAAGAATGTTTTTCGAAAACTGACATGTTGCAGCTAATGCAAAATTGTTTTCAATTTATGTAATTTTAGCAAAATCCGTTATACATTTCGAAATTGCAAAAAAAATATAAAAAAAAATTAGTTTTAAGAAAAATTGCATGTAGGGTACCCGGGTACCTTAGTCACTCAAATTAAGATATTTTTTCTTCACTCACATGAGGGTTAAACTAAATTATTTAATTTGAATATTCTTACTGCTAAAATGTATAATAAAATGAAACAAAAACTCAAAAAAAGAAAGTAAGGCGGCCATTGGGATTGAACTTCAAGCCATCAAATCGCTGCATATAAATTTGATCACATACAGACAAAGTCGGTTATGAAATTTGTTTGTATGTGAGACTTTATATGGATAATTAGATATCGCTAATTGTACACGAAAAGTTTAAGGTTTTACTACAATATTTTAATGATTGAATCTTGTATTGTCACCTCTTAGATAATTGTTTGCAAAATTTCATAGCTGTAGGTAAATGGGAAGAAAGTGAAAAACCGTTTGCAAGATTCCACTCTCACAGACAGACATGATGTGAAGTTACAAAAGGTTGTAAAAAATTAATAAAAATCGACATTTTAATGACAAGCGCGAGTTACGTCCTGTGCCAACACAGACCTTCACCTCACCAACAATAGTGGTGAGAACATTACAAAATGCATGTGCAAATTCGACACATGCATTTTAATCTCAACACATAAAAAAGCACGCAGTTTCGAACCGAAGTATATCTCGCGCTACCGCTTACATAATTTAATAAGAATTTCGAAAAGCCCAATTTGCTGGTTGTAAATAATGAAAAAATCGTATTTTGAAGCAGAGGAGGTAAATATTTTACGTGGATCAACTCCACCAAATTATGCATTTTGTGCCTCGATCTCCTTAATCAATTTAAGGTCATTATAAAAAATATAAGTCGTGACAGTAGTGACACATTCTACGTTGAGAAAATTCGCAATTTTACTAATTGGCACAAAGTAAGCAATTTGTGTTAAACTCATACAGTCCATCTTCACGGTAGTGGCAATGCCCCAGCATACTAATATTTCGCTCTTTGAGGACTGCATGGAGTTTAACCTCGTTAAGCGTTAAGCAATTCTGACAGATTCCGAGTTGTCGGACGGTTTTTGTTGTGTTTATAATATAATTGAGTCACAGGCACGTAGAAGATTAAAGATATATTGGTTTCGACAGCCTCGACAACACGTGGCGGAGTTGATACCGCGCTAGCTGGTACACAGCTGCAAATCATTTTCAAAATTGTTGTTTGCGAACCATCAATTTCAAAATTGTTAAGGAATGATAATGATGCCTTACATGATGAATAGAATTCATATAACATGTGCAGAAGTTTATTTGGCCGGCACAAGATAAGGTCGAAATTTGTTTTAATATTTGTTGTTACATTGCGTCAATTAAAAATAATATGGTATTCGAATCAAATATTTTAACGAAAATGGTGAAATAAAATATTTAAAGTAACCAAATGAAGATTTAATCCCGACCAGCTGAATCTAGAGTTAAAATATCAGTACAGGAATAAAAAAGATCAAGAATATTCTCAATGTTTCCTTCACTGAGGTACCAATTAACACGACATCGAGTACATGAATTAAAACCCTGAAAATTCGCAATCATCCCATGTGTCTTGATTGTCGAAAAGAAATTAGAGATGCACAGCAACAGTTTAGTTTGTGGTTGTACACCACACCACATTCGGTAGAAATTATTTTGCGCCCTGGAATTCGAAAATTTTTAAGCTGCTGAATTATATATTTGAGTTGTAGTGTGCAGCCAACTACTACAAGATTCGACGGAACTGACCTATACATAAGTAAAGTAACCGCGGAAAATATGAAGCAAAAAAAACAGATGACTGATGCTGAAAAGAATAAAGAAACTAAATAAAATATTTTTTTTTTTTTACTTACGGTGGCCATTTTATTTTTATTCTTTCTGTATTTAAGACAAGTAACATTGCCACTGAACCCCACTTTACATCACCTCAAAACCATTGCCCATGTTGTTTAAATAGTGGGAATAATACGTGTTTTGTAAGCGAGAGTATTCCAGCATCGTGATATTGCCGGATTCACAAAAACCACGTAGTAGGTTTCAAATGCAATCGTTTATTGTCTGATCTAAGCTCACATCCTACCTTGAAGAAATCGGTGACTTTACTCATCGTCACAAAATAAGTTATGTGTGGGCTTTCCCGTGATGGCAATGGCGCACTAAAAAAATATAAAATGTTACAGATTTGATAATAGATGGCAGGTAATTATTCCGCTACAAAATTAATATTTTATTTAGAGCTTATCAAGACGAAAACAGATGGCAGTGCAGAAGCATAAATGAAGTCTTTCTTGCGGCTGTAGGCAGATAACTAGGAATTAAAAACAATTATGATTGACCATCTAAATGAACTGTTTGATGGATATTTATGACGTTTTCACGTTTTTTACATATTTTTTGTAAATTACACAATTTTTTATGCAAAAAAATGTAAAAAATGTTGTTTACATTGTAAATGCCCAACATTATTTAATATTGTTAAGAGTACTTTTTTTAGGTTCAGTTCATTAAGAATTTTAGTGTGAAATGAAATAATGCTTGCTTTATTTTGTTTTACACACCATAATTTGATATGGGTAATGTTGTTAAATCAAATCAAGTTTGACTCAGAACAAGGTAGAATGGAAAAAAATTCAATTCATTGATTCATTTATTCTACTTAACACCAATATTGTTTGTCACAATTTCAAAATGAAAATATTTTTTAATCGTTCAGATTTGTTTGGTTAAGGTGCATTAAATCGAATCATCCAAAAAATTGCTTAAATTCGCAAAAAAAAAAATATAAAAATTAAACAATCGTTCAAATTGCTTGGTGAGGCAGTAGCCCGATTAGAGAGGCTTAGGAGCAGTTATTCGGGGATTCCTGCTGCAATTTTTGGTGACGACCAGCAAAAAGTTACTACTGGAATGTCTATTCCAGAGTTGTCTATTGATTTTATGACAAGTTCTGATTTTCGACAGCTTAACTTTAGTGGACCAGTGGTTTTCCAAATTGGGCAATTTCATAATTTCGTCTCCCTCCTGTTTGAGATAAAACCGTTTAGGGGTCCTCCAGTGGAGTTCAGATCTTTTTTTGATATAACTAATTTTTGCGTCCATACATAACTCAAATAATGGCCCAGTATCTGTCCTTGTGCACTAGAGTTAAATTAGAGTTAATTTTGTGCAAATATTTACTTTGTCAAACCGTATTACATTACATTACAAAATTATTTTTATTCAAACAATTTACGATAAATATTTTCCTAATAGGCCAAATCACATAATAAATGTAAATACATACATATGTTGAATTTCGTATACTCCCTTTTAGCTATAAAATTTGATACTTTTAGAATTTTTATACAGTTACAATTTTACTCGTAGCACCCCAAAAACACGAGGAATCACACTAAACTAATTTGTAATCAATCAAAAATCCATTACGAACCATAGAAAGTCTGTGCATAGCAATCGCCAACTAATTGCAAATTAGTTTTTTTTTTTTGCTAAGAGAATGGCAAACATTGAAATACAATGCTTGTGCGAAAATTTACAATATGCGCGCCCGCCTCCTGTAATTATATTTGATATTTTCGATTTATTTTTATAATTATTTTAATAATTTTGTTCTTTCTAATTTTCTAGGTTAAAATATGGTTTCAAAATCGCCGCATGAAATGGCGCAACTCTAAAGAACGAGAGCTACTGGCAAGTGGCGGATCCCGCGATCAAACGCTACCGAATAAGAATAATCCAAATCCCGATTTATCAGATGCACGATGCGATCGACCACCATCTCTATCACCGCCGTCATCACCATCGTGTGATGCTAATACACCAACCAAATTATTAAATGGTAGTAATAGTAGTAGTAGTAGTGGTGGTGGACTACAGTTAAAAAATATATCAAATTTAAAAGCGAATCCAAGCAATGCATCGACCACGTCCAATTTAAAAACTTCAAGTCTGGTGCAAAATTTAAAAGCGACAACACAAAAATATATTGATTCGTCAAAATCACCGGCCGACTCAACCATATCATCAACTTCGTCCACATCATCGTCATCGGTAACAACGGCGGGTGGCGGAAGCGGTGGTCGTAGTGATTCAGTATTTAAATTTGAATTCGATGAAAATGTGAGACGACATGGCCAACAAATTTTTAATAATTTCTATGATAATCGGAGTACGGGCTGTACCAACAATGCGAATAGTAATGACGCTAACGTCAACTATAATAGTAATAGTGATAGTATCATAACAAATATGGGCAATAAAATGAACATGTACTATGATGATTACGAATCGATGAACGACTCGGACGATAGTGACGAGGAGATTAATGTAACGTGACCGTACTAAAGATTCCCGCCAAAATATTATATATTTACTATTATTAATTAATTTATTTTGTACATATTTAGTTTTTAATTGCAAAATAAAATTTAATTAGCATGTAATTTAAATTATAACAAGTAAATATATTTCTTCATAAAAATTTTTATTAATTATACAGCAATTAAAATTTAATTATTATAATTAAGTAATTTGTAAATAATATAAATATATTTAATTAATTTATTTCTTTTAATTATAATTTAAAACAAAAACAAACAATAAATGGAATTTTTTGAAAATACAATTTAATTTAATTTGGGTGAGTCTTGATTGGAATATTATTACGACAATTTCCTATGCGAATACATAATGCGAGTTACGTAAATGAAGCAATAAAATAAATTATTTTATAATTCTAGTTTTATTTTCAAGAAGTTCTCGAAACCTTATCAATAGCAATCGTAAAAAGTAAAAGTTAATAGAGAGCCAAACTCAGTCTCTAGTACCTCAACAATTCATAATCAATCAAAAAGTTCAAAAATTGAACACAAAAATACTGCTCTATCAACGTAGAGCAAGCTGGTTTGTCAATTTCACTGCGACCCCATTCGAATATAGACACTATGCGTTACTAGATGTACTACGATATAATAGCTTCATATTTCATATTTCAATAGAAAGAACCGTTAAAATCTGTTAATGGCGTGATTTTGAGTATCTACATTCTTGCGGGCATAAACTAATGCATAATACGTACGTTCAAATTTTAAACAAATATGATTTCCACTAAATTTAATTATAAAAGAAATACCAACTGATATAAAAGTGGTATTTATATTTTATAAACACAATCAACAGAAGTTAATTTTAGTGTCTTTGATTTTAGTGGTGAATAAAATAAGGTGGTGTTCCTAAATTATAAACGCTAGTGACATCTATTGTAAAATAGGCAAACCAACTAAGTTTTGGTCTAAGTTGCAAACCAAGGTTAAGGCACCACCTATTGTTAAACATTAAAAGTAAATTGTAGAGTGGTGCATAAAAATCGACTTTAGTACAAATTTATTAACCCTTAATGCAGATTTGTGTCATATATGACACATATTTATTTTTGTTTAGTTTTTTCGTCATGTAAACTATCTCATACAAATGGTTTATAACAAATTCAAATAGAAGGATTTACTCGTTTGTATGCGTGAGTTACTCTCTCATGGCAATAACATTTATTCAGTAAAATTGGCGGGAATCCGATGGTTTTAGTTTTATGTAATCGTGTGTTGTTCAAACATAAAAATAAAATATAACTAAAAGTATTATCCTTTTACAAATGAATTATAATTATAATTCAATAAGTATTAATCATTTTGATTGTATTTCCTCAACGAATTCTGAATTATTTGTTTAGTTATTGGTAAGTAAAATTTATGTATCATATTTGACACAAAAACTCGTTAAGCAATTTTTCATTAATGTGTCATATATGCTCACTTTCTAATTTTGGTAAATTTATATTCATAACCATTAGACGAATTTCCATTTTAGGGCTGTTATAATAAAGTTGTGCAATAATGTCGTCTCGAAAAAAATATTTGACTCTAGAAGAGATTGAAAAAATTGTAGAGGAGTGGTCTGATAACAGTGAAGATGATCTTGAAGAAGACAATGAGACTATTCCTGTCGTGTTCGCCAATGATATAAATATGGAAGATGCATATATTTTTGACGCTGATGATATGGATTATGGACGAAATATTGAAAATGGAAATGATGTGCGAAATGAGGAAGTTGAGTTGAAAAATCTGAGAGAGAGATTTTTGAAATTGATTTGGAAAAATACACCGGTTGAAATCGAGTCCAATTCAGCCCAATTCAAAGGCGATGCATCACAATACCATCAAATATTTTAGAACTTGAGACACCACTCTCATTTTTTAATTATATTTTTGATGATGAAATGATAGATATGATTCTAAATGAAACCAACCTGTACAGCGCTCGTAAGAATATTTCTAATCCATACACACTTACTAAATTGGAACTTAAGAAATTTTTGGACATCTGCATTCTACCGTCAATTCATCAATTACCGAATACGAGACTCTACTGGGATCCAGAAGTTGGCAACAAAATTGTGCAAGGTGCAATGTCATTAAAGGCGTTTATTAAAATAAAAAGCAATTTGCATTTCGCCGACAACCATTTAATGCCGCCGAAAGAACACCCAAATCATGATAGGTTATTTAAAATCCGACCATTCATTAATATTTAAAAAAAAAAAAATTACAAACGCATTTGGAAGCAAATCTTTCAATAGACGAGCAAATTTGCAGCACGAAACTTCGAAGTTATATGAAGCATTATGTGAATTATGTCCCATCCAAGCCGCATAAGTAGGGATTCAAGATATTTGCTTTAACAGAGGGCACTTCTGGTAAATATTAAGCTTATATTAAATGTGTAATATAAAAGTATGTTTTCTCGAAACTAAATTATTTATCTATTATCATAGGCTATATGTACAATTTCGAGATATACTCGGGTCAAGAAAACATGTACCGTCAGATAAAGGAAGACAATTTAGGAGCCTCGGCTAATGTCATTATTCGATTGTGTCGTATAATACCAAGGCACTTGAATCATACTGTATTTTGTGATAATTATTTCACTACAGTACCTCTCATTATGTACTTACAGAAAGATGGTATTCAAAATATTGGTACTATCAGGAGAAACCGCATACCGAACTCGAAATTAAAAACAGAGAGAGAAATGTGGAGAAGTGCTAGGGGGTTTTACGAGGAGTATTCATCCACATTTGACGATGTTCCAATGTCGCTCGTCCACTGGAAAGACAATAAAAGTGTTACCCTAATATCGTCTTACTGCGGAGCACTTACTACTTCAACTGTACTGAGATGGGATAAAACTAAAAGGAAATCGATAAATATTCAATCCCCGAAAATAGTAAAAGAGTATAACCGGCACATGGGAGGTGTCGATTTGCATGACAGCTTTATCGGACGATACAGAATTAAATTTAAATCGTCAAAATGGTACTTACGGATATTTTTCCATTTTCTGGATGTATCAGTAGTAAACTCGTGGATTCTTTATAAGCAACTGTGCGCTTCCTGAAATATGCCAGCAATGACTTTACTTCAATTTAGGACCGATGTAGCGAAAGGCCTTTGTTTAGTTGGCTCCTATGAAAAACCAGCATCAAATAGTTCATCAAAACGAGTAAACCAAGCATTAATGACAAAGACTCGAAAAAAATCAGCCCAAAATGTTCCGATTAAAGATATTAGAATCGATAGAATAGATCACTTTGCAATATGGGACAAGCGAACGAGCTGCAAATTACCGTCGTATAAGGAGCAAACTTTTATAAAATGCTCGAAATGTAAAGTCAGCTTATATTTAAATGCGACAAGAAACTGTTTTATGGACTTTCACAAGTAAACAAACCTATAAATTAATTATTAATAAGACTGCAGCAACAGTGCTGTGATATGAAATTCATTTTTTTTTATTTTACACTAAATGAGTTAATTATGTGATTTTTGTGATTTATTTTATAAATAAATATATGTAGAACTATATACTCGTATCTAAATATATATCTACTGAATTCGAAACGAAATATTTAGTTTTAGTCCTTACGACATTTTGTGTCATATATGACACATTAATATATTTTGATTTTCCAGGAAAATTATTAATTTTTCAAAATAGGGCCCAATATTAAACTAGATTAATTCATGGAGCTCCTTCGAATCACCAAGTTTGGCCAAAATTCCTTTTATCGGCGCACTAAGGGTTAATTTTTTTATAATTTTCTATTAAATTTACCACAAAGAAAATTAAAATTGTTACGTTTTTGCCTTCCCAGTATGCAAAACTGCTTCAAATTTGAGCTCACACAAATTTATTTACACAACACAATAATTATACAACACAAAATTAACAATTGATTACATATTACAATTATAACACACTTTTTAATTATCACTTTAATAATCGCTTTAATAATCACTTTAATAATCTTTCTATTTAACCTTCACTGTATCACGTTTAAAATACGACTCAAACCTCAACCAGTCAAACTTAAGAGCTTAAGTTGTGCTCCGTTTTTGACCACCTAGAAGAGCGGGACGACCACCAAAATTTTAGAGGTCAGTTGTTTATTTGTGACGAGAAGCCAATAAAATTTTGGTGATTGTAGCACTAACCAAAGCGGTGCTATCGGCGTGTAACTTAAGCGCTTAAGTCAGACTGGTTGAGGCATCAGCATTCCACGTCAATGTACGCCTTTATATACCAAAATATTTGTTTCTAGAATAATCCTAAATGCGCATCAAGAATCGAGCAAATATGTTAGTATACAGATGACGCCTAAATGTTAATTAATCACAAATACAAATTAACAATTATTGAATAACTTATGTTATTCGTATCTAGGTGTCACCGAAACACTAAACCCCCACCTAAGCCTGTTCGTCCCGAACAGGATCCAGATCACCTCCTCTGTAGAGCGCCAAACGCTCTAAATGCACCACCTTTGGTTTACCTTTCCGTCCTTTCTGTATGCGATAAACCACGTCGTTCAGCCTTTTAATGACAGTGTAAGGTCCTTCCCATGTAGGTTGCAACTTCGGTGATAATCCCTTGTACCGTTGCGGGTTATGAAGCCAAACCAATTGGCCTTCCTCGAAGCCTCGATTATTTGCTCGTATGTCATATCGAGCTTTCATTCGATCTCTTTCATTCGGTCGATGTAATCCTGTTCGCAAAGAGCTGCTGATGGAACAGCTCCAAACTTTAAATCTCCCGGTAATCGCAGGTTGTTCCCAAATATGATTTTAGCTGGTGTCACTCCTGTTGTATCATGTACCGCTGATCGGTAGGCCATCAGGAACATCGGTATATGTCGATCCCAGTTGCGTTGGTTCCTTTCTACAACCTTTGCTAGATATTTCTCCAACGTGCCATTGAATCTTTCCACCGTACCGTCCAACTGCGGGTGTAAATGCGTCGTTCTTGTTTTATTGATACCAAGCATCTGACATATTTCCTGAAATACCACCGATTCGAAATTCCTTCCTTGATCGGTGTGAATTTCTATCGGTACACCAAATCTGCTAATTCAATTGTTGACCACGGCATCAGCTATTGTTATTGTATCCTGATTAGGTATAGGATACACTTCCGGCTATTTTTTGAATTAATCCATTATTACTAGCACATATTTATTTCCGCTCTCGGTGGTCGGAAATGGCTCCGCCACGTCCATTGCAATTCTCTCAAATGGTGCCCCGACATTATATTGTTTCAGGGTTCCACGGCTTTTTCGTGCTGGTCCCTTTACTGACGCACATTGGTCACATCTTCGACACCATTCTACTACTGACTGTCTACATCCGGACCAGTAGAAACGTTGGCGAATTTTGGCTAATGTTTTATTAATCTCTAGGTGACCTCCACTTGCTCCTCCATGATACTCCTTGAGTATTTCCGCTATCCGATCTTTTGGCACCACTACCAACAATTGTTTTACTTTACCATCCGTGCTTTCCCACTTTCTTTTTAAACATCCATTTTCTATGTAGAGGCTATCCCATTGAGCCCAATAAGCTTTTACAATTACAATGGAAGTTTTGTCAGCTATCTCACACTATGTGGGCCGGTGTTCCTTTTCCTTATGTTTCATGATAAATGATAGGTCAGCATCCTTGTCATTGTTCATAAAATGTGAATTGTGTGATATTTTTTAACATGGGTTTTCAATTTTTTTTCGAATATTTTAAATTTTGGATTATTCTGGATGATAGCCAAATATTATTTTTATTTCGAGGTCAGATTAAAAAGACTTTGAAAGTTTGGGTGCCTCACGTCGATGTAAAAATAAAAACTCATCTCGATGTATTTTAAAATTGTACTAACACATATATATGGTATATGCAAAAATACCCATTTTTTCTTATCGTTGCGTTTCCGAACATAGAAATACATACAAATTATATACATTTTCAAATGTGAGGTAGAAATAAATCCCCATCGAGACAAAATGGATCCAACAACAAAGAAATCATAGAATATTGTTGATTTTTAAAAGAAACAATAATTTTCGACATTGTCTACATTCTCTACATTGTCGATATCAGTTCAATATGTTTTGTCGATGTATAATACAATTAATACGCACGCAAACAGAAATTGAAATATCAAAACGACGCAAGCGGCTTGCGTATGTATTGATGTTTACGACAAACACCACAGAATTCAACATCAGCCCGGCCTATGATGATACAAACATAATTATGAGTTATTCTCAGAAAGTCAATTATTCACTACGTTTATTTTATTTAATAAAATTTTGCGGGCGGTGGGGGGGGGGGTGCGATTTTAGGGTTATATGTTCTGATATGTGAAAATTACAAAATAAAATTAAAAAAATATTTCGTGAAAAAACACAAAAAAAATTCTAGAACCCAATTGCAGTGCCACCTACGGGGTCCAATTGTGAATCTAAACCATCCAGGAACCCACAAAAATCCACACATAAAATTTCATTAAAATCGGTCGAGCCGTTTAGGAGGAGTTCAGTCACATACACACGTACAGAAAATTTTGGGGTGGTGGGGGTGGTGAAATTTTGGGTTTATATGTTCTGATATGTGAAAAATACAAAAAAAAAAAATATTTCGTATATCATGAATTCCTCTATCGAAAATATTATAAACGCACTCATTTAACGTCGTAAACGTAACCAATTAACGTCATAAACGCAATCATTTAATGTCAGCTGATAACATTTGTCATCAGCTGACAATTTGAATAAAGATTTGGAAACTTTCGCTGTCCTAAAAAAGTTCGAAAAATAATTTATTGATATAAAAACAAATATTTGGCTCCCGAATTAAAAAAGACTGACTTAAAAATGGCGTTTTTATTAAATTGTTATTTTAATTTTAAAATTGACTAATGGTATGCTCTATTGGACATGTAAGTCCAAACCATTAAATTGTTGCAACTAATGCTTTCATTAATGAAAATATAAAACAAACTTAAACTTGCAAATTGACATGACTTAAAAAAAGTCCCATTTTCCATATAAAAACACCATTTTTAAGCCAACCTTTTTAGTTTCAGTCTTTTTTAATTCAGGGAGCCCAAATATTTACTATAAATAAACATTTTTTATTCTATTTTTACTTACATTATTAATTTAATATTTTATTTTAAAACGCAAAACAGAACAAACGACTTTTTGATGGCGTTAGTTTTCTCGCTATCGAATAGATGGCGAAAAGATATCGTTTGGTGATTCCAAATTCACGATATCGTGTAAAAATTGTTTCGCAGTGGAAATCATGATAGGGCCTCAAATCGAATTCAAGTGGCAAACAGATTATATTATGACTTTAAAAAAACTTTGATAATTTTTTGTTGTTGTAAAAATCGAAATTTCAATTTATTTAGACATTCTCTATTCATTAATATGTTCATTTATCCAGTCGACGTAAGCAGAGACCCGGCATTTCACTGATGGACCATCACCACACGGGGTGAATCCCCATGATACAATACCAACTAATTCATAATATCCTTCAGGATTTAATTGCACCAATGGGCCACCAGAGTCGCCATCGCATGCATCAATATTTTGCCTAATTGGGCCGGTGCACATATTTGTGTCATCAATCCATTCTGGATTAACCCATGGAACAGCTCTACATTCGTCGTTTGTTACAATTTGTGTTTGAACAGTTTGTAAAATTGGTGGATATACAGATGTTGTTGTGTTCGAAACTGAACCCCATCCAAATAGTTCAGCTGTTCCGGTATGTATAAAACCTTGTTGGGGTAAATAAATTGGTTCTACCTTATCGTTGATTTCAAATGGATTAGCCAATTTTAAGAGAGCAATATCATGTAGTCCAATAATTTCTGGATCATATAACGGATGAATGATAACTCGTTCAATTTGACTAACTTGTACGTCTGGTTCAAATGCTTCGATGTTATGTTCACCAGCACGGACTAGAATAAAACCACCATCGAACCAACATTGGGCGGCAGTAACAATCCAGTATGGGTGTAAAAGTGAACCACTACAGAATTTTATAGCATGATAAACTTCTGGGTCGGGGGTCCAGTTTAATGTGACAATGTATGGCGCACTGTGTGGGATAGCATCTTGACCGCCGACAATACGACCAGCAAAATTTTGGTTGCGTAACAAACGTCCACCCGCAGATCGAGGTGAGGCTATTTTATTAATTAAAATTATCGATTAATTAACGATACGCAAAATTAGGTTTTGGTCAATGAATATACTTACGTCCGGCTAATGCGGAGAGCCCACAGAGTGCTAAAATAATAAATGATTTCATTTTTGTCAAAAACAACCAACTAATTTTCACAACTCAACTACAATCGGTATTTATAGAATTATTGCGGTCGATAACACTATCTGCAAGTAGCTTAAACAATTGACAAGAAGCGCAATAGAAACACAACATGTAGGCCTATACTATTTGAAGTGGTTTAATAACACCGAAATATTGTTTGTTTGATTGTATTAGAATTTCCAAAATGAGGTCGTTTTCAAGTATAGCAACATACATATATATTTAAGGTATTTTTGTGTTGTTTGAAACTGGATCTAGCTCATTATCTTATTTTTGCTCACATCAAAAAAATCGTTATCTTGATACAGGATATTGGGCTCACGGACGGCTTGAGAACTCGCAGCTGTTGTATAAACGCAAGATATTATAGAAATTGAAATTGAAATTGAAATTGAAATTGAAATTGAAATTGAAATTGAAATTGAATTTGAATTTGAATTTGAATTTGAATTTGAATTTGAATTTGAATTTGAATTTGAATTTGAATTTGAATTTGAATTTGAATTTGAAATTGAAATTGAAATTGAAATTGAAATTGAAATTGAAATTGAAATTGAAATTGAAATTGAAATTGAAATTGAAATTGAAATTGAAATTGAAATTGAAATTGAAATTGAAATTGAAATTGAAATTGAAATTGAAATTGAAATTGAAATTGAAATTGAAATTGAAATTGAAATTGAAATTGAAATTGAAATTGAAATTGAAATTGAAATTGAAATTGAAATTGAAATTGAAATTGAAATTGAAATTGAAATTGAAATTGAAATTGAAATTGAAATTGAAATTGAAATTGAAATTGAAATTGAAATTGAAATTGAAATTGAAATTGAAATTGAAATTGAAATTGAAATTGAAATTGAAATTGAAATTGAAATTGAAATTGAAATTGAAATTGAAATTGAAATTGAAATTGAAATTGAAATTGAAATTGAAATTGAAATTGAAATTGAAATTGAAATTGAAATTGAAATTGAAATTGAAATTGAAATTGAAATTGAAATTGAAATTGAAATTGAAATTGAAATTGAAATTGAAATTGAAATTGAAATTGAAATTGAAATTGAAATTGAAATTGAAATTGAAATTGAAATTGAAATTGAAATTGCCCAAGTAACATTTGTTAGAGCTATAAGCAGCGTTGAGCTCTATTTCAGTTCTAAAACAGATAATATGAGCCTAGCAGTTCCACAAGGTAAATATTTATAGCCTTCAGCTTTACACAATATTTCTGCTGCTTTAACTCATTGTTTCTTTATGATGTTATCTCTATTTGCTTATGGAGCTTATAGTTTTGTTAGTAAGCTCTATAACCACAATTAGAGCTTATTTAGGTTGCTTTATAGAGCTCGTTGGATTTTGGAATAAAATGTTTCTATTAGCCACATTTTATCTTATATTAAAGCTATATTACAACTGATTTAGAATTTATAGCTTCTTTAGATTTATGCTTAGATTTGTGCTCATAGGTAACAAATAAAATTACAATATCCTTATATAGAGCTTACTTAAATAATTTAAACTCTTTTAGAGCATACGAATTATTTTAGTGCGTTATAAAGCACTCTTCATTTGTTTAGTTTGACGTTTCGCATTTTTTATAAGTGCACCGAGTTGTAAAATGGAAGAAGTCGAATTTTTAAACAATTTAATATTATCACTAATCAATATTATAGCAGTATTCAAAAACTGCGCTGCAACAATTTTATTGTGATATAGAACTACTAATTTTATTTATTAATTGAGATTCTATGTAGTTCAGCTAATAGCTCTAATACAGAAAACACACCGTTACGTGTTCTATATAAACTGCAAACGAAAACAAATTATTCACTTTCAGAGCACAAAGTTGAACAATAGAATAGAGAGATGCAGAATGTTCTAAAATAGGATTTAATAACAATAACAAATATTCTCCATTAAAATAAAATAAAAATTGGCGTCCATGTTTAAATATTATTGTTTATAATAATAAAATATGGTTAAATTTTTATGACTCCACGGGCAAAATAAAGGAATTTCTATAAAATTATGTTGAAACGACATAAGAAATTTTTTGAAGATGTAAAATTCAATTTTTCAAGAAAATTTGAAAATTTGCATTTTCAATAAATGTTTATTTTATTATTAAATGTTTATGATTTGAGTGGCCCATTCAAAATTTATGAGGTATCGTACTAGATTTAACCATAAAAATATAATTGCATAATTATTTCACTATATTTACAAACCAAAAGTACTAAATATATTGTTATATTTATTATCGCAATTTATTAAATCAAAATGCCATTAGAAAAATATGATAGATAAAAAATGATGAATGTCTAAGTTCGGCATAATTCGATTCCTCCGAAATTGTTTATTTTATTTTTCTATCTTAGGAATTTGTTCGCTAACTTTTAAAATTGCAGATTAACTTATTTAAGTACTATATAGAGCAAGGTACTTCATAAAAGCTGCAAAATCGATGGTTATGGGGCTTATAAAATAAATATTTTTGCTCTAAGACCGCTACTTTTCGCTCTATAAAAACTTTATAACAGTTCTAAGAGCGCTTCTAGAGCTAAAATTAGTGCATGTCGCTCTATAAAGTAGCTCTAAGAGCGCTCTTAAAACTAAATTAGAGCAAAATTGTTACTTGGGTGAAGTTGAAATTGAAATTGAAATTGAAATTGAAATTGAAATTGAAATTGAAATTGAAATTGAAATTGAAATTGAAATTGAAATTGAAATTGAAATTGAAATTGAAATTGAAATTGAAATTGAAATTGAAATTGAAATTGAAATTGAAATTGAAATTGAAATTGAAATTGAAATTGAAATTGAAATTGAAATGAAATTTCAATTCAATGAATTGAAATTACTTAGGAGTGACTTTTGATACGCACATGTCTTGGGGTGAACACATTAAATCCGTTTGTACTAAAATGGCTCCTTTAGTAGGATTGGTAAGGAAACTCTCGTATTTTGTGCCTAGTTATGTATTGAGACTGATGTACTTTGCATTTATTCATCCCAGAATTCTTTATGGAATTGTTGTTTATGGAACGGCAAGTCGGAGCAGGTTAAAACCTCTTCAAATCATGCAAAACAAAAGTGTGAAAGCTTTCTTGAAGCTCCCTTTTCGAGTATCATCATTGTATTTATATGTAATTGAATCCAAAGGAATTTTGCCGTTGGGTGCGCTGTATGATTACCAAGTTTCACTGTATATGTACAGGACATTAAATGTTTCTTCTACCTTATCTAATTTAGAATTTAGTAATAGTAATCATAAATATGGAACCAGATTTGCTAATAACATATCATGCGGATCTATTACAAACGAATTTGGACGCAGATCAATCCGATTTTCCGGTCCCCAAATTTACAACAAATTGCCTGAATCATTGAAAACCGTAATGAATATTCATCAATTCAAGAAACAATTAAATATCTATTATAGAGAATTGTTAAATAATTACATTTTGTAAATTGTATAACTTGGAAATGCATATATGTATCTGACACATGTATGAGAAATATGTTTATTATAATGTTAATTTCCCTTTAAAGGACAGTAAATCCATTGGGGAATTGACATTATAATTTTATTGTAATATTATTTTATTGTAAATAAAGTTAATTAAATAAACGAAAAAAAAAAAAAAAAAAAATTGAAATTGAAATTGAAATTGAAATTTTAGATTATGTTATAACAGATTTAACTTCAAAAAGGTATAATCTCGACAGCTTTGATGTATCCTATTCAGACCATAAAATTCTTGTGCTTGATTATTTTTCTCAAGCTCGTCGTAATTTTACTTTCCCACAAGCGACTAAAACGATAATTGATCATCAAAGTATTTCTAGAGTATTAAGCGACTGCGCTGTTTCAACTGCCGTTGATATATCTAGTTTAATTGTTTATTTAACCGATTTAATACGAAGACATACTATCTCTATGAGAATTAAAAAACATAATAAACATTGGATTAATAGTGAAATTTTACAATTAATTTCTACTAGAGATAAATTTTATCGTTTGCATAAAAAGTATCCTGTAAATTCATACTTCAAACACCAATTTCTGTATCACAGAAATTTGGTTACCAATAAAAACAAATTTTTAAGGAACAATTATTATAGTGATCAGTTTAGGCAGAATAACTTTGACTCTCGAAAAAATTGGAATTTATTCAATCGCATTATTTTTAATCGTTCAAAAACAATTAGCCCTATAATTATCTCTGATAACCTTGGTAATTTTTTGGAACCACTGGCGGCTGCAAACACGTTCAATAGGCACTTTATTAGTGTTTCTTCTAATTCTTGTGACCAAGCATTCTCTATCACAAACCTTGACATTATCCATAGTTTCAGGCATTACGTAGTATACAACTGCTCTGTACCCATTTCAATATCAAATGTCAATTTTTGTCTAGTTGATAATATCATTAGTTCTCTTAATACCAAATCGGCTAATGGATATGATTTAATATCAGTAAAATTCTTACAAATCCATAAACAAAATCTCACAAATAAAATTGTGCAAGCTATGAATGACTGTTTACATAAGGGAACTTTTCCCAGTTCATTAAAAAAAGCAGTTGTTACTCCTATTCATAACTGTGGAAGTAAACTAATTTGTACAAATTACAGGCCAATCTCAGTCCTCAATTCTATGTCTAAGATTTTAGAGAAAATTATCTATAACAATATCAATAGTTTTTTTATTGAACATAAAATTATTAATGAGAATCAGTTTGGATTTATTAAGGACTCAAATACTGAAGCAGCTGTGGCCAATCTTATGCACAATGTTTATTTAGGGAGTCATGAGAAATTATACGTCAGCGCTTTATTTATTGATATTCGCAAGGCTTTTGATTGTGTTGATCATTTTATACTAATAGAAAAATTCAAACTACTCAAACCCACCGAACAGTTCTTAACCATACTCATAGACTATCTAAGTGATCGCACTCAGTGCACAATCGTCAATAATATTTATAGTGAATATGCGTCAATTTATGCCGGTGTACCACAAGGATCGATTCTGGGTCCATTATTATTCATTTTTTATATTAATGATATTTTTAATTTGAACCTATTTGGTAAATTACAGCTTTATGCTGATGATGCAGCTTTAGTTTATAGTAGTAGCGAATTAAATACCATTGATTTACATTTGATCAATAACTATCTAGTGGCTAATCGTTTATCGTTGAATATTAACAAAACCAATTACATTATTTTTGATAATAAACTAAGAGAAAATTTCCCACCCTTTTTTAATTTTGGCAATGTTAACATTCAAGATGTATCATTTTTTAAGTATTTAGGATTGGTAATTGATTCAAAACTAAATTGGTCGCAACATATTAGCAAATTATACAAAACCATTTCTCCAATGTTATTTGTAATGCGACGTATTTCCAATCATGTCAATTCTGAATCTGCATGGTTAATATATTTTGCCCATGTCAAATCACATCTTAATTATATGAGCATGATCTGGTCCGCTGCTCCTGAGTATCTATTGCATCCATTAGTAATTCTACAGAATCGAATAATAAAAATTATTAAACACTTACCTAGACTAACTTCCTCATATTTACTTTACAGCGAAAAGATTTTACCTGTTGCTGTTCTCGGTGATTTTGATTTACTGATTTTCATTTTCAAGGCTATTAACAATTTAATTAAATGCAATTACAGTTTTCGAAGAGGTAGTGACATTCATTATTATAATACACGTTCCAATCAAAACTACTATATAACAGCCCTTAGGACCAATAAGGACTCGAAAAATGTATTTCATAGAGGCTTAATTTTGTTCAATGAATTACCGGATGAAGTTAAACAAGAAACGCGCATTAGCTCTTTCAAATTAGCTGTTAAGATATTTATTTTTAATAAATGGCTAAATTTAAATTCATTATAAGGGGAATTCTCATGGCATCCATCATTTAATTATTTATATGTGTATGTTTATTTTGTATTATATTTTATTTTGCTTTTTCGTTTTATATATACAATCATTTTGTGCATTTCTATTTGTTATAGTTTTTGTAACTTTTTGAATAGAATAAAGAATTATAACGAAAAAAAAAAAAAAAAATTGAAATTTCAATTTCAATTTCAATTTCAATTTCAATTTCAATTTCAATTGAAATCGTTAATTTGAATTTTTGAAATTTTGAGTTTTGAAATTTTGAAATTTTTAAATTTTTAAATTTTTAAATTTTTAAATTTTTAAATTTTTAAATTTTTAAATTTTTAAATTTTTAAATTTTTAAATTTTTAAATTTTAAAATTTTTAAATTTTGAAATTTTGAAATTTTGAAATTTTGATATTTTGAAATTTTGAAATTTTGAAATTTTTAAATTTATAAAATTGTGAAATTTTGAAATTTTTAAATTTTGAAATTTTTAAATTTTAAAATTTTAAAATTTTTATATTTTTAAATTTTGGAATTTTGAAATTGTCTGAAACTGGCTGTCTGAAAGATGAGCGACAGGAAGAGGAGGGGGTAGTCCAAATTCGGGTGAAAGCATTGTAACATTTTAATAATATCTCAGGCGCTTCAAATCTTGAATATCTAGTTTTTTAATTATGTTTATCCAACTTAGTAAAACGAGGAAAATAATGGTGTTTGATGATTTGATCATATCTCTCGAGATCTGGGGAAAAATTGCCACCCAAAACGTTTCCGGAAGGAACGTGGACGTTGTGTATTGCATTTAAAATTATCATCCCTTGAATTATATAAAATACCATATGGTTTCATGACGATGTTCAATTTATTGTTAATTGTGCAATTGTGCCGTTTAATCCGTGAGCAATGAGAGAATCTGCATTTGTGTCACCTGCTGTTAACAGATTGTCCACATAAAAAACTGTCTTTTATATTTTAGCAAAAATAGGAAGATTCATCTTGATTTGTTTTCACAAGAGTTGATAAGATTCGTAGTGGATTACATTACATTACATTACCCTCCTTACGAAGGCCTCTACAAAGTCATTTGTCATTAAGGCCCAGGAACTTTAAGAACCAGAGTTGGTCTACTAAATCAATAATTCCAAAATTATTTTTAATTTAAAATTGCGCAACTCGTTTACAAGATACTCGTACGTCTTAAGTCTTAATAATTAATCTCTTTCTTAATTAATCTCTCAATACCAAGCTGAATAATATTTGAGGAATAAGTTTAGCGTTGGTACTGTTAGCGAAACTCTAAAATAAAACAAACAAATAACAGCTGGTTTACTCAAAGGTTTATTAAATGTTTGTAAACAAACCAACACACAGTTATTTTGCAACTCCAATTGCTACGGTATCACCATCAGCTGTACCTAAAATTAAAACCAAAAGATAAAAATTATTTTATATTCACATCACACTTACCAACTTTGTTAAATTGAACCAAATAATATGTATCTAAAATTAAGGAAATAATTAATAATTTTATATTGTCAAAACATTTATTTTATATAATTTATACTTATCTTTTGACATTCCTGTAAAATTCACTTTGTAAACACAACTTGTTGACTTAACTGTCATTATTTTCATTATGTCATGTTGTAGTACTAGAGTATAGTAGCACGATGGGTGCGTTTTATAATATAATTAGTCATGTAGTATATCGTACTAGTACTTTATTTATAATTATTAGTAGTATATTTTTATATTCAAACTTACAATCTACATTAATTAGAATTCAAACATGACAGTTGGGGGTTAACGTATAATATGAAAAATATATATTGTAAAATTTAATCTCGGTCATTCGATTACAAATTAGCGACAAGTTAACATTAAAAAACTAAAAATATACAGTGTGTTAGTTCTTTTATATATATAAAAATAAATTACTTTGGCTTTTATTAATAATAACAATAGTGTTCAATAATGTGGCTTTTTTATTTCTTTCCTGTTCATCTAAAATTACAACTCCATCGTTACATCTTTTCTTCACCATTTTTCATCACCGTTCTTGATTGGAAAACAGTTCACCATTTTGGAACATCAACCTCATCATCTTCACAAACAGGTACAAATTTGCATTTTTCCAATAAATGCCACCCACGGGGAAAATTGGTGTGGGTAACTGCAGCAGGGAAACTTTCGAATTTCAAAATGAAACTTTGCATACCGATTAAGCTCAATTTGTGCTAATTCGTGCTCACGGGAAAAAATTAGTGCTAGTCCAGGAACCGAACAAACGGGAAAAAAATTCAAATTTCGCGTGAAACACGAAAAAAATAAAATCCATTTTCTAGAAAAAACAGATATAGGTTAGGTTAGGTTAGGTTAGAGTGGCTGCTATCGCACACTTAGGCCATTAATGGCCCATTGTGATACCACAGGATCCAATCTCCCCTTACTCCCGCTGAAACCAACCAGAGCTACTGATGTAGCGTAAAATATCTCGCACCCTACAGTCCGCGAGTTCAGAAAGGCTGTCCATGTTGTACACACCCAAGTACTTACGTCTTTTGTATGATAGTGCCGGACATGAGCATAGGAAGTGAACTAGCGTCTCTTCCTCCTCTTCGTCCATACAACTTCTACAAAAGTCATTCGTCTCTAGACCCAGCCTCCTCGCATGTTCCCCAAAAAGGCAGTGTCCTGTTAGTATCCCTACGACCAATCCTAAATCTCGTTTTCCCAGGGATACAAGTGCCTTGGAGCGCCGCAGGTCCAGTTTTGGCCAAACCTGTTTTGCTACCCTGCACGTGAGAGTGTTGGTCCACCTCTCATCTGTTAAGGCGATTGCCTTTTTACTGAGCGTCAATTTGAGCGCTGCTATAGGCCTCCCCAGACCTGCCCTTTCCGGTTGCATCTGGAGAGTCGTACCGTGCCTAGCTAGTTCGTCTGCCCTGCAGTTTCCCGTGACGTCCGAGTGACCAGGGACCCAGATCATCTGGATACTGAAATACTCGCTCATCTCATTAAGAGATGAGCGGCAATCCAGCGCCACCCGTGACTTCAGAGAAACCGTCAGAGAAACCGCCTCTAGTGACCTGAGTGCCGCTTGACTGTCCACATAAATCGCGATATCCCTAACAGATACCACGTTATGCTTCAACCATGTCACGACTTCCCCTATCGCCACCACTTCAGCCTGGTACACGCTGCAGTAGTCAGGGAGACGAACAGAAATATTAACATTGAGCTTCTCACAGAAGACTCCAGCTCCTACTTTGCCGTCTAGCTTAGAGCCGTCCGTGAAAAATGTCAGTGCCTCGTTTTCCCGTATTGATCCATTCCTCCAGGATTCCCTAGAAGGACAGATGATCCGGAAACCTATATCAAAGCACAACGTTGGTTTAATATAATCTAGATTCACCAGTTCTTCCCTTAGTGATCTAACTATTGTCGAGTGTCCCACCTGAAGACACTTCCACTGAGAGACAGCCGAGAGCCTTGTAGCCACATTGGCTGCCATCTGCTTACCAAAAAATTCGATTGGAATAAGGTGGAACATAACCTCTAAAGCGCGTGTAGGTGTTGTCCTAAGCGCCCCGCTTATAAGCATACAGGCCGTTCTTTGCACCTTCTCCAACATCCTTATGTAGGTTACCTTTTCCAGAGCTGGCCACCACACGCCCACCCCGTACATCAGCACAGGCCTTACCACTGCGGTATAGAGCCAGTGTACCAGCTCTGGTTTCAAACCCCATTTCTTCCCTATTGCGTTTCTACACGAGTAAATGGCTACATTAGCCTTATTCACCCTTTCTACAATGTTAGGCTTCCAGCTGAGCTTACTGTCCAAGATTATGCCCAAAAATCTCGCTCTGTCAGCAAAAGCCAGTCTAATGCCGTTCACAGTAGGAGGGCTAACTACCGGAATTTTATATTTCTTAGTAAATAGTACCAGCTCTGTCTTGGACGGGTTGATCCCTAATCCGCATTTGCCGGCCCATTTCGTAACGATCAGGAGTGCATTCTGCATAACATCCCTAATCGTATCCAGATATTTGCCTGAGACAGCTATCGCTACATCATCTGCATACGCTACAACCCCCATCCCCTCTTTCTCCAGTTCCAACAGCAATCCATTCACCACTGCACTCCAAAGAAAGGGGGACATCACTCCTCCCTGCGGAGTTCCTCTAACCACCCGCCTTCAAAAACAGATATAATTTAAGCCTAATTTTAAAATTTTCCAAAAGAGGCTACACTGACGAAATTTGTGCTTTTCATAGAAATATGATTTTCATAAATTTTCATACATAAATTGAGAAATTGGCTACTTTGTTACCCCTAAAATTTATTATATTAAACAAACAAAATACAGAGGTATACTGTTCAATAATATTTTTGTTGAACAATAAATTAAAAAATAAAAATAAAATACTAAAAAATCTAGAAATAAACAATTCAAATAGCTTATTCCTATCAATATGTTCATTGCCATCCGAAACATATAATGGCTGAATTTGTGATAATCCAGAATCATTTCAGTCTGTTAATGACAGAGGAAAGCGGATTACAGTTCACTAAACCATCGAACAGCTATATCAAGTGTTTGAACTATTTCAAGTCAACAACCAGCAGGCATCAAATTCACAAGCCAACCACCATCCGGCATAAGTTCAACTCCAGTCAACAAAACCGGGCAGTCAGTAGCAGTCGAAATCAATAATCAACGGGCATCACTAACGGAAACTACAACAATGAGGAGCATGTAAAGTCGTTTGGAAGATCAGGAGATCACAGGCGATAAAATAGTCCAGCTAAGCAGAAATTATCATAAAAATGTGACAGGGAGGAAAACTAAAACTTATATGGAGTCAAAAATAGCAACTGGAAACCTTGGAGGAAAAACATCCATATTTCAAAAAATGAAAGGAGATAGCGGATATGTACAACAACTTTATCGACGAAATCCGATCTCAGTCGAACAAAGGGACACCGAGTACATAACCAAAACCAACAACATCAGCGTACAACTCCCAAGGCACCAAATTCCCATTTACGGAAAATAGAGATACAAGCGACACAAAAAACGCAACGGGAACATAAGTTTCTTCACAAACTAATAACAACGAGTATGACAACAGAAGAGAATTTCTCCAGATTATAAAATTGCAAGATGTAAAAATGAGGGCTCTTTATAAAGAAATAAACGCAGCAAGAGACTTATTGATACAAAAAGCGTCAGCAGCAATTGCAGTTGCTGTTGAAACGAATAGAACGAATGATGGAACGTATCATGGATCTAGATGAGAAGATAAAGTTGGAAGCCTAAGAGGAAGGTGAAAATAGTTTCAAATATTTCTCTATTTTCTTTATTTACGATGCCATCAAAAGCGAACATGATGACATTATAACAAAGATCACTACTAAGATTGACAGCCATCAAACAGATTACAACACGTTTGATGTACGCCTGCCCAAAAACGAGATTTATATTTTCTATGGAGATTATTTGAAATGGAGAGGGTTTGCAGATACTTTTGAGAGATTAGTGCACAATAACGATAAACTTGTGGACACTCACAAGATGAACAACCTAAAAAATCATTTAGAAGGTCGAGGCCCGTAGATTAATGAACCACTTAGAATCCACGGAAGATGGCTATCGGGTAGCGAACGACATAATAAACAAGCGATACAACAATCAACTGACCGAGAATTTTTCAGGGATCAGAACGATGCTTGATATAACAAAAGAAGATATTCAAAATATAAACAACATACTGAAAGATGAGACAATCAGAATCTATGAAACCTCTTTAAAAGACCCTAAAAAGAGTCAAAATCTAGACAGATTTTTGCTATTTTTGGAGAAACGATTCCAATCATTAGAAGCAATAAATAATAAAAGTTATCGACAACCAACAACAACCGGTAACCGATACCAAACAGCAATGGGATTTCAATCCCCAAGAGCATTAACAGTGGTAGCAACAAATATATATATAAGTGCATAAACTGCAAGGAATCACATAAAATGGAGCAATGCAGTTCGTTTCTACAAATATCCACTTTGTATCGCAACGTATAGAATATGTCTGGGCGACCATAATTTTTCCCGAGCGTGTTCATCAGCAGCGAAATGTTTGATGTGCACGAGCACTCATCATGCTCTGCTTCACACAAGAGAAAGTCCCACTAAAGATGGTAATAAACATATACAAAAAGCAGCTCCAGCTTCTAATTACCAAACTACAGAACCTGCCAAACCGATACTCGAAACACACATGTTGAACAGAACAACATAAGAATCGCAGATACTTCTGAGCACAGAAATAGTGAAGATTCGTACGAATGGGCGTCATTCGGAACTATTGAGAATACTCATCGATCTCGGTTCTGAAGCGTCCTTTATAACTCGCGAGTCCGCCAAGAAATTAAACATGCATGGTACAAGAACACACGGAGAAGTTAGGGGAATAGGAGGAATTAAAGCTGGTGTATCAGAACAATGACTAAAAATCCAATTCGAACCGAGATTTTCCTGAATGACATAATAAAAGGTACAATAGGAGATCCAGTTGTACAAAAAACGGAATAAGGATGAGTAATATTTGGGCCACTGCATCAGAACAAGTCAATAACTATACACTGCATCATAACAAAAACGGAATGAGATAATGGATTAAGAAAGTTTTGGGAGATTGAAGAAGTACAAAACGATAAAGCATTAACGGAAGAAGAAAAACAGTGTCAATAACATTACTGTAAAACCCATCAGCGAGACATCAATGGTAGATATATAGTACTACTTCCTTTTCAAAACAAACCCTCCTATTATCGAGGCGTCCAAAATGAAGGCGTTAGCTCGATTTTTGCATGATGGAGATGGAATAAAACCGCTGATAACAGAAGAATACTTCATACCCCAACGTGCGGTAGTACGAAGAAGGGAGCACAACCACAAAACTACGCGCTGTGTTTAATGCATCAGCAAAAACGAGCAACAACAAAATCCTTAATGATCAACAATTGATTGGACCAACTTTACACGAAGTCGTCATTACAGCGGATATTGAGAAAATGTAACGTAAAATCCGTGTGCACAAAGACGATCAAAGATACCAAAAAATATTATGGAGAGATGCAAAAAGACTTGCATCAGTTAATTAAAAATGCTCAACTTGAACATTACAAAAATGACATTTTTAACTTAACTAGTAACAAGCCAATAAACAACAAAAGCAAATTGTTACCATTGTCCACATTCTTAAAGAGCTACTAAAAGTTGGTGGCAGACTACATAATTCTACAGCTTGGTCATACGATGAAAAATAGCCTATCATCCTTTCACAATCGCAACCAATAATGAACCTGATAATCAATAAAGGACATAAAAACACAATGCATGGCGGCAACCAATTAACATTAGCACATATCCGAACAAAGTATTGGATTATTAATGGAAAAAACTTTAATAATTAAATACTATTTTTGTGTATATTTGATTTTTTTAAAAACTTGAATTTTTTTTGAATTTAATTTACAACATAAATAAAAATAAAAATAAAAATAAAAACAATAAACTTTTTTGGTTTTTTAAAAAATATTTTTATATACAGTAGATACGAGTAAAGCTTTCTTTTGGTGATAATTTTTATTTATTTTTTGAGACCGGTTTCGGAACTATCTTCCTTCTTCAGTCTATGTTTTACTACTAAATGGAAAATGAAATTTTTAAATTTTTATGTTTAATTTTACAGTGTTGTGTTTGTGGTGTCATCTGTGATATAGCGCCAAATCGTAAATTTTATTTGTCTTGAAATTCAGCTTGTCATTTAGGATGTGTGGGTTGTGCCGGTGTGTGTATATTATAAATTCCTCTACGATCCATCATTTTGGATTTTTTCATGGTGTATAATATTTTGAGGTTTACATTGTTGTCTGTGTAAGTATGATTATTCATGGCTATGTGTTGTGCGTAGTTGGATTTGAAGATTGTGTTGGTTTTTATATTTTTTATTTCTTTTATGTGCTCTTATAATTTTATGTGACGTTTTGTGTGCAATTGTGTAGTCAAATTTCTTAAATGTTTTTTGTAGTAAATTGCTCGTGTGTTTGTTGTATTCAACTGAGATGTACTTAATCGTGTTGTTTTTTTGTGTATTGTGCAAAGTGCTATGCAATTGAAGTTGTTTTTTGTGTAAAATTTGTTGGTTCAATGTTTGAATTAATTCTTTGTTGTAACCATTTTGTTTAGCTATATGTAATATTGTATGTAATTCCTCTGTACAGTCGTCCACATTCATGGGTATGTTGTTGAGCCTGGTTAGAAGATGGTTGTATGCTGCTATTTTGTGTAGAAATGGATGATTCGAAGTGTTGTGAATAGTGTGATCGGTTTGTGTGTGTTTTCGATGTACGGTGAAGCTGTGTTGTTGGTTGATGTTTTTAATTGTGAGATCGAGAAAATTTATGAATTTGTCCTGCTCTAATTCCAATGTGAATTTAATGTTTTCGTGTATGCTATTTATGTATTTTTGTAGATCATCCAGCTGTCTTTTTGTGCCGTGGAATAAGATTAATATGTCATCGACATATCGGTGCCAGTATAAAATCTTATTTTTGTGTTTATTTTTTGTGTTGTTGATGAAATTTTGTTCAATATGATTTAAATATATGTTGGCGAGGGTTCCAGATAGTGGGCTGCCCATCGGTAATCCGTCGATTTGCGTGTAGAAGGTATTGTTGTGTTGGAAATAATTCTGTTTTGTTATTATGTTGAGCAGCGCCATTACTTGTGTTATCTCTTGTTTGTTTACATTATTTTGGGTTAATATGTTCTTTGTGGTTATGAGTGTATCTTTAACCGGTATATTGGTGTACATATTGGCGACGTCAAAAGACGCGAATTTTGCGCCGCTGGGTATGACAACTGACTGTATCTTGTCGATTAACTCTAGGTTATTTTTTATGGACGAATTGTGCGGGGAACTGATATTTTTTGTGAGAAAGTTATTGAGGATTTTTGCAATTTTAAAGGATGGAGATGTGGTGAAATTAATCAAAGGACGAATCGGAATATAGGTTTTGTGTAGTTTTGGTAAACCAGTAATGGTTGGAGCTAATGGTTTTATCATTTTGCACGAATGTATCTGGTGTCTGCTTAAAATTGAAGTAGATTTGTTTATGAGCTGGTTGACGTATTTTAAATAATTTTTGGTGGGATCATGATTGAGACTGTTTATGTTGTTATTGGAAATATATTCATCAATTTTTTGCTGATATTCCGATTTATATATGATGACCACCGTGTGACCTTTATCAGCTTTGGTAATTAATGCATTATTGTCGATTAATTTTGTGTTGATGTTTTTCAAAATTTTTGTTGTTGTTTTCGTCGTGTCCGGATTATTTGGAAACGGAATTTTGGTTTTAATTGCGTTAATCACGATAGTCCTGATTTCATCTTGGTGATGGATGTTGGTGCTTAACACGGCGTTTTAATAGCAGCATACAACCATCTTCTAACCAGGCTCAACAACATACCCATGAATGTGGACGACTATACAGAGGAATTACATACAATATTACATATAGCTAAACAAAATGGTTACAACAAAGATTTAATTCAAACATTGAACCAACAAATTTTACACAAAAAACAACTTCAATTGCACAGCACTTTGCACAATACACAAAAAAACAACACGAAGAAGTACATCTCAGTTGAATACAACAAACACACGAGCAATTTACTACAAAAAACATTTAAGAAATTTGACTACACAATTGCACACAAAACGTCACATAAAATTATAAGAGCACATAAAAGAAATAAAAAATATAAAAACCAACACAATCTTCAAATCCAACTACGCACAACACATAGCCATGAATAATCATACTTACACAGACAACAATGTAAACCTCAAAATATTATACACCATGAAAAAATCCAAAATGATGGATCGTAGAGGAATTTATAATATACACACACCGGCACAACCCACACATCCTAAATGACAAGCTGAATTGCAAGACAAATAAAATTTACGATTTGGCGCTATATCACAGATGACACCACAAACACAACACTGTAAAATTAAACATAAAAATTTAAAAATTTTATTTTCCATTTATACCAGGTTTCCATCGTCGATAGCATAATAGAATAATAGTATAATACTATTATACTATCAAGCCTTGCTGGTTTTCCATCGTACGGTTTGGATTAAGCCTGCTCGAATTGATCATTTGATAAAAAGGACATTATTAATTTATTTGACACATACTATATAATAATATATAACGATAACCAGCCAACAAATTATTTCTCATTGCGGCGAGAAAATATTAAAAATGGTAATGGATAAGCTACGAAAATTAAATTTAGTTTTACACTGTTAAATTTATAACGTTAAAAATAATATTTGCTACGTATTATATTTTGATAGCTAGTATACTGAAATATTTCAATAAACTATTATACTATCAACTTTGGTTTTCCATCGTAATACTTTAATATTATAATACTATTATACTTGTATACTATGACGATGGAAACCTGGTATTAGTAGTAAAACATAGACTGAAGAAGGAAGATAGTTCCGAAACCGGTCTCAAAAAATAAATAAAAATTATCACCAAAAGAAAGCTTTATCTACTGTATATAAAAATATTTTTTAAAAAACCAAAAAAGTTTATTGTTTTTATTTTTATTTTTATTTTTATTTATGTTGTAAATTAAATTCAAAAAAAAAATTCAAGTTTTTAAAAAAATCAAATATACACAAAAATAGTATTTAATTATTGAATTTTGTGATAAAAGCCACGGACACATAACAAAATATGGATTCTTTCGAATTTTACTCCATTTATGAAAAAACTTTGTCAGACAACACATAGCTAAATTTTAAGATGTTATCGCTTCGGTAAACCCATTCGAAACAAACTAATGGGCAATTTACTAGAAGCAATCAAAACTCCTACCAGACAATTCCTAAAAACAGGAGTGGATTACGGTGGGTCATTCAGTGTAAGAGTATCAAAGGGAAGAGGTAATAAATCGTGTAAGGGTTACCTTGCAATTTTTGTATGCTTGGCACAGAAAAGCAGTCCACATTGAGGTATAGTCAGTGACCTATCATCCGACGCATTCATAGCGGTATACAAACGCTTCAATTCACGTAGAATATTATATACGGATATCTTTAGCGATAAAGGCAACAATGTTGTGGGTCCTAGTAAGATAATGGAAAGAGAAACAATGAAAACAATAGAAGAAGGGGCTTCAAACATTATTATATCTAATGCCGACCACGCCATGAAATGGCACTTCATCCCCACCAGGAGCACCACACTTCGGCGGATTATAGGCTGTAAAGTCAGTAAAATATCATTTGAAACGAGTAAAAGAATATAGTCACAAGACTATATCTGCATTAATTACAACAACGAGTAAAATGGACCATAAGCTCACCTAATTTAAAGGTCGTCAATTAGTTCTTGTCCGATAGAGCAACATTCCGCCCTCAAGATGGATAACTGGACGTGTTACAGAGGTTCATCCACGTGAAGACCGTATACTGTTCGGGTGAAAACCAGGATACGGAGTCACCTACTAAAACTACTATAGCATTGGCAACCATTATTAATAACAAATCCAATTCCAAGAAACGCTTATCTCATGAAGACGTTCTCTCGTAAAGAGAAAAAACTATCAAGACTTTGGTCGCGAGATCATATAGAGGAGGATCTAAAGAAGGCAGATAAAAAGAAGGAAAATTCGACCATGCTTTATTCAGTCTAGATTAATGTTGTTTACATTGATGTCATTATTAAGCGTGCTTGGAGTATGTTCAGCGATAATCAACAATTCTAAATTTAAACTCAATGGCTGAAAATGAAAATCCTGTTATTCATATGTTTTTTCAGTTATTTTTTTTAAATTATCTTTTTTTACAGGAATGGGACTAACATTTCAAAAACCAAAAACCGACAACTTCAGTTAATACAAAAAATAATATAACACAGATACAAACGGGCCATCTCAATAATGCAGATCTCGCATATTAAGAAAAACACAACGACAAATATATTGCTAAATTGGATTTAAAAACTAAACTTTACACTTTCGACCTCGAAAAGTGTGCATCAAAGCCGCTTTGAATTCCAATATTGCCTTTTACAAGCTCCAATTGTGGACCTATAATTTAATGATGCGCATGATTATGTGTCGAACCAAGCTTTCTGCTATATGTGGCACGAGGAATGGGTCACAACATTTGCTGATAGAACCGTTAAGCACTGAGCAAATAATATTCTTTATAGTGACTCTTGCAGTGCACAAAATAAAAATTTGTTTGTGTCCATGATTTTTATAAAAAATAAAAAAATCCGTATCAATTCGTATGTGCTGCTGAAAACAAGTTTTATGATTTTGCAAAAATGATTAAAACCAAGTGCTTCTGATACATATACGACGGAGGGGAGCAAATTGTTTAGGTTTGCCCAACCTTCATCTTTCTTATGATGCATTTGAAATAATAAGCAAAGAGAAAAAACGAATGTAATTGGAATTTACTATAATTCATTGTATTTTTCATCAATCTTTTGATTCATAAGCAGACATGTAGCTGAAACTTCTCGAATGAGCCAATTAAGCTAAGAAAATATGCAAATATTTTTTTTTACACAATCAATCAATTAAATCTGCAATCTTAATTTCAGAGCGTTGGGCAAAAGTCACATAAGCGGCTCTTTCTTTTTGGTACAGATAATTGTCCGTTTCAGAACGTTTTGCACACTCAGTATATTGTCTCATAAATAGTTTTTAAATTAATTCTGCCATCTTTTGGGGTAAAGGCCTGAACCTTGGAGTACGACAACAATGGCATAATTTGGAACTTATAACACTAGTGATCTGCTATCTTTATGAAAACAAGTTTTACACGGTGAGATGGAAAAGCAAATACTGGAGTTTTGTTAAATCATTAGGTTTTAGAAATTAATTGAGTATGGGAAAGGTAGATTGATTCTAAAATTGTCTGGTACTGAAAGAGTAGAATATAGTACGAATACAATACGAGTAAGTGAGTGAAGAACGAAGGGTTAAGAGACATTTCAAACAATTTTACTACTCATTGAACTAAACTTAATTACACTTCCGCTGATTTAGCGTTTTGTTTCTAGAATCAATAAAACGTCGTCTTACATAAGCAATACAAAATTTAAATACGCACGTATCAGCCGTAATGAATTTACAGATAACGTACAAAAAATATTTAACGTGTTTATTTTAATTTGTCGCATTGTAATAATTTTAAATCAGTTGCTTATCACCTATTGTATTCTTTTAATTGTATAATTTCAGTTAACACAATATTATGATTATCTGCACTTGACGGTCTGTTCAAGTGGCAATCAAATTCAAGTGACAAAAAGATTACATTGTGAACATATGACTTAAAAAAACATTGACAATTTTTTGGTAAAAATCAAAATTTTATTTATTTAGACATTCTCTATTCATTAATATTTTCATCTATCCAGTCAACGTAAGCAGAGACACGGGCTTTCACTGATGGGCCATCACCACACGGGAAGAATCCCCATGATACAATACCAACTAATTCATAATATCCTTCAGCATTTAATTGCACCAATGGGCCACCAGAATCACCATCGCATGCATCAATATTTACACCAATTGGGCCGGTGCACATGTTTGTGTCATCAATCCAGTCTGGATTAATCCATGGAACTGCCCTGCATTCGGCATTAGATAAAATAATTTTTTGAACGGTTTGTAAAATTGGTGGATATACAGATGTTTCTGTGTTCGAAATTGAACCCCATCCGAATAGTTCAGCTGTTCCGGTATGTATAAAACCTTGTTGGGGTAAATAAATTGGTTCTACCTTATCGTTGATTTCGAATGGATTAGCCAATTTGAAGAGAGCAATATCATGTGGTCCAATAATTTCTGGATCATATAACGGATGAATGATAACTCGTTCAATTTGACTAACTTGTACGTCTGGTTCAAATGCTTCGATGTTATGTTCACCAGCACGGACTAGAATGAAACCATCATCGAAATAACAATGGGCGGCAGTAACAACCCAGTATGGGTGGAAAAGTGAACCACTGCAGAATTGTACAGCATGATATATTTCTGGGTCTGGGGTCCAGTTTAATGTGACAATGTATGGCGCACTGTGTGGAATAGCATCTTGACCGCCGACAATACGACCAGCGAAATTTTGGTTGCGGAACAAACGTCCACCCGCAGATCGAGGTGAGGCTATTTTATTAATTAAAATTATCGATTAATTAACGATACGCAAAATTAATTTTTGGACAATGAATATACTTACGTCCGGCTAATGCAGAGAGCACACAGAGTGCTAAAATAATAAATGATTTCATTTTTGCCAAAAATTACCAACTAATTTTCAAAACTCAACTACAGTCGGTATTTATAGAATTATTGCGGTCGATAACACTATCTGCAAGTAGCTTAAACAATTGGCAAGAAGCATAGTAGAAGTACAACATGTAAACCTATACTATTTGAAGTGGTTTGATAAAAACGAAATATTGTTTGTTTGGTTGTATTGGAATTTCCAAATTAAGGTCGATTTCAAGTGGCAACATACAAGGTATTTTTTGTGTTGTTTGAAACTGGATCAAGCCATTAATTTGTTAATGTTATCTTGATACAGGATATTATGCTCAGTGATGGCTTGAGAACTCATGCTAGTGAAGTTTATCCAAACTTATCCGAAAAACACAACAACAACAAACTTATTGTAATAGTATTGGTGTAAGTAAACATTCAAGCGAATTTAAATTGTGTAATTTAGACGAGATGTGAATTTAATTAGCCTTAGATACATTCCAAAGTCTTTCTAAGTATTTTCTTATCATTTAGCATGAACTTCAGTTACATTGGTAGACTGTCTAAGCCCAAACGAATGTTCCTGGTAAATTATATGATTTTCTAGTGGGTCATGAACTTCAGTAATATTATTGGACTACGATTGTCTAATAGGTATGACTGGGCGTTGAGCAACACCTGTAACCCCTATTTCTGTTGAGTACGCTTTTATCAATTTTTAATACTCGCAAACCCTCTTTCGCAAATTTTCATCAGTCATCTGGTTAAAAAAAAATAAAACATATCACGGGTTCCTCCCCGAAGAAGATGTCCTTCTAAACGATTTTTCCCGAAATCATGAGATTTTTCCTGAAATCATGAACCATCACAATCGATTACTAGTATTTGAAAACTCCATTTCAGTAATTTGCATCAACGTCTTCTAGGTTGAGTAAAATATTAAAAACAAACCCGGATCTCTCCGGGGCACTAAACGACATTTCTTGAAATAAGAAGACCCCTCTTTTCAGCAGTTTTCATCAGAGTCATTTGGTTTAAGAAATAAATTAAAAATAACCCGGGCCCCTTCGAAGGATCACCTAACCGATTTTTCCCGGAACCGAGATCCATCGGAACGGATTCCAAGTACTTGAAAACCCTCTTTCGGCAATATTTAAACCATCCAAATGTTAAGCTAGTGAAGTTTATCGAAACTAATCCAAAAAAACAACAATAACAATTTTATTGTAATTGAAAATCATATAATTTACTAGGGACACTCGTTTAGGTTTAGACAGTCTACCAATGTCACTCAAGTTCATGCTAAATGATTATAAAATACTTTGAATGACTTTGGAATGGACCTAAGGCTCATTAAAAAATCACATTATTAAATCTCATGGGTCACCCTGTCAGACCCATTAGAAAATCATATAATTTACTAGGAACACTCGTTTCGGCTTAGACAGTCTACCAATGTCACTGAAGTTCATGCTAAATGCTTAGAAAATACTTAGAATGACTTTGGAATGTATCTAAGGCTAATTAAATTCACATCTCGTCTAAATTACACAATTAAAATTCGCCTGAATGTTTACTTACACCAATACTATTACAATAAGTTTGTTGTTGTTGTATTTTTGGATTAGTTTGGATAAACTTCACTAGCATGAGAACTCACTGGTTAGAGAATTTTTTTTTTTCAGTAATGTAACCGACTTGCGTAGAGGAGTTGTCAACAATTTATTTGGTATTTACTTATTTCTTTTTAATCTATGGGGTGGAGTGTATCTATAAAACACGTTCTGGACGCCTTTGCGATTATGAAGAGCCCATAAAACACGATATTTAACCCTGTCTAATGATTCGAGCGTACTACTGGATCCCCCTAATTTAAACAGCATTATTATATAACCGCCAGCTCATCTAACTAATAAAGACTGCGTGTTTCTTTACAGCTGATTTTATCAATGACACTGTCCATTAATTTTTTGTTTTTGGAAAATAAGGCAACCTCTATCTGTTAGCTAATCCCGAAATGATAATGAATTGTAACGCCGAAAGTTTAAAGTTAAGTTCATTTAAATTATTTACTATGTGTCATAAAAACGATACACAAGATGTCTATTATATATCAAGCACCCGCGTGGTCTAATTGTTGTATTAAGTCGGGTCTAGTTTGAACAGCTGCTATGAAATAATAAAATCGAGGATTTTCTTTCTCTCTTTATGATTTCCATAGCCCAGTTCTAGTTAACTCCAGTTTTGCGCCCTTAATTTATAGAGATCTCAATCGACATACACCAGCCAAGCGTAGCTTGAAAAATTTCTAGTTAATTGCTTCCCTTGGCGCTCTTTCAATATGATTATCTAATCAACTTTACTTCATCCCATGATTCATGAAACTGATAATCGGCGAGCTGTATGTTTTTTGGAATGGGTCAAGAGTCAGTTAGTCAGTTATTTTTGCAAATATTAAAAGATCTCGCTTGACATGTTGTGTTGATGCAGCATTACTGATGATGTTAACTCCTTCCTCCTTAAAAAAGGATCAAAAATTTAACTGGATGGGTTGAATTCCAGGTTAACGAGTGGGAAGTACCTCTTGGACAGTTAGTTTTGGGAAAAACATCTGTCCCCTTCTAATCGCGAGTCCCGCCCTGTGTTTCAGAAAAATAAAGGCCAAGCCATAACCATATAATGACTACGATCCCATTGTCCATAGTAACTTCCTTGTGTTCGTTGAAAATCTCCTGTAATTGCGTGCAATGTTACCCAAATACTGATTGTGTAAGTATTCGGAATCGTAAAACAATTGGAATGCCTTGAAATTGAAATTGAAATTGAAATGGAAATGGAAATGGAAATGGAAATGGAAATGGAAATGGAAATGGAAATGGAAATGGAAATGGAAATGGAAATGGAAATGGAAATGGAAATGGAAATGGAAATGGAAATGGAAATGGAAATGGAAATGGAAATGGAAATGGAAATGGAAATGGAAATGGAAATGGAAATGGAAATGGAAATGGAAATGGAAATGGAAATGGAAATGGAAATGGAAATGGAAATGGAAATGGAAATGGAAATGGAAATGGAAATGGAAATGGAAATGGAAATGGAAATGGAAATGGAAATGGAAATGGAAATGGAAATGGAAATGGAAATGGAAATGGAAATGGAAATGGAAATTGAAATTGAAATTGAAATTGAAATTGAAATTGAAATTGAAATTGAAATTGAAATTGAAATTGAAATTGAAATGGAAATGGAAATGGAAATGGAAATTGAAATTGAAATGGAAATGGAAATGGAAATGGAAATTGAAATTGAAATTGAAATTGAAATTGAAATTGAAATTGAAATTGAAATTGAAATTGAAATTGAAATTGAAATTGAAATTGAAATTGAAATTGAAATTGAAATTGAAATTGAAATTGAAATTGAAATTGAAATTGAAATTGAAATTGAAATTGAAATTGAAATTGAAATTGAAATTGAAATTGAAATTGAAATTGAAATTGAAATTGAAATTGAAATTGAAATTGAAATTGAAATTGAAATTGAAATTGAAATTGAAATTGAAATTGAAATTGAAATTGAAATTGAAATTGAAATTGAAATTGAAATTGAAATTGAAATTGAAATTGAAATTGAAATTGAAATTGAAATTGAAATTGAAATTGAAATTGAAATTGAAATTGAAATTGAAATTGAAATTGAAATTGAAATTGAAATTGAAATTGAAATTGAAATTGAAATTGAAATTGAAATTGAAATTGAAATTGAAATTGAAATTGAAATTGAAATTGAAATTGAAATTGAAATTGAAATTGAAATTGAAATTGAAATTGAAATTGAAATTGAAATTGAAATTGAAATTGAAATTGAAATTGAAATTGAAATTGAAATTGAAATTGAAATTGAAATTGAAATTGAAATTGAAATTGAAATTGAAATTGAAATTGAAATTGAAATTGAAATTGAAATTGAAATTGAAATTGAAATTGAAATTGAAATTGAAATTGAAATTGAAATTGAAATTGAAATTGAAATTGAAATTGAAATTGAAATTGAAATTGAAATTGAAATTGAAATTGAAATTGAAATTGAAATTGAAATTGAAATTGAAATTGAAATTGAAATTGAAATTGAAATTGAAATTGAAATTGAAATTGAAATTGAAATTGAAATTGAAATTGAAATTGAAATTGAAATTGAAATTGAAATTGAAATTGAAATTGAAATTGAAATTGAAATTGAAATTGAAATTGAAATTGAAATTGAAATTGAAATTGAAATTGAAATTGAAATTGAAATTGAAATTGAAATTGAAATTGAAATTGAAATTGAAATTGAAATTGAAATTGAAATTGAAATTGAAATTGAAATTGAAATTGAAATTGAAATTGAAATTGAAATTGAAATTGAAATTGAAATTGAAATTGAAATTGAAATTGAAATTGAAATTGAAATTGAAATTGAAATTGAAATTGAAATTGAAATTGAAATTGAAATTGAAATTGAAATTGAAATTGAAATTGAAATTGAAATTGAAATTGAAATTGAAATTGAAATTGAAATTGAAATTGAAATTGAAATTGAAATTGAAATTGAAATTGAAATTGAAATTGAAATTGAAATTGAAATTGAAATTGAAATTGAAATTGAAATTGAAATTGAAATTGAAATTGAAATTGAAATTGAAATTGAAATTGAAATTGAAATTGAAATTGAAATTGAAATTGAAATTGAAATTGAAATTGAAATTGAAATTGAAATTGAAATTGAAATTGAAATTGAAATTGAAATTGAAATTGAAATTGAAATTGAAATTGAAATTGAAATTGAAATTGAAATTGAAATTGAAATTGAAATTGAAATTGAAATTGAAATTGAAATTGAAATTGAAATTGAAATTGAAATTGAAATTGAAATTGAAATTGAAATTGAAATTGAAATTGAAATTGAAATTGAAATTGAAATTGAAATTGAAATTGAAATTGAAATTGAAATTGAAATTGAAATTGAAATTGAAATTGAAATTGAAATTGAAATTGAAATTGAAATTGAAATTGAAATTGAAATTGAAATTGAAATTGAAATTGAAATTGAAATTGAAATTGAAATTGAAATTGAAATTGAAATTGAAATTGAAATTGAAATTGAAATTGAAATTGAAATTGAAATTGAAATTGAAATTGAAATTAAAATTGAAATTGAAATTAAAATTGTATTATTCGTTCATTCGCTTGTTTTACTATTACGAGTGGAGTGTTATAGATACTCAGTGGCTTAAGTGCCAGAGCCAGGAACTAGAAAAGAAAAAGTGGAAAGCTTGTTATAAGTATTGTGGTAATAATGGAAAATTATTGTGTACTACGTTTTTGATTTGGGTTTTATGAATGCGTCTTTCAGAAGGAGTTGTTGTCTTGTATCACCGGGCAGAACAACAGAGACTGGTTCAGTCGTTCACTTAAGATTTTGTCAAAAGCCCTTTGGCTAGAATATTGAAATGTGTCTGGAGCTAAGATCGAAAAGCTTGTTAAAGGAATTCGCAGAGAGCAGTAACGAGTAAGAGCTGTCTGAAGGGTGATCGACACGGTGGACGGGAGTGGGGGGAGGTAGTCCAAATTCGGGTGCAAGCATTGTAACATGTTAATAATATCTCAGACGCTTCAAATCTTGAATATCTAGTTTTTGAATTATGTTATCTAAGTTATAAATCCGTTTATATAAGTTCTGAATCCGATAGAGTTTTTTAATTGTGTTGTTTGAAATAGAAAGGTGTGGACGTTGCGTTTTACATTTAAAATTATCACCCCTTGAATTATATAAAATACCATATGGTTTAATGGCGAGGTTCATTTTATTGTTAATTGTACCATTGTGCCGTTTAATACGTGAGCAATGAGAGAATCTGCTTTTGTGTCACCTGCTGTTAACAGGTCGTCCACATAGAAAACTGTCTTTTATATTTTAGCAAAAATAGGAAGATTCAGCTTCTGGTATTTTGTTCAATGTTCTTATTGCTAGAAAACTATAATATACAATATTCTGGTGGTTCACTTGTCATCGTTTGTTCAAAGCTGTCTTAAGCATTTTACGCTTGCTACTGTGACATCCGTCTACTGTTTATGTTAGAATTAGTGTATCAGCCATCTTGTATTTTTGGGTCGTTCAATTCTAAATATCTTTCTTTAAAGTCTACATCTCTAGAGAGTCGCCTTTCCAAATGAATTAATCTTGAGTCGTTTTTTTCATAAGCATGAGGTTCTGGTTTTTGTTGCTTGGTTGTCTGTTCTAAAACATCTGATTATACGATACACAGCGGCACAGTTAGGGGGACCAAAAAAAATTAAAAGAAGTGTTTAAAATAAAGTTGACGTTGATTTATGAATATCTAAGATGGATGATAAAATGAATATCTAAATACAGGAAAAATCTAATATTTTATTCAAAAATTATAAAAAACTGTGATATTGGAAATATGCAAATTTTTTGAAAGTATAACCTTTGATTGAGGTAATCAAATAACAAAATTACAAACAATTTTTGTAACCAACCGTCCCTCCCGTCCGTTATTGAGGAAAAAGTGTCTCCTATAAATACCATATGTTCCAATAGAATATTTCTAACATATCGACCAGCTGCAAGGGATCCGACATCAATACACACTAATTCTGTACGGCCACTTACACAAATACCGGCCATAACTATGGTACATATAATTGAGCCCGCACCATAAGCAACAATTGTCGTAACGCTTCGTTGAGAATACCGCTCACCTGGTAGTCTCCATGCTATTTGCCTTCCATCGATCGAGTTCACTAAGAAACGACTCTCGTCTGTGAACAAAATATTGACCGACTGGTCCAAAGTTCAAAATCAAGTGTATTCCTCTAATTCTGCCGCTGTGTGTATCTTGGCTTCTTGAGTCATAAGTTCTCCTTTATTCCAATTTATTATATTCCACTTTCGAGGATACCTCGTCCATTCAATTAAACTCGTCAATTAACCGGGGATCAAACGTAAACAGGTATTTAGGTGACCAAGGTCAGGTGATTTACACCATCCATGGATACACACATCACTTTAATTACATTTACGTAAATATGTAAAATTTACCAATCATGAAAACATATGATGCTTGCAGATTTACCATTCGCTATATCGCCGAAGTCAAAAAATGATTTTTTAATAAACTCTGTGCGTACGTGCTTACGTGCGTGTGTGCCTATGTGGTTCCGCGCAGGTTTAATGTCTGTCGCTTCAAAACACTCACATAAATTGGAAGCCTCTCTATTAGCTTTCTGTGTTTTATTAAAAATAGGGGTTAATTGGCCGACAGTAATGTTTGGTTGAAATTGGCTCACCGGAAGTGACAGCTTATACAAAAGCTTTTCCTTTTTTCCAAATATTTTGAAGAGTATATAGTATTTACGAAAAACCGATTAAAAAGAAAAAGTTTGTAAATAAAATTTCAACCAAAGTAAGTTTAGATCATTTTTTAAACTTTACCGGAAATGACGAGTTTTGATAAAAAATATTCGAGATTGTATTCATTCATCGTAAAAGAAATCTGGTGTTTATGGAGTAGGCACGATAAAGGCGACCGACGACCATATGAAGCGCTACGGCGTATTTGACATTTCGTTGATACCAATTTTACAGATCGAATCATCCGCTTTTTATTAATTATGAATCTGTCTAAATCATTCCCATGAAGTATGCCCTAGGTTAACCTAAAATTATAAAAACAAAAATTAGGACAAATTTAGGACAAACTTTTAGGAGTTTAATTTTGAAAAAATATTTTTTCTATATCTGTTCGTTAGGTCAGCTATAATATCCCATGTCCCCCATCAAACCCGTCTGCCAGGATTGTATATCAAATTAAAAATCCCCGGGCTTTCAAATTTGTCATGAAAATAAAAAAGAATTTGTCATGTCCGTCAATAAAAGTATTTTCCATTCACAAAAATATAAATTTTGGAAAATCCATTTACAATTTATAAATACAATTTATAAATATGTAAGTGGCACTACTACTTATACGAATACAAGCACCTGTAAACGTTGCCTAACTGTTAAGTTCTTGATAAAAACTAAATTAATTTTAAAAAGATCGGTCACTTGATAGTGCGATGATAAAGCGACATTGAAAATTAAACAGCTCTTTTGACATACAGTTATGTCCTGGGTAAGTGGCCAGTCCTAAGTGTTCTTATCACGTTTCAAAATATTTACACAAAAAAGTATAAATAAGTCAAAATCAGCACTGTAATTTAGTCCATTATCAGGTGTTATAATGAAAGGGTTCATACTACTTGTGTGTTTATTTGCTGCAGTCGCCGCATCATCGGTCCCATCAGGTGCATATAAACATAATATAACAATCTTAATTTGTAATGAAATGATTGCTTATTAAAAAATTTACCAATTTTTAGCTCAATATCGAGTTGGTGGCGGCCGAATCGTCGGTGGCCAAAATGCTCAGCCTAATGAAGCGCCGTACATGATTTCCATTAGCCTTCGTATATTGACACGGCTCTCACATATGTGTGGCGCTTCATTAATTTCTTTGACCAGAGTTTTAACCGCTGCTCATTGCCGTGTCGCTGGTACGATGGTCGCGGTCGCAGGTGATCACATAATAAGCGTAACTGAAGCAACTGAACAACAAAGGGTAATCATTAATTTTGTTAGCCATCCTGATTATCCCGGCGGTAATACAGTAGCGCCAAATGATATTGCTGTTGCAACTGTTGAATCACCATTCATTCAAACAGCATTTGTTAGTGTTATTGCATTACCGGTGGCTGATGTTATTCCAACGGGATGGGCCACTTTATACGGATGGGGCAGCACTTCAAACACAACCACTTCCAGTGCCGCTGATGTTTTACAAGTTGTTCAAAAAAATATTCTAACGCATGAAGAATGTCTCGGCCATTTAAGTAATTCGGGAGCGTTGGACCGGACAAATTTGTGCACGGGGCCCGTTGGACAAAATATTGATGCGTGTGGTGGAGATTCTGGTGGCCCCTTGGTTCAAGTAGCTGGTGGAATTTTACGTGTAATTGGTCTCGTATCTTGGGGACCATTCCCATGTGGCCGTGGACCTTCAGTCAAAGTGCGTACATCTGCATTTATTCCTTTCATTACACAAAATTTATAAAATAAAATTTATTCGTTTGAATGAAAATTAAAGTTTTTAATTTTTGGACATGTGCGTGTTAAAGAACAACACAACAAAATTTAATTTCAATTTATTACAATGTAAAGACATTTTACATTCAAATAATACCCTCAATTCCTCATTACATTTATGGATTTGGAATGCGATTACCCAGATATGTACTAACCCATGCAACTGTTGTGCCGCTTTTGCATTACATTACATTACAAGTGTAAATTACATTTACCTGCAATCAATCTGTTAAATTTAGATAGCAATTAATATTCAGAAGATTCACAGATTTACAGAAAAGCAAAATGGTTATCAGAATTTTTGCCCAAGTCAGTAAAACAAACAGGTTTTTTATTTAATAATTAAAACTTTTTATTGTATCCAATTTTGTTGGAGCCATGGAACGAACGCTGATACAAGTACTTTAACTGATGGTCCACGACCGCATGGGAATGGCCCCCATGAAACTGCACCAATTACACGTAAATTTCCACCAGCTACTTGAACCAATGGACCACCAGAATCACCACCGCACGCATCAATATTTTGTCCAATTGGTCCGGTACACAAATTCGAATCGGCCAATGAATTTGGATTGCTGACAAATGTACGACATTGGGCAATTGTTAGTACCTCCTTATTAACTACTTGTAAAACATCAGTCGAAATAGATTGGGTTGTGTTAGAAATACTACCCCATCCAAATAATGTGGCAACACTTCCTGCCGCTGGAATGGCCCAAGTTTCTGGTAATGCAATCACACTAACGAAAGCGGTTGATGTGAATGGAGAGGCTACGTTAGCAACAGCAATGTCATTTGGTCCAACGCCACCTGCATAGTCAGGATGTCCAATAAATTGGATAATTACTCGTTGTTGTTCGTTTGCGTCGACAGTACTTAAGCGATGGTCACCAGCTACAGCAACTTGTGTGGCAGTAGCAAAGAAACAATGGGCTGCGGTTAGGACACTGTTCAATGTAATTAATGAACCGCCACAGAAATGTGATAGATTTGCTCCGATTTGTAATCGGATTGAAATCATGTAGGGTGCACTGTTTGGTACGGCCTCTGTGCCACCAACAATTCTCCCACCACCAACTCGGTATTGGGCTGAAATTACACAAATAAATAACTATGTTTAAAAATAAAATTCGACGAAATATGACAAGTCCGGGTTACCTGTGGATGCAGCTGCTACAGCTAGTAAACAAGCAAATACTACGGCCAACTTCATGGTATTGTTATTTTTTGCAATAAAACGACAATTCTAAATTACAATGAGCTTTTATATATTTAGTCGAACATAATCTTCAAGATAAGATAAGTTTTTAATTTAAGTCAAGAGTTTTTTTTTTTTTTTGTAAAATTCGCTATCCCAAATTTTGGAGCTTATCAGCATGTTTCAACTATCACTACTTCAATACGCATTGATTGAGCCGAATTTATTTTGATTTTTTTTAACGCATTCGTCGATTTATTGAAGTGGATGGATGGTGTGTGACTGTATTGGAACTAATAATGTCAATGTTAATTTTGATTGTCATTGTACTAAAAGTAGGAAATTCAGAGAGCTAGACAATATTTACAAAAAAATATTTGGAAACTTTTATCTTATCGTCGGTTGCCTGCATGATACACAAAATTAAGTTACACAAATTAATTAACTAATAATAGAATTTCAATTGATACCAAGTTTTGATTGATATTGATCCAAATCTGTAAGTCTAATATTCATTTTCAAATTAGGAAAACCAATTTTTACAAAAACGGTTGTGGTCCTCCTTATATTTTGAAATGCATATGAAATTATGTACCATGTAGGGCATTTCGAAATCCTGAACAGCAGAGCATTTAAAAAAACACCGCCCCATTTATAGGTTACCAAAATGTTTCAACTTCATCGGTGATTAGTTTCACTTCAATTTATCAAAGGCAAACTTCAACAAAATCCTGAAGAATATTTCTAAAACTTTTAAATGTTAAATCAAAATTTGATTTTACTTTCTTTTATGTCGTAGAGACATGAACAATTTTGACCTTGAAATGTTCATGTCCTTGTGTGTGTATGATATCGTGAAGACTAAACGTTGTTGGCTCTCTGCAGCCCAAACGGATTGAATGATCAGGATGTAGCTTCTATTCTATAAGGACATCACTTGAGATCGTCAACCATAGAGGTTAAGCTTCCGAAGATTAATATTCTTCCCTTTTATGGTACTTATACTGAATGACAATCATTCTATTATTTTATTCGTCTATAACATCCATGAAAATCCGAACCTTAATGCAGCACAAAAGTTTCAATATCTAGAGGGTTATTTACTGCTTCATTAGAAGTTTCGTAGAGAAGCCATCAATTCATAATCAGCCAACAGCGCGATAAATCCGAAAAATAATGGATATGGCCGACAAAGAGATACGAGGATTAAAGGCAATTGGTCCTGAAGGAGAATCTCGAGGATCCATGATTGGTGTATTTGCTGATCCAAAAATTAGATGAAGAAAAAAGAAACAAGTGAGCTGGTGAGACTGCATAAATAGAACTCCTAACAGGTCTATCAGTCAGCAAAAAGTTATCCACAAAAACAGTTGCTCAGATTAAGCCAGCTCCTAAAACACTTACCAACGCTGTTGTATCATATTCAGTTTGTCACAAATATGTATTACCATACATTATTCAAATGTCTTAAATTCAAAAAATGGACCGTTGAACAATGAAGAGAGTTTACCTGTGTACCATAGCCGATCTAAGGTACGATGCCACATTTGCAAAAGAAGTCATAAATCATTGTTGCATCCCGCGTTCAATACCAATTGTTTCTACAGTGAACTCTAAGACAGCAGCAGCATACCAGAACATCCCAAGGTTTATCTGCAAAGAGTCATCAACCAGCTTCAATTGTGTAAAGTTCTTCCAGATCCTAGGTCCCAATGTCCCTTAATAGCTGAAGCTTTCGTCCAAAAATTGGGATTGGAAAGTAAACACGGAAAAATTTGTATCCTGGAGTTTCAAATCAAAATCTTGTGGCTACTATAGGGTTAGTCGAGGTATCAATATCACTCCACTTTTCATCAAATTTTACATTTGAACTTTCAACAAACATTGACTTATTGATTATGGAGCTGATAAATTCTCCCAAAATCTTAAGCCACAGCAATTGACAAATTCAGACGTTCAAATTTTTGCCCACAGTTCACAGTTCGGTTGAATTTTGACCAGCAATTTGATATCTGACAATGATTCCAGCCATAATTTGATTGCAAAAAATCAAAAACTTCAAACACATTAGACGTCCAGAAGACCCGAAAATTTATTACGGAATAAGTACGTACATATATCGACGACTTGCTTACTGGAGCATCAGATGAATCGAGTTGAGTTGGCAAGACAAATATCTAAAATAGTTTCACAATTTGGGTATTATCTTCGCAAAAGGTCTTCCAATTCAAATGAAGTTCTCACTAAATTAAACGTCGTCGAATCCCATCTAATCTCAACCAACCACCGATACATTTACATATCATGCGTCAGTTCATGATATAGATCCAACTACCAAAATATCTATATTGTCCGAAGCTAGTCGAATTTTTGTTCTATTAGACCTGTTACCATTAAAATAAAAAATGTTTTCCATTACTGTAGCTTTTAGATTTTGGATGGCGCGACAACCTACCAAAATACGTTCAAGAAAAATGGATACAAATTCGAGAAGAAATAGCTGATGTAATACCTTCCAAATACCTTGTTGGCATAACCCATGATGAACCATCTGTTTATTTACAAATAACTTAGGGCCGCCAATTATGTCTAATAGCAGGTATGGCAATGGTTGCACCCACCAAAAAACGTGGGCACTGCCACGATTAGAGTTAAATGCCAATCAATTGTATTGTTGGACTGATTCTAGTATTGTATACTGGACCAGTTATCCGAGCCACCGCGGAAATGGATGACATACGTTGCAAACCGTATTAGCGGAATTTTGGAAGTTAGCTCCAGCAGCAACAATACTTCCGAGATGAAATTCACGGTATTAACAAAAATTGATTTATTTCATTGAGGTTGAGGAGAATTCTCAAACAATTAAACCTGTTTCTGGACAAAGAAGGTATTCTACGAGTAGGTGATCGAATTGGGGAAAGCGATTGCACCGTATCTTCATCCTATTATATTGTTGTCTAAGGCAATTTACATAGTGGTACATGTTTATTATTAAGCATTATTCGATGAAAATTCTGGGTTGTTCTCGGTTGAAAATCAGCAATTCGAAATTGTACCTAATACATTAAGCAATGACCGCTGACAAAGAACCATCAAATGGGCTGCCTTTTGTAACGAATTGTAATGGACGGTCACGGTATAGAGGCCGGACATGGTAGTTGTTCGGGTATGTTCGTCGGTTGGGGGGTTCATTTCATTGGCCTCGTGTTTCCATTTCAAAAAGTTTCCATGTCCTAACTTTCACAGCTATTCTTCCGGCAGCACAACAAATCACAAATCCTCACATCATTAAAAGATTTAGTTTTTCATTTTTTTTTTGTTAGAAAAATAATTATTGTAATAAATACAAAGACGTAATACTATTATACATAGTTTCTAAACTTCCCCATGAAGTTAATGTTAATAATTTAAGAACTTATAAACGTATTAAATAAGAAATATAAAGTATTAAATAATATTAAAGTTATACGAAAGCGAACATAATAAATTTAGCGAAATCATGTAGAAATAAGAAATAGATTATTCCACCATCGAGAGTAGTTGAATTTAAATATTTATTTTAATTTATTTACTTCGATTTATTTTTCTTTGTTCAGTATTATTATTTTTTTTTTTTGTGTGTGTGTTATTACCAATGAAATAATAGTTTTAATTTGTTCAAAAACTTACGGCTTGCAGGTGGATTCCTCCCAAGAGCGCTCTGGTGGTGTACCTATGTATTTGTACCTATACGATACGTCATGATATCCACACATTCGAATTTTACTAAATATTTCACGATTTTGTTATTTTAATTTATAACTTATATTTTTTTTTTTTCGAGAAATTTTCGATTTCTTTGGCAAAATATTATTTTTCTTATTTCCACTAAAACTTAACAAACAAAAAACGTAATGACTGTCCATCACACTCGTGCCCAATTAGTAATTTCGGAGTAATAACCTGGACACCATTTATAAATTTTATGCGTTTTTTATTTTTTTTAGTTTTAGACCGTACAACCAAAGCTCGTAGACAAAATTTTCCACATGCTTTGTTTAGCTTGACTTTGTCGATTTTTTTTTCCGGGTAGTCGTTACGCGGGTACCTCATACCACTTCGGTTGCATCCAGGGAACCGATTTTTTTTTTTTTGATGTATCCGTACGCCAAATGACTGTGAACTTTGGTTAGATTGATTGGGGTATCGCCTATGTCGCAATCAAACGACCGAATTTTAGTTAAAATGCTTCTGTGTAAATACAGCAAATTGTAGAGTCCCGTACGATGTATTCCCGTATGTGAGATTCCCGCGCGTTTCCCTGCGTCTTATATGATTAATTATTTATTTTAATAAATAATTTTATAAATTACTTCGCACCTTGAGCTAATTATAATGGTAATTAGCTAACTCCAATAAAATGGATTTTTTATTTTTTTTTTTTTTATGAAATTTTAATCGGTTCTATTTAATTGAATTGCACAAATTGAATGGACCGAAATGAATTCTTAATCTTTTTTGGTTGATTGTGCTATTTAAAGAGTATGTACGATGTAACGGTCGGGAGTATAGTGTGGTCTCACTCATACCAATGTTAGTTGTCCGAGAGTGATGTACTGCAATGCAACACCGTTGTTCTAACCAAATGTAATCTTGTTTTACTGGCTATTTATCAAGTTAATGAGGTCATCAAACTCCAAAAGAGATAAACTCAAATAAATAATGAAATATGCCAGCTGATCTAAGTGTTACATACAGAACCACAGGGTGGTCATTACAGAATCATCACAAGTTTGGCGGTTCAATCACGCCTCTTGGTCGAGCATACTATGTTGGGTTTAACTCCACTGACTAGAAGTTGTTTATGAATGAATAATTTTGTTTGTAGTATGATTGGCTCCTCTTTTACTCTGAAAGAGAAATTTGATTAATTAACGGGATTTTACGTGGGTATAAATAGACAAACTTTCAACCATGTGGGAGTTCATTTTTAAATTTTGCCGAGATTAGTACTCATACGATTGAGTTGAGTTTTATGTACATATCATTAAATTCATTAAAATTCAAGTATTGAGTTTTGATTGTTCAAGTAAATAAATTAAATATAAGTTTTCAATGAAAATTACATATAATTAAATTATAGTTTATTAAAAAAAAACATATATATATAAATCTATAAAATTTAATATTAATCCTTAATTTTATAACTTTTTTTTTTTTTTTTTTTTTTATTGATAACTATGCGATCTGTTTTGGGGCTCAAGGCTCACCCTGCTCTTCCGCGGTTATGCTTTTTACGTCCTTACTTTACGCCTTCCGGAATTTTATAACTAATAAATTAAATAAAAACTTAATTATAATAAAAACTACATAAAATATATAATAATAAATTAATTAAATCTACATAAATTATTAACTATATATCAGGTACATCGACGATATAAACCCTAAATAATAATAAATAAAATTGTAATTTTCATGGGATTAAATGATTAATCTTACTATATATCTGTGAATCTAACTAAAAGTGAATAAAATTAGTTAATAGACTGTGAATCGAGGACTTTAAAATCCAAAAGCTTGCAACATAAAATTGTAGGCTGGGGAAAATGAACGGTAAGTCCAATCAAAAGTAATTCTGTTGTGTAGTGAAACTTAAATCTGGTAGACTTATAAACTATCATAATTAATAAATTATAGACCAGTAGTTTTGTGCATGTGGAATGTACTCGCATATATACGTAAAATATAAGTTTTTTTTTGTGGCGAACATTCTACGGTGAAATACAGTGGCACGAGTTGTGTACGTATAAGTAATTCGTACAAACCGAACTTTAATGTGCAAACAAAATACAAAACGTAAAGAATTAAATGATAGTAAACATGACAATGCGTGGATAAAATTCTGATACAGAAACAGTTTAGTGACTACGGGAATTTGTTCTACCCTAAAAATTGCAAGTGCGTGTGCTTACTTAAATTATAATAGCAACATTCATAATTAATAAATAACAATTAATAATATTTCATAACCATAATAATTCATAAGTTAATAAATAGTTAAAACATAATAATAAATAAATATATAAATACAATATTCGAGAATTCTCAAATTGGTCAATGGCGGAAAAGTCGTGCTTTGGTTTAAACCAATAATTCGAGCACGCTGTAAAAGACCTTAACGTATACGGATAAAAAGATCGTACCGTTTATCAAACTCCGTTGAATTGAAACGAACATTTGTCAGTCCGGATCAGTGCTGCCAGATGATTTTAATTTTAATCTGTAAATTTTTCGAAAAAATCTGTTTTTGGCCAATAAAATCTGTTTTTATAAATTTTCTACAAAACCACTGACAAATTGAAAGAATCGGTAATTAATTTAATAAAACTAAATATTTTGTATGGTTTTCATTTATTTATTATGATTCAGTCATAAACTCATAAAAAACTACATAGTTACATACATATATCACAAAAATTTCAATATCACAAAAATAAAATTCTAATATTGGTTTACTCGTACGAATCGCATATCAATTCATTAAATTCACTTCATTAGCCACTAAATTAACAAAATCTTAGAAATTAAATAACTAACTTCTATACATTTCCGCATTAAATTTTTGATACATTTTTTGAGTCGGCTTAAAATTGGTGCAATTCTGCTGATTTTTCTTCAAAAAATCTTTCGCGTGTAAAATTCCACTCAAGGTAGACGGCAGCAAGCTATTGCGGATTTTAGTTTTATTATAAATTTATTTGCGAAAAAATCCGCTCAACGTTAGCCGTTGCTACTGGGATTGTTAATATTGCTAGTATGAATTTTTTTAATTTTGGAAAACATTCGCTGCCATCAACACGTTTTAACTCAAATATATTCTGCCAGAAAATATCAACTTCCATGGTGTGGCTTAGTTTCAATCCCGGAAAATCGAGAAGTCGAACTTCTCTCCACTCGTCATCAACTTCTTGATATTCGTCTTTTATAATGATTTTATAATGTTTCGAGAGCTCAATGAAAAATGTTAAGCAATGCGATCGAAACTCTGTTTCATCTTCATCTGATAATATATGGCTGCTAATAAGGGCAGCCTCTATGTCAGCTCCTAAATAAATATTTTTCTAATCTAGCATAAACTCATCATTGTTAAGCAAACTAGAATCTGTTAAGTTTTCATCGTTTATATGTTCTTCTTTTATAAAATATTGAAGTATTTTAAAAAACACCCGTTTCACTTCCGAATACACTCTGTGAAGTTGAGGCGACTCGCTTTGAAATAGCTTATTTAATTTATTTATATCATTTAAAACGAATTTTAAAAATTTTAAATACAACTGGAATTGTTTTTTTTTTAAAACAGACATTAATGCGATGTACTGAATCAAATTTTTCGATATCTTCATGAACAAAAAATAGCCTTAACACATCAAACCTGCTTAAAATTTGAGTGACAGTTTGCTCCAAAGATAGCCATCGAGTTTGCGAAGGATATAACATCTTTTTTGGCTTGTAGTCCAACAATGCCTACAGATCCGAGAAAAGTTCAATGCGCTTTGGGCTATTTTGAATAAAATTATATATACTCGTATTTCTGGCGCACGATTCGACATACTTAGGTAAAAAAAACTGCACGCATGGTTAGCACATAGCGCAACAGAATGACATGTACATGTATACACCGCTAAATTCGGACAGTCTTTTTTTAGTAGCGTCGCTACTGAGTGATTTGAACCGGTCATTACATTGGCACCGTCAGCCGCCAAACCAACCAAATAATACTTGTAATCAATTTTTTTTCGGACAAACATTTATAATTTTGACATAGATTGATTCAGCATCACATACCCGAATTTTCAGCAGGGCAAAAAAAAATCTAAAATTCGTCCATTTTGTTGAGTTCTTACAACAATACTTTAGTCGTTGATATGTCCGTCGACTCATCCAAGCAGATTGAAAAATAATTGGATCGCATAATTGCACATAGATCATCCAGTTGACTGGCTCCTATCACATTCTTAATCACTGCGGTAGTTTTAGATCGGCTGCATGACAATTTTTTCACAATTTCTGAATCAGGAATAGCATCTTTTAGAACCGGAATAAGATGATCCATCGTTAAAAACGAGATATTATGTTCTGCGCAAAATGCGCTTAGTTGGATTTCAGTTTTTGCCACTTGGTCGTTTCGACTTTTAATTTGACTGTGCATTTGAATAGCATTTGATTTTGCAACATGTTTTACCGACTTAGCGTGTCGTTTTAAATCGGTGATTCCAGCTGCAGTTTTTCAACTCAATACTACAAACTTTGCAATACGCCTGCAAGTTTTCTGATTTACACAACCATAGCTTACAATCATCATCGTCTTCCCAATTTTTTATATATGTGTTGATTCTCTTCCGTTTAGATGGCTAAAATACAGAACAAAGTTAAGACAAATTCATTTAACTAAAATCATATAATTATCCAATAGAGTATCATACCAAATGTTCTTGATTTAAATCTGAACAAAAAGACAGATTATCCACCTCTATCGTATCGGTTTCAGCCGGTATTTCAATAGGTCCTTTAAATTTCGAAAACCTATTTTAATTTAATGTTTTAAATAAGTAAGCGTATAATAGAATACATGAATATGTGTGTACTGTACATATTAATTTCTGATTGTAACACTTACCAATTTTCTTAAAATATTTTTCCATTAATACTCGTATTGTCGTATACCAATTTAAAAAAATAAAATGACCACGAAAACTAAAAAAAATTATTTCTAAATATGTGCACTTTTTAATATCTTAATATGTATCGCGAATCGATACAATTAACTCTTTAAAATACAGGTATATACACTTTTAAAAACAAAACTATTCGATTTTAAATTATATTTTAAAACTTCTTTAACTCTAACTAAATTGATAATTTAATTTAAATGTTGTGTTGAAAATAAGTATGCACGTATTTAACTGTTTTTACCGCTATTGTATTGTGGATGTAGTAGAATTAGTAGACGAGAATAATACCCTTCAAACATTGTAGCAGAATATAAATTGAAATAAATTTCACAAATGTCAACATTTACCCTTGAAACCATATCCTTTAAACCACTTACAAATTTTTGCCCAACATCATAATATGTAAATACAGAAAAAAATACTTTTTATCGAAAATCTGTTAAAAACAAAGATTTTTAATAAAATCTGGCAATTACTGAATAAAATCTGTTTTTCTGTTTTAAGATCAAAAATCTGTCAAAAACAGATAAATCTGTCAATCTGGTAGCCCTGGTCCGGATACAACGTTAACAACGCATCCAAGGCCGCAATTCGAGAAAAGGTATTTCACATCATCTATAATATTATAAAACATAAATCTACGGCGTAATAATAATTTCATTTCTTCATTAAATTTTTTTTTTATATAAAATTAAATTTAGTATTAGATTATTCTAAAGCCAAATATTTCCAAATAATTTTCTTTAGAATTCTTATCTTAATCTTTACATATGATTATTATCACTTGGATAATAAATACGTTGTTTTCCATAGTACTTAAAGTAGTTAGTATTCCATAGTACTTAAATTTTACTAACCCTTACCACTAGCAATTACAAATCTAAACCTTATTTTTTTAATCTTAGTATCTATTTTAATATTATGTTTCAAATAAAATTTATTTTGATAATGAATCTAACGGATCTAACACTCAAAACTCAAACCTCTTAATTTTTCTCGGGTATTTTCTCTGGCGTTCTAACATTTGATTGGAACCGTTGTGTCGAATGGAATGGGTTGTCGTTTTACTATCGTAAGTGCGGGAAGCCAAAAGTCCAACATGGAATAAATAGTGCTAGTAATTTTGGAGAATGCAGTGAAGCGATGTAAGTACGGAAGGTAAGGATCCATTGTAAGTAGTATCATTATCTGGCCTAATTTTCCATCCTAAATTTTCCTTTAACATTTGTTCTTCCCTATGGCGGTTAGACACGGACGATTAACGCTTCAAAACACCCAGCCCATCCACTGAGTTTAGCTGGCAACCAACCGCCTTGAAGCCTCTTAATAGTCGAATTATGATTAATTCTGTTAACGACCTAGTATTTTTAGGAGGGAAGCGTGTATACATGCTTGCCCAAACAACTCATACTACCGCCTGGTCGTTACACTTTCAAGGGAGCGAGTAGAGCTACGAGTAATCCACCCATTCCTGAAAAATGGATAATAAAAGAAGGGCGCGGCCACGAGTTAAAAAATCCTACATCTGTTTGATAATTAATTTGCTTAAGTGCCAAGGCTGAACATTTAGAACTCGTAGGATGACTACCGATTCCTTTTTTGGTGCACCGAATTTTTTCTCGAAGGGGTATCAGTACTGACATCTTTTCGGACAATGGATCAACTTTTAGAGGTTCATGTACTAAATTAAGGGAATTAAATATCAAATTGTTTGGTACTTTATTCTACCACATGCACCTCACTTCAGGGGATTTGGGAAGCTGGTGTTAAGTCGGCAAAAACTCACTTGCACAAAGTAACAACGCATCTCCAATAGAATTCCTTATGACTTTTTCCTTACATAAAAGTATGAAAAAAAAAATTTGAGAAAAAAAAATTTTTTTTTCATACTTTTATGTAAGGAAAAAGTCATAAGGAATTCTATTGGGGATGCGCTGTAATTGGAACTAACGCACTTACACAAGAGGACAATATACACTAGTGGTACAAATCGAAAGACTGCTTAATTCCAGAAAATAAATCTGTTCCTTTAATGCCAGCGCACTTCATAGTTGGTCATCCTATTACCACAAAACCAGATATTACCGAAGTATCGTATAGTCGATTGTCACACTGGAATGCCATACGAAGAATGACTCAACTATTTATGAAGCGTTGGGATTTGGAATATCTAGCATCACTGCAAGCTCGTACTAAATGGAACTCCTCGAAAGAATATTTACAGATTTGTGATTTAGTCATTTTTAAAGATAAAAATCCATTAATCAACCAATGGTAAATCAGCAAGGTTGTAGAAATATTTCCTGGAAATGATGGACTAGTTTGTGTTGCTGAAACACTTTCAAGCAGCCGTTGTCTGATTATATCATAGAATAAGTATGTAAGAATGATAATTTTCTTGTATTAAAATGGCATTAGGCATATAATTGGGTAGTGGTTGTATAATTGCTAACGCAGTACGAGACAACGATATATTTTGGATTGTTTGTCTTTCCTTGTTACACAATATACCTACCTACTAGATAGTCGAGCAAAAAAAATATGAACGTTTTTTCCTTGTTTTCAATATTGTGTAACAAGGAAAAGCAAACAATTCAAAATATATCGTTGCTTCGTACTGCGTTAGCAATTATACAACCACTACCCAATTATATGCCTAATGCCATTTTAATACATGAAAACTATCATTCTTACATACTTATTCTATGATTATATGTTGAAATCTGACGATATTCAAGAAGGCCGTGATGTTCCAGATTCTCATGCTACGATTTTTGCTGATCATGCTACTTTTCCTTGCGACTGCTATCACTTCAAACGATAATTTCAATTACTTGCAATTTGGACGCGACACATAAATCGAATTTAGTTCAAACTAGGCAGCAACTTATACCAGGTTTCCATCGTCGATAGCATAATAGAATAATAGTATAATACTATTATACTATCATGCCTAGCTGGTTTTCCATCGAACGGTTTGGATTAAGCCTGCTCGAATTGATCATTTGATAAAAAGGATATTATTAATTTATTTGACACATACTATATAAGAATAATATATAACGATAATCAGCCAACAAATTATTTCTCATTGCGGCGAAAAAATATTAAAAATAGTAATGGATAAGCTACGAAAATTAAATTTAGTTTTACACTGTTAAATTTATAACGTTAAAAATAATATTTGCTACGTATTATATTTTGATAGCTAGTATACTGAAATATTTTAATAAACTATTATATTTACTATCAACTTTGGTTTTCCATCGTAATACTTTAATATTATAATACTATTATACTTGTATACTATGACGATGGAAACCCGGTATTAGATTTAAAAAAATGTTTATTGTGAGTTTTGTAAGAAATTATTTAGTAAATTTTGATTTTATAATCTACGACTAGTCACATACATGACTTCGGAAATAAAATAGTCGAGTAGTAACTCGCTAACGAACTCAAAACCAATCAAATTACGTTAAATGCTTTATACCAAGCCTACTAGTTCCGAATTCGAGTTGAAAATGTTTTAACTTTCTTGTTGTTTTAATACATTTGGTGTCATACCATGGTATTTTTTCCGAACTAATTCACGATGTCATGAACGCATTATAAGTGAATAGAGGCCTAAATCGTTTGTCCTTTGTAAAAAAAATCAACTGCTAAATTTTTCGTTTATACCGGTGCAGATGTATCCGTAATACCGCCAACAGCAAGTAAAAAATTGGAGGGGTGTTGTGACCTTCCTTCTACCGGATCTATCTAATCTATCTATATATTTATCTATATGATCTAATATAAATAATACGCAGAATACTGTATATTTAGGCTTTGGGAAACAGCTAAATTGAATTGCTAAAATCAGGGTTTCGAATACCTATAGGTAGGTTCTAATTTCGGAAAAATTTGTTATGGGGTCATTAGGTGAGGCTCAGGTTCTATTTATTTTTTGCTCACAAGACTTTGACAAAAATTTATGAAGGTTGATTATTAAATGCCAGGAACCAATTGTGATTGGTCGTAATTTCGGGAAAATTCGTTCACAGGCTGGATTTTCGATATAGTGAACTGTATATTTCATGATTTAAGTGCACTTTAACTTAGATAAGTAAGATACAACTATATTTATTTTCTGACTTGCATTCTTGAAACTATAGAGATTTTTTTTACAATTGCAACCATAAAAATGGAGCGCACGGCAGAGAGTGATAATACGACAACAACTACACCTCCAAAGTCAAGCAACTATTGCTTGGGTTAGATGGGATTCAGCTAGTGAATAAATTTTTGTTTACGTATTTCTTTCGCTTTTTTTCAGAATTTACTTTGAAAAACTTGGTAAATTTATGACGAAAAAACTCAGCACAGAACAAAGGACCAAAGTTGTTCAATTTTATTTTGAAAATCAGCATTCGATTATTCACACACAAAGATCATATCGAAATTTCTTTCATGTTAGAAATGCACCTAGCGCTCCAACAATTTACCGATTGGTTCAGCGTTTTCGGCAATACGGGGCTATCTGTGATCTTCCGCGTGCTGGCAGACCTCGTGCAGTTCAAAATAATGTGAACATTGCTCGGGTGTTAGCAAGTATTGAGGAAAACCCCGAAACTTCCACTAGGCGACGTTTTTAGTGATGTCTAGGCGGTCTTTGCTAACAATCTTACATAAAGGACACCTTTTTCATCGTAATGGCCATGTGAATAAAAAAAAAATGAGGAATATTGGGCACCCAAAATCCAAGAATAATTGTTGAAAAGCAAATGAATCGACTTAGATGGACAGTATGGTGTGAATTAACTTCAGGGAAGATCATTGAACGATATTTTTTCGTGACGTACATAATAATGACGTACAAGTTGCGGTTAATGTGAATGGCATTCAATACCAAACAATGATCGAAAGTTTCTCAAGGCCAGAGGTAGAGAACAATCCAGAATTGTGGTTCCAACAAGATGGAGCTACAGCTCGTCCAACTATGGCCCTCCTGTACGAAATTTTCGGGGATCGAATAATATCGCGTTTTTCTGTGAGGGAGCTTTAAGTTGAAATTCTAAAAAGTTTTGGAAAATGCTCTGGAGAGCGCACGTCAGGTGGAAGCAAACAGTAGGCACCATTTGAAAGGTATTATCCTCAAAACATAAGGTGAACATATTTCCAAACTATAATCTAAATTTTAATAAATGCCAACGTTAAATAAAATCAGAAACAAATACTTGTGGCGTTTTCACACCTTGTATATCGAAATTCAATATATTAATGTATTTAAATTTTCTAGCACCCGAATGGTTAGTTGGGTGCAAACCAACTTTTTGTAAAAAATTTCTTTTTTTAGGCTGCGGGCCAATAGTCAGGTAAAAGTCAATTTTAATGTCGATTTTCATTGAAGAAAAAATAGTACCCTATGGTACCGTATGGTACTCCAACTGCTGTCAAAATGTTTCATTGAAAAAAAAATATTACCACGAGGGTAATATTTTGTTACTCCCGGGGTAATTTTCTATACTCTAGGTTTTTTGGTGGAGTATACCATTTTGTTGTTGTTATACATCTATTCGCCAATTTTTTTTCTGTCATTTGTCAAAATATGCGGCGCGTTGGTAATTTGATTAGTGAAATTATAAAAATCAAATATAAATAATAAAGTAAAAATTAGAGAGTAAAACAGTGGTACATTTTTGTTCCATTGAAAGAAAATGGGAGTAAAAAATGAGGGTAACATTTTGGGAGTGAGAAAAAATCAATGAAAATCGACATAAGTAAATTTTTCGGTAAATTCATTTATATTTCAGAAACTCTATGGTAAACTGATCGAAAAATCTGTTCTAAATCCGATTTGTACCATAGTAAACGATTTACCCAACTATTGGCCCGCAGCCTTAGAAGCCTATTTAAAAATAACAAAAAAATAGTTTTCACAGTTCAAGTTTTTCATTAAAGAAAATACAATAAAAAATAGATATTAAAAAAAAACATAATTTGTCGAGATAATCAAAATACATATTAATATGTAATTAAATATAAATTAAATATAATTATTAAAAAATATTAGTGGTTCGTATTTTTAATAAAAAGCTTGGTGGAGCTATAAACTACCATATACTACTGTGGGTAAACAATTGTAAGACTTTTTAATTTAAATTTCGCGCGGAAAACTTTTCGTCAAAATAATTTTTTTTCTATGTTGGTATGACTGTCAGTGACATCTGTGTCAAACGTCACATCAAAATAATCATTAGTATTTAGTATACGCTTGTCTTTCACGTAATGAGTGAAATTATTCAACAAAAAAGTTTCATTAAATTTTGTGTGCGGAAACAATTTTGTGGTGACGAAACGATTAGAATGTTGCAAAAGGCCTTCGGTGATAATTGTATGTCGCGAGCAAGTGTTTTTGATTGGTACAAATTGTTCAAAGCGGGTCGAGAACGTGTTGACGACGAACCACGTCTAGGACGGCCATCAACATCAACTGATGATCAACACATTAATAAAATCAAGGAACTGGTGCTCGAGAATGGACGATTAACAGTCAGAGACCTTACTGGCATCGTTGATATATCGGAAGGGTCAGTAAAAACCCTTGGTTTTTGCACCACGATAATGCACGTTCTCATACTGCATTGGTTTTACGTGATTTTTTCGCCAAAAATTCCATCCATATCGTTCCGTAACCACCGTATTCGCCTGATTTAGCTCCATGTGACTTCCAGCTGTTCAGCAAACTCAAACGACCGCTCAGGGGAAACCGTGTTGACAACTGTTTCGAGGATTGGAAAAAACGTTGGCACAAGTGTATTGAGGCCGGGGGGATTACTATGAGGGGGATAAAATAGATTTGGAGAAATAAATAAAGAATTTTAAAATTATGAACAAAGTCTTACTATTTTTTTCCCATACAATATAAGTTATTCATTAAATAAATCATAACGTTACTTATGCGCCACCCTATATAAATTATTAAGAATTGAATCTCTCTTAGTCAGAAACATACTTTAATTATGTTAGAAACAGATGGCAATCTGATATGATAGCAGCTCGTACTTTACCGGTTTCGTTCCATACCATCTCGGAATTTTAATTTTTCCGAGTTCTGGAAATTCTTTCTTATAAATCAGGCCAAAGCCTTATTCATAGGTAACAGAACATTTCATCCCAGTTTCAACAGTCAGAAACTTTGGATTATGATCTTAATGATTGCGGCGACCGGTGCTAGCCAGCCAGTTGTCAACGTTACGTGTGGACTGTGTTAGTACCTCTCATTTCGCTCGGACTCTTTCATTATTAACGGATAGTTGAAACTGGAATTGGGCACCATTGATTGCCGTTTAACTGCAAACGTAGGATTGTCCTTGTTCTAAAGGCTGTTTCATCCGTTGGTTCTTTAAAGCTCAAAAAAATATTTACTTTGCGGTGGCAACCCGGAAACAATACAACAACGCGGTTTGGTTATAGATAGCTTATTACGAAAATGGTTGTTCTTTAAAAAAAAAAACATTTCAAAAATAACGGGGTGATTTTGATCAACATGGACGTTTTACAGAGGGGACGTTTTTCAATCAAAAATATTTCAACGGCTCCCTGTTTACCAAGCTCTTCCGATCACTTGAAGAGCCCGTGTTGTTAAGATATTGTTCTGATGTTGTTCCACAAGTGCACCATGATGAGCAAGATAGTAAACTTTTATGGTATGATTTAGTCTGTCTACTGGTGCTTCTTTCATATATATTTGTGTATCGCATATTCTTTCGTAATCTTTATTTATGATGTTTTAAATTGTGCCTCTTTCTCGAATTTTCCTCCATTGCCTCCAATTTTTCGATGCTCCTCTGCGTTTAGTATTCCCCAAATTCAATAATGATGATGTAAATAGAAGGGTGACTACAAATCTTCCATCCTCCATTCGTGTTGTAGTTTTACGAAAATCTTCCTATCTAAAATCCGCAAATATAGGGTTGGATTTCCTCTAATTCCCGGAACCACTGTAACAATTTATCTTCTACATTTATCTCACAATGTAAACTGTTGATAATTTTTGATTGTTAGTTGATGATACCAAGTGATCCAGTAATAACCCGCCCAAAACAATGTATTTTGTGGTTAGTCCGCTGCTATTTCTATTGTTATTTAAGGTTGATGATCTCTGCTTCTAATAAACTGAAGAAATTATCGCTTCCCACAGCACGTCAATTTTATTGGTTTGGTTTATAGTCAGGTAGTAGGTTGGGGTATAGTTGCAATAAGGCCGTCTAGCTAGCTGAAGCTGATGGTTACTCGTCACTTTTCCATAGATGCCTGTGTTTGCCATTGCGTAGTTGGACCTGCATTTTTGGTTGCATTAAGTGGCTTGTTATACTCAACCGCGCATCTCGATTTATACCAAAGGACGTTTTCACAGCCATGTATAACTTTTTAACTTACGTTGGTCTTCTCATAGTAGTATGTGCTACTAATTGTACTAAAAATATTTTCTTTTACATGAGCTGGTTATCTTGATAACTAACCCACCTCCATTCAATTACTTGTAAGATACCAAAATCATAAGAGTGGATTACAGCAAGGATTTTCAAACAAGTTGAGCTATTCTAAGCCAATTCCGCTACAAAACCTGTGCGTATGTATAATAACTAGCCTAATCAAAGGATATAGAATAGTTTAATTGAGATTTACAAACAGTTTAAGTAAGATCGTTGAATAACATTAACTATAACAAAATAGAGCAGACAGCACAATATTTTGCTAGTTAATTAATTTATTTGGAATATGCAAATCTATACTAACCCGCTCAATATAAAAACATCACTATATATTATGCCTAAAGGGTCAACGGTCGAGCACCGATGCTTTTGACGAATGAACGTGAATCAAACAGATTTATCGTTTCTACATTTATTTTCGTGATGTAAATGCAATAATTGTGTCATCATTCTTAAACACCATTGTAGCAGGGGTATCAGGAACATCATCAATTTTCGGTAGACCCGAACTTCTATTGTACATTTCACGCGGCAACAGAGTCAACCGTTCCCTTGGATTGTATGGTAAACGTTCTGCTTGCGCTGCCACAGCATCATCACACTCAAATAATTTTGGATCTCGTAACGATCGATAATATTTTGTTGTTCGATAGTCAGTGGTTTGAGAAATTTTATCTTTTACGTTTCCACGATAACAAACCGGAAATATAAGTTCGATTGCAACCCGATTCATAAACGATACAAATGACGGTATTAATGTTAGTATATGGCCGTTTGTTGCATATATGGTCGCAACAGTGTCCTCAATATCAAAACATATGTACGATTGTTCTTGAGTTTTATGAGATACAAAACGTACCGAAATCACACCAACACTAACCACTTGACCATATAAATTGTAACGATGGCCGCAGTACGCATAATGAAAATAGTAATCGTTCGAATCATTCCAGCCCATTGTTAATTTTTCAGAAAAATCGCCAAAATTCCATTCGGCATCGTACGTGCGTTTGCACCAGTTACGCGGCTTAACGCCCAACAATGTATATTTTTCTAGCATTAATGTCCAATGAATTACCGCCATGATTATATCGGCCTTTTTAATTAGAGTATGTCGGATTGCGGTATAGAAAATTTCCCAGCCAAGAAAATTAATTTCTTCTTCAGGTAACTCTGGAATCTCTTCTTCTTCCTCTACTTCCGTGTAGCATACTGTACATGTTGATGATGATTCACTGCTTACCAAACCGGTACAGTCTTGTAATTTTAAACCCTCCATTTATTTTAGATCGGGCAAATGAATTGGTTTCTGATGCGTGCACGTCAAATTTTGTATTTGCTCGCGATGTTCGAGTCTGTTCATGGCTTACGTGGGTTAGATCGCAAAATGCTTTAAATTTAGCTAACGGTGAAGTGCTTTTGTTCAAATTATACTAAACAAGTGCAAATGGTGTAGTACGTCTAGTTTCCGCTAGATGCCAGGTAAGTTAGTAAAATGTTTTTTTAGTTACCCTATTCTCCGCTAGATGTCGGGCGGGCTAGTGTGCATCAATTTTATAATTTAAATTGTATTACTTTCAATGTCATTTTGAACTGGTACTTCAAGTTGGTGGAAGGGCGATTCTACAGAATTAGTATTGGTATTGTAAGCATTTACCTATTTATTATGTATCATGAAATAGCTCTGATATTAATATTAAGACGATTACGACTACATCCTCCGTTACTCTGTAAATTGTTCAATGAGTGAGCAATTTATGGTTCAGATAGACACTGTTCACTGTTGACAAACACCGTTCATTATGTGTAGGCGGAAAACTAGCTGGAAAAGTAAACAGCGTTGTAAAATTCATTTTACATCCAATGTTAATATTTTCAAAAGAAATTCAGGTCTTTGTATTAGTCAAAATAAATAAAAATCTTAACACCCTTGAATAAACTATCATGGCAGACCCAAGTTAAAACATTCCAGTTCTCTTCGATGTACTGCCATTGTCATTATTAATCATAATTTGAAATCGTGATTCGAAGGTTGAATAGTAGGATTCAGGCGTCAATTCGCGTTCCGTGAAATAATGAAAATGAAAAGTTTTTTTCATTAGCAATCGAGTAAGTTTGCATTTCCCATAATAAATTTTGATTTCACACAGTAAAATTTAAAACTACATGCGAATAATTTAAACTACTAGATTGCCAATGAAAAAAACTTTTCATATTCATTATTTCACGCAACGCGAATTGATTCCCAGTAAAGGAAATAATAACGAACCACCTGTTTACCTGAAAGAATTTGGTTGGATCATCTTTGGGCCAATGTCAGCACCCACAAAGCAAACCGAGCTAATTACTAAATTATTTGCAACTAACGGATAAAGAGCATTAAAAAAATTTTGAATTCCAGGAATTTCAAGGCCAAAGATGAACTTCAATCTTTTTTGTTTAAATACACATAGGAAGAGAAAACAAGTAATAAGAAAACAAATTTTGCAAGGAACAAATACTGGATAAAGCTGTTCAATCGTTTTGCTCTGGGGTATGAACAGTACAGTCTCACACATTAGCATCAGTCAGCATTTCATTTAAACTAAAATCATGAGAACCAGGTGTCATTTTTAAATGACCATCCTCATGCGTATCTCTAAAGGTATTAAAACCACCAAACAATAAATCATCTACAGCTCAATCAGGTGTAACATATAGTATCAATAAAATTTCTAGCACGTCAAATATTAGCATTCATCAACTCGACTGTCAAGCAATTTGGACGGTTTATAATCGGCAAACCGTTGATTTCATCATTTGAGTTGGAAAAAACAATCACTAACCAAATAAAAGCTACCCTTTTCAATATTATCTCTAGATTTTGGAAATCTATATACAACAGTATTTGACAAGTCTTCAACAAAAATCGAGTTGGAACGGGCCTCGAAACAATTACGAAACCTGGAAGTTAGTATTAATAAATAATGAAAACCTTAAGTGGTGAACGTAAGAACTGAAAATGTTTGTATTAAAAATTTCATTATTTATTGACTGAGAGGTGAGATCCGCTTTAAAGGCAAATGCTCAATTAGGGCTACATAACATGTGATTTTAACAAGTCAGTGACCCATCACACCCGCCTTTTCAGTCGTCATAGAATGCAAATTTTGCGAGAAGTTCTTCCCGGCCCAATAATATCAAAACGTAATGATATCGACTAGCCCCCACCATCCCCTGATTAGACCTCTCACGATTTCTTCCTATAGGGGTTTCCCTAAAGGGGATAAATAAACGTATATCTTATAATATCCCCAAAAGCAGATTTGGTTTGTCTTATGTGTTGGGAATTACTTCTCAAGTTTGCATCATCACAGATAATAAAGTCGTGTTGGGAATCGCCAACATTTCGATAGATGCCAACGCCTTTTCTTCCTCCGTGCTTAATGCTGGGTCGTTAACAGAGGCCACGCGCATATGTGCCCGGAGAATTTGGCAGTATAATCCGATCAATTGTATGAAAACGGACAGCAGAAAGCCAGGTTAGCTGGTTCCGAAATGGAAGTTTCGCTGATTTACATCACTAGGTACAATATGAAGTCCTCCTTGACCCGTAACCCTAGATAAGGCTACGTAGACAAAAATTTATGAATGTGTCTGTATTTCTAAACAATTTTCCTTGCGATTTGTGAATTGTCAACGAGCTGGCTGGGTTTAGTGGAAAATGTTTTTTTTTTCCATGAATCATTCTATTTCGATTGAGAAGAACTGTTGTGGATCAACAATTGATAGGAATCGCTGTTCCACTAATTCCTTTGACATTTGCATAGACAGCCATTTTTAGAACTCTATTTGGACCACCAAATTCAATATGTATCAATTTGCCTGCTGCCCCTTTGGCTAACCCATCAGCAACGTTGATGTTTGTGGTTATCATGTAAGGTTTATCTATAATGAAAAGAATTTCGTATGGAAACCCTCCTGTGTCAATCGCGCTGAGCTTGTGAAGCTTCCCTCTAGCGGCCGTTTCTTTTCGTGATCAGTTCTAAACCCGAATGAATTTGATGTTTCATCATATGAACTCAATATTCTTAAATTATACGCATCGATTGAATGGTTATCAGTGAATAGTCGAATTTCATTGGGACAGCGTTTGGAAGCGGAGCCGTCTGAGTGGAATCTCGATTCAATAAGTTGCAACTTTTGTGCATTTAATCAATCTCCATTGCCAACTTTTTTTGTTAATAATGATGAGAATTCAACTTTCTCCTCTGCCGCATGACTTCGGTCAATTTATAATTGTATTTTATAACTGTATTTTTTGCTTGCAAATGGGGGTTGCTCTAACCGGTGGCAACTGCCTCAAATCACCAATAAAACTGATATGCAATCCACCACAAGCGCCATCATAATTTCCCGTTTTTTCTTTCAGTCTCAAATCTACATGAACTAACATTTTCGCTCATAGCATGCTGACTTCATCGAATCATCATCTAACATCTTGATATACTTGAATAGATCTAACTCGCTATTCTCCGTTTGGAAACTGAAAAAGATGATTTTAAATGTAGTATGGACAATCGTGCCTCCTGTGCCGTACAATGACTATATCCGTATCTGTGAATCAAACTCTGGAGTCTCCATCAAGTTTTCGTTTTTCTTCCATATTGCTCCGAGCTTGTTCATCGTTGCTGCTACTAAGTCATCGTTCATTCCTGAATTTGGATCTTGAAAAAAAAGTTAACACGATAGCTCTATCTCTTCCCGACCTAATCACGCGAAAATTTTGCGATTGCTTTATCGATATCTAAATTGGATTCGAATTCCTTTCACCGCTCCATTCTAAGTCTTTCATTTTCATCAAAAATATTGTCAGAACATCATTTTCTTCAATCCTAAAAGAGATATGTAAAGTAACCATTTCCAACTTGTATAATGTTAATACTTTTCCCAGATTATAATTTCTGTATCTTATAATTTTTGGATTTTTTCGTTCGTTCACACCCCTCCCTCATGCTCTTTCCATTTGAAAAGATGTGAAGAGATTTTGTTTCATTAAGTTATATTCGTCATCTCTTCGTCCAGGTACAAACAATATTGGTAGCTCTTTGCTGTTCGCTTGTGGATTCTTTTATGTTATCAGCGACTGAGAGAATCTGTAAGCATAAAAGAATCTGTAATCGTTGCTGTGTTAGTCTAATTCATCGTTGATTTGAGGTATATAGAACATATAAAGTTGGTCCCAGAACGATATCTTGTGGTACTCCTGCCGATATTTTCTTTATTTCTGAGTATATGAAGTCAACCCGCAGATTTAATCTAAGCATGCAGAGGTCTCTCTCACGATGATTTTGCCGACTAGATCTCAGGGTTTTGGGTCGTGGGGAAGTTGAGGCGTGGATGTTCCTGGCCTATACCGTGTAACAGAATAAACATAAAAATAAAATTGAGTGCCGTACCCGTAAATTTTCCAATGGGAGTCTTCCCGCCTTGGGCCGTTAATACTTTCCGTTGGGCGTCTTCCCGCCTTTGACCGTAAATTTTTCGTTGGGCTTCTTCTAGCCTTTAACCGAAAATGTGGATGGCCATGTTGTTGGCCACCCGTAATCGTCGCGGTGTTTTTTTTACCGATAATTGATCCAAATAACCATGTGTCGGCCGTCCGTAAGGCGACTTCAAAAGTCTAATGTCCTTGCCGGAATAAATATTTCTTGTTACCCCTAACACTGTAGAACAAATTTAGCACAGCAGTGTATTCACAAGAAAACCAAAACAAAATGTCCGAAACAATCGTTTTTGTTTTATTATAATGATAAAAATTATAAATTTTCACATTTTCATTAATGCCAGAGAACAGATGGCAATGCCATCAGTAAAATGCATTAATTATTCAATGGTAGCGAAATCTTTAAAAACAAATACAAAAAAAAAAATAAAAAACGCAGGTGAGTGCAACGTTATGACCCCGAAAGGAGTCGTAACAGATTTTTTCTATTCCTTAAAACTAATTTGGTGAGTCTCTTTGTAATTTATATTCCAAGCTTTTATGCCATAGGTACTTTCTTATTTTCAAGTACGCATCTTCAATTATGTTTGTAATTCGAAGTACTTATTCTATTGTTGAATGGTTTGGAAGTAAGGAAACCGGCCTACACGAATTTTTGTCACTTAGTGGTCTGTTGGGTTTGGGTATCATGATTACTTCTGCGACCTTCCATTGATTTGCAACAGCTTCGGTATTTTTCGGGATTTGGTTTCTTGCAATTAATACATTTTGCAGCAAAATCTTTACTAACCGGGCATACTTGGGCGTGATGCTTTCCGGCCCATTTCATGCATCTAGTCTCTCTTTGACAATATTTCTACGTTTAGGCCGTTATTTTTGATCAATGGCCATATTTTAACACTCATGTTAAGTATTGCCTTGAGTTGTACACCTGTTCCACTTTTTCTTTGTAATTGTTGAACATAAATAGTGTAAGTCTCCTTTTACTGATTTGAACTCCTTTGTCAGTTGCGAGTTTAGAGCATTTTCTATTTGATGACTTTTTTGATTGAGATGATTGGACGATCATTCTTGCAACATTAATATCAGAGACGCCATTGTTCAGAGACACGAGTAAGTACTCGACAATTTATTATTGGAGATTTCTCTTTTGATTTTGCTATTTGTTGTTCTAGAGCAAGTTGTTTCTTGGTGATTAACTGGTTCCTAGACACCTCTTTTGTGGTTGATGGTTAAGGTTTCTGCCATTTCTGGTGAGTGTTGACCTTTCATTTTCTTACTTGGTCTTTTATTCCGGTTCAACACCCAATTTGTTTCTCTTTCAAATTCTTCTTCATCTTTATGGAATGCAGTAACCTCATCATCGATTGTAGGGTTAGATGTCGGCCCAAGTGTTGCTCATATATTTCAAATGTTTTTTTGAGTTCTTCACTCTCTTTCTTTAAAATTGTAAATTCTATTTTCAATTTAGTTATAAATTCCTGTATTTTTCTTAATTAATTCACAGAGTTCGGTGTTTTCCTTCTCATACTGAAAAGATATTTCCAGTCCAAATGGGTTAAAAACAATGATTGGCCCACTCAAAAATCTGTTGGGCTAACTTCTAAAGTGTGCAGATTTGTCATGCATCTCTGTTGTTGTGCCACCTGTAGTATTACATTCCATGTTTGTTGTACTCATTGTTTTATTTGCCAAGTTATACCACTGGTGTTTGGTCCCCGATTGCACTTTGCTACTGTCGAAGTAATACTCGCCCCCATGACGTTTACCTACACTGAGGGATCTGTTTGTTGTTTTGAAAGTTTTTGTTGCAAGCTGTATATACACACCTTTTGAAGGCAGCGATGTGTATTAATTTAGTATGATAGGAATCTAGGTTAGATTTAGTTTAGCTTCAAGCCTGTTAATGGATAATTAAAAATCCGATAGTACAGATTAAGTATAGTATTGAAGAACTAATTAATTTAGTACTGTTTTGTGAACGTTTTGATTTTGCTTTTATTCCAACCACAATCAATAAATCTTACATTACAAAATTTAAGGTCGTCGCATATACTCAATGTCGACATGTGCGGTCATGCAACTACTTTTATGCGATTATTGATCTTGAATTTAACTTACTTAATTGATCAACTTTATTTTAGCACACAAATCACAAATACATAAACGAGCAAACAACAACAACAAATAATTAAAAATACAGTCTTATGTATAAGATCACATACGATCAGCTGTTACGATAAATGCTAATTTAAAAAAAAAATTGAATTATATTTTTAGATCTGCGAATCAACGTTGCGACAACCGTTGTCGTGTCGTCAGTTGGCATGGAATATAAAAAAAACTAAGCATACGAATGTACAATTATGTATTTGGCACGTGTGCTAATGACAGACAGTACAAATAGTTCAACAATTTCCAAAAAATTATCATAATGACAGATCTTGCACTTATGTACGTCAATCTAAAGTACTGACGAAAATAGATTTCGAGTGGATGCTATACAAAATTTTGCCCGAAATCAAATATTTGATTAATTTTGTATCGATATTGATTTTAATTATGACGTTTTTTACTTCGAGTTATATAGAGTTGATCTGCCATTGCGAGAAAGTTTTGTGATCCTATTTTCAATTCACGTGATTGACACTTTAATACTACTGCCAAGTTTATTTTATTTAATCTACATTAAATATATCACGTACGTGCGATGCTCACCGTTATAAATGCACGTAGTCGTAAATTAAATGAAAAACTATGAAACATTACAAATTATATGTGAGTGACGTAGATCCGTACATAGCTATATCCTGTAGTAAATTTAATTTTCGCATTTTTCGTTCATTGACCCCGAAAAAAGAAAGTGTAGTAGAATCAACCATTCCATTTTTTCATCAGTTATGGGTGGCTTGCTTCAAATATTTTACGTACCGTTCTCGAATTTCATGCACACAACAAATATTATTTTCATCCACCCTCACTCACATTATATTTTTGTGGCATGCGCGTTCCGGGCCAACCGAAAATATGTCAGTTGTATTTTATTTCTAAATCTTCGTTCTCATTTTGCAAAGTTTTGATTATTTTCGATTGAAATATACGTTTGAAACGTCATATGTAGGTGTAAATAGAAAATGGGACGTTAGTTATCAAAAAGTAAACTTAATGTAATTACATATAAACGGATTGTGTTTAGAGGTAAAAGAATATTGATAACACACGCTCACATAAACGTTTATGTATTAGGTTTTATTTTCAATGTCAAATTTTGCAACATTATCGTCAGTCAATGCATATTCGATACAGAATGTTTATGCGATAACAATTTTTTATGTGTTTATCGATAACGTATCAATCGGTAACGTAATATCTGTTACCTGGTTAACTAGTTAGAAAAAATCTACAATTTGCATAGCACTCGTTTTAAAACGGAAATTAAAAAATTAATTCGCAGACGCACTTAGAACACAAATAAATTTCTGAATGATTAACAAATTTCTCTCTCTCTAGTTTCACATCCCATGAAGGGATTTTGTCGCCCGGTTAACAAATAGTCAAGTTTAATTTGTAAGAATGTCCTACAAGATTTTGTTTTAGTTTACAGCTAAATCGCAGGTTATCCATAGAACAACTTTGACCCCAAGCACGGAAAACTTTGATAGTTGTCTTTACGTGAGCTTACACTTATCTTGTTTACATGATACAGGATACATTCATGGAATTTGTCAGCAGTCTTTATGTGTGGTTTCTAGAGGTAAAGTTTATTCGTTATTGTTCATAATTATAGTGAATTATATAATGTTACCGGATTTTGTACATTAAAATTCAGCACTGTATGGAAGAACTATATCATATCTCCTTTGTGTGTTATTTCACATTTAAATACAGTAGACTCGCGATAACGTGAACAAAATAAAACCAAGCAAGTTCAAGTTTACGAGATTGTTCATGTTTGCGGGAGTTGATTTTTTTGATATGAAATTTGGATTTTTACAAGTTTACAGTGATTTGTTTTGATAAAATGTACACCTAGGGTGCATTCAGGTCCCCTATCATGATTATAGTGAAATCATGTCTTGAACGCGCCCATAGCCAACTATATTAAAATATAGCACTAAGGTTGCGGGCCAATAGTCGGGTAAAAGCCAATTTTAAGTAAATTTTTCGGTAAATTCAATATTTTTTCAAAATGGCAAACTAATCGATAAATCTGTACTAAAATCGATTTTTACCGTAGTAAACGATTTACCCGACTATGGGCCCGAAGCCTAAATATATTGTAATATAAATGAAAGATTATGCTCTTTTTTAATTGAGGTTTAATTCATTAAATTTACACTATATTATCACAATAAAAAATTCAGTTTGCTAGTTGAGTTTCATTCATTGACTTCTGCAACAGTACACGTATCTTATTAAATTTGGTAAGCATAATTTAGTAAAAGTAGTAGAAAAAGCAATGCTACGCAAATCTGAGGGTAAATGGTAGGAAGAATCTCTATAGCCGAGTTAATTTCAGCATGTCATTAATTTCTCAAAATCCTCAAAAGAACATCATCATCTGGTTTTTCCTTATCTTCAACTAAATTTTGTATATTTTTGCAGCATTTTACGATCGTACTTTGCTCAATTCTTTCTCAAGCCGCAGTTAAACAACGTATAGCTTTAAGATTAAATTTTTTTAGCGACTCCGATATATCATATTCAGTAGCTACTATTGAAGCTACTAAATTAGTACGATAATAAAGTTTGGTTATTCGTATCACATTTTCGTCGTATTGGCTGAACAAACGGTCTGATATTTGGTGGCATAAATATTGTTATTATGCATTCATCGTTTGATTCTAATTCGTTTTCAGGTGGATGAGATGGAGCATTATCCAACAATAAAAGAATTATTGGCAGATTTTGGCTTTTGAAAAATTTTCGTTTCTACCAATCGTCAGGTAAAAGCCAATTTTAAGTAAATTTTTCGGTAAACTCAATTATTTTTCAAAATGGCAAACTGATCGAAAAATCTGTACTAAAATCGATTTTTACCGTAGTAAACGATTTACCCGACTATGGGCCCGCAGGCTAAAATAAAAAATGACCTGTAGTACAAATGATTTATGGCACCAGTCTTTAAATTTTCCAATTTCCAATGGTCGTAATTTATGAAGTTCATTTGCATTAGTACATGCTAGAAAAATAATGCAATGTTTTTCGTTTTTCTTTCCAGGCGCGTTCTTTTCTAATGACGAAACCAAAGTCTTTTCTGCAGGGTAAAAGTTTCCAGTACAAGCCTGTTTCATCTCCATTATAAATATTATTTGGTTTACAGACAGACCAAGTTCAATTATATTGGCTTGCAATTTTCTTTTAAATGCCTTCACAAGTTCAGGTTGAGTAGACATTACCCCCCAGTAATGTTAAACAAGCGCAAAACAAAACGAGTTTTAAAACGCTGTAGCCTTTAGCCTTTTCTTTAAGCAAATCGCCACTTACAGGGACATTTTTATAGCGCTGCCCAAGAAACCAACGGTATAATTTCTTCTCCGTTTTAGGATATCCTGACATTTTAAGGGTTCTTCTCTTACTAGGCCCCAGAAAAGTGTTGTTCACCGCGTTTAGAATTTCATCACATTTTTTTTTAATTACACAAATAGTAAACTTAGCAACATTAAATTTTTTGGATAAATTTGTAACACTTGCTCTTTTACGAAATTGTTCAATAATTAGTGATTTTTCGTTTAATGTTAAAGCTGTTATTTTTTTACCCATTTTTTTAATTAAAAACTATTAATCGCAATCGCAGAGTAAATAAAACTTTTATAAAACACATTAGTTTACCGCAAAAAATATTTTCTCTTACTGCTGCACTTTCAACTTTACTCGATTCAAATTATGAAAAAAAGAATAAATTGGGAATCCCCGAATTGTATTTTCAATTTCAAATTTTAATTTTAATTCACAAGGACGCATCTGGGTTAAATTATTTAAAAAAATGACAAATTTGGAATCCCCGAGTCGCATTTTCAACTTAACTTGATTCAAATTACGCAAAAAATCAAACTGGGAATTAGGCGAGAGGACATGCGAGAGTGTACAAAATTTAATTCAGGTTATCGCGCTTTCTAATTGTTCACGTTACCGAGTAGTGTTCACGGTACCAAGAGTTCACGGTATACGGCGTTCATGTTATCGCGAGGCTACTGTATTTGATTTTATAATTTTATATTTTAAGGCAAACCGCAGCTCCTATATCAGGAGTTTTGTGGATACTGATTTTTCGCGTTTTCATTTTGAATCTCATTTGTTCGTTATACACATGAAAAATTCATATTTTAGATGTAATAATTACCATGAATAAGCTTCTGTACTCAAAATGAAGTGCGAAGATCACAAAATTTTCGCAGTTTTGGTTCAAATGTTACTCCATCGATCTTGTGAAGGGCAAGCAAATCTTATCCAGGTGTGCCATAAATTACTTTTGTGGCTTCACAAATTAAAAGCTTCAAATATGTAATTTGGTTTTAACACATTTAATAATTTATTACACCAGACCGCCACCAAATAGATATTGAGTGAAATGTTACTCGATGGACCTTGTGAAGGGTAGGTCAACTTTATCTAGTTGAGTAATAAATTTTTTTTTGTCTGGTTACACAGAATTGGCTCCAAACTGTAAAGGATTCCGAGTTTACCACGTTATTCCGTCTCACCTGACATACAAATAATAATTTATTATCCACCTGAATAATTTTAATTTTCCCCTGAGGCTCAGGAAGTAAAATTTGCCCCAATATCTGGTGGTAGTCTGGGTGTAATAAATTATTAAATGTGGCAAAACCAATCTTTATATCGCATTTTGAAGCCTACATCTTCCGATGCCAATTCTGCCTAATATATAGGTTGACCTTCTCTCGACAAGACTTCTAGATCAACAATTGAACCAAAATCTGGTGGCAGTATTGTGTAAAAAAATTATTAAATTTCGTTAAATTGAAGTTAAAAAGGTGATCTTGAACGAACTAATTCAAATTTGTAATAAATTCTTGTCCTGGACAATCCCGATATCATCGAAAGTTACAATTTTGGCGGTGAAGGTTTAATATTAAGCTACACCGACCACTCGTTTCTCGAAAATGGTAACTATAATAAAATCGGAATTTGTTGTAATAAATGTGTAACAAATTTTGAAATAGGTTTCATTGCGTGAGGCGAGCTAATATGTAGAATTTGAAGAAAGAGGGACTGCCACAACCATTGGGAAAACCAATTTCAACACAAAGAAAATATACACAAATGCACATTGACATCATCTGATAGCAGAACAACGAACCAAATAGATCACGTAATGATCAACAAGAAATTACTCACGCCATTACAAGATTTCAGGGCAATGAATGGTGCAGACATTCACAGTGACCACACAGGTAATATCACAATTCAAAATTAAGCTGGTTGCAAAACGCATCAACACAAATTGAAGAAATTTGGCAGATTATTAAAGGATGCCGGCACAAGAAACGATTCTGCGAAGCGCTCAAGCTCAGCCTCCGAAACCGATGAAGAAGAAGCCGTCAGTATAGAGGATCAGTGATTCAAATCGAAGAGGCCTATATCGAAACAGCTATCCCAATACACTTGGGTACCAAGAATTCAAACGCAAACAAATCTTCGAATTAAAAAATGGCATTAATAACGAAACTGTTAACACCCATTCACCAACGGAGCGGGAAGTCCCAGCAAAATGGAAGTTAGTGGTGCCATTGCTAAAATGAAGAATAACTAGACCAAGAACGGATAATATACAAGCTGTAATTTTCAAAGGAGATATATCGGCAACTGCAAGTAAGAGAAGTGTGGAATTCCGGTAGAATATGGCGAAAATAGAAAGAAGGATTGACTATAACGATTCTCAAAAAGGTGACCTAAGACATAGCAATACATATATAGTAGTACCATCATTCGAAAAAAATCTTTAGAGGGTGAAAATCCAGGTAGCGCGTTAATCGAAATTAAGTTATGCAATAATTTTACTAGTTCGCCTAAATGTTTGCAAGATTAAATACACTTACAGTACACACGGCGTATTTTTGTATACCATTAACCAGTTAGTATTGCTTCACTCTAACTTATTATACTACATATTAACACAGAATATATTTATTTCAACTCGTATTGTTTTACAATTGTCAAGGTCATGTAGAAAATGTGTTTAATATTTTTTGTGATAAACAATAAAACAAATCATGAATACCTTACTTCAATTTTCTTTTTATAAAAAATAGCATAAATAATTTTTTTTCTATGATAGAAATGCAAAAGAATATGAATTGTTCAATCAAATAAATCCATTATTGGAAAGGAGATATGAACGATAGGATATATACATATGTATATTAATATATTGAGTACATACTTAGCTGTGTATTATTATTGTTTATTTTAAATACATCTGTTCTCACAAACACAAACGAATAAAGATTAAAAATGAAAACGATGTAGAAATCTATATAGAACAACTAAATACAATTTTTTAAAAGGATGCCGTTGATTGCACTGTTACAGTATGGTAATTTATAATTGAAAATATGAACGAGTAATTTTCTTATATATGCATACATTAAGAACAATGTATTGTTATGGAAAGGCAGATTTTCTATTTATCCAAATCTGTGTGAAAGTTCAGAGACATTGAACCCAATATTTGTTTCAAAATTAAAATAAAATTTATTAATTCGATTTTATCATAAAAAATATTACGTAAGAGAAGTACGTAAAAATAGGAAAATTGTCACTTGGACATACTACAATAGTATGTCGTTTTTCATTATTGTCTTTCAATCAACTATTTATTAAGGGATTGTTCCTCATTGGAATAGAAAAAACAAGGATGTCATTATAAAGATTATAATTTCAACCAAAGCATGTCTGACTTGATCTGTTTTGTCACAGAATCCAATGAGAGTCATGTGGTGTTTACAGTGTGCAAATCTAGAGCGTATAATTATAATCTAATTATGAGCATTTAAGGTTCGCTAACAAAACTTAAATTCATTTTTCTGTTAATCTAATCTGTTAATCTCTAATAAATTTTATTGTTAAATTGGGGACTGAATTAATCCATCTCAAATGAATTACATATCTCTTTTGTGTTTTACTAACACAATTGTGCGGGTAGGGCTAAATTACCATGTATATGTAGTTTAGTATATTTTTGAACATATTTACACATTTGTGAATTCCTTTTTAGCTTATTTTCCGTCCGAAAAAACACTATATCTATACACACAGTTGTGTTGGTTTTACTTCAAATCAAGCGAAATTTTTAATGAACAACGCCGTTACATACGTTAATTTTTTACTCACACATTTGTGTGGGTTAGACTAAAATTGAGAAGATTTTTTATTTTTCTTAGTTGAAAAACGGATATAAGGAAGTATATAAGATATTTTTTATAAATTCAATATACAAGTGAATAGCTTACGAGGTTAGGTTGCCGCTCACTATTTTGTAATTAAAACTATTTTTAAATAGTAGTTAAGCTAGAGATTATGGTCAGCATTGTCTGAAAGAAAACGTTTCAGTTCTTTATGGCAGGATAAATAATGGCTTACTTTTAAGTTCCGTCTTTATTCGAACGCTAATTTTAAATTGTTTAGTTTGATGTACCATACAAATTATTTTTTTTATATAAAAAATGCGTTGTGTATTTTATTTTGAATAAAAAAATCAGTTTTTATTTTCCTCTAAATTGTAAAATTTTATTTTTATGTCTTAATTTAATTAATTAACCTTAATTTGTATTTAGTCTTACACTGTTTTAATACTTAATTACCTTTCCGAAACGAATATTTATTTCTGGAGACTTTAAACAGCTTTCACAATAAAACAATTTTTATTTTGCCTTAGAAGTTTGTTTGAAAATCAAACTTTAAAAAAAAATTTACTTTAGAGAAAAAATTGTCTATTGTGAGAGCTCTGTTAAGGTGATGATACATGTACAGATTTTCCCTTTAAGGCATAAAAATTAAGTGCGCTTGTTGGTTAAAAGTCAGCCATCTTGAATCGCTTTGAATCAATATGGATGATTTTGCATACTCATGAACGATGGCTACTAATAAGATAATAAGGCCTGTTTCAGCTGAACTAAGACAAGCGAACTGACCTATGTTCATCGTTCTTGGTTGTATATAAAAAACTTTTATAAGCCCCGTTTCCCACTTGAGCTAAGTATTTTGACTGATATGAGCTATGTTTTCATTTAACAGCTTCACGTTTTGGTTTCTTTCCAAAGTCAAATAAGAGAAATATTGTAGATAAATCTCAGAGTTTACCCAATCTGTAAAGCAATGTATTTAAATTTTTATTTTCACCTTTGAGATACGAGGGTATATCAAAAAGTCTTGCAATATCATATGAAAAAAAAGAGTGAGTGAGACAACAATATATTTTTCAAAACCACTTTTTATCGCGATGAAACTTCTAGAAGAACATTTCGATGTAAATTTTACATTTCGTATGTTTTTGTCAATTTAGTAACACGTGTTTTGAATTTTTCTTAAAATGAATGAAATTGAATATCGCGCCCTTATTAAATTTTTCTATAAAGATGGACGAAATGCAATTTATATATTCAACTATATATCAAAAGTTTACGGCGAATCTGCACCATCATATGCCAGAGTAACAAGGTGGGTAAAATTATTCAAAAGTGGCCGGGAGTCATTTGAAGATGACAACCGCTCGGATCGGCCAGCAGATGCTATTAGCCATGAAAACGTAATTTTGGCCGAATCTATTGTATTGGAGGACCGGCGTATTTCTGTTCCGCGGTTAGCGTGGAGACTTTCTCTTTCATACGGTACCACATATACTATATTACATGACCACCTTCACATGTCGAAAGTAAGTGCGCGATGGGTTCCCCGTTTGTTGAATGCAGAACAAAAAAAAAATGCGTGTTCAAACTTCAAAGGCGATTTTAGATATGTACAAAGAAGATCCAGAAAATTTCTTGGATAACATAATAACAGGCGATGAAACATGGCTTTATCATTGGGATCCGGAATCCAAACAAGAATCGATGCAATGGATTAAACGTAGTGAACCACCACCAAAGAAATTCAAAACTCAACCGTCTGCTGGTAAGGTTGTGGCAACAGTTTTTTGGGATGCTGAAGATTTTGATAATCGATTATATTGCACCGAAAACCACAATCACAGGCATATATTACGCAGAAGTTTTGCGAAAATTGAAAAAAGCGATCCGGGAAAAACGGCCAAGGAAAGTTATTAAAAAAATCTTGCTTCTTCACGACAATGCACCAGTGCACAAGGCTAATATTGCTCAAGCTGCATTAAAGGGCTGCGGATTCGTGGAAATTCCGCATCCACCGTACAGTCCAGACTTGGCACCCAGTGACTACTTTCTGTTTCCTAATTTAAAAAAAAAAACACTAAGGGGCCGGAAATTTTCCAGTGACTATGAAGTACAGTCTGTTGTAAATGAATATTTTATGGAGCAAAAGAAATCTTTTTTTTTAGAGGGTTTAGGTAAGTTAATTGATCGATGTGACAAATGTATAAACCTTAAAGGAGATTATGTCGAAAAATAAAAATATTGCTGTCTCACTCACTCTTTTTTTTCATAAAAAATTGCAAGACTTTTTGATTTGCCCTCGTAATTAATCAGCTCACAATCAGCTATGTTTCTATCCCACAGCTTTAAATAAAGAAATTAAATAAATCGGGACGTACGAGTGTGTTGAGTTAAGCTTCGCTAATTCGGTTTCACTTATTTAGGCTTTGCAAAGTAAATCGAAAGCTGTGATCTCAAAACATGCTCACTTTGCTAAAAGAACACAACTTAAGTGTGCAAGGGGCCTTAGCGAGAAACGCAGCTATTAGCATAGTTTGGCATCCACAGCTCATTCCACTGCACATTTGAGTTAATTACATCGCTCTCACATACATTTCAATTCAAGTAAAATGCTATATGTCTGCCAAAATATTATTAGAATCACATAGTCACATAGGCGAATATGTACACAATAATAGAAATGTATGTGTGAACGATATAGCTGACTTTTGCAATCCAAAGACAACGCGAGCTAAGTTAGTTTCATCGCTCAAAACAGAAAAACAAAGCTCGCATAGCTTAGCTCAAGCGTGCATCGTTTCATTAAAACTCTTTATTTTCAACCAAGAGCGATGAACTTAGCTGACATCGCTTAGCTTAGCTTAGCTCAAATGTGCAACGGACCTAATGGAACGATGCACATTTGAGCTAAACTATGCGAGCTATGTTTTTCTGTTTTGAGCGATACAAACTAACTTAGCTCGGGTTGTCTTTGGATAGCAAAAGTCAGCTATATTGCTCACATTACTATTATTATGTGTACTTATAAAATATTGAAATTTGGATGACATTTGAGTATTGTTGTGTTTGGTATTGTGGATCAAATTCAGAAAAGTGGTTGAATTCTTAAATAATATAATAATAAGATTAGTTAATTAATTTTTGACAGACATAGAATTTTACTTGTATTGAAATGAATGTGTGAGCGATATAATTAGCTCAAATGTGCAGCGGAATGAGCTGTACGAGCTAAACTATGCTAATAGAAACTACGTTTCTTGCTTAGCTTAGCTGAAATGTGCAACGGGCGTTAGAATGAAATAAGTAGCCGTTTTGAACAGAACCAAAGAGCTAAATAAAAATTAAGGTTAATTAAATGGGAGCATTATTTTCATAAAAGCTCCCATTTAATTAACCTAAATTAGGTTAATTAAATGGGATTTCAGTTGGGCTCTTGAAAGTTCTTGTTCCTACAATAGCTTAAATTGTTGTAATTTATTTTATCTTAAAAAGCAAATTAATCTCTCATAAGATAGAACAATAATATTTTTATCTAAATTGTATTTTAAATAGGAAAGCAATCGCCAATGGTAGTTTTTAACTTGCTTATTAGAGTTTTAATCTCTTTACAATTTTCATAATACCCTTCTAAGACCCTTCTAAGTCACATAAAAATAAAATTAAAATTTAACCCATACAAAAATTTTAAAACATGTACTAGTTTTTTTATACTGAATAATACAATTTTTTATCCTTATCTGGCAAATTAAAACCTTTCTTTAATAAATGCTTGTAACATGAAGGTGATTTAAAATCAAATTCCAAATACATTTTTTGTTCAACTTGGGTCCAAGATAATTTTAATTTATGAAATATTTGTGCAAGTACAAAATGTGTTTACTTGTGGTCGATCGTCAAGTGTATTATCAATTAATATTTTTATTGTGTTTTCTTCTGTTTGCATTTTACTTTTCTGAGGGGTATTTAATATAAACCTGAGAATTTTGTTTAAAGGTTGAACGGGTTCTTTATTTTCGCCTTCAATTTGATGTTGCGGACTAGGAAATTGCGATGGTGAGATGGGACATTCATGAGGAATTTGTGGAACTTGATAATTCTTTAAATAAGGTCTTGGAGGCCCTTTTTCATATTTCAATGTTATAGGGGGGAAGTCAGGTGTTTTCAATATTCTTGTTGTTTGACTCTCAGTGTTGTGTGTCTGGTTGGAAATCGTACGCGAAACTTTTGGAATCAATTTTTTTTTATTTAAAAGAAAATCGAATTTTAATAAACGCTTGCATCGTGCATCTATGTCATTGACCTTACACTTACAAACAAGATTATTAATTGGCTAGGGAAAGACAGTTTTTTAAATATTTTTTGTTCTAAAACTACTTATTTTGAAATCATTAAAATTAAAGTTCTTCATAATAGTTATGCGTTTGGAAGTAACTTTATTCTTGTCGAACACACGACGATGGTCATGCAGCACCGTAAAAAATGTTCTGGTGGATTTACAGTCATTTTTATTTAAGCAGTTTTTGTAAGCACACACCATTTTATCACGTAAATTCACAAAAGTTTTAATACACAAATTTTCAAAATGAACTTTTTATAACGTTTAAAAATAAGAAAACACAAAGCTACATGCGTTACGATTAGACGACAAGCAATAAAATTTTAAACGAACAAATTTACGAAATTAACTTGCAAATAATTTTTAAATCTTTGTAGTGTGTAGATGTATGATTTCCTTTTACATACATTGAACTGTTGAGTGTGTGCGTGTAAATAAGTATGTATATCATCGGTGGTCTATCTTTATAGTTATTATCGAAACGAAAACCAAATAAGTCAAATAATGTGTATGTGTGTTGCACATACAAAATCTTTTAAAATAATCTTTAATTGGATTTAAATGTAGATCGTTTTTATGGACAATCTCCAATTATTTTAGCTTTTTATAATTTTCAACGAATATTTTAACGTTCAAAATTATTTGTCTATAATTTAGAAAACATTGTTGCAATTCAAAACAAAACCAACTTAGTTGCGATCGGTATTTTCTCTCCATCATCTTTGTTACATTTTCTATTTACTTTTGAGCGTAAAAACTGTTTTGACTTATAAGGAGAGCGTCATTATATGAGTAATACAATGCGATTCATTACTATTTATGATAAGAAAAAAATTTAGTTCCCATTTCTGTTTGTTTTCATATAAAATTATTATTTTTATTACTATTTTATTTGTTAATTATGTATTTGTTAATTATTATTATATATGTTATTTTATTTGTCAATCTGATATGAAAAGAAACAGAAATGGGAACTAAATTTTTTTCGTATCATAAATAGTAATGAATCGCATTGTAAGTATATGTATAGAATTTTTTTTTGTTTTCTGCATGTTGCATTATAAAATATTCTAGATACATTTAGGAGAAGGTTATGCTATTTAGGCGGATAGGTAATTGCAGAAATTCTTTAAAAAGTTTAAAACGATACCAGTAGTGGTATCTAACATTTCACTCACGAACCTACCATTACATTACTATATAATGATTATACAATGCCTAAGAGGATGCCAAAGTTGGCAGGATATATCCTTCCTCAACATAACAAGAAAGATATTGGCAATGGTCATCCTACATAGCCTGGCACCAACAGTCAACCCAAAATTAAGAAAGAAACAAGCTGGCTTCAGACCAGTGAATAAAATTCATCATGGTACCTATACTATTCGTGGGCTTCGAACGTACTGTAACATACTGTAACAGCCATGGAGTAAGACAATGAAGCGCACTCTGGCCACTTCTGTTCCTCACAACGGCGTCCAGTGGGGATTAACGAAAAAACTCAATGTTCTGAAGAGATCATTATTTGTCTGAAAACTTTTTGAACATTCTAGTAGGTACAACTAACATTCTGATATATCAGCTCTTGGTTTGGTGTAAAAAATTAACTGTATATAGAGTTCTACTTTTTAACGAAGGATCCTGTATTTTTTTTTTTTTGAAATTTAACTGAAACATACATACTCGTACATACAAAATACAAACATTTTTCCAACTCACTACATTTTCTGAGCCTTATAACATTAATTAAATATGTTATTACATTTAAAGTGACTATTTTGTATGGTTTTACTACGTAGTCAACTGTATTGGTTAAAATCCGACATAACTGTCACTGGGGTCCCATTTGAAACGCGATATTTCAAAACGCGATATTTCAAACGCGATACAGTATAAAACGCGATTTTTATAAAATGTAAAAATCTGTAGGAACCCCTGTCACGGGCATGCGGCAAATTGCTGCACCTCCTTTCTACCAATGGAAGCAAGGGAGATAGGTGAAGGGATTAGCAAACATGTCGAATGCATGCCCTATTTACAACCGATTTTTATTCGTGTAAACGATTTTAAAATTTGTTAATTTCGCACATTTAACAATTTCGCATTTTAATCGTAACATATACAGTGAGTCACAGAGAAAATGGTCCATCCTTAGTAAAAAAAATTAGTGAAAAATTTCTATAAAATCAAACAATAGACAAAACAAAATATATTTATATAAAAGCTTATTATATTTCTGTTAAAACAAATAGTCGTAAATTTAATAGCAATAACAACTACAATTAAGAAATGAACAAAAAGCAACAAAATTTAATCTCACAATGAAAATAGTCCACCTAACAAAAGTTTATACTCTCCTCCACTTCAATGCAAATGCATTAGTTGTCGATAGGTTTTTGTTAAGATTAGTGGTGAAAAATGGGACCTCACACGTCAATTGAGATGCGAAAATTAATTATTGCACATAATAAAAATGGAAAAAATTAGAGGGAAAACGCGAAAATTGTTAGTACGACTTCACACGACTATATCTAAAATTTGACTCATAGACTCGATTCACAATTTTGGCGTTTGAAAAGTGGATCCTTCCTCTACAAATTCCATACCAACCTTGCTCTGTTAATTAATATCTACTACGACTTCACACAGCTATATCTAAAGTTTAACTTGTTATATCTTCTTGCCATTTTACAAAAATAAAATAGTTCTAATATTTAATATATTTGAATTAATTTTTTTTTATATTTTATTAATTTTGATTTTATCGATGTAATATATTTTAGTGTAATTTTTTTTCGAGGTGATATAAAAATTTATCACGAAATGTTAAATAATAATTTATTTTGTACATATAATTTTAATTGAACATTTTGTGATACTAATTTATTATTACAAAACTATATAATGATTTACTATACATTATAGCTAATCTCGTGATATATTTGTTTTATATGCAGCAATATTAATTATGAGTACTTGACTATCAGGATAGTATTAAAATATTCTCTAAATATATAATAGTCTTGCCATATTTAACTATAATGGTTTTTCGGGATAATTTTTCGCGCTAACTTCCCAGAGGTAATTTAGATTATATAAATTTAGATAAAATCAAAATGAAATGAAATAAGTACATCAAGCGACACGCACTTGTGTTAATTGACGACAAGAATTTTTGATATTAACTTAAAACTTTAGAAATTTGTGTGAGGTGAATACGTTGTCATTAAACTTACGTGGATTTACAATTCTTTACATCGGCTTCAATTCGTGTAGTATTTTAATTCATAATATCACTGTTTTACGAAAATTTGCTTATAAAGTCTTATAAAAATAAACTTTTAAATTTACACATTCAAAACAAACTACTATTAAAAATGTATCTCAATTTGGTCGTGGTTATCACAAGAAAGTAGCCATGTCTTCAGATTTCTCAGAAATTCTGATTTTGATGAGCTTAATTTAATATGTGATGGTAAATTATTATATAATTTTGGAGCTATGAAAATATAGAAATGCCGACAGTATTCTTTTCTGGTGAAGTTTACAATGCATAAGTTATTATGTCGGAGATAATACCTATAAATCGACCTAATCCTTTCATATCCTCCTCTATTGAAAAAAACTTTAAGTACTTTATAGAAATATAAATATCTCAACGCTAGTATTTTATTATGAACGAATAAAGAAAAAGTGTGGTCCTTAGAACGTTTCCTGTACATGATACGAATTACGTATTTTTGCGCCACAATCAATTTTTTTACCGACTCATAGACAGCGACACCCCAAAGAGTATGGTCTAGCTATCTAACCTCGATTGAATTAAAGCAAAGTATAACAGAGCTCTGCGACACAATTCTCGCAAAATGTAAAATTTTCTAATTGTAGATTTCATTTGATTAGCAAGCTTTTCAATGTGGGGTCAGAAATTCAATTTGGTATTAATAATGACTCCCAAGTATTTTAACACTCCTACTTTGTTAATCGATATACACTTATCATTACCGGATTGAAAACACAATAGAACGAATGTAGAGTTATAACATCTGGGGTAAGATCAGTTTGGTTGCGCATCACAAACGGCATGAATCTAGTTTTACAACTTAAAACCATACTATGGATACTGAACCATGATTTTAAAATTGTCAGATCGTCCTTAACTTTCGATACAATTTGGTTCCTGTTCTAAGCTTGACAAGAAAAAGCTCTGTCGTTGGCAAACGCCACTATACTTTTCCTTTAAATTTAAGATTGAACAACGAGTTAACATAGACCAGAAATAAAATAGGACCCAAAACCGATCCTTGAAGTACCCCACAAATAGCATACTCAAAAACACTGGACACACCATCAATCATAACAGTTTGAGAACGAAAAGATAGAAATGATTTTAGCGTGTCAAATGGAACACCGCGAAATCCGGCCATTTCGACCGCCAACTCTCCGGTTTGAGTTTAAGTTAGTATACACATCAGTAAAATAACCCAAGAGAGCATCTTCAGTAATCGAATGATGTCGAAAACAAAATTGACAATTGCTAAGAAAATTTGTTTTGTTTAGGTACTCAAGAATTTTTTTTCATAATTTTCTTCAGAAATTTAGAGAATCCAGATAGTTTGGAAATAGTCGAAAATTGGACATGTTAGTTGAATCGCCATTTTTAAAAAGAAGTATGATTACAGCTCTTTTCATTCGAGTCGGGAAAATTCCTTTCAACAAACTTAGGTTGAAGATATGCTCAATAGGCGATATAATGTTCCCGCAATTAGTCGTATTTGATATTTCATCGAACCCACTAGAATCAGTATTTTTCAAATCATTTATGAACGATTGAATTTCACAGCCATCAACAGGCGAGAAAAAACAGGTGGTGGGCTCAATGAAATTGGAGAACTTCATATCATCATATTCTTCCTGTGTAATAATTAGCAATATTTATGACATTAACTGTATGTAGCAACATTTGTGTGGCAAACTCTAAACAAAACGCATGTCAGTAAAATACCTAGGTTATGTTATGCTAAGAGAGTAGAGAAGTTAGTTGGATTTGAGACGTGAATAAATAAAGTAAATACCACAAAATAAATTGTGTTATTTTTTATTCCAATAAATTAAAACATGGTGTCAGAAGAATAAAGAAAAAAAAATTAATAATTAATTAATAATAATCAAAATATGGCTGGAATGGAGTTACGTTTACCTCAGCCATTAGATTGTTCAAGATTGGCATGTGAATGGCCAAAATGGAAACAAATATTCCTGATTTACATGATCGCAAACAATAAAAATGGTGAGGCAGAGCAAAATAAAATTGCTACATTTTTGGTGAACGTTGATTGGAAATTTACAATACATTATTTCCGAATGATGGTAGCTGTGAAAGCATGTTTGGTACGAGTACAGTAGAAGAAAAACAAAATAAAAATTAGCCGATCGATTTTGTCTCGTGAGTTACTCATTTAAAATGAGTGAAGCAAAAAAAACGAATACGTAACACCGTATTCGTTTTTTTTTATTTTGCTTCACTCATTGTAAATGAGTAACTAACGAGACAAAATCGATATACAGGATGCAAGCGACAATGTTGTAACTCGGGATATTCGAGCATTGAATGACATCATCAAGGCACTTGATGAACATTGTTTACCTAAAAATAATACGACACTGGAGATATTTAAGTTCAACATGATTATTCAAAAATAAAAGCAACCAATTTCTGAATTCGAAACTGAGTTACGTGCGCAATTGAAACATTGTGAATTTGAATGTGTTGCATGTAAAACATCGTATGCTGATAGAATGTTGTATAAAGGTCACGTGCAAGACTTTTGAAGCCGCATCAGCAAATAAACAGTCGTTAAATCATAAAAGTGCACAATTCGAAGTTAATGCGATTGAAGAAACAAAAGTTGAAGTTTCTGTTAAAAAACGTGCATGCTATAATTGTGGTCGGAATTACAATATAGGTCATTGTCGTGTTTGCCCAGCATTGAAGATCAGATGCAATTCATGTGGCATGGAGGGTCATTTCGCCAAATATTGCAGAAAACAAAAGGATAAGGGGAAAAAAAATCGGATGCAGCAAGTCAATCAAAGCAAATTAATACGATACATGTAGTTGGTTGGGGTCATCAAGGTAATGATTTAGTTGTAGATTTAGATCAGGCTGACAATGCACTAGAAGTTAGTTCATTAAATTGCTATAATTTTGTTTTGAATAGATTTTAAGTGAATCGAGTTAGATGGAAAAACGTTACTTCATTGAAACCTGGCCGATTGAATTTAAGATCGATACAGGATGTAAGTTGTATCCCTGTGAATTTTGTTAAAAAATTAATGCCCCTATTTCTTAACAGGTTAATTGCGATATTGTTGATTATAGTTCAAAGAAAATTAAGATTGATGGCCAAGTAAAATTAGCATGTTTTGATGTGGATAAAAACATAGTATTTGATTCCAGATGAAACAAGTAGGTTTGTGAAATTAAATAAAGACATTTTTGATGGACTTGGGAAAATTCCGGTTCTTGTTCGATTGTTTTAAAGGAGAATTCAGTTCCATCATTACGTTACAAAAAGCGTATTCCTTTGAGTTTATATGACAGATTGAAATTATAGCGGGAGGAAATGTCAAAAGACAATATTGTTAGTTTTGTTGAATATCCGACTGATTGGGTACATAATTTGCAGATTGTGAAAAAACCAAATGGAGATATTCGTATCTGTCTCGATCCTAAGTCGCTTAATCCATGCATTAAACGTGAACACTTTCTAATTCCCATTTTTGATGATATCATGACTCAATTCGCTGGACGTGTATTTATATGGTATTCGATTTACGAAATAGGTTTTGGCACATGGAGTTGGATCGTGAAAGTTCTGATCTAACCACATCCATGACTCCATTTGGTCGATATCGTTGGAATAGAGTTCCATTTGGATTAAATAGTGCTCCGGAAATGTTTCAAAAAAAGATGATCCAGATCTTTGGAGACATACCGGGCGTCGAGGTGTACTTCGATGATATGGTCACTGGTATTGAAACAGTAAATGAACATGATAAAGCTTTGTTAGTAGTTTTGGATCGTGCTCGTATAAATAATATCAAATTTAATAGTAAAAAAATTCGAGTCAAAAAATAGAACAAATAAAATTAAATTTATGGGTCATATTATCGAAAATGGTCGGGTTGAACCTAGTGATAAATACGTTAAAACGATTAAAAACATGCCGAAACCAACAAATAAAACAGAAGTATTACGTTTGCTTGGACTAATCAAATTCCTCGCAAGATTTATCCCAAATTTGTCAAAACGATCAGCTGCCTTGCGTGAACTTCCGAAAAAGAATGTTCAATGGCAATGGAGTAGTACTCATGAAAATGAAGTTCAGGACCTTCTTAAGTCTATCATCACAAATCCAGTTCTTGCTATTTATGACCCAAATAAGTCAGTTGATATTCAGACAGTTAGTTCGAAAGATGGATTGGGAAGTGTTATTCTACAGGGTGATATGCCAGTGGCATATGCATCAAGAACCTTGTCAAAATGTGAACAGAAATGGGCACAGATTGAAAAAGAGTTACTCGTGGTCGTGTTTGCATGTAAACATTTTCATAATTTTTAGAATTATGAAAATGTTTACATGCAAACACGACCGCGAAGTTAGTTGGATTTAATACGTGAAACCATAAAATAAATTGTGTTATTTTATATTCCAATAAATTAAAACATCCTGAGCACTACAGGTCACTTGATCAATGCTGTTGTTTAGATGAGTTGGTATTTCCACAAAGAATTTATTAAACATGTTGGCGACTATCACATTATCAACGTGTTCTATGCCGATATGCGATACGTGCAACTTCTATTGAAGTAGATCAACTATGTAAGAAAACGTCGTAGTTTTCTTGTCATTGTGAATTTACTTAGACTTTGTTTAGACTATATATATATATATATATATATATATATAACCTGATAAGACCAGAATTCATTTGTGGTACACTCCAAATCAGCCAGAATTGAGAACATAGAAACCATTAATTCACCCCTAATTTCAAAAGATCAATTTCTGAAAAATTTTATATGGGTGATACCTATCTGGAAATCCCAACTTTTGTTAATGAAATCATTTAAACTAGTTGAACTGAACATTCAGATCAAATTGCATGACTGTGTGGTAATGTTTATAAACTTAATGGTCAAATTTATAAATTACAAATTAAATCTCCAAAAATTATGGAAGAGACAAATAAACCCGGTCTACCATCGTAGGTTGTGCCAAAAACAAAAATATTATGTTGTATTATTTTTTCATCAATATTAAGAAAAACTCGAAAAGCACACGTCAATATTGAGTTTAGTGTAAATTTGATTAATTTAATGTATATTTTCATATTACAAATAAAGCATTAAAAAGTTGTATAAAGTTTTCAAAAGTTGTGGAAATTATTTAGTATGTGAATATTAAAGGTCAATAAAGGTAGTCACCTTTACAACCAGTGCGAAGCGATATCAGGACACACAGAGTTAAATATTTAAATAGTGGGTCTAGGAATAAGTAAAACCACCCACAAATTGGTGACCGCGACGGGATATGTGTGCTTCTCTATTCGTTAATCAACTGTATTTTGCAACTATATTATTCCTAAACGGTTTCATCAGTCTTGTGCTGTGGATTTTGGTGTCGAGTGCATCCAGATAATTCCGAATCTATTGGGTAACGAGCGATCAGCACGACACCGGGCAACAATAAATCATTTCACAACAAATTGTAACCGTGAGTCTGATACTCCTTCCAACTCCCCAGTCAATGACGAGGTTTATGGGGATGCAAGTTCTGTGGAAACAAATATTCAGCCACATAGTATGCAAAATTTATTAGCGGAGCAATTTCAATTGTTCCTCCAATCGCAAAATTTATTCCGGGATCCAGAAGTTGCTCAGTCGTCTGGGCAGTCTGGTTCAGGATCTGGTTGGACTGGGATCCAAAACCCAAATTTGGAGATTGGAGCGGTCCGATTCCGACCTCCGCAAACGTTGTACGGTCAGAATCCGTCCGTTTGGTTCACGATTCTGGTGAATAAGGGTACACTTCCTTATTCTGTTTTTAAAGAGGAAGTGATTCGCGTATTAGGCGAGTCAGAGATGTCACGCCTAAATAACGTCCTGACGAACCTGACTTTGGGTGATAAAAAGCCGTCTCAATTACTGAGTCAGATACGTTTGAACGCTGGTAGTAATTTCAACGACAAGTTGCTCAGACAACTTTGGATGAAGAGGTTGCCTTCGCCAGGTTCAAGTTATTCTGACGACTTTTGAAAATGACGTAACGTTAGATGTGTTGGCAGCTAGGGGTTAAATGCCGTTAAATCGTGCCACCCTTTCGGCCCATCCTCGTCTACAGCATCTAACGGGTATGTCAATCCAACTGGCATTTCTGATGCGTCTAATTTAGACGCTTAATTAGAAGATTTCAAAATTAAAATGTTGGCTGAAATTAAATCTATGGTTAACCCTAGATCTCGATCTCGTTCACATAATAGAAAACAAACAAATTCTCGTTCGAGATCTAGAGGTCGGGTTAACCCAAAATTCGATTTATGTTTTTATCATTTTAGGTTCGGTGACAAGGCTAAGAAATACCAGGTTGGCTGTAAATTTTATGATAAAACCTGCGGGGGTCAGTAGATCAAGAAGGATTTTTAAATGTTCATCAGAACGTGACGACCGTTCCTGATGAACCTACCACCAGTCGTCTATTAATTCATGATGCCAATTCAAGAGTTGCATTTCTAATAGACACGGGTGCTGACGTTTCGGTTATTCCATTCAAAATTTGTCACATTCCGCAGGCATTAACTACTTCCAAATTATTCGATGCGAATGGAACGCCAATTAAAGAAGAAAGAAAATTAAGAAATTAAAGAAAATTAATTTCAAGTGGGAATTTATAGTGGCAGATGTCTTGCTGCCCATTATAGGAGCTGATTTCCTTAAAAGTTTTGGATTGATAGTTGATCTTGGCAAACATCGTCTTCTAGATCCAACGACATCATTGTTTACTGTTGGTTCTATCTCTCTCACAGCCGGGTCAACACTGTCTCAACTAGACAAATCCCAGGTGAATAATCAAATCCAGCAACTTCTTTCTAAATTCTCAGAAATTATGACAAACTCTCTAAACGTCAAACTAGTTAAGCATATGATCACTCATCGGCTGGAAACTTTTGGACCATTGGTTTCTTGAAAAACTAGACGTTTGGCACCTGATAAATTAACGATTGCAAAACAGGAATTCGAGAATCTGATGGCACTAGGAATTTGTCGTCCGAGTAATAGTGCATGGTCTAGTCCTGTGCATCTTGTCTTGGAGAATGGAGATTGGAGACCATGTGGAAATTACCGAAGTCTGAATCGTGTTACTATATTCCAGATCGTTTCCTATTCCACATCTTCAAGATTTTTCGTACCAGCTTGAAGGATGTAGAGTTTTTTCGACTCTTGATCTTGTCCAAGCTTATGATCAAATCCGTATTGAACCGTCTGATATTCCAAAAACCGCTATTGCAACTCCCTTCGGTTTATTTGAATTCACTAAAATGACTTTTGGTCTCAGGAATGCATCGCAAACTTTTCAGAGATTCATGAATTCCGTATTGTTGGGATTTAATTTCGCATTCATCTACTTAGATGATATATTCTGATAGCGTCTAAAACTTTCGAGGAACATCACGCGCATCTCGAACTAGTTTTCCAAAAATTATCAGAAAACGGTTTAATAATCAATCCTGGAAAATGTGTCTTCGCTTCACCTGAAGTTAAATTCTTAAGACATTTTGCTTGGGACATTTTCCAGAACGTGTTGAAGTCATCAAAAATTTTGAGCGTACGTTAACGGTTAATCAAATCAAAAGATTTTTGGGGATGATTAATTTCTACAGACGTTTCATTCCAAACGCCGAGGCTGATCAAATTTTACTTAATGATTTTCTTAAAGGTTATAAGAAAAATAGTAAAATTCCAATTAATTGGTAAGCAGAGTCCATTGATGCCTTCGATAATTGTAAGGAGAAATTGTGTAAAGCTACTCTTCTTGTACACCCTTCATCTACGGCTAAACTCGCTATCATGGTAGACGCTTCGGACACAGCTATCGGCGCAGTAGTTCAACAGTATATCGGCGATATTTGGCAACCACTCAGCTTCTTCTCGGTTCTCTTAATGAAACGCAACAAAGATATAGTGCTTATGACAGAGAGTTGTTAGTAGCGTACTCTGGCATCAAGCATTTCAGATATCTTTTGGAAGGACGACAGTTTACGTTGTTTACGGACCATAAACTACGTTTTTTGCCAGAATCCGGAAAAGGCATCACCGCGTCAATTCCGACATTTGGATTTCATCGGGCAGTTCACAACCGACATCCAACACATATCAGGTATAGATAATGTCGTCGCAGATACACTTTTCCGCATTAATCTAATTTCTATTCCTAAAGTATAGATTATGCACAAATTGCGGATGCCCAAACCAATGTTGTCGAGCTTAAAGATCTTATGCGCGATAATTTAACTTTAAAGTTTGTCCAAGTTCCGTTGAGTTTTAACTGTAACAAAACTATATATTGTGATATTTCGACAGCTAATCAAAGACCTTTTATTCCAATTGAATTTCGGAAAAAAGTTTTTGAAGCCTTTCATAATCTTTCACACCCTGGAATTAAAGCAACAACTAAATTATTGACGAAAAATGTCATCTGGCCCTCCATCACGAAAGATTCAAAAACTATGGCACAATCTTGTTTAGCTTGTAAGAAATTCAAAATTTCAAGACACACCGTTTCACCTTTCGGATCTTATCAATTAACTTCGCAACGCTTCGCACAAATTCACTTAGACATCATTGGTCCTTTGCCTATTTCTGACAATCAGCGGTATTGCGTTACATTAATCTACAGGTATACGAGGCGGGCTGAGACAGTTCCAGTTCCTGATATTACTGCAGCTACTGTCGCTTCTGCGGTATACTCCACATGGATTTCACGCTTCGGGGTACCAAACGTTATAGTCACCGACCAAGGTTCGCAATTTGAGTCTTGTCTTTTTAATGAATTGTCGGCGTTGATCGGATTCAGACGAGTAAGACTGATGGCTTATAACCCAAAGTCCAACAGTATTATTGAGAGATGGCACAGAACGTTAAAGACCGCAATCATGTGTCACGAGCGAACTGATTGGGTAACGTTCTTGCCAACCGTACTGTTAGGTTTACGCACGTTATATAGTGAGGAACTTAAAACTTCTCCTGCTGAACTTGTTTACGGAAGTACGTTGAGGGTGCCTGGTCAATTTCTAAATTCTTTTTCGACCGATAAAATTCTTCAGACAGATTTTGTAAATAATCTTAAAATCATTTTGATGAGATTAGACCGTCTCCGGCAACCAGGCACTCCAATGTAAAAACTTTCGTAAGCAGAGAGCTTTCAACGTGTTCACACGTATTTTAAGGTCGGATTTTGTGAGGAAATCCTTACAACCACCAGTTCTCGAAAGAGGGGATAAGTTCTTCACTATTGACGTTAACGGCAGGTCAGGTGTGGTGTCTCTGGATCCCCTCAAACCGTGTTTCGCGGAGAATGCGGACATCGTGGGATCGTTTTCGGCGGCCCCGCTGAGTGGGAGAACTTCGGATAACGAGCCGGGTTCTGATGGTACAAACGTGTTAAAAAAGGTTTGCTTCAATCTTCCACCGAAGGAACCAGTTCAAACCAGGACTGGAAGAAAAATTAGAAAATCGGTACGTTTTGACTGAAAGCAGCTTCTGGATCACCGTCTGTTCTATAATTTGGTTTATTTTCGGCCTCGGTGACTTGTATTTTCATAAATTCTTCCGAATTTATTGGGGAGGGAGTATTGTGGCGATGTTTATAAATTTAAATGTCAAATTTATAATTTACAAATGAAGTCTCTAAAATTATGGAAGATACAAATAAACCCGGTCTACCATCGTAGGTTGTGCCAAAAACAAAAATATTATGTTGTATTATTTTTTCATCAATATTAAGAAAAACTCGAAAAGCACACGTCAATATTGAGTTTAGTGTGAATTTGATTAATTTAATGTATATTTTCATATTACAAATAAAGCATTAAAAAGTTGTATAAAGTTTTCAAAAGTTGTGGAAATTATTTAGTATGTGAATATTAAAGGTCAATAAAGGTAGTCACCTTTACAACCAGTGCGAAGCGAGATCAGGACACACAGAGTTAAATATTTAAATAGTTGGTCTAGGAACAAACAAAACCACCCACAACTGTACCTACTCCCCTTCAGTCAGAATCTCACTTACAAGACCCTGCAAGGTCCGGTCTGCCCCCCGTCCTTCCCCCCTTCAACCCTATTTTTAATAGATCAATTCTGGCGATTCTGGATGATAAGGAGTAGGCACAATCATGAAATTTGATCTGAATGTTCATTTCAACTAGTTTAAGTGATTACAATAATACGAGGGGGATTCCCAGATATCACCCAAATAAAATTTTGCAGAAATTGATCTTTTGAAATTAGGGTTGAATTAATGGTTTCTATGTTCTCAACTCTATAAGCTGATTTGGAGTATGCCACTATTGAATTCTGGTCTTATCAGGTTATATATATCCATATCGCATGTAAATGTAGGCAGATATCGCCGTTCTAGGAAAAATTCTGACCAATTCTGGAGGAGAACTAAATTGGTTTTGACATGCACAGTTTTGCACAATTAAACTAAAGCCAAACATATGCTTTAATCATTAAACGGATCTATGGGATTTCTGGTGTGATAATCACGTCAGAAATCCCACATTATCTCCCATTATGCACAATCAAATACTGCTCGACAAAATAAGAAAACCGTGGGATTTCCAAAATGGGATTTCTGACGTGACTTATACACATCAAACCGTTCAAAAACAGGAATTCTTTTGTCAATTGCGACAAATCGAGTCTAGGCTATGTTAAGTGGAACATTTGTAGTTATTACTGATATTCAACGAGCTGAGCCACTTTAGACTTTTTTTTTACATAATTATTAGTTTTGAATTTAATAATTTAATTAAGATTACTATTTTGTATTCTGGGCTAGGATATTGACGTTTTAGTGTTACCTGATGATATCTTTTTAATTTTCTGCTTTGGAATTCGGGGCTAACTTCACAAGGGTCCCATTGGCTAGAAATATAGCGTTATAAGTCGACTGATGACAGAAATTGTAATAATACAAATGAATTTCGACATTTTCAATAAACATGAATCATCGTTAAATCTACTTTGTTATTGCATTTCATAAGTTTCTTTGTAATGTGATGCAAGAAATTTATCATTCATCATTGAGGCACGTGTAAAAACATACATGTACCTAATGTACCAAGATAATTTTAAACATCGCATATTACACGCGTGTGTATACCTCACACATAAATATCCGTTACACGTTACTCATTTTTATCGTAAATAAAGGGTCACCTTCAAAATATTCTCGAAACATAAGAATTTATATTCTCTGTGTATATCTCGAAAATATCGTTATAACACTTAATATTACGTCATCATTCAAACCATATTTCAAAATATGAACGGTACACCATTACATACACATTTTTATAGTTTGCCGGCAGTCGGCATATCATTTCATTTTATGTACAATAAAAACGCGTGCCTCTCCACCCGCAAAAAGTTTATTTTATTAACCCAAACAATGCGAATACAAAGCCACAAAATATAATTTCGTATATATTGGAGAAACAAATAACGATTTCTCTGAGCATTAAACACAAAACGTACTCGATTTATCATAAAAAAATTGTACAAATTCTATATTGCTGCTCAGAACAGATACGTCTTTTCCAGTGAAAGGTCGTTCTTACTCCCGGTTATTACTAAACAGTTTCGTTAAGTGAATTAAGTGATTTAAATTTTTAAATTGACAAACTAATCAAAAAGTGAGTAGCAAATGTTTTTTTTTATCTATAGTTTAATTTTCGTTTGGTTCATACCCCTGTACATCAAAATAGTTTATATCGTATCGATGTAGTACGGTTATGCACATTGAATATTATTAAGTGAAAGTGAAATTAAAATTTTGGAAAAATCAATAAAATTGAGCATGATGGAGCAGTAAACTACATTATGTTGCATGCAATTTACATGATAAAAATATATTGAAGTTTGGAAAATGTCAATTCTCCCCGGTGTCCTTGAGCTTGACCTTTTCGAATTTTTCCATAAGGGGAGAGTGTATAGACGATTCTAATCGTGTACATATATATCTGAGTGTGTTGCGAAATTTTATTTTGTACTGTATTTTCCGAAGGAAAACCAGAAAAAAGAAAATTTCATATGACCTTTATATTTCAAAGTCAGTGAAAGTTTTATGTACTGTGTGTATAGTATATGTTCGATCGGGGTTTTCACAAAATGGAATCAACTCTAATTTATATCGATTTTCCCAGAAATCGATTTTTTTACAATTACTTAGAATTTGGCGTCACTGCATAATTTATTGACGCAGTTTCATTATTTTTTTCCGCCATCAAGTTTGATATGTATATTCCATGTACGACTCGACTTCTTATATAGTTTGCCCTCTGGTTAAGGTCGTTGAATGTTGTATACGCGAATATCTTACATACTTCTATAATAACAATAATTAAATAAATGCTTTATGCAATTAATAGTTTTACGTAGGTATGGTTACAGTGTGTAGAGAAATAGAATTTCAAAAGAAATGAAGGTCAAATGAATCTTAACTTTCTGCGATTTTGTTACGACAGCATAATTGCGAAAACTACTGACTTAATTTGTAATCAAAGGCATGATTGAATGAAATTTTAAATCACGCGACTGAATATATTTTGTTGTTGTTGTTAAAAAGTAGTTATATATAGTTTATACGTGCAATAATACATACACGTACATAACATATATATTTTCTGTGTTTAGTACCTATATCAACGTTCTGAAATGAAAGTGAGAAAATTGTTTGATTTATTTTTATTTGCGACGACCAAATTAACAGGTAGTTGGCACTATTTTTAGTATCTCGATTTGTAGCTTGAAGGTTGAAGAAAATAAAAGGGAAATTTAAACTTATTAAGTAATTTAGCGGGATTTATATAAAGTGTCTTTCAATAACGTCGTTCAAATGTCCACCACGGCTTTCGTTGGCTACACGTATTCGGGAGGTCCAATTTTCGATGATGTTGTCACTTAAATGGGGCTGGTATAAATTGTTTGCGGCTTATTCGCATAGACCTGCGATTTACGATAGCCAAAAAAAGAAAAGGTTTAAGGGCGTTAAATCGCACGATGAAAGAAGTACGGACCGATAATTCCGCTAGACCAAAATCCGCACCAAACAGTGACCTTCTCGGGATGCATTTAGTGCTGGTGTACTTGTGTGGATTAGTATCGCTCCAAATCCAACAATTGTTGTTCACATATCCATTTATTCAAAAATATTTTTAAACAAAATCTTGACTCAAAATTTGCCAAGTTGAAGCCGCAGAAAGGCCAAGTTCTTGTGAACGACGAGAAATTGACTGCCTCATAGTCGTATTATGAACTTTTTTGCTGTCGATCACCCCGACTCGCGGCGAATATTGGCATTATGAACTTTTTTTGTTTTTTCGATTACGAAAATGTTACTTCAAAATTCGACTGCTATTTAGGTGGCGAGTATCATATCGTATACTAGTGTTAATTGATATTTAAGATTTTGTATTTTAAGAATAAATTTTAATACTATTTTAACCGAGATGTAAGTTAAAATTAATTAAAATTTGTTTAATTAATAAATTATCGTATGTATTTTTATAAAATTCAAATTGAATTAACAGGTCTAAAACAAATGCTCAACAGTTTGAAAAATAAAATGAAGGCATTGCCAAAAACTTTTCGAATGCTACACAATTTAAAAAGACCACGAATCACCTGTAGAGTGAACTTACGGAGAATTTAAATTGTATTGGTCCTTTGAAAGTATGTTTAGATACCATTAAACACCATTACACGCAATGAACAAATATTTCATTCCTTTTCCTACAAACTTCATTCATTCAAAATAGTCGACTCGCTACGTGTTTCATAATAGCGTATCGAATTTTTAGATATCGAATTTTTCAAAGGTGAGAATAGTATCATAATAGCCCCCTTCATTATTTATCGAACCGTTTGATTCGAATTTAGCCACCAAACGTCGAACAATCGATCCGGCAATATGGTTGTGGTGAGGATCAAAATCACGTAATGCGCAGAATGTTTTTCGAACGGAATCACTAGTTTTAAAAATAAAATTTGATGACAAATTGACAGTGGTGTTACTTTCACAACATGGCTGCATAACCTAACAAATTTCGATCGTCTCAATTGAAACACGTTTTATTTATGAGATTTGTAGCGTAGTCTTAAAGCACTTTTCACAGTGTCGGAATTTTAAATCAATGCGGAAATTTTCCACTAGTTGTACCCTTCCTGCCCTGATTTACATGACACTCTGTTTATATTATGAAATAAAAATCTTGGACTGGTTTGTATATTTGCTAAATTTCAATGTTTATTCGGTTTAAAAGTTTGTTCGATTAATGTAACCGCCACATTATCCTACTTCCAACGATTTGAAATAAACTATTCAGTTTATTGAATGCGAATTGGTTTATTTATTATACAACCCGGTCCTTACTTAAGAGAGCACTGACCCTCAGCCCCCTCCCGCCCCTCCCGTGTGGGGTACTTTAAATGATAAATCAGTACGGATAATGCCGGATGGTAACGTTTCTGATAACGAATTTGTGTTTAGATTAATTATTTAGTGAAGATGACATGTAAAGAGGTATCTGGAGAACTTTTTGATTGTGTGTTAGGTTATTCCTAACAAGAACAAATTCAAAAGTCGACAGATTTTTCGACAGAACACGAATATCTGTTCTTTAGAATAACGAGAAGCCGTTGAAGGTTAAAAAGCATTGAATTGTTTTCGAAGTTGAGTAACATTTTTAGATTGACTAATGTAAGGGTGTCCCAAACACAGGTTTTTTCAATTCAATTTACTTTTTTATTGAAACATAAAGTACATATAGAATTAGGTTATGTATGGAATAGCATATCGGACCTCCACTGAAATGACCTCCACTGCTCTGCTGGCACATACGCATTCTTTTCCACATTTTCCATGGCCATTTTCCATAAATGTGGTTGAATTTCGTTGATGCAGCGTTGAATCTCCTCCTTCAATACAATGGTGGATGTGGCCTTGTGTACATAGACCGTTAACTTCAAACAACCCCATAGAAATAAATTCAATGGTGTTAAATCAGTAATTGAATTTTTTCACGGGCTGAAATGTCGCATCGTCTTGTTGAAACCACATGTCGTTCACATCAATATGTTCCGATTTAGGTAGAAAGAACTCGGTTATTATGTCGCGATATCAAGAATCAGTAACAGTCGAGTTTTTGAAAATCACATGTAAGTTTTCTGAACTACAAATGCGGCAATTTTGCGAATTAACGGAACTATGAAGGTGAAAATGAGCTTCATCGCTTAGGACGATTTTTCTCGAAAAATCGGCATTCCGACTTTCATTATTTTTGAAATATTGTTCAACTATGAAACTGCGTTGTTCTTTCGTGTCGTGCTGCATGTGTATACTAACCCAAAACTGTCAAACTGTCTTTTTTGGGTTACAAATACTAAATTAATTAATAATTCAGGTCTTGTGTAATTTTTGGAACACTCTTTATTTACTTGATGTGATAAAATCTGCAGTAGTCTTATATTCTGACTCTGAAAGTCTACTCGAAAAGCTTTTCTCAACCCGAATAACACTATTAGTAATGACTTTACCTATTTGAATTATATGCCGTCGCGCACTTATGCTGAAATCCAGTGTTTTGGAAAAGTCGCAAAAAAGTGCGAATTCAAACTGTGCCCCTCTGTCGGTCACGGTACTTGAAGATACGCCAAATCAGCTTAGCCAATTTGTTAATTAGTATCAGCAATAGTTTCTGGCCGAAAGTTTGAAATTGGTATTTCAAATTTTGGCTTCTGATGGTAAAGGTCCATGTCAATATGAAGTTGGTCAAACCGTCTATTGGTCGCTTCATATGTACCAGTTTTACTCTTAACGTGCTATCACTTCAGATTTTTGGCACGAAATGCAATTATTTGCCCATATGCAAATTTTTTAATGATTGATGGCCAAATAAACCATTTTGATTGTCAGTTGAGACATCACATAAAATGCGTTTATCCATTCTGAATATTGGAAATTTTGGAAAATTTAACTTTGGGTTTGATTCGATTAGTGTCGCGAGTTCTAAGTCACACGTTTGTGTCTCCGCCATTGAACTGTAATCGATTGTCTACTTATTCGATACGTGAAAGCGTATCAGCTACAATGTTAGAATTTCCCGCAATATGTGGACTATACCTGAAGTAAATTTTGCTATCTAGAATTTGACGTAATGAAAAATGAATAATGAACTTACTTTGATTGTTTCATCATTCCAAGGAATTACTGACTTGTCCCTCTTTTTCCAACCTTTTAAAATAAATCATAAAACGGCGCTTGATCACGTGCTGCATCTCGTGGAAAAATTCTACAATAATTTATTATTCTATGAAATCTAAGAATTACATCGATTGTTACCGGTTGTGTGTAATTTTGAATGATGTGGACTCTCTGTTTTTCCGGTGACACGCCTTGAGATGAGATTTGAAATCCGGAAATGTTATTTCATCTTTTGCGAACACCTGCATCAGTTAGTCGTTGAAGAACCACGCGTACATATTTCAAATGTTGTTCCATACATTTTGAACGCTAAATCTCGAAATAATGAATGTATTAACCTTTGGAATGTTTGAGCTGCATTTCGCAACCCAAACGTCATCCGAGGGAACTCAAACAAACCAAAGGGTGTTATTTTTGTTGTTTTTTCCGAAATCTTGTTGTGCGGCTGAAACTGATGGTATATACAATCGAACTAAATCGACATTGGGAAATTTGATATTGAATCATGTTGGTGTGTAAAGTCAGTTACGAATAGTATTGCTCGATAATCGCAGCATAAACGCCAACTACCATCTTTCTTTAATGCCATGCGTAGGGACCCGCCGAATTACTTTTTGGTGACCTGCAAATTCCTTGAACTAACCAAGTTTCCATCTCTGAATTAGCTTTTTATCTGGACTTAAGCGTCGCACTTTTACATGATATTTACTGCCCAATTCCCATAGTCGTGTCACTTCATGTGAAGTGACAATAGTCGTGTCACGTGAGATGAACATTGATATTCTTGAAGTGACGCGGGTTAAATGGTTTAAAAACATAAAATAAAACTATACTTATAGGCACGTCGTAATTCAATAATAAAAATGCTATTTACTTTTGATGAATTCGACAAAAAATATTCCTATCACTTCAAAATATTAGGTGACAGAACGTCACATGAAGTGACTATAGTCGTAAGTTGCGACTATGAGAACAAGAAAATGTAGACGACGTGACTATAGTCACTTGAAGTGACGTGATACGACTATGGGAATTGGGGTGTTAATCATGATGATTCATTTGTAACCGTTTTGAATTCTTGTAACAGTTCTAAGTCGGTCGTGATACCATATGACGGGATTTGTATAGTATTTCCTGTTGTTATCAAATTGGTATCGGTATCTATCAGTTTCTTGTGTTTTGGTTAACATCGATTACCGAACCAAAATGTGATAAGAAATCAGCTCTCATTATACATCGATCTCCTTTTGCTATAATGAATTTGCAAGTAACTGGTCTACGAAGTCCTAGATTAAGAATAAAATTTTTGATATGTATCGATTATTGATGAATTTGCCGCACATAACTTAAATGTCGATGGTTTAGCTAATTGTAAATTTGTTGGTGGTACCACTGAAATCTCAGCACCCGTGCCTACTAAAAACTATAATGAAGCACGGGCCGAATGTTTTTCCGATATTGTAAACACCAAATTGACATCGTGAAAATTGCACGCAACTTTAAACATTTTTTTACTCGAATTCCATATTTGCAGTGACACCAGCATGTTGGATGTTTGATTACTTGTTCTTTCGCCAGTAGTTGACTACACTTGTCGAATAAAATTGTTTAGACTTGGGGTTTGAAACAGATTACAAGTTGGTTTTATACACACCGACAAGTTTCTGAACGTTGGCAATTTTATCGGCTGCCTTAGCCAATTGAATTAAATTTGACTCATCCATACAAGATAATAAAGGTTTTTCCGATAAGAGGTTTCATTTTGAATAGCCTGCTATTTGGGGAGCTATCAATTTTGAAGTTGTTTGTCATCTTTTGATATTTGACCAGTAAAAACTACACCAATATTAAAAATGGTACGATACACGCTGCAACAACGCATTGAAATTGTTAAAATTCATTACAAAAATGGTGGAAATTTTGCAGTCACAGTTCGCAAAACTAAAACACTTTTGGGCCGTCGTGAAGCACCTTCTCGGCCGGCAGTAGTGAAACTGGTGGAAAAATTTGAGCTGTTAGGACAAGTTAGTGATGTGAAGAATCGAAACCGTGTGCGTCGTTCAAGAACAACTGAGCATATTGCTGCTGTAGCCCGTAGTGTTGACGAAAACCCAGGTTTGTCGATTCCTCGTCAATCTTTTGTATCCGGAAATTGGAAGTTATTGATGTGGACGACGTTTATTTTTAGCAAGACGGCGCTACGTGCCACACAAGCAACGAAATGATCGCAATTTTGCACGAAAAGTTTCCAAACCATGTTATTTCTCGAAGTGGTAATAACAATTGGCCACCGAGATCTTGTGATTTAACACCATTCGGCTATTTTCTTTAGAGCCACGTGAAAGATAAGGTCTATCGGCTTTAGGCTCCACGATCGATTCAAGACCTTGAAGATGGAATACGTGAAGTTATCGAGGACATACAGCCGCAAATGTGCGAATTGGTCATGAAGAATTTCATGAACAATATATGATGCTGCAAGCGTAGCCGTAGTGGCCATTTGGCTGATATCGTTTTCAAATGTTAATGGCAAACCTTTCACTTTACAATGAAATAAACATTCGTTGATGTCTCTTAAAAAGTACTCGTTATTTTAATATCAAAATAAGTCCTCTTATTGGAAAGCCTATTATTTTTTGTGCATGAGTTGAGAAAAATTACAACCACAAAATTTTCAAAATAACGGAACCTGTCCTGTAGACAAAATTTCCATCTCTCTTAATAGCTCTAATGGTTTTTGCCACCAAGCTGCAAACCTGATAAAAGTCGGCCTAATTTTATCTTCGCTGATTCGCATAATCGGTCAGTCATTACCCCTTTCATTGTTTCGTATTTATCATTGACTGGGGGGTTTAAGTATTTGGTCACAACCACGTATTTGCAAAAAATGGGAGCTGCCACTTCCGCTAAAGCGATTTCGGCCAAAAATTACTGGGCAATTTGTGGAAAAAGCTTAAGTTTCATCCGAATCAGCCAATCCGTCTGGGCTGTAGAGAACCAATTTAAATCGTTTTGTAGAATTTCTCTGTGGGCAACTTAGCCGAATTTTTTATTACTAAATTCACATCGTAGAAATTGATGAAATTATGAAAAATTCGATCCAAGTAATTGTCTTGTTGAGGAACATCAGATATCGATTTAAAAAATGCAGATATTAAGGCTCCGAATATGACTTAATAGTTACAATCTTTATGTACACGAATTCATTCAAATTACATTAAAAGTTGAAAAGCGAGTGATTCATAATCAGATAAGTTGGTGAGATACTTTGTCAAACGTTGAATTGAAACTCGAATTGAGTTAAGTTAGAGGTTGTCAAAGAAAATAAAGTTGATTTCCTCAAAGTTTTTAATTTGACATAGTTAGATTAGGTTAGGTTAGGGTTATGTCCTATACAAGTGGCATTGACACACTCAGGTCCGTAACGTTTCAAAATGTTTTCTCTTCTCACCTACTCGTCGGACGTCGAAGCATTTTGAGCTTGTAACTAAGCGTAGGATATCCTTGACGTCCATTTTACTGAGGTCCGTCAAGTTATTTAGAAGGGAACACAAAGCAATTTCAGATTGCTAAGCGATAAGAGACCCCATTCTGCTCGCTAAATTTGCTAAGAGATTCCCATTCTGTTCGCATGCTGAACTATCAGAGAATGTCCCGCAATAGCACCCACCACTATACTGAAGCCGTCGCATCGATACCAACTGTCTAGATCTTGAAAGTTCTAGTTTTAGCTAGATCTACCTACTAGGTGTGTGAATTAATTTTTAGACTTTTTTATAAAAAAGAAATGTTTATTAAAAGATAACGATACAGAATATTTTATCCAATATATTCGCCATAGTTAGCTATGACTTCCTGCCATCTCCTGGGAAGTTTGTGGATTCCTCGCTTGAAGAAGCCTTCAACTTTCGCAGCTATCCAGCCATCGATCCAATTTCGCATTTGTCAGGCGTTTCGGAAGGGTACGTCAGCCAGGCCTATTTGCATTGATCGAAACAATTGGTAGTCGGAAGGTGCAAGGTCTGGAGAATACGCAGGCTGTTTAAACCGATCCCAACCGAGTTACTCTACCTTGTTTGGAGCGGTTTTTGCACGATGTGGTCTTGCATTGTCATCATGAAACAAAACTTTATAGCTTTTGTTCGCTATTGTTGGCCGTTTTTCGTCTAATGCACGTGCCGAATTGCCCAGTTGGCGTCGGTAGCGATCACCTGTATTATTTGGATCATTTGAATTTAACAGCTCATAATACACCATCATCCTTTCTGGTCCCACCAAATACTCAGCATAACTTTATCGGAATGAATATCTCGTTTTGGTTGCGATGGTCCTGCTTGGCCTGGATCGACGCAAGCTGGTTTACGTTTGGGGTTGTCGTAATAGACCCACTTTTCATTGCCAGTAACAATTCGATGCAAAAAACTATGTTTTTTGCACTCAGCAAGATTTTTTTTGCATGCTTCAATTCGTGCTCTCACGGAGCCGCTCGAAACGCGATATTTCAAAACGCGATATTTCGAAACGCGATAGGATACAAAACGCAATATGGTACAAAACGCGATATTTTAAAACGCGATACTTCAAAACGCGATATGGTACAAAACGCGATATGGTACAGAAAAATGTGCATTGCGAAGCGACTGGAGCGCAGCGACCCACCTGATATAACAACGGGCTGTCCTCCCGTTTCTATCGACTTTTAAATTCGTATAATCTGAAGTTTTTTTTCCTAACTAAGGAGCGAAGTGCTTACCTGCTATAACCCGATCCTAACCTCCCACTCCTATCGATTTTTAAATTCCTTTAAACTAAAATTAAAAGTCTCCTATGTGGATTATAAAAAAAAAATGAAATAAAATAATTGAAATAACAGTAAATTTTTTTATTTGTATAAAAGTTGGGATTTGGGGCGGTAGCCCTCAATCTTAAGGTATAAAATGATTTAAAATAATCATAAAAGCATTTGTGCTTCGAAAAAAGAAAATATTTTTTCGCGTTTGGGTTGTCTTTTAAGACCATTTGGGGCATTTAGGGCCACTTGGGATCATTGAGAGCTACTTAGGGTCGTTGCTGGATATTTTCATGGCCATAATCGTAATCGGCATTCTAAAGTACCTTAGTATACCTATTTTCAGAATTTTTGGAGGTATATAACCTATTCGGAAGTATAACCACGCAGTTAAAATTTTCGGCCGTAAATTGATATCAGGTGCAAATTGAATTTTATTAAAATCTTCATTGTTGGGAATTTCTGTATCTTGGTCACTTTCATTCAGTCCCTTGAAATTTCATATTTTTATTTTTACAAAAATAGTAAAAATATTCTGTAACTTATTTTGCTGTAACTTATTTCCTCATTTTGTAACTTGGACACTTTGAAAATTTTCCTCTAATCTTTAATAAATTAACCTTTATATATTGAATACGAACACTTTTGTTCAATATCAGTAATTCGATTTAATGATAAAAAATATCACGTTTTGTACCATAATGCGTTTTGTGCCGTATCGCATTTTGAAATATCGCATTTTGAAATATCGCGTTTTGTACCATATCGCGTTTTAAAATATCGCGTTTCAAATGGGACCCGTGTTCTCAATAGCTTTCGAATCTTTCCCATTGCGTGCAAACGATAAGAAATGGTTGATTGGTCAATGTTTAACTGCATTGCAAGTTCTTTTTTCGGCATCTTCAAACTTTTTTGGCTGACCTGGCCGTTCTTTGTCTGTCAAATCAAAATCACCACTTTGGAATCGACGAAACCAATTGAAACAGCTTGCTCTCGATGGAGCTTGATTACTATAAGTATCAGAAAGCAATTGGTGAGCTTCAGCGGCAGTTTTCTTGGAATCAAAAAAGAAAAGAAGAAATCATCCATTTTAAATCGATTACAAAAAAATGACGTAATACGAAAATAACACTTTCTGCTCTGAATTAGATTGACAATTGCGACAGCTACAAAATGCAATTGGAATTGCTTGTCAAACTATACGCAATCTCACGTAACGACATCTAAATGTCGAGTCCTAAGAATTAATTCACACCCACTAGTAATTACGCATGAGGTACTATTGAACACAACTAAGCTGTTCACTTTACTTTCATCAAGGATTTTAATTTGGTCAGAATATTTAAACCGGACCACCATACAGTAACCTCATATAATCACACGGGCGCTCCAACCTTATCTTTTCCCAATGGTATTTTTCAGGAGTTACTCTTTCTAATATTTTAGGTTTCCAGCTTACTTTGCTGACCAGAATGAGACCCAGAAATACCTCTTTATCAGTGAAGGGTTAATCCAATACTATTTAAGCTAAAGGATCATAAATTTCGTGTGGATTGACATTTAAACCACAACTGTTAACCCAATTGGAGAGCATGCCAAATTACCACTCGCAACATCACGTCATTTTATACCAAGTTTCAAAGAAGAGGGGATCATATTTCCTCTTGTGGTGTGCCTCTACTAACAAATCTGCTATTTGAGCACCAACCCATGCTGGCCATCACGACCTTGCTTTTTATAATTCAATCGACCCAGCTACTGAGTAGCTCGTCCACGCATATAGAGGCCTGATGTTATTAAAGTCCCTCTATACCCAGAAAAGTTATTATTGAGTACATATTCCCTATGTTCAAGGGATTTCTCGATAGGAGCAATAAGGGAGTGGAGAACAGTTTCTACAGATTTTCTCTTACTATGTGCATGGTGGGTTTTCGATAGCCTATTTGGCTCAATCGGCTATTATAGTGCTATTTACATGTCTTTGTGACGCAGATTCAGAGCTAACTGGAAAGTGAGTTTCCAGTAATAGTTCCAAGGATTCAGCACTAGTTACGGTCAAAGAACCTCGCATTTATTTGAGCATTTCTTAATTCGTTGATTTGAGGACTTCCTTGTAGCTGTCTCAGTCCTTAGAAGCTTTAGTTTCCTTGGCTCTTCTAAAGAGTTTTCTGTTTTTATTACGGGTGTTTTGAAGTCCTTTCGGCAACCACGGTAGTCAAGGTTTACCAAGCGGTTTACTAGACAGACACGCGCCTAATATGGTCTTATTAAGGGCGTCGGCTTGCGTGGAATCAGGTGGCTTTGGAAGGTAAGTTTCTTGATGGGTTTTGTCTTCAATTCAAATTGAAGATTTGAACATTTAGCAGTAAACTAATGATTCTCTGACGCCTTCCAATGCACTAAACTATCCATTATGTGATCTGTGACCAATGCAATATAAAGTATTTCTAGTTTAAAACCCTGGTTTACACCCAATATACATAGGTTAGTACTAAGAATAAAATCAAGGAGTAACTCACCTCGTTCATTCGGATCAGTGCTCCAACTTGTGTAATATGACTTTGCATCGCTTCTGAGGATGACTCCAATTTTATGTTTTTGAGCCTCTAATGAGCTTCGTAAAGTGACAGGTGGGATATTTTCCCCATCATGATAAAGCGATATTAGACAGAGAATTGAGCCATCCATCTGAAAGCTTGTTATGAGCAGATCGGAATAATTGTAATTTAATAACATAACGATATTCTGATTATTTTTAGCAATTATGCAGGAACGAATTTTACCTGCCTTCTACGCGTATAGCAGCCTATATTTAGCTGTCCAAAGTCCAAGTACTAAATGTTCTTAGACTAGAGCAATGTCTATATCTTCTCTGCTGTTAGTTTGAGCACGGCGGAGGAAAGTATATGTTAATCTAAAAATCTCAACATTGAGTTCTACTTCTACTTCCACCAGATTTGCATCACAGTCTGACTTTGATTCCTGCGGTATGGAGAATGGTATCGGCACCCTTAAGATATCGCCTTCATCTCTAGGGTTTCCAAGGGATATTTTTTTAGCGACTACTTCGAGTCTAACACCAAACCAGATTTCACCTAGGCTCTCTACAATCTTTTTTGTACAAGGTCAATGACCGTTGGTAGGCACATGATGTGAACTCGACACTATTCCAGTGCCACACGTCGTTCCGGCAAGCAGGTCCCTGGTTTCCCTCTAAATTTCTCTCTGTCAATGACAGCCTTACTAAGTGCCCTTTTTGCACTCCTTGCTTTGAGGAACTAGCCTTGTTTTTGCTTATGTCCTGTTTCTCCGGTACATCTTGTGAGCCACGCCTATTTTTCAAAGCCCTATGTATGTTCCTGTTTTTTCTTTGTACGCCTTGTACACCAAATCTGATGACCAAATACTCACGTTAGTTACTTTTAACGCCGCACTCTTTTTTTTGTATTGTTAGTTTCATCCATGGTTTGTCCCATGCACAGTAGAGAAAGAAACGCCCTACTGTGTAGAGATCCGAAGAGGCACCCTCTGGTAGGCATCTGGAAACACAGTTAGAGACTGCGCTTTTTTACCTTAACGCACCACAAATTTCGGATACCTCCTACTCCAGTAGGTACATTGCATCCAAAAAGGAGTAATGAGGCACTTTGCTACCGTCGCCTCAATCAAAATATTATTAATATTTTTGAGATCCGCTAACAGATATCATGGGATGGTGATTGACCCATCTGCGGTTTTCTTCGCTATCGCTTCTCAGCTAGATTTTACAAGCCATGATTGGATGTTGCTACTTGCACGATGGTTCTCCATCCACACAGTCGCTTAATTTAGTGATTCATACGAATCCAATTGTCATTAGTCGTTAAGGTTCAGCTCTGCCTTCTGAATTCTAGCACAGGCTTACACAAACAAGTGCAAAAATTTTTTACACGTAGTCTTCATTAGGGTAGAAAATTCAATATCGGAAACGACTGTCTTGGTTATTGGGTGATATTGGTTTTAATCCATTTGGACTTATCCAGGGTATACGTCGTAGGAGATAGCATAAATCTACAGTAAATTACTTGCCGTGACAAAAAAACTTTGAAGTAGTTTGCTTTGCGTTTATGCACATTGATGGTGTTTTTGATAGCAACTTTTCTCACATGTCACATTTTGTATATGTAAGCTGATGGTAATCTCGTTTTTATGAAATTTTATAAATATTAATACGCTACACTAATAAAACCGCCAAACGAATATTAGATAAGGTCTATTTCGTGAGAATAATACGCGCGATTTCTGATTAAGCTTATCGCGCGAAAACTTTATTACACACTAAACGTTTTTTATTTGTTTGTATCATTCCAGAAATTCATCATAATGACTACAGTACGCGAAGCACTTTTAGATCAAATCGCTGAACCCGTCGCCAGTACCGGCAACAAAGTTACCGTTGTTGGTATTGGTCAAGTTGGTATGGCATGCGCCTTCAGTATTTTAACTCAAGTGAGTATCACAACGATTCTACACATCGATCCAATTTTACTGATATTTGTTTCTATTTTTAGAGCGTATCCAGTGAACTATGTTTAGTTGACGTAATGAAAGATAAACTAACCGGTGAAATGTTGGATTTGCAACATGGTTCCGCCTTCATGAAAAACGCTAAAATCACATCGAGCACAGATTTTGCCGCGACTGCCGGGTCACGCTTATGCGTTGTAACAGCGGGTGCCCGTCAACGTGAAGGTGAAAGCCGTCTCGATTTGGTACAACGTAACACCGATATTTTAAAGGGTATTATTCCAAAATTGGTCGAGTACAGTCCAAATACAACACTCTTGATTGTATCGAATCCCGTTGATATTTTAACGTATGTTGCATGGAAATTGAGTGGTCTACCCAAAAATCGCGTTATGGGCTCAGGCACAAATCTAGATTCGTCTCGTTTCCGTTTCTTGATGTCACAACGTTTAGGTGTCGCGCCTACATCGTGCCACGGTTGGATTATTGGTGAACACGGCGATTCAAGTGTACCTGTCTGGTCCGGTGTTAATATTGCTGGTGTACGGCTACGTGAAATTAATCCCCTTGTTGGAACCCAAGATGATCCAGAGAAATGGTCTGAATTACATAAACAAGTTGTTGAGAGCGCATACGAAGTTATTCGTTTAAAAGGATATACTTCATGGGCTATTGGACTTAGTGTTGCATCATTGGCGCAAACAATTTTAAGAAACTCAAATAACGTGCACGCAGTATCCACCTTGGTACTTGGAGAGCACGGTGTCGATAAAGAGGTATTCTTATCGGTCCCATGTATTTTAGGCGCGAATGGTGTTACCCATTTAGTTAAACAAATTTTGACAGATGCTGAAACAAGCCAACTTCAAGCATCCGCCAATCTAATGGCTGAAGTTCAAGCCGGGCTTAAGTACTAAAGTTGTTTCGCAACACGCACACACACGCACGCGTAAAACTATAAACAGAGATATTTTTATATATATTTGTATAATTAAATTATAAATTAAATTAATTGTTTTTGTATTACACATTTAAAATTTACGTTGTTTAAAATATTTATATTTATTATTATTTAAAAAAAAATAGAAAATGAAAACCTTAAATAATTTTGATGTTAGACGATTGATGAAAATTAAGAAATATATAAATTCCAGTAGACGATAAAACTGCCAGAATTATGGAAAAATATATTAATAAAAATATGAAATTTTGGTTTGATCCTTAACAAATACAGGATTGTAATTTTTTTTTGTTTTATTCCCAATCCGACCGCTTATCCCCCATGATCCTTTGACACCAACGATCTTAAGTTCTTTCAAACATTTTTATACCAAAGAATTTTTTATTTGAGAAATTTCGTATCTTAAACCACGTTTTAGTAAAATTTAAATTAAGTTAGAAAAATTAATTAATTACTATTAAATAAAATTAATTAAATAAGAATGTTAATAAAATTATTTAAATACCTAATTTATTTTATTTAATACAATTAAGAATTATAAATAAAATTCATAATGAAAAAATTATAAAAATTCAACACAAATCTACCTCGAAAGAATATTTTTTTTAAAAAATTGGAAAATTTTAATTGGAAAATTTCAAATAAAAAAAATATTGAAATTAGAATTGGCTATAAAATTGGCTATTTATTTAGAATATAAATTAAATTTAATAAATTAATTAAACATAAAAAAATTCGTATTATGGTTTAATAAAAAAATTTTCTTTCGCGTATTTAAATTCCTAAACTTAACGTATAATGACTAAAGTTTTTAATTTTTGCACTTAATTTAAAAATGAGTATATTAGTGTCTACTATTAATGTTTATTACAAATTAGACTCAAACATATTTGCACTCTATATAACAAATACATATTATATAAATAAATTAATGTATAGCTAAAATAATAAATTATATGATTATGTGTACTAAAACTAACTTAAAATTTAAATAAATTATAAAAATTTAATAAATTTTTGTAATGAATTGTGTCTCGGATGTACCGGTACCGGGAAAAAACATTTCTCATAAACTTTATAAATCCGTTAAGATGGAGCAGCTCGTGTTACAATTATCATATAAATTAAGGGGTATCTATAATACGGATTTGTAAAGTTTTCTTATCATTTATTTTTGTGTCTCGGTTATACTTGAAGTAATCAACATTTGGGCAGTACGAGAAACAAAACTGAAATTGATAGGTTTGTATAATTATAAAACGTTTGACGCCCAAATCTGTTTATACTAAATATTAATGACGCTTTTATATTAATAATTGTAGAAACTTAGGAGTAAAATGACATCGGATTTATAAAGGTTAATTTGTTATTCGTTTATCTAAATGTTACAAAAAACAATTTGTTAGCATAAAAAAATAAATGTTACTGGGTTAAAATCTCGACTAAATGTTAGATGTTTATTATTATTTTAGATAGATGGCACTTGAAACATTAAGAAAAAAATTGTTCATCTGTAAATATTTTATATAGATGGCATGTTAAAACTTGAAAAAAGAGTTATAGAGATTTAGTGCCGATGGTCGTGAAACGAAGCGGTCGAGTTTTGGAGATGTTTGATTTATTTGGGAAAGGTGTGGACAATTAAAAATTATTTGGACAATTATTTAGAAGTGAGATTGTTAATCAATCATAAATCACATGATTTAGACGTAAATGTATTGAAAACTCTAAAAAAAATGTGAGCAGAAAAAGTGCTAACGATTTGTATGCGAATAACTGTTTAAATGGGGGCGATACGGACAAATAGTTGACATATTACACCCATTCAGTGGCATCGATACATTGGTTATTCGTATGTTTGGGAAGATTTGCCATTCGTCACTCTCTCTCTCTCTCTGGCGCTATATCCCAACAAGGAATTTAACCGCCTTAAATGAGGTTTCATAATCATATTTTAATTTCGGATAATGCGTGATTAATTCATTGATCCTAAACCAGACGTGAAATTTTTTCCTTGTCACCACCGGGAATCATCGCCATTCGTCACTGCGTTGCTTAAAGTGCTGGACGTAGCTAAAGAGTGACGTTAGGTTAGGTTAGGTTTCAGTGGCTGCTACCGCACACTTAGGCCAGTTATGGCTCATTGTGATATCACAGGATCCGACATCATAAACTCCCTTAAACCCATTTAGTACTATTAATATAGCGTAAAAGATCACGCACATTACAGTTTTCAAGATCACAGAGGCTGTCCATGTTGTATTTGCCCAAGTGATCATGCCTTCTGCCAGTTAGCGTGGGACACAAGCAAAGGAAGTGAACAAGAGTCTCCTCCTCCTCCTCCTCCTCCCCCTCCTCGTCCCTGCAGTTTCTGCAGAAGTCATTTGCATTCAGACCCAGTCTTCTCGCATGATCTCCGAAAAAGCCCCTGGCCGGTAATTATCCTTACAATTCTAATTAAATCACGCTTACTCAGTGTGAAAAGGATCTTGGACCGATTCAAGTTCAGTTCAGGCCATACTTGTTTTGCTCCCCTATGGCTTGCTGCTTTCAGCACAGACATAGGTCTTTCTATACATTCCCTCCCTGATTTCAGTTGGAGAGTCGTATCGCACCTTGCTAGCTCGTCTGCGCTGCAATTTCCCTCAGAATGGCTCGGAACCCAGACCAACTGGATATTGAAATGATTGCTCATCTCGTTAAGAGATGTGTGACAATCCAACGCCACTCTTGACGCCAGGGAAACTGAATCAATCGAAAGAATGGCCGTCCGACTGTCCACATAGATAGTGATACCAGTTAACGATATTACATTATGCTTCAACCAGTTCATGACCTCTTCAATCGCTATAATTTCAGCCTGATACACACTGCAGTATTCGGGCAGACGAAAGGATAAAGTTACATTTAATTCCCCACAGAATACACCAGCTCCCTCTCTACCATCAAGCTTGGAGCCGTCGGTGAAGAATTTAACTGTCCCGGTCTCCATAATGAGACCACTATTCCAAGCCTCCCTAGAGGGGAGGATCACCTTGAAAAACTTGTCGAAGTACAAACGAGGTGTTTTGTAGTCAAGATTCACTAGGTCATGCCTCACTGAATTAATTATAGTTGAGTGCCCTTTTTGTAGGCACTTCCAACCCGAAGGGGCTGAGGGCCGGGCGGCCGTGTCAACCGCCATTTGCTTGCCGATAATATTCAATGGGAAAATGTACAGCAAAACCTCTAGGGCAGTAGTGGGGGTCGTTTTCAGCGCCCCACTAATGAGCAAACAGGCTGCCCTCTGTACCTTCGCTATCGTGTTTCTATATGATACTTTCTCCAGAGCAGGCCCCCATACACTCACACCATACAGCAGTATGAGCCTTACAACTGCCGTATAAAGCCAGTGCACCAGCTCCGGCCTCAAACCCCATTTCATCCCAATGGCATTTTTACAAGTCAGTAAGTAGAGTAGAGCGCCGCAATGGCCTTCTTCACTCTTTCAATCGTGTTTGGTTTCCAGCTGAGCTTACTGTCCAGAAGAATCCCTACGAATCTTGTCTTATCAGTAAGGACCAGCATAGTCCCATTCAAGCTTGGTAAAACCATTGCTGGAATTGTATACCTCCTAGTGAAAAGGACCAGTTCTGTTTTAGATGGGTTAATCCCCAATCCACATCAGCTGGCCCACTTCGCCGTTTTTGATAACGCATTTTGCATCATATCCCAGATTGTACCCAGGTGCTTACCCAAGACAGCTATCGCCACGTCATCAGCGTAAGCAACCACTCCTATTCCTTCCCCCTCCAGTTCCAATTGTAGTCTATTGATTACTACATTCCAGAAGAGGGGAGAGAAGACCCCTCCCTGGGGAGTTACCCGAGCAACCCGTCTTTTGACGGAGGCTTTCCCCATCCCCGCTATGGCCCTTCTGCTACCTAGCAAATGAATAACTAGCTTGATTACTGGGTTTTCGATCTCAAAAGGTAGCAATCTTTCTATAATTGCTTCCACCATCACGTTATTGAACGCGCCCTCGATATCGAGAAACGTCACCAACGAGAATTCCTGAAAATCCAGTGACTTCTCAATTCCACGAACCAGAGTATGTAATGCCGTATCCATGGACTTACCCTTATGCTACGCATGTTGTGACTGAGCCCAGTTACTGGGTTATATTCTTGAGCGAATATAGACATCCAGCATCCTTTCCATGGTTTTCAGCAGAAAAGATGACAACGATATTGGTCTAAAGTCCTTAGGGTTGCTGTGTAAGCTTCTTCCCGCCTTCGGGATGAAGATCACCATAGCTTCCCTCCATCTCTCGGCGATGTACCCCAGCTTCAGACACCATTTGAAGATAACTTTCAGCCAGGGAAGCAAGACCTCCAGGTTCTTCTGAATTTCCGCTGGTACAAGCCCATCCGGACCAGCTAACTTAAAAGGCTTGAACCCTTTTTATTCTCCGTGTGCTCAGAATATACTCTGTACACAACATTTGGACCCCGCAGTCATCCCTAGACCCACAATCATCCAAAGGCTACGCAGTCGAAACGTCCGCACTACCCGGGAAGTGAGTTTCCATCAAGAGATCAAGAGTATCTTCACTAGAAACCGTCCATTCGCCATCCATTTTTAACAGATAGCCTGGAACAGCTGGATTGGTAGAAAGAATTTTCCTTAAGCGCGAGGTTTCCGACACCCCTTCCATTCTATTACATAAGTGCCTCCACGAATTCCTTTGCGCCTTCCTTAACTTCCTTTTGTATACTCTGAGGCATTCCTTATAAAAGTCCCAGTCCTGACTATCTCTAGATCTTGTCGCCTTATTGAAAGCAGACCCACAGACTTTCCGGCACTCCGCAAGTGCCGGGTTCCACCAAGCAGGTTTTCGCTTCTCCCTCAGCTTTGTTAAAGGACAAGCTACTCTCATAGAGGTATTGCAAGCACTTGTCAGAGTGTCCAACATTGAATGCTTCCACCCGTGTCGGGGAGTCCTGGAACTCTAGATGGAAAAATTCCCTCCAATACATCCCTATGTACATGCCATACTGTCCTCCTGGGATTTCTGAACACGTATACTGTTTTGTAGTATTGAGAGTAAGTTTGAACGTTATGTAACGATGGTCGGAGAAAGAATGCTCCTTCGCCACCCTCCATTCCCTGATCATCGGTGAGATAATTTCGGAGACGAGAGTGATATACAGACCCTCCTGTCTATTACTAATAATAAAGGTGGGTTCTTGGCCTATATGACTAATAGTGAGGTTAGTTCTTAAGAGAAATTCAAAAAGTAACTCACTCCTGTCATTTATATCCGAGCTACTCCAGATGGTACCGGAAAAGTGGTGCAGTGGTTAAAGCTTCGGCACTCGGACTGGATTCGAATCCGCTCAGAGGCTAAATGCAAATCGAATTTTCATTATCGATTACAATCGGTGATGTTAATAAACACAACTAAGATCCTCTGATGGAGTACATAATTCAGCACCGACCCATCGTCCATGTCAATGTACAGGTTAACATGAAGCTTGCAATGTGCAGGTGGTATACTGTAGTTGTGTGAGTAGGTGAATAGGTGAATGGGTTAATGATGGGCCAAAAATGGCCTAAGTGTCAACCACTGAAACCTAAAAAAATCTACCCCAGGTGGGTCGCCAGTATATCTGGCGGCACTGGCATCTCCCGGTCCATGTATGCGGCTGCTAGCCAATATGTTCTAGCATCCGTCTCTAGACAGACTGCAGTAATGTCCCCATTGCTATACTGTGAAAGTAGAAAAACATTTATGTTATTTCCCACTAATATACAAGATCTGCTCTTTTCAGTCCCACAAGCGTGAAAAAGGGTGTAACCCTTCGCTCGCAAACCGCAGATCTTGTTATTCTTGATCCAAGGTTCTTGGATCAGAACTATTTCCTCGCCTGACTTAGCCAGTCTTAGAACTAGCGCCGCCGAAGCAGCCTTGGTGTGATGTAAGTTTATCTGCACGAACCTAATCATTGATAACAGTCTTCACTTACCTTAATTGCGACAGCAGTGCTACGTCGCTTAATTGGAATCGACGGAGTTGACGGTATCCTCTGTCCCACTCCCACTGCAGTCCCTGCAGTTAAGAAGATTCGCCTCTCCCCCCTCGGAATCCGATGTATCCCTTCTGTCAATGAATAGTCGGTCCCTAAGGTCGATAGTCAACCCCTCACTCAGGTTCGCCACTAGCTGCAGTGAGATACCACTCCTCGCGCTTCCCACAGTAGGCTGGACTTCTACCTCCCCCTTCTCAAGCTGCACAGTAATCCGTTTCGCTCCAACCTCGTCCTTCCTGAACACCTTTAGTGTAATGAAGCCGAAGCCGCAGTTGATGACCCCTTTGGTTTTTGACAGGGGAGCCAGGGATTCCTTATTGATTACCATAATTGATGATCTGAAATTGCCCTTAGGCTTCTCCTGCTTGACAATTTTCCAGTTCCCTGTCGGGAAATCCGGATTGCAAACCTGGATAATCCTCAGGGATTCATCCAGGTTAGCCGGCTCCGTGGGGAACCAGACCATTGCCATCGGTCTGCTGGGTATTTCCTCTTTGGGAATTGCCTTGAGCTTAGATCCCGGCCATACCTCGCCTACCTCTTCGATCGCCTTCCTATACAAGAAGACCGATCGTTAATCAGCGCACACGGTCAGCTTCAGCCGTCGCTGATACCAACCCACGTCACTGCATATTGGTGGTGGTACCGGATGTTGTCAAATTACCCTGAGGAAAACAAGGTTCAGTGCATTGAACACCGACCTCCATTTTCTCAACATCGGCAATGCAGCTCTTCGTCCACTCAGCCTTTTGCCTCTGTTCCTCGGTCCACTGCTCCTCCGGGACTGTGGCCGGTCTATCCAAGGTACTGAAGGCCGAACGCCTAGTCCTATACCTCCGAACCGAAGGAGCAATGACCTTCTCCTTTTTTACCGCTGCCACTAGTTCCTGGCTTGCAAACCTCGGAACCAGTTTTAGCCCCACTGATGGCTGGAGCCGCAGATCACCCCGTCCCCACTAGCATTTGAGAAGTGCTGGCCACTTCTTCTGGTTTTTTATTTTTTGGTTCCATATTGTGTTCCCGCGAATATCGGAGAAAATGATGGTCACCCCGTGCAGAGGTCCGTATACACGGAAAAGGCTAGATACAACTGCAGGTCACCAGGTATCCAGAGGGCTCCGTTCACGACTGAGCTTTGTTAAAATGACCCCCAGCCTACTCGATCATCAGCACGGGTCGCATAACACCTTAATCCAGCCCCTTGGCTCAATGAGTTTGGACCCACTCCATTCCATGGATGATCCGTTGATAGAGGTTCCCAACTCACTCCTTGGAGACCTGGGAACGCAGAAAGACGTGACGCTCAGTTCGCCGTGGTTGGTAGTCCATGGTTTTATGGTGGCAACGTTCGCACTTCCATGCTGTGTATCATAGGCACTCAGAATTTAGTAAACTGAGGTTAACCACTCTCCAGTTCCCTGAGACTCTCCTCTCAGCTCGACTGCGGTTGGGGCGGCTTATTTAATTCACCGCTAACCTACCTATCGATAGGCTATCCACTATCCACCACCTGTGACCTCCCGATAGCTACAGTTCGCCACGGGAGAAGGGGAAATGGTGGCATTACAATGTTAAAAATGTGAATAGGAGTTGGAAACAGTGCGGAAGATGCTTTTATACGCAAATTTCCCAAACTAAAAGCGCATGCCAGAAACGACCAGCAACCGAAAATTTCACAAGAAACCAGAATTTATTTTCAGAATTTATCGCTGAAGGTTTGGGAGACCTGAGTTTCAGAAACTATTTGGGTCCGTCAAGAAAATATAAGCTGATCGAATAGTAGCAGCACATCGGACACATTTTTACAAGTTACAGCATGCAGTGCCACATAATGCGGTTAACAGAATTTTCAGACAAAACTCAACCAGCACTTGCCTCTCTCTCCTCGCAAAATTCAAGTGCGGCACGTGATTGCATGTGTAAAATTATTTTTATTTTATATTGGAAGCTTGTTGAGCCAAACGGATAGAAAAAACAAAAAATTAAAGTTTTAAAATCTAGTACCTATTGAAACAAAATGTTAAATTCTCCACATTTATTTAGCGGCTTAGTTTTTGCCAAAATTCATTTTTTTTATTAAGTAAGTAGTAATAGTATGCACCTGACGTGAAATGAAATTTTCGCTGGTCTCCAAAACTAACCAAAATTAAAAATTAATTAAATTGGTATGTTTCGTATTAAAACATAAATATCTCTGTTTAACTCTACACATTTTTCACTGCGTTTTTATCTGCAGGTACGATATAAGTAAGCTAAATTTTTGACGTTTCATGATTATTTGTATTTGTTGTTAAACAAACTCACATAAAAAATATTGTGACATGAAGTTATAAAAAATAGTAGTTCAACGTGAAGCTATCTGCGTTAAAATTTTACGAAATTCTACAAACTAATTTTTCATGAAATATTTATCAGCTTTATTTTGGAGACTAGCGAAAATTTTATTTTACGTCAGGTATACTAGCCTTTAATGTCAAAAATGTTGCATACTTTTATCGTACCTCCGGCTAAAAACGTGTAGAGTTAAACAGAGCCGTTTATATTCTATTACGATTATTACCAATATCACTAGCTAAATGTGTACCGTGATTGTGCTATTTTTATAAGTAAAGTTTATTTCACTTCAGCTGAAGGCAGATGTAGAGGCATGCAGATTGTAAACAAACCAATCCACAAATAGAAAATTTACTGGTGTGGCTGTGGATCTTCAATTAGGAAAGAATTAACACAATGTGGAAGAGTCAGGTCAACAAATATTACTATTATATACAGACACACATTTGTGGCTATATGTGTGGTGTTGTGTAAACAATGTCCGTGACCTTCCAACTGCTTAGATGGGTTGACTGAGCGGAATGAAATTTCATATACCGGAACTGGCAGCTTCCCTACGAGCTTATTTAATTTTAAACAACCATACACCAAACATTTTAACCAAAATTCTACTAAATGTGGTGTATTTGAAATTTAGGTACATTCGTGGTAAAATAAATCGAATGTCGACCACAACATACACCACCCATTATTTTTTATTTTATAATACGACGAGTATGTTATATGAAGGGTTTTTTAATTTGGGCGGGTAAACGTTTGCTGCCTGTGGAGGCCATGTTGTTTTTGTGGCATCTGTCTAATCTGGTGTTTTTTTTAGTCATTGATGCCAAATCACCTTCCGCGCCGTGGTCCTACAAAATCGCCTCTCCAACGTTTGGTGGCCAAATTCGAGACAACCGATTCGGTAAACAATCGGCTAACACACGTCAAAGAAACGCCGGATTGGCCGAGAACATTGCTGCGGTCAGTGAAAGTGTACAGGAGAACCTGTGCCAGTCAATTCCTCCCCGTGTGGGACTTGAACCTACACCCGTACAAGATCCAACTGACCCAGTAGCTCAAAGTTAATGTGGCCATAGACAACGTCGTTTGTTTGCTGACTGGGATTTGAATCGTTTGGAAGTAGACTCTAATTTTTACCGAAAAATCATCTGTAGCGACGAGGCGCATTTTTGGATGAATGGCTAATGTTAACAAGTAAAATTTTCGAATATGAGACGACACCAACCCGCCGAGGTTCACAAAGTGGCAATGCATCTACAAAAAAGTACTGTTTGGTCCGAATTTCGGGCCTGCGGCGTCATTGGGCCGTACTTTTTTGAAAATGGTGAGACTATCACTAGACTTTTTCTTGTGGGGTTCCCTCAAGTCGCAGGTCTATGCCAATAAGCCGCAATGGACCGAATATCGTTAATACCTTACACACAATTCGATTTATTCGATTTCTACATCGACCCGCCCAAATTGAAAAACTCTTTACGAAACCCAAAAAATGTATTTTGTATTATTACTTAAATTGTAAATGATGTTTGTTGCAAAGACCGGACCAGCAACTCTTATTTACCCGAAAACCAGAATAATTATCAACTTACGGTCATTTTGAATTACGATTATTCCTACGTCGTTTGAAATTTCTAAAAATAAAATTATGTATATCAAACAAATCGCATAGCGTTGAGCAGAGTATATCGGAGCGTAATGATTGTATATCGCCTCATATCAATATTCAGGTTATCATAAACCAATTAGCGTATATTATCTTTACAATTGGATAGGCGTGCGCCAATGGAGTTTGACCCCTACAAATACGCTAAACAAATATTTATTTTTGGTAATCACCTTTTGTTATCGTACGACAATCACAAATTGGTAGCAGATGGCAATTGGATTGCATGAATTGTTCAATATTAGCCGAGGTGAAATTTATGGGTAACATTTATATAATAATTGAAAATTGCTGAAATTTTAAAAATTCTAACTGACTAAATGCCCGGGGCACATACGGTTTGCACATACGGCCTTTAACTCTTTGTATGAAAAACATAAATTTAGTCATCATGCAATGAAAAATTGTTAGAGGCTGAAATTCGATAGAATAAAAACTTAAAAATCAAAAATTTCTAGTCAAAAAAATTCGCAACAAATCGTCTCAGAAAAATATGCTGATCCATTATGGAATTTAAAAAAAAATTGGTATTCAACAAATTCTACAAGGTTTGTTCGGGTTAGCATAAAAGTGAAATTTCCTTGGAATATTTTCTTGACCTATGTTAACAAATATCAAGAAAATTAGACCAGTTTTTGAAGTTTTATGCCACCACCTCGACTAATGACATGGCTTTTAGATTTAGGAGATAATTTTGCAGATTTACCATTGGTCACAATAAAATCGTTAATCTTGTTCATACACGGCATGGTCCTACCCCCAAAATGACAAACAACGGGAAACTAGAAAGTAAATAGTATTATGTGCAACTCACCTAAATATTGTGGATACTTTTTTTGTGGATGATCTATTCACCACTTATTCACTGGGTTCTTATGATGCACTTTTGGCTCTTTTCTGAGCATTTATTTTTTACTTGTGGTGCATATCATAACCCACTGCACTCGCACTAGCCACAATTTCCACAGAGCACAATACTTAAATTAAACTGATCACAACCGGCATGATCTGTACTCTGCGAGCCGCACACTTGACCACCGGAATTCAGATGATGGCCATAAAACAATATCCGAGTTTGTATAACAGCAAAGTAACGCCTGGTTTTGAACACTATAGCCCAAATTTTAACAAGGCATCAGTTCGGCATACAAATTCGACCGCTGCACATCCCAGATGCATTGGTGATCTAGATTAAACTTCGGTTTGCCGCGACTGTCAGAAAAATGACTATTAACAAAAGGGCTCTAAATTAACTTCCAAAAAATTTAAGAATTGGCGAAAATGACAATTTTTGACAAAAAATTGTTTTACACAAAAATTCGGGCTCTTCTCAGCTTACTAAACTTAAGATTTTTCCATAAATTCAATAATCCTGATATGAGAAGAAATCTGTCTACCGGAAGTATTATAAATAAAATTTGTTATGACCTCGGTCCAAAATTTAAGCTGAAATGTTTTTCAGAGGAATTGACTTATCGGTATTAAACTTTCTATACGTCATATTTTTCCATAATTTGGAAGATCATATAGTCAAATTATTCCGAAAATCAGTGCACTGAAATTGGCAGCTATCGTGAAAGGTTGACAAAAAAAAACATTGAAAATGTCGTTGTCAAATCCGTTAATTCAATCAATCACAAACAATTATCTCAGACATCATACAGCATTTCTGCAAAGTAAAAAACTTCAAAATAAAATTTCATTCCACTAATACATAAATTTAATCTAAGAAGGCGGCGAAAATTCCAATTGGTTTTGAATTATTCTACACAGATCGCGACAAGCTTTGCTTAAAATTGTTATTTTGTTTTTCTATACAATAAAAATCTTGGAACGCAAAAATGAACCGAGAAAACGTTTTGGTTGACCATTACTGACCTATTTATGTTTTATCTTATAACTTGAAAATGGAGTAAAGCCTCGTTCTCATTAGTCAAGTTACTTGAATTCAAGTTTGCATTCATATATTTTCAAGTTAATTTAATCAAGTAGTTGTTTAAAATGTCATCGAAAAAACTCCACTGTAAGCTGTCACTTCCGGTTGACCGATTTCGGCCAAAATTTGTCAAAAAACGTCACTTCCGCTTAAATTTTGGAAAATTGATCTAGAACGGCATTGTTACAAAAATTAATTTAGATTTTTTTATTAAATAATCATTTTTCTTGTAAATGATATTCTTTTCAAAATATTTGCAAAAAACGAAAAAGCTCGTATGGAAGTTTCCACTTCCAGTGGACCGATTTCTTTCAAAGGTCACTGTGATCTCTTTACTTACTAAAAAAGCTTATGCATGAAGTTTCACCCCGATCACTCAATCTATCTGGACAGTAGAGACTGAAACTTTTAAATCTACACTTTCTCTTGGATAAGAGAGTTCGGTACGGGGTTTTTGCCCCCGTGTTTTTATGTGGTCTCCAAATGTTTTCTTGTGTCCAATTTTATTTGAAATTTGCAGTAATCTAGGTTCTCCCCAATTGAAATACGAGAATCAAAACCGCAAAGAGTGAAGAAATGGGTAGGGACAATCTCGATAACGTTTAGGGTGTGATTTTCATCCGTTGGTTACAAAGACGCCCAAACTTCCGCACTTAGTTATTCACATTTTTTAGGAATTAAATTTTGCGTAAAATTTAATTTTTAAGATCGACGACAATTTTTGTTGCAGTACACTCTTCGGTGTGAGTACGGCCGCGGTCATACCTTGCATGCCTGGCCAATAATGCCCTGCGTTGCACATACACAGAAATCCAGGTATTTTAGTAGGTTGTTACCCATATCATATGTTGATTTTCATTATTTATGTGGCGGGTAATCAACATTGCCACTCGACTTTGATTGGAGAAGATGCCTGGATGTTTTGATGGATTCCGCCAAATTCAAATTAAATAATTATCGAACTTATCTAACAACTTCTAATTAAAACGTAACTAATTAGAAGTTGGAGGATAAGTTCGATATTTTACCTCGCGATTTCCTTAGTTTTTTATTTTCACTTTTAATGTTCTACAATTATTATTAAAAAAAAACGAAGAACGTAATCGACAGTTTCATGTAATTTGAAAAGATTAGTGATTTTATTAATCACATCGTATACTATAACAGAAGTGTTTCTCGTTTTGGACTACATATTACATTACCTCTTTTGAAATCTGAAAATGCGATTTCCGCAAGTTTATACTCGTCAGCGAACTCAAATGTTCGAATCTATTCCATGCAAGTTTGATTTGATTTCCAGGTTGAATACGTCGACGGTCTGCTTAATAGGGGGGTTTGACTTGCTACCATTATTGTTCAAGCATGGGCATGCTTACTTGTTTTAGCGGGGTTTTCGTTAATATGATTTAATCCTTGCTGCGTAGAGCACAGCTGCGTATAAGGCGATTTCTTGGCATCACAAAATGTGTGGATACTGATTGCTGATACCGTTGATGTGTTTGAAATTCCTTGTATTACAAGTAACAAAAGCTGCAACCGAGTTCCTCAAAATTTTTGTATTTTACAAACGATTCCCAAATTATTACATATGTAGAAAAATGAAGAACTTCAGTCGCAGACAACTTATATGAAAACGAATATCTGCGAAGGGTCGTTCACATTGTATATCCGGTTACTGAAAGAACGCCGTTAATAGATAACTTTGTTCCACCTTCTATTAACTTGTTAGCGCTAAATAGCGAAATATCCACACATTTTTGAACAGAAAAGGATAAACAAGAAAAGCCTGTTAGATATTGTCACGACAAGTGTATAAGGCATGTCGTACTACAAATTTTTTTCTAGCAATTTGATAAAATCAAGATGTAACATAATTTGAGTTTAGAATATTCTTCGGAAAGAAAATCAAATAAACTCAATCAATAAAGCAATCCAGTAAAATTGAATAAAAACAGAGCAATTGAAAATCTCCTACACCGCAAGGAACGAGAAATATGTGAATCGTTTGTTCAGCATAACAACCACTTCGAAAATGATGGAGACGGAAGAAAAACCAAACAATATCTCGAATCTAAAATAACCGCATTAAAATCATTTTATGCTGATTACTTAACCAACAACAACAAAATTTAAGCTAAAACACCAACTCTAGAGCCAGCGCGGCTGTAATCCATATCCGAGCTTAGCCCTTTCTCATTCATTTTAGTTAATAAATTTTTGAAATTTTTATCAAGGAAAAAATTTTCCCGGCTGGTTTAGGATCAATGAATTAATCACTCATTATCCGAAATGAAACTATGATTATAAAACCTCATTCGAGGTGCCCGAGAGAGAGAGAGAGAGAGAGAGAGAGAGAGAGAGAGAGAGAGAGAGAGAGAGAGAGAGAGAGAGAGAGAGAGAGAGAGATGATTGATGTGCAAGGAGGAGTGATGATAGTTAGTTGACTTTGAAATTCAGCCATTTTTGAGTTATGATTTTTTTCCTGAAATGAACTCGCTTTTTGTAAAACAACAACAAATAAACGTAAAATCGAAAAATTGCAAATATCTCGAAAACGGTGCGTCTGAGCGAAAGAATAAGGTCACTTTCCCTCACACCCTATGCACACACTTTGTGATCGCTTGGGTATGGTCCCAGCCCCCCTTTTGAAAAAATTTTAATTCTACATTTGAAAAAATAAATTTAAATTTCGGTCCGACCTAACGAAAAAAATCGATCCAAACTAATACACAAACCAGTGGCGTATATGTCTACGGCAGTCTAATGCTGTGTTCAAGAATTCTGACCCACCATCTAATTACATTTCACAAATATTACAGATTCAGGGTCAGATTTATCATCGAACTGGTTCCTTATTGCATATCATGATGCTAATCATCAATTTTTGCAAATCTATTTTATCGGAGATACAAATCGTGAATTGGATCGTTGTATAATTGCTGCGCGTGCAAGGCGACAAATTGTTTCTGAAATTCAAAAAAAAAAAAAATATATATGAATTCAATTTATTTATTTCAAAACGAGAAGACATGATTTTAGTTTTCTGATAATGTATTCATCATAGGTCGTAAGGTAGAAAAACAAGTTTGTGGGATGAATTATTATTCGTATAGATTCGAGATTCGCCCACAAGAAGACAACTTTATTAAGCGACGTGGCAATGATAAACTTTTCCACCAATACGCTGTTGACATGTATGCGAAAATTGAAGCAGAACGCCTTAATTACCTTCGATTCAATCAAGCCAAATTGCGATCGCAAAAATACATACACTTGCGAGATGCAATAGTGAATGATGGTAATGTTAATGATATCGGACGATTAACAATATTACCATCGATATATGTTGGTAGTTCGGGCCACATACACGAATATACGCAAGATACAATGTCATACTTTCGCAAATATGGTCGTCCCGACCTATTCATAACATTCACATGCAATCCACAGTGGGCTGACATAAAAAACAATTTATTTGATGGCCAGAATCTAACAGATCGATACGATACAACAGCACGTGCACTTCGACAAAAGGTAAAAGCACCTGAATGAATGGCGAAAGAGAGGGCTGCCGCACGCGCACATGATATGGCTGTTTCGTAAAATAACACCCGATCAAATTGATAACATTATATCAACTGAAATTCCAGATAAAATCAGCGATCCTTCAGGTATCACTGTGCGGCATATAATACGAATCATCTACATTTATCTTTCAATTGTCATCATTTAACAGCAGTTTGCATTCCAATAGCTCATTAACAATATTGCAAAATCAAATTCCCTTTATAATTTTTACACTCTAATACAATGTACTTATTGTACAGATATACGAAAAATGAATTTCAATAACTAATGTGATTTAGATATGACTTGATTTGATTAGATATTTTTTAATATGATTTGATTTAATTTGATTAGATAGATTTGAAATGATCTGATATGTTTTGATGTAAGTTGATATGATTTGATATGATCTGATATGATTTGATGTGCTTTGATATTATTTGATATGATTTGGTATGATTTGACATGATTTGATATGATTTGATGTGATTTGATATGATATGGTATGATTTTATATGATTTGATATGATTTGGTATGATTTGATACGATTCGATATGATTTGATATGATTATGTTATGATTATGATTTGATATGATTTTATATGATTTTATATGATTTAGATATGATTGGATATTATTTGATATGATTTGATTTGATTTGATTAGATAGATTTGAAATGATTTGATGTAATTTGATATGATTTGTAATGATCTGATATGATTTTATATGATTTGATATGATTTGATATAATTTGATAAGATTTTATATGATTTGATGTAAGTTGATATGGTTTGATATGACCTGATATGACCTGATATGATTTGATATGATTCGACATGATTTCATATTATTTAGATTACATATAATTTGATATGATCTGATATGATTTGATATGATTTGATATTATTTTATACGATTTGATATGATTTGATATGATTTGGTATGATTTTATATGATTTGATATGATTTGATATGATTTGATATGATTTGATATGATTTGATATGATTTGATATGATTTGATATGATTTGATATGGTTTGATAAGATTAGATATGATTATGATTTAGATATGATTTGAAATGATTTGATATTATTTGATATGATTTGATTTGATTTGATTATATAGATTTGAAATGATTTGATGTAATTTGATATCATTTGTAATGATCTGATAAGATTAAATATGATTTGATGTAAGTTGATATTGTTTAATATGATCTGATATGATTTGATATGATTCGACTTGATTTGACATGATTAGATATGATTTTATATGATTTTATATGATCTGATATGATTTGTTATAATTTAATAAGATTTGATATGATTTGATTAGATATAATTTGATATGATTTAATATGATTTTGTACGGTTTGATTTGATATGATTTGATATTATTAAATACGATTTGATATAATTTGATATGATTTGATATGATTATGATTTGATATGATTTCATATGATTTAGATATGATTTGATATGATATGATTTGGTATTGCTTGATATGATTTGATTTAATTTGTTTAGATAGATTTGAAATGATTTGATGTAAGTTGATATGATTTGATATGATCTGCTATGATTTGATGTGCTTTGATATGATTTGATATGATTTGGTATGATTTGATATGATTTGATATGATTTATTACGATTTGATATGATTTGATATGCTATGATATGATTTGTTATGATTTTATATGATTTGATATGATTTTATATGACTTGATATGATTGATATGATTTAATATGATTTTGTATGATTTGATATGATTTGATATCATTTGATTTGATTAGATAGATTTGAAATGATTTGATGTAATTTGATATGATTTGTAATGAAATGATATGATTTCGAGATTTGAAATGATTTGATATAATTTGATAAGATTTTATATGATTTGATGTAAGTTGATTTGGTTTGATATGACCTGATATGACCTGATATGATTTGATATGATTCGACATGATTTCATATTATTAAGATTACATATAATTTGATATGATCTGATATGATTTGATATGATTTGACATGACTTGATATTATTTAATATGATTTGATATAATTTGATATTACTTGATATGTTTGATATGATTTTATATGATTTGATATAATTTGATATGATTTTGTACGATTTGATATGGTTTGATGTGATCTGATATGATTTGATATGATTATGATTTGTAATGATTTCATATGATTTAGATATGACTTGATTTGATTAGATATATTTTAATATGATTTGATTTAATTTGATTAGATAGATTTGAAATGATTTGATATGTTTTGATGTAAGTTGATATGATTTGATATGATCTGATATGATTTGATGTGCTTTGATATTATTTGATATGATTTGGTATGATTTGACATGATTTGATATGATTTGATATGATTTGATATGATATGGTATGATTTTATATGATTTGATATGATTTGGTATGATTTGATACGATTCGATATGATTTGATATAATTATGTTATGATTATGATTTGATATGATTTGATATGATTTTATATGATTTAGATATGATTGGATATTATTTGATATGATTTGATTTGATTTGATTAGATAGATTTGAAATGATTTGATGTAATTTGATATGATTTGTAATGATCTGATATGATTTTATATGATTTGATATGATTTGATGTAAGTTGATATGGTTTGATATGACCTGATATGACCTGATATGATTTGATATGATTCGACATGATTTCATATTATTTAGATTACATATAATTTGATATGATCTGATATGATTTGATATGATTTGATATTATTTTATGCGATTTGATATGATTTGATATGATTTGATAAGATTAGATATGATTTGATAAGATTAGATATGATTATGATTTGATATGATTTTATATGATTTAGATATGATTTGAAATGATTTGATATTATTTGATATGATTTGATTTGATTTGATTATATAGATTTGAAATGATTTGATGTAATTTGATATCATTTGTAATGATCTGATAAGATTAAATATGATTTGATGTAAGTTGATATTGTTTAATATGATCTGATATGATTTGATATGATTCGATATGATTTGACATGATTAGATATGATTTTATATGATTTTATATGATCTGATATGATTTGTTATAATTTAATAAGATTTGATATGATTTGATTAGATATAATTTGATATGATTTAATATGGTTTTGTACGGTTTGATTTGATATGATTTGATATTATTTTATACGATTTGATATAATTTGATATGATTTGATATGATTATGATTTCATATGATTTAGATATGATTTGATATGATTTGGTATTGCTTGATATGATTTGATTTAATTTGTTTAGATAGATTTGAAATGATTTGATGTAAGTTGATATGATGTGATATGATCTGCTATGATTTGATGTGCTTTGATATGATTTGATATGATTTGGTATGATTTGATATGATTTGATATGATTTATTACGATTTGATATGATTTGATATGCTATGATATGATTTGTTATGATTTTATATGATTTGATATGATTTTATATGACTTGATATGATTTGATATGATTTAATATGATTTTATATGATTTTATATGATTTGATATGATTTGATATGATTTGATTTGATTTGATTAGATAGATTTGAAATGATTTGATGTAATATTTGATATGATTTGTAATGAAATGATATGATTTCGAGATTTGAAATGATTTGATATAATTTGATAAGATTTTATATGATTTGATGTAAGTTGATATGGTTTGATATGACCTGATATGACCTGATATGATTTGATATGATTCGACATGATTTCATATTATTTAGATTACATATAATTTGATATGATCTGATATGATTTGATATGATTTGATATTATTTTATACGATTTGATATGATTTGATATGATTTGATATGATTTGGTATGATTTTATATGATTTGATATAATTTGATATGATTTGATACGATTTGATATGATTTGATAAGATTAGATATGATTATGATTTGATATGATTTTATATGATTTAGATATGATTTGAAATGATTTGATATTATTTGATATGATTTGATTTGATTTGATTATATAGATTTGAAATGATTTGATGTAATTTGATATCATTTGTAATGATCTGATAAGATTAAATATGATTTGATGTAAGTTGATATTGTTTAATATGATCTGATATGATTTGATATGATTCGACATGATTTGACATGATTAGATATGATTTTATATGATTTTATATGATCTGATATGATTTGTTATAATTTAATAAGATTTGATTAGATATAATTTGTTATGATTTAATATGATTTTGTACGGTTTGATTTGATATGATTTGATATTATTTTATACGATTTGATATAATTTGATATGATTTGATATGATTATGATTTGATATGATTTCATATGATTTAGATATGATTTGATATGATTTGGTATTGCTTGATATGATTTGATTTAATTTGTTTATATAGATTTGAAATGATTTGATGTAAGTTGATATGATTTGATATGATCTGCTATGATTTGATGTGCTTTGATATGATTTGATATGATTTGGTATGATTTGATATGATTTGATATGATTTATTACGATTTGATATGATTTGATATGCTATGATATGATTTGTTATGATTTTATATGATTTGATATGATTTTATATGACTTGATATGATTTGATATGATTTAATATGATTTTATATGATTTGATATGATTTGATATGATTTGATTTGATTTGATTAGATAGATTTGAAATGATTTGTTGTAATTTGATATGATTTGTAATGAAATGATATGATTTCGAGATTTGAAATGATTTGATATAAATTGATAAGATTTTATATGATTTGATGTAAGTTGATATGGTTTGATATGACCTGATATGACCTGATATGATTTGATATGATTCGACATGATTTCATATTATTTAGATTACATATAATTTGATATGATCTGATATGATTTGATATTATTTTATACGATTTGATATGATTTGATATGATTTGGTATGATTTTATATGATTTGATATGATTTGATATGATTTGATACGATTTGATATGATTTGATAAGATTAGATATGATTATGATTTGATATGATTTTATATGATTTAGATATGATTTGAAATGATTTGATATTATTTGATATGATTTGATTTGATTTGATTATATAGATTTGAAATGATTTGATGTAATTTGATATCATTTGTAATGATCTGATAAGATTAAATATGATTTGATGTAAGTTGATATTGTTTAATATGATCTGATATGATTTGATATGATTCGACATGATTTGACATGATCTGATATGATTTTATATGATTTTATATGATCTGATATGATTTGTTATAATTTAATAAGATTTGATATGATTTGATTAGATATAATTTGATATGATTTAATATGATTTTGTACGGTTTGATTTGATATGATTTGATATTATTTGATACGATTTGATATAATTTGATATGATTTGATATGATTATGATTTGATATGATTTCATATGATTTAGATATGATTTGGTATTGCTTGATATGATTTGATTTAATTTGTTTACATAGATTTGAAATGATTTGATGTAAGTTGATATGATTTGATATGATCTGCTATGATTTGATGTGCTTTGATATGATTTGATATGATTTGGTATGATTTGATATGATTTGATATGATTTATTACGATTTGATATGATTTGATATGCTATGATATGATTTGTTATGATTTTATATGATTTGATATGATTTTATATGACTTGATATGATTTGATATGATTTAATATGATTTTATATGATTTGATATGATTTGATATGATTTGATTTGATTTGATTAGATAGATTTGAAATGATTTGATGTAATTTGATATGATTTGTAATGAAATGATATGATTTCGAGATTTGAAATGATTTGATGTAAGTTGATATGATTTGATATGATTTTATTTGATCTGATATGATTTGATATAATTTGATAAGATTTGATGTGATTTGATTAGATATAATTTTATATGATTAGAAATGATTTGAAATGTTTTGATGTAAGTTTATATGGTTTGATATGTTCTGATATGATTTGATATGAATCGATATGATTTGATATGATTTGATATGATGTGGTATCATTTGATATGATTACATATGATTTAAAATGATTTGATATCATATGATAAGATTTGATATGATTTGATACGATTTGATATGATATTTGATATGATTAGATATGATTTTGATTTGATATGATTTCATATGGTTTGATATGGTTTGATATGATTGAATATTATTTGATATGATTTGATTTGATTTGGTTAGATAGATTTGAAATTACTTGATATGTTTTGATATAAGTTGATATGATTTGTAATGATCTGATATGATTTTATATGCTTTGTAATGATCTGACTTGATTTTATATGGTATGATTTTATATGATTTGATATAATTTGGTTTGATTTGATATGATTTGTGCATTATCACGAATACGATTTTATTATATCGTTCGGCTGCGCTTACTACTAGTTCGAATGCATTAGTTTCTGATTTGGTAAACACACATTTTGTGACAACCTTTGCCGAATTTGAACCATTGCGTAAGGGCAAGGGGAATAATAATATATATTACCAAAGATAACAAATGTATAACTTCAATATTGATTTTCCACAGAACTCTATGCGATAAGCAGTCTGCATATTAGTCATTAGTCTACGCTACATTCAAGTTTTATTGTTGATAGACAAAATTTTTATTTAGTTTTCTTGATTTACAATATTTTGAAAAATTGTATTATAAAATCGAGCACCCTGTGTATAACTACAATGCGTTTGTACCCGATCTTCATTCCGACCCATACATCGATACGTGCAGGTCTAAACATATTTTCGTCACACACGTTTTACTTCTTAGGAATTACTTATGAGTCGCGACATCTTAAAAACGATATGACATCATAATCTTAGTTTGTGTTGTCTACGTTGTAATACCGGTAAATGCAATACAAAATACACGTAACGTCAGTCACGTATACCAACAACCTTTCTCGGTCGTAATAACAGAAACGACCGATTTCTGGCTGATGTAACTAATTTAAGCATTACTATGTATTGGTAGTTTGAATTTCTTCTAGTTATTTCGATCTCTTTTTCACCTTCTCTCAATATCAAAACACAGACATATTCGTTTATTTATAATTAGAAATCGAGAAACGTGATTTAATAATAGATTATTATAAAGGGCTCAGGGGTGCCACCTTAAACATAGAAAAGGTACATTGGTAGATTTCTGTATGAAATTCTGAAAATAAATGTTTACTCGAAATCAATTCAAGTGTGCACCCCACCCCCTTTACCAATTTCTACTGTACGCGTCCGTATATAAATTGTATACAATTTTGGTAGTAGTGCATTACGAAAACTACAGTATTCAAACGCAGTCGAAGTTCAAAAATAATTTTATTTGTGGTATGTGCGAACAGATTCAAAGTGTGGATAAAATGTTGGTTAAAGACGCTCTATTTACGAATATTTCGGAGCCGGTTTTAAATTCCGGTAATAAAGTGACCATTGTTGGTGTTGGTAATGTGGGAATGGCCTGTGCCGTTGGTATTCTCACGCAAAATGTGTCGAGTGAAATTGCGCTGATTGATGTGATGAGTGACAAGCTTGAGGGTGAAAAATTGGATTTACAACATGGGGCGCTATTTTTAAAAGACGCTAAAATTGAAGCGAACACAGGTGATTATAAAAAATTAATTAATACGTAATCTTATTCGGTGTACTAATTACTAAATGTGTGTGCATTATTATTTATTTATAGACTACTCAGTAACGGCCGGGTCACGTTTATGTATTGTAACGGCGGGAGTTAGTCAGCGTCCAGGCGAAAGTCGTTTGAATTTGGTGCAACGGAATACTGAAATATTTAAACAGATTATACCAAAATTGGTGAAAAACAGTCCGGATACGGTGCTTTTGATTGTCGCGAATCCAGTTGATATTTTAACGTATGTAGCATGGCGTCTCAGTGGGTTACCAAAAAATCGAGTTATTGGATCGGGCACAAATCTTGATTCATCGCGTTTTAGACATTTTCTGTCGCAACGGTTAAATGTTGCCCCATCATCTGTGCACGGTTGGATTATTGGTGAGCATGGTGATTCAAGTGTTCCCGTTTGGTCCGGTGTTAATGTGGCGGGTGTACGCTTATGTGAAATTAAACCACAAATTTGTAGTGACGATGATACGGAAAATTGGGCCGAAATTCATAAACAAGTTGTAGACAGTGCGTACGATGTTATTCGTCTCAAGGGGTATACATCATGGGCGGTTGGTTTTAGTGTAGCTCAAATTGCATTTGCTATTCTACGTAATTCGAAAACTATTCATGCCGTCTCAACGCTTGTGAACGGTACACACGGAGTTGATAAAGATGTATTTTTATCGTTGCCGTGCGTACTCGGAGCCAATGGTATTACTCATTGTGTGGAGCAAATATTGACCGAGAGCGAGCTCAAGAAGTTCCGAGAATCAGCAGATGTAATAGATGCCGTACAAACAGGAATTGCTTTTTAAATGATATTAACAGTTTTCAAGTTTTATTTATTGTATGTGTGTGTGTGTACGTGTTATGTGTTACAACATAATTCGTTTTTTTTTGTACTTTAACGCTAAGATAACATAATAGAGTCTGAGAAATTTATTTTATTTTGTTTTGTTCTGTAAATCATAATGACCAACTTAATATTAATTCATATATAGGTCACTGTACTATAATGCCGGTGCTTAAAAAATACGGTAGACGACACAGGAAATGTATACATAATTCAAGGTCTTACAACCATATGACTGAGTAATGACGAAAACATCAATTTTATTACAAAGCTTTTAGGAATATGAGTGTAGTTCTAAATATTTAGGTAAGATGGCACTCACGATTAAAGTTCAAATTTAGTACTCAGCTAAGATACAAACCATAAATTTGAAATAAACAAAAATAATAAAAGGTGACCAGACGCATTCCATTTTAATTCGGATAAAACCATCAAATCTTATATTCGAATTGTTCGTAAATTGTGTAGTGAAATCTCAAGATTACGAAATTAAACGACTTAAAATTTATTATTTTAAGACTTCGGAGATACAACCAACTTGCGTTTATTAAAGTTTACGGTCGATTCTATTACAAACTCACAAAATATATACAAGGAGAGAAATACAGATAGACTGCCATCAGAGAATATAGAACTGAATAACAAAACTAGCGCGAGAACACAAATGAAATTATTGCGCTTTGCATTTTTTCGTAAATAATTTCGTTTTAGTTTTTGCATTGCATTTGCTTTTGGAAGTTGAGAATTCAACTTGTATTACTCAAAATCAAAACTAGAACTAACTAGAACTATTAAAATTATCTTAATTTCCATAAAATATATAAAAAGCTCTTATTCTATGGAATTCTTATTATGTTACACTTGAGACACATTTGTGCTGAATCAACAAATTTGGCCTTCGCGTGTCTCGCTAGACAGATTGTGCTGATGCAACATTGCTGATGAAGTTAATTCCTCCCTTCTTTCAGAAATTTAACGGGATGGGTTGAGCTCCACGTGTATGAGTGGGAAGTTCCTCTTGAACAGTTGGTTTTGACGGAAAACCGTAGTCTCCTTCTATGCTCGAGCCTCGTCCTGTGTGTCAGAAAAATATAACCACAAATAATGACTATGATCGCCACAGTCAATGGTGGCCGCTTCCTTGTGTCCCTGAGATACAGATTGTGTATGTATCTGGAATCGGGTTTGAAACCCTTTTCTGTGATGTTCGTGTATAATACGCAGGCTAAAGCTTGGAATGTCTTCACTTCTTTACTTACAAACGGGGCATTGTTGATTTGGACCGTCTCGTTAGCATACTGCACCAAATATGAAATAAAAATTCAAATTAATTAAAATTGAAATTTAAAATAAAATTGAAATTGAATTTAAATTTAAATTTGAATTTGAAATAGAAATTGAAATAATTGAAATTGAATTAGAAATAGAAATTGAAATAGAAATAGAAATAAAAATTGAATTTGAAATTGAAATAAATTTTTTCGAAATTGAAATTGAGATTGAAATTTAAATTTAAATTGAAATTGAAATTGAAATTGAAATAGAAATTTCAATTTCAGTTTCAATTTCAATTTCAATTTCAAATTCAATTTCAATTTAAATTAATTTCAAGTATTTGAATTTAAATTTAAAAAATTTGATATTGGAATTATTTGTCCATTTCCTCGTTTTATTGTTACGAGTGGAGTGTTGTATATATTTATAGAAACTCAGTAAAACACCAGTGTCAGAAACTAGAAAAGAAGAGGGGGAAGCTTGTTATTGTGATAATAATTGAAAACTAGTAAGGTACGTTTTTGATTTTATGGAGGCGTCTTCCCGAAGTAATTGTCACCTGTGACATTGTTGATTTGTGCCACTGTTTTTTGCCGAAATTGCGGTTTATCTTTTGGTTGGATTTGTATGATTGCCATATAATTGGTGTCGCCAGCTTCATAGGTCTTCGGACCGACTCTCCTACTATTTTCTCAAGTAATTGTGGAGTCTTTTTTCTGCGAAGATTTTTGCGAATTCTCTCGACCAGATCCTCGAGAACTTGAGTCTTAAAATCTACAAGAGTAGACAGTACAGTTTCCGTTGGAGAACCGAGTATATAGAGTTATTATAGCGGTACACGGCTATGTTGATGAGTTCTTTTATAGACAGTTCTTTGTATTCTGGAGAACTATTTCCAATATGGTAGAATTAACTCTCTCAATAGCTCCATTTACGTTGGGAAGACATTTTGATACCCAAAGTTTTAAGCTGTCACCTTTATGATTTTATCCCGTACATGTAAAAGTGATTTAATCTTAATGCGAAAGAACCTTACAAACTTTGAAAATTTATTCACAAAGGATATAGATTTCCTTTTTTGATATTCATTATGTCCAAATGAAGAATTTCCGCAAGGTATGTTGAAATATGTGTTTCGTGAAGAACAACACGATGAGGATGTCCATCGTATTTATTTCTGTTGCAGTTATCGCAGGTTTGAAAGTATTTCTTGATCAAATTGGCCATCCTTGGCAAATAGTAGTGTTCCAAATTTTGCTTTCGGTTTTCCATGTGATTTCGGTGTGCCTGCTTGTGCTTTTCCTTAAGGATGGAGAATTTATTTTCTTTATTCTGAATGTCTTCAACAACTATTTGCGTTAGGCGAATTCTGAAACTAGAAAAGTCTCCTTAAAAACTTCCTGCATAACCTTACTATACTTCTTCGGGATATTGATTACTTTGATAACGATCGGATGTAATTGCTCCTTTAGGCCTTTGCATAAAACTCCTTTCTTTATCTCAGGAAAATAAATATAGTGTCTGCGGTTAAAAGGTTGGGGTTCTTCATAGGCATAAATGAAATGACTTTTCTGAAAGATTAGTTGGTTCCTGAAGACAATGACGGGCGCCTCAAAGTATCAAATTAAGTTGGTAGAATCCACTTTCGCACTTTGAATAGTTCCAGTGGTGAACAATATGTTCGCTTCGAGTTCCTTCGAATTGCTGTTCTTATTACTCCTTGAGATAATACAGCGCCAATGGCGGACGAAGTAGCGTCGGTAGTTAGCAGAAAAGGCTTGTTAAAATTTGGAAAAATAAATATTTCCGTTGTAGAAAAGAGTTCGTTGATATTGCAAAACGTTTCTAACTTTTTCTGGTTCAGGTCAAACTTTATTTTCTCGGATTGCAAAGCTATGCTTTGCGCATTTTCTCCTCTCGTTAAGTCTAGGTTTACGGTTCAGCTATGAGTACAAAGTCTTGGCTAAATAGCCTATAATAAGCAGGAAGGTTTTTCAAATTCTCAGGTTTCTTGATGTTTTGACAGCCAATACTTTTTCAACGTTGACTAGATGTTCTTTTGCAATTTTCCCTCCAAAGCCAATAATGTCGTTTATATAAACATAACAGAGTTTATCAATGAATTTCTTCAACACATTTTGTATCATCCGTTGGAAGATTGCGGGAGCGTTTTTAATCCAAACGGGAGCCTCAGAAATTGAAATTTTAGATTCCTGGTTAAAAATGATGTCTTCGGAATAACAGCCTCTTTCATTTTAATCTGGCGAAATCCTGAAGTCAGATCGATGTGGGTAAAATATTTGGAATTTCCGAGATTTGCTAATGTATTTGAGATATCCGGAATGGGAGAGGAATCTGATATTGTCACAACATTTAACCTCGTGGAATCTACTACCATACGATATTTCATTTTGCGAGACATCTAATTTCTTTTCTATAATTCAAATTGGGGAATTATAGTGGCTTTTGGAGGTTCGTATAATTCCATATATCGGTTAATCACAGGTGGTTTCGATTTCAGCGCGTACCTCAATATCGATGGTTTCAAAGTTATTAACGGGTCGAAAGAGTGATGCGAATTTTGAGATGACTGTATGCAATATTTTTTTAGTGTCTGGTGAAAGGTGGCCATCCCGAACTTCCATATTGTTGACTTGGCATAAAGGGGTTTTCCTTGTAATGGAATGTGTATGTTGGGTGTGATGATCAATTCATTGTGTTTTCGATCAATAAATGCAACGAGTTCATCCACTATGTCATATCATATGATGCCATCTAAAGTTTTCAATCCCGCTAGAAAGAATAAATCAAAGGTATTGGCGATGCCAATGGTTTTGAAGAATGATCAACTAATTCCGTGACTGATTTTGATGTCACCTCCCGCTGATCTGATTTGGAATTAATTCTCGGTTGGCTTGGCGTTAACGGCTAACTCGAACTTTTTAAAATTTTTATTGACTCCTGTGCCGATTATGAACTACAGTATATTTCCGTTTTTAAGCCGGTACTCTATAGGTATGGTACGCTAGAGAGAATTTCCGTCATACAATTTACCTCCGAGTTATCTTCTTATCTTGTTTTCGGTATTGTCGAATGACAATTGGTTATAATAGTCCCCCTCCAGTTGCGTTTCCAAGTGAATGAACCGCTGTTGGTTCCTTGGCTCGTGGAGATGACAATGTCCCCGTTTTGTTACCGGGTAAATTCTTGAATAATAATTTACGTGTGGGCTCGAGATATTGAACAAATTTACCATCAGATATTGGCCGATGAATAAAGTGCCGAGCTGCAACTTATTATCCTGCGATTAAAGCATTTTAGATTTAAGACCTTGTCATATGGAACCGTGTCGGCACCATTTTTAGCAACAAGGTGCTTCAAAGAATTAGTGATTATATTTTAGGAGCAGCATAAAGCAGCAGCAACAGTATATATTTAGGCTAGTAATAACTTGCATTTTTTTATGTTTCTCGAACAATGAGGAAATTAGGCGAGCATCATACATAACATCATAATTACTGACCATACAGGTTGTCTATCAGCCCATCGTCGAAAATAGCCAACATTTATTGCCAATCGCCAACAATTCTACTGAGCGCTCGTCCCGCAGAGAAAACGTGAGCAATGACAATGATGGAGTGGACCATAATGGGTGACGAAATCAAATGATTTTTAGCCATCGCAGCTAGTTTCATATGGTACAAATAAATAAGTTAAAACCGAAACTTTTACTTTCTAAGTAATTGTGGAGGATTACGCTATTCAAAAATACTATAGCAATTACTATTAGTGCATTTGGGATGATAATTTTATTCAACAAGCTGGTGCATTTGATGAAGGTATATTAAAAATTTGGACAAGAGTCTGCCAGTTTAGAAAACAAGCAAGATACAGGTACTGTTACAACACAATCTCAACCAGCAAACAAAATTATTCCATCTGATAAACTATAGTATATTTGACTATAGGCAACTATTTAAAATTAAAACGCATACACGATGCGAATTAAACGCAATTAATTTCTATCAAATTTGATTATTTCAAATCATTATAAATTTTAATTAACGTCACCTATCTTTGTTGTAACGTCAATCAATTTTTAATCAGCTGTTCATACTATTTATCTGTAATATAAGGCACAAATTAAATCGAACTTATGTACATACATTATAAAATTAATACACCTGTATTTATGAATATACTAGTTAGATATTTAGTTGTTAGTATCAATGCCTTCTAAACTACTGGCCGCTGACACCAAATGATGACGACACGCTAAGTCGACGTTGTTGTTGCTTTCTCTAGTTGCTTTGTTAGTGTAAATATCTTAAAATTATTATTGCGCAGTCTCGGTTTAGACTTAAATTGACGTCATGTGCGAAAAATGAGAGTAGTAAAAGGCCAGTAGTTTAGAAGGCATTGTTAGTATTAATTTCACTTCACACACATAAAATAGTGTGTTTAAATTATTTAAGAATTATTTATTGTACACAAACAAAAAAATGTAAATAAACACAAATTGTATTTGTGCTGTCAAATCACAAGTCAATAAACAGCGCAGATTTATACCGCAATGTAAAGTAGAATTAAATGTTAGAAATTATGTAGAACGAAAATTTATATTGTATGTAGCATCTACTTTAATTTATAAAAAATATTTATAATTTGTTATAAAAATACTGTAATAAAAAATTGTTATAATATTGTGAAAAACCTTAGAATACGAAAAAATATAAGAATAAAAAATCCTCTTACACCACAACTTTCGAGCTGGAAACAACAAAAATAAAAACGCATAAAAATTTGTAAGGCTTTTTATTTTTCCACCAAGCAGACTTGGACAAAAGTTTTCATGGTCCTTCGAGCCGGATGGCGTATGGGATAGTACAGAATCAGGATATCGCATAACTCGTGACGTCTCTCCAGTGGTTAATCGCATTCTGGGCGAACAAGGAGTTTCCATATTCTGGATCACGTATTTTCATCACAACATCCATTAGCAGTTCATCGTCTGTAAGGAAATCGTAAGTTGCTATCTTAAGCTTTCTAAGTGAATCTAAAAGTGAATAATAATCATCACATAAATGCGATATTCTCTGTTAATAAATTATCGGGTATAAATAGTGAAGAGACAAATTTACGATACTGTTGCTAGATTACACGCATATTTGATATAGTCAAGGTTGCCTTTAAATCTATTGAACTTTATTCTAAACCATATAACGGTATCGTTCATTTATAAATATTGTTTGATACGATTTGAGTGCGAATATGAGTGGGAATATACTAGTGCAGAAACGAAGCCGCATTTTACGCTCTATAACATCAACAGCTACATTTGTTGAGAAGATTAACGAGGACACAACCATTGAGGATATTGAAATTAGACTTCGCAAATTAAACTCTTGGTGGGAAGAATTTCGTAAAGTTGAGGATGAACTTCTCTCATTACCTGAACAAACATCAATATATGACGAATTTAAGATAAAGTTCTTTAATGTACAAGCCTCCCTGATAATAGGACTCAAGAAGCGCACCGCAGCTATAAATCAGTACCCAGTTAATGACGAGTTAAGTGCAATAATCAACAACCTTTATTCTCAACAACGAGCGTATATCGAATCGTTGCAAGATAAAACTACGAACCAAGAAAACGCGCTTAAATTGCCCAGTATTAATATTTCGCACTTCAACGATGAATACACACAATGGCCGTCATTCAAATTTACATACGAAGCTGCTGTTCATCAAAACGATAGCATACTACGAATATACAAGATTCAATTATTGAGAAGCGTACTAGAAGAAAATGTAGCACGAATAATTCAACATTTTTCACTTACCGATGCCAACTACGACGAAGCTTGGCAAACACTCCATAGGATTTCGAGGGTGTTGCATTTGTTGGTCAACAAATTGGACAACAAAACGAGGCAGCAGTGGGCTTTGCATTCAGTTAATCGAAACATGCTAACAGTGGATTTGTTCCTGGAATATTTACATCGAAAGTGTAATGCACTAGAAAGTTATAATGTAACTTTAAAATCGACCAAACAATTTACCAAACAGTCGCACATAGCCACCGCAAAAACCGAATATTTATGTTGCAAAAAACCTCATCAATTGCACAAGTGTTACAAATTTCAATGGTTTGACATCGAGCATCGTAAAAGCTTTGTAAACAACCTTAAGCTATGCGTAAATTGTCTAAGGGAAGGTCATAATCTAGGCAACGGTATTTCGCCAAAAACGTATTTCAGATATAAATCAAAGCATCACACTCGTTTGCTTGTATTCAACAATACCAAAAAAAACAAGCTGCTAAATTCTAAAGTAATTAGCACATCGAATAATTCAAATTCCGCAAAAATCATTGAAGCAAAGAATTTTACTATGAACGCCCATATACGACTACAAAAATTATAATTAGTCAAAATAAACAAACTGTATTGCCGACCGTTGTTATGAAGTCAAAGAACACATATGGACAAATACACAATATTCGTGCTCTTCTCGTAGTTCTTTCATCACTGCAACATTCACTAAAAAATTAGAATTGAAACGTTGTCATGCATGTTTAACAGTAAACGGGTTATCTTCTATTTCTGCAGAAAACAACAGAGGAATAATTAGTACAAAACTATGTTCAAAATGCTGATTGATGTACCAGAATCGCCAACAGTATCACTTTCCTCGCAGCCAAGTATTTCATTGCCATTATCACCATCATTGCATATCAAATCAAGTAAAATTCCAACTCCACCGAATCATCTGCCAAATAATTGTACAAATACTAGTCCGATAGTATTGCCTTGTTCGATTCAAGTACCTGTTACCATACCATTGTATCCAGTTAATTTAAACGACGAATGGTTTAAACAGCATATCGGATTACCAGCCGATACGAACGTGACGTCATCATTTAACATAAAACATCATCATACACAATCACATCAATTAAACAATGATAATAATGTATCAGTGAGTTTTACTCCAAAAACACCAAGTTTAATTCAAAAGGCAATTTCACTAAACCATAATTATTGCAAAATACCAATATTGGATATATCTTCGATCAGTGTTCCAACAACGCCGAAAAAGAATGCAAATCAAAATGGTAGCAACTGCAACAATGAAGTGCGAAAGTGCTCCAACTTGAAATCATCATTCTCAAATGAAATTTCGCCAATGATTGTACTGCCGAGTGCATCCGGTGCTGGTAGTACAAAACTGTTAAGAATCAACAGTAATTGCAGCGCAAACTTACAAATATTAAAAAATACTATTTCAAGTTTGTAACAATAACAATTTTAAAACTAATTTAATAATCTTTCTAAACCGATTTAATAGCTATAGCTCTTTGTCGATCACTATATTTGGTGGTAATATACAGTCGGCGACAGTAACATCAGGTCATTTTGGTAGTTCGTGGATCACAAATAATCGTTTGATTAACACAAAGGGACGTAATTTGAAAGATGACGAACTGGTACTTATCCAAGATGATAATTTATCACCGCTCGCATGGGCTAGAGGAAGAATCACTATACTTTATTCTGGTAAAGATGGTCCCACCTACCTGAGGGGATTGGTGGAAAAAATTGTCAGAATGAGCGAACAAACGCAACCATAAAGGCGGCATAATGTATTGAAAAGTGAATAAAAGTTCGATTCAAACTTAGGCATCTACCAAAAATTATGATGTTTTTTGCAAATTGACTTTGTAATTTGTTAATCATCATAGCGAACGCCAAAAGAACGGGGAACTGAATGCACTTGTTTTTATATACATATATAGAAGATAAGATTGCCAAAATTCTACACAACTTATATTTATAGTAGTCTGCAACCAACGCCATCTATTGAAAATACGCCTAAGTGGCTATTAAAATGAATGATCATTGTTGAAATACAATTTTCGTCGGTGGTGTTAAGTGTATTTCCATACAAAATTCATCTACAAAACGCAATTCTCGATTTTTTTTTTTGATTTTTCGGTTTTCCATTTGGTTTCGATTATTTTCGTGTTTACGGATTTTCCTTTGAGTTTTTCCGAACTTTCTTTTTTTCTAAGCCCCACTGTATTGAGACGGACAATGCACAAAAAGAATCATTCAAATTGATCGTGTCGTTCTCGAGTTTTTGCAAGACTAACGCACGGCAGTTGATTTTTATTTAGATAAATAGATAGAGAAAATAAATAGATAAAATAAATAGATTGGATAAAAAACAAAGTAGCAGTTTGGATGTAGCCTTCGGTGGGAATCGAGCTCAGTACCTCCCAATCCAAGCGCCGAAGTTTTAACCACTACAACATCTGTATTCGATTTTTCGAGTTTTCCGACTTTTCCGGTGGATTTTTTTAAAAATTTCTTTCGTAAGAACCATCTCCTGGTAATTGCAAACACAACAGAAAAGGTTGAGCCAAATCGGTTCAGCGCGCATAGATATTGTGGGAGACCTGCCGTAAAGCTTTCAGATTACTCTAACACATATGATTGGAAGAAGAGGCCTTTATAGAGTGATATTTAGTAATAACGGCTCTAATTTTGTGGGAGCAAATAAATCATAAGCTGTATAAATTTTTAAAGGCCAATCAAACTAATATAAGTTCTTTTCTTTTAAGGCAAGAGAAAACAAGTCCGCTTTGCTTGGCTTTATGATGCATAAATAATTTTCGAGATTATAATTCCGTGCGAATGCGATTACAGAACGTGGAACTTGTATTTAAAGAAAAATTAAGTTAGTGTTAATAAATTAAAATTAAAAAATAAAAAACTAATTGAATTTTGTTTGTGCACTCATTGTAATTTAAAGCGATTCAGGCGTCAGCCTCAATTGATGGCGTTTGCCATTTTTGGTTAAAGAAAGTGAAAATTGTGCTCAGCACCTATCCTAAGCTTCTGTGACTAAATGTCACCAGTGTTCACTCTAAGCCTTAAAGCACAAATCAGTGTCCTTTCGTACTTTGAGTTAGGATTAAACTCATTCAATTGACTAAGACAATACGTTATGTTTGGTAATTGGGATAAAATGCCCGCTTTGCGAAACGAGACCCGCAAATGGCATTGAATGATACGTACTTTGCGGGTTCAAATCAATTTAAATAAATAATTAAATTGGTTACAAGAAGACGAATGTCATTCATTCCAAATACAATATTTAATTATTTTGTTTACAGGTCGATTTAAAATGAAATTGTCGTTTGACCAGACCAATAAAATATATCAAGAAGTGTAATAACAGATAAAGAAACCAACCGTTATAATAAAACATACCTGCCGTAAAATAACTAAATTGATGTCGCAACCAATTCTTAAGTAAAAAAACGGTACAAAACCACTATAAAAGCATAAAAATAAAAATGTGGTTCGCAAAGTGGCTTATGTGGTTTATGTGCTGTGTTCTTTTTTGTTGTGTACACAGCAAATTTTATTCCTTTTTGTATGAATTGTTTTCAGATAAATTTAAGGATTATTTGTTTACAATATACCGTATTTTATCGTTACACAAAAACTGTAAACAAATTAAAGGTTTAAAATGAATGAAAACCACAAGATTTTCTTGTTAAGTATTTAATTGAATTTTGTATTGTATATGTGTATGGTCGCTGTTAAAGCTTTTGGTAAAAAATAGAGGAACAACTTCGAAGTAAAAAATGGTTTTCGACTAATTTTTTCATAATTTTAAATTGATGAAGAAGCTGACCATCTTACAAAATGTTATGGATAGATGTCATTTCGTGGAAAGATCTACGTTTGTTTTATGTGGATGAAGAAGAAAGCCATTTTCGGATGTGAAACGTCTTGTTGAATGTATCTCACAAATATGTTGTATTGGTTGATGGCTTGTCCGTAGTTGTATTATGTGGTACTCGCCGATAGGTGTCACTTACGACTGTTGTGGAGACTTTAATTGTCATCTCCAACATTGCTGGCCGCCCTAAAGTATTTAAATACTTTAGTGATATCTATGGTTTGTCACTTGGACGCTGAATGCGATGAACGCGTTTGTATGTGAGTTCGGACATCAGCTCCATATGTAATGCCATCGTAGATAGGCATAAGAAAATGCAAATGTAGCCCTTTGTTGACGCACTATTACGACCTTTGCGTAGCTTGTTGAGTATTTTGTCTGCGTAGTTTACAAAACTATGTAGAGACGGTTTCGAAAGTGTAAGGCGATGTGCTGACATTCGACTTGATCTTCTCTTAACCAAGCCGGACCTGTCCACCACAGCGGATGACTGTGTAATAATAAAGGATCAACACCATAAGATGCGCATTCTGCAGGGTTCTGCCTGACGTCGACGTAAAACCAATTGGTAGGTTGAGTTTAGTCTAAGATTTGCGAAATCCGATTGGCAACAAACGTCATCCAGCGATTAATCGAGCTACGTAGCCAAGTAAATAGCACTTATGAGTCCGTGCATGCATAAATTTGAACCTGTGGTACGTCGAGTGACTGCGTAACGGTGTGTGTGTAAGAGTTTGGCAAGAAGTAGACTGGCACAAAACTTCAGACCTAGCAGGCTGATCGTTTTCATTGCATGGTACAACCCTGGTCTTTGAGGTCCAGCGTGGTTATTTGGTGGCTATTGTTACTGCCAACCCCGGTGACGCACGTAATCTCATATTCGGGTGCAACTCATCGGCTGGGGGGTCTTTTTGTCACCAAGGACTACGTTTTTTGGCAGAACAAACTCTATTTGTACGTGATTTTAAACACAAGAGCGAAAGAAAAAAACAAACACACCAACCACTTAGACCACATCACCATCATCACCATCATCGATGAAAATAAGTTATTTCATGTTTATATTTGAAATTTTATATTATTCAAAAAAAATACAACAATTGCTACATGAAAAAAATTTCTTTAACTATAATATGATAAACAATTATGTATAATATAATTCCTCTAAATTCCCATATACATATGTGTAAAAGTTTGTTTTTCATGAGACGGACGAAAAAAGTAATTATTTATTTAGAATCAGTTTCAAAACAAAAAAAAAATATGGTTGTAGAAAAAAATAGAGAAAACTCACCAGACAATGCTTCCAAAGAGTACTCCTTGTGGTTGTCCGCGCTAAAAAAAACAGTAAATCTAACACTAAATTGACACATTACTATTTTCTATTCTCATGATTTAAGAATTTTCCTTAGCACACAATTCTAACATGCTTCAATATTTTTTTTTCTTTTTTTTATATGATTTTTAATTTATAATAAAAAAAAATTTTCAACTAATTTTCACTAATTTTCCTTACAAGGACTTAATAACTTAAACTAAAATTTATCGCATTAATCGATATTAATTTATACACTGGATTAGCTTGAGCTTCCGGTTCTGGATTTTCTTTTCTTTTTTTATTCCTTTTTTTTCGACCAGGCCAAGTAGAAATAATTTGTTGTCCAGCTGTATTTCTTAAATTGGTTTGGTACTCGCGACAAAAAATTATTTGCGTATATTTTTGATTTTTGTGATATTTATACCAAACAAAGTCTGAGAGGCCAACCAATACCTCATGGGCTTATGTTACAGAAGTATGAATCTATATATTAAAGTAAAAAAAAGGTTGATAAACGATTGTATCAAAAAAACTAACACATGGTTGTTCTATACCAAAAAAACAGTTCTTTTTCTTACCCTTATGAGATTTCCACTAATAGTTGGGCCAATATTATTTGGGCGTACGCTATTCGCACCCGTACAACAAAATCCGGAAGTATTTATCAAATGATAATTTTTTTCAATTTTTTGCTTTTTGTGTTTTAAATGAAATCTGCACTATTTAGGTTGTGATGTTCTCGGTTAGAACTCTCAGCACAAATGAACTCAAGATATATCGTTTTTGGTGTGTTTTCACTTTTTAATTTAGTATATAATGCAAATCTGTGTAATATATAACATTGCTATACGTATATATAATACAAATGCATTTATTTATACATTGAACCGTTTACGGTATTAACCAGGTTAATATTTTTAAAATTGTGTAGGTCAGTAACCCAAATGACAACAAGTTATTTATTCTGTTTGTTTTCTAATAGACGAGCCCCTTTTTATATTACAGTTGAATTATACATTGACTTGGAATAAAACCACAAAAATAACAAAATTGAGGCGGGAATTGAAAAGTAATTGACTGAATCTCTATTTAGATACGATGGCCGTAACACTATTTCGCTTTCGATTACTCAGCCATCTTTGAGCAATTGATTTTGAGACCGCGAATCGGCCGAAGGAGACCAATGTAGTCCGAGTGTTTTGACTGAATTGTCCCAGTTTAGGCCAAGTTGACACTGATGCTCGTGGAACTCGCTTGGTATCTCATTGAGAAGCTGCTCACTGTTCAAGGACCACTTCCGGGATGAGTACAAAGGGCCGAATTTCAAAGGCCCGTATATAGAAGGGCCGAATGTAGAAGGGCCGAATGTGTCGAAGGGCCGGTTTTGTCAAAGGGCCGAATGTCGAATTGCCGGTTGTGCCAAATGACCGTATGTTGAAGGGCCGAATGTCGAAGGGCCGAATGTGCCGAAGGGCCGAATGTATCAAAGGGCTGAATGGGTTGAAGGGCCGAATTTGTTTTTGTTTTTGGAAATATATTTTTTTAAATTTGTTGTTTTATCGAATATTTTGTAAATTTCTTTTTATTAAATATAAATGAATCTCTTATGAATTTATGTATTTTACTGTTTTTCATCTTTGGATATTCATGAAATTCCACGCATCCAGTCAGCGATACATTTTGGTGAAGGAAAATTTTGTCATGCGCCACCTGAGACATTCGCCCTATGTCAGCCTTCTGATAATAGGTATATGGTACAATAAATAATAAAATAATTAAATTAAAAAAAAAAATAAAAAAAATACTTTTCTAAGCACAAAAAAAAGAAAATAGAAAAAATAGGCCCTTCGACTCATTCGACCCTTTGACACATGCGACCCTTCAACATTCGGCCATTCGACATTCGGCGCTTCAACACATTCGGCCTTTAGACACATTCGGTACTTCAACATTCGGTCCTTCGACATTCGGCAGCTCGACACATTCGGCCCTTCGACATTTGGCCCTTCAACTTTCGGCTCTTTGATATCATACCCACTTCCGCAGTTCGGAGCTGCCACGTCTGAGTAGCTCCACGACCTCGATTCAAAGCGAATCTGCATCTCGATTAAATCTGCAATGTTGTCTAAGCCGGTTATCAGGTCGTCGACTTAGAAGTTCTTCAGATCGACTTTCACTGTAATTGGGAATTTCGCCTGTTCATCGCGTGCTAACTGAAGGCTGTACAGTGCCGTATGTGACACACAAACGATATTCTCCAACTGGATCAGTAGGAGAAGATCATCATACGATCCGCTGATAATTTCTGTTTTCGAGCGCCATCAGGATCTGACGATACAGCTGCTTGATGTCTGAAACAGAAACAAATTGATTTTTGTAAAAGACGTTCTGCCGAAAGTTGGGGTTAATGCATAGCTTCTGGTTAAGTGATATGCCGGGGTATGCTTTGTGCGATGCATCGAATATCATGCATCACACCGGAAGATAGCACGTCTGGCCCGGAATTTGTTGTTATCTTCTGACAGTCCATGTGACCCGTTCCAGATAATCCTGCAAGAATCTGTTGTCCTCAGAACGTAGTTGATCATTTTTGGCAAACCATTGTTTCATATGGTGTAGTTCCAGCACTGCATCCTTTCGTGGTCTTCTACGATGTATATTCTATTTACATTGAGATAGTGTGTCGATTCTAATTCTCGAGATAGACGAACATTTTCGATTACTTTTGCAATAAAAGACAACACACGCTCGCTCTTATACAGCTAGAATCCGAATATTGAATCATCATCCATCGAAACATCATTAACTTCGGCAACAGTAATCGGCAGCGTATCGCAATCAAATCAAAACTTCGTTATTTTAGCTCTGTTGGAATAGGGATCCCAGGTTAGCTTCACATGTGCAATTCGAACTGGTGTGGCCTTAATTGATCGCACTAGATTACGATGTTATTTCCGGCAAAAACTTCCCACGTGATGCGAGAGTTCGAATTGATTAAGAGTGAGCGAGGTGATTGCATGATAGGTTTGCGAGATGCTCGAGTGTGCGACGAATGCGATGATGACGGAACCTCTTTGGGCGACTGTGGTGGATCCATTTGTACTTTGGTCAGAGAAATCATCTTCAGTGACTGCCAGGTGTTCAAGAAGTCGATCAGATTTTCGGGTTAGTAACATTTCTCAATGTCAATGGGTTTGTGGATCCGGCTTGTCTGCAATGATTTTGACTAAAATTGTTTCCCAATTGGTACTGGTACTCCTAAGGCCTTCAGATTGCGAACGGTGTCGGTCGTAGTATCAATGATCTTTCTCAACCCCCCAGCTGATTCGAAACGACGGTTTGAGAGCAACAATCCACCATCTCCAATTATGTTAGTCTTTAGATAGTGTAGCTTTTTTGAATTGGTCAACTGTTTGTGATTATGAACGACATTGACGAATAAATTCTCAAATTCGATCCAGTTTTTGGGTGTCCATGGAAGACTGGTACCGTGATTCGAGCCAGCTTTGTATCGACTGACTGCTGTGAGATAAGGCGAAATGCCGCGATTACATCAAGAGTGTTACTGAAAAAATAAAAAAGATCCGAACCATTTCTGGAATTTTTATTAAAACAAAACGTGAAATAAATGGTTCTGCTTATATGACGTTTAATGGAGAAAAGTCCTGCGACCTTCGAACTATATCAAATAGCTTTAGTGATTTCTTACAATCTGTCTACAAGCGCAGGAAGACAGTAGTATGAAAACCTAAACATGAAGATAGTTTCGTGCCTGTAATTACGACCCATATTTGAAATGAAGATATCCTTGGTGCTCTGAAAACGTTCGGAGATGGGTGCTTGATGGCATTAAAATCATTAAAACTAGAAAAATTTCAGATTTTAGACAAAGCCTTCGATTCCATCAGCCACTGCAAAACTGTAGAGCGATTATTCAAATTTTGCTTCACCAACAACCAATTGGTTTAAATTACATTTAAATGATCGAATTCAATATATTGAACTGGGAAACAGATGGAAGTTATTTCAAGCCACTTCAAGGATACCACAAGGAGCAATTATTCTCGGATTTTTATCATTTTCTCTAATAGGATAACCAAGGTCATACAGCATTCTCAAACGTTGATGTTCGCAGACCAATAAAAAAGATGTCGACAATCTAGCAACTTTTTGTGACTCCAACCTTTTCATGCTTAACATTTGTAAGTATAAAATCGTATCATTCCATCGGAAATAAAACTCTATTACACAGCACTATCATATCAATTATCAATGGCATACTTTTACAAAAAGTATTCGAAATTATATAGGGCTTAATTTCGTTGACAATTTGTGTTTTACCAAGCACAAAGAACAGTGCGTTGCTAGGGCAAAATCAATGCTTTTTCATTAAGCGGTGGACCAGAGATGTACATGACGTTCAAAAAATAAAAATCCTCACAGAAATGGATCACAAATGGAATATGCTATTAACGTACGGTGTCCCTTTTACCAAGTGCATATCCTACGCATTGAAAAAGTTCAAAAAAAAATTTTCACGGTAACTATATTGGAAGGACTTCATCAAGATTTGCCATACCTGCAAAATTGCAACATCTCGTAGTTCCAAAACAAACGTGAGTTGCTAAAATGCTTGTTTATTGGTACCATGCTTGATAAATTGATGCACCATCTATAATAGAATTGATTAAAATTAAGGCACCAAATAGGTACTTAAGAAAATGAGGGTTACTTCAACTAGACCTAGTCAAAGAGGCCTTAAGTCATTTCAAGTTTCGTCACCGGAGATAGACATGTGTGCAAAAATTAAATAAAATCGGATTTTACGAAGAAAGTAGAAATTGAATTCTGCGATTCCACAGCCAAACACAAACAAACAAACAACATTCTAAAATTTTCCATCCACAACTAAAATGTTGCCATGTTTCCATTCTGTCCATTTTTCTTACATATTCATCAAACCATTTGATTTCTCTACAAAGCTGCGTTTTTTGTTTAATTTTAATCAGTTTCTCAAAACTCTACACAACTTTTAATAAAAGTGTTTATTTATTTTTTTCCCTTCGTTAACTTGATACCGAAAATATTAAATTTTATAGATTGACACGACACAACTCATTAATTAAGAAAAACAAAAATTTTCTGGTCTCAGGTGAGTATAATTTATACCTTTTCGTTTCACTGCGCGAAAACAATCCCAACGCGTATTTTGTTAGACACGTTTGATTGATTTTCGAAATGAATACCCGCGCCTATTAATTAAAAAATCTAAAAGTTTCATTAAAATTAATAACATTGTTACGAGGACAATTAATATTTGTTGTTGTCGATTGTTTCGCCCTGAAAATATTATATAGGCAGTTCTTAACGTCATCATTGTACCGTATACCAGATTACCAGCAGATGAATCAACACAAACGTAATTGATTAATTATGATTTTATTTTTAAAGTGACTTTCTCTGGGCCTCTCTGTATCAGATTTTGTTGTTGTTGTTTTTATAATTTTCCACATTTTCCTTTATATAAAATATGTGTACATATTTACATTTTCACTGTTATCAGATTGATGGTGTGAATGAGATAACAAATAATAGAATTTTTTTTTAATACAAATAATGGAGTATGGGGAAATTATTGTGGAAAATGCGCAATTTGAATCGGTTCCACAATATTTCTCCGTCATTGGTGGAATTTGTTCAACGATGTTCGTACACGATTTTTATTGTGAGCTTGCTTTTTATTGTAACTTTTATGTTACATGCTTTTAACAAAGTACGAAGAGTTATTTTAACACAGACGGGCAACAAATACAAGGACCCACTCGTTCAAATAATATTTACCTCGGAATCTGGATCTATTGCATTGACCTTTAATTTCATTATAATTTACATGTAATTATAATTTACATGTAAGTTTACATGACAAAATGTAATAAATGAAAAAATAAAGATTTACCATCTTTTATGAATATCTACATAAAATATGTAGAAAATTATCCTTTACTGTAGCATTATCAAGTCATTTGCTGCCTTTATTCTACAGTTAAATGAGCAATGCTATATACAAAATGACCAGTGCAGCACCGATATAAACGTGACATTTTCATAGCTCAGCCACCTAAAAATTCGATTTTATATGAAAAAGACATTTGTAGCATTGTCAATTTAGCTGTGGAATAATTACAGCAATTGATATTAGATAGACAAATCAAACAAGCTAATCAATTCAATAAAAATTTACTACAGTTGGAGTAATTAACTTACTTTAAATCGCGGTATCAAAACCGAAAGGTTTGCAACACGATACCAGACACTTGTCAGGGTCGTAGTGGACAGTGCTTTTGATCGCGACCCCTGAAACGTCAATTTATTTGGACCGTTTCTAATAAATGTATTAAAAGTGTCTTATTTTCTATGAATGGATTATTATGAAACGATTAAGTGTTTTTGGTTTTTGGGATCAATATTTACATTTTTATGCTTTTGTACATTTCAATTTGCGAAACATTTAAAAATGTTCAATGAGTTCTCTTGACCAATCCGAATGATTTGCAACATTAAATAAATGTTTTGAAATCTGTGAGTTTATTGTCCGCAGCACAAAGATTTATTACATATGTTGTTGAATGATCTTCTGGTCAGCATCCGACCCTGTACAACATTTTCATATCAATATCCATACCCCTGATATTGCAACACTTTCCCTGTTCACCCAGCTAGGTAGTCGTTGTCTCGTTTCCAAAACAACAAGAACACAAAACAGTTTGTTTCCGAAACAAATTCTTCCTATACAATAAAATAAGAACTTAGACGAATTTTGGTAAAAAGATTTTTTTATAAAAATCTACACTTTCAAGCAAATTCCAGAAAAATCTGAGAGACCAAGATGCCAAGTCAATTTAAAACGCGTTCATACGTTCATACGAAAAACTTTCACAACAAAAACCGTCACATCCGCCCAACGAACATAGAATCAAGAGGACCGTTCCTCTTCCAAATCCAATCAAGAAAGTTTAATCGCGTATCAGGCTATTGCAAATCTTGCATCCCCAAAATCATTTGCAAACAAGAATGAGGTCCTACAAAAAACTGTTTCTACCAAACTTAGTCCTTCGTGGAAAATGATTAAGACCAGCCTTGCTACAACTTCAACCTAAAGTCGATCCATTTCTAACCGAGTCCTTCGCAAATTCTATACCAAAATACTGCCAAAAACTAAAAGCTTTAATGGAAGTTGTCACGTTTGCTAACTTAACAAAAACCTCCAAGTACGAAGTTTATCCTAGTCAGTTAAACCACCTGAGACGGGGAGCGACTGAACTATGGCGAAACAAGAGTTTACTACCAAAATCATCACTTCCACCTAATTTTTGGAAAATTAACCGGACCAGACACTTTCATGTATAATACTTCCGCTCTCAAACGATTCCCTCGCAGATGCTACTTTCCAAAATAATTGAAAAAGCATGAAAAAATGAAAAGCTTAAGCGAAGATAAGATAATATAAGCTGCCACATCCGGTGGACCGACCTCCGCCGAAATCCCACGCGGACCTCCTAACACATGAAAAATGCCCAAGCATGAAGCTTCATCAAAATTAGTCAATTCACTTGGGCTGCAGAGAGGACACAGACCGACACATAGACAGACAGAAAACCAAAAAGTGCGCTCTCACATTTCCACACTTTCTCTTACTCTATAAAAGAAAGTTTGCTCTATAAATGAAAGAACTTCTTATTAACACAAGATTTACTTGATTGTACACCTCAAGTTACTGAAACCCGTCAAAATGATGAGTTTCGGCAAATTAAGTTTTCTGTTACATATTATTCATTCCTTTTATTTTCAACATATATTTTTAACATAAAGAACTGACAGAAAAGCATGCAGTCGTGACATCGTAATTGTTCATTTCTTTCCCAAAACTATACGTGCCCGTGATTCAGTACAACTTTAATATGATTTATCAAATTTTCATCAATTATCAGCTCAAATGCGCTTCTTACACTATACCGATTACATACTATTTCTCTTAGCACACGCCGTTGGACCTGATACATCTTTGAATATAGTATGAGCTGCCAGTCTGCCACTACCTCTATCTTCCTCTAGAATTTCCCATTCCCCATCAATAAAAGTTTTGTTCAAATTGGATTCAGCAGGAGGTGTATTAGTAACCTCCATGTCACTTTCGTTTTCAGAGCCCGAGTCGATACGAATTATTTTTCTGCAACTACACATATTACGAAAATTTTCATCTTCAGAGTCGGAAAGATCAATTTCCTTGTTTTCATATCCAATTTCACCAGTAATTTCACATAAAACTGCATCATCTGCATCAGAATCTATAATACGGTGCCATATATGACTCTACATTTATTCTAATTCGTCAAAATAAAAATAAATATGGGACAAAATCGTTTTTCTCCTTATATTTGCAAATGACCTAAAAATATAAAATATTCGCTGATGAAATAAAATTGAAATGATGTGAAGGCAACGAGCTAGCTTTTCGCAATTAAACTCCGTTTACAGATATTTTCATTTGCCTCACTCAAATTGTTTACCGGGAAATATAAAAAGAATAATTTGAGAGAATCAGTTTATTCCCAATGTATACAACACGCACAGCAAAAAAGAATATATTGCTGCGTTTATACCACAGCTAAAATAGCAATGCTACAAATGTCAAATTTGGCTGAGCTATGAAAATGTCGAGTTTATACCGTTGCTACAGCTGTCATTTGCGTTTAGCATTGCTATTTTAGCTGTGGTATAAACGCAGCATATGATACCTATTTTCTCGCCTTTTTTCAAGGCAAATAACAAAACAATCGACTCTCGTTTATGCATGTCCATTCACATGAATAAAGCCTTAATTCCACGGAAAAAATTTGCTGACAGCAATTTTTTAACTGAAAAAACGCAAAACAAAAAAAATCTTAAAATTCCATAAGAGTGACACAAACAAGACATTTTTATAGTAAAATTTAATGGTTTTACATTTTGGCATAATCTAAAAATTTCATAAAAGATGTAATTTGTACATTTTCGTAGATTTCGATTTTTTTTTATATATTTTAATATTTTAATTTTTATGTATGTTATGTATCACAAAAAACCACTAACGTTAATAAATTTATGCTCGAAAAAAAAAACAAATCGACATTTGACTATGAAAATGGCGAATGACTTATTTCGTATGAGTGTGTGAAAAATTTCATATCTTTACATACATTTCTTGTAGATGTGTGAACAATGCTGCCATAAAAATAAACTTCAGTTTACATTTTTTATAGCACATTATGGCAGCACACTAACACCATCACAATTATTTTCTCAGTAAAATTTAATGACAACATTTTTTGTTTCGTACACTACCAGTTAAATCTATATAGGTTTCAGAACAAAAAAGTGCTAAGTATCCGATCAATATACTTCTGACACAAAATATTTATGCTTTCTGATTTATTTAACATTGGATTTACGAAACATTAAATTGACGGGCTCCGCAAATCTAGTGTTACAACTAATACAACTATTTGTCCACCATACCAATTTTTGGGACTTTATACCAATTTTTTGGATTAATTTTGAAAATAAAACGACAATTTAAAGTACCCCAATTTAGGAATTTTGGCCTGGTCAGTCTATATTCATCAATGTTACAAAAGTGGTTTTCAAACCATTTTTAAACGTTGCAAATATTCAAAAAACTGGAAGTCATAAGTATAAATGATATACCTGAAACAAACTTGCTCAACCTGAAAATCATCATACATCATCAGCATCGCAACCCGCAATAAATCATAAAACCAACCTAAAAATGAAAATTGTAGTTTAGCATAAATTATACTTAACCCTTAAAAAAATATTTCCGCTAAAATGATCCATCCTTGGACGTCGGAAGATCAGTCCAAATCGCTGATGCTATTCAAAAACAGGCTTATAGGAATGCCGGCAAGGTGTGAAAACTTAGCACTGACGGTGTCCAAGCAATGTCAACGTTCACAAGCAACTCTCTAGAGCTCGTTGATATTGATAAAACCTTGAAGAAATTTTGGAAACTATAGAGTTATTTAATCAACCACAAACCATGTTAACTCCGGAAGAAACTTTGTGTGTATACAATACAATATTGAATCATGTAGGAAGTTTCATTTTTTGCCTGCCATTCAATGGTTCACCGAGCCAGCTGGGTCAATCAACAAACATGGCTACTGCGGTAATACTAGGTAACATGCGGAAGGTCGCTTTGCTCTTTATTTAGATTTTTCAAGGCTATGCAAAGAATTTATGGCTGACTTTGAGAAACTACAACATATAGTATGAAAGAAATCCCTTATGACGAAATTAATAATTGAGATTATTATTTGCCACATCACGGTGTACTACGAAAAGCTAGTTTGACTGCTAAACTGAGAGTAGTTTTTTATGGATCGGCGAAGACAACAACAAGAATTTTATTAAATGAATGCTTTGCAGTTGGTACTGCAACACAATCGACACTATTATAGATTATCCTTTTTGTGGACATAAAAAAGTGTATCGTCAGATCAACATATCTGACGATAACAAAAAAAAAACAAAAAATTATCTACATGAAACGCTATTGCCTGGATTCCTACTAAGAAATGGCAATAAAATTCTCAACAATTGCTGTAAATAATATCGGGAGAAGAAAGTAAAAAAAAAAAGAAGTCCAACCCAGTAAGGTGTTGGGAGTAATTTGAAAGTCCATTTCGGATGAGTTGACATTTACGTCGGATCCCCCAACCACTGAAAGATCATCCACACGAATTATACTTTGAAAAGTAAGTCGATTTTTATGTTTTCTGGGTTGATTAATCCCCAAAATAACAGTCAACATATTCAGGCAGCTGCCCTGGGCAAGCAATCTGGATTAGGATGATGCCTTATAACAGAAAACCAAACATCCCAAAGGGAACAGATATACGAAATCCGCTCAAAACTCAATCGATTCTCAATTTCATTTACACAGATTTTGTGACGGAAGAACTTAGTTTTTACTGAAACGTTCGTTTCAACCGACTCTAAATCTGTTCTTAACTGGTTTGCAAGTCACCCCAGGTGATGTGGTTATCTAAGGATAACTCAGCGAACTGTTTATCGCCCTGCTTTTTTCCCGAAGAACTAAGCGCTCACAACTTATGGAATGCTAACCAGTGTTAAACTGAAATTATGGTAACATAGAAAGAGAATTCAAAAGTTATTTGAATCAACTAGTAGCGTCAGTAATGATTGGTTTCAAGACTACCACTCTGATTATCCCCGTTCCAAAAATCTGCAAGGATTTTTGCTGTTATTAACATTTAACATGAACAACTTTTTGAAGCACAACATCATTCAATGTTGTTAGTTTGAACAACTCAAATTCTACTCTCAGAAAATTGCGATGTTAAGGCCATTTTCTCAAATCAATCGGAGCAGTACACTGCATCATCTCAATCCAGTTTTGGCCAAACACAATACTCTGCGAGTTGGAGGAAGATGGCATGGAAATGGTTCGCACCATTCTCGCTCGACAAAAACATCTAATCGTTCTGCACTCAAAATCGAGATTACCAACAATCTAGATCACAATCATGCTGGATCAACACTTCGATTATCACTCTGAAGAAAGAAATATTGGATACCAATGGGTAAATAAAGGCTATGGGAGATATAAAACATTGTGACTGGCAGTTTCTGCAAATTAGAATCGACTATATTCTGAACCAATCTGAATATAATTATTTATTGGTGTTTCTTTATTTCGTTTAAACAGAAGGAGTGGCCAAACGGTATTCAAATCGGTTATCTGCTTACTCATATTCATCAGTACAAAGGTGGTACATTTGGAACTAGTTGGCGATACGACCAGTGAAGCTTTCCATGATGTATTAGAACGATTTACCTTACGACAAGACATTGCACAAGAAATATTCAGCGACAATGAAATCAAAATTCCACTTAACAAGAGTAATCGGATACCAAATTCTGACAATTCTGACAAATTCTGATGCTGGCGACATCGTTAGAGTCGTTATTTTACAAACAAAGTCTTTTAACATGATTCGGCTAATTCATAAATTATGTACGCTGCTCATACAGAAACCATCCAGTGTTTCAACCGAAGCTGATAAAATACTCAATTCGACTTAATTCATTTATACAGTCATTCGTTATCGTAATCGGCTGTGCTTAAATTGAGCGACGACCAGGAAAAATATTTCTAACCCATAAAAACCAAAGAGTATAAACAACCTCGAAGCAAAAGACCGCATAATCTTTACCTACCATTTTCCAATACTGCATGAAATAATTTTTAGTTGTATTCCTTATTTGAACGCGTTGGTACAAGGGCGGCGGTATGGTGGAATGGTACAAGCTTATATCTCATTACTTACCTGAGATAATGTTTCTCAACCTGAAAATTATCATTCATCATCAGCATCGCAACCTATAACAAATCATAAAAAACAACCTAGAACTCTTACAAATGTTTTCTCGCCGAAATGATCCATCCTTGAATTATCTAAAATAGAATTAAGTATTTAATAAATTTAAAATAATTCAATTGTAATTTAAGTTAATAGCAATCTTAAATTCGAATATTTACAACTTCGCATGTAACTCAATCAACCAAAATGAATTAAATACAAGTTGGATGAATTTTGTGTGAAATCAGAGGATTGCAACCGTCAATGTTGCCATAAGTATTCCGCAGTATTCCCACCAACTTAATTTCTATAGTTTAAGCTTAAGTCGATTTTTAAAGGCTGAAAATATTGAGTGCCTTTGGTCCTTAGTTTTTATGTTTTCTAGAAACCAACATATTTGATGATGATTAACAGCGTTCGTGGAAAATACAAAATTAAGGTGCTTTTCATTGTATTATTTTGAATGTAGCTGATCTGAAGTAATTTTGATTTCAACTTATTATCCGTTACAAAAGTTTGCTTTCCATTGTGTGTGTTTGTAGTATGTAATGGGTGGGAACATCAATAAGACCTTTGATTTGAATCTGTTTCCAACCATGACACTTTAAACAGCCAATATTAGGAAATTTCCAATTTTGTACGTGCGATATATTCAATCGAGTTTTCCCAAACTCCCCACATGGAAATTGACCTGAAATTTTTTCCAGGTGTGAGCATCATTAGATCTTTGTTTTGAATCTATTCCCAACCATGACACTTTAAACAATCAATTTTTAGAAATTTTTAAACTTTGTGTGTGCGATATATTTATATACAAGTTTTCCTATTGGAAAATGAATTTTCTAACCAATCTATAATACTATTAAAAATATAGTTTAGTGTTTTATTTTTAACAGGAAACACATTTTTTTTGTATAAAATAATACTTTCGGCTGAAAAATATCGGCTGAGAAATGCCGGCTGATGCATATTAATATTTGACATTTCATATTATATTATTTTTGGCTGAGATAGCAAAGACATTATCTGCTTAATCGATTTTTTTTTATTTTCCGCTGGAACTATCGATTTTGACAAACTAGTCACTAGGAGTGATTCATGTGTTCCACAGAACAAAACTTCCCATATGGCATATGCTTTTAAATGGTTCTTGGCTCAACATCCAAATATTGAATACATCGAAATGCGTTACTCACTTCCGGAACATTCAGTCATACAAGAAGTAGATCATGCTCATAGTGAAATTGAGGAAAACTCAGCAAGAAATGAATTTTTCTCTCCGATTGGCGTTTTAAGGGAGTAATAATATTGGTTGTTATTATTATTATATTTTTTATTGACTCAACTCGAGAGTTGAGTCTTTTCTTTTTATTTATGATTTCAAAAAATGTTACAAAAAATATAAACTAATCAACTTAGATGTTGTGCGTAGCGATTTTAAAAATACAATTCCATATTTTATTTCGTTTTTCTTTACTTTATACTTTTTACTTCATAATGGAAATTGGTGTCGTTTGCTTGGTTTTTTCCATCGTTTGATGCAAATGCAGCAGTTTTGTTGTTATGTTGAAATCCGATTAAAATGTATGTTCGCTATGTTTATTATCACGTTTCTCGCCATGTATCTTACTGTTTGGTGATTCAGTGCCTCGTGTATGTTGATCGACTGTTTCACGTTGATCGTGAGATTCCGTGTTATATAACACCTCTCCTTTAAGACGGATGTCCGAATTTTTGCGGAATTTTGGCAGACGAGTACAAGTAGGAGATATTAATTTTCTGAATCTAAAGATAAGAATACAAATTATTATTATTATAATAATGGTTAATGTTAATGATGTCTGGCTAGCAATATTGTGGAAATGCATCTTATGATGTTTATCATGTAGCTCCTCGATGTTTTCAACTGTCCAATTAAGTATGTTATGTAGGTTAATTTCTGGCAATACATTTTGTATCTGCACGTCGTTCCATGGTAATTGTTTGAAGATGTTAGTGAATGATTTCGTTGCTTGCACTTGTAGAATTTGGTCATTGACTTGGATAAAACAGGATGTTAGCGTGATGATCGATGGTTGATTGATTTTGTTCGTGTTCCTCGTACAGTTTGAAGTAAAATCCAGTGTTTTCTCTCCCGGTAATATGAAAAAGTTTGTTTCGTCTATGTTTACTATAATGACATCTGATTTGACCTTGGTGTAGTTGCAAATGGCTTCTTGTAGACTAATAATTGCTGGGACGCAAGTATTAGTTATTAGCAAAAGTTTGTCTTCTTGGCAATAGTATGTGCCATATATAACTTGGCATGTGTCTGGTGATTGATATTTATACTGATGGTAATTTAAGATTATATATTTAGGAGGTGTAGGGAATATTAGTTTGTTATTAACTGGAATGGGGATTACTTTGTAGAGTTGGAATGTTGTGATTTGAAATTTAGGAATGTTTATTAGGAATATTAACTTTTTATTCTTGTTGATTAAACCTTTTATTTCTAATAAGTTCAAAATTGCTGTTTCGTGTGGAATTGAGATGTTATCATCGTTCAACATGTTCTTGATGTACTGCATTTCGTCATCATTTAATAAGTGTCTGGATACAATTCTATTTTTTGAAAAAGTTATAGTGTCTAGTAAATCTTCTAAATGTTGGTTTAAATTTTCGATAGTGTGCTCTAGTCTGTATAGTTGCTGGTCGTAAGTCATGAGCCTGGTGAATTCACTGAGCTTCCCTATCGGGCGCGTACGCATAATGAAGCCATGGAGGGGGGTTGCAGAAAACATATTTTATATACATAATTTTTTTTTTCACGTAATAGAACTACATAGCTAATACATATATATTATTTTATTTTATTTCACTATAAAAACATTTTTTCTTTTCATAATTACCTACTACAAGCGAATTTTAGCGCTCGCTCTTGCGAGCAAGCTTATACAAAGATTTAGGCCGTCTGTCTGTTGGCACTATCACAGCAAAAACTATACATACCAAATTTGCATACAGATAGATACTAATCTAAAAAGGTCACATTTAAAATTTGGGAACTCTAGGTCAAGTAGTTTTCGAGATATTCAACTTTTTCTAAAAATAGAGGTCACACAGATGCGGCTGTCTACTTTTTTTTAAATTTTCAATTATTATTCTAGGCATACTTTTATCTATAATAAAAAGAGTGTTATTTCAAAACTAGTTTCTGTAATTTTTTTTTTGATTTGCTTAAGATTCTATTCATTTTTTGTCTATGGGCTAATTTGTTGTATTAGCACCTTAGTTGTTTCAGAGGTTTTACACCTCTGTCCGTCCGTCCGTCTGTTGCATTTTTCCTATTTTATCGAGCGCTTGTCGGACAATTTCAATTGTCCGCTTCTACTAGTTTAATTTACGTGAACTTTTTGCTAGTTCATCTAGAACTGCATCAACAGAAACCGCGACATTACGATGATTATTAAGTAACGCTAATCCATTTAGCCTATCTTCATTCGTTGTGTTGCGTAAATAAATTTTGAGTCGTCTCAATGTTGAAAAGGATCGTTCACTGCTTGATGTTGTAACCTAGTGTTACAAATACTTGAAGTAATTTTCGAACAGTTGGGAAAATTGATTCGTCACATGATAAAAATGCAATATGAGCATTTTTTTGGTGTATTCGAAGAATTTATAGCATGGCGCCACCATAGCTTCAGTTCACTAATGCCCCCTGCAGTTCGTAATACTTTTATATTTTTCCAAAAGGATTTTTGCAGATTTTTCGTGCTCCAATGAAAAATTGTGTTCATTATAAATATTTAATATACACATACATACATCTATATTGGAAAATTTCTTTATATGTTTAATAAGTTGATACATTTATTAATTTACTTTTTTCTATTGTTGTATCATGGGGGGGTTAAACCCCCAGTAACCCCCCTTGCGTACGCCCATGTTCCCTATAGTTCTGGGGATCGTCGTATTTATGGTTTTTAAGTTTATTTCTAAATTAGTTCTCAAGTCGTCGATACGAGTTATCATCTGTTGGTTAATTATTACTTTTTTATTGTTGTTTTTCTGAAGTTTGTCTTGAGTCTGTTCCAGTTCATACAGTGCATTTTGAATGTCCTCTTAGTCTCGATTGTCTAGATTTCCAGTAGTCTCTTTTATCAATGTTCCAATTCCGTTTAGTAGACCTCTTTTTATTCTATTCGGTAGGATATCATTCAAATTTCGTTGGATTTATCTATTTTTGATGATATAATTATACAATAAACTGTCTATAGTATATTTCTACTATCCGGGCCCAACTGTTCTTTTATGGTTTTCAGTATGTCTAGAGTTTGTGAAATTGTCTGCTGATATGGTGTTAGTGGTATTATATGTATCATTTTTCTGTAGGTGTTATGTAAGTGTACTGGTCCCTGGTGCACTGGGATTATGCCCTTGTTGTCCGGTAATGGTGTTATTTCTAGCTCTTGTCCCATGGTTCCAGTGAACCTGGAATACATTTTTAATTTTATTCTTGTGTACCTTACCGACGTTAGTTAATAATAAAGGACTATTTATAATATTTTCTTTCACCCTTTCCTTTCTAAAAAGGGGTTTCATTTTCCCTCTTCTGCGTTTTCTTACGTATACTACAGTATTTATTAGTACGGGAATAGGTTTTTTCTTGTTCTTATTCAATTTATTTATTAGTCTTTCTTTTCTGTCTCGAGTTTTTTCATGTAAATTAGCGTATATTTGTTCGAAAGTGTTTCTGTGTTCTTGAGCATATTCGAGTTCTGTCCCGAACTCAGGTGTGTTCTTATAGTAATGCCCATTTAGTAATTGAAATGGTGTCATTCCCGTTGAACTATGAATTGAGTTATTGTAAGAGATAATAGTTGATTGCATGGTACTCTTAATTTCCTCATCAGGGTTTAGTAATTGTATAATAGAACAGAGTTCCGTCAGAGTTGAGTGGAATCTTTCCACAGGTGAATTTTTTGTGTAATTATAGGGTGTAGTGGCGTGCAGAATAATGTTGGATTTTTGGGTCAAGTCTTGTATGGTTTTAGGTACACAGAGTTCGTTATCTGCAACTATTTTAATCGGTATTCCATGTATTCCTATATATGTCCTTATAGCTTTTTGGATGGATTTACCTGTTTTTTCGGTTAGATAGTATGTAGTTCCATGTTCGGTGAATTTGACGACTTTTGTCAAAAAATTTACATTATTTAGGGTAAAAATGTCCGTATGTATAACCTCTAAAGGTCTCATGGGAGTTTCTGTCACTATCAGTTCTATGTTAGGCGGTCTTCTGTCGTATTTGATTTTTAGGCAGGTATTGCATTACGCTACATATTGTTGTAGTTTTTCTTTTAGATATGGAAAATAAAACTGAGTTTTTATTTGGGCATAGTTTTCACTTGTTCCACGATGTTCATTCATCTCATGAGTTTCCTTTATTTTCCTTTTCTATTCTTCTGGGTCAATAATATCTACTAAAAAGATTTTTGATCTAACCAGATTTACCTTAGGATTTGTTGTACGAGGTTTACGGGTAACCAAATTGTTGTAAATTTTTAACACTTCTTTAAATATTTCATCGGTTGTAAATATGCAAGTTAGTTGTCTTTTCCGACCGAACAGCTCTTGTAAAATTTCTTCAACCTTCTTGATATTGTTTTTAATGGACGGTAGTCCTAATGTTATTCTAACTTTATCTCCAAACAGAGTTTGTCTTTCTATCAAAGGATGAATGACTTGGTCAGAAACGTATAACACAAATTGTTTACTGAATGTATTGATAGAGTTTCTGATCTCGGGGATTAGGTTGTCTGGGTTTGACAAGATATTAGCGGTGTCTTCATTAGAAGAAGATGTGTCAGATTGATGGATTTTAATCCGAGAAAGTGCATCGGCGTTCGCGTTCAAGGTCCCCTTTTTATAGGTAATCTCGTAGTCGAATTCTTCGAGTTCCACTCAGTTACCGTTAAGGTTCTACTGGCATAGCATATTGGTAAATCTTCTCCGATTTTACGTTGGGACAATACTGCTCCAATTGCAGTATTAGAAGCATCAGTGGTTAGAATAAACTTTTGTGAAAAGTCGGGATACTGAAGGAGGGGTTCGTTAGACAGTATTTCCTTTACCTTTTCGAAAGACTGAACGTATTCAGGGTCATTAATATTTATTGTTTTGGTCCTACGTAGGCATTTGGTTAAAGGTTTAGTTAAAGCCGCGAAATTCTTGATGAATTTTCTATAGTATCCTAGTAATCCTAAGAAGCTTTTGATCTGTTTCTCTGTCTTAGGTATGGGGTATTTTTGAATTGCTTTAATTTTCTCAGGGTTCGGTTTTACTCCCTGGGGTGTAACGATATGACCCAAAAAGGCGACTTCCCTATGCATAAACTCCGATTTATCCAGTTGTATTTTGAGATTAGCCTTTTCTAAATTTTAGAATACTTTTTCTAAACTTTCGATGTGCTCTTGTAGGGACGTTGAAAATATAATGATATCGTCAATATAACATAAGCATATCGCACCTTGTAGTGGACCTAGTATATGATCCATTACGCGTTAGAAGGTCGAAGGGGCATTCTTCAACTCGAAAGGCATGCGGACGAATTCATAGTGTCCGAATTTGACACTAAATGCGGTCTTAGCTCTATCTGTCACCTCTATCTGGTGAAATCCTGACGCTAGATCTAGAGTTGTGAAATATTGACTTTTTCCCAATTTATCCAAAATGTCCGTAATATTTGGGATGGGATATTAGTCATCGATAGTTTTCTGATTTAACTTCCGATAATCAATAACCATTTTCCATTTCGTCTTGCCTGAAGCGTCTGCCTTCTTTGGCACAATCCATATAGGAGAGCTCCAAGGTGAATAGGACGGTTTTATAACGCCTTGAATTAACATTTTATTCACTTGGTCTTCAACCTCCCTTTTATGAATGAATGGATATCTGTAAGTTTTGGTAAATATTGGTTTATCGTCCGTTAAATCTATGTTGTGTTTTATTTCAATAGTGAATGAAAGATCTTGATTTTCTTTTTGGAAAATTTGATCATATTTTCTACATAAAGATTTTATGGCTTTTATTTCTTCTGGGTTTAAATGGCTTGTCCTAATTAGATAGTCTATTGTTTGTTCACTTGAAGTAGAATGGCAAAAATTAACGTTATATGTATCTACATGCTGTTGTAGAGGTTTCCCTTCTAAAGGGTGTTCCACAAGAAAAATTTTGAATTTAGGTGAATAATTAGCTACTTCGGCCGAAATAAAGTGATTTTTACTATTGTAAATCCCTTCGGGATTATTAGACCATTAGGTAAAGAGAAGGGTTTAAGATAGATATCTCCTTGTTTCATGGTTACGGGAATTTCCACGAGCTTTTTGCTTCTTAGGGGAACTATGTACTGTTTAGATACCAGGTTGAATTTATAATTGATAGGAATTTTTGTAGTAGGGGTTATGAACAAAGGTTTAGTTAAGCTTATGTCGGCGTTTATTTGATTCATCACGTTTATCCCAATTAAACCGTTGAAGTAGCTATGAAATTTGAATACCAAGAATCTTAGAGGTTCTTGATTTTGGAACTCTTCGATTACTACCTCTACTTCCCTGTCTAACTCGGTACTATTGAATAGAGTGGATATTTTGACGGGTTTTATTTCGATGGTTTTATTTAGAGGAATTATTTCAGGGTCTATAAACGACCTATTAGCTCCAGTGTCTATTAAGAATTTGAGATTTTTACCGTTAATTATTAGATTTAGATAGGGTAATTTAGTACCTTTGGTATCTGAATTGTTATTATGGATACCTATGTATCCGGCATCTCCGATGGATCCGTAGGAAAATCCTCTTCTTCGATATCTATCTCAACTATCGGTTGAGCATCTATAGGATCATGATTTTCGTACAATTCTTCGTTGTAAGCCTCTGAGTTCAATTGAGTTTCATCATATTGTTCGGCATTAAACAATTCTTTAACCTGCACTTTCGGTGGACCATATTGTTGGAAGCGGTAAGGCTGTGGTTGTCTCATTTGGAAATTGTTGTGAGGTTGTCTAGATTTGATTGTACTAGTTTCCATGGGTTCAGGTTCACCCATAATTGTTTGTGAAGTAAATGGCCTATGGTTGTAGTAAGGGTTAGTACCTTTCCTTATTGGTATGTTCATTTGATTAAAATTTGGCTTAAGGTATGAAATGATATGTGGATTGGTGTAAAACCGTTGAGGTATCTGTGGTCTTAGTGTGACTCTTAGACTATGCTCTTAGAGAGTTTTGTATTGAAGGTTTTTGTCGTAATCCTGTGAGAGATTGTTCTCGAATACATATAGTTCTCGAATCAGTGAGACTTACTGGTCGCATTGAACGAACATGCGATCCCATGGGTTTTCTTAATTTGCACGTGAAAATGTTCAAGGCCATTTTATCATACCAAATACTTTTTTGTGCAGCGGTTATGGGTTCGTTAACTTTCGCCCAATTTTTTAGACTATTCACTATGTCACTTAATTTAGCAAAAAATATTTCTACATTATCACTACCTTGATATATATTATGCAGTTCTTGAATTAAAACACTTTCGTCCCTTTTGTCCGCAAAGTGTGCTATCAGGTTTTTCTTTATGGTATCCCAATTATTGGGAGTGTTATACAATTCAAGAGTGTCGCTAGCTTTTCCTATTATTCGGTCTCTAACGCTGCGCGTCACTATGTTAGCGTATACAGACTCGGCTGGTTCAGCTATTACGAGAATATCTTCAACATGTTGAAGGAAACTATATAAACCGGATGTACTACCGTTATATGTAGGTACATCTCTAATAATTTTGGTAATTTGACTAATTTTGTCTAGGCGTTCTTGCGCCATTTTTGACAGGTGTTTTTCTTTCCGTCTAATTTTGTATAAAAGGTTTATTCAACTTTTTGTTAGTATTTATAAAAAATTTGAAATTTAGTAATAGAGATCACTTTATTATTTATCAGTATAATCAAAATCACTTACCAAGCTGTTACTATTAAGACATGAAGAAGCGATAAACCATCGTCTCTTGTTAATTTACTTCCGAAATTGTCTCTTTACTTTTGTTTAGCACTGTTTAGGTATCTACCCTAGTGGTATTATTATATTTTGGTGTATTAGGGCGAGAAAAAGGTGATCTTGGGTAGACCCAGTTAATCTTCTCAAAAAAAAAAATTGTTATTACAGATTTATATTAAATTTTCTTTCACTAATGTTTGTGCGTTTTTAATTTTCTTTTTACACTTTTCCGCTTATCTATTCGATATTCACTCGTATAGAAAATAGGCGTAGCACTAACAATTAATTTACCTTTGAGGCAGTTTTACAGTTCTTATCGATTATCCGTCGATTGTTCTCTTGAAAACTCACTACTTTTTCGTGTAAAATTTATTTAATTTAATTATTATTATTTCGCACTTTGTCTAATTATTGGTTAAGATTCACACAATTTTATTAACCAGAAATTTTTATTTTATTTTTATTTTTGGGGGTGCGGGTGAGATATTAATATACCAATTTACCGCATCCTACCAACTGCGCCAGTAATAATATTGGTTGTTATTATTATATATTTTTTATTGACTCAACTCGAGAGTTGAGTCTTTTCTTTTTATTTATGATTTCAAAAAGAGTTACAAAAAATATAAACTAATCAACTTAGATGTTGTGCGTAGCGATTTTAAAAATACAATTCCATATTTTATTTCGTTTTTCTCTACTTTATACTTTTTACTTCATAATGGAATTGATGCAAATGCAGCAGTATTGTTGTTACGCTGAAATCCGATTAAAATGTATGTTCGCTATGTAGATTATCACGTTTCTCGCCATGTGTCTTACTGTTTGATGATTCAGTGCCTCGTGTATGTTGATCGACTATTTCATGTTGATCGTGAGATTCCGTGTTATATAACAAGGGTCTTAAAAAACATAAACCGTCGTCGTCCCTACACAATTCTACAGATGCATCGAGCTCCAAAATGTTTAACTTCAAGGCAGCACCATTTTCTTCAGTACGAATGGGTTAGTATTCACAAGAAATACACACCATTCAATTTAACCTCTCATACGTCACTGAAAGATACATCGAGGTTAATTTGAGACCTTTAATTATAAGTACGAAAAGAAAACTCACATCAATCAATAAAAACTTGGCTTTAGTAGATCCAAAAGCCGTAAGGCCAGATCGTGAAATTCCAAATGCCAAACTTGAAAATTTAAAGTCCATGTTTAAATACATGGGGACATAAGACATCGATTATTATAATACAATTTTAAAAATTAATAGGCTACCAATATCTAGCCAACGGATTCCGTAGATCGACGAATGCGGAAAATGCTAGGAAAAATAAAAATTGATAAGACTGACAGTTAAAAATTATTATTTATTTTATTTTTTTCTTAATTTATAATTTTTTTATATTGTATAAGTTTTATGTAATACTAATGAATTTTTATGTAACAAATGAAGTGATATTTAATTTTTAATTTTATAAATAAATAAAGAATTTACTAATATTTACTAAACTAAATTAAATTTAGTATAATATTTTATGTTCAAATCAATGGATTATTGATCGATTATGTTAATTGAAATTTCAAGTCAATGTGAGTGTTAGAACTCCAAATTTTGATTATTGTAGTAAAAGTTATAAGACAGAGTTCTATGTGGCTAGTTAGAACTCCGTTAAATCATTTTAAAGTTTTTCAATTGACAAAAAAGTTGTATCTGAAATGTAATATCTTAAATTATGAAAAAGTAAACATTTAATATTAAAGTGTTAATTACAATTAATAAATGTTGCAACAAGTCATCATTTCAATCAAAACGCTGCACGAAAACACTAATAACATTCAAATACTTGGATCATACAACTTTGTACGTTAATATTTCAAAACTACATGTAGCGTAGTTACACCGTATTAATATAAGGTCGCGATATGTCAAAAAAGATTACATCACGATTTAACTAACTATTCTATAATAGTGGTCGAATTACTTACAACATCTTTAATTTTCCAGATATTTCATCGATTCTTTGGGAATGTCAATTTAAAATCCAATTGGAGATATTGACTAAACAGTTGTCGAAAGAAATAATAATATTTTTGTCAAAATCACGGAACTTCAAAATTCCAAAAATCATTGTTAATGTAGACAGCTGTCGCAAAATGTCAACGAGATTCCGTGGACTTCTTTGGTATTGGCAGTATAAATGAAAACATGACTTGTGTATTATAGACATAGTAGCAAAGTATATTAGAATCAGACGCCAATCACTATAACGGTAGCATAGGGGTAATCTATTCGAAAATGTGGGTGAGAACCTGTGGAAATCTTTATTTTATTAACCAAAGCAAAGCCTTCTCAAAAATGTCAGCTAGAATCTGTATATATTTCTAGATTCGACTGCACAAAACACTTAGAATCGTGTCCAATTTTATAATTTTGTTTTAAAAATAATTTCCAATAACAAAAGTAATAAATTTAACAGTGTAATTTTTTAAACATTTTTAGCACAAACTTCACATAACATGCCAATTTAATATTTTAATTTCTTTCCTTCGTAATAGGAATATTCGCGGCGGATCGAATTCTACGATTTTACAATTTCGAGTTTTACGAAATCGAACAAATTTCATAATAACCCCGGAGTGTGTGGGTATCTAAAAGGAAATGGAAAAGATATTTAAATTCGGTATCTCGAAGTATTAAGAAGCAAATCAATTTATTTTATCAACTGATACAAAAATCAAAATATTTTTCAATATTTGCTTATTTATAATCTACATCAACGTAATTGTGTACACTTAATTATGTTAAAACAAGGGCACACGGTTTAGCTTTGCATATAAAATAAGCTTGGAAGTTACAATCAATATTATTCCACATGAAATTGTGTGCATCCCACAGATGTACGCAGTGCTCACCCATAGATGGTTCGTTAGTTGCCCAATTTGTGTAATCAACATGTTTTCCCGTTGACAGCCAATACCAATCGCGATCGCTACCCAAATCGGTAGCACCAATCCAATAATTGTTACCCGGTCTGCTATACTCGAACGTTGATCTCACCAAATTTGTGATATAATCGTTTTCCGCCTTCGATTCGATAAAAAGGAGCTCCATCTTTTTTTCATTACAATTTGTATAGGCTTGAGGCCAAGTTGTCTGTATACAGGATAAAAATTCGTTATAAATTATGTGAACATATAAAAGGATTACCAACTTACCTTATTCGGGTTGCTAATGAAATAAGTATTCCCGCCGAACTCATGAATGCCACATTGAGCGTATATTACATTCAAAATTAAAATTATTGCAGCACTTAATTGGAAGTTATACATTATTTATGGGTTTGATTATGGGTCTGCTCAAATACGTCTGAACATTTAATTCAATTTGAATTTTGAACATATTTAAGCTTTATTTATATAAAATTTAATCAACGAGTTATTGCAATAGTATATGAAGAACAGTTATCAGGTCATCATTTTACATAACTTTATAAGTTTTTTTTCTTATTTAACAAAAGCTTAGAGGTCATCTTAAAACAAGATATACACTATGAATTCCGTTTCCGCACTGCTATACCACTGATAACTCAATTTATAAATTAAAATGTTTAGCTAATTCAAATGTACGTTATGCCATTACATAACGCACCGATAGGCTTTAGAAATTTCAAAATGGATAAATAGTTAAAAAAAACCTTTAAAGATAAAACAAAGATACAGCTAGACTGCATTTAGTGCAATTCATTTGACAAAAATTGGTTTCAAATGGATTAGTTTAAAACTAGTTGAACGTAGTACTTATGATCCATTACATGTACGAAAAATCTTATAACTAATTCAAAAATCGTGCTAACAAACCCCACAATTAGGACGAATATTTCTAATTATTTAAGTCGGTTTAGACTTAAATAATTAGAAATATTTGGAAAATGCAAATTTGTTAAATAAAAATCAAATCAGTTGCGTTTAATAAAACTCTTTTATTCATACCATATATATATATATATATATATATATTATATATATATATATATATATATATATATATATATATATATATTTATATATATATATATATATATATATATATATATATATATATATATATATATATATATATATATATATATATATATATATATATATATATATATATATATATATATATATATATATATATATATATATATATATATATATATATATATATATATATATATATATATATATATATATATATATATTAAATTATGGTTCATTTGCAAGCCTCTCCACGCGGTCAAATTATATTTGCGGCATTATAATTTCGGCATACTTTCGGTTCACATATAAAATACTTGTAGTGCTGACAATTCGCATCGTTCCATTTAAATGCGGTTGCCCCCCGCAATTCAACACAATCCTCGAGACCATCATGATTTGGTTGGTTGGGTGCCCAATCAGTAAATGTCATCGTGTTACCATGGGTAGCCCATTCAAATTGTCTGTTTTCACCTAAATCATTACCACTGGTCCAAAAACTTGATGAGTCGGTAAAATATTCGGGCGTGTTACGTATTATATTGTTGATGAAATCATTCTCCTTTTGACTATCAATTGATAACAGTTGCATATCGTGAAAGCCACAGAATCTCATCGCTTGATGCCAATTTTTCTATTAAAATGAAACCAATATTGTAAGATTATTTAAATTTTAATGAAACACCGACGAATATTTGACAAACCTGCATTGGATAACTAAAGTAATATTTCCCTCCACCGGTGACATCGTAAATTTGTCCAGCATCAATGTTTACGAAGAGCATTGCGCTTAAAAATACGAATAAGATAATTGTCTTCATTTTATGTGTTTTTAGCTGTTAACCGAACGAAAAACTACAGCATACAAATTTGTTGATGCTACTTTGATGTACTTCTTTTTATTTTGCGGCCTTGCTTATGAATAAGTCAGTATGTAGGAAGAAAAATCAAACTGCGGATAACATTACAGTTGTACTGGCCAAACACACAAAAAATGATTAGTTAAAATCATTTATATATTAGGGGAGGGGGGGGGGGGGGTATATTAAAATATTCAATGAAAAAATGCTTGTCTTTGAGAAAGAGTAAATTTATTAAAATTTTAAATTGCTGATGCTTTTATCGTGACACTGTGACTCAATTAAACAAAACAGAGAGCATAAAATTAGTTTAGTATATTTTGGTGTTAATAGTTGTTAGTGTAAAGATCGGTCGTCACTCGCAAAATTTTGTCTTAACGATAGAGTGTCATGATAAAATTGTATTTTTACACTCACAACTATTAACACCAAAATGTATGTAAATCATTTTATAAATATATTGTATGTTATATTTTTTGTTTAATTGAGAGTAAAATACAGCTTTCTACTCATTTTGGCACAGTGTCATGACATAAACATCAGTAATTTTAATAAATGTTCTCATCAATACAAATATATTTTGTCACGACATTCTAGCGTCATGACAAAAATTTGCGAGTGAAGACCGAGCGTTATTTGACGCAACCATTTAGTTGACGTTGGCTATTTAATGGACAACTTTTCATTCGTTTCGAAAAAGATATTTTAATACATTTTTTAATGATTTCTAAAGTTGACATAAAGTTCAGTGCCGAAGACATTTTGTAAGGAAGTTTATGAACTTTGTGTCGAGTCGTTGTTGTTTTTTTCTGTGTACTTTTGTACAAAGAAAAATAAATATTTCGCAAATCGATAAGTAAACCCAAAGTTGTGAAATCGGCCTATTTTATAGTTAATTTACCCTGCTCTTTATAATAGAAGTTACAATATGCTTTGTTAATTTAACAAAATTGATAAAGTTGATGAAATTCGATATAATCTGCCTATCAGATTTTGGGCCAAATGTTGCTGTAGAAGTCCTGTCGAGGGTAGGTCAGCCTTATCCAGGTGTGTAATAAATAATTTTTGTGTTAGGTTAGACGGAATTAGATGCAGATTATATGGGCTTGAAATGTGTAATTTAAGGATGATTTTTACTACACCTTTATTATTTATTATTTCAAAGCGCCACCAGATATGTGGTCGGGTCGGATTCTATAGTTTTAGCTTTTGTATTGGGCAATTTGAACACGTTGAGGTCGAATTAATTAGCATACAATTGTGTTAAATTATTTCTAACCTGTTGCACTCGTGAAAATTACTGTTTTCTTTTGTCACTTTATAAATCAAATTAGAAATAAATATTGTAAAATCGACCTTTAAATTAAATTTTTTTATGCTTTTACCATTCGGGGCTAATTCCGTGTAATATGACTCAAAAATAATTTATTACACACCTGGATAAGGTTCATCTATCCTCAACAAGATTTCTACAACAACATTAAGCTCAAAATGTGGTGGCAGTCTGGTGTAATAAATTAGTAAATTTGCTTAAATTAACGTATTTGAAACAAATAATTGTTGTACTGAAATTTACCCTTAGGCAAGTTTTAGGGGTTGTCTTGGACTAACAAGTTCAATGTAATTAATTTGTAATAAATTCTGGCCCAAGAACCATCTCGATATCATAGCTACATCAAAAGTTACTATTTTGGCGGTGCTGGTTTAATTGTACACTAAACTGACCACTCGTTCCTCGAAATCGGCAACTGTAGGTTACGTTTCAGTGGTTGCTATTGTAACGGAACCAATACGAGTATTGGCCCGTTAGCAGAATTTTACTCACTCAGAGGTCTCGGGGCGGTCAACAGAGGCCGGCTAGGACTCAGGGGATGGCGTGGGGTTTCCCGAAACATGAGTGAGTCATGATAGACCGCAGGAAAAGGAAAGAAAATGAAAAGCAGGAATAGGAAATATTGGAATAGGAAGGGAATGAGACATGGAACAACCTACTGTGCGAAATCCCATTGTGACCCATTGTCAACTTACCCTATCATTAAGAAACCGTTTATTTTCTCATTCTGAAAAGCAATAAACCAATCGAGCGGAGCGGAAATAAAGCCATAAAAAAAAAATTATAAAAAAAATTAAAATAAATAACAAAATGAATTCCGAATCATTACAAATAATTAAAAATAAATAATTTTCAAAAACATATGGATATCGATTCATTAATTCCACGAGAAGAAAAATAAAATGAATTGTGAAAATTTCAGTTTAGAATAAAATAAATTTTATACAAAACTAAATTACCTATGGTATGACGTCATCAACCAACCTAATGCTAAATACAAAAATGTTATAACTAATCTACTAATCCTAGGTAAAATTTGAGCATAAAGCGAAAAGCAAAAAATATAGATATATATATACAAATATAAAGTTAAAATATAATATAATAAAAAAAAAAAAAAAATGTATCGGTACTTAAATTATGTTATATGGCCGCGGCCGATGTCCCACGATGCGTATTATCTTTAACATAACATTTTATTATATATAATTCTCTAGTTATTTAGTTAGATTTTAAATTTAGTAATGTTTTAAGATATAAAAAGAAATTGTTTTGACACTGTGCACTTAATATTTTGGCCTTCATATGTGGTCACCATATTTTATCTTGCACTAACAGTTTTTCAGTTTTTATATACGTATAATATATTTAGATTCACAGGACTATTTGTAAATGAGACCACCTTATCACTTTTAGTTTTTGAGACAGTTTATAAAAAGAAATTTAAATTTCTCGTCACTGGATATTTTTGTTCACTAATTATTATTATTATAAAATATATTTATATTTGTTTTTGTATTCACTATTTATTTACTTGAGTAAAGAGTTTATTTTGTTCATAATTTATTTCCATTATTTATCGTAGAATATATTTACTAAATATTATTATTATTATTAGACATCGATTAATTGTATTAACAATAATTTATCCGATAGAAAATTCACTTATAATACTGATAAATGTTTTCTTATAATTAGTCATATAACACTATGTACTTGTATAAAATTAAATTGAACATCACTTTTCAGATATTTTTTCTTTAAATGTTCGACATTTTGAATCGAATATTACGATAACTGTTCAATTTGTTATTTTTATAATTTTTTTTATTGTCTACAATTTTATGTAGATAATTACAACCATAACTATAATATATTTTAATTAGCGGTCACGGATTTTAATTAATTTAGACAAAATAAACTTTCAGTTCTCTACTTTTGAGAAAGATATTCACTCAATAATCGCGAACATTCAGAATATCGCACTACAAAAAAAATAAGCAAAATGATCCCAAATAAACAGATCATAATTTTTAACCATATCACGAATATTGTATGAATAATTAACTATCGACTGCCACGAGAATCAAAAATTATTTGCTTTTATACCCAAAATCCACATTGCTAACGGGAACAGTCAAGTATAATCTCTCCTAATCAATAAATTTTATTTTTATTTCATCATTTCGCGCGCTTTTACAATTGCATACGTATTTACGACAATCAACAAAAATCAGGGGTATTAAACTTGGAACGATGTACTAAGGTAATCGTTGCACTATCGCACACTTAGGCCAATTCACCTACTTACCTACTCACACAACTATAACAGTATACCACCTGCACATTGCAAGGTCTTAATTGTATTTATGAACATCACCGATCGTAATCGATGGTGAAAGTTCGATTTGCATCTAGCATCTTATGGGATTCGAACCCAGTACCTCCTGGTCCAATAGCCGAAACTTTAACCACTGTACCTCTTGTCCAGTTGGTAACTGTAATAAAATCGGGATTTGTTCTAATAAATTGTAATAAATGTGTAACAAATTGTGGTACAGGTTTCGTTGAGGCAGACTAGACACACTAGTTTTCGGTTTCGTAATTAATTTTTTTGATACATTAAAATTTTTATTCGGCGTTTAAAAAAATTGTCGCTAATACTTAGAAAAGAAACACATTATATATATAAGTTTTCACGACACAAAATATCGGCAAATTTCCAACCGAATTTAATCGTTTTTCTATTTCCAAATATGTATTTCAAAAACGGCTAATTGACCGAGTATCTTTTAAGAAAAATTTTTGTTGCACGTGAAGCAAAATTCGAAAACTATAAGAAAATACGCAACTTAACTACTTTTATATGTGAAAACATTTCCATAGCCAAATCGTAACACTCTCTAGGGATGATATTGGCAATAAATCATTTTTTTTTTAATCAATTTCAAATTTTAATGAATATATTATTGTTCAACAGAGATTAGGCAACAGAAAGTTAATATTAATCGAGAATGTTCATGTAATTCTTGCAAATCTATCGTAGTTTTGGATAATTTTGATTCTACGAGTTTATTTCAATATAAACTAAGAACAATGAACAACCTCATTTTAAAAGTAATATTTAATGAACTCTGATGAATATTTAACTGTTGAGTGCCCCTGGAGCTGTTATTGAAAAATTCTCAAAATCATTAAAACTGCGCAAATCGCAACGCTCGATATTTTATGATTCCTTGTTCTTCCTTGTTCTACCACTGTAGTAATTTAATTACATTGCTCGTTTGAAAATTAAACCTCCTTATTGCTTGACCTTAAAGATCTTACCGTAATCTCTAATAATTCTGGAACTTGGAACTTGAACAGCCACTTCAACTGTAAGTGCGATCATTTTTACGTATATGGTATAGTCTTAAAATCAAATAGATCCCAATTGGCTGTATACCACAGAGGTTTACGTTGGAACGATTATTTGAATGACAAATCATAAATCAGCTGTCACAATAAATTTCATTTCTTCTGAAACATTAACCCACGAAATCCACTGAATAAAATTTTAGTTCTCTACATTCAAAATTAATTTAATCTATGGAATAAGGTCGGTTATTCTCTGTGTGTGACAATTATTTCGTGACTAACGCAAATAAGGATTTATAGGATCTAAAAATTTCGTCTAGGAAATTTTGTGTAGTTTTAAAATTTCTGCTTAACGATCCCAACATATTAGGAATTTCTGTTTGTTTAGAGATTAATTTAAGTGGGATAGGTCATAAGAGCCAAATATTTTTTTTGTTGTTTTTTGTGATTTAAGCGGCTCAGGGAACCACTAATTCTAAAGGCTTTGTTCTTTTTAGGCGCTTCGATCGCAGCTCCTCGTTGTCATGCTGCTGCAGTCGCAGTACATGACTCATTGGAAATTTTTGTATTTCATCGCTGACGTATTCCATGTTTTAGTCTCGATAGAGATTGTTATTTTTAATGTACCAAGGAGCATTCACAATGCTATAAGTAGTACTTTGTTTGGAAATGTTTAAATGATCTTCACTGTAGTTGCCCCAAACCTGAATACCATACGTCCAGATAGGGTTTAGGATTTTTTTTATATAACAGCAGTTTGTCGTGCGTTATAAAATAATTAACTGATTAAACATAAAACTTTGGCTAGAATAGAGCTTTCAGAATGCAAACCTCCATGTCCCGACAACAACAATTATAAAGGTATAGAATTTGGTTACCGTTCAGACGAAGGTACTTATGGCTTCGCGCTCAATTCAAGAGACCCAAAATATAAATATCCCTCAAAACGAATCGTTAATGTTGAGAATTTACGCCATTTTGTATTGACGCTGTTTGTGCTGTCCTATTTCTAAAGTTAAACATTTCATTTTTTATTAAATTTTATTAAATTGTGCTATTTTAACAAATTTTGCCGCGATCTGTTAGCGAAATGATAATAAACTATCAAGACTACTAAACGACCTATTTACCTATCCTTATTTACCCCAAACATGGTTTTACATAATCGTTACATGTATTTAATTAATTACTCGAGAACAGAATTTGCCTAGAATTATTATTTTAAATTTATTATCTAGGTTTTAGATATCACAAAGTTCCATTAAAAAGAGTTGCATTCCTCATGAGGCCTTTCCGCGTGCGGAGTGCTGTAAAATAATGCATACAATTATCTCTACTGCGGTGGACCGAACACGTATACGTCATTACAAAATACGAACTTTAACAAGACACCGTAAACTATTTCTAGATCAAACCCAATGGATTGATTTATTGTTATTATTTTCTTCTACAAAAGTAGTCTCATGATCAAATTACAAAAGCTACAAGAGAGTATCGAAGTATTTTTCATTCATCCGGAGTATCGAAAAAAGTACTATAGCATGGACAATATCATCCCTGGTGTGGGTTTTATTTACTTTAAAGGTTGTCGGTTTTACTTATCCGTTCGGTTAATTTTACCAAAGTGCTATTCATATTTCACTTTGTATAGTAGTAAAATCTACATGTGATTATTAGATTTACTTTATTTTTATAGAACTTTACAACACATTTTCGTAGAAATAATGTGAATGTTAAGTTTTCTGTAATTTATTTTAGCATTCCAACCAGTTGAATTTACTTACTCATAGTAAACTAAAAAAAAAATATTCAATTATTTTACTTTTCGGTATGCTAAGTTTACTATTTCAAAGTTGTACTATTTACAAACCAATAAGTAAGTTGAGTTTGTAACAATATTTTTGTAAAATTATCTTACTTTTTGGTTAATATGACCAATTATTTCTCTGCGTGTTAAATTAGATTAAATTAATCATGGGAAATTATGGGACTGCTGCAAAAACATGATGACGAATTTGGCGAAATGAAAGCAATGATGGCCGAGATTAAAAGGTCACAAGAGTTTATTTCAACCGAGTTTGAAAAACAAACAGCAGAATATAAAAGAGTCGCCGATGAGAATTAGGAATTGTTGGAACTCTTACGATCATCAAATGTAAAAACCTGAAAACAACAAATCCAAATAAATAACCTGGAATCCATTATAGATGAGCTATATCAGAAAAAATTGGACTGTAACCTTATTGTAGCCGGAATTCCTAACGAAGAGGTTCAACCCAGCGAAATTACAAAAATAATTTTTAGTGTATTGGATTTCCGCCCCGGTGGCAAAGTGGTCAGCATGCTTGCTCCAGCGACCGGAGGTTTCGGATTCGATTCCCGGTGGTGACAAGGTAAACATTTCACGGCTGGTTTAGGATCAATGAACTAATCACTCATCATCCGAAACGAAAATATGATTATGAGAACTCATTTGAGGCGGCCAAATACCGTGATGGGATATAGTGCCAGAGAAAGAGAGAGAGGATTGCGATTTAACTCAATTGTCATATATGAAGCAAAACTTCTTCAGAAAGATGACTTCTTTTTGACAGAAAGCTGCTAATTACATTTAAGAACAAGCATTCTAAACATAAGGTGCAGGAAAAGAAAAAGAAGAAGAAGAATGATTCATTTAAGTAAGGTGGGTTATAATTTTCCAGTAGATAAGCAAATCTTCTTCAGGGATCAATCAAGCAAATCCGTAATCTACCTTCGGAAAGAAGAAAAGTCCCCTGCTGTTCGGATTTTGTCACATAATGATATCAATCAACTGTTATCGGCAAACAAAATCGATCCATACACTGTTAATTAATTTTCTCATTATAATATCATAAAATTCAAGAAATTATTATTTTTTTCACTATTTTGTTATCAAATATGTTTGTAAACATTATTCAATTACACATACCAGTACTCATTAATTTTAATTTAATTAAAATACAATTTCCACTTTCGAATTCCCACTACATTATTATTGTATTAAGGCGGTGATTCATGTATATGTTTTATCTGACAATACGGTTAATATTTGTTTGCCTTTAACGATAAACATGAAATTCACACTTCATTCAATTTTATCGTATGGATATTTTTTGACATTTTATAAAGCAGCCAACCTAAAAAGTGGGTGTTTACAAAATCCCGGTTTTTTTAAATTCCAGTTTTCAAAATCCCGGTTTTGTATAAAAAAAAATCCCGAATTTTAGGAAATCCTGGATTTCCGGAATAATGAAATTGATTATTTTATAGTGAAATAATGAATATTTAGTGAGATAGTTTTCCTTGGATTGATATAAAATATTCCATTTGTAACGATCGCACTAGTTTTAACCATTGAAACGTTGCATTTAAATATTTGTTCCCATTAAATTATTCAGATCTTCGTGTATTTTAATTTCAAGTATTGGTCTTTATCACAGAAAGCAGTGGAAAAAGCGCGCGAATAATTGACAACTGAGGTAACCAGAAAGAGAAATCAACGGAGTTGGATGAAATTGTAGTTCGGGATTGGAGCCCGTAAGGTGCAATATAATTATTGTTAAGATATGTAAATAAACTTAAGACTGTAATCCTTATACATAAAATTTTGAAAATATTCATTGAAACATAAATAAAAAAAAAGTGTGTAATAATCACATATATATGTGATATAATTGTGTATAAAAAATAAAAATTGAACTTTGAGTGATAAACAATAAACTATTCCATCGAATTATGTTCCACATTCTTGCAATAAATCTATAGTTGCAGATTACCACTAAATTGTTGATGAGTATCTGCTAATTTCGGGGTGTAAAATTGTTGCAAAAAAATAAATTAATATAAATACATTAATTTCAACTAGAGTCTGACCATAAACAATAAGAAAAATTGTGCAATATACGATTTGTGCATTATATGATTGCTAGCAAACAAGCTGACCACCGATGGTGTTTCCATTGTTTTCTTTTTTGAGAACGCGCGGCAGGCGAAATTGTGAATGAATAGAAACGAACGAAACAAACCTAGTTGAGTGATCTAAAAACGGGATATTTCGTTATCATCAATACAGTCGAGAAAGGTTTACTCAAACAATTAAGGTAACACGAGATACGGATTGGGAGCCTAGGTACTACGACGAACCCCAATATTATTCTTTTTATGAACGTGCACCAATACCGCCAATACAAGCACGAGCATCAATACATCGCTCGCAATATAAATTTGGTGCGTTTGCGGATATATCTACCATATTATACCCACCAGTGATATAGCATAGTCAACCTTGTCGCCACGTGCAGAGCAACCAGCAAATTTCGACGAGTGAAACCTGTCACTGTTAGCGGCAACCCATACAGAAAAAAATGATTCTTTAATATTAAACAAAATGTAGTCAGATATCAACAAATATTTTCTATGATTTTTAGCCATACATTAATGGCAAATTTGTTTCAACACAAAAACTGATTCTTGATCAAAAAAATTGCTATCAGGTCAAAAAATGTTGCTCTAAAATACCATCGCATGTTCTTTTCCAAAGAAAAATTGATTTATTTTTTGATCGAAATCATTTTTAAAAAATCTTTATTTTTTCGTAGATTTTTCGATACATATACAGCCTCCTATAACGCGATTAATTATATCCGCATTATATACAAAACTGTGCAATAAGAAACTGGGTTTGCGTTATAATCGAAACCGCTTTATAAGAACACCGCATTATAGGAGAGTTTCTCGCAATGTTTACGTCGCGTTATATGAAAACCGCGTTATAGGAGGCTCATGTAAAATGTTATGTCAAAGTAGACCAAAACATAAGCAAACATCGTAGTTTTCATTAACTCGTCAATCAGCTAGTGAATATTAATGCTGTTTGTCATATTCTTTATCGCACAATAAAATTGATTTTTTTTTGGAAATCGAAAAGAATTTGCCATTAGTTTCTTTAATGAAACCAAACCAGAATCCTCATTTTCGCAGTGAACCGGTTTGTCGAATCAAGGAATTTTTTTATTATTTTATATAAAACATTTAAATATTCAAAGAATATAAAATTATCGAATTCAAAGAATTTTTGTTTAACTTTCACTAATCTATTAAATTAATTCATTGCATATGTGAATTATGATTTGCAATATGAGATAATATATTTACAGAAACGTAGATTTTTTTTTCATTTAATTCATATAAAATATGTTAGATTTCAATGAATTGAAATTATCTATTTCATATAATCATTTTTCGTCATTTGATAATTCATCCAAATTATTCCATGATTATGTAAATTACGATTTTCCATATTATACATTTAATTACCAAATATACAATTAAAATTGTCTGTTATAATGAATTTAAGTGCAAGATTTATTGATTCACCTAATTCATTCTATGATAGCCTGAATTTCAATTTGCAATATCAAATAATATATTAACCAAAACAATGAATTTCCTTTTATCAATTCAGAAAAATGTACTACCCCCTATTTTAACCCCCTAGGCACTTGCGTACACAAAGATACACGAACCCTTACAAAAATGAGAACTTCTTTAGGTCTCTTCTTGGTTGACAGATTGGTTTCGTTCTGATAACACAACGTACAAAACAAGAACTTATCGATTTAGCGAATTATATCACTAAATCAGAAACTTCAGGAAAATTCTCTATGTTTGTGTACTAAGCAAACACATATAATTAAGAAGTATTTTATAATCGTCCGTGATATTAATTAATTTGAGATTTTTCGGTTTTTCGGACAAAATATTACATTTAATGGCACCTATACAATGTTTACGACTTTTCTATTCGCATTGTATGAGTGAAAATAATATAAATATAAATAATACTGAATTATTTGTATTTATACAGACAAATTTTTTTATAGAAATTTCTATTACGTAATGCATATCCTATAATTAATGAATGAGAAGATCTCAAAAAAACGAATACAATAAAAAGTGAATAACAAAAGAAACAATTATGAAAATTGTGTGTTTGCAAAATTACAACATTTTTTCTATGTTTCCACTAATATATTTTCAAGATCAAAGAAAACTTTTTTTGATATTGGGATTTAGTTTCCCACACAAAATAATAAATCAATTTGGACAGAATCAAGAACGAGTAGGCAACATTATGGAAATGATAGGATAGCACAATTTGAGAAATTTAAGAATACGTGTTTGCAAATTCAAACATTTGTATTCTACATTTATGAAACTACATTATTCGAATTAAAGAAAGAGTAAATTTCGAAAACATAAGCTGCGGGCCAATAGTCCGGTAAACCATTTACTTTGGTAAAAATCGGATTTAGAACGGATTTTTCGATCAGTTTTTGAAAAATAATAGAATTTACCGAAAAATTTACTTAAAGTTGACTTTTACCAGACTATTGGCCCGCAGCCATAGAATGCGTGTTCGCAAATTTAAAAAATTGTGTTGTATGATGCTTGTAATATATTGGCTGCGCCGCTGCGGGGCAATAGTCGGGTAAAAGCCAATTTTAAGTAAATTTATTTATTTTCAAAAAGTCTATGGCAAACTGATCGAAAAATCTGTTCTAAATCCGATTTTTACGGTTTCTTCAATACTTCAAAATAAAAATCAAAGAATGTAGATTCTTTGACTTTACTAATTTTGTATAACAAGGTCATCGTCATCTTAGGGGTCTGATTCGTAATGTATTACATGCTATTTATATAATTTAAACTTAATTACTTATAGTATATTCTTTCAGTTTAGAATAGTTTCGATCGTATTTATTGAATTTGTTTTATTTCTTACGCGAATCATATAGCTACACGTGTGTAAATAATTTCTTTTGGGTCGATTTTAATTCTGTGATTTTAAAATACATATGTGTGAACGAGGATACACGCACCTTTCGTATATAATTACACTGTGCTAGTTGAAAAATGTGACAAGCTGGTCACCCGGGGGGTAAACCTAATTCGAGTACGCTGAGTTCAATGGTGCTAGTCCCATTTCAAAGTTAGTCCCCATTTTTGAGATATCGCATTCGACATGTTTGGCTCTGAGTCAAAATATACCCTCATGTTCACGTTGATAGCTCTTGAACCATTAAGATTTTTGTTATGCTTTCTTCAGCAAAGTTGTTGCGCAGGTCAAGACCAACAACTTTGCCTCACATATCAAGGCCGAAAAACCACATCTAATTTTTTTTTTGTTTTTCATTTCGGCGAAAAACACTGTTTTTATCATGTTTTATCATTTTGTTGAATTTAAATCGAGTAGAATCGATCAAATAAATATTGCATCGACAAGTTTAGAAACAATAGAAACTATTTAAAAGAAAGTTAAATCGATTCACTTGATTTTATGGTGATTTTTCCTAAAAAAAAATTGCTAAAAAAGTAACATTTTTTTTTCTCTTTGACAAAACATTGCGATAGTGGATAAAAATCCTGGATTTTTCAATCCCATCGTTTTAACCAATTACATCACGTAAATCATATAGGTAAATTAAGAAACATCTACAGCAATATATCAACCATCAAATGTCACTGCGCCACTCAATCATAGAAACATACGACGGATAAAAATCTCGGATTTTCTATCCCAGATTGTTTTTCAATTTTCTTCAACTTTTTTGTATGCAAAGTGACGTGTCTGTTGTACGAGGTAAATGTTCGAGTGATGAAAGCCGAATTCAATTCCCAAAATTTCTGATATAAAATTTGTGCCGAAAAAAACAATTGCATTCGATTTGTCAACGATTTTTCGGAATGTTAGTGTATTCAGCGCGTTGTTGTTGAACATTCCGAAAAATCGATGACAAATTGTTGTTTTTGATAGCTAAAAAGAAAAATGTAAACAAACGCGCCGAATGCACTAACATTCCGAAAAATCGTTGACAAATTGAATGCAATTGTTTTTTTCGGCACAAATTTTATATCAGAAATTTTGGGAATTGAATTCGGCTTTCATCACTCGAACATTTACCTCGTTAAGAGGATTTTTATTTGATATCAATGATGTTGGCACGGCAAATTGAAAATGAATTGAATTGCGATTCGTTTTATTGTTGTCGGTCAAAACAGTTCACACACACTCGATAGCAATTCATTTTTGATTCCTTAAACAATACAACAAAATATACATATTTTAGTGTGTTAGTTGGAAACAAAAATTAATGGTAGCTATCCTCTCGCTGATAATCCATCTTCATGCGATGGGAGGGGAGATAAGATTTATTTTTTAAAGAAATCATCATAAAGATTAAAAAAATATCGATGTTATGCAAGGAGATTATGAAATGTTCAATGTTTTTGGTGATTTTTTCGATCACATCAATTTGTCAGTTTTTTAATTTTTTTTTTTTGTTATGAAAAAAGAGTCACTAGTAAAAATTCTTTTAGCAATTATAATAATATGATGTATTTATATTTGTTTCATTGTAATACATTGATTCACTATCATTAGGGTGCATTTGAGCCAAAAAATGAAATTTTGCAAAAAATTAAAGTGGCTTTTAAGTTATGGAGGTTAATATCTAAAAAATACGAGTTTTCTGAGACAAACGGTTGATGTCATATTGTAGGTGAGGTTTGTGGCTAATAATCCTGAAAATATGAACCAAAAGTTTTGGGCTAATTTTTAGCAATTTGGCCGACTGTGGCCGGCCGATTTCGCATTTTTCAGTTTTTAGGCCAAAATGACCCTCAACCTTAATTTTTTGAAATTTTTTTATATGCTATTTAATAGCTGTCTATACCTTTCTAACGATATACATATGTCCGGGATATGTCAAATAAGTTCAGTGCTGTGGGCGTGGCTAAAATGGTCAAAAATGGCCTTTCAGATGCTGGCCGCGGCCAACATGGCGGCCAAATCAAAAAGTTGTAGAACAAAAGTTGCTTAGTTTTTCAAGTACTACAAACCCTGAAAATATGAGATCAAATGAAAGAAGTACGGACAAACAAACAAACATATATACCAAAGCAAGATTATATCGTGACGTCACATAAAAATTTCCAAATGTCATAACTTTGATCAAAATCATCCGTTTTGGACGTTTGGGGTGTCGTTGGATTGATATTGAATTGACGTCTACAATCATAATTTCCTAGTTAAAAAATAATTTGGGCACTTTTTGGGGCAGTTGTAGCTAAAAAACTAATTGTTTGGAAGTCGAACTCGTATATACGAGTTAGACTTCCAGCACAGTAGGTGCTTTTGTAATTCGTTTGGACTGCCAAGTGATAATTTACGTGATGTAATTGATTAAAACGATGGGATGGAAAAATCCAGGATTTTTATCCACTATCGCAACGGCACGCCATTGTTTTGTCAAAGAGAAAAAAAAATGTTAATTTTTAGGAGTTTTTTTTAGGAAAAATCACCATAAAATCAACTGAATCGATTTAACTTTCTTTTAAATAGTTTCTATTGTCTCTAAATTTGTCGATGCAATATTTATTTGATCGATTCTACTCGATTTAAATTCAACAAAATGATAAAAAATGATAAAAACGGTGTTTTTCGTCGAAATGAAAAACAAAAAAAATTAGATGTGGTTTTTCGGCCTTGATATGTGAGGCAAAGTTGTTGGTCTTGACCTGCGCAACAACTTTGCTGAAGAAAGCATAACAAAAATCTTAATGGTTCAAGAGCTATCAACGTGAAAATGAGTGTATATTTTGACTCAGAGCCAAAACATGTCGAATGCGATATCTCAAAAATGGGGACTAACTTTGAAATGGGACTAGCACCATTGAATTCAGCATACTCGAATTAGGTTTACCCCCCAGGTGCCCAGCTTGTCACGAAAAAAAAGTTCGCAATTCAAGCACAGTGTTATTTTTCCAACACGATTATTACTTTTCCTTTCATGAAATGTACCGTAGGATAAATCATGTGTTAACAAAAAGTTTTCTAGTGGAGGATTATGAAGATCAGTGTTGTGTAGTGTGAACCCTCTCTATATGTTATGGCTTGTTTCTAATTCATAGCCTTCAGTTTCTTTTTCCTAAATTTCTGTTGTTTGTTTTCGTTAAAGCATACTACGTGATTTATTTGTAACATGGCTTCTGGTGCGGTAGTAACGGGACCCCCTAAGCTACTACGAGGTACAAGTCGAGACAGTGTGCAGCTACCGTACCTAGCTGAAACCAAGCCATGCGGTTACACATTTCAAAATGTTGCATTACAAAATGGTGCAATTATTTTTCTTTTTACTAGGTGTCAATAATAGATTCTATATAATGCGCTCCTACGAGCGGCATGTTTGCTGATCCCGGCTTCTAAATCCCTCAAAGTTCAAATCTAAAGCTCCTCGGAAGGCTAAGCGGTGGGAAGCGCAGCGACCTCCCGCATGCCCGTGAGAGTTATCGAAGCCGTCAGCCTGTACAGTTATTGCATAGCCGGCCCGAATTAATAAAAAATATATTTTTAAAATCAGGACTTTAGAACTAGAAGAAAAGGAAACCGAAGTTTTTGAAAACCGGGATTTCGTAGTACACCCCTAAAAAGTGCTTTTATTTTTGTTCTTTTTTATTTTTTTTTTAGAATATGTATTCTTTTGTTCTCACTGCCGTCAAATCTTATACAAAATGGAGCAATGTTCAAATATGGCCGACGCTCAACCAATCACAGCCTTAACCGAACCATGCCCTATCGACCCTCGTAAGCTCCCCTTATACTTCAATCTCGTGTTTTACTAGTGCAAACAGTATAGACATCCAAATATATATACACGACAATCTTCAGGGCATGTTAAACTGTAAGGACCCTGGGTACTTCGATTACCAGAGAGGTTCACGGAATCTCGTCAACATTTTTGACAGATTATAATATTTTCTGTCAATATGGCGAACATGGGTTAATTGCAAAGAGCCTAACAATCAAAATCATTGTTCAGTTCCGTGATTTTGAAAAAAAAAAAAATGGTTTCCTTCTACAAGATTTTAGCAATTTCTGCAATTGAATTTTAAGTTGACATTGCAAATCTCTACGTGCTTTGATGTATTTTACTAATGCATGCGAATGTTCCTGGAGTTGTTCACTGCCCTATATTTTGTGATATTTGAAATCGGTTTTTTTACATGTAAAGACTGCATTTCTGTTGCAAGCTTATGTCTGAATGATTATAGATTTTTCGATTTTTGATAATTTCAAAATTTTGTATACCAACCATCCTGGCCGATGATTTCAGACAACAATCAATTTAAATTTTATACTTCTGCTTTATGTCAATTTAAAATCCAATTGGAGAAATTGTTAAAATCTTGTAAAAGGAAATAATTTAAGTTTTCAAAATCACGGGACTTTAAAGTACCAAAAATCATTGTTAAACTCATTACAATTGACCCATATTCGCCCCATTTATAGAAAATATATTATTCTGTTGAAAAATGTAGACGAGATTCCGTAGACTTATCTGGTAAGAAGAAAATTGGTTGAAAGCCTTACAATTTTATTAATCAAAAAAAAGTACATCAGAATCGCGTATACTACAATTTTAGTGTACTGGTTGCGTCATAGGAAATCGTATGCTAGAGCTCGTCTATGTCTCCAAAATTGACTATATAAAATTTTGGAAATAATCGAAAATTGAAAAATCCTTTAATCATTACGACACCGGTAAATTGACCCGTTCTACGAACGGGAAAGTAACATAACTAGGTGTAGGCAGTGTTTCAAAATTCGAAGAATTCGAAAAATGAAAAATTGATGTTTTGAACGGAACATCAAAAAACGTGCTCAAAGAATTTCTTTAAAGGGAAAATTCGAGTCATCTTTGTGTCGACGGGCGCCCACCACTCTTCCGGCTCTGATGTTTTGGATTACGCCCAATGTTTTTTAAAATTTAAAGAACTTCTGTGTAAACGACATTTCGGGTGAACACTTTGTCACAATTGCGGACTAATTTTCCCTGCTAATAAGCAGTAGGCTGTTGAAATATCAACGTATATCCAACTTATGAAACTCAACAAAAATTAGCATGTTGGTGACGCGAATCATAAGATTTTACCCATCCAAAAAATCGCCCAACCCGCCTAAAGAAGTTTTCACTTCAATCAAAAAGTATCAAAAATTATAAAAGAGAATTTCGCAACTCTGCTCTTCGGCCTAACACCACATGGCTTAAACCACTTTTTTACCTTTTCTGTTATTTGGCCAAAGGACGATGCTCATCTCAGTCGAGCTATTAAAATTACCAATTATTTGAGACATAAAGGAGACGTGTACTCAAGTTATCATACCGTCAGTGATAGAGTTGCAACACTAACCTTATATATAGAGATAGTAGTGATCGCCAGAGATTTGTCAAATTCGTCAGAAGTCCTCCTAGACATATGTAAAATACGATTACATTACGATTTTGTCCAAATCACGGAACTTCAAAATTCCACAAATCATTATTAATGTAGACATAGACAAAGAATATTATAAGCTGTCGCAAAATGTCGACGATATTCCGTGGACATCTCTGGTATTGGCAGTATAAATGGAAACATGACTTCTGTATTATAGACATAGTAGCAAAGTCTATTAGAATCAGACGCCAATCACACTTAGAATCGTGTCCAATTTTATAATTTTGTTTTAAAAATAATTTCCAATAACAAAAGTAATAAATTTAACAGTGTAATTTTTTAAACATTTTTAGCACAAACTTCACATAACATGCCAATTTAACATTTTAATTTCTTTCCTTCGTAATAGGAATATTCGCGGCGGATCGAATTCTACGATTTTACAATTTCGAGTTTTACGAAATCGAACAAATTTCATAATAACCCCGGAGTGTGTGGGTATCTAAAAGGAAATGGAAAAGATATATAAATTCGGTATCTCGAATTATTAAGAAGCAAATCAATTTATTTTATCAACTGATACAAAAATCAAAATATTTTTCAATATTTGCTTATTTATTATCAACATCAATTTAATTATGTACTTTCTAATCTAAAAACAGGGGCACACGGTTTAGCTTTGCATATAAAATAAGCTTGAAAGGTACACGCAATATTATTCCACATAAAATTTCGTGCATCCCACAGATGTACGCAGTGCTCACCCATCGTTGGTTCGTTAATTGCCCAATTTGCGTAATCAACATGTTTTCCCGTTGACAGCCAATACCAATCGCGATCGCTACCCAAATCGGTAGCTCCAATCCAATAATTGCTACCCGGTCTGCTATACTCGAACGTTGATCTCACCAAATTTGTGATGTAATCGTTTTCCGCCTTCGATTCGATAAAAAGGAGCTCCATTTTCTTTTCATTACAATATTTATAGGCTTGAGGCCAATTTTTCTGTACACAGGATAAAAATTCGTTACAAATTATGTGAACGTCTAAGCAAACTACCAACTTACCTTAATCGGTTTGCTGATGAAATAAGTATTCTCGCCGAACTCATGAATGCCACAATGAGCGTAGATTAAATTTAAAATTAAAATTAGTAAAGCACTTAACTGAAATTATACATTATTTACAGGTTTGATTATGGGTCTGCTCAAATTTGTCTGAACATTTAATTTGATTTGAATTTTGAACATATGTAAGCTTTATTTATATAAAATTTAATCAACAAGATATTGCAATAGTATGAAGAATACTTATCCGGCCGACATTTTTAATGACTATACGGTTTTTTCTTATTTAACAAAAGTTCAAAAGTCATCATAAAACAAATTATGCACTGGGAATTCCAAATCCGCACTGCTACCACTGATAACTCAATTTATAAATTAAAATATTTAGCTACTTCAAAATTGTATTTTTTTTTTTTTAAATAATTTCGTTAGCAATGTACGTTATGCAATTTCATTCCTCACCGATAGCCCTCATTTTATATTTTGATAAAACAAAGATACAACTAGACTGCATTTGGTGTCATTCATTTTGCAAAAATTGCTTTCAAACAAACTCCACAATTAAGACGACAAAACCGTCTAAATTATTTAGAAAATGCAAGTTTGTTAAATAAAAATCAAACCAGTAGCGCTTAATAAAACTCTTTTATTCATAATATATATACATACGAGTATATACTAAATCATGGTTCGTTGGCACAAGCCACTCCACGCGGACAAATTATATTTACGGTATTATAATTTCGGCATGCTTTCGGTTCACAAATAAAATACTTGTAATGCTGACAATTCGCATCGTTCCATTTAAATGCGGTTGCCCCCCGCAATTCAACACAATCCTCGAGACCAGCATGATTTGGTTGGTTGGGTGCCCAATCAGTAAATACCATTGGATTGCCATGGGTAGCCCAGTCAAATTTTCTGTGTTCACCTAAATCATTACCACTGGTCCAAAAATTTGATGAATCGGTAAAATATTCGGGCGTGTTACTTATTATATTGTTGATGAAATCATTCTCCTCCCGACTGTCAATTGATAACAGTTGCATATCGTGAAAGCCACAGAATCTCATCGCTTGATGCCAATTTTTCTATTAAAATCAAACCAATATTAAGTATCAGATTATTCATATTTTAGTAAAACGCTGACGAATATTTGACAAACCTGCATTGGATAACTAAAAAAATAATTTCCTCCACCGGTATTATTGTAAATTTGTCCAGCATCAATGTTTCCATAGAGCATTGTGCTTATAAATACGAATAAGATAATTTTCTTCATTTTTAGCTGTTTACCGATCAAAAAATTACAGCATACAAATTTGTTGATTCCACTTTGATGTACTTTTATTTATTTTGCGGCTTTGCTTAAGCAAAAGTCAGAATGAAGCAAGAAAATTCAAACTGCCGATAATATTGCAATGGTTGTCAAACACACCAAAAATGATTAGTATATATCATTTACATACTAAGGGGGGGGGGGGGGGGGTTTGTTTAGTTGAGAGTAAAATACAAATTTTCTTCTCATTTTGTCACAGTGTGATGACAAAAAAAAATCAGCAATTCTAATAAACTATCTCTTTGTCACGGTGACGTTAGAATGTGACATTCTAACGTCATGACAAAATTTTGCGATACTGAATTAATAATTTATACGCGAACACACAAATACAAAGATTTAAATAAAAAGCATAAACTTATATTGTTTATAAAAAATTAATGTTTTATTTATTTTAAGAAAAAAAAATCTTTTTATATACACTATAGAACGAAAGTCTACATACACCTGCTGTTTCTAATATATTTCGTAAACTACATTCGATTTTCAATTTTTTTTTTTGAAAAATTGAAAAGTCAAATAAAGTTTACATACACTTAGCATTATAACTACACTGCTCGTCAAAAAACCCCGGACACTTGAATTTCTTCGTAAATCTTCAATTTCTAGAGCAATTACGCCATTTTAAAGGCACTGTCATATTAAATAGTACATAACCGAAAAATAGGTATAACAGAAACCGTATTTTTTTTTAATTTAAAATCCAATCACAGCAACAAAGTGTAATAAATGAAAAATATTCAAAATGATTGTTACGTTTCTAAATAAATGGGCATCTATCAATTGTTTTGAAACATTTAAAGGAGCATTTATTGTTAGTATTATTATTACAGTTAACGTTAACAGTGCTTAGTTAATATTATTAGCAAATATTTTAATTATGAAACCAGAAAATATCGCATAAGTAATCGCTTTGAGTGAGGATGGCCGTAGCGTGCGTTATATTGCTGCCCACTTAAATTTCCCTCGAAGTACAGTTCAAGACGCTATTAAACGATATCGCGAAACTGGTCAGTATGAGCGAACCGTTCGATCAGGTCGTAAAAGACCAACAAACGAGCGGGACGATCGGTTTATGGTATCAATGGTACTGCGAGATCGTTTCCAAACAGCTAGGATTGGCACAGGTACGTGGTGTCAATATTTCAGTTAGCACAGCATCGCGAAGATTAAATGAACATGGATTGCAGTCCAGGAGGGCTGCTACAGGGACAGAGCTTCTCCCAGTTCATCGAAAAAACCGTTTGAGTTTTGCTCGTAACCACGTTAGTTGGACTACGGACGACTCTAAGTCCGTGTTGTTCACTGATGAATCAAGGTTCAGTCTGCAATCACCGGATGGACGAGAAAGGGTATGGCGGAGATTCGGAGAGTGATATTCATAATGTGCCTTTTCTCCAAGAGTCCCATTTCATGGCCGCTCACTAATGGTGTGGGGAGGCATTTCTATAGACGCCCGTATGGACCTTGTATTCCCAATTTATGGAACAGCAATTTAAACTAATGCGCATGATAATGCCAGGCCTCACGTTGCAAACGTGGTCAACATTTATTTGGATGAGGTGGGAATTGTTCGAATTGTTTGGCCCGCTCGCAGCCCTGACCTTAATCCCATTGAGCACATGTGGGATATGCTAGGGCGTCGTTTAAGGCAAAGGGAAGTCGTTGCAGAAACCTTGGATCATCCTCAATCAGCTCTGCAGGAAGAATGGGAAATGATACCTCAGGAGTACGTTGCAAACCCTGTGCTCAGTATGCCAAAACTAATGCTAGATGTGATCAGAGCTCGTGGCGGAAATACTCGATACAAGAGTACCGACCCCTTAAATTGATTGTTGGTTTTTATTTAAATAAAGATGAAGATATATCAATATCCGTTTTTCGGTAATTTTGTTATTTCAAATGTTTTGATCCTGTGGTTACTTTTATTAAACGAAAACTTGATCCGTTAGTGCCTTTTGGCGCACATTATATTATTTCGTACAACCATAACGCGAATAATGCGAATAGTTACCGTTAACACAAATATTTACTGAAAAAATGTAGTGTCCGGGTTTTTTTGACGAGCAGTGTAGTTTGCACTCGAATGCAAACGATGTTCCCGTTATGTCCATTTTTAGTTATGTTTTATAAAACATGCAGCAGTTTGCTATTAATCGTTGACTTTTACCCGTTAAATTAGTGAAAAATTCATTAAAATTTGGTACCGCGTAAAGAAATTTGTGTCAGTATTCGGAATTTGGTAGTTCAATTAAGAACAGAAAAAAAAACATTTGGTGAAATTGCTGTAACTGTGAAACTCAGTCGTGCTACTGAACATACAATAATTAAAAACTATGAAAAGCGAGGGTCTATACTTAATAAACCCAGATGTGGCCCCCCAAAGAAGCTATCTAAAAGAGATGTGCAGTCAATTTTGAAAATAGTGGTACAAAATCCAGCAATAGGATGTCCAAAATTGGTCGGTCGGGTCGTCATTACATTAGGAAAGGACGTTAGTTCAAAAACTAGTGGTAGAGTGCAAACGGTCTGGATATAATGGCAGGATTCCATGAAAAAAACTGCTAATTTCAACCAAGAACAAAGAATTGACGTTTAAATTCGCTAGAAGACATTTTAATGAGGGCATGGGATCTTGGAATAGTGTTTTATTTACAGACGAAAATAAATTCAACATATTCGGGTCAGACGAAAGGCGTAAAATATAGCGTAAAGCGAACACTGGTTTGTAAAACAAAAATATAATACGTACCACTAAACATGGAGGAGGTAGTATTATGGTTTACGGGGCGACGGCCGCGGCTGGGGTTATCGATTTCAGTATTTGACCATATTTCTTTTGTTTTATTTATAATTTATAATACAACTGATTTACAAATCATTTAATAATTTATCTTTCTTAAATAAATATTCACTTTTGACCGAGGAACATTTGAGCATATTGAAAAAAAATTTGAAGACATCTGTTGAAAGGCTAGGGCTCGAAAGGTCTTGTATATTTTAACATAACAATGATCCGAAATATACAACTCACGCTGTAAAGGAATAGTTACTGTATAATGTACCGAAACAGCTCCATTCACCATCCCATTCGCCAGATTTGAACCCATTTGAACATATTTGGGATGAAGTAGAACGAAGATTACGAAAATATAACATCTCCAACAAGGAAACACTTAACGATGCGCTGAGAAAAGCTTGGGCAGAAATTACTCCCGAATATTAAATGATTGATTTATTATATAATTTTTCTTACCTGAATCTTTAATTACCTGACGAATTACGTGACCTGTATTTATTATATAATTTTAATTAATATAATTGAATATGTGACTATAAAGTTGAAATGTGATTTAGAACATTAGTTTATATATCAAAAAATAAAGATTTTTCGAAAAAAAAAAATTTGGAAATCGTATGTAGTTTTCGAAATATATTGAAAACAGCAGGCGTATGTAGACTTTTGTTCTATAGTGTAGTTCGAAATATTATTATAAAAAATATTATATAAATATATACTATATGTATAAAACAAAAGATTTTACACAAAAAATATTATTTAAATATTATAATTATTATTACAGAGTTCCTCACCTGACAAAGTCATAAAATCGAATAGGAAGATTTTTACTTCATCGAAATGCCAGGTAAACAAATTGAGCAATAATTTTAAGCAACAAAAAAAACCATATTGTGACTTTGCCTTTACATTATCGTTAGACTGTCAAATTAAGGCAATTTCACATATAACTTGCATCACTTGCAAGGCAAGAAGGTAAGTAAATATTAATAACAATAAATTTGACAATTATTCGTAAGTAAATTTAGTTTTCTTTTCAGAACTTTAATTGATAAGGATAACAATAGAAATAATAAGAATGTCTTAATTATATAAACAAAAGAAAGTTAAATAAGAATATGTATCTACTTCTTAAATTATAATTGATGTTTTTTATTTTTTATTTTAGGAATTCTTAACATACTGGCCCCAAAAAAAAAAAAAAATAATTAATGTATATTGAGAGTAATCATTGTAAATTTTCATAGATAATAAAAAAGATATACATCACTATAGGCTAACGCAGCTGTCCTTACATTGTTTTGAACGTAACCACTCGAGTTAGGTCATCTCGTCCTACGTGTAAGTGATAAACTCATCCCATGGTCCACTTTGATGGTGGTAGATTATCTTCTTTGATAACAACGAGTTGATTGATGACGGGTATTTTTTCACTATTTGCCCATGTGTGATGTTGTTGTAATGATGTTAGACAGTCTGTAGACCAGTACTTCCAAAATTCCTGAACGCGTTGCTGAATGTTTTGTCATCTACAAACCCGTGATTCAGGTAAGTGAGTGAGCTCTGGTTCCGGAATCGATGTTAAAGGTGCCCCGTTTAAAAAGTAACCTGGCGTTAGTGGATCGTACACGGTTGCTCTTCACTTAATGGACACAGAGGCATGGAAATCAGAATGTTAGTGTTGTGGAACCAGGTACTGTGTCCAAATGATGCTTTGTTGACTTAACGTTGGCCTCCGAAGTGTGGAGCACTAGCAAGATTGTTTTATTCTGTGTTAGAAATAAAAAAATCGTATTAATATGGTTTGGATTTTCGACTAGTTGATAAAATTTGTTTAGGTGTGGTGCTGCAGATTGAACTGTTTGTATTGCTTCTCGAAAGGTAGAGTTTGGTGCCTATTTTATGAATAATTGATCTGCGACTTGCATTTCGTCTAATGTAGGTGGTTTAATCCCTGTAAAAGAGAGGTTTAATCGCGTGAAGAGGCAGGTAGTATTTCAAGTTCCACTGGATGTTCCACTGAATCTAGAACCTTTTCCATGTGACCTAATTGAAGATAGTCTGCCATGTGTATTTTTTAGGGTTATTAGAATTTATGTTTTTTTAGGGTTACGTCTTATTGAAATTTTCTCTTCATAGAAAATAAACGTGTCATAAATTAGTTTCCTAGTGCAGGTGTATTTCGGAATGGGAAACGTACTACATATCTGTCTGCCGGATCGCGACTTTGATTTTGCTTCACATCGTTTATCTTCTAGAGGTAGTTGTGGTAAGCTGTTGATATCCTCTAATTGTACAGTAGGCAAGTTGTAACTGTAATGCACCTTTGTAGTACTAGATTTCGCCCTGGCTTGACCGTTACCTGAGACTTGCGTTCTGGGTAATCGTAGACCTTGAACACAGTTTCCATTTATAAACGTAGGTTGAGAGCCAGAATCCAGCAGAGCTTTTACGACTTGCAGTTTGCCGGTGGCACTTTTTATTTATATCAATGCTGTAGGTAACAACTTATGCATTTGATTTCTAGAATTAGAGAACAGAATACGAGTTAGGCTTAGTCGTGTTCAGAACAAGCACGTAATTGCTTTCAATTGGTGTATCGTTGATTGCGATGTTGGCAGCATTGGTATTTTATATAGAGTAGAAGTATGATTATGGAGCATTATGTGATGCGGCTGAGCACAGATTGAATATTCATATTTGGCACTCTTTTCCACTATGATAACTGCTCAAACAATTCATACAAACTCTCAGGCTAGCAATAAATTCCATTCTTCCTTAGCGATCAAGCGCTTCGAACCGAAAACATCTGTGAAGAAAATGCCTCGATTTACACATCGGACATATTACTGCTAAAGACGATGCATGCGAAGACGTGGATTGTCGTTTGTTATTAACTGGTGCAGCTTTAGCGATTTTTTCCGTTTGAGATTGTTTTGGTTGGCACGCTTTGAGAATGTTACACCTCTTCACTAGAAACTTTAAAACATTATTAAATGCTATGGGTAAACGTCATCGCTTGACTCTTCAACCCAATGCAGGCGGATTTCATTATCCAACTTTTCGACTAAAAGATATATTAGCCAAACGTCTCTGATTTCTGCCTCCTTGCCGATTGCCTTTAACCCTCGAATTACCTCGTCAGCAGTTTCAGTTAATTCTCTCAGCGTTTTGCTTCCTTTACTGATAGTACCCTGATTCAAAAATGATGATTTCACTTAACCTTTCCCAAGCATTAGGATAATTTGTGTTGGTGCACCGGACCTTTCAAAAAACTCATAAAACATTTAAATTTTTGCACATTAGACAATTTATCGTCATTATTTAACGAGGAGAAATATAAGTCTCTAAAGGGGATCCAACGTTCGCACTTATCATCGAAAGGTTCAATTGAAATGCGTGGTGGCCGTAAATCAACTGTTTGAGTCCTGAGAGAAATCAGTGAAGCTGTCGAAAAATAATCGCTGCTGTTGAACCAACTGGTTGATACTTGAATTTAGCCTGAGCTAGCGAGCTAGCAAGGCATTAGTTTCGAAAAACTTGTCATGAAAAGCATCAGCATCAGATTCACATCCATTCATCGAGATTTCGTCAGTGACCTGATTGAAATCGTCCTAAATTTTATCATGCGTATCTAAACGCGCTGCCATTTGCTCAACAAAAACTTTCTGATCAGTTTTATGGACCTATTTTCGAATATTAGTCAGAATACCTTTTAAGTTTCTACACTTGTGGGTCCAATTTATCCATGACACGACTTTTCTTTAATTTGTGTATAATCTTCAGGTTGGTATCCATGCTAGTGTAATTGGGTTTCTCTTCCGTGAGTGCGGTGTTTGCAACATGGTGTTTGCTTTAGCAATACAGTTATCGATGTGCCTGTTAAAACTAATATTTTCAACGAAGGTGACACCCAAATCTGTAATCTCGTATAATCTCTGAATTTCTACGCCATTGATGTTGTTTGCGGTAATTATAGTATTCCGTTTGCGATGAAAATACATAATTTTGCATTTTTTGATATTCAAATCCAATGAGTTTTGATCACACCACCTATACTAAGTCTATTGAGGTCTTGACCTGTACATCAACTTGGTTATGTTTCTCAATCTCGTTTATTAGTGAATTCAACCAAGTTGGAAGAAGTAGAGCGACATGGCATAAATCCATGCTGGTTAACAGATATATGACGTATTAATATTGATTTAAAACTATTGCATACGACCAGTTCAAATTTTTTTTTTTTAATAACAACTTTATTGATATGGCTACTACAATCTTAAATATTATTAATTCATTAGTAAGGTTGACATTAGTACTTATGAGATAAGCATAAACTTGTGTGGGTCTGCTGGACCAGTGTCCAGTTCCCTTGGTTTATAATTTTCATACGGTTAGCTCATGTGGTTTGATTCGTTTGAGCCGCCTTACTTCGTTTGTACTGTCCAGTAGTTGTACGGCCTCAAGATTGGTGTGGGGAAGAAGTTTCTTTTCATGTTTTATGGCACATTCGCGGATAACGTCGTCTATCAATTGTATTTCTAAATCATTGTGGATTTTCTTGTTAGTCACAAATCGGTAGGCGTTGGTGACCATTCGAAGAAATTTATTTTGGCTTCGTTGTATAATGTCTCTATTGGATTTATGTGTACAACCCCATAGCTGCGCACCATACATCTATATTGGTTTGAAGATAGTCTGGTATACCAGTCTTTTGCAATACAGGTTCATTTTGGAATGATGTCCAATTAACCAGTACATTTGAAGTTGTTTCAATCGTATCTGTTCAGCTTTTTGTCTCACGTGATGTTTCCAGTTGAGCCTTGAATCTAAATGCAGAACAAGGTATTTTGCCGATTCAGCCTGCGGCACTTGCACCTCTTTGAGGTATATATGAAGAGTGTTATTTTTATGTCGGAGCGTAAATGTCACATAGGTTGATTTGAGCTCATTCAGTGCGATTTTCCAGTCAATTGTCCATTTAGTAACGTTGTCCATTGCTCGTTGAAGATTTTCCACTGCTCTTGGTTGAGATTCGTCTACTGACATAATAACAGTGTCGTCAGCAAACGTGCCGATGAATGTTTTATTCGTCGTAGGCATGTCCGCAGTATAAAGAAGGTAGAAGAGGGGACCCAATACGCTTCCCTGCGGAACTCCCGCGATCGCTGGATAAAAGTCCGAACATGTTTCTTCATGAATGACTCTGAATTGGCGATCAGAGAGGTATGATTCAAGCAGCTGACAATAGTTTTGTGGTAGCATTTTGCTCATCTTGAATGTCAATCCCTCATGCCAAACCCTATCAAAGGCCTGGGATACATCCAGAAATACGGCGGGGCAATATTTCTTTTCTTCTAACGCTTGCTCTATTACCGCCGTTATTCGATGGGCTTGATCTATTGTGGAGTGGTTATTACTGAATCCAAATTGAAAATTAGGAACGTTTACCATTGGCTTTAGACGTTTTAGTAGCAGTTTCTCGAACATCTTTGATAAGGTCGGAAGCAGTGAGATTGGTCTGTATGATGTTATTTCTTCATCTGGTTTACCTGGTTTCTATAGTATAATTATTTGGGCCATTTTGAAGCATTTTGGGTACATACTTCAATTTCATACAGGCAATAAATAAGTATGTGATCAAGATGATTGCTTCACGTGGAAGTTCCTTGAATAGTAACGGTGATATTTCATCAATTCCTGGTGCTTTTTTATGATTAAGATTTTTGTCGATTTCTTCATCAATTTCCATTGGCATGACCCTCTTAAAGTCCTGATTTGGTTGATAAATAGGTGTTACATCAATGTTGGATTGAATTTCATGAGGTTGGAATACTGGTGCTAGGTGTTGAGCAAAGAGTTTCGCTTTTTCTTTGTCTTGTCGAACCCAACTGCTTTGAGCATTCCTTAAAGGTGGTACTCGAACTACAGGTCGTTTAAATCTTCTGGTTGCTTTCCATAACGAGTAGTCCTTATCCGTTTCTGGACCTAGCCCGCTTAAGTAGTTATCGAGGCAATTCTGTTTGAAATTTTTGATAAGCCTATTGACTTTGTTACTTATTCGATTAAAAGTTGTCTTATCAGCGGGATTTCTGGTGAGATGCCATATTCTCCTTACCCTTCTTTTTGCCTTGATTTGTTCCCTGATTTCAGCCAGGTATTTGACTTCAATTTCCGCTTTGTCCTTTAATTCAGGAGTAGCTAATCTGGCAGCCATGCGAGTGTATTCAATGAAATTGTTTGTTTGTTGTTCCAATTCTTCGTTGCTTTTAATACTAACTTTTAATTTAACTAGCTCTTCCAATTTTTCTCTGAAGATGTCCCAATCAGTGAATTTATTAGTAAGGTTTTGCTTTTTCTGTTTCTTTATTACTATAGCGCTTACTGACAACAGTACAGAAATGTGGTCATGTAGTGTAACCATAGACAAATAAATGAATAAAGATCCCTAAACCAATGGAAAATTTATGTTTAAATCAAATTCTCGATGTCGTTACAAATGGAAAAAAATTTCTAGCGGCTGTTAGTAGAAATATTAGTTAATGCTCAAACCCTATTTTGGTCTACATTATGAGCGCAATACATATTTCTCGCTCAATATATTTTTTCAATCGCGCGCGACAAATAAAATTTTTTATATTTGTGTATACAGTAAAAAAAGAAACAAACGGAAAAATAACAAATTCAACTTATTTTTTATTTTCGTTTGAAAGTATCTTTTCTCTTATTCTAATATATATGTATGATTTATATTTTAATAAAACAGAATGAAATGAAACTAAAACGCACGTATTATGTATATACATACTCGTATATACATATGTACTATTTAAAATAAGGTTTGTGCACGATCGATAATTTCTTGTTTAGATATATAGAATTTAAACACGTGGTGACCATGAAAAGGAAGAGGATCTATTTTAGATGTAAGTATGTAGCTACGATGATTGTTTTGGTGTGCTGCATGAAGTATAATTTAAAAAACAAATATTTGGAGGAAATGATAAGAAACATCAAAAAGTTATGAACGAAAGGGAAAAATATTATAATTAAATGGTTTTTTAATGATCGCAGAAAACAATTACATATACATATTACATATTTGTGTTTGGTTACATTATGTATATTTTATATGCCTATCTATACTGGTTTGTCCAAATTAAATACATTCATGACTAAATTTTCCCTAAGCATACTATTAAGGATGATGCATGATTTAAATTCGATAATTTTAAAATACCTAATAATTTTATAAATGATTTTATTTTTGAGAAAATGAATAAAATCAGCTTACACCGGAAAGATGTCTTTAGGAAAATGTACTATGTGTTTGGATTTGCCTTCAAAAAATTGGTCAAGCATACAAATTTTTGTTAACGTTTTCCCCTTATTCCATATTATCTGAAGCATGGTAGGACTTGGTTTGTTTCAACTAGCTTTTGCAAATATTTTAAGACGTCGAAAATAAAAGCTAGTTTTTGATTTTAACTAAATTTGCAAAAACATTAATATTTCGATTGCGGTTGTGGTATATACATATATATAGAATTATGAGTATACACAATATCCGTGCAATTCTATTTTTAATCTGTTAACCCCAAATTAAAATCATCCTAAGGTTTTAAAATGACAATATATAAATATGTATTTCGTTGTTCGTTGTTGTCAATTGATTTACAAGCTCACATTAAAAGTACACTGCAATTTTTCAGATACCAACCACCCCTTATCATGAAAACTACCCCAAATTTCTCTAGAATAAATGACCACTTCTTTGAAAATTTCAAAAATAGACTATTCAATATCGGATAATGGGTATCGCTTTATAATCCTCATCAGAAATGCAATTCGATTGTTAAGTTGTAACTTTAAATCATGGACACAAATTTAGTTAGCCACCCACTTTATTTATTAGGTGTATAACAATTTCTACAGATTTTTTCTTCGCGCTTAAAATTATATTTAAAATAGAAATATTTTCACGGTATTTTGTGATATTTACAGGATCGTGAGTTACATTACTTCTCAGAATAGCAGAGTTTACAATGGTAACTGATAATCAGCATATTCGGCACTGCATTCTATACGAATTCCAATAAGGAACAAAGCTTCTAAAGCACGGGAATCAATTTGTAGTGTTCTTGGTGTCGACCTTGTGTCTTATGAATTTTGTAATTATTGGTACAAACATTTTAGAAGTGGTGATTTCGATCTTAGCGACAGCCTCGAAAGTTTGAAGATGTGCGAGGTAACCTGGAATCTACAACAGCAACAGACATAACTCAGAAAAACCTAATACCTAAATAAAATAATGCGTAATAATTGGATTCACATTAGTTTTCAATTCCTATAAAAATGATAAACATTTGATAGTTTAAATTCTCCTAAACTTCTGAAAATTTAAATGAATTGTAAGAAATATGTACTATGGACTTGAAGGATATAAAAATTAACTAAATAGAGTAAAATATTTTCTGGACAGTTATTTTTCAGTAATTATCTTCTCCTGTACTAAATATTAATTTATTGCATTAATATGCCCAGTACCAAGTGAATTTTCTAAAACTGGTTATGTAAATGTATTTAATTAATGTGTAGTAATCCATCACCATTAGTCATACATACTTTAATCGTATATAGTCCAATAAGTTGTCACAGATTTTAGTGAGGCCTCATTAAACCTTATATGAAACATGTCTTTGTTTTCGGTAAGAATTCAGTGGGCTGAACTTGCTCGACATGTTTAAAGAGTTCGTAGTATAAATATTTTTTGTATATAAAATCAATAAGAACTTCTGCCTGATGACCTAAATCAAGGACAGGATCACGAACGCCGCACGGAAGTCCCAGAAAATATTCGAACCCAATTCAAACAAAATTAATTATAAACGGACACGCAATCTAAATTTAATAAAATAAAAAACATTTCGCGCTAACATAAAAGGTGTTTTTTAGAGGTTCACAATTTAGAATTAAGATAGAACAAAGAAAAATATTTTGAATATCAGTGAAACTAGCTTTATTGGATAGATAATTGTATGCCATTAATGCTTGTTTCAGTTGTTACAACCCCAATATTGTGTAATAAAGGCAAATAACTCTATCATATTTTTCTTTTGTACAGATGTTAAGCTACTAATAGGGAAATATCCAAGAGTAATTTTCCATTGAGCAGTACAACTGACAAACATAAACACAATTACTTCGGTAGCTAAAGTATTATCATTTCGGTCGCTACCTTCAAACTATTCGTATCATGATACTGGAACCCCTCCAACAACACGATTCGTTCCGTGTTCTTTGAAATCGTGTTGTTCAATACTGCAAAAAATAAAATAAAAAAAACTTTACGTTTTATTTTTTGTTATGATATACAAAACACAAAATAAAAGAGAATAACGAAAATCGAGTTGTTTGAAACCGTGGAATTTGAGGAAATGGGTATCCGTGTTCTTCGAAACCGTGTTCTTTGAACGCCATGTTCTTGGAGGGTTACCTGTATTCTATTGGTGTGGAAATCATACTCGCATTTTGGATGAATGGACAACTCATTCAAGCATACATTTTCAATAACAACCTCATCTGTTTCATTTTTTGATCGGACCAGCAACTTTAAAGTATGAAAAGATTCTGAAGTAAAACCTGGATGCCCATTTACTACTTTATACCAATAAGCAAGTGTATGAGAATGAGGCAAGCAGTTTTTAAATTGGTTTCGAACATATGGCCTATGCCTTCGGAGAATAAAAGTTTAAATTTAAAGCAAACTTCCGTATTTCTTCTGAATATTTTCGGCCTAACTTTTGATTTTTTATTTTATCTCAAAAAATTGAATTTGAGTCAGAATGGTTTAAAAAATTATCCTTCTGGCAAGAACTAATAAAAAAAATTTCTTCAAGTTCGTCTATCAGGTGGCCCAAAATAATATTTTTTTCTTCTTTATCTCATACTTGTTTGTCGTAGATTCTTATTATTTTGTGTTTGTTGTATTTAGTCCTTAAAGAAGTCCTTCCTGAACTCGTAGAAAGATCAGCACGTGATATGGCCATTGCTCGCTTTAACGTTATTTTATTAAATTGTTTGTATATGTAAGAAGGTTTTATACTTTTATTAACAAAATAAGAAGAAGTAGTACCACTACGATTGCTAGCACCACACGGAAAAAAAAACTGGTTACAACGAAGAAAAAACTGAATGATTCAAGAAAAATGAGCACTTGATTTTCAGCTAAGATAACTATTTCATAATGCAAACTTTCAATTTCTTCATTTGATGTTTTTATTTAAATATTGAATTAATAATTTTTTTATTGTTGAAAGAAATTCAATTTCTTAAAGCAAGAAAATATTATTTTGTAGAGCAAATCGCTTTTCTAAGTTTTTAATATCTATTTCTTCATTAAAGATAACAAATTCTTGTTTTAAGGTGACCGTATCTCAAAATACAATAAATTGAGGCTTGTATTAAGAAATTTTACATATCATTGTATGATCTACATTTCTTTAGTTAAGAGTCATTTTCTTATAATTAAAATGCATTTTCTGCCAGAAAACATTTTTTTTTCGTGATAGAAGAACCCATTTATAAATTGTAGAGAAGGAATTGCTTAAATACTTCAAACGCCTTTCTTGGAAAAGCTTTTGAATTTCTAGATTGCGGAAAGTAACTTCTGAAAGCTGTAAAAGTATTTCTTGTTTCCAGCTATTTTTCCTGTTTATTGGATCAACATTAAATAAAATTTCCAAAATAATAACAATAGAATTTAATCATATATTTTTTATTTTAATTTATTATAAGAAATATAAAGATTCGATTTAATATTAATTAGCTATGTCATACAAATTACAATAATAAATACAATAATAAAATACAAATTTAATTAAACAGAAGACATAATTGACTTCAATATATTTACGCTATGATTTATCAAGAAAACTTTACAACTAGTTTTTACAATATCAACAATAATGAACAGTTTAATATTTTGATAGCTTAACTCACACATATTTTAACATGCAGCAACAAATAAACGTCGATAAGTTTTGAAAAAATTAACATTTAAATTAACAGCTAAACATTAGTTTTTTGTTTACAGTCGTACCTGTAGTTTCTGCAGTAATGATTTTTTTGTTGATTTTTTTGCATTAAGATTACTATTTTTAAATTTATTTTTCAAATAGCCTATCTTCTGGAGCTTACATTAGTAATTTCTATGCTTGTTGTATAAAAAGCTTGCTGGCTTACACGCCCTATAATACAATTCCTGAAAATAAGACAATAAATAGCAAAGATTTTTATATATAACTTATTGTTAGTTACCTTCTTTTCTCCAGGAATAAATACCCGATATCACTAGCAATTGTTTTTAATAAATCAGCTGATACCGGGTTTTTGACCAATATATCACCAACTGTAGATACTAGTAGATTGCGGGTCCTTCCATCGAGTTGTGGTGGAGTTGCTGCATTAAAATGTTTAAGATTTTAAACCCTTTGGTTGAGTCGAGAAACTGGTCAAAGCTGCTGATGACATTTTTCCACTTGAAAAAGAAGAAGGGGCTGGTTAATGCTGTGTCCTGATCCAGTCATACATCGATGAATTTACAGAACCAGTTACTGTTACTATTTAAATTTAGTATTTTCGTCAGCAATTTCTCTGATTAAAAAAATTTAAATAAAACCCTAAATTCATTATGCACAAATTACTCACACAAAACACACAAAAGAGAGCGATCACTTGTTAATTTAAATTATAAATATATGTAATATATATGTATATATAACTTACATTTAATTACTTAGCTTAATTATTTTTCAACACCACTAAAAAATATTTTATATGACAATCACAAAATACACGTTGTTTCGATTAAACTGTTCAAGATATAATAAATATTACTTATTTGAGTTATATTTCTCAAATTTTTCAACGTTTTCTTGATTTAAAAATTATAGAGTGTACATAAAAAATCCTTTTGTATAATTAAAAGTATTCTCTCAGGATGAGACATACATATTAAACCAAGAAATATTATGTTAAAGTTTAAAAAATTACTTTTTTGTGATAAGAAAAACATTTCTCGAAGTAACATAGCAAATTGTATTGAAATTATTGAAATTTTTATCTTCATTAAAAAAAACTTGGAATGAGTAAAGATTCATTATTTCTTCAATCAAGATAACTTTTTTGAAATTCTAGAATTCATTAGTTTATCAGAAAGAGAAATAATTTTTTTATTATCAAGAAACGTTTTCAATTTTAAAATGTTGTATTTTAATAAAATTTATGTTTTTGATTTAAGAAAATATTAAATTTCTCGTTTTAAGAAAATGAAAGATTAAATTAAAAGTATTTCTCTTCAAACTAAATTTTTTCTCTTATTATAAAGAATTTATTGCAACGATAAATACAAGAAAAATAATTCTCAAGATGAAATTTAATTTTAAAACTTCAGTCAAGAAATAATTCTCTTCGTAAGAAAACTATTTTTATAACTAGAAAAACTGGTATCGACATAGAAATTTGGTTTTTAAAGTAAGCAAAAATATTTTTTATTAAATAAAGAAAAATATTTCTTTAAGATAGTATGCTTATTTTTTTCCGTGCAAGAGGTGAACTATTTGAGATTTTTGTAATGGTTTGCAATTTCAAAGGACCTTTGTTTAAATCGGATATATTATCGTCATTAAATTTTTTTATCAATTCACGATGATAAAATCTATATTAGTTCCGAATACCATCAGTTCAGGTACTTCGTCAATTGGTGGTAAATAATCCTGGTCATGGTCTTTATTAGTTTTATTTAAACGCAAAGACTTGATTGCCAAATCATTTAATAAGTTCAACGCATAGATTGGATCTTCCTCAACTTGAGAAGAAACTTCTAAATTGGCCCCAATAATATCGTTAGCATCATTTATAGAAGTTGAATAAACATCTTGGGAAACAAATTTTCAAACAAACATGTTTTTTCAGTATGATATGAAATTACGGTTTGATTAATATTGGGGGGCGCATGTATTTTTAAGATAATTTTCAATGACGTCAAATCCACACGTTGATTCGTAAATGAACAAGATGAGAATGGCTGATTTTCTTAAAAAACTCCTCTTATTTTCTTTTGTCTGTGGCATGGAATAATGATGCACTTAGTACATCTTGTTCACCGATGCCAGTTGCTTTCAACCATTGCTTTTTCAATTCTCCATATTTTGGTAAGCTAAAAACAAATGTGTACATTATAATTTCTGTAAAAATTGTAATTGTAATCCACAAGCCTTTGCCGAAACATCATTACATCCATAGACAATCACTATTTGGTGCGCTTTATGGGCTGTCGGATTCATTGGTCTACATGTCTTCAAAAACAATGAAGGTCAGAATGTTACAGTGAACGGTATAGGGACATTATTTCTAACTTTGTTGTGCCCCAATTGGCTGCCATAAATATTGCTGATATGTGGCTCCAACAAGACGGTGCCACATGCCAAACAGTGCGGAATATTTGATAAAAGACTAATTTCACGTAATGGTCCTGTTAATTGGTCACCGAGATCGTGTGATCTAACTCCATTAGATTATTTTCTTTGGGGATATGTTAAGTCACTTGTCAACGCTGGTAAACCAGAGACGATTGTACTCTTGGAACACAACATCCGGCGAAAAAAAAAGTTGTGAACTGCTGCGAAAAGTGTATAAAAATTGAACATCCAGATTGCGCCAGACGCTGTGGACACATGGCCGAAATCATATTCAAGCATTAATGGCATAAAATTATCTATCCAATAAAGCTAGTTTCACTGATATTCAAAATATTTTTCTTTGTTCTATCTTAATTCTAAATTGTGAACCTCTAAAAAACACCTTTTATGTTAGCGCGAAATGTTTTTTATTTTATTAAATTTAGATTGCGTGTCCGTTTATAATTAATTTTGTTTGAATTGGGTTCGAATATTTTCTGGGACTTCCGTGCGGCGTTCGTGATCCTGTCCTTGATTTAGGTCATCAGGCAGAAGTTCTTATTGATTTTATATACAAAAAATATTTATACTACGAACTCTTTAAACATGTCGAGCAAGTTCAGCCCACTGAATTCTTACCGAAAACAAAGACATGTTTCATATAAGGTTTAATGAGGCCTCACTAAAATCTGTGACAACTTATTGGACTATATACGATTAAAGTATGTATGACTAATGGTGATGGATTACTACACATTAATTAAATACATTTACATAACCAGTTTTAGAAAATTCACTTGGTACTGGGCATATTAATGCAATAAATTAATATTTAGTACAGGAGAAGATAATTACTGAAAAATAACTGTCCAGAAAATATTTTACTCTATTTAGTTAATTTTTATATCCTTCAAGTCCATAGTACATATTTCTTACAATTCATTTAAATTTTCAGAAGTTTAGGAGAATTTAAACTATCAAATGTTTATCATTTTTATAGGAATTGAAAACTAATGTGAATCCAATTATTACGCATTATTTTATTTAGGTATTAGGTTTTTCTGAGTTATGTCTGTTGCTGTTGTAGATTCCAGGTTACCTCGCACATCTTCAAACTTTCGAGGCTGTCGCTAAGATCGAAATCACCACTTCTAAAATGTTTGTACCAATAATTACAAAATTCATAAGACACAAGGTCGACACCAAGAACACTACAAATTGATTCCCGTGCTTTAGAAGCTTTGTTCCTTATTGGAATTCGTATAGAATGCAGTGCCGAATATGCTGATTATCAGTTACCATTGTAAACTCTGCTATTCTGAGAAGTAATGTAACTCACGATCCTGTAAATATCACAAAATACCGTGAAAATATTTCTATTTTAAATATAATTTTAAGCGCGAAGAAAAAATCTGTAGAAATTGTTATACACCTAATAAATAAAGTGGGTGGCTAACTAAATTTGTGTCCATGATTTAAAGTTACAACTTAACAATCGAATTGCATTTCTGATGAGGATTATAAAGCGATACCCATTATCCGATATTGAATAGTCTATTTTTGAAATTTTCAAAGAAGTGGTCATTTATTCTAGAGAAATTTGGGGTAGTTTTCATGATAAGGGGTGGTTGGTATCTGAAAAATTGCAGTGTACTTTTAATGTGAGCTTGTAAATCAATTGACAACAACGAACAACGAAATACATATTTATATATTGTCATTTTAAAACCTTAGGATGATTTTAATTTGGGGTTAACAGATTAAAAATAGAATTGCACGGATATTGTGTATACTCATAATTCTATATATATGTATATACCACAACCGCAATCGAAATATTAATGTTTTTGCAAATTTAGTTAAAATCAAAAACTAGCTTTTATTTTCGACGTCTTAAAATATTTGCAAAAGCTAGTTGAAACAAACCAAGTCCTACCATGCTTCAGATAATATGGAATAAGGGGAAAACGTTAACAAAAATTTGTATGCTTGACCAATTTTTTGAAGGCAAATCCAAACACATAGTACATTTTCCTAAAGACATCTTTCCGGTGTAAGCTGATTTTATTCATTTTCTCAAAAATAAAATCATTTATAAAATTATTAGGTATTTTAAAATTATCGAATTTAAATCATGCATCATCCTTAATAGTATGCTTAGGGAAAATTTAGTCATGAATGTATTTAATTTGGACAAACCAGTATAGATAGGCATATAAAATATACATAATGTAACCAAACACAAATATGTAATATGTATATGTAATTGTTTTCTGCGATCATTAAAAAACCATTTAATTATAATATTTTTCCCTTTCGTTCATAACTTTTTGATGTTTCTTATCATTTCCTCCAAATATTTGTTTTTTAAATTATACTTCATGCAGCACACCAAAACAATCATCGTAGCTACATACTTACATCTAAAATAGATCCTCTTCCTTTTCATGGTCACCACGTGTTTAAATTCTATATATCTAAACAAGAAATTATCGATCGTGCACAAACCTTATTTTAAATAGTACATATGTATATACGAGTATGTATATACATAATACGTGCGTTTTAGTTTCATTTCATTCTGTTTTATTAAAATATAAATCATACATATATATTAGAATAAGAGAAAAGATACTTTCAAACGAAAATAAAAAATAAGTTGAATTTGTTATTTTTCCGTTTGTTTCTTTTTTTACTGTATACACAAATATAAAAAATTTTATTTGTCGCGCGCGATTGAAAAAATATATTGAGCGAGAAATATGTATTGCGCTCATAATGTAGACCAAAATAGGGTTTGAGCATTAACTAATATTTCTACTAACAGCCGCTAGAAATTTTTTTCCATTTGTAACGACATCGAGAATTTGATTTAAACATAAATTTTCCATTGGTTTAGGGATCTTTATTCATTTATTTGTCTATGGTGTAACTTAGAGGAATACCTTTTATGATGAAGAAATCCAGTATATCTGGTATTTTTCCTGTATCCGATGACCAATACGTTGGCCCCCCTGAGGACAGATATTCGCATTTGTTTTCATAAATGGCATTGAACAAGGTGTTTCCTTTCCCAGGAGAAATAAGAGTGGAACCCCAAGCTGTATGTTTTATATTGTAGTCCCCACCAATAATAAATCTTGGACCGAGCTTATTGAAGACGTTATTAAATTGTAACTTCGTTGGTGTATGCCGTGGGGGACAGTACGCTGCTGCAATATTCAGATCTGCGCCATTATATTGGATGAAGATAACAGTTGCTTGCAAATAGTTTTCACGAATATCCTCTTGTTGATAATATTTGATGTTATTTTTAATTAGTACAGCTGAACCACCTCTGGCTCTTTCAGTAGGATGGGTTGTCCAGTAGGAATTAAAACCCCTTATTCTGATAAAGCTTTTGTTGGAGAAGTGCGTCTCTGAAATCAGCGCAATATCAATGTTGTTTGTATGGAGAAATATTTCGAGTTCTTATGCTCGTTGGTTGAGCCCATTAGCGTTCCAAGCTACAATGCGTAGGAACGAGTTAATCATTTGTGAGTATGTTGACTTTTTCGGTTCGTGGATAAATATAGATTTCCAGTTTTGCCACCCTCTCTGCTAAATGACCAAGTGACTGTTGAATTTGGCTAAGCATTTTTATAATTTCAATCTTATTAGACTCGTTGGTGCTTTGCGCATAAGATGATCCAACTGTGGATGGTGTGATTGTTGTTTGTGGTTTAGCAACTTTGGTTTGTAATCGCTGCACTGCGCTTGTTCTATTATTCTGTTGACTTTTAATTATGTTCTGATATACACGGCGTCCTTTATAATTTGCAGTATGCCCTTGTTGTTGACAAAGAGTACAAGAAGGCACGATATCTGGTGTTTCCTTGCATGTTGTCGTGTGGTGATTTTCCGCGCATTTAACGCATTTGGTTTGACGATAGCAAAAGCTCTTGATATGTCCAAGTTGTTGACAATTCGTACATTGTGAAATTCCCCTTGTCTTGTTAGGTGGCTCAATTTTAACTATATAGTACGCAAGTTTCTTGATATTGTATACTTCTTTATTGTTGTCTATTTGTTTTAAGTCGATGTAAAACATTGGAAAGTGCTTCCTGACTTTTTCACTCTTCAGCTGGTAGGTGTGATATTGAATATTTTCTAATTGGTTGCTAGATTCATTTTTTAATTCTTCCAGTAATTTTTTGACATTTCTGTAATCATTTTCATTTTGAAAGGTAATTCTAATGTCACTATTTGAGAGCGCCTTAAAATTAGTTGATTCACTAGTGGTTTTTATTATTTTTTGTCGAAAAAGTTCGAAATTGTTGATATTGCTCACATTAATGGGTGGAGGCAGTGGTATTTGTGGGTTTTTCTGTTCAGTGTTACTGTTCACACTTTGTGTATTATTTTTTGGGGGAGTTTTCGTTTTTGTGCACCTACGTTTCTTAGGATTTCTGTTACCTAGCTCTGAAAACTTCTTCTTCCAGTTCTTCCTCATCTGTGAAATAATCCTCTATACTCAGAGCATTAAATCTATTTTGTTGAGAGACTGGAAATTGCTGCAGCAGCCAGTTGGAATTATTTGAATGATGTTGACTGGTTGATGACATAATATGGTTGACAGGCAGGTTGTTAGCTGAATCCTCAGCTTTACTATTTTTAACATGTTTTTTATTTTTTAGTGTAGAGTTTTCTCTCTTCAGTTCAGCAACTTCATTGCTCAGCTGCGCAATTAGTTTCTCCATTTTCTGAAACTTGGTTAACAGATCCTCGCTGTTTATAATGTTTGTTGATGAACTCGGCATTTGTAATGAAGTTCCTTTTTCAGTGGAGACTGCGTCTCTTGCAGTTACTGTGGAGGCAGTCGCTGTTGGCACAATTGTCTCTAATTGTAGTGTACGTCTACTTACATGTGGAGGTGGTGATCTCAACATTTTCATGCTCTTAGGAAAGTTGTTCCCTTTATTTGCCAAGGGTTGGTTCCCCCCAGAATCTATGGTACTAGCATCCGAAGAAGATATGCAGCGGCCCGGTTGATTTGATGCTTCTATAGACGCATCCGTCTCGTTTCCTAATATTCATGTCGATTCAATGAATTCTTCTATTCTTCTTGAAAAATCTTCTTGACTCAAACAGAAGAAATCAATAATAGAAGAATCTTCTATTTTGCTATTCAGTGTAGCAGTGGGATCCTAATCTTCTATTTTTATTATTGAAAGTTCCAAATCGATTTTTTTTTCTTCTATTTGCTCTTGCTATAATGTCAAAAATGATTATTACACAAAACCAAAACTGTGCCCTAATTCTCTAAACAGTAAGATAATTTGTAAACGTGTAAACGATAATTTATCTTGCCTTTTTTTGCAATATTCGCATTCTCTAATTGCACTCCAAGATAAAATTTAAAACGGTTACGATAAATAAATGTCAAAACTTCACACTCTTCGTGGGTTCATATTTAGACTTTGATGGCCCATATCTTGTGTTCCCATTTAAATTTCAACATTAATCTTATGAATATAAGTTATTCTAAATAACATCTGTTCCCAAACTATATTTCAACTTGTTATGGGTTGTGGTAAGGGTAATTTTAAAGGTACAAATTTTATACAAAATATTTATTTTGATTCAATATAGATCTTCTATTCTCAATATCTTCTATTCTTCTATACTTGTGTATGAAAATTATTAAATGTCGAAATAGAAGGAAAAAATAGAAGAATTACTATTCCATATTAAAAATAAACAATTATTTTGATTTTTTCGTTTGAAGGTTTTGACTAAAAATAGAAGATATAAAAATGAGACTTTTATGACAAGAAGAAATATATTTTTTTCGATTGTTATCAAAAGCGGGTTGTGTTCTGATTAAATCTTCACAATTTAAAAATGAATTTTTGTCTAATGTGAAGTGAAACAATCCGCCAAAAGCGTATTGGTTCGTAAGTAAATTTATTAATTATTTAATAAAAATTAATTAAATAAATTTTTGTAGACAAAAACCAAAAACGAGATTGAAGGATATAAGAATAAACAAGGATCCGTTTCAGCTTATTGATAGTGTATTCCACAAGTACTTTTGATTGCAAAAGGGAATTGTTGTGATATTTGTAACCGATTTAGTAGCAAAATCCAGCTTCAACTCAATACCATTTAAATTACAAGTGTATTAATTATTTGGAAATGCAATTAGGGTACATAAATGAGTCTTATTACTTAGGTGCTTGCTACTTTGCATTTTTTGTGGGCAAGGAAGCTATCAAGCTTCCGTTGGTAGCAACAATGTGTTGGGCCTGTAACAACCTAGTGTGTCAAGATGTATTCGCAATGTAACTTGCCTTATAAACAAATATTTGGTGCCAAAGCACAGAACATTGCCTACAACTATTTTAGAAAAAACTAGAAACAAATCAAGGTATGCAAAAAATGTATCATATTTATTAATCTATACAATTTCGTAATGTTCCATTAACAGGTTTCAGGACAAATATGGAATGAGGAATATAATCAGTGCTATTGACGGTGTCCAAATAACCATCGCCCCACCAGAAAATTCTGTTGAGACACCTGGCAATTTATACATTTGCAGAAAAGGATATCACAGCATAAATGCGCTGGTAAAGTTGGGGATGTGACATCTACTAGCGCATTAAAAATAAGCTCATTGTGCATATCCATACTACGGTAACTTGAATCCGGTAACTACTTCGTTTCTTTCCCCTTTACCTATAAAATAAAAAACATTTATAGATAAAGGGGAAAGAAACGAAGTAGTTACCGGATTCAAGTTACCGTAGTATGGATATGCACATTGAGTTTTTTTCCATGAAATTTTAGCACGGCATACTTTATGAAAATAAAAATAGAAGAAAACAATTCGATTTGGAACTTTCAATAATAAAAATAGAAGATTATAATCCCACTGCTACACTGAATAGCAAAATAGAATATTCTTCTATTTTTGATTTCTTCTGTTTTAGTGAAGAAGATTTTTCAAGAAGAATAGAACAATTCATTGTATCGATGTGAACATTAAACGTCAAAACGAAATTTTAATTATTTTTTATCCTTAACAACTCAAAAACTATAATTGCTTGAAACGTAAATTGTTGCATATACATCAAAGCTATCTAGAATCACACATAGCCCTCAAAATCATATTGAAAAATATTCGGAGTCGGTAGTTATTTGAAATTCAAATCAAGATACGGTTAGATAACTTATAAAACAAACCAAATGTTTGAAAAGAACATTACAACAGTCAAACATTTCTTTATTTCGTATGGTCGCATTATTTTTAGTAAAAACCTTCTAAGCGAAAAAATCAAAAAATTTGTTTATTTTTAATATGAATAGCAATTCTTCTATTTTTCCTTCTATTTCAACATTTAATAATTTTCATATACAAATATAGAAGAATAGAAGATATTCAGAATAGAAGATCTATATTGAATCGACCTGATTATTAGGCTATTATTTTCATCATTATTTTTCATCTTAAATTTTTATTTTATTCCCACGAGTTGAAATAGTTTAGGAATTGATCATTTTGTTGATATTCCTCTGTAGCATGTGACGTCATCTCGTTTACTTTATTTGGAAATCGGTGTTATCTTAGTGATTTTCCATTTCTCGTGAAAAACTGCCGATGTTAACGAATGATTACTGATGAAAAGCTTACATAACGTATTTACTAAAATATTCGCAAACCTTTTTGAACAAAACTGAAGGAATGTAGTCTGGCCCACATCCGTCACCAAAGTCTTTCAAGGCTGATAGAATGTTGCCAACGGATATAATTTTAGGAGTGATAGGGATGTTTGTATGGCTGGTTTCATCAGTGGATCCGGTATAATTCATTGGTCGGTATACAGATTGAACAAATTCGGCGAACATGTCTGCTATCTCATTGGCGTTCGAAGTGCGTAAATTATTATATGTTTTAGTGGCCGGGTACCCTTCGGCTTCACGTTTAGTTCTGAAGTATTTCCAGAATTGTTTGGGATTTCATTTAATTTTGTCAGCCAAATAAGACTTATACTTTAGCTTGAAATACGTATCGAACTCCTCGCTCTGCTTTAAGAATTCCATTTAGTCTGTCTCTAGATCTGATTCCTCATTTTAGTGTAGACTCGCATTTGCGATTTTTAAGGTTTATGAGCTGGTCGTCGAACCACGGAGGGTGAGTATTTGGAGTTTTGTTGAAATTAGGCACATGTAGATCAAATCCTTGATGTATATAATGTCGTAAAATTTGTGAACATTATCATTCACCTCCTTTAGCGTTTAAAATGTGATTCACTGATGCAAAAAGACTTTCGAAACCACAATAGTTTACCTTCTTAAAGTTTATTTGATATAATTCTGGAGTTCTGATCTTATCGCCGCATAGTGGGTAATGTTGAACACAATGTCCCAAGATTTGTGTTTTTTGTCGTTCACAACAAATGGATTAAGTGATTCAATAACATTAAACGTATCTACTTGATTGGTGAAGACAAGATCTAGATATCTGTCCAGATTATTTGCAATTCTGTTAATTTGGTTTAAATTATAACTCAACATGGTATCGACGAACAGTGATTCTGCATCCGACTTTATGTTGCTTGGGAGTATGCAATTTAGTTCTTGATCAAGATCTCACGAAATGTTTGGAAGATTGAAATTACCAAGAACAAGTACTAAATCGGATGAATTTGATGTATTAATGACCTCATTGATCGAATTAAGGCATGCTGTATAAACGTAATCGTATGAATTGGGTAATATGTATGCAGTGTAGAAGAATAAATAACGTTGATTGATTTTAATCTCCACGGAAATCTGTTCAATACATGATGGGAGTATTTTGACTGCATAAAACGCCGCCTCCTGATTCCTTAAAGCTCGTATATCAGGTGAGCGATCACATCTATAAACAACGTAGTCATGTCCAAAATATTCAGAACTATGAATTCCCGGATGGAGATTGGTTTCATTAATTACATAAATCAAGTAGTGTGACTGCATCACGAAAGGAAAAAATTGCGATGCTTTAGAAGCCATTTTGTTCACATTTTGATAGTAGACGGAACATATTCCTTTGAACCAATTACAAGATCGGTTTAAGGATAAAGTTTAGTATTTTCACTTAAGTGTTTTGAGTGTTTGGCCCTTTGTTCCGAAAAATTTTCTGAGCAAATTTGAACTCTTTGATGAATAAGCCAGGCGGCCATAGTTTAGATTTGATCAAAGAAGTAAAAGCTTCTTCAACATTATCTTATTTTTGAAGTGGCTACTTGAGCTGAAAATGAATTAACTTTTGACATCGCTGTATTTGAATGAGTAGTTTCTGTTGATGGTCCCGAAATGTCGCTATATCGTGCTTGCACTTCCTGATCCCTTATTTGTCGTTCAGGGGTAGCAGATGATGATGGTAGTAATAATATTAAATGGTTAGTATTTACTGAGGTTGACGCTTTGGTCTAGGATGAGATTATGGACATAGATCTCGTAACCCGACGTTCTTCTGGTTGATTAGAATATGACAAGGCATGTACCCCTGTATTAAGTGTCCCTTCTAATTTTTACATTCGTCTCTGTAGGTTATTGACTTGCGTATCATTCGATTTTTGAATTTACTTAAACGATTCTTCGATTTTGGATAAGATGACTTTTAATCCACTTTCCCACGTATTACAGAACCATATCAAACCAGTCATATCATTCATCACTATAGCTTCATTCCTTTCCTTAGATCGTTAAGAAATTTCTTTAGCAGCTTAGTTGAGTTGGCAGTGGCACATCTATAATCAATAACGTTATTATATAAGTAGCCACTGCATGCAAGAAACCACTCGTCGACAATTATAATTTCACAATCAATGCTTTTGTTTTCGATTGACATCACTTTACGATCAAAGACTTTAATAATATTATATAGACCGGTAATGACTAAATGTCAAGTGAGTAAATTTCAAAGAAAAAAAGAGATAGTCAAATTATAATCAGTAGTGTATTAAGAATTTTTATTAACGAATATGAATGAAGTTAGTTACTTATATAATTAGAATTTTGTCAAGAATTCAAGAATTTTATAATATTTTTTTAAACCACGACTGGTTCATGAATATTACACAAACTAATTAATTGAATTTATTCAATAAAACTATTTCGAAACAGCTATTCAACTATTATATAAAATTCATAAAACCGAAATATTCTCTGTTTAACATTATCGATATAATTAATCAACCCTAGAATGCACATATAACTATAATTACACATATTTTATTATTTAAATATTTAACTAATAAAATATGCCATTTTATTTTCACATATATAACTGAAAACATTTTCGGTACGGGACTGGCGTAAGTAACTATAAAATGCAAGTTTTAAAAAATATACAAAAAATTTGTTGTATATGACAATTTAAAAAAACACGTCCGGTTTGGGCGATTGTTAATGTTGTACTGTACTCTTTGATGGCACCTCCTTTCTGATGTGCATTATTTTATTTGCACGCCTTAAATAATTTGTGGAGTATAGATGCTTTTACTTTCCCTCCACAGAAAACCAATTTTCTCTCCCTGCCAGGTGCCAATGTTTCTTTTGATAATCACTGTAGATACTCCTCATAAATGCTTCTATATACTGAAAAGGTTTCCATGACACCCATTGATCGGGACCAGTTCAAATTTTATATGTAAAACTGAATCAAATTTTGTTTCACACCACAAATTTTGATTTGAAATCTAGTAAGCGTCTGTGCGAAACATGAACTGCATCGGATCAGATCAAGCGTCAAGAAATGTAGCTACTACCCTAGTGGAAAAAATCAAATATTTAAACCAAAAAATTATACTGAGGAATACCAAATCAATTTATTTTTAAATTGTATTAGAATTTTGTGTCTTATTTTGTTATTAAAGAACTTAGCTTTTTTATAGACAAATTAAAAATTATTTATTTAATTTACATTAAACAATTTCTATTAAATTATTCTAAATATTTCGACCTTGTGGTCATCTTCAGTAGAATCAATAGAATTAAAAATTATTAACAAAAATTACTATACATATTTTAAACAAAATTTACTATACACAGCTCCATGTCAAAACATGGAAACTGTGCTTGACATGGAGCTGTGTATAGTAAATTTTGTTTAAAATATGTATAGTAATTTTTGTTAATAATTTATAATTCTATTGATTCTACTGAAGATGACCACAAGGTCGAAATATTTAGAATAATTTAATAGAAATTGTTTAATGTAAATTAAATAAATAATTTTTAATTTGTCTATAAAAAAGCTAAGTTCTTTAATAACAATTTATTTTTGTATAAATGATTAATTTAAATACAAAATATACTTTAAATTGGTTAAAGTTTAATACATTTCTAGACCAAAATACTACTTAAATTATACATCTCAAAAATTATACAAATTTAAGTATGAATTTTGTATATACAAATATTTAAATTAAGTCAAAATTAAACATAAATATACATAAAATATGATTTTAAATATTATACACATATAAGTGTTAATTTTAACATAAAATTAACTATTAATTTCATATTTTAAACTAAATTAAGTATATTTGGGATAAATACTTAATACGGTAGTTTTTTAGTTTAATAATGGATAAATATTTTATACAAATTTAAGTATGATTTTTGTATATCCGATATTTAAATTTAGTCAAAATTAAACATAAATATACATAAAATATTTTAACCTAAAATTAACTCTTAAATTCAAATTTTAAACTAAACTAAGTATATTTGAGATAAATACTTAATACGGCAGTTTAAAAGTTTAATTATGGTTAAATATTTTATACAAATTTAAATATTAATTTTAACATCATTTTTAACAAATATTTAAATTTAGTCAAAATTAAACATAAATTTAAAAAATTCTTTTAAGCGAATTATTGGAATCGAAAATTGTATATTACACATTTTAAAAAAAATATTTTAATCATCACTTTTCATCCCGTACGAGAGATGAAATTTCCGCAAAAAGGAAAATTTCCCACGAACTGGCAACTGATGCGCATCAATACTATCGTGCTGAAAAAATATATTTTGTACTAATCGTATTTCACGGACTTTTGTATGTTGGTGTGCTGGTGTAGTTTGCCCCAATTGAAATAAGCCAAATTAAATATATTTTAAGTTTAATTGTATATTTAAATATATTGATTTATATTGTTAAAAATTAAACTCTACATAGTTATTGCTTTGGTGGTGCAGTGGTTAAGGTGTACACCGCTAAGTGTTTATTAACGCAAAAGTAGCCTGTTCGAGTCCAGTCGGAGTCCAAAATTTGTTCTAATTAGGCAACGATGTTATCGGATCAAGTATTCACTACACTGATTGAAAATTGACTGAAAATACTAGAATTAACAATGGCGTGAAATAATCAATGGAGAGGAACTGATGACGTGGCATGTCCGCGAATACAAACAACCACATGGAAAAATGATTTAATATTATAATACGCATACATCGGCAAGCATTATATTGCCATAACCCACTAAAATTATACTAAAAAAATTCTTAATTTGGTTGTTTTTTTATCATAATTAACACCTTAAATGCACATATATTGGTATAATTTTTATAACACAAAATATATAAAAATTCTACTTTTAGTAAAATAATGTTCGAAAGTATAATTTGTGTTTAATTTTAAAAATTATACTAAAATTATATTGCCATAACCTACTAAAATTATACAAAATTTATTATTAAATTTCTATGAAATCGTAAGTTTATTTTTAGTAAAAAAAAATTTCAATTTTTCCACTAGGGTATTTCTTTTTAGACCGTCGTGAATATTGGATTTGTATTTTTTGGCAGTGGCTTGGCTCAATATTATCATAATTATACATATTTGCTACCGGATCCGGGCAATAAAAATCTCATTAAATCAAATAACATTTATCTACGAAATACAGTTTCGTATATTTAAAGATCCAAAACCCAAACGAATTTCTAGAAAACCAATAACAAATATTATCTAGAAATTAAACCAGAAAATATACAAAATAATTATTTTGTGTTAATTCTAGAGCTAAAAGGAGGGTAAGGAAGAATGGTAGAGGATAGGTATTAAACTAATATTTTCTTACAAAAATTCTAATTATATCATATTTTAAACCCTTTCAAAATCATCATAATTAAATCCATAGAGACCATATCCTAAATTTCCCATTATATTCCTACCCCAACTGTCGGTGTCATATCCATACGAATCAGGTTACTGTAACTATGTAGGCATAATCTGTATATAAACAACTAAAAAAGTAAAAAAATCGGGTTTCCCGTAGTGACAGTACCCTCAGCTCCCCCGTTCCTTATATATCTATCTATCATTTCAAATGACTTACCATCTTGAGAAAAAAATTCTAAAATCATGATTAGTTTTCCAACAACATTGAAGTTTCCCTTCCCTGCTTGCTTATAGCGTTTACTCTCGTATATGATACATACATTTTACGAATTACGGTGTCGGTGAGGGGAACTAGATTTTATATTTCGTTGGATTCGGTAATTATGTTAATTATTTAGAAAACAACAAAAGCCACGTTCAAAAAACACCAAAATATTTTATTGTTTTACAATTTGTGAAAAAGCTCGAAAAGAACTTTCGTATATTTACTTAAATCTGGGAAATAAATTATTATCTAATTCACAAAATCACATATCGCTGTTTTAGGCTAGGTTTAGGTCGATTCTATGACAAATTTTATATTGGTATTGTTTCCACGACACATAAAATACAGGTCAGCATCACACGATACATCATTCCATTTCCGATCGTATATTAAACGAATTTCGATGCAGTGTTCATTTGGGTTGTCTGGTTGATTGGGTGAATAATTCGTGTATAAAATAGCGTGACCCGTTGACGCCCAATAGTAGCGACCGTGATCACCTAAATCCGTACCGCTTGTCCAAATAGCGGGAATATCTTGAGTCGTTAAATTTGTACTTTTTAGCGCCGCCATTATACGATCGTTTTCCTCCTGTGAATTTATTGCTATTAGACTTAGACCCTGATACAGGCAATACCGAAATGCTTGATACCAATTTTTCTAAAATATTAAAGAAATGTACAGTTTGGTTTATTTTTTAGATAACATATTTTAGTTTTACCTTCATAGGGTGACTAATAAAGTATGTGTATCCATCAACATCATAAAAACTACCAGATTTAACTCCCACAATTAAACAAAGGCAGGCGATTAACACCAAATTCAGAAATTTCATTTTCGTAGCCGCATTAACACACATTTGTAACAAAGAACTGAAACTTAACTGATCAATTATGAAGTAAAATTCTTGATAGTACTGACTTTTAAGACCTTTAAGATCATATTGTATATATTGTTATGAGGTATTATCTCATCAACATATACGAATACAAACCCGGTTTGCAAATAATTCATTTAAAAAAATCAGAAGTTTTCAACCTTCATTGAAACTGTGCATATACTCTATAAGACACAGGATGTTTTCGATATAGTCGAAGTAAAATAAATCGTTTTTAAAAAACTTGTGTGTGTGTGTGTTTTTGTATGTGTATGACCAGTGCAGACTTAAAGTTGTGGCTTCTCTACAGCCCAGATGGAGCCCGATTATTCAGGGTGAAAAACTGTAGATTTGTGGTTTCTCCATATTCCAGTGAATTTTTATTGAAATTAGTCCGGCAGGATTCAGAGGAACTTTTCCGTTTTTTTTACAAATTTTTTGAAAAGTATATTTTTTATGAGAAAAACTACTGTGAACTAAAAGGCAAAAAACAGTGTTACAACAAAATTTGGCTCTTGTGCAGCCCATACGCATTTGACTGATCAGAATGAAACTTCATTCGTTAGATTTTTCAATAAATACTATGATTATGGTGTGGGGAAATCTGTGTATGGGTAGGGGCATCTCTTAAGCAGAGTTTTTTTTTAAATTTTTTCCCAAATATTTTAAAATAAAATAAAATTGGTCCAATATTTAAGTGGAAATGTATAATTGGTAGAATATGTCAATAATTCGTAGAAAATGTAGATAAGTGCTTATTTTTGTTGTTTTTCTATGGCGATACTTTTTTTTAGGTAAATTGGAGATTATCTATATTTTGGAAGTAAAAACGAAACTTTTATAAAACAAATTGGTGAGATTAGTATGTTTAAAATAATTCTTGATTTTTTAAATTTAATTTAAATTTTAACAGCATTACCATATATGGTTTTATCATTAAGAAACCCTAACGTCACGTAAAAAATTCTAAGAAGATAATTGGGTAATTTTTGCTCTTACCTTAGAAGTCACAATTCGGTTATACTTTTCGAAAATATGATAACTTTTGAGTAATTATTCAACTAAACTAAACTGCTAAAGAGTTTATTTTTGAAATTGTTTGTGTCATTTGTCACTCGAGAATACACAGGGTGACCAAAAAAAATTCGTAGCAAAGTGTCGCGGGATACTTAAACTTTTTTTATGATCTAATTGAATACAAGTACTGTGCACGTTATTATTGTTAAACGTCATTGTGTTTATTTTATTTTTAATATGTTTGTTGTTTTATTTTCATGAAATGGGAAAAGTACATTTTCGTTAATGAATTGTTTATTACTTCGTTTATGTCTATTACACACTGAATTGCTTGAGAACGCACAGTGTCAAAAATTTTTTTTTTCTTTATTATAATTCTAAAAATGAAATGTCGAAAGACTACCACAATCTGAAACGCACCATAAATTTCATATAATTCATACCGTTCTTTCAAAAGTAACAACGAGAGAATCATCAAATCCTCCATTCAGATCCAAATTCAGAAACACATCCAAATACTATACATTATTGTTCGTTTTTAAACAAGTTCTATTAACTTTGGTTAATCACAGCTGTGAATTGAATGCTTCAATGCTGACCTATCGATAAAGTCTAACATTAATTCTATTGGCCGATGTAATGAGCATTAACCGCAGAAATATTTTTCCAACTAATACCTAATAGGCGAGAATCACTAGCGATACCGAGGCTTCAGCTCAACTATGTCTATGGACAATACCACCTACCAAATTATCGAAAATTTCGCTGGTATTGGAATGGACGTATTGAATTGGCAGATTTAGAAGTTTAAAAAGCGTGGTCATTAAATTCTTGTCAATAAAATCCTAAATATGTAAACATTTTAATAAAAAAACAATTTAGTTCTGTCAATTTTATTCAGCTATTGTATGTTTCGAAATAATTAAAAAAAATTCAAGATCTACATAAACTGACATAAAATGAAAATATTTGCTGTGTTCTTGGCGCTTGATATGATCCAGTTCAGTTCATGTTTCATGAAACAAGACAAAGGCGCATGCTAGATTTCAAATCAAAATTTGTGAACTAAAACAAAATTTGGATCACGTTTTCCATATACATTTTGAACTGATCCGGATCAATGAGCGTCAAGAAACATGGCAATTATAAACGTCAATGGGTCTCGCCACACTTTAATTCTTTCAGCGTGATTCTTTCCTCGTTTCCTTCTCCTTCACCAACAAACTGTTTTTAGTTTGTTGGTGAAGGGGAAGGAAACGAAGAAAGAATCACGCTGAAAGAATTAAAGTGTGGAACCGCGGAATGTCACTGACTGACTCACTGTAGTTTATTTGGAAATGGAATTTTTTAACATTCAAACATTCAATTAATGTATTTTTAAATTAATAAAAAAACACAACAAACCATGATGATGGCGTAATTGCCAAAAGCTTGGAAAATTTGGTTGTTTAATTAGTATGCGGGAGCAAAGCACCCGTATTTTTAACAAATATTTAACTAAACTTTGCTGGGAATAAACGAGCGCAAATCTTCTCAGAACAAGCATTTGCATTTTTGTGATTTTTTTTTTCAAAACTTTGGGTGCTTCTCATAAATAAATGTATACACAACCTAAAACATTTGCGAGGTTCTTATACCGGCTCGGCATAATTGAATCAACATCATCGACCAACCATAAGCGATTTCATTTACGTTCGAATGAAATGTTCCAAAATAAAAATAATTTATTAAGAAGAATTATTAAATTCGTCCGTGAATTTAATTTGTTTTAAGATTTTTTTCGGCTTTTCGGACAAAATATCATTTTAATGGACACCCATACAATGTTTACGACAATTTTTGTCGCAGAAAACAAAGAGGCCATTTATTAACAATATTTCTACCACAAAAGTAGAAAAAAATTCACTCCCCTCCCCCACGTTTTAACCCCAGGGCACTTGTGTACACAAACCCTTACAAAAATGAGAACTCCGTTAGGTAGTTTCTTGGCAGCTTGGTTTCGTACTGATAAAAAATTGGTCTACTCATCAGGTTGCAACGACCAAACAGCAAAAAACCAACTCTTGCTTTGTACCGATAATACAAAACAAGAATATATTGATTTAGCGAATTATATATTACTAAATCATAAACCACAGGAAATTCTCACTATGTATGTGTGTATAACAAGCCAACACATATAATTAAGAAGAATTATTAAAGTTTGGTCGTCGCAACCTGATGAGTAGACCAACTTTTTATCAGTACGAAACCAAGCTGCCAAGAAGCTACCTAAGGGAGTTCTCATTTTTGTAAGGGTTTGTGTATCTTTGTGTACACAAGTGCCCTGGGGTTAAAACGTGGGGGAGGGGAGTGCATTTTTTCTACTTTTGTGGTAGAAATATTGTTAATAAATGGCCTCTTTGTTTTCTGCGACAAAAATTGTCGTAAACATTGTATGGGTGTCCATTAAAATGATATTTTGTCCGAAAAGCCGAAAAAAAATCTTAAAACAAAAAATAATTTATTTTATAAATCCAGAATTAATAAAAATATTTTTATTATACATGGTTGGTATTGCTTTAGCAATATTTGGGTAAACGTAAGGTCTCGTGCACTTGATATAGTCCCGTTTAGTACTCGGTAAATTATCGTACACTGTTAGGTACTCCTGTAACTTTCATACCAGGTGTTGTCACAAGGAATTCGGAAAATGGGAGTGTTTTCAAATATTATTTTCTGAAATTAGCGCGGATTTACAGAAATTAATATTTTTCATTCTGGTTGAAATCGAGCTATAGTACGTGTCGCAACGAGATCAAATAAAATGTCTACGCGAGTCTAAATCCTACTGAAGGTTTAAAAATAAATTCCCTGTGCAATATGCCGCCTGTCATGAACTTTATCGGAAGGAATATTTCATTGTCAATTTTAACGTCCCTTCCTTGTGCAACACAACATAGTTGGGGTAACTAGAAAGCTTTTCTATAATTCTTTTTTTATTCATTTCAGAATTTTTGGCAGGATTAAGCGGAGTTAACTAAGCACTTTAAATTTTATTCAGGTCAGATGAGACTGTTTTACTGACCCAAAATTTGTCAAATATGAAGAATGTAATCGCGAAATGATTCATCCTCCACCCAATTGACTAGGATTAGTATTGGTTATCAACAGGATTTGTATTGGTTATCTTCCGCCATGACTATCTGTTAATCGTTCTAAGTTAATAAGCAATACTACTTAACCGCAACATGTTTAACTCGTCGGTCAATAAATCCCGCGGCAAACTACTAAAAATTATTTTTTTTTACAAAATTACTTTATTCAACAACATAATTCCTTTCAAGAGTGATACATTCATTCCAACGCTTCTCTAATACTTCGAAGACCGTTTTAAACAACGAGTTGTCTTTAGTCTCAAAATATTCGTTTGTTTGGGCAAAATCTATTTTCTTGGGCCATTTTTGAGATCTGCCACGTCCATAAACAGTTCAAAACAGCGCTCTTAATAATCGACGCGTTTCTATTTTTAACGTAATATGAGCAAACTCGACACCCATTTTGAACAAGAGCTTTTCCATGGTCGCATAGTCAAGTTAAAATTTCACTTTACGGTCACTCAAAATGATTTTGTGACCGTTTTCTATCTTACATCTGTAATAACTGTTGAATTCTGTTGAAAATAAGCTTTGAAAATAACAAAACTAGCGTAACAAAAACAACTGTAACTTGTAAACAAATGGTCGGATTTTCAGCAAATTCTGACACAACTCGTTTAAAGGTTGGTACTTCGTAAAAATTATATTAGTTATCAATAGTTACGCCATCTTTGTGTCAGCCTCGGAACTTATTGACCAATAGATATAATGTGCTTCAATACCAATAAACAAATTGGGTTCAAATGATTTAAATGTGAGAAAGAATTAACCTCTCCCTTTTGAAATGGTTCCGTTATAACGCAGAAATCATAAATAGTATATTAATTAACTACGCGGTCTAGACGATACGCCACAACACTTATTTTAGATAAATTGTCTGATCAGCAGATTTTTTCCATAATTTGGGAAGTCTCAGTGAAATTTGATTAAATTCACTCACGAGAAGTTGCAGCTTTCGTCGAAGCTTTTAAAATGTTACAGTATTGTTGAAAATTGTATCATACACGTAAACTGACAAAAAATTTAAGATTCTAATAAAATTAAAGATTAAATTTTATAGAATGGTTTTCATTGTAGGTTTTCTGAAATTTAAGCTGCGGAATGAAGATTTTTAGTTACACAAGACAGTTTTTACCCAATTTCTAGTAAGTTGTGTTTTTCACACTCGAAATCAAGTGTGATGTATTTTTCACAGTTTTCTGCGTGTCTAGCAATTTCCATATGAGCTTAAATTTAAAAAATTAAATATTAGTTTTGAGGAAACGGAAATGACGATTTTTGATAAAAAAAAACGGTTTTCATCAAAAAATTAGGTGCCTGTAAGGCCCAAACGGATTGATTGGAATATACTTAAACTTTTTGTATAAATTTGGAATCACCAGCGATTTTTGGCGAATAAAATATATTATTTTTTTAGCGAATAAAATATAATAACCTTAAGGAATTTTTGAGTAGTATAGAGAATTCCTTTTAACAGAAAAATCGAGTTGAATTTACCCGTTCGACTACTCTATCCACGTTCAGGTTTTTCACACTCAAACAGAGAATACATTTTAAAGGAAGTATAATATAGTTGCTCAGAAAATATCTTTAAAAAACGGAGCAGAATATACTCGGTCTGAGTTGTAGTCCAGTTTTAGAGTCGTAATCGTTGAGATTGCAACATCCTGAACTTAAGGTGATATCCGCACGCCATACCATTTTGTCACCTGTCACCCATCCGAGAATCTGCTAAAACACCACCATAATATGAGATCAAGATAAGGTTATCATCTTCCTTTTTATCATCTTCGTCTAAATATTTTATTAAATTAACGTTTGATTTTTTTGTGTACTGTGCACTGCAAGATACATACAGTAATTCGACTTCGAACCAATATTTAAAATCCATTGTCTTTCGAATTTGTACACTATACAAGATTGACACAGAATTAGCGGTAATCCTTAACCATCGCGCACTGTAAGACGATTAAAAGAGGCTCGCTAAGATTCAAAAAGAACTTACGATTTTTTTTACTAAAGTGTAATCTGGAAAAAGGAGAAAAATCTCTCGATATCTATTTAAAATTATAAATATAGAATATGTAGCAGAAAGAACCTGCCCAGAGATGAGTGATTCAGAGCAAAATGTGGTGCAGCTATTTTCGGAGAAGTATATAGTCAACATTTACTTCGGGTATGGCCAAGCAGCAAAACCGAAGAATATAGAGGAGGAGACATATGGCCATTTTATGTTAATTCAACTACATGCGAGTATAGCATCGAACTCAAAATGTAATTTAGAGAAATGTCAGAATAACGAGGAAGTAGAGAAAGCGACCCCAACAAACAATTTTTTTTCACGAACGCGATTCCGACTCGGAAAGTTAAGTTTCTTTTATTTTATTAATTAAAGTTAGATAATCAGTTTTTTATTTCGAAATAATTTTTGATTAGTCCGTTGAATCCTAGCCAGGTCCCATGGTTGCTGGAAGGCTCATATTCCTGCCGGATGAGACATGCTAGCATGCCATATGATCTCGTTTCTCCTATTACTTTACAATTAGTTTCATGTTGTTCCCATGCGATAACTGAAATTTGTACTAACAAAAGCAACGGTTGCTTAGCATTGATGGTGTAGTTGTTGTCGCATTACCTCTCTCCGCCACGTGCCCTCCCTCCAAATTTTTATCCACAAATGAAATGCCATAACAGCCTCACCAAACTGTTATTAAATTTTTTATAGGTACATAGGCTATCAAAAAAATAATAAAGCCTAATATTATACCTTGTCATCAGCTGACCCCAATCATCAGTAGTAAGATTTTAGGGATAATGAAAGTGACAATAAAATCTTAATAACCTGGAGAAACTGACATGTATTTCACATATTGATCTCAAATCCGAATTTCATCAGATGCGGATTAAAAAATAGTTTAGAAACATTCCAAAGGGCTACAAATAATGGTAATTGACATAGATCATAACTCATAACCTATCTAGTCACATTAAAAATCTCGGTGAAATCTTCAAAAAGGTTGTCACATTTAATCTCAAGATTCATCTAATGCAAATTTCACAAAGAAGAGTTCTTGGGGCATACGCGTTAAGCCAAATTCTGAAAAAAATCCTCGAATGAATACCAACACCAACAACTCAAAACAAATCAATCAGTTCCTTAGTTTATCAGGTTATTGAAGAAAGGCGCGAGTGAACGTAATGAACTCAGATTATTAAAAATCTTTTGAAATCCTGAAAAAAAATATTATCTACTGATCAAACATTAGTCTTTTCAGCTACTCACCTAAACACACCTGAGAAGAACTCAAAAATACTAAGATGGAGTTTGGAACTCGACAACTACGGTTACGATGTATTGTACAAATAAGGTAATGTGATCTTTACTAATCGAAAATCATTCGTATTTTAGACAAGTTTAAACACCATTTTTCATAAAAAGACTAATTAAAAATGTTCACAGTGTAATACAATTTAAAAAAAAACATGGTGGGGTTCGATATTCCATTTCCACGAATGTACATATAGATCTCGAATACTTCATTTCTACAGGGAGAAATTAAACTTACCAGACTTATAGTAAAAGTGTCTTATATACCCATCATTATTCCTGCTTCAAGGTCAAGCTTTAATATTTTTTTTTTGAACAATTCTTTGTCGTGTTTTGAAAATGCTAAACTTTTGAACATCATTAAAAAATTTAAAAAGCTCATAGGTAAGCTGCCACTCTTACAAAGATTTTCACCAAATTTGGAAATGGTCTTCCAATTAATCGGAAAAGGTTAAGTTTGAAGTTTGATTCCGAATAGTCCAGGCAGATTGACCGTTTGAAATAAAGTTATTGTTATCAAAACTTGTCATTTCCGGTAAAATTTAATAAAATGATTTGAACAAAGTTTATTTGACGCTTAATTTAAAATCTTTTCGTTTTAAATCGCTTTCGGAAATGCTAAGTACTTTTCAAAATATTTGCAAAACCCGTAAAAGCTCTAATGCAAGTCATCACTTCCGGTGGACCGACTTCGCAGAAAATCATTTTTTTGTCAAAAATTTCCGCTTAAATGTGGGAAAACTAATCTGGTCCGATACAATTGTTTAGTTCATACTCATTTTTCATGTAAATCATGTAAGCTCCTATATAAAAGCTGCGACAACAGTGCAACCATTTGGGCCAAACATCATTGGGATCTGCCAATTTATTGGAAAAGTTAATTTATGAAATTTTATTCCGATTAGATGTGATGAATTACTGCGCACAAATCTTCTAAAATCTACTTTTCTTGACTTCAATGGTGAGCATCTGCTGATCCGCAACTAGCAGAACATAAAACAAAAAGTGTCCTTATCATTGCAGAAAAGTAATGAAGAGCAAAACTGTAGAGATTTGTGTTCAAAAAATTGGACCATACATCAAGCACCTAGGGGTAATGATCGATACCAGACTGTCCTACAAGACACTTCTGATTAGGGATTGAAAAATTACCGAGTTTTGGTTTTACCGGTAAACGGTAAATATTTTTGGTAAAAACCGGTTTACCGGTAAATTCTCCTAAATTAAAAATTATGTATAAGCAATAGCCAGGAAGTAAAAAAATTCAAAAAATTGTATGTACAAGAAATAATTAACAATATCTTTAAAATATATTTTAATAAAAGTTTAATTCATTAATTATTAATACAAGAAAATAAAAACATATATATTAATTCATTCAATAATAATAAAACAACACAAAAACATTAAAAAAAATTTTTAAATGTCCATTAGAAGATCTTTTTGTGCATTGAAATATGCACGGAGCAGACAGATCGTATCTATTGTGGTATCACTAAGTCTGGATCTTATTTTTGTACATATTACCCCTGCGGGCCCTGCTGATGAAAAAGCTCGCTCGGATTCAATACTTGTTGGTTTTATTGATGAAAGATAGTTGAACGCCAGCGTTAAATATTTACCACGGCTTTTTTCTTCTTCAAGCACAGCGATTTCTTTTTTAACGAGTTTCGTTAAGGTTGCGGTGTTTTTTGTTATTGGAGCGCGGGTAATATCATTTAATTTTAATTCATTTTTTTGTTTAATTGCCAATTGCAACCTGTCTTTCATAGATAATGGAGTTGGTTCAACCACTTCAGATACAGCATCATCAGATGACTCATTCGATTCATTATTCCATTCACTGTCATTTATAACGTTTAAGCGTTCAATGAGAGACACAATCATTTTTGTAATTTCAGGTTTATTAAATTTAAATAAATTGTAATTATCATCTAGATGAATATTCCTAAATTCAAGCGGATTATGCAAAAACTGGATAACATTGGAAAAACTTGTGCGACGCTCTTGTACTCGTAAAATTAATTCATATTTTAATAGTTAATAAAATCAATTTCATTTTCTGAAAAAGAAATATCAATATTTAAATCAATAAGACTCTTTCTGGCACATGATTTTAATTGATAGAAGCGTTCAACCATATCTAGTAGACTGTTCCATCTTGACCTACTATCCAAAATAAAACATATTTCTTTCCCAAATTCATGTTTCACGTGCTGTTGAAGAACATCATTTTTCGTGGGGGAACGACGAAATAATTTTACCACTCGTCGAATTTTTGTTATAATTGGTAATATAGTTTCGTTTGAAACATCACTTTCATCCACCAAGTGAAATTCTAAGCAGAAAGCTTCAGGTAGGTAATCTTCTTCTCCCTCTTCCTCTTCACCATCCTCTTCACCATCCTCTTCACTCGACTCCCCAGATACTGAAACTGGTTCTACTATATTCTTTTTATATAATACTTTAATAACAGCAAGCTGTATTCCATGTGCTAAACATAACTGATGGTCTGTGTTCAAGCTTAAGCCTAACTTCTTCATAACTATACCATTAAAATTTAGTCTGAATTCTTCTAATTTAGTTTCAACTAGATTCCTACATTTGTTGGCGTTCATGGATCCATGTGCCTGGGTGAGACCTAGATTCCAAAATTTGTTTCCGGCCGTATGAACATTAATGTTCATATATCTTCGATTTTTAATGGAAGTCCACTCATCGAAGGTAAGACTAAATAGAGCGCCATTTTTTATCTGGTCTGAAATATTTCCACGAATTTCACTGCGAATTTTAACACCATGCTCCATTACAAGGTTTTTTATAGAATTTGCAGATTTCGGCACCGTGTAGCCGTTAGCTTTAAGAAGTCTTCTTAGGTCAAATGAATATAAGGTTTTGTTGTGTGTGTTTGGCGACCATGCCATACGATATTTTGAGTCTCTAGTTTGGTTACTATTTTATTTTCTCAAATTTTGTTTTGCGATGATAAATTTTATTTGTTTTGTTTTAAAATAATATCCTCTCGTCTCGGAACATTCTTCTTGTTGTACTCGCATGTACATTTTACTCATAAATTGTTGTACATATACATCTAACTCCGTTTCATTTTAATTACACCAATCCCTCGCTTAACGAGGTCTCTTTTTAAGAAAAGTCTCTGCTTACAGGAAAAGGATTCGATTTACGAATTTTATTTTTGTTCCTATTAAACGTGTGTTCTGAGCTCGAGATTGAAATTGTTGTACATATACATCTAACTCCGTTTCATTTTAATTACACCAATCCCTCGCTTAACGAGGTCTCTTTTTAAGAAAAGTCTCTGCTTACAGGAAAAGGATTCGATTTACGAATTTTATTTTTGTTCCTATTAAACGTGTGTTCTGAGCTCGAGATTTTTCTAGTATATTTTGTTCGTTACTTTAAACAAATTCTATAAATTGATATTTTGTCGAGAGTCCTGACTTTAAAGAAACAATAAAGTTGTCGGCAAATATAATTCAATTAATTTTATTATTATTATTATTATTTATTTTTTGAACATACCGGAAGGTCAGGGAAGATTGTGATTACGACATTCTTGATCAGGGGGTGTATTTAATTACTTACACTTTGAGGATAAACTCAATATAACCAAATATGTTAACGTTCCAAAGACCTTTTGCTATGGAATGTTGTTTTCGACGATCTTTCTGGTTGAATTCAGGTTATGTTTTAGTGAAGTGTGTGAATGTTAAATATATAAATCAACCCTAGTTGAATGGATTTAAATATAGGTAGCTAAATGACAATACCAAATTTAAATTTAATTGTTTTACAATATTAACGGATTATTTAGGTCATCATATGTATGATAATGCTGTCGAGTCATTACGAACGTGAAATCCCTCGGTTAGATGGTGTTGGGTGGGAAGATAGGGCAAAATAAGGTTACAAACAGCACATGATGAGATGACCCGTAGATGTGAATTAAATAACCTAACCAGTCTATTATGACTGATGCCGAATACATATGATGAATATTAGTATCCTTTACCTCAACCACAACTAACCCAAATTAATAAACTAACAAAATCTAATCTAGAGTGTGAATTTAATTGAGACTAACATTTTAATAAATTTAAGTAGTTAGAAAACGACTTTGCTGCGGTTCGCCCTAGTTGTTTCTGTGACTAACATCCTTTCCTAAATAACCTTATCTGTATAGGATGCAGGCAGGGTCAAGGCCCGCATGATGCTGAAATATTATTCGCATTCAGATATAATTTGTTATTTGATTGTTGATATTTCAGGATTATGGCAACGTACCTAGGATCGCCGTTATGGTTGGCCTGTACGCCTCTATCATATCATATCATATCATAACCTCAAATTAACACAATTTTCAGGACTTATAATTTTAATTCGTGAATTTGGATAACGGATATGAAATTAAAATACAGTTCAGTTATTTTTCAAGGATAATATTGAAATAATTTTTAAAAAATTACCGAAATTACCGGTAAGTTTTTTTAATTTACCGGTAATTTCGGTTATCAAATTGGCCGGTAAACCCGGTAAACCAGTAAATCGGTTACCGGTGTTGCAATCCCTACTTCTGATTACATCCTGCGTTAGAGCAACTAGAGGCAACGCGGCACTAGCACAAAGGCCCAATACAAGAGGGGGTTGTCTCCAATAGCCGAAATACTCTAAAAATGGGTTTAAAAATGTTTGTGCGTTTATGTCTATATCTTGCCTGGATTCAGGTGTCATTATATATTACTTCACGAGGCAAGCTTCAGTCTAGCATGCCTCCTAATTGGCTTAAATTAGCTATTAACTGCATTTCTGCTGCTTTCGTAACATCACAATTCACCCATTTTCCGTGACACAGTTTGCAGTATTTTTTCTGGCGTTAGTTGGAGCCCAAGTGCGCAAATATTCCTTCTCTCGTTAGTAAATCGTGGGCTGATAATCAAAAATCATAATTCCTGCTTAAATTTCAGAAAACCAACAAGAACGCACTTGGTGCAAATTTAATCTTTAACTTTATTTGAATCTTCTAATTCTTTACATTTTTATAAACGATAAACTGTTGAGCGTTATCAAGCAGCGACTTCCAGTAAACCGAACTAAGAAGTTTCATACCGAGCAATCAATTCGTATAAGCTATACAGAGGCCGAATTTTTGTTGGAAAGCGTTTTTTTTTCAAACTTGTCATTTCCGCTTGAGTATTTTAAAAAATAATCTGGCCGGTATTGAATTTTCAATCAATCTGGGTGAAGAGAACCAACCCTATTGGTATTAACCCGATCAGCCAATCCGACTGGGCTGTACAATGGCCAAATTTTAAATCACCATTCCCGCTTCAAATTTGAAAAACTGAATTGAACCGGTATTGATGGAAAATCCGACCAATGTCAGCCAAAAATCCTGGGTGATCCCCAACGGAAGAAACCTTAGTATATAGTACCACCACCAACATTCGATCCTATACTTTATTTTATTTTACTACATAAAATAAATTAAAATATCTAGACACTGCTTCGTTAACCATTACTCGATTATCTGCGGAGATTTCTAATAAAAAAACTTACAATTCGTGTGCAGTTCCTAATCGAGGCAGGCTCCCTTTGCAAAGCAAGCTTGTTTCAAAATATAAATGTGAGAGTTACGGGGATTATGTCGACATAATTAATGACAAAACTAATCCGATATGTTTCGAACCAAAATTAATTATCATGACCATATTTTTGCCAATCCCCCCTATTTCACATAAAATATTTTACGGTAAAATTATCTCAATAATTACCATCATTACGAGCTTTTTCTGAAATTTAAGCTGCGGAATGAAGATTTTTAGTTACACAAGACAGTTTTTACCCAATTTCTAGTAAGTTGTGTTTTTCACACTCGAAATCAAGTGTGATGTATTTTTCACAGTTTTCTGCGTGTCTAGCAATTTCCATATGAGCTTAAATTTAAAAAATTAAATATTAGTTTTGAGGAAACGGAAATGACGATTTTTGATAAAAAAAAACGGTTTTCATCAAAAAATTAGGTGCCTGTAAGGCCCAAACGGATTGATTGGAATATACTTAAACTTTTTGTATAAATTTGGAATCACCAGCGATTTTTGGCGAATAAAATATATTATTTTTTTAGCGAATAAAATATAATAACCTTAAGGAATTTTTGAGTAGTATAGAGAATTCCTTTTAACAGAAAAATCGAGTTGAATTTACCCGTTCGACTACTCTATCCACGTTCAGGTTTTTCACACTCAAACAGAGAATACATTTTAAAGGAAGTATAATATAGTTGCTCAGAAAATATCTTTAAAAAACGGAGCAGAATATACTCGGTCTGAGTTGTAGTCCAGTTTTAGAGTCGTAATCGTTGAGATTGCAACATCCTGAACTTAAGGTGAAATCCGCACGCCATACCATTTTGTCACCTGTCACCCATCCGAGAATCTGCTAAAACACCACCATAATATGAGATCAAGATAAGGTTATCATCTTCCTTTTTATCATCTTCGTCTAAATATTTTATTAAATTAACGTTTGATTTTTTTGTGTACTGTGCACTGCAAGATACATACAGTAATTCGACTTCGAACCAATATTTAAAATCCATTGTCTTTCGAATTTGTACACTATACAAGATTGACACAGAATTAGCGGTAATCCTTAACCATCGCGCACTGTAAGACGATTAAAAGAGGCTCGCTAAGATTCAAAAAGAACTTACGATTTTTTTTACTAAAGTGTAATCTGGAAAAAGGAGAAAAATCTCTCGATATCTATTTAAAATTATAAATATAGAATATGTAGCAGAAAGAACCTGCCCAGAGATGAGTGATTCAGAGCAAAATGTGGTGCAGCTATTTTCGGAGAAGTATATAGTCAACATTTACTTCGGGTATGGCCAAGCAGCAAAACCGAAGAATATAGAGGAGGAGACATATGGCCATTTTATGTTAATTCAACTACATGCGAGTATAGCATCGAACTCAAAATGTAATTTAGAGAAATGTCAGAATAACGAGGAAGTAGAGAAAGCGACCCCAACAAACAATTTTTTTTCACGAACGCGATTCCGACTCGGAAAGTTAAGTTTCTTTTATTTTATTAATTAAAGTTAGATAATCAGTTTTTTATTTCGAAATAATTTTTGATTAGTCCGTTGAATCCTAGCCAGGTCCCATGGTTGCTGGAAGGCTCATATTCCTGCCGGATGAGACATGCTAGCATGCCATATGATCTCGTTTCTCCTATTACTTTACAATTAGTTTCATGTTGTTCCCATGCGATAACTGAAATTTGTACTAACAAAAGCAACGGTTGCTTAGCATTGATGGTGTAGTTGTTGTCGCATTACCTCTCTCCGCCACGTGCCCTCCCTCCAAATTTTTATCCACAAATGAAATGCCATAACAGCCTCACCAAACTGTTATTAAATTTTTTATAGGTACATAGGCTATCAAAAAAATAATAAAGCCTAATATTATACCTTGTCATCAGCTGACCCCAATCATCAGTAGTAAGATTTTAGGGATAATGAAAGTGACAATAAAATCTTAATAACCTGGAGAAACTGACATGTATTTCACATATTGATCTCAAATCCGAATTTCATCAGATGCGGATTAAAAAATAGTTTAGAAACATTCCAAAGGGCTACAAATAATGGTAATTGACATAGATCATAACTCATAACCTATCTAGTCACATTAAAAATCTCGGTGAAATCTTCAAAAAGGTTGTCACATTTAATCTCAAGATTCATCTAATGCAAATTTCACAAAGAAGAGTTCTTGGGGCATACGCGTTAAGCCAAATTCTGAAAAAAATCCTCGAATGAATACCAACACCAACAACTCAAAACAAATCAATCAGTTCCTTAGTTTATCAGGTTATTGAAGAAAGGCGCGAGTGAACGTAATGAACTCAGATTATTAAAAATCTTTTGAAATCCTGAAAAAAAATATTATCTACTGATCAAACATTAGTCTTTTCAGCTACTCACCTAAACACACCTGAGAAGAACTCAAAAATACTAAGATGGAGTTTGGAACTCGACAACTACGGTTACGATGTATTGTACAAATAAGGTAATGTGATCTTTACTAATCGAAAATCATTCGTATTTTAGACAAGTTTAAACACCATTTTTCATAAAAAGACTAATTAAAAATGTTCACAGTGTAATACAATTTAAAAAAAAACATGGTGGGGTTCGATATTCCATTTCCACGAATGTACATATAGATCTCGAATACTTCATTTCTACAGGGAGAAATTAAACTTACCAGACTTATAGTAAAAGTGTCTTATATACCCATCATTATTCCTGCTTCAAGGTCAAGCTTTAATATTTTTTTTTTGAACAATTCTTTGTCGTGTTTTGAAAATGCTAAACTTTTGAACATCATTAAAAAATTTAAAAAGCTCATAGGTAAGCTGCCACTCTTACAAAGATTTTCACCAAATTTGGAAATGGTCTTCCAATTAATCGGAAAAGGTTAAGTTTGAAGTTTGATTCCGAATAGTCCAGGCAGATTGACCGTTTGAAATAAAGTTATTGTTATCAAAACTTGTCATTTCCGGTAAAATTTAATAAAATGATTTGAACAAAGTTTATTTGACGCTTAATTTAAAATCTTTTCGTTTTAAATCGCTTTCGGAAATGCTAAGTACTTTTCAAAATATTTGCAAAACCCGTAAAAGCTCTAATGCAAGTCATCACTTCCGGTGGACCGACTTCGCAGAAAATCATTTTTTTGTCAAAAATTTCCGCTTAAATGTGGGAAAACTAATCTGGTCCGATACAATTGTTTAGTTCATACTCATTTTTCATGTAAATCATGTAAGCTCCTATATAAAAGCTGCGACAACAGTGCAACCATTTGGGCCAAACATCATTGGGATCTGCCAATTTATTGGAAAAGTTAATTTATGAAATTTTATTCCGATTAGATGTGATGAATTACTGCGCACAAATCTTCTAAAATCTACTTTTCTTGACTTCAATGGTGAGCATCTGCTGATCCGCAACTAGCAGAACATAAAACAAAAAGTGTCCTTATCATTGCAGAAAAGTAATGAAGAGCAAAACTGTAGAGATTTGTGTTCAAAAAATTGGACCATACATCAAGCACCTAGGGGTAATGATCGATACCAGACTGTCCTACAAGACACTTCTGATTAGGGATTGAAAAATTACCGAGTTTTGGTTTTACCGGTAAACGGTAAATATTTTTGGTAAAAACCGGTTTACCGGTAAATTCTCCTAAATTAAAAATTATGTATAAGCAATAGCCAGGAAGTAAAAAAATTCAAAAAATTGTATGTACAAGAAATAATTAACAATATCTTTAAAATATATTTTAATAAAAGTTTAATTCATTAATTATTAATACAAGAAAATAAAAACATATATATTAATTCATTCAATAATAATAAAACAACACAAAAACATTAAAAAAAATTTTTAAATGTCCATTAGAAGATCTTTTTGTGCATTGAAATATGCACGGAGCAGACAGATCGTATCTATTGTGGTATCACTAAGTCTGGATCTTATTTTTGTACATATTACCCCTGCGGGCCCTGCTGATGAAAAAGCTCGCTCGGATTCAATACTTGTTGGTTTTATTGATGAAAGATAGTTGAACGCCAGCGTTAAATATTTACCACGGCTTTTTTCTTCTTCAAGCACAGCGATTTCTTTTTTAACGAGTTTCGTTAAGGTTGCGGTGTTTTTTGTTATTGGAGCGCGGGTAATATCATTTAATTTTAATTCATTTTTTTGTTTAATTGCCAATTGCAACCTGTCTTTCATAGATAATGGAGTTGGTTCAACCACTTCAGATACAGCATCATCAGATGACTCATTCGATTCATTATTCCATTCACTGTCATTTATAACGTTTAAGCGTTCAATGAGAGACACAATCATTTTTGTAATTTCAGGTTTATTAAATTTAAATAAATTGTAATTATCATCTAGATGAATATTCCTAAATTCAAGCGGATTATGCAAAAACTGGATAACATTGGAAAAACTTGTGCGACGCTCTTGTACTCGTAAAATTAATTCATATTTTAATAGTTAATAAAATCAATTTCATTTTCTGAAAAAGAAATATCAATATTTAAATCAATAAGACTCTTTCTGGCACATGATTTTAATTGATAGAAGCGTTCAACCATATCTAGTAGACTGTTCCATCTTGACCTACTATCCAAAATAAAACATATTTCTTTCCCAAATTCATGTTTCACGTGCTGTTGAAGAACATCATTTTTCGTGGGGGAACGACGAAATAATTTTACCACTCGTCGAATTTTTGTTATAATTGGTAATATAGTTTCGTTTGAAACATCACTTTCATCCACCAAGTGAAATTCTAAGCAGAAAGCTTCAGGTAGGTAATCTTCTTCTCCCTCTTCCTCTTCACCATCCTCTTCACCATCCTCTTCACTCGACTCCCCAGATACTGAAACTGGTTCTACTATATTCTTTTTATATAATACTTTAATAACAGCAAGCTGTATTCCATGTGCTAAACATAACTGATGGTCTGTGTTCAAGCTTAAGCCTAACTTCTTCATAACTATACCATTAAAATTTAGTCTGAATTCTTCTAATTTAGTTTCAACTAGATTCCTACATTTGTTGGCGTTCATGGATCCATGTGCCTGGGTGAGACCTAGATTCCAAAATTTGTTTCCGGCCGTATGAACATTAATGTTCATATATCTTCGATTTTTAATGGAAGTCCACTCATCGAAGGTAAGACTAAATAGAGCGCCATTTTTTATCTGGTCTGAAATATTTCCACGAATTTCACTGCGAATTTTAACACCATGCTCCATTACAAGGTTTTTTATAGAATTTGCAGATTTCGGCACCGTGTAGCCGTTAGCTTTAAGAAGTCTTCTTAGGTCAAATGAATATAAGGTTTTGTTGTGTGTGTTTGGCGACCATGCCATACGATATTTTGAGTCTCTAGTTTGGTTACTATTTTATTTTCTCAAATTTTGTTTTGCGATGATAAATTTTATTTGTTTTGTTTTAAAATAATATCCTCTCGTCTCGGAACATTCTTCTTGTTGTACTCGCATGTACATTTTACTCATAAATTGTTGTACATATACATCTAACTCCGTTTCATTTTAATTACACCAATCCCTCGCTTAACGAGGTCTCTTTTTAAGAAAAGTCTCTGCTTACAGGAAAAGGATTCGATTTACGAATTTTATTTTTGTTCCTATTAAACGTGTGTTCTGAGCTCGAGATTGAAATTGTTGTACATATACATCTAACTCCGTTTCATTTTAATTACACCAATCCCTCGCTTAACGAGGTCTCTTTTTAAGAAAAGTCTCTGCTTACAGGAAAAGGATTCGATTTACGAATTTTATTTTTGTTCCTATTAAACGTGTGTTCTGAGCTCGAGATTTTTCTAGTATATTTTGTTCGTTACTTTAAACAAATTCTATAAATTGATATTTTGTCGAGAGTCCTGACTTTAAAGAAACAATAAAGTTGTCGGCAAATATAATTCAATTAATTTTATTATTATTATTATTATTTATTTTTTGAACATACCGGAAGGTCAGGGAAGATTGTGATTACGACATTCTTGATCAGGGGGTGTATTTAATTACTTACACTTTGAGGATAAACTCAATATAACCAAATATGTTAACGTTCCAAAGACCTTTTGCTATGGAATGTTGTTTTCGACGATCTTTCTGCTTGAATTCAGGTTATGTTTTAGTGAAGTGTGTGAATGTTAAATATATAAATCAACCCTAGTTGAATGGATTTAAATATAGGTAGCTAAATGACAATACCAAATTTAAATTTAATTGTTTTACAATATTAACGGATTATTTAGGTCATCATATGTATGATAATGCTGTCGAGTCATTACGAACGTGAAATCCCTCGGTTAGATGGTGTTGGGTGGGAAGATAGGGCAAAATAAGGTTACAAACAGCACATGATGAGATGACCCGTAGATGTGAATTAAATAACCTAACCAGTCTATTATGACTGATGCCGAATACATATGATGAATATTAGTATCCTTTACCTCAACCACAACTAACCCAAATTAATAAACTAACAAAATCTAATCTAGAGTGTGAATTTAATTGAGACTAACATTTTAATAAATTTAAGTAGTTAGAAAACGACTTTGCTGCGGTTCGCCCTAGTTGTTTCTGTGACTAACATCCTTTCCTAAATAACCTTATCTGTATAGGATGCAGGCAGGGTCAAGGCCCGCATGATGCTGAAATATTATTCGCATTCAGATATAATTTGTTATTTGATTGTTGATATTTCAGGATTATGGCAACGTACCTAGGATCGCCGTTATGGTTGGCCTGTACGCCTCTATCATATCATATCATATCATAACCTCAAATTAACACAATTTTCAGGACTTATAATTTTAATTCGTGAATTTGGATAACGGATATGAAATTAAAATACAGTTCAGTTATTTTTCAAGGATAATATTGAAATAATTTTTAAAAAATTACCGAAATTACCGGTAAGTTTTTTTAATTTACCGGTAATTTCGGTTATCAAATTGGCCGGTAAACCCGGTAAACCAGTAAATCGGTTACCGGTGTTGCAATCCCTACTTCTGATTACATCCTGCGTTAGAGCAACTAGAGGCAACGCGGCACTAGCACAAAGGCCCAATACAAGAGGGGGTTGTCTCCAATAGCCGAAATACTCTAAAAATGGGTTTAAAAATGTTTGTGCGTTTATGTCTATATCTTGCCTGGATTCAGGTGTCATTATATATTACTTCACGAGGCAAGCTTCAGTCTAGCATGCCTCCTAATTGGCTTAAATTAGCTATTAACTGCATTTCTGCTGCTTTCGTAACATCACAATTCACCCATTTTCCGTGACACAGTTTGCAGTATTTTTTCTGGCGTTAGTTGGAGCCCAAGTGCGCAAATATTCCTTCTCTCGTTAGTAAATCGTGGGCTGATAATCAAAAATCATAATTCCTGCTTAAATTTCAGAAAACCAACAAGAACGCACTTGGTGCAAATTTAATCTTTAACTTTATTTGAATCTTCTAATTCTTTACATTTTTATAAACGATAAACTGTTGAGCGTTATCAAGCAGCGACTTCCAGTAAACCGAACTAAGAAGTTTCATACCGAGCAATCAATTCGTATAAGCTATACAGAGGCCGAATTTTTGTTGGAAAGCGTTTTTTTTTCAAACTTGTCATTTCCGCTTGAGTATTTTAAAAAATAATCTGGCCGGTATTGAATTTTCAATCAATCTGGGTGAAGAGAACCAACCCTATTGGTATTAACCCGATCAGCCAATCCGACTGGGCTGTACAATGGCCAAATTTTAAATCACCATTCCCGCTTCAAATTTGAAAAACTGAATTGAACCGGTATTGATGGAAAATCCGACCAATGTCAGCCAAAAATCCTGGGTGATCCCCAACGGAAGAAACCTTAGTATATAGTACCACCACCAACATTCGATCCTATACTTTATTTTATTTTACTACATAAAATAAATTAAAATATCTAGACACTGCTTCGTTAACCATTACTCGATTATCTGCGGAGATTTCTAATAAAAAAACTTACAATTCGTGTGCAGTTCCTAATCGAGGCAGGCTCCCTTTGCAAAGCAAGCTTGTTTCAAAATATAAATGTGAGAGTTACGGGGATTATGTCGACATAATTAATGACAAAACTAATCCGATATGTTTCGAACCAAAATTAATTATCATGACCATATTTTTGCCAATCCCCCCTATTTCACATAAAATATTTTACGGTAAAATTATCTCAATAATTACCATCATTACGAGCTACAAAACATAAATATAGTTTCTAATCCTGAATACAAAAGACGAAAACGGCTCACACTATTCCAAAATGATAAATAAATGAACGTAAATTCTCACAACCAACCTCTACACTCGTGTAGAATGTGAATAATCGAAATCGCACATCTACCCAAACACACACAAATACAATACAATAAATCTATGTAGATTCTCTCACCTTTATTATGGTGGAAACCATTCGGAAAATTGGTCTCGTTTTGTATTTTCCCACATTTTCTTTAATTTTCTCGTTTAATTCAAATACGACAATGTGTCCTGTATTCACATTCTGCCTTTAAATATTATGCTCGTGTATACGTAACATACATTTTCAAATATGATTCATAAACTAAATTAATTTTTCTATTGTCGTCGTCGTCATCGTCATCATCATCGTCATCATCATCATCAAAATAATTTAAATGGAGAATTTTCACCTTTTGTGTATTGTTTTGTAATTTTCCAAAAACATCAGATGATAATGCCTTTCAACACAATCTCAATTTTTTTTGAAAATTTTTATGCAAATTTGACTCAAAACAAAATAAATTTGAGAGTTTACGAGTAACTGAACCTCTTTTTATATTTAATCGTACTCGAATTGTAGTGGCAATTTTATATGTTAGTGGTGTCGGTGTGTAAGTTTATTCTGGTCCTTACCCGGGCAGATAGGAGGTAATAAATTTTTAATTAGATATTGGCAAATGACTTTCAGATAATTGGATTTCGATGCACAATTATTGGTAAATTTTATTTTACTATTATGTTATCATTTTGAAATTGTCGAATGGATTAAATTATATTAATTGGTTTCGGTAGACACTTTTAAGTTTTAAAAATCGTTGTGGGTATGAGGATTTTAATGTTAAGTGTTAATTAGTTTGCAGAAATATTTTGTAGTGCTACTTTTACGGGAACAAGAGTTTTAGGTAGAGGTAGAATGCAACAAATGCGTTTTTTGCAGATAAAGTTGTTGATAATAAACATACCTATGGTCCAGAGCAGGGATACATATGTGTGGACAGCTGAACGGGTGGGGTGTAAATGGATAAAAAAAGGAGTACTAATATATAACCGATACTACACGTCTTATATCACAACAAATGAGAAGTTATTACAAAAATTAAATGAACAAAGATCACATCATCACATGACATGTCTCATCAAATGTTATAATATATATCATGTTATTTTTAATATTATTCATGGCTTTTGACATATCACAAGTCATACTGTTTACTGTATAACATGACATGCTTCATGTCAAACCGCAAGCTAAAATATATATCATAATGAACAATTTTCACAAAAATAAATTGTCATGTCACTTGTCACATAACATGTGCATCACATCAAATGTTACATTATTAATCAAATCACTGAAAACAAATGTCGCATCACATGTCATATCGTTTTTCATACCACCTGTATAACATGTAACTACACTTGTCAAATCACAAGTCATAACAAATAGTTTAATACAAGTCAATGACATAGCTGTTATATGTCTGCCAACATACAAATAAGCCGACTTGCAACGGAAAGTACTGAAGTTGTCAAACTGGCAAAGAAGATTGACCTCAAAATAAATATCAGAAAAACCAAGACTATGAAGCTAAATACACCAATATCCACATCAGTATATGTAAATGAAGAAGAAGTAAAAGAAGTAAATGAATTTGTGTAACTTAGTTGCGCACTAGCGAAAATAAGAAATGAACAAATCAAAACATGAATTAGCGAATCAACAAAGCCAGAACAACATTCAACAAGTTCTTGTGGCTTCGTTGATTTGCTAATTTATGTCTTGATTTGTACTTGATTGGAACCGAAATAATAACGAAGAGCTGTAACACGGACGATGCTTGCAGAAGCGACAACTCTGCAATTCATTGCTTAAAATCAAAGCACAAACACTCATCAGAGTGAAATCGTACTGCTTTCTAGACGAGCTATGCTGTTAATTTGGGCATCCATAAAATATCATTTCACGAGTCTTGTTACAGCTCATTTATGAAACGCTGCCTATAAAATGTCAGAACATATATAGTGACATTTCAATATTAAAATATTTTTTCAATAGTAAATGTCAAGTCACTAGTAATGTCACACCACTTGTCATATCATTCGGCTCTCGTCATATCACATGTTATAACATATACCACAAATCAAATGTAACATCACATTAGTAAAGGGTAATCCAAAAAGAGCTTCCGGAAGTTTTTTTGAAATAAAATGCATTAAAATCAATTTAATAATCAAAAATTGTATTTGTGACATAAAAAATAATTTCTTATAAATGTTGTAGGTGACTGCCTCTTAGATGATCCATTCTATGAGTCCAATTTTCGAGCACTCTTTGGAGCGTTTCGTTCGATATTCCGTTAATTACTAGTGTTATGTTCGCTGCTACTGCAGGAATCGATTGTGGTTTATCAATATAAACAAGTGATTTCATAAACCCCCATAAAACGTAATATAACATCGTCAGATCATAAGGTATTGAAGGCTAATTCACGGGTCTGTTTCTTGATATGATGTACGCATTAAAATTTTCTTTCAATAAATCGACGGTTTGGCATGCTGTGTTGCACGTTGCACCATTTTAATGAAACCACAAGTCGGCTACACCAATATCTTGAATTTTTGGCAATAAAAATCCACTGATCATTGCTCTGTAGTTTGCGCCATTTTCAATGAAATACGGTCCGATGATGCCAGCTGCTCATAAACCGCACACAACAGTGCATTTATTAGAATGCATTGGAAACTCTTGAATCTCTTCTAGCTGTTCATCAGAACAAGTACGACAATTTTGTTTGTATCCATACAGCCAAAAATGAGCTTCTTCGCTGAACACAATTTTTTGATAATAAACGGATCAATTTGGAGCTGTTCCAACGCCCAAACCAAATCTATGACACAAAGGAACGTCAACCGGCTTCAATTCTTGAACAAGCCTTCTTTTTTGTATGCCTTCAAATTAAGATCTCTCTTCAAAATACGCCACGATGTGCCATACGAGAGGCCCAGAGCTTGAGAACGGCGACGAATTGATTGATTGTGGTCTTCACGTACACTTTCAGCTATATTCACAAAAGATCGGCTTGGACGCACTCTAGTCGGTTACATATCCAATAATGAAAAAGTGGTTCACAATTTATAGATGGTTTCGCGAATAGTGCGTTCAATTGGACGATTTTGAACACCATAAAATGGTCGTAAGTCTATTCATGGTGAAATGTCAATGAATACTGAACACAAATGTCATATGAACATGACAGCTGTGACGCATGAATTCCAATGAGAATCCCAATTGGAAAAATACCTCCTATTGGATCACTCTTTATAACATGATGCACCACTCGTCAAATCACAAGTCACAATACATATTATAATAGGGCCCGGAGTCAAAATATATATAGTTACATTTCAATATTTAAATTTACATCAGATGATATATTATTCGTCAAATCACATGTACAGTAACATATTACACCACTTGTCAAATCATTTGGCTTGCGTCATGTCGCATGTTATAACACATACCACAAATCAAATGTGACGTCACATTAGTATAAAAACCACTCATCAAATCACAAGTGATAATATGTACATATTAAAATACATGTCACATAACATATTAAATTTCATGCTAAATCACATGTTAAATCATGTGTATATTGTAAAATGTCATAACTTTTATGTGGAGAGGAATTCATATCTATTTGAAAAATAAGCAATAAGTATATACAAATTTACAGTATGTGTTATATTTAATATTTGTTTAATGAAATATTGAAAATTTATGAAATTGTCGAACCAATCCTTTAAACCAGAAACACATGTATTTTGTTAACTGCTCGTTGTTATATATAACCTTATAGTCAGGTTTTGCATATTCTAATAGAAAACGAATATTTAATCAATCTGGTGCAAGTCCTTATCAAGCCACTGCCTCGAACCCGGTCTCTCTCAACAGTAAAAAAAATTGTTTTGCGATCGAAGGTCAAAGGTCCAAGGTCAGGTCATGACTCTAGGTCAAGGTCACGAATCTAGGTCACGAATCTAGGTCAACCCAAGTGCCCCAATAACTACTATTACCGTCTTAAATTTTAATTTATACATTTTGAAACATGATGCACCTCAGTCCGTAACCGCCTTCTGCGTAACTATTCAACATATTAAATAAAGATGCACAAATGCATTTTTGTTAGCAAATTTTTTATTTTATTTATTATTTTTTAAATTAAATTTTAACGAGTTAGTGAGTCATTTTACAAAAGTGCAGCTTATTAGGGTATTTCGAAAGTGTTCAACCATGGAAATGTTTTAGCTCACAAAACATCTACTGGAAACCTTACTCTTACCTAAAATTAAGCAATGTGCCATACCGAATTGAATATAGCCACGTAAATATTGACATTCGAGGCGCTATATTTTCTCAGGTTCCGTCCAGTATTTTTGGAGAATGATTCAGACATAACAAAGTAATACCTACACTAGGCAAATGCGTGCCGGAATTAGATTATTGCTACATCCTTTCCATTCCCCTTGAACATTCAGACAATTTCAACCACTAATATACTAAACAGGAATTGTACCTTCAAAACCCAAATGCAAGAGAACTAGATCATTCAATTACATCAAGATAAGTCAATTACCAAAATAGGCCCTAGATAACTTAATCAATCAATACTTTCATACTCAAACTAGAACAATTAAGTGGTGAAATGACTGAGGGTACCTTTACCTACACGACTAAGTTTTACGTGCGTACGACTCCCAATACGACCAAACTATTTTATAGTAACTCCACAGGAAATCTAATATTTCCTGACCAAACTGATGACTATCATGCTGACGACGAGCAAATAAAAATTTAACAATTTAGACGACATCCACTTTTAAGATTATGCAGCACTTTGCAACCATACAAGTTCCAAAAAAAAGTACATCCAAGCAAAGTATGTTAAAATTTCTATCTTAAGCTTAAGCGGAACGCCATTTTTGTAAATTCTATAGCATAGAGGGTAGAAATCACTTATCCCGCGCTTAAAAGTTTCTTTGGATTAGAGTTTCCAAAAAACGTGATTATTGCTATCCGGGTAGTCGAGTAATTGTTCGATTTATTTTTTCAGGTCGGATTGGTAGTAATGATTAGTACAACTGTTCTATACGTTCAATCCTTTTACCATCATAATCATTTTAGTGAAGGATTGGAGAGATATTTGTAATTCACCATAGAACGTTCGGTTCTATTCCATGTCTTCGCGTTCTCCGCGAGCTTGTAATAGACACAAACGAGAACAGAATGATTTACACTTTTGTTTATGACCCTAATACTACACCAGCACTTGTAGCACAATCCAACGAACATGGTACTGGAATTTTTTACTAATTAATTTTACTTTAATTTCAAATTTGTTACATAGTTAGACAATTTTTTACACGTCCCATTATCCTGCAATTCGTGTGTGGCCTGGCGTTAGACAAAGCTACACCACACTTTTCGTATTTTTGTTAATATTTTTTGTATCGTACTGGGGGTGGTACTGGAATTATTTACAAATTAATTACAACATATCGGCATAGTTCAACCCCCAAAAAACTACCCTTAAGGGGTGCAATTCTTCAAATTGAGGGGGTTGAGCTATGCCAATGTGTGTAGTTAGTTTGTAAAAAATTACAATACCACACCCAGTACGATACAAGAAATATTAACCGAAATGCTAAAAGCATGGTTTAACCAAAAATGTGGTTTTTGAAGAATTGCACCCCTTAGGGGTAATTTTTTGGGGGTTCAACTATGCCGATATGTTGTAATTAATTTGTAAATAATTCCAGTACCACCCCCAGTACGATTCAAAAAATATTAACAAAAATACGAAAAGTGTGGTGTAGCTTTGTCTACCGCCAGCCCACACACGAATTGCAGGATAACGGGACGTGTAAAAAATTTTCTAACTGTGTAACAAATTTGTAATTAATTTGTAAAAAATTTCCAATGCCATTTTCGTTGGATTGTGCTACTAGAGGTGGTGCAGCATTAAAGTTATGCGTGAAACGCTATCTGCTGCAAAAATCTTTGTGTGTATTAGGGCAACATATGGCCTGTTTTTTTATTACATCGGAGAAATCAGAGAGATAAAAAGAAAGCCTTTTCCGTTTTTTTATTTTGTCGCATTGATCCGATAAATTTTTTGTCGTTTTTTAATTTTCTCTGAGCAGTCTGAGATCGTAATTTTTCCATCTGAATTTTATTTCAGATAGTTCAGAGAAAAAACATATTTGAAATATTTTGACAGCAAATATGGCGGACGCTATGGAAAATGATAATTAATAAATTAATTTGTGATTATTTTTATTAAATTAATTATATAGTTAATAATAATATAATTTATTATTTGTTCGTAGTAGATACCCAATTTAAATGGACAACAACAAATATTCTATTTTTATTGAACGAAATAAGAACAAAATACGGGAATCTACAAAATGGTATAAAAAAATTTACCTGAGAATTGCCGAAAAATGCAATAAAAATGAAATTGCGGTCAAATGGACTCAAGTGGAATCCAAATGGAAGGCTTTACAAAAGCAATACAAAGCCATAAAATACCAAAACAACACTAGTGGCCAAAATAGAAAATGCTGGCTGCATTTTGATGCCGTTGATGAAATTATGGTCGGAGATCCCACTATATCGCCCCTTTCAACAACATCCAGCACAAGCTCAAGTGCTAATTTTAGTGTTAGGGAACACAACGAAACAGCGACGGCTGGTCATCCTTACCAAACATTCACTCCAGTAAATCACAGAAAGCGAAGAAGTGAGGAAAATTCTAAAGACGAATACCGCAGGAAAAAATTAGAGCTGATGACAGAACACAATAAGGACCCAATAATTCCCGTCGTAGCAACTGCATCCAGTTGAATACAATCCGGGTCGATAAGGTCACCACTTTCGATACACAAATTGTGTAAAATAACGCAAGCTCCAATATAAAGGGGAATAAGCTCCGTCCTTTTCGTCTCGACGTATTTAAGTCGTCTAAAACGCCCTTTTAGTATTCCGAAGGCTCGTTCGATATCAACATGGCACTTGGAATGAATGTGTAGTATTGTAGATCAGTTCTTCATCGGCAAGACGTCCATTATTTTTAAAAGGAACTAATAAGGAATGCTTCAACTTGTATGCCGAATCTCCAAGTAATCTCCTTTCATCATTCAATAATTCGAATTCGCCTGACACACGGAGTGGAAAAAATAAATTAAAATTTTTAATGTAACAATGTTTCAGCTATTTACCTGATTCTAACTTGGTTTTAAAATTTGATCTGGTAAATACCCTGGCATCATGAAGAGACCCAACTTCGCCTGTATAAAAATGATTGAATTTTCATCGATGGTCACATACGGCTTGCAATAAAAGTGAGTGGAAACCTTTTCTGTTGATGTATGAATTTGAATGATTTTTTGGGGCAATAATGGGAATATGAGTACCATCTATAGAACCAATGATTCCTGAAGCAAATTTACAATTATTTCTATTTTACAAATAAATATAACTTATTAAATTATAATAATAATATGTACCTCTAAAACGATATTTTAGTGTGTAGTATGACTTGGTAGCAAGCCGTTCCCTCGCTGAAGGCCATTTTACGATCCCTTTTTCAATATTTAAGGCCAGTAATACCTTGGAAATATCATTTATGATCGTCCTAAAAACAGTTATTGTTATTCCTTGGTTTTTTATCAAATACATACTCGTATTACTTTTATTTACCGGAGGGGTTCTCGGTTTCCAAAAAACCATAAAATGATAAGGATTTTCTTTTCAGTTGGTATTTCCGGCCTACCTGGATGGATTTCTAGGCTTTTGCTGTCATGAATCAGCTTGCAGAGTTTATTAAACGTTTCAATATTTAGTCGGAAATGGCTTTTAAATATTGAGTTTGTGTATGAAGGTACAATTTCTTCTGCAAAATTGTATATTTTTAAACTAGTTTCTTCTTCACTGCTGCTGTCGTCGGAATCATCACTGTTATATGTATATTATATTATAAGTGTTTTTGGCTATTTCAGCCAATACTAACATATTTCGCTCCATTTTATGTTAATTTGTACTTTTATACTCGTTGCTTTTATTATTTTGACGTTTCACAGGTCATCACTTCGGCTGAAATGTCAATCGGTTGTCTAATGTTCAGTGGTCTTTACATATTTTCAGTACAGTGTATAAAAATCTGTAAAAAGCCTTTTCAGATAAAATATTATCAGATTTGTCAGGTAAATTATCTATCTGATTTATCTGATATCTCGGATACAATAAAAAAACAGGCCAATATAGATATCAATATTACATCAGTTGAGTTGAGGTGAGTTTAGTTGAGTTAAGTTGAGTTTTCAGTACTCAGTTCAGTACTCAGTTCAGTACTCAGTTCTGTACTCAGTTCATAGTGCGCTCATTACATAGTGAGTTAGTTCGGAAAAAATACCATGGTATCACACAAAATGTATTAAACAAAGTTAAGACATTTTCAACTAGAGTTTGGAACTAGTAGGTGTGGTATAAATCATTTCAAATAATTTGATTGGTTTTAAGTTCGTTAGCGAGTATTGAAATATTTATTTCCAATGTCATGTACGCCATATAAGTACTCAGTTCAGTACTCAGCTTAGTTCAGTTCAGTTCTGTTCTGTTTTGTTCTGTTGAACACAACGTTCTTTTCTGTTCTGTTCTGTTCTGTTCTGTTTGTGTTAATTTGAGTTGAGTTGAGTTGAGCTGATTTGTGCATAGTCGAGTTGAGTTTAGTTTAGTTTAGTTGTATGTAAGTTGTATGTAAGTATGTCATCGGGTAGTAGTTGGCATTCACAAAATTAGTAGCGTTGCAAAAGAAGTGGCATTGTATTTAAATGTAAAAAATGCAACTGAATATACTGCGAAATGCTATGATTAAAAAAAATATTAAAAGTTGAACGTACGTTTTTCTAGCATTTAAGCACGTAAGAGGAGTTTGAAACCTCTGATAGTTTGGTTTTCTTCAGTTCCTTTCCTTTCATTTTCTTTCTTTAACTTAGCGATTTCATTGCTAAGTTGGGGTGCGACTTTTTCTATTTCACTCAGTCTTCTGCGTAGTTCAACATTGTCGATTTCCTGCTAAGTTGCGAACCGTATTTATCTAGGTGGCGATCTATCTATTTTTGCACTTCGATAGAATGGGCATAGCAATGTTTGACTCACCCCAGAATCCTCTGAGGCCTAGTTAGAGGGTGAATTAGCGAACTGAGCAATTTGTGTACCAAATGGGGTAAAAACTCGTGTTTGTTGTAAATTCATTGCATTATGATGACTATTGATTGAAGCAGCTACCAATCTAACCAGTGAAATTGGAGGTGGGTCAGTGATGACAACATCATTTGCTAGGTTCTCGGAGTTCGGTTATCCCGCCGTTTCTCGGTCGCCAGAGCCTCGTTGGTTAACTAGCATGGGGCATCACGTGCAGGTGAGGTTGACAATTTGGGCTGGTGTATTAACCTTCTAGACCAGCGGTTTCCAAACTGTGGGTCGCGACCCACAGGGGGGTGCGTAATAACCTCAAGGGGGTCATGAAGTTTTTAATTTCTGTTTTACATCTTTAAAAAAAATACTTACAAAAATCTATTTAATCATTAAATTTTAATGCAAATTTTTTGTTGCGATACTACTTTATCAAGAATCCTTGTAAATGCCGATAATATCTTCTTTTTTCTCTATTTTACTATACCCTGTGCTTTATTTTGAAAACTAAATAAAAACAAAAACCAACGATCTAGTTCATTTTTTTCACGAGACAATTTTTAGTACATGTTCCAAAATACATACACAAAAATTGATTTGAGCATGCGCTGAAAATGTCACGAGCCGTTTGTCATTTAATTTTTGTCAAGAGCAAAATATATATAGATTTATAGATAGAATATTTTTTTAAAGTTTTAAAGAATTTATATTCATCCCTATCAAAGGAATGGATAAGTTTTAATCGGTTATAAAAGAAAAATAAGTAATAATGAAGATACCGATGCTAGTACCAGTAAAGATAGTGGGAATAAAAAATACGCAAGTGAACAAGGAAGTAACACCCCCAAGTCAAGAAAATACGATTCATCATATTTATTATTAGGATTCACGAGTGTTCTGGTAAACGATTTGGAAAAACCAATGTGTGTGGTTTGTATGAAAGTTTTGTCTGTTGAGAGTATGAAACCAAGTAAATTAAGACGTCATCTTGAAACTATGCATTTTGAATATATTGATAAATCCATAGATTTTTTTCAAAGAAGACTAGCAGAGATCAATAAAAGAAAACAAACATTTAAAAAAACAGTTTCTGTTCCATCAAAAGCACTGTTTGCATCATACCAAGTTGCCTATAGAATTGCCAAAGGTAAGAAACCCCATTCAATAGGTGAAACGCTAGTACTACCAGCAGCTATTGATATGGTTGAAACAATGTTTGGAGAATCATATGCACAGCAGTTGCGAAATATACCGCTCGCTGATAATACTGTTGGTAGAAGAATTGCTGATATATCTGAAGATCTTTGCGATCAGCTAGTTTATCAACTGCATATTTCAAAATTCGCTATACAAGTAGATGAGACTACAGATGTAGCTAAAGATGTTCATTTAATGGCATATGTTCGATATGTTACAGAAAATAATGAAAAAGAAGATATATTATTTTGTAACCCTATTTTGGGCAAGGCCACGTCTATTGAAATTTTTAATTTAATAAACAATTTTTTGTTGTTGAGAACGATATAAAATGGGATAATTGCATTGGACTCTGTACTGATGGTGCACAAGCAATGTCAGGACGCAAAGCAGGTCTTCAAGCATTGGTTAAAAATAAATCACCTTATCTTAAATAGACGCACTGCATGCTTCATAGAGCAGCTCTTGTAACAAAAAATATGAGTGAGGAATTTAATAACATATTTCATATTGTTACAAAAGTTGTAAACTATATCAAAAACAGTCCTTTGAAAGCGAGATTATTTGGAAAGTTGTGTGAAGATGTGGGAGCTGAATATAAATCACTCTTGTACTATTGTGAAGTACATTGGCTATCTCGTTCAAAATTTATTCAAAGAGTGTTCGAACTTAAAGACGAAATTGCAATCTTTCTTGCTGAAAATCACAAAGATGAGGAATCTTCCTTTCGCAACGATAACTTTATTCTTAAACTTGCTTTTTTAGTTAAAATTTTTAAAAAATTAAGCGATTTAAATAAATCAATGCAAGGTCCACAAATGCATGCTTTGATTCAAAAAGACAAAGTCACGGCATTCATTAAAAAATTTGAGCTATGGATATCCAATTTAGAAAAGGATATATATGACATGTTTCCAATTTTAAATGATGCCAGTACCAGAAACAATATTAAAGCAAACAAAAATCTTTTTATAGAACATTTGTAAAATTTACTAAACCTTTTTTCATATTATTTTGACGATATTGATTTTACTAAGTTTGCATGGATCCAGAATCCATTTTTGAATAACCAACTTGATGCATTTGAATTGAAAATTTTAGAAAAAGAACAACTGATTGAAATATCTTGCAATACCTCATTGCAACAGGAATTTGATAGCAAAACTTTAATTCAGTTTTGGGTGGAAAGAAAAAAAGATTATATTACTTTGTCGGACAGAGCTATAATAGTGCTGTTACCATTCGTAACATCAGATTTATGCGAAACCGGGTTTTCCGCTTTAGCAGCCATGAAATCGAAATATCGAAATCGTTTAGTAGTGGAAAAAGAACTTCGGGTGGCTATTTCAACAATAACACCACGATTTGAGAAACTTTGTGCGAACAAACAAGCCCATCCATCACATTAAATTTTTTTCTATAAATATACATACTGAATTTTTATTAATTTTTGTTTAGTTTTATTCTATGAATACATTACTTTTTACAACTTGAAAATGTGCTTTATATTGTTTTATCTTATTTTATTGTTTTATCTAAAAGGTTAGGTTAGGTTAGGTTAGAGTGGCTGCTATCGCACACTTAGGCCAATAATGGCCCATTGTGATACCACAGGATCCAATCTCCCCTTACTCCCGCTGAAACCAACCAAAGCTACTGATGTAGCGTAAAATATCTCGCACCCTACAGTCCGCGAGTTCAGAAAGGCTGTCCATGTTGTACACGCCCAAGTACTTACGTCTTTTGTATGATAGTGCCGGACATGAGCATAGGAAGTGAACAAGCGTCTCTTCCTCCTCTTCGTCCATACAACTTCTACAAAAGTCATTCGTCTCTAGATCCAGCCTTCTCGCATGTTCCCCAAAAAGGCAGTGTCCTGTTAGTATCCCTACGACCAATCCTAAATCTCGTTTTCCCAGGGATACAAGTGCGTTGGAGCGCCGCAGGTCCAGTTTTGGCCAAACCTGTTTTGCTACCCTGCACGTGAGAGTGTTGGTCCACCTCTCATCTGTTAAGGCGATTGCCTTTTTACTGAGCGTCAATTTGAGCGCTGCTATAGGCCTACCCAGACCTGCCCTTTCCGGTTGCAACTGGAGAGTCGTACCGTACCTAGCTAGTTCGTCTGCCCTGCAGTTTCCCGTGACGTCCGAGTGACCAGGGACCCAGATCATCTGGATACTGAAATACTCGCTCATCTCATAAGAGATGATCGGCAATCCAGCGCCACCCGTGACTTCAGAGAAACCGCCTCTAGTGACCTGAGTGCCGCTTGACTGTCCACATAAATCGCGATATCCGTAACAGATACCACGTTATGCTTCAACCATGTCACGACTTCCCCTATCGCCACCACTTCAGCCTGGTACACGCTGCAGTAGTCAGGGAGACGAACAGAAATATTAACATTGAGCTTCTCACAGAAGACTCCAGCTCCTACTTTGCCGTCTAGCTTAGAGCCGTCCGTGAAAAATGTCAGTGCCTCGTTTTCCCGTATTGATCCATTCCTCCAGGATTCCCTAGAAGGACAGATGATCCGGAAACCTATATTGAAGCACAACGTTGGTTTAATATAATCTAGATTCACCAGTTCTTCCCTTAGTGATCTAACTATCGTCGAGTGTCCCACCTGAAGAGACTTCCACTGAGAGACAGCCGAGAGCCTTGTAGCCACATTGGCTACCATCTGCTTACCAAAAAACTCGATTGGAATAAGGTGGAACATAACCTCTAAAGCGCGTGTAGGTGTTGTCCTAAGCGCCCCGCTTATAAGCATACAGGCCGTTCTTTGCACCTTCTCCAACATCCTTATGTAGGTTACCTTTTCCAGAGCTGGCCACCACACGCCCACCCCGTACATCAGCACAGGCCTTACCACTGCGGTATAGAGCCAGTGTACCAGCTCTGGTTTCAAACCCCATTTCTTCCCTATTGCGTTTCTACACGAGTAAATGGCTACATTAGCCTTATTCACCCTTTCTACAATGTTAGGCTTCCAGCTGAGCTTACTGTCCAAGATTATGCCCAAAAATCTCGCTCTGTCAGCAAAAGCCAGTCTAATGCCGTTCTTAGTAGGAGGGCTAACTACCGGAATTTTATATTACTTAGTAAATAGTACCAGCTCTGTCTTGGACGGGTTGATCCCTAATCCGTATTTGCCGGCCCATTTCGTAACGATCAGGAGTGCATTCTGCATAACATCCCTAATCGTATCCAGATATTTGCCTGAGACAGCTATCGCTACATCATCTGCATACACTACAACCCCCATCCCCTCTTTCTCCAGTTCCAACAGCAATCCATTCACCACTGCACTCCAAAGAAAGGGGGACATCACTCTTCCCTACGGAGTTCCTCTAACCACCCGCCTTCTAATGGTGGACTCTCCCAGTTCCGAGATAATAATCCTGCTTACCAGCATCTGATTTATCAACCTACTTATAGGATAATCCACCTTCAAAAATGACAATCCTTCCATGATCGCCTCCGTTTTTACATTATTAAAGGCACCCTCAATGTCGAGAAATGCTACCATACAGAACTCTTGCGAGTAAATTGACTTCTCAATCATGCGTACTAGATCGTGCAGAGCTGTGTCCACCGACTTTCCCTTACAGTACGCATGCTGAGACATTGCCCAATTCCTCGGATCAACTTTTGTTCGAATAAGTACGTCTATCAATCTTTCTAAGGTTTTCAACAGAAAGGATGATAGAGTTATAGGCCTCAGGTCCTTTGGATAAGCCTGTGAGCTTTTTCCCGATTTCGGGATAAAAACCACTCTGACCTCCGTCCATTTCCTGGGAATATAGACCAATTGCAGACATCCCCTGAAGATAACCTACAGCCAGGGGAGGATGACCGCAGAGTTCCTTTGGATCTCTGCTGGTATAATCCGATCCGGGCCCGCCGATTTATAAGGCTTAAAACCGTTCAGTGCCCACAGGATTCGTTTCCTGTCCACGATGCCATCCACATCTGTTAAAGGTGTTCCTTGATGAGCTCCTGGCTCCATCGAGTCATCAATGCTTCCCGGAAAATGGGTCTCAATGAGAAGCTCCAATGATTCCGCACTTGAAGCTGTCCATAACCCGTCCGGCCTAATTAAGTAACTAGGACTGGTTGGGTTAGGAGATAGAATTTTCCTTAGGCGAGAAGTCTCGGAGACCTCCTCCATTCTACAACAGAAGAGTCTCCAAGACCCCCTTTGTGCCCTCCTCAACTCTTTTTTGTATTTTCTCAGGTCTTCCTTATAGGAATCCCAATCTCGATTTTCCCTGGTGTTCCTAGCCTTATTAAAGGCTGTCCTACACGCTCTCCGATAGGTTCCCAACCAAGTGGTCCACCATGTCGGTTTCTGCCTGCCCCTAGGCTTTATTAGGGGGCACGCAGCATTAAATGAAAGATTGCATGCCTTTGTGACAATATCAACCATGCCATCTAATTCCTCTACTGTCGCCGGAAGTCCAGGAACCTCCAGTGGCAATAGTTCCTTCAACACCTCCCCATATTTGTTCCAGTTTGTCCTTCTGGGATTCCTGAAGGCTTTCCGGGCAACAGGTTTGATGTTGAGGTTATATGTAATATATCGGTGATCAGAGAATGAGTGCTCTTTCGCCACTCTCCACCCACTGATCATATCAAAAATTGTTTCTGACGCACAGGTTACATCTAGAACCTCCTGTCGATTTCTAACAATGAATGTTGGTTCACACCCAATATTGCAAACTACAAGGTTAGTATTTAATAAGTAATCAAAAAATAACTCACCCCTTTCATTAATGTCTGTGCTTCCCCAGATTGTGTGATGCGCGTTTGCATCACATCCAAGTATCACACCTACCTTTTTCTGATCTGCTTCTCGGATCAGTTCCCCCAGGTTGTCCGGTGGAACCTCCTTCTCGCGATCCATGTAGGCTGAAGCTAGCCATAGTTTTTCACAGCCTACCTCAGCGCTCACCGCCGTAACGTCCTCGCTACTAAATTGTGGAAGAAGAAAAATATTCAAATTATTTTTCGCTAAGATACACGATCTGATCTTTTCAGAGTTGCTTGAGTATAATAATTTATACCCTTTCATTCCAAGGCCACAGATCCTGTTATTATTAATCCAAGGTTCTTGGATTAACACCAAGTCCTCATCTGACTTAGTCAGTCTGAGCACGAGAGCTGCCGAGGCAGCCTTCGTGTGGTGCAGGTTTATTTTATCTAATAAGGAGGTCGCCAATTTATTTAAATTTTATCTTATGTGGGTCTCATTATCAGAAAGTTTGGAAACCGCTGTTCTAGACAGACGCCCCTTACCCTCCATTTTCTGAAAAAAAAAAAAAAAAAAAAAAAAATTCTTATTTCATATACATTATACATATCATTGGGTCTTCGCTATAATATTTTTCTCCTAGTATTAAAGTACCTATTTTTACACCAAGGATTAAAAGTGTAGCTTAGCAACACACACATTTTTCAAAATAGTAAGAAACTGGCCAACTTTTCCCCTGGGCTTTTCGAAAAATTTATCGGTCAAGAAATTGATTTTATATTAAAGTAGGGCCTATTACGAAAATATTCAGAAAATTTCAGAATTTTTTATGATTTGTGTGGGCTAAGCATTTTCGAAAATTGCCCGTTGTTTGTGAGCAATTGGTTCGAATCGATATTTCTCACAAACAAATCATAAGATAATTCTGAAACTTTCTGAATAATTTTGTAATTGGCCCTCCTTTAATATAAAATCAATTTCATGTCCGGCACATTTTTGGAAAAGACCAGCAGGAATTGATGTTACTCAATTAAATAAAAAAGAAATTCGTGCTAACTTTTTATATAATATTATGTGAGAAATACAGTTTTTCGTGCTAACTTGTACTAAAATGACATTATTCAAGACCCAAATCATTAGTGTTGCCTCAGTGTTGTACGTGCTAACTTTTCGGGTCAGCTTCACAAATATCACAATAAATAGATCTCCCCATTTATTTGAATTTCGATTAACTTTAATTTAAGTTAAATAATCAATGTATGCCGAAGACCATTTAATAATGTGTAAATTGACGTTCGAACTAAACTAGTAAGAACCACTGGGAGATCATTCAATCAACATTGTAGTTTTACCAGTTTGGTTATATGGTATTTTAGCCTCATGCTCATAAATCTCTTTTGATAATCTGTAAATCCACCTACTTGTAAATTTATCGGTTCTGTTTTCGATATATTTGGAAACCGGAATAAAATATTACATTTACTCTAAACATTTTCAACAGAAATCAACATCTTTTCTGGTGGTACATCAACGTAATGATGATGATGATGTTGTTCTCTTATTTCTGACAAAGAGCTACTACAATAAAAATTTATTCGATGCTAGAGATTGATTCTGAAATCTTTTTTTTTTGCATTAACAATGAATATAGTTGAACTTTACAGTATTATCGACAGAAAAATCGTTTTACAAAACAATCCTTTTTTTTTGTTGGATTTTGATTTTTTCACTCGTTAAAATTTCTAGAGCTTCGAAATGTAGTATGCATAAAGTAGTGGTATATATAGAGATTTAGTATGCCATAGTATTTCGATGTGATGATCAAACTATTTAAGATACGTTTCAATTTGTGTGGAAAAAAGTTTTTGTATAGAATCTAGTTAAATCTGCAAACAAGTAAATACGTATACAAAAAAACTGTACATTTCGAATTACTGTATTATTTAATCCCGTTCTTAAAGTTGAAACTGTATATTTTTCATTTTTTCAACAGAAGGTAGTCGCAACAACAACAAAATCGAAATCTGTAATGGAAATTTATCTCGTATACTATTCAAATTGGAAGAGTAAATATTTGTATGGAAAATATGATAGCACAAAAGTTTTTTTTTATTAATTATCCGTTTAATGAATGGAAGATTACGTTTGTATACGAGTGTACAAATGGGAAAAGGTAACTAGGATGATTGTGCAAACGTCAGGGCGCACAAAAGAAATGAAACGGTATATAACTCTCTCAAGGTAATATATACCTAAATAGTGTATAGTATGTACATGAAAGTTTTAATTAATTGCAATTACTCTGTATAAATACAGTTTTAATTAGCATGAAAATGGAAACGATTATAGTTCGTAACAATGGGAAAATACTTAGTCGCTTTCGGTGGAAATGATAATATTTTTGGTCCAATTAACTAAAAGGACAAACCGCTTTATAAATAATATATTGTTCGAATGACGTTAACATCTTCAAATCGTTCCCCTATTTATATATTGCCACATCATCATCGTTCACGTAAATAACAAATTTGTTTTAAACCGATGTCACGAAATCCATCTATTCATATATCGAACAAAACAAATTTGTCACATATGCTACCAAACATTTCAAATTTAGATTCTACGTAATGTGTATCAATATATCCCCAATACAGCAAATATATATAAATATATATATAAAAAATTAAGATTAGTTTTTAAAAATTTAAATATATTGATGCGGTATCGATACGGATGTTGGTTGGGTTACCAAATAAATATTTCATAAACCAAAAAGATATATAATAAAAAAAAATAAGAAAAGTTTTCGATACAGCTTTTCAACTAGATCAAATCCGAGAATTAATATCTAATATAAAATGAAATAAATAAATAATCCGCCTTCGTCTCCGCCCCCCTAAAAAGCTCATTATTCAATGTCAAACTATACTGTACGAAAATAAATGGATTTTTTTTTCTGTACAATTTCGGGCTATTTACTATATGTTCTATCCAGATTCGTACATAACAAACAGTAATACGAGTATCGTTAAATCAAATAAACAAATAAAAAATTTAATCAAAGTTTTTCTCTCATATATAGGGCTGGACACATACATACATTTACTCAAAATGATTGATTTACTACTAATTATCAGCTTCAGAAAGCATATCCATCTCCTGGAGGCGATACAAATAAAATTGTTTCTTCGTCGATATATTGTACTAAAAAGACATTCACAGTGACAAATTATTTCGACTAATAGAAAGTCGATGTCCTTAACACAAAATTTATAGGTAATGGTGGATGGACACAAGACGGGTTGATGATTAATTATGTAAAGGCATGGCACAAGTACATTTGGTAATTTTAATGTTAATGGTAAAAGTGTGTTCATTAATTATAATAAGCGTATAAAAATAAATTAAACCCTTATAAAGATGCAAGATAGCGATATGCAAGCCTGGGCCAGCAGATTCAAAACACGAAAATATTGTGAATATCATAATTTTGTTCTGGTGCTGAAAAGAGTTGCGAAACTATGTTGTATTATATCTTTATTTGACTTTGATTCATTGGGATGAATCTTTATACTTAAGCTTTTACCATAAATTAGGAGATTCCGCAGTTATGATTGGCCGAAATTGTTCCACCGGAAGCGACAGCTTCAACAAAAGCTTTCTTCGTTTTTTATAAATATTTTGCAAGGTTTATTATTTTCAAGAAAAATTACTATAAACTAATAACAGGTTGTAAATTAATCTTGCAACAATACCGATTCAGATCAGTTTCCAAAATTTAAGCGGAAATGACGATTTTTGACAAAAAATTATTTTTCAGCAAAAACGCGATCCCCGTACGGATTGTTAATCTTTCAGCTTCTTGGATCGTCATGACTTTACTGGTTTCTGGTATATGTGCTGGAACATTAATTTTTTATCTGATATACGTTCTTAAAATATTTTAATTTTAGTCTCATTACTTTATCTTTATTTTACGTTAGCTGGTCTGATAAAGTTGCTATTAAGATATTAGGTAATGGTTTAATTATTCTACGGGCCAAAACGTTTATATTTAGATACTAAATCACATAAATTATTCATTAGTAAATGCATCGACTCATCGATAACTTAAACTACGTGGAGTCGTAATAAAGTAAGTTGCACACATTAAAATATGTGAAAATTGCATTAATGTTACTTAAAACTATTTAGAATTGATTTTAACAGGTTTGTAAATTACAACTTTGAAGTACATATATTTAAAATCTCCATGCAATTTTGATATTTTTTTCTTATTTTTCATACGTCTGTCAACTGTCATTTCCAATTTCCAATTGTGTGTTTTGAGTATTTACGAAACCTTGATGGGAAGTTTAAATATCGTAAGTATTGTCGACTCTAGGAACGTTTCAATTTGTGCTATGAACAATTTTTCCATCACACCATGCCAACCTATCAGTTTCGGGCAAACCAACATCCCTGGGTATGTGTATTAAATCGTCGGGCACTGGATGTGGCGTACTTTGTTCCTCCTCATTGCTATTAAATGAGCATGCATCACCTAATCCAACGAAAGCGACCGAGCAGTTACGCAAAATGTTGTCGATTTATAAGCCACTTGGATGAAAAGTAAAGAGTAAATGGGTAACTAGAGGACTTAAAAGTACATTTGTAAGATGGACTGAAATATAATGTAATCGCAACTAGTCCGTTAGTTTCCGTTATATGGTAATCCGTATCATGGTAAGTAAAAATATAGAACCTGTACTAAAACGGCGGTCATCAATTACTAAAAACACCATATTAAATTCCAATTGGGTATAAGGACAAAAAAAAAATCCGATTGCACGGGTAATTTCAGTGAGTGCATGCTCAACCCGGACAACATTCCCATCCGGCAGGTTAGATTTCAAAATAATCGCCATTAAACGTGTTATTATAGTAGGTAATTACTCTACCTGGACAATATCCTCATCGAACACGGTTAGTAAGTTAACACACTTAAAATTCCACCACCATTTATGAACCTGGTTCACATTTAATTATCTCACCATATTTAAGAAAAACATCAGTAGCCATAAATTTGACAGCATTTTTTTCTGAATATTTTGACGTTTGACTGAACTGTTAAATTAATTAATTCATGAAAGTAGTTCAGTTTACTAAACAAAATATTTATAGTAAAATTTAACTTCATGTTTTTTTTAGTTTTACCCATTTGCAGAAAATGTTAGCAAGGTTCGAATTTGTAAAGAGTTGGCACTGTTATAGTTTTCAAACAAACATTTTGTTTTATTATGCGACTTATATAGAAAAAATTTGTACTTATATTGTTTATGCCTGATACAGATGTTTACTCCAGTCGTTCATAGATGGTAGAATGAAAATTTTTTCTGATGCATAATCAAAAATTACCAAATAAGTTAAAAAATTTCATTCTCCACAATATTTCTAATCAGCGGTTGATAAATCTGAACTAGGTTTTCAGTTTAGAACTAAATGTTATGTCCGGTATGAATATGGTATATATATGGACATTAGCAACATCTATCAATAACTGGAATGAACTAACCATCAATTTAATTAGTCTGACATACTTATTTGTCTAAATTTCTGACTATTTAAGATTTTGATGTCCGAGAAAATTTTACTAATTTCTTCACGAATTGTTTAGCAAAATTTTTAGTAAAAATTTCTTGAATCGGATGGATCATGAGAAGTATTCTCGAAGCCATATTTTTCTTTACATGTATTAGTGAGCTAACCCTGTATAAGACGAAAAACACGGTTATCATTATAAATTTTATTTTATTTCAAATGACCGTTAAATATGATTTAGATAGCCACATAGACATGTGGCGTATTTTTGTGAAGTGTAACAACTTTAATCTATTGCACTATGTATGTAGCCATGTGACAAAATTTTCAAGGATTCGCTCCACAGAATTTCCATTTGCGAACCTTTTCGTTCTATTTATGAAAATCGAACGAACCAACGTTGGTTACCCCGACGATCCTCAAAGATTTGTTGCGTAATAGTCAATATTGGATAGCTCTTATCTATTTTACTGTGTAGATGAATTTTGGACCAGATTCCAGATTTATTTCATACATTTTTTTTATTTATCTGGTACCATCTTACTTAGAGAATTTTTGGTCATATTAAATAAACATTAATTATTATATTAAATACATTATATGACTGATTAAATCAATTGGGATTTGAAACATCTGATTGTTTTTATTTGTTTAATTCTATACTTTGTACCAATTTTGTTAAAATTTGTCGAGTATAATTCAAGTTTCGTCTTGTACAGGTAATAATACTAATACATATGCAATTAAAACGAGTCGCAAAAGTTTCGTAAAAACTTCCAATACGTAGATTTTGACTAATTTTTCCATATCAAAATATATAGTTCAATTTTTTCGTTCCGATTAAGGCGTAAATTTTACTTTGCACTTTTCACAATAAAAATGAGATTAGGTACATTAAATTGTAATCAAATTTATTTTATTCGAAAGATCAATACATGGCAATAATATTTGAAAAACATTTCGGGTATATAGGCACAGCGGCTGTTCTTGATGCAACGCATTCTGGACGTCCAATTTTGGGCCACTTTTTCGAGCACTGCAGCTGTATGTCACGAATAACACGAACAATGCTGGCCTCCAAGGCTTCAATTGTTGCTGGTTTATCAGCATAAACCAGTGACTTCGCACGTAGTCCATAGAAATAATCGAGAGGTGTCAAACCGCTTATCGCCAAATTTTTATTTTAAGAAGTCCATGGCACGTAGCACCATCCTGTTGAAACCACATCTCGTCCGGCTCAATGTCATCCATATTTTCAAACAAAAAATCATTGATCATGGTGCGGTAACGATCTCCATTGACCGTAACGCGATCCCCGACCTCATTTTTGAAGAAATAAGGTCCGATGATGCCACCAGCGTGTAAACCGTACCAAACAGTGTATTTTTCTGGATGTAATGGAGTCTATAGGATCTCATGTAGATTAGTCTCACTCCATATGCGACAATTTTGTTTATTAACAATGGACGAGGTCGTCTATAAGTTGTGCGAATTGACGACTGATTTTCTAAGTAAATTTTAATAATTTTGTAGCGTTGTTCAAGCTTGAGTCTATTCTTGATGATCTGCCAGAGTATACTGAGATCTGCCATAGAGTATATTTTTCATAAAAATTTAATTTTTTGTTTTATTTTTTTATAATTTCACGTTCTATCAGTCTTAACCATCACCCGTTACTTCACTGCGATTTCGCTTCATTGGCTGAAAAGTCTTACCACGTCGTACCTGTGGTTGCACGTTTCAATAAGAGGTCGTGCCAATCATAGTCTAAAATTTAAATCGCTAATTTTGTTTGGATGGACATTGTTGAGTTTATATTGATTCTTATATTCTGTCCAACTGGAAACCCGGGCCAAATCTACAAAATGAAATATCTGAAATGTTATTCTCAATGTCCTTTTATTCGACTTTGCGAAAATAACTCATTAGCTCATCTACTAGATCCACTTCTCCCATATTTTCTTTGTAAAAACGGACTACTTTCGGCTGATTTACTAACAGGTGGGATTAATTGGGTTTATATCATCTTCGAATCGGTCGTTTTGTACCAATACCCATAAAATTCGATGTGAAATGCACTAACTTATTATCACTCAGATGAAGCCATGACCACCTTGGCAAATCTCCTCACAAAATCCTCTGGGCTGCTATTTTACTTTCAAACGACCCGTAGGACGAAAAATAATTATCGAAGCACAGACTGTGCCCAATATTTATAATACGATCACATAAATGTAACATAACTGCGGCGCCGTTTCCGAAATTTTTAATATTTGCTTCTTGGGCAAACTAACTGCAAACTTAAGCTTGGTTGGCATCAATGATGAATTCTTCGTCATCAGATTCTTTATTTTTTTTTGTTTAAATCCATGTCATCTGTTTTTGGGGCCGAAGCATTCCAGGCTCATTTCATAGTTCCATGCCAGCCTAATTAATTTGGCAAAACTTCTTTATCAATCTAAGCTTATACAAACTATTATTAACATGTTGACATACAGAATTTACATGGTCATCCCAGGTAAGTTTCGAATTTAACATTAATCCTAAATTATTAACCAAGGGAACAAATAAAATAACATCATTACCCGAAAGAAGTGTAGGAGTCAAATTAATTGAAACATTTCTAGAAAGAAATAATGCCTTACTTTTAAGAGGATTAAGAGAAAGTGAATTATTTTTAGCCCAAAAAGAAATCTGTTTTAGATCATTGTTAAGACATGAGATGATCTCAACTATCTTGAGAACATCCTCACCAATGTAAAGCTGTAAATCATCAGCATAAAAGTGGAATCTACAATGCTTTATACACCATGACAGATCATTGATATATATGGAGAAAAGCAATGGACCCAAAATAGAACCCTGAGGTACACCAGTAACCATATCACAAATGCTTGAACAATTATCACCACATCTTACAAACTGCTTACGATTACTCAGATACGAATGTATTAATTTTACGGCAGATTTAGAAAATTTATAATACAAGTAAAGTTTCTGTAACATATGAACATGATTCACACTATCAAATGCTTTTGAAAAGTCCAACAAAACCAAAATTGCAAACGAATTTTCCTTATCAAGCATAGCAGAAAGATCATCAATAATATGCACTAAAGCTGTAGTAGTGCTATGACCAGTTTTATACCCTGATTGGTACTTACATAAAAAACCAAATTTATTTATTAATACTGAGCTGTGACATTTATTAATACTTAGCTTTCGGGGCACACACATATTTTCCAAAGATAAGAAATTCGAATTAAATTCTTGAAGTATATCATTCACATCAGCATATAACATATTTTATCCCTAGTATGACACAACTTATAGCATGCAAAAATCAAATCATGGTCAGAACTAGAAGGAACTGCACATTGTCCATAAGATAAAATATTTTGCGCATCAGGCTCAAACACTACAATCAAATCTAAGAGATTATCATTTCTAGTAGGGCTAAATGGTAAACTATATAAATTATGAATTTGAAAACAAGTATTTAATTTATTACCAATTAACATATTAAACTTAAAATCACCCAAGCACACAACCTTTTTATACTCCAACAAATACTGGGTAAAAATAATATTCAAATTATCAGAATCAACACTTACCACAGGCGACGGATTATAAATAATCAGCAACAGGATTTTACCAAAACTACTGATAAGTTCTGAGGCTAAAAACTCAACCTTACCAAAACAACCAGATCCTAACTGTTTAATATTTAAAGAGGCACGAAAATATAAAGCAACACCTCCCCAACGATCATTAATTCGATGACCTCTTAATATCTTATAATTATTTATATGGAGTGACTTGTTTGTAATTTCACTGTGAAGCCAAGTCTCAGACAAAGCGAGAAAATCAAATTCATGCACGTACAACAGAATAGTAATATCATTTAAATGTTTAATTAAGCTGCGTACATTTAAATGGCCAAATTTTAATAAATCATTTTTATTTACCTTCAAATTGTTACTTGGATAAGGTTTATCGTACAAAATCGTGTCCTTTAAGATGGTGTGGTGTTGACTACTGTAGTTTTTAACTGTGGACTCCGAAATTTGGCTCGTACAGGCCCAAGAGTCCGAAAATTTGATGAATTAAAGCTTCGAATAAAAACTTCAACCGGCCAATTATTAGGATTCATCGCCTTCTCACGTAATACTTCACTGATACCCAATTTAAAGCACACATACTCTAAACTATTCCCATTGAACTTTTTTGGAATTAGCTTAGAAACACTACAGGAGTCCGTTCTCAAGCACGCATTAGCCATTGCTAATATATCACACTCAGCAGTATCCGGGGCAAATCTTGAGAGGTGCAACCAACACTTTGGAGGAACAGTTTTGATATTAATATCAACAGGTAAGTTTCCAGTACCAAAAATGTCCTGATTATGTGATGAACTGATAGCATCATGAGCAATGGATGATGTATTAACAATGTGCCGACAACTAACCATCGGAATTGATGCAAGTGGCCTCGAGGTACCAGAGGAAATCAATGGAATTTCAGAACAAGATGATGTAGATGCAGCAGCTTCAGCATAAGATATGGTACCAAATAATGCAGATAATGTAGACTCAACAGAAACTGTTGAAGCCATATTCAATGCGGAGGTGTTACGTAAATTAGGTGTAAATTTGCAAACATCAACGGTAGGTGTCGATGAAGCTTCCACTACAGCATAATCACTTGATGTCGTTAATCCAACGGTAGGGCACTCAGCAACTTTTCCAGCACACCTAATGCCTGAACTATTGAGTTTCTCTATAATCTCACCAATTAGTATCCTATTGGTAGAAATCTCCTCCTTCAAAACTTCAAAATATGAATTCTGAGCAGTACTTGCAGAGGAATCCATAAAAATATTACAAAATGTTCGGTTGGCCATAAGGTCACGACACTCATCGCAAAACCAAAAAATGTTGGAGTATTTCGAACAACACTTAATAGCCGAACGATCAACATTCACGCAACCGTAATGGAAAAATTTACGGCAAAATCCAGAACATGTAATTTTGTCCTTATCCACACTAGCTTCACACTTAGCACAATTCATAATGTATGTCTATACACAAAGAAAACTTACACCAAAGTATATGTATAATTATCAAATGTCACACTCACAATACAGCTGTTAACAGCACACATATATATATATATATATATATATATATATATATATATATATATATATATATATATATATATATATATATATATATATATATATATATATACAGGGTTATCCAATTCGAGGTTGATAAAGTAGAAATCTGTATACCGACATCTGTCAAAGATAAACGTCAAGTACGCTGTCATTTATTTAGTTGACATTCTGCCATTTAAGAATATGGAGCATTTAACAATCGACCAACGCGTTAAAATTATTAAATCTGCTGATGCTGATTTTTCGAACAAAATTTTCTTCAGTGATGAAGCTCATTTTTCGCTTGGTGGATACGTTAATAAGCAAAACTGTAGAATTTGGGGCTCAGAAAATCCACAATTGATTGTAGAGAAGCCATTACACCCGGAAAAAGTCACTGTTTGGTGCGCATTGTGGTCTGGACAACCATGGACGAACCGTTACCGTCAATTCTGAGCGCTATGGCCGCATGTTAACCGATTATTTTTTTACGAAAATCGAAGATTATGATCTTGACGATATGTGGTTCCAGCAGGATGGAGCAACCAGTCACGTAACACGAGCAAATCGAGATCTTTTGCAAGAGAAATTTCCTGGACGTTTGATTTCGCGATTGGCTGATGTCAATTGGCCTCCAAGATCCTGTGATTTAACGCCTTTGGATTTCTTTTTGTGGGGCTACGCGAAAGATCGTGTTTACGCAAACAATCCTCAAACTCTTGACGAATTGAAAACTAATATTCGTAAGGTAATGGCCGAGATGTGCCGAAAAGTCATTGAAAATTACCTCAAAAGAATCAAGGCCTGTAAGAAGTCCCGTGGAGGACATTTGAATGATATCTTGTTTAACTAAAAATGGCAAGGATCAATCTGTAAAATGAAATAAAAATTACAATACATTCCGAATATTTTGTGTGTTTTTTTTAAGTTTACTTTATCAAGCTTGAATTGGATAACCCTTTATATATACACTATTTACATTATATTATTTACAATATAAAAAATTATAAAATATTAAATTAACACACTAAACGACTATATTTTATTTATATAAATACACAATACTAAATTAAAATGAATTAAAATATTTCAAATAGTAAATATTTTCACAGGAAAAGAAACAAATCGTCGACCAATCGCAGTGACTACTTTTTTTACTTTACTAGAATGTACCAAACAATGAAATTGAATTCTTCTTCGTCGCTCGAAAAGTCAAATTTCGAGTCGGAGCCATTCTAAATTTCCGCCAAATCGTCCAACGTGAATACTTGTTTACGTTTTTTCACTCGGATTCATTTTTGAAGTTATCTTTGAACAATATTGGATAAAGCCCAAATTTTTAACAAAAATATGAAATAATAATATACTGAAAAAAATATAATGTTCCAAATTCGGAACATGACTATTGTGAACGGATGTGGTGCACAATTTTTTATTAAAAAATGATAATGACCACTATTTTAAATGAAACTAACATTAACGTAATACAAATTTTAGCAAATTCACTTAAAAAATTGCACTAAACCCACATCTTATTTTGCTCCGACCACTTTAGTAATAAAAACTCCCATTAACTAAAACCTCCAGTAAACCGAAGTACAAAATATTGTGCATACAATGTCTCATCATACAATCACTACAGGCTTGGATTACGAGTAGTTATTGACGTTCTCTACGAGTAGTTGACAAGTTGTAAACGGCCCCCATGGTCCAGCAGGTGTTCAAAATGTACCTTAACGTATGCCAATATTGTTTACCAGCAATTAGAAAGTCATGTGCTGTTCTACTTCACATCGAATATTATTTTAAAATCAAAATTAAATAATTTAATAAGATTTCCACCACCATATTTTTTATAACAATTCGAGTATTTCCACGCACGATTAAATTTTCCCTTATGTGTAGTGTTTATGAAAACCAACAATACATTTAACGGCAGGTGGGGCAGGAAAATAGAAAAAAATCGGGTTCTTTACAGAAAATTTTCTAAAATAGTTTTCTATTCATTTCACGTCACGTAATTTGGATCATATATGAATATAATAACATAAACGAATTTTCACCAAACCGGTTTATATGTAAGAAGAAGATACATTTTTCTTGGGAAAATTGAAAAATAGAATTTTATTGAACAAAACTTATAGCATTTTTTTTTTAAATATCGATTTGGTATATTTATTCGATAAAAATTGTGCTTTAACCGATTTCTGAGATAAATCGAATTTATTCGATTCGAATGGCAGAAAAAAACTGTATAGGGGAATACAAATAAAATAAAAAAAAATTTAAAATTCGAATCGTGACATTAATATAATATATTATTATATATGCGGGTAATATTATTAATGCATATACGTTTACACGTAAATCGACCGATTTTCACCAACTCAGTAAAAAAAAAAAAAAATTCATAATTTGTTTCCATATAAATTTTATTGGCGCATAAAATACTCGTACTTTGTTCAACCTTTCTAACTAACTAGGTAGGTAGGTACTCCTGTCGTATGTAATATGAGTAATATGATGAATTATCAAAATCTTTTAACGTTATATCGCGTTTATTTTATTGAATGAATTTTATGTTTTGTCGCGCTTAATCAATCTTCCTGCGAGATGACAACATTATTATGATTGATATTCATTTTCACTATTCCAGTGTATTTATGTTTGATGTCGGTAGATATAGATTGAATATATTTCATATTTATGCTTATTTAATTTAAATAATATTTTTTTTTATGTTGGATGTGTTATACGAGAACATATTTATGTCGCTCTCGTATATAAAGATGACGATGTTGACGATGAAAATGGATGCATGATTGCTTTTTATGATAATGTGGAGCACATAATATATATAATGTAATATCACAATGGGAGTGTATATATACAAAATATTTAATGCATCTGTGCACTGTACCGTCAATTTATGTGTTTATTGCATTTACAGTACATGCAACATTGTATATCCTTGTGCTATATTATTAAACATTGTTGCGGGTCGTTTATATTAAACTATTGACCGTTATAATTAATCACATTAGAATCATTGTCTATATCGTGTGAAGGAGGCGTTCGATATATTTACACATGCTAACTTGTACAAAATATAAAGAATTTTTATATATCGGTAAATTTACATTCTGAAATACGATCCAAACATAATTTTTAACCCGAAATAGGGAGCAACAGAAAAAATAACAATTCCCAAATGTACCCCACTGTTAATGATCTAAAATATTTGGTGAAATAAATAAAACTGCTAACGATAGCCTTATTTGAATCCTTAGCCTTTTTAATACTTTTCGGGTAGAGATTTTTTATTGTGTACACATATATTTGCTTGTAACATATACGTTATGTATGTACAAACTAAGGCATACATTTATAAATATATTTATGTATTTTATTATGGTTTTTAATTTATTTATTTAAATAATATTATTTTTTGCTTGGTTTGGGAGCATTATGGTGGATAAATAAAAAATACTCATCAGTAACCCTTTTCTTGTACATATTCATACCATAAAAAATTATATGTGTTACATGTAATGTATTCATGAGTATAAATATAAATTAGTTCCAATGGTTAAGTTTTAAAATTCATGCTTAGTTTAAAGGATATAACCGTATACTACAAATACCCATATTATACTACAGATATATAGGATTAGAAATTTATAACTATAAATTATTGACTGAAAGTGTATGTTGCGTGGCGTGTTCAGGAAACAACTATTACCAGTTAACCTACTGTCAAATCCGGTTCGCATCACTGGATTGTGAATAACGATATATAGAATTTGATGGTTACAACACCAATTCTCATAATTTACACACTTTTGGAATTTTCGCGTTAATACCGGAAATAATCTGAATAATTTCCAAATATTTACAAACTACTTGAATATTCTCGAAATATTCCTACCTAGGTGTCAAAAACCTCATAAAAAATATTATTAAAGTTCTAAATCTTTTGTTGAATACGTGTCCCATCAATGCCAAATTTCGGAATGGGTGTACAAGAGGCCTAATTTCAAAAGGCCAATTGTCAAAGGGCCAAATGTTGAAGGGCCGAATGTCGAAGGGGCGAATGTGTCAAAGGGCCGAATTTCGAAGGAGCGAATATGTCAAAAGGCCGAATGAATCAAAGGGCCGAATGCGAAGGGTCCAATGGGTCGAATGCGCGAATTTTTTTCGTTTTTAGAAGTATAATTTTTTAAATTTGTTGTTTTATGGCCTTTCGACACATTCGGCCCTTCGACATTCGGCCATTCGACACATTCGGCCCTTTGATATCATACCCAAATTCCCGGCAAGAAAAAATTAAAAGTAGAATGGTTTACGGTGGTTAGTCGGTTTATTGTAAATTGTGAACAATTGCATTTAAATATAAAAAACTACGAAGTACAGAATACAGCCGATATTAAACATTTTTTTTAGTGGCCGATGAAAAAATGAAGCGAAAACTCAAACTCGATAAAATGTGTCCGTCACGCCAGCCGGAACCATATCAGCCGGAACCAAACAACGATGGTATAAGTAGCACAATGCATTGTGCATCATTGTGCACTAAATGCTTTTTCAGCCGGAACCTTATAATTCCAGCCGGAACCTGATAAAGCCATCCAGAACCCTACAACAGCAAAACTAACTATGGTACTAGTAGCACGATGCATTGTGCATCATTGTGAACTATAAAATTTTTCAGCCGGAACCTTTCAAATCCAGAAATATACGATTTTCGGAAAAGAACCTTACAAATTCAGCCGGAACCATACCCTCTACAGCCAAACCAAGTATGGTAAAAGTAGCACGATGTATTGTGCATCATTGTGCACTATATAATTTTTCAGCCGGAACCTTACAAATCCAGAAATATAGGATTTTTGGTGGAAAAACCTTACAATTTCAGCCGGAACCATACCCTCTACAGCCAAACTAACTATAGTACTAGTAGCACGATGCATTGTGCATCATTGTGCACTAAATGCTTTTTCAGCCGGAACCTTATAATTCCAGCTGGCACCAGATAAAGCCTGCCAAAACCATACAACAGCCAAACCAACTATGGCTTAAAAAAGCACGATGCATTGTGCATCATTGTGCACTATTTTATTTTTCAGCCAGAACCTCATAAATCCAGAAATATACGATTTTTCGGTGAAAAACCTTACAAATTCAGCTGGAACCATACCCTCTACAGCCAAACTAACTATGGCACACGTAGCACGATGTATTGTGCATCATTGTGCACTATATAATTGTTCAGCCGGAACCTTATAGTTCCTCCCAGAACCTGTTAAGGCCAGCCAGAACCATATAACCGCCAAACCAACTATAGCATAAGAAGCACGATGTATTGTACATCATTGATCACTAGTTATTTTCTTAGCCGGAGCCTTATAAATCCATCCGGAATCTAATAAAGCCAGCCGGAACCGTATTCTCTTCAGCCAAACTAACTATGGCACAAGTAGAACAATGGGTTGTATGCTATATGTTTTTGAAGCCAAATTTTAATGCCATCCAGAAACATAAAAATCCAGTCGAAACAAAATGTTTACATAAATAGTGCAACCTATGATTTTTCCGGAACGATCAAAACGTTATGCACTATAATGCCAACCCAACCAGAACCAGCAACACCAGCCGCAACCGTATGAAGTCGGTGTGAACCATTCGGAGTAATAAAGAGTAAGCATGGTTGACGATCATTGTGAACTAGCCGGAACCTTGTAATTTCAAGTGGAATTATTGGGATACATTATAATTCCCGATTCGCTAAAAGTGTTTATTAAATAAAAAGTTTAAATAACATTTAAAAAGTCCGGAAATAACAGTTTATTTTCTAATAATTTATTAATAATATTTTATAACATATTTCATCATTTAGAGAAGAACTTTGATTGATTTGGGTTCTTGTAAATACATAGAACAACATGTAGGCAAGCATTTTTCGTGAAGTGTTGGTGTTGGTATCGGCCTTTTGCAAATCGTCGTATGTTTTCCATATGCCACCGATTCTAAGTGCATGTGCAGTGAAATGCTCATTTACCCTGTCATACTCAATCACACATTTTTTATAATTGGTATTTTTACCCTGTAGCTTCTGTCTTGCGGTTGCAATATGGAAGTTTTGCTTCTACCTTTTTTCATTTCCAACACGCTCACTTGGTAGACTGGTAGATGCTTTTCTCTACCACTGGCCACAATACAATAAAAATAAATAGCCTTGTGTTTCGTTTGGTTGTCGGTATTTGTAAAGCTACTCCAGAACGGCGCTCTCACACCTATTCCAGTTGCGTCGATTGCTGTAAGTAAATTTATCTCTCTTAATAAAGTTCGTTATAAACGTATATTATATAAATTATAAATTACCTATAATAACTCTTCCTTTTTGTGATTCTATTTGACACCATTTCTGCTGAAATGGCGTACAATAGGTTACGCTAAATGGGTTAAGTGCAATGTCGCCAATAACATTTTTTAAAATTCCTCTTTTTAATAATGCCAGGGAATAAGCTGGATCTACATGTGGCAAATCTTTTACTGATAATTTGTGCTTTATTTGGCGTAATGCTCCTTTCGACGGTAGATATGCGGGCTCTGGATCATTTTCAATGCATCGTTCTACTACTGCTGTAATTAATTTGGCTTTTGTATGGTTCTGGCAGGCTTTATCTGTATCCGGCTGAAATTATAAGGTTTCGGCTGAAAAAGCATTTAGTGCACAATGATGCACAATGCATCGTGCTACTAGTGCTATAGTTATTTTGGCTGTAGAGGGTATGGTTCCAGCTGAAATTGTAAGGTTTTTCCCCAAAAAACCTATATTTCTGGATTTGTAAGGTTCCGGCTGAAAATTTTTACAGTGCACAATAATGCACAATGCATCGTGCTACTAGTGCCATAGTTAATTGGCTGTTGTAGGGTTCTGAATTGCTTTATCAGGTTCTAATCGGAGTTATAAGGTTCCGGCTGAAAAAGCATTTAGTACACAATAATACACAAACTATTGTGCTACTTGTGATGTAGTTAGTTTGACTGTAGGTTTCGTCTGAAATTGTTAGGTTTTTCCACCGAAAAATTGTATATTTCTGGATTTGTAAGGTTCCGAATGAAAAATTATATATTGCACAATGATGCACAATGCATCGTTCTACTACTGCTGTAATTAATTTGGCTTTTGTATGGTTCTGGCTGGCTTTATCTGGTTCCGGCTGGAATTATAAGGTTCCGGCCGAAAAAACATTTAATGCACAATGATGCACAATGCATCGTGCTACTAGTGCTATAGTTAGTTTGGCTGTAGAGGGTATGGTTTCGGCTGAAATTGTAAGGTTAAAAATCCTATATTTCTGGATTTGTAAGGTTCCGGCTGAAAAATTATATAGTGCACAATGATACACAATGTATCGTGCTACTTGTGCCATAGTTGGATTTGCCGTTGTATGGTTCTGACTGGCTTTATCAAGTTCCGGCTGGAATTATTAGGTTCCGGCTGAAAAAGCATTTAATGCACAATGATGCACAATTCATTGTGCTACTAGTGATGTAGCTAATTTGACTGTATATTACCATCGTTTCCGGTGGGAATTATAAGGTTCCACTGAAAAATCATATATTGTTGGATTTATAAGGTTCCGGCTGAAAAATTATATAGTGCACAATGATGCACAATGCATCGTGCTACTAGTACCATAGTTAGTTTTGCTGTTGTATGGTTCTGGATGGCTTTATCAGGTTCCGGCTGGAATTATAAGGTTCCGGATGAAAAAGCATTTAGTGCACAATGATGCACAATGCATCGTGCTACTTATACCATCGTTGTTTGGTTCCGGCTGATATGGTTCCGGCTGGCGTGACGGACACGATAAAATGCTTATTCGATTTGATATTTTTTCAAATACTGCTTTAATGCCGGTTCAAAGTTGGTTACAATTTATCAATATAGGTTATAATATAATTAACGATTCTAAATACATATTACAAAAATACTTTCAATTATAATCAGATTTATTTAGTCTTTATTTAAAACTGAGATTATGTAAATTGAAACCGACTTTAAACCGTACAGCCGATATACACAATTTTGTTTTAAATGTTTCCTATTACTTGAAAAGTCGTAAACATTGCCATTAAAAATAATATTTTATCTGAAAAGCCGAAAAAATCTTAAATAAATTAATATCGTTAGTGGTTTGAAAATTTTTTGGGACAGTATAATGTTTTGTTAAGAGTTGGTAAAATTGTTAGTCAAGTCTTGTTAGAATATGTCAGACAAAAATCAGACAAATAACTGATAGGGTTTTTCCTCAGTCAACTGGATCTGCCAAACGCCGTTCAAATAGTGGACCTCTAGACGGACAAACCCAAACAAGAAAACCGGCCCTAGTAGTCTAATAGCACTAGCAATATACAGGCTAAAAGCCGTTATAAATAACCGATTGGTATTCGTTCAGTCAATCAGTACCCCCAAGGTCTTCCAAATGTTGGTTATTCTATTGTACTTGGGGAAACGATTGTGCAACGGAAAACTATTCGGTCCTTCCGTCCCGAATTTATAATACTTAAATTATAAATTTCTTTTCGGGATTAATTACCCATCAACCCAATAGGCGAAATCGTAACAAAATATTTTCAGTCCATATCTTCCTCATCTTTGAGTTAGCCTCGCATTACCCGAATAATCTAACCCACCTTAACCAAATAGTTTATAATAGAACGTAATTAACAACTTTTAAGAGGGTGCCACGGGCCCACGGACAGTTGCTACTCGGACTTTGTTGTCACTGCCAGGGTGTACCTTGGTTATCCGGGCTAATAACCACTTTGTCGGAGGTAGTCGTTCATTTCGGATTAAAACTAACTGACCTGGTTCTAAGTTTTGTTCTGTTTCTTTCCATTTTCCTCGTTGTTGTAATTGTTGAAGATATTCTTGTGACCTTCTTCTTGCTTTAACTTCTCTACTAGTTTCCATCTACTTAGACTCCCAATTTTTTCGGTTTCTTATTGCTGTTAAGGAGGAGCGATTAAGGCATCCCCTATCAAAAAGTGACCTTTAGTTAAAACGGATAGATCTGTAGGATCGTTGGTAATTGGGCTTAACGGTCTCGAATTCAGGCATGCTTCTATCTGGGCTACCACTGTTGTTAATTCTTCAAATGTGAGAGTTTGGGCTCCCACTACTCTTTTTAAGTGATTTTTTGTGCATTTTACTGCCGCTTTCCAAGGCCCTCCAAAATTTGATGCTGCTGGCGGGATGACATGTCACGTTGTACCATCCTTTGCTAAGCTTTATTTGAGTTTTTCGTTTGCTTCCTTTAGGGCCCTTATTCTTTCTCTTTCTAGTTCATGATTTGCGCCGATGAAGCTGGTACCGTTGTCGCTATAGCCATCTGTGCATAAGCCGCGTCTTGCGGTGAACCTTTTATAAGCTCCCATGAAGGCTTCCGTTGTTAAATCTGACGCTACTTCGATATGTACTGCTTTTGTTACCGTACATATAAATATGGCTAGATACCCTTTATATGATTTATGACCTCTGCCTTTAGAAGTTCTTACTTGGAAAGGTCCTGCATAATCTACTCCAGTTTTGATGAATGGCCTAGCAGGGATGATTCTCACTTCTGGTAGATTTCCCATAAGTTGGTGTCTTATTTTATTATTGAATCTATGACACCTTACGTATGCTCTTATCTGTTGTTGAACGCACCTTCGACCGTTACTAATCCAAAAATGTTTTCTAATGTACGCCAAAGTGAGCTGAGTTCCTCCGTGCATGGTTTTCATATGAGCTTCATCTATTATCAATTTTACTGCTGGATGCCCTGTAGGTAATATTGCTGGATGTTTTTCTTCATATGACAGTGTTGGAGAATTTTGTAATCTTCCTCCAACTCGTAACACGCTATTTTCATCTAAAAATGGATTTAGCGAGAGTATTTTGCTCTTGGTAGCGATCTCTTTGCTCTTCTTCAAGTGATTTATCTCTTCACTATACTCTGTTGCTTGTAAATCCTTTATAATGTTTATTAGTGCTACTGAGAGTTCTTCTGCTGTTATTGTTAAGGAATTCGGTTTGTGTTGTCTTTTCATACTCCTTGCGTAAAACGAAGCACGAATGCCATTACTCTTTGTACCTTACTCAAAGTGGAACATCTTTGTAGCAGGTGAGTTAGTACTGCTGGATTACTATTGGTAATCAATACTCTAATTGCCGTTGTTTTCTGCTCTGGAGGATGGCTTAAACTTAGTGGGTATCTTGGAATTGGTATCTTAGACGTTTGTAACCATTTGGGCCCCTTGCCACCGCAGTGGATGAGCTTGTAGTTGTTCTGGTTTTAAGCCTCTGCTGGCGTAATCTGCTGGATTATCGGCTGAACTTACATAACTCCAATGTGATGGTGAGATCATTGTTTGTATTTGTGACACTTTGTTCGCTACAAATGTCTTGAATTTGTGTGGATTTCCTTTTATCCAGCTCAGGGTTACCATTGAATCTGTCCATGCATATGTAGTTGTATTGTTGAACCCCATGTTTTGTGAAATGGATTGTAATAATTTGGACAGGAGTAGAGCACCACATAATTCCAGTCTTGGTAATGATACCTTAGTTTTGATAGGAGACACCTTTGTTTTTGCTGCTATCAGTGAGGTTTTTGTAATGTTACCATGAACATCCATAACGGAGTAATAAACGACGGCCGCGTATGCCTTTTCGGATGTGTCACAAAATCCATGTATCTGTCCCGCGCTGTTGTTTGTGTGTTTTATCTAACGTGGAATCCTAATCTGTTCTATTTTGTGGAGTGCCTTCTTGTATTTGTTCCATTTTTCTTTTATTTCTGTTGGTAATTCTTCATCCCATGACCATCCTGCTAGCCACAATTCTTGCATTAATAATTTTGTTACAATTACTATTGGCGAAAGCCATCCTAAAGGATCAAATAATTTTGCTGCTTCTGATAGTAATTGTCTTTTTGTTGTGACTGTCCTATCCTGTCCTCCTAGCATTCTTTTCTTCCACGCAAGGATAATCCCTAAGTGCCAAATTTTTCGATCGTACCAAAGCCACTTGTTTATTTTGTAATAATCGCACTTTATACCGATCCTAAATTCTTCATGCAAAACCATTGGATGCGCTCAGGACACCCAACAGTTGGGAACATGTTGAGTAAAATCGCAGCCAACGTTATGAAAATGTTTAGCAATATGAAATTCTCAAATCAAATGGGCGATGATTTCACTTATCAATTGTTCTAGTACATAATACAATTTATCTGATACAGTAGTTTGTGTATGGGTTATTTTTGTAACCGTTTTGTTGTATTAATTTTGAAGAGTAACTATTAAATGTGACAAAATTTACAGGTCACTGTTTTATCTATTTGGCTATTTAGACATTGGCAGAGTACTGAAATCAGTTTGATGAAATAACAGCGCAATATAATTAGTACCAATAACCACCATACAAATTAGTGCAAAGTACAAAATTAATTTCGGCTCATCAATATTAATTTTAAAATTTTAATTAATTTAACCACAAATGTTTACAATCCCATATAGTAAAACTCGTATATATTGTAGCAAAAGTTAAAAGGCATATAAAATATAATCAAATTCAACTCATTATCTAAATATTAAAACAAATATATGTACATATTCATAATGTTATGTACCATTATGTCTATATATGAGTATTTTGCATATGTTTACATAATATAATAGTTAATTAGATAAAATTAAATTTCCTTATCAATTATTTAAAAATGTCTGTGTACCCACATAAACATGCATACACACATACACACACAAAACAATATTAGATAATTATAAAACATGAATTAATTTAAACACAAAACATTAAATTTGTTTTATCAAATAAATAAAATTTGAGTGTATTTCATTAAATAAATTAAATTTATGTATATTTGTGTGTGTGTTCGAAAAATAGTATTATTTTAATGAAAATATAAATTTCCATTATTTTAATGTAAATTTAATAAAATAAATAAAATTAAATTGAAATTAAATTTGGAATTAGCATTTACCATTATAAAACGTTGGAATAAAGTCAACAATCAAATTTACATGTTGACTTATAAAATTGACGTTGGAGGTAAAGAGCAGTATACAATAAGTAGGTGCCATTATACTATTGGCATCTGACTTAAAGATAATTGATTTCAAATCGATCACTGTAAGTGCTTATGTACTAAACGTTTAGCAAGATCTACGTAGCTGATAATGCAAGTAGTTCGAGTGCAACGAACTCGCCGACATTAGATGGAGAACTTCGGACACAATCACAAATCGTAAATAATGAGGCCAAGGAACTAAGAGATTCTGTGAAAGATTTTTTTGCTAGAATTGAAGATCAGAAATATTTAAATACAAAGAAGACTCCTCCGAAAATTCCCGATTTATAATTTAAGAGGTCTGAGCAAAACCTATCTGGTGGAAATTTGAATAACTTCATAGGAAATAATCAAGGAAATGATCAAATATTCGTTTTACAACCAAGACAGTTTTCTCAGCCGAGGCAATTACTTTTTGATAACTCGTATAAAACTAAACAAAAATGGAATTTGTCGTTCGACGGTAGTGATAACGTCAATATTCATGATTTTATCCATCGGTTAGAACAAATGGCTCGAGATGATGGTTTTCCAGAATCTGCGCTTACTCGATCGTTGCATTTGTTCTTGTCAAAAAAGGCTGAAGACTGGTACTGGGTGTACAAGCTGGGCCACCCAAATGCCGAGTGGTTACAAATGAAAAATGTCATGCTAGCCTACTTCAGTTCTTATGATTTCGAAGTCGAGATAAGAAAGCAAATACTTCGCAAGCATCAAACACAACGAGAATCTTTTTCAGATTTTGCGTTGAGCATACAGAAATTAAATTCTCGCCTTCAAAACCGACTATCTGAAAGGGAACTTATTTATCGATTATGCCAAAATATGATGCCGACACTGAAAAATGTAACCTTAGCCAGTCAAAGCTCTATCCGTACAATAGAAGAATTGCGTGTGCTTTGTCAACGGTACGAAAAAATGTGGCAGCAAAGTGGATACGACCCAAGACCGAACAAAGTCTCTCACCAGTATGATGAAAACCTCATCCAACCTGTGAACCAAAGTAGTGAAGTTAACGGTCCAAAATTCGCGAACATTGTGCGTCATGCCGAAGTAGAAGCATTTAGAAATCAACGAATACCGGCTACCTGAAACACATACCAACTTGATATGTTGGAACTGCAAAGATTTAGGTCACAGATATCAAGACTGTTCGGAACCTTTTCTAAATATATTCTGTTTCGGATGCGGAGGAAGCAATGTACGCAAACCAAATTGTCCAAGATGCCAAATGGTATCAACGGGAAACATACGACCGAGTGGGAGTGCAATGAGAGGATCACACTCGGAAGAAAACGTGAGGACAACAAAGATTCAGCCTTCACCACCCTTCAAATAACCAACAACATTTCTGATAATTTCTGAAATACTAATAGTACAGCCCAGCCAGAAACACCAAAGAAAAGAAAGCCAATTTCTCGAATTATTCGTTATTTCGTTATTGCAAGACTGTGTCAGTAGATGATCCGCGACTTCAGGCAGAAGTTGAAATAGCATCCATTAAAATGTACTCGAATGCCTCCTCGATAGCGGAGCATCTGTGAGTGTTCTAGGAAAAGATTTCATCCAATTCTTAAAAACAAATAATCTCACGTATCACAACTTAAATACAAGTATCACTACCGTGGATGGGACTTTAAATAGAATAGAAGGTTATATCTGGTTGCCGGTGAAATTTAAGAATAAAACGGCCAAAATAAAATTTTGTATCGTACCGACTCTGCAATCTAAATTATACCTTGGCATTGATTTTTGGCAAACATTTAAACTCATTCCTAATATAATCATTAATGAAATTCATGACGAAGTAATTCAAACAAAACCCGAAATGCATCAGCTAAGCAAACCCGAGTCCCGATCAAAACCAACTAGATGACATTATATCACGATTTCCTTCCTTCAGCAAAAATGGCCTTGGAAAGACTTCATATCACGAACACGAAATAGAAGTTATTGAAGGTACGAAACCAATAAAGCAAAGACACTACCCTGTATCGCCCGTCAAATAAAATGAGCTCATAAGTGAAATAGACCGTATGTTTGAACTCGGAGTAATCGAGGTTAATAAAAGTTCTTGGTGTTCACCCGTTACAATTGTAAAAAAGGCTAATGGCAAGTCTCGACTATGCTTAGACGCACGTAGGTTAAATTTTGTAACTGTCAAAGACGCCTATCCATTACCGATCATCGACGGACTATTGGGAAAACTGACTGAGACGAAATATATTACCGGACTTGACTTGAAGGACGCTTTCTGACAGATTCCTCTAGCGGAATTTGCCAGAGACAAGACTGCTTTTACCGAACAGGGGTGACCACTCTACCAGTTCAAAGTGATGCCATTTGGGCTGTGTAATGCAGCCCAATCAATGTGTCGCTTGATGCATAAAGTGATTCCTTATAAGCTGCACGATAGTATATTTGTTTATTTAGACGATTTGCTCATCATCAGCGGCACATAGAAGGAGCACTTTGAACTGTTAGAGATGGTCTCACACTTCTTACGAAAGGCAGGACTGACTTTGAACATTGAAAAAAGGAAGTTCGTAATGCGCGAAATACGTTACCTGGGATATCTAATAGGGGAAAATTTCTTAAACCGGATCCCTCAAAAATTAATGCCATAGTAAACCTACCTCCACCAACTAACGTCAAGGAAACACGTCGTCTTCTAGGAGTGTCTGGTTGATATAGGAGGTTTATTTTGAATTACTGGGACGTCACAGCACCAATCAGCGATTGTTTAAAGAAGGGGAAATTCGTATGAACTGAGGGAGCACAACGAGCATTCGAGTGTTTGAAAAATCTCCTTACCTCCGCTCCCGTTTTAGTAAATCCTATTTTTGAAGAACCGTTTTATATAAGGTGTGATGCGAGTACTGAAGGTGTTGGGGCTGTTTTGTTTCAACTAGATTCTGATGGCTACGAGAGACCCATTTCTTATATATCCAAAAAATTGAACAAGGCTCAGAAAAATTATAATGTTACGGAGTTAGAGTGCTTGGCGGCAGTTTTAGCAATAAAAAAATTTAGGGCGTATATAGAGGGATACAAATTTACTCTGATAACCGACCACGCCAGTTTGAAGTGGGTGATGAGTCAAAAGGACTTGAGTGGTAGATTAGCTCTTTGGAGTTTGAAACTACAAGGCTTTACTTTTAGAATGAAGCACGAGAGAGGAAAGGATAACGTAGTACCCGATATGCTTTCTCGCGTGTATTGCGATTCGTTGGGAGAATTTCAAATTAGCATTAACAATCTTGAAGAAAAACTAATTAACGTATCATCTGAAAATCTTAACGACCCGGAGTACGTATCACTTAGAAATAAGATTCTGTCACAGCCTGCAAATTTTCCAGCTTTTAGAGTTCAAAACGAAATGATATACATAAGGCTAGAACCAAGGCGTTTTGATGACTTATCAGATTTGTCAGTGTAGAAATATTGGGTTCCAGAAAGCCTACGCGAACAAATAATTAGGAAACAGCACGATGAAAAATACATCTCCAATTGCACCGTGTGTAAAGTAACGAAAGCACCCAATAGAATTACACGACCACCAATGGGTAAGCTATATGACACCGAAAGGCCATGCGGCAACGCGTATATGTCGATCTGTTGGGTCCGTATATCCCCGTTCGACACAAGGAAAAACAGTGATACTAATTATTGTTGATCACCTTACAAAATTTGTGCTTTTAAAATCACTTGGAAAAGGGACCGCCCAGCAAATAGTGGACTACTTGAAAAATGAGCTATTTTGCGTTTATGGAGTACCTGAGACCATACATTCCGATAATGGTAGCTAGTTCCGAAGTAATGAATATAAAAACATTCTAGGTCATTTTGGAGTTAAGGATTCAAAGACAGCAATTTATGCACCACAGTCGAACGCGTCTGAAATGGTGAATCAGTCAATCATATGTTCTATTCGAGCGTATATTAAAGACAAACATACAAAATGGGATCAATATTTGAGTGAGATTGCTGCTGCACTAAGAAATGGTGTTCATGACAGTGTGAAAAACTCACCTCATTTTTTGCTTTTTGAATATCACAAGACAACGCAAACAACTACAACATATTACGAGAACTTGGTCAAATCTCCGAGGGGGAAATACTATTGCCGCTTCCTTCCAGATTAGTGCTGATTCATGATAAAGCTCGCAATGAAATTAAAATCGCATACGAAAAAAGTGCATGGCGTTACAACTTACGTACGTGCCCTATCGAATTTAAGATCGGTCAAAATGTTTTTGTTAGAACTCATCCACAGAGTGATGCTTCAAAGAAAGTTTGTGCAAAATTTGCAAATCAGTTTATCAGTGGAACGATTACTCGAAAAATAGGCAACGTGAATTATGAGGTAAAAGACGCAGCTGGAAAAGTTTTGGGAATGTTCCATTGTAAAGACATTCGCTCATAATGCCAAAGTAATCTAAAAGCTTCTGGTTTTCAGTTTCTAATATCCATTTAGTTTCCATCATTGTTCATTAAAACCTGTGTTGTTGCGGCAGCTTGGTAAGCAACAATCTGTGTATATAGCGCAACAATAACATAACCCACCGTGCAACAATCCTACACAACAAAAAATTGATTTTATTGTTATTATGTTGCAATTATTGACCAACCTCAATACATTTTATTATTTGTTTACGGAACTGACCATACCTAACAAAAAATTTATTGTTTCCTCGGCCATTGACTTCTATAAAAAAACAAATAATATTTTTTTTTAAGATCTCTCGTTGTTGTTGCTCGAAGAACAAATTAAATGCGATGTCTAAACCGTAAAATGCATCGTACAGATAAATCATCTAGAAAAAACCTTTGCATAAGCTAAATCAGTTGATAAAATCCTGTTACTCTAATTCGAATATTTTTAGTAGTATTCGATTAGCATTCAAATAAATTTTGAGTGGCCAGCAGGTAACTACCTCCTGGATCTAGTTAAAAATTCAATTAAGTGATTATGTCGTGTACATAAAACAAATAAAAATTAAATTTTATTATGAAATTTTGGGTTATTCTGGATTGATAGCCAGATGGTATTTTTACATCAAGGTGAGGTTACCAAGATGATGGAAGTTTGGTTTCGAACTAATGAAACATTGATGTAAAAATTTTATTATATTTTTCGTACCACAAAAATTATAAGAATTTTGTGAAAAAATTATAATTTGGGAATTCCAGTCATTGGCAAATTGGATTACGCGTGGACGATCGATAATCGGTAAGAGATAATTTTTGAATCGGTTTTTTTTAGTGCGGAGGCTAATAGTAAATATCATTTCATACGCTAGGTCCATTTTTTTCGAGGTGTACGTTTGTCCAGATAGGTTATCGGGCCTCTTCAAAAAACTCTCAGGATAAAAGAAAAAACTATTCCTCGTTGGATATCTTGTGACCGTTACACTGTGAAATTCCCGCATGCGGATTAACAGCAACCAACCAAGGGCAAAACACTACGGCATACGGCTTGCCTAAATATTATTTTGTGCATAGTGCAAAAATTCGAATTTTTCAAGAAAAAATTATATTTTGTGCTTTAGGTGTTAAAGCCAAATAGTAAAAAAAAAAAATCTTATATTCTCAATTCGACGTTATCAAAATATAAAAGAAAAATTATAAAAAGGGAAAATATTCGTTAAGTGTTATAGTTAATAAAATTTAAAATTAGTTAATTCATAAAAAAAAAAATTGTTTTGAGCTTAAGAAATATAGCTTTGGTTGAGGAAAAAAAGGTAAAATAAATAATATAAGAAAAAGTGATTATAATTATCCACAGCTACGGACCAGCCTGCTGCCAGGAGTACTCTTTACAGAGGATCATTTGGTAAGTGTCTATTATTATATGTTTTTGTTTTGGGGCAGGAAAAATCGCACATTCAATAGTCAAAAGTATTTATACATAGAAACAAAATGTCATCAATTAAAGGTCGGAACAGATTTTTTTTGGTTATTTATAGTTTTCAATGTAATTTTGTGTAATTTAAACTAATTTAATTTTAGAAAAAGTTACACGCCAAGCTAAAACAACTCGCGAGCAATATGATTTATACGTGGCATTTATGGAGAATCATCCAGAGTTGTGTGCGAAGAAAGATTCGGATGATTCAATTCAAGAATTATGGACTGAATTGGTTAATTTATTAAATGCAGCCGTAGGGGCTACAAGAAATAAAAACCAATGGAAAAAGGTTTAGTATACAATAGTATAAATTAAAATTATTGATGTATATTTATCAGACAACTATTATTTTTAGATTTTTGAAAACTGGCGTAATGCTGTGCGGCATAAAAAAAGAAAAATTCTAGTTAGTTTAAACCAAACTGGTGGCGGGGAATCAAACCAATTGAAATTGAGCGATTTGGAAGAGCGTGCACTTAGTGCCTGGGGGGTGATTGTGTTCGAAGGTGCTGTAACAATAGAAGCGGGGTTTGATTCAACTTCGGCTGTTGAACAACTATCCCCAGAACCGGAACCATCACCTACTTGTGCGGTACCTAAGGCTCCACCGAAAGTGTCCCGACAAAGGAATCAGGATAATGGTATGAAATAATTATGCATGATTACTTTTAATTCTAACCTCAATTTTATAGAAGACTTCGAAAAGAAATTTTTGGAGCTCAAATAACAAAAAATAGACGTAATGAGGGAAGGGTTTACTAAGCGGAGAGTCTCAATAACGCCGCTGACGTCTTTATTGAAATGAGGGAAAAATAAGAAACCATTTTATGTGGTTTGATAAAAATTGTGACAGTATTTTTACAGTGAATTATTAATTTTATTTGTATTTTTTATTTAATTTATGAAATATATACTTTATTTATTTGAAATAAAAAAAAACATTAATGAAAATATTTGTTGATATACGTTTCCAGTATTCTGCAATCCAAATTATACCGAGTTCCATTATGTTCCATTTCATCCATGACACCTATTATATTATTTTCAGGGTTTATTTCTTCTTCGGGTACATCACTGTCTTCTGAAACTTCACCTGCATCCATTTCATCGTCCAAACTCGGATCCAAACATAAATTATGTAGCACAAATACTGCATATATAATTTTACATGCAACCGTTGGGTGGTAATGTAATGTACCATGCCGTAGTAGGCATCGGAACCTCGATTTCACGAGGCCAAAACAATTTTTGACAATGTTCCTCGCCCTTATAAATTTCTCGTTGTATCGAAACTACCTGCTTCCATTTTCCGGATTATTGCAAGGAACAAGCAACCAAGGTTCCAGTGGAAACCCGGAATCACCCAATAGGATATTTGTTTGGTTAGACATATTTGAGAAATTATGTATAAAATATTTCCTTAGTTGCGATGTCATCCAGATTGCCTAGTCGTGTACCGAACCTGGAAACCATGCATTTGCGTAATTAATACGCATTTTGGAATCGCAACAAACAACTACATTTATACTGTGGTATCCCTTCCTATTGCGAAATAAATTCCCACGAAAAAATTCGCTATCCTCAGGCGGTGCAATTATTGCAACGTGGCATCCATCAATTGCTCCAAGCACTCCGGTCATCTCAAATTTTCTCGCAAAGCCCAATTTTGTTTCCGCTTGATGAAGAACATCCTGTGGGAACTTTATGACATCATCTAATAAATAAGTGCATATTAGACTTGTCACTTCTTTTATACATCGCGATGCGCTTGGCTGCGATACGGCTAGAATATGGCAACTTCCAGCTGCTACTTGATATGACCCATGGCCATAGAAATGTAGAGCACACAGTAATTTAATTCTGAAGGGGATTATTGATTGCCGTGACATGGGCTCCAATTTTAGTATTAAAAATTCCACTGTTTGCTTACTAAGCCTAAACAATTTCTTGAATCGGAATGAGGGCAATCCATAAGGATCACTTTCATCTCGAAGCATCCGTAGATTGGCACGGTGTTGAATTCTAAAAATTAAAATTCTATCATCCTAAATAAATCAGGAATGTATTTACGTACCTGGCACGTCTTTCGTTTCGTTCTCTGGTATACCGTAGAGTATATGACAATTAATAATTTTGGCGAACTATTTTAATTATTTGCCTGTTTTAAAAAATATGATTCTATCACAGAATTTGACGTATTGGATTTCATTTTTGTCTATAACATTTCATAAAAGTACCTAATTTATTGCTTTTATGTTATATCAAAATAACATAGAAAATAACATAAAATAATAAAATTGAAATAGACCGGAATAACAAAATAGCAATTTTCATTTTATATAACATAATAACATGATAAAAATTTTCGCCGGAATAGGGGCCAATATCCAGTTCATAAAAGGTTACAATATAATTTTGGTGGTGGTCAAATAACTTATAATATTCTATAAGGGGTATTCCATAGTAGTTTGTGGCACCTGCACACAAACATGATTTCGTTAATAATAGGTACCGCAAAAGTTTCCAGGCAGCAGCACTATACATTTTTAATAAGTTATTTGATTTTTAACGATAACTCACTTCACACCAAAATACTTCTCTAGTAACATCCTTTTTGTTGTTTTGTTTTTTGATGTGTCATAACAAGCATCATTCTGTTCCGAAGTATCATAGCGACTTTGTTTTTTTGTGTTATTTGTATTTTTGTTGGAAATTTTAAGCAATTCTGTGTATTCAATTTAAATTAATTTGCGTTAATTTGTGCTACGTGTTTTTATAAATTTAATTTATAAATTAATTTTTTTTTGATAAAACTTCCCGCAAGGGCAGTTGCAAGATGCCTTTTAAATGTTTTAATTGCCCAAGTAAATCTACGGGGCCACATATGCTGCATGTGTAAGTAAAATGTTATTTGATTTTCAAACATTGTTTAAAAGAAATAATTTTAAATTAATAAAAATTGATAATTTTATAGGCCACCTTTCACTGCAGAATATCGTAATCTGTGGCTTAAAATAATCCCAAATGTGCAAGCTACGGATTTTAATACAAATTTTAAGCTGTGCTCATTACATTTCGATGAGAAATATATCACTCATAGTGGCCACCTTACAAAATCCGCGATACCTTCAAAGTTTTTATTGGATAATGGAATGTGGTATGTTCAATATATGCTTCATAATTGTTGCAATAAGTAACAATATTTTTTTTTATGTGTACCCAGGTGTATAATTGAATTGGAAGAAGCCGAATCATCTTTAAATATACTGAACGACATTCTGTTACAGGATGGCTTCTGCCATCCTGTAGTTTTCACTAAGCGCATGCAGAGGCCTCCACGGTGATTTTTGCCGGCTACATTCTCAGGGAGAAGTGCTAGGGTGGTGGGGTTTAAGGCTTGCATGGCTCCCAGCTTACACCGGATTACAGATAGTTGAATAAAAGAAACCGCAAATAATAAACAAAAATGAAACCGAACGTTCCGCCGAAATTCGTCGGCCGGAACTTGAGGAACGAACAACACCATAATTGTATAACTGAAGAGAGGTGCCTTGGTTCGCGCATACGTTCGAATTCAAACGGGGCAAAGCCCTGGTTTCGAAATCGGATGCGGACACGGTCCCTTGGTGTCATAATAAAGCAAACACTACACCGACACAGAATGAGAGTTCCCGCTCTCATCATACGAAACCGAACAATTAGCAATTCATTTTAAAATAAATAAAAAAAAATAACGCAAAATAATCGCAAAGTGGAGAAGCGACATCAAAAAAAAATACATTTTGGGTTCTAAACGAAACCTGTAACGGTGCTCAACCACCGTAACCAGACACCACGTGACCTTAACCTCGTGGAATTCCACAAAACGCAAAACTCCTTGGTAATCGTGCGCTTGAAAAATGGCGTATACACAAAAATTTAAGTTAATAAAAAAAATTTGTAAAATGAAGGAAATATATAAAATTTAACTAAAATCGATAAACAAAAAAAAATGTTGCACCTGATCTGGTGCGGCATTGTAGCCAGCATCGGTAGACTGGATAACCGCCGTCCTGTCACCGACGTATAAAAAACTTTCTAACTGTGTAACAAATTTGTAATTATGTAATTTGTAAAAAATTCCAATGCCATTTTCGTTGGATTGTGCTACATGTGCTGGTGCAGCATTAGGTTTATGTTTCACGCACTATCCGACTAGAAGGACGAATCTTAATTTACAAGTGATGGATTACCACTGGTAGGGCGCTATATAACCTAACCTATTGTACTTTTGCCATCGTAAGATCTATACTACAAAATTTTTTATTTCCTATAAGTAAAACTTTTCATACCCCCCAAAAAATTAATAAAGTTTTTTCGGATTGCGCTTGGTCACAGGAGAATAACCACATTTAATTCAATTTCACTGTCAAATAAATATTGTGTTTTGAATAAAAACCAAATATGAAAAATGTTTCGTGCTGAAAAATATCGATATAAATTTTCATTATGTCATACTCTGGTAAAGTTGTAATAATAACAACAGGACAAAACTTTTTTGCCGTTTTTTTTCAAAATTGTATTTTTTTTTTTTTTTTAAAAGAAAAACTTTTACCATAATAAAATATATTTTATGATTATTATTTTTAATTTTCTAGGTCTTCTGCCCGAGTTTTCACAAACTTTCTTTATTTTTCTGGTATTTTGCTATGTACACCACACACATTTTTCATTTTTATTTTGTTTTCGGTTACATACTTTGCTGGTAAACAACCAAATTTTCGGAGGAAACAAACAAAAAATATTTTGCGGGAAAAGTTTCGTTTTTCATATAATACGAATGCGGTGGGTGACGCAAAGTTAGTGTATGTACATTTTAATGTTGTTATCGCAATTCTAATGAATCGGTCGAGAAAAAATATAAAAACAAAGTTTCTCGTTTTGGATAATAATGATGTGAAATGATGAAGGCGTTAATGATTATGTAACACGATAAACAGCAAAATTTTTGTCATGACAAAGTTTTTTTTGGTCCAGATTTTGTACTTTATGCTAATAATAACAATGTGAGTATAATTTGGTGTTTGAAGTTTTAAATTATATTTTGTTTGGATGTCACGTGTACTAATATCGCGCGTGATTTAAATTTTTTAACACCGGATATTGGTGACAAATTTCTGCGTGAGCAGTAAAACTACTGACCACGCGTTTTATTAGGAATTATAGGTCAAATTAGAACTGTACACATCTAGAAAATTATTCAATTGGTGGACACAAGCCTTCTCTTTATTTACATTGACAGTTTTGGTTGCCTCATTATCAGGGACGGGCGTTTACGCTTCATCAATCAACAACTATTTACTATGATGTACATATTTTGAACCTCTGTTTCAAAACTGAAATCTTTTAAATATAATGCAAATTATTATTAGTATAGGATATACAGTAAAACTTGACTATGTAGGTCGACCATAAAAATGCCGAGTTTCTTGTTCAATTTACGGAGGCGGTCTACTTAAGAAAAATAATGGAAAAAACACATAAATTTAACAGCAACATCAGTGTTGTGTGTCTATGGGTGTTTCGGATTATCAACATGTTGGTGTCGAAAATGGCATAGGCAATTGATTTTTGAGTAGGCCATGTCGAGAATTATTATTGAAAAAATAACATATCGCGCCTAAAAATTATTCTATCGGCTTAGATGTGCCCATAGACACTCGACATTTTCTTATTTGTTTACTCCTTCACTTAGGTTAGTTGGTTATATGTGGCGTTGTTTCCAGTATTCATTTACTTTCGTGTTCGACTTTACATGACACTTTTTGAAATTTTCATAACACTACTATTTAGCAAAATTGGTCATTTTTACAGCTGGTTTGATTAAAATTTTATCGAGCGGTTACTGATAATATTGACGTTGTTGTTGCAACTTCTACAGAATAATTTGTCTTTCCACTAGCCACGGACATTATACAATAAAATGATTTAAAAGTGAATGCTTGCTCACGTTTATCCATTTAATTTGTTGGACTTATCCTAGAGTTCTCGTTTAAGGAGACATAGCACCTTCAAAATTGAAAAAAAAAGTTTTTCAAAGATTTTTTTTTAATGGAATAAAAAGAGATATCTTTTAATGAAACTTTCCATTGATATTTTATTTAACTGAAAGTACAAAAACAATTTTTTTAGATTTTTTTTAGCCCAAGGTCGTCTGCTACAAGGGTTTTCCAAAAACACTGAAAATTCGCGGCGTGCATCATAACTACTCTCAGAAACGTTTGAAAAAAAACGGGGTTTTATTCAGCATTAAATCGCCCTTAGAATGAACTGAAATGAAAAAAATTGGTTGAAACATAAAAAAAATGGTGGCATTTTTTCGAAAATGCAGCGTTTTTGTCCCCCCCCCCCCCCAATTAGTTGTAACTCAAAAAATTGAAAGCTGATTTTTCCTTCCGTAGTTCATTCTGAGCAGAAATATATGTAAATCTCACGTGTTAAAATTTTAGAACGATTGGATAAGTAGTTTTTTCATAATCTTGCACGCCAACTTGAAAAACGTCATTTCGAGATAACCGCGTAAAAAACGACGTTGGCGCGCTTCGCAATAAATAAAAAAAATTCGGTATTTTGAAAATTTGAAGGTGCTATGTCGCCTTAAGAGCCATTGCACAATACACAAGTTAAAACATTTGTTAGGTTCTGATAATGGCACGACCGACCCTTTGGTCAATCAATGTCTTCGATATTGGTAAAACTATAAGCGATCCTATTTTCGTTCGTGAAATATAATTAAATTATTTTACACATCTAGAATCAATGAAATTAATTATATTATCAATAGTTAGAAGGGGAATCCGGAAAATAGAAGAATCTTCGAAGAATTTTTTTTGTATCCAGCGCGCTCTAAAGAAATTAATAATTGTAATTCTGGCTAAAATCTATATGTAGGTCCATCATGTAGGAGCCGTCTGTCATGAACATTTTCGAAATGAATACTTCGTTACTAATTTTAAAATCTGTTTCTTGTGCAACATAGTTGGGGTTAATACAAAACTTTTACGATAATTGAGTTTTTAGTGTTTATGGTTGTGTTTCGGCCTAAATAAAACAAAAAGAGCTTGACATTTGTTTGAGAGGGTTACCAATTTATTATCAATTGACATTTATTTTTTCTGGGTTTATTTCACTGGTCGAGTTATATCGCTTGAAATATCCAGTGGACCTCCGGTCAAATTTCGAAATTTATTAGGATTATGAACCGCAGAAATATTTTATGATTCAGCAAATCAAAGAGATTTGGCAATACCGTGAAATTGGTTGGTATAATGTGATGTTGAAATTATTCTTATAGCACGGATAAATTCGTTCTCATTGGAACGATATCGTTAAAACCACCGTCCTGCCATCTATCAACGTCTTCCCTGACTAGCAAGAATGGTTCTATTTTTCTTGCAATTGCCTTTATATATATGAAAAATAATTTATTTGACTCTCGTGGTCGACAGAAATCTTCCATGGCAATAAATAAGTTTATTTGTTAAGAGATGGCGTGCAAATCAAATAATCTACTATTATATATTTATCAGGGATGATATTGGCAAAAAATAAAAATAACTTAATTTTTTCAGCAACGGGTGTACGTTTCAAAACGAGATATTAACATTCTTATTGCTTCACGTTACAGAGCTCACCGTAATCTCAGTATCCCCGTTGGCTCTACCTGAGCGGTTTAGTTTGGAGTGCTAATTTAATGACAAAATTAAAGACTTGCATTTTACATGGGGCCTTCATAAAATTCTACACAGCAGTCATAACCTCCCCGCCCCGTCATTACTCTCCGGTAATTACTACCATGCGGTTATCACTCCCCGGGAAAAATGGCCTGGAAGAAAGGGTCGGATAGGTAATTGCGAGAAAAACGGGTAGGGTGGATACTGACGGGGATGGGAGGTGTACATTTCTGGGGGTTTTGACCGGGGTAAATGGCAGGCATTAATGGCGGCGGTTTAATAAAACGGAAAAATTGACCAGGTTGAAATGTCAGGGGGTTTGGTCCGGGAGAGAGGATGGGGAGAGTTATGACCGGGTAGTATTGTCCTGTCACTAAACTATTTGGTCGATAACAACGTAAGATTCTAAAACTAAGATAGTTAAAAAAGGCGGCAATAGAATAAAGTTTAATTTAATAGATTAGGTTAGGTTACTGAGTCGTTGCCTAAAGGGTTGGCATTGGCACAATCATTTCCGTAGCCGTGTCACATTTTTTTTTTCTCATCTACTCATTGAACCGTTTAGCTCTCAATGAAGCGTTGAGCCATTGAGCTCGCAAGTCGTTTAGGAGGAGAACTCCAGGAATTTAAATCTACTAAATGCTACACAGGGACGGGTTCAAGGCAAATGGAGAACAGTTTTTCTTCTTCTTATCATCGCAACTACGACAAAAATCATGTGAGCAGACTCCCATTTTGCTTGCATGCTTATTTTCATTCTTACTTCCATATATCGACTACCATATTGACATGCTGCCGCCGCGGGATATTGAGAGGTAAAGTTTTGGTCATATCAGCCTAGTTATTATGCATGAAGTACCAATTGGGCCATCTGTCGTTCGTTATTCTTCTAGCTTCCTCTTGAAGCGCAGCAATTTGCACGTAGTGAGCGGTACATCAACATCAGCAAAAATTGGTGAAGTAAGACAGGTTGTGCTTTGTCTAGCAAGTCGATCTCCTTTTTCATTCACAGCAATATTGAAATTACCTAGTTCCAACATCAGACAATTTTGGGCTACTTTCGACCAAAAGAAATATGATTTGAGCGTTTTCATTAAAGCCTGACTGTCCGTAAACATGCGAATCCTGTGCATATATTACATAATTCTCACGATTAGTTCACCTTGAAAAACGCTGCAGTACTCTGGGAAACGAAAAAAAGTGTATACGTTTAATTCTTTAAAGAAAACCTCACTCCTAACCTTCCCATTAAAGACGAATGAACCATCAGTGAAGAAGTAAACACCTGCAGTATTCGGAAAAGCGCCTTTCAACCTATGATCAAAAGATACACACAGAAAAATATTTTATCCATAATTAAGAATAACCAATCTTATTTGTGGATTTTTTCAAATTAAACAACTTATTTTAAAATATAGCTTATAATTCTATTAGGAAAAATATTTACACTGGCATTTAGTACAATAAAACATAACATTTTATTTCAAGTATTCTTAAAACATAAATTATACTCTTACTTCAAGAATGGCTGTGAACACTTTCCCTAAGCATACCTTTCTGAAATATAGCATAGTCATACTTTGTGTTAGTTTTGAAACCTATAAATAAGCATTTTGTTTTTAGAAAAAGTATACTTTTGGCAAGAAAATTATTCCTCTTTGATGCAAAAATAAAACTTAAAAAGAAAGAAGTTTGTTCTTGCGATGAGCACATACTGATTTACGTTCTTAAAAAAAATTGTTTTTCCTAAACAAGTTTCTAGGCTTACTGGAAATTTTTTGCGCTTTAATTGAGAATTCATTGCAAAAATAAATAATGACCCATTATTGGGAATTTAAAACGTTAACAATTCAAGAACAACTATTCTTATTTCTTTGTTGGCTTTTTAAAATGCATTCTTAAGTAAATAGTTTAAGAATAAATTTTAAAAAGCAAATCATTAAAGCCGAAGATTTGAAAAAACAGTGAGTGGCCCACAGAATTGGATAAAAAATAATGTTGCATTTAGAATAAATCATCTTCTTTATTTAAAATAATATTACTTACAATTTACTTATTTATTTTGTAAATGATTTTGTTAACCGCCGCATCGTGGAATATATAAGTTGATATCCCTTTACCAGCCCGCGGTCAAAATTGTGCACGTTACGAAAGAGAATGAAAAAAATTGTTGTATTTATTTTGTACCAACATACACATTTGTGTAATTTATTTTCGTCTGAGAAAACACTATATCCCTTTTCCGGCTAGCAAAAAAATTGTTACCTTCAATTTATAAGTCTTAACCACACACAAATGTGTATGTAAGTAACTACAGTTTGTAATGGTTTTTATTTTTTTCATGTATCTCTTTCGTACACGATTTTCACCCACACGATTGTGATGGCAGGCCGGAAAAGGGAATTAATTCAGTCTGCACAATTGTGTATGTTGATATTAAGATGTTATAAGGTTTAGCTAATTTATATTGATTGATTGATTGATTGATTGAACTGTAGAACCAAGTGCTAGCCAAGAGTCCCGGATAACGCCGGGCCTATTCCTACAGCCTGTTTACACATAACAATAGGAAGGATAGGAAAGGTTTTTTTTTTTTTTTTTTAATAAAAAAAAATAAAAAGGCTTAATAGGTTTAATGGATAACGATGGTATTGCTTTGATCTTCAACAATTGCCTCACTAAATCAGCAACCTGAGAAAAAATAATATTATTTCACGTGTATCTGGAAATTTCCTGTAATATAATTCTACATTAATATTTTTCAGCTATCTAACAAAATTGATTAATTAGATCAGTCCGGTTCCAAATACCTAGGTAAAGCCAATAGTTAATAACATAATGAAAGCACAATTCTAATCTACACAACCAGCAATTAATATTTCAAAGAAATATTACTTCATAACATCTAAAGATTCCTGAAATTAATTTTAATTAATCTACCCTACCGTTTTCCTAAAAAATATACATATTTATTAATTTAACCGATGTATGCCGCTACTAGCTTTTTATAGACAAATATTTTTTTAACAATTTAATACATAATTTCTTTATTTTATTGTTGTATCCATATATTTTGACCTGTTGGTCATCATCAGTGGAGAATTCACAAAATCAGTTATAAGGTTTAGCTAATTTATATGTTATTAAATTCTTATACTTTTTTCTAAAAGGATGTGTAAACAAGGAGCAAAAACATATTTATATTCTAAAACGTAAGAGCCACAACAATAACACACAGAATTGTGTATGTTGGATTACAATTCAAATTAATTTTATTTTTTCACCACGCCATTAAAAACTATGTTTTTTTACGTACACAAACGGTGGATATAAATTTAAGTAAACAAATCTTGTCTGGCTTGTAAAGGGACATACGTTCAAGACATTATCAAGACTATATCCAACCAACAAATTTTGTGAAGAGGACACCATCTAATTATAAAGTTTTTCCATTTTAGAAAATATACAGTTAATACTTACTTTCATTCGCAATTTTTTAAACCGCTGTTAGTTGCATTGAAGATGGAAAATATGAAAATCATTTTCAATTTATTCGAATATTTATACACCCAAATTAAATTTTTAACCAATCTAATTTCGTCGGCGATTGTAATTGTAAAGGTAAGATAAACGCCACTCTCGGAGAGAATATAAACTGAGGTAAATATTAATTACAAATAAATGTAAGAAAAAATATATAACATATAAAACGTTTTCTAAACATATACCAGGAAATTTATTTTAAAGTGACAATTTTAAGTAATTAATCAAAACGATTATAAAACTAAATTATGTTAAAAAAATATTCCCTACGTGGAAGCAATCTCGTCAATATGTTTATTTTCTAGAATTGTTATCCTAAATACAAGTATAAAACGCACTATTCGAAAATAGTGCATCAATAAAACCTATTCTCGAATATCTATATACTTCTTCGAAGGACGAGGATCTCGTTTGTACACGATTTCGAGCAACAAACAACGCAGAAAAATCAAATTCTAATCGTGTCTTCTTCAGTTGTGTGGTGTCTTGTGTTCTCAGTGGTTAAGATATAAGATCGTCTTGTTTAATTGGTGTGACTTAAATTCAGTGAACCAGTGAAAATTTTTAGTTTATAATTTTACTTGTGTAGAAAAAGGAAAATAATTAAAAAAAATAATAATTTAATTTTAGTAAAACTATAGCAGTGTCATAGAAGAATATTTATGGTAAGTGAATATTTTTTGTTATAATGTAATGTATGTACTAAAAAGTAATTTTGCTTGCGAACGGAAAATTTAAAATGGCGCCGCACTAGCGTCGTTTTTATTGAAAAAAATAAGTGCAACAAGGTATACATTTGATTTTAATAATTACACCATTTTAACTTGAACAAATAAAATGTTTTTAAATCAAAGTTGAAATAATTAATATATATTTAATTTGTATATCCTAAACAAATTATCTTCAGAAAATAATAAATTTTCGTTTCGCGTGAAAATGAAAATTGTATAGGATTTTTTTTGGTAAATATGTATTTTTTAGTGCTTCCACTCGATATTAAGATTTTAGTTATTAAATTAATGACAGGTTGTAATTATTACAATAAATTGAAAACAGGTTTTGATTAGTAAAGCATTAGTTATAATCAAATTAATTTTTTAGTATAATTGCTCTGCGTAGCTACCATATTGATGACGTCACAAGCGTCGTGCTCGATTTAGCTAAAGCCATTTTTGATCGAAAAAATTTTGATCTCGGATTAATAAGATTAATACGTTGATGTAAATTTTCATAAAACACATTAGTTTACCGTCTTTCGTTGAAGCAAAACGTTTTTAATTTCTCTTGAATTTAAGGGAAGACCTTTTAAAATAAACTATTATTTGTACGAAAATTCTGAATTGCTAAAAATTCTCAATTTTATTAAATATGATGAAAACGTAATGGTCATAACACAATTAATTAAAATTCGGAAATACGATAGGTTAGGTTAGGTTAGGTTAGAGTGGCTGCTATCGCACACTTAGGCCAATAATGGCTCATTGTGATACCACAGGATCCAATCTCCCCTTACTCCCGCTGAAACCAACCAGAGCTACTGATGTATCGTATGAAAATACGATAAGATTAATGGAATATTTTTTGTAGGAGAAATGCAAAATAAATATAAATGGTTTATGTTAGATGAGTCGATTGCTAGACCCTTTCATTTGCATACATTACCTGACGCCTCAATTATATTTCTTCCTGGTTTTATGTAAACGTATACGTACTAGTTTTAAAGTTAACTTAAAAATATACCAACATTTAATTTTTTGTAAAAACAAGTTACGAGTTTCGGTATAAGTTATATAAATATTGCATGTATGCAATATATTGTATTTAGATTGTGTTTGATTATAAAATAATTTTATTATTTAAGTTTAAAATACCTTTGTAAGCTATATTTTTAATGTTTACGTTATATTTACAATATTTACAAATATTAAATATGCGAAAGATATCGTTTTTTATGTTTTTGATTATAGTTTTAATGAAAATTTTATTTTCATTTTCTTAGAATGCAATGACAAAGTTTATGTTTAATTGAATAAAATTTCAATTTTTAAATTCTTCCAAATAATTTTGTTTTATTTGTAGCTTAAAATTATTTCAGATTGGGAATTTTTGATTTATGTGTAAGTATGGTGTTAATCAAATGGTCTTAAGTAAAGAATAATACGGTGTTCCAATACACATCACGTTCTCAAAAGAAGATAAATTGAAATAAATGGAAGAATTAAATTATTCTAGTAACATTTGTTTATCCTGGAATTATGCGTAAGTTATGCATCTAATCTAAAAACAAATTGTATGTTAAATTATACGTTGTTTATTGAAATATTGTGGTTCTACGTGGAATTGTTTCAATCCTTCATAAAAGAAATTTTGTTTCAACTGTAGCAAATGTTTTACTTATAGTATGCTTTTATATGTTTATTTAAAGAATAATCATCTTTTATCAAAAACAAGTGAATTTATTATTCTTATTGAAAGAATATTATGTCATCAAATATACTATTGATAAGCTTTCATTTTCTTATGGGACGTTTAAAGTTTTCTACTTGTTAGTATTAAATTTCTTTTATAAAGAATAACATTGTATATACAAATTTGAAAATTAATTTAGGGCGGAGCTAATATTTTAGCCTACATTATGCATAATATAAGAATTATACAAAAGCAATCCGCAAGTATAATAATACTCGCAACAATCGTTTTATGCTACAACGTAGCATGAATTTTTCTGCGTATAGTAGAACTTTAGATTCTATTAGCAAGAATAACATTCTACTAAATCTAAAAACGTTAAATAAAACTGAAATTATTCGTTAAGTAGTGTTTACACTTTGTCTAAGAATGTCTAAACTCGATCGGCCCGCATGAATAACAAAGCTTAAAAGCAGCCTGTTATTCTGAAATTTAACATATACGAGTATATCCCTGTGTGTGGTGACGGGATGGTATAGTCAGAAGTATTTGAGATGTTCCTGTTGCTTATAACAGACGAATGCCTTGTGTTGTTACAGTTCCACATAGAGATGAAGTTGAACCTTATAGCTAAGTTCGCTGCCACTTGGTTTACTTAGGATATATCTAGTGGTGTAAGATGAAAAAGAATCTCCAGTGAATGAGTGGATGTGTTTCAATGAACTCTACTAATACACAATGCCATCTGTTCGCTGTACTTTCACCACGGATTTTAGGTTGGTCAGCAATATTTAAACCTGGCCACAGTACCCCATGTAATAGTAGCCCCGTACAAATTAAAGAGCCAATGTACAAATGTGGGGCTGGCTGTAAATCCTTATTTTCCATTGGCATTCTTACAGAAGTAAAGCGCTATTGTATGTTGCTTTCTTTCTTTATTTATTTATTTCGCTAGCGCTACAATATCCCAATTAGGGGGATTTCGCCGCCTCAATGAATTTACATTAATCAAATTCATTTTCAGAGGTTGATAAGTTCATTGAATTTTAAACCATAAAATCCTAGATTTGCTGAACACTGCTGGTGGATGAGGCATACTGGCATCGAGGGGGCGGAGGGGGGTTTGATCTAATCTTTTTCTTTTATTTCACAATTTGCTTTTAAGCTGTTTCCATGTGGTCAGTCGAAGTTGTACTAACTCAAGCAACGGTTGTTACGACTTTTTTTTTGTGTGTCATAACAATCATTTCCCTACATACTATCACTCTTGGAGTATTACTTCTATGGCGAATCTTGCGTTGTGACTGATAGCAATGCCATCTGGGTACGAACACGTGGCACTTCCTATACTAAAATATTTTTGCCATGTGGACATGGTTTTTAATGCTCGTTTAATGTGTATCGGCTGTGTGCGAAGCAATGCGCTCTAGAGGAATGTTTTCAATGTAAATTGATGAAAACGAGACAGAGAAGAAAAAAAAATTCTTCTAGAGCGTTTTGGCGTTCGTTGTGCGGGGAATTTTTTTTTTTCTCAATTTGAGTTTTTGTTTTGATGTGATAAGAGTCAAGGTTTAGTTTTTAATGTGATGGAGTTTTCTTGATTAGATATGAAAAAAAAGTCAGTTTTTGGAGTTTACGTAGAGCACATTGAGGTAGTAATTTTGGACCTTTTACGAATTAAAAATTGGTATTGTTAAAATCATTTTTGGAAAAATAAAAGTAAAAAAAAAATAGTTTATGTTTAATTTTTTTTGTTTTAGTTAAGGAAAACCAATCAAAGTGTCGAACATTATATTTTTGGGGTTTTTTTTACTCGGGTGGTGTGGCATTCAATGCCTTCGATTCCAAAATTTGTAACTAATATAATTCAAGCATATCGAATTATTCATTAGTGAATTGATTTTCTTGTAATACTAATTAAATCAGTGGCAAATTAATTTTCTTACGATACAAAATGGTTGTTTCCCAATACCAAGTGACATAACAATAAGGAATGGCAATTGTAGTTGTGCTGGTGGTAATATTCAGTAAATTACACTGGACTTAGAAAGCGAGAGGATACAATAAAAGTAACTATCCGATTACCGGCGTGTGGGCCGCAATATTTACGGTTCGCGAAGCAACACCCCACTTTGGTTGGGCGGCCTATCAAGGCCATATCAACGGATTTTGGCGAACTAAAGCCCAACGAAGACATAGCAAAGCCCATTAACGAAGGCAAACCAAAGCCCAACGAAGGCGAAAAGACGCCCCACGATTCGGGGTGCGAAACGTAATCATACCGGCTGCTAATCGAGCCGCATGACCCTTAATAACGGGGCCACGCGGTAAAGAGTGGACCGTAAAAGTATTCAGATTTATTTCGACGAGTGACCATCCACGTGGTCATATTTAGTTAAGTAGAATTTAACGGCGGGTGGGCCGCACCGTTGGAGTATATATAAGGGAGGCCAGTTGAAGCCACTCCGTTTTGGTGCAACGTATGGGTAGCCAACCGGCTATTCATTTTTTTTGTCATTTGTGGATATCGGTGAAAAGCACCGCAACGGTCTTTGGTGGCGACCCTGTAGCATGGCGGCCACCCAAGGCCGCAACGGTAGTTTTGTTGAAATTTTTTTTTTCTTGTTAAGGTACGATTTTAAATTCTTATTATTTTTACTTTTTTGAAATTATTTTTTTTATACAATTTTTTTTATATATTTTTAACTTTAAAATTTTCAAATTTTTTTGTAATCGAGCGCCGCATGGCGGGTGTACGTCGTGCGCTCGGAGGCACATTGGATTCGCTCCCTTGATTGATTTGTTTCGGCGATTATAATTTTTTGTATTTCATTTTGATCCATCTTACCTGAAATGAATTGTTTCCTACAGCAAAGCAACCCATAGATTTAATACAGCAAAGGCATGTTGGGATGTCGGTAGCCTATTTGGCTCAATCGGAGATTTCTGGGACTGCAATGGGTGTTTTTCCCACCTTGGTATAAATATTACTTTAATTTCAGATCATTTACTATATATGAATGATAGAGTTCTAAGCAGCACTTCAAGATAACCTTGGCTGTAAGGTAATGTTAAGCCAGTCGTTTATTGGACTTCCGCCTTTATACTTCCATCGGTTCTGCCGACTTATTAGCCTTAAAGCTATTTATAGCGAGCAAGATTTTTCTCCACTTTGTTACGACTGTATTGTCTTAACAAGACTTTTTTTTGTAAATTTGTTTCCATTTTCATCGGTTTCTTGCGTCCGAGTTTTTCAATGTGTGAACGTGGCGTCTTGGTGGATGGATTCTTGTGTGTTTTCTTTGGTTATGTTGGCAACGGAACAAAAATAGGAGAGAGAGAGATAACAATGCGCATCGAGTGTGTGCAAAGTAAAACGTTTTGGAAGAAATGTTTTTCTTGTATGTCTATCTCCCTTATATCCACGAAAATCTGATATAAGGGAGAGACAGAGAAGAGAGATTAATTTCTTCTAGAACGTTTTACGAGCTGTGCGACGCTCGAATATTTTTTTTGTTTGGGATTCGAGTTTGTGATTTTTGTTGAGTCGAGTTTTGTTTGACATAAAAATGAGTCTCGTTTTTTTTCTGGTGTGGAAATAAAATGATTCATTCTTGGATTGTGAATAAAAAGTTGTCTTGATTGTTTAAAAATATATATCATGCGATATATAATTAAGATAAAACTATATTGTATAATAAAAAATAAAAATATATATTGTATAACCCAATAATATAAATAAAATCCAGAAATTGAAAAAAAAAGTTTTGTTTTTGGGAAGTGCATCGTAGTGTTAAAATGGCGCATTAGATGTAAAGAAAAAAACAAATAATAAAAAGTTTTAGAATATTTTGAGATTACAAAAAAAAAAAAAATAAGGAAAGAGTGTCTCCTAAGTGGCTGACCCAAGTGAATATAATTTATTAAAAATCTGCATTGTTGGGTCAACATTTTTGTGTGCTTACGGTTGGCGAGACAACGCCCAACCAAATAACTGCGTCGGCAAGGTCGCAACAATCTCGGTTAAGGCAGGCGGACGCCAATCAAAGGAAACTAATACATATTTGTACATTTATTGGGCGAGACAACGCCCCACAAACAGTTATTTTTCGGGTGGCCAGTTGAGGCTACTACGTTGACGACGGATCCGGCGGCCAGGTGAGGCCAGCCGCGATTGATTTGGTTATCGGTGGTCTGCCGCAACAAACAGGTGGCCAGCCGGCCAGTTGTTTGATTTGTATTTACATTGGTATCGGGGAAAGGCCCCGCAACGTAACGGGTTGCCAACCGGTATCCCGTTTTCATTTGCATGTGGTTGGTGTCGGTGGTCTGCCGCAACGTAACGGTGGCCAACCGGCTATTGGTTTTATTTTTTAGTTTACGGCGGAAGACGCCCAACGGTCCGGGTGGTGGACACCTGTGGCATGACGGCACCAAGGCCGCAACATTATTTTTATTATAATTAAGGTAAAATTTTTTTGTTCTTTTTAAATTTTTTTTATTTTTAAATTTTTTTTTCTTTTGACAATTTTTCCTTAAAAATTTTTTATTAAATTTCAAAAAAATTATATATTTTGTAATCGAGCGCCGCACAGCGGGTGCGCGCTCGGTGCGCATTGTTCTATCTCTCTCTCTCGTTCTCTTTTGTAGTGGTACGGGTGGGAAGTGTGTTCTTTCGGGAAGTTGTTTTGCTTTTGTTGTTTTTTTGTTGTTATTCCCTATAAATAAAATGAATTTCTAATTTTTCGGTGTGGTATGATGGGAGCGGAGACTCCCTCTGTGTCGGTTTAGTGTTTGCGGTCCCTTGGTGCCCGCATCCAATTCCGTAACCAGGGCTTGGCCCCGTTTGAATTCGGATGGATGCGCGCACCAAGGCACCTCTCTCCTCCTTTATAATTATTTTTGTTCGTTCCTCAGGTTCCGGCCGACGAATTTCGGCGGAACATCCGGGTTTATTATTATTATTAGCGTTTTCCCCAACTATCTGTTAATCACGGTGTAGGCCAGGAGCCCTGCATGCCTCAAACCCCACGACCCTCGCACTTCTCGCTGAGAACGTAGCCGGCAAAACATCACCGTGGAGGCCTCTGCAGGAGCTTAGTGAATATCTGCAGGTTGGCAGTAGCCAGCCTGTAACAGTGGCGCCCAAACAATTTCGCGAATTTTATTTTTAATAATTTTTATTTTTTTAGGATTTGTAGCTTCACTCCCTTTGGCGTGCGCGTCCAGTGTCGAAACCGGTGTTTCACATTGTTTGAATTCGCATGGACGCGCACACCAAAGCCAGTCTTCCGGTTGGCACTTCCCATCTGCGATAGCAACCAGCTCGGGCTGTTTGATTGCGCGTAGATGGGAGTGTCATACTTCTATTCTCGGGGCATTTGACCTAAGAGCTCCTACCATTTCCACTTTGTTGTGTTTGATTGTGGTGGAGCTCGGATGTCATTTGTCCGGGGTTTAGTACTTAGCTTCTTTTCTTCTTTTCCCTGAAATTTCTCGACCGAAATTTGAGGAACAACAATTTTTATTATTATTATTATTTTTCTTTATTATTTTTTTTTTATTTATTATTTAGCTGACATGGAGTGGGGTTTCCACTCTCATCATACCACTGTATGGTTGTATTGATTTGAAATTTTTTTATGTTTATCTGATTTTTGATAAATTGATATTTTTGATTTTTTTTGATTTTTGGGTTGTATTGAACCCCAGTGTATTTGATAATTCATTTTATTGTATTGATTCTGCTTGCATACCGTTGGGTGTGTTGGTAGATTTGGATCTTATTATTTTTTTCCCGTATCGTTTCAAATTTCAACGAGCCCCTCCAAATTAGGTTCTCATCGAAAAGCGCCACTTTGGGGGGTATCTCGTCTTCCGTCGTTAAACTAACCGTGGGAATACTGGACCCACAAACCACCACAAGGTAACCATTCCTTCCTTCTTTTATTATTATCTTATTTATATTTTGTTGCTGACACTTTGCCTCCTTATCTGGGTGTGTTGGTAGTTTCATTAGCTACGTTATTATTATTATTAAATTTTGTTTATTATTATTTTGTATGAATTCAAATCCGTGGGATACGCCAGAAAGGCCTCAAAGACGTACAGTGTGGGATAACTCGGACGTAGAACCACGTATCCAACGTAACCATCCGTGGGATCGAGTGGAAGTTAACCAAATTCATAATCGAATTGAGTATTATCCAACGCACGGGGTAACTTTCTGGTTGTTTATCGCGATTTGATATTCATTGGTTGAATTTTTGTTGTTGTAATTATTTTAACGAGCCCCCCCAAATTAGGTTCTCATCGAACAGCGCCACTTTCGGGGGTATCTCGTCCTATCCGTCGTTAAACTAATCGTGGGAATACTGGACCCACAAACTCTTACAAGGTATCCATTCCTTTTCGTGTTATTTATAAAAATATTTCGTGTTTTTTTTTATTATCTAGTTATAGTGGGTGTGGAATATCTTTAGTTGTAATTTCCTCTAATTTAAAACCTTCCGTTTGAGTTAGAGTTATTTTGAATTAAAATTTTTGTATTTTTATAAATCAATAAAGACTACGTTTTTTTTGAACTAACCAAACTTATTCCCTAACCTTACCTGAATTCTAAAATGGATGTAAACCTACTGCAACGAGACGAAGTGGAGGTGGAATGTCTCCTTCGTGACATACGCTTCGACACATCAGATGCAATTCATCAACTCGAGGAAGCGGTCCGAAGTGAGCAGGCCGAGACTAAACCAGCGCCCGGAAAAATGCATACAAACGCATCGAAACGACCAGATATTGAGATCTCAACGTGTCTCAAGAAATTGGAGGAGATTCGGGGAGCGATCACAGTGTTGGATCCGGCGACAAAAGATCTCATGCTATTGGTGCAACGGTACCACTCTCGTTTATTACATTTGGCAGGTCGGCTTAGTCGCGCATTCAAATCACCGAAATACGAGCAACCCGCGCGTAAGGTACATCAAGCATGTTCCGAATTATTGACCAGTCTGCAGATGTACCTGGATGACCAGGAAAAGTTGAACGTTTCCATAGAAAGCGCAAAGGGCGTACATCTCGCGTTGGAAATACCTCCCCATGAGGAAACAAATGAAGAGATTCAAGTTCAAAATCTCGGTAGCGAGGATGATTCCGACCACCCACAACCGCAGGAGCGAAGATGCACTTTGGAGGATCTTCTTGGCCAGATCCAAACGAATCACGCGGCGGTACAACAATCAAATGCACAGACCACACTCTTGGAATCCATGCTGCAAAAGTTCGAAATGGTATCACAACAGCTGGTAAAGTTGGATCAACGGCAAAACAACCTCCAGACTCCAATCGTTGGAAATAATCTGTTCTCACAAGACATCCCGATTCCAACCGTACACGATCGAGCTTCTCCGACGTCCACCAGTTCGCCAGTATCGCCAAAATTTGTCGATCGACGTTTGTTGTCCGGTAGTGGACTAAGTTTCACGGGATCTCCATCGGGAATCAACATCGATATGTTCCTGTTTCAAGTTGATACCATCGCTTCATCCCGGGGATTATCCGAGCAAATCTTATTATTGGAGCTCCATACCATTCTAAAGGACCTCGCGTTGCAGTGGTACTGGACATTTCGTAAACACAACCCGCACGCGACCTGGTCAGAACTACGAAGCGGAATTATCGAGCGCTTTCAAGATCGTCGCACAAATTACGAAATCCGCAGAATGGTCGAGGCACGTAAACAACAACCGAACGAAAGCTTCCTGGATTTCTACAACCACGTCTGGACCCTTACATTACAATGTCGAACGCCGTACTCAGACGAAGAGCTCATTCAAATTTTGATGAACAACATGAAGCCTACGCTACAATACCACCTTACAGATCGTCAGTTCAGCAGCATCAACGAACTAATCAAAAGCTGTTCTGCTTGGGAGGAGTCTTTCCGGCGGCTCAAAGCTCCGGCGGATCCTGCAATCCATCCACGACGCGTGATCAATGAGTTATCAGGCAGTCCGTATGATGATGTTGGAGCATATGACTCTTATGAGAATTATCCCTTAACTGATGTTCTGCCCGATAACTCAGTATCCGCCATTCAAACGGAGAGCAGGTATCAGTCGGCAGCGGCGAGACGTTCGGGTGGACAAGTCCCAGCAGGCAGTTTGGGATTGGTTTACAAACAACATGCCAATCATAGTAAAAATATCGTCTGCTTTAATTGTTCGGATATGGGTCACACGTTCATGGATTGTCAATTGGCTCCCGTTGGATTGTTTTGCTATCGATGTGGGCTACGAGGGACGATATCTGCGCGTTGTCGACGTTGTGCCGAAGAACGAAACGCTCAATCAAGATTGTCGGAAAACCAGAACAGTGGTTCTTGGAGGACTGGGCCACGAGAATCACCACAACTACAACCGCAACCCAGACTGATGTTACCACGGACAAATCCACTCAAACCGATTCTGGAGGATGCAGCGAGCAATACGGACGCGGAAATCCGCTCCTATTCGAATCCGACGAAGAATTAAGCTCGTCTGCCAGTAATGATTCCTTTCCCGATCCTTCGTCCTTATCCAATTCCCCTTCCCATCCTGTCGCTCTAAAATTTTTCTATAATGCTCCATCATTGGCAAAGTTAGATCGTTTAAAGCGTTCCCAGAAATATTGGAACCGTCGCGTCGCAATGAGAAATGATGTGATTTCCTCCGTTCTATTCTCCGAGGGTAGTGACACTCGGCCTTACGCCCAGGTCTTTATAAATAAGATTCCTTTTAAGGGTCTTCTCGACAGCGGGGCGAGTGTCAGTGTTCTCGGGAGTGGATCGGAGAAACTTATGTCAAATCCATTTGTCGAATTCCATAACTTTCCTTCCACTATAACTACAGCGAGTGGCCAAGTCCAACGAGTTTTTGGTTATATCCGAGCTAACGTCGAATTCAACGGAGTCACTAAATTTATGAATTTTCACGTTGTCCCTTCCTTGGAACAACCGCTTTATTTGGGTATCGATTTTTGGAATCGTTTTGGAATTTCCCCAAAAATCTCCGCGTTGAATAATTCGGACGAATTAGGTGAAACTACCAACACACCCAAATTCCATATTTTAACATCTGATGATCGTCGTAAATTGGATCTCATTCGCGAATATTTTCCGAGCAGCGATATTTTAGGTTTGGGCCGCACATCCCTCATCACTCATATGATCGATGTCGGTTCCGCAAAACCAGTCAAACAACGTTTTTATTCCGTGTCCCCAGCTATCCAGAAACTCATGTATGCCGAGTTGGATAGGATGTTGTCTTTGGGGGTCATCGAGGAGTCACAAAGTTCCTGGTGTTCACCGGTCACGTTGGTGCGTAAGGCCAATGGGAAAGTTCGTCTGTGCTTGGATGCTAGAGAACTGAACAAGGCAACCGTCAAGGATGCGTATCCGCTGCCCATAATCAACGGATTGTTGGGTCGTTTGGGACACACCCGATTCATTTCGGCGATTGATTTGAAGGATGCCTTTTGGCAGATCCCACTCGACCCAGCATCCCGCGATAAAACAGCGTTTACGGTTCCTGGACGGCCCTTGTATCAGTTCAAGGTGATGCCGTTTGGCTTATGCAACGCACCACAGATGCTTTGTCGCTTGATGCACCGCGTGATCCCGTACCAACTGCACGATAAGGTCTTTGTGTACCTCGATGACCTTCTGGTCACATCCTCCACTCTGGCTGAACATTTCGATTTGCTACAACAGGTTGCTGGATATCTGAAGGACGCTGGTTTAACTATCAATTTGACCAAAAGTAAGTTTGTGTTGAAAGAAGTAGACTATTTAGGTTATATTGTGGGTGATGGCTGCCTCCGTACAAACCCAAATAAATGTAAAGCTATTCTGGAGTACCCTATTCCGAAAACGACGAAACAGATTAGACGTCTTCTGGGAATGTGCGGATGGTACCGTCGCTTCATTCCAAATTTCGCCTCCTTAGCTTCTTCTCTCACCGATCTTACTGGTAAAAACACTAAAGTATGTTGGTCTGCAGCTGCTGATTCTTCCTTTAATGCCCTTAAAACCGCCTTGTCAACTGCCCCAGTATTGACGCATCCTGATTACACTAAACCTTTTTTTATTCAGTGTGATGCCAGTGCCGTTGGGGTCGGTAGTGTCTTATTTCAGGTGGACGCCGAGGGGGTGGAGCGGCCCATTGAGTTTTATTCTCATAAGCTCAATGCGGCGCAGCGAAATTACTCGGTGACCGAGCTGGAATGCTACGCTGCCGTCCTCAGCGTGCGAAAATTCCGTCCCTACGTGGAAGGTTATCCATTCGTCATTTATACCGACCATTCCAGTTTGCGCTGGTTAATGAGTCAAAAAGACCTCTCCGGACGTTTGGCGAGATGGAGTCTTAAACTCCAAGCGCTGGATTTTCAGATTGGATACCGAAAAGGTTCAGTTAACGTTGTACCTGATGCGTTGTCTCGAGCTTTTCCGGATGAATCCGCTCCTTGTGAGGATGATTCCGAAAGTAAGAGCACGCCTGATCCTGGTGTTCAATTTAGAGATCCAGCCTTGTCGAATAAAAACATCGACCGTTCCGTGAATGCGTTAATACCTTCTTCAGTCCCCATTCTGCACGTTGATCAAAATTCGGTTGCGTTCCAAGATCCAGATTACGTCGATCAGATCGCGAAAATACGTTCATTAAAAGATTGTTCGCACAACTACCAAATCCAGGATGATAAATTGTTGATATCCCCTTCGTTCGGTTTTAAATATACGGATACCGACCTTTCGAATTGGAAACTTGTTATTCCTAATTCCTTAACTTCAACGCTTATTGAACAGGCTCACGTACCTCCCACTTCAGCACATTTAGGCGGCAGCAAAACTCTCGAACGCCTTCAGCGTCAATTTTACTGGCCTCAAATGGCAAAGCAAGTTAAACAGTACGTTGCTAGCTGCACTAAATGTAAAATGAACAAAGCGGTTAATTTCTCTACACAACCAGCCATGGGAGCACAGGTTACGTCAACTCGCCCGTTTCAAAAACTGTATGTAGATTTTTTGGGTCCGTATCCACGTTCGAAACTCGGAAATACCTGTATCGTTATCGTTCTGGATCATTATTCGAAATTCGTAGTTGTAAAACCCTTACGCGAAGCGTCTGCCTCATTATTGTGTCGATTTCTGGAAAACGAGGTATTCCTTTTATTCTCCGTACCCGAAATTGTTACCTCCGATAATGGGAAGCAGTTCACCTCGAATCTATTTAAAGACCTGTTAGCTAAATACGGTGTAACCCATTTACGTACGCCGGTGTACTCGCCCCAAAGTAACGCTTCCGAGCGTGTTAATAGAACATTAATTGCCAGTATTCGTTCATATTTGAGTGATCACGACCATAATTTGTGGGACAAAAATTTGCAGGAAATTGCGGCTGCTTTACGTAATGCCATACACGATTCGATACATTATTCCCCTCATTATGTCGTGTTCGGTCAACATATGTCGATGCACGGTTCGGATTACTCACTGCGACGATTACTCGATGAACATGATCCCGGTGAAGTCCATGCATGGGCTAAGCCAGATCGAGTAAATCTGTTAAAGGATCGTATTATACATTATCTGCGTGTGGCATACGAGAAGGGAGCTCAGCATTACAACTTGCGTAGTACTAAGCGCTCTTTTCGAGATGGACAATCCGTCTTTATACGATCTTTTGCGTTGAGCGATGCGACGAACAAATTCTCCGCGAAATTAGCTGGAAAATTCAAACCCGCGGTAATTTCTGGTAAAGTAGGTCAGGTGGCGTATACCGTCGAAGATTTGAATGGCAAATCTCTAGGCACTTATCATGTTAAAGACATCCGTGTTTAATCGTTTCTCTCTATCTTTATTTTCGTGTTGTTTGTTTTAGGCCCGGCTTATGAGACATCTCAGGGTGTGGGACGTTCCCACGTTTGTTCCGACTGTATTGTCTTAACAAGACTTTTTTTTGTAAATTTGTTTCCATTTTCATCGGTTTCTTGCGTCCGAGTTTTTCAATGTGTGAACGTGGCGTCTTGGTGGATGGATTCTTGTGTGTTTTCTTTGGTTATGTTGGCAACGGAACAAAAATAGGAGAGAGAGAGATAACAATGCGCATCGAGTGTGTGCAAAGTAAAACGTTTTGGAAGAAATGTTTTTCTTGTATGTCTATCTCCCTTATATCCACGAAAATCTGATATAAGGGAGAGACAGAGAAGAGAGATTAATTTCTTCTAGAACGTTTTACGAGCTGTGCGACGCTCGAATATTTTTTTTGTTTGGGATTCGAGTTTGTGATTTTTGTTGAGTCGAGTTTTGTTTGACATAAAAATGAGTCTCGTTTTTTTTCTGGTGTGGAAATAAAATGATTCATTCTTGGATTGTGAATAAAAAGTTGTCTTGATTGTTTAAAAATATATATCATGCGATATATAATTAAGATAAAACTATATTGTATAATAAAAAATAAAAATATATATTGTATAACCCAATAATATAAATAAAATCCAGAAATTGAAAAAAAAAGTTTTGTTTTTGGGAAGTGCATCGTAGTGTTAAAATGGCGCATTAGATGTAAAGAAAAAAACAAATAATAAAAAGTTTTAGAATATTTTGAGATTACAAAAAAAAAAAAAATAAGGAAAGAGTGTCTCCTAAGTGGCTGACCCAAGTGAATATAATTTATTAAAAATCTGCATTGTTGGGTCAACATTTTTGTGTGCTTACGGTTGGCGAGACAACGCCCAACCAAATAACTGCGTTGGCAAGGTCGCAACAATCTCGGTTAAGGCAGGCGGACGCCAATCAAAGGAAACTAATACATATTTGTACATTTATTGGGCGAGACAACGCCCCACAAACAGTTATTTTTCGGGTGGCCAGTTGAGGCTACTACGTTGACGACGGATCCGGCGGCCAGGTGAGGCCAGCCGCGATTGATTTGGTTATCGGTGGTCTGCCGCAACAAACAGGTGGCCAGCCGGCCAGTTGTTTGATTTGTATTTACATTGGTATCGGGGAAAGGCCCCGCAACGTATCGGGTTGCCAACCGGTATCCCGTTTTCATTTGCATGTGGTTGGTGTCGGTGGTCTGCCGCAACGTAACGGTGGCCAACCGGCTATTGGTTGTATTTTTTAGTTTACGGCGGAAGACGCCCAACGGTCCGGGTGGTGGACACCTGTGGCATGACGGCACCAAGGCCGCAACATTATTTTTATTATAATTAAGGTAAAATTTTTTTGTTCTTTTTAAATTTTTTTTATTTTTAAATTTTTTTTTCTTTTGACAATTTTTCCTTAAAAATTTTTTATTAAATTTCAAAAAAATTATATATTTTGTAATCGAGCGCCGCACAGCGGGTGCGCGCTCGGTGCGCATTGTTCTATCTCTCTCTCTCGTTCTCTTTTGTAGTGGTACGGGTGGGAAGTGTGTTCTTTCGGGAAGTTGTTTTGCTTTTGTTGTTTTTTTGTTGTTATTCCCTATAAATAAAATGAATTTCTAATTTTTCGGTGTGGTATGATGGGAGCGGAGACTCCTTCTGTGTCGGTTTAGTGTTTGCGGTCCCTTGGTGCCCGCATCCAATTCCGTAACCAGGGCTTGGCCCCGTTTGAATTCGGATGGATGCGCGCACCAAGGCACCTCTCTCCTCCTTTATAATTATTTTTGTTCGTTCCTCAGGTTCCGGCCGACGAATTTCGGCGGAACATCCGGGTTTATTATTATTATTAGCGTTTTCCCCAACTATCTGTTAATCACGGTGTAGGCCAGGAGCCCTGCATGCCTCAAACCCCACGACCCTCGCACTTCTCGCTGAGAACGTAGCCGGCAAAACATCACCGTGGAGGCCTCTGCAGGAGCTTAGTGAATATCTGCAGGTTGGCAGTAGCCAGCCTGTAACAACTTTATAACCCAGCTTACAATGTCTACGACTCTGTTGTTCCTAGACCTTTCGGCGTGAGTTTCCACAAGTAACTCCAAGGATTTTTCACTAGTTACGGTGCAAGAACCATCTGGTTTACGCTGCCTAGATGCCTCAGTGTATTTCACTACAGTATGGCCTCCATGCATTTGTTTTGGCTTTTCTCAATTCATATTTGTATGTTTTAAGTCTTTTTTGTAGCAACCTCAGTTTCTATAGCAGATTTAGTTTCCTTGGCTCTTTTAATGAGCCTCCTGCATTTTAAGGGTGTTTTAAGGTCTTTTTAACCACCACGGTGGTCGAGGTTTATAAGGAACACACTCACCGTATATCGCTTTATTAAAGACATCACAGGGGGTGTGGAAGCTCCCCACCAACCTAATTTTATTGAGGTTTGTGATAGTTATCCAGGTTGTTCTCTTGATTTTGTAAGTTGTTACATAAGCACAAGCAGTTATGGTCCCTTTCTTCCTAGTTTTTGCTTACGTACCTAGAGATTGCATTCGAGGACAACATAAGGAGTTGACACAAGTGCCAACTTGATGTCCCTTGACAGCTTCACGCCAAGACAAACCAACATCTTATAAGAGGTACATGTATTATATTCTGGCCACTATAACACACCGGAATAGTGATGATGGAATAATACATTTTGTTGGTAGTCTGATTACGTACCTAATGATACATCTGTGAGTAATATTTTTATACGAACAACAGGAACAGTAGTTCTACCGTTAATAATCCAATTCGAATTAAACTCCAAATCACGTAGTATTTTTAATATTCAATTTTCCGATAAAGTTTATCCTTTCCAGCAAAGGAATATTGTTTATGTCAATTTTTTATTTGGCGTCCGCACTCTAACTAAAATTATTGAACACCTTTGTGTATCCTCGTTTCTAAAATATTGTTACTTTTATCATTCATTTCCTCGTGGGTGTTATACCTATATATTTCTTTTGAACTTTTCACAGAATTGTTTACAGCCACTATCCACCTGTTCTACTCGTTTCTTTGTTCTTACGGTGAAAAATATTGTTATTGTCTAGAAAATATGTGGTGTACAGAAAAATAAATTTCCACTTTTCTCAAGTAAAGTAGAAATGAATCAAAATTTATTTGCTTGTAAATGGAAAATTGAAAAAATTATATTTTCACTTAGTTTTTCTGCCACCCCACACGCTTCTTCTTCCGCCTTGAAGCGCATACATCCGTAATTGAATTATATACAATTATTTGTTGAGAAGAGAAAAATCGTCTTTGCTTTTGAAAATTCGAGTGAAAATTTATTATTTGTACATATTTGGAAATGTATTTGCTATTTATTTTTCTAAAAGATTCGTCAAGTTTACTTGTATGAAACTACTCTCGTACAATACAAAATATAAAAAGGAAAAAATGGTGTTGGTCTAAGCGCAAACTTAGCTGGCATAGATTTGTATTTATTTCGGATCATAGGGCGCTTTCAGGTCTCCTATCATGATCAGTAAAATCATCGCCAATTTGATTTAAAAATTTCATAGTGCTAAACATTTTCATAGCGTTGGCTGCGATTTTACTCAACATGTTCCCAACTGTTGGGTGCCCTGAAAGCGCCCATAGACTTTTTACATTCCCAAAATAAAAAGTTACACCATTATACATATATAAGAAGAAAATTCTCTTAAGCTCTTGCGACCTTGTTTTTCTATTCAAATAAAAAAAAAATCTGTTTTTCCAATTCTATTTCAAAAAGCAGTTCAACCAAAAAATAAAAAGTTGTGTTTACAAATTCGGTTCATAAAAAAATGTTTGCTCAAGTTTAACAAAACACAGCATTGACTTAGTGTGTATACTAAACTACTACATACGGCATATTCTTTACTACAGATACAGTAGAACCACTATATATAATTTAGTAAGAACTATGTGTTTCATACTACATAGTTACATGAAAACTGTTTTCTATATGCCGTAGTAAAAAACAGACAAGGAAATATATTTTTGTTTGCACCATCGAAGACCTCCCGACTTAATATCCTTTTTCCATATACCGAAACTATATACATAACTAGTTGTTCTGTTGTGAAAATGAACTTATGTTTTTTTTTTGCTAAAATACTCCCGATGGCAAAACATATATTTTTTTGCTCGTATGTGTATGTTATGTATATCACTAGTTTTCATCAAAAACATAAACATCAAAAAGTTTATGAAAAGCGAATCCTGCAAAATATGTTTGATGTTTTACCACGGGAACATGCGAACAACTACAAGAAGAAATGAGGGATTTCCCATTAAAGAGTTTAGAAAATAATTTTAACAGGTGGATTTTATTTATGCTATTATCTGTACAGCGATATTGAAGTCGGTTTTCCTAACGTTTGTTAACTCTCAACGTTAATGGACATCGTCGCTTCCTTTCTGTTTAATGGATAGAATAGATCAAATCAGTTATGTTTTTCTTTTGTCGACTTTGTTACATCAAAGGCTTTTTACGTTAATGTTATAGATTGCGAACGTACAGTTTGTAGCCTAAAGTAAGAAAATCAAATTGATTCAGATAGAATGGTCTGTTTTATTAAAAAATTTTAAATCGGTTACCGAATTTAAATTTAGGAAAACTAACAAGGTCATACCTTGGTGAAAATTTAACTTTTAAATTAATCTTAATCGTTTAGTTCTTTGTCGTTTTTTATAAATGCTTTATTTTCGACATCATTGCAAAAATTGAAAAAGCTCATACGGAAAAAGAGCTGGTAATTGGTGAAATCAAGTTGTTTTATGAAAATTTATTATTTTTGTTAAAATTTAAAAAAATTATTTGAACTAATTTTGTTAAAAATTTCATTTACAATCTGTGTATTTAATCGTTCTTTCGAATATTATATATACAGGGTGGGCCAACTTGGACTGACTCATTTCAAATGCTTAAAATTTTTTTATTTTATTTTTTTGCAGATAATAAAGAATTTTATAAAAATTTAAAATGTCATTATACTCAGTGCAAGCACGTGTAAAAATAATGATAAGAAGCTTGTAATTAAACATGATTAGCAGCTTAATGACCCGTTTTGATGATCTGGCTGCAGTAGGTGTTGAACCACGAACAAATGTTGCCCGACCTGAGCGCACTGAACAAGCTGTGGATGCACAAGAATTATTGCGGAGGGATGCACCACAAGGGCTACAATATGCCAATTAGTCAGTTCAAGTTGGCCCACTCTGAACTTTTCAAAATATTCGCATACAACGAAAAAATTCGACTTATGGATAAAGCTTATATATGAAGCTCCATTCCGATCTCGGCTGAACGGAGGCCGAATTTTTGATAAATGGCCAATATGTTGGTTGTTTTGCCAGAGTTTCTCTGGAGTTGCATTAAGATGTTGTACGTTTGGAACTCTATTAAGTATTCTTTGCAATAAAATCTGTGCTTATCATGAAGTTTGGTCCTAGTGACTTAAAAAATTCACTGTAGTCTAAACAATAAAATTAACAAAAACAAACTGTCGGTAAAAGCAATGTTAACAATGGAAACCTGACAACAGGCGAATTTACTTTAATTAAAATCTATTATCAAAACTTAAATTAAAATGAAGCAAATCAAAAATTTACAAATAAAAATATTAACATAAGGAATAAGAAGGAAGGATGGACTGGCCATTGATAGGTTCAAACTGGTGCATTGTAACCGGGCGCTAAAAATTCAATTTGCCAAGCGTGATAATAATTGCTATCAGAGCCATCTATGATTTTGAAGAGCCGTAATATTAAAAAGAGAGCTTTCAGTAGAGGGGAAGCTTTTATTGCATTACTATAAGAAACCGTAGTAATTGGAAAATTTTTGAACATGAATTTATGAATAAAAAATTAAACAAATCATCTAAATTTTAAGTTTATAAACTATTCAAAGAACACATATTTGAAAATCAGCCATCATAATGTAGTATTTATTTGGTAAATTTAAACTAAAGCGGAGCATAAATTTATTAATTTTCTATAAAAATGAGCTTTCCGTTTAGTTGTGTAGGTTTATAAAGTAAGATAATAAAGGGTGGTGCCGCGGATTCCTCTTATATCCAATTTAAAATTTAGTTTTATAAAAATGTAACTTATTTGGTAAACGAAATTTTATGAATCACCATGTAGAAGCAATAATATTATTCATATAATAAAATTTTTACATCAAAATCTATTATTATTTTTGTATACAAAAATTCAACGTTGTCATGGTTTTCTTAATTAAATATTATTACAAAACAGAACAAAACGTAAAAAACTTCAATTTTATCCGATTGCAAAACCGAGCTTTCTGTAATTTGAAAATCCGTTTACAGATGTCTCTGTAATAAATTTACTTGAAATTACAGAAAATTGTAAAATAATTAAATAACTATTTGCGAAAATAAACCATTATTATTGTAAGTTAAGCGCGAAATCTTTAATATAATAATTTAACATAATTAATAAAACTCAAACAATTATAATTTTTATTTATAAAACGGTTGGCATAAATAAAGCTTTTCACCGCAAAATATTTATCATCGTAGTTGCTGCGCGCTGAAAAACAATAATAGAAAAATGTCACATTTTTCCAAATTTTTTCTTTTCTTATTTCAATTCGCTCGTTTTCGGTTATTTTCAGTTCCAGGAGATTTCAATAATCTATTGAACCAGGCAGTATACATAATAAATTGTTAAATTTTAGTTAACAAACGTTTAGGTTTTAATATTTAGCTTTAATTTATACTTAGCGACATCTTTTGATTGGTTTTTTATTGCGAAAAGCTCTATAATATAATGTTTTTATTTTATGAAGCTCCAGTTTGTTTATACTACAGGATGAAACAATGTAGGCTGCAAATTTGTTGCGATGAAAAATCAAATTTTTAACAAATAACGAAAAAAGAGTGTTCGAAGTTTGTTCATCAACAATGTTGTAATAGAATCCAAAGCACAATAAACCCCATATTACATAGCTACTCAAAAAGCATTTTTTAACCAACGTTTGTTTTGGGAAAGAAATGCTGAAATTTTTGATGGAACATTCTATATTAATTTCTTACATACACATATAAACAAATTCTTATTTCTACAATAAAAAAAAATTTTGTGGTAGACTAATTTAAATATTTTTGCGTTAATTCGACATAATATGACTCAAATTTAAAATATGCTTTTCCTGAATATTGAACTAACCATTCAAATTAAAAATTGAAACGAAACATTAATGTTTTTATATACAAAAAAGCTTCTAAAAAATATTAAAATACACTGATTGGTATGAAAAAGAACAAAAAGCTTCCCCTCTATGGAAAGCACCTGGAAAAAAATGGCGGAATGTTACGGCTCTTATATTAAGGAGGCTCTGTTGCTATCCAATCGAACACCGCAAGTACTTGTAAGTGCGAAAAATGTGTATTGGGTAAAGTGTCGATTTGAAAGCACAAGAAATGACAAAAGCAAAACATAACCTACAAATGTGTAGTTTATTTGTTACAGTGTCTTATTAACTTTTTAATAAAAAAATATCTATATCGGAATTTTATTAGCGCTTCACATACGACATTCAATTATAATTTTGACAGAAAAATACTACACACAATCACCCTGCGGACAAATTTATCGTAACCGCTTTCAACTACTCATAATAAAAATTTAAAACAGTTCTGAGTAGTTTATTTGTTGTACACCTTGTAAATATAATATATATCTTTTTTTAAAGTCTTTTTTTTGTTTATTAAGTTTTAAACATTTTATTTATTATGCAATTATTGACAATTCACAATTTTTTAGCTACTTATTACTAATTCCGTCATCTTACAGATTCCTGATTAGCTTAAAAGTTTTATTTAATTCTGATTGGAAATAAATTATAATGTGTTAATTTGTTTAGGTATTGGGGATTCTTAACCTGTGACACATTCATTATTTATATATTACCTTATAGATTCCAGATTAGCTATTTTTGAAACCAGATGTCTTTGTTTCATTTTTATTTTTATTAATAAACATATTGGTTTATTAGGGATGGTCAGGTTATCCATTGAAGAGAGGATCCATCCGTTTGATACTACAATATTTGGATTCGATTTATTTTATTTTATTTGTTTTACGATAGTCAAATTATAATTAATTTAGTTATAATAATCATTACATTACATTTATTCTATTCAAGAATAATTTAATTATATTGTACAAAATAAGGAATCTCTAACACATAATAATGACATTTTATTTCAGGAAATTTATCATTAAGATGCCAACATTGTTGATTATATATTTTTTTAAGATGCTATAATAAAGGTGTATGGCGGGCCCGGCGTCGCGACATTGACTGCTTCATTTTTTTTTTGGGGAGGGGATGGCGGAGGAAATGGTATTAAATAAAATTGAATCACTCATAATAATGAAATTTTATTTTAGGACATTTTCTAATTAATCAATTACTTTTTAGGATGTTGATTGCTGATTATTTATATCCCGAAAAACAAAAATAATTGTGCCGTCTTGTGCTTTACTAACTATTGACTACTTAGGTGTCTGTAACCGGGTCAAGTCTATCATATCTAACAACCTTTCCTATCCCTCCATCTTGTTATATGTAAAAGGGGTGTACGGTAGGCCCGGCGTATCCGGGATCCCTGCTTAGTCTTGGCCGTACATTCTAATCAATCAATCAATCAATCAAATTATTAACAATTCACAATTTTACAATTACTGGACATTACTATTGTCCGATATAATTACTTTTAATTTCCAAAAAATACTTCCTCTATTTTCAAATTTCAAACCTTTATATAGCCTTTGGAGTATATAATAGATTTACTAATACAAAAATAAGAAGTAGGAAGTATGTACATTATATAAAAATATTATACAAGCAATAAGGAATAACTAATAAATATTAATAATTATATTTGTTTATGTACTAAGTTATATAGAATTTGATATACAATGATACAGTGCTACACTGGTAATACATAACAAATTTAGCAAAGACAAAACCTTAAGTGTTTATAAGTACGTGCGGTGGACAATTGGAAAACAACTATTGTGGTATGTAGTAAATACTGAAGTGTTGCTATAAAATTGACACTTTACCAGTTTGTGATAAAATCTAGTAAATTTTAAAGAGACTGGTTTCTTCAACAACCTACTTGTTCTATTTTTGGTTATTTTGCTGGCGCCACAGCCCATTTAGGGATTTGGCCGCCTCATTTTCGAGGTAACATAATTAGTGTATGTTCGGATTAATGGTGAATGGTTCGTTGAATCCTAGCTAGGGCCGCTATTCTTGAAATCGGTGGTTATTTCCGCATGCGGATTAAACTTTGCATTAAAGTTGTTTATATTATTCGAATTTTTCGCCGGCTACATTAATCTTTATTTCAAATTTGCTTGCAAGTTTTTCAATTAAAAATTTGATTTTTTTCGGGAGGTACCGGGTTCGAATTCCGATAGAGGCAGAATGCAAAAGGGATTTTTCATCACTTGATTACGATCGATGATGGAAATGAATACAACTGTGACCCCCTGTCGGAGTGCACAACTCATGGGCCGACCCATCTTCCATGTCAGTACTATAGGCTGGCGTGGAGCTATGCAATGTGCAGATGGTTCTACGTAAATCGGACCTATAGCCGTACGTCCTCGATTTGGCAAGCAATGCGTAAAGTAGGACGGTGAAAGTAAACTGCGAAAGAGTTGGGAGTGCTTCGGCCCCAGAACAGATTGCATAGATTAAAACATAAAAAAAAAAAAAAAACTTCTTCTTCACACTACCTCCCATCGTTTAAAAAAAATTAAAGTTGGGAGGGAGTACGAATAATGAATGTCATAGATCATTTTTAGTCAGAACCACCTGTTAAACATTGGCACAGTGATGAAATCGAATTGCATAGTGTATGTATGTATACGGAATTTTGGGTTTCAAGACATTAACATTATTAGCCAGATCACAGAGGTACGTACTCGAAAACCTTTGTCCAGCTATTATCATTAAAATTGGTTGAGCTGACAAGAAAATTAAAAATAAACCCGGGGCCTACCAGATAACCCCTTACTTGATTTTTTCCTTAACGACGATTCATCGCAATCGGTTTCTGGTACTATAGAAACTTCATTCCAGCAATTTTCATTAAAATAGTTTGAGCTAAGAAAAAATTAAAAATAAACCCGGGGCCTAGCACACAACCTCTTACACGATTTTTCCAAAACTGAGAGTCCATTCCAACCGGTTCCCAGTACTCGAAAACTGCTTTTCAGCAATTTTCATTAAAATCGTTTAAGCGGAGAAAAAAAATGAAAAATGAACCTGCGGACTCACCAGACAACTTCTTACACGGGCTTATCGAAACGAGGATATATCGCAATCGGTTCCTGTAACTCAAAAATATCCTTCTAGCAATTTTAAATAAAATCGTTTGAGCTGAGCAAACAATTAAAAATAATCCCGGGGCTCATCAGAAAACTCTTTACACGGCTTTAACCGTAATGAGAATCTACTGCAATTGGTTCCTGATACTTCTTATGCCGTCATTGGATACTAGTCGCTACTCCGTAGTATCTCCGTGATCTGGCCAATAATTACTACACTGAAACCCAAAAACCACCAACATTTTTTACATTCTTGCAGGTGGGATGATCTCCGACCATAACCTTAATTTCTTCGTTTCTTTTATCTTCGTAGGTATAGCACTTTTTAAATTCTTTATAGTGAGCTTTGTGACTAAAGCTCCAAATAAATTAGAATTTTTAGTACTGATCATCCAAACATTATGGTTTATTGCCACTACAATATAGCTGTTTGTGGATGAAATTTTATAAGAAGGAAATCTGGGTACCGAAAGTAACATCTTCCGTAGGTGCTTTCTCATTGATGTTGAAAATTATAGCGTTTACAAAAACGAAAACAACCCTTTCAATTCTTTGTCGCTTTTTGTAAATGCTATATACTTTTCAATATAACATAATTGTAAAAATTGAAAAATCTCCCATTGAATCCGCCGGTGAGGTAGGTACACAGATATCCACAAAATTCCACAAGGATCTACCAATTAATGGAAAAAATTTAAGAATGAAAACTTTTTCCGAATAGTCAATCCGCTTGGACTGTAGGTATAGACGCCGTATTTTGGTGAAATAAATATTATTTTATCAAAACTCCTAGTTTTCGATAAAATTGAAAAATTTTCCGAACCAATTTTTTTTTTTTTTTTGAAATTTAATTTTCAATATTTTTGTTATTAATCATTTATGATAAAAGTCATTTCAAAATATATGTGAAGAACAAAAACGCTCCTATGGAAGCTGCTACTTCCGGTGAACCGACTTCGACCAAACATTAGTGGGACCTCCCAGAACAAAAGTGTTAGAAAAACCCCCTTGTAACTACCCTGGGTGTATGTTTTTATGGTAGCTGAGATCATAATCCATATACAAAAACTGAAAACATTTCACATTAAAATGACTTCAAAAATGTATGGACGGCTACTGACGCCAGGTGTGAATCTTATGTTGCTCATGCATATGAATTATGATCTCAGCTATCATAAAAACATACACCCAGGGTAGTTACAGTGGGGTTTTTCTAACACTTTTGTTAAAAAACTGAAAACATTTTACATTAAAATGACTTCAGAAATATATGGAGTGCTTTCAACGATGGCCGTTTTTTTGATGTTGCCCTGTGTTTGCATAATGATGATTATGATAATTTAATTATTTTTTGAGAGCGCTTATACTATACATACGAGTACGTAATCGTTTTTTATAGAAAATTAACTTTCATCGCTTCGAAATGTTTAAACATACATTTTCTCTTCTTTTTCATAAATTCTGTGATTTTTCATAAAATTTTCAGCTGAGAATTTTTAATTTGCATGAAAATATCAAAAATTTTCTGCTGGTGTAAAAAAATATCAGCAGAAAAAATTTCATTTTTGTGATAGTGATGCCTCTAGCGGTGAATAGCAAAACACATTTTTTCTGCTGGAAATTTTCTGCTATCTTATACAGCATACTACAAATCCTATTGCCTTGTAAGTCGATGCAGAGTGTGGTTTATTAATGAGAACCTGTTGATGGAAAAATATGGCTGCCTCATATTTTCGATGTTTACGACAGCAGCGTCCCAAATTATTAAGCGACGGTTCCCATCGTACCGATATTGGTTCAAGATTTTGTCGTGCTAAATGTTTAACTACAGTTGATTAAAAGATCAGGTTAATTTAACCTGGTTAATGATCAAAATGAACGAAATGCTCTCGGTTAGCAAATTAACCAATTTAGTCCATCACTAATTTGTAGGATATAATCGTTTTAACTTAAAAAATTTATTCCGTTCATTTATGATACCTAAAATATCATTTGTCATCCATTCATGTTGGTTATGTTTCCTTTGTCTTTTTTTAATTATCTTTGTGTTGTTACAAACTAGCTGTTTAACATTCCCCACATAATCATTAATGTTAGTAGCACTAGAGATCCTATTCCAAATAGGACCATCATAAATTTTTTCATTATTAAAGACTTTCATAAATTCCCAATTAGACTTTTTTTGAACATTAGTTTTAGAAACCTTAAAAAACAGAACGCGGTGATCCGAGAAGTGAGTATTAGTCGTACCTGTAACGTAACAGATCGGTTAAAATATGATCTATGAGAGTGATAAATCGAGTTGCAAATTCCATAGTTAATTTATTAGCTACTACATATCCACATGAATTACTTATCCCCCACTCAACAAAATTTCGAGTTCAAAAATAAATGTTTTTTCAGAAATAAAACAAAATGAATAAAATAATTTTTGTTTATTAATTTTAAATATTATTATACGGATTTCCTTCGAATTTCCGTCAGATTTCCTCCAGATTTTCCGGATTTCCCAGGATTTCCCTTGGTTTTATCGGCTTTCTTCCGGATTTCCTCCGGATTTCCCACAGATTTCCAGGGTTTCCCTCGGGTTGTTTCGGATTTTGGCAGATTTCCCCGTTTTCTTCAGAATTTCCTTTAGATCTCCCTGATTGTTCTGGATTTCCTGGATTTTCGGCAGATTTACTTTGGATTTTTCGAATGTTCCAAAATTTCCTTCTGTTTTCTCGGGTTTCTTCCGGATTTTTTTCGGATTTCCCACAGATTTCCGTCGGACTGTTCCGGATTTCCAGGTTTTCTTCCGGATTTCTTCCGAACTTTCCCTAGATTTCCCGGATATCCCAGATTTCTGCCAGATTTATTCCGGATTTTCCAAATTTCCTAGGATTTCCTACGGTTTTCTCGGGTTTCGTCCGGATTTCCTCCGGATGTTCCACAGATTTCCAGGATTTCCAGGATTGTTCCGGATTTCCCGGTTTTCTTCTGGATTTCCCGGAATCCAGAGAAAACTCGTTGGAAATGTAGCAGAAATCCGAGACAAATCCAAATCCGGGAAAATCAGGTGAAAATCCGGAAAATTCGAAGGAAATCCGAAAAATAATATTTAAAATTAATAAAAAAATATTTTATTTCGTTTTGGTAAGGCGATAGTAAAAACTTATTTCAACAAGGGATTCGTTGTTCATAAAAAGGTAAGAGAAAGCATCTGCTCCGCTTGTTATTTTAATATCATTCGTACAGGAGAAATGTCTTTTAGGTATGAGGAAATTTAGTACTGTTTTGGGCGACCCTCTATAGGCCTCCGATTTTCCCAAAAACAGTTATTGGTATGGAAGGTCCTCAGCGCCCTCTAATAAAAAACAACTCAAATTTAACGGCAGTACTCGGATAATTTCGACACGGAATTAAAACTAACACACTTTTTCGTTGACTGGTATATATTGAAATATTGGCAACGGGAACCCTCCAGAACTCCGATTCCTCTAAAAAAGGCTATCGGCATGGATACTCCTGGAAAAATTATTTGTTTTAATTTGTTCATAGACATGTAGTATATTTTGCAAACGACATTGCAATTTCAGTCTTAGGTGATGATCTTGTATTTTTTATAAATTGAATTATATCATTTTATGGTGTGAGCGTTTTTTATTTCATGATTATTATTTTGGTATTGCCAATCACAAAAGTATTTTCATGGTGGTTATGCTAACGAATCGTATTTCTTGAAGTGCTATAGAAGATCGAGCTTATGCGATACCTGTTTAAAAAGCTGTTGAAAAATCTCCGTGCGGGTCAGGCTGAGTACATTCCACATTCCGAATCATGTCCTTAATTGGTGTGTCGGGTCATTGTTGATATTAAATTTATCTGAGGCTTATTTTGAGGTTTGGCAATATATTATACACAGGCTCAGTTGTTAGCCTTGCGCAAACTCTTAAATGTTGTTAAATGTAAAACTAATCATCCAAATGATCGTTCGATCGCTACCAATTATTGTTCCGAAGCTTTTAGTGAACTGTAAATAGGGAGATTGACAATACCGAAATTAAAAATTTTAAGCCTTACTCTCCTAGGATCAAATATCTGAGTATTTTACAGTAGGCATTTACTGCAGTTCACATTCAATGATATCAATTACTTCGATTTATTTAAAGAACATTTTTTCCGGATACCATTGACCTACAACTCAATACATAAACTCTTTGAAAAATTAACATTTTGCCCTATAAAAGAATTTTCCATAACTGAAATATCGAAAAATTGTACAATAGTAAAACAAGGAATATACAATTTGACCTCGTTTTCGAAAAAAAATATTTTTATAAATTTTTAAGTTTATGTTTTCCAAAATTATTCTACAAATTGTTTATATACCAAAAGTGCAGTTTTTAGCAAGTAGTTTTTCATTTTGTCTGAAATTGTTTCCCAAAGTTTTAAGTTGTTTTTTCTACTTTAATTTTTTTTTGTAAGCAACAAACTATTAAATGCTGAAAGTTTTTTCTCCGTTTTGGATAGAAGCTAGATGTATGCGCATTTTATTTTTGTTTATATTTTGGAAAGTTTTTGTAAAACTATAATGAATATTTGTATATGGAGCAGCACACCACATACCACCACCCCAAATTTAATATGTACCAATTTGCAACTATTTCTTCGTTATGTATACACCACCGTTGATTAGCTAAAAATTTAAAACAAACATAATACAGATACATTTTCGAGCTAATTTACATTTTTCATTTCGGCTAAACGCTTCCCATGGGAAATTTTTTAGGTCTACATGAATCCGAAAAAGGTTGTATTGTGTATAGATATGGTTTTCGATTCAAAAGTTTTCATATGTGGTTTTTATACCGTGTGGTTAATACGGTGATATATACTCATGAATACGTAATGAATAAATGAAAACAACAACGTGGGTACAAAATACAAATTTACAATACATCGAGAGTGGTTAAGATTTTTTTGCATGTTCTTGTTGTGTATTTCACGTAAATAAATTAAACGAACATGAACGTCGGTTTGTGGTGGATCGATTAATTAAATAAAATAATAACAAAAATATGCAGCACATTAATTGCTTTGCGAGCTTTTAACAATTTCGTCATCTGCCAATAAAATCACTTACATTAGACGAATTCACGTTTAATTACCGATATCGTGACATAAATCAAAATTAAAAATTTTGAATGGCCATCTAATTATCCATAACATTTTTGTTATGTTTCGTTATACAAGACATTTTATGGCTTTATGCCGGTACTCATAACAATATGTATTTTCTTCGAGACCAAACTGACAAGACAATGAAATTTTTTTATGTGCCTTTTGTCTCGCGGAAATATTTTTTGTTGCCAATTAAAATGGTTGGAAACGAATATCAAAAAATTTTATCTTCCTTAAAATTTTCAAACAATGGCACAGTGAAAGAAAGGGACCGTAAAGGATTTTTGTTGTTGTTGGTATGCGGTATCTTGAGAAATAAAATGAAAAATTAAACTGATATTGGACAATAAAGGACGATAATAATATTGAAATGTAGGCCAAATAGATTTATTACGATCTGAATATTTTAATATTTGTAAATAAAATTACTGAATATTTTAATAAAGGCAGATACATTGGAAAAAAATAGAAAGCTTATCTAGCAAAATAATATTTCAAAACAACCAATGTTTGATAATGATTTTAAGGTGTTGATATAATTTGCAATGATTTCCAGGTGAGAATCGGTTTTGTATTTTCGCAAGAGGCACCTACCACGCACCCGTTGCTTTGGTTAGGATAAATTTGGGTGACTGCAAGGCAACAGTATAAAAGAAAATTGTAAAATGACAACAGCAGTGAGCCCCTTTAAGCAGCCCTAGGACTTGACTAGGATTCAATGACTTATCAACCAATAAACTAAAAAAAAAATGGATATCGTAAACCACATTGACGCGGCCAAATCACATGGGATGTAGCACCAGCGAAGTAACATAATTGCTCTTTGTTATTTGTGTCGCGATGTAGTCAGAAATGAAATATTCTCTTTCGAGGAGGCATTATACTCGATTATTTAGTGTAATGATGTAACACGCTCTTTTCCTGCCATGCAAAATAACATGAAACTAACGTATTACAGACTCTCGTTCGATTGTTCCACGCAGCATTTTTCAGCCGGCTAGCTTCAGTAGCTGGGGGGATTCTTTTGTGGACCGAACAAAGAGCTTGATTATTGCTGCTGATGTTATTTAGACGGGATGAATACAAAGAGGAGGCCAATAGAATACATTACCAGTGGAAACAGAGGAACTTTAAGCAACCATAATGATTTACGGAATTAAATTAAAAGAAATTGAGTTCATTCTAAATATTATAAATTTAATTTCTTATTTATTTAAATAAAAAAATAAAAATAAAAAAAAAACATAACTTATCAAAAAAAAAACATCATTAAGAGAATAATATTCGCTTAATTGTAACGTGAGCAAAATAAATTGTTTTACAATTAAATAATTATGAAATTCATATCAAACATACATGAATTCAGAATAAGAATAATAATTTGGTAAAATTAGCTTTGCAAAAAAAAAACTTGTGTAACTCACAATACCGTATTAATACTTAAATCTAGGGAAATTAATTATGGCCATAGAAAGATTATTATAAATTTTCAAATAAATTTCTTAATTCTAATATAAAAAATTATGAACAAAAGAAGAATTTAACTAAACTAAGAACTTGATATTATAAAAATGCAATACTTAAAGGTTTGAACGATGTTCGAGGAAAACCCCTTTCAGCTGATTTCGTCGTATCCATATTACGCGTAAATCCAAATAATCGTAGCGGCGTTGTGGATCCGTTTAAACATATTTAACCGTAAATATACTTTGCAATTTTACAGAAATTCGTGATAATCACATATGACTGATGTACCATATACTGTGATACTAAGTTTTCATAATTAGTAATTATTTTATTATTTATCGTATTATAAATGTTTATTAGGTTTTAAATTTTGTTGTGTCACTCGTCTTAGGCACTTTACAATTTTCCGTTGTACAAATAGCACATGCACCTTTTTTTTATATCGATCGATTAGAAGGTCACAAAAAGTTTATGCAGTAACAGTTTTTAACCACGTTTTTAATGTTTAACTGAGCACTTAGATATTAATTTTTTTTTCAAATTTTATGCTATTTATTTTTATGTTATTTATTTATTTATTATATTTATAACTATATATGTATTATTATTTATTTATTATTTATTTATTAGAACTATAATTATAACTTTTATATTAACGTGGATTATTGTCTTTTTATCTTTATGCCACCGACACTTGTGTTAATTAAACACCTTAATTACTGGTACAGTACATTACTTGTACTTTTTCGTCCTCTTCGTTTTAAATCTAATTCTTGACTGCCCAAAACCCGAAATTTTATTATCTTTTTATTTTATTCTCTCATCGAGTATTGCAATTTTTCTTTTCATTATTTATCGGTTTTATCTACCCCTATCTACACTAATTACAAAATATACAGTCGCTAAAAGTATTATGAATGCAAAGCCAACTTCACCCAAACAATCCAACGTAATTTTGGAAAAATGCGAATTAAATTCTTAGCAATGATTTTTAAAGGGACAAAACGCGCAGACATATTTTTAGGACCAATGTTCCTTTTGAAAAACTTTAAAACAAAAATAAATATTCAGTAAAGTAAAAACGCCAACTTGCCCCTAAATATATTCTATAACAAAATTAGAGAATATGGTCTGTCTGTGCTTTTGGATTAAAGCTCGCTCAAATATTTTATTGTTTGTATGGCCGTTTCAAATTTTACAATAAATTTTTTACCCATTTCCCTATTCCATGATAGTAGAGATAGTACTGAAAGTATTGATAGACGTACTGCAGGTGTTAACCTGACATTTGGCCCTAATCTAATTTTATTATTTATCAACGAGCTCGTCAATAGTATTGATAGCATTGATAGTATTGATATAGTATTGGTAGTATTGTTAGTATTATTACAAATTTCGAGCGTTTGATGGTGATTCGTACTGGATTTTGCAAATAAAAAACTCAGCGATTTAAGTTACAAACTTTATTTTCCAAACACTTTTAATATCCACAGCAATTCACTAGTTCACTACTCACTAAATACAACTTGAATGCTCACTTTAGCTGTTCACAATTTTTCCACGCTGTTTACTTTTTACTTGCACTGTCCACTGGTTTAATTACAACTTTCTCTGCGTCCCAAATTACTCGCGCTTATATGCTTCTCTATTGCTGTTCAAGGTAAATCACTTTACTAAATTGTAAATCACTTTCATGTAGTTGTATTCGAGAACACTCCACGTCATTCACGTATTATGCCTCTGATTTATTTTTGGCATTCGTGCTGTTGCTTCCTACTGCGGATCGGTCTTTGTCCATTGGTCGTCGTTGCTCGCAGCTACGTTTTTTTCGCGACTTCTTACTGCTTGACAAATCGGTCGTTTCTCGACTTTCTGGATACTTTCCGCTACTGGCTAATGATGTCCCACATCGTATTAGAGCACACCTCCTTCCCAACGCCAATGCGTCTCACCTTTGCATATCTCTCCGTCGCGGCCTTCTGGTTCGCTCTCTCTCTTTAGCAATTAACTCCACTGCCGAAATCACGCTTAACATTCGCACTGGGGTTTTCTGTTGGGCCATCACAACGATCTTTCCTCCGTTTGGTAAGTCAATTCGTCAATCCTTTTCTCTGGCCACAAACTCTCTTTAAGCAGACTCTCACTCTCCGAGCTGGAACCAAATATTTGCCTATGGTCTCTTCGGTTCTTGAATTCTCTGTGATTTTCTTTATTCTCTGTTCTTCTCGGCAGTTTTCACGTTGCTACAAAACGATCATTCCATCGTTGCGTACATTCTCGTATGTAGTGATTTAACATCTCATATCTAAAGGACTCGTCTTTTGCTGTCACGTAGTTCTAAACTTGATTTATGTAATTCTTTGTGACTCCGAACGCTGTATATCAATTTAATTATTACTCACTTCACTAGAGCCCCAAACACTGCAACGTTGTCCGAGTTGAATTTTTGCTTCGGTGAGACGGACATCCCAAAGCTGGCCTAAACTTTTTTAATTTTACTTTCAACTTCTTTCTTGACTTTTGATTCGAACTTTTCAACACGGGCGTTCCATCGGTTTTCGATTTCTGATACTTTCTTCACAGGAGATTTAAACACGTGTTTCAAACTCTTCATGTTGTTGATTAAATTTGGAATCTAGCTGGTCTAATTTATCGTTTATTCTCTCTACCTGAAGCATAATCGTAATCATCATGTTTCCTAAATCAATTAGTGCTGGTTTTTAGTGCTCGGCAATAAGCGATTGCACAAAAATGGTTTCTTTTGTTTCACACTGTAATCTGATTTCGCCACTTTGTAACTGCTTTTCGATAGACTAGAAATATCGTCATTTGGTTCAGCAAGCGTCATTCCTGATGTTTTTGAAGCTGGTGACGGTCACATTGATCGTGATCGCTTGCCAAAAGCATCCTGAAAGCCCACGACTCAACAACATTTCCCTTAACTTCTCTGACTTGTAGAAGTTTATTTCTAGTAAGCTCATTTCTCTGCTCTTTGCAAAATCCCACTTCTGATAACAAACGTTACGAATTTCGGGCATTCGATATGGATTCGTACTGGATTTTGCAAATAAAAACTCCCAGCGATTTAAGTTACAAAACTTTATTTTCCAAACATCTTTAATATCTGCAGAAATTCAGTAGTTTGACTTGTTCACTACTCACTAATACACTTTGAATGGTCACTTTAGTTGCTCACTACTTTTCCACCCTGTGCAAGCTTCCATATTTTTGCCGACGACATTAAAATTTTTGGCCGACTTCACAGAAAGCCAACGTATCCAGCTTTAGGATCATGTGAATCTGAACATTTGGTATGCGGTATAATTTATTTTCACTTAGTGAGTAGTAGTAAATGGCTTTCTAACAATTTTGCTTCTTTCTATTTTCTTGCAATACCTATTGTATTCCTGCAAGTAAATTTTTAAACAAATTAATACATAAATATTATCAATACTATTAATATTATCAATAATATCAATATTATCAATTATATCAATATTATCAATATAATCAATACTATCAATAAGTTTTTTTATGTGTAGGTGAAAAAAAATCTTCAAAAGACGACCACCTACTCGTCGGCACCAGTCCGAGCCCACTTTCGTATTACTTCGGCCTGGGCTGCGCTGTTTGCGTTTTGGGGCTTCTCAACTTGTTTGTGTATAGGCCAATCAGGCATCCTGTCTCCCTCTTTCTACGCACGACCGCATGGACGTTCATGGTTAACTCCCTTCACATCTCCTCCGATTGTAGCATGATCTCGATGATGTTATCCGGCGTAACATGTCCTACCGAGGACGTTAGCTGACTCCTCTCCCCTACGAACCCTCCACAGTTAAACAAACTGTAGCAAACATCATCCCGCTCCTCTGCACAATACCGGCATTGGGGTGATGCTAGTTTACCCATTATATGGACGTAGATACCGAAGTAACAATGCCCCGCCTCTCGCCATGACCGCGCTCGAACCAAGGACCAAGTTCCTTTATTAAGCTTGCCGTCGATTGCAAAGTATCTCCTACTTCCCTTCTACTATCCCAAGCCTCCAGTGTCTCAGTACGTGCAATAGAACTTGCAGCCCTTCTTCCATGCTTAGCACTAAGTATGTAGATTTTTTGGCGTTCTAGCGCCAACAGGTCTATAAGGATTATCCCAGCAACGACCAGAGCTGCTGAGTGAGACGCCGTGCGATAAGCACATGCATCTCGTAGTGCTGCACAGCGTTGAGTTGATGCCATCCTCTACCGATATTTCGCCAAAGTTAGGGCATTAGCCCATATCTCCGCCCCGTACAATAGAATCGACTGGACTACTGACAGAATTAGTCTCCGCCTACAGGTTTGCGGTCTTCCTACAGTTGCCATGGCATACCAATGTGAGCGATCCAGGTGCAAGCAAAGAGCCTTGCGCTATCCCGGCTGTAACTTCTCGTTACTTAATACCACTGACCGTGTTATAGGTTATTTTCCGTTTAATATAATAATCCCGAAACATTACGAAGAGAATGCTTATAGTATCCCGAAAGGTTGTCCGAGCGCCTCGATAATGTCCTCCCAGCTCACCGAATTAAAGTCGTTTTTGATGTGCAGAGTAACAAGAAAAACGGGTGGTCTTGTTTGATGGCAGGCGGCTGCTTTTGACATCATTGCAATAATCGTCGAATGTCCCTTAAGGAAACCGTGCTGCCTCGGAGCCTGTTAAACATGTTAAATATATCCAACAGTATATCCGGGTAACTGCTGGCCACAACCTTCAGTATTTCAACAGGGATTCCATCTGGTTCTGGAGCCTTTTAGACTTTCATAGACCTCACTGCACTTAGTAAGTCCTCCTTGTTTAGAGGGGCGACATCTCTACCATCAACCGCGGTATCTTCCCTTTGCCTAATCTCGTGTGTGAGGAAAAGAAAATCAATAAGTTCCTCCATCGTGGTTTCAGCGATTAGTATACACATGTCTGGAGAACTTAGCTTACGAAAAACGATTTTGTACCCTCTGCCCCATGGATTCGTATTGATCTCGTCATACTTTGTCCGCGAGCATCGGTATTTGTCGGATTTGACTAACGCGTTGCCCTGCTCCGTGCTCGCTGTGCAGTCCGTCTAATCATTAACGTTTTCTTCCTTAGCTGAGCAATCTCTTCCGTCCACCAATATGCTTTCCACTCCATGCTTTTTTATGCGGCATGATGAGTCGCAAGCTCGTTGTAGAAATTGCACTATCCAATCAGCCTCAGCGTGAACGGCTTGCCTTATTGGTAGCTCCCGTGGAGATATAGCCACACTCACTCGGTTTCGGTCTAGAAAATCTGTTAGTTTGGTAGCGTCAAACTTATTATTATTCCATCCTCTCTTTTCCGGTGTTATCACTTGCTGCACTTGCCAAGAACCGTGTATTTGGAAGGTTATATAGTTATGATTGACACCCGTGTAACAATTCATTACTCTCTAGTCTGCTGCGAGCGATGACAGTCGTAGTGTTACAAAGGTTATATCCGGTATGGAGTTTCCAAATCCTGACCTTTGGTACGTCGGTGTTGTTCCTCTATTAAGAACTTACAGATCCAGACTTGACAACATTTCCATTATAGCCCTACCTCTGGAATCTCGTTGTGGCATGCCCTACTCTAAGGCACGTGCATTAAAGTCACAGGCGACTACTACTTTTCCAGAACAATCTTGAATTGAGTCTTGCAGATCGTTAAATTTTGTTTTACATTCCAATATGCTGTCGTTTGGCGAAAGGTAAATACTAAATATCGTGATATTCCGACTACCAATCTACACAAAGCCATTACCCAAGCCATGGACTTCTCACTGGTATTTTATTCTGATCAACCATCCATATTGCTGCTGTATTCAGTGGGTCCGAATACCACTGCCTAAAGTCTGATCTAGTCTTTCAAGGTCAAATAACGTTATCTTAATCTCTCCAGGTTCCTCCTTGCCAGCATCTCGCACGCACAACAGTTGCCGAGGTAACGGTAACCACTGTTGTAATGCCATTAAGATCTATTATTTCGAGCTTTATACGTAGCACCAGCCCTCGGATTTCTCCATTTTGCCCTATTGCTTCGCGCAGAGATTCTTGGAACTTGTCCGGATCTGCACAGCGGTTCAGCTTTAGCAACACTCCACCGGTCAAGGTTTTGCGGATCTGCCTTATTTCCACGTCGTTGTCATCGTTGTCAGCGTAAGTTTTGCCTTCAGCCGCGGTTTCACTATAACCGCTTTGCGCTGAGGCTTCCTTCTTTTTCTTCCCCATTTTATTTTAATATCGGGTTTCCGGTTCACCGATTAGGTTCGATGCTTGTAGTCTCGGTCTTACTTTCTCCTACGATTATTCCGCAGAGGTACGATCTCTGCCTCTATTTTTATTCCCTTGCGAAGATTTTCACGTAGTGTCTTGATTTAGCTCCATTTCTATCGGCTTCCGAACCTTTTCATCTTTCCGACGAAGTGTTCCATTTCTAGCTCCCATGAAAGTATTCTTTAGCTGGCTGGTTACCTGCTTCATAGTTTTAATAACCTCCTGGCACTGTTTTAATCGGAGATCCAGCCTTTCTTCCAAGTCCATTTCTGTGTGGTAATTTAAGCTCATCCTGTTGCCAAGTATATTCTGTTTGGGCAGGGTTTTGCCTTCTGCCGGCTCATTCATATATTCATCGCTATCCGACGGTAGATCGATTTTGATCACTTCTTTATTTTCCTTATGCTTTGCATCTAGCTCTGGTGCATGTAAAGCTACCTCTTCCTGGTATGTTGATGCTGTCTGAGAAGCATCACTCTTATTTTTCTTTTAAATTGTTCTTTTATCATTTTTAATTCAACGAGTAGCACGAGAAATAATAATCACCTATGACAAAGCTCTGCGTTATCAAAGGAAGGCTATAGATCACATACTAGCGACCAAGCATCCCCTTAGCCATGCAGCTATCGGCGTATGTAGTACCACCTTAGCTTGGGTGAGCTAGTTTTTGGTATTTTCCGAGTATTTGATTTCTTCGGTATCTGCCATATCTGGTGGGCTGTCCCCTATCCGCGACCTGGGAAGGCGCACGATGGGGAACTGATAAACACCCCCACTCGACTATTAATAATATTAATACTATCAACTCTATCAATACTACCACCGTACATCAATACTACCACCGTACAAGTGGCGCAGTGGTTAAAGCTTCGGCACTTGGACCGGGAGGTACTGGGTTCGAATCCCATCAGAGGCAGGATGTAAAGCAAATTTTCTTCATCGATTACGATCGGTGATGTTAATAAACACAACTTAGACCCTCTGTTGGAGTGAAGAATTCAGCGCCGACCCACCGTCCATGTCAGTTTACAGGTTGTGTAACGACTTGAGTTGGCATAAGTGGGTTTCGAGTGAACTTGATTCCATATAGAATGCCAATCGTTACTGAGTTAAATCTTAATATAATATTCAGAGCTTCGTAGTGGTCGCTTTTAACCGGCTATAACTCAGGGCTGGGGTGTGGGCTTTGCCGAAGTTGAATATTATCTTGCTTGACCACTAGATGTTAATACCCATAATTAGACAGACCATACCCACCATATTTACTTACGCCTCATCCTTATAATTGGCACTAATTACTCCATCTGGAAACTAAGCAAAAAAAATATATACGAAGCGGAAACAAAATAGCGGAATAGCGGAATGAGATAAACAATCGTGAATTTATATTGCAATTTCAAATAATTATTAAGAGCATAAATCAGATTACAAAATTTTCCAAAATTCATACTAATTTTAAATAGCTAAAATATGCGCATAATAAAAATAATATCTATACTTAGAAATATCTAACCGCCACCATCAAAAATTTATTTTTAAAATAATTAGAAAATATATCACTATGAAAATTAAAATTATCAGCGTAGAAAATTTAATATTTTTAGAATTTTTTTTTAATTTTTAATACTAATATTATATAAAATTAAACCTTTATAGTAGCAACGTTCTATCCAAAACTTGATGTATGTTGAATGTTGATTGAAGCCGTTAGTTGATTCGCCGTTGGTACGCGTACTATTTTTGCTTACATCCAAACATGATAAGCACTTCGCTCATTAGAATGACAAGCGCACGAACACTGAGCCTTTAGCTTTTGATAATAATATATGTGTAGATAGTTAAATGAATTTTATTAATCTCGTTCGCTATTATATCACTGATGTTATTAATTGTAATATCAGCTGATTAATTATTATATTAGGGACTATGTATTTTAGTATATACTTATAAGAAATACATGTTATCATTTTCGTTTATTAGCTTTTATTTTGGACAGTTTAGGTAGTTTTTCATTTTTAATTTTTTATTGTTATTTGAACTGTATTATTATTTGGTATTAGTTTGGGGTTTTGCGTTATGTTATGTCACTTGTTATATTGCTGTTTGTTTCATCAACCAACGTTTAACGGGTTAACCAATGATCTTGTGGTCAAATAAGAGCATGCCCAAAATTGGTTAATGTTCGTTGAGGAGGGCCAAATTGCATTACTCAATAACCCACTAGCACTTTTAATTTACACTAACTGCTCGCTATTTTATATTAACTATAGTTGCCACTTATATTTATTTAATAGTATGTATTTTAATTTGTACTCATAATTTTATAATTTTTATGAACCTTACTAACTAGCACTTATCACTAAATTACCCAGATTCAATTCGTATCTACATTAGTCTATAATTTATACTATCTAAATTTTGGGAAAACTTATTCTCAAACATTTATGCAAAAACGTGGCTATCGGTATCACATCAACCGTGCCCAAAAAAAATTACTGTTTTTGCGGTACCCGAATGCAAGTTCACTTTTTGTTTTGTGCTTATTGCGCTATTTCACAACACGCTATATTAGTCACTATTATGAACCGAGAGCAACAAAAACTTACAATTAAACTTATAAAGATGTACTATCTTAGTTTACGATTTTATTTTTACTCTCAACTTTCAATTTATTGTATTGTTATTTTATTTTAATTGATGTTTGCACTTTTAAAATCAGATTCCAACTGTCCCTCCTCTCTCATCAAAAAAAAAGATTTTAATTATTATCCCTCTTCTAATACATTAAAGTTGTTGTTTTTTTTTTCAATGTTTAAGTTTATTTGTGTGCCAACCAGTTGCTGAATTCAACATCCAAAATCATGATCAGGAGAACTCAACATTTCTAGAATTTAGTTATCATTCAGACAAAAATGTTGTAACACGAAAATGTTGTTACAAATCGTGGGGAAGACCCAAAGCCCTGAGATAGTCTCATAATGCCGGTACCAAATACGATTAAAATTAAAAAGATGACGACAGAGAAGGAATGATGTATCGAATATTAGGTACAGCACTAGATCAAATATTATGAACGTAAATCATTAGCATGATAAATCCCCAGCGGTTTATTTTGCAGGTCGCGGAGCTCAAAGGCTACATTTCCAATACACTTATGTATTACAGCCTTTTTGAATTTTGGACAGAGTTTTGCTGATATTTTATTTACTGCATTACTTTGTACGTAGTTTTTTACAAAAACTGTTTGACCAACCTTGTAGGAGTGAGGACGCGTTCTCAAATTATATCGTTTTCTAGAATTTTGATACGCCTTACGTAAATTATTAATAACATCTTGTTGGATCATACTTAAGCGTTCCATGACTGTCAGCTCGATATTTCTATCGTCCAAAGAATTAAGCTTTTTGAGAATATTGTATTGTGAACCGTGACTGATGTAGTTTTGACCAAATGTAAGGAAAAATGGTGAATGATTAGTGCTCTCGTGCACGACATTGCGCAAAGCTGAACCTATTGAATGCAGGTGTTTGTCCCAATTTCGATGATTGTTTTGGGCATATGCTCGTATGGCAGACAATACTGAACGGTTTACTCGTTCGCTAGCATTAGGTTGAGGATGATATTTTGGTGTTAATTGATGTTTAATTCCATATTTTAACAAAAGATCAAAAAATTGATTAGATTTAAACTGCTTGGCGTTATCACTAACTATGACCTCAGGAACAGAAAAGATATTAAAAATCCTATTCTCTAAAAATTTACAGACATTTCGGGAACTGGCATCACGCATGGGCTCCAATAAGACAAATTTTGAGAATTGGTCTAAAACAATAAAAACATAAGAATTTCCGTCCGTTGAACGAGTGTATGGCCCAAGAAAATCTATAAAGAGTTTTTGGAATTGTCGTTTAATTTCGACAAAATTTCCCATTGGAACCCGATTTAATGTATTTGTAGGCTTACATTCCTTACAAATGTCACAATGTACAACAAAATTGTGGATATCTTTAACCATACCCGGCCAGTAATAATATCTTTGTATTATCTCTAGACTCTTCTTAAAGCCAAAATGAGCTGCGTTCGGTGGACAGTGTGCACGTTCGATAATTCCCATAATCTGAGTTCGAGGAACGTATATTTTCCAAACCGGAACATCCGAATACTCGTTGGTTCTCGCTGAAGAAGAAGGTTTGTAGTAAATTTGATTGTTTACCAGCCTCATATTTTTAGCACTTAAGGGATCGTCCGTGAGAATTTTAATAAGTTCGAGATATTCAGGATCCTCGTCAAATTTGTCGGTTTCGTTACCCCCAATTAGTTCAGACACCAAACCACTCTCCTCTGATATCTCAAAAGTATTCCTTGATAAAGCATCAGGAACTATGTTGTCGCGACCCTTTTTGTATTTAATTAGAAAATTAAAACCTTGGAGCTTCAAGCTCCAGCGAGCCAGGCGGCCGGACAAGTCTCTTTGCTCCATCAGCCACTTCAAGCTAGCGTGGTCTGTGGTGATAGTGAACGGCAAATCTTCCACGTACTGCCGGAATTTTACAACACTTAGCACAGCTGCAAGGCACTCCAGCTCTGTGACGCTGTAGTTGCGTTGTGCTCCATTGAGCTTCCTTGAATAAAATGCAATAGGACAATCTTCGCCGCTAGCAGATTTTTGGTAGAGAACGCTCCCAATACCAATTTTTGATGCGTCACATTCGATGTAAAAATGTTTGTTAAAGTCCGGATTACACAGCACGGGCGATGAGGATAAGGCTGATTTTAATTTACAAAAAGATTGCTCTGCTTCATCTGACCATTGGAAGCGTTGGTGTTTTTTTAGAAGGCGAGTAAGAGGTTCCGCTATTTCGGCATATTGTGCGATAAAGCGGCGGTACCAGCCTGTGACTCCAAGGAATTGGCGTATTTGTTTAACAGTTTTTGGACGATTGTAGTTAGTTATTGCAGAGACCTTGTCTGGATCAGCTTTCAAAATTCCATCGGCAACAATGTACCCGAGATATTTAATTTCTTTGAGAAGAAATTTGCTTTTCTCTATATTTATCGTTAAATGTGCATCCTTTAAAAAACCGGCGACTAAATTTAGAAGATGGATATGTTCATCAAAGTACTCACTAGTAACCAATAAGTCATCTAGATAGACGAATATCCGATGCTGCAATTCGTGGGGTATCACCCGGTGCATTAATCTGCACATTGTTTGCGGTGAGTTGCACAAACCAAATGGCATGGCTGTGAATTGATACAACGGTCGACCAGGCACAGTAAAGGCCGTCTTATCCCGCGACCCCTCATCGAGCGGGATTTGCCAGAAGGCGTCTTTCAAGTCTAGACTTGAAATGAATCTAGTGTTGTTAAGACGTCCTAGCAAACCGTCGATGAGAGGAAGAGGGTAAGCGTCCTTCACAGTGACCTGGTTTACCTTCCGTGCATCAAGACACAACCGTACTTTACCATTTGGTTTGCGCACTAGAGTGACCGGGGAACTCCACGAACTGCAACTTTCCTCTATTACGCCTAATGATAACATGCGGTCTAATTCTTTATAGATATCCGCTTGAACCGCGGGCGACACTGCATAGTACCTTTGTTTGATAGGCTTCGCGGACCCAACATCTATTTTATGAGACAGTAAATGAGTACGACCGAGACCCAAAACGGCCGACGATGGAAATTTACGAATAACGTCATTTAAAATCATTTGTTGTTGTTCTGACAATACGTGTTTAGTATTATCAACAATAGGGTCGGTGGTCAATTCAGATACCTTATTCGCAGGGTATATCACATGTCTATCGCTAGAAAAAATTGAGGTAGGTTTGGATGCACACGACGGGGAATAAAGTGCAATCGTGATGTTATATGCGTGAAAAAAATCGATTCCTAGGTACAACTCCTGCGATAAATTAGGCGCAAGATGAAAAGTGTGGAGGTTGGTTTTGCCAGCAAAATTAATGGGCAATTTAATATAACCGAGAATGGGTTCCTTTTGGCCATTAGCCGTTTTAATTCTAGATGGAAATGAATGAAATTTAACAGCTGGGTGGTTGATAAAGATTTCACAGCCTTTACCTAATAGCGAAATGTTAGCGCCGCTGTCTAACAAACCAACATAAGTTTTATTTAGTATTTCTAGTTGAACGTAGGGTCGACCGTCTCCGGGGTTTGACACTAATGACTCTGCAATGTATTTCTTACAGTTCCGGCGGTTTCTCCAGTATAGTTTGCTACGGTTCAACTGCGAGGTGTGGGATGAAGGTGGAAAAATTATTGGAGGATTAACTATACTTAAGACATGCGCCGGCGTAATTCGGGGTCGGTATTCGATGCCGAGTCCACGAGATTGCTTCGCTGGGGGTGGGAAAAACTCGTATTTCGCGCCCCCGCTCTCCAGTTTCCCGAAGAAGAATTACATCTGAAACACTGGTCTCGACGATAGCCTTTGGACCCACAACCAGTGCAAATAATGGAATAATCTGGGCGACGGTTTTCAAGCGATTGTCGGTGGTTAACATTACGAGTTAGATCCGAAGGTTGGTGCAAAATTGAACTGAATTTTCGGTTTAAGAACCGCCCTTCCCCTGTGTTGGACAATGCAGATAAATTCGGACACCTTGGTTCAGCTTCTTCGGTGATGGGGGTAAGTACATGTGGTAAAGTGGGAAAGAAATCAGATTTTAACATTGGGTTCCATTCGTCTTCAGTGATGTCCAGAGCGTTGACGGATTTCGTAGGTTGGCACATTAGTTCAGGCAAGAAGCCCGTCCGAGTCCATGTATCTTCGTAAGACACGCATCTCCTAAACAAATCGTCGACACTGGAGATATCAGAATCTGTTAATTTGTCCTGTAAACCGGCTCTCATATTTCGTTTAATAATGCGAATTATTTCTTGTTCAGTGAGAGGTGTTTCTAATTGTAAAGTCATTGAGATCACATCATGGTAATAGTCTTGGAAACTTTCACGATATTTTTGTTTCCGAGTCTCTACCTGTGACCGTATATCGTCGTCTGTACGTGGTCCTTGGAAACTTTTCTTTAATTCGGCTTTCAATGTATCCCAACTAATACTTGGGTTACGTTCAATGAACGTCCAATACCAATCGTTAGCGTTTCCTTTAAGGATATAATGTAAATCGGTAACCAATCTTTGCGAAGAAATTTCTTCAGATTTGGCCATATGTTCAATTCGGGTTAAGAATCTCTTAATATGAATGCCCTTTGCATGACCGTCATAAGTAATGTCCCATTTTGACAACGATTTGTGAAAATTTCTATGGTTTTGAAAAGGCGGATCAGAAAATCGTGAATGCGAAGACCTCTTTTCAAATCTAGTGGTTCGTTTTGTCTCACTTTGCTGAGGATTTGATTTTGGTTTAATAGTGCTATTGTGACGTGGTTGTACTGCAGAACCAGAACCCTCGTTAGCATTTGGGATATTATCGTTTTCGTCATACTGGGTCGATTGAATTGAACCTTCAATGGAAGAAGTGTCAGATTCATCTAAATCTTCTACTATTATCTGATCCTCGACCGTGTCCACATTAATTTGTGGGAGTTCCTCGACCGTGTCCACATTAATTTGTTGGAGTTCCTCGAGAGACCCATCCAAATCTATTTCGTCTTTGCCTTGATTAGTAACCACAAAATTAATAAGCAGTGTAACCTTTTCGAGGGTTTCAGTTACTTGGACGCGCACTGCCTTAGAATATTTCAAACGCAATAATCTTCCTTGTACATGTAATAATCGGGACTTACATTTGGTTAGTTTGTCTTTGTTAGCCTCTTTAATGGCTTCCTGCAAATCCGTGTATAAAAAGGTAAGTTTAAGTAATATTTTTTCAACTTCACGTTTCGGGTTTTTCTGTGCTTGTTTGTGAGGTCGGTTCGGAATTAACACTGGGTGGGCTGCTTCTAAGTCTATCCTTTGCCTGAGTAAATCCAATTGTTCGGCAAGGTTGGTAGCTTCTACGGTTCGGACGAGACATTCCAGCTCAAATTCGTCGAATTCTAAGTGTTCAAGATTCATGATTGTAGATTTCGAATCCAATTATAATAACGAGAAAAATTTATATTATTATTTGCAATCTAATTGGCACATTCAATCAATGCGTAAAAACAACAACTAAAGTTTCTATTATGACTTATTTATAGAATTATTTATAAGTATTTATTGTAAGTCACACTTTGGTAAATATAAGGATGAGGCGGCAGTTATAATGGTGAGGCATGGTTTCTGTCTACTTCGGATCGGAAATAAAAGGTATTTTAGAAAAAGAAAAATAGCAAGTACTATCAACACAAGATGATTCGACAACTCAACTTAAGTTTGAATCGTGTATATCTAATGATAGAACTTTGACAATACTGAATTAGCTTTATTTTGCGTTACTTAAAGAACATAACATTCTACCGCTATGGGAAATGTATGGCACACGCAAAACGAAATATTCACATAATAACTGATAAGAAATAGGTATTAGACATTAAAATCAATAATACGAAAACTAGAATTAATGTACGAATATCAAATCAGATTTGGTAAATTGTCGAGTTTAAATAATTTATAGAAAATACAAACGGGTCTAGCAAATGAGTCGATTGTAAAATACAAGAATATATTTGCAAGTTTGATAAAATTTATTATGAAGAAGGATGAAAAAAAATAATAGCCTTAATTTGCTTTTAGGCTTGGGCGCCATCTGTAACGACTTGAGTTGGCATAAGTGGGTTTCGAGTGAACTTGATTCCATATAGAATGCCAATCGTTACTGAGTTAAATCTTAATATAATATTCAGAGCTTCGTAGTGGTCGCTTTTAACCGGCTATAACTCAGGGCTGGGGTGTGGGCTTTGCCGAAGTTGAATATTATCTTGCTTGACCACTAGATGTTAATACCCATAATTAGACAGACCATACCCACCATATTTACTTACGCCTCATCCTTATAATTGGCACTAATTACTCCATCTGGAAATTAAGCAAAAAAAATATATACGAAGCGGAAACAAAATAGCGGAATAGCGGAATGAGATAAACAATCGTGAATTTATATTGCAATTTCAAATAATTATTAAGAGCATAAATCAGATTACAAAATTTTCCAAAATTCATACTAATTTTAAATAGCTAAAATATGCGCATAATAAAAATAATATCTATACTTAGAAATATCTAACCGCCACCATCAAAAATTTATTTTTAAAATAATTAGAAAATATATCACTATGAAAATTAAAATTATCAGCGTAGAAAATTTAATATTTTTAGAATTTTTTTTTAATTTTTAATACTAATATTATATAAAATTAAACCTTTATAGTAGCAACGTTCTATCCAAAACTTGATGTATGTTGAATGTTGATTGAAGCCGTTAGTTGATTCGCCGTTGGTACGCGTACTATTTTTGCTTACATCCAAACATGATAAGCACTTCGCTCATTAGAATGACAAGCGCACGAACACTGAGCCTTTAGCTTTTGATAATAATATATGTGTAGATAGTTAAATGAATTTTATTAATCTCGTTCGCTATTATATCACTGATGTTATTAATTGTAATATCAGCTGATTAATTATTATATTAGGGACTATGTATTTTAGTATATACTTATAAGAAATACATGTTATCATTTTCGTTTATTAGCTTTTATTTTGGACAGTTTAGGTAGTTTTTCATTTTTAATTTTTTATTGTTATTTGAACTGTATTATTATTTGGTATTAGTTTGGGGTTTTGCGTTATGTTATGTCACTTGTTATATTGCTGTTTGTTTCATCAACCAACGTTTAACGGGTTAACCAATGATCTTGTGGTCAAATAAGAGCATGCCCAAAATTGGTTAATGTTCGTTGAGGAGGGCCAAATTGCATTACTCAATAACCCACTAGCACTTTTAATTTACACTAACTGCTCGCTATTTTATATTAACTATAGTTGCCACTTATATTTATTTAATAGTATGTATTTTAATTTGTACTCATAATTTTATAATTTTTATGAACCTTACTAACTAGCACTTATCACTAAATTACCCAGATTCAATTCGTATCTACATTAGTCTATAATTTATACTATCTAAATTTTGGGAAAACTTATTCTCAAACATTTATGCAAAAACGTGGCTATCGGTATCACATCAACCGTGCCCAAAAAAATTACTGTTTTTGCGGTACCCGAATGCAAGTTCACTTTTTGTTTTGTGCTTATTGCGCTATTTCACAACACGTTATATTAGTCACTATTATGAACCGAGAGCAACAAAAACTTACAATTAAACTTATAAAGATGTACTATCTTAGTTTACGATTTTATTTTTACTCTCAACTTTCAATTTATTGTATTGTTATTTTATTTTAATTGATGTTCGCACTTTTAAAATCAGATTCCAACTGTCCCTCCTCTCTCATCAAAAAAAAAGATTTTAATTATTATCCCTCTTCTAATACATTAAAGTTGTTGTTTTTTTTTTCAATGTTTAAGTTTATTTGTGTGCAAACCAGTTGCTGAATTCAACATCCAAAATCATGATCAGGGGAACTCAACATTTCTAGAATTTAGTTATCATTCAGACAAAAATGTTGTAACACGAAAATGTTGTTACAGTTGACATGGAGCTTGCAATGTGCAGGTGGTATACTGTAAATGTGTGAGTAGGTGAATGGGTGGGTGAGTGCGTGAATGAAAAGGGGAGTATTAATTGACCTTAAAAGGACATTAAATCCATTGGATGATTGATACTTTCTTTTATAAAAAAAAAAAAAAAAAAAAAAAAAAAAAAAAAAAAAAAAAATACTATCAATACTATCAATACTATCAATATTATCAATACCCTCAATACTATTAGGACTAGCAATGCTATCAATACTATCAATACTATCAATACTGTCAATACTATCAATACTACCAATACCATTAGTACTATCATTATTATCAAGACTATTAATACTGTCAATAATTTCAATACTATCAATAAGATTAATACTTTCACTAATACTATCACATATGTAGTTTACTTTTACACTTATGCTAAGATCACAAACGCATAAAGGGTGTGCTCGAATTTGAGATTTGCTCAAAATTCAAACTTTTCGAGAATGAATTTGAAAAGTTTCTTTAAGTTTCGTAAATTAAACAGTTGTTAATTGTAGTTTCTTTTGATTTTCTGATAGTTAAACGAAAAGACAATTTTGGACTAAAAAATTTTTTTTTTTTTTATTTTGTTAGAAATAGTGAAACATACACGCGCAGATACAACACATTACACATTTATTTTTGTTGGAATCGACTCATTACAAGATGCTTATTTGAGAGTTTATTTTCTCTATAGGTAAGGAAAACAAATAAAAAAGAAGCGATATAAAAGATATGGAAGTCGATAACTTTGATATTGTGGCTTCATGAGAATCAAATGATAAGCATTATAAAATTTATGGTAAAAGAAAGTCGAGCATTCGCCGCAACATACGAATACATCCTCCAATTTTTATGTTTGTAAAAAATACCAGAATTTATATATTTTATTCCAAAACCGCAGCTTTAACTAATCAATACTATCAAGTGAAATACATTATTGTCTAAAAGTAAAGACGTATTAAGTTATTATTAAACGGTCCAAAATTCATTCTTACAAAAATCCAACTGTCAATTAAAATCTTACACACTAAATTACTATAAACCTAAATCAATTAATTCTTATTAACGAATTCATATAAAAACATTCAGGGACATACCGATCAACTAATTCATCCGGATAAATTGAAAAGTCAAAATTTTTTATCGTAAAACCAATATACCCCAAGAAGACTCACTTACACAGAAATATTTGTCTTTTATAATTTCCAAAATCTATATAAATTTTCTCTCACAATAAGATAATTTCAATCTGCAAATATTTGAACAAAAATGAACTTTTTATTTCTAATTTTAATTTGATTATTATTCAAAAATTAAAAAAAATATTCTTAAGAAAAATATTAAATTATGAAAAATTTAAATCAATTAAATTGTGTATCGTCTGTACTGTATTTATTAAGGGTTTCTGTACAAGAATGGCATAAAAGTAACGGAATTTATAGGCGTCCACCGAAAAGTACAAATTTAATATGGTATCTGCATATCTTGTTTCAAAGTGGGATTGGTCACACAAAAGTTTTCTGAGATCAGCATTTATATCACAAACTTGAAAGCAAACAATAATTTTCCCCAAAAAAAAAAAAAAAAATGAAATCCTTTTCAATCTGTATACTACTCATCCGTATCTTTAATACATTTGAACTGAAATGTGAAAGTTTTAAATCCTAACAAGAAAAAACTTTTTAAGTTCATTATGACAGTTTTGGAAATTTATTATAGCATTTTAGAAATTAATCCTACACCCATATACATACATATACGTATGTGTATAATGTAGAGCTATTTAAATATGCAACTGAAAAATCTGGTGAAACAATGTAATGTAATTCACATATAAAATATCGTCACATACATCCCAGCTTAAAATTGCATTGCACATAATTTTATTGCCTAGAAAACTCTAATTCTTCCACAACATAAATTTATGTATATGTTATGAATTCATAAATTTATTAACTTTCACATTTTAATTCCAACAATTTTTTTTTATGTTTTATATTTTTGGTTGCTATTTGATTTATGTATATTTCGTATCCACTGTATGTGGTGCAGAGTTGTTGCAACACAACAGAATATTTTTCTGGATATAATTAACAATTCCTCCCTCGACTCACCAAAAACTGTACCAATAAAATATAAAGTTGTACCCACGTACTACTATTACATACACAAAGAGCTATATGAATGGAATTTTTTTGTCCATCACCCTAGTATTTTCTCATTGTATTCCAACATAAATTGAAAATGTAAAATAAATTAATCCATTGTGACAGCGCGCTCATACATATCTGGAGCAAAACGAAACCCTAAAAAAAAATTACATGGTTGAGGTGTAACAATTTTAACTGATCGAGCTTTTATTTCAATAATTCATATCATTGTTTTAAACAATTATTTTAATTTTTCGTTTAGTAACCGATAACATTGCTACATTGTTTTTTTTTTTTTTGCTAAAGAACTATTTGCAGTATTCAGACAAGCATAAATTACGGAGCTCATTTGTATGTATCTAACATAAGGTAGATTTTTTATTTTTTTCCGTTACACATATATTTTATTAAAGGTTACAATGAAATGAACATATTACTTGTCATATTTTCCTGTTCCAATTACATTTTGCTGTGTAGCGCTAGGTGATTTTTCTTGCTTATCTTATTTCATCCTAATTTAAGAAATAAGTTTACAAAAAATTTAACATAAAAACTATTATTGTTTTTTGGAGTCAGACATTGATTGCGGTGGGTCTTAGTTTCAGGAAATTCGTTTTGGGAGTCCTCTGGTGTGGCCCGGGTTGTTTTATCTTAAATTTTTTCTCAGCTCTACCGACTGAGATGAAAATTGCTGAGGAGGGTTTTACGGGAACCAGGAGGCGATCGTTATGGGCCATGATTTTGTAGGAATTGGTTTATAGAGTCACCCGGTAGGCCCCGGGTCCCAGATGATTTTTATTTGTCAAGTCAAGAATCGATTGTAATTGATCCTGGTTTCAAGAAAATCTATCAGAGGGTCGTACGGTGGAGCCCAGACTTTTTAATAAAAATTGTTGCAAGAACGGTTTTTAATTAAACACTGATTGTGATGGCTCCTTATTACGAGAAAATTCATTTAGAGGATCATCCGGTTTAGCCCCGGTTAACCGTGTCATGTCGCATGACGTTGCACCATGTTGTGGTCTGTTGCTAGATATTGTATCTTGTTGCGTCATGTGTTCCATGTTGCGTGATGCTGCGCGATTTTGTGCTATGTTGCATAATATTGTGTTTTTTGTTTTACGTAAATTAGATAACTGGCATTATGTTTCATCATATTGTGGAATGTTGCACCATGATATATTGGGTATGCTAGTGTTAGTGTTATGTTAGATGGCTGCACTAATCCGAGTTCTTATGAAAATGTTGGTTGTTATGAGTATAATATTAATTAATGCATTCGCTATCTAGTAATATTTTGGTCTTAGCCCCATCCACACATTTTGTTCCGCCTCGAACGGAATTGAATTCGATGGGTTTTGATTCCGGAAAAATTCGTTAAGGAGGTCCTTTGATTGGGTCCTGTACCTATTTTTATGTTTTTTCGGCTCGAATGATTTAGGTAAAAATTGAGATGATCAAGTGTTACGACCCCATGTATATGACCATTTTTGTAATTTTTACTTTAATATTTTTCGATTCCATTCATTTGATTAATACTTATGGCATTATCTGTTGTAGTGTGGCATGAGGGTTAATATTCGATGTTTTCATCAACGGAAGTTCAACTTCAACGAAAGTTTACGATCGCCGGGAAGGAAAAAGGTCGCCGACAATATATATATATATATATATATATATATATATATATATATATATATATATATATATATATATATATATATATATATATATATATATATATATATATATATATATATATATATATATATATATATATATATTATATATATATATATATATATATATAATATATATATATATATATATATATATATATATATATATATACAGGGTTATCCAATTCGAGGTTGATAAAGTAGAAATCTGTATACCGACATCTGTCAAAGATAAACGTCAAGTACACTGTCATTTATTTAGTTGACATTCTGCCATTTAAGAATATGGAGCATTTAACAATCGACCAACGCGTTAAAATTATTAAATCTGCTGATGCTGATTTTTCGAACAAAATTTTCTTCAGTGATGAAGCTCATTTTTCGCTTGGTGGATACGTTAATAAGCAAAACTGTAGAATTTGGGGCTCAGAAAATCCACAATTGATTGTAGAGAAGCCATTACACCCGGAAAAAGTCACTGTTTGGTGCGCATTGTGGTCTGGTGGTGTGATTGGGCCGTTAAGGTTTATATGAAGATTATCGAAGGGTTGGATGATTTGCAACCGTTGAATTCTGAGTGTTTGGTCGTTGCGGAATGTTTTTCCTTCGACTGTGATACTACAATTTTGGAAGTGTATAAGCTTTATTCCTTTGATGATTGCACTGTTGATTTCACAGGTTGTTTGAATTCTCGTTCCATTTGTGGAGATGATAAGTAAGTATCCGTCGTGTAGAAACTCTATATCGTCGTGTATATTTGTTTGTAAAGCGTCACAATCGGCATTCTGATTGTTAATAAGATTTGGTACGCAACTTTGGTTGTTGGGTTGTACCTGTTCCTCGTGACAGTAGTAAACTCGTTCTATCGTTTGGCAAGGCTGATTTACTAACATATATTTTTGGGTATTGGATATTAGGGTATTAGTATGTTGTTTAATTTTATATTTGTTAATTGGATATGTTTTTATTTTGTAAAAATTATATGTGTCTTGCGAAAATTGTGGAATTTCAATTAAAATTACTAGATCCGAATTGTTATAGTATGCCTTAAGCTGTAATAACGAATAAATTTGCTCTTCAGATTTAATGTTTATGTCATTTTTATTTAGTTCTTCGGTTACATAACTCATTTCGTTGTTATCGAGAATATGCTTCATCCATTACACGAGTTATTGATTTTTTCTTGTTGGTAAATGATTCTAGTGAGTTAAGGTGGAGTGGAATCGCTCAATGGGTGAGTTACCCGTGGATGATTTTGCCGTGGTTATGTGCAAATTTATGTTCATCATCTCTGTAAATTCTCGAAATAATTCAGAAGTATATTCCGTTGCTGAGTCTAATACTAGCAATTTGGGTATTCCTTCTTGTGAAAAGAATTTGAGAAATTTTTGGATCATAGTTTGAGATCTTCTGTCTTGAAGTTCGAAAATGGAGGTAAATTTACTGAATTTATCTATGATCGTTAGAAAATTTTTGCTTTTGAGGGCAAATATGTCCGCGTGGACTATTTCCATAGGACCTTGGGGAGTTTGTGAAATTTTAAACTTGACATGGATAGGTTGTCTGTCATATTTGTTTTTATTACAATACAAATTTCACAATTTAAAATAAATTTTGAAATTTTCTGTTTCATATTTGGAAAATAAAGGGTACGTTTAATTTTCTCGTAGTTTTCCTTTACTCCTCTATGATATGGTAGATGTGTATTCCTAATTACCATTTGTTCTTCTTCTGATGGTACATCTGTCTTTCTAGTGGTTGCACGTATGATCTTAAGTTGGGGATTCTTATTGAATTCCTGTTGCACGGTTTGAAAAGTAATATCGTCAGTGTAGATTGCAGTAAGATATTTGGTGCTGGTGTAACTATTTAGAATGACAATGATGTCCGTATTTGAGAAGTTTGATTTCCTAATAATATTGCGAGTATATTTGTTGTATAGAACTTCCGCTGATTCGTGCATTTGTATGTGGTTAGGATCCACTAATAGTATTAATTGATGTACGAATTCATTTATTGCTGAAATAGATTCAGGTATTTTAGTAGTATTCCTACTATTTGCGATATTGTTTTCAATATCAATATTGCATAACATAGCGAATTCATCGTTATGTGCTTTAGTTTTTAATTTCTTTGCGATAGGAGTAGCTAATTCACTATCTAATTTAATTGTATCACCTACGGGTTATTGAATCTACTGTATTTGGGAAATTTAATTTTGTTTTTTCTTTGTAATTATTAAGTTCTAATCGCGACAAGGCGTCTGTGTTAGTGTTTGACGTACCTTTCTTGTATATGATTTTGTAGTCGTACTCTTCTAATCTCAGGCGCCATCGCACGATTTTCTAAGTGGGGTCCTTACAATTGAAGAGCCAAACTAATGGTTTATGATCCGTTTTATTGAAAATTTTCTTCCATATAAGTATGGTCGAAAATATTTACAGGCCCATACTACAGCTAAACATTCCTTTTCGATCGTACTGTAGTTGGTTTCTGTTTTTGAGAGGGTACGCGATGCATATGCTATTGGGAGATCTTTTCCGTCAAAATCCTGGCTTAAAATTGCCCCTAGAGCATAGTTAGATGCATCTGTCGTTAAAATAAATGGCTCGCTGAAGTCTGGATACCGCAGTATTGGATCGTTTGTTAATAATTTTTTACATTTTTCAAAGCATTCTACGTATTCTTTGTCGATATAAATTGTTGCTTTTTTTGAAAGGCATGACGTAAATGGCTTAGTGATTTTGGCAAAGTCTTTTATGAATTTACGGTAATAACCGATTAATCCTAAAAAGCTTTTGATTTCCTTAGGCGTTTGCGGCATTTTAAAATTTTCTATTGCTTGAATTTTTGCTGGGTTGGGTTTAACTCCATCCCTTGTTACTAAATGTCATAGAAATCCTATTTCTTTTTGCAAAAAGTGAGTTTTGTCTAATTGTATTTTTAAGTTTGCTTTATCTAATTTTTCAAATACATTACTTAGGTCTTTAAGGTGTTCTTGTAGGCTAGTGCTGTAGACAATAATATCATCCATGTAGCAAAGCACGTGATTACCTTGTAATTCGCCTAGGATGTGATCCATGACTCTTTGGAATGTGCTAGGAGCGTTCTTGAGTCCAAATGGCATCCTCACAAATTCGAAATGACCAGATTCTAAGGAGAATCCTGTTTTAGAAATGTCTTTTGCCGCAATCTCGATTTGGTGAAAGCCCGAAGCGAGATCGATTGTTGAAAAATAAAGTGATTTGCCTAATTTATCTAATATATTATTGATGTTCGGTAACGGGTATTTGTCATCTATAGTTTGAGCGTTTAGCTGCCTATAATCGATAACAAGTCGCCATTTTTTGTTGCCGTTTGAATCAGGTTTCTTGGGCACCATCCAAATTGGTGATGACCAAGGACTGAATAATGGTCTAATTATGCCATTATTTAATAGTTTATTTATTTCTTGTTTTATTTCCTCTTTTTGGTTTTCTGGGTGTCGGTACTGCTTAACGAACACCGGTTTTTCCTTAGAGAGGTTTATTTCGTGTTTTAGAGATAGATTTAATAATTTAGACCTTTCTTCCGGATTAAGGTGATCCGTAAGAATTTTATGGTTGATGTTAAAGTTTTTTATTTCCCGTTTTGTAGATGTTGGAAAATTTATTTCACTGTATGATTTATTAAATTCAGTTACTTTAATTGGTTGTGTTAAGTATATTTCCTTTGGTTGGTCGTTTAGATTTATTATCTCGACGTATGCGTGATTAGGTTTATGAGTGGAATATATACCTTCTTGTATATGCAAGTTTTGCTGCAGTTGGATATTATTAGTGTAGAACTCACCATGATGTATGTTAACTGGGATTTCTACAACCCTTTTTTCCATTGGTTGTATGAAAGATGGTAAAATGCACGATGTTATTTTATCGTGGAGTTTAAGAGAGAATGTTGGACTTTGTAATATGTAGCTGTCTACTAGTACGTTTGCGTTAAGCAACTTTAAGGTTTCGTAACCTATAAGGCCATCGTAATGCCTATGAAATTTTAATAGGTACAGTTTTACTGGTTTAGGAAACTCGTTAAATTTTATTTCGGTTTTTTCTGTTATATTTGAAGTTTGAAAAAGGCTTTTGATTTTTAAATTAGTTGGTTGTCGATTTGAATTTAATACAAAGTCTGGATTTACATACGATTTATCGGCCCCGGTATCAATTAAAAATTTTAAAATTTGACTACCGAATGTTAGCACGATGAATGGTAGTGTACTGAGATGGGTGATATTGAAAATTTTGTTTAAGTTTCCGAGGCTTCTATTTGAAAATCCTCCTCGTCGTTTACCTCAGTTTGTATGTTGTAATTTTCCTTTTTAATTTCTCTTTTTATGTTTTGGAAATTTGTTGGTTTAAATGTATCATTTTTGTTAACATAATTTGAATGGCTTGTTCCAGGGAAAACGTGATAGTTGGTTTTAGTAGTTTGGTTATGATTAGAATTATTTGTTTTTATAGCGTTTTGATTTTGATTATTTGTATAATTTTTCGGAATAGGTTTAAAGTTTTTATTAAAATTCCTATTGTAACTTGGAGTATATTTCGAATTTGAATTATTATTATGTGATTTTAGATTTGCTATGTTTTGTTCTTTAATTACAAAATCCATTGCAGCTTGTAGCGTTGTTGGCTTTGATGCCCTCAACCTTCCACCAAGTGGTTCTCGAATTCCTGCTTGGAATATCGTTAACCCAACATTTTGATAATGTGATGTTTGGTGTTCAACTATTTCTGCATTTTCATTATGTAATTTAACATAATTCGATAACAATGTCAATAAACTTTTAATTTTTTCAAAGAGAACTTGTGGTTCTAGATTTAATTTGATAAGTGAGAATAATTCGAATTGTAAATTGTGTTCGTCTCTTGTATCTGCATATTGAGATATTAAGTGACTTTTTATTTTATCCCAATCGTCGTTTGGAATATTATGGGTGATTACTGATTGACTCGCATCACCAATAATTTTATTTCTAATGTTAGAAATGATTTGCCTATATATTGGATAATCTTTTAAAGATACACAGTTTTTTAACGTATTATCCACCGACTCGATAAAAAAATATACTTCGTTGCGATCGCCCTTGAATTCTGGTAAATTTTTTGTTATGGGTTCGATCTTGTATAAATTGAGTACTTCGGATAATGCGTTTTCCATTTTTTTTGTTTGATTAATTTTATGTGTAAAAATTTCTTTGTGATATTCTTTTAATTTTTGGTTGAATATGTCAAGATTTTTCCTAATATCTACAATTGTTTCTTCCCTAGTATTTTCCACTTTTGGCATAACACAAATACAAGTACACTAATTAAGTAACCGAGAAATAAATATTTTTCTTTTTTTTCTAAATTTTATGTCGCCCGTACGAATTTTTATTTGTTATTTACAATTACGGTAGAATTGCATACTGTAATTGTTTGACAATTTAACAAAGTTTTATATTAAATTGACTTTACGTTTAAAATAGAGTTGTATATTTTATACGCATTAACACATGATTTACAAGTTGGCACTTGGACACTATAGTTTGTATAAACGATTCGTTGAAATTAGTTATGATGGAAATATTAGAAATATATGTTATTAAAAAAAACCTTACCTCACGAATAATCCAATTAGTATCAGCATGTTGATCAGGCACACCTTTTTAAAATTTGGGCTTCGCTTGGTTTTTAAAAGTTCCCTTCAATTTTGATTTTGTTCGACACGGATTTTTGATTTCCATTTAATTTTGAATTTATTTTTAATTTTGTTCGACACGAATTTTTTTTTGATATTTCACTTAATTTTGTTCACGTTGACTTTTGCAACTGCGCCAGTTATGGTCAGATGTGGCTTTTGCGTTGACCGTAACAATTATTTGGGGTGAGCGTACCAATCGACTTTAAAATAAAAATAATAAAAAACGAAAACTCTGATGTTCAACGAGTGTCTTTATTCGCGTACAAACTACAAGTGTGTTTTATTTGTAGTCAAGATTTTACATTTTGACAATTTTGCTTACGAATTGAATTCTTATTTAGTTTACAAATACAATACGATATGACTTATTCTTAGAAAGAAATAATAATTACGACAGTAAGCACAATTTGTTATGTGTGCATGAAAAAGATTAAAATTACAGTACATATTTTATTTAGATGATTAAGCTAATGTTTTCTGATGAATTATGTTGCGCACATGTTTGGTGTTGAATTTGAGATGTGCACCACATGCGGTTGAATATATGGTGGCGTACTTAACTATATATATATATATATATATATATATATATATATATATATATATATATATATATATATATATATATATATATATATATACGGGTTTTGGGTATTTTTCAGCGGTTCATTGGGCGGGTGACGCCCAACCCAATTTCGACCTTCATTTTTCGTTGGTTTTTTTTATTAATTTAAATTTTTTTTTGTTGGTCTTTTAATTGTTTTCCCTTCTCAAAAGTAAAGTAAATTTAAATGTTTTTCCTTTTCTTTTCAATTATATTTTTATTAAAAAATTTATTAAATATTTAGTGCAATGGAGCACCATAACGGTCGTTACCACACAGGCGCGTGGTCGGTTGCACATTGGTTCTCGCTTTCATTTACTTTCGAAGGCCATATTTTGTTTTCCTCTTGATAATTCTTTTCCTTTTTGTTGTTGTTGTGGAAATAAAAGTTGCACGGTGATTTTTAACATTCGGCCTCATTTTTGTTTCGCCCTTCACCCTCTTGGCAGGATATCCACTGGATCGGAGTGGTGAGGCCAGCGAATGTGTTGCCCATTCGAAGACGACCATAAAATTAACGCGGTTTCCCGTGGCACTTCGACAATCTCATGCTGTCGAATATAATTGTGTGAATTGTGGGAGATTCGTTGGAGGTCTCACCGGGTGAAGAGAGGTTCCATTCGGGGTGTTCTCTTCAGCAGACTTGGTACTTCTCACTCGCAGAGATCCGGTCGCCACCGGATGGGCACACCAAGTTATAATTAATTTATTCAGTTCATTAAATTTCGTTCGATAAATCCTGGCCAACGTAATTTAATTTCAGTTTATATTATTTGCTTTGAGTTTAATTTTTCTGTTCCACGGCATACGCCAGGAACATCTAAGCTTCTAATTACATCACGACCCATGCCATTACCCTGTGGTTTACCAGGCAAAACGTCACCGTGAGAGCGCGTGTTTAGTTGAGAACTGCGGGTTGGCTGCGAGCCATCGGTAACACAAGGTTTCCTAACTTGTATGAGTCTCAATTTTGAATTGTATGAGTCTCAATTTTGGGAAAATAGATTTAGGGTTTTTCGCGTCAAACGGCTTTTAATAAAAATGGGTGGGTGGGTTGTGTGGTTTGAAAATGTTTATATTGTTTTCAAATGGGGCCCGAGCCTATATTTAAAAAAATAACAGCTCAAACGATTTTGATAAAACAAATTGCGATAGGATATTTTCGGATGTCAGGGTGGATAATGTTTTTGGAAAATTTGTATAGAAGTGTTCCGGTTTAGCCACTATGTTACATCTTGTTCCTCAATATGTCCACTACATCATCTCAATCGAAAGGGTTGGAACTCAGATTAATGATGGAAATGGGAATCTTATACATTGGAAAATTGTGAATTTAAATGAACCGAAGCCATTTAATGCTACCCTATTTATTAAACATAGATATATTTGGCTTTGAATTTCGTGTCAAATAGTCTTACTCATTTTGGTTCCTGTTTCTTCGATATTTTATATTTTGAAAGTTCCTCATGTAACTCCTGGAGTATAGATTATTGATTTTTAAGTTGTACCATAATGAAACATTATCAAAAATGACATTTTTAGTTTATCAAGTGGGCCGCAGAATAATCACAATTTGCACTAGTGGCTTCTGCCATTCCGGTCGGACTAAATTTAAGGCGGTAAATCGAATATGAACTAAAATTGTGAACACATCGACTAGCTGCTGAATTGCTACATTGTTGCAGATACGAAATATGATATGACTTTTGACACGAAGAAAGTCGACATTATTTAGGAAATTTTTATAGAGTTCGCGTCAAAATATAAATGAGCTTTAAGCTCAAAATGCGGTGCAATTTCTAATCAATTTTGAAATACATATGTAATAAATATAAAATAAATATACTACTGTGGGCAAAAATTATTAAGACTTTGTTCATAATTTTAAAATTCTTTATTTATTTCTCCAAATATATTTTGTCCCCCTCAAAGTAATTCACCCTCGGCCACAATACACCTGTGCCAACGTTTTTTCCAATCCTCGAAACAGTTGTTAAAGTAAATTTTCGGAATAGCCTCCAATGCGCGTAGCGATTCACGTTTAATGTCTTCAATTGACTCAAAACGGTTTCCCCGGAGCGGTCGTTTGAGTTTGCTGAACAGCCAGAAGTCACACGGAGCTAAATAAGGCAAATACGGTGGTTGCGGAACGATATGGGTGGAATTTTTTGCGAAAAAATCACGTAAAACCAATGCAGTATGAGATGATGAATATGATTGATGATGAAATGATCTTTGAAAATGGTTTTCACTGATCCTTTCGATATTTCAATGATGCCAGTAAGGTTTCTGACTGTTAATTGTCGATTTTCGAGCATCAATTCCTTGATTTTATTAACATTATTCATTTTATATTATTCATTTTTATGGCCGTCCTAGACGTGGTTCGCCGTCAACACGTTCTCGACCCTCTTTGAGCAATTTATACCAATCACACTTGCTCGCGACATAAAATTATCACCGAAGGCCTTTTGCAACATTCTGAACGTTTCGGCACCACAAAATAGATTCTGCACACAAAATTGAATGGAGCTTCTTTGTTGAATAATTTCACTCATTACGTAAAAATCGCCGAATGCACTTTTTGTACTTCAGAAAGACAAGCGTATACTAAACACTAATGATAATTTTGATGTGAAATTTGGCACAGATGTCATTGACAGTCATACCAACATAGAAAAAAAAATATTTCGACGAATCGTTTTCCGCGCGAAATTTAAAATAAAGTCTTACTACTTTTTGCCCACAGTAGTAGATAAAGGATAGGATTCCACAATGACCTCCGGATGTGATTTTGAAAAATGAGTAAATTGGATGGAAAAGAGGAACCGTATACTCAAAAGAATAGGACTTTGTACTATGAGAATATCCAATTTGTGGCGTAATTATTTTTTTTTTTTTTTTTTTTTACAAAGTAACATAAGTATAGTATAATTATAGTAAGTATGGTAATTATATGGACATTTTCACCATTGAGATTTTTGCAGCTTTACCATTCGGTAAACTGCCGTGGTATCTGTTTGTCTGTGTCCTCATAGCCTAGACGAACGACGACCCATACGGCTCCTCATAAATGTATGCGAAAATATCGATTAAGAACAGAAGGATTTTAAATTTAATTTGTAACAAAACTGGTTCTCCTAAATATAAGCTGTATAACGATTTTTGATAATAAATTGTTATTTCACCATAATTCGGCCACTCTACAACCACTTTTGTAATAAATTTGCAGATTCGCAAAATGAATTTGAAAATGATAAATTTTGATAAAATTCTTTTTTTATAAGAAATTTAGTTTTTTGCAAATATTTTCCATAATCTAGGATTTATGAAAAAACTATTAAAGCCAAAAGATATTAAATTAAATTGGGAACAAAGGTCCATATTAATTTGTTGAAAATGTCTGTTTGTTTACCAAAATTCCTCGAAATTTTACGAAACATACACACACAAGTGCTTCTCAAGATGCATTGATTTTTGGAATCAACTAACCGGAAGGTGCTTATGATTTTTATCTCCATAGCTAAAGAGATCAAAGAAAACGATGTAATATCAAAAAAATGCCAACTTTCATATTTTTGGTATCGCGCCTTTGAATTATGAATAGCATTTTGACATATGAGCCTATGAGAATCAACGTCCGCAAGAAAGTCGGGAGTTAGCCGCAACAGTTACACTCCTCCATTTTTTATTAACTGTCATCAGCGCAGGTGTGAAACCACTAATTTTTCGCAGATCTGTTCTCTATACTCAAAGACGTATATGTAGTGTATGCGTACGAACTTCCAATGATTTATTGTGTGTCATCGTGCCATGCGATTGGTTTGCATAATTTTATAATTTGAGACCGACCAGAACTACAAGGGGGTTAACGCGTAATCCGATTCGAATCTCAAAAATTTGCGAATGTTTAATCCGATTCGAAAATTGTTATGTACTGCGTTCGGATTTCAATTTAGTATTGCCAAATGCGAAACGCTATTTTTAAATTGTATGTTACTTCATTCAATATTTGTTTTAGTTGTCAAATGTCAAGTCGTAAAGAAAATAAAATAAAAATAAAGGCATTTGATATCCACACCACTTAAATTAATTACTATAATATAAATATGGACATTGTAGCAATTTGGTAAAGTGATGACGATAGTGTTAACAAAAACCCAGTGCCAGAAATACAAAGAAGAATCCTTCAGGATAATTCAAACTTTTTTGAGTTATCGGAGAAAATGTAAGAATAATTCGCGATTGAACCATTCATTCATTTATCAATTTCTTAATAATTTATTTCTATTTTATGTTCAAAAATATTTTAGACTATCAAAGGTAGCATTTATGTATGTTCTTAATGAAATTATTGGCGTGTTGAAACCTCGTAGAAGATCAACCGCCATTCTAAATCATATTAAACTGGCCGCTACGCTACGATTCCTGGCAGAAGATTCCTATCAACATGGCATGGGAGAAGAAGTGAGAATTTTGTTAGCTCAACAAGCAGTATCATATATTTTTAGTGAAGTGTGTACTGCCATCGAATACAAAATTTGCCAAAATGCTGAATCTGAAAAACGAGATAAAGTTGATGGATTCGGCCGCATCAAGATGAACATTTATACTTCAATAGGAAACAAAAACATAGCATAAATCAATGGTGGTATGTTACTGTTAAACGTTTATTATTTGAAAATACAGTGTATTACAAAAGTAAGTATGCAGCGATTAATTTATGTTTTGGAGGTCAAAAAAGATAAATCAATCATAACAATAATAACAGAAAATTATATTTTTTATTTATTTACAATGTAAACGTAATGATTACAACAAAAAACAAAAATTAATGTAATTCATTTCTTAGCTATACGGATATATTTTCAAAATGTCTTTAAATCATGTCACAAAAGTTTGTATGCAATCAAACAAAAATTTTAAAAAAGGGATTCTATGAACTTATTTTGCATTTAAATGAACTTTTAATATTTTGTTGGGTAGCCCTTGGCCTTTGCGATGGCTTTCAACCTTGAAGGCATGGAGTTTACCAGGTTCTGAGTCACAGTTGGTTGAATCTTTTCCCATTCTTCAAGAAGTACTGCCTTTAACGTATTTTTGCTTGTAATCTCACGCTTCCTGATTTGTCTTTCGAGAAATTCCCACAAGTGTTCAATTGGATTTAAATCCGGCGATTGGGGTGGTGTTTTTAATTGTTTTGGTGTGTTATAGAGAAGCCACTCTCTTACAATGTGTGCCGTATGCTTGGGATCATTGTCTTGTTGGACGACAAATGATCCTGAAAGTTCCAATTTTGATGCACTATCATTCAAATTGTTTTTTAATATGTTCAAATAAACATTTTTATCCATCATCCCTTCAATCACAACCAGATTTCCAACCCCACTCGCCGCCATACACCCCCACACCATTACTGATCCGCCACCGTGCTTTATTGTGACGGTCATATTTTGAGGCTCAAGCTCCGCATTTACCTTTCTCCACACTTTTTCACGTCCATCTGAACCAAATATATTAAATTTGCTCTCATCAGAGAAAATGACTGGGATCCAAAAGCTTTGGTCTTTATTTTCGTGTTCTTTTACGAAATCGAGTCTTTTTGTTCTGCTAATTTTATTAACAAACGGCTTTTTCCGGATGTTTCGACCATGGTAACCAGCAGTATACAAAACACGACGGATGGTTTGGGGTTACATGTTTTACCAATTTCGTTTTCAATTTCATATTTAATTTTTGGAGCACTTTTTTTGGGGTTCTGCTGTACTTTGCGAGTAATAATTCTTCTTTGCTTATTTTTCGTACTACCTTCGTTTTTAAATTTTTCTATAATTTTTTGTACCGTGGCATTGCTTTTATTAATTGTTTTTGCAATTTGCCGTTGACTTTTGCCATCTTTGTATAATTTTATAATTAAATTTTTAATATCGTCCGAAAGTTTTTTTTCCTCGTGGAGCCATTAGAAAAATTTTGCGTGGAAATTTATTTAATTTATTTAAATTTATTTAAAAATCACAATTACTTGTTTTTTGCGCAGCTGAATAACTTGTAACAATGCTCAACTTAATAAATTTGTGAACTGCATACATACTTTTGTGATGTGATTTTTTCTGTTTTATACAAAATATAACAGGATGGATCCCGTATGATAACGGGATACCGTTATCGTCATGTATAATAAATGTTTAAAGCAGAAATTTTTATTGTAAAAAAAATAACAATTAATTACGCATTATTTTCGGAATAAATTGAGGTCCTTTCCCGTTCTTCATGGTGCATACTTATTTTTGTGATACACTGTATATAGATTTGTGACCATAATATGCAAACAAAACTGCGCAGATGCTAAATTTGGTGGTTCATCGCATGATTGGTCTGGATTATATTATATTATTATTAATTATATTTCCACATATTTGGATTATAAGTTCCGAACGAAAAAATTTAGAAGCTAGTTACAGAAACGGTGACAAATCATCTTGGGTATTAGGTAAATTTCCGCATACATGCCTCTAATTGTAAATGCTTTAATATATACATTTACACTTTTAAATTATTTTATGACATTCCGAAAACCCACTTGAGCCGTGGTTACTTACTCACTATCGTGTGGCTCCAAACTATGGATTATAATTGAAAGGTTTTTTGGAGTTTTAAAAAGCCGTTTTCGCTGCTTACTCTCGACAAGAGAACTCCATTATAAACCACAAAAGGCAATACAAATTTTTAATGTTTGTTGTGCGTTATCTGTTTGGACTTTAAAATTTCATTTGAAAATCAACGGTCGGAGTTTAATGATGATGATGAATATGTAGGTGTGAGCGATCTCCCAGCAGAAAATGAATCTCTTCTAAATATAGGAAAAAAAAATAGAGACAATATTAAAGATTTGTTAGTTTAATAGTGTTCTTATTAAAAAAAATATAAGTCTTATAAAATTCAATATTGTATTATACATCTTTTATTTAAATAAAAATATTAATATATAAGAACATAATAATTATCAGATTATCACATATATTGATCAAGTCCATCTTTGGCGTCGTTTGTAATTTTTAATTTAAGTAAATCAGTCTGCTTCTCCTGCTTCCTTTCAATTCGTTTAAATGATTTGGCCATTTCAACAATATTGCCATTTATCTCCGTTAGAAGCTGCTCGTGCTTTTTATAGAATGATAGTTGACCAGTCTCTTGCTCCTCAAGTAGGTGATGTTTTGCATCTTTCTGATTTTGGGAAACACTTGCCGTTATTCGAATTTGGTTGGCCGGTGGAGCATAGATTTCATCTTGAATTTTATCGGCACTTAGCTCCATACTTGCGTTATCATCAACCTAAGTAATTGGGGAAGTGATTTCTTCAATTTCACCAACAACACCAAACTTTTTAGTGTTTTCCGTTCCAGTTATGTTTTTCTTTAATTGAAGAATATCAATAACCTTTCAATTTTGTAACCTAAGTTTGCAAATTACTTTATAGACTAATATTTTTTACCTTTTTCCATGCAACAACATCCTTAATGGGTGGTCCTCCTGCATTCAATATAGAAACTAATATTTCCCATAAATAGTTTATTTTTTGGCGTGCTGTAGCACTTTTTAAATAACCTTGGGCCATTTATGGATGGATTACCATGAAATCGACCATACCTTCGAATTGTTTTGGTGCCGTTTGTTTGTTCCTAAGAGAAAAAATAGATAGATTCTTTATTTTAAAACTACATATTTTATGTTTATATTAAAAACGATTTATACATATATTAATTATTTTTAGTAGTTTGTTTATAATTTAAACGTACTTACATTTTGCCGATATTTAAATTATAATTTAGTTATTTTAAGTTCCGTCCGATAACAAAATGATTATCGAATGACATTCCCTAATTTTTTACGAAAGTTTGATTTATATTCGCATTAGACGGTACCACCAATACGAGCATGAAGACCATTTCTATAAATTCGGATTCATCAAATGCGATTACGAATCCGAAAGTACGAGGGCAAACCAATATATTCGTAGTATTGGTATGTAATTATGGAGTGAAAGAGAAAACCATATTTTTTTTGTTTATTTTTCATCTACCTACAAGAAACACCTAGAAACAACTTTTGTTTTATTTTGTTTAGTTTATTTCTGGACGTCAATTTTCCAACACGTGCTTAGACAAAAATAGAAAATGAATGAAATTGAATATCGTGCGGTAATTAAATTTTTTTGTAAAGATGAAAAAATGCAAAATTTATTTTTGATTATACGTCAAAAGTTTATGGTGAATGTGGATCAAAAATGTGGTTAAATTATTCAAAAATGGTAGAGTTTCGCTAGAAAATGACGAGCGCCAGGGAAGACCACATGGACACTATCACGCATGAAAACATTATTTTGGCAGACAATTTTGTATTAGAGGACCGCCGTGTAAATATTGCAGAATTATCGAGAAATCTCAGGCTTTCTTTTGGTACCACATTTACAATTCTGTATGATCATCTTCTTCAAAAGTTAGTGCAAGATTGGTTCCCCGTTTGCTAACCCCGGAACAGAAAAAAATTCGTGTCGAAACTTCAAGCAACATTTTAAATATAAAAAAAAAACGATCCTGATAATTTCATAAACAGTATCGTGACGGGCGATGAAATATGGATTCATCATTGGGATCCGGAATCCAAACAAGAATCTATGCAATGGAAAAAATGTGATGAACCTCCCCCTAAGAAGTTTAAGACTGAACAGTCAGCTGGGAAGGTTATGGCCACAATTTTCTGGGATGTAGAAGGAATTTTAAGTGATTATATGCCATAAAAGACCACTATCACAGGCAACTGTTATGCGTAAATTTTATACAATTTGAAGGCTGCCATCCGGGAGAAACGGCATGGTAAAGTTAGAAGCAAGATTTTACTTCTCCACGACAACGCGCCTGTTCATAAGGGTAAAATTGCACAAATTGCTCTGCGTGAATGCGGCTTTGAAGAAATCCCTCACCCACCTTTTGGCCCCTAGTGATTTTTTTCTGTTTCCAAATTTAAAAAAAACAATTAAGGGGCCGAAAACTTTCAAATAACGATGAAGTTATGTCCGCTACTGAAGGTTATTTTGAAGACCAAAACAAAACTTTTTTTTTTCGACGGTTTAAATAAATTATTTGAAAGATGTGATAAATACTTTAATGTTGGAGGAGATTACTTGGAAAAATAAAAATAAAACTTCTCTAAATATATAGCTCTTTTGTATGGATGCCACGAATATATCGATTTGCCCTCGTAGGATAACGCGGTACTTAATTTTCGAATCCGAATGAAATATCAGTAAAATCAGATTTCGCGGTAACTCCCTGCTTATATTGCACACAGGGTTCTCATCTTTCTTAGCATTATTGAGAAGGACCTTTAAGTCTGAGGAGGCTGCCCAAATTTTTCACTGGTTTTAGGCTTATTGGGACAGAACTTTTTCGATTACGATTGTTTTCCCAGGTACTGGAATGACTTTCCCCATCGTAATAACGTGCCATAAGAAATCAATTCCTTCGAATATGAATCTACACTTTGCCCACTTGACTGTAAGACTGTAGTTACTTGGCACTTCCATTTTCACATTTTGAAAATTTTCAAGGGTGATTTTTCCTGCTACAATTATAACATGCATAAGCAATAAAAATATTTTTCTACCCAAGTATGTTGAGAATGGCACTATATACATATATCTGTTTGGGCCTGATATTAGAGTCTAATTTTATTAATGGTTCCCAGGAACCACTAGTTTCGGAAACCAAACTAGTTGGTATCGACTTGCCATACTAGCGCTATAAGGAAGGGAAAATATAAAATTATAAAAATTTTTGTTCATACAGTTTGCTCAGTATACCATACCTGGGGTAAGCCCGTTTGCTCGGGATGAAAATAAATAGACCCTATAAATAAAATTAAATGTGACAGGATCATAAATTTGGGATATATACAAAAATAAGGATACCTAAGTATAAATTCATTGAGTTTTTTTTTTCAATATTAGTGATATTTCAGGCACAATCATTTAGATTTGTGATATAGGGGTCCCGTGTTACTGAAATTGGTTGGCCAAGGATCAAATAGATCACGAGTTAAGTAGATCTTAAATCTGAAGCAAAATCGTGATGGTTTCTCACGTCATAAATGGAATATGACAGGTAAAAAGATAAAGTGTGCACCAATGGCTGCGAAATTGAAAATTTGTAAGCCTTCGCTTATACAGAAAATATATCTGCGACTGCCTGTCACGATTGAGAAGAATGTTCGCATGACGACAACTTTGTTGCCGCTTTGTAGCCGCTCATGTCTATCGTTAGTACAAGAAATGGAGCCTAAAAAATATGTCCTAAAATCTAAGAAAAAAGTTGGTAAGATACCTTTGAGATTTAGGCATAGCTTCGATCTACATATGTAGATTAACTTTTAAGACAACACTAAATCGGCCTCGAAGCTTTGGCCAGGTGAAATAGCTTAACGGTTAGATATCAGGTGAGACATTTTCCATAAGTATTTGCGGAGAAGTTGTTATCCTTTTCCTAATCGTTACAACTGTTCCAAATTAAATTTTCAACCCACTTTTTGTTCGAGTCATTTGGTTAGTATTTTATATTATACTAGATACTTATAATATAAAATAGGATATTGAGAGACGGTAAATTTTCTAATCAATATTTGTAATATGCAATACGTTCATTTGAAATATGAGTTGCTGCTCGATCCGGCCGTGCACATAAATTAATTATTCAAGAAGCACAAAAATCACAAATAGTAGCAGCAAATCACAAAAAATAGTTTTCTAATTTAGATTTAAATTTAATTAAAATGATAACAACAACGAGCATGAATATTTTGAGTATAGACGAACACGTATATTTATACCATTTTTTTTATATAGGTTTTCAATTTTGAAATTATTAGGAAGCAAAAAAAAAAACAATATCGATAAAAATCTGGATCAAAACATGTTGTAGCTATTTGAGTATGCAAATTTGTGCTCTAAAGGGGAAATGTATAACAACTACAAATGTTAATGCAAAATGCAAATATTATAAATATTCATCTAACTATGGATGTACAATCTGCATAAATTACCTTTTTCCTACATAAACATTATATTGTGAACATTTAAGGTAATTAAAGATGCGCAACTTTTTGATGTTGGTATTTTTTTTAGTTTGGTTTCTTATCATTTGCATAAAATAATGTTCTTGTAGTTTTTCACGGGGAAATGATTTCGAAATGTATAAGTTTTAAAACATTTAAAGTTTGTCATCCTTTACCCCCGATAAAATCCGGCAGCAAAATTGAAAAACCAAACAGAAACTTTTTTGTAAATTTTTTAAACTAATGATGATTGCCATCCAATCGAAAAGTAGTGAGGTGGGTCGTGGGTCTATATAGATTTTATTTTTGTTTAAAAGTTTAGTAATTCTGTTCCAATACTCATTTTGTACTAAACTCGAAGCTCTAGCTGTTTCAGCTGATTAATAATTTTAATGATTTATAGAAAAATATGTGATTGACGTTAAAATAGCAATACCATATTTAGTAAGTTTATCTGCGATTTGAGGAGGTTCCAAGTCCTTCGAACCATTTATTATTTTCATTTTAATCGTAAAGGCTAGTATGGAGCTGACGTGAAGTGAAATTTTCGCTGGCCTCCAAAATTAAACGGATTAATATTCCATACCTTTGTAAAGATAGCCCAATTTTCTATCCCCGAAAATTGAAAAAGTTGCTTATGGCAATACTATACATTTTTATGTATATTATTGCGACATTTAATTATTAATTATAGCAATAAATCTAAATTTGGCAATTATTCCAGGATATTTTTGAAATGTTTTCAATTTTTTTTTTTACTTAGTTTGACACTTGAAAAATTGTATAAATTGTGAAAACGTGGGAGTTTGGAGGCGGCAGCATCTTCTAATGTATACAACGAATTAAAATTACATTAAAATATATTTTCATTTTAAAAATAATTTACTTTAGTTGATTTTTTAACATTTGTGGCACTATCAAAAGAAGCGATAAGAGCGATAAAAACTCTTTGATCTGTGTCTGCAAGGTTGACGAAGCAATTAATATTAATAAAAATAAAAAATAAAATATTGGAAAAAATAAAAAAGTGATAAAATTTTCCCCTCCTAAAAACTGATAGGAAACAATCCTACATTTAAAAATGTATACTCCTTACCTGATTTTCTCGATGTACATATACGTAAAGTAAAATATCGAAAAAATATACCGACAGCGAAAATCAAAAATTACTTTATATATTCCTCCTTCACCAAAATGCAATTTTTTTATTCTCACCCTAGAAAAATGTTTGTGTCATGATAGTTTTAGCTGTCATGACAGTAAATATTTTCTGGGCTGAGAGTAAAAATGTCGTGATTTTTTGGGCTGAGAGTAAAAAAAATGTCATGTTAGTAATAATTGGTGTTGTCATCGCATTTTTCGGGGATGGAATTTGGGCTATCTTCACATACATTTTCCATATTATCATGAAAATGCAACACTTTTTACTCTCAGCCCCGAGAAACTTTGTGTCGTGATAGTTTTCGATGTCATGACGGGCATTTCGGGGCTGATAGTCAAAAATGTCATGATATGTGGAGATTTTTTGGGCTGAGAGTAAAAAATGTTATGATAGTAATAATTAGTGTTGCCATCGCATTTTTCGGGGATGGAATTTGGGCTATTTCACATACGTTTTCCAGATTATCATGAAAATGTAACATTTTTTACTCTCAGCCCCGAAAAACTTTGTGTCGTGATAGTTTTCGATGTCATGACAGTAAATATTTTCTGAGCTGAGAGTAAAAATGTTGCATTTTTCGGAGCTGATAGTCAAAAATGTCATGATATGTGGAGATTTTATGGGCTGAGAGTAAAAAATGTCATGGTAGTAATAATTAGTGTTGCCATCGCATTTTTCGGGGATGAAAATTGGGCTATCTTCACATACATTTTTCATATTATCATGAAAATGCAACATTTCTTACTCTCAGCCCCTAAAAACTGGGTGTCGTGATAGTTTTCGATGTCATGACAGTAAATATTTTCTGAGCTGAGAGTGAAAATGTCGCATTTTTTGAGCTGATAGTCAAAAATGTCATGATATGTGGAGATTTTTTGGGCTGAGAGTAAAAAATGTTATGATAGTAATAATTAGTGTTGCCATCGCATTTTTCGGGGAAGGAATTTGGGCTATTTCACATACGTTTTCCATATTATCATGAAAATGCAACATTTTTTACTCTCAGCCCCGAAAAACTTTGTGTCGTGATAGTTTTTGATGTCATGACAGTAAATATTTTCTGAGCTGAGAGAAAAAATTTCGCACTTCTCGGAGCTGATAGTCAAAAATGTCATAATATGTGGAGATTTTTTGGGCTGAGAGTAAAAAATGTCATGATAGTAATAATTAATGTTGCCATCGCATTTTTCGGGGATGGAATTTGGGCTATTTCACATACATTTTTCATATTATCATGAAAATGCAACATTTCTTATTCTCAGCCCCGAAAAACTTTGTGTCGTGATAGTTTTCGATGTCATGGCAGTAAATATTTTCTGAGCTGAGAGTAAAAATGTCGCACTTCTCGGAGCTGTTAGTCAAAAATGTCATGATATGTGAAGATTTTTTGGTCTGAGAGTAAAAAATCTTATGATAGTAATAATTAGTGTTGCCATCGCATTTTTCGGGGAAGGAATTTGGGCTATTTCACATACATTTTCCATATTATCATGAAAATGCAACATATTTTACTCTCAGCCCCGAAAAACTTTGTGTCGTGATAGTTTTCGATGTCATGGCAGTAAATATTTTCTGAGCTGAGAGTAAAAATGTCGTACTTCTCGGAGCTGATAGTCAAAAATGTCATGATATGTGAAGATTTTTTGGGCTGAGAGTAAAAAATGTCATGATAGTAATAATTAATGTTGCCATCGCATTTTTCGGGGATGAAAATTAGGCTATCTTCCCATACATTTTCCATATTATCATGAAAATGCAACATTTTTTACTCTCAGCCCCGAAAAACTGGGTGTCGTGATAGTTTTCGATGTCATGACAGTAAATATTTTCTGAGCTGAGAGTGAAAATGTTGCATTTTTCGGAGCTGATAGTCAAAAATGTCATGATATGTGAAGATTTTTTGGCCTGAGAGTAAAAATGTCATGATGGTAATAATTAGTGATGCCATCGCGTTTTTCGGGGATGGAATTTCGGCTATCTTCACATACATTTTCCATATTATCATGAAAATGCAACATTTTTTACTCTCAGCCCCGAAAAACTTTGTGTCGTGATAGTTTTCGATGTCATGACAGTAAATATTTTCTGAGCTGAGAGTAAAAATGTCGCACTTCTCGGAGCTGATAGTCAAAAATGTCATGATATGTGGAGATTTTTTGGGCCGAGAGTAAAAAATGTCATGATAGTAATAATTAGTGTTGCCATCGCATTTTTCGGGGATGAAAATTGGGCTATCTTCACATACATTTTCCATATTATCATGGAAATGCAACATTTTTTACTCTCAGCCCCTAAAAACTGGGTGCCGTGATAGTTTTCGATGTCATGACAGTAAATATTTTCTGAGCTGAGAGAAAAAATGTCGCACTTTTCGTGGCTGATAGTCAAAAATGTCATGATATGTGGAGACTTTTTGGGCTGAGAGTAAAAAATGTTATGATAGTAATAATTAGTGTTGCCATCGCATTTTTCGGGGATGGAATTTGGGCTATTTCACATACGTTTTCCAGATTATCATGAAAATGTAACATTTTTTACTCTCAGCCCCGAAAAACTTTGTGTCGTGATAGTTTTCGATGTCATGACAGTAAATATTTTCTGAGCTGAGAGAAAAAATGTCGTACTTCTCGGAGCTGATAGTCAAAAATGCCATGATATGTGGAGATTTTATGGGCTGAGAGTAAAAAACGTCATGATAGTAATAATTAGTGCTGCCATCGCATTTTTCGGGGAAGGAATTTGGGCTATTTCACATACATTTTCCACATTATCATGAAAATGCAACATTTTTTACTCTCAGCCCCGAAAAACTTTGTGTCGTGATAGTTTGTGATGTCATGACGGTATATATTTTCTGAGCTGGGAGAAAAAATGTCGCACTTCTCGGAGCTGATAGTCAAAAATGTCATAATATGTGAAGATTTTTTGGGCTGAGAGTAAAAAATGTCATGATAGTAATAATTAGTGTTGCCATCGCATTTTTCGGGGATTAAAATTAGGCTATCTTCCCATACATTTTCCATATTATCATGAAAATGCAACATTTTCTACTCTCAGCCCCGAAAAACTGGGTGTCGTGATAGTTTTCGATGTCATGACAGTAAATATTTTCTGAGCTGAGAATGAAAATGTCGCATTTTTTGAGCTGATAGTCAAAAATGTCATGATATGTGGAGATTTTTTGGGCTGAGAGTAAAAAATGTCATGATAGAAATAGTTAGTGTTGCCATCGCATTTTTCGGGGATGAAAATTGGGCTATCTTCACATACATTTTCCATATTATCATGGAAATGCAACATTTTTTACTCTCAGCCCCTAAAAACTGGGTGCCGTGATAGTTTTCGATGTCATGACAGTAAATATTTTCTGAGCTGAGAGAAAAAATGTCGCACTTTTCGGGGCTGATAGTCAAAAATGTCATGATATGTGGAGACTTTTTGGGCTGAGAGTAAAAAATGTTATGATAGTAATAATTAGTGTTGCCATCGCATTTTTCGGGGATGGAATTTGGGCTATTTCACATACGTTTTCCAGATTATCATGAAAATGTAACATTTTTTACTCTCAGCCCCGAAAAACTTTGTGTCGTGATAGTTTTCGATGTCATGACAGTAAATATTTTCTGAGCTGAGAGTAAAAATGTCGTACTTCTCGGAGCTGATAGTCAAAAATGCCATGATATGTGGAGATTTTATGGGCTGAGAGTAAAAAACGTCATGATAGTAATAATTAGTGCTGCCATCGCATTTTTCGGGGAAGGAATTTGGGCTATTTCACATACATTTTCCACATTATCATGAAAATGCAACATTTTTTACTCTCAGCCCCGAAAAACTTTGTGTCGTGATAGTTTTTGATGTCATGACGGTATATATTTTCTGAGCTGAGAGAAAAAATGTCGCACTTCTCGGAGCTGATAGTCAAAAATGTCATAATATGTGAAGATTTTTTGGGCTGAGAGTAAAAAATGTCATGATAGTAATAATTAGTGTTGCCATCGCATTTTTCGGGGATTAAAATTAGGCTATCTTCCCATACATTTTCCATATTATCATGAAAATGCAACATTTTCTACTCTCAGCCCCGAAAAACTGGGTGTCGTGATAGTTTTCGATGTCATGACAGTAAATATTTTCTGAGCTGAGAATGAAAATGTCGCATTTTTTGAGCTGATAGTCAAAAATGTCATGATATGTGGAGATTTTTTGGGCTGAGAGTAAAAAATGTCATGATAGAAATAGTTAGTGTTGCCATCGCATTTTTCGGGGATGAAAATTGGGCTATCTTCACATACATATTCCATATTATCATGAAAATGTAATATTTTCTATTCTCAGCCCCGAAAAACTTTGTGTCGTGATAGTTTTCGATGTCATGACAGTAAATATTTTCTGGGCTGAGAGTAAAAATGTCGCACTTTTCGGGGCTGATATTGAAAAATGTCATAACATGTGGAGATTTTTTGGGCTGAGAGTAAAAAATGTCATGATAGTAATAATTAGTGCTGCCATCGCATTTTTCGGGGATGAAAATTGGGCTATCTTCACATACATTTTCCATAGTATCATGAAAATGCAACATTTTCTACTCTCAGCCCCAAAAAACTTTGTGTCGTGATAGTTTTCGATGTCATGACAGTAAATATTTTCTGGGCTGAAAGTAAAATTGTCGCACTTTTCGGGGCTGATAGTCAAAAATGTCATGATATGTGGAGATTTTTTGGGCTGAGAGTAAAAAATATCATGATAGTAATAATTAGTGTTGCCATCGCATTTTTGGGGATGGAATTTGGGCTATCTTCAAATACACTTTCCATATTATTTATAAAATAAAATATAAAAAAAAGTATTTTCTGGGCTGAGAGTAAAAATGTCGTACTTTTCGGGGCTGATAGTCAAAAATGTCATGACATGTGGAGATTTTTTGGGCTGAGAGTAAAAAATGTCATGATAGTAATAATTAGTGTTGCCATTGCATTTTTCGGGGATGGAATTTGGGCTTTCTTCACATACAAACATTCCATGAAAAATTAGTTTGTAGAATTTCGTAAAATTCGTAATCTTCTAAATATACGAATACACTCGACTCGATACAACAACAAATACAAATAATCATAAAACGTCAAAAATTTAACTTACTTTTATCGTACCTTCATATAAAAGTGCAGTGTAAAATGTGTAGAGTTAAACAGAGGCATCTACCAATTTCAGCAGTGAAATTTTCATTTTCGCTTTTGCCTGTGTCATATTTGTATGAAAAATCTCATTTCACGTCAGGTGTGTTCTATTAAGGCTCAACGGCCAGAATTTTAGTGTTACGTTAAAACTTTTAAATATGTAATAGAAGGATTTTTATTGTTTAATTTTAATTGAAAGTTTATCAGTGTAACCTCTATATAACCGTAACTTATGTTTGTTTAGTTATTCTTATACATATTTCTTAATTACAATCGGTGAAGCAAACCGGTCGAGCGGATCAGATCTGGACCTGTTTGTTAAATGTGCGAGGCCGCCATGAACGCGGATTCAGATCCTCTACGTATCACGTTGCAGCTCTTCAGTTATTGGAAGGGTGAATGACATTATTGGGACCACTCGAAGGGTACTTGCTAAATTCCGAGGATCTGAATAAATCCATTACCGCAGTGGTAAATGTCGTCAAATGTCGAAATTGTATTTGTTACACTTAGCTCTGCTGAAACTAATGGGAACGGATGCAAACCATTTGGTAGTAACCAAATCTTCGTCGGCACATCCAAGTGAAGTTACTCCCACTTGGAATCGAATGGCCATCTTGAGGAGCTGCACCTAAAAACTCATCTGTATTCTTTCCAAAGCGGTAATGACAACAAGTTCGGAGACATTTTTGATGTGGGCATGATGACCTAATTAGCCCAGTTAACCGAGCAGGACAAGTTCATGAGTCAGAAATGGGAGCATCTACAGGTGAGAGGGTCAAATTTTGTTTCGTTTTCTACTCCTTGTTCCTCGTGTGCACATGCCGAACAACATTAGCATAAACTCTTACCATCTCAAGGGAATACCCGATAAATTTTGCATCTCTTATGAACATCATCTTCAAGCCTGCAGCTATTAATATTCCGGTTCCTACTCAATTACCACCCAGGGATAACATAGAAGCAAAATGGAGGAATCCCACCATGGACTCCGGACGTAACAGCATCTCATACAGTGCATCCCCCTCTGGGATTGCTGTAGAGATATGTTTTTTCTGACTGGAAGCCTTGGCCACGGCAATGAATTTAAGCGAAGAATTGCTGATAATCGAAATCAACAAGGTTCTGCAAGATGTCGCTCTCCAATGGTATTGGACATATCGCCGGCAAAACCCCCGAACATCATGGTCCCATTTTATCGAAAGGTTCAAAGACAGATGAATTGATTTTTGAAATACGAAGAACTATCGAAGCCATAAAGCAGCAGGCCTTCTACAAGTACCTTCTAGTATAAGTCTGAAAAATAGCACGAAGAAATACTGAGAAAATCCTCGCGTTAGAAAGGCCAGTGTTCATTCAATTTCTTCGGAAAATGCATATAAAAGACCATATGCGGTTGTTACTTTAAATGGTATTTTCTATACGAGCCTTATGGCCTAGCATCAGTGTATTGGGGGATGGTTTTGAAAAACTCATGGCAGATGCATATCCGCTAAATTTTTTAATTTCCCAAGTTCTATCCATACAACTAGTAGCCAATCACAGTGGGTATTTGGTTGCATTCATGCACGCACCAGTTGATTCTCCGAAGTTCCATGCTCTCACCCCTACGGAGTGAGATAAATTGAATCGAATAGCCATTTGGTCGGTGTTGAATGGTCTCCTCGGTGTGATACTATAATTAGAGTACGGTTGCTCCTACTTCTAAAAATTTCTTATCGAGACTAGTCTTCGGTTGTGGATCGTCCCCATATACATATGTAATTTTTTTTTTTAAAGATATAGATTGCATTGTATCTATTTTTGGGGCTCAAGGCTTACCCTGCTCTTTCTTGGTTGTGCTTTTGACGTACTTACTTTACGCATACTCAGCCAACTCGAGGACGTACGGTTTTAGGACCGATTTAAGACCATTTGCACATTGCAAGCTCCATGCCAGCCTATACCGGCATGGAAGATGGGTCGGCCCATGGGTTTTGCATACTGACAGGGGGTCATAGATGTGTTATATTTCACCACAGATCGAAATCTGTTCATGAAATTTCACTTTGCATCCTGCTCCTATCGGGATTCGAACCCGGTACCTCCCGATCCAAACGCCAAAGTTTTAACCACTGTGCCATTTGGTCGGTGTTGTTTGGTCTTCCCGTTGTGATACTAATTAGAGTACGGTTGCTCCTACTTCCAAAAACTTCTTATCAAGACTAGTCTTCGGTTGTGGGTCGTCCCCACGTTCATTTGTTGACAACCTGGAGCAAAACTGTATATAATTAATCCTTCTAATAAACGTCAAGTCAATTTTTGCAAGAAAAAATAACTTGTTCTTTTAAGATAATAACATGTACATGTAGCATAAGAAAAACTACTTAAGTTTTAAGACGTAAACATAATTAAACAGTTCTTTTGTTTTTGTTATTTTTCTCCATCATAATTAATTCATGATAATAAATTTATAAGATTTATATTTATAATAATAAATCTTATAAACATATAATAAGTAGTTGTGTAATTATATATGGATAGACGAGTGTAGCATAAAGATGATATTAAAACTTTTAAGTGGATTATATCAGTGTACGAGTATATAGTTCAGCATTATTTATAGACAAACAAACTTATTTCAACAAGAGTATATACATCTACGTAAGATGTACATAAAACAGATCTATGACATGTATTTTCTGACATACATATTTCTATAAAATACACATGTAAGTACTTGTACATAAAATATTTTCGATTTATAGAGTTTTAATATATTAAGGATCAATTATATGTTGCGATTTTTATGTTTCGTCATGTTCATCTTAACATCGAATTCGTTATTTTGATTCCTTAGCATAAACCCTATACACTATAATCCTTTATTGATTATGCATCATTATTCATTTAAAAAATTTAATCTCTCATTTATATGTTTCTGCTCGTATTCATGTAATAATTTTGTTTTGAGATATATGGTAAAATTTAATACATAATCACCAAAATTTCAATTTTTAATGTACTTTGGCCGTTATAAGAATCATACGTAAATCAAGTTCTAGTCAAATGACGAGTTTACCTGGAGGTCTCAATCAAATTTTCAAATACACCTTATTTCGTTTTAAGGAATTTAAAAACTTTACTGTTTGAAGATTATTTGACAAACCACATCATACGCAAATCCATACTTATTTAAAATATGTAGAAGTATGAAGGAAGTTTGTAACCAGAATATTGTTATGGTTATGAACTTGAGCGGTTGTAAACTTTTAGCTTAAATTAGATGGCATGGACAATATAATGTGTGGTTTCAGCTAGGGTTGCCACACGTCCTACTTTACGTAGGACAGTCCTACAATTGAAGGTGAATGTCTTCGTCATTCACTTTAAATAAAAGTCCTACTTTAGACACATTCATAGACAGAACTTTTTTTATTACTTATAGTTTATTAAATATATTTCAGTTTACACAAAAACAGCATCGGTACATGCTTGTTATACTAAGCTACTATCTATATTATGCATTTTAAAAGCCACTGTCTTTATTGGATGCAAATCTCCGGTGTTCACACAAAATCTATAGCAACTGAGACATACTATATAGATTTTGTGATTAATCGTTTTTTGAAACCGCAATAAAAAATATTTCCTAACGCTGAAACAACTATAGCTGTTTTTCTTTCGCAAAGCCACTTAGCTTTAATATTAGAGGCCAATTTTGGTTTTAACAATATTTATATGTGAATTTTCAGTAACGGAAAATACTTGTTCATCATAGTTGGCTTTTATGTCAGTAGTAATTATAATCCGAATCGGTTTTATAAAAATCTTTTTTTTAGTTTTATTTAAAGCCAACTGTGCTTTAATTACTACTGATAAATACGCCAACTGTGATGAACAATTATTTTCGTTACTAGAAATTTACATACAATACTATTGCTGAAACTAAAATTGGCCTCTAATATTATAGCTTAGCAGGATTTGCGAAAGCAACGCACCCAAGCAGGAAAATGAAAGAGTTTATGTAACTAGTATTTTTGAACCGGTTCCAACATGTCTTCATCATTTTCGAATAATTTAAACGTCTCTGGACGAATTTTATAGAACTCTTTTGACACACTAGTAAAAGTTTTTAAATGGTTTCCAAATATCCAAAAATCTACTAGTGATTTTGAAACCATTCGTATACGGTTTTATTCTGGATACTTTTATCGATGTAAGTAAATTCACTAATATATCAAAATTTAACTAGGAATTGAAAATATATTTATGTATGTTTTAACGGTCAAACGGTCAGCAACAGCTTTTTATAAGTAGTGGATTGATGACTTTCAATGGCTAAAGTGCCGCAACGATTGTGCGTTTTGCAAATTATGCGATACTCGACTTACCAACATCAAATCTCATCTGGTCAGGTATAACGCAAATGCCACACTTAAAAGAAAATTTTGTTTGAGCAAGCTGACTGCTATTAGTGAAGTTTTTCACAAATCCAGCTAAATCGGTCTTTGAAGCGCAACTAAAACAGGCAGAACTAATAATGGTAATGTTTTGTTTGATGCATCATTTACCTTTTATTTTGATGGATTTTTTTTTTACCAAATTTGTTGCAAAAATGTTGTCCGGATTCAAAAATTGCCAAACATAAAGTGTGGCAGGACAAAATCGCATCTCGGAAATAAAGGACGGCAAAATGTAGCTAGACAGCTGAAGACTGATAAATTTTCAAAAATTATTGATGATAAAATGGATGTAAGTTCAGAAAAGTCGTTGGCCTTGGTAGCTCGCATTTTAAACAAAAAAGAGGTGAGAGATTTTTAGGGTTTGTTAAGGCTGATCAAAACCGATGCTGCCTCAATTTTTACTGACATCTTAAATAATATAAATTGTTTGGAAGTACCCATGCAAACTATAATTGGACTTGGTTCTGATAACGCGTCGATTAAGGCATGTCAATTTTCTGGTATGCAACCGAGGTTTAAGAAGATCATTCCTCACATGTTTTTCATGAGTTGGATTTGCCGTGCCTACGCATGTAAACATTTGCCGTTTTCTGTCGAGCAGTTGGCTCGAAATATTTCGCACACAGTTCAACAAGGTGCATTGAATTAAAATAACTTCAAGAATATTTCTTATTAAATCCTCATAAAATTATTGGCCTTGCAAAAACACTATGGCTTTCACTTGAAATGGGCATAAAAAAAGAACCTAGTAACTCTTTTTTAAATGTTTGATTACAAAATATTTTTATACAAAACCTAGCAACTAGATATTTTTGTCATTCTCTTGATCGATCGTAAAATTGAGAAAGAAGACTTTATATATTCCAATGACGGTTATTATAATGCTTAAACACATCAGCTACATGTTTAGACGTGTATTAATCATCAGGAACAGCGGCGGTCATCGAAAAATGCAGTCTCGAGGGAAAATAATGGTTGAGCTGGCCCGAAAGTTGTAAGTAAATTTAGAAATGTTTTCTACAGAACCTAGCAAATTTAAAAAGATGCTAGGTTATGAGAGATCATTTATAGTAGACTTGCGTACAAAACATAGTATCTTTTAAAAGTTGCTAGGTTATGCATGTAATAAAATATTCAGTTTTATAATTTTATAAGCAAAATCTTTTATACAAAACATACTATTTAACATAAGTAATATACAATGTTTTGTGGAAAATGGTATATTTTGTATTCGTTCGAATCAAAATAAAAAAGTACAAAATCAAAGGTGTATCATCTTCACATTGCTCGCTTAATTCAAATTAACTGTACTACTAGATGCATATACTGAAATCGGGTGGACATTTTTTAAGATTTTCGTAGAAATACTAGATTTACGGTCCAATAATCCTTTAAATTTTGACTGTTACTATTTCTTGAAGGTCAACGTCTAGTTTATTGTTATTGTACTATTTCCAGGCGTTATACAGCAACTACAGCTGCAGTTCATTCCGATACAGATTCGGCAATTACGCATCAAGATTATTTTTCATCTAATGATTCCTTGGCGAATTGTACGTATTAGCAAAACAAACATGTCATCGACTCATCTGATGGCAATCTTGGTAAACATTAAACGTCCCAATTGGAAAATATCGTTGAAACATCATCGCATTATGAAGAATTAACATATCCGGCGCAGTTCGAAAACAATGGCCATCCCCGCCATGATCAAATATCACCACCTTTCGAGCAAGCTCACCAAACAAAATAAAAAAAAATCGGCTACTATGCAACTTTTAAATCCATGTAGTTGCAAAAAAAAATGCTGGGTGGTTTTTTCGCAACAAAGACGGCAAGCCATTTTCGACCAGTTTAAAAACATGAACTTTGCATAGCGTCAGTTCTTTTAGACACGTACACCTACGTATATCAGCTTCCGCTTGATGAGGAAAATACGAAGCAGCTTTTATGCAAGAGTTGTTTCTGCACAATATCGGCCGTAAAACAGATGGTTTAATAATGGAAGAAGAAAGAAGAATGCAGGATTAATGTAATCGTTGGATCATCGTGGTGATGTAGTAAATAGGATTAAGCTACAAAAACCAACTTTACTGCATAATCAAATTCGTGATCACATATTAAAATTTCATCCACAGGTATCGCACTACAAATTAGATTATTCATCGAATCGGAGGTATTTACCAACGGATATAACTATCAAAATTATGTGGAAGGATTTTAATGAAAAATTTTGAAATAATGCTGCGTCTTATGTTATATATTATACGAAAATATTCAAAAAAGAAAATATCGATTTTGAAACACTATCACAGGGTAAATGTCAAGTATGTGAAAAATATCAGCAGCATCAAAACGAGTTAAAAACTCAAGAACCTGCTATAAGTATAACTATAGTTCATAATGAAAATACTGAGACAGCTCATCAATCCGATACTTGTACAAAATGTACGTAAATGTACAAATTATATAAAACTATTAAATAGCGACAAACTACCAACTACTGCGGATATGTAAAAGGTAATAATAGTTCCCAAAATGAAATCAAAAAATTCTTTTTCTGTAAGTCATTTAGTAGTATTTAACGAAACATTTGCGCCGCTTCATCAACACGACCCAACAAATCTTTTTGTACTTTGGCATGATGCCATAACACAGATCGCACGGCTACAGATGTTGAGTTTATGCTTTCACAGAGATGAAATGTTTTTTGGGCTGAAAATTGTTCAGCACAAAATAAAAATTGGATACTTTTTCGGCATTGTTAATAGTCATAAGCCAGAAGTGGAGCCCAGATACCATTACTATAAAATATTTTGAGCCTGGACACTCCAGGCAGAAATGGAAGAAAACAAATGAATTACTGGATATGAATGACTTGTTTTTTTTTCCTTTCCTTCGTATACCTTTATTAAATAATTTAGAAACTCTCGAGTTCCGACGCAGTTCAACCAATTTACGATGTCACGACAGTGACACGTTTAACGAGTTCGAAAATAGTACAAACCACAAGGAGCTTAAATTTCCTGATAGAAGGGCAGAACCCGCAGGGATGAATGCCGAAAAATTAAAAAAAAAAAATGCGAACAACTTTTATCTCAAATGCTAGTACGAAAAAGAATATTTTGGGATGGATTGAAATCCGGCGAAAATGCACCAGATATGCAAATTTTTGAATGACTTTTGTTACAAAATGTTTTTAATATTTGGAATTTTTTAATTAGTTTTTAAGTTAAAAGATATGATAACCTTCTAAAAATGATAACATTACTTACGTACTGAATTAATAAAAAAGATTGAATTTGTTAAAACATTTCGTTTTTATTTAAGCATAATTTACACTGAAAAAGTTTCCATTTTATACAAAAAATAGCAAGTCAGAGTTACTAGGAAATGATCCAAACTTGAGTTCTTTTCATGAATCTTTGGTTTGTCAAAAGCAAACTGTTATGTTCATATTTTGCACAATTATCTCAAATCATCTCCGGAAGAGCTAGATGTCGACATCGAAAATATCGTGTTGAAAGTCAACTCTCACTTCAGTTTGTCATCGAAACGAAGAGAAACTTTTGAAGAATTCTGCATTTTTTTGAAGGTCAGTTTTAGCGAGTTTTCAAAACACATCACAGTCATATTTTTTAAGTAGTTTAAACGATTTGCCAGCTGCGAGAAAATTTGTTAATCGCAAAACTTGCAAAATTTAAATAGGTAATGGATTTACCAAATTACCGAATTTTGAATCATTTCTGAAAATTGTTGAAATTTTAGGGTCATTATTTTATTGGCATTGTTTTGATAATATTTTTTATGTTTTTGTATGTTGTATTTATATTATGAACAATTTTTGTATTATATACCATACATACTTATAAGACAAAATAATTTAAGGAAATGATTTATAATTCTTAGTCTAGGTTTTTAAGGCGGCATATGAATAAAATACATTTTATTTTTTATCTAAAAAAAAAATCATTTTTTCATATTTGAAAAAGTATAAAAGTTCAGTACCCTAAAATGACCTACTTTGAGCTTTTCAAAAAGTGGCAACCTTGATTTCAGCACGAGCCGATAAACCACGTGGCGAAAATATAAATTTTTGACTCACCATAAATTAGTGGCACAAGTCTAAATTGCTGCTCAGTCGTTTTACCACGTCATGTAAATGTTAAAAACCAAAAACAGAACTCACTTTCAAACCGCCAAATTGTTTACCGCAACTCTTGATAAACAACATGTTTACAAAAATGAACAGACTAAAAGAAAATGGGAACAAAGCGACAAGTAATCCAAAACGAAAACATAAAGGGGACCGGACTAATACAAACAAAACTAAACGAAACGTCAACAAAAAGAATTTACATTCATTGTCCTTCCACTATTCCACACTTTAATTCGTTCATCGTGATTCTTTCCTCGTTTCCTTCAGCTTCACCAACAAACTGTTGTTAGTTTGTTGGTGAAAGGGCGGGAAAAAAGGAAAGAATCATGAGGAAAAAATCAAAGTGTGGAATGATGGATTCAGTTGATCTTAACCAATCAACCTGGTTAGTCGCTAATTGTGGTTCTTTCATTGTAATAGTTTTCTTAATGATTGCGATTTAAATTCATATTTTGCACATTTTGCGCTAACCAGTGTTCCAAAGCATTTTCCAGTGCGAACTCTCACACGTCACAGTGGTAGTTTTTTAGTTAAATCTACGAAATATCGAATAGTGGAGGATCAAATTTTCATTGAAATTTGCACATAACAGTCAAGGCTTCTCACTTTTTTAGTAGAATTTGACCACCATTAGATTATTGCAAATTACCGGTTGATATATTATTGTAAATTTTGAGCGTTAATTATCGAGAGGAAATTTCATATTTAATTATTTACATTTACAGTTCATTGGGAGTTAGTAATTTGAAAGTAAAATAAATTGATATGAGCGATATTTCCGAGAAAAATAACTACTACAATACATAAAAAATTTTAAACGTATACACAAGATGTATTTTCATCGAGGCCGATTCCAGGTTCAATGTTCACGTTAAGACATATGGTTTTTAGTTTTTAATACAACGTCACGGGCTAAGTGGTATGATTAGGGTATTACCCGCGTGGCATTGAGATTTATTCAAGCCGACGGCCACTCGGCATTTCATGCACTTTATCACAGTACCATCACAAAATTTTCTGTCGAGTGAAGTGTAAAACTTTTTGGAAAAATAAGAATCCTGTATCATAGATCTCAGAACTATAAAACATTTTTTTTTTATTTTTTCACATTTTTGCCAATTTTGCACTTCACTTCACATATCATTATTTCTCGAATAAGAGTGTTTTTAATTACGAAAAAGAACGACTTACAACAGTTCTTAAATATACTTCCGTCACTTTGGAAGATCAATGGCTAGTTTAGCTATAAATTTTTGTATAATTCGAAAAATGGCTCATTTTGTTTTTGCTTTGTTGAATAGATTTTATAAAAACACCAAAAATAAAATACAAATTAGGACTGCGTACCAACAATCTTCAGCATAAACGCGGTTCCAATTGAAGTATTTCGAGCAGGATCGACTAGCACGGAATGAACTTGTTTCACATTGCGAATTTTTTTACGTTTCATTGTATTTTTAGTATAAACTCGCCTAAATTTAGTTAACACATATTTATTAAAAATGTCTTTTTAAATATTTATTTTAAAGTTTATCTACTACAGATGCAACAATTAAGCTGCCAATAAAATTGAAGAAGCTTTTTTGATCGTCCGCGCTTAAACTTTCGATGTCGTTAATATCAAAAGCACTAATCGCATTACCAATTGGCGAAACGACTGTGTTGTCTACAGTACCAATATCTAGGTTAGCATCAAGGGGAGCACCGAAGGTCTACGATAAAAGTTCAAACCAGATTAAATAAATTTTATTTTATTATTTTTTCTGATATACTTACAGCGGCGATGGCGACGATAACAATGAACAAAACTGTGTATTTCATTTTAATTTAGATCTATTTCGTATGTATTTTCAAACTTTAAACTTAATATGAACTGAATAACTTTATGAAATGTACGGACCTTATATACCGGAATCGTTATTTACACAAGCTAGTAAATCCAGAAATATTGAGGAAAATTACAAATTGTGAAATTGTCAAGTTTCTTTGAATTAGAATAAATTTGGATTAAATTAGTCACTTTTGTTAAATTTATTACGAACTGTGCAAATATTTATTTGCTGGAACGTGGAGGTGAATAAGTTCCAAAAATAAAATTATTTTCATAAATTGTATGCAAATAGTTTTCTATCTGTCTAAATATTATTTGAAAACTAGGTTTTAATATTTAGACGTATCTGAGTGAAAAAGACAGAGTAAGGTATTTATACCCATATACCTGTGGTCGTAGCACTTCATGCGACTTGATTACTCACCTTCTTGGTTACTAGATTATTAAATCGAAACCTACAAATTTTAGTTTTTTTTAAATTTTAGTGTATGCTGCTTTATGCAACTACCATCACTTCAAGCGACAATTTCTATCAAATAACAATTTAGACGAGATCACTTATTAGAATTATTTTCAAACTAAGGCACCTTAGATATAAAAAAAATATCCACTGTGAGTTTTGTACAAAATTGTTTAGCACGCTTTGACCTTACAATCTAGCAACTAAGAAGCACCATGGTCAAATTGCATGTAGTGAGACGACTAAGGGAATAGAGGCCTTAAAATGTAAAGTAAGTTTCAGTTATTGAACAGTCATACGTAAAAACCGTACTGAAATGATCACCTTGTATATGCGTACTTAAGAGTGATCATGTAGGTAATGTCATTAAACCGAATTGTTAAAATTTTTTGCCCAACTAATTAAGGTCACTTAACTTGAAAGAAGGCTGTTTTGAAGATTTTAGTAAATTTCTTTAATAAAAATAGTAAATTGAGTTTTACTTAAATTATAATAATTAATTTAAATATTTAATTTGATTCTGTATTTTTTTTGAATAGTTAGGTTGACATTTTACTCTGTCTTTTACTTTTTACTAATCGTAAAAACTTTGACATTGCTAGTATCTATAAGTCTTCTTCAAAGATCGGTCCAATTCATTTCGGTAACAGCAATTCGTATACATTTGCGTTTTGGGCTGTATTTAAGAATTCATTAAGATTAGTTAAAGGTCGAGCTTCTTCATGTGCTTTTAACCACGAACCAAAGTTTACTTCGATATCCAAATTCTCATTTTCCACCGCATTGATCGCCTTTTCAGGTTTTAAAGCAAGTAACTCCATAGTTAGGCCCTTAATTTTATTTGCTGTTTCTCGGATCTTTTGCTTAAATTTTAAAACCAATTTTTTAAAAAAATATTTAAACAGATGAAAACTATTTGCTTGAAAGTTAAGTAATTTACAAAATATATATCTGTTATTGATTTTATTTCGAGCACTGGATGAACAACATTTGAACAGCTCATAATTAAGTTTGTTAAAATGACTATTTAAATCCAAATATATAACAATTTAAATAAACCTGACAATAACAAAATTTGTAATTTTTTCGCAACACTTTTAAATTTACCAGCTTGAGTAAACAGTAATTCCGATTACCATTTTTCCGGTACCATTTTTTAGGCCTACTGACGAAATAAGTTTGGTGTTAATATTTTTGAAACAAAGTTAAATGGCGAAATATTTTTCCCCATAAACATTTTGTGGAACAAAAGTTTTCCAATTAACTTTGTTTTCAAAATTTTTGTACTACACTTATTCTTTCAGTAGGCCAGAAATGTACATTTTGGACAAAAATGCTATGAAAATATTTTCCCAATTCCCTATTCCCAGGGAAAACCTGTAACGTGCGTTCCAGGTATCGCATCGCTTGCATCGATCCAATTGTCGCATTTCATGGCACACTGTATCTGATTACGATTTTTATACCATTCAACATTGTTACGCCTGCAAGATTTGCATGCATGCATTGGTACAGCATGCTTTTGGGCGATTTATTATTGATTAAAATTATCGGTGTATGTACCGTCTACAAATCGTACGATGTTTTTTTTTATTACGTTATCGGATTTTGCTGTACTTAGCTACATACCAATACCAAAATTTTTTTTTTCTCGATATTTCTTCTGGTAAAGAAAAATTTGTTTTGTTGGTCAGTCAATCAAATTCAATGAACGATAATCGCTCGAAGCATCAAGTAAAGAACATTAAAATATATCCAGTGCAGTGTTAATTAAAAATTAAACAAAATATAATTTTTTTATCAACAAGTCGGATGTTGTAAAGTGCCGATCTAAATAGTCAGTGCTGAAAGTAATAGCGATAGTTTTGGATGTAACTGCTTTGAATTACGGACACTTTGGAGATAAATTCATGCATATTTGTATTTTGGAAACCACATAAGCGGAGATATAGTCCAACGAACTCAAGAGGTTCGTCGCCGTATTTTGTTTTCCTTCGATAACGGTGTTCGTAGTGTTTATTCGTCACGCAATCACCAGTCGAGTTGCGTTGGCCTTAAGAGTAATAAAGTCGAAATTCTGAAGTAAAATCCTGTGTCGCATATATAGTGTGTGTGTGAGAGTGGGTTTTTCGACCTTAAAGACATTTCAAGATGGCCAAATAACTAAGTGCAACAAATTGAGAGTACATTATAAACTTTTATAATTAATCATATACATTTTTGTACTAAGCTTCGAATACTATCGGCGCAATTTAGCAAGAACATTTTCTTTTTTGTTTTGCTCAAATTCGAGAATCATAATACATCGTGGTGCGCGCAGAGGTAGTGCGGAAGTAACGTGGACCCACCCATAAAGCACCATCAGAGGTACCGTTAAACAAAATACGGGTGATTTGGTGAAGGTGTGGCAGCATTTGCGAGCGTAATTATTATTGGTATCAAGTCCCAGCGTAACCGGGAGATTGGGGTTACCGTTAATCCAAGCACGTGCGAGTTGGTGAAGGTGTTGCAGCATTCGCGAGCGGAAGATCCAGTCAAGGACGGTGTCGCCGTTATTCAGCTGAGTATTTGCCTGACGTAATTTTTTTTTTGATATCAAGCCCTAGTGTAACCGGCGGATTAGAGTTACCGTTAATCCAAGCACGGGTGATTTGGCGAAGGTGTGGCAGCATTCGCGGACGGGGATCCAGTCAAGGGCGGTATAGCCGTTATCCAGATGAGTATTTGGCTAAGTCACTGGATTTTATTCTTTTGTATTATATTTCAAGTCAATTTCCATTTGTTTTGAGTATTGAATTTTGATACAGTAATAATTTTTCATTTTATTAATCTTAGTACCAATTCAGATCAGATTTCTTTTATAATTTCTCAGTTATAAATATTTCTTTTGTTTTCTTTCCCTAGCCATATTGTTCATAATACACCGAAGCAGTATCAGGGTAGTGGAAGCGCTTCTTCGCCAGGATACGCCGTTAAGGTAACCTTTGTTTTTTTTGCTAACTTTTTTTTGCTAACGGCAGTCAATCTCGTAGGCTGTCGTTACAAGCAGGAACAGTGCCGCAGCAGTAAGTTCAACTTTTAATAACTTTTTCGATGATTTTGGTTCTGATTTCGCGAATGTTATGTTTAAAAGCAGAAATTGTATCTAGAGGAAAAAGTCCTATGGCGTCAAATCGCAGCTCCGCGCAAGAGAACAATTGTCGGTCGGTTTCTATATGGCACGTGGCGAAATCTTGCTGAAACCAAAAGCGGTTCACGCATTCACAGCGTTGATTTCAGACCATAAAGCTGGTCGCCATGGCTCTGTAACGATTGCCATTAACGGTAACGACGTTTCTAGCAGCGTTTTTGATGAAAAATTGGCCAATTATACCACCACTCTAAAATCTACACCAAACAGTCACTCTTGGTGGATGTACTTCTTTACGATTACATGTGGCCGTTCCGAAATTGTACAAAGGCGAGTCGCCTTCGAATTTTACGTCGAACAGACGTGTTTGTGTAATTTTCTTGTTTTCTCCGAAAAATACTCTTCAAATAATGTTTCAATAATAAAATATTGGGACAATAAATGGAAATGCAAAAGCTATAGTTTTGATATCGGCTGCGGAGTAATAATTTGGCTATGAACAATAATTTAAGCATAATTTTCCAAAGTCATCATTTTTACAAAGCAGACTACGAATATTTGGAGAAATTTGAACAGCGCGTCAAATTACAAAAGAGCGCATGAGCACATATGCGATGCGTAGTTCACAAATTTTTTGGATTTTATGTAACTGGACTCTGCCCGTAATAAATAAATAAATAAATTTGGTAATTCTGCTGTGTTTACATAGCCCCAGAGATGGAAATCCTTTTCGTCTGAAAAGATGATTTTTCGTCAAAATCGATATCATCATGAAGCCCATCTATGGCCCACGCTGAGAACTGATATCGAAGCGGATGGTCATTTGCTTTCAACTGCCGAGTCATCTGAAGCTTGTGGACGAATATTCTCAGGTGCTTGTGCAGTATTCTCTTCAGGCTGGCGCAACTAATGGCCAGTTGCTGCGGTTGGCGTCGAGTTGAGGTTGATGGATTGTGTTGTACAATATGGACCAAATCCACAATATTTTCTCAACGCACTATCCGAGCTCAGGGGCCACTTCTATAATCCAGCCGTTCTGCTTGGCGCTCTTTCACGAACCATATTTATATTTTAAAATCCGCACGGGTTCGGCTGCATAACACCGACTTTGAAAATAAATTTTCAATATTTCGAATAGCTCCTCAAGCAAAAATATGATTGTTTCGTGACGCGGAATATCAGACTAACGAGCTGTCAAAATTTCAAGCAAATCCTTAAAAAAAATGTTACCGTAGCCTATAATTTAAAAATAAACCAATAGATGGCCACCCGAAACAAATACGTTGTACATATATTGTATTAAATTCATAATTAAGACTATTTTGCACAGTACAGCCAAAAGTTGTCAGCTGAAAGTGGAAAAACCGATATGGCAGATTGTGTCTCTACTTCAGGTTAAAGCTATTTTTTTTATAATAAATTGAACTATCCCAGCCGAAAGTAACTAATCTAGCAAATCAACAAATAGATATAAGCACCATTCCATTGAAAATCTTCGCCCGGATGTTTTAGCAAACAAAATTTTTATCTAGATTAATTTGCCAATTTCAATTTGCCTTCTGCTAACTTTAATTGAAATAAAAATTTATTCAATAATGAGTTCGATTAGACTTTAATAAGCCTTTGATTATTTGTGAGTCAATGGATTTTGTTTTGCATTTTAATTTCGGTTGTGGTCGAGGTTTTCGATTTGAGCAGTCAGGGCTGGGATGTTGTACCATCACTATTTTCGACTTTTTTTATGTCTCATTTTTCAGGAATCAATTATCATTCTATTTCGCGTAAAGAATTATTTGTTTTATATCGCGATTTCAACCTCTTGATATAATTGTGAGCTTTCTCTCTTTTCTACATTTCGATGAACTTGTCACGAAAAAATTATTTGGTAATAAATAGAGTCGATTAATATAGTAGTCTTATAGATATCGTAGAAAAGAAGTAGAGTGATGTTTTACCCGAGCAAGCTGAAAATACATTAGAACATATGCGTAGTTTTGGAAGTGAAATAGGCTGCCATTTTACTCGTAAAAAATGAGACATAAAAAAAGTCGAAAGTCGAAAATAGTGATGGTTCAACATCCCAGCCCTATAACGATATGACTGTACATATCGTCACACGATTTGTTTATATGTCATACAGCATGCCGTATCACACGCTATCGATCGCTTAAAAAGGTTGGGTTGAGATGTATACCCTCTCAATCAACAAAATTTTTTTTAAAGCAATTTTAATAATAATAATAATATTTATTAAATGTGTTCAAGCTAATGCTTTTATACACATGAATATTTACAAAAGTTATACATGAATATTTACAATAATTATATTATTAACTTATAAAATTAACACAAAAAAGAGAAAAAGTAATTAATCAAAGCAATAAACTAAATTAAATATCTACAAATATGTACATTAATTATTTACATTTTGATTTTCCATAATTAATTGTAAACAAGATTTCTTAAATATACTAAGAGAACTGATGTTTTTTAGTTCTATTGGCAAACTATTCCATTTAATAATTGCATTTATTAGTACAGAATTATTATAAATATTTCTTTTACTAATAGGCAAATTAATGTTTCTTGTACGTAAAGACCTGGAAAAATTTAACTTTTCATACAAATATAACGGTAAACTTGAGTTAACCAGTTGAAAAATAAAAACAGATGTTCTATAATCAAATAATTGAAACAAATCATATCCAAGAATTGAACACCTAAACTCCGAGATATGATCGAATTTCCTAAGGTCATGAACGTATCTAGTGGAATTATTATACGTAACTTCAAGTAAAAATTTATAAAAACTGTCACATTGATTGTAGATAACATCACAATATGTGAACATTGGCAAAACCAAACTATTAATTAAATATTTACGAAGGTTAACTGGACAAAACTTTCTAATCAATTTAAGGGAATACAAGGCATAATTAACCTTCTGGCAAAGAGAGCTAATATGATCATTCCACGTTAGTTTAGAATTCAAAAGCAACCCTAAATCATTAACCACTGGAACAAAGGATATAACATCATCATCTAAGAAAAGTGTAGGTGTAACATTGTGTCGAACATTTTTTGAGAGTAATAAAGCTTTACTTTTAATCGGATTTAATGATAACGAATTATTTTTAGCCTACCAAGAAACATTTTTAAGATCTGTGTTAAGTTTAATCACTATCTCATCTAGCTGTGATAAATGACCACCAATATAAAGTTGTAAATCTTCAGCATAAAGATGAAACCGGCAATTCAAAATTTTCCATGGTAGATCATTTATGTACAAAGAAAAAAGTAACGGACCTAAGACCGACCCTTGAGGTTCACCTACTACCATTTCACTAATATTTGAATGGTCAACACCATACTTCACAAATTGTTTACGATTACTCAAATATGAGTATATTAGATTAATAGCCGAATTAGAAAATTTATAATACAAATGTAACTTCTGAAGCAAATGAATATGATTAACACAATCAAATGCTTTAGAAAAATCTAGTAGGACCAAAATAGCAACCGAATTTTCCTTGTCCAAGATAGCAGACAAATCATCAATAATATTAACAAGAGCAGTAGTGGTACTGTAGCCTGATTTGTACCCCGACTGAAACTCACTTAGGAAATTAAGCCTATGAAGATGTTCCTGCATTTGACGTTGCATGATTTTTTCCAGAACTTTTGACAGAGCAGGCAAAATACTAATGGGACGTATATCTCCTATATTGGAAATTACATCCTTCTTTGGTAACGGAATTATGGACGCCACCTTCCATAGATCAGGAAACACAGATTTTGTCAGACATTGTGGTTAATAACAAAAGTTATAAGAGGGAGAAATAAATCAATAAAAGTTTTAAGACTTTAAAATCTACCATATCATAAGCCAATGAATCAGATTTAATTTCACGAATAACATTTAAAACAATATTTTCATCAACACAATCAAAAACAAAATCATCACTTGTAAAATGATCAGATTTAGCATCAGGTAGTGGTAAAACACCCAAGGAATCACGAAATTTAGTGATTCCAACCAACATTTCTTCTGCTGAAAAGTCAATTCTAGCATCACTAGTGAAAAAGAAACCCCCAATTTTTTAAATTATTCCAAGTTATTTTGGAATTTTTCAAATTTCCAAAATAATATCTTTGTTTGGCTTGGTTGATGTTTATATTTGTTTTATTTCTAAAAAATCTAAAAGATTGTAAATCATTATGTAATCCAAACCTTTTATGTTTTTTAAAAGCCAAATCTCTACGTTTCGTTAATGTAATAATATGAGCATTCAGCCATGGTGCAGTAGAGCATTTATTTATAACACTTTTACGAGGCACACAAGTCTGGTCTAAATGTAAAAAGTTTGAGTTGAAATTGGCAACAATATCATCAACCTCAGAATAGTAATACATGGTTTGCCAATCTAACAAAAAGAAATTTTCAATAAAATCTAGTTGATTAATCGCCTTATAATCAGAAACAACAGTATACGATATCTTACTTCTGGTGTTACAAAACTTATAACTTGCAAATATTAAATTATGATCTGAAATAGCAGGAACTTCAATTTACCCAAAGGAAATAATATTATGTTTATCAGGCTCATAAACAATATAATCAAATCTAAATGGTTGTTAATTCTAGTTGGACCAAACGGTAAATAATATAAGTTATTAATTTTTAAGCAATCACTAAGCCTATTATTGCTCAACATGTTATAGTTAAAATCACCACAACAAATAATTCTTCCATATCCACATAATTGTTCAGCAAAAATATCTTGGATATTAACTATGTCACCTGAATAAACAGGAGAAGGGTTATAAATAATCAAAATAAGTATTTTTCCAAATACTCCAACAAGCTCAGAAGATAAGAACTCAACTTTACCTACAGAATTAGAAGAAAGTTTGTTAATTTTAAAGGAGGAACGATAATAAATACAAACACCACCTCCACGGGAATCAGTACGATCAGCTCGCAGCAATTTGTAGTTGCTTATTTGGAATGACTTGTTTCTATTTTTCTTTGTGAGCCAAGTCTCAGACAAAGCAAGAAAATCAAATTGATAAATATGTAAAAGAATAGTTACATCATTAAAATGTTTCACCAAACTTCGAACATTTAAATGACCAAATGTCAAACAAAACATTTTATTTACAGACAAATTATTAAATGGAATATGTAGTTGTGTTATTGCTTATCGTAAAAGAATTATTTAAAGTATTATTTAAGATGGATTGGGTATAGATGCCGACGTCCAAAACTTTACTTTTGCAGGTCGAGTTGACCAAAAATTTGCGAAAGGTTTAATATATACACCAATAGGCCAGGTAGCAGGATCTAGAGCTTTCACTTTCAAATCATCTCTACACCCCAATTTAAAACATACATATTCCAATTTCTGTATGTTAGAATTTTTCGGAATCAACTTATGTACTTTGCAAATTTCAGTTTGCAAACAGGATTTAGCCATATCCAAGTAATCTTCTTCCTTATTAGTAGGATTAAACCGAGAAAGATGTATCCAAAACATCTTAGGAACAGGAATAGTTTTAATACCAAAGTTCTCAACTGACTCATTAGTTCTATGAATCAACTTTGTAGGTATGGTAGGTGTAGAAACATTAATAGTATTACCAGAGCACGGTACATCTAAACACTTAACTTCCGTAGAAACAGAATTAAATATTGGTTGTTCACACTCTGCAGGTTCAGGCATAACGGAAATAGAGCATCTGGACATTACTACTTCTGCAAATGTCTGTGAACTTCCAGGGTCCAATGTTGATAAAGTAACAAATTCATCTTGAATGTAGGTTGAAGATAAAGATGTTGTTATATTCGTAGAATCAACATCGGACCGAATAGGTGGATTAATAATTTCTTCTATAGATTTAATAGCACCAAATGTGTTACAAAAATTCTTCTCCATAAAATCAGTTGACACAGGGGATGTATCATCACACGATGCAATATTTGTTGTTAATGGCCTAATAGCACTCGGCAGACCATGTAAAATAGCATCAGGAATTCGTGTATCCTTAATATTAAGTAGCTCCAACACATTCTCAATTAGAAGTCTATTTAATTTAGTTTCTTTCAACATGTCTTGATATAAAGAGTCTCGATTGTCCCACGATTTGGCTTTTATATAAATATTCTTAAAAGATCGGTTACTCACCAATTCTTTGTAATCATCACAAAACTAAAGAATGTTTCCACATTTAAAACTTTGCCGGTGACATGCACGATCCACAGCAGCACAACTCAAATGAAAATTTTTGTCACAAAATCCGTCGCATCCAATCTTGTCCACACTAACAGCCAAAAAACATTTTCCACATTCCATTTTACAGACTTTACTAGTCAAATAACATATAAATAAATATAATATACGAATGAACTTGTACCACTTGACTAAGTAGTATAGAAAATGTACATAAATATTCGTATTAGACAAAATAACTGTCAAAATATAAACGTCCACCAAACTATTTATATAACTATATACATTAATTAAACTAAAACTATACATACACAATATTATATTAATTATTAAATATTAAATTTTATTAACACGAACACTAAATATTATTATATACAATTAAAATTAAATTTAATTCTTTTAAAAAATTTTCGTTTAGAGAAAAAAATAACAACTGGTATCCACAATGACTACTTGGCTCGATTGTAAATACATCACGATTAGACTACTTTCCTCTGTACACATCATTTGTAATTATAATTGTTGTTATATGCGGGATCTGCGGATGTTGATGAGACAGGTTATTTAGTTCATGTTCATAACAAAATCTATTAAAGGTTTGTTCGATGTGTTTTAGTGTTTCGCCATCCAGCTTTGTTGAGGGATAATATTGGTGAAGTTGTATAATTCGTGTTGTTTTGTATTCCTTATTTCTTTTAGAGAAGATTATCTCTTGCGTGCAGCCTTACCTGTACCAAGTGCAGCGTACATTGACGACCGTTTGATATTGTACGATTGGAGCTATTGGCGCGGACAGTTTCATACCACGTTCTGCGCGCTCTTGCGGTAATTGGATTTTCAGTGCGCTACTAAAGGAGAATATTCATATCATCGCAGCGGTTTTGATGCCACATGGTTTTGGTTTCGTTGTGTATCAGACGCAAGGACGCAGTTCTATTTCCGTTTGAACGGTACATTGTGTTGAGCACGCGGAATACGCGGTTTTTTTTGTTTGATTCAACATTGATGGACCTGTTATTTGGTCATATTACTCATTAATTATTAGTATTACAAATTATATTTTTACGGCACACGTAGGTCATCTTTGAGTATACATTTTTATCGTTTCCACAAAGATCAAATAGCCGTTATAATTAGTTTGTAGCGTTAGTTATTTTCTAAGTGTTTTGCTGCCAGTTTAGTTTTCTTCTAATTTTATTTTATAAACTAATATTTAGTAATTGATATCAATTTTTGAATATTTTGGATTTATTAGATTTATAAGAAGCAATCAATTTTCTGTAAATTGTTTTATTTTTCTTTGTTCAAAATTTAATGTTAGTCACCGAAACCAGTGAAAGTTTGAAAATTTATTTCGAAATAACGGTAGAAATTGTTCGCGAAACAAGAGAAAACATATTATATTTTCAGAATAATCGGATCATGGAACATGCGGAAAGCGTTTTCTACAGGTAATCGTGATAACCGTTCGTAAGATTTTTTTTGTTGTATTTCTTTGATCTCGTTTATGTTAATTCGGGTCATTTTCAAACGAAATTGATGAGAATCAAAAAAAAAATAAAATTTAAGTTGTTTTAATTTGATTTTTTTTTATTAATTTAAATAAAATATAGAAAATTCAATTATTTGAACAACAAGTTTAATTGTTTATTTCGTTATCTTTCTTTATATTATTATTTACGAACGGTTTTATTTTTGGTTTAAGGCGGGAAGATGCCCAAGGTTTTTTATTTTTTCCGTTAAAGGCGGGAAGACGCCCAAGGTTTTTAATTTCGGTCAAACGCGGGAAGACGATTAACGGTTTTTATTTTCAGTTAAAGGTGGGAAGACGCCCAACCCAGTTATAATAGTTGGCCAACTGGTCATTAGTAAAATTATATACCGGCAGGAAGATGTCCAACAAAAATGTACGGTTACGGGTGGTCAACCACGGTCCATTCGTATTGTTTGAATTTGGCCATTTGTGTTGTTCAATTTTTTTAAAAAGTAAAATCCAGTAAAATAATATAAATTTTAAATTTTTTCTAAATTTTATTATATTGTTATCAACCGTCATAACGGTTGATTGGCAACGGCAGGGGGTGGCACATTGCTTTCGCCCTCAAAATTATACACATTTGAGGACCATATTTTAGTTCGATTTTTGTTATTCTTTCGACCATTTTCCACTTGATTTTATTTTTCTTTCGTCTAGAAATTTGTCACGTTTAAACCTTTCCGTTGGATTTATTTTTGCCTTTGAACAATTTTTTTTTTATTGGAACAAAATACAGCACTGCGTACGATTCCTTTCAGCATTGGTTTTATTTTTGCTCCCCATAATCCTAATTTTTTTTTTTTTTTTTTAAATAGATTCTCATTTCGTGTCGGTTCCATAGTTGCAGGCTGGGCTTGCCACTCCTCATAATCCCCTTGACAGGACATCCTCAGGGTCGGAGTGGCAAGTCCAGCATATGTGTCGTCCATTCGGGGACCAAAGTAAAACCTACATAGTCTCCTCGTAGCACTCCGGCAGTCTCAAGCTGTCGAAGTGTGAATTGTGGGAGATGCTCTAGAGATCTATCTGGGTGAATAGAGGCTTTGTCTGTTGGGGAATCGGGTGGTGCTTTGTTGTGGCTGGACATCGGCTTCTAGGGGTAGATGGGTCATTCGGGGGTTTCTTCAGCAGGTTTCTTGTCTATTCTGTTTTGGTACACGGTGTAGGCCAGGAGTATGTAAGCCTTAACTTCCTAACGACCCAAACTCCTGAAATCTAGTCGGTAAAATCACCGTGAGAGAAGCCTCTGCATGTTTAGATGAAACTTGCAGGTTGGCTTCATGCCATCCTTAACAAACATTTAATGGGACATTTAGTTAGCTTAAAATTCTAATTTAAATTTTTAATTGGCTATTAATCATGTTTTGATATGGTTTTTTTAATTTTTTTTCTAAAGCTACCAGAACCCACCGTTTTAGTTGAAAGGGAAGATTTTCCATAATCCTGCTAGCTTTACGATCGTAAATTTTCATTGTATCAAGATTAATAATGTTTTAAAAAAAATTTTGTTGCTGAAGATCAATTCACATTTTTCTTGGTTTGACCCAGATATTTCTTCTTTGTTGAAAATATTGTTTTATCTTTATATAGATAAATCGATATTCCTGTTTAAGATGTTATTAAAATTTAATTCCAATGTAGCCGATAAAATCTAATCTTGCACTCTACTGTAGCTTCGTCCTGTCATTGTTTGGTCGTGTATTTATGCCTGGTGTGAAATCGTCTGCTTTTTAAAAATTTACGTTGCGTATTCTGGAATATATTTCATTATATAGGCAATACTGTTCAACACTGGTAAACAGGCACATTCGATTTCGATCGCTAAAAAAATAAAAAGAGCACGTTAGAAATTTTTCTAATCATCCTACAGTTGCTTATTCGTTTGCTTGACATCAAATACAAATAATTCCGTAACTTCATGATTCTTCTGATCATTTTCCGGTTATCAGATAAAAGAATTTCATTATGGTTCTCATGCGATTATCGCTCTTTGATAAGGGTGATGAAGTTGTAAAAAAGGTTTTCGTTGTTGTCATATTTTTTGTTTATGCCCATTACGTTCGAGTAATAATTTTTAATGTAAACGCTTTTGCGCCAAGCCCTAGTTTCATTTATGTGCTTTTTAATCAAACGGAATATTTAACAGAGCACCAAATTTATATAAATAAGGACCAAAAGTAAAACGTCCGACCAGAAAGCATCTACAAAAAAAGGTTCCCAACTTTTTTTTTATTATATATATTCAGTTTTATTTAAAAACTTTTGTCTAACAATTTCTTGTGCTTTTTCTGACTTTTTTATTAGTTACTGGAACTTTGTTTCATTTTCTATCTTCGTTTTCTACATAAACCATAATATATACCATACTGTTGCTGTTTTTTTTTTGTTTGTGCTTTTGAAGAAGATTAACATTAACAGATAAGGTATTAGATAACAAAAGGATTTTTTTTTATTTTCCAGAAATTTTATTGTACGTTGTGTGATGCTAATGGAAGAGACTGGAATGCGGAGGTGGAATAACGTTTTCTACTTTAAGCTGTACACCAACACAATGAAATGAAAACGTGTGTTTTGTAATAATTTTCCATGAATAATAAATTATGATTAGAATTTTTATTATTGTGTATGTGTGTAGATGCTTTATATACATATACATACATCCGTCATATTCTTTCATTGTTTTGTGTTTATGTACCATATTTAATATACAGTAGAGTAGATCTCGTGTCATTTCTCTGTTGATTTTAAAAATTATTTTTATAACAGAAAATTTTATGACATTAAGTTGCTAAGAGTGTTGAAATATAATATGCCAGTTTTTTTTAGGAAAATATAATATAAAATATAAAGATGTTAAAAATTTTATGTTTTTCAAAATGACATTGTCGTTTTTAAGTAAGTGAATTTAATAAATATTTTTTGGAACGGAAATTTAATTATTTAAATGTATTAAATTACTACACAGAGTCAACTTCTTTGTATCTGCCATTTTTATATTTAATGAAACCCAAAGGTTTATAGTATTTTTACAGTCAGCTGTAGAGGGCTATATTGATTTAGGCGTATTCGTATTTCAAAATTCTTTTAAGGATTTCGCAACCACCCGGGACAATATGCCATGCTACCGAACTTTATTTAAAATACTTTGGTCGGTTCGCGGCTAGTCAAATCACTTCTATCATAGTCACATGAGTTTTAATTTGATTTGTTTCGGAATTGTACTCGTATGTGATTCTGTTTATTTTAAAGCAAGATATCGTTATGGTGTAACGCGTGCGTAATTATAAATCACAAAAAAAATGAAAATAAATACTAACTTTCGTAATAGTGACAAACATATACTGAGTAATTTTTATTATTAAGACAAAAAAGAATCAGAACATGTAAATTGTTGTGGACTTTCTTTTACGACAAATGTACACCACACATAATTTCTAAATTTTAAAATTGAACCTACCGGATTTTTGAGAAAAACTGACTGAAAATTTCATTGATATTATTATGTCACGACAGTATTCCATTCTTTGATTGTTTATCGAACAACGCACTTTAAAGTAATTCTCCACATTTGAGAAAAATAATTTTTACTAATTATACAAATCACAATTTAAATTGTTTTATTTTTATAAAATTTTTAAAATAAACTAATATGTATAACTTTTAGGGCGACCTCGTATATACATACATTCCAAAAATTACATTCCATATTACACTCCAAAAATCTAATTTTATGACCAAAACTTTTTTTAAGCTGAAACTTTCAAATATCTCGGAAAATAAGCACTTAACACAAAAATGTCAACTAATTTCATAATAAAAGCGCCATCTATCAAGAATCGAAAAAAAAATATTTCAAAGAAATCGTACGTGCTTTAAGCCGTAGAATCCGTGCAATAAAAAATAGGGGTTTCTATTTTAATTTCAAAGTTACTCCCGCCCCACCTACAGGAAGGAGAGGAGGGGTGCTAATTTTAGCACTAATATATATCGTTTTATCGTAAAGGATACACATTCGTACTTTTCAAAATATTTCCAAAAAACTAAAAAGCTTCTATTGAAGCTGTTACTTCCGGTGGACCTATTTCGGAAAAAATTCACTGGGGTCTACCAGTTATGGTTTGTAGATTCTGCCTTATTATAGTTTAGCGTGTTCAATTAAACTTTATTTTTTTATATTTTATATTAAACTTTATTTTAATCCAATAAATTAATTAAACTTTATTTTATATTTTAAGTTAAACTTTAGTGGTTTAACGTTTGTGACTACAAGCAGAATGAATATAATTTTGATTTTATTTTCTTTATTTACAAAATGTATAACTAGTAAATAACAATTATATAAAACAAAAATTTAATACATAACACTATATAATTAATGCTTTTGTGCATTGTAAAATATTATAAATATAATTATGTAGTATATAAACACATTTACATGGCTTAATAAATAAATACATCTCATCGCCAACATTTATTTATTTATTTGTTCATTGCCACTATATACTCTTAATTGCATCTTGCTGTATTACATTATACAATCTCGATTAGTATATAATCATTACGCAGTGGCGTAGGTATTTGAAATTTTGTACACGATGCGAGGGTAAATCACTAAAAGGTATAGACCCTACAGGTTTCTGCTAACACTGTGAGTTATGAATTAATAAAAGAACTTATTTCAATCATCAAATTTGGTGGAACTCTATATCCCTGAAGTGGCAACTTCAATGGGTGGTTATCAATTTTTACAATGCTTTTGAAAAGTTAAGCTTTTACAAAAAAAATTGACGAGGGATTAAAAAATTTAAATATTAAATTTTAGACCAACAAAGTGTTAACCTAGTTGGTTTTCTGAAATTTAAGCAGGGATTATATTTCTGAGTGATAAAGTTTTGTTAAAAGTCCTATAAGTTCAATTTTTTGATTTTTCTCGATTTTTTATATTTAATTAATGCAATGTGCTTTTGCTGACATTTCTGAAATTAAATTGAATTTTTTTACCCCAGAATCTGTCGATTGAAATTTGAGGAACGTGCATAAATATTATAATAACCGGGTGTGTCCTCCCAGGAAAGACAAGATGTCCCCGAGTGACAAGTACAATGTATGCTGAACAAACAGTCACAACGAAACAGCATATGAAGGAAGGGACGTTCCATCAACAGACAACACCTCTCTTCACTCGGAGATATCTCTAAAGGATCTCCCACATATCAAACTCGAACAGCTGGAAACTGCCGGAGTGCCACGGGGAGACCTTGTAGATTTTACGGCTTTCCCCGAATGGACGACACATATACTGGACTCAAGGGGATGACGGGGACAAGCCCAGCATGCATCTATGGAAGCGACACGATATAATAATCCCATGAAAAAATTTAGCACTTCGTCTTATTGCAAAACAAAGCAAAAAGAAAAATAGATAAAGTAGCTAGGATAATAGCTGAACAAAATTAAATTGGGACTGATGAGGAAAAAAATAAACCGAATGCCAAGAATCATACGCTGTGGTGTTTTTTACTCCAATAAAACAAATGTTTGTCCAACGGGAAAAATAAATCCAACGGAAAGGATTAAACGTGACAAATTTCGAAGCGAAAGAAAAATAAATCAAGCTAAAAATAGTCGACAGAGAAAAACAAAAAAAAAATCTAATTAAAATATGGTCGGCGAATTTGAATAATTTTGAGGGCGAAACTAATGTGTCTCCCACCGCGCGCGTGTCATACGACTGTCATTTGGTACTCGCATGCACATTCATATTTTAAAAACAAAAAAAAAAATTGAAAATTGAAAATTAAATTAAAATTTAAATAAAAGAATATTAAAAAAAAAAATTTAATTAAAAAAAAAAATCAAAATAAGTTGAAATTTTCGTCCTTCGGTGGGGCTCCAAATAAATAAAATAATAAAATAGTAAATGTTTGGCGTCTTCCTTTAACAGAAAATGAAACGTTGGGCGTCTTCCCGCCGTTTACCGAAAATGTTGTTGGGCGTCTTTCCGCCGTTAACCGTAATGCGACTGGCCACGTTGTTGGATACTCGTACTTTGCGGTATTCGTCGCTGCCGCTATGCCTGACTGGCACAAGTGTTAAAACCTTTATTGGTTCATCCGGATCCCATTGATTTAAATTTAAACTTTATGCAACTTAAATGGAGTGAGACGTCCAACATTTTAACTTCTATTGTTAGATACTTTAGTAGCGATTTTATGCATTTGTTAAGATTACTTTACACGCCACTAATAAATTAACGAGCGAAAAATTTCACTGAATTTATTACGCACTTTACGGTAATTCTCCACATTTGAGAAAAATAATTTTTAATAATTATACAAATCACAATTTTAATTGTTTTGTTTTTATAAAATTTTTACAATAAATTAATATGTATAACTTTTGGGTCAACCTCGAATATGACTTTTACATTCCAAAAATCGACTTTTATCACCAAAACAGAACTCAATTATATTTTATACATAATTAAAAAAAACTTGACTATATCACACAAAATACGACACCTTTCTTCTTTGCCCACCCTAATTCACCTCTAGGAAGTTAGCGCGAAAAATTATCCCGAAAAACCATTATAGTTAAATATGGCAAGACTATTATATATTCACAGAATATTTTAATACTATCCTGATAGTCAAGTATGTATATATAATTAATATTGCTGCATATAAATCAAATATATCACGAGATTAGCTATAATATATAGTAAATTATTATATAGTTTTGTAATATTAAATTAGTATCACGAAATTTTCAATTACAATTATATGTACAAAACATATTATTATTATTTAACATTTCGTGATAAATTTTTATATCACCTCGAAAAAATTACACTATAATAATCTACATCAATATAATCAAAATTTATAAAATATAAAAAAAAAATAATTCAAATATTTAATATTCGAAAAACAACAATTCTCTGAACTGAAATAGAATTATTTTATTTTTTTAAAATGGTAAGAAGATATAACAAGTTAAACTTTAGATATAGCTGTGTGAAGTCGTAGTAGATATCAATTAACAGAGCAAGGTTGGTATGGAGTTTGTAGAAGAAGGATCCACCTTTCAAATGCTCAAAAATTTAAATCAAGTCTATTAGTCAAATTTTAGATATAGTCGTGCGAAGTCGTAGTAGATATCAATTAACAGAGCAAGGTTGGTATGGTATTTGTAGAGGAAGGATCAACCTTTCAAAGGCCCAAAAATTTAAATCAATTCAATTAGTCAAATTTTAGATATAGTCGTGTGAAGTCGTAGTAGATATCAATTAGCAGAGCAAGGTTGGTATGGAGTTTGTAGAGGAAGGATCCACCTTTCAAATGCCCAAAAATTTAAATCAAGTCTATTAGTCAAATTTTAGATATAGTCGTGTGAAGTCGTAGTAGATATCAATTAACAGAGCAAGGTTGGTATGAAATTTGTAGAAGAAGCATCCACCTATCAAATGCCTAAATAATGAATCGAGTCTATGAGACAAATTTTAGATATTTTAATTTAAATTTTTAAGCTTTATTTAAATTTTTGGGCATTTGAAAGGTGGATCCTTCCTCTACAAATTCCATACCAACCCTGCTCTGTTAATTGATATCTACTACGACTTCAAATGACTATATCTAAAATTTGACTAATAGACTTGATTTAAATTTTTGGGCATTTGAAAGGTGGATCCTTCCTCTACAAATTCCATACCAACCTTGCTCTGTTAATTGATATCTACTAAGACTTCACACGACTATTTCTTAAATTTGACTAATAGACTTGATTTAAATTTTTGGGCATTTGAAAGGTGGATCCTTCCTCTACAAATTCCATACCAACCTTGCTCTGTTAATTGATATCTACTACGACTTCACACGACTATATCTAAAATTTGACTAATAGACTTGATTTAAATTTTTGGGCATTTGAAAGGTGGATCCTTCCTCTACAAACTCCATACCAACCTTGCTCTGTTAATTGATATCTACTACGACTTCACACGACTATATCTAAAATTTGACTAATAGACTTGATTTAAATTTTTGAGCATTTGAAAGGTGGATCCTTCCTCTACAAACTCCATACCAACCTTGCTCTGTTAATTGATATCTACTACGACTTCACACGACTATATCTAAAATTTGACTAATAGACTTGATTTACATTTTTGGGCATTTGAAAGGTAGATTCTTCCTCTACAAATTCCATACCAACCTTGCTCTGTTAATTGATATCTACTACGACTTCACACGACTATATCTAAAATTTGACTAATAGACTTGATTTAAATTTTTGGGCATTTGAAAGGTGGATCCTTCCTCTACAAATTCCATACCAACCTTGCTCTGTTAATTGATATCTACTACGACTTCACACGACTATATCTAAAATTTACTAATAGACTTGATTTAAATTTTTTGGCATTTGTTAATTGATATCTACTACGACTTCACACGACTATATCTAAAATTTGACTAATAGACTTGATTTAAATTTTTGAGCATTTGAAAGGTGGATCCTTCCTCTACAAATTCCACACCAACCTTGCTCTGTTAATTGATATCTACTACGACTTCAAACGACTTTATCTAAAATTTGACTAATAGACTTGATCCACAATATTTGTTATCTTACTAATAACCAGTGTGATTTGTTTTGCGTTTTTGGATTAACAACGCTAGTAAATTGTTGGTTATTGAATTAATTTCTCGTGATATAAATTTCTACGCTTCAATATTTTTTTTGGTTTCGGGATGGTTCGAACACCTGTCGCTATTTGTTTACTTAAATTTTCTGTATAGCAATTCTTTTCGGGATAACAGAAAAAAAAAAAAAACATCATGATAGTAAAAATGTCATGATAGTAAAAAGAAATTCGGGATGACATTCAAAACTAGCGTGATATAGAAAATTTTTCGGGATGACACTGAAAAATTTCGTGATATTTGTTTTATAGTGTTGCCATCGCATTTCTTCGGGATATTTTTCGGGCTAACTTCACAGACATCCCTAATTCTATCCACCCTGCCCCCTCACCCGCCTAAACGAAAAACTTACTATAACAATATTCCTCTGTACTTTCATTCTTCGCACACACGCACAAGGTGCACATTGGTCTCGCTCCATAATTTTCTTGACGTTTACGTAATACAACAGGGGTGGGTAAAAATGAAACAGCATATTAAGGCCCATACACAATTAAAAACCGTAATGTCAATGCCACAGAGTAGATGGCAACGACATCAGTAAAAATATGTTAATCATACAACTGCAACGAGATTTTAGAATTTACAACAAAAAAATAATAATTGCGAATTGAGCAAAATGTTATGACCCCAAACGGAGTCGTGACAATGGTCAACAACTTTAACTCTCTCTCACTCTAGCACTATATCTCATCAAGGGATTTGGCCGCCTCAAATGAGGTTTCAAAATCTTATTTTCATTTCGGACAATAAGTGATTAATTCATTGACCCTAAACAAGCCATGGAATTTTTTCATTGTCACCACCGGGAATCGAACCTGGGACCTCCGGTCGCTGGAGCAAACATATTGACCACTTTGCCACCGGGGTGGCAAATTTTCTAGCAATTTATGGAAAAATCTTTAGTATGAAGGGTCTGTAGAGATGCCAAATTTTTGGTGAAATAATTTTTTTATCAAAACTCGCCGTTTTCGGTAAAATTTAAATTATTATCTGAACTAATTTTGATTAAAATCTATTGATTTTTATTTTAATCGTTATTTCGTAAAAGACATACATTCGTACTTATCAAAATATTTCCAAAAAATTAAAAAGCACCTATTGAAGCTGTTAGGTTTCAGTGGTTGAAACTTAGGCCATTTTTGGCCCATTGTGATATCACGCATTCACGCCACATCATTAACCCATTCACCTATTCACCTACTCACACAACTGCAGTATACCACCTGCACATTGCAAGCTCCATCAACCTGTACATTGACGTGGACAGTGGGTCGGCGCTAGATTCTGCACTCCATCAGAGGGTCTTAGCTGTGTTTATTAACATCACCAATTGTAATCGATGATGAAAATTCGATTTGCATCTAGCCTCTGATAGGATACGAATCCAGTACCTCCAGGTCCAAGTGCCAAAGCTTTACCACTGCACTACTTGTCCGGTTATTGAAGCTGATACTTCCGGTGGACCTATTCCGGCAAAATTCACTGGGATCTGCCAGTTGTGGTTTCGGCCAAAAATCACCGTGATTTATGAATTAGTAAAATAAACTTATTTCACTCATCAAATTTGGTGGAACTCTATATACAAAAATGTAGCTTTTACAAAAAAAAAAAAAAATAAAAAACGACGAAGGATTAAAAAAAATTTAAAAAATTTAAATATTAAATTTTAAACCAACCAAAATGGATCGACCCAATGGCACAGTGATTAAAGATTTAGCGCGTTTGGATCGGGGGTACCGGGTTCGAATCACGATAGGGGCAGGATGCAAAGTGAAATTTCATAACACATTTCTATCTGTGATGAAATGTAACACATCAATGGCCTCCTGTCGTTGTGCAAAACCCATGGGCTGACCCATCTTCCATGCTGAGCTTGCAATGTTGGTTCTGGCTTGCAGATGGTGTTAATTCGGTCCTATAGCCGTACGTCCTCGAGTTGGCTGAGTAGGCGTAAAGTAAAGATGTCAAAAGCACAACCACAAAAGAGCAGGGTGAGCCTTGACCCCCAAGGTTTTCTAAACTTTAAGCAGGGATTACATTTCTGTATTATGACGTTATTTTTAAACGTTAAATTTTTGATTAAGAAATCAATTGTGGCTGTTAAAGATAAGTAAGTTAAACTTCATATTAAAGCTTTTTCCATAAATAGGGCGATCACAGTGACTTTAGATCGAAATCGATCCGCTGCAAATATTTCAATAGACGTATCAAGAAAATATTCTCAAAATTTTAAATTAAATTTGCAGCAGTACTGGTCCAAATCAGTTTTATAAAATTTAAGCGAATATAAGTATTTTTGCCAAAGAAACTGATGTGTAACAAATTCGGGCTCTGTACAGCCCATACGGATTTATTGATCGGGATAAAGCTTTCTCCATAAATTTGGCGATCCTAATGAGTTTGGCCGACATCCACCGAAATTGCAGCATAGGAGCTTTTCGCTTTTTGAAAATATTTTACAGAAAGCTTGATAAAATGTCACCTTATGTCACCAAAATTCGGAATTTCTATATACAGTTCCTCTGTCTATTCAGAGATGAAAATCTGTGTACCAAAGTGACAATTCGTTTATGGTCTTTTCAAATTTGCTTTCAGTAAGTGTTTCGGATTGGGTGCGTAATTCTAAATAGGAACTCATGAGAACTGCTGGAAATATTGGTTTGGATATTGTCTAAGGTAGGTTTGGAAGATATTGTAGAGGGTTGTGAAAATTTTAGGAATGACCTATTAACATCTAACAAAATTACATGATTTACGATAGGTTATTGGGATTACACAATCCATAACCTTTGGATAAAAAATGGTTTATTTTATTGTATTACGTTGTGATATCGGTATATTCCTCGTAGGTAGAAGTGGAGGAATTAAAGTTTAGTAGTTCAATGGTCTTTAAAATCTCGTATGAACGAATCCAGAGCCTTATCTCGATAGGCATGCGTTGCTAGCAACAAACGTTGGTACCAGGTAAAACCCGTGAATGAAATGATTTTCTTTTTAATTACGCTCTGTATTTTATAATATTTTGGCGTTCCCTTAAAATTATCATATTTAAATAAAAACCGGGTTAACACTCTTTTTGCTGAAAGAAAATTGTGTAGAAAAAAAATTTACCTAACTTTTAATAAAATCGGGTATCTTTTGACCATGTTGTGCAGGTTTGTAAATCACGTAAGATCTTTAGTATGATCTGTGTCATTTCTAAGCTGTGTTTGTGAATTCGTTCAATATTAATTTTTCTGTTCCTTGAACGGATAACGTTATTCAATTGTGTGAGGTCAAGGGTGTTTGTTATTCGTACCAAAGCATATGCTTGAGTAAGATAATAGGTTTAGAGACGTAATGTTTAGACATTTAATTTCGTTCTGCAAGACCAAATTATTAAAGGTTTGAGCTGAAAGTTCAGTTCATACACATCCAAAAAAGCATTTAAAAAACCATAATCGCTTGCTTAAAAATTGAAAATCTATGAGTTCACAGTTGCTTCGACCAGTTCGCAATATTCTAATATATTGTTAAGCACGACTCAACGATGCAAATGACTTCATAATCTTCCTCCTTAATTTACAGATATAGATATTTAATTTGACTCGGATGCTATTTGAACTATCATAGTAGATATTTAAGAATGAACAAAGCTAGCTATGGTCTAGACTACGACCATTTAGTAGTAGACCATTAGTTGAAAAGTTTTTGAAGTATGCTGTAAATTTGGCTGTAGCACTTTAGTACTCAAACTACCATTCCGACGCTGGAATTCGTTACAATTTTTCTCTTTCTCATATAATCTTGTGACATATCATTTGAAAGTTATTGGAAAATGCAACAGTTTTTATAATCAATTACTTAGTTCACTAATCCACCGTTTTGGCAATGGTAGCTATTGATTCAAACATTACAGAATATATATGTGTCGGATATCATCAAAAGAGACAAGTTCAAGATTCATAGTGGAGGTAATGCAGCAGAAAATCTGCTATGGTCTTCAATCTCTTCTATTTTTCACCAAGGAACTGGCTATAATTTATAACCTGCCCGTGTGCGTTCTTTTACAATAAGAAAATCCACAATGTTAAGTGGAGATTGACAGATGGAACATAATAACGTTAAATCTTGTAAATAATATCATCACCATTTAACGAACATGCGAAGAAACCCGTGCGCTGCAATATCGATGCACTAAAATATGAAAACTCGTAACACTAGTTAGACCGGTAGAAGCGCGAATATATGATAACCTGCATCAAAAACATCAGCTTCCAAAAAACTCAAATATGGGCTTTTATCAGGCCAGCTGAAGGCCGTGATCTCATCGCGGATAAATGCCCCAAATTCGTTACGCAAAAAGTGTTGTTTGTTTGTTTTCTTTGCATTCTGTTAGGCCGAACCACTGTTCAATTTATTTTGAAAATGCTGCACAAAATTCAATAGAATAAAAAATGCTGGTCGGTTTTTAAAAAACTTGTTTAGTGCGTGTATCGTGCTAAAACTTATAAGAATAATATGAAAGTCATGTGCTGTTTCGTTGGCTTTGTCTCTGAGTATATTTTTAAAGGATATTCAATATGAATAAATTAAGATTTGTGTGTGTTTCTAATTTACAAGTCGTGAACCGTGTAAAGGTACTCGAAAAGGGACTGGAAGTTTGAAATATTTATTTGATAATTTTATTTTTTTGTCAGCATTTAGTGAAGTTTTCGTGTATATGGGATATGGGTGCGCTGTTACACTTATAAATCTTACCTGTTTTGAATTTGGTTTCCTTTTCGCCTGTCTTTATGCAACGTGGTTGAGGGTACACAAATAATGGATTAACGGCTTTTTAAAATGTTAAGAGTGTTAATAATGTCACTTGTGATGAGATTTATACTCATATTCTTTTATGTGAATATGATAATAATAAAGTGTGGTGCTTGAACCGGATTAGGTGAAAAAGATTTACTATCTGGTGTTAGCTGTTACATGTATACAATCTGGAAAATTTGGTTTGTTGGTTATGTGTAAATGTATGGATGTGTTTAAAATAGGAATCAGCAATATGACAACCGCAACTGTTGTTTGGTGAGATTTTGGGGATATCACCATTGGTCTGTTGGAAAAATTAATTTTAATAACCGCCTATTCCCGAACGAGAGAAAGCCGTCTTGGATGATGCAGACACTTTTGCTTCAACTCAAGGAAATGGTCGCCAAATTAGAACAGCAAGGTGCAAAAATAGATAAGCAAGGTGTTAAAACCGAACAGCAGGGCGAGCAATTAGATTAACTTCGCACCGTGCAAGGAGGAACAATTTGCGAGCGACGTAAGGAAAAAAATGCTCAATTGGCAGAACCACGAGCAGAGCAAGATGGTCAGCTCGCACAACTACATAAACAGCAGAGCGCGCAGAATCAAAAGCTCAAAATCACGAAATCCAGCGTACCCAAGATCTTCAAATTAAAGAACCAACCATGTCAATGCGCCTGCTTATGGGTTGTACGGACTAACAGTGGACGGGTTTATGAAGGGCGACCATATGAAACTTCATTTAAGAACAAATAGTAGACGTAAACCCGTGAATGGAGTATTACCGTTAGCTTTAGCATACGGCACAGCTAGAGCGGAGGACATTACGCAAGTAAATGGTCTTATTAATGAGGATATAATAAAACCACGGCCAGCTTTTCGAGGTAACGAAGCGAGAGCAAATCATTACATATTACTCAAAAACCCTATCGAAACCGGAGCATAACCTGTTATTGTGTGACATGAAAATTCAATCAATTAGCTATAGTGGAATGCTTGATAATGCATTTTCATAAATACCTCTATGGCCAAAAATTCCATTTTCAAACCGAATAAGAGGCATTACGATGGTTACTACAATTTAAGAATCCTAAAGGAGAGGTGGCACGCTGGATCAAATTTCTACAAGGTGGCCATGTCAAGTTGAATGTAAACATTACGCATGCGAGAGGGCGGAAAGAAAGATGTATTCGAGGTAAGGGTTATGAAAGTGCTACCCGATGAGCATCGGACAGATGAATCAATCCGGAAGAAACAATTACTAGACACGGATTTATCAATTATATTACGTTAAAAGGAAGTAGATCGTCGACCAACTTTAAGTAAGATTTCAGATAAGACACTCTTATAGTGAAAGCCTATTGGGCACAGTGCGCAGCCTTCTTTTCATATGACAAAGCTAAACAATTTTTCAAAGTGGTACCGAATAATAGAATTAATCAAATGTTTGAGAAGTATCATGGAAAAGTAAATGACGACCATCTCAAAATTAATAAAACACCCCATCAGTGCAACAGCACAACGTCAACACACCATTCGAGAGAACTATGATAGACGTGGCAGAACCATTCCATACTACGGTGTTACGGAACGGTTCAACAGCATTCCGCAGATGTCATCTGAACCACGCAGAGGCCTCACACGGTGATATTTTGCCAGCTAGATCTCAGGGAAAAATGCTATAGGTCGTGGGGCTTGAGGCTTCCGTGGCTCCTGGCCTACACTGTGATTACAGAAAATTGGAAAAATAAAAAACACAAAATAACAAATAAAAACCCGAAGTTCCGTCGAAATTCGTCGGCCGAAACTTGAGGATTGTAACAAACAACTATAACCGAGAGAGGTGCCTTGGTACACGCATCCCTTCGAATTCAAACGGCGCGAGCGCTGATTTCGAAATCGGATGCGGGCACCAAGGGACCGCAAACACCACGCCGACACGGAACGGAATCTCCGCTCTCAACATACCCAACCCGAAACAAATTAGCAATTCATTTTTACATTTATTCCCCGCCGAGGAGACGGAAAACCAAACATCCGTAAGAAACAAAAGTCAAAAACAAGAAAAGCACTACGAAGAAAATTTTGAGGCAAGACCAATGCGCACCGAGGTCGCGTGTACGACCACCGCAGTTTTAGGATGTTTGATTACAAATGTTATATAAGTGAAAAAATTGAGAAGAACAAAATGTAACAAAATATTATGAATTTAAATAAAAGGAGTGATTGAGTGATTGGATCAACAGAAAAAATTTTAAACTAAAAAAAAAAAAAAAAAAAAAAATCGTACCTTTACGGTTGCGGCCTTGTTGCCGTCATGCCACCCGTAACTCCCGTTAACCGTACCGCTGGGCGTCTTCCGGTCGTGCACCTTTTACAGGAATGGCCTCATCTGGCCACCCGTACGTACTTAATGGGTGGGGCTCGGGCTCGCCAAACCCCGTATCGAACTCCACATTGGGCGACCTTATTGCCTTTTCGTATAATTTTGCCTGGTTGGGTAATTAAAAAATGTGAGGCGTCTTTTCGCCCTAAACCGTAAACTGCAGAGCGTTGCTTCCCCAAACCACTAAATATAAGGGTAAGCGTCTTCGCCTTATCCGTAAGAAGAGGATGGGGCGGTGGCTTCGCCCACAACCGTTAATTATGAAATGGCCTCTGGTAACAAATCTTGGGAATTGTCCACCTTAAACAAACAAACAAAATTTGCGGTTGGATATTGGCTCGCCCAAACCGATAACTTAACTTTTGGCGTTGTCACAGTACTCCGAAAATTTAAACGACCTTGACCCAGTTACGCACCCAAATGTGGCGTGCCTCAGTTGACTGCCAGGAATATCACATATGATGCGCCCTCGATTGGATTTCACGAAAAAAAATTCTATTTCGTTTGAACTGTCGTTGCACCACTAAACAAAAATACATTATTTTGATTATGGCGGCCTCCCAAAAATCACACGAGGCAACAAAAATAACATCAAAACACTTGGCACCAATTTCCTTTTAAATTCTTTATTATCACTAACAAAATAAATCATTAAATTTGTTCTCAACTTTCCAAACCACAATGTTAAATAAACCAAAACTCGACTCTTTATTTTAAAAATCCTAATTAAGACTTTTCTTAAATAAATTCTAAGCAAGAATCCCCTCCAAAAAAATCATAATGAGATCGTGGGCTGATTGGCAAAATATTTTTAATATTTTTTCGTAAAATATAAACTTTTAGTTACTTCTCGATTTTCGTTGTACTTTGTACATGCCATAAGGGTAGCAAAATCCAAGGGATTTCCTAAAACTCAGCACACATGTGAGGATGCTGTATAAGATAGCGGAATTTTGACAGCGGAAAATAAGAGATTGCGCCACTCGCCGCAAGTGGCAGCACTATCACTAAAGAGAAATAATTTTGTTATGTAATTACCAGCGGAAATTTTTCATTCATTTTGTTTTCTTTTTTCACTAAATAAAATATTCCAGCGGAATAAAATATTAAAAGTGAACCTTAAAATGGCAAACTAATTGATCTACGAAGTAAAGAAACTCGGTATATGAAATCTTGAAACTTAACAACAATCCGTCTATCCGCCATTTCTTACAATAGTAACCAATACTTTCGGTTGTTTTTCTAGTAGCCTAGGTAATACTGAGACTATATGGAAAATTTGGGCAAAATTCATAGACCAGAATTTTCACTAGAATTTTTTGATTTTCTGCGGCCATATGTGATTTTCAGTTTTTGACCAATATCTCAAAAACTTCCACTAGTAACCAATACTTTCGGTTTTTTTTCTAGTAGCCTAGGTCATACTGAGACCATTTGGAAAATTTGGGGAAAATTCATAGACCAGAATTTTCAGTAGAATTTTTTGATTTTCTGCGGCCATATGTTATTTTCAGTTTTTGACCAATATCTCAAAAACTTCCACTAGTAACCAATACTTTCGGTTGTTTTTCTAGTAGCTTAGGTCATACTGAGACTATATGGAAAATTTGGGGAAAATTCATGGACCAGAATTTTCACTAGAATTTTTTGATTTTGTGCGGCCAAATAAGAGATTTTCAGTTTTTGACCAATATCTCAAAAAACTTCCACTAGTAACCAATACTTTCGGTTGTTTTTCTAGTAGCTTAGGTCATACTGAGACTATATGGAAAATTTGGGGAAAATTCATAGGCCGGAATTTTCAGTAGAATTTTTTGATTTTCTGCGGCCAAATAAGAGATTTTCAGTTTTTGACCAATATCTCAAAAAACTTCCACTAGTAACCAATACTTTCGGTTGTTTTTCTAGTAGCCTAGGTCATACTGAGACTATATGGAAAAATTGGAGAAAATTCATGGACTAGAATTTTTGATTTTCTGCAAATTTAATATCACAGCTCTATATCTCTTTTGTAACATTTAAGAGCCATGGACTAAGATAATGTCCAGTTAAAACTAATGCATATGCATTGGCCTTGTTTTCTTAATGATAAAATGGCAGGACTAGGTCTTAAATTTTCCGTATAATTCGATGCAGTTACTGAATTATTATTCGCAAAGCACCATTTGTGTTCAGTTAAATGTAAAAGCTAAATAAAGTAAATACTATCATGAATCTGCAATATATGTGATGTTTTATATAAACCATGAAATGTTATTGTAATACATAATTACACGAAGGTCCCGCTTCGGGGGGGGGGGGGGGGGGGGGGGGGGGGGGGGGGTCCACTATTCGGTTCATAATTTTTTTTGACAATAAATTTTATCCGTTCAAAATCGGTAATGCTAACCATCAGGGATTTTTGCAAAAAATTTAAAACTTTTTTTTGTTGAAATTCCGCTCCAAAATGGTTATGGGTAATGTATATACCACGTTGAGCACGAAACTACCGGTGGGATGCATAAGAAAAGTGCGGTTATCGGAATTTTCGTATTTTGAAATTCGGAAAATTTAAGACCTAGTGCTGCCATTTTATAATTAAGAAAACAAGGCAGATGCATATGCATTAGTTTTAAGTGGAAATTATCTTAGTCCATGGCTCTTAAATGTTACAAAAGAGATATAGGGCTGTGATATTCAATTTGCAGAAAATCAAAAATTCTAGTCCATGAATTTTCTCCAAATTTTCCATATAGTCTCAGTATGACCTAGGCTACTAGAAAAACAACCGAAAGTATTGGTTACTAGTGGAAGTTTTTTGAGATATTGGTCAAAAACTGAAAATCTCTTATTTGGCCGCAGAAAATCAAAAAATTCTACTGAAAATTCCGGCCTATGAATTTTCCCCAAATTTTCCATATAGTCTCAGTATGACCTAAGCTACTAGAAAAACAACCGAAAGTATTGGTTACTAGTGGAAGTTTTTTGAGATATTGGTCAAAAACTGAAAATTTCTTATTTGGCCGCACAAAATCAAAAAATTCTACTGAAAATTCTGGTCTATGAATTTTCCCCAAATTTTCCAAATAGTCTTAGTATGACCAAGGCTACTAGAAAAAAAACCGAAAGTATTGGTTACTAGTGGAAGTTGTTACAGGCTGGCTACTGCCAACCTGCAGATATTCACTAAGCGCATGCAGAGGCCTCCACGGTGATTTTTGCCGGCTACGTTCTCAGGGAGAAGTGCGAAGGGTCGTGGGGTTTGAGGCATGCATGGCTCCTGGCTTACACCGTGATTAAATACAGAAAGTTGGGGGGGAACGCAAATAATAATAAACCGGATGTTCCGCCGAAATTCATCGGCCGGAACTTGAGAAACGAACACAACAAAACTATAAACCGGTAGAGGTGCCTTGGTGCGCGCATCCATTCGAATTCAAACAGGGCAAAGCCCCGGTTACGAAATTGGATGCGGGCACCAAGGGACCGCAAACACTAAACCGACACAGAGGGAGTCTCCGCTCCCATCATACCGACCAAAAAAATTTAATATTTCATTTTATTTTTTTATTTTTTATTTTTTTTTTTTTTTTAAAAACTAAAAGAAAACAACTTCCCACGAGGAAAACAAGAGAAGGAGAGATAGCGAGAGAGAGAGAGAGATCAATGTGTACCGAGCGTGCACCCGCTGTGCGGCGCTCGATTACAAAAATTTTAGAAAAAAAAATTTAATATAAAAAAATTTAAAATATATAAAAAAATGTAAAATCAAAAAAAAAATTAATAAAAATAAAATTTATCAAAAAAAAAAAATGGTACCTTCATTTAAAAATAACTTGTTGCGGCCTTGAGCGGCCGTCATGCCACAGGTGGCCTTGCCCCACCCGGACCGTTGCGGCCTTGGTGCCGTTGTTGGGCGACTCCCCGCCTTGCGCTCGAGCGCTTGCCTGGTTGGGCACTATGTTGCGGGGCCTTTCCTCGTTACCAAAAAGCAAAATCGTGGCCTAGACTGGCCGCCGTAAATAAAGTGGTTGAACGGTATTTCCGCCTTCACCGTAAACTGAATGACCTCGCACTTCTTCGAAACAAAAAAAGGTGCGGCACTTTCACTGTTACGCAAATACTGGTTGATTAATACCACGTATAGCCCGCCTTGATATAGTAATATAGTTGAGATCACAGGCTAGCTTACCGTTGATAATTGCGTCTTTATCGACTCAAAGGTATTCACCCACCTTTGCGGAACCATTTAGCATTTTAGTATCGGTGTACGTTGACATCATTATGAAACCGTCCAAAATTATACCACAATAAACCAGCTAATATTCACCGGAACCAATATTATTTGTCGTCCAACAACCAACCATAAATCGCAACCACTTTTGGCACCCACGAAAACAAAAATTACAAAATGAACTAATAGTTTGATACTTATTAAAAATCATTTATTTTATTAGACACATTCCAAAAGTTTATCTAATTATGCTTAGGTGTCAACTAAAATGCAGCAGCCACTTATGGCTGCCACTACACTATTTTATAAGTCAAAAAATAGTAATTTTATATAATTATCACAAATCGACAATATTTTTCTCAAAAAAACTTAACTAGATCGAATAATCACTAACACGAGTCTTTTCTCATTATATAAAACCAACAAGACTCGAATATATTATAATAAATTGTTTATAACACAATATAATTTTTAGAAATATTTCTTCTTTAAAATGCACAACTCAACTTTTCTTTTCCAAAATCAAAACTCGAATGTCATCATACAAAAAAAATCCGAGCCCCGCACAACTCATAAAACGTTTTAGAAGAAATGAATCTCTCTTCTCTGTCTCTCCTTTATACCAAATTTTCGTTGGTACAAAAGAGAGACATACAAGAAAAAACATTTTTTCAAAACGTTTTACTTTGCACACACTCGATGCGCACTGCTCTCTCTTTCTCTCCCATTTTCGTTCCGTTGCCAACATAACAGAAGAAAACACACAAGAATCCATCCACCAAGACACCACGTTCACACAGCGAAAACCCGGACGCAAGAAATCACGTTTAGACAACAAAAAACCCGGACGCAAGAAACCGTGGAGAATAGAAACAAATTTACAAAAAATGTCTTGTTAAGACAACACAGTCGTAACAAAGTTTTTTGAGATATTGGTCAAAAACTGAAAATAACATATGGCCGCAGAAAATCAAAAAATTCTAGTGAAAATTCTGGTCTATAAATTTTCCCCAAATTTTCCAAATAGTCTCAGTATGACCTAGGCTACTAGAAAAAAAGCCGTAAGTATTGGTTACTAGTGAAAGTTTTTTGAGATATTGGTCAAAAACTGAAAATCTCTTATTTGGCCGCAGAAAATCAAACAATTCTAGTGAAAATTCTGGCCTATGAATTTTGCCCAAATTTTCCATATAGTCTCAGTATGACCTAGGCTACTAGAAAAACAACCGAAAGTATTGGTTACTATTGTGAGAAATGGCGGATAGACGGATTGTTGTTAAGTTTCAAGATTTCATATACCGAGTTTCTTTACTTCGGAGATCAATTAATTTGCCATTATAAGGTTCACTTTTAATATTTTATTCCGCTGGAATATTTTATTTAGTGAAAAAAGTGGTACATAATGAATGAAAAATTTCCGCTGGTATTTACATAACAAAATTATTTCTCTTTAGTGATAGTGCTGCCACTTGCGGCGAGTAGCGCAATCTCTTATTTTCCGCTGTCAAAATTCCGCTATCTTATACAGCATGACAGAATATTTGCGAAATCGATCTTTAGAATTAAATGAAATTCTTAATAAATATTGTTATAAGTTCAAAAAATAAAACTTATTTTTATTTATAATTAAATAAATTAAGGTCAACTCCAAATTAAATTCTAATCTTAATTCTATCTGAATAAGTTAATTCATTTATTTTGATTAATTAAATTCTTTAGAATGATTAAATATTTATTTATTAAATTTGTTGTGAAATGTTTACAAAAGAAATTAAAATATTTGCCCCTGAATATATGCAAATGAATAGCAAGCAACATTTATGCTGCGTTTTTTTGAAAAACAGTCGGGTTGTGTTTGCAATAGATTTTTCAAAATTTGTCCAATTTAAGAATAGAAATTTAATGTTTTTTAAAAAAAGAAAACTAGATTTAACGGCAATCCAAGTAAAGCAGAAAAAATCCATTCTAAAAGTTGAATGGTTTTCTTGTAACATCGTTGTTCTGTATAACTCTACATAAAATCGGAGTAGTGTAGAACTATACAGAGCAACGATATTACAAGAACACTACAGAACTTTTATAAAGGATTTTTTATGTTATACTTAGATGACCATTAAATCTAGCTTTTTAAATTTGTAAAATATTAAATTTCTATTTTTAAATTGGACAAATTTGAAAAAAGCTATCGCGAACACAACCCGACTGTTTTTCAAAAAAGCGCAGCATTAAGTAAGATTTAGTAAAAACTTCACTCGCGTCCTGTTAGCTAGATAACAATTCACTCCTGTTTATTTTAAATATGGTTCTGTTTTTTTTACTTTTAACTAAAAAAAACTTCTTACAAAATGCACAATACTGAAAAAAAACAGATTAGCAAGATTACAACAACACACACTATGATATAATGAGTAGTTTCCATTTCTCATCTATATCATCTGGGGAACTGTATTTAATAATCAATTCTCTTAGAAATCGATCGGCTCCTAGTATAGACGGGGTGTCAAATTGTACTGTAAAAAAACGGCTTTATTATATTTATTTTTATTTAATCTAAGTGTGGCTACAGGAATTTTTTCGATTACCTTAAAGAAAACCGTAGTAGTTTCACTATTTAAAAAAAATGATAGAACATCTGTAAATAATTATCACCCAATCTCCCACCTCACGGTTTTTTCAAAAATATTTGAAAAGGCTATGATAGCTTGGTTTGTAAGCTTTTTAGATAAATTCAATTTTCTATCTCCCTTACAATTTGGGTTTAGAAAGAACAGAAATACCGAACAAGTTCTATTGTCATTTTTAGAACAAATAAGTATAAACATTGACCACAATCTAAAGGCCTTTGATAGAGTGGAACATTCTACTCTTGTAATGAATTTTACCGCATTGGCTTTCGCGATACGATCCACAAGTGGTTATATTCATATTTAAATAGTCGTACTCAGGTAGTTAAAATAAATGGTCATTTTAGCCATGTTCTGCCAATTAATGTACGGGTTCCTCAAGGTTCAGTCCTTGGGCCTCTACTGTTCCTGATTTATGTAAACGGAATTTTTAGACAACAATTCTGTGGCTCTCCTATTGCATTTGCTGATGATTTTTCGTTTGCCTATAGTAGTCTTAGCTTACAAGATAACATTATGGATATTCATAGTGATTTGAATGTGCTCTCAGTTTGGCTCATTGTCATCACCACCAGCCATTAAGTATCATAAGTATGGTTGCAATAGGATTTGTAATTCCAGTGGATGTTTCATGGTTGACTTGGTTCATGTTTATCGTTATCTTGGCATTTTTATAGACGATCAATTAAATTGGAAGGCGCATATTGAGGGTTTGAAAACTAAACTTTTATTGCTAGCAAGGAAAATGTACGTTTTGCATTCATATTGTCCATTATATTTATTGAGAATGGTGTATTTCGCATTAGCTGATTCAATCCTGCAATACGGTCTCTCCTGTTGGGGTAACGCATCCAAAACCACGTTAATGCCATTAATTAATACGCAGAAACACATTGCTCGAATCATCTGTTTTAAAGAAACGTGTTCACCCTCCTGGCCCATATTTCAAACTCTTAATATTTTGCCTCTGCGTCACATGCTTGTCTTCAAGGTATTAAGAATTTTTTATAATATCAGCAGAAACTATTTTATTAACTATTCAGACTATAGTCTTCGATCTAGTCCTCTATTCAAAAAAAAATATTCCAAAATATAATTCACATCTCAGAAGAAGTTTTTTCAATGTAATTTCATCTATTATCTTTAACAAATTACCTTGCAAGATTCTTAGATGTTGCACCTTATCATCATTTTCAAAAGAACTAAAACATTGGCTTAGTACAACCAAGAATATTGAGGAGCTCTTCAGTTTTTATATTTGAAACTCGAACGAGTAGAGTTACACTTTCGTGACGTTTATATTATAATAATTGGAATCAACGGTCATTAATTTTTGTCTAGAGATTATATTATTATCATCTATTATATTTATATGCTTTATTATCATTTTATACCGTAAATTATTAATTAATTAAATTATAAGTTTATTTTATACTCTAAATTGTATTGTTATGTTACATATTTTTTTTTCTAAGTATTTTATAATTACAACACATTTTTTCGGTAAAAAGGAATCAATGTACCTGGCCCGTGTTCTGTTGAACCAAAGGTACACTTTTTCTCACCAATTTATATATTTTTAAATTATTGTATATTTCTTGTAAATAAAAATTGGTAATGATTAAAAATAAAAAAATTAAAAATTTCGTATTTTTACTTATCATTTAGTAAAAGCACATATTTCAGAGATGAAGTTTCAGTCACAAAACCAGTTAATGTTTTGCAATCGCTTTTCACAAATTTAAGGGAATACCAAAAACAGCTCATACACATTTAATAATTTACATTAAACAGTTTTTGATCTTGACTTTAAATTGTGACATTATCAATGCCATCATAATATATTATGATGATGCATCAAATTTTGGCGCATGTGTAAATGTTGTTGTATTGTTTGCAACAAACAATTTTATCGATAGTCAAAAATTAATTTAGATCATCAATCGAAGAAATTTTAATCTACAGACAGTTTATTGATATCACTAATACTATTATACAACTACCTATATGCTTAGGTAAAAGTTCATCAATCTTCACCATACAAATGTTATAACAAAAATACAGACATTTAAATTACGAACACGCAACTTATAAATGTACAAGAACGAGCAACACAGCACTCTTACAAGAATATCTGTTGCCACACAGCATATTGCTCCACATTTTTCAACGTACCTGGTTATATACATACATCTTAGATCTGATTTAACAAAGATTTACATATAAACAATTTCGTACAGTTACTTTCAACTAACATTCTTCGGACTTTAAATAATTATCGCCGGGTACAATAAAATGTGAAAATAGTTTAAATATTTTTCTTAGAATTTAAATGACAGTCCCTTTAATTAAGGGGATTTTTTTTTAAATTATATGTTTTTCGATTTTAGGTGATGCACTGTAACGCTAACTATCTATTAAGAACTTGTATGTTACAATAAAACAGGTAAGTTTAAAATTTATTTGTTTGTGAAGCGTGGCTTGAAATGGATACAAAATTAGTTGTTGTGTTATTTATCGTTGTTGTGTTATTCTTTAACTTATTAACGGTTATCATTGCCCCAGGGAAATATTTTAAAATAGATGGTCATCAGTATTTTTTAAGTCATCCGCTTAAGGTACGTTGTAACAAATTTAATTTATTTATTTTAACATTAATTGTGACATCATTGAACAGAAAAATTGGTTTGAAGCGCGACGACACTGCACTGTTAATTGCCTCTTGCTAGTCGATATTACCGATGATGACGAGAACGATCGAATTTTATCGATTGTCAAAGATCTGATGTATATTAATGATCCGGAACCTCATTATTGGACGAGCGGTACCGATCTAGGATCGGAGGGACAATTCTATTGGGCAACGAATGCACAAAGTGTATTTTATTCTGATTATTCAGGTGGCCAACCAGATAATGCTGGTGGAGAGGAAAATTGCATAGAAATTCGTGGCGAATTTGGTTTCAAGTGGAACGATCACATTTGCAGCGATGAAAAATATTTTATATGTCGTAATCCAGTTCTGGATCCTCGTTATAAACCAGTTCGTGTGGCAAATGCTTCCATGGGATATACTTACGTGTAGTAGTACATTTATATAGTTATTTTTTATTACTTAATAAATCTTAGTATTGCTAAGAATGTAAATTGATTTTTTTTGACAACTATTCATTATGGGATGTGAAAAGAGAAATTTTTCAAGTCGTCCGTAAAAGTATTTTTTTTTTTAAATTTTAGCAATACCAAATGGACAACGAAACGTCAAAAATCAAGGAAGTCAATGTCATCGGCAACATCGACAACGCCAGAACACAGAACAGCAACAATTTAGCCGTACGTCAGATGCTCAATTAATTCAATTCGAGAACAAAATGCTTATCAGTCACAAGAAGAGCACGATTCAGTTGCGCTGTCGAAAATGATGCTAATAGTTTCGATGAAACCAGCCAATTAAAAATTAACGTGCAAGCATATCATATTTTTTGCTGAATCTTATGAGTAATCCAATCAAATTAGATCAATTAACAAAGTATTTTCATTTATTTCAATGAGTGCTAACGTTGTGGATGTTCTCGGTTACGGCTCATACGTTTTCAAAGTTCATGATCAGACATTCCACAAGACTAGCTAAATTCATTCTGCAGCTAATCAATGTCGCATTGCACGCAGGCTCTAAGTATACAAATCTACTGCTTCTTTCGACAAAATAATCGATTAGCGCAGACTTACCAAATTATTCGCGAAGTTGATAAATGTGAGAAGGTTGCAGCACCTTTATGCACCTTAAGAAAGTTTAGTATTCAGATGCGATAGCCAATCGGATAACCGTCATTACAATGATTAGACTGCAAATCATATCGTCATGGTGTTTGTTAATGAGAGTAGCGCGCTTCCATTCGAATTTTTTATACCATTCGATTTATCCCGTGAAATCTTTAATACTCTCAGCAGTTTGTGCAAATCAACATCCTGAGCTCTAATATCGAAGACATGACATACTCTCTGCTATATCCGTATCGTAGAAGCTGTTTACCAAAATACAGACCAACTATCAATCGAGTCTAATCCAGGTGTGCAAGTCGAGCAGTTGAACAAACATGACCATGTTACAGTAAAAAAGTTTCACAAACTGACATTCGCCATGAATTTAATAAAATCAGAAATAACTACTACCAAGCTACGTTTGAAAAGAAGGGCATCTATACCATCGTTGCTTAAATCAATATTGCAATCAACGAATATCGGATGCGTATAAATCACGAGGTATAATTGGCTGTGCATCGCAAATAAGAGCTGAAATAAATAAAGCAACTTCTCGGGGGCAGTGATATCATCGGACTCATCAAATCAAATCGAGTTAGATGGCTGAGCCACGATGCTAGACATTGCAATAACGCACGATAAATAAAGTATTTCAACAACAGCAAACTAGAGCACGTGGTAGAGGAATATCCCAACTGCGCTGGCGCCATGACGTCAAACAAGGTCGGGAAGATCCCTTCATGGTATGTGAAAGCTATAAACAGAGAGAAATTCACATATAAAAGTTTTTTGAATAGTAGTTTTTCCACTTCTATACATACAAGGTGATGCTAACAACTTGTACTTGCTTTGCTTCCACCAATCTAGACTCGCAGTGAGTTATGAGTAAAATGTAATATTCCATCATCCGCCGCCGGATGAACGCGAAGCACGCGATCGCAATGCCATGTTAATTTTTGCTAAATGGATCACACGACTTGTGGCGAATCCGGGTTGGCAGGAAATCATTCGACACCTATTGCCGAGCTCAGAGCATAGGATACATTTAGAACTACATACTGAAATGATCGTTTTGTTTGAGCCGAACTTCTAAGTCTGACACCATTTCTGTGGAATATGATTGCGAGTGGGTTCGTTGTTTAGAAGAAGCAGTTATTTATAAAATGCCACTACAACTTCGAAATACTTTCGCTTTCATTATCTATTAATTTCCAACTTCCGTGTTCACTCGATCTTTAGGAGCAGTTTAAAGAAGACCTAAGCCTCAACAGTCCTAATCAGTGTCAAATCAATGACTTTCCAATTATTAATTGCATGCTATCAAAAGCACTCTCTCAAATCATTCTGAGGCTCAAATTGTGCATAATTTGGTCTGCCCCTTTCTGAAGGAAATGAGTTTTATATGGTCAAATCGCTCTTTTGTATGTGACTACGGCATTGCAAGAAAAGGAGGGGCATTGCAGACGTAGCGATAATTATTATAAATGCGAAGGTCTGACCGTGCGTAAAATTCCCTCGCGATGTAGTAGTGGACTGTATATGCAGAAATGGTAGCGCGCTTTTCCACTGAAAACTCGTGTATCAAACACTTTATTGTTTTTTTACACTTAGCTTTAACACAATTTTACCGATTGTCGAATTTTATTAAACACTTTATAATTTTATTTAATTTAATTAATAAACAATTACTCATTCGAGTTTGGATATGCAACGCCAAGAATAATTTTTTGAAGTGATGTGCAAATGAATTTTGCAAGATGACATTTTTTTCTACAAGCACATAACTATTGTAGGTATACAACATACCCTCATGAAGTTAGTCACGCTACCATGTTTCCATCTTGCAACATTCATTACAAAAATGTGAAATCACATAATGAAATTTACTATACTGTTTGCAGAAGTGAATACAACAATGGACGATTGTTGTCAAAATATTGAATGTGTAACTAGTGTTTAGGTAATTAATTGATATTAGACTTAAAATTACATACTAATATAGTTAATTAAATAATTTATAAAATTTTAGATAACTAAAGAAAAATGTTCACGTACATACGAATCCATAGTGTCCGAGATGATGAATGGGGTTATATGGTAATCCATAGTGTCCGAGATGAATTGGCCGATACACTGAAACGGAAAGCTTAGTATTATTATTATTTAGTAGGAATTGAAATTAATACGTGACATTTAGATTTCCATGTATGTGCACATATATTAATACAATAGAAAAGAAATGATAATTTGTGGAGTTTCATTTGATTGGTGTTTGGTGTAAGTCTCGACTAATGTGCGTTCTCGTATTGGAGCGTAAACAGGAGGGTGAACAGTCCATAGCTGTTTCGACCTTCGACTTCCACTTTTTAATAACTCCATTTTGTTAATTAGCTGGACTTCAAACGTTGTTACAATTTTGAGTGACGCAGTCAGTAATCATCGTCAATGAAGTAACAATGCTGCTTAAGGAACGCTTTAGAAACATTGATATCAAAAATTGATCTGAAAAATTACCGACTATTGAACAAAAAGTGTTAATTATTGCCGACAATGAATCGAAAAAATAATCTTCCATTTACTATAGTGCCAATTCATTAATTTCCATAAATCCCGCCGATACTCTCAACTGCACTGTTTAATTTCTAACTGAATTGACATCCTGCATGCATCTTCATACACCGTTGCTCAAGAGGGGAATCATTTGCATACTCTAATATATTTGAGTCCTAAAGAAGGTCTATGTAAAAGAACTCGATTATTGGTTGAGCAACTATCCAAAAACACAATCACTACCCGTATTATTTTTGAGTGCAACCGCGATGATGTAGTGATAATACCCCGAGTCATTCTAGATGACCAGTATAGACCAGTATTTTGCATTACTAGATTTCCGGGCCAATTATAGGACGGTTGATATTAGCAAGGGCGAAGGCGTTTTTAAATGAACGTCTTAATCCGTCACCCATTATTTTTGACATTCGCAGGCTCCACATTTTCCATCTTGGTACCCATCATTATAGATATTTTTTCAAATGTGCTTCGTTTGTACATGTCAATGCATGTATATGTGGCCATTGATTTGTATAGCGAACGAGTAGTTGTAGAGAAAATTATTTACGATAATTTATCCACCATAATAACCCCCACGCAGTTGAAGTTCCTTGCAAGAGAGTGATATTTGATTTGGAATCGTGCGGAGGTTGTAAAGCGGGTCGAACCTTATTCACTCCGACGAAAATTAAATCATAATTATCAAGCGGTTTTGGAACAAATATGTCGTTTTGCCGTGATTGTCGAGTTATCGTTGGGATAATATCTTGAATCATTCGTCGTAGTGGGTCCACTATGTGGTTCCTTGAACCAAAAAGCAGACCAGACCCGTCTTTCTTTGTTAAATTTTGTGGTTTCAGTTATCCCGGGTAAATAATATTGACCAAGCAATGTCAAAAGTTGGATGACGATATTTCTGTGGCGTCATGGAACATTATTTTTGATAGCACTTAAAATATTTAAAATTATACACGTAACACGTGTTAACACTTTTACAGCATTAATTATACGAATGACTATAGAGGACTAAAATATTTTATCGAAACTCAGCATATTTAGGTTACAGTGGTTGACACTTAGGCCATTTTTGGCCCCATGTGATACCACGCATTCACACCACATCATTAACGTATTCACCTATTCACCTATTCACCTACTCACACAACCACAAAATACCACCTGCCCATTGCAAGCTCTATGTCAACCTGTACATTGACATAGACGGTGGGTCGGTGCTGAATACTGCACTCCATCAGAGGGTCTTAGTTGTGTTTATTAACATCATCGATTGTAATCGATGATGAAAATTCGATTTGCATCTAGCCTCTGATGTGATTCGAACCCAGTACCTCCAGGTACAAGTGCCGAAGCTTTAACCACTGCACCACTTGTCCGGTGACAAGCGTATTTATCTTTTTTTTTTATAAGTACGGGTTGTGCAATTGAACATAGGACAAACCTAAAATTTTTAAATTTTTTAACAAAGATATTTTTGTTCATGTAATTTGTGTCCTATATCCATGTAATTTGGATATACGACACTTGTTAAGATTTAAGAAGCGTTTTCAATTTTGAATTTTCAGTGTTTGTTGTGAAGTGCTAAATATAATCAAGTAATCGTTTCATTATTTTGGCATCAAAAGAAATATTGGCAAACGTATTATTTTAGTTTTTTTCATTTGTTATATATTTTCTTCATTTCTATTTTTCGTTTTATTAATTAGTTACCGAATGTAATCAGAACGACACAGTCGTACTAAAAATTATATTATATTCATAATAAAATTAATTTGTTGTAATAAAAAGATTGAATTTTTATTTGGTGTTAATTATATTTAAATTAACGAAAATACAGTTCATAAAACATAAAACGGATTCATAATGGTCCTTCGAGCCGGATAAATTGAACTGTAACAATAATATAATTACAATCAAATGATTGGAAGTACATATATCGAAAACCAGTTTAACAAAAAATTAAAACGAACAATGGTTATTATAATTAATTATAAAAAATAGAAAATTTTATACATAAAAACGAACATTGTGCAACATATTGAATCAAACATTGCTATTGAATTGGTATACGAATCGAGAGAAGTGGGTGGTTAAATTCAACATACATACTCGTATACATCAATCAATATTTCAACATATAAATTCAACAAATATTAGCAGTAACATTGTAAGTGCTTCTGTGAATTATTTTTATCTTTCCTGATTTCATTCAAATTTATTCTTTTAAAACATTTAACGTAAATTATTCATAAATTAGTCAAATTAATTCTATGTAAGGGTTAAGCGAATATTTCAATTTGGTATGCTAAATAGTCCTCTAAATTATTACAGATAGTAATTGTTTTACCTTTAGCAAAATTTATTTAACAAACGTTGAATTTCAAAAAGTGTATATTAACAAAATGGATTCAAATCCAATAGATGTCGCAAAGACAAATTTTAATAAACAATTCGGGTATATCAAAAGACGGTTAACTACAATAATATCGAAAGGTTTGTTTTTGAATCTGAAAACATTAATTCTGAATTGTTTAAAACAAAGTTAGAAGCGGTTGAAAAAATATTTTCTGAATTCGATATCATTACAAACGACGTCTTGGATAACTTGACCGAAGAAGATTTTAACGAAACTTTTCAAAAGGGTTGTGATGCCTTTGAGGAAAGGTATCACAGCATAGAAGCAACTATATTATCTCTTACAGAGTCTTCCGAGGATTGTAACAAATCAACTAAAATTTCAAAGGACAATCTTAGTCAGATTATTCCAAGACTAAGACTAAGACTTTAAATATTTAAAGATATTTTTGAAGCGGTGGTTCATAACAATTCCCAACTTTCAGATGTTATGAAATTCACGTACCTGCAAAATCATTTGAAAGGTGACGCTAAATATTCTTTGGGTCACATAGACATTTCTGATGCTGGTTATAGTAGTGCTTGGTCAGAACTTAAATATCGCTATGATAATCCTCGAATCATAGTGAAAAAACAAGTAGATGCATTAATTGATGTACAACCAATTACCAATTCTAATTCAATCGATATGAGGAAGTATACGAATACTGTCCTGTCCCACGTCACTGCACTTGAAGCTTGCTATGTAGCATTCGATGAATGTTCCGAAATTTTAGTTATACGATTAGTAGTGCGGAAACTAGATAAAGAATCAAAAAAAGAATGGGAGGAAGAAAATTCTGGTCTGTCGCTGGTCAATCCCTCCGAATATTTATTTAGTGAATCCCGATTTTAATGAATCACGTCATACTGATATTTTGCTCGGGGCTGAAATATTCCCAAATATTTTACTCCCAAATAAAATTCCTCTAAAACCAAATTTACCTATTCTTCAGGAAAGTTGTTTTGGTAGGATATTATTTGTAAAACACGAACATAACGTTGAGCAAAACTGCTACTTTCACGTTTCATACGTTCAGCAGGAAGATGCAATTTCTCCTCTACTCACAAGATTTTGGGAAATAGAGAATATTCCCACAAAAAGGTTCTTGTCACATAAAGAAGAAATGTGTGAAAAACATTTTGCAGAAACGCATTACATAGATACCAATGGAAGATACCATGTTTTTCTACCCTTGCGAGAAAATGTAGTCATAGGTGATTCAAAACAAATAGCCGCCAAGAGGTTTTCATATTTGGAACGAAAACTGGTGCTTGCTTGTATTTAAGGACAATAGATATTTAGAGCAATGTTAGTGTAAACTTGCTCTGTAGCAAGTCCTGGGTCACTCCCTTAAAAACTATTACACTACCATATCTAGAGCTATGTGCAGCGTTGCTGTTATCAAAATTAATCACAACAACAATTGAATCATTAAATATGAATTTTCAAGATGTTATTCTGTGGACCGATTCATCAATTACTTTGTATTGGATAGCTACACCACCACACAAACTAAAGACTTTTGTAGCCAACAAAGTTAGTGACATACAGCAACACACTATTATTTTTACATGGCGTCATATCCCATCTCAATCTAATCGTGCGGACATCGTATTACGTGGGTTAATGCCTCAGGAGCTTTAGGATACATCAATGTGGTGGTATGGTCCAAACGTTTTGCATAAAACAGAAATTATTGTTGAAACTCCTATCTTTAACAACAAAGATTGTTCAACAAATCTGGAACTTAAATCTGCAAAATTCGATGTTTTTAAAAGTTTATTCCCAAATAATCACCATAGCAAAGTTCTTACAGAATCTTTGATATTTGGGCGTATTGTTTGCGTTTTGCGAATAAATGTAAAATGAAATACAGCGGAGAATTAACTGTTCAGGAACTGAACATAGGTAAAATCTTTGATAAAGAATGTACAACAAAGTGCATTTCAAACAGAAATCAAATATTTAACAACAAATAAACATCTACCAAATAATAATAATATCAAATTGCTCAATCCATTTATGGACAAAAATGGACTATTAAGAGTTGGAGGGAGATTAAAAAATATATAAAGAACGTAAATTTACATAAATTGTATATGTGTCCTTAGAGAATTTTACAGATAGGACACAAAAGAATAAAAGCGCGAGAAAAAAAACAATTTTTTCGTTTGTGGATAACTAAAATATATTCTATAAAACTATAAGAGATAGGTCAATTTTGACAAAATATTCAGAAAGAGAGTGGTCGAAAATTTAAGAATCCATGCATACCTCATATTCGAACAAAATACATAGGAATTGGGAACTCACTTTGTTATTTGGCACATATAAGGTGTTAAAATATATGCCATCAATAAATGTTGATTCAATAATCTTATTTTTTGAATTACTGTATATAAAAATTGACTTTTTCACTCCATGAACGATATTTTTCATATCCAGAACATCATACACTAGCAATTGGATAAAACGGTTGCTGCTTCGGTATCTAGAATTAAATAATGTAACGTTAAGTAGTTTTTTTATCTTACCTTTATTAGCTCATATTTGTTTTTTATATATTTTTTCCATATTCCAGCTTAACTCTTTATACATTTTGTTGTCAAAAATAATATTTGTTTATATTAATCAGTCAGCTGTTTTGATTCCGGTAATTATTTTTTTTATGGTGGCAGTGTTTGTTATGATTTGGATGATGTTTAAACACTGTTTGAGTTATTTTTAGTGATTTACTCAAAAAACTTAAAACTTATTTTTTTAACATTTTCAAATTTATTTATAATTAGTCGGAATATTTTGAAATTTACTTGGAATAGATTACTCGTTGTTGTGATTTATCTGGCTGTATTGAAAATGTTGTACTTTGCTCTCACTCTTCAAAATTTGTTTTTCGGTATTTGTTGTATGCATATTGAATTGTTAGTCTTATATTATGAGTAGTGTAATTCACCAAAACATTCAAAGTTTGAGAGCAAACTTCGACATTTTCAGTGCTTATTTATCTAGTTTAAAAGTTCAACCACTATTAATATTTGTTTCGGAAATCTGGATTTACTCACACGAATCTTCATATTACAGACTGCCAAATTATAATTTCATTGCTTGCTGTAATGATGATTATAGATCTGGTGGTGTTGGTGTGTTTATCAATCAAAATTTAACTGTATCTTCTTTTCATTGTTACAACTGGACCACAGCTGATGTTTTAATTTTAAATGTTACCTTGGGGCGTCATGATTGGACCTTTATCTGCATTTATAGATTTTGTAATAAACCGGTAAACGCGTTTTGTGTCGATATTGAGGAGTTGCTTCTATCAATTAATAATAATAACATAGTTATCTGGGCGACATCAACATAAATTTACTTAATATCAATGAATGCTATAGTTATCTTACCATGTTAGCCTCCCACGGATTTCTAAGTCTTTTAAATGAAGCTACTAGACATTCATCTTGTCTTGATCATGTGTTCATCAAATCAACAAATTCGTTTATTTTTACTGTGGAAAACACGCCGATTCATCTATCTGACCACAACTTAATAAAGCTAAACATTTTTGCATCTCAGATCCCTGTGCTTCAAAATAGTGTAGCTGCTAATTTTTCGAGAGTTGACTATAGCCGTCTGAATGCTCGTCTACAATCTGAAAGTTGGGCGACTGTTTATGGTGAGAATAACTGCAATATCGCTTTTGATAGGTTCTTATTTATTCTGAAATCGCACATTCGTGAATCTAAGGTCGAATCTTCTGCCCCTACATTAAAAAAACTGAAACCGTGGATGAATTCTTATCTCCTTTTGAAGGTTCATAAATTAAAAAAATTCTCTAGAAAATTACGCCATAATCCCACTAATGCACGTTTGGAAAAATTTGTCAAGAAACTCTCCAAGGAAGTAAATGCTAGAATTAAATTTGTCAAAAATTCATTTTACAAGAAGAAATTTGAGTATGTTAAAAATAGTTCTAAACTCACATGGAAGGCTATTGATGAAGTTCTGGGAACAAATAAAGACAAAAACCGAATCACCAAAATTCACAAATACCAATCTGATGTTCTTATTTCAAATTATCAATCTATATGTAATGAATTCAATACTTGTTTCCTCAACGTTCCATCGGAGATAACAAATAATTTGAACAACACTAACTTTTCGCCTAATTCTCCAGGCTATAGCAGATATGTTTTAGGCTCGACCACTTCACCTAGTATGTCTTGTGTGTTTGATTCGATTAGCGCCAGAGAGATTATAAAAGAGATTAGTAGTTTGAAAAATAAACACTCTTGTGGAATTGACGGAATCGACAACCTAATCTTAAAAAATTGCGTGTGGTATCTAGTAGATGTTTTAGCTTACCTCTTCAATTTCAGCCTAGAAAGTGGTGTATTTCCAGATGTTTTCAAATCAGCCCTTGTAATTCCAATTCATAAGAAAGGTGATGTGCTATTACTAAATAATTATCGACCTATTTCGTTGCTAAGTTCCTTCTCCAAACTATTTGAGAAAATAATAAAACGTAGATTGCTCGGTTATCTGGAGAAAATCAATTTTTTTAGCCGTAGTCAATTTGGTTTCTTAGCAGGAAGATCCTCTGAAGAAGCACTACTACATCACCTCAGTTATGTTTACTCGGCTTTCAACAATTCGCAAAAATCCGCTTCGTTATTTTTAGACATTGCAAAAGCGTTTGACACGGTGGATCACGAGGTTCTTGCAAACAAATTATTAAATATAGGTATCAGAGGTAAAGTTTTTGACTGGTTTGTTAGTTATTTCAACAATCGTAGCCAAATTGTTAAAATAAATGATAAATTTAGTGAACCTGGTTACTTAAATTGCGGCGTTCCGCAGGGATCAGTATTAGGACCTGTTCTATTCTTAATCTACATAAATTCTATATTCGACATCGATCTTCTGGGGCACACCACTGCATTTGCGGACGATTTAGCATTAAGTTACACTTCAGCAAACCCTTCGGAATTACAGAACCTAGTTTGCACAGACTTAGTGAATCTTGGTAATTGGTTTTACTACCATCGCCTGGCTCTTAGTAATAAATCCAGAGTAATGTTTTTTGGTCAGGCCGCATCTCCCAATTCTAAGGTTTTGTATCATGTTCCATTTTGCTCTGGACACTCATGTTCATCGCAGTGCTTTGAAATTTCCCTCGTAAATGAGTTTAAGTACTTAGGAGTTACCATCGATTCGCAGTTGAAATGGAATTCTCATCTCACCATTGTCAGAAAAAATGTTATTACTGCGGCTTATAAATTCTACCATCTGAAGCAATTATGCCCACCGTCAACACTGCGAGTTCTATATCATGCACTAGTTGAATCTATTATTATGTATGGTATATCAAGCTGGGGTGGGATTTATTGTTCCAATATAGAGGACCTATACATTTCACAAAAACGGATTATTAAATTGATTTATTGTCGGCCTTTAACAACTCCAACAATTCCCTTATTTCGAGATTTGAAATTATTACCTTTAAGATATCTCTATGTTTATAAGGTATTAAAGATGTTTTTTGTTCGGAGTTCCAGTTTCCATAGTCGTATTCATCACACGTATACTTTAAGGAATCCGAACAACTTTGCCGGTTTACGTTGTAATAATGAAAGGTTCAGAAGGTCTTACTTTTATATGGGTGTATTGGTTTCACAAATTACCAATAGAGTTGAAATCCATTCCGATTGGCCGCAAACACTATTTTGATAAAATGATTCGACATTGGCTGATTAATATAGACAACATTGAAACCTACTTCTAATTTTTCTTTTTTGTATTATATTCACTAAATATGAGCTGGAATTTTAATTTTATTGTATGTATTATTTATTTATTCTTTTATGATAGTTTTTAATTTATTATTTTTATTTGTACACTTTTGGCAACCTAAATTTCATGATTTTTTTCTTTCTTGCTCCCCCACAGGTTCTAAAAACCTATTAGGAGCTCTAACTTTATTAGAAATAGTTTATGATTTGTATTAATGTATGTAACCTGTTTTTTTTCTAAATAAAGAGAATAATAATAATAATAATAATAACTTTCTTTGAAAATCAATAAAAGTAGGGAAAGTTAAATACTAGGTTCTTCTACTAATTCTTACGATAAAAAATCAAGAATTTTATTGTTTTGGCCTTAGTCAAATCGATTTTGGTCTTGTTTTGCTCTTTAAATTACGTTGCATTTCGAAAGTAATTTAACGAACATATGAGCCGGTTTATTTTAAAATTGGTTTAAGTCCATGTTACAAAAAAATAGTTTATGAGAACAATAATCACATTTCTTATAATTCTTTTTATTTGTAAACAATTTTAGTCTAGTATCTTAAGAAACGCAATCATTTTGTCATTTGAAAATAAGCTAGTTATATTTTTATACTTATATTTTTAAATCAATTCAAACACAAACTCTTAAAAATTTAAATATAAAAATAAATTAACTTAAACCACTTTCAAAATGAACGGCTCATATAACCACCATAGCAGGTTGTTACGCGTTGTCATTTCCAGTTTTGTACTGTTATACCCCTAAAGAACGATTTCCTATGTACAGCTTATTTTAAAAATTTGAAAAAACTATATCTTCTTAAAAATTAAAAATTTTGAAACAGTTTAACATCCCTGGCATGGCATCAATCTGTTTAATCGTTTAATTTAATATTAAACAAACTTGAGATATTAAACATAACTTGTTTGTGCCTTGGTCATGCACAGCCTCTTTTAACGCTAATTAATACTACACTGGTTAGGTACGTGGTAAGATTTGCTCGGGTAGTGTAACTCAAATTAATTTTTATGTCCGTTGAAAACTTAAATTTTGATTTGTAGTTTGTGTCTAACCTTAAGTATTAGTGATGTACTGTAAATTTGACGTATGAGCTCAGATGATAGTTTTTGAATAATAAAATGAAATTGATATAACATCTTTAGCTCATTTGAGTAAAAAGAATTGTGAGAGATGGTTTCGAACATATTTTTAGTAATACTTTTATTTTTAAGCTGTGTGACCTTGATCGGTGGGAAATATTTTACAGTCGACAATCATCAGTATTACTTAAGTCATCCGGTTAAGGTAAATATTTAAATTGGGTGTTTATTTAACATAAATTTTCATATTTTTAACAACTTTATAGAAAAATTGGTTTGAAGCGCTGCGCTACTGTACTTTTCATTGCCTTATACTAGTCGACATCACCGATGAAAATGAAAACAATCGAATTTTATCAATAATCAAGGGTTCAGAGTATATTAACGATCCAGAATCACGTTATTGGACAGGCGGTACAGATCTTGGAACTGATAGACAATTCTATTGGGCGTCCACCGCACAAAGCGTATTTTATACCGATTATGGCGATGGACAACCGGATAATAAAAATGGGCGCGAAAAATGTTTAGAAATCGCCGGAGAATACGGTTTTAAATGGAACGATAATGACTGCAATGATAGCCGATATTTTATTTGTCGTAATCCAGCCTTTGCACTGGAAAAACCAGTTCGGGTGGCTAACGCGTCCATGGGGTATACGTATGTGTAACTGTATCGTTGATTGTTAATTTAATTGATTCGAAATATATTTTATTACTTTTTAACTGTCCAAGTTTTTTTATGGTAAAATATTTCTGAAGCTTATTAATCGAAAGTAAATGTGCCCTTACATTTCTACCAATTACTTTCGATATCTCAGAGATATCTTCATGTAGAAGAGAATAATTTAGTCTCATAATATAATTAACTGGTTTTGGTGCTAATCATTATATATCGATGTTGCACTGTATTATACAATTTTATGTTTTGTTGATATTTGGAATAAGCTGAGCACGATTAAATTCAGTTTTACCCATTGCGTGTTTTGAAATGGACAAAAAAATATTGTTAATTGTTCTTGAATGTTTTTCTATATTTTTATCTGTGAGTGAAGCGGGAAAATATATAAATATTGATGGTCGCGAATACTATATAAGTAATCCGCTCAAGGTAAGTTTACGAATATTGAAAAGTACTTTATGTTAATAAAATTTTATTTCGCGATAGAAAAATTGGTATGAAGCACTACGATACTGCAAGTACCAAGGTATGGCACTCATCGATATCAATAACGAAAAGGAAAATAATCGAATTTTGTGGATTATTAAGAGTTCGGAATACATAAACGGCAATGGCTCAGAATATTGGACTAGTGGTACAGATCTTGGGTCAGAGGGTCACTTCTATTGGGCATCGTCCGGCCATAGTGTGCTGTTTTCCGATTATTCAGAAAATCAACCAGATAACCAAGGATATGTTGTTAATCCGGGGAATATACACTTGCAGGAAGATTGTTTGGAAATTCGTAGTGATTATAATTGGAAATGGAACGATAATCTCTGTGATGGAGGAAAATTTTTTATATGTCGTGATTTGGTAGCACAAGGATGCCAATCGATGAAACATAATTAATTTTTAAGAATTATATTTATATTTTGATCTAATGTATTGTGTAAAACGTGTTTGTTATTATTTATGCAATTCCCTCGGTATAATGTGATCGTGATTAGTTTATTTATTAGCTATCTTTATAAAGTTAAAAAGAAGTTTGACGAAGTGTATTTGTGTAACGTTTTATAAAGATGACTTTGGTAAGTTAAAAAATCGCGAACATGTTTTTGAAAGATAATGCCTAAAACTGTATCGTTTTGTATTTTCTTGGAATATATAAGCTTGAAATACTATTTATGTTTATTATAAAACTCATCAAATTTCTACCCATATTAGTTGGGTTGATTTAAATTCGCGATTAATTTTGATTTAAATCTGCGGTTTAACGGCTTCTTTAATCGGCTGTTTAGGGTAAAAGAATGGACTCTTCTGTGTCAGTTTACTATATTCCAGAATACCTTAAAATATATTTTAGAATCTCAACCTAAATGTAGAATTTCATCATGTTCGATTAAGAAAAGGCTTAGTTCTGTCACAGTAGGCTATATTCCAGAATTACTTCCAACAATTATTTTAAAATTTTACATTATCAATTTCATTATTATAGTTTCTTTTGAGTTTGCCATATTCCAGAACTTCGTCCTAACATAATTTTTTAATCCAGAACTTTTAGAAAAAAACCATTCTTGAGTCCCATTTTCATTCTACAAACCCAACTTTATAATGATTGGCGATCAAATAACTAGGTCCGTTTTAGTTGGCTTCATTCCAGAACTATTTAGATAAAGCATTTTAGAATCATATAAATATTTATTTCATCATGATCGATTGAAAAATTACATAGTTTCATTCAAATTTAATCATTTGCGGAGTTATTTTTGGGAAAAAAATCACTCGCATCAAATAAATCCAATTTGACCACAAACGCTAAAACGTATGTTGAGAAAATACAGAACTTGTGCATAACATAATCCTACTTGTTATTTTAGAAAATTTTGAAAGTTAAACTATATTTCTACAACAAATGGGGGAGGACAAATGGGGGAGATTAGTACAGGTAAAGTATTGCATGAGATTACAAATATATTCAAATATTAAAAAAAAAATAATCTCAACGCCATTATTCTGTTTAATTAATAAACTCATTAATAAACTCTATATCTAGACTTTTTCAATAATATACACCCTACATCGTGTGCATTAACTCGAAATTTTGATTACAGACTTTATTTTGGTTTAATACTAAAGTTTTGTCAGAACTTCATTATTTTGATGTTAGATTTCCAATTCTGGTAAACAATTCAAATTTCATTGCCTAGTTCTACTCAGCATTATCGAATTGTAGAACTTCATTCAAAATTCACTTAAGAATCCAACTCCGCTTCTCAATACAAAATTCCAGAAATCCAAATTTTCTGTTAAAATCCCAAGTAGTACTAAAAATAACAAATTTAACAATAATGTTTAAAGAAATTTTTTGAAGAGTCACCAAAACCATTTCAAAATTAAGGAAACAAAACATTCAAAAAAAATTCATCACAAAAATGATGATCCTCCATTTTCATAGGGGAATTCCAACCGATATCTTTCTTTGATGAATCACAACTATGTAGCGGTATTCAATTTGGTAAAAAACTAGAATCATGTTTTTGTAGTAATTTGTTACAACAATTAAATTAATTTTACGAATTAAAATGATTAAATTTATGCTAAATTGATGTAATATGTAATCTAACTTTGTAAACGGGAATTTCGAAAAATTCGTCATAAATAAATTTTGGTATTTATACTAGGAAATTTATTTTTAGATTTTTATGTTATGTTAATTTGTAAAATGGTATTTAAATTTTTTGTAAAGTGGCGTTTTGGAATTTAGGTGCAAATAATTTTTTTTTGGAATAGCGAACCGTTCCCTTCCAATTATTCACAATTATTTTTTGAGAAATGGTTAGGCTCGAGCATGGTCTTGTTTTAAATTTTTTTGAAAAATTCACGTTAAAATGTAAATCACATCCCATAATACAGATTTGTCAATGGTCTGCCAAAAATGGCCGAGTTTTTAATAAAAATTTAATAAAACAAATTTCTTAATATGTTTTAAAAAAACAGAATTTTTTAATGTTCCCGCCTTTCTGGTGAGATTTTTTAAGATTTCAGCAAAAGCGCAAAATCACAGCTTAAAAAAGCGTAAAAAAGGTGGAATTTTTACAAAAGCGGGATTTGGCTAACCGATTTTAGGATAACCATAAGTGATAGCGTTATCGTTCGCAAAATTAACTTATTTTGTTTTAAAATTAAAGATCAGTAACATAAATCATTTTTCAATAATATTGATTCGGTAATATTTGGGCTACCAAAAGCTTTCACGCCGTCGGTATAGAGTTAGTTCCAAATTTTTATGACGTATCTAACCTTGATTTTAGGTATGTCGGTGTGTCGAAGCATCGGTGTAATCCACTTCAGGTATTCCTTCGTCAAGGAATTCGAAAAATAGGAGCATCGGTGTTTTAAGTTGGTAAATAATATCCATTATGGATTTCATTGATAATCATAACTCTAAACAAACCTCGCTAAATCCGGCCACAAGAGAAATTTCCTGTGCAATATCCTCCTTTATCTTCGAAACAAATTCTGCAACCACTCCACACGGGCTGCGTACAGATATAGCTCCTACAAAATGTTTCAAAAGTGAGTAGGTACAACCATGAAATTGGATCAGAATGTTAATTTCAACTAGTTTAATTGATTTCATTAATAATAGGAGGGATTTACAGTTTAGTTTTATGAAGTTATATAAATCTGATGTACTTCAACAAATTCTGGTGTAATAATAGCATCAAAAATCCCACATTATCTCCTAAAATACATTATGCACAAATTTTACTGTTAGACCCACAAAACTCCACAATCAAATATTACTCAACAAAATAAGAATACCATGGGGTTTATAAAATGGGATTTCAGCCGTGACTTGGCGAAGCACCCGGCTTTCTTTTACCATGAATTCATATGTACAGATGTGACCAAATTATTATCACCTCATACGAAATTCATGTTAATGTGATTTTCAAAGACCGAAATGCAACCTATTGTATAGTTGGCACGTCATTATGGTAGATATCGACCAATCCAAGAAATTCGAGCAATAAAAATTTAATATACCCAGAAAATACGCCTTTTATGAGTCATTAATACCTGTGAACCCTTTTCGACAAAATATGAATTCCGAGTATTTATTGTCCTGTTAATCAGTTTGACCTCCGAATTGTTTTGATTTTATGACAACTAGGTATAGTATTTAAGAAGTAGTATTTTATTGAAGAATTTCAGGCTCGTTTGTGACTTTGAAAAGTGAAAGTGAAAGTGGTTTTTGTAATATTAGTGAAATTCATTATGGGTAAAGCAAAGGACATCAGTGGAATTTGGAAGTAAGCCAGTATACACATGCGCAAATAGCCCAGAAAATAGGAGTAAACCGATCATTCGTCAGCAAATTTTCGCAAAAATCAACATCTCAATCTTCAACAAGTCCCAGAAGAAGTAGAAAATGTGGTGGCAATCCTAAAACAACAGTCAGGCAGGGTAGATTTTTAATGCGGAAAGCTAAAGAAGATCGAACGTTATCCGGTAAGTCTCTGAGGGGTACAATGCGTAACGTTGGTGCGGAAATATTAGAGAGAACAGTGAGACGGAGACTTTTTCAATATGCGCTTTGTGTAAGACGACCTAGCAAGAAGCAAAGGTTACATGCTAGGATTATACAACCAAGAAAAACATGGGCAAATGGACATTTTACATGGTTTCGAGAGGGCTGGGAAAAGGTACAAACAATAAAAGTCCTTCTTTTAATAATATTTTAAAGTTACACTTTTCAATAAATGTTTCTTTCAACTTTATTTTTTTCTATTTCTTGGTTAGGTTGTATTCAGTGACGAAACTATGATGACTTTGACACTAGCAATATCCTGGAGCGTTTGTAGATCAAAAGGAGAAGAATATTCACCTTCCTGTGTCCACCAGCATATCAAATAACCAGTTAGAGTCATGGTTTGGCCAGCAATACCATCAAAAGACTCTTCCCACTTTATGTAGTAAACGAGATATTGAACGCGAAACTATATTTAACTGTTATGCAATCACAACTGGCAACGACTACGAATGAAAAATTCAATGGAGACGGAGTTTTTATGCATGACAAGGCTCCATGCCATACGGCAAAAAGTCATCGAATATTTAAGGACTAACGGCTTCCAAATCCTTGATTGGCCAGCGAATAGGCCAGATATGAATCCCATCGAAAATATCTGGGATATTCTTAAAGAAAAAGTAACAGAACAGTGCCCGCACACTAAATCAGAATTGATCGAAGCGATGAAAGAAGTCCAGGAAAATGACGCCGATCTACTCACGAAACCGAAAAATGCAATAAGTGAAATGCCCCGTAGGAGAAAATTGTTAAAAAATGCTAAAGGAATGTCCAAGAAGTATTAATAAATATTGTTATCATAAAATTTTTGGCGCTCCTTCAAAAGTTAACTCAATTTTAGAATCAAAAAAATTTTGCATGCCAAATCCCGTTTTTTATTTTCTTTTTCTTTTTTCTGTTTTTATGTTTCTAGAATTTTTGGAATTGGGCCTGCTCAATTGAATTTGACCATTTCACAATCAATAATTGTAAAATTTAATTTTCAAAATTGGAATTATATAAATACGTTCTTTTAATAAAATATATTTTTGGTCGTCCTGAAAAGAACGTTTGGGTTTTTGACGTCATTAATAGATTCTATATAATCCGCTCCTACGTGCGGCACGCAGTGCGACATGTTTGCTGATCCCGGCTCCTACGTCCCCCGAAGTTCAAATCTAAAGCCCCTCGGAGGGCTAAGCGGGGGGAGCGCAGCGACCTCCCGCGTGCCCGTGAGAGTTATCGAAGCCGTTAGCCTCTACAATTATTGCATTTCAAAATGTTGTGCATTTCAAAACCTTGTCGAATCATTGACAATAATGTGTGTTAATAATACAATTAACAAAAACTAACTAATACAACTATAGCAAAAAAATAATCTCGTAAACAAACAAAAAACACCACCATAAAAAAGTAGAGAAAAAAAATTTCCTTTACTTCATAATCAAACTCAAAAAAAAAATACAAAAACAATGTAACGTGTGCTAATGATAATAAAACGAAGTTTGGTAAGCAAAATAGAATTTTTTTTTTGTTTTTGAAATTGAGTTAACTTCTGAAGGAGCGCCAAATTTTTTAACTTTTATTTGAAAAATAAATTTTTTAAAGCAATAATTTTCCAAGCATCTAAATGTGATAATATTTTGGCCACATCTATATATCTTGAGTACACCACACTGGATATCTAAAACTACAAACTTACCGAACTATAAACTTACCGGACTTTTGGTAAAACTGTATTGTAGAATAAAAAAACATTATCCCTGAAAAAAAAACAAGGTGAACACTTGTTGGCTGAAAATTTAATATTTAAATATGTATCTTTTAATTCTTATAAAGCAAATTACTGCTACCAGAGATGCTAGAAGAATAACGCAAGTCAGATGATCCAATAGTACCTCGTTAAATGTAATAACTAAGAAGGTTTAGTCAAAAATAGACCTGTCACGATGCAGAAGCAGAATTATCCAGATTTATGAGGCGGCGGCATGTTAGTATGATGTCGAGTATTACGGGATACTGCATCGTAGATAACCGTGATATCATAACGGAAGTCTTCTCACCACATTACACGTTTGCCTTGCGCCTCTCCCCATCTATTGCAGACTCAAATTCGTGGAAGATTATCTCCTAAATAAGTTGATGTACCTCGGTAAAATTGACATCAAGGATATCCGACGCTCCGTTGAGAGCCCAGCATGGTTCGTTGAGTAGACGAGGAGATACAAATTGCGGCTCGGCCATCGTCCTGATCGTGTCTATGCCAATTGCCAGTCTTAACAGAGCTAACTAGCTCGACGTAACCTATACAATCATGTGGGAAATCGTTTTTATTATCAGCACTCTATTTCATCAATTTACCGTTTTAGAACTGATGATTTTTTTTAAATGTCACATATTTAACTGAAGCGGCTAAACACTGAACACTAGAAACTATAATTTTGTTTCCTGATCTTTAGTTCAAAAACTCACCACTTTGGCGCAGATGACACAGGTTTATCCTTTGGTAGAGAATTTATAATAACATAATACAGTGCGCAAAACAAAAAACGCAACAGTAAAATCTTTAAAAAAATTACTCTATTTTTAAACGCTTCTATATTCGTGAATGAAACATCAGGAAAGATCGGTCGATGTCTTAAAGTTTGGGATATTTTCTCGTTAAAAACATTTTTGCTTGTCTCAAAAAAAAATCATAAAATAATAAAAATCGGACCCCAGCATCGGAAGACTAATTTTCCTACATTTTAAAGTAAAGAAAAATTTAAACCGACATTTCACCTAGATACTACCGTTTGAAAATATAGCCTTGGCCAAAAGTATTGAGCACCCTATACATTTCGGGCGTGCACGATAAATGTAACAGAAAACAACCCCCTTTGTTTGTTTATTATTTTTTCGACATCTTAAAAGGACTATAAAAACAGTGACTCACCCCGCAGGTGTGGCAATAAACATCTGGTGCAATAAAATTTGTTATTTTTTCATTTTGTAATTATTCGTCAGTTTGCTACTTTCGCTCATTGTGTATACATCCAGTGATCTAGTCCGCTTTTGGTGTTTAGGTAGAGATTTCTAAAACTGTAACCACATACCGTGATGACCGAAAGTTAGTGAGAGAAGCTTTAAAAATTAGGACAAAAACTTCTTCAAACCTCGCTGCTGAGTTGTCAGTAGAAATTAAGAAACCAACCTCTGCTCGCACCACTTGCAAATGGCTCCATGAAGCTGGTTTGAAAGGCTGCAATATCGTGTGGTCAGGCGAATTAAACTTTGAAGTAAGTTAACAATTTTATGCTCTAATAATATTAATTAATGACCCCTATTACGATTGGCGAGTCTTTTAATAATCGACAAGACAGTAACTCGTCGTGTCAATTTTAAATTCGTATTGCGTAAAAAAGATCGAGACGACCAATAAGTGTTGCCGCATCGAATTATAATGAAACCAAGATATTGTGAAGTTTTGTTTTAAAATTGGCAATTGCGAACATTACTTTGAAATGTTTTGTCAAAGTGGAATGTGATTGACATTTTGTGTACAAAAATTAAAAAAAAAATTAATAATTTTGGAATTTAATATGATTTCCAACGAGTTTTTTTTTTAAGTTGAGGCGAATCGGCGGCTTCATTGTCTCGAAAAAGTAAAATCCTCAGAAATAAATCAAATCCATTAGAAATGGACATCTAAAAGTACGTATGTGTTTCTATGATTTTGAGGTTAAAATTTTTCATATACATTTATATATTTTTAGTAATAAAAAATTCTTTCGACTTTCGAATGTTTCATTCAGGGATTTCCTGGAGTATATAAACTCTAAGTTAAAGGTCTTGCAGTGATTGTCTTCTATACCTATAGCACAATCAACATTCTTAATACTATTTAAAGAAATGCTAGACATACTTGAGACGTATATCCCTTTAATGCATGCATTTTTTTTTTACCTGATACATTTTGATTATGTAAAATTTATGCCAAAAAAGTCAAATGTGAAGAAATATTTTTTTAAGTAGTCCCTTACAGATAGCGCTGATAGTAGAAGGTTCGCTGTTGACTTATGCATTTCGATAGAAATAACACACATTATAAAATTCAGAAATATTTATTTTTATTACAAAACGAAATAAAAAATTCAAATAAAATCATAACATGTTTAACGATTCAATTTGTTAGGAACTTTGTTGGTTTATACATTTAAACTTATAATAATTAATAAAATTAAATTTATAATAATTAATAAAATTATTTAGCCTTATTATGAAAGTCGTAAAAGCAGGATTTTGTTTGAGAATTACATAAACTTAATTGGCATTTTACGCAAAACGCTTGGGTTTCTGAATTGCATTTTGGCCGCATTTACATTGTTTTTTCCCCGATCGGTCCTGAAAAATACATCAATGACCTACTTGATCATAGCGGACATCATTTATTGGCGATTGATGATTGCGTCGAGTTTGATGGTCGCCCAACACTTCTTTTCTCTACTACAGTTCCATATGTACATAATGATTCTGCTACTTCCGACCAAAATAATGGCAGCTGAACCCTATTTTCTGTTGGGTGAATTCGATGATATAGTATATAAGCATTCACCATAGCTACATCAGTTAGATGAAAAAAAAGGTTTGATCATTTCCGAGTTTTCATCTTAATGTGGTAGGATTAAAATGAAAACTCGGAAATGGTCGAACCTTTTTTTTCATCTAACTGATGTAGCTATGGTGAATGCTTATATACTATATCATCGAATATACCCAACAGAAAATAGAATTCAGCTGCCATTATTTCGGTCGGAAGTAGTAGAATCATTATGTACATATGGAACTGTAGTAGAGAAAAGAAGTGTTGGGCGACCATCAAACTCGACGCAATCATCATCGCCACACCAAGTAAAGAGGTCTTATCTACCAACAAATGATGTCCGCTATGATCAAGTAGGTCCGAGCAATCCATCCATTAAATCGGCTCCCCCCATATGCCGGTTGTATTCTTTAATAATGTACGGACACTCGATTTCGTAGTGTTGTTTTTTCTTTTTATCCCATCGAGTGGTTTTTCGTGACTGTGAAACAGCGTTGCTGCTAGCAAACGGCTTAGTGCCAAAATAAGTTGACAAAAGCCGTGCCGTTTTTGTATCGTGCCACAAAACCGAAGAAATGTCGACTCCATAGGTATTCCTAACATACTCCTCAGAATTTTAGCACTAAGTGCAGCGTCAGTGGATAGTTTGCAGTTTGGTATACGATTGGTGCGAACGGTACCTAAACTGTATATACCTCTGCTTTGAAGATAAATTAGCAGACCCAGAGACGTATAGAAGTTATCAAAGTAGATTACGTGGTTAATAAAATTAGAAATAATTTTTGATAGGCGGACGACAACGTTTGATGCGTCTCCAAAGTTGGGAGCTCCTTCGGGGATTTTATTGTCGCCGGCACCAGTATAAATCTCAAATTCATACGAGAAGCCAGTGGAATCGCAAAGGGAAAATAGTTTAAAACACCATTTATGGGGCTTATTTTAGTAGCGCACATCTGTTCGTCCACGCAAAGCCTTGGTAGCATCTTGACTGATCCGAAGCGCTCGTTAAAATGATTTATAAGAGGTCGAACCTTGAATAGCCTGTCAAAACTTGGTTGGTCTCTATCGACTGCTTCCAAATTATCATTAAAATGTTAATACTATATAATAAATAATATACAACCAAAAAAAATGTCACGAGTTGAGACTAACAGTTTAAATAAAGTCCGCCTTTAGGCGAGCATATGTATTTGAGGGATGCCCTAAATGGATAATGTTTAATTATTGCGAAGCAGAAAAAGTAAAGGCAAAAATATATTTTTTTTTCAAAAATCCGGAATACCTGGAGTGATTGGATGTGTGGATGGCTCTCACATCCGTTTAATCAAACCGGAAAAAGAACTACAACATTTATATTACAATAGGAAAGGTTTCCATAGTGTAATGCGCTAATCGTAATATATAATGTATAACCATTCCAAAGGAAAGAACATTATAGAACGCACCATAACCATATTGAAAAGCCGGTTTCGGTGTCTGCTACACGCACGACAATTACATTATACACCTGCGAAAGTAACTCAAATAGTGTATATTTTTGCGCGGCTTTACACAACATCGGTATTAAATACAGAGTAGTTTTAACAGAAGAACCAGCACCTGATGCTATAGATGTGATTGATACCGTTAAGGAGCAAAACGACTTGACATGGAACAGAAGCAACTAACGCAATTTCAATTAGAAATAGGATAATCAATTTGTTTTGATTGAACTCATTTTTGTTGTAATTCCAAAAAATACATAACTAAAATAAAGTAAAAATTAAATAACATATAAAATCACAAGTATTTCGAACTTAAATCTATCACAGATTTTATTTTTTGTTGCGATGAGTCTCGTGGTATTTCCCCTCCAACTCTACAGCTGCAGTTTTAATTTTCAATTTTTCCGCTCTTGATTTTTATTGGTCCAATAATTCCAGTCTATAAAACTGAAGTTTTTCCTTTTCAATCTTTTTAAAAAAATCAAATTTTTCGCGCTTTAAATTGTACGTTTTTTTAAACATAAACTAGAGTGTCTCTTGTATTTTGCTCAATGTTCCACAACACGACTTTATCCCTTTAAAAAATGTGTCTTTGACATTTATCTGTTGCTGTAGCAGTTCAAAACGCTTTTGGTCATCTGATTTTTGCGGATTCTGGTGACGTCTGCGACTTCTTTATCTTGGAAAAGGTGTTTCAATTGGTACCTCCGTATCTTGTTGAGCCTTATCGTTGAATTCAATATTTCTTTCGAAACTGGTTTGCTCGGTTTGTAGTTGGAGTGGCGTGGATTGAACATTGTGGACTTGTTATGCTGCCAAATAGTCGGACTGGGTCGCTAACTGATTGTGTTAGAATTGGCACAGTATGACCAATGCCCCGACCTGGTGGATTATACCATTATGCCTTATCGATGTGTAATAATTCTATCATTTTTCTTCGGTCTCGGAGAATATATATGTTGTGTTAGGGCCACCTCCCGTTGCTTTTACCTCAGTTTTAATCTGATCCAATTTTCAGGAATTTTAAATTTAAAGTCGGAAACCTATAAATTCAATATAGATAAATGAAAAACACCAAATTAAATTTTATCATCAAACAAACCTTAATCCAACCATCCACGTCTCGAGTTGTAGGACCTAAAATATTTAGTTCGTCTGAGAAACATTGCCATATGTTTTTGAGCTCGACTTTAAAATCACATTCTGATTTTTTGTATCCTCGAGCGATATCAAAATTTTCGGACATAAAATCCACCAAACGCTCGAATTGTCGCTTGTTTGTTATTTTTACCCTATAATGTGAATACATATAATTTTATTTAAATTAACACAAAATTGAATTTTAATAATTTAAATAAATAATTACATTTTAAATGTATTAATGTTTATTTCACTTATTAAGTTATAAAGTATTTTAAAAAAAAAAAGTTAGGAACAATATAAAGTATTGTATTCCTAACCTCAAGACGTTAACTAAAATGTCATCGACAAAAATATGGCGATTTTACGACAAACGTCGATTAAAAATAAAAACTGCAATACCGATTATGGCTGTCAATATGATATCGACACAATAACGACAATCGCAATAGGGGTCAATATGTTTTTAAAATAAAATTCATCGATACAAATATTTTAGTTGGGGCTGTATGACTAATTCTGGAGTTGGCGAAATGTTCGTGTGTGAGGGCCACGTGAACTCTTCAAAATACAAAAACGTCCTAAAATCTGTGTTGTTTTTAAATTTTTTTAATGATACAAACATGGATAGCGTTAAATTTCAGCAGGATAACGCGCCATGTCATTAATCTGCAAGCACAATGGCATGGTTTCGAGAAAATTGAGTGGTCTCTCCAGTCCCTGGGCCTGAACCCCATAGAACATTTATGAAGTTTATTAAAACGCAGAGTCAGACGCTACACAATAAATAACAAAGAAGACCTAAAAAGCTGCCTGCACCAGAATGGAGCGCCATACGTCCTACAGAATGTAAAAAACTTGTAAGCTCTGTACCCAAAAGAAATTATTTCGTAATTAAGGCAAAGGGACCCACAAAATATTAATTTTATATAAAAAATTAGTACATAATGTGAACCTATAAAAATTGTTTCAATTTATTTCAAATTGATACTCCCAAAAAATTTGGAAGATATCATGGGTACTCAATACTTTTGACCAAGACTGTAGGGTATTTTTTCTAAAAAATTTACTGTTGCGTTTTTTGTCTTGCGCAGTGTATTACATAATAATGGGTTGGTGAAATATAAGTCCACTATTTTTTCGCTAGATGGCTTCAGTGACATATATCTCGCGAAGTATTTGTCGCAGTAGATCTTACATATAATCGTTAGAAAAGGTGATTCATCAACTAAAAAAATTGTTTGTCATTATTTTGATTGGTCGATTCAGTTGTGAGTTATAACGAGTCAAGGATGGAGGTAAACATAGAGAAAATTCGCTATATTTTACAATTTTACTTCGATAAAGGCGAAAACGCAAGTCAGGCCGAGATTGTGAATGGTTTCGATAGTCCCGATAATGTCACGACTAACCATGCGTAATTTTGGTTTCGTCCATTCCGTTCCGGTAATTTCGTTATGATTCGTTAAAATTCACCACGCACTGGAAGGTGCATTCTCGAAAATGTCAATCGCCCAGGAGCTGAAGATCGAACAAAAAACAGTTTTCAAACAATTTCATAAGGCGGGCTTCAAAAAGAACCTCGATATTTTTGTGTCACACGAGTTGACTCAAAATAACTTAATACACGGCCCGTCCGTTTATCTGCGAATCCTTGCGATATGTATATTTATAAGCAAATTTCCAGGTTACAGCATATCAGAACCGTTTTAATTTTTTTCGCCATTGTGTATCATGAACAAATGTTAAAATTAGTCTGATTTACACGATAACGATATACACATTTTTTCCAAATCAATTTGGAACCGATTCGTAATCCATTGTAAAAAGTAAGCGAATATCTTTTTCCAAAAATTGAGGTTAGATTTCGCTTTCTGTAATGCTTAGGATTCAACTCATAAATGCTAATAATACTCGATTTAGTTTCGCGTTTTACAATTTCTTACATATTTTCCGTAAATTGTACACACTCAAGTTGATTAAATACTCAACACCTGAATAAAATTCTAAAAAGAACAAAACCAAATCTTGCATTTGTATCGTAATCGATACTAAAGAACAATTTACGCGCTTAAGTATAAAATGACTTGTTTCATATATTTAGATGGGGGATTTTTTTCTTACCTACAATTTATTAATAACCTGATTGTTTCTTCGAAATACAGTAAGTTTTAAAGCATAATCTGTCCACTTAGAATTGTTTGTAGGCCTAACATCTTCTATTCAAGCTGTATCAATGTAGTTGATATATGATTAATTATATAGCCGCGTATAAAATTTCCTTCACATCCATCATTTACGACCATTTGCGTTGTACTGTATTATATTTTTGTTTAATAGTTTTGAGTTCTCAATTACAAATCATTACTGTACTAAAAGTCTCGTGAGATGGACAAAAAAATAATATTTATAATACTTGGATTTTTTACATGTTTGGCCTTAAGCGAAGCAGGAAAACATTTTAATATCGATGGCCACCGGTATTATTTAAGTCATCCACTTCGGGTAAATAATCTAATGTGAAGAATAAATTTAATTTAACCATAATATTTTATTTCGGTATTTAAACAGAAAAATTGGTATGAGGCGCTCCGTCATTGTATATATCATGGCATGGTACTAGTCGATATTAACACTGATGAAGAAAACGATCGTATTTTATCGATCGTTAAGCATCCAGATTATATTAACGATACGGCACCACATTATTGGACGAGCGGTGCAGATCTCGGTTCGGAAGGAATTTTTTATTGGACATCGTCCGGTCATAGTGTTATATTTTCTGATTATTCGGCGGGACAACCGGATAATAATGGTGGGCACGAGAATTGCTTAGAAGTTCGAGGCGAATTTGGTTTTAAATGGAACGATCACTTCTGTGATGAGAAAAAATATTTTATTTGTCGCAACTCAGTGACGTACCCGTTCGCCAATCCAAATTGTATTACAAGTTTAGGAGAGTTATAAATAATTTAATAAGAAATATAAAAACGCTATAAATAAATAATTCGTGATCATTCTCTGTTGTTGTTTTGATTTTTGTTCGTGAGTGTGTGCGTTTGGGATTAACCGGCTTTGTCTTTTACGAAATTAACAAGAAACTTGGAAACGATAAGAAATGTAAATAAATTTTATGCGATTGACCTCGCTTTGAATCTCACAAATACAGTTAAGACGCCTCATATGTTTTGTGTTTGTGTGATATGACGTCAAATGAGATCAATAAAATCGTGGGTATCATAAATCAAGCGGCCTCAGCTATGTTAGACAAATTGTGATGTGCAAACAGAGGGTAAAACGAAGATCAAATTCTTAAAAATAATATTTGCAGGGTAAGGTCAAAATCAAGATTTAAAAAAAAACACATAAATAATAATTTAGACGTTAGTGTGGTGTCGAGCATAGTGCGTGGAATAAAAATCGTTTATATAAAATGAAGCTGCTTTTGACAATATTGTGCATTTTGACAGTTGTGAATGCAGAATTTAACGTTACAGCGAACGGATATTTTTATTTTATAAGTTATCCGCTCCGAGTACGTATACCTATATTATAAAACAATTCTTCACCTTAATATTATGAGAAATATTTTTTTCTATTACAGTTGAATTGGTTTCAAGCGCTTCGCTATTGCCGCTACATCAATATGCATCTCATTGACTTATCAACAACGGATGAAATAAATCAAACTGCAGAGGTCGTGACATATTTTAAATCGCGTAATCCCGAAACCGAAAGTAATAATCAATTGACAAATTTTTGGACCAGCGGTTGTGATCATGGTGATCAAGCAAATTATTATTGGGTATCGAACGGTTACAGCTTTGGAGTAACAAATTGGGCGAAGGGCCAACCCGATAATTTATTACGATTGGAACATTGTGTTGATATGCAGAATATGCATCCGTTCCAATGGAACGATGAATTTTGTGATTACAAAAAGAATTTTATATGCCGCGACCGTGTTGTGTTGCCCATAGTACAAACAAACCAAATGGAACAAAATCAACCTGGAATATCGGAGAAAGATAAACCGGTGCATGTTGCAAATGCGTCGATGGGTTTTACATATGTTTAGTCGATTTCATGTTGGCCAAATATAATATTTCAACAATCATCCATATTGTGTTTAATTTTTAAATAGTTTTAGTATAAAATAGTATTCAGGATCTCCAACAAATAGGTAAAATTCTGAAAGATATAAAAAACTTTTAAATCGCCTCTTAATTGATGGATGTGGACGAGTCAACCAGAAGCTGTACATCAAATACTGAAAGGCAGGGTCGTAATTATACTATCAGCAGCTTAGTAAGCAGAATTACATCGATAATTTAGATTCTAACCCCCTTCTCTGGATCTTATTGATTAATTACATCTCAACCATGGTTCCAAGTGATTACTGTAGATGATACTGATATCGGCGTCTTTGGCGAATATTCTAACACGAATAAGGCAACACGTGTGGTTTGGGTTCAATAAATAAACGGATGAGTTAGTCCTTTTTTCCTCACGGTAACTCCTCTGCTTTGCATTGAACCAGTATACCTTTACTGTATAACTTTACTGATTCAGCGGTTTCATTTTTAAAAGCAAACTAAACTGAAGTATTTATGAAATGGAAAGGGTAAAGTACGCAATTATAACAGTTCAATACACCAAAAAGGTTTTTTGGTTGGGAAAAGGATAAACGGATTGCCTTCCATTACTTTGCCTATTAGTGATGCACTCAGTAACATATCCTCAAGTGCTGGACAGGATTAAAAAGAATTATAAAAGTTAAACCTCAATTTCCGTTTCCGCAAAGCCTAATTAAATTAGTGTAAAAAAGAGAAGACGTTATCAGTTTGAGGTATAATACCTGAAAGAGATATTCGCTTTTCACAGAATAAAAAGTGCATTTCTATAAAAAGCGCTGAAAAAATACTTTTTCTGATATCAAATGCAGCTCAAAACTGTCTCTCACTTATTAATGAATTGGCAGATCAGTTCTACATCCACTTAATGATGTTGTCAAAACGGACTTAATGAAGGTGCCAAGTTTATTGGATATTTGAAGGCACATGACTAAGTTTCTTAAACAGGGAAAACTGCTTGCTACGTTCTAACTAATAAAGGGTGTTTTTTTAAGCCTGATAGAACTTGAAATTGTAAAAAATTAAATTTTTATGAAAACTATACTCTGGCAAAATCATCATGAATAGACTCACGCTTGAACAAAATGAATGATTTTTCCCATAATCAATGATTTTTTGTTTGAAAATATGGATGACATTGACCGGATCTCATACGGGCGAGATGTGGTTTCAACAGGAAGGCGCTACGTGCCATACGGCGACCGCAACCATCGACTTATTAAAATTAAAATTTGGTGATTAGTTGAATTCGAGAAATGGACCTGTCAATTGAACTCCAAAGTCGTGCGATTTGACACCTCTCGATTATTTCCTGTGAGGCTACGTGAAGTCACTAGTTTATGTTGATAAACCAGCAACAATTGACGGCTTGGAGGTCAGTATTGTTCGTGTTATTCGTGACATACGGCCAGCAGTGCTCTAAAAAGTTGTCCAAATTGGACGACCAGAATGCGTTTCGTCAAGAACAGCCCATATGCCCGAAATCATTTTCAAATATTAATGCCATGCATTGATCTTCTGAATAAAAAAAAAATTTGATTACAATTTAATTTTTTGTGTTATTTTTTACAATTTCAGGTTCTATTGGGACACCCCTTACATTATGGAAGAAACTGCAATATGCAATAACTTGCTTGATAAAGAGACTTTTTCATCTGGTGTGTGTGTGTAACGGCAAAGTGATATAAAAAATTTAACAACACAGACGAAATTCATGACGAATGATGATTTATAAAAAAATTATATGGGACCCGGTGGTTCAATCACATTCAAATTTTAATAGATGGCGCACAAGGGTATTCAAATTTTTCAAGAATTCGAGAAATTTTATATTTAGGAGATTCACATCAAACGTGTGTTGTGAACCGAACGGGGTTAAGGCTTTTTTACTTAAACAACTTTAATTTTGTTATTTAGTTTTGTTAAATTAAATATTTATATATTTATTTAAATATTTATTAAAATATTTTTTATTTTATTACAATGTTTATTATTTTTATTAATATTTCTATAAAACGACGATCACAACAGTAATGAATATATTTTACATTTTTTATTATAATTCTCGAAATTTTGTTATATACAATTAAATACATAAATACATATTCAAAGATCATAAAAAGTTAAGTATATAATATCAACTTCAACAGGGATGTCTAACATTTTATATAAACAAGTTAAACCTAGTGTTCATTACATCTCCCTGCTTAAATCAAAAGTGTTATCCTGTGGATAAACTTTTGTATAAAAGTTAAAGTTATAACTTAAGTAATTATAATTATAATTTAATTTTTTTTTTTTTTTTTTTTTTTTTTTAAAGGAAGTATTACTTGTTCAGTGGATTTAATGGCCTTTGAAGGTCAATTACTACCCCCTTTCATTCACGCACAGACCACCCATTCACACAATTACAGTATATCACCTGTACATTGCAAGCTCCATGTCAACCTGTAAACTGACATGGACGTTGGGTCGGCGCTGAATTCTGCACTCCAACAGAAGGTGAAAAATTAAAATTAAAATTAATTAATTAAAATTTTAATTTTATTAATTGAGATTATAAAATTCTCACTTTAATACATAACTTATTTTAAATCTAAACTTTTTATTTCGATTGCGGTTAAAAGTTAAAAAAGATTTTTTTTTTCATGGAAAATATATTTTACTTATTTTAAAGATAGATATTTAAATTTAAATTTTATAAAAATTACGTAGTAATATTTTAATAAATTTTTATACGAATTCATAAGTTTTATTGTAATCAATTTTACTTTGTTTAAATAATTTTAATTTGTTATGGTGAATGGTTTTGGTTGTTCTACCAATTTTTACGGAGGAATCTTCAGGAGAGATGACCTCGACTATTTCATGTGGACCAAGCCATTCTGGATCTAATTTTTTGTTTATTTCATAGATCCATAATTTTGTTCAGCTGAGTTAAAAATACGGCTTGCATAAGCAATGGGGAGATCAAAACTATCTACTTCTTGTGAGAGTACTGATCCAATAGCAAAATTACTTGCATCACTGGTCAACTTATATGGTTTTGTAAAATCTGGCACTCGCAAAACAGGAAAACTAATTAGAGATTTTTTAACGAATCAAATGCTTCTTTGCATTTTGAATTCCAATCGTACGTTATATTCTTTTTTAAAAGGTTAGTGAAAGGCTTAGCAATACCCGAGAAATTTGGAATATATTTACAGTAGTATCCAGCTAGCCCCAGAAATGATTTAACTTCAGTTTGATTTTGAGGTACAGGAAAGATTTTCGCGACTATAATTTTAGTTTCATCAGGCATAATTCCATTTGGAGTAACTACACGACCCAGATATTTTATTTCTTAAACTTTAAATGATACTGACAAAATCGCTTTAATACATCTTTTAAACGGGTATTGTTTTCTATAAGTGTGGTACCAAAAACCACGACATTGTCTAAGTAGGCGAGACATTTTATATTATTTAGGCCCCTGAGCACACTGTTGATCATTCGCTGGAAAGTCGCAGGTGTCCCTTTGAGTTCAAACGGCATGGAGACAAACTCAAAATGGCCCTCGTCGGTGCCGAAAGCAGTTTTCTGTAAATCCGAAGGAGAAAGTTTGATTTGGTTTGATTCAATCCGCTTTGAAGATTAAGTGTGGAAAAGTATAAAGTCTTTCCGAGTTTATCTAAAATATCAGATATATTGGGGAGAGGAAAAGTATCGTCGATGGTGATTTGATTAAGTCGGCGGTAATCCACGACTACTCTCCATTTCTTTTCCGTCGAGGGAAGTTCCACGGCCTCATGCTGTGTTGAACGATCACTTGATCTAACATTTCGTGTACTTGTCGCTGAATTTCGGCTTTTGTTGAATGGGCTTGACGAAATGGACGGACATGAATCGGAGGTAAATTTGGCAGAACACGTATATCGTGCTTTAAAACATCTGTAGTATGGTAAGTATGCCTCCTTCTAAATGAAATACATCATTGTATTCGGATAAAATAATCATAATGGAATTTAATTCCTCATTATATAAAAGGCCAATATTAATTGAAGATTTCAGATTAGACATTCGTTGATTTAATCGATCATTATTTTTCTGTAGAGTAAAAATTTCATAATTGTTAATTGGTTCGATGTAAAATTTCATATTTTGAATATTGTTGAGTTTATCTGATAGGATAACAATTGGAAGTATGATATACTTTCCATGAACCTTCTGGATTGAGTTAGCGATAAAGACGGAGGAGACTACCTCTTGCGAGGAACAAATGAATTCAAAGTCATTTGGAAAATTTCTCACTTCGAGGAGGAATTTTAATATTATCCAAAGCCTCGATTTCAATTTTCGGTAATAATTTTAATGATATGGTTTCTAATTTGAAAGGTAATTCAACCGATAAATTTTAGAAATTTATAGTATATTTGTGTTGGCTCAGGAAATTCTGACCAATAACACACCAAATGCATTTATCGGAATATTGTCGTCTGCTATTTGAAAAGGTATTTCGATAGTCTTTCCATTTGGAAATTGAACCGTTCCGTCACATTCAGCAAGGGTTTCTATCGTTTCGTTTGAAATGCCCTTCAATTTACATTTTGCGTCAGGATAGACAATGGTATCCTCGTGAATAAATGATTTCTTTATTAAGCAAATATCGGCGCCTGAATCGACTAGAAAGGGTACATGTTTATATTTACAAATGTCGATATTTAAATTAATATATTTGTTTATAGAGTTGATTGTTGTATCGGTGATTTTATTTCATGCTACTGTACGAATATTCTCTTCATATTTGGGTTGACAGTCCAAATTTACCAACTAATTTGTTGATATTTTCACTCGAAGGACTGCCTCGAAGTCCGCTGACATTTCCCGAATCTGTGAAAATTTGTAATAATTTGGTTGACCTTGGTTCGATGATGGGCTTCGTGAGCAAGACGTAGCAAAATTTCTTTTTTCATCACGAACTGTTGTGAACCGAGCGGGGTTAAGGCTTTTTTTACTTAAACAACTTTAATTTTTTTATTTAGTTTTGTTAAATTAAATATTTATATATTTATTTAAATATTTATTACAATATTTTTTATTTTATTAGAATATTTATTATTTTTATTAATATTTCTATTAAACCTACTGTTCATTACACGTGTACAGAGTTGCAAACAAACAAAAAAACACATCAACATTGCTTAACATCAAACCGAACTTTAAATACCGACTCAGATCACGGTCCAGATCGTTGTAACGACTAGGTTTCTGTTTATAACACCGTCGTTTTGGCTCACACGACTGTTCCTTGCTTCAGAAGCTTTTTCCGAAAACTTTAATTTTTGGGCAGCCTCTAAAACCTGTTCTCACTTCGGCCAACAATGGGATTGCGTTTTCTCACCGTCGCTTCAATCTAGTTCAATCTAGTTTCAATCTAGTGTTGGGTGGATGATGGGGGTTTTTTACCGCCAGGAGTCGTTTTGTTGTGTGATGTTTCACTATGTTACGTCATGTTGACTTGGGGAATTCTTTTAGCGTTCTATTTGGCTTTGTCCGATTTTGTGGCAACGAAATGGTTACAATGAGTTTGATGTCTTGATAATTCATGTAGGAGTCCTCTGGATGGGCCGTCATGGTGCACTATCTTTCGTTATAATCCACCATTTTGCATGATGTTGCACTACGTTGCATGATGTTGCGACATGCTGCATGATATTGCACCATCTTGCGGGATATTTCACCATATTGTTTGATGTCTCGCCCTATTGCACCATGTTGCGGTATGTTGCATTATGCTGCTATACAATTGCATGATATTGCTCCTTGTAGCGTCATGTGTACCTTTTTTACCATGCTGCGTGATATTGAGACATTCCCCATGTGATGTCATTTTGTACTATATTGCGCCATGTTACTTCTTGATGCGTCTCGTATTTTCCGTTAATTATATATCTGGCGTTATGTTTCACCATATTGCGGAATGTTGCACCCAGGTAGGTTGCGTTGCGGCCACATTAGATGATTGTACTAATCGCTTCTTTTTAAAATGTTGGTGAACTATTCGCTATCTAATTTATGTTTTGTATTGGTCCTTTTTTCACATTTCATTCCGCTGCAAATGATTTTGAAAAAAAAACCAAATGCCAGGAATTGATTTCGATAGGTATACTAGTTCGGATGTTGGCCGCAACATGTGCACCATTTCATTTTTTATTGACAAATAGTTAGAAGAAGAATTTATTAATACACCTACGTGAAGCGATCGGTTTAGATCATGCAAACTAGTTTGAAAGGAATAACGTCTCCATAAAAGCACGTTTGTGAAGTTGGCCCAAAATTCTGGCCCAAAAACCGTCATCTATTTTGATAACTATCATGACAGAAAACTGAAAAAACATTGAATATCACATAAATCCAAAGATTAAATATGAATTTAAATGAAATGAATATAAATAATACAATTGCATTTTAAATTTACAAAATTATACTAATAATAAAATAAAAAATATATACATTTAACTCAAACATGTTCATGCTTTAAATGAAATTGATAAAGAACACTTTTCAAAATTCTAATAATTTAACACACAAACTATAGTTGCTATCACGTAAGAACTGTCAGCCCAAAAAAATCGTACATAACGACATTTTAATGATGTCAGCCCAAAAAAAAATGTTTTTCATTATAGATTTTTGAAGTAACCACAAATTTTTTATATCTTGTTGTTGTCTTGAAATTTAAGTCGAATACACTCAGCCCAAAATTCAAATTTTCATAGTTAGAGGAATCATGTAACCGTATATAATAAATGTATATAACAGCCAAAAAGCAATTCTTATTAATTTCAATTGGTTCATGAAAATATTATTTTTAAAGAAAAAAAATTATGTGGCCTCAAGTTTCAAAGACTAACATATACTAAAATTACCGTTTTTCGAATTAAAATTGAACTTTCTACTTTTGTTTACTAACTTTCGAAATATGTAAACTTCTATTAAGAAAATCGAGGTTTTCGGAATTTTACATAACTAAAAATCTATGACGTATGTCAGTCTTTGTTAATAAACGCCTCATATATGATTAGTCGATCCGTTCATAAACAGTTTCATTTTAATATTATATACATATACATAATACTATACATCCTCATACTAAGAATGAACTATATTCAGCTGCTTTACGAACAATCATAATATTTAATGGAAGTTCAGATTTTCGGTGTCGGTCATCGGTCTCACTATGATTTTCGGACAGATCTGGTTTTAGCCTTTATGAGTAAGGTCCTCATACTGAGAATGACCTATTTCTTAGGCTACAGTCTCTTTACGAACAACCATAATATTGAGTGGAATGCAGAGGAAATCTGTGAACCGTAGTTGGTAGCAACTCCAAATTCAAACTTTTTCGATTTTTATAGTTTTTCCCAAATATTTCAAAAAATCATTATAAACAAAATTATTCTAATTATAATTTGTTATGAAATCAGTCTAAAATTTAAGCGAAGATGTTTTTCAGACAGATTGATTGATCGGTATTAAACTTTGTCACCTGTCTTTTCCAAAACACCTTTGTGACTGTTTTTTAGCTTTTTCAATGTTCTAAAGTATACAATTTACGAAAGCCGACTAATAACTATGAGATTCTAATAAATTTATAGATTAAGTGTTCCAGAAGAGTAGTCGAAGAGTAGGAATGAAGATTTTTGGCCTAACAAAAGTTTTAACCAAAATTTTGGTAAGTTGTATTTCTCACCTTGGAAATCAAGTATGATGTATTCGAGATTTACAATGTGTACATTCGTTTTAAAACAAAGTCGGGTGCTATTTTTTCATATATTAGGTTTGCTACTAGAAACTCTGATTTTTCGGTCAATTTCAACTTTATTGTAAATATAACTGTTACAAAGATTAATTATCGAAATATTCGCCATTATTATCTAGGGTTTTTTGTCATTTATCAGGTAGATGATGAATACCTTCGCGTTAGAAACTTGGTGGTTTCGAATCAAAATAGTAATCGAGCCGTTTTTGCCCATCTTCAACTTTCGTGAACCACATATCTTTCAAATATGATAACATCGGTCTGAATAAGTGATAAGAGCAAGCTATGTCTAAAAATGCTGTACGCCGTTTGCATTGAAACTTTCCACCCTAACGAGAAAATGAGTTTCTGGGTTGATTTTACTGTATGTGGACGAGTGTTGTCATGCAGCAATATCACGTTCCGCCTTTGGCCCGAAACCAGATCTGCCCTTTGGCTAGAACCAGATCTGTGCTAAAATCATAGTGAGACCGATGACCAACATCGAAAATCTCAACTTCCATTAAATATTATGGTTGTTCGTAAAGCGGCCGAATATAGGTCATTCTCAATATTATATGCATAATTAAAATAAAACTTAATGAACGGATCGACTAGTCGTATTTATATATGAGGCGTTTATTAACAAAGGTTGATCGATTTCATCGATTTTTTAATTTGAAAAATTCCAGAAACTCGCACTTTCTTAATAGAAGTTTACATATTTCGAAGATAATAAACAAAAGTAAAAAATTCCGTTTAAATTTGGCGTATGTCCGTCTTTAAAACTCGAGGTCATTATTCTTCCTTAAAAATAATATTTTCGTGAACCAATTGAAAATAATAAGAATTGTTTCTTGGCTGTTTTACATTTATTATACACGATCACAATGGTTCCTTTAACTATAAAAAATTGAATTTTAGGCTGAGTGTATCCGATATAACTGTCACGACAGTTGTTACTGTCGTGATAAAAAAAAAATTGGGCTGAATTCAAAAATCTATAACGAAAAATACTTTTATTGTTTGGGCTGACATCAATAAAATGTCGTGATATACGATCTTTTGGGCTGACAGTTCATACGTGACAGAAATTATAGTTTTCGAGTTGCCACTGCGTTTTTTTGAGCTGACATTTGGGCCAACTTCACATACATGTTACTTCATGTGGCTTGGAGAATACTTTTAACATTTTATTTTGCTTTGTTAGAATTTGATGCGACGAAATGGTTACAATGAGTTTGATGTCTGGATAATTCATGTAGGAGTCCTCCGAAGGGCGGTCATGTTGCACTATGTTGCGTTATATTCCACCATGTTGCATGATGTTGCACTAGTTTGCATGATGTTGTGCCATGTTGCATGATGTTGCACCATATTGCAGGGTGTGGCGCCATATTGTTTGGTGTTGCGCCCTACTGCACCATGTTGCGATATGTTGCTTAAAGTTGCAACATGTTACGGCAAGATATTGCACCATGTTGCGTCATGTGTACCATTTTTTACCATGTTGCGTGATATTGACACAATCACCATGTGGTGCGATTTTGTACTATATTGCGTCATGTTGCTTCTTGATGCGTCTCGTGTTTTCGGTTAGTTTCATCATATTGAGGAATGTAACGCCATGTTATGTAGGTTGCGTTGCGGCCACACTAGACGGTTGTACGAATCACTTTTTTTAAATGGCAGTTGTTATCAGTAACCATATTAACTTGTAGCATTCGCTATCTAATTAATGATTTAGCCTTAGCAATTTTTTCACATTTCGTTCCGCTGCAAATAATTTTGATCAAGGAATCAAATGCAAGGAATCGATTTCGAATAGTATGAAAATAGGTTTCTACTATAAAGGCTGCGTACCAATCCAAGGGTAAATCGTTTACTACGGTAAAAATCGATTTTAGTACAGATGTTACTATCAGTAGAGTTTTTCAAAAATAATTGAATTTACTGAAAAATTTACTTTAAATTGACTTTTACCCTTGGATTGGTATTTATTATTTTATTTTACAAAGTAACTGCAAGTATAGTAATCTTGGACATTTTAGAGATCGAATTGGTGTCTTAACAGGCGAATTTATTGATTTGTATGAAACTCCATACTTATTTCTTTTTTATAAATTGGGAGGTCTGAATGAAATTTCGAGAAATCGGGCGACCGCAAATGCTTATGGAATCTGCGAGAAATCGATTAGGAATAAATGGATGCAAATTACATTTTGTACCGGTTTAAATCATTTCTACAAAATTTAAACTCATGACATTTAAACTTCACAGGAATGTCAGGTGTTGGCCACAACATATACACCCCTTAATTTATTTATTTACTGTTCAGTAAGAAGACTTATTTAATAATACACCTACGTGAAACCATCGGTTTAGATCCGGCAAACGCATTTGAAAGGAATAACGTCTCCATAAAAGCCACAAACAGAAAAGCTGGGAAGCTTTGAGAGAATATGCGAATGGTTGATTTACACATTTTTGAAAATCGCTCATCCCAAAATTCTTTGAACCGTCCTATTTAGAGAACGAATTAACCAACTGACTATCGTTGGATACCACCTGGGGTAAAAATTCAATTTTGTTCTAGACTCATTGCTTTATGGACTAGTTATGTGTGAAATTGGCAGTGGGTCAGTGGAGAAAACATCATTTGCTCAACTCTCAAAGTACGGTTATCCTGCCGTTTCTCGGTCGCCAAAGCCTCGCTGGTTAATTTGCTGTGAGCACCACCAATAATTTGTAAAATAAATAAAGTTTTTTTTATGTTCGCTTATAAAAAACACGATATATTAACCATCTTCTTCGCTTGTACATTTTATTAAGTACCATATAAAGATGCAAATAAAGATTTTCTTTATTACATGATATTTGTTAAGGTTGCCTGTAAATACATTCATATGCATATGTATCTAAAAGAAAAATGAACATTTTAAACAAATAAATGAGAAGTAAGCAGTTCAGTTCAACAGTACAGTACGATGGGTAAGGCGATAGTTGTGTTTTCTATAATTTTATCAATCGTATGTCTTGTGTCTTCAGACTTCATTACAATTGACAATATAAAATATTTTGTTAGCCAAACTAAGGTACAATTACAAATATAGGTAATTCTCGTCATAATACTAAAGTGTTTTATATTTTAAGGCGAATTGGTACGAAGCCGGTCGGATATGCAAAGCTGAACATGGAATGGTTCTGGCTGATGTTCTTGATGAAGAAGAGAATTTACGAATTAAGCAGCTGATTAAACCGTTAATGGATAATTCGGATGCTCGATACTGGATCAGTGGGACGGATTTGGGTAGTGAAGGTTCGTACTATTGGGCATCTTCTGGACATAGTATGCTATTTACAGATTGGCAAACAGCTCAACCAGACAATAGAGCAGATGCTGAACACTGTTTAGAGATAAGAAATCTTTACGATTTTAAGTGGAATGATGCCGATTGCAGCTTAGATTTATATTTTATTTGTCGGAACACCGTGTCGTATCCATTAAATAATTGTATATGCTTAAACGCCTAATAAATATTTGTAATTCCATAAGTTATTATGTCATGTTTGTTATGAGAAATCCTTTTACTTTATTCTAAAAGTGACCCAAGTGCATATTTACGTTCATAAGTTAAACATACCTGCAAAACAAGAATTATGTTGTTCTGCTACCTCCCACTTCGCATGCGCATTCTAAAATTTAAATGTTGAAAGATCAGTACTAAGAAAACATTAAGATTGTGTTGTTTACAACTAAGAAAAATATTACAAAAAATAAATTAATTAAACATATTTATATAAGAAACATTAAAACTAAAAAAACAAGTTAAAAGAATAAATACGAAGTTAATAGTCCAGTTTAACGTTACTTTGTATAATTTTCTTTTATATTATATAAAAGAATTTTATGTGGCGGGACCATGGGAAGCGGGGGGGGGGGGGGGGGGGGGGAGGAATAGACTCTGCTCTTAGACAGATGCAGAGATAGGACACTCTTTTTCCATTTCTTTTATGAAACACGCAAGAAATCCTGCCTTGAACACTAACGATGAGGATTTCTGACAAATCCGTAAACTTTTTAAAGAGATACTCAAATCAACTAATGTAGCGAGAAGTTTGTTGCAATTAATCATTCTATTTGAAGTGCTTAATGAGCACTTAGAAGTAGCTGTAGTCAATCGATCATGAAGAAGTATATCGGAAATGCTACAAAACAGCTATTCAGGTCAACCTACTATCGTGTTAAAAATACATCGTAGGAATGGAAATGATTACCGGAGTGATTAGCTAGTGCGGGTATACTGATAGTGCTTAAAAAATTAATATGACAATTTGAGCTGTTGCCGCTTTCGTGGTCACTCAGTATGTAATTAATTCTACGAGTTGCGCGAAAATGTATAAACTTAGAAATTGCTAAAGAAATTGTGTTATTTCCTCACTCTCTTGCTTAAAGATTAAAATAAGCAATTTTACCTGTTTAATACTAAAAAAATGACCTTTTGGTTAGAAAAAAGATAAGAGGATTAGGTCGATAGTTCAACCTTCAGACGATATTTATTGTGTGGGATTATAATCTCCTAAGAGCCAAGTGGTTTGAGGAGTCTAACAACGTTTGTAAAAGTTCAGAGGGCAGCTACCTTGTTCATCAGTGATGTACTCAGGAACACATCCTCAAACGCTGGACAGGTTCAAGAGGAGTTTTCTATTTTAAATAAAAATTAAACCTCAAGTTTCGTTGCCCCAGCTATTGCAGCTTAAGTAGAATTAGTCGTAACAGGAGAGGACGTAGTTCAGGTTGCTTGCTTTGCTTTTTTATGGAATATCATTTTTCTATTCAAATCACTGAAAATTTCACTAGGCCTTTACCCTTGCGGATTCATATTATACTGTTGTTGTAGACAATGTCTTATTGGCTAACATATGATAAAGCTTGATATCTCATGTGATTAATGCTGTAGCTGCTTAAATGAAGAAAGAAACAGTGTTCCAGTTGCTTTGAACCCGTACCTGTTTAGCACTATTAATAATGAAATTGTAGGAGCTTAACTTCTAAATGGCCTGACAAACCTTTGAAGGGAGGAGGTCAAGGTTATTCTACTCTTCAGTGAAAGCTCCGGCTAGTTTCCATGAAAAAAGATAAACTCTGTGGTAAAGCTTTGGTCCATGTGCCTGTATAATATTCCTTTAGGACGGTCATCTTATATTAACGTTATCTAAGTTGGGAATAAAAAGTACTTTTGATGGTCTACCAATAACTCGATTAGTGAAAATGTTTCAGAAATCAAAAATCCATCTAAATAGTAGTAAAAATAGACTACATTATGGTAAATTGTGATAAAGATTATACACTTGGCGCGATAGAGTCATATGTCACAGAGTACACTCTATTTTGGATTGTATCTTGGATTGTGTATTCTCTGACAAAAAATTTAAAAATCATACTGATAATTAAAGATCTAAAAATGAACTTTACAAGTAAATCTGAAATGATTTTAATCTCGCTCGGGGAAGAAAAATTAGAACTCATTGTCAGAAATTTATTATATAAAACTTTGATTTTTAATAACAACATCTTGAATTTCTTTATCTATCCTACATTTGAAGTTTTGGTGAAAAAAACCATCTATTAAAAAACGTGTGTTAAAATTAATTTAATTTTGAAGTACATGAAAAACAACATCGAAACTACATTTATGTCGCCCTAAACTGATTTGAATGACACCTATTTTTCAGGAATTTATGTAACGTAGAACCTTAAGTCAATTTACGGTATACTTGTAAACCCAGTCGAAAAATATAATATTCGAAAGCCGATAAACCATTACTGTTTTCGATGAAGGAGGGGAGAGAGGTTGCAACCGTAAACTTATCTTTCATTTTATAACATTGCTCATACAAAAAATATGTTTACACTGCGCCGCTTATGTAACAGGTATTGTTTCTTGTGAGGAATAGAATTATTTTGTAATCTAGAATTCTGTTTTCGTTAGGATTTTTACCCAATTGTCATTCCCAAATAAGCTACGAACCCGATTTATTGTATAATAATAATCAAATAACAGCAATCATGGAGATGTTGAAGGGCTCACGTTTATACTTTTGAATAGTTCAAAGATTCGACTTTCGATAGTTCCGGCCAGGGTTTGATTATTCACCATATATCATGGAGGAATTAACATGTAAGAGGTCTCAAGAAGGGTGAACCTTATAAGCCAATTTCCCTCGCAAAATTAATCTTATTCTTTAGTTTTTATGTATTTGTAAAGGCAGAGTGATATACTATAGGGGGCTATGAGGTAATCAGAACTTCGGTCTAAAAATTAAAAAGTATGAAAGTTGGTCCCAAAACAACGAAGAAAAATATACTCTAAACGTATGAATACGATAGAATGATTTTGAAAAAATTTGATTATGCTCATAAAAATCAGACCAATATACCAGAATTCTTCAAAGAATTTGTGAATATCTCTTCACCCGGCAAAAAATTTAAAATTAAAGAAAAATTGAGCAAACTTCTAAATTCAACTTACATTAGTAATAATCGTCATAATAGACCGGACAAGAGCCAGCAAGATAGTCAGAACTTTGAAATATTCATCATCATAACTCACTACACTCATAGAGTTTTGACTGATCTATCTGGCCATGTTGGTGAGACCCCGTGAACATCTCTAGGTACGGTGAAATAAAATTTGAAAATGCATTCAAATTATTTCATGAAACTTCTAAGTCGTGTATGGAGCTGTAAATATCGCCACAACCGAATCCTGTTCGGAACTGTCGAAAGTCAAATCTTTGAACTATCCAAAAGTATACTACTGTGGGTAAAAAGTAGTAAGAATAATTAGTGACATCTGTGCCAAATTTCACATCAAAATAATTATTAGTGTTTAGTATACACTTGTCTTTCTGAAGTACAAAAAGTGCATTCGGCGATTTTTACGTAATGCGTGAAATTATTTAACAAATAATTTCCATTAAATTTTATGTGCGGAATCAATTTTGTGGTGCCGAAACGTTCAGAATGTTGCAAAAGGCCTTTGGTGATAATTGTATGTCGCGAGCAAGTGTTTTTGATTGGTACAAATTTTTCAAAGAAGGTCGAGAACGTGTTGACGATGAACCACGTCTAGGACGGCCATCAACATCAACTGATGATCAACACGTTAATAAAATCAAAAAATTGGTGCTCAAGAATCGACGATTAACCGTCTACGACGGAACAGTGATAACAATTTTGAAAGATCATTTCATCATCAATCATTTTCATCATCTCATACTGCATTGGTTTTACGTAATTTTATCGCCAACAATTCCACCCATATCGTTCCGCAACCACCGTATTCGCCATATTTAGCTCCGTGGGATCTCTGGCTGTTCAGGAAACTCAAAGGACCGCTCCGGGGAAACCGTTTTGAGTCAATTGAATACATTAAATGTGAATCGCTACGCGCATTGGAGGCTCTTCCGGAAATTGACTTTAACAACTGTTTTGAGGATTGGAAAAAACGGTGGCACAAGTGTATTGAGTCCGGGCCCCCCCCCCCCCCCCCCCCCTTTGGGATTACTTTGATTACTCTATATACCACAAAATAGATTTGGAGAAATAAATAAAGGATTTTAAAATTATGAACAAAGTCTTACTATTTTTTGCCCACAGTAGTAAACGTCAGCTCGTGAACATCTCTAGGATTGCTGTTATTTGATTATTATTACAATAAGTCGGGTTCGTAGCTTATTTGGGAATGTCAATTGGATAAAAATCATATTGGAGAAAATACCAAAATTTCCAATTGTTAAAAATCATCATTATTAGATCCCATTCACCACACTCATAGGTTTTTGACTAATCTATCTGACCATGTAGGTGAGACTCCGTAAACATCTCTAGCATCGATGAAAAAAAAAATTTGAAAATTTATTAAAATTCATGGAATTTCTAAGTAGCCTGTATGGCACAGTAAATATCATCTTAAACTATCCATTATCGATTTTTAAATTCCTATAAATTGAAGTCAAATTTCCCCTTCACCCGCCTGATATAACCCGATCCCAAACTCCAGTTTTGTACCATATCGCGTTTTGTACCATATCGTGTTTTGAAATATCGCGTTTTGAAATATCGAGTTTTGTACCATATCGCGTTTTGTACTCTATCGCGTTTTGAAATATCGCATTTTGAAATATCGCGTTTTGTACCATATCGCGTTTTGTACCGTATCGCGTTTTGAATTATCGCGTTTTGAAATATCTCGTTTCAAATGGGACCCCCATTTCATTTCAGTGTTACAACTTTGCTTACGCTATCCTTAAGGGGATATAGCACCTTCAAAATTGAAAAATAAAAGTTTTTCAAAGATTTTTTTTTAATGAAATAGAAAGAGATATCTTTTAATGAAGCTTTCCATTGATATTTTATTTAACTGAAAGTATACAAACAATTTTTTTTTTTGATTTTTTTTTAGCCCCATTTTTTCGAAAATGCAGCTTTTTTGTAACCTCCCCCCCCCCCCCCCCCCTCCCCCCAAATTAGTTGTAACTCAAAAAATTGAAAGCCGATTATTCCTTCCGTAGTTCATTCTGAGCAGAAATATATGTAGATCAACGTGTTCAAATTTTAGAACGATTGGATAAGTAGTTTTTTCACAATCTTGCACGCCACTTGAAAAACGTCATTTCGAGATAACCGCGTAAAAAAACGACTTTGGCGCGCTTCGCAATAAAAAAATATTTTTTTTTTTGAGATTTTCATGTTTATATCATTAAAATCATGTTTTTAAACGTTCATTCTAACATATTCTATCATAAAAAAAATTCGATTTTTTGAAAATTTGAAGGTGCTATGTAACCTTAATTACATTTTAAAAACTTTGAACGTTTCTGGGAGCGGTAATAGAAAAATTAGAAATAGATTGAAATCGAAAACCATAGTTATCTGCGTTCCAGCTTTAAAGGAAAGAAAAGTATGGGTGGTTGGGAAGTTGATTGTGTATAAGTAAGTATCGATTATCATAATTGTTGTCACACAGATTATGACGCTAAATGAAAGAATTTCCTACGATTGTGGATTTAATTCGAGAGTGCTGAAATAGACCAATATACGGGACAATCACAATACTCCATTACAATTGAAAAAAAAAACAAAGTAAAAATAAAAAACCATAGTTGTTTAAAAATGAGCGGGACTTTTTAAAAATCATCATAATTAAAACTTGTTCACCACACACCCAGGGATTTGATTTAGCTATTCGGTCACATAGGTGATACTCCATGAACATGTTTAGAGAAGTAGAAATGTTGTCTAAAATGCCTTCTTTAGAATTAAAAAAAGGTTAGTAAAACGTTTTACGATTTTCTCGTGTTTATTTCAAATCAGTAGAAAATTATTCGATCTTTACAGCGACTCAATTAGGAACTTAGGAACTTATCTGATATAAATGTTAAAGATTATATAAAAATATTTCAATTTCACCACAAAACAAATCCAATTAGAATATTTTTAAATTTAACAGTGTAAATTTTGGTATTATTTTTGGTATGTATTTTACAATCACATTTGGAAACATTAATAGAAACGTCAAATCTAGAAAGCTACGTAAACCATTAAAAATTAATCATTTAAACTATAATGGGTGGTTTATTAAGCGTCTGCTTTAAAAAACACAGTACAATTCTAAAAATGAATGAAATTTTCGAACCGAATCAATAAATCAGTATTTCCCATTTACTTTTAAAGATTATTTCATCTGAATGTTGGACACGGCTACGTTTAAAGTGGTCCATGCAAAATGTCAATTTTTCACCACGTTTTCGAGCATTTCGGCTGGTATATCGCTACTCACGCATTTATTGTGGATTCTGCAATTGGTGTTGGTTTATTGACATAGACAAGAGACGTCACGTAACACCATAATAAAAATCAAGAGGTGTCAAACTACATATCGACTAGATTCAGTTCATGCAATTACGGCCATAAAAGTTTGAAATCATTGATGGTAACGTTGTAGCCCTCGTTGTATTTGAAAAAATACGGCCCAATGATTAAACTGGCCCATAAACAAATTGCTGCAATTTTGCTTGTTAACGTACTTAATTAACCAAAAACAAGCTTCGTCGCTGAACACAATTTTTCAGTAAAATAAGAGATTTTCTTGAAGATGTTCAAGATTTTCCTCAAGATGTTTTACTCCAGATTAAATTCATATTCATTTTCAATTCATTTTCAATTCATATTAATATTAATTTTATATTCAATTCATATTCAATTCATATTCAATTCATATTCAATTCATATTCAATTCATATTCAATTCATATTCAATTCATATTCAATTCATATTCAATTCATATTCAATTCATATTCAATTCATATTCAATTCATATTCAATTCATATTCAATTCATATTCAATTCATATTCATTCATATTCAATTCATATTCAATTCATATTCAATTCATATTCAATTCATATTCAATTCATATTAAACTCACATTCAATTCATATTCAATTCATATTCAATTCACGTTCAATTCATATTCAACTCATATTCAATTCATATTCAATTCATATTCAATTCATATTCAATTCATATTCATTCATATTCAATTCATATTCAATTCATATTCAATTCATATTCAATTCATATTCAATTCATATTAAACTCACATTCAATTCATATTCAATTCATATTCAATTCACGTTCAATTCATATTCAACTCATATTCAATTCATATTCAATTCATGTTCAATTCATGTTAAATTCATGTTAAATTCATATTCAATTCATAATCAATTCATATTCAATTAGTATTCAATTCATATTCAATTCATATTCAATTCATATTCAATTCATATTCAATTCATATTCAATTCATATTCAATTCATATTCAATTCATATTCAATTCATATTCAATTCATATTCAATTCATATTCAATTCATATTCAATTCATATTCAATTCATATTCAATTCATATTCAATTCATATTCAATTCATATTCAATTCATATTCAATTCATATTCAATTCATATTCAATTCATATTCAATTCATATTCAATTCATATTCAATTCATATTCAATTCATATTCAATTCATATTCAATTCATATTCAATTCACGTTCAACTCACATTCAATTCATGTTCAATTCATATTCAATTCATATTCAATTCATATTCAATTCATATTCAATTCATATTCAATTCATATTCAATTCATATTCAATTCATATTCAATTCATATTCAATTCATATTCAATTCAATTTCAATTCATTTTCGAGTCATATTCAATTCGTATTCAATTCATATTCAATTCATATTCAATTCTATATTCAATTCATATTCAATTCATATTCAATTCATATTCAATTCATATTCAATTCATATTCAATTCATATTCAATTCATATTCAATTCGTATTCAATTCATATTCAATTCATATTCAATTCATATTCAATTCTATATTCAATTCATATTCAATTCATATTCAATTCATATTCAATTCATATTCAATTCATATTCAATTCATATTCAATTCATATTCAATTCATATTCAATTCATATTCAATTCATATTCAATTCATATTCAATTCATATTCAATTCATATTCAATTCATATTCAATTCATATTCAATTCATATTCAATTCATATTCAATTCATATTCAATTCATATTCAATTCATATTCAATTCATATTCAATTCATATTCAATTCATATTCAATTTATTATTTATATTTATATTTATTTGGATTAGTGGAATGGATCTGGGTAGTGAAGTTTCGTACTATTGGGCATCTTCTGGACATAGCATGCAGTTTCCAGTTTAACCTGACAATAGCTCAAACGGCGAACATTGTTTAGAGATAACAAATCTTTATGATTTTAAGTGGAATGATGCCGATTGCAGTCTAGATTAATATTTTATTTGTCGGAACACCGTTTCGTATCCTTAAATAATTGTATATGTTTAAATGATATAAATTTTGTATAAGTCAACAATCAACTTGCTCAATTCTTTTAGGAAGCCAACTACTATTTTTATTCTTTCAAAGTTAGACATAACTGCAAAGCAAGAATTATTTTATTTTGCTTTCCCTCACTCTCGCATGCGCATTTTAAAATCATGAAAGAGCAGTACTAAGAGAACATTAAGATTATAATATGTATACAACTCTCTTTCATATTTTAATACTGATAACCGTCATATTTATATAGGAAAACCCAAAACCAAAACAGAAACAAGTTAAAAAATAAATAAGAAGTAAACAGTTCAGTTTAACGTTACGATGGGTAAGACGATTGTTCTTCTGTGTATAATTTTATCAATCGTATGTCTGGTGTCTTCAGACTTCGTTACAATCGATAATGTAAAATATTTTATTAGTCAAACGAAGGTACAATTACAATCATCGATATTACTCGTTATAATACTATATAGTGTTAAATATTTTTAGGCCAATTGGTACGAGGCCGGTCGAATATGTAAAGCTGAACATGGAATGATTCTGGTCGATATTCTTAATGAAAAAGAGAATTTACGGCTTAACCAATTGATAAAACCGTTTATTGGTAATGCGGATGCACGATACTGGACTAGTGGGACGGATTTGGGTAGTGAAGGTTCATTTTATTGGGCATCGTCCGCTCATAGCATGCTATTTACCGATTGGCATCCAATTCAACCAGACAATTTTCAAAATAACGAAAATTGTGTAGAGATATCGACGCATTATGATTTCAAGTGGAATGATGTGCTCTGCACTGAAGAATTATATTTTATTTGTCGGAATACCGTGTCGTATCCATTAAATAATTGTATATGTTTAAATGCCTAATAAATTTTTGTACTTGCATAAGTTACTATTTGTAGTTTGTAGTGAAATTAATGTTAATACGTTAGACATCTCTGCTTTTTCTCACTCTCGCATGCGCATCTAAAAATTGAACCTTGAAAGCACAGTACTAAGAAAACGTTATGATTGTGTTGTTTACAACTTAGAGAAGTAATAAAATTTTTATAATTTTGGTTTTTCACTATTTAATTCTGATAACCTGCTTGCCCCGTAAACATACGAGTTGCACCTAATATTTGTGTATTATAAATTCATATCGGTTGAATTGGTTACGTGACAAAATGTTTCATCAATATTTGGCATTTGCTGCAACCTTTGTCGCGATATTTGTTGTAGTGAGTAGTAAAACAGTGTCCAGTGGTGGCCTTAACTATTATATAAGTACCATAAAGGTATGTAAATGCATAAATTATTATAAAAATTTAAATTTTAACCACAATTTTGATCGTAGAAAAACTGGTATCTGGCGCAAAGGCATTGCACATCGTTAGGTATGGATTTGATCGATATAACTTCGTCCGATGAGAACAATCGTCTATTACGAATTCTAAAAAATCCTCAGCATGTTAACGTTACTGAACCACAATTTTGGATCGGTGGGACGGACAACGGTAGAGAGGGGAATTTTTATTGGGCCACCACAGGAAATTCGGTAACATTTTCCGATTACTATCGTGTATGGCTGCAACCCGATAATTATGGAGGCAATGAAAACTGTTTACAAATATTTGGACAGTGGGACTATAAATGGAACGATGGCGAATGTCTCGCTGAACATTATTTTGTGTGTCGTGAGGTTAACAAATTACCATTAGACAATTGTATTTGCACGGAGGGATTGAAAACTATTTATTGAGGTTTACATTGTATACATATTTGTACTTAATGTTTTATTGTATTATTAAAATAATATACTGTTTTTGCAAATTTAATTGCTTTAAAAAAATATATCAATGTTCGACTTAATTACTTTATTAGAGCTTGTTCGATAATTTTATGGGTAAATATATTTTTTGACAATATCGAGAATACGACGAAAAATGAACTTCTAAATTCGGCTTAAAATAAAAACTAAGGGGTGTCCAAAAAATTCTTCAACAAACCCATTTTCGTAATTAACGCAGATCGAACGAAAGAACGTTTTTAGTACCAGGAGCGGTAGATGAAACAACAACAAAAAAAAATAAGTGTCCGTCACACCAGCTGAAACCAAACCAACTATGCACTAAAAGCACAATGCATTATGAATCAGTGTGCTTTATATGATTTTCAGCTGGAACGTTATAATTCCAGCAAGAACCTTATAAAACAATTATACCCTCTACAGTCAAACTAACTATGGCACAAGAAGCATAATGATTTTTGAGCCAGAACCATAAAGCCAGCCGGAACCATACTACAGCAAAACCAAGTGAGGACTCTCATGGAGTTTGCTATAAATAGTTGAGAATATCGGAAAGACATTATTCTAGAGACGTATTCAAAAATATGAGTTATCCAGCGGCATCTTAATAAAGTTATTGAAACACTGAGATACTCATATTTTTTCTAGACATCTCTAGAATTAAGTGTCAATGATGCTTGGTACGATATTATCTTCTACGGAGCGCTCGAGTAAGGGTGACAGTTGCATTCCAAGTAACGTTTGTGAAGTTTATCCTAAACCTGTCCTAAAAACCAACAATAACAAATTTTAACACATTGTATATGTGTTTGTATAATGTCTCGATAGAACGAATTTTAAAATAAATAGTTATAAAAAAATATTTTCTAACAAAAATGTTACTTTTTCTGAATTTTTCGGGAATCTCCTATAAACCACCATGCAAAGTGACGTCTAACACGTAACGTTTTCATAAAAACTCAGACAACTGTACGTGCGATTTATAGTAGTCCAAGACAAATTTGGCTGTCATAAACACCCTAAACCGCCAATTTGAACAAATCAAACTGTTATAGATAGGACCTGGGGGTAGATTCCGACAAAATGACAATTTTTCGTGACATTTGCTTATTGACTGGTGTGAAGTTTTCAACATTTATCAAAAGTGTAGATACACAATTCAACAAAAAGTGTAAAGCTACATAAAAAAATTATGGCAGGGTTGAATTTGTTATTTCACTAGAATTTGCTTTTACAAGAAAAAGGGAAACTCGCTAGAGAGGAATTTCAAATAAGCAAAATATTACAGAAATATTGGTGTCGATTCCGTGTGCCAGTTCGATTTTTCTTTCCGTCCATTCTTCTAAAATTTGCTGGCTTAATGTTCAATTCAAATTTTGAACCTGAATACATAATTAAGGGATCTGAATATATAATAAGGGTCATTAACACTTAATTCTAGAGATAGCACAAATCTGCGTATACTGGCATTTCGAGGACACTATCGAGAATTTTTAGTGATAACTACTATACTAATGAAAAAGTGTAAAGTGGGTCTTGTGGATGCTTGGGCCCATCAACACATAATTCTAGAGATAATAGCATAAATCTGGGTGTACTGGCATTTCGGGGACACTTTCGAGAATTGTAAGTGATACGCAGTGATATGCCGCTTAAAACCTGAAATTCCCGAAAGTGTCCTCATAATGCCACTACAAGCAGATTTGTGCTATCATCTCTAGAAATAAGTGTTGTTGGCCATTAAGCATCCAGAAGACCCACTTTACACTTTTTCATTAGTATTTTCATTTACACTAAAGAACAAAAAATTCCCCGAAGGTCGCAGTGATATGCCGCTTAATTTGAATGTGGCATCCATCAATAGCTCCTATTACGCCGGGTATTCCTGACTGGGCTTTAAACTCCTATGATGATAAAATTAATCAGTAATTATTTTCAATTGAATTAATAAATACACTGACGTTAGAAATTTCCAATTGCTTTATGAGGTTTGGTAAAACGAAATGTGCGGTACTTGGAGCTATACCGAATCGGTCACTCGTTGACTCGTTGTCTCTTCGTTTGACATAAACTATATCGAAAACAGTATTTTCTTCTCCAATGAAATTTTACCATTATCCCCTAGTATCCGCCGTAATACAGTATGCAGTATCTAAAATAAAGCAGAAATTATTAATTAAAATGATTTTATAATAATTAAATTTCATAATTATATACCTGAAATGTTGCTCGGGCGGGACATTCGAAAATGTCTGTGAAAATCATCAAAATCATATTGAGGTATGGTAACCTCAAAATAGTTTTCTATTCTTATTGGCGTCTCGCCTTGGTCTTGCTGCATATTTGGGGTTTTTATGGCAGTTTCCACAACTGCCATAATCGATTCCATACTTAAGGTATCACTTTCGCTTAACTGCAAAAAATGTATTATTGGGTCCATTTTTCTTTTAATAACACAACTACACCCATTCGTTATATTAAAAGAAACACAATTCTCCATTTGACATTTGATCAATCAGATGCATTCAGGTCAGTTTACGTTCCCAACATATTTCATCAAATATGATACCGATAGGTAGCGGTATCTATGATGGCGGACCTGAATGCGCCCAATGTCACAAACAATTATCATTTGTCATTTGATCAGAATCTATGTCCTGTTCGCATCTCAATATGAATACGTCACTTCCCATGCTGGTTTTTAGAATATTGGTAGAAAATTTCAGAAAAACTTACTTTCCATTTAACGTACGCAAGATAAATTTAGCTAACCTGACACAAAAACTTTTCTGTTTGATTCCCAGAATATTCGGTATTGTCAAATTTGTAGCAAGTTCAATCTATTTACATTAGTACGTAAAAACGAATCAATCAATGATTTGTCGGTTTACCGAATTTAGTATATTATATTTACTAACACATTTAATGCGCGTGAAATATTTCCTAACTTTATCCTAAGTTAAAAAAAAATTTAGGAAAGGTTTAGGAAATATTTCACACCCCTGTATACCGGAATGAAATAATTCCTAAAGAAATCCTAAGTAAAAATCGTGTTTGTGTATTAGTAAATATATACCAAAAACAAACATTTAGGCGAAACTAGTTAAATATGTAATTTTGAATAATTGGTTCTACTGATAGATATGAAACTTCAAAAACTGCTAAAATTATATTTAAAAATAAAATAAAACATGAATCAATCGGCAAAAGGTAAGAATAAGCTTAAAAAATGAATAATATTATTAAAAGTTGCTTGGAATTCGAAAGAATACGAGTCGAAATTGTGGGAGGTGGTCATCGATCTCACTATGTTTTTATGTTAGATCAGTCAGATATGAGCATGGTGATTTTATGAACTTTATCATAGTTCTAGAATTGCCAAATATGGCTAAGAAGCTTATCATTGCAATTAAACTAATTTTTATGGACTTGTAGTTTATCCTAACTTGTCCAAAACCCAAGAACAACGTTTCCAATTAATAATAAAATTTAACAATGTAAAATACTTTATTATGGGAAAAGAAATATAACAATTTATAAAAGATGAAATTCACAAGAATTAAAAAATGAAAATAAAATAAGATCAATGATAAAATCTTTATTATCAGCCGTAATTAAAAAACACTAATGATATGGTATTCGAGAAATCGAAGTAAAAACTTACTCCTCAGGTAGCAACTTTAAAAAAAAGCTGTTTACAGTTTGTACTAGACCCAATCGAACTAGAAAACATGAGTTTTCCGGAAAAATTAGGGGAACACTAGGTTTAATATTCAAAAGTTGTAAAGGTAAAAATCGAAGTAAAAGCCCTCAATCCTAAGACACTTCTAAGAGGTTACAACTTCCATAATAGGTGTTTTCAGTTTGAACTAAACCTAATAGAACTAGAAAACATGAGTTTTCCGGAAAAATTAGGGGAACACTAGGTTTAATATTCAAAAGTTGTAAAGGTAAAAATCGAAGTAAAAACCCTCAATCCTTAGACACTTCTAAGAGGTTACAACTTTCAGAGAAGGAGATTTCAGTTTGAACTAGACCCTGTTGAACTAGAAAACATGAGTTTTCCGGAAAAATTAGGGGAACACTAGGTTTAATATTCAAAAGTTGTAAAGGTAAAAATCGAAGTAAAAGCCCTCAATCCAAAGAAACTTCTAAGAGGTTACAACTTCCAGAATAGGTGTTTTCAGTTTGAACTAGACCTAATAGAACTAGAAAACATGAGTTTTCCGGAAAAATTAGGGGAACACTAGGTTTAATATTCAAAAGTTGTAAAGGTAAAAATCGAAGTAAAAACCCTCAATCCTAAGACACTTCTAAGAGGTTACAACTTCCAGAGTAGGAGATTTCAGTTTGAACTAGACCCTGTTGAACTAGAAAACATGAGTTTTCCGGAAAAATTAGGGGAACACTAGGTTTAATATTCAAAAGTTGTAAAGGTAAAAATCGAAGTAAAAGCCCTCAATCCAAAGACACTTCTAAGAGGTTACAACTTCCAGAATAGGTGTTTTCAGTTTGAACTAGACCTAATAGAACTAGAAAACATGAGTTTTCCGGAAAAATTAGGGGAACACTAGGTTTAATATTCAAAAGTTGTAAAGGTAAAAATCGAAGTAAAAACCCTCAATCCTAAGACACTTCTAAGATTTTACAACTTTCAGAGTAGGTGTTTTCAGTTTGAACTAGACCCAGTTGAACTAGAAAACATGAGTTTTCCGGAAAAATTAGGGGAACACTAGGTTTAATATTCAAAAGTTGTAAAGGTAAAAATCGAAGTAAAAACCCTCAATCCAAAGACACTTCTAAGAGGTTACAACTTCCAAAGTAGGTGTTTTCAGTTTGAACTAGATCCAATCGAACTAGAAAACATGAGTTTTCCGGAAAAATTAGGGGAACACTAGGTTTAATATTCAAAAGTTGTAAAGGTAAACATCGAAGTGAAAACCTTCAATCCTAAGACACTTCTAAGAGGTTACAACTTCCAGAGTAGGTGTTTTCAGTTTGAACTTGACCCAATCGAACTAGAAAACATGAGTTTTCTGGGAAAAATTAGGGGAACACTAGGTTTAATATTCAAAAGTTGTAAAGGTAAAAATCGAAGTAAAAACTCATAATCCTAAGACACTTCTAGGATTTTACAACTTTCAGAGTAGGTGTTTTCAGTTTGAACTAGACCCAGTTGAACTAGAAAACATGAGTTTTCCGGAAAAATTAGGGGAACACTAGGTTTAATATTCAAAAGTTGTAAAGGTAAAAATCGAAGTAAAAGCCCTCAATCCTAAGACACTTCTAAGAGGTTAGAACTTTCAGAGTAGGAGATTTCAGTTTGAACTAGACCCAGTTGAACTAGAAAACATGAGTTTTCCGGAAAAATTAGGGGAACACTAGGTTTAATATTCAAAAGTTGTAAAGGTAAACATCGAAGTGAAAACCTTCAATCCTAAGACACTTCTAAGAGGTTACAACTTCCAGAGTAGGTGTTTTCAGTTTGTACTAGACCCAATCGATCTAGAAAACATGAGTTTTCTGGGAAACTCATGTTTTCTAGTTCGATTGGGTCTAGTTTATACTGAAAACACCTACTCTGAAAGTTGTAACCTCTAAGAAGTTTCTTAGGATTGAGGGCTTTTACTTCGATTTTTACCTTTACAACTTTTGAATATTAAACCTAGTGTTCCCCTAATTTTTCCCGGAAAACTCATGTTTTCTAGTTCAACTGGGTCTAGTTCAAACTGAAAACACCTACTCTGGAAGTTGTAACCTCTTAGAAGTGTCTTAGGATTGAGGGCTTTTACTTCGATTTTTACCTTTACAACTTTTGAATATTAAACCTAGTGTTCCCCTAATTTTTCCCGGAAAACTCATGTTTTCTAGTTGGATTGGGTCTAGTACAAAGTGAAATCTTCTATTTTGGAAGTTGTAACCTCTTAGAAGTGTCATAGGATTGAGGGCTTTTACTTCGATTTTTACCTTTACAACTTTTGAATATTAAACCTAGTGTTCCCCTAATTTTTTCCGGAAAACTCATGTTTTCTAGTTCAAGTGGGTCTAGTAAAAACTGAAAACACCTACTCTGGAAGTTGTAACCTCTTAGAAGTGTCTTAGGATTGAGAGCTTTTACTTCGATTTTTACCTTTACAACTTTTGAATATTAAACCTAGTGTTCCCCTAATTTTTCCCGGAAAACTCATGTTTTCTAGTTCAACTGGGTCTAGTAAAAACTGAAAACACCTACTCTGGAAGTTGTAACCTTTTAGAAGTGTCTTAGGATTGAGAGTTTTTACTTCGATTTTTACCTGTACAACTTTTGAATATTAAACACAGTGTTCCCCTAATTTTTCCGGAAAATTCACGGGTTGTTTGGGTTGTTTGTGTATCGCTATTGTCCTAGTCATTTAATTAATCTAACATTAAGGCATAGTAAAATCGACGACCACCTCCTAAAATCTAGACTTGTATTTTTTTCGATTCTAAGCAAGTTTAATAATATTTATATTTTAAGCTTATTCTTGTTTTATACCAATATAACCATATTTTTTTAGTTTTTAAATATAATTGTAATGATTTTTGATATGTTAAAGCTATCGGTAAGACCAATGATTCACAAATGCATATATAACTTTACAAATATTTATATTTTTTGTTGTGAAAGAAAATCTTTAAGCTCTTGCTATGTAAAATATAGTTTCACCTAAATGTGGATTTTTGATGTATTTTACTAATACATATACAGATTTTTTTACTTAGGATTTATTTAGGAATTATTTCACAGCGGTCACATTTAAATGTTTTTAGGATTTTGTACGGTATAGTGAAATATGTCCTAAAAGAATCATATTTTTTTTGCTACAGTTTAATATGAATTTCGCCAATGAAAGTATGGATTCGCCGAACACTATTTTTGGATCACCATCTGAATCCAACTGATATACCGTGTGAAGTATATGATGTTAATCCGCCGCGACATGACATCACGCAATGAAGAGGAAGTGTGGTTTTTAAAGTAATCGATGATTTAGCTGTCGGTGCGATTGAATGCTTATCAAATATACTGTCCATATGATTTGCATTAGATAAATCGGGTTTACTCGCTAATTTCGCAAATTGTTTGATGATTTCATGTGGCACATACATTTCTTGTGGCGCTTCGCCCACATCCAACTTTACGATTTCGACGTACTCTGAAGACCTGGAATGACTGTGGAATATTCGTTGTTATTGTAAGCGATTCTGATGTAGATTTCGGTAATAAATCGTCACGATGCGCGTTGCATGTATTCAACTATTTCCCCAACCATTATCGGGAAATATATTTATTTTGGGAGAAATATCGGTCTTTTCGCGAATTTCACTTGGTGACTTATTTTTTGAATCCTCATTGTTCTCTGAACTGCTCAACATGTTATCTTTAATTTCGAGTAATTGCGTTGTCAGTTGAGCATCAGTTCAGAAGTATGGACGATGGGTTTTATCGGGCAAATCTTCCAATAGCAATATACGTCTGTGGGCAGCATATCATTCGTCCGCGTGTGAAATAACTTCAGTGTTTTTTGTATCAATTTTTGGTAGTACGGAATGCGAAAGGGTGTACCATCAACCGGCAATTCTTTATCATCAATCATTGTTAAACTACTGAACCATGTTTCAAATACTTCTGTTATTGACGTCAAAAAACCTATCTGTATACTACATCTTCTTATCAGCCCACCCAATTTAGTTTTAATTGAGAAGACATTTTCTACAACTTCTGGCAATAACGGTGCTTTTTCAGAGTCGAGACTACAAATGTTTCGTTCTATTTTTGTGAATTGGTCGAACGAGCACGTTTTACCTGCATGGAGCCCATCAATGCTTTCATCCGTACTTTCATACCTGATTCAACCAAATATATAAAAACTACTCATATGATTGTGCGGACCACATAACTTTAGGCGCTTTCTGGTGATGGCTATTCGGGCAACAAGCCGAGAAACAATGAAAACTAATTATGGTTAATAAACTTACTCGCATTCTAAACTAGGATTCGTTTTCATAAATGTTCATTCATATGTTACACATCTCTACAATGTAATAATATGGATTGGCTTTCCCTCACTCTTACAAGCGCATTATAAAATTTGAACCTTGATTACTAAGAAAGAATTAAGATTGTGTTCTTTATAACTTAAAGAAATAACAATAACTTTGGGCTTTCACATTTTAATATGATAACCTGTGTGCCCCTTAAACATAGAATTACACGCACGTAATTTCTGTTTAATATAAAATTCAAAGCGTTTTGGTTGATTTTGCTTAAGTGACAACATGTTCAGCAAAATATTTGGTATTTACCACATTTTTTTCAAATATTTTTATAAGTAGACTTAAAAACGGTATCCAGTGGTCCTCTAACTCACCCTTAGAGGTCTACCGCAATCCTGAGTCGTGCGTATTATAGTGGATAAATTCGAGCCAACTTTCTCACTAATGGATGTTCCTGTGCCAGTGAGACAACGCACCGGCCGAGTGCTTCAATTCAAAATGAGCCAAATCAGTCGATTTTATGCCGTTCACAGGAATTGGGAATCGCTCAAACCACATTGTCGCCAATTTTGCTTAAAGATCTTTGTTTACACGAGATCAAATTAACTCAAGAATTGATGCCTCTTGATTATTTGAAGCGGCGAAACACTCTGATTAGGCTCTGCTAAAGTTTGAAGAAAATCCTGAATTTCATCGAAAAATCATCCTCAGCGAAGAAACTCATTTTCGGCTTTGCCAATAAGCAAAATATACGTTATTGAATAGCAACAAGCCAACATGTGCTTTAAGAGACTCAATTACAACTGTAAGACTTTGGTTTAAAGATCAAAATATTACCCGAATTGGATGTCTTTCTATTACTCTAATGCTCACTAATAACCTGGGGTCGTAGAAAACAAAAAAATTTTCATATCGGATCATCCAGGTTTGAGTGTCTGATTATATTATTTTGCGCGAAGTATCTTTTAGTTTTTGTTTTATAATCTGGGCTGGGATGTTCTAACATCATCATTAATCGATATTTTATCGAAGTCTGTGTTTCTTTCTGCTAGTATTAATTTGACTTCTGTTTCGTTTATCAATCATTTCTTCTCTATTGCTATCACAACCTACTAGAATATATTTGAACAATATCTATTTCACTTATTTTCGTTCTAGATTCGAAAATAATTTATTTGGTGATATAGAAACGCAATAGAAATATCACAATATTGCAATCTAGCAGGCTGGTAAATGTTATAAAAACTGAAACAGAGATAAATTTTATTCTACAGAAACGAGAAAGAAACTTTGACAAATTATCGAAAAATGGTGATGTAAGAACATACCAGCCCTGGCTTCGCACCTTATCATTGTTCGTAACTCTTCGTCCAAAATGTTCGATACTGGTTTGGTTAAATATGTGTAAATCCCCAAGTGCTCGTTCTGCACAATTCGTTTAACCTTTTTTATTAATTGAAGCAGCAGACAATAATATATACTTTTTGGGCTATATTTTAAACGAGATGCGCTGAACGTTGATAAACCTCTTCGAAAACAAATATGCAAGATCATGCACGTGCTCGATTACGTAAATTCTTGCACGAAAAATGTTTACTATCTTGGAGATAATTAATCCACCACTATCAGGCTTGTCCAAGTCACTTGTTTAAAAAAAAAAAACAAAAAAAAACTTGACCGGCTAGAGTATAAACTCACAAAAACAAAAATGTATTATTCCTTTGAGTCCGAACCCGAAGACAAAAATTTTTGGGAATTATTATCAACATTTCATCAAAACACATCAAAGAACACGTTATAGAAGAAAATTCAATGTATTTTATTTAAATAAAGGGGGTAGGCCGTGGCATCGGTTGAATGCCATTAGGAATATTTAATTCAATTTAAAGATTTAGTTCCAATGAATTTTGGAAACAATTACCAGTTTGTGTTAGACGAGGTCCAACACCACATGTACTACACATCCATCTCGTTCTATGTGGGTTATTTCGGCTGCTGCAGTAATTGCAGCGTTTTTAAGTAGAGTGTTGTGGCATGTGCAGTGCGTTATCATATCTTTTTTTTTTCAAAGGAACCATTGATTTAAAAAAATTTAAAATCTGTGTGCTTTTTTTCTACCATTACTACCATTACTACCATTTTCTACCATTAAAAAATAATACATCCGATTTGTCTACATATCAAATGTGTTTAATGTAGTCTACTCGGTTGTTCTTTTCAATTATGGAAGTTGCTTATAAAGTATAGTGGATTTTTAATTATCTGTTTAACTTCCACTATAGCATCTTAAAAGACTATCCAATCCGATGTTCCTTGTTTCATATTCTTATCGGGTTCAAAGTCTGCCGTCATAAGTTTCCTGACTCTTCTAGCAGTACCGCAATTACAAATACAAAGAGACAACAATTTTCTTTGAACACTCGCTGAATTAAAAAAATTGGCAAAATAGACGTGATGATCTGTCCAACGAGCATGTTTGTCAAGTCTATGATTACTCATGCATCTAACGATTTTTCGGTAACTTCTGCAATTTTCCCAGTGTCCACTTGAAACTGGCGTATATACCTCAACTGATCTGCTCTAATTCAAATTGTGTATCCCCGTTTAAATGGTTTTCTTTGCAGATATTGGTTAGGTGCACTGTGTCCTTTAAATTTTACTATACTGCTATCTACCGACTGACACAATCCCGCAGTTTTATAAGATTCCAGGAACGTCTTCTATAAACATCCGTACAATAATTTAGTAAAGTTTGCCAAAGTTTTTATCATTCTTTGAAGCCTTACCGAATTATCATTGAGATGCAAATTCGATAACAATCACTGAAACATTTCGCGGCATCAGTTTAGTAGTATAAGGATCTCTTAGCTAAGGCCATGAGGACTAGAAATCATAAAGCTTGATATTTGTTTAAGGCTCATCAACAAGCTAGGTGCAAACATATTTTGATTTCGTCACTTGAAGTTGGCTCGAATGCACGTCACGATATTTTCCAAATTGGTTTGAAAACTAACCTGAAACAGTTGGAGAATATTTGAACTGTTATTTTTGAAAGTGGTATAAGTCCATTTTTTCGTGTATTGAGATATTTAAGGGTTTGCATTTGAATTATTTTAAAAATATTGGCAAACGTTAATCAATTCGTAATGTTTTTAGAACTTTTACATTTTTTTAAATTTTATTATGAAATAATAATTATTAAAAATATTTAAAAAATAAACGTGTTTTTTAGGTCCAAATGGACTTATACCACTTTCAAAAATAACATATTATAAGAAATAAAAACAAGAAGAAATTTATGTCCATATTTTTATAGACATTAGCTTCACAGAAATGAATTTTTTAATGTAAAAAATTATATTAATTAATTAAAATGAAAAGTAGTATTAAACGTAAATAGTAAATCAGTAATAAACGAATACTGAGCGAATAAAAAAAAAATAAAAGGATTGATGATTTTTTGTTTGTGTGAGCGAACGGGATTTACTACAGAAAAACGTCAATTTAATGGACTAATTGGGGAGTCCATAAAATACGGATTCCCGTTAAATCCGAATGTTTTTTGATTTAATCGATGATGGGATTGGGTATGTTGGATTGAAATGGAATTTTTAAACGATTTTACGGTTGTGAATATTTTCCTAAAAACAAAGTTATATCTAAAACCAACAACACAAAATGTCTATGTATGCGTAAAGATTTGTATTATCAAATAAATAAAAAAAATTCATATAAACGAGTTAAAAATTAATTCAAAAGTACTTAAAGGGCATCAGCCTATTAGGATTAAGGATATTGGCCTCAAATAAATGCGATACAATAAAAACGATAGTTTTTCCGAGTTTTCCGATATTTCTAAACGCCGCACCACTTAGCGAAAAATTGTTTAGAGTAGGTCTTGGTCTGACTAATTCGAAAATCAATCACAATTTTCTAAAAGTAGCCTTTCTGGTAGTTAGGATTAAGGATATTTAGTCACGATCTACTGTAACAGAAAATAAGTGATTTTTAAAAAAATATATGGTCCCAGGCACTCAGAATTGACGATTTTTGAATATGTTTACGATTTTTGAATATTCTATAGGGAATTATCGTATATCGAGATTCCCTGAATTCTCCTGGTTTTCCTAAACACCGGCCATCCTAATGGAAACTTGTTTTCGGTTAGTTACGATCTACTCTAACGGAAAATAAGTGAACTGAATTTAAATTTCCCCTTTACCCGCGTGATATAACCCGATCATAAACTCCCGCTCCTATCGATTTTTAAATTCTTATAAACTGAAATTAAATTTCCTCTTTTTCTAGAATTTACTTTGCGAAGCAACGGAAGCGCCAACGATTTGCCTGATATATCATATACTCCCTATCTCCTTATATGTCCTATACTCCCATTCTTACCGATTTTTAAATTCCTATAAACTGAAATTTTACGATATACGATAATTCCCTATAGAATATTGAAAAATCGTAAACATATTCAAAAATCGTCAATCCTAAGTGCCTGAAAGAGTAGTTTTAACTGATAACAGAAATTTTAAGGTTGTTTTGTGATATATTTAACTTATAATTTTACTGCATCTCACAAATTTCGATTGTATTAATAAAATTTTATTTTTCCTTAATGCGTAGTTTTGAATTTATTCGTTAGTACGCAGTTTTACCGATACTCTGAAATTTTTAGTTGTTGTTATTGATTTTTATGAATAACTCGGAAGTTTAGGAAAAACTTCACATTCGTCCAGACACTCGTGAAGTTTTTCTTAAAAGAAATTCCTAAAATATTTTTTTTTATTTTAGGAAATACTTCACGTGTATATACGATTTTTGAAAGAAGTTCCGGAATATGACCTCCTAGGACAGAAATTGGGCATTGTGGATGAAATGAGATTATCAAATAATTTTTGGAAAAAGTTCTGGAAAATGGCCATATGGATTATGCGCTCTTGTATTACAAGCACCTCAAAAGTGTAAATTTTCGCTTGGTTGGTTCTGAAGATCTTATGATCTTAGAAGGCAATATATTCCATGTTCCCGTGAACAGTTTTCGAGGTCGTTGTTGATAAGAATAATATAAATTTATCCGAGCCCTTTGTGTAGGGTTCATAACATGATTTTTGGGGAGCATAAGTAGTTGATCTGCCGCTCATGGGTGGGTTACGTACTGGCGATAGATGTTAAAGCATCCAGCCTTACCGGAAACATATTAGCATCATTAGCCGCTTGCTTCATGAAAAACGGCTGCTTATTATCGTGTTCCGCCTTAGTTTAAATTACCGAGTTTCATGGCGATATTCCAGAATTTCTTAAACAAATCATTTAAGAGTTCTTTTTCCATTCGACATACCCAATCCCATCATAATCGGTTAATAATTGTTCGAGTTCCGTCCCAGATGGCCATATTCCAGAATTTCTTCCCAAAATCATTTAAGAATCTCATTTCCATTCAACATACCCAATCCCATCATAATCGATAACCAAAAAATGGAAATCAAAAAAATTGTCCGTTAAATCGAGGTCAGTTAAATCGAGCGTTCGTTAAATCGAAGTCCGTTAAATCGAGGGTTTACTGTACTCTTTCGCTTTATCAATCAATAAAGCGAACATTCATTGTAGTAGTGAATAGATAAAATATTTATATTATTTTCTTCATTGATCGATCGAATAGTGAATATAACTTCTTTCTACATTATTCTTCATAAGTGAATAGTAAAACAAAATATTTTTTGTTGCTTTTCATTATCCTTACTGATCAGTATTACAAATAACACTGTTCGATCACTAAAAAATGAATAATTCATTTTAACGAGCGAATTTTTGCCCATTATAATTATTAGGAGTGGACTTATTCCACTTTCAAAAAAAAAGTTTTTGCGATAACATTTTATAGCCAAAATTCTTTTGCTTACTTTATAAGAAAACCGTACTCTATTGAATGTATGATTATAAATATGGAGAGAAGGTGTCTATATCTTCCTAAAATTACCGTTAACTCAATTTTTTTGAAAAGTGGACTTATACCACTTTCAAATAAAACAGTTCATTTAATCTTTAATTTTTTTTAAATTTTTTAATTCTTTGTCCTTTTTGGTAAGTGCTAGACTTTTCAAAGTCATTACAAATATTGAAAAGCACCTACCCCATGGAAGCTGCTACTTCTGGTACACAGATTTCAACCAAATTAGGTAAGAATCTCCCAACTAATTGAGAAAGTTTAAGTATAAAGTAGAGATGCCAAATTTTAGTGAAATTAAGATTTTTTATCAAACCTCGTCATATCCTGTAAAATTTCAGAAAATTGACATTAACAAATTTAGTTTGAAACTTAATTTACAATCTTTTTGTTTTTAACTGTTTTTCGTAAACGCAAATTTAATTAAGAACTTTAGTTCATAATCGAAAAAGCTCCTATGTTGCAACTTCTTGTGCATCGATTCCGGTCAAAAATTGCTGGAAACTAAAAATTTATAGAAGTGGATTAAGTATGAAGTTTTACCCCAATCAGTCAATTCGTCGGGGCTTTCGAGAACCATAAAAGATTTAGTCGGAGCAGAACCACACGCACAGATACAGCACACAGAGATGTTTTTGAAGATCATAAAAATTTTTTTATAGAAAACACTAGTCACTGGTGCAAATCATTGTGAGCGTTCGTTACGGATTCCGTCGACATAATTTCAACCGTGTAGAATAATCGAAGAATAGAAATTCTCAAAAATCCTCAGGCGAGTCTAGAATATTCGAACGGTATATAAACACGAGTGCAACGAACACAATGAGTCAGTTTAGTGACTCATTTGAGAAATCCGGCACGGGAGAGATTTATGGTGTTGGCTGCCGGTTGTCGATTTTATTAACTAGCTGAAGACAACACTTAAAGATCCCCAATTACGTATATAAATAATGAAACACAACTTCTGTTGATTATGTATATAGATTTATTTACGTTTAACACACACACACATTTATTGATTTGATAAAATTTTGGAACCTTGTCCTTTAACTGTTTTTAGGCTTTCTGATTTTTCTTGATGTTACCTCGTTGAGTTTAATTTCTATTCTGTTGTAAAGAAAAAAACAATACCATTTATTTGAAACAAAAATCCAAACGAACTACTTTGATCAGCGTGTCGCTGGCAATTCGTTTGTGGAATGCATTGCAAGGTATTTTCCTAAACATAGAAAATACTCTGCAATGCTATGCGCGGTGTTCCTGAGTTAGCAGGAACTGACCGTTGCATTACTCCCTCCCCAGTGCGAACGTCCTTTTCCAAATGTTATGGAGTAAGGGTTCCCTTGCTGGTGGAAGAAGTAGTATTTATAAATACCAGAGGAATGTCTGTATTTATTTTGCATGCTGAAAAAAACTTTTAAATGATTATTGTAAGATAAATTGCATACCGAAACAATCATTTCATCTGTGGTGAATTCACATGGAATTGTACATTTTTGGGCTCCAAACCCGAACCTTGTATGGAACCAACAAATGTTTGTTTTATTAGGATGGTTGGATATGACTGGGTTGCTTGCTTGCTTTTCATTTTTTGTAGATTGGAGAGCGCTCATGCGTCTTTCCAATCTAAGAATTCGTAACTCCAAAAGACGTGTTGCTTTTGAGTTATTAGATGGTAGTGTCGTCGGTGTTGTTTGTGTTGCCACCGATTTTGACTGCATCCTTTTTCTTTGCTTCGACGTTGATGGAGCAGACTCTAGTTCCGATTCAAGAACCGTAGCATCTTGCTCCATTTCAATTTGCTTGATCAACTCCTCGTGTCGGACGTTGAGATCGCTGATCGTGATAGTTTCGATCCTTTGAAAAAAATAAAAACTAAAAATTATGCTTGCTGAGAAGTAATCATTCGAATGTATGGACTGTTTTTGGCAAATCGAACGATTTTCTTGATTCCTGATAAATGATCAGGTGTATTCATTATCCCATAAACTGGTTTGAGTCTGTCAATTGAGATATTAACGAGTTTATCTTTGATTTGAATAACAAAGTGTTTACGAAGTCTTCGTACCACTTTGAATGGACCTTCGTATGGTGTAGCGAAACCTGTTCGAACTTTGTCAGTACGAACGAAAACGAAATCACAAGTTTGCAGTGATTTGGGTACGAAAATGTCGTTTTGTTTAGTTTTGCGAGTGTCCCTTGGTATGAGATTGTTCATAGTGGACCTTAATTGCTTTACCACTGTGTCAGCGGTAATTTGAGGTGTAAGTGGATGTTCTACAAAAAATTCCCCGGGAAGTTTAAGTGTTTGACCGTACACCAGTTCTGCTGGTGAGCATTGTAGGTCATTTTTGACTGTTGCTCGGATTCCCAATAAACCTATTGGTACCTCCGAACTCCAGTTAACGGTATTTGCTCTTGCTTTAAGAGCAGCTTTAAGTTGGCGATGAAAGCGCTCAACCATACCGTTTGCTTGCAGGTGATAGGCAGTGGTTCGAATCCTGTGTGAGTCTAAAAGTTGCTTAAGCTCAGAAAAGAGTTTAGATTCGAATTGAGTGCCTTGGTCAGTAGTGATTGTATACTGGGAACGCCGAATCTAGATATGTACTTTTCGACAAACGTTTTTGCGATGGTTGATGCGGAGATGTCTTTAATACAGTAAGCTTCAGGCCACCGTGTAAAACGATCTACGCAGGTGAGTAAATATGCATATCCATTAGATGGTGGGAGTGGCCCAACGATATCTACATGGATATGCTCAAATCGACTTGACGGAATTTTGAAATTCTCGTGAGGCGATTTGGTGTGCCGATGTATTTTTCACTTTTGGCAAGATAAACAAGACTTTGCCCAAAGAGTAACATCTTGATTCATCTTGGGCCAAAAATATTTTGCTGAGACAAGCTTGCGTGTAGCTCGAACACTTGGATGTGAGACATTGTGTAGAGTGTCGAAAATGGTTCGACGCAATGTTTCCGGAATGTACGGACGATTGCGGCCTGTAGATGATGTTTCACAGTAAACTGTTAAGTCGTTAAGTGGCAATCCTTCCAATTTCCACTTAGCTGTACGACGAGTGGAAGATTGTATAAGGTTTTTCAGCTGAGGCAATTTCGTCGTCATTTGTCCTAGATAAGGTATCAGCGACGACGTTATCTCTGCCGTGAATGTGCTGTATGTCAGTTGTGAACTATGCGATGTAATCTAAGTTTCGTGTTTGCCTTGGATTACGCTCCGTTTTAGAGGAGATTGCTCTAGTAAGTGGTTTGTGGTCGGTGTAAATGATAAATTCACGACCTTCCACAAAGTAACGGAAATGTTTGACTGCTTGATAAATTGCAAGTAACTCACGATCGAATGCAAAATATTTCCTTTCCGCACCTGTGAGTTTCTTGGAGAAAAACCCAAGAGGTTCCCAGGTCTTGCCGTTAAGTTGCTGCAAGACCGCACCTGTTGCTGTACCAGACGCATCCATGGTAATGCTATATTTTGCATTAGCTAACGGATGCACTTGTTATTTCTTGTAACTTATTTTTGAGCTGAAGGAATGCCGTTTGACATTCTTCAGTCCAAGAAAAATGTTGAGGTGTTTTTGGTTTTTCAAGGAGCTCTGCCAAATGCGTGTGGATTGGGGCAATTGTCTCTGCTAGCTTTGGAATAAATCGGTGATAGTAATTAATCATGCCGATAAATTGTTGAATTTGCTGGATAGTTTGCGGTGCTGGGAAATCGCTAATGACCTTAATACGTTCTTGAGACGGTAGAATGCCATTAGCGGTAATCTTGTGACTGAGGAAGTCCAGACTACTGGTTCCGAAAATACAATTTGCGATGTTAAAATTGACGCCAAAATTTGAAAACTTTTGAAAGAGTTGTTCCAAATGGTTAAAGTGCTGTTTTTCGTCTGTGACGCGACGAGAATATCGTCTATGTACACAGACGAAGTCGAGATCTTTTACTATCTCGTTGATAAAACGCTGGAATGTTTGTGCAGCGTTGCGAAGTTCAAAAGGCATTCGAGTGAATTCGAATAAACCAAATGGAGTAGTAATTGCTGTTTTGTAAATGTCGTCGGGAGCAATTGGAATGAGATGATATGCCCTGACGAGATCCATTTTGGAGAAAATTTTGCATCCATGTAATTGCATGGAAAAGTTTTGAATGTGGGGAATGGGGTAGCGGTCAGGAGTTGTGACCGCGTTGAGCCGTCTATAATCCCCACATGGTCTCCAATCGTTGTTCTTCTTCTTTACCATGTGTAGCGGACAAGATACAGGAGAAGAAGAGGGCTTGCAGATTCCTAGGTCCACTATGTGCTGGAATTCTAGGAAAGCTGATTTATGCCGAATTGAGTCGAGTCGGAGAGGTCGAGAAAAAGGTAAGTGTCCGTTCGTCACAATGTGATGGACGATGTTATGTCTTACCGGTAAATTGTAATTCGGCGGAGCTGTTAAAGAAGGATACTTCTTTAAGATAGCTCCGTAACCGTTGCTGACTATAAAATTAAGTGGAGTACTTGTGTCCACGCATGCTGTTAAGGCGGGAATTGTAAGACTAGTGGATGGATCGATAAGTTTGCGATTGCGTAGATCCACTAGAATGCCAAATTTCGTAAGAAAATCCGCGCCAATTATGGGCCGATTAACACTTGCTAGCAGAAATGAATGTTTGAATGATCGACATAGACCGATGTCTACGTCGAGTAGTTTGGTACCATATGAGTTGATAGTATAGTACCGTTTGCTGCTGACAATACTAAATCGGAGCTCCGATTTGTATTGTAGCAGAAGTATTTTGTGTGTGGAATGACACTAACATCCGCGCCAGTGTCAATCAAAAAATCTAGCTTGTTGACTGGATCGCGGATGAATAAGCGGCTTGGTACTGTTTTTCTTAAGGTCGCCGATGAGACCTTAAGATTTAGTAGTTTGGGGAATTAGTATGTGCAATTCCGCCATGTGGAGCGTTGAATCCACATGGTTTAGAGCATTTCGTTGCTCTAGGGCCAAACCTGTTGTGATACCAACACCAGTTTTGTGGTTGTCGGTATGATGTATTTGCTTGTTGCGTTGTTGCTGCTTGCTGCTGGTAGTAATTAGTACTCTGATTGTTTGTTGTTGGGCGATAATGTTGTTGTCTACCTGGAGAAAATGTTTTTCTCCTAGGAGACTTACTGTGTGTATTTTGCGTGCTACGAAATTGTGTACTATGTTCCAGTTTGTCCAATCTGTCAATTACTTTACTAAGGGTTTGTTCCAAATTTGTGCTATTGCACCCAAAAAAATAAAGTGGTTAATCTGAATAAACCATCAGTCAATTTGAAGAAATAGCGTTCAATATAGCGTCAACGAAGAGGTGCAATTAGTTTGATTACTTTTTATTCAAATTTTAAATTAAAGAGTATTTTTTTTAATTTAACGAAATTTATTCGAACTGAATAAATTGATTGAAGAAATGCAATTGATAAATTGACAAAATGTATTCAATTCAATTAAGATCTAGCTATCGAATTGAATAAAATTTCGTCAAATTAAAGAATGTTTTACTGCTGGTTTAAATAAAAAATTCGTTGATTTGAATAAATTTTTTCATATTAATTCATTGAATTTAATGAAAGCATTGTTGAAACGAATAAAACTATCGTCAATTTGAATAAAATATTTGTCAATTCAAAGAAAAATTATTTAAAATATGATTATATATATATATATATATATATATATATATATATATATATATATATATATATATATATGTATATATATATATATATATATATATATATATATATATATATATGTATATATATATATATATATATATATATATATATATATATATATATATTATATATATATAAAATACATAGATATTTACCTGTATAAATTCAAATTGTAATGAGGATATTTCATAAAGAGATAAATGAAAGGAAAACGAGTAAAAAATACGATTAATGAAATTGTATTTATTGGGAATCCACTTGTAGTACAAAATGCACATTATGCTTATCACATTTTTTTATAATATTAAAAAAATATTTTTGAATGAACCTCCACACTAAGTGGGATGCTAATTAATATTCTAAATTAAAAATGTTGAATATTTTAAAACAAAAATCCACCGCCTCAATAAATGAGTTCAAAATGTATTTCACGCCATCGAAATACACCTTAAACTCTGTTGGGCCTAAAATACTCAGCGGCTGAATACAAAATTTGTTTGCAAATTCGCCCCAAAATCAAGAAAATTCCTTGGGAATCAGTTATTGAAATTTAGTTCTGACCCTTGTTTGTTTGCTCCTTCTACAACGCTGGTAGTTGGAACCAGTACACTGTGAAGTAAATGGAAAATCGCGCAACATCGACCATCTAAATAAAAATAAATTATTAAATTGTTGTAATTTGATAAACTTAGAATTTTATTAACTTACTGTCAGTGACATGTTTCATTTGTTGCAAGTCTTCAACAAGTTATTTTGATGACGGATCTGGCAATATTTTAAAAGCAAATGCATCAAAGTTTAAAATAAGAGACGACGAATTTGAATATTAATAAAAATCAATATTCATCATCACCTATGAAGTAAAAAGTAATTATTTATTTAAATATATTTATGAAAGGATTTACACGAATAACAAAAAAAGATGACTTACATGTCCATTCCACGCGAAGTTCTCAAATTTGAAAATCCATTTCTTTATTTTGACATCTCTGCTTTTTTTCCAGCTTGCTAATACAATTTCCATTAGATCAATACATAGAGGTTGGATAAATACGTCAGAGGTGTCAAAAATATTGAATCCCTTATTTTGATTCATCGTTTAAACGTCATGATACGTACTCGGGTACTCCAGTATTCAATTTGTTGACTATAAAATTAAACACACTAATAAATAACTGAAATATAAATTAAGTTAGAAAATTCGATGAGTATTTCTCGAAAGTTATTATAGATTTTAGAAAAGCGTGTTATGCGAGAGCTATAATTCATTTGGTAGTTTTAAGAAATGTTACTAATCTGTTTGCTGAACAATGCCTCCAAAAATTATTCAATGAAATCAAAAAATCTAAATGTTTTTTTCCTATCTACCATAGTGTTTGCAATAAGAACCGATTTTTTCTACAGACTCGCCAGGATAATTCAAAAAATGTTTGTCATGTGTTTCTTATACTGCTTCCATTTGTTGAATATTTCAATCTAAAAATTTTGGTTGCTTGTCAGTGGTGTTCTATAGTTCTGCCCAAGAGCAATTGTCAGTCATAATCGCTTCCAGTTGCTCGTTGATGTTTGAATCTGGAGATTCTAATTTTGAGATGAACTTTTAAGCATGCAGAACTATTAAAACAAAATACATTATTACCAGTGTATTTTCTGTAATATAGTTTATATAAAACACAAACACTTTTTTTAATAAAATTAACAACACAAAAAAGACGCCAAACCACAATTTGTCTCCTCAAAAAAAATTTAGCTGCAATTTATCACAATAAAGATTGAATCACAATTACGCAAATATTTGCTTACCTATTTATTGTTATATTATTCACTATATTATTAACTCATATGTTATTCATAAAAATATTATTTTTATTACAAATTTATAACTCTATTTTAACACACGTATTAAATTTAAATGTTTCCGAATAAACAACGCGCATTGAAATGACTTAAAATTAGTTTTCCTCGTGGTTTAAAATAATATAACTAAACTTTCGTCAATTTGAAGAAATTTCTTCAAAATTACGCTTTTTTTCCTAGAGGTGGTTAACAATTTTGTTAAATTGAATAAATTTATTTGATTCAACGAAATTTAGTAGAATTTTTTGAAATATCAATTCTTCAACGTAATCACAATTTCATCAAAATGAAGAAATTTAATCAAATGTATTATTAATGAAAAATTAATCAAATTTGAAGAAATTTCTCATTAATTTGAATAATTTTCTTTTTTTTTGCAATTAATTGAATATTTCATAATCAAATCAGTAGTAATTACCATCAAACTGAATAAATCGGTTCTTCAAAGTTCAACGAAATCGATTATTCAATTTCACCTACGAGATTTTTTTGAGTGTGGAATTATGTTCGTCCGTTGGTTGCTGAAAAGTATTTTGCTGTAATGCATTTACACGATTTTGTTTAATGCAAACTAATTCTTGTAATTTATCTGCTATGCAAGCAAGAGCTTCTTCTTGCTTATCTTGCTGTGGAACTATAGTGCTGCTTGTATGAAATCAGGTAATTGCCTGATCCATAGCTGCTTAATGATTTTGAGCAAAAATTCCCGGTCTGCCAGCGATTGAATTTGATGTAGGAAATCGGAAGGACGCTGATCAACAATCTCCACTTTGCTGAGGATAGTCTCCAATTTACGCTCCTCGGATATGGCGTAACGCTCCATAAGAACTCGTTTAACCGCCTCGTACTTATTTTCCATCGGCGGATCATGCAAAATAAAATTTATTTTCTCCGCTTGCGTTTCCGAGAGCGATGCGACTACGTAAGCAAACTTTCTTTTGTCACTAGTGATGTGGTTCGCGTCGAAACGCTTTAAAAACGAATAACGCAAAACGCAAATACGAAACGCCCGAAAGAAAAATAAAAATAAAAATAAAAATAATTTACAGCGCGTTTTTGATTGGTGCAGACTGGCCGCTGTTGGGAGGAATTTTATATGTACTACTAATTACGTATGCTACGGGAAATAAATTAAAATGAAACACTGCCTCTTTATATTGCGACTTTTAAACACACTAATTTATTTTTATTTAAATAAAATTGATAAAAACTTACGATTTTATTAACTATAGGTGAAGACAACACTTAAAGATCCCCAATTACGCATATAAATAATGAAACACAACTTCTGTTGATTTTGTATATAGATTTATTTACGTTTAACACACACACACATTTATTAATTTGATAAAATTTTGGAACCTTGTCCTTAAACTGTTTTTAGGCTTTCTGATTTTTCTTGATGTTACCTCGTTGAGTTTAATTTCTATTCTGTTGTAAAGAAAAAAACAATACCATTTATTTGAAACAAAAATCCAAACGAACTACTTTGATCAGTGTGTCGCTGACAATTCGCTTGTGGAATGCATTGCAACGTATTTTCCTAAACACAGAAAATACTCTGCAATGCTATGCGCGGTGTTCCTGAGTTTGCAGGAACTGACCGTTGCAGATTAAAAGCAAAAGTGAGGAGCGGGAAAATAAGAAGTGGTGTTAAATGAAAATAGTTATAATAGTAAATTAATGTGTCAGTGGTGTAATTAATTCGTTAATATTAGGAAATTCTTGAAAGATTATTCTGTATATTCGCAAATATTCCGAAAGCAGTGTGAATTACGAGAATTTTTGTTGTAACCGTTAAATTTTATGTACAATAAATACAGTATTACGAACCGGATTTGAATGTGGCCAGTTCCTAAAAATTAGTGACAGTGGTGGGATTTTGAGTTTTTCAAGACGAGTAAAATTCTAATTAAAGCACGTAATTAATATTGCGACCGCGTATGGCTATGAAGAAACAAGGACTAGGTCCGGACATTTCTGAGTTCGAAAAGGTAATGGAGGCAAAACTAAATGATAAACGGGAGATGGTAGAGATATGGCCCAAATAATGATAGCTATAAGTCATTGGGTACAACAAATTAATTTACAAAACCGTAAAAGTTGATCAACAAAACCAAATGTTTGATCAACAAAGTAAAGATTTGATGTGAGAAATTAATGAAATCAAAATAGGCAAGGAACGATTCGAGAAAAAAATGGAAGCAGGAAATTACTACCGGTAATAAGGTGGAACCGGATGATGAAGGTCATGGGGTAGGTAGAGGCAGTACCGGTAGGACCATTGGTCAGGAGAAACCATTGGGCTTTGTGGAATCGAGTGGTGATCAGAAGCCCGCAGATAATGAGAGCTAAGTCACTTATGTTTGACGACATAGAGAAACCTAATGCTGGCCAGTATGGGGTTAGTGGAGCGGTAATTATTGGGTCGCATGAATTTCCGTTGGACAGAACATTGAAATGTATCTGGAGGAGATATCGGGCAGTGCGAGTGAGAATTGCAGATGGTCCTCCAGTTGTGACTGTTACAGCAGCAAAGGTCATCGGAAGCGATTGGCGATTGGGGAAGGGAGATGTCTGGAACACTTCTACCATAATAGTTGCAGGAACTGGTGGACAGTAAGGCCGAGAAAGAGCAATATGAAAGAAAATTTTGCATCAAAGACGGCCTATGGAAACGTTACACTATTGACCTCAAATTGTGAGGTGCGACAACTATACTAGTTTGAACAAGCTATACCCTATACTGCTTAAAATCGAGAGGGTCAAGCAACAACGGGCAAAATCAATGGGCGATGGCTGTTCGCAAAGATGACCGTATAGATGGAGAGAAGTGTGAGCAGAGTGTGCTGACTTTGGAAGAAACACAAAGCATACCACCAGTAATGTAAAGGATTGTCGTCATTGATGCGGTTGTGATACATTGGAACACGGAGAATGTTGGATGGCCTCGGTCGGCAAGGACGAAGATGGAAGCTGAAATGGTTTGTGTTACATGATTTAACCTATAGAGGAGTTACTTTGTTTCATGTTCGGGAAAAACTGGCTTATGTGGAGATAATGTTACGATCTCGGCCATTAGTTTGATGGTCAATTAATTCAAGATGGACGAGACATTTAATCAGAGAAAATGGTTCATTTAAAGTTTGGAAAACGAATGAAAATTTTTCTTGGATTTGTGCATCTCGATTTAAGTAATAACACTAAAGATAGTTTTATGACAGTTTTGTTGCATACCAGATTTTATTCGTCTAGAACGACATAACACCGCAAGTCCGCCAGAACTTTAACAGCAATATGTTTAAATGAGTTCAAAATTAAACGAATACTAGCACATCATACCATGAGTTTAGCCACACAAATTTGACCCATATCGAAGACTTTAGAACAAAACATGGCATTTGGTTCGCAATGCTAGCCCTTTACGGCGATAAAGCAGTCATGTTGCTTCAGCATCAACTACGTAGGTACAAAAAGTTCAGCTACACGAAAAATGTATTCAAGAATTGGTAGTTGGGATGAATTGCGGCATTTTACAATGAGTTTTTGGCAATAAAAATCAAAGATGGCCCTGAGAATGCAAAATATTTGCCACCGTTACTTTTTCGTGGTATGTAAACTACCGACAATCAAAGACAATGTGTTTTACATCCTTTCGAGGATGCACAATACCCACCGGGATTCACCATTATGAATCAATTTAACCTGATCACTCAAATCTGGGGTTTATTACATTTTCATACGTTTACAAAGAATGAAACCATTACTAGTAGAAAATATTTTGAAAAAGTTTGAAATTTTAATATGCGCAATACAAGAAATAATTAAGATTATGTTGTTTATACGTCAGTTTTGGTACTTTTTTTAAATATTACTGATTAAGTGATAACGTACAGTGGCCCCGCTCAAACACCCAACGGCCAGTGTACGGAATATTATTCTTACGTTTTGGTAAAGGTGTAGGTAACATAAACAGACCATTCTGAACATATTTTGTAATTGATGGACTACTGGACAGCAACCACTCACAACTATCGGACATCGGTGATTAACTGTATTCTGGTTTGCGTATTTAATGGCGTTAACGGTGCAAGCAAAGTTCAGTTGCGAATGATAATCAGTTTGAAATGGATTCAAAAATTTTCTTTGTTGTGCTCGCGTTTTTCACCTACATGGCTAATAGTGAGGCGGGGAAATTTATTAATATGGATAACAATCGATATTACTTAAGCCACCCACTTAAGGTAAAAAATTGTTTACTATATTTAATTAAGGTTGTTAATTTTATTAAAATTTATTATTTTTAACAGAAAAATTGGTTTGAAGCGCAACGATACTGCATCTATCATGGTATGGTTCTGGTCGATATCAATGATGAGGAAGAAAATAATCGCATTTTATCGATCATCAAGCATCCAGACTATGTAAAAGATCCAACACCACAGTACTGGACGAGTGGAACTGACCTTGGATCCGAGGGACAATTCTATTGGGCATCATCTGCCCACAGTGTTATATTTTCTGATTATTCAGGCGGGCAACCAGATAATGCGGGAGGTGAACATTGTTTAGAAATTCGTGGTGATTTTGGCTGGAAATGGAATGATCATCTATGTAACGAGAAAAAATATTTTATTTGTCGCAATACAGTGACGTATCCATTCACAAATCCAAATTGCGTTACTAGTGTAGCCGAGCATTAATCATAAATTTTTATCAATAAACTAAACTACAAAAACTAATCTTATGCAGTTCTCAGTGTTGTTTTGATATCTTCTTTTCTGTCAATTTCCCGGTATAGGCTGTGTAAATATAAACAAGAAATGTACATAAGAAACGTGTTTAAAAATATAATGATGAGACATTTGTAATCTACATAAGAATGACCTTGGTTGCTCACCTCTCACATATGTACATGTTAATACAAAACAGATATCGACGAAGTTATATTTCTTTAGCCAGTCTCTTTTCTACGTTTAAGATGTCTCCAAGTTTTGTTTTGTGTTTACTTTCGATCACACTTGCTATCGATACAGTGGTGTGCGGTCACTATGTCTCTGTATCCAATAATCAGTACTATGTCAGTTATCCGCAAAAGGTAAATATTTGGTGTGCGCAATTGCCTTGAATAAACTATTAACTAAAAGCATAATATATTTATACAGGCAAATTGGTATGATGCGAATCGTTTTTGTACTTCGTACGGCATGCAGCTAATCGATGTCACCACAAGTAGTGAGAACAGCAATATTGTCAGTGTTATAAATCAAATGAATTTCCAACCTGGTGACGAGAGACGCATTTGGACAAGTGGTACAGATTTGGGACAAGTTAACCGTTTCCACTGGGAATCAACTGGCCATATATTTAGTTTTGAAGATTTTCAACTCGGTCAACCAGATAATACGAACGATATTGATAAGTGTGTTGATATAAATGCGGAGGATAATTTTAAATGGTACGATGAAGATTGCCTGCTAAAAAAATACTTTATTTGCAATAAGATCAGAAGACCGCTCTTAAAAAATTGTAAATGTATAAATAATTAAATCGCCCAGTGCAGTGTTGTGCGAGAAATAAAGTCGAATAAATACTATATAATCGAGTTTGATTTAAATACAAATAAAAAAAGATGAGGATAATATTGGGAGTATTCTGTATTATTGGGGTAATATCCGCAGAATTTAATGTCACCATCAACGGATACTCCTATTTCGTTAGTTACCCGCTTAAAGTGAGTATAAAAACAATTCTCGTTATAATTAAAATTCATGTATATTTTAATTTTTAGCTGAATTGGTTCCAGTCGTTTCGCCACTGTCGCTACATCAACATGTATCTAATAGATCTATCAACAACCGATGAAATTCATCGAACAGCAGAAGTGATCAAATTGTTTAAAACACAGAATCCTGGCGCCACAAGCAACAGCCAATCATCAAATTTCTGGACTAGTGGTTGCGCACTTGGTGATTTTACAAATTTTTATTGGATGTCTAGTGGACAGCTATTTGGAGTGTTGAATTGGGCTAAAGAACAACCCGATAATTTGTTTCGTTTGGAACACTGTGTTGAAATGCAGCATACGCGTCCATTTCGTTGGAACGATGAATTTTGTAATTATAAAAAGAATTTTATTTGCCGTGATCGTGTTGTATTGCCGGTGAAAAAGCCTCGCAGAATGCATGAATCACGCTCGGCAATCCCGGACGCTGAGAAACCGGTACGGGTGGCAAATGCAACCAAGGGATACACACGTGTGTCGTTGGTATAATTTTTTTTATATTTAAATTTTATGTAGTAGAAATATATTTAGATTTGTTTTGTATTTAAAGTGTTTTATTTTAAATTATAGATTAACCCTGACGTTTCAACATTCGAACACCCATTAGTTTGTATTTCTAATGAAAATTACGGACTTAAAATTCGGACTTAAAATTGTGACGGGCTGAACCCTCTCACGGTATTTAGAACATTGGTCCGAAAATTGACAATCATGAAGATTTCTAACCCATCGGAAAATTACTAAGAAAATTGATCGAACGATCGAACACCACTCAGCAAATAACCTGGTTATTACTAATTATCTAAGCAAAGATTAAATTGAATACACTACTCTTGATTGCTGAAGAAAAAACACAAACTTACCGCAATTTTGGTAGACGTACAGTCTTGTATAATCAAAAATCGTTACTTCTGCCTTAGTTTCCGGAAACAATGTTGATAATTTAATCTTCAAATTTCTATACCATTGCAAAAATTGACGAATAGACTCCCATGGAAGCTGACACTTCCACTGCACAATCTACTAAATTTCGCAAGGAATTCCAAACTAATGTAAAGAATTTAAGTATGAAATTTTATTCCGTCTGTACTTTTCAGGTGAAAAATTTTGGTGAAATAAGAAACAGAAAGCAGCATATGGAAAGGGCCACGCCCGGTGGATAAAGAAAAAGCTCATTCGAAAGCTGTCACTTTCCCGAACTCGATCAAAATTCTTTGGGATTCCAATTTGAGGAAAAAATCTTAGGTATGGAATTTCATCTCCATCAATCACTTGTGAAATGATTTTTATCAAACAAATTTATTTCCATTTAAATGTTAGTAAGCTGATCTACAATATTGTGCAAATAATATTGTTGCACATTCTATTTAGAATCTTTTATTTCATCGATTTTAGCCAAAATTCACTGCGATCTTCGAATTTTTAGACTTAAGCACTAAATTTCGAAACGGTCAATCTGTCGATTTATCTGTGTACAGCCGAACTTTTGTTAACAACAGTTTTGTCAAAAATCGTTATTTAGCGTTAAATGTTGGAAAAATTATCTGAAGCGGTATTTTTGAACAATTAATTTAGTACCTTTTAACTCATAATCGTTTTTCTCATAAATGTTCATTTTTTGAGCAGGAATTGAATCAGGTTATTGCAGGCCAATGAAATTAAATGCCCCTCTAGAATTAAATTTTTAATCACATCTAAAGTTTTATTCTCCAAAACTTGCGCTTGGCTTCTATACTGATTTACTGAAAATTTGATGAGAACCGTTTCGAATATGGGGAGAACCTTTCTAAAAAAATTACATTAGCGACGACCAGGATTGCCACGAGATGGTACAATCCACGGGTTGACCTTAAAGGAAAATTTACTGTAAATATTTTATTCCAAATTGCAGCCATCGCTGGCCAAAGTTCGAAGTTGGCTCCATTAAACTTGGCTAAACCTTTTTCACGCATTTGCGGGCAGACATAATGAGCCAACATCCACCGATATCGATTTCCATTGATTGTTTTGTTTTCTCTAAAAAATATGGGTCAATTATGGTTTTGGCGCAAACGCAAACAGTTACTTTGTGGTCAAGCAATGACGTTTCATGAATCTCGTGTGGATTCTCCGTTCCCAAAATGCGGCAAAATAGGTCTCGTTAGTCATCGAAATTTATTTCCAAAAATCAGTTTAAGTGTCAACCATTTGAACGAGTGTTTATAGTGTGTTGGCTGTATTCCAAGCGCCGTGGACGGTCTGTCGGCAATTTTCTTTGTGCTAATTCCACTTTATATGGAAACAAATGTAAATCATCCCTTAAAATGCACCGCAAAGTGGTTCCTCTGACGCCAAAATGCTGAGCGAGGCGACTATACAACACTTTTGGGTTCTGGGCAACGCTCTCTCTCTGACCACTTCAATCAGATTATTGGAACGTCTTTATCGTTGATGAATGGCATGCTGTCGATCTCTTACTGTCCGGTGCTCAGAAAAAATCGACATCAAACGACGAACAGACGGTGCCTGTTGGCCACGATATTTTCGACGATATGCACGTTGAGCTAACATAGCTGTGACCACAGCAGACTACTTGCAATGTACATTGTACATCATCACTATTTCAGCGCGTTCTTTCGGTGTGAAGCGAGTCATGGTTAAAATTGTACTGAATTGACGTCTCTGAATTGAGTTATTCAATGTGTACATACCGACATAAAAGAGGGAGTACCCTGTAGAACTGAAAGAGAAAATTTCGATAAAATAATCGTCAACCTTATCCGAAACAAGTGTGTTAAAAAAATAAGAAAGAATAAAAAATGGTAAATAAAAATATCAATAAAATTTTAAATATGAAAAATGTAAAAAATAAAAGGGTAGGAAAATTATCTAGCCTACCGAAGGAAATAATAACATTAATAATAATTAATGTACGCCAAATACAACTTCATTCAGTGTCTAAACAGATAATGTCAACTTCCCGCATCGATTTATCGATTGGCATGTTGGGTGTGTCCAGATTAATCTCCATAGTAGCAAACCACAGACAATGGTGGATGTAGTAGCAGATTTCCTCATGGACATTCATAAAAATACTCTCAAGGAAAGAAAGGAACCGAAAACAAACGTATTCTTGGAATTTTAAAGATTTGTAAGCTAATCGGGTTTTACGATCAAGGGCAGCAATTTTTTGATGGCATAAGCATAATATTTTCTTAGCTCACCCGTCCGTCTTCAGTATAATTTAAGAGACATCCAAATGATATTTACAGTTCAACTGATCCAACATTCAACTGATATTTACAATATTTGCATTATTTACATTATTTTCTTTATTTACATTAGTTACACTAATTACAAATTACATTGTTTACATCATTTATGTTTTTAACATTATTTACATTATTTAGATTATTTACATTATTTTTCTTGAATGGGTTTTACGGTCAAGAACAGCAATTTTTTGGCGAGATCAGCATAATATGGGATGTCACAATAACCGGTTCATATTTGACATATAGATTATTTTGGCTCTGACAACACTAATGCCATTCTTTCTTTGACAGAAACTCAGTTTATTATTTTAACAATTGAAGCCCTGTGACCAACCGCTTCGATATCGATTCCTTATGTGAGCCTGCGACAAACTCGAAATTGATGAGGATTTTGCTCAAAAAATCAACTTTTCGGACAAGGCGCATTTTGCATCTCGGGTGGTTCGTATAAACAAACAAAATTGTCGCATTTTGGGATCGGAAAATCTACAAGGATATTTAGGATTCCCCGAAAATTCAGCGACAAACAGTTATGCCACAAACAATTCATCGAAAAACAAATATGAAAACTATAATTTTACAATAACCAAATTTGCGTGAAAACAAGTTTGCAAAAAACAATTCATCGAAACAAAATTTTCCAGTGTAAAGTAACTATCAGTTTTTCGAAATGGGAAATTAAATTGTCCCGGAAAATTTTTCGGTTTTTCGGAAATTTTTTCACTTTTTTATTTTTTCAATATTTTTATTTTTATTAATAATAATTGCTTGGTCAACCTTGCAGACACAGTTCTAAGAGTTTTTATCGCTCTGATCGCTTCTTCTGATAGTGTCACAAGTGTTAAAAAAATCAACTTTGGTAAACATAAATTGTTTTTAATGTAATTTTAATTCGTCGTATACCTAGAAAAATTGCAAATTTTCCCGGAAAAATTACTTGTACTATCGAAAAACTGTTAAAGTACAATCCTAATATCAACATTTTTTATAAATATTTCACATTTCTTCGTATTTTGAATAAAATAATATGCAATTTTTTTTTAAATCAAAATTTGATTTTCAATGAATTGTTCAGTGTAGAATTGTTTCCGTGTAAAATTGTTTGTATTACAATTATTCTTCTCTGAATTCATTTCTAAGAACTGTTTGTCGCACTTTCATGATTGTGTTAAATTGTGTTGCGCATAATTTTCGTGTTGCCGTATTTCTTACAGTCAACGGAATCAACTACCGCCACATGTTAACACCATTTTTATAGCCATATCTTGAAGATATTGCCATGCCATACATCTGGCGATACAATAGCGAAACTGCATCAAAAATTCGATGGCCGCATTATCAGTCGAAATGATGACGTGAAGTGGCCGGCTGTGATTTGACGTCTTTGGATGTTTATTTGTGGGTTGCCGTGAAGAAGAAGTATTATACGGACAATCCACAAACAATGGAGTATTTAAAAACCAATTTTGAAGCAACTATTGCCGAAATAGATCCTCATACAATCAAAAATGTGCTCATAAATTTTACCGACCGAATGGAGTATGCCAAGGCCGGCCGCGCCTTCCATTTGAATGAAATCATTTTTCATAAATAACCAGGAGACTTGTACTTTCAAACTTGTCAGTTCAAACTTTTCAGACTTGTACTTTTCAAATATATTAAGCCGTTTTTGTTTTATTAAATTTTTAAAACTGAACTTCTTATTAGGTATAGGACACCCTTTATTTTCTTAACTCACATCGATTGATAAATCAACACCGTCGTTCTTCAGTATAATTTAACTGACAGTTTACATATAATACGAAAGTGGTAATTATATCGAAATAAAATATATTTTAAATATTTACATTACATGTAAATATGCGAACAGTGTATTCCACCAACAATATTTTGCTCCAAACAAATTAATGTGCATATAATATCGATTTGAGTGGATCGCCCTTTAATCTCCAAAAAATGCCTACCAAAATTTTGCTTTTATTTTAATTACAAAAAAATAAATTAATTTTTAAATAAACCCCATACAACATAATTATGCTATTAATTTGTGAAAATTTAATTTTGAGTTTCATCGCGGTAAAATGAAAATCGAGCCAATTAACAAAATGTTAAAAAAAAATATTTTTTAAATATTTTAATTGGACGTAATGAAGTGTGGTGTATTAAGCCAATATTTCAAACAGGCCATATTTACTGTAACTTGATATACACGTACACCACATGGATATGATGAGGCTTATTATTTACATATGTTTGCATTTATAGAAATGGTAAATTTAAAAACTGATAACAAAGAAATTTATTTTGTACTCAATTAGCGCATATTAATGGGATATAAATTTACGCGGATAAGTTATCAATGGAAACAGCACAAACGTCATTATGGAGGGAAAATTTATTTTTCTAAACGAACTGATTATCAACATCAACCAAGAACGAAATAAGTTGTGCTTTGTCTAATTGGGTAATCAATTTATTTATTTAATTCTGTTCTTGCTCGGGAGTTTCTTAATAAAGCATGTTTTAATCGTAAAATATTGTTAAGTATTTTACAATAAAAATTATTCAATATTAGTAGGCTATGTAAAAAAATTACTATGTTGATAATAATCAGTGACTTTTTTATAATTAAAATGGAACCGAAACGTGACTATTTTTAAGAAAGGCATCAGCAAGGTTTTATAAAAAGTGATACTTTTAAAAGATTGCAGGCCATTGACATAAATGGCAAATTCGTACACCGAACATTAGAAAGATTAAGGGATTTAAAAATAAAACAAAAACAGGGTTTTTCAAAAAGTGTGTGTACAAAAAATTAGTGAAAACTGTACAAGGCTAAGTGGGTAATCAATTTATGTAGTTAAATGAAAACAATAGCTGCCAGGCTGAACGTGGGACCTTCTTAAATCTATTGCATAGTCAGCAAGGATTTACCGATGTGAAGTTTGTACTATGTGCGTTTGCCCTAAACCAACAAAAACAATATAAAATGTTTGTGTGAATTTGTGAAAAGTAAACATTTAGGCGATCACACGATGTATTTAAAATGACAAACATTGAGGAATATTTAATTAAAGTTGGTAACTTTACCGCTAAACAAGACTATATAAAACAGTTTGCTTTAAATAATAGTGAAAAACGGTAATATATATTAAATACACACACTAATTTAAACTACAAGTTTCATAAAGCCAAACAGCTTCTAGACGTTGATATAAATTTATCTCTTAAATCGTTTAGGGGTGCCAATTTAAGGTAATACTAAATAGGGTTGCAGGTTATTCTCATCGGTTTCACTTGTAAGGGAGCAAGATTATAGTATAACTGACGCAATCAATAAATTTCACCGATGAGAATAACCAGCAACTCTATAAAGTATTACGCTCAAGTAGCACCCTTATGCGATTTACGACGTAAATTTACTCAAACGTCTGTCTCATTAAGTGAGCTCCATAATAAAATTATGAAACTTATTGATTGTTTCAGTAGTACTATTATCTTGCTTCCCTAGGAGTGAAACTGATGAGAATAACCTGCAACCCTATTTAGTATTACCCTAAATTAGCACCCCTATGTGATGTAAGACGTAAATTCACTCAAAGGTCTGGATCACTAAGTGAGCTTCATGGAAAATTTATGAAACTTGTTGATTGCGCCAGTAGTACTATTATCTATTTTGCTTATTAGTGAAATTGATGAGAATAACGTGAAAGCTTGTTTATTACCAAGCATACGTGTTTCTTGCTTCGATGTTAAATATAAGAATATTTTGTCTATTAAAAAAATATTTATGTAAAATGAGAATAACGCTATTTCATTTAAAAAACAAATTGTTAATTACAAATTTTAGTTGGTTTTACTTTAATTCAATTTAATATTATTTAATTATTTATTTACATTCAAGTTTTTAGCATTACATGACGAGATTTAAACAAGCAATTATTTTGCCTAAATGTCTCGAGCATTCGCCTAAATGTCCACATTCACATATACATATAAACAAGATACATTGTTTTGCTGGTTTAGGACAAGCTCAGTACAAACTTCTCTTAAGTACTATGAAGCGTGAACTTTTTCTTAAGTTTGTCCTAATTTTTTAATTATTATGTTTAGGACAAACTTAGTGCAAAGTTCCTATCCATAAGGATTTTCACTTAAATGCCTACAAAAAAACAGAAAATTGGGCGCGAAAGCTAGAGTCACAAAATCTAAGATGTTACTCGCGCATACAAGCTGACAACTTATCCATATTTATTCGGAAAGGTCAATCAAATTAAGGCAAGCTTCGGTTTTGGTAGTCACCCACTTTATTAAATGTTACTATTTCACTAGATTTATAAGGCCATCGAATAACCTTCAACGGGTGCATTATACCACCCTGGTGAATGGGGGGAAACATAGACTTCCGCAAATACTCACCATTAAACCAAACCTCGGTTAACGCAAGGGTGAGAGTTGCCCTTCAGATCCACCACATTGCCGGTGTTTGTTAGATATCGAAACAATACAATCCCTGAATCCGAATATAATATATAAATATTAGGGTATGGATAGTCTAATTGGTGTTGCAAATCTCCATTTAATTCGTCCGTTTCTTTAAGTGATTTACTGAACACTACTCTAACCAAATTTATAAAATCTAGTGTAAATAAGTTAATTGTCAATACGTAAAGAAAAAAAAATGGAACTTCGTACGTTCGTATATTGAATTCCAAATATAGGTTTTGCACTCCAAATTCAACCATTTACAAATCATGTTCATCGATTTCCAAATAAATTCACCTTTTTCCAAAAGACTTTCATCCTTTTCCAAATTAAATTCATTTTTGTTCAAATCAAATTCACGTTTATCCAAATCATATTCATTTTTTTATAAATCAAATTCAACCGGAGACGTTATATAACTAACCTATTTAATTTAATAAATTTATTGTATTTAAATTCTAGATTCAAAATAACAAGTTTTTTATTGTTTAATCTTTGCAATCTGTTCTGGGGTCGAATCACTTCTAATTTCTTGCGAATCACTTGTCAGCCAAAATAACAAGTTAATAAAATAAATTAACCTTTACTGTGTAACCATAATGTTCGATGTTTCATTCAAACTATATAATTCTTCATTTTTTAACTCAATCCAATGAAAATTCGGAGTCTTTGAACTAAAGCTGGTAAATCATGGAAATAAGGTGCAACAATTTTTTCAGTGTACCTCACCTGTATGTGAAGCTGGTATCTCACGCCTATCACCCAGAACACCAAAAATTTCATAGTAATTGTGCTTTTTAAGTGCAATTAATATAGTTTCGAAAAACTTGTATTTATTAGTGGTTTTTGCATCTCGCCTTGATTTTCAAATAACCTAATTTTATTATTAAAATACGGTTTGAATGTATATATGTAAAATGACGCCACCTTCTATTTGGCATCGTTAACTTTTATGTAGTAAAAACATGGAATTGGGGGTTTTTGTAACTAATAGAAACATATATAGATAACAGCGATTTTTGATAACAGTAAAATGTTGGTTCTCAACTGCGTAAAGTAGGACGTGAATAGCGAACCGCGAAAGATTTGGGAGCGCTTCGGTCCCAGAACAGAATGCAAAGAATAAAAACCAAAATATAAGTATCTTGTTATCTTGAATCTAGAATTTAAATAAAATAAATTTATTAAACCGAACCTATTTACTGTTGGTTTTATAACGTTTCCGGTTGAATTTGGTTTGGAAAAGGATGAATATGTTTTGAGTAAAGGTGAATATGATTTGGATAAAATTGGATTTGATTTGTAAAAGGACGAAAGTCTTTTGGAAAAAGGTGAATTTTATTTGGAAGTCGATGAATATGATTTGTAAAAGGTTGAATTTGGAGTGCAAAACCTATATATAGGATAAACGAAGTTCAACCACGAGCGCTCCTACCGGAAAACAGAGGATAAAAATAAACGGGTGAGTTTTTGAACTGGTACATTTTTGCTTTATTAAAACTGTTTATATTTTACTGGGCTTTGAGTATACGACCTTTCGTTATATAGAGTGGCGTGCATATAATATCGTATGAATTTAGATACAGCACGGTCGAGTGTTATTATTATTATGTCAAATTATTTTACTTTAACTTACGTATCGAGCATTTTAGATTTAGTTGCATCATAGTATACCATATATACAATCGAAATTATATCAGATTCTTAGATGCATTTAATAAAATTATTTAATTGGGCAAATTTGAAATAATGTGGTATTAAGTTAACATACAGGAGGATGATGTGAAATGTGAAAATATTAACGGTAAGAAATGGTCGCAAATACCCCTTTGTGGATTGACATGTAAATTACAGTACGTGATTCGAAACCAACACACCCTGCAACGACCTAGAGCTACCAGCAAAAACATGTCAGGCTCGAAATAAAAACCTCGCTACAAATGTCATTAAGAAACATTCTGCCAAATAATAAAGTCATCGAAAAGATTCAAAATGGTTCATTAGTGGTTGTTTTGGGGAGCAATGGATTTCACTAAAGTTCCGCTTTATTGTGCAAAGCTAACTGTTATGGAGGGAGATTAATTCGACAAATGTTTATAATTTATACTCTTAATAAACTAGCAAATCTTATATACAAAATTGATGCCGATGTCAGCACTAATACAAAATGTTGCATAAAAATGCTGACCAATGGTTGAACAATATTACACTTAACAAGCGCAAGTAACCTGACCGTTTTAAATGCTTCAATTTGTTCCCAAAACTTATGTTGTAATAAAGTATTAGCGTCTATTTTGTGTACCAGCTTATCTGCTTATCACTTTTACCTGGTGTTATGTACTCCTGGAACAGCGGTTTTAAATTGGTAATGGAGTTTCTGAATAGATTTTAGTTTTGCGTACTTCACTGTCTTTATTCTAATTCCTTTGGAATATGGTTATTTTGCCAGCATTTTTGTTGCTCAATAAGTATGAGCTCCTCATTACTTTCTGTTGTTTTAACGAAGGACCAAACAAAAATCAGGCCTCTGCTTTAAGTATTATGATCTATTTAGATTACCACTGATGGGGTTTAAATAATCAGAGTGAGGACAATAAGGTTGTAAATTATTTTCAATGCTGCTTAACTTTTATTTAAAAGGTCTTATTTATACATAAAATTGCTGCTGCTTAAACAGTTTATATGAAATAGGCAAATTAGCAAAATGTAAAAAAATAATCTTTACTGTTTCGGTGTCGGGTCCCTGGAAATATTTCGAACTGGTTACTCTGCATATTGTATTCTGCATGTTAAGCTTATCTCAACAATTAAAAAATTGGTAAGAAATGTTAATATTTCGTAAAAACTTTTTCGTCGCTCTAATAGAATCATGCTTACTTGGGTATCACCTCACCAAATAAAGTTTCCAAGATCCTTTCTAAGATTATTCTAATTTTAAAAATTTAATTCAATTTTAATGTTGAAGTGTCAAGAGTGGCTTTCAACTAGGCCATAGTTGCTTTAACCCTTAACCACTGTTATGATTTTTGTTACACAGACACTTAACTTGCGCCGCTGAAGCGCTAGTATAAATTCTATGTAATTATAGAAAATTCAACAAACTGTTTTCGTTTAATTCATTTATTGCAAATAAGATTTGAGGTAACATTCATTTACATATTTAAAAAATTATAAAATATTTATATAAAGTAAACTAAAAAAATAGCTTTAATTCATATAAAAATTATTTTTCAAACTGCTACAATATACTTACATGTATTGCAAATAATTTTTACATGTTCCCTGCAAGCCTTTCTTTTGCAATTATCACAGACTTGAAAAATTTGTCGTTTTGTATTACAAAGATGACATTGTTCACGTTTCGCTTTCTTGTAAGCTGGGTCTATTGACGACGATGATTTGGAATTTCCACTATATGTGAACTTGCAGAATACTTTTGCTGAGCTGCTTGTTTTGTGCCAATGTAGCTCTTCTGTTCAACTGAGCTTTTATCAAACTTTCGCTAATTTGTTGAAGAAAATAATTTCTTCTCTCTTTCTTTTTAATTTCCTAATTACGATATAGTTTGGTAAATGCGATATATGATGCAAGTCCACAAACGACTAGCAAGTTCATGAACAATATATTTGGCCATCTGTTACAACGACGTCTACATTAATAATTTCCCACCATTTGATTCATCAAATCTGTTCCACCTTTTGTCAAGTTGTAGAATAATATTATGTCCGGCTTGTTATCATTTTCCGAAACAACTACTTTATTATGAAGCATGCTGGAAAGCAAAATGAACAATTTTCCTACTCGTGGTGTATATGATACTAAGGTTAATAGTTTTGTGAACCCAAACACTGACAAATATTACGGGCGCATTGTATTTGGTAGGAAATTCTTTGGGATATATGGCTTATTTTTACGCAATGTACCAACAGTTGTAAGAACACTATTTTTTTAAATTTTAGTTGTTACAGGATAGCTACTGCCACCCTGCAGATTTCACTAAGCGCATGCAGAGGCCTTCACCATGCAGGGTTTGAGGTATGCATGGCTCCTGGCTTACACCGTGATTATACAGAAATTTGAAATAAAAATAAAAACGCAAATAATAATAAAAAAAAACCGTAGTTCCACCGAAACTCGTCGGCCGAAACCTGAGGAACGAACAACACAACCAATAAAATAAAATAATAAAAAGAAGGAAAAATAATAATAACGGAAGAGGTGCCTTGGTGCGCGCATCCATTCGAACTCAAACAAGGCTAAGCCTTGGTTACGAAATTTGATGCGGGCACCAAGGGACCGCCATCACTATGCCGACACAAAGGGAGTCTCCGCTCCCATCACACCACACCGAAAAATTTAATAATTCATTTTATTCACAGAAAAAAAAAACAAACAACGAAAGGAAACAACTTACCCCTCCACCCGCACCCAGATAAGCGATAACGAGAGAGAGAGAGAGCAATGCGTACCGAGCGTGCACCCGCTGTGCGGCGCTCGATTACAAAAATCAAAATTTAAATTTAAAAATAAAATTGTAAAAAATATGAAATAAAATGAAAAGATAGAAATAAAAATATAAAAAAAAAATCGTACCTTAATTAATTAAAACAAGAAATTGTTGCGGCCTTAGTGCCATTACCGTGGCGGGGCCTATCCCCGATACCAAAATGGGTTGCGGCCTTGGTGCCGTTATGCCACAGGTGATGGGCCACACCCGGACCGTTGCGGCTTGAGGTGCCGTAACCCCACCGTTGCTAGTGCGACCTTGAGCGGTCGGCCGTTGCGGGGCCTTTCCCCGATACCAAATAATAACTGTTGGCCTGGTTAGGCAATCCAAACAAAATGTTGGGCGTGCTTTCGCCTTAACCACGCTGCCGCTGTGCCTGACCGACACAGGTGGTAAGCTGACTGTTGTGTTTTAATGCCCGACGATCCACGTTGTTGGCCACCGGTATTGTTGCGACCTTGTGCGGTCGGGCGTTGCGGGGCCTTTCCTCGATACCAAATAACAAAAACAATAGCCGGTTGGCTACCGTTACCACAAAAGAAACAAGGGCCTCGCCGGGCCACCAAAATAAGTTGGGCGTTGGCTCGCCTTTACCGTAAAATTCGGCCTTGATATACCCCAAAACCGCTGCGGTACTTTTCACTGATCTCTACTAATACAAAAGGCCAGCTGGCCACCTGCTTTTGTCGTACACACGCCGAAAACCGAAGAAATTAGGCTGCCGTAAACACAAATTGCCTCCGTAAGAAATTAGGCCGCTCGAATATATTTCTGTAGTAATTATCGTTTCTCGTATCTAATTCACGATCCACCAAATAATTTGACTATAACCAGGTTGAAAGGTCAAAACAACGCATACCAAAAACACTTGAACGTTTCGTTAGAAAAAAAAAACCAAATTGTGACACGCGATTTCATGGAAAAGCACTGCACAGTTCGTATTGATTAAAAATTACGCGCACTACGTCATGAATTTCCAAAAAAAAAAATATCCAACTGTAACACTTTCATTTCATAAATAAAACACATCTCTCGAGTTTTACAAACATAATTATCTATTCCATAATACTTATAACATTATAGCGGTGAAAGTGCCGAAAACTTTTTCAATCTCAAAAAAAAAAAAAAAAAATTGGGTGAACGATACAAAGAAGTTTTACTTCAACTTGTCCTCCCAAATTCTACACTAGCCTTACAGACTCTATTTTCAATAAAAAAACAAAATAGTTCTAAATTTAATTCAAATACCAAAAAGGTTGAAGATCAAAACTTGACTCAATAGAAAAAAATAAATTCTCCCGCCGCAACAACGCGCAAAACGTTCTAGAAAAATTGTCTCTCGTTCATATCAATTTGCATTGATATAAACGAGAGGCATATAAGAAAAACATTTCTCTAAAACGTTTTACTTTGCACCCACTCGATGCGCACTACTCTCTCTCTCTCTCTCTCCCATTTTCGTTCAATTACCAACCAAACAAAAAAAAAACACAGGAAGCCACCCACCATTTACCGCGTTTAGACATCCAATCTACACCCGGACGCAAAACAACCGAGGAGAATAAAAACACAAAAATTTACAAAAATGGGGATGTCATCCAAAAAATGAACATTTGGTCTTGTTAAAGACAACACAGTCGTAACATAGTGTTCAACCAACCATCGACGTATAAAAATTGTCGCATGTTACGTTTTGATTGGTCCCAAAATAAGGAGCACATTGGGAGCACATATTTGTGTATTTGACAATATCCGCTAAAATTTGTTCGTTCATATTCAATCTAAAAACATCAATCGCATTTTCAACTGTTATGCCCGGAGGTAATATTACCTTATCTACCACTTCTTTTATTATGTTATGTGCAGGTACACGTCCAGTTAGCTGTGGCTCACAAAACCATTCGGTTTCATCTTTGGATGGCGGGTGTTTTTCAGTTAAATTTGGCAGCTCTGCTGGCTCCTTTAATTGATCGTCATTATAGTCGATTACATCAACAACATCCGAATTTTGGCTTGTATGGTCTTCTTCGTTTATCAGGCTGTCGTCATTTGTGCAATCTAAACCGTCGATATTCACATTCCCAGTTTCATCATCACTGGACTCATTGAGAGCCAGAATAATTTCCTGATATGTCAGATATCGTCGTAATTTCAATAAAACTTACGAGGATACTAATCTCCTTATTCTATAAAATAACGGTTGTTTTCAATATACTTGAACTTATAAAAACTTTTTTGTAGAAAAAGTAAACAAATTTTTTTATATTTTACGATGTAACACCTAAAATAAATTGAAAAAACTGTTTTTTGATGCAAAAACAAAAAATATTCTACGAAATAGAGCAATTATTATGAGAGCCGATGCGGCGCTAAAAAAGTGTTCACGTTCGAAATTTTTAATTTTGGTTATATAAGAAAAAAAATATAGTGAACCATGTCTGGTTTTATTTGCATCATAATTAAGAATGTTCAATACAGGACTACTAAAAATGTTCGGTTTATATAATTAAGAATAAAAGATATACAGATGTAATAATATTCGAAATAGCCGCAGTGGCGCATAAAAGTGGTTAAGGGTTAAAGTATTTTCATCCTATGGGTATGGTTCGACTGCTTTATTGGATGTTTGTTACCTTAGCTGAAATTTAAGATGTATAGATGAAGATGAAAATTATCAATGGATGTAAATCAGGTAAAATGAGTCATTTGTTGTGATTATAAAATAAAACAAAACCTGACTCAAACAACACTTACGTACACTTTTACATAAAAATAATTATAATAAAGGTGAATAACCTTGGCGGTAGGGTTCTTGGAATATTTTTTTATTTTTGCAACAAATGTTAAAAGCGGTTGCGTAAAAGTCTAGAAATAAAGAACCGTGTATATAAACTCTAGTTTCATTGAGATTTTATTTATTTAAGAATTGACATTCTAGCCGTAACAAGTTATCAATTTCGAAATGATACGCCAAATATTTTTACTAACCATCATTTTAGCTGTACTTCACTATGAAGTGACTGCAAATTTCTATTCTGTTGAAGGGAACCAATATTTTATTAGCACACCTTTGCGGGTAATAAACTAGCAGCCTTTTAAATATCAGTATTGCAGTAATTTAATTAATTAAACATATTTCTATTTTCAGAAAAATTGGTATCAAGCACAACGGGACTGTCTACAAAAAGGAATGCATCTGGTTGATCCCAGAAACCAACAGGAAAACGCCATAATTGTCACACTATTGAGGGCGGATTTTCTTCAAAATGCCAGTGCAAATAGGAATACCACTAATTATTGGACCGGCGGTACAGATCTTGGTAGCCATGGGACTAACTACTGGGCAACCAATGGCGATGAACTGGGATTTGACTATTTTAAATCTGGTTATCCGGACCGAGTGGGTGTTGAGCACTGCATTGAATATCATGTAAAATTTGATTTTAAGTGGAATGATAATACGTGTGAAAAATCGCAATTTTTTGTATGCCGCACGAAACAGTTTACGGTACAAATCGGTGAGGTTAAACACGAATGTGTCGGCGATTGTTAGTCAACGAGATTCTATGTCATTTCTATCGAAGGACATCACACTTGACGAAACGAATTCAATGTACTTGTGATTGATATAATTAAAGAGTTTTAAATCATTTTGGAGATAAACAAATTAATCAAGACTTTCATTTATAAATTGTTAATAAATTAACTTCATTATCAATCACATACACTAATTTTATTTTAAGTATTGCCAAACCCAAATAGTATACACACCATCTGAAAATTCAAAACCATATTTCATAACACAACAATCCCGTATACTTTAATAGTAAACACAAATTTTTCAATTTCTAAAATTTGAAATTTCTCCTATAATTTCAATTGTGCCTGAAATGCAATCAAATCAGGAAAACAATTATGTAGAGGCATCAGGAAAGAGTTCCGTATGGAAGAACGAGCTCGTTGGCTAATACATATAATGCTGATCAAAATTGACAATGAAACAAAACAACTTTGGGCATATCAATGAGGCAACACCTACATTCCGACATTCGATATCTTGCTGCAGAGTTTAAATAAAAGATGTGATGCTTTGGAAATCAACAATGCAACGGCCGAGAAACCTGCGGCAAGAGCTCGTACAGAATTGGTTTTTACTACGTCAAGCGTGTGCTCAACGAATAATAAATCAACGATTATTAACTACTAGAATGGTAAACTGCCATCTCTGGACCTAGAGCCATATTATAAACCAAAACAAAGAAGTAAGGTTATGTTTGAAAATCTCTAGTAAATGATAAAAACGCACCACTACGACAATTCTATTTATTATTACTTGAAGTAAATTTTACAAAACATAACAAGATTACATTTTACAGCAACGGTGGATGTGTGGAGCTTCAATATTTGGAAATATTCTAAATAATCGCAGATTCCATTTTTAGGAGAATTGTGATCAAGCAACATTTCCTGGACTAGTCACAAGCTGACATCACTAAAAGAGGAAATAATAAATTGATTGGAATGTCTATACCAATGTTTTGTTTGCCAACTGTCAAAACTAAAGATTAGTTTAATCATGACGCCATATCCTGTACTATCAAACCATTATGATAGTCAGAGAGGGGAAAACAAATTTTGGCGTAAAACGGAGCTTACAAACAATGATAAGACGGAGTTGAAACGTCATTTCAGTTGATAACAATAAAAAATTAGCTGAAGAAGACAAAAATCTTTTGTTAAAATTGTCTTGGTGATAAATATCCATCGCTGAGATGGGGCAATTGGTAGCAGAATGGAAGATGTCAGAGGCCAAGCAACAAGAAAAAGTGAACGAGAGTGTCACAAGAACGAGAGATTGAAGTCTATTGAAAGCCTGAATGAAAAATTTCAAAGAGTGCTGGAATAATTCCACGCATCGAAACGTCATTGCATGACCAAAAAGTGACTGTTTGCGTTTGCGCAAAAACCATAATTGGCCCATATTTTTTCAGAGAAAACAAAACAATCACTGGAAATCGATATCGGTGGATGTTGGTTCATTATGTCTGCCTGATAATGCGTGAAAAAGGTACGTCTGATGTAAAAAAAAAAATTGACATTGACTGGCCACCCAGATCTCCAGATTTGACCCTTCTGGTCTTCTTAGGGGATTATGTGAAAAACAAAGTGTACGGCAGCAAGCCTTTCGAGATGCTCGTTTTGCTTTAAAAGGACACATTTTGCTTTTGCGAATAAAGGCAGCCACTTAAATGATGTTGTATTCAAAAACTAGTCCAAATAAATTGCAAAGGACCAAATTAAATAAAAATACCTCATATATAGAAATAGGTGGTTTTTTCAAAGTTATTCAATGTTTACATACTGACATAAAAGATGGCGCAACTGTTATTATATTTAAAAAAAAATAGATTTAATCACGCCCATTGTGTTGTGATTTATATGGCTTAGTAGGTCTGATCTAAGATCTTATGCTTCAAGAAGAATTCATGGAGTGAAATAGTTTTCCCTGTATTAAACATTTTTGTTCATTTTCAAAATGGGTTCTAAGAAAACTGTGATAGTTACGTAGTGCGACTTCTTCCTACATGATGTTTCTGAATTAAAACTTATTAAAAGAAACCGTGCCCTTTCAAAAACAGTTAATTAAGGCTCGCTGTTGCGGTTTGTTTTCTCTGGCGAGTAAATCTAGAAAAAAATGTAGCCTGATTCCACGCAAAGGCAATATAAGAGGACGGCCAGGATTCAAGGGACTATAAATCTGTACTAATTTTGTTTGTGCCACATCAACTTAAAATATTGATAAAATAAAATTTCTGTGTAATTCAAATCGATCATGGTTCTCAGGTGAAATTTTTCAGATTCGACCCGGATGTTTAGTCCAAATTATAAGTAAAGAAGAATTTAATACCTAATTTTGCCCCTTGGGGAGATACTTTTCTTAGTTACCAATCCATTAGATGAGTAGTCTTTGAGCATCTATAAGCTTGTGATTTTTCAGCAATCTACACCAACGTATTCTCCTCTTACTTGGTTCAAAATTTTTCATATTCAAAATTGAGATACGATAATTTAGGGGTGCCCAGTGTATCCTTTGGTATAGTTTCAAATATTAAATAAAACTTTTGTAAATTTATTTTGAGACAAGATTATTAATACTTAGTTTACTATCTTTTACTTTCCACCTTACCATTAAAAATACCTTGGATTATAACATATATATTTCATTAAATCAATTTACGTAAAACTGCAAAATTTCATCATTTTTGCTTATCACGCATTTATTTGGCCCTGTGACCCCTGTAATCAAAATTAATGCGTTAAATGCAATCCGTTAAAATACACAACTATATACAATACATTTCACAATAATATTATTATATGATAGAACAATTAAACAATCAATGTTTCGTATCTCTCGGTCGTAACCGAACTACCGTCATTATTCCGTTCAGCAGTCGATTTAAGGAAATAATTTGTCGACCGACATATAAAATAATTATGACTATCACAGTTCGAATCATTCCATTGGAAGAGAAAACGTCCACGATATTCAATACAGTGCTCACGGCCATGACCATCCGGATAACCATCAGGGAAGTATTGAAAATCGAGTGAATCACCCGTTGTTGCCCAATAGTAATGTCCATTGCTTCCCAAATCTGTAGCACTGATCCAATAGTTTGATGTTTTGTTGTTGTAGTCTTCATATGAACTAATTAGTCGAATTATGACTCCGTTTTCTTCTTCGGTTTGTGGATTCGCCAGATACATCCCATTTTGTAAACAGTATCGTTGGGCTTGATACCAATTTTTCTGCAACCAAAATTTGATTTTATTATTTTAAAATTAATTAATAATTTTATTTGTTATCCTATTTTACCTTCATCGGAGTGCTAACGTAGTACAAATTATCTTCGAGTGTATGATATTTGGCTGATACTCCATATTCAAACTCTGCGAGTATAAAAGAAAACACCAATATAATATTCATGCTTGAAGCTGTGATGATAACAAAATTCAAAATAAAAATGTTGTCGATTAAGTTTATACGAGTCTTATAAATATTATTTCTTATCAGTGAATAATTAAAGGGTCAATGATTGAACGGGCAGCATGTTTTGGTGCCAGTGTAAAAAGAATTATTGCGAAATAATAAAATTTATCACCCATAGTGTTATATTTTGAATTTAGTTTTGAAATTAGGGTTAACCGCGTTTGTCACAGATATTTCCAAAAAAATATTTTAATGTTTGCAAATATAGATTTGAAATTGTTGGGAATTCCAGAAACTAATATAAATGAAGTGAAATCGTGTGCAAAGTTTCTGAAAAATTCCAGCTGGTTGATGATAACCATTATTTTATTAGTACGCTTTCAGGTAAGGTATTATTTTTAATTACTGGACTGTCTAAATAAAGCAATGCGTCTCGTTGATCCACAGAACTAAATAGAAAAAATATAACTATCGCATTACTGCAAGCTGATCATAAAAATAATTCAAGTCCAAATGTTATCCGGTTATGTAATAAAAAAAAAGTAGTTTCTATTGAGGATTGATGCGAGGATTGTTGATCAAATATATTGCTTGTAATAAAATGTGCTTGTAATGGATCAGAGATCATTGAAGAAATTGTAACAGCGTACTGCAAATAATGGAGAAGTTACTTTAATTACTGAATTTTATACCGTACCAACTATTCGGTTGCTAGTAGTGGATTCAGGACGAAATAGAATAGTCATTATTACAAATTTCACATTAATTTTCAAGAGTCGCATCTTTTTTTTCATTTATTTCATGAAAACAAACAAAAAATACTAATTTTCATATTTGTCAGGAAAACTACCGACCAAAAAAAGCTAATTTATCATGACAAAATTTTCATTCTAGCCTTGCAAATATCATGTAGCGAAAACGAAATGTAGTGTAAAGCTATATAGAACGAATATGAACAAATATAATTTTTATGATTTTCCTGTCACCCAAGAGCAGCACAAAAACCAACATAAAAAGCTCTAGACAAATTATGATTATTATAATTATCATCATTCGCTAGTTTCTGTATGCATTTGAATCTGTAATTGTTGTCTGATGAAACCTGAAATGTATGTACGAAGTATTATTTCAGCTCTTATGTTTTGGATTTGACCTTTGTTTAATTTCTGGATTCTTACAATTTAAAATACGCAACCCACAAAAGATGACAATTTAATATTTTGTCTTGTCATAATCAGCGTTTTATTATTAATAATAAAATTTTGAGTAGATACTTTAAAGTAATATCAATTTGAACAGTAGAACCCATTTTCGCGAATTACCTAATTAAAATATCCATTAAGAAATGACTGTCTATAATTTGATGACGAGTTTAACCAGTTTATTACAAAAAGATGCAATTGATTTATCTATATCCCATTTCCTGCTTGCCCACACAATTGTGTGGGTCACGCAAAATAATCATGTCAAACATTTATTTTTGTATGTGTTTTGACCCAACTTACACATTTGTGAATTCCTTTTAAACTTTTTTTCGTCCGAAAAAAACACTATAACGATACACACAATTGTGTTGGTTGTACTTCAAATCAAGCGAAATGTTTAATCAATAACGCCATTACATTTTAGCTATGTTTTTTTCCTCAGACACTTGAGAGGATTTGACTTCAATTGAGCCGTTTTTTTTTTTGTAGAAAAAGGGATATGCAAAATTTTAACCATTAAATAACATTAAATAAATAACAGCCAAACACTAACAATTAAGAAAGCAGCAAACAATCAACAATAAATAACCAAAAACTACAGTTTAGCAACTAACAATCAATAATCGAAAATTAATAAAGAACAAGATAATAACAACCAATATCTATTAATCAAGCAACTAACCACCGTAAATCTCCATCATCAACTATGAATCATGAATCTAGAATCATGAACCTAGAATCATGAATCAATCATCAATCACCAATCATCAACAATCAATCATTAATCATCAACCATCAATCATCAATAACAAAACATCAAACATCTATCATCAATATACAATCATTAATCATCAGCCAACAATCATCAATCATCAATCTTAATATTCACCAATCATCAATCATCGATTATCAATCATCAACCATCAATTATCAATCATGAATCATTAATCATCAAACATCAATCACTAATCATCAATCATCAATCTGATATTATCAATCATCCATTATCAATCAACAATCAACAAACCGTATTCATCAAACATCAAACATCAATCATCAATCATGAATCATGAATCATGAATCAAGAATCATGAATTATGAATCATGAATCATGAATCATGAATCATAAATCATGAATCATGAATCATGAATCATCAATCATCAATCAGGAATCATGGTTCATGAATCATGATTGATTCATGATTGATGATTGATCATCAATCATCAATCATCAATAATATATCATCAATCATTAAAAATTAATCATCAATCATCAATCAACAATCATCAAATATAAATCATCGACCATAAATCATCAATCATTAATCATCAGTCATCAATAATCAATCATCGACCATAAATCATAAATCATTAATCATTAATCATGAATCATTTAATATTAATCATCAATCCTCAATCATCAATCATAAAACATCAAACATCAAACATCAAACATCAAACATCAAACATCAAACATCAAACATCAAACATCAAACATCAAACATCAAACATCAAACATCAAACATCAAACATCAAACATCAAACATCAAACATCAAACATCAAACATCAAACATCAAACATCAAACATCAAACATCAAACATCAAACATCAAACATCAAACATCAAACATCAAACATCAAACATCAAACATCAAACATCAAACATCAAACATCAAACATCAAACATCAAACATCAAACATCAAACATCAAACATCAAACATCAAACATCAAACATCAAACATCAAACATCAAACATCAAACATCAAACATCAAACATCAAACATCAAACATCAAACATCAAACATCAAACATCAAACATCAAACATCAAACATCAAACATCAAACATCAAACATCAAACATCAAACATCAAACATCAAACATCAAACATCAAACATCAAACATCAAACATCAAACATCAAACATCAAACATCAAACATCAAACATCAAACATCAAACATCAAACATCAAACATCAAACATCAAACATCAAACATCAAACATCAAACATCAAACATCAAACATCAAACATCAAACATCAAACATCAAACATCAAACATCAAACATCAAACATCAAACATCAAACATCAAACATCAAACATCAAACATCAAACATCAAACATCAAACATCAAACATCAAACATCAAACATCAGACATCAAACATCAAACATCAAACATCAAACATCAAACATCAAACATCAAACATCAAACATCAAACATCAAACATCAAACATCAAACATCAAACATCAAACATCAAACATCAAACATCAAACATCAAACATCAATCATCAAACATCAAACATCAAACATCAATCATCAATCATCAAACATCAATCATTGTTGTAAATTGAATTAATGTTAATGTTTATGTCGCGTTGTAGTGTTATGCACATGTACTGTGCATACGAACGAACTCAATGTGTATATACGTCATTATGAATAACCCTGCCATCTTGTATTAAAATAAAAGAATATACAATCACTCTCTCCCTTGCTCTGTCTATATTAACTTGATCCAACTGCGTTTTTATTTCTCTGCACATAAAGTTTAATTTCTAAAATGGCGTCGAGTCACCCTGAGAAAAGTTGAAGGCACCTGAAAACTACAATTCTTGGAAGTTTGCTGTACCGTACTGTTACTTGGAGTACGAGGATGTATGGAATTGCCTGACGGGTGAGGTAAACGATGTAAAAAAGGATTCGAAAGCGCGATCTAAAATAGTTTTACTACCTGGATCCGATAAATTACGTGCACGCGCGGGCGACAAAGACTTCAAAAGAGGCGTGGAACAACTTGAAAAAGCCATTTGAGGATACTGGTTTAATCAGGAATTAGGTAAAAAGCTCTAACAACTTAAAAAATATCTCGACACCACCGATTACACAAGTTGTCAGGGCAGACAATGAGAAGTTGGAAGAAAAACTTGAGTTGGATGTTGCAGTCGGACGGAAAAATTCATCTGTAAATGTTAAGGACGTATTGTGTGTACCAAATATTTGTGTTAATTTATTGTCTGTGAGCAAGATCACAAGTCACGGAAATGTAGTGATGTTAATTTGTGACGAATGCAAGGTGATTGATTCTGCTGATCATGTTATTGCTACACGGACACGAGTTGGTGATATTTATCGATTGAACACACAGTCAAATACTGTCATGTTCATGGTAGTAAACACGAAAAATTGTGAGTTTGTTCTATGACACCAACGTTTGGGGCATGTCAACTAAGAAACTTTAAAGAAAATTAAACATATGGTTACATGTTTAACATATGCTTGCGAAGTTTGTTTGAAAGGAAAGCACACAAGGCAATCATTTACAAAGAGTGCCACTAAATCGAACAGTGTTTTGAGTATCTTACACTCCTAAGCATGTGGACCCATTGAAACTGAGTCGCTTGTTTATGCGAGGTATGTCTTGGTATTCGTAGATGATTTTTTTCGGAAACTGTTTGTTTACATAATGAAAGCGAAGTTTTAGGTGACAGAACATTTGACGACTTTTAAGAGCCTTGTTGAGAATCAGACAAATCGGAAAATTATTATTCTGCGAATGGAGAATAGCACTGAGTATATATTATGTGAACAATGATTTCCTTAGTTTTTTAAGAACATGCTGAATACGACATCACACAACTCCGCCCTATTCTCCGGAACAAAATGGCATCGCGGAATTCCGAAACCGAAGGTCTAGAGGAATCATTATCGAGTTCAGATGCAAAATTCTGGAAGTCAGCAAACGCATTGATTATGTGGAAACGTATTCACCAGTTGTGAGATACAGGTCAGTACGTTTTCTAAAGGCTTTGGCAGTGAAATTTGATCTTGACATAGACCAGATAGATGCTATGGCGGCCTTTCTACAAGGTGAGTTAATAAATCAAGATATATACATGTTGTAACCGGAAGGGTATATATCAACAGCGAACGAAAAAATCTTCAAGTTAAACAAGTCAACATATGGATTAAAGCAAGCTAGCAGGGTTTGGAACGCAAAACTAGATAAAGTTTTAAGAGATGCTGGGTAGAAAAAATCAGATACTGATCCATGAGTATATTCCAAAGTCACAAATAAAAAGATGCTTGTAGTCACAATCTATGTCAATGATATACTCATTTTGTCAAACGATCAGGATTCAAAGATACATTTAAAATCGTACCTGATGAAGTTACTTAGTAGTAAGTCAAGTGATGAAGTTACTTACTAGTGCCTGATGAAGTTACTTACTAGTAAGTCAAAGATATGGGTGAAGCTAAACGTAGCTTGGGGATACAAATAACACCTGATAGAGCTCAATGAAAGCTTTGCTTAGACCATGGAGGCTTTTGTGAATCAGGTAATGAAAAGATTCAATATACAGAACTGGAACCCGGCTCCTACACCTTTAGACCTAAAGGCTTTGGCAGTGAAATTTGATCTTGACATAGACCGCGTACACCAAATGATGACGACAGGCTATGTTGACGTTTTTGTTGCTTTCTGTAGTTGTTTTTTTAGTGTAAATATCTTAACATTATTATTGCGCATTCTCGGTTTCGACATAAATTGACGTCATGTGCGAAAAATGAGAGTAGTAAGAGGCCTGTAGTTTGGCATTGGGCTATCCATCTTGTATTAAAATAAAAGAATATATATTCAATCTCTCTCTCTCTCTCTCTCTCTCTCTTTCTCTCTCTCTCTCTAGTTCTGTATTAACTTGAACCAACTGCGTTTTTATTTCGATTTTTATTAATTATTATTTATATTTTAAACATTTGACTGGACGTCGGGACCGAACTCGATATCAATTTGGCAATAAAATAAAATATATATAGAATGGTTCCCCAAAAAATAATACATAATCAGATCAGTAAAGGAGGCTCTCTGTAGTCAAGACTAAGCATCTCGAATGTTACATCGATGAGGAATTTAGTAGAAGTGACAGCCTATATGCCTTGAAGCAAGGCAAAGAGAAGTTATAAATTTGTGTCGATTTATCACCCAAAATAGTTCAATCTGGTTTTCCTATAGGAAAAGGAATTAGGAAAAATATTTTCATAGTATTTTTGCTACAAATTTTTTCTTTTCTTTTTTTTTCTCTCCTGTGGTAAACAGTTAGTGTAAATTTTTTCAAAATCAAATTTAAATTATGAATATTTTTTCCTATCCAATTTCGTTACGGAAAAATATATGATAGTGCAGTTTGTGCTACAAAAATTATTAAAAAATTACACTGTTAAATTTATTATTTTTCCTATTGGTATTTATTTTCAAAATAAAATTATAAAATTGGATTCATTCTAAATAATGTGCCGTCGAATCTAGAAATATCTACAGATTCTAGCTTACATTTTTGAAAGTGAAAACATACACTTATTCCTAACATTTAAGTAAAGTATATTTTTAAAAAATTATTAAAAATAATAAATTAAAAAAGTATATTAAAAATTATAATTAGAAATTGAGCATTTTTGGCGGGTTTTAAATAATATTCCAGCCAATTCTGGAAATGTCCACGGGGTTTCACTAACATTTTCAAATAGATCATTTAATCTAGTGAGTCTATAATGAATGGGAGAGAATTATGATGGGTTTTACTATGTTTTGAAGATATCAGAAATCGCATTATTATGATAAATATTTCAAGTTTAATAAAGATCGAGCTAAATATATTTAGAGGTCCTGGACAAAAAATTTCGGTTTTTTATACCGCCGATCGTAGAGATGTCCACAGATTCACACCCATATTTTCGAATAGATTACCCCCATGCTACCGTTATAGTGATTGGCGTCCGATTCTAACGGGTTTGGCCTATAACCGAATTCATGTTTTCATTTGTACTGCCATTACCAGAGATGTCAACTGAAGTCAAATTTCTACCAATAATAACAAAAACTCTACATGTGGGCGAATGTACAAAAATACGTTTAGACGGAATACTCTGGCAACAATTATTGCGTGGTTAAAACAAACTAATAATTAAAATAATTTAATTCAATATTCTAATAAATAGACATGGTTTTTTATGATGTCCTTAGTATGTACTTTAATACAAAAATTCCAAATGGTCGGTCTCTGGGGTCGGTCATATGATTATCAACTATAAAAATAGTATACGGATCTCTGCATGGGTGGACAATCAATATTTCCAATATTCGTCGGATCAAATATGGAACCTGTTAAAAACAATTGTAAAAAAAGATAACGAAGTGGCCAGCACTTTTAAAAATGCTGGTGGAGACGGAGAGGTCTGTGACTCCAGCCGTCAGTGTGGTTAAGACTGGTTTCAAGGCTTGCAAGCTAAGAACTAGTGGTAGCGGTAAAAAGTAGAAAGTCATTGCTTCTTTGGTTAAGAGATACTGGACTAGGCGTTTGGCTTTCCGAGTCTTGGTCTGACTGACTACAGTTCCGGAGGAGTAATCTGTTAATTGGGCGAAGAATTGCATTGCCGATATGAGCAATGCACGAAAAGAGGATCTAGGGTCTAAAAGACAGAGGTCTAGCGTGGAGAAGCATGGAGGTCTGAATGCCGACAGAAGCCAAGCTTCATGCAGGACAGTCACCAAAGGGGCATAAGCGATATTGTGAAGGAGAGGAAGGTGGTTCTTGCCGTCGTGGACATTTCCAGAATTGGTTGTAGGCCTCCTCGTCTGTCTATTGCGAAATGCTATTTCGAACATCAAATTCAATTTAGATGGGCATGTTGTACAATACAAGAGCATGATAGTCACCACCAGATACTTTAATTGCTTGAACCACGGACATGCTACGGAAAAATGTCCCAATAATAGACTGACCAAAAAGTGGGTCTTCCATTTGGGCTTGAGGTCAATATGAATGCCCAAAACACTATTTGGAGAGTGCCTGGCTTTGTAATAGTAAATAACGATGGTATTTATGTTCAGGTCTAACCCGATTTAACGAATCTCCAATTTGTCGATAACCGATTTTGCCACAACCGATTGTTATCCGATTTCACGAAAGCCAAAGAAACTTTAAAATGTATTGCGTGTAAGTCACTCAGAATGCAGAGTTTATGGTGAAAACTATAATAAACAGCACATTCGACACTGCATTCTAAATGAATCCCAACAAGGAAAAAAATGCTTCTAACATTTTAGAAACATTTTAGAAGTCGTTATTTCGATCTTAGTGGCCAGCCGCGCCCTGGACAAAAATGAAAGTTGGAAGACGCGGAATTGGAAGCTCTATTGGATGAAGTCTTAACGCAAATGCAATAAGCGCTTGAAGTTCAGCTAGGAGTCACCCAATCAGCTATTTTCAAGCACCGAATCGAAACAATTCAAAAACGTGGAAGATAAGTCCCACATGTGTTGACCGAGCACATCCTATAGATCAGCGTATGAACACGGGCCTTTCACTGCTTGATCGGCAATAAAAAAACAAGTTTTTGTAAGCAATTTTAACTGGTGCTGAAAATTATATTTTTTACGAAACATAAAAAGCAGAACATCCACTTATATAAGGTTCTGTTATGTATCTGGTGGGACATGAACGGTGCACATTATTATGAACTCGTGGAAACTGGTTAGTCGGTGCCTGTGGAACGCAACAAGCCGACAATTGAATAAACTGAGCAAAGAACTTGGTCAGAAAAAGCTATTTACTGGGCAAGGAAGCAGGCAAGTCATACTACTACATGACAACGCTCGACCTTATGTTGTTCGCGTGATTCAGAGAACTCCCTAGAACTTACAATGGAAAGTTCTCCCACAAGCAGCGCATATTCACCAGACTTGGTCCCATCCGACTATAATTTCTTCCGGTCAATGCAGTACGTCTTTGTGGAATAAACAGTTCAACACGCTGGATGCCAGCAAGAGTTTTCGCGACGGCATTCGTATGTTATCTGAGAGATGGCGCAAGGTCATAAAAACGATGGACAATATTTTCAAGTTAAATTCGTTGTCCATTTTTTTTTCTAACTTTTAAATTTTTAATTTTATTTTAATAAATTTCAAAGTAATGGTAGGTATTTCTAAGATATTTTCTAGAAATTTAAGATTCAGAAGGCCTTTTTTGAAAAAATATCCGATTTAACGAATGTCCGAGTTTGAGAGGAAAGTAGAATTGTATGTGCCTTTCGTTAAATCGAGTTAATACTGTATATAGTTGTTACCCTCGCCACAGTGGTAATGTCGCAATAATAATTCTTCTGAAACGTGGAACATTATTAGTAATTTTAGTAAAAATGTTTCCTGGGAACTGTGTAATCGAGTTTACTCCTCGAACTTACTGCTCGAACAAGGCACTATATCAGGAACGACGTTTGAGTATCCATGCTTATTGTTTGGTATATTCTAGAATTCATAAGCGTCATAGAAACTGCTGAAAATAAAGCTTCTCCGTTATGAAGGCTATCATAAACACATTTGATACAGCAATGCCTATTAACCGTGGTTAGTTACTAAAAATATAGTTAGTATGATACGTTCATCTATCATCTAGCAAAAATCGTCTATAATAATTACTATAGTTAACTATAAATTTTCATGATAATTACCTTTAGTCAAAATGTATATGAAGCTATTCCGATATTCAGCCCGAAAAAAACGATGGCAATACTAAACTACCACTATTGTTAGAGTTTATAATCCCAGCCGGAAAAATACCACTGTCGCGACAGTAAACAGTGTCATGATGGACTGTCATGACACTAACGACACTCTACCCGAAATTGTAAAAATACTTTGACGTATTTTTAAGATATATTCCTATTTCTTGGTGGCTTAGTCTGTTCGAAATTCATCATTTATATAAAGCTTGCCCGAAATTCAGTCCAAGAAGCCGAAAAGCATTACTAAACTATAACTATCGGGATCGTTTTCTATCCCACCCCGCAAAAGTACCACTATTACGACAAAAAAAAATGTGTCATGGTATTCTTTCAGTATATTTATAACATTCAGCATGCTGTATAAGATAGCAGAAAATTTCCAGCAGAAAAAATGTGTTTTTCTATTCACCGCTAGAGGCATCACTATCATAAAAATGAAATTTTTTCTGCTGATATTTTTTTACACCAGCAGAAAATTTTTGATATTTTTATGTAAATTAAAAATTCTCAGCAGAAAGTTTTATGAAAAATCAGAGAATTTATGAAAAAGAAAAGAAAATGTATGTTTAAACGTTTTGAAGCGATGAAAGTTAATTTTCTTTAAAAAACGATTTCCAAATGTATAGTGTAAGCACTCTCAAAACATACTAAAATTATCATAATCATCATTATGCAAACACAGGGCAACATGTTGAATGTTTGATTAAAAATTCATCCATATCTATATACGCCGATGACATGAAGATTTACAAACTGATTTCAAACACAACGGATAAGAGCCTATTACAATGCGACCTCAACAACTTCTCCACTTGGTGTGCTAAGAATAACCTCGATTTGAACGTGGGTAAATGCAAAACAATCACCTACTCTCGAAAACGTGCACAGTCTATCTCTCGCGACTATTACATTAACAGCGACGCCGTTACCAGAGCCAGTTCTGTTCGAGATTTGGGGGTCATTTGCGACAGTGAATTGAATTTTAGACATCACATCGATCGTATTATCAGCCAAGCCAATTCTGCGCTCGGTTTCATCAAGCGTTGGTCGAAAGAATTCGACGATCCTTATGTTACGAAGGCTCTCTATTCAACATTCGTTCGTCCCCTGCTCGAATATGCTAGCCAGGTGTGGTCGCCTTATCATGAGGTTCACATTAAGAGGATTGAAGCAGTCCAGCATAGATTTCTTCGCTTTGCTTTACGCGGACTACCATGGGTGGACATGTTTAACCTGCCTCCATATCAAGATCGTCTGCAGCTAATTAATCTACAATCACTTAGTAAGCGCCGAGTTGTTGCGGACGTGGCTTTCATCCATCAAATACTAAATGGGGGTATCGATTCTCCTGTTCTGTTAGGTAAAATCAATCTAAATATAAATTCTCGGGATTTAAGATCAGTACCTATGTTTAGAATCGACCCTCATCGAACTGATTACGGAAAGAATGAGCCCGTCTCTAGAATGTTGTACGAAGCTAATCAGCACTGCCATCTTATCGATTACAATATGACAAAACGTATGTTGAAAAAACGTCTTTATTTTTCTTGACTATAGTTTGATATTTTATTTAACTTATTTGTTTTTTGTTTTTTTTGTGTCATTTTATTTTGCGGTATTATCTTGCTTAACTATTCATTTAGCTATCTATTTATAATCACATTTGATTTTTTTTTTGCCGCTTTAAAATCCAATTTTTTAATTTCTCTGGTTAAGCATCTCGATATCCTTGTTTATAATTCACTTGAATTATACTCAAAAAAATAATAATAATACAGATGTAGACTCCCCGCGCGCGGTTGGGAGGGGTAATAGGTCGTCGGGATAATTTATTATTATTATTATTATTATCAAAAAAGTGGCCATTGTAGAAAGCACTCCATACATTTTTGAAGTCATTTTAATGTGAAATGTTTTCAGTTTTTTAACAAAAGTGTTAGAAAACCCCCCTGTAACTACCCTGGGTGTATGTTTTTATGGTAGCTGAGATCATGATCTATATACATGAGCAACATAAGATTCACACCTGGCGTCAGTAGCCTTCCATACATTTTTGAAGTCATTTTAATGTGAAATGTTTTCAGTTTTTTAACAAAAGTGTTAGAAAAACCCCCCTGTAACTACCCTGGGTGTATGTTTTTATGGTAGCTGAGATCATGATCTATATACATGAGCAACATAAGATTCACACCTGGCGTCAGTAGCCTTCCATATATTTTTGAATTCATTTTATTGTGAAAAGTTTTCAGTTTTTTAACAAAAGTGTTAGAAAATCCCCCCTGTAACTACCCTGGATGTATCATTTTATGGTAGCTGAGATCATATTCTATATACATGAGCAACATAAGATTCACACCTGGTGTCAGTAGCCTTCCATATATTTTTGAAGTCATTTTAATGTGAAATGTTTTCAGTTATTTAACAAAAGTGTTAGAAAGACCCCCCTGTAACTACCCTGGGTGTATGTTTATATGGTAGCTGAGATTATGATCTATATACATGAGCAACATAAGATTCACACCTGGCGTCAGTAGCCTTCCATATATTTTTTAAGTCATTTTAATGTGAAAAGTTTTCAGTTTTTTAACAAAAGTGTTAGAAAACCTTCCCTGTAACTACCTTGAATCTTATGTTGCTCATGTATATAGAATATGATCTCAGTTACCATAAAAACATACACCCAGGGTATTTACAGGGGGGGTTTTCCTAACACTTTTGTTAAAAAACTGAAAACTTTTAAAATTAAAATGACTTCAAAAATATATGGAAGGCTACTGACGCCAGGTGTGAATCTTATGTTGCTCATGTATATAGAATATGATCTCGGCTACCATAAAAACATACACCCATGGTAGTTACAGGGGGGTTTTTCTAACACTTTTGTTAAAAAACTGAAAACATTTCACATTAAAATGACTTCAAAAATATATGGAAGGCTACTGACGTCAGGTGTGAATCTTATGTTGCTCATGTATATAGATCATGATCTCAGCTACCATAAAAACATACACCCAGGGTAGTTACAGGGGGGTTTTTCTAACACTTTTGTTAAAAAACTGAAAACATTTCACATTAAAATGACTTCAAAAATGTATGGAGTGCTTTCTACAATGGCCATTTTTTTGATGTTGCCCTGTGTTTGCATAATGATGATTATGATAATTTAATTATGTTTTGAGAGTGCTTACACTATACATTCGGAAATCGTTTTTTAAAGAAAATTAACTATCATCGCTTCAAAACGTTTAAACATACATTTTCTCTTCTTTTTCATAAATTCTCTGATTTTTCATAAAACTTTCTGCTGAGAATTTTTAATTTGCATAAAACTATCAAAAATTTTCTGCTGGTGTAAAAAAATATCAGCAGAAAAAATTTCATTTTTATGATAGTGATGCCTCTAGCGGTGAATAGAAAAACACATTTTTTCTGCTGGAAATTTTCTGCTATCTTATACAGCATACATTCAGCCCAACTACAAACTGAGAGATGAACCGAAAAACTCTATTTAGAATTATCAGTATATAGTTGTATAAATCTCACAGGTGATTCACGAAAACTTGAGCACCTGGAATATACCAGATGATTCGTTGAAGGTTTGACTATACAAACTGAGAAATTTGAAGAATTTTTTTTATCTGGAACCACGGGTTTGAATCGCCTAACAGCCGAATCATGAGCTCTTGACATATACCGCAGCAATCATTGAAAGTCTGACTTCAAACTGAGAGATTTGCAGTAAAATTCTTTAAGGAATTATCTGGATAATGTCGTTTGAAGCTGGCTTCACAAGCGATTGACGAGTACTTGACAAATGCCGCAGGGCTCGTTGAAGTGTTGACTACAAACTGAGAGATTTGCAAAAATATTCTATCCGGATGCGGCCTTGGTTCTCGCAGAGGTGAGATTTAATCGACTATAACCCAATTTATTCCCTACAATAATATTTTCAAGTTGAATATAGTTCAGATAATTCCGCTGAAAACTTTTTTTTTGACAATTTGCGGATATTTTGTGTCATGAGAGTATTGGTATTGCTAGAGGTAAAAAATTTAAATTTCGGGCTTAAAATTAGGACTAGCTTCATGGAGGTTTTGTCAATTATTAATTTTCAACTACCCAGCATCACCTCTTGAATAATAACAATGGTATTTCAACTGTCAGCGATGTATTATCAACATTTATATTAACTGTTAACAATTAACTCTCAGTTATCATCTGTGTAGTATGAACCAGCTGCCAAACGTTTACTATGATATATTTTATGTCAAAAGTAAAAAATAATTTGTTAACGTTGATAACTATCAGCTATGATTATTTACATACTATCGACTATCAACTATCGTCTACTTAAAACACTTTGACAGTTCATAATACTCTCGTACAAGCCGCTCGATATATCAAATACCCCTCCATTTCAATGAATTGAATATGTTAATGAAGCTTTAAAAAGTGTCGTAAAGTGTAAATATGACCTAGATTTATTCTAGAAATGTAAAGTTGTCCCTTATTGTCTATTAACTAGAACAATTTTTTATTTGCTTCCTATACGCAAAATGAAAATCTAAATCGTGCACAGTTTACGTAGATGCGGATTAACTGTGATAGTCTAGATCAGCATAATCACATAAAAAATGGAATAAATTGTATTTTCATTTCGTAACGTGCGTACAGTACATATCATAATGACTCATTTACATAACAATTTTTTTTTTTTTGGTTTTGTTTGTTTTATATACACAAATAAGAAATTCAAATAAGGTTTATATTTTACTCCAGGGAATTATTTCTTATGTTTCCCATATTCAGCTAGTACACTGTATATAAGTTGTTGTTCTTCTATTTGCGTTGTATACACCTAAATAGAAAACAATACAGGAAAAATGGATTTCCCTGTGTTTTCGTTTCCATTGTGTTAAGCAAGAATAACACTCTGTCGAGTTGTATACAGCAACAAGAGAAAAGCTTTTCTTTTAATTTTCATTATAATATTTCGTTCTGCCGTGTTGTTTTTGCTATTAATGCTACCTTACTATATATATGACGGGTATACAAAAACACACGGAAAGTAAATACAGGTAATTTCATTTTGATTGAATATTTAAAAAATAAATAAATAAATTGTATTGAACACAGTGAACATGGCACAGCGCACAGAGAGCTTTTGTCAACACAAAGGATTTGAATTTAATATATTTAATTAAAATCAACACAACTATAATCGTATAAAGGATATGCTGTGCTGCACGATGATAGTGTGGTTATATTATATGTGCCACGTGTGAGTGTGAGATAAAGAGATAATACCTTTTTTGTAATGTGGGATCGAAATCGTAATATAGCTATGGAAATTGAGTCACATTTGGTACGGTTTTGAGATTATGTTTGTTTTTATATTTCCTTTAGCCTATTGTATGGGCGGTTGATACCGAGAGTGTATAGTAAAATTGAATCAATTTTGGTTTAATAAAGATTTTAGTTTCATTTTCCCATTTGTGTTAAGTTAATTGAACAAATTTGTTGGATTTATAATTAATCCTAAATGTCTTTGTAGTTTATGGGTAAAATGTAAAATTATTCTAATGAGTATTCTTTTACGGTTTGCAACTGCGGAATTGTCAACATGTTGATGTCAAAAATAGTGTAGGCAATTAATTGTGGCGTAGACAATGTCCAAAATTCATAGAGTATGTAGAATATTCGTAGACAATGTTAGATTATTGCTTGCTTTGTTGTTTCGCTTATTGTTTTTATCAGTAGGAGGTCGCCATATAACTGGAACTGACAGCTTTACAGTTCAAACTGCGAAATTCTAATATAGTGAAATTTATAATTAAATTTTTACAAAATAAATATGTGAGATTGGTTTATGTTTAAAGTAATTCAAATTATTCTACTTCAATGTCAAATTTTTTACATTACATTACTGAACAAATCGGGGGCCTATTATGATTTTTTCGATAGTGATTTTATGCGATTTTTGCCGTGTTTCTTGACGCTCATTGATCCGGAACAGTTCAAATTTTATATGGAAAACATGATACAAATTTTGTTTTAGATCACAAATTTTGATTTTAAATCTAGCAAGCGCCTGTGCATAGAGAAAAGTAATATAAACAGAGGTAAAGCTGCATACAAAATTTTGAACCAACTTTTTTAGATTGTAACCCCAAAATTCAAACTCGTTTTACGCCTTAAATAATAAACTTAGAACGTCCAACTCTTCGAATATACATTAAGTGTTTCTTTAACTTTCATAATATTTTTGTTTCATTTTTTCTTCATTTATATTATAACGGTAATTTTAAATTTGCTCAACATAAAACCGGATCGTGACCCCATATTTTACTATGAAAATATGCGTAAAAATTTTGTATGCAGCTTTACTTCTGTTTATATTTATTTTTTTTCTGTGGCCTGTGTGTTGTTTTATGAAACATAAACTAAACTGTATCAGATGAAGCGTCAAGAAACACAGCTATTATCGAAAATGATTGATAATGAAATTTTTCGATAGTGTTTTTTCTCGATAATATCGTTAGTATATGACTGCATTCAACTTGATGATGATTGTGTTTGATATTATAGAATCAAATAAAAAGTGGATACATATTTGTTTATGAAATATGAGTTACAATTAAAATTTAATTTTAAATTCTCCCTAAATGCGACATAAAGTAAATTATAGTTAACTTTTCAAGTTGAATGTGAATCCGTCATAATAAAAATTAAAAAACAAAATTTTGCTCCTGACGAAATCGTATGTTGGCCAAGCTTATTTTTGGAGTTTGATGTCAAAGCTCATGTACTTACGGATATCAATTTTTTTAATATTTGTTATCATCTAATAATCGGGACGAAAGACGGAGGAAAAATGACCCGCCGTTAATATGACCGGGCTGTAATCAGCGGCAGGTAATTGTGGGAGGGGCCAATTTCTTCGGGAACGTAATAACATGAGCTTTGATGTCAAATCCCAAAAATAAGATGGGGGGGGGGGGGGGGGGGGGTAATGGCGGGAGAGGTTATGTTCGAAGTGGTAATATCCGGTATTCACGATTATCGACACTACAAAATCTTCGATATAATCCACTTCGAGTCTAGTCAAGGAACCCAGAAAATCAAAGCATCTTCAAAGAATTTTCTGCACCTTATAATTTTAAATAGTTTTTCTCGTAAATGATATACTTTTCAAAATGTTTGCAAAAAAACGAAGAAGCTTCCACTTCCAGTGAACGATTTCGTCCAAACATTACTGGAATCTCCCAATTTATGGTAAAATTTAAAAGATTAAATATGAAGTCACATTTCGATCAGACAATCTGGGCTGAAGAGAAGCCACAATATTTTGTCGCACCGCATGCACATGCACACATAGGGAATCTTCGAAAACTACTGATTTGATTTCGGCGGTTTAGCGAATGGTAAATCTGTAAGAACCTCGTGGTCAACATTTTTCATGATTAGTATACTTTTTTTTACTATTCGTAAAATAAAACAAAATAAATAATAAATTAACAATTTTTTGAACGAAAAGAAAACTTTTAATGCTGCTGCTCTGTTACTCGGGAGTACCGGATATGGTCTATATATACTATAGGTTAGCGGTGTACTTGGTTGTGTGCAGGTATAAACTTTTTTAGAGCGCTATAGGCTAACTCTGAAAAAAAATATTTCAGAGCTGTCAGTCATTGTTCAGCGCAAATTTATCATAAGCGTCGATAGAAATTAATACTGGCTCATTTGGCTCAAAAATCCTCATTTAGTACACCATGAAGCAGTACCACCTAACATTGTAATCAATTTCATTTCCACGTGAAAAACTGGCGGTTTGCTAACATTTTGCAGTTGATTGATAAAACCCAAATAAATTTAATACTTTGAACACTTTACAAATATATCTTGGGTTATTTTAGTTAATTATTAATTTTAAATCACATAAGATGCGTGTCGCTTGACAATCATTTAAAAATGCAACTCAAAATATGCAAAGACCTATACATTATGATAATATGTAAAAACACAAAAGCTTCCCTATTATAAATTCCATTCAGAAAGCTCTAAAAATAAAAAATTATAATACACAATTTAAATATCATATTAAAGTAACATGCATATCGTATACACATAAAATGATTTTGCATAAAAAGCATAAAGTACAACATTAAAATAACACACAAAAAAAAATAAAAGAACAATAATAATAAAAATAAATAAAATTTCATTGTTTTAATGTTTAACTTTATATGAGAGAAGATAAAAATTTATGTTGCTATACGACGAGTAAAAGCATTCGCAATAAAATGAGCTTTTATTTTGGAAATACATATTATGTTATATTACGAAACATACATTACAAACATATATGTTTTACATTTAAATCATAATTTTCATAATTTGGCGGTGGGTGGCCAAATATTTGCTTTTCGTTAGAATTCTGAGGTGGAAGTGTATTTACATGGGGCCCATGATTTTAATATGAAAATGTCTCAATTTCCAATTAAAACGTTTTTGTTTAATTACACATAATTTAATTATGTTTGTTTTGTATTCTAATAATCTTGTAATTTTTTATAAGTTTCTTGTATATGTACGTTAAAACTTATTATTATTTTTAGCAGTATTACCGTGGTAAATTTTAATGAGATAAAAATAATGCTAATTGTTATTTTACATTATATTTTACAGAAATAAAAATGCGTGAAACCATGTTTTAAAGTATATTCGACGAATGCTTTATTTTTGTACCACCTACAGCAACTCAATTGGACATAATACCAGTTCCTAAAATGATTCTACTGGATAAAATTTTAAATCGCGATATAGTAAAACCTACATGTTTCTCAAGCCTGAACGCTGCAAACCAGTAAACTTACATAAACGATGAGTCAGTGATCATAAACATTTTACAATTTACAATTTACAATTTACAATTTACAATTTACAATTTACAATTTACAATTTACAATTTACAATTTACAATTTACAATTTACAATTTACAATTTACAATTTACAATTTACAATTTACAATTTACAATTTACAATTTACAATTTACAATTTACAATTTACAATTTACAATTTACAATTTACAATTTACAATTTACAATTTACAATTTACAATTTACAATTTAAAATTTACAATTTACAATTTACAATTTACAATTTACAATTTACAATTTACAATTTACAATTTACAATTTACAATTTACAATTTACATTATTTAATATGAAATTTTACAAATGGAATTATTGCAACTAATTTTCTTTAAAGTTTCACCATCACTAGTGGCTATTATGGTAATTCCCAGGGAATAGGGAACTGGGAAGATAAAAAGTTATTGATATTTTTTTGAAAACATTTCGAAATTTTTAATTTAAAGAATTCAATGTTTCATTAGTTCGAATCCAAGCAATCCACTTCTTGGTAAACCCACCTTGATATAAAAGTAATACCTGGCTATCATTAAGAAATTACAATTTACAATTTACAATTTACAATTTACAATTTACAATTTACAATTTACAATTTACAATTTACAATTTACAATTTACAATTAACAATTTACAATTTACAATTTACAATTTACAATTTACAATTTACAATTTACAATTTACAATTTACAATTTACAATTTACAATTTACAATTTACAATTTACAATTTACAATTTACAATTTACAATTTACAATTTACAATTTACAATTTACAATTTACAATTTACAATTTACAATTTACAATTTACAATTTACAATTTACAATTTACAATTTACAATTTACAATTTACAATTTACAATTTACAATTTACAATTTACAATTTACAATTTACAATTTACAATTTACAATTTACAATTTAAAATTTACAATTTACAATTTAAGATTTACAATTTACAATTTACAATTTACAATTTACAATTTACAATTTACAATTTACAATTTACAATTTACAATTTACAATTTACAATTTACAATTTACAATTTACAATTTACAATTTACAATTTACAATTTACAATTTACAATTTACAATTTACAATTTACAATTTACAATTTACAATTTACAATTTACAATTTACAATTTACAATTTACAATTTACAATTTACAATTTACAATTTACAATTTACAATTTACAATTTACAATTTACAATTTACAATTTACAATTTACAATTTACAATTTACAATTTACAATTTACAATTTACAATTTACAATTTACAATTTACAATTTACAATTTACAATTTACAATTTACAATTTACAATTTACAATTTACAATTTACAATTTACAATTTACAATTTACAATTTACAATTTACAATTTACAATTTACAATTTACAATTTACAATTTACAATTTACAATTTACAATTTACAATTTACAATTTACAATTTACAATTTACAATTTACAATTTACAATTTACAATTTACAATTTACAATTTACAATTTACAATTTACAATTTACAATTTACAATTTACAATTTACAATTTTTTTAATATGAAATTTTACAAATGGAACTATTGCAACTAATTTTCTTTAAAGTTTCACTATGACTAGTGGCCCTATTATGATAATTCCCAGGGAATAGGGAACTGGGAAGGTAAAAAGTTATTGATATTTTGTTGAATACATTTCCATATTTTTGTAGTTTGGCCACTGCAGTCTGATGGGACGCCCGAAATTTTTAATTTATAGAATTCAATGTTTCATTAGTTCGAAACCAAGCATTCATCGTCTTGGTAACCTCACCTTGATGTTAAATAAATATCTGGACATCATTAAGAATAACCCAATTTCAGTTTTTATTACATCATATGAATTAGGTTCAAGACCGATGTGATGAAACTGTTGTTTAACTACACTTGACATGTACAATTTTAAGACGATAACCTCTCGAGTCACACATTTCAATTTTTTCAATGCAAAGGTGGGAAATAAAAGCAAAAGAACATTTAGTTTTATTATTAATTTCTCTTAATATTTTTTTATAGGCCATGTATAATATTCAAATTTAGTGCTTGAATCAAGTTCACCAAATAAAGCACCAACAATTGGAATCAGATGTATTTAAAATTTGTAAAGCTCTGCTGTACCGTTTAACCAACAAATTTATGGAAAATATAATTTCTAATCGAAATCGATTTTATAATAATCTCTAAATAAATAAATTATAATGCTAATATTATAGTAATTATTTGAAATTTTGCATAGACGCGATAACAAAATTAAAGGATTATTTAAATTGGATTACATTCAATTTAATTGATTTATGTAGAGGCTATCGTAAATGTAGTGCATATAAATACACAGCGCCAAAAAAAATGGAACAGAAAATAATTTTGCTTCTAATTTAAGGAGATTTGGTCTTCTTTTCAATAATGAGATCCGTTTTATTTTAAATACATATTTGGTTTTTTATGAATTTTTTGAGTAAAATAAAAATTGTCTAAAAGAAAAAAATATGCTGCTGTTTGAGACTGTAAACGAATTCGCTCGATATTTCATTCTCAAATTCAAATTTGCAATTTTAAAGAGTATTTAGAAACCTTGAAAATGATGCAGTGAACATTTTAGCGAGAAACGTATCAAAAACCTATAAACGTTATAAAGTACATTTTTGATCTTGTAAAGACTCTCTATCTCTCTCTAGTAAACTTTCCATTTCTTAATCTTGTAAACTATATCTTCATCTTAATCTATAAAAATAGTCTGTTCGAAATCGAAATGGTAGAAAATAGATATTTTGAAAAATATTTATATGCTACCACGTTGACGTAGTAGTAGTCCATCCACATTCAAATTATTGGCTATTTATTTTATAAAAATCAATAGGAAGTTAATCACTAAAAGTTGTATGCTAACCATAAACAAACAAACTAGCACGCGAAATTCAAATAGAGAATTTGAAAAGTCTATTATTATTGAAGCTGTTTCAATTTAAAAAATTTTAGATAAAATTTCTTATAAACATTGTATTCGAATCGAGAGGCTCAAAGCTAAATTTTCAATTTTTATATGTGCAGTAGAAAAGCTTCATTCCGTTGCACGTTTAAATTATATCAATTTTCCAAATAATTAATAAATTAAATTCAGTAATTCAAATTAATATTATCGATTTAAAATTTAAATAAATTTTATAAATTGCATATTTTTTCTGTTTCTCAATTCCGACTGTTCATTTAACTGGAAATGTTGGATTTTTATGCAATTATGCTAAAATCAATTATCTCTCATTATATTCAGTAGCATAATATACATAGAATGGTAATACACTCGTACATTACCAATTTTTTTATTTTGTTGAATAATTTATTTGAACTATAAAGTAAATATAATATGTATTTGCTACAATGTATGCATATTATATTGCAATCGATTATCAAATAATTTAGTTCAATCGATTTGAGTTATTGAAAATAAATTATACTCGTATTTATTTAGTATATGCAATCCTAAAAGGTTTACAACATGTGTATACAAAAAGTAGTGAAGGGCGATGGACACTCAAATTATGTCGTATCACTGCTAAGTAGCCAATATAAAAAAAAAATATGCAATTTGAAAAGTCATCGGGCACCATAAAAAATTTCTCGTCATCGTTCTATAAAATAAACGTTTTCATCACAATTCAAAATTGTATTGTGGTGGGAAGCCCGTAAAACACCATAAATCATACCTTCCTAGCAATCAGATTTCTTTCGTGACATTTTACCTCGTCGGGTAAAAAGTTAAAGAGACAACAACAATAAATTCGTTTCATTTTGCTGTGGGTGATCGACATATTTATTTTTTTGGTGTGTCTGTGCCGAAATACTAAAATTATTCACCATCGTTAATCATATTTTATTTGGAAAAATCAACAAGAGCGAAAAGTAAAGCGACAACAATAGGTCGATTTTTTTTTTTTTGATAAAGATACACCCGCACAAAAAAATTACTTAGGCGACGACGTCTACCCATTCCGTTCACCGTATATACGGACAAGAATATCGCCGTTGTTGACGCCACCAGCATCACCACCAATACAAAATTGTATTTTTAACCAATTTTTGACTTTTATGCTAAAATCATAAATAATCATCATAATAATGTTAATAATAATGGCAACAGTAAAAAAATTCTGAGGAAATTTATGATGAAAAATGATTTTTGGGCCTCACATATAAATATACGAGAACAACAAAAACGTCATTTTATAAACGTATATAAATATAATCGTATGTGTTGATATGTGTTTGTGTGTGTGTGCTTTTTTCGAAAATTTCTATGAGTATTTGTTTTTGTTTGATGCCTTTTAAATGAAAATTAATGAAAAGGAAATTTATTGAAAATTTTATGGTATTACATGCGGAGCTGGAAAAATAAACAACAAAAAAAAATTAAATTTTCATACAGCGCTACATACTCGTATATGATCAAAAGCTTTTTTGTGAATTAAAAATCAAATTTCGGTATTAAAGCGGAAATGTCACGAAATTTATTTTCCCATAAATGATTTTAAAAGAAATTCAGTGGGGTGAGGACACGTTTATTCATCTAGCGCTTGAGTGCGTGTTACATCAAAAATTAGGTATATGATATGTTAAATATTGCATATTTGATCAGAACCAAAATCCTTGGGTATGTACAGACGATCTTGTGTTTCTTATCCAATGACTGGATTAATTAATTTATTAATAGATGTGTCCTTTGTAGTTAAATGTGGTAACTGACCCACTACTTAAAGGAAATAAGTTTTTCATATTTCCCAACGTTGATCAAGTGTATATCGACGCATTTCGTTTATCAGAAATAAGCTCTACTTCAAAAACGAAACAAAAGATGTCGCACTCTAACTAGGACAAGTACAAAGCAAACCAGTTGTTATTTTGGCGTTCTTCAGACAATTTTTTTTTTCTCTCAACAAATTTTTCTCTGTAAACCACAAGAGCATACATAGTTTACGTTTATTGTGTCGACTTACGTAAATGTTTGTGGTTTCTCTATAGGAGGTTCCAGCAGTTTTTGCTCGAAATCGGTTGACGATTCTTTCACAGGGACTTTTCGTTTTTTGCAAATAATTTGAAAGATACAATATTTACCCAGAAAACAATTAAAAATAAAAACGTGATAAACTAAAATTTCACGAAAGTAGTCCCTGCCTGCTTTTTGATATTTAAGCAGAAATTTCCATTTTAGTGGCTAATTTTTCTCTTATAAATCCAATGGAAGGTCCCTTAAGCTAGCATAACCAATACAACAGAACATTTCAATATAGTATGGATAATTATATGCTAATTAAACGCTCTATTAAAAATGTTGGGCTCCATCTCTTTCAACTAAAATGCGGGTTCTACTAGCTTTAGAAAAAGTTAGTAGAACCCATATCGAAAAACGATTTAAAAACAATTAGAAAATTAAAGTCTAATTTTATGCTAATTAAATGCCCCATTAGAAAAAAATTATTCTGTTCTAGGAAATGGAAGGCTTTATCACTTAAAAGCTATAGAACTAGGCTCTTTGCGGCCTAAACAAACGCCCCATTAAACAATTTTAGGCTCAACACACAAATCGAAAATCGAACCAAAACCGATTAAACTACCTGAAGTTTGGTCAAGAACAAGTAGAGCCTAAACTGTTCAATGGGGCATTTGATTAGGGCATAATGAGCCTATAATTATTTGTATGTCAATTGATCCTGTTTTGCGTTCTAATTTGATTTTTGGTTCGATTTTCGATTTTGGTTCTACTAGCTTTTAAAGTGATAAAGCCTTATGCTTTTTCTAGAACGAGTAGAATAAAAATTTTTTTAATATGGAATTTAATTAACCTAAAATTAACCTTTAATTTTTCAATTTTTTTCAAATCGTTTTTTGATATGGGTTGTGTTAACTTTTTCTAAAGCTAGCAGAACCTGCCTTTTAGTTGGAAAGAATGGAGCCCAAAAATTTTAAATAGAGCATTTAATTAGCCTATAATTATCCATATACTATCTTGTAATGTTCTGTTGTATGGGCTAGATGCAGGTGTGTTGAGGCTGAAGTGCAGGCGGAGGGACCACTACGTAAGCAAGTTCGGCAAGGGTAACTAACATACTTGTTACTGGGATATGCTAAGTGTTTAGGGTTTCAGTCATTCAACGGGGTGTTTTCGTTGGGCTAACAATCCTACCAGGAAAAAACACGGATTATTAACTTGGATTTACAAGACCGTCCTAGGACAAGATAACTACAACGATTTATAATTTGGATTATGAAGCTGGAACTTCAACCAGGCATCTTAATACAAGTTTGATCTAATTGCTCTAAACTGGACTAATCGGTAACAATATTGTGGATTACAGGCGCCAAGCATTTACTCTATGTTAAAGCGACAATTTCGATTGTTTCGAGTTTGGACTGGGTTTTCTGATCAGAGGTGAAATCAGAAATGCTAATCAACGAACATCATTGTGTCAATCTGATAACCAATCTAAGTATTTAAAGTAAGTGAGGATAGCATCTGAAAGGAAATGCTCAAGTGGAAAATAGGTCCCGAGACGAGTGAAAAAAAGTTCTAATTTGTTCACTATCGCGGAATAGTTTCACTCAACACTGGAAACCGGTAAAGAATACTTCCAGTAGGCATAAATATTTCAGTTTTTTCAACAAAAAAAATCTACTCTAAGCTAATACCCTCCATTTTGAGCTCACTCTCAATTATTATAGGGATAGTTGCTGACAAGTTGTCAATTTACAGCGAATATATTTTGGGCGACAACCGATCAAACTTTTTCTCTTAGGATTGTGATAGAAAAGTGCATCGAAAAGAACTTCCCTGCATATATTTTGAACAGGCGTATATTAGCATATAGAGGAAACATGTGTCCGGATTGGTTGGTTATAGTTAGTTACACTGACTTAACTTAGATATTTTCTATTTCTCTTTTATATTTAATCAACTACAAATAGAAAATTATTCAAATACACTAATATACATCTTCCCCCTTCAAATATAAAAAAAAAAATTAAATTATAAAAATTTCAGGTTTGTAATAATCTGGGTTTTTTATGCTTCTAAAAAGTCTTATGACGTAATTTCATGATGCGAACAGCAGTGGTTTAGAAGATCTTGAATAGTACAAATATTTGCATTGGGTAACAATAGTTCAATAAAAACAATTATACAACTTTGTTATCCTCCCTCGCCTTTTAGAGCAAATTTTTCGATAGAGTTGAAATTATTTCCAACCGTTTTGACTAGTAATCAACTAATCCGTCGGACAATAAGCCCCGAGGCTGACACATCGATTGCGCATCTAATGAAAAGCATATGTTTTTAGAAAGTGCCAAACTCAGCATAATAAAAAAAAAAATCTTCTCTTGATTAAACAGTAATTTATAATGGGGGGAAATACCGTGCAAGCAAAGCAATGGCTTCATAAGTATTATATTGGCTGTTTTATCGAAAACAACCTTCGAATGTTGGTTGAAAATAAAAAAATAATGTTCAGAAAATCGTTTTGAAATACATACTGTAAAGTGAAGATGAAGATAGCTGAGACCTAAAGCAATATTTACCTTTAAACATTAGTCCATAATAAAGTTGTGATCAAAGTGGATGCTGCACTTGGCCCCATTAGATCGAAAACGTCAAAGCGTCGGTGATTCGGACTACAATTTGGAGCTGTTTAACTAAAAAAAACAGGATTGTGTGCATCGGTATGTCACAATGAAATAACCATGAATCTACTACTATACTCCGGAATCAAATCGTTAATCAGCGGAGTGGACAGCAGCCGGTAAAAGGAGTCCGAAGCGAATAGAAGCGCAAATGTCGGCCTCCATATTTTGGAAGGTATTTTATTTGTCGACTATGGCTGAAACGGACGGCCTCAAATGTAAAAAAATAAAAGTACTCTTTCACATTGTTTTGGTATATCACAAAACGTTGGCTGGGATGGAAGAACTGTAATAATTAAAATTCGAAAATACAGCGAATTTTACGTATCTGAATCCAAGCTAATACCTCCTGTTCGCAGGCCTCAAGCAAACTTTCTATCTATCATAGCATCATGGAAGACTATTATTTTTGACCAGAATTGGATGGACTTGACCTCTATGATATGCTATACGGTGAGAAGTTCAGTGACTGTTTAATTTCGAGAAATCGTTCGGTCGATTGGTCACCTCGCGAGATTTTGAGTCAAGGGCTTTCAATAAAAGGAGATTTTAATGTATTGGGAAAGAGATGGACAATAGTTTTGGACCAAGGTGTCCGTAACATACTTTTAAAAATTTTAGAAATCGGCGAACAAAACGAAAGGTATAATCGAGAAAGAAAACACCGATTTTACCAGCAGAAGTAATAGTTAGCCAAAACTATCGAGTATCGACATGTCTACTGAGACCGCATAACAAACACTGTCAAAACCCAAAGTTCAAAATATGTTATGGGTATTTTCTTGGATATTGCTGGAGCATTTGATAACTTAACGTGGCCTAGTGTCAGTGCAAGTTTATCGGTTTACAATCTACCTGGAAACATCATGAATGTTTTTAAGAGTTACTTCAGCAACCGAACCGCAGAAATTAGAGACAAATATGGTTCAGTAACAAAACAAGTTACAAAAGGATGTCCTCAGGGTTCAATCCTAAGCCCCCTAATCTGGAATATCGTGTTTAACACAAGTATGATGAATAATCTGGACGAAATAGCATTCGCAGATGACAAAGTCATTCTAGTGCACGGCAACTCGAAGCTCGAACTTCAACGCCAGGGTCAAATCGCCATAAATAACATGATACAATGATGTGAAACAAATAAAATGTCACTATCTGCAGGAAAAACAGTGATGCTGCAGCTAAAATGTAAATTTGACTCTAGTCGACCTCTAACAGTATCACTAAACGGTCGAAACATGAAAATGGTCAAGTGCGTTAGATATCTAGGAGTTGACCTAGCTGGATGAATGGGCGTAACATCTCACGTTCTTAGAGTCTGTGAAAACGCTAAGAAACCATTCCACTCATTGGCGAGAGTGTCAGGAGAGGGACGGGGACTGAATCACAAAACACTTGTAATAATATACAAAGGTGTGGCGGAGGCGCTTTTCACGTATGGTGCAGCTAGTTGGTACGACAGGTTAAACTATCATCATATCAAATCACTGGAAAGTGTTCAGAGGAATATTCTGCTAGGAGAAACAAAGGCCTACCGAACAGTATCTAAAGACGCTGTAGTCCTTCTGGCCGGTGTGCTCCCGGTGGATATTCTGATCAAAAAGCGAGCGCTCATCACCTAAGAAGAAGTGATATAAATGGAACAGGTGACCATATACATGACGCATATAGTAAATAAATTCAATTCAGCAGCAAAAACGAAATAGAGGAAAAGGCGATTGTTCTTTGGCAAAGAAGATGGAATGAATCAGCAAATGGAAGGCATACATCTGCATTCATTCCAGATGTAAAAGGTCGTCTAAAAATTAAACTGCATTTAAAATAATAAACCATTGTCGATGTCTATGCGGCTTGGAAGTAGAAGATGTAAACCACCTACTTTTCGAATGTGACGAGGTTACGGTCAAGTCATTAAAACAAAAGTGGCTTTTTAACTCAAACATACATGAAATACCACTGCCAAAATTACTGAGTGCCGAACTACTCCCACAGTTTCGGGCATATTGTGCCGAACTGATCAACGTCTTAAAAGAACGTAACAGTGCGCTAGAGTAGACCGGTTAACCGGACGATACATGACTCCAAGCGACTAGGGATGGGAACGCTACAATTTTTGAATTGTAACGGCTAAACTGTACCTAGCACTATTATCAGCGAACTTGCTAATTTATCAATAATGCAAATATTGCAAAATGATGCTTGTGACCTGATATATATTTAAAAATTCTTAGTTTAAAGTTATACCTAGGTATAAGAATTAATGTAAATTTTACGGGAATGTTGACTACGACTAAGCGATTTTCCCATTTTGAACATTTCTTATTTGACGCCAGAGGCGCCACTGGCACGAAAAAAAATATCACAACAAAAAAAAATTTAACAAATGCGATTAGTCAAGCCATTTGGTTTGAATGTGTGCGCTTACTTAATATAATAAAATTCAGTGTTTTTATAAAATTAAAACATTACCTTTTAAAATTTATATATTATTATTTATAATAAAGCTTGAAGTGAAGTGACTGTTGATAAATTTTAGGAAGTGTTTAGTATGGCGTATGTTCATCAGATTCGCGCTATTTAAATGACGAAAATATTTTTTTTGCACTTTCCGGACCCCAAAAACGAAACTGAAACTGAACTGGTTGAACTGGTGTAAAAGATGGTTAGCAGCTTGCCGAAGGCTGGATTTTACATTAAAAAAGGTAACGCGTAATTCATATATCTGCAGCCTTCAATTTATAGATGGAAATGATCCTACAAAAGTAAATCCTAACCCTATTTCAGCAACTTTTACTCAGCTTCCAATGGCTCGAGAAAAAAATATAATTGAGGATTCCATTTCCCAAGCTGATGAACACATAAATACCAGAAATATATGTCCCACTGGGTATAATGTTAACTTAATGTTAACAATTATTTAATTTTCTTATTTTATTGAATCTAGAATTTGGAAGAAAACAAGTTCCATCCTGTGCAATGCCTTGATGAAATTACTGATCCTTGCATTGAAAATATTCTAACATCATCAACGGCAACAAGTTCGAAAATGCCATCCACATCTAATAATAAATTATCGATGATCAATCGACAAAAGAAACTTCGTCTTCTGCTGAAAAAATATCGTTTATGTAACAACAGAAAACAGAGGAAAATAAATATTTTGGAAATCAAATTAAACTCACATGTAGATGTTGTTAAACAAAATTGAAAACGATTGAAATTTTATTCAGGCCTTAACGTTGAACAGTTTGATGCCCTTTGGGTATTTTTAGGTAATGAGGCGCTAAACTTGGATCATTGGCGAGGTGGAGGTATAAAACAGTTGTGAACGACGTTGTTTAGACTCCGAGTTGGACTACTAATCCAAGATTTAGCTTACAGGGTTTGTGTAAGCATTTCATGTGTCTCTCGAACGTTCAACACATGGATAATGTTTATGTATGTGAAGTTTAAGGCGCTCAACATATTTCCCTCAAGAGAGGCCGATAGATTCAAAATATCTAAAAAATTGCGAAAATTTAAAAATATCTGATGCGTCATTGACAGTTTTGAAGTAAGAACTCAAAAAGCTGAAGACTACCGGGAGCAGGGTAATACTTACTCTGCTTACAAAGGGCAAGCCACTTTTAAATTTTTGTTTGGAATGCATCCGTCGGGTGGTGTATGCTTCTTATCTGATGCGTACGAAGGCGCAATATCAGACAGAGATATTTTTATTTCTTGTGGAATAATCAGGCTGCTAGAAAAAGGTGATCTTATATTGGCAGATCGTGGGTGTAATGCTGCTGATATATGTAATAGCCTGCACTGGCAACTATTAATGCCACCATATTTAGCTGGAAGAGATAAAGACAAGAAGTACGCACCACAAAACACATAGCATCGGCACGTGTTCACGTAGAATGAGTTACAGGTAGAATAAAGGAGTATCAGATCTTGCAACGTGTATTGCCTAAAACTTTAGTGCCTGTGGTATCACAAATGGCGTTCGTAATTTCGATGCTAGTTAATTTCCAGGAACCAGTTGTAAAAGATTAAAAATTACTCGATACATTTGTATTAGTTTTCTTCTTCAATTTTTTTTTATTTTTGTCAAAATCACAAATAAAATAAATACCAGCTACAATAAGTATACTAGTTTTAATTGATTATTTCATAAATATAATTCGTTTTTATATCACAAATAAAACTATAATCAACATATTTTTTAAGGCGCGTATAAGGAACAAATATATACCTATTTCAATATTATATATTTTAAATTAAAATTAAAATAATAAACTATCACAAAAGTAACCATACCATTTTTCATTATACAAAAAATAGTTTTCAGTCTAAAAAATTAACAAAGATAATCCACGAAGTAGCCTCATTTCGAAAAACTCTACTAGTAAAATTTTCTCGTGAATTTCAATCAGTTTTGGCATTAAGTGCGAAATCAAACCATCATTTCGTTCAATCGTTTCGATTGCCATACCGGCGTTTCACCAAATAATTAAATCACAGTATTTTAAGTTCATAGTCGCAAGGCTTGAAAATTTGGAATTTTGATGCCTTTTTGGACATTTTATTTCTAAAATAGCTTTAATATTTCCACTATTATCGTATATTATGCCATCCGGCCTACACCCCATACTTGCATAGCGAGAATTATTAAAAACCCTAGTTTGTCGGATATCGCACCCCTTAAGATTTTTATATTCTAAAAAAGCGTTGTATTCATTATTGCGACCATAAGCAATGGATGGTATTTGGGAAATATATATCTGACCACAACTGATTATTGATCCAAAATTTTGGTAAGAGGTTGCTGTAAAATACGCTTTGGAAACTAACGCAGTAATCCTTACTCGTCGCGCATTTTTCCATGCAGGACTATTCTGTGAGACAATCAGAAGTACAGGTTCGAATCCTACATGCTCATTTAAGTTTTTCTTCATCTGCTTAACTTTAAACATTAATATTTCTTTTGATTCTTCATCCAAAATACAATCCTCGTATTGAAATTTTAACTACTTCAAAAACATGCAATTTGCACCGACGTCTGTAAGTCAGAAACAAATTTGTTGGTTGATTCAGCTTGTGTCTTAGTGTAATTTTTTGCATGGGATTATATTCCAGGAATCGTTTTCTATTTACAGGTTTTTCGAAAATGTTTCGTATTTGGCCTCAGTAACTATTTTTGGATTATTACCCTTTTTTCTTCACTGGTTCCATTTTTTGGTCGATGATGTGCAAGAGATAATTTGGTAGCCAAAATGAATCGTGTAGTCCTCTAAAGCAAACAGGGTTCCAAGTATATGGGAGCAGCAGCGGCTTGTCGATGCCTTACACTGGCAAGGAGCATCGAAAATTTGCGCATCTGATTTATTTAAGGCTAAAAACACTTTAAAAATTGGTCCTGAATATGAAGCGTAGACGCCAGATCTGCTGCAGCTGATCACTGCTACTATCTTCCCGATATGCAGTGGTTCCCATTGAATTGACATAATCCATACTTTTTGAATAGCTGTACGGTTTCGGAATCACAACGGAAGGGAAAATGTTCCATCCACTAGTTGTCATTGGTTTATTCAGCGACTTTGGAAATTTTCGGTAATACCATTCGGATTTGTCGATTGAAAATATTATATTCTGTTGCTGATTATTTGCAATACAATCTGTTACCCTAAAAAAAAACATTAGAGTCTCTTAATGTAAACATGACTAGAATTTTAATTTTGTATTAATTTCGGTTTGTTTGCATTATTCGAAATGCCCCTGCACGCAAGCAATATTTTTAAGCTTTCCAATTTATTTAATTTTATTTTCGGATTTGGAAGTTTGGCTCCAGGTAGGTCATTTTCTGTTAAATTCATCATTACAATACAACTAAATCTAGAATAAATAAATGCATAAGTAAAAAACGTCAAAAACATAACCTCACTTTATTTATCGAAATTTGTGTTTTTGTTTCCACAAAATGTATAAAATTTCATCACTTAATTTTAAAATTCACCTGTTATCATTAAAAATAACACCATAAACTACACTTTTGTCACAAAATACATATGGGGACACATTAACCTTTCCGATTAGAAAAATTTACATAAATAGCACCAATTTTGATGTTTTTATATAAAATTTTTGCCAAACGAATTTTAATGTCCCCGAGTATACCGTAGCGCTGTCCAAACGAGCAATGAAAGAAGTAAAAACTGTTTTTGGCAAATACCTCATTGAATAAAAATTGAATTAAACGATATTTGTCTCAGACTATATCAACTATTTTAGAGTTTGGAATGGAAGGAAACTTCAAATAATCTTATGTATTCATTTAAATCATCAGCTAATAAAAACATTGTAGATTTTTTAAACGATTGGCCGTTGTACAAACATCATTTAGGATATCAATTGGCAGGATTGTCTATTTCTGTACTGCACAATTTAATAATCTAATATTTATCATCCCATTTATAGATAGAAATAGATGTTGATACAGAATATCCATCAAAAGGAAAAAAGTTATTGGATCGGTTCGATAGTTTTGTCCACATATGCAGGACTAAAGTTTTTATAACAGAAGTTAAAGACAAAAATAACCAACTATTATTACGACAGTTTAATGAATTCGAAAATTTAGATAAAAGTAAGTTTTGTAAAGAGAAAATTCAAATTCAAATTAGACAAATTAGCGCAAATGGGAACACATTGATGAAACATTTATAATATAAGAGGACATTAAATACAAATATGGCTCTTTCCGTCAGTGTTTGGATATAATTTTCAAATTATCATTCGTGTTCCACACAGAATATTCAAAAGTGAGTAAAAAAAGATCTGGTATTTTTTCAAGAATATTTCTTTGTTATAGAATCAAACCAAACTGGAATTCAAAATATATTCAACTTTTTAATTAGCTTTAGAATTAAATTTTACTATAACCCAAGCTTTTATTCAGTTGAAATAGTTTAATTTTAAACTGAATTAAATTTAATTTCAAATTATATAAATGAACTAATTTTTAATTATCACTAGAAATAGTTTAATCACAAATTAAAATAAGTTTAAAAATTGAAGTTATAATTTAAAATGCTTTATTTTTTTTTTGTAATGAAACAATTAGTTATATAAAAGAAATCGTACACGATTTACAAAGCTTTCATGGAACCCCCTCAATTTACCAATTTAATTAAATGTATTCAAAAATTTTGCAATTAAATGTTTCAAAATATATACACATATAAAAATCATTTGAAGAAACTCTTGGTTGATGAACAAAAATTATAAGAAATGTCAAACATCAATGAGCATTTAAATTATTCTCCGGAATCAGTAATACAAAATAAACTAAAAGTTGATTTCATTGGATTTTCTGATAATTCGACAAACGACAACTCTTTCAATATTATCGTTACTTCAATTGATTTTAATTCATTTCAACGCAATAATCATAAAACCGCAATAGAAGATTTGCAAAAATCTATTCTTCAATTTTTTCTTAATCTATATAGTGAAAAATCCTTACCAAGAAATATGGTATTTTCGATTCAGAAATTAATTACGAATAGCCTATTAGCCTTATCAATCCCGTAAGTTCTTATATTTCGCCATTTTCTAAACATTTAACTGATGATTTGGCTATAAAATTTAATAACTTCATAGAAATTTTGAATAATCCATTTTAGCATAGAAGTACACAGTAAAAAAAAATTACATATTTATCATAAGAAACAAAATGCCTATGATCTAAATATATGTAATTTTTACATATCGTTTTTCTATGTAATTTTAAAGAATGGATGTATGATGTATGTCAATTTACATAGCCCAATATGTAAATTTACATGAGTTATGTAAAATGAGCTTCATAGTTTATATGTAACTTTTCATAAAATGTATATAATTTAAACATATTTAATATGTAGTTTTCCATGGAAATATGAAAAGTTAAGCATATGTAATATGTAATTTTACATAAAAATAGTAAATTTGAATCATATTTAATATGGACGTTTACGTAAAACTGTGTATAATTTAAGCATATATCATATGCAATTTTTCATCAAAATATGAAAATTGAATCATATTTAATGTGTAATTTTACACAAAAAAAAATAAATGTTAACCGTAAATTTTTAAATAAAGAATATAACATATTTTAATTAAATTATTTAACTTTATTTCATAGAGTCAAAAATTATATATATTCGGGTATAAATCACATTTCGTTTTGATTATTATTTCAATTAAAGAAAAAATATAAGAAAAAATTCATAATAATTATAAAATATTTTCGTATAAAAAAAATCATTCTAAGCTTTTCACTTACAAAAATATTAACATTCTATACTGTTAAATCTTTAACTTCGAGTATAATATTTTTTTATCAATTAATTTATCAACCTTGCTAATTTGAATCATGATCATGTGTCGCTTCCCTCCTTGTACATTTTCGTGGTACAAATTCAACAAACACCGTTGGATAAACTCCATAGTTAACGATACTGAGTTGTCTTATTTAATGTTTAAAACATAATACAAAGCTACCACAGTGCTAATTGCCTCCATAATATTTTTAGCTTCGGAGTTAACAAGCTTTTTTTCCACAAAGCAGTGGTAGATATGATTGGTGTCGGTATCCTCACTAAGAGCTATAAATAAAAAGTTATTCATTAATTGACTAAATGGGGTAAACAACATATTTTGGACGAGTTTAAAATAAAAACTTTATTTTTTTTAATAAGTTTAATAAGTATAACTTAGAAGAATGTTGTGACTAACTTATTTTGCAAAAAGTTCAAATTGGATAATTTGAAGAACTAACACGAACTTGAGCCAATTGTTTTTCACAAAAACGCAGCTGTCATCACATAAAGATATCTGATTTTCATGATGTCAAGCATAAGTAAAGTACAAGCAAATTTGGGAGCTTAAAATTCAGTTGCAGTACTGCACAAGCATTATTTAATTTTAGAAAATCTGCGGATACAGCAGAAGTGGCACTAAAACATGAAAAACAATATTTAAAAGTTTAATATTTGAATTGAAATAAAATACTTTAAAAATTGTGTATACCATTTAACTAACAGCATTTTAATAAAAGTAAGCAAGAATAAGCATTATGAGCAGTGAGTTTCATGTAAAGTACATACTGAATTGGCGATTATAATTACTTAATACAAGGAAGGCATGCACAAGTACTTCTAGTTATACTAACAACTACTTAATCAAAAATATTTTAATAAGCGCTTATCATTTACTTCTAACTAACAAGAGTTTCTATTTTCTTTGACCTCTCCGGGTAATATAAGAGATGACCAAGAAGTCAAGTGCTAAACATCGGTCGTTTTCTTTGTTGCCGTTTTACAAAACTTCAGATCAAAGGTTGTACACAACTTTTTTACTCTCGGTGCGTGAAATGTAGAATTGAAAGCGTTTTGGGTTAATAAGCTTTGTTAACATGTTGAGTCACAACACACAACCTATACAACGGTAAAATATTTTCTATCTTTGAAATAAACAATTAGTAACTGAACTTGAATGTGTATACTAGCAAAACCAACAACAATTAAAAGCCCTGAACAAAGTCTGAAACGCAGATACCAATATGCAACAAACTACAGAAGATTGTATTGGTTATACTAACAATCCCATGTTAATTTTTTTCTTTCACACCACTCCTTATTAAACTAGTGCGCACATACGATGTACCCATATATTCTAATACAACTATCTATAGTGTAGTTTTTTCTGTATTTGTTGCATTAGCATGGCTTTATATTGTTGTTGGTTTTGATACTAGGCAAGTAAAATTACGTAGAAATTTAAGTTATTTAATATCATTGATAATTTTGGCCAACAGAATGAACCAGCAATTTTTATTGGTCGGTAATTTGTTTTTGCAAAATCCATACTGGGCTACTCTAACACAAGGCAATAAACGGTAAGATTTATGTATTATTTTTTATTCGGATCTTGCTATTTTGTAAATTTGTACTGTTTATATTTTGTTTATGTTTAGTTAAGAATATACAAACCTATCGCAGCAACCCATGGTGTATTAGTTGGTGAAGTAATGGAATTTAAATCGCAGTCAATCTGAAAGAAGAAAGGAAAATTTTAATTTGTACAATTTTTTAAAATATTTGGATAACACCTTACATCAAAGAAGCATATAATTTGGTCCCAGTTTTCGCCAAAATATTTCGCAAAAGCTTTTAAACAATCGAAATCAGTGAAATTGTTAGTAAACTGTGTTTTAAACAATTTGTTTTTCACATGATGTGTACCCCAATAATAAAATTTTGGTTTAATTAATTTAAAATTTTCCGTGAAAACTGTAATTGGTTTTCCCATTAATTCTTTAAAATGATCAAATAAACAATTCTGTTTAAAAAGAAAAGGCCAGGCATCAACAGTTTCTTCAATCGTTGGCACCGACCGGATTTTGATTATTTAAGAAGAGACGTATATCTGGATAGCAGGATATCATATCCTCTGTAATTTGTATTTCACATTCTGCGGTAACACTTAATTTGTTATCATAGCTCGTAACCATTTCTGTTTTTGTTTTAAATTATCTGGAGTTTCATCACCATAATTTCCAGTTCGAGCAAGAATGGCGAAGAGCAAATGAAATACGTTTTCGTTTTGGTGGTATATCGGGCTTTAAGACGTTGCTCTTATTCGATAACTGGTTTAAATAGTTTTTGTGATTTACCATCATATTGGCCAGCCAATTAGTGTCAGTTGATATAAAATGGTTATCGAATGATTTATGGTAAAAAGTATGAGGATATAATGAACCTATGTCCTCACATACGCTTTTAAATTTTGAAACAGATATGGTTTCTGGTGATTTCCTTACTTCTTGAACAATAGAACGAACGAATAAATGTATGTGGCTACCCAATTGTTGTTTCTTTTCTATTAAAGTGCCTATGTAAGGTGGTAGTATTCGTAAATAATCCAATTTATTGGGTGTTTGAATTATATTTTCAAATTCATAATTAACGGTCGATAATGAACTTGAACTTGTAGTGTACGAAGCAATATTTGGAGATTCTGTTGTGGCTTCTTGATATAAAGCTCTGTAAGTTTGACCGGTTTCTTCTACATCAACAATATTACGGTTTTCGGATTCATTGATTGTACACATATTAATTGCATTCATGGTCATTGGTTCGGGCAGCCACGTTTCATTATCATTTAAAATCATTAATGAATTATCCTTAAGCACTTGCAAAACAAGAGATGATGATATTTCGTAACCATCGGCGTTTGTAACAAGGGTGGTACCGTTAATGCCATTTTCATTAGCTAAAAGTAAAATAATAAGTTTAGTTAAACATTGTATACTGAAAACTTATGCAATTAAAATTTACTAGTTTTAATAATATCTTCCACAGACGGTCCGCAGCAAATTAGTTTTTTTATTGATCAGGTTAAGTTTGTAACTTTATAAAGCGCTTGGTCCATCTACGACGATAAATATCTATGAAATCTAATTAATTATTATTTTTGTCGTGATTAATATTTATTTGTCTGGTACCTGTGATGGCAGCGAAAGGAAATGCTTTTTACTGTAGGTGTATATTTGAACTGTTGTGCTATATTTTAATTTATTTATAGGAACCAAACAGTACTTTGTGAAATCAATATAACATTTCATAAACTATTTGTTTATAATTATACACCATGTGACACTTTTTCCGTAAAATAAAATATCAGATTTTTCTTTATTTAAAAATATTGAATGTATTTTCATTATTTCAATCTCATTTAATCCGTTACTGAAGTAACAATAAAATGACCGTCTGCAAATACTAAATCTGCGTATTGAACTTTTTTGCTTACAGTATTATAGTTAGCTGGAATAGATATATTATACATTTCAGGTATTAATTCAACTGGCTTAATTGAAACTATTGAATTATTAACACGATTGCCGGTTAAGCTTGATTGGTACACTTGATGAAGATAAGAGAGAGATTTATCAACATGGATAAAATTTTTAATATTTCTGATGGCATTTTTGAAATATTGATGTTTATTTTCAGTACGAAGAGTCCACAGTTTAGAGAGAGAGCCAAATTTTTTAATAAGATCTGGGTAATGTGTCAAGTAATGATGTTTGGGTGTGAGTTTATGCTCTGAGAAAATTAAAATTCGAAAGGATAAAAATTGTTGGATCGAAAAATGGAGAGTTGAAAGAAGAGAATCATCGAAGCTTGTACTGGTAATAATACGACATAATTCGACAAGCGAGGAAAACATTTTCCAAATTGGTTTTTCAAATAAATCACTGTTATATAATTTCTTATTAAGAAAACAATACGGTAGGAGTATTATTACAATCCACATATCGTACGCTTTGCCTGTGACACATTTTCTCATATGGTCTATATTCATTAAAATTGAAAGTTGCAATTTCTTAGCTATTATTTTAAAAGAAGACATTAACCAGGATTCCGTGACAATATCATGAGTAAACAAAAAATTAAATATCAAATACAAATCTCGTCCCGCTACACCTTCAAAAATGTCGTGCGCGATACATGGAGGTAGGCCAGGTTTAGCGACATGAAAATATTTTAACTCATTCATAATTGAATCAAATTTAAGCCCACGATAGTGAATATTATTCGAATTTAAACTGAGTAAATCATTTCTGTAAGATTCCACGTTTCTGTTCTCTTTCGGAAAAATATCAAAATTTCTCAAATCCGTTCTCGAAATATAACAATATCTACAACAATGAGAGATGGTGCTAAAATTGTCGGACAATCCAAATAACTGATGGGAACCTAGATTGTCTCCAGTAAATGCAATGACACATACCTTAATTGAATTTCCATTTTGGGACAGTTGCAAACCTTCAGTTTCCAAACTCTTCAAATCGTTAATCAATTTTTGAAAAACTTTATTGATACCAAAATATTTGAAATATCTTTCTTTACACAGGAGCACTAATTGAATATTATCTCTTTTAGATCTTACTTCATACTTAACATTTCCAATCATCATATACACACCCATCAATTTATGAATCATTTTTGCAGAACCAAGTGGGTTGCAAATTTCAAAAGCATCCTGATAAAGAACAATTTCAATTCGTCTTTTAAAACCAGCTAAGAAGGTATAATTTTTGTAATTATCACCTTCAGTTATATAATTCACCATCAGTTATATAATTTGACGTTTAAAATATGTATATTGGCAATAATGCATAATTATTTCTTTGTTTGAATTTTAAATGGAACTGCAATGTTTAATTCCACAATTTTTAATAAATTTCACTCGGTTACATATTGGTTTATTATTATGCTTTCGAAATAAATGTGACATAAATGAATTATAATTGTTAAATATAGCAAAACAGTTTCGATAGCACCTATAACTTGCATTTTCCGCATTTTTGTGTATCCGAATATGCATTTCGTACTCCAATAGATTTTCGGATACATAACTGCATCCCACAGAGAGGCACTTTAACGACATACTTTAATAACAGTAGTTTTAATTCTTTTTATTTTGAAATAGTTACAATGTTAGAGCGCCAAAAAATGATTTATAACAAAAAAATAGATAGCCGCGGACAATTGAAATTGTCCGACAAGCGCTCGATAAAATAGGAAAAATGCAACAGACGGACGGACAGAGGTGTAAAACCTCTGAAACAACTAAGGTGCTAATACAACAAATTAGCACATAGACAAAAAATGAATAGAATCTTAAGCAAATCAAAAAAAAAATGACAGAAACTAGTTTTGAAATAACACTCTTTTTATTATAGATAAAAGTTATAGGCCTAGAATAATAATTGAAAATTTAAAAAAAAAAATAGATAGCCGCATCTGTGTGACCTCTATTTTTAGAAAAAGTTGAATATCTCGAAAACTACTTGACCTAGAGTTCCCAAATTTTAAATGTGACCTTTTTGGAGTAGTATCTATCTGTGTCTAATTTTGAGCTCTCTGGTATGTATAGTTTTTGCTGTGATAGTGCCAACAGACAGACGGCCTAGGTCTTTGTATAAGCTTGCTCGCAAGAGCGAGCGCTAAAACAAGAAACGCGACTGGTTAGATAATTTTAATAATGATGCGATTTTTTAACTTTTGATGATTAAATTTTAATAGAAACACTAAGAAATATTAAAGTTTAATCAACATAATTTGCTAATGAGTAATGACGTTTGAAACGCACTGTTTAACTTTTATACAACACATTTTTTGGAACTTCATTTTTAAAATTTTGAATAAATTGCACCGATAATACACACATTCACATTATTTATACACTTACCTTAGTTAAAAATATGTTTAATATTATTATTTAAAATTTATTTGAAATAATATTAAGTAATAATAAAATTAAATATTTAAACACAATTTTTGATTTTGAAACCGCACACTTTCCTTGATCGCAAGAAATAAATTGAAAATGCATGTATTGCGCATGTCCTCTTGAGTGCTTCGTCGATCTCTTCGTTTTTTTTTGTTTCTCTCTTTCTTCATATAAGTTTTATATAAAATTACATATTGGCTGATGACACACGAGAGATTTTGTATTTTGGTATTTTTTTTCTACCAATGTTTTGTTCTGCTCTCTCTTATATAAAATTTTAACTAAAATGAGTCAAAAATGTCCTTGAAATATTTTTTATTTCATTTATGTTTGAGTTGTGTGGTTGAACAGAAAATTTGTTTAAGTCGCAATTAAAACTTGTATCATAGGGCCATTAAGTATGGAAAAATACAAACGGAATGGAATATTACATAATATGAGATGGATCTTTCAATAAAATTATGTAGTTTTCTATAAACTGTACATAATTTCTGACTTTATATAATATTTTACTGAATTTTACATAATTAAATATATAATAATTTGGTTTTCATAAATATATGTAATATTTTTACTATTAATTATATGAAATTTTTCCATACTTATGTAATTATTTTTTTACTGTGTACTAAGTAAATTTTTCCAACATATTGAAAATTTAGGTATAATACTCCAAGCCAGAATCTTATATGATAAATAATGATTTAGCTGAGGGATTTATTAATGGTGTTCCTTCATTAGACAATAGTATGGTTGAGGGTATTTTCTTGATGTAAAATTTCAGATTCAAAAATATTTTGAAAGTGGTGATATATTAAAACTAACTTTAGAAAATATGGAGCTTCTAGGTTCAAGAAATGAGATAAATAATTGGAAATGGAAAATTTAATTAAAGAGCATAATACTTCTTACGTACAAGTGTTCAATGAAAAATTAAAGTCAAAATATCATTTTCTCGTGCATTACCGTACAATAATTCGAAAATATGGACCACTCAGATATCTATGGGACTTTCGTTTTGAAACTGAACATCAAATTCATAAGAAGTACGCTAGAAATATTACATCAAGACTCAATATTCCAGTTACGTTATTGATAAAGGCTTCTTTGAAATTTTCTAACCTTCTTATATCTAAACAATTTTTTCAAAATGAATTTCACCTTATAGATAAAACATTTCGTGGCCAAGATAGAGATAAATTGTATTCAAACATATTATCGAATTCAGAAACTAAAAAACAATACACAAAGTGTTTAGTTTTCCGAGGAACATAATATAAGATTGGCTATTTTTTCAGTAAAACAAGATCAGAAAATACTTTCTATGAAATTAAAGACATGCTGATTGATCACAACAAATATTTTGCTGTGTGTACTTATTTTACCAACCAACAGTCGTTTCAACCAACATTTTTATTGGTACGAAATAGGAAATCATGCAGATGATTTAATTTTAGTTGATTTTTTGAATATAAACAGTATGCCAATAAATTGTTATTTAAGTTCAAAGAGTTATTAGAGCTAAGGTTTGTTAATATTGCAAAGTACGATTTCTTTATTATTTTTATTTTAACAGAAATTTTTCTTTATTAAATTTTTATTATTTAATTGTGATATGTGATGAATAAAGTATTATAATATAGAATAAGTAGGATCTTGATTTTGAGGATAAATAAATATAAATTGAATTTAAATTTAATAATTTATTTTATTTAAGAATGAAGACACTATTTTTTTGGATTCTTTGCAAAGAAGAATTTGACTTCTTTCATACCAAAACTGAGAAATGTTTAAACCAAAGTAAGATAGTTCTTCAATTCTAAGTAATGTAATTATTTAAAGCAAAATCAACAATTTTTTTGACTAAAATATTAAAAAGTCTTTAAAATAAAGTTAAAAATCCTTTAGGCTTAAAATAAAAGCTGATCAAACTTTATTCTAAATTATTTGTGTTTCAGTGGTTCTTACAAATAAAAGAATATTTGACCTAAAAACTACAAAAACTTAAACTAAAGATTTAAAATAGCTTTGTTTTGAAACTTAAAAATTCTTTATTCTAAATCCAAAATTGTTTTGCATAAAATCTATAGCCACAAATCCTTTAAAAGTAAGTTATAACTCTTTGATTTTAAAATAAAAATTTTCTCAGTGCAGAGTCGAAGAATCGAATCAAGCTTTCTGCGAATAATTTCGATTCATAAATCAGCGACTGAAAGACGGAAACGGCTAAGGGGTTACAATGGAACCACGAAACAAACAAATGGGCTGCTATTTATAAGTTATGAAAAGACGTCTCACATGCCAGAACTAACACACACAAAGTGACGTTTTTCCGCGAAGCTGCATTATATGAAGGTCAATTATTTGTCAAATTTGATGTGGGTAACTGTAGTAGAGAAACATTCGACTTTCAAAATGAAACTTTGCAAAATGATTAAGCGAATTGTGCTAGGCCAGTAGTCCAAAATGATTTAAACCCAACTTCCATATTTCGAATGGTGGACCGGTGTGAAGTTTCTAACGTTAATTAAAAGTGTAGCATACGCAACAAATATTCTGCAGCGCATGCAACTTACCTATGCAGTGTATGCAACTTATTTAACATGTAAATAATTTATGAGAAAAACCACAAAAACTAACATTAAATTAATAATTTCGAATTAAAAACAAACGAAAAATATATGTACAAATATGTATTAAAGTTTTCAAAGTTTTATCATACACTAATATTTACCAATTGAGGTTAAACATATAATTAACACTCCTTCCTAGAGTTTTCGCAATATAGCCACTACTATTATCGAATAGTACACATTCAAACCTATTTAAATTTGTATAGCCCGTACATATAAAAAGGGTTGGGCTCTTCTGACAAAATTTCATATTTTGATAAAAAAAATTATATGGAAGCTGTACCTACACTCCCAATTAACACTCTATCCTAGAGTTTTCACAATATAGCCACTAGTATTCTCAAATAGTAGAAGACCCCACCCCTTTTTATATGTACGGGCTATACCAATTTGAATAGGCTAGAATGTCTACTATTCGATAATAGTAGTGGCTATATTGCGAAAACTCTAGGATGGAGTGTTAATTGGGAGTGTAGGTACAGCTTCCATATAAATTTTTATCAAAATATGAAATTTTGTCAGAGGAGCCCAACCCTTTTTATATGTACGGGCTATAAAACTCTAGGGTGGAGTGTTAATTGGGAGTGTAGGTACAGCTCCCATATAATTTTTTTATCAAAATATGAAATTTTGTCAGAGGAGCCCAACCCTTTTTATATGTACGGCCTATACAAATTTGAATAGGCTCGAATGTCTACTATTCGATAATAGTAGTGGCTATATTGCGAAAACTCTAGGAAGGAGTGTTAATTATGTGTTTAACCTCAATTGGTAAATATTAGTGTATAATAAAACTTTGAAAACTTTAATACATATTTGTACATATATTTTTCGTTTGTTTTTAATTTGAAATTATTAATTTAATGTTAGTTTTTGTGGTTTTTCTTATAAATTATTTACATGTAAAATAAGTTGCATACACTGCATAGATAAGTTGCATACGCTGCAGAATATTTGTTGCGTACGCTACACTTTTATTTAACGTTAGAAACTTCACACCGGTGAAAGGTGGTTAAACTGAAGAAATTTTCGCTGATCAAAGAAATACAGTTTTCATTCAAAAATTGAGGAAATTGAAAAGACCCTATATATATTCAAAACAGAATACATACACCGTTCAATAATATTTGTGTTGAGCAACAAATAAAGTATTATAATAAAATATTTAAGAATTCGATGAACTTGGTATAGTTCTGATTGCATATAATTATCAGGTAAGTTCATTGCCAACCGAAACGGATAATGACTGAATTTGTGCTAACCCAAAATTGGTCCCTTGAACAAAGACCGTTGAATGAACAATTTTCTGACATAAATTAATTTACTTGGCACAATTACGCCACTATATTTTTGGGATGGCAAAAATATACTTGGTGGAAATATGCACTCAGAAGTGCTAAATTCATTGGTTTCTAGAATTTTTTATTTCAAATAGCTAATTTGTTGTTCAACACAAATAGTATTGAACTGTATACGTATTTCGTTTTTAATATAGTATCTTTTAGGGGCTTGTTTGTTTTTCTGCAATTTAGGATTAAATTTTTTTGAATATTATGTTTCTATGTTAAGTACAAATCTCGTCACTTTTGCTAAATGTTGGAAATGTTTGAAGTTGAGCTTAAATAATTTCTCCTTTTCTCTAGAAATCGGATTTGATTTTTAACGACTAATCCGAAATTCAACTTTTCCGTTTTCTTGGATGCTGAACCATCATTTATTGTTCCCGGTGAGTAATTTGTGTTAATAAATTTGCCTTAATTGGTATGCAAAGCTTAAATTTGAATATCGAAAGGTTTCCTGCTGTGGTTACTCTCATTAAAATTTGAAATTTTTTGGATACTCTGTATGATATTTAGAATTGTGGAACGGAAAACTGAAATTAATTAATTAAGTCGGAATTGTTTAAATCAAGTGACTGAGACACATTATTTTCGTTTTAACTGAGCCAATCAAAGACATTTTAAAACGTAGTTAACTTTTACCGCTATCGACTTCGACAGATTTCAATGATCTGTTTAATCATCAATAGGGATTGATTATACTTCCAATAGGCCGTATACTTAAACAAAATAATTATTGACGACTACCAAAATTTACATCTGAGAGCATTGGATAGCTTGAAATTTACAATGACAACGTAATTTTAGTTCGTCCAACTACTCATTATTATTGTTTAATATGTGCGGTTACGCAAACATCGTCCTATCTCATTGAAAACCAATCCTTAATACTATTTTACATTTAAATCGACATTTTGATTCCATTATCTAGGTCTTGCACCTTCCATATTCCAAAATATTGTAAAATAATGCAAATTTTTGAAAAATTAACATTAATTTTGTATTACAGCAATGCGATACCCGAATTTTATATACACAAAAACTTTGCCCTTTCAGCTCGTTAGGTTCTCGACCAATAAATCATTTTCCATTCAAATATCGATACAGTAATAAATTTAATATTTTACAACGATTTTGCTATACATACAGGGAGTAACTACACGGTTTAGAGGAATATGTATAGCAGAATAATATCGAGCATCCATTTGTATTTCTTTATGTAGCTGCTGATGATAGCACGAGGATGTAGGAAAAGGGGGAAAGAGGTAGAAAGGCAAACACAAAATTTTCTTTCGATTTATTTCAATTTTTCAAAAAGGTTTTTTTTTGTATGTATATGATTTTTACTAGTTTTCCATTTCATCGATTTCTCAATTGGTTGAACTTTTGAGGAATAAAATTTTATTTGTACATAACATAAAAATTAATTTGAATGGCGGATGATTTTCTGTTGCAGACTAACAAATCGATAAAAATATTAAATGATGTACGATTAGGAATGAAAATGAAAATTGAAAACTGCAATACACATAAACCAAAATTTTTAGTGGCCGCACATAAATTGGAAATTGGATTACGGTGATGGGGGAGAGAGAGAAAATATAGCAATTGAAATAATATTTTTCTATTATTATAGAAAGAGATATTGTTGTTATTTCACATATTCATCAAAAAAATTTGTTTGTGAACTATATCTAAATTTAACCGCCCGGAACTAAAGTCTTCTACAATTTTATTACATCCCAGAAAGAGATTTGACTGCCACAATACTCTTCCAGATAATTCGATTCGTAATAAGAAGGGGCCAGATACGACAAGCAAGAGTTTCAAAGTTCTGTTCAACGAGGATCATGTGGCTTCCGCGAGGTCCTGTCCTCTTTGGTGCCGAGTCAAGAGTGTATTTTATGGTACGATTCTGGAATCATAGAACGTGTCCGAGTCATCTCAGTTTTCTCTAAGAGATTCAAGCCCACCCGATACATTTACTCTTCCTTAAAAGGACCTAGCATCATACGCATTAGTTGTCGCTTGTACCCTTATTGTAAGCGTCCAAGTTTCGCTACCAAAAGATTCTACTGGCTTTTTCAGCGATTTATGGATTATGAAATATAAAGAATATGGAGTCTGAAGTCTAGAGTCTGTAGGCTGGAGTTTGGAGTCTGAGGGTATCTGAGCCTTAATCTGTGTCTCGACCAACTTTAAATTTCGAAACTCTTTCCATCTTGTGTTTTGTAAAGCTAGTCGTAATGCCCAAACTCTTATATTTTGTGATGTATTTTGGCTGTATTGAAGCATGTCTTGGTGGCGATAAAAATTTATTTTGGAGGCGTTACAATTACGTTAATTGTTTGATTATTTATAAAAATTAATCCAAAGGTATCTAAAACTGTATTGATAGTTGATGCTCTCGCATTCCTCAAATATTTCGCTTTCATAAATTTTTCTCATTACAAGCATTCAAATGATATTGCTAATAAGAAGCTGCTGATAAGAAATTCCAGTACAAATTACTTTTTGTTTTTAATTACAAATTACTATCGTAGTTGGGTTTCGTACCCATACCCAAATAAATATTTTAATTGCCAATTTGAGACAAAATATTCAGAATTTTAATAATATGCCTTGTACAATAAAAACCCTAAATTACCATAGTAGAATGCCAATTGTTGTGAACAAGACTTATTATTGTTATTTAGTTTCTTTGAGATTACCATCAACGACAGATATTCTTTAGTCCTCTTGGTATCGTACAAAAAACGTTATTTTATTCCCCAAACTATAGAAATTTACAATCATATAAATGATAAAAGGAATCGTATAATTCAAAATCTCTCCAAAGTGTGGTTTGCATCTTTTAGCACAGTTGAAATTTTCCGAGTTAAACAATAATAAATTCTGAAAACGGAAAATTATTATTTTCCTTAATAACAAAGTTAAGGATTGGTTATGTATAGAGAGAGAGAGAGAGTCGAAATTGCATAATAGATAGATAACAACATAGTAGTAGTACGTACAAACATAAACCAAACGAATCAACATTTCAAGTTCTTGTCTTCGTTTGTGTTGTCTACACTCCACACAACCCAAAGAAATTTATCTACATATTTTTTTTCCTTGCCATGGTAAAATAATAATGAAAATTCAAATAAGGAAAATTTAGTTATGTAAAAATTTATCCATTTTACCTGGTTCTGCTCTCGGTACATACATAGTACGAACAAAAGGTAAATTTTATTCAGTACATAGAGCGAATCAAGAAGAAGACATAACATCTTGAATTTATCAAAAATATTTTTCGTTTTTCTTTTTTTGTTTCGTGAATGAGTTAGAAAATGGAATAAATTGAAATAAATTTTCAATTTTTCATCTTCTGTTCATCTTGTGCTTATTTTCGTTGCTATGTGTAAAAAAAATTGTTTTTCCAGGTAAAATGTAAAGAAAAAAAAATATGGGAAATTCTTATGTTTTGATGGGATACCTGCATTCTTATTATTTTTTTCTGTACAAGTATTATGTACTACCAGCAAGTTGTTGAGGTATGGTTGGGAAAATAAATATTTTGAATTTTTAAAAACATATAAAAAAAAGAAAACTTTTGCTTCTTGTGTTCATAAAAAATATGTAATTTATATGTATGCTGAAACATAGTAATGTTATTTAAAAGATAATTTAATACTGTAACGATATAAGAAAAGTGGTAGAAAGGAATATATATATAGAAGCAGATTATAATCGAATTGCTTGGCACTGGTTCCGTTGGAGATAGAATTGGACTAAGAATAATAAATTCTAAAGATTAAGTTTTGCTCCCAAATGCTCTTTGAGAACAATTTTGTCACTCGCAATATACATTTTTACCAGAAAATGTGCAGGGACGTTCAATGGGAACTTGTAGCGATTTTATATTTTCCGTACCTTAATTGTATTTTATAAGCATATAAAAATAAGTTTACCACAAATTTCGTTTTATTTATGTCCTAATATGCTATATAATGTAAGAATTTCAAACTATTCAAATCATAACCCTACCAGAAGGTAATTGATGAACTCACAACAGAAAAAGTTGTAGTGAGCTCGCCAGTGACAGCCTTATTTTAGGATTGGCATTATCTTCCTATAACTTGCAAGACCTTGGAATGATCAAGTGGCCAAGCGAATGTTCATATTTGAGAAGAGGCCAACTTCCAAAATATCAGGTGAAATTAAATAAAAACATGTTTCTCTTAAGAAGTTCCTAGGCCGGAAATGGTTCGTCATGTTTTGAGTTGGTAATGATGAGGGAAAACTATGGTGATCTCTATAGTGCCAGAAGTCTGTTATAATTGGTGCAATCTTCCAGCTTCGATATGGCATCATACAAATTTTTATGAAAATCGTCTATAAATTTCAAGACATTCCTAGGCCGGATATGGCGATTATTGTTTTAAAATGGCACGAGATATAGAAAATCTTGAAAAGTGGTCAACATAAACCGGATTATCAAACTTGTGTAATGACCAAGTTCCAAAATCTATTCTTATCTTGAGATTTTGGAAGTGAACCATTTACTTAAATTTGAACGTATACGTCTTGTGCTTGCCATTTGATCAGCTATCCCTCTATCACGTAAAATTTCAAAACATCAATTGCTATTTCCGGTCCAGCAATGTTTTTGATGTTATAGACGATTTTCGTACAAATTTATATGAGGTTATATTGAAGTGGGAAAATCAACCAAATCAAATCAAATCGTTCAATTATCTCACCAAAAACAATCAAATCACGACGTTAAATCAACAATTTCAGTTTGTAAACAAACAAGCATCTAACAAACCAAAACAACCAATAAACCAAAGCATAACAGTTAATCTTACTACACAAACAAAACAATTCATGTTAAACACGAGGCATATTTCCAATTGGAACTTGACACTGACAGTGAATCAAAGATCTTGATATAGTTTCAACTCCATTTGGATGAGATGATTCCCATACCTAATATTACTTTTTGAAATATAAAGTGCCATACAAATTTCAGCGATTCATTGCCCAAATGACAGTGAATGTGGGGATCAATTGTAACATTTGCCGTGTTTCATGATACCCAATGATCCGGATCAGTTCAAATTTTATATGGAAAACCTGATCCAAATTTTGTTTTAGATCAAAGATTTTTATTTGAAATCCAGCAAGCGCCTGTGTGTTGTTTCATGAAACATGAAGTGAACCGGATCAGATCAACCATAAAAAACACAGCCATAGGGAGTATATGTCTTAACATTGTGACTAGAAAAGACCATTTCTGGACCAAAACTAAATTGTTTTTGGCATGTACAGTTTGGCACAGCTAAACTAAAGCAAAACATATGCTATAATGATTAAACGGATCTATGGTAAAAAATATATCTGGTGTGAGAATCACGTCAGAAATCCCCCATTATCTCTTAAATTCATTACGCCATTACAATATAATTTAAAGTATCGAAGAAATTTTAAATGTTTGTATTCCGAATGTCATGTACAGATGCGGGTACATAAGAACCATATATCCCACTGATAATGGTAATGAGGGTATATGTTTAAGTTTCCTTATGGCCAACACTAACTCGCGGTGTGGAAACGACGAACTCGAGGTGAAAACTTTGGTGACATCAATAAAACACCGAATGGAAGCTGTCATTCGGGCTAGGGGAGGGAATACTTCTTAATAATAAAAATAGTTTTTTTTGTATTTTCATGTTTTCATTAGATTTTTACCAGTAATTTTCATGCTTACAAATTCACAAAAATTGTGTACTTCAGATGTTTGCTCCAAAAATAACTTTGTTGGCATAAGTACAAAAAAGGTACCACTGGTTAGCTTTTGAAATATAGACTTTGAATCTGCATTCAAGAAAATAATTTAAACTTTGGATTTTTTGATATTTTTGAACTTTTGCTGAAAACTAACCAATGTGCGATTTTTTTGCACCCTAGATTTCAAGATAGAAAGCTTGATTCTTACTCCACATTTGAGCACAAGCTTTAGTTGAAAATGTGTTACTAATTATGCTCGGAAAACAAAATAATCAAGGAATTAATAATTTCTTGTATCTTGTAGGTGTTTTGGGAAAAATTCGAAAAATATTAGAACGACAGATACTTGTTGTTGAACTGTTACTACAATGAAAACACCAGAACTACATAATAAAATTTAAAATTAACTAATCCAAATAACCGCGAAAGTTTGACCAAAGGCTTGCAGGATATTTCAGAAAATACTAGTATAACTTATAACTGAAACAAATGGAAATGGTGAATCTCTCAGTCAAATGTAAATTTTAGTTGGCCAGAACAAAATGATTATTGTTGATATTTAAAAAATCACACCGTGTAAACCTTGTCACATAATAGTATAATTTAGTCTGGTAAAACAGTGCACCTAGATACTAATGACCTTTTTTTTAAAAAAATTGGTGTATGACGTCAATTTATATCAACGGTTCCAATCTTTGGCATAGATGGCAGTATTATTAAATAAATAAATTTAAGCTTTTATTTTAAAGCAAATTGTAATATAGTATCAATTGATCATCATCAATTATATTACGAGCTATTGGTTCAAAAACTCCTAAATGGCAAATAAATTGTACGAATATTACTGCCACCTACAGGTCAGAAAAGAAACTGTAGATACAAATTTAATGACGTGCCAAACAGTTTTGGGTGGTACTCTAGGAGTATTTTGCATTGGGAAAAACCAAACCTGTTCTACACCCTCAGTATTTACGTTGATCTCGCTAACATTTTGGTAATATAATTAACGTAACTTAAATTAACATTTTACAATTATTATTTTTCGGTAGTGAAACGCTAACGTAATAAAACTTTATTTTCCGAATTTAAATAAGAAAGAATATTATTGCGTCGAATACTGTAAGAAAGTTAAAAATAACGTCTAACTTTGTTGTTGGAAATTATTTGAATATCCTTATTTTAACCCCCAAAAAGGTAAAACGAATTTTTACCATGTATCTTCCATGTGCCAGTACTATAGGCTGGCATGGACCAATGCAATGTGGAGTTTGTTTTACGTAAATCGGACCTATAACCGTACGTCCTTGATTTGGCTATCCCGCGTAAAGTATGACTAAAAAAGCGAACCGCGAAGAAGTTGGGAGTGCTTCGACCCAGAGCAGGTTGCATAGTTAATAAAGAAAAAAAAATGTAAGTTTTGATTTGAATTAAAATCAAATTTTAAAAAAATCGTTTTGGCTTGGGCTAAAATAAATTTGAAATGAATATTATATTTTTTTTGTTGCTTATACACAGTTAGAAATTTTGCTGCAATTTTTAATGCAACCTTTGCATTAAAGCTTATACGATGCAATCATGTACTACATTCTAATGTAAAGCTAGCATTAAAAATAATTATGATGCAGTTGCGTCAAAAATTACTGCAGTACTGCGTTGAAAGAAAATTTCTATATAATCTGGGGTTAACTAATTTTTAGCGAATTTATAATAATTCGCTAGGTCATTGTGTATACTGTTAATATAACCTTAAAACATTTTTCATATATTTGCTGGTAAGCACGCAAATTGATTAACGTCAATCGAGTTGGAAGTAAAAAACCGCAATTTGTGGAATTTGCCTTATACTTTTAGTTTTAATACAAAATAATATAAGTGTTAAAACAATTATTTGGGAATTTTTAATGTAGTGTGCTTTACTGTTTAAAGTACTGGACTATAGAATTTAATGCCACTTACGACAAAAAATGATGCTTCCAAATGGATATTTTGATTATTTTTTGATGCAATGAGCTATAAATTTTAATATAACTTGTATCAATTTTAACAAAATATTCCGTTAAAATTTAATGTAAACTATACAATAAAAATTAATACAATTAGCATTAAAATCTAATATAATCAACGTTTGCATTAGTTTGTAATGCAAGCTTGCTCCGGACCTATATGTAATGCAATTTGCATTACATACGGCATATTTTTTCAACTGTGTAGTATTTTGATTACGTTGTTAGAAACTAAAATGCAAGACTGTTTTAGATATACTATGTGTTGCATTAATATTTGTGCTCATGAAAAAATTATTTTAGTTATGTTTCCTAGATTATAAAACTCATGTAGTTTTTTTTTTAAAAATTTTTTATCACAATGTAATTAATTATTAAATTACGTTTCATTTGGCATACAATTTCTAAAAAAATTATCAGGATTTACGTATAAAAAAACGAATTTACTCTGTTGCAAAAGTAATTGTGTTACAAATTACTGTTGCAAAAGTATTTGTGTTAGCAAAATTCTAAAAAAAAATCAACAAATGGTGTATTGAAATAACTGTTTCAGCATTTGTTTTTCAAAAATACACGTTTTCAAATAGTTTTGAAAGTTTCATTGAATTGTGAGCATTAAAAATCGTGATAATATGCCAAAAACCCGCGAACTGAGTATTGAAACCCGATCTGCAATTGCGGCAGAATATAATTTGGAAATCTCAGCCGAAGAACTTGCGAAAAAGTACAAGTGCCATAAAAATACCATTTGGTATCAAGTTCGGAAGCAAAATATTTGCGGAACGGTGCAAAATATCGGAGTACGCCAACGACCAAGAATAACTAATGCCAGAGGAAATGCTTACATCACTCGATGTTTGCTTACAAATGCACATTTAAGTCAACGAGGTCTCGCTAAAACTTTAAAGGATAACAAAGAACTCCAAATACACCATTCCACAATTTCTCGTCGTTTAAAAGAAGCTGGGGTACAGGCCTATACATGCACCAAAAAGTTTGATATTTCTAAACAAAATAAAATAAAACGGCTGTTGTTCGCAAAGCAGCATATGAACAAGCCCCCCGAATTGAGGAGAAACGTTTTGTTTACTGACGAATCTTCGGTATCGTTAGACGGATCTTGGGGTCGCAAATTTTATTATTCGGAGCCAGAAAAGGTAAACAAACGTCGTGTTTATGCTACACAATGTCAAGGCGGTGGAGGAAGTCTTATGGTTTGGGGTTGTATAACCAACCTCGGAGTAGGACCACTAGCAATGGTGTCTGGGAAAATGAACCAAATGACCTATTTGGAACTGCTGAATGATGTAGCATTGGTAGCTGGTTCAAAAATAATTGGGCTTGACTTTATTCTTCAGCACGACAATGCCCCTGCCCATAAAGCATTTATTGTGACCAAGTTTTTAAATGATTTAGACCAACAACGCATAAATTGGTCACCGCAAAGCCCGGATTTAAATATTATAGAAAATGTTTGGGCTTATGTAAAACGAAATATACCATATAGAGTGGGACGAAGCAAGCAGGAGTTATGGGATGAGATTGTTGAGGTGTGGAGTAAAATACCTCTAGAATTTATTTCCAAATTATTTGACAGAATACCCAGAAGACTAAATGAGGTCATATTAAATAACGGTGGGCAGACTAAATATTAAATTTAAATAAAATCAACAACATAATATAAATTAGTAACGTTTTTTATTAAAACTGTCCCAACACAAATACTTTTGCAACAATAATTTGTAACACAATTACTTTTGCAATAGAGTAAATTCGTTTTTTTATACGTAAATCCTGATAATTTTTTTAGAAATTGTATGCCAAATGAAACGTAATTTAATAATTAATTACATTGTGATAAAAAATTTAAAAAAAAAAAAAAACTACATGAGTTTTATAATCTGGGAAACATAACTAAAATAATTTTTTCATGAGCACATATATTAATGCAACATATAGTATATTAAATTTGAATATATGTCCAAAAACGGTGTACTAGGAAATCTCGTATATCGATTTTGTCTCGTGAGTTACTCATTTAAAATGAGTGAAGCAAAAAAATCAAATACGTACACAGTGTATAATATACAATTATGTCTTTGTATTTGTATTTTTCTTTTGTTCGTATTTGTATGAAGAACAGTACCAAAATAACGCAAACCGGATGAATCGGTTTAATTGTTATGGTAATTATTTTCTTTTCTCAGCACATTATGACTGCTCTCGAGCAGACTATTTAACATGCTAGTATATTTTATATTTAATATTTTCTTTTATCATACATTAATTTTATATGTTTTAATAAAATTTTATAAGTAAATTTATTTTAAATTTCACAAATTTCAAAAATAAAGAGTTAATTAAAAAAAAATCGAAAATACATAAACAACACAAAAATATGACGTTTACAAAGGTTAACCATTTGAGTGCCTCAATACACTAGCCGAAATCATGTTGGCACTCAAAAAGTTAATATGAGTAAACAAAAACATATGCTACTACTATGTATATCTTTCCGGTTACACTCATTCCGTTTCACACATTTTGAGACAAAATCGATATGCCGGTTTTCGAAATCTCGGTTTTCTTTTTTTCTAGTTCAAAAGTCTTGATTTTGAAAAAAAATATTTTTATTAACCCTGCAATGCATGATTTTTTCTATTTTGTTGAAAAAATTCCACATTATAATTTTTGCAACCCCTATTTATAATATCAAAATAAGAAATTCTAATTATTTGTAGTTTTCTCGGAAAATTGATTTTCGTGGTCGTATCATATTTATATGATACGGCATGCGTTTACGACTAAAAAACATACATAATTTTTTTTTTTATTCAAATTTAAATTTAAATAACTAAAAATGTTACATAGTTTTTCACAGCCTAATTTAACAAAACTATTTAATAATAAAAATTAAAATAATAAAGTACATAACACAATTTCTGTCTTTGTTGCAACAAAGATGTATGTTGCATTTTTCACACGTTATGAAAGTGAGTTTGGAACTTCCGGGTAACTTACACCGCTGTTTTTCCGATGTCCAGTTGAGAAAATGCGATACACTGGCCGGCGTCTATTGCAGCTATGTAACTTGCGTTGGGATTTTTTCGTTTAACGTCTATCTCAAGACTAATACTCTTGGTTGATGGTCGGTCGGGCTCGTTTTAAATAGTTGTAATTACCATTGACTCTGCACAAGCTTTTAGCAAGTTGAATTCTGAAATTCAGTAGAGCGAGCTGTTCCTATCCTAAATCACCAGCGATTCTTTTAGAAAGTAACCATGAATTTACCACCGTGGATGTTTCTTATGATGGTAAATATTCGTATGCACCATTTCTTGGAGCGTTTTTGTGATGACCTATTTATTCTTTAGAGCACGTGCGGTTGGTAACTTGCTTGAAGGTATAGTCTGTCACGACGTACTGTGCCAATTGATTGAACACCAACTTTACTTAGTTCGATAACCGATGGTAAGCTCGTGTAATAATAATCGAAGTAATCGTGGTGGTTCACATTTCTTGGTACATTTCGTAGTAGTCGAATGAACAAATTTGATGAACTCCCCAAATATTTTTCTGATAAAATACGTTTATCATTTTCTTGCCCCGAAAATTGTTCAAAATTGTACGTAAATCCTGAATTTTCACTGAGAAGAAAAAATGTGTAGCCCTATTTATGAGGCTTCATTGGCGCGTACTGTTTCAAGTAACTTCTACCTTTAGTAGAGCACATCTGTTCATCAATAGATATATTTTGCTCGATTGGAATCTTCTGGAAGTTTTTAATGAGAGCATCTATTACGGGTCGTATTTTGAATGGACGTTCGTGATTTGGATTTGTGTGCGGCAAATTGTTCTCATTGCGATTGAAATGAAGAAAAAAACGAATTTTTTCGAAATGCTTTTCCATATTATATTGTTCCACTTCATGGGACCAGTATCAGCGCAAGCTTGTTAGTTGGTACATGAATGTAAAACTACACACCCCGAGAAATTTTTCCAAATCCTTCCCGTTTATTGAAAACGTATTTTTGATATTAGTTTACATTGCGTAGTTATTTGATTCTCTAACGCTATCACCATTTTAATTAGAATTGAAAATTTCAAGAGGCGTTTGTAGTTCGAGAAGTTCTTGTTGTGATTCATCACCGTTAAATTTATATTTATCTGATGAAACATTCAAATGTTTTACTTTCCAAATAGTATTACTATACAACTTTTTTAATTCCTTGACCTCTCTTGTTTCACTTGTCACCTCAATGCGTTGCCAATATCAGGATCTTGTAATTCAATCACATTATTATCACTATTTAGTAGTATCACAGGTATATTTTGAATGTCTAATGATACATCGTCATCCAATTCAGATGGTGGTTCGATTTGGAAGTGGCACTTTGTTGGATTTTAACTATAAAAATCATCGCCCCCACTGTCTTCTTTCTCATCACTGTCAATAGAATTACATATAAATAAACTCCTCGATTTCCATAGCATTTAAAAACTAGCGTTGATCAGTCATTTTTAACTATCAAAAATGTTAAATAAAATTTATAATTAAAGAAGAGTTCCACCTCATCTTCAATTTATACGGTTGTATCATATTTGATACAACCAAGAATTGTGCCGTAATTGCATGATGTATCATATATGATACAACCCATGTTTTTCAATATTTACAATTATAATATAGACATATATATGTCAAAATGGTTGAAACACATAATATAATTACAAATATTTAATAAAATATTTTTATTATGTGAAATAGTTTATAAATACCCTAGAAAAAGACGACCCAAAATGTACGATGGTTGCGACAAACAAATCACCACGGCAAGCGACACTCAACCGGCATTATTCTATAAAATTACGCGGGAAAACTAAATTTTGTGTTGGTATAGGTTTTCAAAATGTGTATAAGAAGATTCTTTATGAAGCAAATAAGAAATTTTTATGTATACATGTACTTTTTTGTAATATGAAATGGTTGTATCATATATGATACAATATGCACGGAAGGGTTAATTTGAGCCGGCCGGACTAAAATTATTTTAACATATATCATAAGATATCTTGATAAAAACTATTTCACTATTTTCATCTGTTAAGAAATGACCAAATTCCATCCCTATTACCCATTTTCTAGAACTCTATCGCAAACTTATTTTTGTGATTTGTCAAATAATCATTTGAGTCCCATTTTCCCACATGTCAAATTTTAAAAATTCAAAACGGGATTTTCTAAAAATCGGATTTTTTATACAAAACCGGGAGTTTGAAACCAGGAAAATCTCTATGGCAAATCTCGGAATTGGCGACCACAATTTTTATGGCGTCGAAAACTTTAAATACCTCGGGTCTCATCGTCGGTAAAGTATAGCTGTCGGTATAGCTTACAATTAAACTTGCACCGCAAAATTGCAACTTTTGATGTTGCTGTGATATCGGGATGGTTCTTGAACTAGAATTTATTACAAATTAATTATCTATTTCAAAAACTAAATAATTTATTTTACAAATGACTACCACCAGATTGTGGGCGAAATGTTGCTCTAGAAATTTTATCGAGGATAGGTCAACCTTATCACACACATGGATACAATTATTTTTTGTATAATATTAGACGGAATGGGCTCAGAAGATGAAATTGCGATATATTAGTGCCAGTGAAGTTTAATTGCCAGATATTGAGTCAAATGATACTAAATCGAGCGTGAAGAGTGCAGATCAACCTTGTCCAGGTGTATAATAAATTATCTTTGTGTCAGAATACGCGGAATTGGCTGCAAATGGTAAAGGCTTCAAATCTGTAATTTAAAGTTCGATTTTACCACCTTTAATAATTTATTATACCAGACCGCCACCAGATATTAAGTCAAATGTTACTCCATGAATCCCGCGAAGGGTAAATTAAGCGTAAAATGATGCAAAGATAATTTATTCTTTTTTTTTATAAATAATCTTTTAAGGATGAAATTCACCCTTGGGCAATATGGTGGTCTTGAAGTAACTTATTCAATATAATTAATTTGTAATAAATTCTGGTTTAATTGTAATGCGTGGATTCCACAGTGAAACAATTTTTTTCAGTAAAAAATACTGAGAAACCGAAAAGAGCAGAGTATACTTATTAAAATTACGTTAGAGTGACAAAGAAAACAAATGTTGCAATAAAAAGTATTGGGTTTCATCCTTTTTGTTGCAACATTTTCCCCAGTAAATTTTACTGAATTTTTTTTTTTGTTTCTTTCTAAATGGTAAAGGATTTATATTTTTATCTCGTATTAATTTTACTGAAAAAATTGTTTCACTGTGGAATTCTCGCTTAAGCTACACCGACCACTCATTCCTGGAAAACGGCAACTGTAATATAGTCGGGATTTGTTGTAATAAATTGTAATAAATGTGTAACAAATTATAGTATAGGTTTCATTGAAGCGGGCTAATTTAGTCGGTGCAGGTTTAAAGCACTAATTTTTCGGTGGATTCGACTCACTGGTGCTACACAATCGAGGTATTCAAACTCTCTCAGAAGACCCATGTATTTCTGAACAATTATTTTTTCAGTCTTTACTCGTATGTGACACACTCGAGCAACAATAAATGTTCATCCAAGTCGTTACCAAGAGGTCGTCGAAATACTCGAATATCCGGTTATGTATATGGTGAGGAATTACTCGGGACATACACAGGGTTTCAGATGAATTACAGAGACCAAAAGGATAACCTTAAATTGGTACAATGGTCGCTCCAGAATGGTAAACACCCATTTTCCTTTCGAGGGTGGATCTGCCAAGGTATCTGCCAGAAGGCATCATTTAAATCCAGACTCGAAATACAAAGGGTATGCTCCAACCGGCCCAGAAATCTGTTGATCAGGGGCAAAGGAAATGCACCTTTTTTCATTACGCTGTTCATTCTGCCAGCATTGTAATGGAATTTTATTCTATTCCGTTATCAATCCATTCCAAAATGGTATAAGATGCAATACAACAAACATAAAATTATCACGTTGGTAAAGTTTATCCTAAATCTGTCCTAAAAACAACAATAACAAAATATGTGTATATGTGTTTGTATAATGTCTCGATAGAACGAATTTTACAATAAAAGGTTACATACAAATATTTTCTAACAAAAATTTTAATATATTCGAATGTTTTCGGGAATCTCATATAAACCAGTATTAATTAAAGTAACTATTGAGATGCTACTAGACCCTATCTAATAGAAAAACTAGTTTATTTTATTAAAATTGTGATTTTAGGGTGTTAAGGACAGTGAAATTGGCTAATCTTTATAAATCTTTATAAATCACTTGTAAGGATTTAATAAGTCTTCTCGGAAAATCCTAGGAGCCCAACATTAAAATGACTTATATTTGCAGATGCCAACATCGCTGTCCTAAACACCCTAATCCCCCAATTTAGTCAAAATTGAGGTGTTTTGAAGTTTAATGTGACCTAGAAGACTCTTAAAATATAAGTAATTTTGATGTTGGGTTCCTATGATTTTCCGAGAAAACTTAGGAAAACCTTACAAGTGATTTATAGAGAGCAGATGCCAACAGCGCTGTCCTTAACACCCTAATCCCCCAATGTGGTCAAAATTGAGGTGTTTTGAAGTTTAATGTGACCTAGAAGATTTTTAAAATATAAGTCATTTTGATGTTGGGTTCCTGTGATTTTCCGAGAAAACTTAGGAAAACCTTACAAGTGATTTATATAGAGAGCAGATGCCAACATCGCTGTCCTTAACACCCTAATCCCCAAATTTATTCAAAATTAAGGTGATTTGATGTTAAATATGACCTAGAAGATTCTTAAAATATAAGTCATTTTGGTGTTGGGTTCCTAGAATTTTCCGAGAAAACTTAGGAAAACCTTACAAGTGATTTATAGAGAGCAGATGCCAACATCGCTGTCCTAAACACCCTAATCCCTTAATCTGGTCAAAATTGAGGTGTTTTGATGTTTAATGTGACCTAGGAGACTCTTAAAATATAAATCATTTTGATGTCGGATTCCTAGGATATTCCGAGAAACTTAGAAAAATCTTACAAGTGATTTGAAAAACCTTAACACCCATAAATCCGAATTTTAATAAAATAAACTAGTTTTTCTATTAGTTAGGGCCTAGTAGCATCTCAATACTTACTTTATTTAACACTGGTTCATATGAGATTCCCGAAAACATTCAGAAAATTTAAAATTTTTGTTAGAAAATATTTGTGTGTAACTATTTATAGTAAAATTCGTTCTATCGAGACATTATACAAACACATATACACATGTTTTGTTATTGTTGCTTTTTAGGACAGGTTTAGGATAAACTTCACCAACATGTACAGAATTGTGAAGTTTGTCCTAAACGAATCCTAATTTTTTTTTTTTTTAGAACAGATTTAGGACAATCTTCATTCGAATAAATTATATCTTATTTGCGTTATCTAGTTGTAATTTTATGTCGCTAAAGGTTTTTATAATATAGTTATTATTATCTATATAAATAAAACAAAGTCGTGTTAGTTACACCATTTATAACTCAAGAACGGCTGGACCGATTTTTATGATTTTTGTTTTGTTGGATTTGACTCCGTTCCGAATAGCATAATAACTATTAAAACATCGGAAAAATTCACAAAAAAAAAGTTATCAAGAAAATTCATTTTCTCATATATTTAGTACATTTTGTTTTTTTTATTTTGTTCGTCTCAATACAGTGGTGGTTTAGGAAAAAAGAAAAGTCGGAAAAACTCAAAAGGGAAGCCCCAAAAATCTAATAAAAAAATCTTTTTTTTTATATGAATTTTGTAGGTGTAGTTTGTATGTGACGAGTGGTGCAGTGGTTAAAACTTCGGCGCTTGGACTGCAAGGTACTGGATACGAATCCGACTGGAGGCTGCATGCACATTTACCATTTTATTTTTTATCCAATTTTTTTTTTTATTTCATCTACTTATCTATTTATATAGATAAAATCTTCGTCCGAGTTACGATTTCAGTGCGAATAGTAGATTTTGACAGCTCCAAAAAAAGGTTTTTTTCCTTTGCGATTTTAATATTAAATTTAATTTATTTTTGGTTTTGATTATTTCATATTAGTTAAGTGGTTTGTGGTTTAGCATATAATATTAAAATAAGTGGTGGAATTTAGTGAAATAAGAGGTTGTGTGGTGTATGCCAATAACAATAAGAAAACAGTACTTTTTTGCGTACAATAGTACGTAATTTTTTTAGTGGTACAGAGTGTCCCAACACCGGACACCAGTTTTTTTTTTTGGTTTTTTTATTTTTTTTTTTATTCTGCGGAATTCTATTTTCGATCGGGATTTTTAAACGGTAAGTTCCCTTCGAACATGTTCACTTTGTGAGGTTATCACATTTGTGATTGTGCGCACATCGATAATTGATTATGTAATTTTGGATTGTGTGATTAATTTTCCAGTATTATTTACAATGCCGCGAGCTAGAAGATCTAATCTTTCACCACGAAGCCGTAATGCAATTAGACTTCGGACTATTGCGAATCAATCCACTGCAGATGAACAAGAAATCACACGAGAAGTGCGCCGCGTTAGTATGGCCCGACTTCGCGCTTCACAAAGACAAGCACAAAGAGAGGCAGTACGTCAAATGGCTCAGTTGACAATGAGAAATCGTCGAGCTTATCGCACAGATCAACAACGAGATAATTTTCAACGCGCAAGAAGAAATCCTTCAAGTGTTGATTTGAATCGAATAGCGTTTCAATACGATTGCACAATTGACTACAACTCGCATCCTTTCGTTCGAATTGGCCCAATGGAGTTTGTGTGCGACCATTGCGGTGCATTGAAGTTCGCTGGAGAAACGCCTGGATTGTGCTGTCTCAGTGGCAAGGTGAGATTGCCATTATTGCCTGCACCACCTGAACTGTTGCGTTCATTGCTTCGTGGCGAGACACCAGAATCACGACATTTTCTATCCAACACTCAAAGATATAACGGATGTTTCCAAATGACTTCATTTGGAGCAGACATTATCGAAGAACGCGGATTCAATCCAACATTTAAGGTCATTTCTGCTCGAGAGAGTAAACATTCATTTTCTTTTGGTGATCAAAAATCTATAATTCTGACTTCGTCTTCGACTTTACAGATTCAAGGCCAAATTCACCACCGAATTGGGTCATTGCAACCGATTGAAGATGGACAGCATAAATTCATCCAAATCTACTTTATGGGCAATATGGAGGATCAACTTGATCGGCGCCAAACGATCAATACAGCAATGAAAAGGATAGTTCTGAAAGATTTGCAGCAACTACTCCATGAACATCATGCATTGGTTCGATTGTTTAAATCTGCGTTGGATCGCATGCCAAGTGACGACTGCAAAGTCGTGATCAGAGCAGATAAACGACCCGCTGGAACACACGAACGCCAATTTAATGCTCCAACAATAGATGAAGTCGCAATTGTGATTGTTGGTGAAAGCGTGGAACCGCGCGATATTGTGCGCTGATGTTTTGGCAAGGAGACGATGGATATCACTTCAATATCAACATGATAAATCCATTGAGCGGTGAGTACTGATATCATAATTTAGATTATGACACTAATTTTACTGATTTCATTTCAGGTGAGGAAACTAACAAGAAGGTTAGCTCGATGAATTATTATGCATATCGTTTGATGATTCGTCAAAATGCTGACAACTATTTGCTGCGATTTCGTCGTTTGCTTCAGCAATATATCGTCGACATGTACGTCAAAATCGAAATAGAGCGCCTCATTTTCATTCGGTTGAACCAAGCTAAACTGCGTTCGGAGGAATATATCCATTTACGCGATGCAATCAGCACCGAAGGAGATGCAGCTAATGTTGGTCGATTGACTATTCTACCGGCGACGTACATTGGCAGCCCGCGTCATATGCATGAATATGCGCAAGATGCAATGACATATGTTCGTCATTACGGTTGTCCAGATTTATTCATCACTTTTACTTGCAATCCGAAATGGATAGAGATTGTTCAACTGTTGCTACCCGGGCAAATAACAAGTGATCGGCACGACATCATCGCACGTGTCTTCAAACAAAAAATCCGGTCGCTGATGAACTACATTGTTAGGCATTGCGTCTTTGGGGATACTCGATGTTGGATGTATTCAATTGAATGGCAGAAACGAGGCTTGCCGCATGCTCACATTCTTATTTGGTTAGCCGAAAAGATTCGACCAGACCAAATAGATGACATCATATGTGCCGAGATTCCTGATCCCGAAACCGATCCAGACCTGCATGATGTTGTAATTACGAACATGGTTCACGGTCCGTGTGGCTCCATCAATCCCCAATCACCGTGCATGGTCGACAACAAGTGTTCCAAGCGTTATCCACGAAATTTAACCGCAGAGACTATCACTGGCAATGATGGTTATCCACTGTACCGGCGTCGATCAGCCGATGATAACGGTAGAACTATCACAACGATAGTGAGAGGAAATGAGTTCGTGGTCGACAACACTTGGATTGTTCCATATTCGCCACTTCTTTTCAAAACATTCAAGGCGCATTGCAACGTGGAGTACTGCAATTCAGTGAAGTCCATAAAATACATTTGTAAATATGTCACGAAAGGTAGCGATATGGCAGTTTTTGGTGTTCAAAATCCCAATACAAACGATGAAATCACGCATTATCAAGTTGGTCGATATGTGAGCTGCAATGAGGCGATTTGGCGTATATTCTCATTCCCTATTCATGAACGTCGTCCCACTGTTGTACATTTGGCGGTGCATCTGGAGAATGGTCAACGAGTTTATTTCAACTCATCGAATGTTGCTCAACGTGCTGAGACACCTCCAGCAACAACATTGACCAGTTTCTTTTCGATTTGTCAAAGTGATCCGTTTGCACGAACATTGCTCTACTCTGAGATGCCACGTTATTACACTTGGAACGCCTCATCAAAAAAATTTCAACGTCGGAAGCAAGGCGATGAGGTTCCTGATCATCCAAATGTGCGTTCTACTGATGCTCTTGGTCGCATTTACACAGTTCATCCGAAGAATGACGAATGCTTCTACTTGCGGTTGTTGCTGGTGAATATTCGTGGGCCGACATCATTTGAATCACTTCGAACTGTCAATGGTGTAGTGTGCCCAACATTTCGTGCTGCATGTCAACAGCTCAACTTGCTTGAAAACGATACTCATTGGGACATGACAATCGCTGAATCAATTATTTCTGCAACTCCAAACCAGATACGCACATTATTTGCTATCATTATTTCGACATGCTTCCCATCAAATCCACGTGAACTATGGAGCAAGTACAAGAATGACATGTCAGAAGACATTCTACATCGAATTCGTGTCAGTTTCGGAAATCCCGATCTCGAGGTGAATGAGGAGATACATAACCAGGCTTTGCTTTTGATCGAAGACATGTGTTTTCGCATGTGCGGCAGTTTGTTAGTCAAATTAGGAATGCCAACGCCATGTCGTGGAATGAACGACGCTTTCAATCGAGAATTGGAACGTGAACATGAATATGATCGAGATGCATTGAACCAATCAGTTCGAACCAATGTACCACTGTTGAACCTCCAACAGAAAGGAGTGTACGATACGTTAATGAAGGCAATTCATGATGGAAATGGTGGATTATTTTTCCTCGATGCGCCCGGTGGAACTGGGAAGACATTCCTCATGTCATTGATTTTGGCCACTGTTCGTGCGAGATCCGATATTGCTGTAGCAGTTGCTTCTTCTGGGATAGCGGCCACATTGCTAGAAGGATGCCGAACAGCTCATTCAGCGTTGAAATTACCGTTAAACCTTCAATCAGCTGAAAACCCGACATGCAACATTGCAAAACACTCAGCAATGGCGAAAGTTTTGGTAGCAAGTAAAATCATCATCTGGGATGAATGTACAATGGCGCACAAACGCGCATTGGAAGCACTCGATAGAACTATGAAAGATCTACGCAATGACTCAAGATGTTTTGGAGGCGCAATGATTCTACTTTCTGGCGATTTCCGTCAAACAATACCAGTTATTCCAAGATCGACCGCTGCTGATGAAATAAACGCTTGCCTCAAATCATCGACTCTGTGGTGTTATGTGAAGAAACTTCAGCTGACGACAAACATGCGAGTTGCATTGTTAAACGATCCATCTGCCGAAGAATTCTCCAAGCAATTGCTGACTATCGGTAATGGCCGTGTTCCGGTCGACAAATCGAACGGATTGATTTCGTTTCCTCAGAACTTTTGCATTTTTGTCTCAACGAAGGACGAGCTTATCAACAAAGTGTTCCCGAACATCATTACTAACCACAAAAATCACAATTGGGTGAGTGAACGAGTAATTCTTGCGGCAAAGAACAAAGATGTGGATCACTTAAATTTTACAATTCAAAATCTAATCGTCGGTCCACTTCATTCCTTCAAATCTATTGACTGTGTGACAAACGAAGACGAAGCAGCCAACTATCCAACTGAATTTTTAAACTCATTGGATCTACCTGGCTTGCCACCGCACAATTTACAACTAAAAGTTGGCTCGATAATCATCATGCTACGAAACCTGAATCAACCAAAACTATGTAACGGAACGCGTTTGGTGGTGAGAAAACTCATGGGCAATGTAATTCACGCGACGATACTTCAAGGGAAGTTCAAAGGTGAGGAAGTTCTCATTCCGAGAATTCCGATGATCCCAACCGATATGCCATTCGAGTTTAAACGAATTCAATTTCCGATTCGTCTTGCATTCGCCATGACGATCAACAAATCACAAGGCCAATCCTTGAGTGTTTGTGGCGTGAATCTAGAAAATGAATGTTTCTCTCACGGCCAATTGTACGTAGCATGTTCACGTGTCGGTAAACCATCCGCTTTATTCGTTCTCGCACCTAACAATAAAACAAAAAATGTCGTATATCACAAGGTGCTACAATGAAGGGACTCGACTCCATTGCAACTCACCCAGCAAATAGTTTAAAAGAAAGTAGTGCAATAATGCTACGCGAACCATTTCTATTCAATTCAATAAAACGAAAGCCTTGCTGCCACGTGAATTACATTCATTTCAATGTAATTAAAATATATTTCATTTTGATTTTTGTAATTTCATTGAATTTAATTAATTTGGAGTATTCATTTAATTTATTTAATCTTAATAAAAAACTCAATTTTATTAAGCTAATAACTTTAAAAAACATTTATTGATTTTGAGGCGGTACGAAGTTCGCCGGGTCAGCTAGTTATAAATACAAATGAGTAAACATAAATACTAGACTTGTAATTAGGTGATGTATATATACATATGTTTTGTGTTGTGCATACGAGAAAAAGCAAACGTTTTACATAAAGGTAATTAGGAGATCTATGTGGACATTTAAAAACGTTGCAATTTTCGTGGCACATATAATATAATCCCCACAAGTGTACGTAAAGTAGATTTATGTCACGTTGTTGACGCTTGACTAATTATTCACAGAGCTTTAGCCGTGATAATTAGTTAAAGAAAAGTTTAGAATAAAAAAAAGAGTTTAAGTTGAAGAAATAAGTTTATATAGAACAATTAAAACTATTAATCATTTTCAAATAAAGTTGTTAGTAAAGTGATAAAGTTTTGTTTAGTTATTTTGTGTTTAAGTCTAGAGGTTTTTTTTTGCAGCATTTCTGCATTTTGGGAGCGAAACCTGTCGGTAAGTATGCTTAATAAATAAAAAAATCGTCAACTACTAACTAACGGGGCCCGATTGGTAAAGGGTCCACCAGCTGCTTCATTACAAGCGGAAACTGCGCATGTGCGTCAGCACGCGGGTTTCCTTCTGCTGGTAACACTTTGCCAATTTAAAAAAACTTACTAACCATAGGGCCTTAAGCCCAAAATAAATAGTTCAATTTTTTTTTATGGGTAACATAGGGTAGATATGTTACCCTAAGTTTATCATTTAAACAACCACGGTGGGCATGTTGGTAACGTGAGGTATGAATCCCACAAAATCGGTCATTTCCCAATCCCCTAATTTTTTGTTTACCCCCTATTTGACAGCATAATTCATGCCGTCTCATATTCTTTTTTTTTAATATATGCGGTACTCTAGGCCAGTGATTCGTAACAAGGGGGCCGCGGCCCCTGGGGGTCCGCAAGAAGTTTGCAAGAGGGCCGCAGAAGTATGTCAAGTTTCCTTCATAATATAATAAAAAGAAAAATGATGTACAACCGAATATCGTATTGAAAAGTAAAATAAGGAAGATAAAGTTTTCTTATTTAGTTATATTACTAGGTGCGCAACTAAATTTCCGGGTATTTTTGAAAAATGGAAATGGTAAATTTCAACATAAATATAAAAAATGGTTTATTCAAAGTATTGTCGTTCGCTATCTACACATTTTTGCCATCTTTAACAAGTCGTTGTCGTAGTTTTATCTTAGTTAAGTACCATTTTATTGATTTCGAGATATTCCATTTTAAAGATTAACGCCAGCTATGTACAGTAAAATTTTCAAATATAAGACCAGTTCTAACTACACTTAACAATAGATCACGATTTAACTTGAATTGTAAGCTTACAAGTTTTACTGACGAAAACTGTTTTTCCGGGAAAATTAGAAAAATTTGAAGGCATTTCCAAAAATATTTTGTTCTATGTCCGCTTTTTAGTTTTTTTTCTGGAGATAAACCAAATGATGGAGATATACACCAAAAAAACTGCGTTTAGAGATTTGAAAATTAAAGGAAATATAGGAGATACACCAATTTTCTACGAACGTGAGGAGATAACATATATTAATGATCTAATTAATATAGGAGATAGTTATTGCTTATGGGAAGTATTTGAAAATAACAAGATCAAATTTAGTTAAAACTGTTAAGTTTTCTACAGTTTACACACGTAAAATTTAGACAAATTATACCAAAGCAACATTTAAAACATGTTTTTGTTCCCATTTATATTGTATAGAAAAATAAAATAAAATTGGAATTATTAAGGTAAATTTAATTTAATTATTCAAAATACAAATATTACCACAACACTCAATTTCAAATTCAGTCTATTTTAGTCAGTATATTTATTTATAACAAAAATTAATTATATGGATTAATTAACTCTAATATATTTCATAAAATGGTTTATTAATTTCTGGCATGTATATGTATCAACATTGAATGTTGATCTCTTTGTTTTGCGGTGGCATTTTGTATTTAAACTGGCAAACATTTATCTTGGCCAATTTAATGAAGAAATTTTCTTGGCACTCTTTCGAACATAGGATTTAAATAATTCACAGCTTTCCATATTCAACTAGGCATTTCCAAATTGTTTACGATATTTTATTACATTAAATCGAGGAAAATCATTTCAATTGATGTGACATTGTAATTTTTGAATTCGTTTTGCTTTAATTGAACGATGTGTAAGCTAACATTAGGATACTCCATAGTATTTAATAAACTGAGAAGTGAAATTGGATTATAGATTTCATGATTCCACAGTGCCTTTCAATAGCATTAATTTCTGGAACCTACCTACGCCACTAAAATTGAAGGAATTAGAAAACCGTGGGAGTAAAAACAAACTCGAATGATTATATTACATTGATAAAATCCCATGTAAGTTTGTTCAAATGCATACGAAATATTTTTATTGTGGTGTGGATTATGGATATACAACTAAATCAAATGATTCTAAATAATTGTGTTAAGCAGTTACACAACAATGCAAATTATGTAACAATAAAACTATTGTAGATATAACAGTTTTGATAAGAAATTTAGAAAGGACTCGCAAAATTACATATAGAATCGTTGAAACCCAAAAAAATGTGATTTTGGACTTACAACAAGATAGAACTAAGGCGACGAAGTGATAACCCGAGGAGGCTAGATCTGGTGAAGAAGGCGGGTGTGGTAGCAGATCCCATCTCAGCATTTTAATGGTGTCCTGGACGATGCGGCTGTATGACATGGGGCGTTGTCGTGCTGCAATATCACTCATTCGTTGCTCGTGTTCCATTCTAACCGTTTTTCGAGTAACGCATGATTCAGATTGATGTGTTGTTGTCGGTAGCATTGTCCATTGACAGTTTCGCCTTGTTTCAACTGTTCATGGTGTTACGACTGTGTTGTCGTCAACAATACCAAATACCATTTTTAATTGATTACATCCCCATTTTTTGTACATTTTTGTGTTTTATTCCCCGCGGTTGTTTTGCGTCCAGGTTTCTTTGCGTCCGGGTGTAGGTTGGCGTCTACACGCGGTAAATGGTGGATGTATTCCTGTGTGTTTTTTTCTGTTTTGTTGGTAATGGAGCGGAAATGGGAGAGAGAGAGAGAAAGCAATGCGCATCGAGTGTGTGCAAAGTAAAACGTTTTAGAAAAAATGTTTTTCTTATATGCTTCTCTTCTTTATCAATGCAAATTGATATAAAGGAGAGACAGAGAAGAGAGATCATTTTTTCTATAACGTTTTGCGAGTAGTGCGGTGCAAGAATTTTTTCTTGTGTCAGCAGTCGCGTAGTGATTTTCATAGAGTTTTTTTGTAAAAATTCGAGTTTTTTTGATTTTGGTAATGAGAAGTTGAGTTCTCAGTTTAGATTTGTAATTTTGATATTAATTGATTGTAAACAATTTGGATTATGAATTCATTAAATTATGGGTGATTAATATTTTGTAAAGTTGAGAAAATAATAAAATTATTGGTGCAAATATTACATGTCGGAGTTTTGAGTGTAGAATTTGCTTCTATCAGTGAAAATACATAAATCAAGGGTAACGCATTTCTACCGGCTGACTCACGTAGCCTATTCGACATTATTCGAAGGCCGCAATTAATTTATCATCGGGTATCGTATTAAACGGACACCGCAACTTCTTGATCACGGTACATTTTTACCGGTGCGTCAAATTTCCGTGGGTACCAGAATATTAGTGTGTACAGCATATACAATAATTAATGGACACTGCATTTTTGTAAGGGTACCGTCGTATTTAATCAAGGTTACCGCGTTTGTAAAAGGACTCCGCATTTTTTTTTAACGGTTGTCTATACCAAGGCAAAATTTTTGTATCGGTGAAAGGCACCGCAACGTACGGGTGGTCAACCGGCCCCTCGTTTTTTTTTGTATATTGGAATTCGGATCAACGGCGGCAAGGCCGCTCCATTGTTTTTCAATTCACGGGTGGCCAGTTGTGGCCATTCAATTCTTCGGTTTAGGCGAGGCAACGCCCATAGTGTATTGGGTGGTCAAGTGAGATCACTCCGCTAATACGGATCCGGCGGCCAGTTGAGGCCAGCCGTGATATTTATATTCAACGACCAACCGAGACCAATACCAAAGGCAAAAAGGTCGCCCAACGGGGAGACATACGGGTTTTGGCGAGCTCGTGCCCAACGGTCCGGGTGTGGCGCACACCTGCGGCAGGACGGCCGTGCAAGGCCGCAACAATTTGTTTTTTTAATTAATTAAGGTACGATTTTTTTGGTTTATTTTATTTTATATTTCTTTTACATTATTTTTTTCTTAAATTTTTTTTTAATTTAAATTTTTGGATTTTGTAATCGAGCGCCGCACAGCGGGTGCACGCTCGATCCGCATTGATCTTTCTCTCTCTCTCTCGTTCTCTCTCATCGTTGTGCGGTGGAGGGGGAAGTTGTTTTATTTCTTGTCTGTGTTTTTCCTCATGTTTAATAAAATGAAATAGTAAATTTTTTCGGTGTGGTGTGATGGGAGCGGAGACTCCCTCTGTCTCGGCATAGTGTTTGCGGTCCCTTGGTGCCCGCATCCAATTTCGTAACCAGGGCTTGGCCCTGTTTGAATTCGAATGGATGCGCGCACCAAGGCACCTCTTCCGTTATTATTATATTATTTTATTATTTATTTTGATTATCCGGTTCGTTCCTCAGGTTCCGGCCGACGAATTTCGGCGGAACTCCGGGTATATTTTATTATTATTTGCGTTTTATTTTTATTTAATTATCTGTATTAATCACGGTGTAAGTCAGGAGCCATGCATGCCTCAAACCCCACGACCCTTCGCACTTCTCCCTGAGAACGTAGCCGGCAAAAATCACCGTGGAGGCCTCTGCATGCGCTTAGTGATAATCTGCAGGTTGGCAGTAGCCAGCCTGTAACAATGGTACACGATTCCTCTCTGGTCCTACCAAACGCAAAGCATTGTTTTCTTTCCAAAGCAATTTGGGCGTGCTTGATGAGTGATTCTTAAAAAGATCCACTTCTCATCTTCCGTAACAATTCGATGCAGGACGCTCTTTCTTTCATGCCGTGAAAGCAAAATTTCGCAAGCGGCTCTTCGATTTTTCATCTGTTTCTGAGTCAACTCATGCGGCACCCATTTTCCCGACTTTTGAATTTCTCCCATAGCATGTAAACGTTTGAAAATACACTGGTGAGTCGTGTTTAATGACTCCGCAAGTTGATTGCTTTAGTTTGCGTATCATCTTCGTGATACCAATAACGCTTGCAGACCTTCGCAGGTAGTTTTCGATGGTGCATGTTGCATGTTTAGCGGTGCATGTTTAGCGTAGGCTTATTCATGGCAAATAATGTGCTTCAGCTGCATTTTTTTTTCGAGTTGAAGCAGAAAACCAAGCTTCCCGCAAATGCTGTTTGTTTGGTACAAAACTCGGCATTTTAGTTCCTAGAAATTTTTTTTTGTCGTTGTGATATGTGCTGGTATTACCACTGGTCATCGTTAACAATTGTTCACGCTATGCACAAAACGCAATTTCTGACATAAATGACAATTAGATGTGTCGCTAGCACCATCTATGTGTGAAACCCGGAAATTTAGTTGTGCACCTAATATTTATTTCTTATTTCTTCCTACATTCAACTTTGTTGGTACAGAAGAAATTAATGTAAATATGTTAATCCTAACACCAAATTGTGAATTGTGAAGTTTGAAAATTACAATAGATAATGAACTAATATAATATTTATTATATTGAAAGTATTTCCCAATTAAGTAGTTTGAACGTTCCCATGGCCGGTTTTGCTTTGTGTGATGGTGCATTACCACGAAGCAAAATCACTTTGTATTGTCTTTTATCATATTCTGGTCGTTTTTCACGCAAAGTTCGATTCAAAATGATCATTTGTTGCTGGTAGTGTTCAATATTTACGGTTTCGCAAGATGGTATCAGCTCACAATAAATCACACTCTTCTGATCACACTAAATACAGATCACTTTCTAATGTCTTCCATCCAAAGCGATTTGGCCTTGCAGTCGATGTCGATGCTTGTCTTTGATCAACCCAATGATTTTTTACGCTTTGAATTCTCAAAATAGATCCATTTTTCATCGCCAGTCGCAAATCGATGGAGAAATGACATTCATTTTCCTGTTGCCTCTCCTGCAGTTTATGCGGAATCCATTTTCCCAGCTTTTGGATCTTAACCCATGGTTTTTAAACATATGGAGACGGCTTCTCGTGACATGTTCAATTGATCCGCGAGTTGTCCAACTATGCCTGCAATTAATTGTCTTCAAACTTCTTTGGTGGTATTCCACCTTCTTCGTTTCACTCGTCAAAATCACTACTTTGGAATTTATTAAACCACTCATAGCATTGTGGTTTATTTACCAAGGGCATACTCACCGTAAGCTTTGACAACGCGCAAAACTCGACATTTTTAACACGTAAAAACATGAGTTATTGTTTGAAACTTGTATGGTTATGGATCGGGTGTTGTTGACAGATGTCAAAAAAAATATTAGCGCCAATGACGTGGTTTGTCGAAAGGTACATTGACAGGTAGCGCCATTTATTGGTAAATGCCGGTTTCACATTTACACAACTGGTATTATAGATAACTTAACATATATAAATTATTTTTAAAAAAAGGGGCCCACAAAAAATTTATAAATTATTTGGTGGGCCGCGAGTAAAAAAAGGTTAAGAACCACTGCTCTAGGCTGTTACCTGGGTACTCCAAAACCCACGCCATTTTCCTCTGCCGACTGAGCTGCGGGAATCTAAGCCGCTTGGGGTACCAGAGGGTAACAGCAATTCTATGAAGCAGATCTGCTTCTACGAGGTAGAAGCTAAACTGTTTCAGCATCAACGCAAAGAACTCCATCACTGTATCTTTTGCTTTTCACAATCGCCATTAGAGAGCTCCATGCACCCTCACTTTACTCTTCATTCTAAGGCAGAGATATTAACCCCGCGGCCCCTGACAGGTGTCGTCGAGGAAATCGATGCAGTCATATAATTTTGTTTGAAATAATTTAGCGATCTACTTCAATAAGGTATCAAGAGCAGTTTTTGAGATACTAATAGGGATTACAAAATTATAACATCGGATTATTTTGGAGCGAGGGTTCGTTGGAGAATATGTATTGTAGAGCGATTCGGCTTCCGAGTAGTCGTTTTCATTATCGGGTTTACTGATGCAGATTTAAGTCTACAGAAATTATAATGTGGCTTATGTAGTGCTAAATTAATTAATTAGCCATTAGTGAAGCTTTTAATTTATTTGACTATGATTCTACAAAAAATATGCCCTGATTTTTGGCACAGATATTCACTGTTAGTGCCACAACTCAGTTTCAATACCCCCTAAAACAATAATGCATAAACATGGGATCCAGCAAATTTCGAATTGGTCTAACTTCACCCAGCCCTAAATTTTATCAATAAAAAAATTAATAAATAATTTTTATTTTCTGCAGATTTCTTTTCGGCTGAATTTTCGGCTAAGTAATTTAAAATATGTATTTCACATCTTAACCCCACTCCCCCCTCCCCTCTGAAATCTGTCTAATGAGTAAGGGTACTTTGAACTTTCCACCTCATCGAAAGTTCAAAATCGATCTAATGGACCAGTAGCGAACCGATCGTTAATGCAATGTGCTAGGGCTCTAACCTTGAATTTTTACATTGGCAATACATCGATGGCGGAACCACCTTTGAACTCCACACCATACTTATTAATAAAATCAATTTGAAGAAGTATTTATTACATTTTATTGGAAAATATAATAAAATTCATTTATAAAATTTTTTATTGTCATGTCCCCATAAAATATTATAAAAATTTTGTAATTAATTCAAAAATGTTTTATTTACTTTATTTTTTTTATAATAAAATATTGATTTTATTGTTATTTATTTATATATTTTGAAACACACCAAACACACAAAATACAAACAAAAAAAAAAAGTTTTTATTGTTTATTTATATATTTCTTTTTTGTGAATGAATAATAAATTATAAATTTTATTATTATTATTTTTATTTTGGCAGCCGTGGAGGAGGGTGCATGATTTATTTTAAATAATTTGGATTTTATTTCGGCAATTCATTGTTTAAAATGTAAGCAGTACCCACTGTACAAAAACAATTAAAGTTTTGAGGTTGAAGCTTTTTTGTATGTAGGTACAGTATCAATAATTATTACTATTAAAAATCCACGTAGAGTATAATTTAAAACACAGAGTTTATAAGGTTGTCTATACAACGATGTATATATTTTATAATTTTTTTAATTAATTTAAAATAATTTTTTGGGGGGTTTTTTGGTTTGGAAAATAATTAAATGAACTTTTTACTTTTAATGCTGTATTGTTTAAATATTCAAATCATGCCTGGTACTGGCATCAATCAATTTTCGATTTTTTGTTTAAAACTTTTTTGGTTGTTTTGTACGTATTGTATTGTATTATGTGTGTGTGTGTGTGAAAAATTAAATAATGGGAAATTGTTTTGTATTGTATATACACAAGGGCCATTATTTTGAAAACAATTTGATTGATTTTTTTTGGGGTGTTTTATGGTTTTTAAATTTATTACAGTTAGTTTTTGTAAACTACACCTAATTAAATTGTAATGTTAATAAATTTTATTTTGCAAAGATCATGGTCGGTGATATTCCAAAAAAGAAAATGAATCTTCTAGGTAAACAGTTTCACAATATTAGAAATATCGAAACAAAAGAAAATTTCAATAATTTAACATCCGGGATTCATTTCCCCCGTGCCAAATAAACTTTTCCGGTATCACATACTTACAATTATTTTTATGAAATGATTGATTGGGAGGCGAACACCCACATACAGTTTTTGTCTAAATATCATTACATCGCACGGAACAATAAAAAAAAATTAAAACAAGAGAAAAAAGAAAAATCACAGAAAATATTATTTCCTGTGTTGTCTTCCAAAATTTTTCCGTCTTGTCAACCACCGCACCACGATTTCTACATCATTGAATTTTGATTAGATTTCCGAGATACCATAAATTACAACAACAACAATACAAAATTCCTTAACAGTTAAGACAAACATAAAGCGCAAACTTTCTTTCACCCCTCCCCACCCGATTACCGTTTTTCTTATGCCTCTAAAAGTCTAAACACACACGCGACTCACGAAATTTATATACACCAGGTATATGACGAGAAATTTATCTGTTTTTTTCCTCATTATTTCCCCGGTTTTATTTTTTGTCGTATTGTACGTATATATACAATTGTTGTTGTCGTCATTATTATCTGTTATCACAAGTGAAAAATTCACTTCATAAAAATTTGTGTATTTGAAGAAAATTAAAACCGGAAAATTGATGTGTAGAATTCGAGTGATGTGATATGGTGGAAATGGAGAATAAATACAGCGCCGCTCGGTATTTATAACACGAAAATTAAGTTGTTTGTTAGAGAGATTAATAGATAAAATTACTGAATTTTCATATACGTAATCGTATATCGCGACTACCATTGCCATGTATTTAGCGAGATGTGTGACATACAGGAAGATACGCGGTATACGCGTTATAAAATTTATTGAATTTTCTCGAAATTACAAAAAAAAATATTACCGAGTTTTGCGCGGCAAATTAAATTTCCAACCGTACTTGTAATTGAATGAGGTGGAAAATTTAATTTTGTGTATAAAACATGTATTTATGGTAGGAATATTTTATGTTATTATTTTTAATTTAGATTTTTTTGACAAAATGATTTTAATTTTCCGAGAAAATTTTTGTTTTCTGTATTTTCTTTTCAATTTGGTTTATTATGAGTTTTGACGTACAAGTAAAATACTCATTTATTCATTAATAAGTGCGAGGGTGCCCGCAGGGTCTGTAATTTGTGGATGTTTATTAATCATAAAAAAAGTTCCCGTCTAGTCAAAACTGATTTTTGTTTGTTTTTATTTTGGTAAAGTTTCAAACGAATAATGCTAATTATTTTAAAATTCGACGCCTAAACTGTGCAAAAATGAGGGTTGAATATTAGAAATACAGCGAAGACTCAGCTTCACTTAAAAATTCCAGCAACAACAAGCCGATAAGGATACACCATTTTGTGTAGCTACACTATATACATCACCTTGTCAAGTACCTGCTTCATCTCATCAACTTTACAATGAATGAAAAGTATCGTGCGAAAACAGGCTATCCCACAATGTATTTTGTCGACCTATTTTCGTTGAACTTAGAACAAATATATAAGAGAAAACGGAGCCCTTGGCCATGTATTTTTTGCTCGGAGACCATTAGGACTCGGCGACAACTACTGAGAAAAGTCAGCTTTGCGTGATCAGTACTGTCCCCAACTCCCAATTGTTTCTTGATGGCGGTTTTGAAAGATGTGAAAAACTTTTGTTAAGTGATCAAAACCATTGGATCGAAATAGTTCGTAAAAATTTTCTGGTGTAAACTTTGTCACTTACTGTTCTTGTCGTTGTAGTATTTAATATTTGTGGCTTACCACTGATGAGGGCTCACAAATAGATTAAATGGTTTTTGTTTTACAACTGAGCTGTTTATTAAGTTTTCTTTGATATTTATACATTAATTTTGTTTACTTAAGCATAATTAACAATTATAATTTTATATCTATCTTATAAATTATTATATGTATGTAATGTATGCAAATACAATAATTGCTTATCAATCAGTATATTACATGTGAGTTATCGTGTTACACACATTATATTTAATTGTAGAAAAAGAAATATAAAAATTCTTAGAAAGAGAAATATAAAAATGCTTAGAATAAGCAAAATTACTAAATTTGAAAATATCATGTCATTTACGTTGTTGAGTATAAACATTCTCCCGGGCCTAGCTTTCTAAGTTATAGGCTTCGTTCGGTGGAGGTCTCCTTTTGGTTCGGCATTTGTAAATAATAAAGGCGATTATGCTAAAGGCAATAATTGCATAGAGAAGAAAATAATGATGAATGTCATGGTGTGATACTGGGAGCTGCTCTTCTTGTATCTGTTGTATTCGCTTGTGCAGCTCAGTTATGTCATCCACTAAGGTTGAGTTTTCCAATTGAATTGAGTAGTTTGTACGCCCATCCATCCACTTCATTGATAGGTTGACTTTCGGTAGATATGACGAGTCAATTACGGTTTCCTTGTAGATTTTATAACTTTTTAGAAAAATTGACCCTTCTTTTAAAGTGCATCCGCCTTTAAGAGAAATTATTCCATTGCGTGGTAGTGATACTGCTACGAAATCTCCATCACAGGCTATAGTAGCCTGCCGCTCCTGATCAATTGAGAAAATCCACTTATTGTTTCTCAACTTTATCCATGTATCTCTTGGATTTTGCGATATCCTTTTTACAATGTGGCAGTTGAATGGTTGTTGTGAAGCCAATAAGTCTAATTCACATATAGAATTGTTGTTGTATGCATAATGAATTTGATGTAGCAACATACAAATATACTCACTGTTGCTATGCTTGCAATGGTTGAACTCGTCCCTTGTCATCATGTAATATTCGTCACGATGTATGGAGGTAACCAAATAGACCATTGATGCTTGAATGAAGACGCCTTCGATTGTAGGAAGAGGTATAGGTTTAAATACTTGATATTTCGCCGTGTTCATCAATGGAATTTTTAATTCAAAAATTAAATATTGACCACTTAATTTTCCTTTGCATGTTGTGATTTGATACAGGCTCAATAATTCATAGTTTTCATTTTGCGAGGGCAGCAGAACGTCTGGAGGCATATGCTGTTTTATATCTTGAAGTGCCTTGTTAAGTTGATTTGGTGGTAGGATTGAAGTGCTCACTGCTTTGTTGTTTGAATTTAAAAGGACATCAATTAGTTTTTGCTGAGTGTCTTTAAAGTCGAGCATCAGAAGAAGTGCATGAAGGGTTAAAGACGTCAATTTTTGACTGTTGTTGATGTCACCTAATGCAGAACTTATTTGTCGTGTAATAGCTTGCCAATGACGTCTATTTTCTTCATCAGTTCGTTTTAAGATGTTTAAAGTTGCGTCAGCAATCGATTTTTGGTTCTTGGCTATCATTAAAAGGTGTTGTTGATTTAATTTAACCTTTTGTATTTCCTCTTCATAGTGCTTTGCATCCCGATCATCTAAAACTCCAAATAGGTCACTTGCCAAATTGCCCACGATATTTAAGATCCCACGCTTTCTTCTCCTTTCTCTGTAGTGAAGTATTGCGTTCTTGTCCTCGATTTCAGTTAGAATATGCATGAGCTGAGTGTTGATTACAGAGCATATCTGATGATTGTCTTCAGCTGTTTCCATGCAAAGTTGATCCATGCTCCTTGCCAGACTTCTGTATGCCATCAAATCTGAATAGTAGGATGTGAGGTTGAAGTAAACTACTATTTTCCACTGCTGATTGGTGAATCGGAGAGTTCCCAAATTTTCTAGATACAGCCCAGGTTGGTGACTAAGAGTGGTGATGTTGTACATCAGCTGTTCGGTCGATGACACTGGACTCGGCAGCGTAGTGATCGCCACTAAACATAGTAGAAGTAATGGTAGAACTACGAGATTGGTGGCTTTAGGAACCTTGGTACGGGAGTCATTTGCTGACTTATTTTGCGACTTATCGGTGTCGAAAGGTAGGACGCTTACTTTGGTAATGGGTCTTTTGAATATTGAACCATTCCCACTCTTTACTGTGACTACCCTAGTCAAACCATCGCTGCCAGGATGTAGATCAATGATCCTTCCCAAAGGCCAGTTTGTTGGCGGTAAGTTTTTGTCTTTTATTAAAACAATGTCGTCTACTTTAACCATTGGTTGTTTGCTGTTCCATTTAGTTCTTTGTTATAGTTCGGTAAGGTAGTCATTTGACCAGCGTTTCCAAAAATCTTGAACCATTTTTTGTAGTAATCTCCACCGATGATTGACAGGAATGTTTTCATTCAGCATATTCGATTCTGGGATAGTTATTAGTGAATCACCAACTAAAAAATGTGCCGGTGTTAATATCAACGCATTTGGATCAGATGAAATTGGTGTAAGCGGCCTTGAATTGAGGCATGCTTCTATTTGTGATGTAACCGTTGATAACTCTTCATATGTGAGGGTTGTGTCTTCAATTACCCGTTTTAGATGGAACTTTAGAGATTTCACTGCTGCTTCCCAAAGTCCTCCAAAGTGTGTGGTGCAGACGGTGGTATGAAGTGCCACTCAATCCCATTGTCAGCTAGCATTTCCTGGAGGTCAAGATTTGCTTGTTTAGAGCTTGTTGTTTATCCTTTTCAATCAGTTCTCGGGCTCCAACAAAATTGGTTCCATTATCGCTGTAAATCCGTTTGCAAAGACCTCTTCGAGCCATAAATCTCTTAAAGGCCGCGATAAAGGCTGCACTGGTCATATCGCTGACAACCTCTATGTGCACTGCTTTGGTAGCAAAGCATACAAATAGTGCTATGTATCCTTTGTATGACTTATTCCCACGTCCTTTAGAAACTCTTACTGAGATTGGTCCGGCGTAGTCAACGCCTGTGTTAGTAAATGGACGTGATGGCACGACCCGTTCTTTGGGTAAGCTTGTCATTAGTTGGTGTCTTGTTGAATCATTGAACCGAATACACGTAATGCATTTTGCTATCTCCGTACGTATGTTGCTTCTGCCGTTCGTGATCCAATATTTGTTTCTAAGATATGACAGAGTTAACTGAGTCCCCCCATGCAATGTTTTAACATGAACATCTTTGATTAGTAGCTTTGTGAATCTATGTTTTGGAGGCAGTATCTTTGGATGACGGGTATCATAGCTCAGGTTACAATTAGTTATTCTTCCTCCTACTTTTAGTATTTTATGTTCATCAATAAATGGATTAAGCGAGAGAAGCTTGCTTTTTCTTGATATTGAGCCTTCTTTGTTAATCTGCATGATTTCGTTCTGGAACTCCGCATGTTGAATTATTCTGACTAGTCCGTTGTAGGATTCATTAAGTTCTTCAGCAGAAAGTAAAGTTGGCGATCCGCTAACCTGTTTTTTCAAACATTTTTTTATAAATTGTCGACTGGAGCCGACAACGCGAATTATTTTGTTCATGTTTGAAAATCGTTCTATAATCTGTGCAAACGGATTGACTGCAGTTGTTGATGTTGCAAGTGTAACCAATTGTTTAGTTTCCAAAGTAGCTTCCTCTTGAGTAGTAGTTTGTTGTGGCTAACATTCGGTTGGAAATTGTAGCCAATCTGGACCCGTCCACCATAAATTGTTGTTCTTTAGTTCTTTCGGACTGGTCCCTCTTGATGCGCAGTCTGCTGGATTGTCGGTTGATCCAACATGATGCCATTGTGATGGACTCGAGTATGTTTGAATTTCCGATATTCGGTTGGCCACGAAAGTTTTATATTTATAGGGACGCCCTCGAATCCAACATAAGGTGATCATTGAGTCGGTCCAAAAGAACGAAGTTGTTTCCGGAATTTGCATTGCTTCTTTAATTTGGTGCATTAGTTTATTGAGCAGCAACGCTCCACAAAGCTCAAGACGAGGTAGTGAAAGTAAGTTTTTAATCGGTGCAACCTTTGTTTTTGATGCGAGAAGACTCACAATAGTAATGCCTTCTGAATTTGTAGATTTGATGTAAACAGCAGCAGCATAGGCCTTTTCTGAGGCGTCGCAGAAACCATGAAGTTCTGTTATATTGTTATACTCAAAATGGATCCAACGTGGAATAGATATTTCTTCCAGGAGAGGTAAAGAATTTTTAAATTCCTGCCATTTTGTTGATATGTGTGACGGAAGTTCTTCGTCCCAAGATAGGCCTGCTAGCCAAATTTCTTGCATCATCAGTTTAGCTACAACTGTTATGGGTGCCAGCCAGCCTAATGGATCAAAAAGTTTTGCACTATCCGAAAGTAGGTTTCGTTTGGTAGGTTTACCAGGCGCGGATTGAGTGACAATGAAACCGAATGTATCTGTTGCTGGATTCCAGTGTAGTCCAAGAGTTTTAATTGTGTCATCAAGCTTGAATTCCAATCGATTTTGATTCCTTAGATGCACTGGTATGGATTTCAAGAGGACTGTGCTGTTTTTTGCCCATTTTCTTAACGTAAATCCACCGTAATTCAGTAGATCAATGGTTTGTTTTTGGCTGAGTAAGGCTTCTTCCAGTGTGTTTTGTCCAGAAATTAGGTCATCCACGTAGAAATCATTTAAAACTACGTTGGACGCTATAGGATAGTTTTGTTGTTCATCGATGGCCAGCTGTCGTAGTGACTTCACCGCTAAATAAGTTGCTGCTGCTGTTCCATATGTGACAGTAGTCAACTTAAACTCCTGAATTTCTTGTTGCGGAGACTCTCTCCATAAAATACGTTGATAGTTCTGGTCATCTTCATCAACGGCGATTTGTCTGAACATTTTTTCGATGTCAGCCGCATGGACGTATTTATGCTTCCGTCACCTTAACAATATGGATAATAGATCCTGTTGAAGAGTAGGGCCCGTCAACATTACGTCGTTTAACGATATTCCAGTTGTGGTTTTGGCAGAGCCATCGAAAACTACCCTCAATTTTGTAGTTGTGCTCGAATCCTTCAGAACTGCATGATGCGGCAGGTAATAGTAACCAGTCTCAGTAACTGTTTTAGCAACTTTCAAGTGTCCCAAAGCGATATATTCATCCATGAACTTCTTGTATTGAGTGCTAAGATTTGGATTTTTAGCAAGTCGTTTTTCTACTTGTATCAAACGCGCCATGGCAACCCTTTTTGAGCATCCCAGTGGGTTGGCAGAATATAACTCAATGTCAAAAGGAATCTTGACTATGTAGCGGCCAGTTTTGAGACGTTTGTGACTGGTCGCGAATATTTTTTCACACTCTAGTTCTTCTTTGGTGAATGCTCGTTTACGTGGCATCTCCTCTATTTCCCAGAAGCTTCTCAATTGTTTATCTATATCAACTGCTCTTGTTGTCATTGATTGTATTACTGTTGAATTGTGACAATCGACTGAGGCACGGCCTAAGAATATCCAACCTAGTTTGGTTTGTTGGGCTATCGGTTCGTCAGATGATGCCTTTGCTATATTACTCATTAAAATTTCTCCATAATAGTCCGCGCCCAATAATAAGTCGATTGGGCCAGGACTGTAAAATGTTGGATCAGCCCACATCAGATTTTTGGTGTGTTTCCAGTTCCATGGGTCTAGAGGCTGCTCTGGCATATCCCGCGTTATGTTTTTGAATACTAATGCTTTTATGGCTAAGCTAAATTTGGATGGAAATCTTGACTTCAAGGTAAATTCGACTTTTGATTTCGCCACTCCTGCTTCGGTTTTTGCCATGCCTGTGACTTCTTCATACGCTGCGGTTTTTGGTAATTTTAATCTCTGGCAGGCTTCTTCTGTAATGAAGGTTGCTTGAGACCCAGGATCTATTAGCACACGAATCAGTTCATTGCGAGCACCAGAAAACGCATTCACTAAGGCGGTTCCCAGTAAGATGCATTTGCGATTCCATGCATGTGTTACTTGTACGTTTGTATTAGCTGGTTTTATATTTTCTGATGCAGATCGCATACTATTGTTACTATGCAGCAGGCTGTGATGTGCACCTTTGCATAACTCACAACTTTTATTGCAAGGGAGTTTGTGTTCTGGAAGCAAGCATCGTCGGCACACTGGTTTATAATATACTGCCTTACTTCTTTCGATTTGTGGTAAATTTTGGAACTTTTTACATTCTGGTAGATTGTGCTCTCCCCAGCAAAGGCTACATTTATCGGGTTTTCTGGCTACTGCAACATTTACAGTCTTAATAGATGAATTTGTTTGTTGGTTTACTTCCTTTTTTTTATACGATTTATCTCGGGATAGTGCTCCCAAAGATTGAAACCTTACTTGTAGAAAGGCTAGAAAATCTTTCATGGTTTGAATTTCCCTCGGGTTCTTCAATGTCGTCTCGTATAATCGATGAGTTTCGCTGTCCAATTTTCTGATTAGGATGTTCAACAAGATAGCATCCCAAGAATCTGTATTGATTCCTTGGTTCTTGATGGCATGCAAACATTCCAGTGCATTATCATGTAATAGTTTTAGACCATGAGCGGATTCTGAACTTAAATGTGGTAGTTCTAAAATTGTGTTGATGTAAGTCTTGATCAGAAGCCTTTTATCCTCGTATCTGGAGCATAAAATATTCCAAGCTGTCGAATAGTTTTCTTGCGATATATTGAGGTGGTTAATGAGCTTGGCTGGATCTCCTCCTATTACTGATAATAGGTAATGCATCTTTTCTTCACTGAATAAATCATCATTGCAATGGATAGTCTTGTTGAAAAGATTTTGGAAGCTTGTCCATTGTTTGTAATCCCCATAGAAGTGTGGTTTTTCAATCCTGGGAAGCTTGATGCTGGATCTTTTTTGACTTTGTTTCGAAGAATCTTTGTTGGCAACGTTTTCTATTTGATCTTGAAGATAGATGATTGTAAATTCATAATCTTGCTGTAGGTTCTCGTATGTTTCTTGGCTAAAGTATTCGTTGTCAAGCTCTCCATCAATCGCATTTCCAATAATCTCTTCATGATTGTTGGTAAGAGATATCCATAAATCGGTTAGTAGTTTGATCTTCAACTCGTAATACGTTCTTGTGTGCTGCACCGCATCCTTGATTTGATGTATGGTGTTAATATTTGTTTGAAATATTTTAGCTTTGGCGTGTTGTATTTTATAACGCCTCTGCTGTTGTTGATCGTCTATTTGTACCACCTTATGGTCAGATTCGCCTTGTTGTTGCTCATCTGCTAGTATATATGATGACGCATCTGCGACGTGTTTGTCCCAATCCGTATCCCGATCATCTCCTGCTGTATTTTTTCTGGCTTCTAGTAGTATTTTTTTTTTTTGTTTCTTCGAACGCTTGTTTGACTTGATCGAAGAAATGTTGTTTAACATACGGATGATCCTCTGGAAGAGTGACTACTAATGAAGCATCGGTGGTTGAAAATTTATCGAAGAGTAGCTGCAAATTTGTGAGTCTTTGGTCACAATATTGTTTGGTTTTTCTGGCAGCTCCATCATTTTTGATGTTTGTTTTTAATTGGTTAATTAATTTACCGGTTTGTGTTTGTTCACACAAAGCTTTTACGGTATCCATGTTTTTTTTTTTTTAGATTAATTTTAAATACGTTTTTATGTTGTATGTTATGTAAGCGCTGTTCTTTTTAGCTCGAAGGGCCAATGTTCTTGTCGTTGTAGTATTTAATATTTGTGGCTTACCACTGATGAGGACTCACAAATAGATTAAATGGTTTTTGTTTTACAACTGAGCTGTTTATTAAGTTTTCTTTGATATTTATACATTAATTTTGTTTACTTAAGCATAATTAACAATCATAATTTTATATCTATCTTATAAATTATTATATGTATGTAATGCATGCAAATACAATAATTGCTTATCAATCAGTATATTACATGTGAGTTATCGTGTTACACACATTATATTTAATTGTAGAAAAAGAAATATAAAAATTCTTAGAAAGAGAAATATAAAAATGCTTAGAATAAGCAAAATTACTAAATTTGAAAATATCATGTCATTTACGTTGTTGAGTATAAACACTTACAATGCTTTCAGGCAACCCTTCCATTGTCAAAAGTTCATGAAGCGCGCGAAAGGTAAATTTGGTAGAAATGTCTGATATATTCATGACGCACGATCAGGTCGACATATTCGACATGCAACTGTTCTCTTAACTTCGCTGTGGTTGGCCAACATTCGAATACCTTTCTCAGATTCGGAGCAACCTGTGTTTTCGATTTTATTGTCGATGTTTGGCCATTGGACACGCGTACTCTAAATTCAAAAAAGTTAGTCAACTCTGTCTAATTGTATACATTTGTTTCAATAAATTCCTTATTTTAACAGTGTAACAAAAGTATTTGAATTTCCAATTGGAATATAACATTTTAGTGATTTTTGTTGTTGTTGTTATTTGTTCGATATTTTACTACGGTACGAAAGCACCATTTCCGTTTTATTAAAACAAAAGGAAACTCACTCACACCCACAAATGCACACACAAATCCACATACAAATTCTATAATAAATACATATTTTGTTTTTCACCATAATGGATATCCACACATAAGCGTACAAGATTAAAGTTATAATTTATCTAAGCGTAAATATTGTGTCGTTCATATACTTGTCCAGCTTACTAGGGTGGACAAATTATTTGATCCTTTTGTAACAAGTTAAGTAGTTATTATCCCCACATTCGACTATACCGTAATCGTATAATATTTGGGTTGTGAAAATTGAATTTTTATTGCTAGACACGGGGGTTACACAGGATAAATTATAATTTATATGCGGTTGCTTTATTGGATCATAAATTTAAATCATATACCACAACCTAAATTGAACATAATACTACAAATTTACATTTGTACGAGTTGCAAAACTATTTAAAAGTCAAGAGGTTAACAGCTTTACTTTTATGCATATAAAACAAAGAAAGTTTTCAAATAATCCACAGTGCAATTAATACCAAACTCTTTCGTGTACGCGGTAATATGAATATGAATCGATTTAAGAGTTTTTATATTTAGAGAGAGTGGAATGAAGTACCCTGATTATCCAGAAGTTTGGTCCGATTGTTTTTTTTTTTATATTTACAGAGCGGAATACCAAATTTTTTGCGAACTAATTAAAAAAAACGATTTCATATATGTATTCAAAATATAACAATCATTACGCCGTGCATGCACAAAAAAATTGAATTTTTAAACAAGCAAAATACTCTGATTTCGTAGCGTTCCTCCCCATATTATCTCGTATTTCCATTGCAATAAATTTGCCTGTAAATTTTTCGTTTTGTTTGTTTCCATGCGATTCTAAACAACACCCAACATGGAAATGATAACACAGCAGTACAGTTGTACACATGTAAAAAAAAGGCAAAATGTGCTGGAAAAACGAGGAAAATTTCAATTCTATTGATAAAACAATAACTAATTCTGGAAAATATAGACAATGAAATGTGCAAATATATGAGCAGTGTACTGTATTCGGGTCTTTTGTTCATGGAAATTTTTAATTAATAAAAATGAAAATATATTGTGGGATGTTGGAAAATTGCTACATCCCGTATATAGATCAGATAATATCGTATTAAACCTATACCTATGTTTATATAGAGAGCTACATAGTAAATTATTGTTTGCCTGTTTCATGTACCGAGAGATTGTAGGATACACTGTAATGTGAACATTTTCCTCGTATAGATGTACGAAATTTTGATATGCACTAGTTAATTTACATGCATTCAATGTATATACAGGTTATTAGGGGTCCAAGTAATTGTTATCGTATGTGGGAAACTAGTCTCAATTATATATTTGGCTTGATGAATAGTGTTTTGTCAATAGATGCTGAGAATGTGCTAGATGAAATGGGACAATAAAAATTGTTACGTTTAACTATGTTAAATCGATTTATTACATAAATTTGTAAGGCAATTTACGTCGCCTTGTGTGCAATTTACCTCGGAATCATGTCGATTGGTTATTTTTCAAAATTTTTAATTTTTATTTTATTTTGTTTAATACGCTAAAATTAAAAAAATTCTACTCTGTTCCACTAAAACAACATCAGATATTGGAACAGGTTCTAAAAGAATAGGAATACACCCATCCCTGATTTTCACGATACTTTTTTACACGATTTCGCTTTTACACGGTTTAAAAAACAAAAAAAAAGTATTATATTTTAAGTTTTTATTTATTATTTCTAATTTAATTTCTAATAATTATATTTACACGGTATTCCGCGGAACCAATCTAAAGTTTAAACCGGGGGGGATGGGTGTAAACATAAAATACAAGTAAAAGAGAAAGAAAACATAATGAATAATTTGGTAGAAGAAAACATTTATCGTGTTTCAATTTAACGTAAACATTTTACCGTAGAACCGTTTATCCTAGACACAATTTATCGTGGACACAATTTATCGTGTGGACAATAATTATCGTAATTGACGGGTATATAAAACGGGTTTATAAAATTTTATTGAGTTCGGCCATTCCCATTTTAATTGATTAATAAATTAAGATATCAGATTTTGTAAGTTGGATGGAAATATACTGTTATAGTTGACCGAAATTTTCTAGCTGAAAGATAATGCAGATAGTGTCTTGAATACAACAAAAATTAGTCATGAACGTCAATTTAGGATCGGGTTATATCATTCGGGTGAAGGGGAAATTATTTCAGTTTATAGGAATTTAAAGATCGATAGGAGCGAGAGTAAAAAGAGAGTTTAACTTTCGGCTGAAATAGTCAAGACACTATCTGCATTATCTTTCGGTAGGCAACTTTCGGCTAACTTAACCAAGGTGATGGAAATGGGATTCTTAAATGATTTTTGGAAGAAGTTCTGGAATATGACCACCTAGGACGGAACTCGGTAGTTTCTTAACTATGATTATGATGAATTTGGATATGGTGGATGGAAATGAATTTCTTTAACCCATTCCCGCAAATGACGGCTATAGCCGTCATATTTTTGTTGATGTAAATGCAAATGACGGCTATAGCCATCATGATACTGTTAAAGTTAGCCGATATTTCCCAGCCAAAAGTAAAAAAAAAAATCGATACTGCAGTTAGTGTCTTTGCTATCTCAGCCGAAAATATAATATGAAATGTAAAATATTAATATGCATCAGCTGAAAGTTATCAGCCAACATTTTTCAGCCGACATATTGTTACAGGCTGGCTACTGCCAACCTGCAGATTTCACTAAGCACCTGCAGAGGCCTCCACGGTGATATTTTGCCGGCTACGTTCTCAGGGAGAAGTGCTAAGGTCGTGGGGTTTGAGGCATACAGGGCTCCTGGCTTACACCGTGATGATTACAGAAAGTTAGGGGGAACGCAAATACTAATAATACCGATGTTCCGCCGAAATTCGTCGGCCGGAACCTGAGGAACGAGCACAACAAAGTTATAAACCGTTAGAGGTGCCTTAGTGCGCGCATCCATTCGAATTCAAACAGGGCAAAGCCCAGGTTACGAAATTGGATGCGGGCACCAAGGGACCGCAAACACTAAACCGACACAGAGGGAGTCTCCGCTCCTATCATACCATATCCGGAAAAAATTTAATAATTCATTCTTTATTTAATTTAGGCAACAAAAACCACAAAACACAACTTCCCCGAGGAAAGAAAAGAAAAAGAGAAATAGCGAGAGAGAGGAAGAACAATACGTACCGAGCGTGCACCCGCTGTGCGGCGCTCGATCACAAAAATTTTCAGAATTATAATCACAAAAATTTTCAAATATATATAAAAATAAAATCAAAACAAAATTTAAAATATATGAAAAATAAAATTAAAGAAAAATTTAAAAAATAAAAAAAATTATACCTTAATATTTATAACAAAAAATGTTGCGGCCTTGTTGCGGCCTTGAGCGATTCAATCGAGTTTTCCCGAGCTCCCCACATGGAAAGTGACCTGGAATTTTTTCCATATGTGAAAATCACTAAGACCTTTGATTTGAATCTATTTCCAACCATGACACTTTAAATGGTCAATATTTAGAAATTTTCAAATTTTGTGTGTGCGATATATTCAATCGAGTTTTCCCGAGCTCCCCACACGGAAATTCACCTGAAATTTTTTCCAGATGTGAACATCACTAAGACCTTTGATTTGAATCTATTTCCAACTATGATACTTTAAATGGTCAATGTTTAGAAATTTTTAAATTTTGTGTGTGCGATATATTAATATACAAGTTTCCCTATTGGAAAATGAATTTTCTTAACAATCTATAATGCTATTAAAAATATAGTTTAGTGTTTTATTTTTAACCGTTTCAGTTGATATTTTTTGTAGAAAACAAAATAATTTTGGTTTAAAAAAATATTTTCGGCTGAAAAATATCGGCTGAGAAATGTCGGCTGAGATATGTCGGCTGAAAAATGTCGGCTGGTAACTTTCGACTGATGCTTTTCGGCTGATTTTATTTTCGGCCTAGATAGAAAAGACACTATCTGCATTTTCGGTTTTTTTTTTTTACTTTCGGCTGGGAAATATCGGCTAACTTTAACAGTATTTTGACATTTCGTATTATATTTTCGGCTGAGATAGCAAAGACACTATCTGCATTATCGAATTTTTTAATATCGGCTGGAAATATCGGCTAACTTTAATAGGGTTGGGAAGGGTCTTATAAAATCATCAAAAGGATTAACGATTTTTTAAAAGCCGATTCAACTAGGCCCCAGAGCTAAAATGAAAGTGGTCCACATTGATAGATTACGACGATGCAATATAAGAAAAGTGGACAAGTTCAGGACGAACAGAGTTAAGCTGGGGGTGGTGTTACGAATTTTACTCTACACAAGCAAATAAATTGGTGGTCGAGTGGTTAAACTATACACCACCAACTGCTATCAACCCAAAGGTTGCGAATTCGAATCCAGTTGGAGACTATATTTTCACTAAAGAAAGCAATTGTATATACGATGGTGATAATCATCATCAAAAGTACTAGGAATTAACAACAGGCGTTAATCATCAAGGCCAATTTGGGACACAGACACAGTTTATTTTAACCAGAGCACAGTGCAAGTTAAAAATTGAAAGTAAACAGTGCGAGAAGATGTGAACAGTAAAAATGAACAGTTAAAGTGAATTAGTGAGCATTGAACGAGGGAAATTTGTGAACTGCCAAAGCAATTAAAGGTGTTGGGAAAATAATTTTTTTAATCTTTAAATCGCTCATTATTAAATTTGCAAAATCATGTACGAATCCATATCATGCGCCCAAAATACATACCAATATGAATTTAAAGACCCACGGGTTACTATCATTGAAAATATGTAACAACGAGCAGGGCATAGCTAGAGCTAACCATGTATTTGGCTTTATTCAAAGGTGGACTGGGTATATTGAATATATTCGAACAATAAAAATATTGTACTTCGCATACGTCAGATCGCAACTTGAGTATGCTATTAATATTAAGTGCCCTTTCTACAATGAACATATTCATAATATAGAGAGTACCCAACAGAAGTTTGTACCTTATCTGTTTTTTGGGAAGAATGGCTGGAAATACTACAAAGACTTACCGTATCATGCTAACCTGCAAAAATTACCATCATACTTCGCTAGATGTCTCTCTTTTCTCTCAAAATTGTCATTACCCCCATCGATGCCATTGCTACCTTTCGTATCAACCAAATATTAAGCCGAATACCATAACGGAAATTAAAAAATAAACAAAATTCTATAAATCAGTTTTATCCCACTGCCCCTGTTGATGCCTCATGACCCGCGATCTCTCCTTCTATTGTTGTCTATATATTCATATTAAAACGAAGCAAACAAAAATCAAACTCAGCGAAGGTTTCATATATATAATTGAACGAGAAAAAAAAAATATAATTAAACGCCAATGATTCCCATATGCCGCTTGATAATGAACTCGTGTTCTAACAATCTAACTTAAGCGTTGGAAAATGCGAGAAGCATTACTCATTAGCATATGAAATTGAATATTACAAAATATGGTTGGGTCAATATTATTTAACAAAAACAAACCATAGTCTAGCTTACGTTATGTAAATTGAAAATTATGAACGAAAAACTAAATTCTTAAACTATATATAAAAAAAATTAAAGGCAAAAAGAAAGAGATATTGAAAAAAAAATTAGTTTACCAATTTGTCCGCCACTGGAGGATGGTGTCCAATCCACTTTCCACTTGGTTTCCGAGATTGTGCAATCATCCAACTTCCTGCCCCAGTTCTGTATATTTCGCTTAAGCGGTCACCTCACCTGGGCTTCACCACCCTTGACAAATGTATAACGTTCGGGAGCTTAATATGGTTACCGTGCTTGCAGTACCTTCTCTGATGGCCGTTGACAGCACGGCAATTTGTTTTGTTTCCACGAGCAGCTTAATTCGGTATATCCCTCTTTTTTTTTGTTTATTAAAATTCAATCTCCGTTTTTATTGTTTATTTTTTTTTATTTTTTTATTTTTGCAATCGTATTATTAAAACAATTTTGTTTCCATGCGATGTACAATATCGAAATTTTATTTGGTTTTAATCAGATATTGAAATAGCAATACAGCTTATTTTTAATATTTTTTTAAAATTTGTTTGGGAATATCCCTCCCAGATTCCAACACTTAACTTTGTTCTCTGTTCGTTTTTTATTTTTGATGCGTCTCAAAGTAAACAACGCAAAATGTTTGACTTAAACTTTTTTTGTTTTCGTTTTTATCAGGTTGGTTTAACTACCACCATAGAAATCACTGGCTTTCAATTAACTAACGAGAGTTCGATTCAACTCTTCATTTGTTTTTATACGACTGACTAAAAAAAACCTAGCATCGTCGAGAGCTTTATATACCTGTGGCACTATTCTGGTAATTCCCTGGGAATAGGGAATTGGGAAAAGATTTTATATATAATTTGTATTTAAAATGTTTTTTTCTGGCATACTGAGGTAAAAAGCTAGTGTTAAATTTTTTGAAAACAAAGTTAAATTGGGAATAATTTTCCCTACCAATTTAGATATGAAAAAATTATTCCCAATTTATAAATATTTACATCAAACTTTTTTCCTCAGTAGGCCGGAAAAAAACATTTTAAATAGAAATTACATATAAAATCTTTCCCCAATTCTCTATTCCCAGGGAATTACCAGAATAGTGCCGCTGGTGACATCTTTTTGTTTTCGTTTTATATATACATATATATATATATATATATATATATATATATATATATATATATATATATATATATATATATATATATATATATATATATATATATATATATATATATATATAGACAACTTCTTCTATTTATAAATACCGTTCTTTTTCCGTACCATAAATATTGAAACACCATTTATATTTTTTCCGTTTTGCTACTCTTTATCCCATCTCTATTCATGATTATCAATTAATGATCAATTGGTTGGAATCCGAGAAAAGTTAAAGGTTATCAAATTGTACGCTTCGCGTCTACAAGGCGATAAAGGGAAGCCAACCGTTACAGCACAGTTTAGTTTTGATTTGGAATGCAAAAAAAATACTAAACTGAAGTTACAAGTGAAATGTTGCAAGTTGAGAAAAAAAACGAAATAAAGCTGCACTACCTGAACACTGCTACAGAAAAATTTAGACCTCGTGGAATGTTATTTCTAAGGTTTTATGTCTGTATGTCCTTGGCGTGAAATACACCTAGTAGTTTTCCATTACCATCGTCAACTTCATAACATACCCTTCCGATAGGTTTTCGAATAAAAGCCTTCCGAAAACACGGAGCGAATTTTGCACATAAGGAATTAGCCGAATCACTTTGCGCATGTTCGCGCACGAATACCATTTGACCAGGATGGAAACAAACTGACTTGGAGCGGTTAGCGTGTCAAATGCGATGACACCCGAATACAGCATAGTGAGGAGAAAACGTCGTGGACTCGTGAATTGACTTTCGAAGGGACCCAGCTATTGCTCCAAAATGAATATCCCAATGTTTATGATCAGTTGCTACGTAAGCTCAAATAGCCGATACAATCGTACGGTTTACGCGCTCGGATGCATTAGACTGAGGGCTATATATGGCAGTTTTAATGTGTTGTATGCCAAATTCATTCAACAATTCTTTAAACTCCTTTGAAATAAATTGTCTCCCGTTATCGCTATAGATATACTTTGGGACGCCAAATTAATAAAACACTTCATCTCGGAGAAAGGCAATAATAGGCTTAGTAATAGCCTGCGTCAAAGGTTTAAGTAGAACATACTTCGATAATTTATCCAACACGATAAGAATATGTGTTTTTCCTGATCTCGATCGTGGATAGGGCCCTAAAAGATCTATATATAATTTTTGAAAGGGCCGCTGGTTGAAGGATGGATTTTTAGACATTGGCGATCTTAAAAGTTTATTTGTTGCCTTTGTAGTTTTGCAGATTTCGCAACTTTTAATATAATCACAAACTTGTTTTCGCATTTCAGGCCAAAAATAGAGTATGCGCAAGCGCTCGAGAGTTCGCTTAATACCACTGTGTGAAGCTGACAGGTCATCATGTTCCTGTTCAATTAATTCCTTCGTCAATGATTCTGGAATAAGTAATTTCCGTACAGGAGCTTGGGAAATCGGAACTTCAGCCTTAAATTCAAATCGAAAGTAAACTCTATCCCCGTGAATAGGATGATTTAGATAACTGATGGGAGATGATTTAATTTTTTCGACAACATCGATATAATCTGGTTCCTGGAAAACAGGAGAATTCAAATCAACCGCCGATAAGTACTTGGGATGGTCCTGAATCAATTCTGCAAGACAGTCGCTGTAGACCCGTGAGAGAGAATCAGGAACGATGTTCAAGGATCCTTTTTGGTGCTCGATGATAAAGTTATTCGCCTGCAGCTTTAGGCTCCAGCGAGCAAGTCGTCCACTCAAGTCCTTTTGAGCCATCAGCCACTTCAAGCTCGCATGATCGGTTATCAGTTTGAATTGATAGCCTTCAATATACGGGCGGGATTTTTTTATACTCAGAAGGGCCGCCAAACACTCGAGCTCCGTCACCGTATAGTTCTTTTGTGCAGAATTTAACTTCTGCGACATAAAAGCAATTGGCATTTCTGCCCCATCTTCTGTCGTTTGATATAGTACCCCACCTACGGCTTGAGTACTGGCATCACATCGTATAGCAAATGGTTTGCTAAAATCAGCATTACTTAAGACCGGTGCGGTCGAAAGTCGCGATTTTAGCCCTTCAAATGCAGATTGAGCTTCCAGTGTCCATTCAAATTTCTGGCCTTTAGTCAACAAATTCGTGATGGGAGCAGTTAATTCTGCACAGTTAGGGATGAATCTCCTTTACCAGCCTGCCATACCCAAAAGTTTCCGTGTCTGTTTTACACTCTTTGGAGCTGGGTAATTATAGATAGCGTCCACTTTGTCGGGGTCGGTACGGAGACCATCCTCGCCAACCAGATATCCAAGATATTTTATTTCGCGCATCACGAATTTGCTCTTTTTGAGATTAATGGTTAATCATCCCTTCTTAATAAGTCCCGCAACAGTTTTTAGTAGTGAAAAGTGTTCCTCAATTGTAGCTGAAATGATGAGGAGGTCGTCCAGATACACGAAGACGCGATCGTGTAGCTGATAGGGGATAACCAAGTCCATAAGCCGACACATTGTCTGAGAGGCATTACAAAGACCAAACGGCATCACGGTGAACTGGTAGAGAGGTCTACCACGCACCGTGAAGGCCGTTTTATCGCGCAACCCCTCAGACAAAAGAATTTTCCAAAAGGCGTCTCTGAGGTCTAACGAACTTATAAACTTGGTTTGATGCAATCTCCCTAACAAGCCATCTATCAGAGGCAGAGGGTAGGCTTCCTTTATTGTCACCTAATTAACTTTCCGCGAATCCAAACATAGTCGAACTTTGCCATTTTATTTCCTCACTAGGACCACAGGAGAACTCCATGCACTATGGGATTCTTCTATGACCTTCAGATTTAGCATGCGATCAAGTTTAACATATATAAGGTCCTGGATGGCTGGTGAAACATTGTAATATCTCTGCTTGATCGGTGTTGTTTGACCGACATCTGTCGTGTGCTGCAGGAGCGTGGTTCTCCCTAACCCGTCAATTGCGTCAGAAGGAAATAGATTTTTAATCTGCCCAAGTTCTTGAACTTGACCGTCGGTAAGTTTATGTGGAGAGGAATCTAAATTGTCAACGACCAATTCATTTATTAGCATGGGAGCCAGATTAAATTTAGACCAAAAGTCAATGCCCAGATATAAAACGCCATCCAAACTAGTTACGACATAGAATCGCATGAGATTACTTTTGTTGTTGTAACAGATTTCGGTTTCAACGTAGCCCAGAATTTTGTTCGGCGTCCCATCAGCGGTTCGAATAACAGAAGACACTTTCTTTACCTTGAGGTTTTCCGGGTCAATTAATTCTAAAGCACCACTATCTAACAGTCCGACAAGTTGTTTCCTGCCAATCCTTATTTCTACATGCAGACGTGGATCATCGATTAATTTCACGATGGTGGTACTGCAAATTTTGTGAATTTGCCTACGCTCCTTCCAATAATTCCACGATCGTATACCTTTTGGATGAATTAATTCGTATTTACCGTTACTACTTAAGTGAAAATCCGTGTGAGGATCAGTTTGTGTACTAACGGTATAAGTACGAATTAATTGCGTCAGACCTAGAACCTGACAACCCTGGAAAAAAGAAGCGAGTTTTCAAAGTGTTCATTTATTGAAAACATCTTACTGGATGGAATCGATGTTACTTGAATCTATTTGAATAAAAGCACAGAACAGAACCTGATGTACACGAGTGTATTTAATGTTTTGCATGTTCTCAAGTCAAATTGTACTTTTCAAAAATAAAATGAAATAAAAATTAAATATACAAGGCCGAGTTGAAACCTCTTGCTCAGTAAAACTCTGTTAACAATAGACCGCCAAAATGGGGGTCAGTTCGTTGCAAAGTTTCCATAGAATAATGCAATTTTGTAACCTATAAAATTCAGTAAAAAAAAATTCAATTAATTTTCCTTTTGTCAACTTTTAATTTTTTAAATATAAAACACAAGCGAGACATAACCAAATTAAATAATTAATACTCGTTTCAAACAAATTTTCTTTTGTATCATTAAATTAAATTTTCGAAACGAAAATTAAATTAATTTTTTTTTAAGTTTTTGTGTAAGTTTTGTAATTTAATTTACAATATACGAGTAGCAAAAAAGAAATCTGGAATTTACACGGGAAGAGAAACCAACAACGATTTTTTTTCTTCTGTTTAATAGAAAAACAGGAAAATTATTTTTTTTTTGTTTCTCGAATTTATAGTTTGTTTTCCATTTTCCTTGTTTTTCAATTTCAAATTATAACAGAACACTACAGTTGGAAAAAGCAATATTATTGATTAGTAAAAATGCATTGCATAAATATATACGAGTAAAGTGGAAGAATGAAAATCGAAAATGGTTTTCAATATTAGATGGCAGAAAGTATACGGAAATATCATCAACGGATGCAGTCTGTTTGTGTCTTTGTTGTATAGATATACAAGTAGAACGGTAGTAAATAGTTTGTGAAAAAGGATATCGGAAAATTAATTTCGTTCGTTGGATAGCCGGATACAAAGTAAAACTTATTTACTGTCATTTGTATGTAATCCGTATAATCGAACTGAACAATCGTTTTACGTTTCTATTCTTCTCCAGTTTATAATGAACAATTTTCTTTTTGTCTAACACAAAATACGCTTACTGAACATATCTCTATAATCCTTTTTTGTATATATGTTTCTAGAATCTAGAGTAGATAGGAGGCAGAAGACCGTACGTAATACATATGTATCAATTTTTCATAAATTGATATTTCCTAATCTACCATAATCTTTTCAAAATATTATGGGGAAGAAAAAGTATTAGAAAATTTTATTTTTGAAAAATTAATGACTCATGTAATACCTATACACAGTATACGTTATATACGAAGAACGATAAAATAAATCTTCTCTGAACTTCGATCATATTATAACAATAAAGATGATGATGGCAAGCGGCGCATCAATTTTGAGAAACGTCGCATTACAAACAATATACTCGCTGAATGAAAATCCGCTTTGCTTCCCCCCGATCAATAATAACAAGGAATCAATAATAAATTACTAAAAGCTTTCTGTGCCAAAGCTGAAGTGGATTTGCTTTTATATTTTTTAAGACTATTAAAATATCCTTAGAGAATTTCCGCTTGTGTTTTTCCTTACAAAACATACAAAAAACAGTTTTGTAAAATTTTTCATTTTTCCGTTACACAGTAGCATGGCATACATATTACGATTACCAAAATCGAGTTATTAGTTTTTATTGTTTCACTTCATCGTTTCTCGTTACTATATACGAGACTTAAATATGCTTTTCCGAGAAACTCGTTTTTCGACATATCAAACAAACAAAAAGAAATAGAACACCGTAATAGAACAAAAAAAAAGGCTGCAAAACTGCTGAAAATATCATATTATAATGTATGTAGGTAAAATAATAACATACAAAAAAAAATAAAATAAAATAAAGGAAATTGAAAAGGTAGGAAAATACCATTTTCTCCAGCAACAACTATGTTTAAATAAAAAATCATAAATTTTCTCTATTGTCGATATAAACGTGTATACGGGAGATAGGAAATTTCGTATACGAATTTTACCCTTTCCCGCATAAATTTTTCTGGGATAGGTAATGGATTTTCATTTGGGTTGTGTGTTAAAGCAAAAATTTGATTTCTAGGCAAATAGCTAGCATGCGAAAAAAAGAAAAAACATCAAAATTGGAAAATATTGTGTATAGTGAAAAGATTGAAATGCTTAACAAAGGTAATATGGATTAGGAGGAATCTGATTTTTATTTTGTCGTGTTGTGTTTGTTTGGTTTTACAGGGTATCCCACAAACTAGTTTCCTTATTTCAAATATTCAGTGATCATTTTTTAACACTGTGTACACAGAAATTTTAGGACTCACTCTGTTTATATTCGACATGATTTTTTTTTTCGTTGGGCTTTCGATTATCTGTGAGATAATGAAAACGTGTACCGATTGTACAATGTATTAGCTCCATATAGTCGTACATATATGGAATATTAGTTCCGAACAATGACTTATGTTAAATGATGTGTTTGAGATTCATTATATATGTATATACAATCTGCCAAACTGTGGATATTAAAGAAATCTTGATGTTAATGAAATAACGTATAGTCACGGACTTCATAAGAATGGAGTTTGCAAAATAATTTTGTTATATATACATCTCACCTTTCCTAGATGGGTAAAACTGGTTTCTTCAAACAAGAATTATTTCCTTGATTTAAAACATCAAATTAAATCTTAATTTAATAATTTTTTCGGATCAAGAAATTTAACAATCTACCACATCCATTTTTTTAAATTATCACATTTCAAATTGAGAACCTGAAGGACTAGAAAAATATTTAAAAATTAAAAATACGAGAATATTATTGATTAAGCAAGTAATTAAACAATTATTCTGAGTTGTGGCAACAAATTTGTGACTTTACCCCCGTAAAGACTCGTTCACTTACTTTGTGATGTAACGTCATAACTTTACAAGGTTCTTCCCAAATTTGTTGTAATTTCTTGGAAATTCCTTTTCTTCTCTTGGGGTTGTAAAGCCAATCCAAACCTCCCCTCGAATCTTGTTTTCATTCATATTAACTAAGAGTCACTTAAGGGTCATGTTCATTATTCGTCTTAAATTGACTACGTATGCACGCTGTACGACAGATTCATTTTCTGGTAACCCAAACTTAATATCACATAACGAGGCTCATTGCCAAATGAATCCATGGCAGGTTAATTTCATGTTGCATAATCTACTACACTATATGATATTCCAGTGGATCAACAGTGGTATACATCGACCCCTGATATTTTGGTTAGCATTGACTTCTTTCCTCAAAGACTCTTCTAGAGTCCGGTTAAACAGTACAAGTCTTTTTTATGTTACAGTGACCCAGAAATGTAGGTTCATGCGATTCTCCGAATCTGCAAACCAAATTATTCTTAAGGATCCGAGTTGCTTGATTCACAATTGGATAAGCTTGTACCCACTAGTTGAAGTCGGCAAAGAACACCAGTATCTAAACAGATTAACGTTCTGTGTTTGTGGAATTGTATAGCTGCAACCTCCCTTTCGTTCACGTTTAGTCCCTTACTTACGACATACTCTTTAAAATCTCTGCACCATTATTCAATATGCTTGTGACAATTGATATTTGTTATTTTATTGATTCCCGCATGCGCTCCAGATCTTACTTCGTGTGTTTCTTGTAGGACCTCTCATATCCGATTATAGATAGTAGCACAAGTGTTGTCAATTGTAGTTGCCATTAACCGATTTCCAGATACTTACTAGCAGTAACTTTTATTTTTTTACTCTAGTTTTCACATCCCATAAACAGATTTCGCCGCCAACTGTCGGTTGAATTCATTTCAATCTGCGATATTCGTTTTTCGCAACTTTAAGTGGACCACAAATGGATCACCACATGAGAGTTGTCTCTCAGGTGTAGATAGTAAACTACATTCGATTGGTGATTAAGGTTCAACCAAATCTTGAATAGTATCAATATAGGACACTGCCTTGTAAAATCGTGTTACAATTTTTTTTATAAGACAAGAATGAAGTTAGCTGTTTTAGTACAAGTTCGAAAAAAATTCGAAAATCAACACAGCTAGTGAAAAAAACTGTGTCAAAATAAAAAAGAAATGTTATGTCCAGTCAAACATAGCGCCAATTTCTAGTGTAGTTTGTTAAAATGCTAGAAACGTTGTATAGTTCACCGTTCTGAATAGTGGAAGTTCCTCATTAAAAATCTAAAGTCCATCATGGTTTGTTCAGCCATCCATAATGAAAATATTTACATGTTACTGTTGTATTTTTGATTACCCCTGGTAAGTACATAGCGCCCCGTTTAAATGTATAGACCACACATGGCCAAATTTCGGCTCGCGAGCCGCACGTGGCTTTTTGAAAGAGTGAATGCGGCTCTCGAAAAGAAATAAAAAATTAAATAACATTTAATAATTCATTAAAATTATTTTCTGCTCTTAATTGAAAATTGCGACTTCGATTAAGTTGGCTCTAATAACGAGAAATTATTAGAATTCGGCTCCACGTGTCGTGAAGCACGTGGAGTTTGGCCATGTGTGGTATAGACCATGTCATTATATTCGATTCTAATCTATAGGAATTATTTGTGATGTAAATGTTGAGTTCTTAAGTGGTGTAGCAACTACGGACGAGGAAGACGGGCCAATACATGATGGAAGGTTTGGCAAGTTGTTTTCTGTTTACGGTCGACTGACTAGACAATTTGAGACGGAATTTTCTCGTTTCGAAAATTATCGTGTCCGTGCTGTGCTGTTCATATTACATGTGGTTTTAACGAACTGTATATGTTAGGAGGGGTACGTAATGTCAAGGAACCATTATGTAATATTTACCATCATGTGTTATTTTTTAAACAATTCTCTATAAATTTTGTTTTGTTATATTTTAGTATTGCTTGCCGCTCTAGAAGAGAAATGTGAAAACCTAACCGACATAATAGTTCGAAACATGAAATATTTATTAAAATTCATTGTAAACGTAATGTCCAGGAACACCATTATGTAATTTCAAGAAAATTGAGTTTCTTGTTAAAAAGAACTATTCGCCAGTACGATATTTATGGCAACGCAGGGGATTTGAAAGATTCTGATTAACCTCGACGATTATTACGTGATAAGGAACACCATTATGTAATTTCATGAATAAATGATAATTAAAACACTTTTTTTAACTTCCATTATTTTCATTGACAAACAAAAATCGTAAACTTTTTGACAATTTGCGACACCATGACAAAACATCTAATTAAGGTAAATGCGATAGGATAAGAGAAAAAAGAACACGAACGTGCTATATAAATAAGTTATTTAATATATGGTTCAACCCTCACTTCCGAAAGATACCACAGGTTTCGAAAATGGTTTATAGAGCGCAAGTTTACATCACTGCGAAACAATTTTGAACGCAACAATGACTGTGCGCATAGATGACTCAATGAACGGGTGCTACGCGGTGTATAATATCTTCTTGGGTATCGTTCGGTTGGATAAACGAGAAAAAGTTATTGTGGCTCCAAATTAATTCGGTCCGTTTTCAAAAAGTAGTTCTGACTAAACTAAATTTTTTATAGTGACAGCTGATTTCCGTTGTTTCAGACAGATTAGACATCTGCCATTACCATTCAGTTTGTATTGCTCTGAGATTTATACAAAATGTGTTTTTTTACGGTGTTGAATATTACGGATTTTATGATAACTAAACAGCATTTGCGAGAAGTGTTAATTTGGTTGCGGGAAATGTAATAATTGGAAAAAAAATGTTTAGCTGAATCACATCGAATGCTTGTGGAAGTTTACGGTGACAAATCTTCAACCGATAAATCATGTAGAGAATGGTTTCGGCGTTTCAAAAATGATGATTTCCGTATTGAAGTTAAGCCTCGCTTAGGACAGCTCAAAAAAATCGTAGACGATGAATTAGAGGCATGGTTTGATGAAGATCCCACTTAAACGCAAGAGGAGCTTGTGACCCAACAAACAGTTTTCGTACGATTTAAATGTATAAGCATGATTAAAAGGCAAAGCAATGGGACCCTTATGAATCGAAACCAAGAGTCGTGGAAAGGTGATTTTTTTAGAAGGGAGTAGCTGCTTCAAATGCAAACAAGAAATGGGTTTTACAACAGATAGTGACTGGTGACGAGAAGTGGATATTCTACGACAACCTCAAGAGGAAAAATGCTATGCTTTGCCCGGCGAATCATTGCCATCGACCTCAACATCAACACCCAAGAGGAACATTCATGGTTAGAAGTAACCTTCTAATCGTTGTGTATCTCGTGGGACCAAAGAGGAGTTGTGTACTACGAGCTGGAATAACCTGGTGATTCCATTACGGGCGAGCGGTACAGACTACAATTAATTCGTTCGAGCTGTGCACTACGAGAAAAACGACCGACATATAAGGATAGACATGATAAAGAAATTCTTCTGCATGATAACGCTCGTCCTCACGTTGCAAAGAAACGCTCAAGTGGGATATTTTACCACACCCGCTGTATTCTCCGGACATTGCTCCTTGTGATTACAGGTTGTTCCGACGAATGTTACCCGATTTGGCAGGTCACCGGCTCACTTCTTTCGACGAAATTGAAAAGTGGCCTCAAACTTGGATCGCCTCAAAAGACGAACAACTTTTTCCGAGATAGTATTCGAAAATTGCCTGGGAGGTGGGAAAAAGCCGTAAATAGCGATGGACAATATTGTAATTAATATTTTCATTCGTTTTATTTTAAAATAAATGCATTTTTTAAATTAAAAAAACAGACCGAATTACTTTGTACATACTACTAATCTGACAAGTTTATCTCTTCAATCGAACCCATTGCCTCATTTTACACGTTTGGGGTCAATACAATGTCCTGAGATTTTTTGTGAATGGGAAAAGTGTTGAGAAGTATTTGACACTCCAGCAAGTAAAGTCCCCTAATATGCATCGTTTTCAAGAAGATATAAGGACTTGCCTTCTCGAGAAGCTTAACGATAAGTGGCACATACTTGCCCGTTAACAGTTCCCGATTCTTGGAAGGATGTCAATCCACGTGATTAACAGTTAGGGCGTCGGTTAAGAATATAAATTGGAATGTCAATAAATTGCTTTACCTTGTTTGCGACGTTGAAACTTTTTCGCAGATTCATTCCATGTGTTTATTACACTTGACACTTTAGAGTAAAAAAATGTCTTTGCACACAATGAGAGAAATGCATTTAACATTTTTGGCGATATAGTGACAATGCTCTTGTATGTGCATTTTATGTTGTGAAGTACACTAGCTGTCCATTTCAACCCACATGCGCCAATCTGCTAGGTATGCGCCATACTGCTTCGTTGCTACCAATGTTGCATCCCAGTTGATATTGGTAAATTTCACCAATAGATAAAGCTATCGTTTCCATTTTCCACATTTGCAAATCTAATGGGTGGGCCAAAAGTCACCATGGGGTTTAAAAATTTAATAACTTTTTCGTTTTTATATTTTTATTTTTAGATTATAATATATATAAAATAGAATTTTTTTTACACTAAGTATGGAAAATAATATCACTTAAATGAGCCCCGTTTTCAGCTTCTTTAGAGCATTTTCCATAACATCTTTCAAATTTTGTGGATGTAGCGTTCGAATTTCAACAACAAAGTTGGCTTTGAATTCAAGAATTATCTCGGGCTTGTTTACATATACTAGCTCCTTCATATAATCCCAAATAAAATGGGTTGCTGACAAATCGGGCTAACGCGCTGGCCAATTATTTTCCGAATTTCCGGAAATTATTCGCTCCCCAAAAATTTGCTTAAAAGTGCTAAATTGTGTCTCGGGCAGTGTGGGCAGTAGCTCCATCCTGCTTTAACCAGATCTCAGGTCTGTTTTCAACAGCGGGCCTTAAAAAATATTCTATCATAAACCGATACCGGTCTCCATTTACGGTATAACAGCACTTCCATCTTCATTTTCGAAGAAGTAAGGCCCAATGATATTTTTAGATGTAATGCCACACTATACTGTACACCTAATAGGGTGTATTTGGCGTCGATGAATGACTCTTAGATTTTTAGAACCCCAGAACCTTCAGTTCTGCTTATTAACAAAGCCATTCAAATGAAAATGAGCTTCATCAGTCATAATCAGAATTTCAATAAAGTTCATTTCATTTCTAGCCAACTGTTTAAATTTAACTGCAAAATTTAGACGTTGTCGATGATCTCCAGGTTTAATTTCATGTATCAATTGCACCTTATATGGGAATAGCAGTAAATATTTTTTTAAAATGAGCCGTAGTGACGTACGAGACATTCCTAACTGAGCAGAACGCCTTCTGCTAGATGTTTCTGGTGTTTCGTTAACGCTTTGCTCTACACGTTCAATATTTTCCACAGTGCGAATTAAGCGTGGTCTACCGGTTCGAGGCAAATCTTTTGCGGTGCCTTGTTGGTGGTGACGGTCAACTAAGCAAACGAATCATTGCTTCAGAGGACGAAATTCTGACATTAAAATGGCGACGATATGCTCTTTGCGTTAAAATAATTTATTTTAGATAATAAAATTCTATTATTCTGGTTCTTTGTTCAGTTGTAAATCTCTACATTATTTATTCCCCCATTTATACAATCTTAAAAAAAATATAAAAACGAAAAAGTTATTAAATTTTTAAACCCCATGGTGACTTTTGGCGAGCCTGTACTTCATCGATTTCATCGAATTGTAAAACTCGATGTTGATGGGTCCTTTGTTCGTTTTCGAGTCAAACGGTGAATATGGTAAAACCAAACGATTATAGAATGATTTGCCTTCATTTTGTTGATCGTCGACGACGAGCCAGTGATAGTCCCAGAAAGAAGGTCTGGTCTATTGGCTATCGTTTCATGCATTTCCCATCAGTTATACATGGTGAGTTGTTGTTGAGTAGGCCACATGGACCTGAAATTATGTTTTGGGTGACGACTTCAAATAATTCTTGATCATTATCAACATCTGGTGCGTGACTTTTTCGATCAACCAAATCCAAATCTGTCCATGTGGCAATTCTCTGTTTTGCCATTTAATTCCAAAATAAAATGCTTGACAATGAAATCTATTAATGATATCGTTTTTTGTTTGAACACACGTACGGAAATATCAAAGGATGGCCATACGCAGATAAAGTATTTATCTGAATTTCAAAACTAGTAAGATAAATAAATTTTCTTTTTTAAATCCGATGTACACGAATTTTTTAATTTACAGTTTATTTTTAAGCTAAACCCGGTTCATCATCCTGCCTTATAAACAGCTTTTTAAACCGGATAGGTGGCATAAACCGGACAGGTGGCAACTCTGGCCATACGTACGAACATATATCACCCAATTTATTGAGATTCACATTGCCATCATTAACAACTGCATCACGGTAACGAATGAACTCTTGGAAATGTAGTTTGTTCTAGGTTAATCGCATATAGAGGAGTTGTTCGGATTTTCGCATAATATGTGACAATGATTTCCAGCGTTTTCACGAATCATCAATCGATATGATTAGCAGGTCAAGAGACTGACTTCCTTATTAGTGAATTTTTTCAATTTGATGTTGAAATGATATCCATCTATTATTTACCAAAATGAAATTTTTCATTTGCCCAAGGGCTGGATGTTCTAAACAATCGGATAAATTCGATTTGTGTTGATCGAATAAAGTTTGTAATGTAGCGATAATTTATAGTTTAGTGCCCGTATTGAATCGATAATGTAGAGTGATTTGTTCATTAATATTGCCCAAGAAATAGATTTGAATAAATTTGTAATTTTCGTTCGATAGTAATTCTTGCACACGATATTTGTTGCATCGAACGATGACATTTGGAAACATGAATTGTGTATATTTACCAAGAGATGTTTCGATAGGCCTGTAACACTTGATATACCAATGTTGATAATGGTTCTGATGGTGAAAGCGTAATTTTTGTAATTTCACTTTTAAACCCGCGCAGCACATTCCTTATGTTATATTTTTAAATTTGAAGGCATTTCAAGACACGCATAATTTATCCATTTTTTAAAAACTTGCACTCGGATGAAAACTTTAATCATAATTAGAATCGTAATGGAATGTACCAAGATTTAAATCCGTATATTCGGACGTCTTGAGGTCTTGATCGACTATTGAAAATGTAATATTTTAATTTGGTTTAAAAATAAATAAAAAATTATTTTTTCTATAAAACAAGTATTTTGTTATTTTGGATGACTGGTTAGTGATTGTATTTGCCAGATTTGACCCCCATTACTTGTTAGCAGACCTCAATAAAAAGCTCCAGAGAAAGAGATTTGGCTCCAATGAAGAAGGAATTGCCGAAACTGACGCTTATGTTGAAGACAAAGTTAAATCATTCTACAAAAAGGCATCGACATGTTAAAAATGTGTTGGACTGATTATATTGCTTTAGAAGGAAATTATGTCGATGAATAAAATATATTTTTCCCAAAAAATTGTGTTTTCTTTGTTAGACCGGGAACTTTTCAGGCTTATTAAATTGCATTAAGTTTACAACCATATACATGTAAGTATTATATAGGTATCCATAAAATTCGTTTTTTACAACACTTTACAATCATTTGGTGTCATATGTTAGCCCACGTAAATTGGTTGAAATTAATAAAAAATCTCAAAAATATTCGTTTTAATATCGATAATTAATCCTTATCTCACACAAAAACCAAGCATCAACTGACTAACCCGTTTTTTTAATTTGATTCATCTCGTTTTCATATATTTACGATTTGCAGGTAAGGGAATATTAACAGTTTACTATAATACACACACTTAGAAATTTTGCGTCGCTTTTCGATACAAGAGTTGCATCGCGGCATATACGATACAACTTCAAATCGAATTTAGATGCAAAGCTTTCATCGTTCACATCTACTATGAAATTGCATCTAAAATCGGTGCAGATGAATATTGGAAAATTCTCGATAATGCGAGTTTCAAATAAACAAATACATTCTGAACTTTTGTGGGAATTTATTTCTACAAGATAAAAACGACGGAGACAAAAATTGTCCGGATAAAAGAAATTTCTAGTAAATTGGAAGTCGAAATTTCTACCAGTGGCACTATTCTGGTAGTTCCCTGGGAATAGGGAACTGGGGAAAGATTTTACATAGCTTTTATCTATAAATTAGTTTTTTCTGGCCTACTGAGAAAAAAAGTTTGATGAAAATATTTGTAAATTGGGAATGATTTTTCCATCGCGAAATTATCAGGGAAAGTTATTCCCAATTTTAATTTGTTTTCAAAAAAATTGCGACTAACATTTTACCTTAGTATGCCAGAAAAAAACTATTTAAATAGAATTTATATGTAAATTCTTTCCCAGTTCCCTCTTCCCTATTCCCGGGGAAATACCAGAATAGTGCCACAGGTCTAAAAATATTTAATTATTAAACCCTATAGCTAAGTTATTTTAATGCCAAAATACTCAACTGTTTTTGAACGTATATTTTACATATATGTATTTTATGAATTTTTTATTTATATTTTTCACTTAAGTGGCTTTTAAATTTTATTTATTTTAACAATATTTGCATACACAAATAATTTATAAAAATATTTGTGGTTATATATTATTAAATTATTCAACATATGAATTGAATTATTTTTTATAAAGAAACATAAGTTTAGCTTTAAGCTAAAAAATGAATTTATTTTACTTTCTCTGTAGTAAGCAATTTAATAACTTTAAAAGTTTAGAAATTCACCTAAAATACGTTGAATTTGTTAGAGAAAACACGTCAATAAAATTAAAATGTGTCGTAGACAAAAATTGCAAAAGCTCTTTTATCAGATTTCTCTCATTAAAGAAACACATATCGAAACATAGGACTGTTATTGAGAACGAAACTTACGAGACTGTAGAAATAAATGAACCTGACGCGTCAGCGATTAGTTTAATTAAACAAAGTTATATTTTTTACAGTCCAAATTCTAAACAAAATTTCAATTTGGAACAATTCGAAAATAGTGTACATCATATGTATATTACGATGAATAAACTAGGTTTGCCCGAAAAAACTATTTCAACCATTTTTAATGAAACTAAAGTTGTTGTTGAAAATGCTAATAAAGCAATATCCTATCCGCCACAAAATCGCAATATGGAACTAATACAGATAAACGACACTTTAGTTAATTTTATTTCGAAGTATAAAAGACAAAAACTTTTCAAAAATATTTTGTTCAGCCAAAAGAAATACCTATCGGTTTCCGTTGGGAGTTTCGTTTCAACCAACAATCATGTTCATATAAAAAAGTTTTAGTGCCAAATTTATTTCAATTTATTCCTATTTCGTTAACTATTAAAGCAATTTTTAAAAATAATTACTTCGCCAATTTATTTAAAGATTTTAATAAGTCTCATTCGTGCACAGACGGTTTATATATAAATTCTTGTTGTGGAGCTGTTTATCAAGCTCTAAATTCAGAACACAGATTTAAAAATATGGTGCTTATTCAATTGTACTATGATGATTTCGAGGTGGCTAAAGTTCTCGGTAGCAAAACACTAATCCACAAAATTGATGCTATTTATTTAACAATAGTTAACTGCCCGTTACAATTAAAATCAAAATAACAAAATATTTTTTTAGTTTCCCTTTTTTTGTAAATGATTTACATGGAACTTTCAATTCAATTTTGAAACCAATAATTGACGATATTAAACAATTAGAGATCGGCGGAATTTCAGTAGAAAATTTCGGTTTAGTAAATTGCGTTCTAATATCTTTGGCGCACGATAACCTCGCAGCTAACGATATGCTCGGTTTTTCCCAATAATTTTCTGCCAAATACTTCTGTCGTATATGCGCTATGCCAAGTTAATTTTTTACGAACTTCAGACTATTACGATATTTTAAAAAATCTGCTACCTGAAAATAGGAAAAAATTAATAGAAACGAAAGGTATTAATCGTACTTCTGTCTTAAACGAACTTTTATTTTTTGATACTGTCAAAAACTATAGTGTTGATCTAATGCATTTTCATATCCAAAAAAATATTAAACATTGAGCAATAAATGATTGCATATCATCGTACAATTTTGGATTTATTGATAGAAAATCGAAACCATGCAGTATAAATATGGAGAGAAGCAATTCAGGCCAAAATGCGTCCCAAATTTTATGTTTAGCGGTGCATTTTCCTTTTATATTTGATCGAGTTTACCATTCAAATCATGATGCTTATTGGAGAATTCTAATAACAATCCTTCAAGTTATGACTATTCTATTTTCATACGAAATCAGTGAAAGTGATATTGTTAATTTACAGGACCATATATCACAACACTTAAACATTATTCTAAATGTTTTTAATAAAACACTTACTCCAAAGCCACATTTCTTAACACACTATCATAGAATTATCAGACAAATGGGGCCTGTAATTCACTTGTGGACCATGAGATATGAGGCCAAACATCGCTATTTTACGAAAAATGTAAATTCAAATTCTATAAATATATGTCATACTTTTGCTCGTAGACATCAACAAATGATAGCAACCTGTTGGCAAACATTTGGTTCCGAATCTCCTTATAAAACCGGGAAAAAAAGTCAAATCATTTTACCGGACTCAAATTACGAAAATTTTCAAATGCCATTATATAAGGTAACTTACTTAGAAAATGAGTTCCACTACAAAAAGGGTTTTTTATCCTAAAAGAAAGGTTTATCAATATGGAAACAATTCATTTATATAAAATTATGGAAATTTTAGAAAACAAAAATGAAATTTATTTTCAGGTTAAAGAATATTTAGGGATTTTTGATCCATTTTACTGCAGTTTTATGCTTATTGAAAAAAGCTATGAGTCAATATGTATTTTATACAGAGATTTAAAATACAAAAAAAGTTATGAAGAACATTTCTGCCATAATACCAATAATTCATACCTTTTAAGTTATACCATCCACAATATTTAATAAAATAAATTATTATACTACAATATATTTACCTTTAGTTATTAATTAAGAAATATTAAGGATTAATGTTTTTTCTAATTTTATTATAATTCTAATATGTGTAAATTAAAAACTGAATATTACATTAGACCAATAAATATAATTTACTGAAAATACCAATATGTTGTTTTTCACAACATTTGAATGAGTTTTGTTCGATTCAAGTAATATCAAATTTTTCAAAACATTTTTGCATCGGTTTTATTTTATATGATACAAATTGCATTGGAATAATTTCGTTGGTAGGAAGCATTTACAATGTAAATTTGACGCTATTAACATCGAAATTGGTTCTGATACAATTTTCATTGAATTGTTTCTTTCAGTGTTAATAACATCGAAATGTTAATAGATTTAATTTTGCATCCGGCTCGAAGGACCATCAATTTGGTGAAATCGCAGTTCGGCAATATTATAGGATGTATGGTATCATAGTCCGCAGCTGCGTTTTCGATGCGACCTCCTACCCTCAATAAATGTTGGTTGTCGATGAAAGGATTTAGACAGCGAATCTTGCTTTTCTTTGATTGCTGACGTTTTGATCTGATGTCGCTTATCTCGGTGATGAAATATTCCTTTTGTATCCATGTAAAAATTCTTGTCTGACTTCTCTTGAGTTCGTTTACTGTCAGCACGGATTCACTCAGGTTTTTCGAGTCAGATTTTGATTTTAGGTTTTCTAAATATTTGAAGATCCAGGCTAATACTCGTATAATTTTGTTGCCTGATGATATATTGTCGACCAGATTGCGTAGTATAATGTTGCTCGTAAGTGGTATTGTAGTCAGTACTGATGTCTTAGCTTTCCTTTCTTCTTTCATCAGTTCGAATTTATCAAGCTTTACATCTTGGTTTGTCCAGTGTTCTCGTGATAAACTTAACCAAGGAGGCCCATGCCACCATAATTGATATCCTACTAGTTTCGATGGTATCATCCCGCGCGATGCGCAATCGGCTGGGTTATTCTGTGAATCGACGTGATTCCACGATTCTCTCGATGTATTAGTTAGTATGTCCGATGTTCGATTTGCTATAAAGGTTTTCCATCTTCTTGGTGGTGCAGATAACCATCCTAGAACTATCGTAGAGTCGGTCCATAATGTCGTCTTCAGATCTGGATCTCCCAATGCTTCCTTAGCGGATTTGATTAGTTTAGCTAATAATGCTGCAGCACATAGTTCAAGCCGTGGAATTGAGATTTGATTTAACGGGGCCACCTTAGTTTTGGATGTCATTAGTGTAACCCTTACTTGGCCGTTCTGATCCAAGCATCTGCAATAAACGACCGCAGCGTATGCCTTTTCCGATGAGTCGCAAAAACCGTGTAGCTCAAATTGGTCCTCTTTCGTTCCGTACCATCTGGGAATTCTTATTCTCTCGAGTTCTGGTAATTCTTCCTTGATCATTCGCCACTCTCTCGCTTCGGCTGTTGGTAATGGATCATCCCAGTTCAGGTTTAACAACCACAAACTTTGGAACAGGATCTTGATGGTCACGACAATTGGAGCCAACCAACCCATTGGATCAAAAATTCGTGCCGATTGAGAGAGTACTTCCCGCTTCGTTCCAACAGATTCGCTTTTAACTTTAACCTTGAACTGGAACTGGTCATCAATGGGGTTCCATTGAATGCCAAGCAATTTGATGTACGCGTCCCCTTGTTCTATATTTAGAGGAACGTTCTCTTTATCTTCTGGCCGGATTTTTTTTAATAAAGGAGTGTAGTTTGATGACCATTTACGCAGATGAAATCCATAGGACTTGAGGTAGGCGGTAATTGATTCCTGGATTTCGTAAGCCTCCGCGGTGGTGTGACAACCTGACATAAAATCATCTACGTAAAAGTCGTGTAATATTTTCTTTGCGATCATCGGCTCCTTGTTTAGTAAACTATTTCCAATCTCTTGTAAACACCGTGTCGCAAGATATGGAGCTGATGCTGTTCCATAAGTAACCGTCGTAAGTCGGTAATGTTTTGGTGGTTGTTTTGGATCACTCCGCCATAGTATCCTGTGATAGTATCTATGCTCCGGGTGTAATACTATTTGACGGAACATTTTCTCGACATCTGCTGTAAAGACAAATTCATAAATGCGGAATCGCATGAGAATAGATGTAAGTGGCTCGTATTCAGTTGGTCCGACCATCAACCAATCGTTAAGGGAAGCTCCATTTGACGACTTGAATGATGCGTCGAAAACAACTCTCAGTTTCGTTGTGGAACTGGATTCTCGAAGTACTCCATGGTGAGGAAGGTAGTATACTCCATTAGCTTTGTCTAACTCATCTGCTGGTACTTCTTCCATGTGGTTAAGTTCGGCGTATTCTTCCATAAACTTGACGTATGAAGTTCTAAATTGTACATCCTTTTGGAATTTCCTATCCATGGCTTCCAGTCTTCTCAATGCTCCGTACCTTGTATTTCCTAAACTCAGTGCTGTAAATGATGGTTTGAATGGAAGCTTGACTACGAATCTTCCATCCCCTAGTCGTGTAGTCGTTTGGTTATAAACCTCCTCGCAGCATTTCTCTTCCTCTGAATAATTTGGTGAAGTTCTCGAAGGTGATGTTTCTTCTAATTCCCAAAATTTTTGGAGTAAGTGGTCTACATTCAGGTCACAATGTAGACTATTGATATTATTTACTGGTTGGTTGATGTTCTTGTTACTCATTGATCCGGCAATAACCCAACCAAAAACGGTATTTTGCGCTGTTAATCCACTACTGCTTAAATGTACGATGCCTTCTTTCATTAACCGGAAGAAATGGTCGCTTTCCAACAGAACATCGAGTTTATTGGACTGGTTGAAAGAGGGGTCAGCCAGGGATAAGTTTTCTAATTTATTAAACATATGATTTTCGATTATGGTGGCTGGTTGATAATATGTTATTTTGGGAATTATTAGGCACTCTACTTCAATTTTCATTGGTTCGAAGCGTGATGATATGCTGACTGTGACTTTGCCTCGTGTTGTTCCTGCTGCTGTTTGACCAATTCCGCTAATACATATACGTGCGTTGGACCTCGATAGTTGTAGTTGGTGGACCAGGTTCTCACTCACAAACGATACTTGAGAACCAGAATCCAGCAAAGCCCGACATAATTTTCATTCTCCGAATTTGTCTCTTATTTTTATAACTGCTGTTGGTAAAAGAGTTTGATTGACGGCGCTTTGAGAATGATTGGTAGTTATCTTTGAATTCTGACTGTCCTGTAGCTGTCTGGCCTTTGGAATCTCTACTGTCTGAGCCTGCTCTTGTGATTGCTTCTTGGATGTCTCGCAATTTTCTTGTGATAAGACATTGCTTGTAGCGGATACCTTTTTCGACAATTCTTCTGAATGTAGCAGCGTATGATGTCTCTTCGAACAAATACGGCACCTCTTGGTTGATCGGCAGTTATACACACTGTGGTTGTTATTAAGACAATTGAAGCATCGTCCATCAGTTTTTATCATATCCCTTCTTTCGCCGATATTCATTGACTTGAATTTGACGTATTCAAATAGTTGGTGGTCGTTATTGCTACAAACCGGACACGTGACATCAGTCTTTACATGGAAACCCTTGACGGAAGAAGCTGGTTTGGATTGGTAACCTTTATTGGTTAGGCTTGCACCTTCAAGTGCATCTGCTCTGCTTGTCAGAAATTCATAGAAAGATTGTATGGATGGAAATTCCTGATCACTTGTTTGTCTCGTCCATAGTTGCTTTGATTCGTCATCTAATTTGTTTATTAATACATACAGCAACCACGTATCCCTTGATTCTGCTTTAGCTCCTAATGCCTTCAGCCCGCGGGTGGCCTCATCTGATGTATCCAATAGTTTTCTTATATTGGATGCGTTGGCTTGACGAATAGTGGGTTGGTCCATAAATAGCCTGATATAGGAGTTTGCGATTATACCTCTTCTGTCGTATCTTTTACACAGTTTCTGGAACGCCTCTATATAATTCGCCTCGGTTATTGGTAAATGTTTCAAAAGATTGCTTGCATCGCCTTTGAGTTGTCCCTTCAAATACTGGAACTTTCTCACTGCTGAAAGTGATTGATTTTCGTGCACCATAGTATTGAAGAGGTCGTAGAAGCTTTGCCACTCCCTATAATCACCCGAAAAAAATGGAATATTGACACTTGGTAATTTGAAATCACTTTGAGCTCCTGATTGCGATGAATTCATTGTTGTATCATGCGTCTGGTTCCACGAAGTGTTGTTAGCTGATAGTGACTTTCGACGTAACCATTTATTTAGTTTTGAAATCACGCGGTAATACTGCTCCTCGAATTCTTCTCTTTCTGATTTTTCTTTCGAATCTAGATCAAATATCTGATCCTCTTAATCTGCAAAATTCTGCAATAGCACCCTTGACCGGTTAACTTTCTCCTTAGTTTCCTCTTCGCATGATTCATCACTCAAGTTAAGTGAGTACTTTTCTATTCTTGTTAACAGGCCCTTTACTACGCTTCGTTTTTTGATTAATGCCTCCATTTGCTCGTTCGTTCTCACAACTTTATTTACCCTTGCAAAATTTGATTACGTTTGATCCAGTTTCGAACTCGAGATACTCGGAAAAGCTAAGATTATTATGCACCACACTAAGCCACCATACTAAACGATTATAAACATATAATGATTCTCTATATATTTATATAATTGAGTTCTAAATTTTATTGTTTATTAAATTGATTTCTCGATCGGTTTCTTAAGAAATCTGGTTAAATTTGAATTCGATATAATTATTTCAAATATATTGGTTAAACCGAGGATCGAACTCGAGATATTTAGAGCCACTACGATTGTGTAGCGCACGCTATTCCGCTGCACCAATTCGTTCTTACGGTAATGTGTGCTCGAATTGGGTATCTAATTTTACTATGAATTTCGATTTTTATTCTTTCTAAACTGACTGGTAACCTGGTAAATCGTAATTAAATTTGATATTGATTAACTTGGTAATTCGATGATTGACAAAATATAGTTAATCGATTGTATATTAAATGTAATATCAATTTCGGTTTTGAGAATAGATAATATAATAATTAGTATGTCAATCTTGGTATTGATTATACAGTTAATGATTCGTATAGCAAATTTGGTTTTGTCTATACAGAATAATGTACACGGTTTGCACAATGTCGTTGGTTTCACAACGAACAATTCAATTGATTCGTTCGGTTTATTATATTATTAATTTAAATAATTTAGTGAGTCTTAAGTTAATCAAGAATTTATACTCATCTGACTTTAATGGTTGACTCGACCTTGGCGCTCTTGATACCACGTTTTCTTATTTGCCAATGACCTTCCGCTACGGTATTCCTTTCGATATCCGGTACTGGATCGCCGATCCGGCTCGAAGGACCAATGTATAATTCTGTCAACGGGTTATGGTATAACGATTGTGACACAGTTGGCAGAAATAAATCGAATTAGATTTATTTATCGAATAAGTGGACTGTAAATTTCACTGATCACTACACTGCACTTTTACTGTTTAAATTTATGTTTTATTTATTTGTAGACAGTATATGCTGGTCACAATTAATATTTTAATAAAACACAGTATAGCTTAATAAACACCTTAATTTTTATTATTCACAAATCACAATTGATATTGGTTTAGGTAAAATTGTACCTTTTTGATTAATAATTTTTAAAAGACTGCCTCGAAGCCAAAAATAACATTTCATTTTATACAAAGTAGTATTCGCACCATAATTTACTTTTAGTACATCGGCTTAACTTTAGTAAAGACACAACAGTAATGGTATAAATTTTAAAGCAGTTCAAAGCAGTGTAAACGCTAAACTAAAGTTCAATGTACTTTAAGTAGATGGCATTATAATCAATACAATAACACTTCGATAATTAAACCTGATGTGTAAAATTTATAACTATAAACAATTTTTGATTTTAACAATGATACGCTTAAATTAATTACATTTAAATTAATTATTTTCTAATTACATACATTTGTGGCCGCAACATACATTATGTTGCAACGCAAGAAACTTCGAAAAAAAAATCGATGCATTTTATTTTTCATTTCGAAGCAAATTATATTCAAATTATTTTCGATGTATAGGTTACATCGAAATTCAGAAAAATTTTCAACTGTGCAGTAATAATAGATTGCTACCATTATCATTACAAAACATAGAAAGCAATGATTTATAGCATGCCCTGCTCGATTGTTACTTCCTTCCCTAAGGGGACGGACCCCTCGGATTCAAGCATCTCGCTAATTTAATATAATCCCTTTCCCCATACTGTACATGCAACTTATACAAAGCAATAATTTCATGACGATCGGTAGAACAGCTTAAACATCCTTTTGGAACAAACAGACACTTTTGGGAAACAAATATTTTGGAGCACCTAGACGCAGTCGGCCTACCCCTTCAAAAATATCACGAAAACTTGCACATTTTGATTTAAAATACCTTTGCAATATTAAAAATCAGTTGGATAAAAGGAGTGGAATCTTATAAGAACGGAACACTTGATCCTTGGGATAACCCCTCAGATTCAAATATGTCACTAATTTCATATAAACCCTTTTCTAAACATATTACCATGGAAAAATTTAGAAAAAATTTGAACCGGCCTCTGGTTCTCGGAGCAATCCCTGATCTATAACACAATCAATTGATTTATATGCCGAGTTAATGACATCCATATCCGCATTATAGGCGCACTTAGTATAATTAGGCAACAAAATCCATCACCTCGAATTGTGTAAAAACAAAAGTCAGTAACATAATCAGTACTCAGAAAATCACACCCACATTGGCGTTGATAGTATAGGTGGGCACGAAAAATGACATCGTCCCTCCCATTTCGAATTCATAAAAATGGCATCAGTATCTCGCCTTGCAGAAAATAAAATTTTTTCATTTCGGACCTTAAAACGGATGCCATATTCCTAATTAGCACTCGCGAATCCCAAGAAAATAACATCATTGGAGAAAACTAAAATCACAGGCCGAATTTTCAAAACAGTTTTTTGTCAAAAATCGTAATTTCCGCTTAAATTTTGAAAAACCGATTTGGACCAGCATCGTTGCAAAATTAATTTAGAACCATTTGTTTTTTAAGACGGGCTTTATGGTCTTGTTTTTTTTCTTTAAATAAAAAACGTATTTAGATGTTTATAACCCCGACATGTTTCGGCTTTAATGTGCCATCTTCTGGGGGTGCAGTGCAATTTATTTCTACAAAAATAAAGTACTCACACATTATGATAATATAAAAATTAATTACAATTCTTTGTACTTACTAAAAATGAAAATTGCGAAAACACACAAATAAATACATCTTGTAATTCGCCATTAATTAAAAAATGTGTTACAGGCTGGCTACAGCCAACCTGCAGATATTCACTAAGCTCCTGCAGAGGCCTCCACGGTGATGTTTTGCCGGCTACGTTCTCAGCGAGAAGTGCGAGGGTCGTGGGGTTTGAGGCATGCAGGGCTCCTGGCCTACACCGTGATTAACAGATAATCATAAATTGGATAAACGCAAATAATAATAATAATACCCGGGTTCCGCCGAAATTCGTCGGCCGGAACCTGAGGAACGAACAGCAGGTAATCAAAAATAATAAATAAATAAAAATAATGATAACGAAAGAGGTGCCTTGGTGCGCGCATCCATCCGAATTCAAACGGGGCCAAGCCCTGGTTACGGAATTGGATGCGGGCACCAAGGGACCGCAAACACTAAACCGACATAGAGGGAGTCTCCGCTCCCATCATACCACACCGAAAAAATTTAATAATTCATTTTATTTCTAAGAAAAAAAAAAAAAAAACAACAAAAGCAAAACAACTTCCCCCTCCACCCGCACTAGGAGAAAACGAGAGAGAGAGATAACAATGCGCATCGAGCGCGCACCCGCTGTGCGGCGCTCGATTACAAAATATAAAAAATTTAAATTTAATAAAAAAAATTTAAGAAAAATAATCAAAAATCTAAATAAAAATTTAAAAAAAATTGTACCTTAATAAAATAAAAATTTTTGGTGCGGCCTTGCGCGGCCGTCATGCCACAGGGTCGCCGCCCCGGACCGTTGCGGCCTTGGTGCCGTTACCACAAAATATTCACGAATGGCCTCGCCCGGCCAAAAATAAAATGGGCGTTGCGGGGCCTCTCCCCGATACCAAAAAAAAATCGGGCAACCAGTGGTTGGCTACCCGGCGTTGCGGGGCCTTTCCCCGATATCCAAACAAATAGCCGGTTGGCCACTCAAACCGTTGCGGGGCCTTTCCCCGATACCAAATAAAAGCGACTACGAATCGGGACCCGGTATACCAACTATATTGGGCGTTGTCCCGCAAAAAAAACGTAGAAGAAAAAATAACTTTGGGCGTCTTACCGCCTTTGACCGAAAAACATGTGCAGCACCCGTTAAATTTTGGCGTACCGGTAAAAATATAAAATGACATACGTTGAAAATTACGGTACTCCAAAGGCAGTTGTCCCCGCTGTTGTTTACCGATGCTATACAGTGCCCGTAAAAATGTGGCGGCACCCGTTGATTTTTGATGATTTTTTCACTAAGTTTTGTTTCGTCGTATTCGGGCCACAAAGAAATTTCGTTATGACGTCACAAAATTCACTCACAAAACCATATAGGAATATTCGTATTTTTTATATGATTTCACACATGCCCAAATAAAATCCGTTTCTTAAATATTTAAATATTGCTCTGATAAATCAATGAAGTCAATATTCTCAACTATGAACAGGCCAAAAAAGGAAATTTCCAGATTCTCACTATGGCGGACTCGAAGAGATGTACTTATCAAAAAAAAATATTTAGGCCATTTGCTTTTATTTTATTTTATTTTTTTTTTATTTTTAAATTATATACTATATTACACCACACAAGCCAAAAGTTTATTTAATTTTCTTTTATTAGCACTCAATACAAAACAAAATATTTTTCAGGCATTTCACATTTTGCCACTACTTAAACTTTAATTTTTTTTTTTTTTTATCCAAAAAAAAAAATATCCACCAAACTCGACCAAATCACAACTCGAATTCTCAAAAATTACCAACTGAATCTTAATAATTTTCAATATTTTTTTATTTTCACAACAAAAAAAAATATTTATACAATATTTTTCACAAAATGGTTGAATTGAGTTTTTAACCCACTACTTTATTCAGAAATTTATATATTTTCTTTCCCGACAAAACAAACTTAACTCTCAAAATTTAACTTTTTCTATCCAAAAATCACCACTTGACTGAACACAAGCAAAACAAATTCGAGCGTCGCACAACTCGTAAAACGTTCTAGAAGAAATTAATCTCTCTTCTCTGTCTCTCCCTTATATCAAATTTTCGTTGATATAAGGGAGATAGACATATAAGAAAAACATTTCTTCCAAAACGTTTTACTTTGCACACACTCGATGCGCACTGTTCTCTCTCTCTCGTCTTCTCTTCACCTCCGCGCCACCACACAATGGGGAACAAAACAAAACATCGCGGGTGCGTTCACAGACAAATACAGGGGTGAATAAAAACATAAGAGAAGATGGACGAAACGAAGACAACAACTGGGGTGAATAAAATAAAAAAAAATCGTCGTTGCGACCATACAGTCGTAACAAATGTAAACAACACTTAGTGGCTTCAAAATGAATATACTTTCCTACCTGTTGTTGATCGGGTGTCAAAAACATAACTGATTGTGATTACTAATACTAAATATAAAATTTATTTAAAACATTCGTAGTCATTTATTTTGTGTGTGATTGTTGTGTGTGTTCGTGTGCGTTCGCCGTCTTTTTTTGTTATTTGTGTGGCTGAAATCATCAATTAACGCACAAAAAACTGGCGCGATATGATCTGTGTCTTATTTGATGTTCACTGAATATTCACTCAAGATGTGTAAGGCCTCCATGGTTAACCTACGACCAAGATGATTAGATTTTGCCAAAATTTCTATCGAATCGAAATCAGGTTTATGCCCCTCTTTGAAGCAGTGCTCAACTAGGGCTGTTTTTGGTTATGAATATTTATTGGCTTTTTCCAAATCACGTTTATGATTTTTTTAACTTTTTTTCTAGATACTGTTTTGTTTGTCCGACATAAGAAAGTTGACAAGTTGAACCATCATTCAAAACACCTAAGCATGGGATTCGATATATTTGTTTGTTTTTCACTTTTCAGTCCTCGTCACAATTTTTTTTTTTTTTTTTTTTTTGTAGAAATAAATTGCACTGCACCCCCAGAAGATCACACATTAAAGCCGAAACATGTCGGGGTTATAAAAATCTAAATCTAATTTAAAGAAGTAAAACAAGACCGTAAAACAAATAATTTATCTCGAAGGGTCGTATATAAAAAGCCAAATATCTTTTGGAAATTAATTTAGAATCTTTTTGTTCTTGGTAATTTCTCTTGTAAACGATATACTTTTCAATATAATTGCATAATATCGAAAAAACTCATATTGAAGCTGCCACTTCCAGTGGACCGTTTTCCGCCAACAATTTATCACGCCCCATATGACATATATACAGACACAACAAAAATAGCCAAGTAAAATTTTTTTCGAATTGTTGATGGTGCAAAAGTTATTCCACTTTTATTCTTTGTCAGTCAAATTGCAAGCGCACCCACTAAAAGATTAATATATAAAAAGCCAAAAGTTGTTTTGTTCAATTTTCTCTTTTAGTACTATCTAGAAGAGTGTGCCTGCGGGTGAGAGTGTGACGCAGCGGGAGAAAAATGTACTAACGAAAGTAGACCCACTATCAGAAAAATATGCGACACTAATGCAGATTTTAAAATGGTATTCACAACATAATGTTTTTTATCAATTTTTTCAAGTAAGTCTTGTTTATTTAAAAATGCACTTAGCAAAATTTCAAGTTGGTACAAAGTAGATGCTTTGTCAGAAAAACAACAAAATGATGAAGACAATTGTAAACTAAAGTATACCAATTTTTTTAAGTAAATCTAGTAGCCGGAATTAAACAAAATTTGTGGTATAAAAAGAAAAAAAATTGTAATTCATGTTAGTAGTTCGATACCTCGTCCGAGAAGAGATGGAACAGTCGGTCAACTTGATATAGAAGAAGATCGAGTAATTGGAATGGTGGCAAACGACCCATCTATAGTGTTAGTTGTTCATCAAGACGTTCGGGAGTGCCACGGTCCACGTTGCGTCATATCTTAAAAAGAAATCAGTTGCACCCTTACCATGCGTGCAACGTGTACAAGACCGTTTATCTGGTGACGATGAAAAAAGGGTACAATTTTGTCAATAAATGTTGCACCGATGTCACAAAAATTCGCAATTTTTTAACAACATTTTAAGGAGTGACGAAATATGTTTTAAAATGGAGGGGATATTCAATATCCATAGTTTGTACTATTTTGCCCGCTTGATTCTACAAGTAGCTTGCATATTGAAATACTTTGGTAAAACCTTTGGTAACACAAAAATACATTGAAAAGCGGCAACAGTAGGCGATTGAATATAAAAACAAACATTGAATGAATATTAAGTTTACCGATGAGTCATCCTTTTGGAGTTTTAATGTTAAAAGACGTGATTCATCAACTTCATCGCCCTAGCCCCATGTATAGGGATGTTTCACCAAGCAAGGTTTTGGCAACTTAATGTTTTCCACACGGAACCTAAACGCACTTTTCATGAATTAAATTTATTCACGAGATTTGTTACCATCTGTCCTTAAATGGTTTGGAACGGGGAACTCTAATTGGATCTTGCAAGAAGACAACGATTCAAAACACCATGGAATACTCTGTTCGGAACTTAAAGTCAAAAAGGGAAATACAACATTGGATTGACCATCTCAGTCACCTGATTCCAATCCGAAAGCTGAAAATGTACCACATAAAAACAGTTGTCCGGAAAATTAATTTGAATATGACGGAAGACTCCCAAAATTAATTCGTTTGCCTTCTAACAGTACTAGTTCTTTTCTTGGTTAAATTTGCAAAATTCCATGGTTCTCTTCAAGATGTTTTTGTATTAGATTTATCAGGTGCACAACTAAGATTCCGGATTTTACACATAGATAGTGCTAGCGACACATCTAGTTGTCATTTATGGATAAAGTTGTGTTTGTTCATAGCGTGGACAGTTTTTAATAATACCCAGTTGTAATATCAGCATATATCTCGACGCAAAAATATTTTTTCTAAGAACGAAAATATCGAATTTTGTACCAAACAAACTGCATTCGCGGGAAGCTTTCCTTTTCTGCTTCAACTTGAAAATAAATGCAGCTGAAGCACGTCATGTCGAACAAGCACCGAACATCGCAAACTACCTGTGAATATTGGTTTAAACGCTTCAGAAGTGGCGATTTCGAATTAAACACGACTCACAAAGGTATTTTCGAACGTTTACATGCTATCGTCTAATTAAAAAGGCTAGGGATAAATGATAATGGGTCCGGCATGAGTTGACTGAGAGACATGGAAAATTGAAGATGGAAATTTTGATTGCTTTCTTTTGATTGCTTTTATTTGCTTTCACGGCATGGAATAAAGAGCCTCCTGCATCGAATTATTACGCGAGATGAGAGGTGGATGTTTTTAAGAATCCCAAACGCGAAAACTCGTGGCTTTCACTTGGTGAAGCATCAACGTCAACGGCACGGCCAAGTCGCTTCGGAAAAAAGACAGTGCTCTGCATTTGGTGGGATCAAAAAGGCATCGTGTACTGTCAATGGGAAACGATACCGTCAACAACTCATCAATCTGAACCATGCATTTCTCGAAAAACGGCCAGAATGGGACACGTAACACGAACGAGTGATGTTGCAGCACAAAAACGCTACATACCATCGATCTCCCATCGTCCAGGACACCATCAAAACGCTGAGATGGAATCTGCTACCACACCCGTCTTTGACTTGGCAGGGCTACACTTGGGCAGTTTCGAAGAAGTGCAAAATTGGTTGTATGAATGGTTTTGGTCCAAAGACGCGTCGTTTTATCGTCGTGGTATTCATGTATTGCCAAAGAGACAGCAAAAATGAGTAGATAGCGAAGGACTTTGAATAAACCAGTTTTAATATTTTTATTGAAATTTTCCATTTTTCAAAAAAACCCAGAAATTTAGTTGCTCACCTAGTACTTCGACTATTTTGGTTTTTACTAAATTAAACGTTTGAAAAACAGTTGTTATCATTAAACGTTGTAATCAAAAATTGTAATATAGTTCTGCATTTAAAAGTGTGCAACTGTATTTTTTTGGTGTATAATTAACCGAGGACATGTCACCAGGTTTAGATACAGTTAAATAAGAAAATTTATATGATTATATCTGTTGATAGCGAGATACCCAAAGATACGTTTCTGCAAGCATTTTCATTTTATTTTGGCTTAACGTAATATACGGGCAGTTGGGACGCTATATTTGAGATGTCTCACGTTGATTACTTAGTTCATTAAAATTTAAATAATTTATCATCTATACCATTTTTCTGCGCTATATTTAGAAATCAACATTTTCAATTTAAAGTAAATAAATTAATAATGAATGATATGTTTACAATTGATTTTAAATCAATTTATGACAAACCCCTTTAATAAATATCGCAATATGACACGACAATTTTCCAATGATAATCAAACAAACCTGCAATATTATATTATATCAGTATCTACCATAATATTTAATACATAAACATAAAATATTTTTGAATGTTTGCAAAATCATCAACTATCATCACATGATGTGACCTTCCTCACAACCGGAACTAAAAAATAAATGTCGATATTACGACACTCCACTCGTATACACCAGCAGCATTCATTAAAAATTCGTTTAAATAATTCATAATTCAACATGCTGCTGTACATGTTTTTGTCGTGCACGTTATGTGGGTTTATATGGTTGACAAACACCCAACACGGTACGATGGTAGTTGGGGTTGGGTGCACTCTATATGTTTTAAAGAATTCATAGGTTTTTTTTTTTTGTTATTTAATTTATGGTTTTATAAATTTTATCTATATATGAAACAAGGTTAAACCGAAAACTGTAGTTAGATCCTGTGTAACCAAAACAAAAACACATAATATTTAAACTTAAAGTTAAAAACCAAAATGTTGTGGTTGATTTAAAATTACCACTCAAATAAAATATTTATAAGTTTACTGGTTTGTTAGGGTGTCGATATATAGTTAGGTATGGGAGATGGATTAACCCAATAGTGAACGTAATATTAATTAGATTTCGAATCTATTTATTGGTTTTTTATGAATTTTGGAATAATGGAAGGGTTTGTTGTTTTAACCACAATTATTATGGCAAATAATATGCGTCTGTTGATGATCCGCCGTTCTGTTTTAGTCTCTTTCTACGAATTACAAATTATTTTCCAGACTCATACTTTGCATGTTTAAATATTGTTCTCCATTAATGTCAAAACCAGAGAATTTGAAAAGTTGGAAAATTTTCTTTTTACCAAAAAACTTTTAGTTTTTTACTTCTGCTGTTGCTGCTTTTTTTTGTACTCGGCACTCTCTGTATTATAATTACTTTTCGTTTCTGGATCAGGATATCGAAAATTAAAGTTAAACTTTTTAATTTAATTTTTTTTGTATTTAAGAATTTGTTGTTTAAAATAATTATTTTTGTTTTGCAGTTGGAATCGACAATTTCAGCTATTTATTTTTTTTGCGATTGTTTTTTAATTGTCTTAAAGTTGGCATCCAGTTGACTTAAAATTTGTTTGGTTTTTTGTTGGAAGAAAGTTTAGCTTCTTGTTCTTAATTGTTGTTGTTGTTTTTTGTATAAGGACAAGAAATTCTAAATTAATTTGGAATTTTCAAGTAAAATACAAAAAAATCTTAAAAAATTATTTCAATGAAACGAAACCACTATTCTATTTATAAAAGAACACAGACAATAGAATTTTTAAAGTCGGAATGATATTCCCTATCGAGGATGTTTTACACTTAAAAAAAACTATACGATTTATATGTTCAAAAATATAGCGTCTGGCAAAGAATACTAAAACATGTTCTAGTTTTGAACGCCCACATTTTTTATACGGCATTGATGCTTTTGCCAACTGGGTAATTTTTAATAACATATTTGACAAATCAGTATGGCCAAAAAATCAATAAATTTGTTTAGTTCTCTTAAAGGAATTAAAAATATCATGGGTGTTGTTTTGTACACCAAGATGTTAAAGCGCTGGATTCTCGGTTATTTCAGTCTGTATAGTGCTCAAACATCAAATGATACACACTCTACAATAAGAATTGGACTAAAACTGTTTTCCAGACTTCCAGACACTTTTTTTTAAATAACTTATTGAAATAAGTTAGGTGGTAGGGTGCCTTATTTTAAAACTCTCTTTCTAACAGAAAAATTAAAATTGTTTATCAATCAGTAATGAAGATCTCGTGAAAGTGTAAACTAAACTTCATCTATTGATGTAGCGCTTTAAGGGTGATCTGCGCGTTTCGGCTAGTTTCAGACGATGAATTGCTGTGCTAATTGCAGGAATACCACCGCTGGACCTCTAAGCTAAAGAGCGTAAAAAGTAATATAAAGAAGAGTGTTGCAGAAAGGAAGTAGCTTGCGTAGAGGAAACTACCACTGAGGGGCAAACCAGACCAGGCCAATCATGCAAAGGCGAATGGACACATCGCTTGATTCCTTAAATTAAAGTTCAGATGGATTAGATATATGGAGAAGCCAACTATACTATCTTTCTCAATTCTTAAAGAACATGCCAGCTTCCGAGAGTATTTGTTTAAGTACAAACAGGACAGTAATCCTTATCTCCAATATTCAATGAAGTACTACAGAAATTCGAGACTATGTTTTTCGAATGTACATGGGTGCAGGATCAAGACACGCGATTGAGAGAAGTATATTGGAGAAAATATTACAACAAAAAGTATATTGGAGGGCGGGTTTTGTTGGAAAACATCTACAAGTATTACGTCATGTCAGTCATTGCTACAAAAACAAAATAAAAAAGCACACACACACACACGCACAGATTTAAAAAAAAAATACTTTTTCTTATTTCGGCGAAATAGCGAACGGTAAAATCTGTAAAAATCTCGAAGTTAAAAATTTCAATGATTTTCATATGCTATATTACTTATGAAAGAAGAGAAAAGAACACTCACTTAAGAAAGTGAGCACGATTCTTTGTCAAATATCGCCATTTATGCTTAAATTTTTGGAAAATTGGTGAGGATCTGTATTGTTACAAAATTAGTTTCGAATTTGTTAGTGCATTACATTTTTACATGTAAATGATATACTTTTCAAAATATTTGTAAAAATCGGAAAACCTGTTGAAGCTGCCACTCCCGGTGAACCGGTTTCGGCTAAAAATTTGTGAAAAGTCTCATCCCGATCAATAAGTCAGTCTGCGACATAGTCCGAATTTTTGCTGGGAAACAGATTTTTGTCAAAAATTGTCTTTTATAGAATATATTTCAAGTAGCAACTTCCATAGGAACTTTTTCGTTTCTTGCAAATAATATGAAAAGCATTTCACTTAACAGCAATAAACTAAAGGATTCTATTTTAATTTTGTAACAATACATTAGTTTTTTGAAATTTAAGCGGAAATGATGATTCTTGACAGAAATCTGTTTTACAACCAAAATTCGGCCTCTCACAGTCCACACTGATTAATTGACCGGGGTGAAAAAACATACTTAAGTTTTTAAATAAATTGGAGATTGCAGTGAATTTTGACCGAAATGGGTCGACTGGAAGTGACAGCTTCCATATGAACATTTAATAAATAAATACCTTTGCCTTTTGAAAAATATATTATTTACGAGAAAAACGGTTATGAACTAACAGATTCTAAATTAGTTTTTCAACAATACCTGTTCAGATCAGTTTTCCAAAATATAAGCGAGAATAACGATTTTTGTCAAAAAATTATTTTCCAGTAAAAATTTGGTCCATTTACAGCCGATACGGATTAATTGAACGAGATTAAAAATCATACTTAACCCGAATTGTCCAAGAATTTTTTTAACGGTTTTTTTTATTTAAACCCCAAATACAATGTCTCTGTGGTCTAAAACATGGGAAAATATCTTTGGGGCATCAACCCTATTTGTAGTTTTCGGGTAAACTCCGTTGCCATATAGGGGACATACACGGGGACATACAAAGTGAATTTTTTCAACAAAATGATTTCCATATATACTAAGGCTGCGGGCCAATAGTCGGGTAAAAGTCAATTTTAAGTAAATTTTTTGGTAATTCATTTATTTTTCAAAAACTCTATAGCAAACTGATCGAAAAATCTGTTCTAAATCCGATTCTACCATAGTAAACGATTTACCCGACTATTGGCCCGCAGAATAAATATACATTTTGAAATAAAATATAATTTTAATGTAAAATTCTTTTAATTATTTATTAAGTTCAGTATTTAATGGTATGGCTGAAAGTGGTATGGCTGAAAACATTTCACACAAAGTCCAACGTTGCATTTGACGCAAGCAGTACGTCCAATAGATTCGCAAAGGTCACCAGCGCAGCGTCTTAGGTGGTTAATTCCATGGAAACGGATTGTTGTTTCTACAGAGTTTTCGTTAACTTTACGCTTTGGATTGACTGATGGACCTAATCGCTTTGGCTTCTCACCGTAATGTTGACAATAGTATTGAGCGATATGCCTTCTGAACTCGAGCTGCGACATTTTCGATTGACCCAAGCGATGTTGTTGCCATGCGTTCTGTACAGAAACATCTACCAGCCAGGTAGAAATACAGCCCTAGCACTTTTTGTGGCGATAAAGAGCCACATTTTGATCTAAACGGTTGACCCCACACATATATTTGTAATATTTCGTCACAAGACAAGGACGAGGAACAACGACTTTGCTCTTTTGTTCTTTCGAGTAGCAAAACGCGTTAGAATACGGATGTCTCCCAAAAGTGGTTGAAGCCATACAAACTACGCTATTATCGATCCATTTTGTTAGACGAAATCCACATTCATTTATTGTTGGTGATTTGCAGTGGCCGTGTTTCTCCTTCTTCATCTATTTTTTCAATTGAAGTGGACATGATTTAGGTATACGGTGTTCGAGAATTGTTCCACTGCCACTATATCCGCGTGACTTCAAATGTTCTAAAAGAGGCAAGCCAGTAAATAGATTGTCGAAGTAAAATGCAAACGGCAAGTTTATGGTAGCATCCGGTAATTCGTCAATCATGCTAATGAGTGGTGCAGCACATTTGCCATATTTTTCTTCGTAGTCTACATTCGAACGAAGATTTTTTCCTTAATACACTTCAAAATTCACCATATATCCAGACGGAGTGCATAATGACCAGACTTTGTAGCCAAACCGCAATGGTTTTCCTCTAATAAATTGCTTACATTCGTGTCTTCCAAAGTAGCCTATCATACGTTCATCGTATGATAAATTTGGTTCTGGATGAAAATGTAACAACATTTTGAATTTTAAACGGTCCGTAATTGGACGAAGCTTTCACATTTTATTTGGATTCGGGTTTTCACTTGATTACTATCTTGAAAGTGGAGAATTTGCAAATTTCGTTGAATCGGTTTTTCCGCATGCTGTTGAACACAAGGTAGTTCCGCAAATCATCATCGTATGATAATTATTATAACCACTGATCAGAAGAATTCCAATAAATGTTCGTAGTTCAGCAACAGTAATTTTAGGATTGCCTCTCGCGAAACACCGCATATTTGGCTGATTCGTCTGCTATAAGTTGCATCAACTCGTCGTCAAAATATTTTCGAAGTGTTCATGGGGCTTAAAATTTAAGCAATCTTCATAATTCCCTTCAGAAAATATTGGAGTCATGGGGATGGGATTTTCGTCGATGTTCCATGTGAAAATTGCATCAATTCTTCTAGTTGATTTATGTTTTACAGGTTTTTTTTGTTTTAGATTTCATTTTCCATTTTCTACGTGGCTGTTCGATTGAAACTGAAGCCGATGGTTCGTTTGATGTTGGGGAACTAGGTTCGTGTACATCTGTAAATAATGGGATAGACGATGTATTTTCCACGTCCAATTCAAAGTCGGAATCATTTTCATCGTCCAAAGTTGTAATTCGGCGACCACTTCTCATTAATTTTGGCCAGACATGATCAGGAACCCCGCACAACTCATCTTCGCCATCGTCCTCCCCGCTTATGAATCTATCATTTCCCGGAGGCTCAATAAAAACAATACGAACCTCGTCCGTATCGTATTCCTCTAAACACATAAATAATTGTAATATGTAATTATAAACGGATAATAAAATTTAATAAAATATTACCAAACAACAGAACACAATGAAACAAAAGAACTAAAGCCGCAATGAATATGCACATTTTGAGAAAACGGAAAAATATCTATGCTGTATAAGATAGCTGAAAATTTCCAGCAGAAAAAATGTGTTTTGCTATTCGCCGCTAGAGGCATCACTATCACAAAAATGAAATTTGTTCTGCTGATATTTTTTTACACCAGCAGAAAATTTTTGATATTTTGATGCAAATTAAAAATTCTCAGCTGAAAATTTCATGAAAAATCAGAGAATTTATGAAAAAGAAGAGAAAATGTTTAAAATGACTTCAAAAATGTATGGAAGGCTACTGACGCCAGGTGTGAATCTTATGTTGCTCATGTATATGGATTATGATCTCAGCTACCATAAAAACATACACCCAGGGTAGTTACAGGGGGGTTTTTCTAACACTTTTGTTAAAAAACTGAAAACATTTTACATTAAAATGACTTCAGAAATATATGGACTTCTTTCAACGATGGCCGTTTTTTTGATGTTGCCCTGTGTTTGCATAATGATGATTATGATAATTTAATTATGTTTTGAGAGCGCTTACACTATACATACGTAAATCGTTTTTTAAAGAAAACTAACTTTCATCGCTTCAAAATGTTTAAACATACATTTTCTCTTCTTTTTCATAAATTCTGTGATTTTTCATAAAATTTTCAGCTGAGAATTTTTAATTTGCATGAAAATATCAAAAATTTTCTGCTGGTGTAAAAAAATATCAGCAGAAAAAACTTCATTCTTGTGATAGTGATGCCTCTAGCGGTGAATAGCAAAACACATTTTTTCTGCTGGAAATTTTCTGCTATCTTATACAGCATAAAATATCTCTGCGTATGTCTCCGTGTTGCCGTATGGCAACAGGCACAAAAATAGGTGCAAACCCTCTTAACATAATTTTTATTACGTCCTGTACCACATTCAGGGTTGATTAGCATAAAGAATCCTTAATTATTTTCTAAAATATTTTGTGGAAAAATAACGAAACTTAAAAATAAAATCTATCTTACTTTTTCATAAGGTCCATTTTAACTTTTTTCACAATATTTTTTTTTTGCTTAATGTTACAACCTCCTTCAAGTAAGAGCAAACGCACAACTGAAATAATTTTTCTGCCCAAAAGTAACTGTTGTCCCTTTACAAAACAAAACTAACAGCAAAACGTTTTTAATTTTGTTGAGTCTCTTTTTATATCGACACAAAATGAGATATAATTTTTGTTGCCATATGGCAACACGGGGACAATTCGGGTTAACCCGCTTTTACTATAAATTGAGGGATTCCAGTAATTTTTATAGGAGCTTTTCATTAATAGGAGCTTTCTCGTTTTTTTGTAAATATCTTAAAATTATGAATAGTATATCATTTATGAGAAAATCAACTGTCAACTAAAAGATTTTAAATTTAATTTGCAAAAATATCGGCCCACATTGTTTTCCAAAAATTGAACCGGAAATGGTTTTTTTGGACAAAAGAACCCTTTTCCATAAAATCCGGCATGTTACAGCCCAGACTGTTTTATTGTTCGAGATGAAACTTCATATTTAAGCCATTTTTACAAATTTAGAGATCCCTCTCGTTTTTGAGCGAAATCGGTCCACCGGAAGTGGCAGGCTCCGTACGAGCGTTTCCGATGTTTCCAAAATATTTTGAAAGTTTCTCAATATTGAACTAAGCACTAATTTTTTGAACTAAGCACTGATATATTCTAGATTAAATCTTCTTGAGCTCAGATGGCGACCGATCGGATGAAAATTAAATTTTAAGCTTTTTCCATAATTTGGAGGATCTCAGTGATTTTTTCGTCGAAATTGGTCCATCGGAAGTGGCAGCTTAGCATTTAAAATTAGTGCTGATCATATTTTAAATTTTTACCGAATATGACGGGTTTTAATAAAACAAAACCTTAAAGCTTTCAATGAAATAAAAACTTAATATCACCAAAATTTGGCATCTCGACGGACCAGGCGGATTGACTATTCGCAATAAAACTTTATATTCAAGGGTTTCCATAAAGTGGAAGTGCAATGTGAAATGTGGTGGACATACCAGAAATGATAGCTTCCTTTATAGCTTTTTCAATTTTTTACATTTAACATTAGCAGATTGTTTACTGATATTTAGACAAGAATAATGATTTTTGATTTTACAAGATAATTTTTGTCACAAATCCGGTAGGTCAAATTTTTCGCTTAAGAAAATATTAAGTGTGAGGGATTCGAGATCCATAACACCTTGTGGAGTTAGACCAGAATTTATTCTCATGGTGGAATTTCATGGTCGATCAGAGTTTAGTTTTATAGCTTTAGTTTTATTTGTAATCCGTTGTGCATAAACAGAGCTGGTTTGAGTCAGTATGGTATCAATACTATACAGGGTGGGCCACAAGTCACTGAACTATTTTGGTGTATTTTTTATTTTTTATTTTTTCTCTTTTTATTTTTCAGTATTAAAAACAACATTTGGGAGATTCAGTAGCCATGTATACAATTGAGGAACCAGCCAAAATTGTTGAGTTTTATTTTGCTAGTCAAAATTCAATAATTCAAACCCAAAGACTTTTTCGAAATATTTTTAACATCAGAAATGCACCATCATGAAATCGAGTACGCAATCTAGTCGCTCGCTTTCGGTCATCGGGTTCTGTTAGTGACTTATCTCGGAGTGGAAGACCTGTTGAACGAGTTCGGGAGAGCGTAAAGAAAGAATCCTGCGAACTTCACTGCGTAGAGTAATGAAAAAAATGTATTGCAGTTTCCGTACAAGAAACAAATGGTACATCAAGTTTTGCCGCAAGACTATGCAACCCGCTTAAGATTTTGTGCAAAATTGACCAAATTATTACCGGATGATCTTGATTTTAAGAAAAAAATTATAGTGACCGATGAAACGCATATCCATTTAAGTGGTTATGTTAATAAGCAAAATTTTAGAATCTGGGGCACTGAAAACCCAAGGGTGATTCAACAGCGTCCGTTGCATCTACTTAGAGTCACAGTTTGTTGCGGAATATCAGCAGACAAGATCTACGGCCCGTCTTTTTCCAAGACGAAGATGGCAATGCATTTACTGTAAATATTGACCGTTCAACAAGACGGAGCCACGTCTCATACTGCAAGGGAAACAATTAATTTGCTGCGAACGGTTTTTGGTAATTGTATCGTTTCACGATTTGGAGATGTTAATTGGCCATCACGATCAGTCGACTTAAAACACCACCAGATTTCTTTTTGTGGGGATATTTAAAAGATCATGTGCATAATAAACCGCAACAGTTGTGAACAGAGCTATTTTTGGTTGGGCCAGTGTGCTATCAAATTTCTACAATATCCTAAGGGATTCCGCGTGGCATGGCTTCACTTACTAGAGCCCAGCAATGGAATGTATTATATTAGACACAGGGTAATATTGGCTCCCATATGACTTCTAATAGAACACATTTAACTAGTGATCTCTATTGCAGCAAGACTTACTAGGCCGAATTCCTATGGTTATTATAGAAACTCAATACCATACTGACCCAAGCCATCATAGCTCTCTTCATAGCATGCAAATCGGCTTGAAATTAATTTAAATGATTTGCAGTTTCCATTTTATATAAATAATGTTCTTTCCCTCAAATTTCATTTAATTTATAAACTTCCACATTTGACTTTTCTAGGAGAACTTTAAGGTTATGATGCCAACTCTCAACATTATTTTAAGTTTTTGGAAGTTGTTCATTTATATAAGGTCGAGATAGACCAAAATTTTGTGCTGTATCGTATTTTACCGTACACATAATTTACTACAAACCATTCAGAAATTTTGAGGCATTTAGTCGACAATGAGCTTTTTTAATTCCTCGTGATTTCATTCTCACTCAAATATGCTAAAAATTTCAGCATTCGCATTTGAATACTCAATCCTTCTTTTTTTACATATTTTGCGGCCTGTATTTTTCGCCATATTTTTTGACAGAAATGAAAAAAGAATTTTTGAAGTAGGTGGTTGGGAAGAAAACTGTTGCTGACCATTAAGCAATATACCATTGGAACAATCATTCCATTAACTACTTTCCAGGGAATGGTATAATAATGCCGCATTATGGATGGTAAAATGGCAAATGTGCCATCCATCAGCAAAATTTTTGAATTACCAAGTAATCTCAAGTTTTATGTATTACCCAAAATAATTATTTTTTATTTTTCTCCTTCAACGTTTTTTAATCTTTTGGGAATATCACTTCCTTCAAGGCTGAACGGTTTTTGTTCTTCAGCAGCAGATGTTACCCTTGAAAACCCTACAATTTTCTTTGCAAACGGCAACGGATTCATTAATAGTTTGGTCTTTGTATTCAACCTTTCGTTTTATATTTTTCAAATATCAAAGGAAAAGGCTCATACGAGTGCTCTGTTGGATCCTTTCAAATTTTGTGTTCTGAATTTTTCAGCTTAGTACTAACACGTACCTTACAAATGATAGTCTTATCGCAACGCCAGCGATAAACTTCATACTACTTTTGCATTATTTGTGAAACTTGATGATGAATGCCCTCGTGATAGAAACTTGGTGGTTTCGAACCAAAATAGTCATCGAGCCAATTTTGCATATCTTTAATTTCGTGAACCGTCGGTCTTTCAAACATGATGACATCTATTTGAATAAGTGGTAATCAGAGGGAGCTCAGTCTGGAGAATACACTGCATGTTGTACAACTTTTTTCCAGCCTAAGAAGAAGATAAGTTCATGTTTTGAATTTGTTGTATGTGGACCAGCGTTTTTTTTGATTAGGCCTGGTAACGTTCAGCTGTAACAGTTTGACTAAGTTCCAGAAGCTCGTAGTAAATGAATCTTTCTCAATTCCACCAGACACACACTAACAAGGTTGTTGGCTGGCCTGGCTTATCGACATCAATCTTTTAAAATTGATGCACTCGGAACACCAGCTTGTAAATTACTGAAACATTTGTCATAAAACCACCAATGATTAAGCTACATATATCCAAAATGGCCGGCAATTTGGATGCGTCCAAGATAATTTTTGCAACCAACTTCAGAGCTGAGTTTCTAGTTGCACACCTAATATTTTCTACCGTTTTCCTTGTAAATGCCTTACTTTACAAAATATTTGCACAACTATAAAAACGTTACATAGAAACTGCCTAATCTCCAAATTTTTTATTGGAATAAATTTTTTAAGTTTCGAATGGATCAGTTACATGTTTTTTTTAACTTTTTTACTATACAGTGTTATAGCGAGTTGTAAATTTGCATTAATCTTAAGGTTGTAATTTTTATGATATTGTAAAAAATTAAAAATTAGTAACTTCATAACATCTCTTTACATATTACCATTTAAATTAATCACACGTCCATAACAATTATCGACATCAACTAGATAAAATTTAATCTACGGTCGAAAATAATAGAAAGCAATAAAAATTTAGTTCAAAGTGTAAAGTGTAAAATTTTTAACTTTTGCCAACACAATTTGCATAAAAAAACATTTATAACTTCATTAATATTCCGGATGGTAGACTTACGGGTTAGAGATCTTTTCGATGCTACTAAATTACCCATAAAACTTTACGGCCAGAAACATTTTTATTTTTCGTATATGTATCCCCTCGCCATTAATCCAATCATTTTAAATCTAATATTGAGAAAAAAATCAAATTAGATAAATTTTGTAGCGATTTCTTGTCTTTTTTATCGTCGATTTTAACAATCGATAGGTTTGTGTATAATATCTTACACACAACAACAACTATACAATACACAAAATTGTCGTATCCTAATACCATTGAGCGCAAATAAAATTTTATTTTTCAACAAATTGTCCTGATTATCTTTTTCACATGATTGCACTAAATTTGTTCTCCGTTCGTTTCTATCGAATTTTGTCACATCGTTTTCCTCGAAAATTAGAAGGGGACGAGGTTCCCAATACAACATCGAACTAGAGAGACTGCTATCAGAAAAAAAAATGAAAATTTATTGTAAACCATTAAAACCATTGAATTCTTATAATTTTCTTTTTTTTTCTGTACTGTGCTGTATGTGGTGCGATGTCATCCCGATATTCAATAGATAAATTAAACACAAACCCATATACACAGCTCTAGATTAAAATCGGATATAAATTTAAGCTTTTCTTTCCGAAATGATTTTTCTAGCAGCAAAATACCATACACAATTACTTCGATGCCACTGGCAATACTCGATAAATAACCGGAAAATCGATTCACTTGGAATTCGTTTCTGTTCTATGTACGACCATCTCTATAGAAATGTATTTCTGGAATTGACAGCCGAAATAGCCGTCAATAAATAATTGTTTTTTGCCAATTTTTTTATATGTATAAATCAGATGACCAAAGTAGCACCATATAAACTAAGTTGAATTAGAATTGAAGTTTGGATGAAGATAACATTGCATTAGAAAAATTCACAAACCCTTTACTATTGTTAATTATGTTGTAATTTATTCAAATGTAGTTATTCAAGTATGCTGACTGCATTCTTCTCTTCTAAAATTCAAAAAATTAGAAAATTTAGAAACAAGACATAACCGTTGACACATTCCACAGTTCTGGAAAGCTTTACCTCAACTCAAATTAAAGCACCTTCAGTACACGAATTTTGTGCGAAACTCGCGACTTGAGTGTTGGGAGTTTTCCAGTTGTTTCATCAGCACAGTAGATGTAAAACTACAAATTAATTGTTATTTCGATCAACAATAATATTAATTTTGACCATCTGATACACAGTAAAAAAAATGCGTGAATTTTCATGTGGGCAAAACGTAAAATTGAAAATTAAATGGTTTATACCGTAAATTTACTAGTACCGTATTGTATTTTTCAACTGGAATTTAAAATTACATGAAATGTATCTTATAATTACAAACTAATTCAACCAATTTTAGTTTCCACTTTAAATTTGAGAGAAAAAATATTTAACTCGCAAAATAATGAAACAAAGAAAAAGATTAAATACAATTTATTACATAACTTTACTAGTAAGTTTACGGTATAAACCATTTAATTTTCAATGAATTTTCATGTAATTTTACGTGAAAAGGTTCGGCAACTTTTGCCCACCTGAAAATTCACGCATTTTGTTTTACGGTGTAGGTTCGCGAAACAGCAGCAAAACCCTCAACACTCTCAGTTTTCAAAAAAAAATTTGCACTCAGGCATCATTCATAGTTCGGAAAATTACAAATAATGAAAATAAATCTAACTTGGCGATTTCTCATCTACCGATGGATGTTATATGGATAGTATCTAGAATAGTCCATAAGTCTCCTTTACTCAATAAATACGAAACCGTTTGAGATGAAATTATTAAATGCGAACAATGTCAGAACAGGGCCGAAAGATAACTTATACGATTATTATCGTCATCTCGAACGAAAAGTACGAACTTCGACAAAGGTAAACGCTTAGTTATTTTATGGTTAGGTCGTCTACTCGACTCTATAAGATCGATCGTTGCAGTTAGAGAGCAGGATGACATCAAGGATTTACTCAAATTTGCAAATAAAAATTTTCATATAAATCGTACCAACTTTATTTGCAATCCTATCGCTTTGAAAGTTGTATCGGAACATTTTATTTTATTCAATAGTACAACTGATTCAAAGGTCTACTAGTAGTTCATCTAACTTAAATTAGTTTCTCGGTTTATGTTGAGTAACCTTTATTTGGTACACATTTTACAATAACTTCCTATTCCTAGTTAACAATAACTTCCTTCGGTGTTTCAGTTAAGGATAGTTGTAGTTGTGGAGGTTGCCGGTCGTACTTCACTTGTTGGCAAACGTCGCATTGATTTACGTAGTCTCTTAACATTTCTTTCATTCTTGGGAAATAGTACTCTTTTTTGATATGCTCGTAATTTTCTATGATACCGCGATGTTCGTTTTGTTCGTGGGTCCTTTTAATGATCTCTTGTTGTTTGTTTTCGTCTTCAATGTCGGTTAGAAGTGACATAGACCGTACTAAATTTACTTTAGGATTTGTTACCCTTGGTTTGGAGGATGTCATCGCTTTATACGCTTCTGAAACGTATTGAAAACATTCCTCTGAAGTGAAAATACATGTCAGATTCCTAGTTCGTCCAAATAATTTCCGTAGCTCTTCTGTAATGGTAGTTTTTATACCTCGTTTACGTGGTATTTGCACTGTTACTCTTTTCCGAGAGTTGAAAAGCATTTCAGTTTTAACGAGAGGTTCTTTTAAGTTATCGGATAGGTAAATGACTAATTGTTTTTCGAACATGTTTATAGAATTCTTTGTTGTTGGGATTAGATCGTCAGGTGTTGACATCATACTTGCTGTATCTTCTACCGAGGATGAACTTTCGGTATTGTTAACATCAATATGGTTAGAACTGGTTTGGATGCGAGATAGAGCATCAGCGTTCGCGTTCTGAGAGCCTTTTTTATAAACGATGTTGTAGTCAAACTCTTCTAACTTTAAACGCCATCTCACAAGTTTGGAATTTGGTTCTTTTAGTGAAAACAACCAAGTGAGAGGTTTGTGGTCCGTTATGATGGTAAATTTTCGGCCAAATAAGTATGGTCTGAAATATTTCGTTGCCCATACTATTGCTAAGAGTTCCTTCTCGATGGTCGAGTAGTTTTGCTCAGTTTTTGTGAGTGTACGCGAAGCATAACAAATTGGCAAATCTTGTCCTATTGTACCCTGGGATAGAACAGCACCTATAGCGACATTGCTCGCATCGGTTGTTACCAAGAATGGTTGCTCAAAATCCGGGTATTGCAATATTGGATTTTCACACAGCAATTGTTTGCAATTTTCGAAGCATTTTATGTAATTTTCATTAAGGTCAATGACAGAATCTTTCCTTAGACATTCTGTCATGGGTTTTGTGAGGAAAGCGAAATCTTTTATGAAATTTCTGTAATCCCCTAATAGACCAAGAAAGCTTTTGATCTGCTTTTCGGTTTTGGGTATGGGGAAATTTCGAATTGCCCTGATCTTGTCGGGGTTAGGTTTTACTCCTTCTGAAGTAACAATATGACATAAGAACGCGATTTATTTATGTAGAAACTCACTCTTATCAAGTTGTACCTTCAGATTTGCGTCTCGTAATTTAGTAAAAACCTTATTCAAGCTAATCATATGCTCCTGGAGTGACGTAGAGAATATTATAATGTCATCCATGTAGCAGAGACATATTTTACCTTGTAGTTCTCCTAAAACGTGATCCATAACACGTTGAAACGTGCTAGGGGCGTTCTTTAGCCCGAATGGCATACGAACGAATTCGTAATGACCAAATTCAACACTGAATGCAGTCTTAGGGATATCTCGTGGATTTACTTCTATCTGGTGGAAACCAGAAGCAAGGTCCAGAGTTGTGAAATACAAACATTTTCCTAGTTTGTCTAGTATGTCCGTTATATTGGGTAACGGGTACCTATCAGAAATTGTTTTTTCGTTCAACTTCCTATAATCTATGACCATTCGCCATTTGATTAATCCGGAAGCGTCTTTCTTTTTAGGTACTATCCAGATCGGTGACGACCAGGGAGAGTAACTAGGCCGTATAATGCCTTGGTTTAGCATTTTGTTGATCTGGTTTTCCACTTCTTGTTTGTGGATATACGGATATCTATAGCTTTTAGTGTATATAGGTTTGTTATCTTCCAATTCAATGTCGTGTTTAATGGCATTGGTGAAAGATAGTTGACTGTCTCTTTTTGAAATATCTCTTCGAATTGAGTACAGAGTTTTTCTATACTACGTTTTTCCTCATGATTAAGGTGAGATGTTCGAATTAGGTGTTTTATATCAGAACTATTATAGTCTTTTATGGGTTCGATGTTATTAATTTCTGTGTGGTATTTGCTAATTTCCTCACACTCTATTGGGTGTTCTACCACGAATTTTTTTGCTTGTGGGCTGTAGTTAACGACTTCGACTATAGCGTAATTATCTTTACTCGTATATATATACCTTCTGGTATGATTAGATTTCCGTTTAGGAGTTGGGGCTTAATATATATCCCGCCATTTTCTATTGTAACAGGTACGCTTGCTATTATTTTGCTTCGCGGAGCGATATTGTAACTTGCGGACATGAAATTTAATTTAAATTTTAATGGGATTTGAACTAATGGAGTGATTAATAGGGATTGTCCTAAATCAAGAGTTATTTTTAATTTTTGCATGGTTTCCATGCCAATTAGACCATTAAAATAATTGTGAAATTTGAAAAGGATGAAGTCGAGTTCCTCGTTAGTTTTGAATTCTTTAATACCCTTTAACTGGACCATTTTATCAACAGTCGTATCATTAAATAGAGTAGATATGGTTACTGGATTTATTTTTTGTACGAATTTATTTGGGATCAGAATTGGATCAATAAAGGATTTTGTAGAACCAGTGTCTATTAAGAATTTAAAGGGGCGTCCGTTAAGGATTAGTTCGACATAAGGTAATTGATAACCTTTTTGGTGGTGGCTATTCAGACTTAGGTATCCGAATGTTGATTTTCCGAGGCTTTTAGGCAAAAATCCTCGTCTTGAATTTCAATGATAGGGATACTTTGATTTTGACTTTGTAGATTTTCTTCGAAATATTCATTCATACCGGATTCTTGTTCCTCGTATGAACTATCATATTCCTGATTATCATAGTACACGTCTTGATAATAATAATCACTTTCGTTGTTATAAGGGTTCGATGAAATATTATATAGTTCTTTAACTTGAACTTTTGATAGGCCATTGCTATTGAAGCGATAAGGCTGATTTGTTGAACTGAATTGTCGTTGGAATGGTGGTTTTTGATAGACCGGTTGTTTATATCCATTTTCATTCGACGTTGTATCCATAGGTTCCGGTTTATGGTATTGAATTGGTTTAGGTGGTAATCCTCTTAAGCCAAATTGTGTATTATTTTGTTGGGTGAAGGGGCGATGATTGAAATATTGAGGTTTATTATTATTAAAATTTTGAGGTCGATTTTGATTGTACTGCGGATGCTGATTATATTGTGGATATTGGTTGTATCTTGGATATGGATGTCTAGGCATTATTGTTTTTTGCGGTATTGGTGGAGGTGACGCTTTATTCTTCATATAGACTATATTTTGTTCCTTTAAACAGTATAGTCTCGCCGTCGGAAGATCCGGTGGCTGCATTGCTCTTACCATAACTCCAAGGGAGTCTCTCAAATTTGCCGTGAACACAGAAAGGCACATGGAATCGTACCATTTGGCTTTCTGTATTGCTTCATTTGGGGTATTCAGTTTCGCCCAAGTCTTTAATGTGTTACATATTTCAAGGATTCTCGTGAAATATACTTCAACATTGTCATTTCTTTGCGTGATAGCGTGAAGATCCCGAATTAGACTATTTTCATCTCTCTTATCGGCAAAGTGAGCGATAAGGCTTCCTTTAATACTATCCCACTCATTTGTGGAGTTGTACATTTCGAGGGCCTTGTTGGCATCACCCACTATTTTATTACGAATTGCCCGTAAGAGAATTATCTGGTACGATGGGTCAGTGAACGCAGGTTTAAGAATTTTTAAAATGTCTTCGACTTGTGTAATAAATTTGTTTAGTTCCGTTCTACTACCATCATACGGCGGAATATCTTTAATGGCGTCGGGGATTTGTAATAGTCTTAATGTCCGTTCCATTTCTTTAAACTGTTTTTCCTCTGCGTCAGTCATTTTCTTAAGTTTAATTTCGATAATACTGTCACTGTCACTATCAGAACTAAAATCTTCCTGAATGTTACGCGACTCGTTATATTTATCGATTGATTTCGCAATTTTTAAATTATTTATACAATAAAATTTCTCAACTTGGAAGGGAATTTAGATAGTTGCGGGGAATTAGTATTATACCAAGTGTAACTCACCAATTTAATAAGAAGATCAGGACCAGGAGATGATATGCCTTCATTCCGTCCACTGATGTTGCCGCAATATCGATTTTTCGCTTCCTCTTGAGTGTTTTGACTTTTTGTCAAACAAAATTTCACTGTTCGAGTACAGACGATCGGACGTCAATTTTTTGTTAATTTTTATTATTTTTATATTCACTTTTAATTATCATATGCCGTGATAATTAAAAAATATTTATTTTATTTATTTTTATTTAGGTTAATTCACTTCTATATCTTATAGACTTTTAATTTATTTTAAATCACTTAACTATGTTTGATATACCATCAAACAGTATATTGTTCATATACTCCGTGAATAATTGTTCGATTAAAGCACTACAGTTAATATTCCTTTAACTTTCACTATTCGTGACACTTAAAATACTTTAATTATTCACTTGCAGTTGTTATTTTGGTAGGAACAGATAATTGAAAATATCCGCTACCAACTGCGCCAGTTAAATTTATTATTGCACTTAACTTAAAATTTTTTATTGCTGTGGAATTTTCCACAGCTTTACTTTATTTTCAATTTCAATATAGAGTTTACACTTTCAAGATATTTTTATACTAATTCAAAGATGTTAGTTATGTTAGTTGTTATATAGTAATAAAATGCTTAGTTAGTAAAAGATAATGTTAGTTTCTACGATGTTGCGAAGCATGCACGTGTATAATGCTATTTGCTGGTTTTGCATTTATGTGTCTTCACATCCGTTGATTTCGTTATGCGGTTTCAAGTAGCGTTTATGCGGTTTCGAGTAGCATTATGGTTAAAATACTGATGATGATGCAGCCTTGATGTTATCTGCTTGTATCGAGTTATTAGAGGTACGTAATTTGGTACCCCTTACATGCATTTTTTCTGGAAACTAATTTAAAAAAAAAATTCTCAACTATGAAACATGTACCAACTCAATTATCGCAAAATAGTTGATTCTACAAATTCGACGAATACGACATTAATTCGTGTGACATACAATACGACTTACAATTAATTAATCGATATAAAAATCAACTTGCATAAATCGAACGCACACGAGCGCATGCAAGTAGGCCGTACGATATACTTGCATTGGCGATTTATGCAAACAAAACGAAAATAATGTGGAAGAAAACGATACCAAAAGCCAAAATTAAGAACAAAATTAAAAATCTCTTCCATTACTAGCTGGCTGGCTAGCTTTCATCGATTGCAAACAACGCGAGTTACGTCATCCAACGACGTCACAACCCAAATGCCAACCTCATTACAAGCAATAAGATCACAATTTCCTGTCAACAGTAATAAATAAGTTCATTTAGCACATTTCACATTTAAAATGTTAACAAAAAAATTTAATAAGTTCATTTTTCAAAAAAAATGCTAATTTTGCAGTTCTATAAAAAATTACTAACAAAAAATATAATAAGTTCATTTTTATGCAAAATGCACATTTTGCATTTTTCACAACATAAAATTACCTAAATATAAATTAAATATTCAGATTGTATTTTGATTTAGAGAACATAACACCTACATTACGAAAAATAAATTCATTATATTTAAAAAGAAAAAGTGAAGTGAATATTTTTTTTTCCACAACTGCCACTTCATAAAATATAATTCGTTAAAAAATTAACTTTATTAAAATACGTGGGTGAAAACACAAATAATAATACGTGTACATAAATAAATACAATAAAAATAAATATTGTTTACGTTCACCCAAGTTGTAAAATTTCTCATATTTAAATGTGAATCTATCAAATGAACTAGAAGTTCTCATAAAATTAAAACCTTTTATTATGACTGGAACATACAAACCTAGACGTCTAAGCGTAAAAGTTACCCGGGTACCTTGTCACTCATTTAAAGGTTATTAATAACATATTTGATACTATGATTGATTAAAAGAATCTGACAGATGTTACTAAGTATTGGTATATGCCGTCTAATGGTGGATGACTTGAGCCATTCAAAACGGTTATTCAAATTAAAATAAATAGTTTTGGCGTTCTAACACAAGTTTTAGGACGTAAAAATTCAAATATTTTTCAAAATACTTGGAATGTCAGATATGTATCCAAGTATGGGCATATATTGCTTAATAGTGGAAGGGCTATCGTTCGAAACAGTTAACCAAGTGAAAATAAAAAGATTTAAGGTGCCTCTACATAAATTTTAATTCGTTAAATTTCATAAAATTTAAATATTTGTTAACAGACATGCTACTACACTAAGGCCGATTACAGAATTATAGTGGTGCTATCAAGTTTGGCTGATTCCAGGTAACATATTTCCACAATTGGTAGTATCTATTTGAACGAACAATTGAATTTTTCTAAAACTTTGTGCTTAGAAAACTTGTGTTAGTATAACCAAAAATCTTTTTATTTTAATGTGGTTAACTGTTCCGAACAGCTCAATTTGTTCACTATTAGGACATATGTCCACACATACGGTAACATCTCTTAGATTTCTGTAATCAGTCATAGTGTAGCAAGTATTTTTATTTTAAAACTATTTATTTAAATTTAGTTAATCGTTTTGATCAGCTCAAGTCGTCCATTATTAGATGGCATATGCCCACACTTGGTAAGATCTATAAGATTCTGCCCTAGTACGGCATATGTTATTAACTTGTCTAGCTACACATATCGTTAAAATTTCGCTACAATCAGAATTTCTACACTATATTTTCCTATATTTGATATTTAAGCCGACTGTTCGAGTGGGAATTTTTGTGCGGATATTTAGAATCGCACTTTTCCTTCCTTGGACACAATGGGCGCTTTCAGGTATCCTATCAGGATTACTGAAATCATCGCCAATTTGATTTGAAAATTTTATAGTGCTAAACATTTTCATAACGTTGGCCGCGATTTTACTCAACATGTTCCCAACTGTTGGATGTCCTGAAAGCGCCCAATGTAGCTCATAATTTTATTTTTTTTATGATTAGGTTGGTCGTCTGCGAATATTTTGCTTAAAATTAAAAATATTTTATCTTTTATGGGCGTAATTTGATTGGTGGATAAGCGTGATTTTAAATATTCGCACAAAAAATCGCACTCGAAAAGTCGCCTTTAATGCCAAAGTATGTAGCAGTATTTGCATTTGGAGTTTGGTTTGAGCTAAGAACCACAGCAATCCAGTTTACTATTTAGTTTGTAAGGTTGACATGTGCTCATTTGGCTTCATTTAATAAGATGCACCATCTTTTAGTCGAGTTACTCACAACAGGATTTAAGAATTTCATAAAATTGCTTTGTTAGGTATCAATACAATTTAAGTTCGAACCCTTGGTGCTATAATTTGTCGAGAGCTTCAGCTACATCTAAGAAAATACTGGAGCGTATCTTCTTATTCTCAAGTGCATCCACAATGACTTCCGATATTCTGTGAACTTGTTGAGTCATTTTTACTTCTGCCACTTTCCATTGACGTGGAAAATGTTTCGGAAATGGCTTTCCCAATTGCTGTGCCCAGTAATTAAGTTATTGGACCTGAAGCTTTTCTGATACTTAAATTATTATTGGTTTCGGACTTTAGTTCCAACCGTTTCGGCACTGGTTGAAAAGCCTCTTCCCAATGGGCAGCAGATAGGCCCACATTCTACTTGTCAGTTTTAGCCACGCATTTTGGATCTTTTTAACAGCTTTGTTACTTTCTAAAATGAGTCATTGTCAGAAGTTAGTATTTAGTTCAGAAAGACTAGCAATTATGCTTTTGTTCTTTATTTCCTTAGTTAATTGTTTTAATTGTTCAGAAAATTAAGGAAACATATTTTAATGTTGCGGGGTACGAATCATATGCTTGATTTTACAGGCTTCCCCTTTTTTGTAACTAGTCTTATAACCTCAAGAGGATAGTTATGTTACCTTTCGGAGATTTTATGAGAAATCGAAGAACTTTCCCAAGCTGCTTATTGAATTGTCTTATTGCATGCTTCTGATTCATCTTCCAGCTACGTCTTTGTTCTGAATATAAATCACAATCGGTTGTATTGTTTGTGAATTTAGGCAAGGAATCTTATTTTGTTATAAATTGTATTCAGAGCAATGATCACATTTGAATGGTCTCATGATAGTCCTTCACTATTTTCGTTGCACGTGTAGTCCTATAGTAAGCCTTCTTTTATTACAAAGAAGTCAAGAAGATCTGGTATTTATGTACGTGAGCAGGCCTTTATGTTTGTTTTTGGTTAAAGAAAAATTGACAGTTGTTCTCGCGAGTTTTCACCACCTTTGATAAAATTTGATCTTATAGTGATTTAAAAAGTCAACGGTTGCCTTCTTTTTAACTGGTGGCTTGATTAGAAAAGTTGAACTTCTACCGTTCCCCCTGGATGAATAGCATGAAAGCATTCATATTCATATATTCTACTAAATTAACTTTCTAAACATACTGCAAATGAAAATTCTAAGTGTTATGAGCTACCTAAATCAGATTTTATCCAGCTAGAAATTAAATTCCCTAGCTTTCACAGATTTTTTGATCAAATTAATTCTAAGTTTAACAGCGAGATGGTTGTTGGCGTCATGAACCATTTAAAAAACGAGCCACAAAATGCCATGGTTGCACTTTTGGGAAATGTGCTCCCTCTCAAACATCGCCCTCAAATGAAAACTAAATCGTCCGAAAGTACAAGCGACGAGCACTCGGACGTTCAATAAACGTCGTTTAATATGCAAATTCAAAATTACAGTATTTAATCGACACTGGAGCAAATATTTCGGTCGTTTCAAAAATGTATTTCAATAATCTAGACAAATATTACGAAAACCATATTAACGTAGCTAACGGTTCTATAATTTGTTCTTAAGGGACGCGAATATAGGCTTTGATTTTAAGTTGCAGTTATCGGAACCGATACCTAACTTTAAGATAAAAACATCATGTTGCTACTAAAGGTCATTGGATTTTTACTAAAGGTTACTTGCCATTTTTGCGACCGAGACTTTTGAATCAAGTTAACCGTAACATAGCTAAGACTGAATTTGGGCTTCTGTGTATGTTGCAATTCAGTTTGTTGCAGACAAAGTTCCTTCACGAAAGCGTGACAGCAATAACTGGCACTCCTGTAGGAACTATCGATATCCATAACTTTCCCTTAACCTTAAGCGTTACACCTTTTTCTGAAAAATAGATATGGTGCGAGGTATACGAGCGTACTACCAAATACCGGCTTCATCGCAAGATATTTATAAAACAGCTATCACCATACATTTTGAACTCTTCGAGTTAACATTGATGACATTTTGGTGGGTAGGAAGATTGGGTGGGTGGACTATTGTGAATTCGTTGTAGCATTCATCAACTTCATCAGTTCATGCATGGCATACAAATACAAATTATGATTAAAAAGATTGTGTTTGGAAAAAATTAAAAAATCAATTCTTCGTAAATGGAGAACCTTTAAATGTAGTTTAGTTACCAATTCCAATTAATTTGATAGTAAAGGGAAAGCGGTATCACGCTTTAATAATATGCTTTTGTGAATATTTATTTATTTATTTGTTTCTTCCGTTTTTTAATAGAAAAAGTTTCCCGAAAGTTCCTACTAATATAGCTGGAGTGGTATTTTATAACAAATTTTTTCGACCCGTTTGCGATGAAGATTCTGTGAAGTAAATAAATTTTCCTTAAATCACAATAATTGTTATATCTTGCCTTAATATTTCAAACAATTTTGTAGAAAACTCTAGAGAAATTAATTAATCGATGAATTGTTTGCGATATTTGTATATAAAAAAAATTGTAAATATAAAACTCAATTAATTACGAAAAGCTCAAATAATTTATGTATTCCCAATAATTCAAAAAACTTTTTAAATTCAATATTTAAATTTAAGAACATCGTTAAATACACACTTTATTCACCCCTCATTAAGTTAGGATTTTTCTTTATTGTAATTTCCATTTCCCAAACCACTCGAAACCCCAAAAAATAATAACACTTAAAAAATTGAAAAATTCAAAATTAATAAAATTTCATCTCTCGAAATTATTATTGGATTTATGTTTTTCTACTTTCGTTCATTGTAATCGTTTCTGCTGCTGCTGGTACTGCTGTTGCTCGGGCTTAAGCAGCTTATAATGGTTTTTCGCAAAATTAAGGTCTAGAGTTTACATTAACCAAACAAAAATGTATAACTTTTAAAATAAATAATAAAAATCGACAAAATAATTGTTTAAATAATGATAAGTTATATTTGCTGTAGATTTCAGCCTTTTCAGAAACTTTCGATACGAAAACGTAAAGTCGGAAACTCTACTTCAAACAATCTTGCTCATGAATAATACTTATATCATTATAAATTTTATTCGTATTTTACCAGAAAATAATCCTTCAGGGTAATTGAAAATAAATTGAGTTACATTTTTTTCCAAAATTGTATTTCTTCCAAATATTGCTCTTTTGCTCTATGTACATTATCACAAACAAAATCAAACAATAGAATTTTATTTTACATATACAAAAAATTTCAATCAAAAACTTAAGAATACGATAAAATTCGGTTACATCATGAATAGTTGGGTTCTCAGTTTATATGTAAGCCAAACTTTTGTATCAACTACGTACATACAAAATTTCTCTTATTGCAAATTATGTTCCGTCTTCCATATGAGTTTTGTATTACAAAATTCAAAAAAACTTTTTTGTACAGAATATTAAATTTTCATAAACCGGGTGTATCTTAAACAGAATGCTTTCGATTTGCGTGATAATTATTATGATGAATTGAACTTAATACTTCCAGCGAAAAGTTTACTGCGCAAAATGATTTTTTTTTGTAATGATTGCCAAAGGCTTTATTCTTGAATCTTTCTTTATAAGAAACTATCAAGAAGTGTGAAATTCTTAAGAAACTATAATTTTTTAACTTTAGCCTTAACCTAGTATGTTTATACTGATTGCGTCTTTTTTTCAATGTGCTTTTTCCATGTCAATCGAGATGAAGACCGAGATATTTGACGTTTGTTTGTTGAAGTATTGTGATATTGTTTAATTTTACTGCCGGACACTTTCGTTTATTCAGTGTGAATGTTACATATGTCGATTTACATTCATTCATCCTGATCCGCCAAGCTTTTAACCAATCTTCTATTTTGTGCAGGTGTCTTTGTAATTCTCTCGATGCTGTGGATTTTCGTGTGAAAACAATATAGATGTGTCATCAGAAAAAGTTGAAGTGATTTGTTCAGTTATTGGAAGGTCAGCTGTGAATAACATGTATAACACAGGTCCCAATACACTACTTTGCGGTACTCCTCCCTTTATCTCGTTTAAATCAGTAGTGGCCGTATTTTGTTTCAACTGGAACACCCTTTGGGCTAAGTAGTTTTCAAGAATTGCATGAAATTGTCTAGGCAGAAGAGTTTTAATTTTGTAATTTAATCCTTCATGCGTAGGGCATGTCGTTGTCGAAAGCTTGCACAATATTCAAGAAAACTGCCGAGTAATATTTTTTTTTTTTTGTAATAAAAACTTAATTGACTTTTGCGAGCTTCTGATAATATAGGTATTAGTTCTTGTAGTGGTATCTTTTCAAAAAGCTTTGAAATTATCGGAAGTTCTCTTATTAGTCTGTACGGTGAGACTTGGGTTTCGTCGTTACCTGGCTAGGGAGTCATGATAATTTAAGATATTTTCCATTTTTGGGGAAAGTATCCACATCTCATAATTGCGTTGGCTTCTGCCATCCTGCAGATTTCACTAAGCGCATGCAGAGGCCTACACGATGATCTTTTGCCGGCTTCAACTCAGGGAGAAATGCTATGGGTCGTGAGGTTTGAGGCTTGCATGGCTCCTGGCCTACACCGAGATTACAGAATTTTGAATAAAACAAAAACACAAATTATAAGTTAAGAAAACCACGGATGTTCCGCCGAAAATCGTCGGCCGGAACTTGCGGAACGAACAACACAATAATTATAACAGAGTGAGGTGCCTTGGTGCGCGCATCCGCTCGAATTCAAACGGCGCAAAACGCTGGTTTCAAATTCGGATGCGGGCACCAAGGGACCGCAAACAACACGCCGACACGGAACGGAATCTCTGCCCCCATCACCCCAAACCGAAAATTTATTAGTAATTAATTTTATCTTTTATTCCCCGCCGAGGAGACGAAAACCAAACACCTGAAAGAAACAAAAACAAAAGTCAAAAAAGAAAAGAACAACGAAGAAAATTTTTGAGGTGAGACCAATGTGCAAGATCATGAACACTATCACCCCAAGTTGGGGTGCCCGATTACAAAATAAAAAATTGAAAAATAAGAAGAAAATAAAACAACAAAAACAAAAAAAAATCGTACCTTATAACTATTGACCGTTGCGGCCTTGTGTGGCCGTCATGACACAGATGCCCCACCTGTACCGTTGCGGCCTTGTACCGCCCACGATGTGGCCCTTCCGCCGGTTATCTCGTTGGGCGTCTCCCGTTGATAAAATAAATGCGTTTGCCACGTTGTTGGCCACCCGTAACCGTGGATTAAAAGTTTCGGCATTAGTTGGCCTTAAACCGTATATATTTTATTGTTCTTGAGCGTCCTTTAGCCTTAACTGTAAAATTTGACCCGGTTCCGGGCCGCCGAATCCGTAGAAAACAGAGTGACCTCAACTGGCCGCCCGCTAAAAGCCTTGAAAAACAAGTAATTTGCGATATCCACGACAACGCAAATGCGGATCTACCGTTATACTATGGTACCAGTCGAAAATAATTTATGATGGCTAAATTATCGAAACCGCGGATAACAATTTTTTGATTTATTTCCACTTTGATATTAACTCTTTTCACACAAACTCATAAATCAATTACTTTTCGTTAGCCTTTTATTGCTAATCTACAAATTACTATTCGTTTGCTCAATACAAAACTCGCACCTTTGCAATCTCTCAGTGTACAAAACAAAAAAAAACATGAACTCTTTTCAATTTTGCTTTTATTATTTTCACAATGATTTATTATTACACGAATCAAAATAAAAACTCCTACAACTTATTTTTGTAATAAACTAGACCCTACTGTCTTTTCAAAATCACCACTTATTTTTTTCTTATTAATTTTTCCAAAAAAAAATTTGACTCGTTTATCTACAAACAATACGAAAATGTTTAGGACTTCACCTCAAATTCCAAATCAAGACTAAAAAAATTCGCGCACCGCACAACGAACGCCAAAACGTTCTAGAAGAATCTTCTTCCTTCTCTGTTGTTCTTTTGCATCAATTCGCATTGATGCAAACGAGAAGCATATAAGAAAAAATATTCTTCTAGAGCGCATTGCTTCGCACACACCCGATGCACATTAGTCTCGCTCTCATCATCTTTGTCTCCGTCGCGCCATCCCACGATAGGCAGACAAAACCCAAACCACCATGAAGTGCATTCAGACACCAACAATCAACCGCTAAAAGCAAAGCAAAGGCACAAACCCAACCGATTAAACAAGAAACAAACCGAGGGAAATATAACATAAAGAAAATTATAGTTACAATCACACAGTCGTAACAATGCAAAGGAGATTGGTGAAGCTTTTATAGTAGCCGAATTGCCCGCCAATAAGCTTTGAATGTTACTTGAAACCTATTAATTTTTCTGAACTTTTGTTCTCCGGAGTAGCTGTTTTTGCAGCCATTTCCATTATTTGTCTTAAGTTTTCTATCGCCGCATGAATGTCTTCTGGTGTGTAAAGTGGGACATGCAGATGGCAATTTACATCTATTGTATTTCTATAGAGAACCCATTTCGTTAGTTTGTTTGATAAACGTTGGGGTCGTTCAGTTTTTAATGCTTGGGATTTAGTGTTACTTTTATTGGTGAGTGATCTAACGATAAATCATAACAGTCAACGACTTGAGCATTGGTGCGTGCTATTCCTCGTATTACACAGAAATCTATTAAATCAGGAATCTTTTTCTATCTGTAGACCAATATGTGGCATTCCTTCGTAGAGTTGCTCGCCCTTGGGTGAATTCAACCTCGATCCCAAATCCACATGTTTAGCCTTGTAATCATCCCCTGCTATAATTTGCACTGCCCTCCCAACTGATTAAAGTAATCGATAAATTGCTTTTTTTATTTATGTGTTTCGGTCGACGTAGACAGGCGATACTACGGATTTCCCAGACCATTCTTCCAAGCAGATAGTTGTAGCTTGGATATGATTTTTAGCATATTTTTAGAGCTCGTAGTGCTTTAATCTTCTTTTTATTAAGACTGCGTACCGCCGTGTGCTTTTCCATCCTGATCTTTGGTGTCTTAACCGGAATAGCCGGTTATATTAAACAATTTTGTTTTGTTAGGTGTGTTTCATATATTAACATAATGTCTATATTTTGTTCGATAAGAACGGTTTGTACCTCAGATTGCTGTTGCAAAAGTTCGTTCGCATTCCAAATAGCTATTTTTAGAATAGTCATTTTTGATTTTTGACTATAATTTACATAAGCGTATTCATATTTTGCAACATCATCATGAAACTTTGGATGGTCTCGGGTAATTTATTTACCGTGGTATTTGTCAGTTTGCACTCCGTGGGGTGACTATTTTATTTTTTGGTAACATGGCCCTCGGCTTAAGTTGTATATTGAGCATTCGTTGCTCAATGATTAGAATTCGGGGATATGACACAGATAAAGGCGATAATAAGAGGCAGTTCAGGCAACTAACTCAAAGTTATGGGAGTGTACAAAACCTAACTTACTTGTTCTGCTGAATAGAACGATATTGCCACCTATATTTTCAAATTTCGATATTTATCGAATATCGATAAATATCGAGAAATCAAAAACAGAAAAGCGGAATTAAGAAAAATCCAAAATTAACATAGTTGCATTTTAGCAGTGGAAGAATTACCGTCTTACAAAGTAATAAGAAAAGTGAAGTGCCGCGAACAATCGTCCACAATTTTTTGTGGACTAGCATTAAAATAAATTTTATAGTGAAAAATTTTATTTAATGATAAATAAATAAATACGCATAGAAGTCGCGGAGAATTACAACAGTCAAGTTGTGGGAAGCGAGCTCACCACGTCCGAAATCGTACGCAACGATGGAATGATCGTTTTGCGAGGCAACCTTATTTACGAGATAAGCAAAATAAAAATTGGTGAGAGGAACGGAGACCTGGAATAAATAAAACCACGAACGTCAAAGATCAACAAACCTGAGACAGCGAGAAGAGAGTGTACGACAAGAGGGCTCGATGATCAATTGACTTATCCAGGTGAGAAAAAATCCTTAGCGAGAGGGACGATTTAATATCAAATAATACGTGGCCGTAAATGAAACCCAGCGAACCTATGATGAAGTCGATCAGTGCGAGAAATGATGCACAAGTTCTTTAAGCGAAAAAGTAAATCTCAAGATGCTCAACGAGATTGAAAAGGTCGATACAATCTTGTAGGATGTACCCGCTAAGAGGATTAGCGGCAATGTGTATCAAATAAAAGAAAACCTGGAAAGTGGACAAAAGTTGTGGCTGGAGCGAATTACATAATAGGTGTCTATTCAGGACAAACAGGCTTAATGTGCAGACGAATTCTACTCGACGCAGATTTAATACTTGGTAGTTAAGTTCTACACAACCAAGAGATACAATCCCAATTATCGCGGGCTCGAACCTAGTCAGTGCTCCTAATTTTACTTGCCTGATCAAGTAATCCGCCAATACTGATTGAATATTGAATATTGGAATGACATTCCATGTGAAGGAGAAATGGTTATGAAAATAACGAAAGCAATTGTAAATGGGCGGCGATAGTCGTCATAGAAAGCACTGGAATTAACAATGGTGGTAATCATCACCAAGACAGGGGAATAGATGATCTTGAATGTTCTTAAATTTATATAATTTGTTTGTTTGTTTGCAAAGCTCGTACGTTGTATTTTTAAAAGTAACAATTTTGTGGTTCTTTTAAAATTATCAAATGACTGCTATATTCAATCCAATCGTAAAAAATTGTATCTCATTTTTATCATTTTTTATCTAGGCATGCCATAACATAACATATTATTCCGCCAAGATCATCGAAATTTTGGAGAATGCTGGGAGGCTGGCATTAATGGCATTCAAAACTCAAGTCCGCTGTGTGTTCTCTCAGGACACGATATCGATACATTGGCGACTTCCTACCAGCAACAAAGGTACCAAAATATATGATTTAGCGCAACTTAAGTTATTTTATCTCTCAAGGTGACAAATATTCAATATAATTACCAAACTTTCGAGAACGATGAAACACGAAATTTTAAATTTCATTTTCTTCTGTCTGTTTGTCTATATCTCTCTGTGACGTAAACGAAGTTACCCCACGATTATATCCCAAAAAATATTAAGAACTTATCAAGCAACACAGCAAAATTTGTTTAAATTGATTCCAAATAAATCATAATAGTGAATATGTGGTAAGGATGGTTACAAAGATTAAATTCAAGAAGTGCCGTGCTTCTGCATGATTGTCACATTCACTTGGGACTTCGATTGTGGAGTTTTTAATCACCAAGGCAACCTTTACCACAAATTCACTATTATTATTTATTTGGAATCAATTTAAACAAGTTCTGCAGGGTTGCCTGATGATTTATTTTTATGTCTTCTGCGATAGAATCTTAGCATAACTTCGTATACGTTTCAGACGGCGATAAATCGAAGAGTAAATTTATGGAAATTTCGAGGTAGAAAATTTACATGATTACTATACTTACTTTAACTTTGTAACAGAAAGTAAAGATATTTATTTCAAAATTTTTCATTTCCAGTGAAATTTTGTGGGGAAATGAACTAGACCAGTTGTGTTGCTTATTAGGTTTGTTGCTTATGTTGCTTATTAAGAATTTTATTAAGAATAATTTTGTTCTTAATCGATGTTTTCGCAGGTGCTATACTTTTAAAAAATTTCTGCAAAAAACCTCAATAAGCAAACTAGTCTTCTGTGGAAAAAGCAGGCATCCGCAAAATTTTACTGGTATCTTCAAATTTACGAAAAAGGCTTAAGCATAAAGTTTCAGTTCGAAAATCATGTTTTCGGCGGTATAGCGAGCGGTAAATCTGCAATAATATCGAAAAGGAAAATTTTAGGTGAGCTTATGAACAAACACAAGCATAAATAATCATTAAATGGAAATTTAAAAGAAATCTAACAAACTACAAATATCTGGAAAAGTGCCGAAACAAACAGTACTTTAGCGGGACCTGACAAATACACTGATTTTTCGAAAATTCGAATGTGCCATACACAAAATGACAAAAACGTAGGTGGATTTATTCACGATTAGAAACGTCCCAAACTTTCTGAATCCCTAACAGAACATAATATTTAGAACAAAATCCGGAATTACCATATACTATTCAACATTCATTTCCACCCGAGATAACTATTCATCTTATGTAATAATAAGACTACCAAGCAACAACCAACATATTTACGCAAATAAATCCATAATGGTAAACACATAAAATATGTAAAAGATGAAGAAAACCTTATATCTTAATACTCTCTGTTCTGGTCCCATGTATAGTATATGCTTGGATTTCAAATTTATCCCGCACTGAATTTTCTTGTCTCGTGTGAATTGTTAAAATTGTGTTTTCTGATTTTACTGCATTAAAAACTTATATATTGCGTACATAACAACAAGACAACACACATCTACACATACATTATGTTATGTTGCTTAGGTTTCATTCCAAAATATATATTTTTTCCGTATCTCGTACACCATCCATCCATCCACACCCATTTTACATCCTTACTGAAAATGGCAAATATATTACAAATCACTTTTTTTGTATCTCTGCCTGTGTTGTGTATATGTTATGCGTGCGTCTATCTGTTTTACTCGGCTCCCTTTTTATTGTATTTTCATCTCAAGTTTGATAAGGATTTTTAAGGGTACATCGAGAATCTGACACTTTCATTTGAATAACATAATTCTTAAATTATATCTGTGAATATTTTATATTAGTACTTACTTGAACATTTCGAGTGGTTGCATCGGAGGGGTATAGCTAGCTTTTCCTTTTTCAATTTGACCTTTGTGATATTCATAGCCTAATAATACCCAAAATACCGTATATCTCAATTTTCTAAAAATCTACTTTAAATGTAAAAATATATGAAAATGTTCCGATGAGTGAAAGATGCGCCAGGTTTATCTTTAAATTTAATATTATATCTTGAAAATAAATAAATAAATAATATTTTCATTTTTTTGCAGAATAGTTGAAAATATATAAATGAAAATATTTATTTAAATTTTTTCAATTGGAATGAATGGAAAATCCCAACGAAAAATTTAACCGCACATAAACCAGTTTTTCTTCGTCAGCAACAGCAACATAACAGTAGCAATATCATAGCTATATAAGCATATGGAAAAGAACGGCAACCGAATTGCGGGGGAACAACAAATTTTCTTTTCAGAAACCAAAAAAAAAATATTTTGTATCCCGTGTAGGTTGTCGAGATGAGTAGTTCTATACGAACATGCACAATCAGATATACCGAAGTACAGCAACAAAGTATTTCTTGGTAACATTTTTGATGTTTATCAGATTTTCTATTTCTTCTAGAATGTACGAGTATACATTGTTGTTTGGCAACCAAATTAAGGAAAGTTACATATGATGAGACTCGAAACATTCCTTCTTGTAAGTCAAAGAATTTGATTACAAAGTTGTTTGGGTACCTCTACGAAAAGAATCCGTTTCATTAAATAACGTAAATGAAAAGCAAATTTTAAATATGGAAAAGTAAATTGACTGACTTTTAGATTATCAATTATTGTTAAATATGGTAAGATGCTATCTCAAAATTTTAAGAAACATAATAAATTTGAATTTTTGATTTATAAATGGAAATAAATTTGACTATTATTAAAATATTTGGGTTTTGTAATCTGGGTTTTCGCTGTACATTATTTAATATAAACATTTCTGAAGTATGACATTTTATTCCGAATAGTCAATCCGCTTGGCCTATATACAGACGAATTTTGGATACTGTTAAAGTTAGCTGAAAGTTTCCAGCCGAAAGATGGTAACGTAGATAGTGTCCTTGCTATCCCAACCGAAAGATGATAATGCAGACAATGACTTTGGCATTATATGCGAAAGATGGTAATGCAGATATTAATTTCGTTATTCCAGTCGAAACTATTTTAAAATGTCGATAGTGTAGATTGTATCGATAAAGAAGATTAACGTCAGTATTCAAAACGAAAAATGCCCGCAATTCAGCTTTAAAAGTTGCAAATGAATCATCAATTTTCTAATAGAAAATGTCAATAACAGGCATCTATAGAATAGCCATGAGACGCAGTCACGTTTAGCTGAAGAATGATGGTATATAAAGGTTTTGACAGTTGAACAATTATTTGACTGTAGAATTTAAATATGTGTTTGTACTAGGTTTTATTCGGTTATATTGGTGAAATGTTCCATTTTCCGTTGTTTCGACGATAAATTTATCCCATTCGAGATTTTGGCAGATGAACACGAAACTGACTAGGCTGGTTCAATATCTCATGACCATTGGTAGATTTTGATTAAAGATTAAGGGTGGATCTGAAGGGGTTATAGGGATGACATTTTGATATTGCCATTTTTCATCGACAAAACCGTTGGTCATTTGGGATTTTGGCATCTAGACACCAATCTGACTGTGCCAGTTCGTTAGCCCATGACCATTAGTAGATTCTGAGTATAGATTTGGGCGGATCTGATGAGGTTATAGGGATGAAATTATGATTTTCTCCATTTTTCAATGATGCTTGATAATTTTCATTCTTCTTTATCGACTACTTTCAGCTGTATGAGGCAGATATGCTGCTTCATCGCTTTACCTCCATTAGACCCACCCCTAACTTGTACTTATAATCTACCTTTAGTCATGGGCTATCGAAATGGCATAGTCGGATTGGTATCCATATGACAAAATCTCGAATGAGGAACGGTTTTATCGATGAAAAATGGCGAATATCAAAATTTCACTCCTATAATCCCATCAGGCTCACCCCTAACCTATGATGAAAATCTATTTATGGTCATGGGCTATCAAATCGGCATAGTCAGATTGGTGTATATATCCTTTTTCCGAGTTGCCCACATAATTGTGTGGGTAAGGCAAAAGAATCATGTCAAAAAATTATTTTTGTATGGGTTTTGAACCAAATTACACATTTGTGACTTACTTTTTATGTTATTTTAGTCCGAAAAAAAACATTTAAACTATACACACAATTGTGTTGATTGTACTTCAAATCAAGCGAAATTTTTTATCAGAAACATTATTACATTCTATGTTTCTATACTCACACATTTGTGTGGTTTGAACTTAAATTGAGCCATTTTTTTTTGGAAAAAATGGGATATGCCAAAATCTCGAATTACGAACGATTCTTGACGATACTTGATAATTTTCAACCTTCTTATCGACTCCTTTCGGCTATACGAGGCACCTATGCCGCTTCATCCCTTTAACCCTAAGTCAATTTTTTTAAACCTTTTTTTATTTATTATAAAAATTTCTTGTCGGCTATCTCCACTTACTCGAATTTACGACATAAACATGAAGATGGCTACATGAAATACATTGCCAATTAAACAAAACTATAAAGAAATAGTATTTTATAGTATTTTGATTATTCGTTACTCCAATTCTGTCTTAAGTATACGGGCCCCTGTCGGAGTGCAGAGCTCATGGGTCGACCCATCTTCTAAGCCAGTATAAGCTAACTTGTAGCTATGCAATGCGCAAATAGTTCAACGAATATCGAACCAATAGCCGCACGTCCTCGAATTGGAACCGCGAAAGAGTTGGGCATGCCCAGCCCCGAACAGATTAAAAGGCAAATAAAAAAATCGTCTTCGAACATAAGCGAATACGGTTGTCTCTAAAATATTGTGCGAAACAAGTATAGCACTGTCAATCAATTGAATCGATCTGTAAAAATGAACGTCTTTCCCAGAGCTGCTGAAACAAGTAAATAACGATAATAAGCTTGAAAACGATCGACGCAGAACGTTTTCACATAGAGCTACTGAAACAAATGAACAGAGTGAGACACGGCTGGAAAACAATTATTTCCGCCGATCAGTATACAAATTTAGAGCTGATTTAGAATTAGCAGCATTCAATTACGATCAAGACTATGTTTATAGCCTGCACTCTAATGTTTCAATTATGGCAAATGGATAACATTTCACAATGAGTGTATATCGGTGTTCTTGGGTTTTCACGATTTAAATTAATCACACTCACTATATATTTTGTTTATAATACCCATCACTCCAGCTAGCCGCTACATCACTCCCCTCCTTAAATTAAACGTTACCGATTTTCGAATGCTACGTTTATCGACTGGATTTACCACAAGTATTCCGTACGCTGGCTTATGCCTGTCGATGCCAATTGTTGTGGATGTTCCATCTACATCCACAACAAAGAATTTTTGCGCAATTTGCGGGTCACTGGATATGGTCTAGAATAGGGTACACTCAATGGAGGACCTCTGACTCTATCCACACGTACGAGTACGTGTGAACAGATTTCCAGAGTTTTGGGAATATACGTTACCTGTTCAGTTGGATGTCTTGTGTTCATAGGAACTAAGGCTCTCATGGTAGTACGAAGCTGATTCACGAAATCCGAAGTATTTGTGTTTGGGTTCGAATTTTCGTCGTTGATGAACATTTCACCTGGAACCTTGTTATTTTGACCATATATACTAGCGCTGCTGGTGTGTAGTTAAGGTCTTCCTTGACGGAAGTTCGAATACCCAATAGGATTGTTGGAAGTTCTAAACTCCAATGGAATGTATTACATCGATCTGTTAAGGCGGATTTTAGTTGCCTGTGAAACCGTTCGACAAGACCATTCGCTTTCGGGTTGCAAGCAGTTGTCCAAATGCGATGGGAACCTAGGAGTTTCGTAAGCTCGGTGAACAACGTTGATTCGAATTGTGTTCCTTGGTCTGTCCAGATGAAGTGTGGGACACCATATCTACAGATAAACTCATTGTAGAAGATCTTACTTACGGTTTTAGCGGTCATTTCTTGGATTGGATAATCTTCTGGCCAGTGGCTAAATCGGTCCACTATCGTTAAAATATATTGATAGCCATTTTAAAATTATATTTAAATTATAATTGTGAATATAATTTTCCTGATAGTGAAGTCACTATCAGGAAGTAATTCTTATATTTTTTAAAATTGTCTTTTAATTTAAATATAATTTTAAAATTGTTATTGTTTTTATTTTATTAATAAAATAACTGTGATAAAAAAGTGAAAAAAGTGCACAAAAACAGGAATTATGTTTTCCAGTAATAATGATAGCCATTCGATTGGGCAGTGAACCAACCATTTACATGTGGATGTGTTCAAACCTGCCACTTGGTAGCTCGAACTTTTGAGATTTTGCGTCGCGGTGAACTTTGGACTTTTGGCATGGGGTATAAGATTTCGCCCAATTGCTTGTATCAGTATTCATTCATGGCCAGAAGTATTTTAATGCAATAAGTTTTCGCGTAGCACGGATGCCGGGGTGTGATGAGCCATGCACACTACCGAAGATTTTTTTTTTTTTTTTTTTTTTTTTTTTTGAGAGATTGTCCGTCGCATGTTGATAGGAACGTATAGGGTCGATTTTTACCTGTTGAAGTCTCATACCAAATTTGCTGCTTGTCAGGTAAGTCGATCCTTTGCAGGTTTACGCTTGATTTCAGTGTGCGTGCTGAAATCAATTTCTGCAATTCGTCGTCGCGTTGTTGCTGTATAAGTCGAAGGAGAAGACTCTGAGATCTGTGAGAAGTGTTTCATCAGAACGAGACAAACAGTCGCTCACCACTTTGTATTTACCTTTTATGTGATGAATGTCGGTAGTGAACAGGGCAATGTAGTCGAGTTGTCGTAATTGCTGGAGAGTACGTTCGGACTTTGACGCAATAGCTGTTGTCAGAGTTTTATGGTCGGTAAATATAGAGAAATTTCGGCCTTCGACGAAATGGCGAAAGTGTTTGATTGCTACTTTGAGCTTCTTTGAAAAGAACGCTAATGGTACATCCTTTGTTGCGTTGTTGTAAGACAGCACCAACTGCTACATTGGAAGCGTCCTTAGTTATGTTGAACTGCGCGTCGTTCAACGGATGTGTCAAGAGAGTGACAGCGGTAAGAGGACGCTTGACCTTATCGAAAGATTCTGTACAATCTTACGGCCGAGAGAAGTTTCTTCTGTTTTTGCCTTTCTTGAGTAAAGTGGCCAAATGCCTATGAATAGGCCATAACAATTCGGCTGATCATGGTATAAAGCGGTGGTAATAGTTCACCATACCGACGAGCTGCTGTATTTGGCGGATTGATGTTGGCTCTGGAAAATTTAAATTGACATCAACTCTGTCTTTCGATGGGAGGATGCCATTTTTCGAAATTGTGTGGCTGAAGAAGTCGAAAGACTTTACCGAAAATACATTTCGAAGCTTTATTATTAATTCCATATGCAGAGAGACGTTTAAATACTGACTCGAGATGTTCACGGTGTGCCATCTCGGAAGGAATCGTTGGAATGTCTGGGCTGAGTTACGAAGGCCGTATCGCATTCGGGTAAACTCAAAAACCCCAAAACGGGTAGTTATCGCTGTTTTGTGAATATCCTCGGGAGCCATGGGAATTTGATGATATGCCCTTACCAAATCTATTTTCGAGAAAATAGTGGCGCCGGGGAGTTTCAACGAGAAACTGTGTATGTGGGGGATAGGATATATCTGGGACAGTGACAGTGTTTAACTGTCAATAGTCTCCATACAACGGTACCAGTCCTTGTCTTTCTTGTGCACCATATGTAATGGTGAGGAGACTGGTGATGATTAGAAGTGGCAGATTCCGATATCTATCATAAATTGAAATTCAGTTTTTCCAGCTTTTAGTTTCGTTCCGTTAAGTTGTCGCGGTTTAGCACAAGGTAACCTACCTTGCGTGACGACGTAGTGAACATGCTTCACTGGGTATTTCTTTAAAAGAGCGCCGTAATCGTTGTTGACGCTGAAATGTTTTGAAGATGACGTATAAACTTGGGCGATGATTGCGTTCACACTGAGGGTAGTAAATGTCAATGTCAAGTCTGCACCTATAATAGCCCTGTCTACTGCCGCTATGATGAAAGGATGTGTGAACGAATGCCTGAGACCGAGATTAACCTTCAAAAGTTTTGTACCGTCAGTGGAAATTGGGAATCTATTTGCTACGGTCAGAATGCAAACGGTGTCTTTAGCATGTTGGGGAAACTTGTTTACGATATCATAGATACTTCAGCCCCCGGATCGATCAGAAATTGTAAGTTATTTTCGTGATCTTATATGAAAAGACGGCGGAACTTGGATTTAGTGGTTTTCCGAAGACCTAAAGCACAAACTCAATATATCCAGACGAATTATTGGCGAATGAAGACATGGTTTTATCAAATTGACTGATAATTGCGCCAATTGTTGGTGAGAAAAATTTAAACTACATTGAGGAACCCCATTAGCTATTTTGATATTCATTTGACATCTAATTACTAGTAGATGGCACTACCATCAACATAGTCGAAAACAACACAATTTTTACGTATGCAGATACACAAAAAACTGAAAAACAATTTTATAAGTGAAAACTGTAAATTATTATTTTTTATTTGTTTTTATTTTCGTTATTCCATTCATTGGTTGTTTTAAATTATATTCATATTGTTTATTTTCATACCTACCACGGATCAATAAGAAAATTTATTGATAAAAAAATTACTATTAGTAGCTATATAGCTATATACGAAAAATAAAAACCATGAATCGAACAAAACAATATCGGCAGTTAGTTCGACACACATACACACAAAAAATGACACATGGTATGGTATGCACGTTGTTTTACTTGAAATTAGTTTTAATTGTTATGTTAAATAATTTTTTGTTTAATATCGAATTTGTCGTGCAACCATTATTAAAATCAATTAACTATACGATGAGTTAACCCTTTGACTGTCCTGCGCATCATATGTGATGATGATACATTTTGCCTTATTTTTTATTACAAAATTTTGTTTGAGACTGAGAACATTACTAACAGATAAAAATAATTAATGTACCTATATTTACTAACTGTAAAAACAATTATAAATTTTGTACAGAAATAATAATAACATATGCTTTGGTATATTTTGTATTTAGTCTTAATACATACATTTCAACTACATATTTTGATTTGATGATAATTGATAGCGAGAAAAATTATGAACGATATGCACAGAACGTCCGACAGTAAGTTTTAATATTAATGGTGGGCAGGCAAAGGGTTAAACAGGTAGGGCATTGAAAAATAATTGCGATGAGGTTATTCAAGAGAGTGAGGTTATTTGACATTGAATTTGAATTTTTAAACCCTAGAAGAAAATGTACATCAAACATATGTATGGGGACGTTTCCGTATACAATAAATCATCCACATACAATAAATTTCACTTGGTATACCACTAGATAAAGAGGAAGAAACCAGCAATTTTACTAGTTAAGTTATAATTAATTTATTTAATCAAATTCAATAGCAATAAAACAAATAAAATAAAAATTTCAATAATAAAGTTTTATTAAAATTAAAATAAATTTTAATAAAATTTAAAAATAAAATAACAACCCATGTGCGGTACATTTCATTATATAATTATTTGTTTTGCAATAGTATTCGCCAATTAGGATGTCGTACGGTTTTTAATTTTATTGTATGTGTTTTTCAGCTAACCAGGAACAGTGTTTTCTGATTAAAACTAAAATCATGAAGTTTAAGGCTGCATTGTTATGCTCATAGCATGGATTTTGTTCGACATACAAATCTTTGTAACACCTGCTGGTGTTAACAATACAAAGTTGGACAATATTCTTTTTCAAATCTTTCATATTTGCACGTTCTGAAAACATCCGGGAAAATAAATAAATTTGTTCTTTGCACATTTTGAAATAATAATCAGTTGGAGCTTTAAGATTCTTCTTTTTTTCATCGTCATAATTTTTATTGCTAATCAAATATTCTGTCGGAGCCTCTAAAATTTCATCAGTTTTGATAAATATGTTTTCGCATCGGGAACATTTAATTTTACTCAAAATTTTGAACGCTACGTAGCCCACAATATACCGCATTGAAGCTTCTTGCAAAGGTACATCCAAATTAAAAAAAATTTCAGATATATCTGATATGTCATAAACAGGTGGCAGCACCTCATAATGCACGATTCCTTTTCGCGTTTCGCTAATAGAAATCCGGTTCATTAAATTTTTAACTGTTAATTCATGAGGTACCCAAACGTCAAGCTTTTTTGTATCCAGCCATTTTCAAATGGTTTAAACCTGTTTTGTGATCAATATTGAGTTCTTTACCAATGGCATGGCTGCTTATATGCTGGTCTTCTTCAATTTTCTGCATGATTTCATCGAATTTTCCACTGGTTGGTCAACTAGAGCGAGGAGCATCTTTCACATCCATATTTCCAGAATGAAAGCGAGATTTCTTTGCTGCTCATTTTGATAAAGCACCTTCTTCATGCACAATTTGTTCGCAAACCTGAGCCGCGTTTTTAATTTTGTCGTAATAAAATTGTAAAAGTAAACGAATTTTTTCATTATTTATCTATATGTTTAAAATGTAACTTTTTATTCATTTCACCGATTTTAATGTTTTGTATGTCAAAGTGCAAGTTAAAATGTCACCTTTCAAACGCATACAAGGTTGCCTGATTTACACCAATATAAATGTATTAAAATGTTAACTTGCACAATTTTCCTTAAAACGAATTTAAAGTTTTCGTTATATTATTTATCCATAGATCATCGCTTTTTATTTTTAATACAATTTTCATTAAGAATTTTTCCACGAAGGTACGTGTGAAGCGCTCAAATGCGCTTCTATTATGTTTGTGTGTAAAAACATTTATTGCTCATGATGCAGAAATGCTTTAGAGTATGCGACCAACCCAAAAACAAGTGGACGGCGGGCTATTCGCCCACCCTATTATATATAAGTTAATTATTCTGAAATGGACCCAGTTTCAGACATCTAAATAGTCAATAGTAACTGAGTTGTTAGTTCAATGAAATAGAATGTAAAACAGCAAGCTTTTGCTAGCGACATAATTGTTTTCAACATTTATTATAACTACATAAATTAATAAATCATCATCCTCAGCTATTTATCTACTATTTCGAATAACAACATAATCGAATGATTAATATTTTATTAAATAATAACTAAATTAAAATCTACTATGTGTTGCATTAATATTTGTGCTCATGAAAAAATTATTTTATTTATGTTTCCTAGATTATAAAACTCATGTAATTTTTTTTTTTTTAATTTTTTATCACAATGTAATTAATTATTAAATTACGTTTCATTTGGCATATAATTTCTAAAAAAATTATCAGGATTTACGTATAAAAAACGAATTTACTCTGTTGCAAAAGTAATTGTGTTACAAATTATTGTTGCAAAAGTATTTGTGTTAGCAAAATTCTAAAAAAAAATCAACAAATGGTGCATTGAAATAACTGTTTCAGCATTTGTTTTTCAAAAATACACGTTTTCAAATAATTTTGCAAGTTTCATTGAATTGTGAGCATTAAAAATCGTGACAATATGCCAAAAACCCGCGAACTGAGTATTGAAACCCGATCTGCAATTGCGGCAGAATATAATTTGGGAATCTCAGTCGAAGAACTGGCGAAAAAGTACAAGTACCATAAAAATACCATTTGGTATCAAGTTCGGAAGCAAAATATTTGCGGAACGGTGCAAAATATCGGAGTACGCCAACGACCAAGAATAACTAATGCCCGAGAAAATGCTTACATCACTCGATGTATGCTTACAAATGCACATTTAAGTCAACGAGGTCTCGCTAAAACTTTAAAGGATAACAAAGAACTCCAAATACACCATTCCACAATTTCTCGTCGTTTAAAAGAAGCTGGGGTACAGGCCTATACATGCACCAAAAAGTTTTATATTTCTAAACAAAATACAATAAAACGGCTGTTGTTCGCAAAGCAGCATATGAACAAGCCCCCCGAATTGAGGAGAAACGTTTTGTTTACTGACGAATCTTCGGTATCGTTAGACGGATCTTGGGGTAGCAAATTTTATTATTCGGAGCCAGAAAAGGTAAACAAACGTCGTGTTTATGCTACACAACGTCAAGGCGGTGGAGGAAGTCTTATGGTTTGGGGTTGTATAACCAACCTCGGAGTAGGACCACTAGCAATGGTGTCTGGGAAAATGAACCAAATGACCTATTTGGAACTGCTGAATGATGTAGCATTGGTAGCTGGTTCAAAAATAATTAGGCTTGACTTTATTCTTCAGCACGACAATGCCCCTGCCCATAAAGCATTTATTGTGACCAAGTTTTTAATGATTTAGACCAACAACGCATAAATTGGCCACCGCAAAGCCCGGATTTAAATATTATAGAAAATGTTTGGGCTTATGTAAAACGAAATATACCATATAGAGTTGGACGAAGCAAGCAGGAGTTATGGGATGAGATTGTTGAGATGTGGAGTAAAATACCTCTAGAATTTATTTCCAAATTATTTGACAGAATACCCAGAAGACTAAATGAGGTCATATTAAATAACGGTGGGCAGACTAAATATTAAATTTAAATAAAATCAACAACATAATATAAATTAATACCGTTTTTTATTAAAACTGTCCCAACACAAATACTTTTGCAACAATAATTTGTAACACAATTACTTTTGCAACAGAGTAAATTCGTTTTTTTATACGTAAATCCTGATAATTTTTTTAGAAATTGTATGCCAAATGAAACGTAATTTAATAATTAATTACATTGTGATAAAAAATTTAAAAAAAATAAAAAATTACATGAGTTTTATAATCTAGGAAACATAAATAAAATAATTTTTTCATGAGCACAAATATTAATGCAACACATAGTATATAGCACAATGATCGTAAAGATTGGTATTAACTAATTCAACCCGGACAAAAACTAATATTTTAAATGCAAAGAAAAATTAAAGTATCCATTGAATGTAAGTTGTAAAATTGTTTCGTTTGTTGCCAAGTGAAAGTGAATAACACAATAATGGCATTAGAAAATCTGGAACATTGGCCCCTTAGCAGGCGTTTCTATTCTAATTACTCCTCATCGGCGATATAATAAATTGCGAAAGTAGGCGTTAATTTAGGTGTATATCTTTTCATTGGTTGTAGAATACTGCAAAAAAAGATTTATTATTCAGAAAATTGAAACTACATTAATATGTGGAAAAAATTCTTGGTGGGTGATTAATGAATTCAAAAGTTGTTAGAATGAACAACTTATGCCATTTGCCTTGACTAACCAAAAATTGAAGCTTCTGCTATTGTTCAGCACGCGACTGATGCAATTAAGTTTAGGTGGTTACTTTTTGATTACTTTTTGATTATTAGATTAGAATTGTCATAATTTTATTTTGGTGTACTCCGGATGATTTTAAAATTTCTGTACATGTACATTAACAAATAAACTACACAGAATAAATATTTTATTTTAGTGATATCTGTCTTTAAATTTCAGGGACTTCTAGTTTGAATTTAGTTTAGTCAACGTAGTTGATTGCACACAGCATTAATATAAAACAAAAATTTAGCTTTCACGTGAATGTGTAAAATCCTTCAGACTTAGAATATCTACAATGTTTGGTTGGCATGGCAGAGAGAAACAATTTAACAATGTATCCCAACAAAGTCAAACAATCGTTGTTTTGGTCAGTAAATGGAAGGAAATAAATTCATCCTTCGGGCATCCTAGTATTCCTCATCCAGTAGCAATATGCCTCTTTCAGCTGCCCTGGGATCTGGCTTGGTTTCATTGAACTAATCATTTGCTCATTAATCCGAAATTTAATTGATTGTGTACCTTAGAAATAAAGCGGTTAAATCCCTACTATGTTGTCAAATAACTTTTGCTTACTACCATTTGCAAATAACTCTTGGCAATTTTGCAAACAGCTTCACATAAAAAGGCAAATACCAATCAAACAATTAGCCGAAAACCAGTTTAAAACAAGAAACAAAGATTATCCATACGTATTTTTCTATGATGAAAAGTAACTGATTGTTTTATTCTACCAATTATTTTAGATAAAAACTTAAGTATAGGAGAACTGGTATAACTAAAAATTAGTATATGTTACTAATTTTTACTTATATTCTTCGATGAAAGGGCCATAATTTTGTTTTATTTCAAAATAGGCTAACAGTTTTTTTATTGTTTCACTGCAGAGTTCATCGAACAATACGCAGATATTTAATATTTTACAGAAATACTTTTTTATTTAATTATTATAAACAAATCATGAGAACTTAACCACTTAAGTGACGGCTTTTTGTGAGAAAGTGTGTCCATAAATTGTTAGGTTTTTTTTACATTTCTTTAGAAAATAATTACCAAGTAATCTGAATACAAAATTTTTATTTTTCAATTATTGTTTCAATACAAGCTTTGCGCGAGCAAGACTCGAGCAAATCAAAACACAATCGAACTACGCGTCCGAGTCACGCTCGGGCAAACCACTCAAGTGGTTAAAGATGCAGTTTAGCAAATATTCTGGTGCCCCACTCCATATTGGGTTTAAATACACTATATGTGAATATATGGATGATATGTAGATCATACTGAGGATCGGTTTGGGTAAATTGTTTCGCGTTATTTTTATCGCAAATATATATAGTATAATGCATTTCTTTAATTTATCTTTATGTAAATTCTATTTAAAGCTGGAGTCAATTACAAGCCTCAAATATGAATATGTTGTTGCGGTTTATGATTAATAAGAAATGTATTAATTTTAGTATTCAATTTCAGGAAATCTCTAGATACATCCAAAATATATATATTTTTTCCTTAGGTACTGTGATTTAATGAAGCAATTATTGAAGACCAATATCATTATTAATCTCGATTAAACCTATATTAAACCTCTATCCTTCCTTGCAGTAGATCAGAATTGAATCGTCTCGTGCCGTAGGATCGCTATGTGTTTGACACACATTTTTTGATTATCATTTATATGTAAATAATAATATAATTACCGAGACCGACTAAAGCATCTCTGCATTATGATGTATTGCTCATTTTTACACGTTTTTACAAACATAGTAGAAGCGCATTTGTCTTCACACATATTTAACTCTATTGATTATCAACAATCAATAAATATAGATACATACGTGGAAAAAGAAGAATTCTCAATGAAAATTGTATTAAAAATAAAAAACGATGATCTATGATAAATAATATAACGTATACTTTATAATCGTTATTGTGCGAGTTAACATTTTAATACATTATATTCCTGTAAATTATGGTTCGCATAAATATAAAATGGGAAACGAAGGACGAAAAGTGAAAACTATATAAAATATAGCTTCCCGAATTAAAAAAGGCTGACTTAAAAATTGTATTTTTCCGGACTTAAAACCAGCGTTTTTATTTCATTTTAAAATTGACTTAAAAACTGTAATGAAAATTAAATAAAAAAAACCGTACTTTATTAATGCATATCATAAGCCATTTTGAAAATGATTTAAGAAGTGTATTTATAAAAAGCATAAAAAGTGTATTTATAAATGGCATAAAAGTCCACTTATAACGCATGCATTTCTATATCTATCAAAAACAAATGTATATTTTATGTTTATAATGTAAAATAAAATATGGCTATTTTAAGTCATTTTGAAAATGAATTATAAAATGTATTTTTAAAATGACTTAAAATATGCCTTCCTTGTGTCATTTTTAAATTAAATTTGTTTTTGTAAAACACCTTTGTTAAGTCAGAAAATTTGTTATAAATATGACTTAAAAAAGGCCCCATTTTTTCATATAAAAACATATTTTTTAAGTCTACCTTTTTAATTTCGGCCTTTTTCAATTCAGGAAGCCATAAAATATGTCTGAGTAATTCATAAAAAATTTAAACTACATATTCACATACAACACAACTATACTCGAATATATATAGAAACAACTACATGCAGCAACATTATAGAAAAACGAATTATGTATCTATTTTACGAAATGTATTTAAAATCTATTTTTCTCTGTACATGTATAGCGCACATGGCCAATCTCCACGTGCTTCACTACCCGTGTGTTGTGATATACATGCATATTTTATTTTTTATAAATATTCATTATCTATACTACATACACACAAAAACCGCGAATAAGAGAGCTCGTTTTTAATAAGCCGACACTATGATCAGCGTGTTGTTTTGTTATTGTTTCCTTCATTCATAAAGTTTTATTACTATGTGTATGTAATTTAGGTGCGACAAAAAAATACGAACGTTTTTTTTAGGCTGTTTCTGCTATGTATATATAGATGGCAGGGTTATGGGGTTCCTCGATTAGATTACAAAAAATAGTGTAATATGAAAAGTGGAGCCACAGTATTCGACCAAACTTTCTTTCACAATAATTCATCTGTATATATTACGTTTGTGCCTAAAGTGTTTGGAAGTCGCTTCTCCATGAGCTACCGGTCGAAAACTGTACGGCTTATTACAGTTGCGTGCGCGTTAGCCGAAACGACGGTGAAAGTAACACTGGCCGGATCGAGATTACGATTTCGACCTTGACCTGTGTTGGTAATTGAAATTCCGTCTATTGTTTGGCGATCTTCCATGTGGACCAATGTTCATATTGGCCAGTGTTCGCTGTAGATCTGCCAATTGTTGTTGCGTCTTGTCAAGTTGTCTTTGCATTGAAGCAAGGGCTGATTCACCGTCAGCAGTTTCCTTGCTTATGGATGGTTGGTTGACAACAGCAACTGGGTTAGATGCTCTGGATTGAGCGTAAATCCACATATTATCGGCGACTGGTAGGATTTGCTAGATGACATTTTTAATATCCCGCACTCCCGCAATCCCGAGATTTTTGCGTAAATCGTTCTTTAGTAATTTAGAATCACCTGATTTTTGTTCAAGAAAATGTAATTATGATAATTTCACTAATCATGATAGGGGACGTGAAAGTGCTACCACAAGTGTCGTTGCCTATATTTTGAAAAGTAAAGAAACATTTACGAGAAAAACGACTATGAACTAAGAGATTCTAAATAAAATTTCGATCGAAATGAAACTTTATATTTAGAAAATTTTCACCAATTGGGAGATCCGAGTGAATTATGATCGATATCGGTCTACTGGAAGTGATAACTTCCATAGAAGCTTTTTAAAAGTAAAGCTCGTAAAAGATTCTAAAATAAATTAAGAACAGTGCTTTCCAAGTTATTTTTCCAAAATTTAACCGGAAATGATGCATTTTGACAAAAAACTCTTTTGTAACACAAAATCGGCCTTATACTGCCCGCAAATGGATAAATTGATCGGGATGACACTTCAAATTTAAGTTTTTTTACAATTATTTTCCGAAATAAGCAAAAAGGTCGTTTTCGAGGCCACGAAATTTTCGCAGATTTACCATTCGCTATATCGTCGACGTCAAGAAAAGTATTTTTTTAACAAATCTTTATGTGTGCGTGCGTGGTGCTTTGCCGACCAAGTTTGTAGCTTCACTACAAGCCAGGAAGATTGACTGATCGGGTTTCATACTTAAGCTATGTATATAAATGTATATAAATTGTTGGCCGAAATCGGTCCACCGGAAGTAGGAGCTTTCAGAGAAGCTTTCTTGTTGTTTTTCAAATATTTTGAAATCAATTACGTTTACGATAAAAACAACTAAAAACTAAAGAATTCTAAATTAAATTTGCAGCAGATCGTTTTTCCAAAATTTGAGCGGAAATAATGTTTTTATGACAAAAAACTGGTTTTCAACATTCGTTTCTATTCAGAGAAAATCCGTTTTTGTATTTTAACATTTGATTTTATGGTAAGTTGTAGCTCATTGACAGTTTAATTGCTCTGTGTTTGTTCTTCGTTTTTCAATTTTTTCGAACATGTCCTAAGATAGCTAAAGGTGTAATAAATGCGGAGTAAGAATACTGTTCTCCACCTTGTAATAGTTCCATTTACAATAAAATCATAGATGTTGCTGATTAATGACAGAAACACTCATTTTCGTCATTGCCAGCGTATTGTTTGCATTACCTAGAGATTCAGGATAATAGACTTTTAGCGGTAGATTCTGCCTATATACGTGTTGAACAGACTGGTTAATTCACCTTTATCAGAATTTCGATTTTTTCCATCTCAATAATTTTAGTAAACAGATTGTGGCACACATTTGGGCGAACAAAGGAGATTTCGGAACTAGACTACTAATTAAAGGATGATGTGTCTTATTTTTATATTAATTGTATACTCAGTAATTCTTTCTTTCTAATCGTGTTACAAATACCTACTTATGAAGTAACAAGAAACGTTCACATTGTGAGTACCAAATGGGTTAATAATTCACCTCGTACACTAAAAATATTACCAGTCGTAAAAAATATTAATTAGGAGGTCTAATTTATCATCAAAATGAACACGTTTTTCCATATATAAAATTATAGTCATTTGAATAATTTATGAAATGGAATAAGCCATACACAAAAGTATCAAATTGAACCAACAAACGCGGCAAGTTAGTAAAAAAAATTTATTAATGTCTTATTTTCCCAAAAATTATAAAATTTTCCCCAAAAAAAAAAATTAAAAACATTTGTTAAATTAATATTTACATAAAAACGTAGAAAAAGAAAACAAAATAAAAACATTTGCTGTTTGTATTATACAGATTTTCCACGTAATAATTAATCACCGGTGATTTACAATAAAATGCGAACGTACACGTTTTTTACTTAAAATTGTGATGTGATGGTTCTGCAATTTTTTTTTCACTTATAGAAAATTTTTATGGAAACACCAAAACATAAACAATATGATTAAAAAAAATAATTTTATTAATAATTCCATTAGGTACAAGTATTTTCAGGGTAGAAATATTGATTCAATCTCCCGGAATTTTATACCCAAAAATTTATCATTACAAATTCACTTTAATAATATCAAGTACGTCGGAGGAGGGTTGAAAATATAATATGTAATCCTCTGAAATAAATTAAATTGTATACAAAACAAAAAAAAATCTTCTTGTTTACCGGAAAAACAAAACAAAACACCATCAACTACAACAGCAGTACCATACCACCGTGCCATCATCGTCACACAATACATTTTATAACAAAACGGTGTAGACGAAAATAAAAAGGAAAATAATTTTTTGTTTCTTCTAAACGAGCTTTTTAATGATTTTATTTTTGGAAAAATACAATTTTTTAAGGTAAATTAAATCGAGAGTAACAAACAACGAAAAAAAATGGTAAATATTTGGATTAGATTGGATTAGACAAGATAAAAATAAATGCGACACAATGCTATATAGTAATATTAATGGCATTATAATGGCCAAAGTGAAAAAGCTCTGGTGAAAAGATGATAAATTAAACTGATTTTTTTTGTGTTCGTTTCGCTTTAATTTCGGTAGGTGATCCGTTAATTATACACGGGCGATGATATCTGTATTATATAACGCTGGTATACAACTACTTAAGCGCGCTTTCTCTCGCATTTTTGTTTGATTTATAAATCCATAAATCGTTGTAATTAAAAGCCATAAATAACTGCCAATTATTTTCGTACACATATAATGTAAAGCAGTAAATATTAATGTATAAATACAAAATCTTAACAATGGCGGAAAATTATTTTCATTTTAAATATGAAAAATGTTACACAATGGAATGTAATAAATTTCACTTATAATATTTGGTAAATATCGATCTGAAGATTTATGTGCTAAAGTACCAAGGTTTTCAAGTAACATGTTTTCACTGCTTCAACAAGTTTTCACTGCTCTACTTGTCCGAAATGGTATATTCAGTATAAATTTTTAATCGCATAGACCAATATCGTTCCTATTTCCAATTAATTAAAATCTGCTTATATCCTTTATAATGTAATAAGGATGCTGTCCATACATAAAATATCGTTTCATTCCTAAAATTTATAATATTTTTGGGAGTACGTATACGGTATAAACCGATTCATTATTTACAGTATCCTTACATACGATAATGCTTTAAAAATATGTGTTATAATGTAGGACTTAAATAAAGGTTGTGTACGGTGTTTGCATGTGTAGAAGATTTAATAGGATAGTAACTTTTTGTTTGGTGTTTACTTAACCAAAAAACCTTAGATTACAACCAAAACAGCATGTAAGGTTTTATTTAATATCCTGGGTTGCTAAATAGTGGTGGTTATCTCTATATTGGGAACGTATAATAAATATTTAATTATAGTGTTATACAGACAAAAAGGAGGAGGGTTTAAAGGAGATCTAAGCTTAGTATCAGTGTTGTGCGTCTACGCGAATTTCCGAATTGTCTATACATGTTGGTGTCGAAAATAGTGTAAACAATTGATTTTTGAGTAGACAATGTCGAGAGTTGGTAGAATATGTAGACAATTCGTAGATATTAATTCGGCGTTGGATTCGCTGTGCCAAATTTGCGAAACAAATGTTCGAAACAAATACTTCATTTCTGATTTTAAAGTCCATTTTATGAGTAACGTAGTTGGGGTTACTCCGTCGGAAAATCGTTGGTAGAAATTAAAACAGCTGAACCCAACAGATTTGGTTGTTTAATGACTCCCTGTCCGGGGGACTCTCTATGGGAGATAAAGGAGACACATGCTTTAAATATCATATGAGCTTTCGGTTATATATAACGTACACGTATGGTCACTATTTGTCTCAATTTATTTTTATACTTTACCATTTTATTGCGGTATTGATGTTGAACATTGTAAAGGGTCTTTCAATAGGGACGCTTGAAATGTGTAAAGTCATAGTAGCCATGTTGTTAGATATTGTCAAATCTGTTATGAATTGTACAGTAATGTATGGCGAATTATCATGGCAAATTATTAGCCGACATAGCTTTCACGAACATGCGACTAGTTCCTGCACCTCCCTTATACCATTAATCCCTCCCAACGTAGGCCCTATTTACAACCGATTTTTTATCGTAGAACCGATGTTAAATTAACTTCTGAATAAACCTTGCTCGTTTAATGATTTCGCAATTTAACCGTAAAATAAATACTTATGTTTTTTATTACCATATAAAGCTTTTGGTCATATTTTTCAAGGTGAAGAAAGAATGAACTCCATGTTGTAATGGTTTGAATTACAAAGAAATAATAGTATTTTGATCATTGCTAGCAGAAATAATAATTTTCGACATTATCTACATTCTCTACATTGTCGACGCCATTTTTTTACTTTTTTACATACACTGTCTACACGTCGTGTAGACTGTTAATTATCTACGCAAGAAGTAGTAGTAAAAGTTTGGGAGCGAATCTGTACAAGTTACTTAACTTTATTCAGCCGATTATTTCAGCGTACAATATAGTTAGAGGATTGTCATGTATCGACACAACCCGTGTCTGTTGCACACGGATGCATAAAATTATTCTCCAATATTTGACTTTTTTTGAATTCAAGAGTCACTTGCTTTGCGATAACACATTGGTCGGAGTAATTATCCAAATATTTAAAATTTACACCGAAATCCTTACAAATTAGCAAGCTATACATAACCGGTGTGAAATTTCTGAACAATTTTGACAGATATTTTCAATAGTGTACATTTCATAACAGTGTAAATATAAAAATATATTTTGTTTGTAAAAGTGAAGTTTGTATTGAACATCATTTTCAGAAATAATTATAATCATTAAAATTAGTCATGGTAGCTTATGGCCAACTACTTGAATCTCATAGACTTGCTCTGCCTGGTGAAATTAAATTCCCCTAATGGCATGTTCAAATAAGCCACATAGTAGCTATATAGATATATAAAATAATTAATATTTTATACATGTGCAAAGAATGTATGTACGTACACAATTAAAAAAATTATGTCGATAATGTAGATAATACAGACAACGTCGAAAATTATTGTTTCTTAGCAATCAGCAAAATTATATAGTTTCTTTGTTAAAGGAACCATTTCGACTCCATTGGAGCTTCTTTTTTACCACACATGAACAATATGGCATTAACGCACGAGTGGTTTTATGTTAATACATGTTGCTATGCTCGGAAAACGGAATAATAAGAAAAATGGATATTTCTTGCTATTTTATATCATAAAAAGAAAATTGATGAATAACCGAATATCGTATTGAAAAGTGATAAGGCTGCGTGCCAATCTAAAGGTAAATCATATTTGAGTTTACCAAATAAAAAAAAAATATTTAAAATTTATTTAAAATTGACTTTCACGTTAAGTTTGGCAAAGAGCCTAAGCAAGATAAAGTTTTCTTAATTAATTTTTTTGTATTTATTTCTTATTTCTTCCTACATACGACTTTGTTAGTACAAAAGAAATAAATGCAAATATGCTACTTACACCGCAGAAGGCCAAAGCAATTCTAAGGCTGCGTACCAAACTTAAAGTAAAAGACAATTTTAGGTAAATTTTTGGGTAAATTCAATTATTTTTCAAAAAATCTATGGCAAACTGATCGAAAAACCTGTCGAAAACCAGCTTTTACCATAGCAAGCAATTCACCTTAAGTTTGGTGCACAGCCTAAGAAACTATTAATGACCGACCAAATTACACAGTGGTAAAAGATTTGGCGTTTGTTTCAGGAGGTACCAGGTCGGGTTCTAATTTCGATAGGGACAGTTTGAAATGGGGGAATTTTCACATCTGTGAACACATCTATGGACCCCTGTCGGAGTGCAAAACTTATGGGCCGACCCTTCTTGGGGCAGCTGGAGAGCTATGCAATGTGCAGATTGTAACGTGTGTTACATGGACACAGCGGGTATATCGCTTGCAACTCTTGTGCACAGTGTATAAAATTGCGTTGCGCCTAAACGACTATTACACACAACTAATACCATTCGGATTGTTCTTACGCCTGCGAGTTAGGCAGGTAATGCCATACCATAACACACATTCAGCGAAGTAATATTATTAGTATGATTTGCATTTTTGGGTGTTTGCACCGTACACAGTCTGCAAATCATACGATGGTTTTTTATTGTTGTTGCATGAGCGGCCTTCTCCTGTGTTTGTATGTAAAATATCGATTTTTTTCTTCTTATGGTGAAGAACATCAAAATAAAATTTGCTAAAATAGTCATTCGATAACAATCATTGGAGGGATTAACTTGTGAACAATCCACATAAAGTTTATGTGCAAACGAAAATTACAAATTTAATTATTGAAAGGGTGGGACTTTGAAAAATGTCCATGTTATCAAACATTTTGGTGATAAATTTTTTTTTGTAAATGCTGATATAGTGTTGGGATAATTTGAAACACCTCAAGATACGATTCATCAGAAAATTGTGCTTAGAAAAGCCAAGACCAATACAAGGTGATTTACTATTTTTTTTAATTATTAAAAGTGTTATTGGTGCTGTTTGGTTACGCATACAAAATTTTGTTTGCTTTGTTCTGTAGAGACAAATTAAGATTAGTGAAATAAAGTGTGTGTCTTAGTCATTTAAACATTATGGTGATTTGTTTTTGTGGAAAAAAAAGACTCGCTTAATAATACACAGTCAAGCGAGGGTGGAGTATTGTAACCCAAAGTTGGTCAATTAATAACATTGTGCATTTTGAGTATAGTGCATACAAATCGTAACGACGACATTTTTACAAGAAGTATCGAATGAGTTCGGCACATTAAGAAAAAGAAACATTTGAGCATAAAACCGATCGAAACTACTACGTTCAAGTCTTGGTGCGCGTGCGCATGTGTGGTGTTAATGTACGAGGCACCACACCTAAAGCAACGGTTTGTGGTTGCATGTGTGGTAGGAAAGTTACTGTTAACTATACCTAGAGCAGCGGGTGGGTATAGCTGAATATTTTGGGCGGCAATTTTAAAACATTGTTCGGCGGCATTTTCGTTACAAACGAGTTCCAGCGTAGACCGGTTGATCGCGTGTACCGTTAACCCGAAGGCGGTAGTTTGGTGAATTATTATATTTTTAAATTTCTTTCTTTTTTTTTGAAATTTTTTTTTAAACAATATTACAATACTTTGTTTTAGTTTTCAATTTATTTCCTGTTCTATTTAGTTTTGAGTATAAATTACAAAATTTTTTTTTGAGTAATCTTATTGGAATACAAAGTCAAGTTTTTTTTAAAAAAACTTTCCAGTTAATCAAAAATGTTTTGTTCTCTTTCATAGCAATATTTGTACTATAGGACCCGAGGTAGTACCAAGGTCGTTGGAGCGCTTCATCACCAAGGACACTCCGTCGAGGTAAACTAACATATATACCGTATTTTTTTTGGGTTTCTTTGCTCACATTTTTCGGGTAATGCTGATTAACTCGGAATTTGTCTATATTTATTAATTTTCATAGGTTTCTTTTATAAACAATAAGTTTATTCAATCTTGATTTGAAGTCATACTTTGTTTTATTTCCTTTTCTTTAATAACATTGTATAATGTTTAATCGTAGTCTATTTTTTTGTAATAAATTTTTTGGATTATTGAATTATGTACAATTTAAATCATTCAGTCTATTTATTATTTATCATGAGTGAGTAAAAATTCGACCAAATGGAGTGAGGGGAAAAGGTGAGTTGGGTTGGAGAGAGCTTGCGTAGAGTGTCATTTTATGCCATGATTGTGTTGAGTCGGCCAGAGCACCACCCCACGGCCATTATTACCTTCACCACTGAGCTAGCGGCGGAAGTCATGGCGTGCTCTGGTGAACACTTTATTTTTTTTTAGTTTTTTTTTCTTAAAAATAAAAATACATTATTATTATTAATTTTTTTTGCTAACGGCAGCCAACTTCGATGGCGGTCGTTACAAAAAGATGATAAAATCGGACCAATATTCGTACGTCATCGAATTGGCTCGCAACGGCGTGAAAGTAAGAACCGAAAAAACAAACCGCGAAAGATTTGGAAGAGCTTTGGCCACATAACAGATTGCAGGAATAATGAAAAAAGAAGAACCCAAGAATAAAAATATACTAATGCTTTTACAAATATATAATTAGAATTAGAACATAATACGAATGTTCAGTTAATTATAAAATAATTATGGAATAATAAGCTGTGTTTTTTGACACTTGATCTGATTCGATTTAGTTCAGGTTTCATGACACAACACAAAGAGCTTACTAGATTTCAAATCAAAATTTGTAATTTGAAACAAAAAAAGGATTAAGTTTTCATATAAAATTTGAACTGATCCTAATCAATGGGTGTCATGAAACACGGCTAATAATAATTTGCCAATACCGAATCCAAGCATCAATTACTGAATATTTAACACCAATTTGGAATCCAAATTATGATGTACATATAGTAAAGCTTTGCAACTTTGAACTTTAGAATGAGATTACACTACGAACCATATCATTCCCGCCTGGAGAGATATTGTCTACATTCGACATCCATTCAACATCAGGAAACCCCTAACATTTAATGTTAACCCGTTTAAAACAAATTATTGTAAAAATTCTTCTTTAATTCGTATACAAAATGCTCATAATAATTATTTTAATGATTTAGAAATTAATATTGGTTCTTTAGGAATTTATGAAAAATATGTATTATTTTTTATCGTTTAAAAATCTGAGCTATAACGTGGACGAATGAACCCTGATCATTTTCCTCCGATCATTAACCCCTCGCCCCCTACACTCTCAACAAAACCCCGTCCGATTTTTCTTCTGTCATGGGCCCGATGATACCCCCAGCCAGTATGAATAATTTCGATGTTTTGGCACAACTCGTTTTCGGAAATTTTTCTCACATGTCAATTTTCATGATGATATGAGGAAATTTTGAAAATGGTAGATATATTGTTCACCAGTACTTTTCGATGTTGGAGCTTTACTTGGCGTGAAAACCCGTATCTCTCAGTTCCAAGTTAAATGAACATGTAGGGCCACATGCTCGATCAGCTAGCAAGCAAGCAATAGCTAGCGCAAAACCTGCCTACTCAATCAATTTTTCCAAGGAAATTTGAATTTGAATAAAAAAAATGTTTATACATTTTTTTTGCGATTGTACAGTAAACATTGCGGCTTAGAAAACTTAATGAAGTAATAACGGGGCAGTATTACCCGGGGGCTATCATCCGGGAGGTAATATCCGGGGGGTAAAGTCCTACACGCGAGACTTGCACATATAACCACCAAAGAAGTAGATACAACAGTATACCACGCTCTTTGACCCTCTGGTAGTAATCAGAGTAAAGTTTATGCCAAAATAACAAAATATACTGTGTTCAATAAGTACTTTTAATTGAAAAAACGCTCAAAAATTGAACTTTCATAATAATTGAAAATGTTTAATAAACACAAGTATTTCAACACTATTAAACAGTAGAAATTTAGTTTTGGAAAATAGTTGTTGTTATTGAAATTTATGAAATTAATTTCTTAAAGTTTTGTTTACAATACGAATTGCACAAAGGTGATCTAAATGGTTCTGAATAAGTATTTGATATAGAAAACCAATCTTACTTAGCCACATGAATGGAAATCTCTGAGATTATTGTTATTCGAGAGAAATTGTCATTGTATGCAATTCAAAAATTCTTAAACATTTGAAATTGTATATCCCGGCCAGTAAATTGCAAATGCTAACGAAATTAATTCGAATTTAAATTTAAACAAGATCAAGAACCAAAAAATTTAATAAATAAAATTCTTTGGTATGAGTAAAAATGACCCATTTGTCTCAGAACATCTTGAATTATTTTAAACATATACTAATCTCACATATTTGTTTGTAAAAATTGAATTATAATTTTCCAAATATACGGATATTTCCAATTTGAACTGAAAAACTGTTAGTTGACATCCTCGTAGTGTAAAAAAATGGAGAAAACAACATAAAAATCAATAATTTACATTGTCGACGCAAACCCTTTAAATGGCCGACATTTTCTACGCCAAAAATAATTGTCTCCGAGACTTTCGAGATCACCACTCTATGCACCTCACTAGCTTAAAAATGCATATGCTTTTGCATAAAATCATGGGAAACATCCCAAATCTGAGCCAACAGTTAGGGCATATTAATTATTATGAATATCCCAATGGAATTTACTATGGAAATTTTACAATTCATTGAAATAAAATTATATCGATATTGAGTAAATTTTGAAACGGATAATTGTGCTGAGGTACATTATTTATTGGAATCAAACTGAATTGCTATAATAATTCGAATATTTCGGTAAGTCATTGTGCAAGTGGTTGGCCCAACTAAAGATATCATCTAAAATCGTTTCGAAAAAATTAATTTTGATATCAAATCCCACTAGAATCATGATGATTGATGATCATAATGAAAAAAAAAGGTGAAAACACTAAAAAGCTTGCAAAAATTTAGCTGATTATGTGACAATATAGCTACCATTTCTTCAGAAGCCAATTTTTTGTAAATATTTTAGTATAACGCATTCAAGTTAACTTTGAAAATCTGCGAATTGAAAACTACAACACACTAAATGTCGCAAAAAAAGTAAACCTGTCTTAAATTTCGGATCAAATATTTTCAGGTTTACCTGAGAATATGATCTTATGCATGTTCGTTCTAAGATCATAATTTCCTTTAATATTTAACAACGGTTCATGTATTAGAACTATGTTTTCTCTAGATTTTGCTACTCTGAGGTGGAGAACTACCAAAACAGCTTTGGTGTAATGCAGAATGAACTAAATTAATTGTAGTCTGTTTCAGCCAAAAAATCCCAACTCTGCAAAGTACCCCCACCGCTAATTGGCCGCATACCGTCTGTTTGGTTGGTTGGTTTCCTGTATCATTTGAGTTCTGAGTTATTGGCCCAAAGTTAAATATGTAACGCCGTTTGTATTTGGAAGAGAGGCTAGCGATTGGTCATTTTCACAGGGAAAAATAAAAGCACGTTTTTGTTTCCCCTGTGTGGCGGTTTTCTAATTATTTTATCCAAATTTGGATAAGCTTCGCACTTGATGCGCATGCAGCCAGTTTAACACGCCCTTGACCCCAATACTCATTGTGCTTATGGGTTAGTGGTGCCACCATTCAAACATTAAACATGGTCCCTTGTATGGGGTAATATACTGATCAAGAGCATTCGTCGATTTTGGAGCATTATTTGACGAGAATATCCATACCTCAGCGTCTTCTACTCAAAAAATCGCCAAGCGGCTTTCCATTCTAGATAGAGGAAGAATTTTAACATCTCTAATGTCTATGTTAAATAACCTATTTATAAACCTGGTATTTATACTGATTTTAAAAAAATGGGCGATCGAACCAATGCGAGTCAGAAATGAATAATTTATGGAAATTTAACACAGGTTTACTTTTTTGCGACGTTTTGTGTGTCGTAGTTTTCCATTCAGATTTTAAAACTAAATTCAAATCCAACACCCTATTTGCCCGAAATATTCGAATTATTATAACAATTAAGTTTGATTTAAATAAATTGAGCTCCTCAGCACAATAATCCGCTTCAAATTGTGCTTAATATCGATACAATTTTATTTTTTAAACGAAGATGTCCTACCTTGCCTTCCGTATCCAAAATTGAACAGTTAAGAGAAAATTGATCAATATTTTTTAATATTCCTTACGAGTCTTTTCGATGAATTGTTTCTTTCGTATATTTGATTTTTCGATGAATTGTTCAGTGTAGAATTGTTTCCGTGTAAAATTGTTTGCTTTACAATTATTCTTCTCTGAATTCATTTCCAACAATTGTTTGTCGCACTTTCGTGATTGTGTTAAATTATGTTGCGCATAATTTTCGGGTTGCCGCTATAACGACATCCTTATAAAAAAACGCGAAATGGCATTACGTGATTTTAGTTTCACAATGTAGGTCCCTTGTAAACTATAAAGCCGTTATGTGAGCCAATCTCTGGGATTGTGTAACTGGCCAAGCTAAAATGTTGAAAAAATTTTTGAATCGGAAGGCCAATTTAAAAATGACATTATGAGATCTTTTAATCGGATCCAATCTCTGGGTTTCGTGTAATTTGACTACAACATCATTTTATATGCTTTTTGCGCATATTTCTAATAATTTAAAAAATTTCTGAAAATAAGAATCTGAAACACATGTTTTGATCTTTTTTCCAACCAAAAAAAAAAATACTTTTCTATTTGCACAGTTAACGAATAGATACACGAGCAAATAGTTTAGGCATAGACAAATTATAATAAGACTGCTAAACCAATGGAAAATTTATGTTTAAATCAAATTCTCGATGTCGTTACAAATGGAATTTTTTTTCTAGTGGCTGTTAGCAGAAATGCTTAGCTAAAACTCAAACCCTATGTGCTCAATATACATATTTCTCGCTCAAAATATTTTTTTAATACGTGCGCGAACAAATAAAAAATTTTATATTTGTGTGTACAGTAAAAAAGGAACAAATGGAAAAATAACAAATACAAATTATTTTTTATTTTCGTTTGAAAGTATCCTTTCTCTTCTTTCTTTAAGTCATACACTTATATTTTAATAAAACAGAATGAAATGAAACTAAAACGCACGTATTATCTATATACATACTCGTATATACATATGTACTATTTAAAATAATGTTTGTGCACGATCGATAATTTCTTGTTTAGATATATAGAATTTAAACACGTGGTGACCATGAAAAGGAAGAGGATCTATTTTAGATGTAAGTATGTAGCTACGATAATTGTTTTGGTGTGCTGCATGAAGTATAATTTAAAAAACAAATATTTGGAGGAAATGATAAGAAACATCAAAAATTTATGAACGAAAGGGAAAAATATTATAATTAAATGGTTTTTTAATGATCGCAGAAAACAATTACATATACATATTACATATTTGTGTTTGGTTACATTATGTATATTTTATATGCCTATCTATACTGGTTTGTCCAAATTAAATACATTCATGGCTTAATTTTCCCTAAGTATATTATTAAGCATGCATGAAAAAAATACCTAACAATTTTATAAATGATTTTATTTTTGAGAAAATGAATAAAATCAGCTTACACCGGAAAGATGTCTTTTGGAAAATATACTATGTATTTGGATTTGCCTCCAAAAAAATTGGTCAAGCATACAAATTTTTGTTAACGTTTTCCCCTTATTCCATATTATCTGAAGCATGGTATAGGTATTATAGGACTTGATTTGTTTCAACTAGCTTTTGCAAACATTTTAAGACGTCGGAAATAAAAGCTAGTTTTTGATTTTAACTAAATTTGCAAAAACATTGATATTTCGATTGCGGTTGTGGTATATACATATATAGAATTATGAGTATACACAATATCCGTGCAGTTCTATTTTTAATCTGCTAATCCCAAATTAAAATCATCCTAAGGTTTTAAAATGACAATATATAAATATTTCGTTGTTCGTTGTTGTCAATTGATTTACAAGCTCACATTAAAAGTACACTGCAATTTTTCAGATACCAACCCCAAATTTCTCTAGAATAAAGGACCACTTCTTTGAAAATTTCAAAAACAGACTATTCAATATCGAATAATGGGTATCGCTTTATAATCCTCATCAGAAATGCAATTCGATTTTCAAGTTATAACTATAAATCATGGACACAAATTTATTTAGCCATCCCCTTTATTTATTAGGTGTATAACTTAATTTCTACAGATTTTTTCTTCGAGCTTAAAATTATATTTAAAATAGAAATATTTTCACGGTATTTTTTGATTTTTACAGGATCATGATTTACATAACCTATGTTGTTGGTTTACATAACCATATTGGTACAAACGTTTTAGAAGTGGTGATTTCGATATTAGCGACAGCCTCGAAAGTTTGAAGGTGTGCGAGCTAACCTGGAATATACAACAGCAACAGGCATAACTCAGAAAAAACCTAATAAATAAATAAAATAATGCGTAATAATTGGATTCATATTAGTTTTCAATTCCTATAAAAATCATAAGCATTTAATAGTTTAAATTCTCCTGAACTTCTGAAAATTTAAATGAATTGTAAGAAAATATGTACTATGGACTTGAAGGATATAAAAATTAATTAAATAGAGTAAAATATTTTCTGGACAGTTATTTTTCAGTAATTATCTTCTCCTGTACTAAATATTAATTTATTGCATTAATATGCCCAGTACCAAGTGAATTTCTAAAACTGGTTTTGTAAATGTATTTAATTAATGTCTAATAATCCATCACCATTAGTCATACATACTTTAATCGTATATAGTCCAATGAGTTGTCACAGATTTTAGTGAGGCCTCATTAAACCTTATATGAATCATGTCTTTGTTTTCGGTAAGACTTCAGTGGGCTGAACTTGCTCGACATGTTTAAAGAGTTCGTAGTATAAATATTTTTTGTATATAAAATCAATAAGAACTGCCTGATGACCTAAATCAAGGACAGGATCACGAACGCCGCACGGAAGTCCCAGAAAATATTCGAACCCAATTCAAACAAAATTAATTATAAACGGAACACACAATCTAAATTTAATAAAATAAAAAACATTTCGTGCTAACATAAAAGGTGTTTTTTTAGAAGTTCACAATTTAGAATTAAAATAGAACAAAGAAAATGATTTTGAATATCAGTGAAACCAGCTTTATTGGATAGATAATTTTATGCTTGTTTCAGTTGTTACAACCCCAATATTGTGTAATAAAGGCAAATGAAACTATCATATTTTTCTTTTGTACAGCTGTTAAGCTACTAATAGGGAAATATCCAAGAGTAATTTTCCAACGAGCAGTACAACTGACAAACATAAACACAAGTACTTGAGCAGCTTAAGTATTATCATTTGGGTCACTACCTTCAAACTAGGCGTATCCAGATACGGGAACCCCTCCAAGAACACGATTAATTCGTTCCGTGTTCTTTGAAATCGTGTTGTTCGATACTACAAAAAATAAAATAAAAAAAACGTTACGTTTTATTTTTTGTTATGATATACAAAACACAAAATAAAAAAGAATAACGAAAATGGATATCCGCGTTCTTCAAACCCCGTGTTCTTGGAGGGTTACCTGTATTATATTGGTATGATAATCATACTCGCATTTTGGATGAATGGACAACTCATCCAAGCATACATTTACAATAACGACCTCATCTGAGGCAAGCAGTTTTTAAATTGGTTTCGAACATATTCACAGACCTTCGGAGAATAAAAGTTTGATTTTAAAGCAAACCTCCGTATTTCTTCTGGATATTTTCTGCCTAACTTTCGATTTTTAATTTTAGCTCAAACAATTGAATTTGGGTCAAAATGGTTTAAAAAATTATCTTTCTGGCAAGAACTAATTAAATTTTTTTCTTCAAGTTCGTCTATCAGGTAGCCCAAAATACTATTTTTTCTTCTTTATCTCATACTTGTTTGTCGTAAAAATATTTATACTACGAACTCTTTAAACATGTCGAGCAAGTTCAGCCCACTGCAGTCTTACCGAAAACAAAGACATGTTTCATATAAGGTTTAATGAGGCCTCACTAAAATCTGTGACAACTCATTGAACTATATACGATTAAAGTATGTATGACTAATGGTGATGGATTATTACACATTAATTAAATACATTTACAAAACCAGTTTTAGAAAATTCACTTGGTACTGGGCATATTAATGCAATAAATTAATATTTAGTACAGGAGAAGATAATTACTGAAAAATAACTGTCCAGAAAATATTTTACTCTATTTAATTAATTTTTATATCCTGCAAATCCATAGTACATATTTTCTTACAATTCATTTAAATTTTCAGAAGTTTAGGAGAATTTAAACTATCAAATGTTTATCATTTTTATAGGAATTGAAAACTAATGTGAATCCAATTATTACGCATTATTTTATTTAGGTATTAGGTTTTTTCTGAGTTATGTCTGTTGCTGTTGTTATAGATTCCAGGTTAGCTCGCACATCTTCAAACTTTCGAGGCTGTCGCTAAGATCGAATTCACCACTTCTAAAATGTTTGTACCAATAATTACAAATTTCATAAGACACAAGATCGACACCAAGACCACTACAAATTGATTCCCGTGCTTTAGAAGCTTTTTTTCATTATTGGAATTCATTTGTATAGAATGCAGTGCCGAATGTGCTGTTTATCAGTTGCCATTGTAAACTCTGTTATTCTGAGAGGTTATGTAAATCATGATCCTGTAAAAATCAAAAAATACCGTGAAAATATTTCTATTTTAAATATAATTTTAAGCTCGAAGAAAAAATCTGTAGAAATTAAGTTATACACCTAATAAATAAAGGGGATGGCTAAATAAATTTGTGTCCATGATTTATAGTTATAACTTGAAAATCGAATTGCATTTCTGATGAGGATTATAAAGCGATACCCATTATCCGATATTGAATAGTCTGTTTTTGAAATTTTCAAAGAAGCGGTCCTTTATTCTAGAGAAATTTGGGGTTGGTATCTGAAAAATTGCAGTGTACTTTTAATGTGAGCTTGTAAATCAATTGACAACAACGAACAACGAAATATTTATATATTTGCTGTGTTTTAATATTGGAGCACTATCCGGAGCCGAATGGCAATTTTCTATTGAAACTGCAGCTATTATTCACTGGTGTCGCTGTACTATAAAAATTAAAACTAAATTCATCAATAAAACAAACATTTATCACCTGAAATATATTAATTGACATTTATTTTGACATGACGTTATAAACAAAAATTCATTTTGCTGCGTTTTAATTTTTTATTGTAAGATTTAGTTTCTAATGGTTTCAGGGGTTTACAAAACTAAAAGCCTTTTCAAATTTCCCATTGAAATGGATAGCGCTCCCGATAGCGGCTCCCGATAAATAAGTGAGCCGAGATATTTTTTTATCGATTTTTAATTAAAAAGTTGAATGAAAAATCTTAGTTTAGATTTAAATAAATTAATTAAATGCAATAATAGCGCGCTAAATATAAGTTTTCACATAGAAAATTGGCTGCTCCGGATACAGCTATCGGGCGCTAATAAAAAAACACAGCTATTGTCATTTTAAACCTAAGGATGATTTTAATTTAGGGTTAGCAGGTTAAAAATGGAATTGCACGGATATTGTGTATACTCATAATTCTATATATGTATATACCACAACCGCAATCGAAATATCAATGTTTTTGCAAATTTAGTTAAAATCAAAAACTAGCTTTTATTTCCGACGTCTTAAAATGTTTGCAAAAGCTAGTTGAAACAAATCAAGTCCTATAATACCTATACCATGCTTCAGATAATATGGAATAAGGGGAAAACGTTAACAAAAATTTGTATGCTTGACCAATTTTTTTGGAGGCAAATCCAAATACATAGTATATTTTCCAAAAGACATCTTTCCGGTGTAAGCTGATTTTATTCATTTTCTCAAAAATAAAATCATTTATAAAATTGTTAGGTATTTTTTTCATGCATGCTTAATAATATACTTAGGGAAAATTAAGCCATGAATGTATTTAATTTGGACAAACCAGTATAGATAGGCATATAAAATATACATAATGTAACCAAACACAAATATGTAATATGTATATGTAATTGTTTTCTGCGATCATTAAAAAACCATTTAATTATAATATTTTTCCCTTTCGTTCATAAATTTTTGATGTTTCTTATCATTTCCTCCAAATATTTGTTTTTTAAATTATACTTCATGCAGCACACCAAAACAATCATCGTAGCTACATACTTACATCTAAAATAGATCCTCTTCCTTTTCATGGTCACCACGTGTTTAAATTCTATATATCTAAACAAGAAATTATCGATCGTGCACAAACATTATTTTAAATAGTACATATGTATATACGAGTATGTATATAGATAATACGTGCGTTTTAGTTTCATTTCATTCTGTTTTATTAAAATATAAATCATACAAATAAGAGAAAGGATACTTTCAAACGAAAATAAAAAATAAGTTGAATTTGTTATTTTTCCGTTTGTTTCTTTTTTACTGTATACACAAATATAAAAAAATTTATATTTGCGCGCGTATTGAAAAAATATATTGAGCGAGAAATATGTATTGCGCTCATAATGTAGACCAAAATAGGGTTTGAGTATTAACTAATATTTCTACTAACAGCCGCTAGAAATTTTTTTCCATTTGTAATGACCCTAATGCTGCACCAGCACTTGTAGCACAATCCAATGAAAATGGTACTGGAATTTTTTACAAATTAATTACAAATTTGTTACACAGTTAGAAAATTTTTTACAGATCCCGTTATCTTGCAATTCGTGTGTGGGCTGGCGTTAGACAAAGCTACACCACACTTTTCGTATTTTTGTTAATATTTATTGTATCGTACTGAGGGTGGTACTGGAATTTTTTACAAATTAAATACAACTTATCGGCATAGTTCAACCCCAAAAAAACTACCCCTAAGGGGTGCAATTCTTCAAAAATCATATTTTTCTTTACAACATTCTTATCGCATTTCTGTTAATATATATTGTATCGTACTGGGGGTGGTACTGAAATTTTTTATAAATTAATTACAACATATTGGCATAGTTCAACCCCAAAAAACTTCCCCTAGGGGTGCAATTCTTTAAAATCCTAATTTTTGATTAAACCATGCTGTTGTCATTTCAGCTAATGTTTTTTGTATCGTACTGGGGGTGATACTGTAATTTTTAACAAACTAACTACAACATATTAGCATAGTTCAACCCCCAAAACACTCCCCCTAAGGGGTGAAATTTTTAAAAACCATATTTTTCGTCACACCACGCCCCTAAAAGTGCAGCTCTTTAAAACAATATTTTTCTGTATAGGTAAAACCACTGCAATAATTACCACTGAATTTATTACAACAGCCCACACCCACAAAAATCGATCATAATGCATCGAACTTCATTCCTTTGCAAGAAATAGGTATCCGTGAATTTATTACAACAGCCCACACCCACAAAAATCGATCATTATGCATCGAACTTCCTTCGTATGCAAGAAATAGCTATCCCTGAATTTATTACAACAGCCCACACCCACAAAAATCGATCATAATGCATCGAACTTCATTCCTATGGAAGAAATAGGTATCCCTGAATTTATTACAACAGCTCACACCCACAAAAATCGATCATAATGCATCAAACTTCCTTCCTATTCAAGAAATAGGTATCCCTCAATTTATTAATACAGCCCACACCCACAAAAATCGATCATTATGCATCGAACTTCATTCCTATGCAAGAAATAGGTATCCCTGAATTTATTACAACAGCCCACACCCACAAGAATCGATCATAATGCATTGACTTTCATTCCTATGCAAAAAATAGGTACCCCTGAATTTATTACAACAGCCCACACCCACAAGAATCGATCATAATGCATCGAACTTCATTCCTATGCAAAAAATACGTATCACCGAATTTATTACAACAGCCCACACTCACAAAAATCGATCATTATGCATCGAACTTCATTCCTATGCAAAAAATAGGTATCCCGGAATTTATTACAACAGCCCACACCCACAAAAATCGATCATTATGCATCGAACTTCATTCCTATGCAAGAAATAGGTATCCCTGAATTTATTACAACAGCCCACACCCACAAAAATCGATCATTATGCATCGAACTTCCTTCAAATGCAAGAAATAGGTATCCCTGAATTTATTACAACAGCCCACACCCACAAGAATCGATCATAATGCATCGAACTTCCTTCCTTTTTAAGAAATAGGTATCCCTGAATTTATTACAACAGCCCACACCCACAAAAATCGATCATAATGCATCGAACTTCCTTCCTTTGCAAGAAATAGGTACGAGGGTATATCAAAAAGTCTTGCAATATCATATGAAAAAAAAGAGTGAGTGAGACAACAATATATTTTTCAAAACCATTTTTTATCGCGATGAAACTTCTAGAAGAACATTTCGATGTAAATTTTACAGTTCGTTTGTTTTTGTCAATTTAGTAACATCTGTTTTGAATTTTTCTTAAAATGAATGAAATTGAATATCGCGCCGTTATAAAATTTTTCTGTAAAGATGGACGAAATGCAATTTATATATTCAACTATATATCAAAAGTTTACGGCGAATCTGCACCATCATATGCCACAGTAACAAGGTGGGTAAAATTATTCAAAAGTGGTCGGGAGTCATTAGAAGACGACAACCGCTCGGGTCAGCCAGCAGATGCCATTAGCCATGAAAACGTAATTTTGGCCGAATCTATTGTATTGGATCACCGGCGTATTTCTGTTCCGCAGTTGGCGTGGAGACTTTTTCTTTCATACGGTACCACATATACTATATTACATGACCACCTTCACATGTCGAAAGTAAGTGCGCGATGGGTTCCCCGTTTGTTGAATGCAGAACAAAAAAAAATGCGTGTTCAAACTTCAAAGGCGATTTTAGATATGTACAAAGAAGATCCAGAAAATTTCTTGGATAACATAATAACAGGCGATGAAACATGGCTTCATCACTGGGATCCGGAATCCAAATAAGAATCGATGCAATGGATTAAACGTAGTGAACCACCACCAAAGAAATTCAAAACTCAACCGTCTGCTGGTAAGGTTTTGGCAACAATTTTTTGGGATGCTGAAGGAATTTTGATAATCGATTATATGCCAACGAAAACCACAATCACAGGCATATATTACGCAGAGATTTTGCGAAAATTGAAAAAAGCGATCCGGAAAAAACGGCCAAGCAAAGTTAGGAAAAAATCTTGCTTCTTCACGACAATGCACCCGTGCACAAGGCTAATATTGCTCAAGCTGCATTAAAGGACTGCGGCTTCGTGGAAATTCCGCATCCACCGTAGAATCCAGACTTGGCACCCAGTGACTACTTTCTGTTTCCCAATTTGAAAAAAACACTAAGGGGCCGGAAATTTTCCAGTGACTATGAAGTACAGTCTGTTGTAAATGAATATTTTATGGAGCAAAATAAATCTTTTTTTTTAGAGGGTTTAGGCAAGTTAATTGATCGATGTGACAAATGTATAAACCTTAAAGGAGATTATGTCGAAAAATAAAAACATTGCTGTCTCACTCACTCTTTTTTTTCATATGATATTGCAAGACTTTTTGATTTGCCCTCGTATCCCTGAATTTATTACAACAACCCACACCCACAAAAATCAATCATTATGCATCGAACTTCATTCCTATGCAAGAAATAGGTATCCCTGAATTTATTACAACATCCCACACCCACAAAAATCGATCATAATGCATCGAACTTCATTCCTTTGCAATAAATAGGTATCCCTGAATTTATTACAACAGCCCACACCCACAAAAATCGATCATTATGCATCGAACTTCCTTCGTATGCAAGAAATAGGTATCCCTGAATTTATTACAACAGCCCACACCCACAAAAATCGACCATAATGCATCGAACTTCATTCCTATGCAAGAAATAGGTATCCCTGAATTTAATACAACAACCCACACCCAAAAAAAATCGATCATAATGCCCCGTACTTCATTCCCATGCAAGAAATAGGTATCCCTGAATTTATTACAACAGCCCACACCCACAAAAATCGATCATTATGCATCGAACTTCATTCCTATGCAAGAAATAGGTATCCCTGAATTTATTACAACAGCCCACACCCACAAGAATCGATCATAATGCATTGACTTTCATTCCTATGCAAAAAATAGGTACCCCTGAATTTATTACAACAGCCTTTTCAAATTTCCCATTGAAATGGATAGCGCTCCCGATAGCGGCTCCCGATAAATAAGTGAGCCGAGATATTTTTTTATCGATTTTTAATTAAAAAGTTGAATGAAAAATCTTAGTTTAGATTTAAATAAATTAATTAAATGCAATAATAGCGCGCTAAATATAAGTTTTCACATAGAAAATTGGCTGCTCCGGATACAGCTATCGGGCGCTAATAAAAAAACACAGCTATTGTCATTTTAAACCTAAGGATGATTTTAATTTAGGGTTAGCAGGTTAAAAATGGAATTGCACGGATATTGTGTATACTCATAATTCTATATATGTATATACCACAACCGCAATCGAAATATCAATGTTTTTGCAAATTTAGTTAAAATCAAAAACTAGCTTTTATTTCCGACGTCTTAAAATGTTTGCAAAAGCTAGTTGAAACAAATCAAGTCCTATAATACCTATACCATGCTTCAGATAATATGGAATAAGGGGAAAACGTTAACAAAAATTTGTATGCTTGACCAATTTTTTTGGAGGCAAATCCAAATACATAGTATATTTTCCAAAAGACATCTTTCCGGTGTAAGCTGATTTTATTCATTTTCTCAAAAATAAAATCATTTATAAAATTGTTAGGTATTTTTTTCATGCATGCTTAATAATATACTTAGGGAAAATTAAGCCATGAATGTATTTAATTTGGACAAACCAGTATAGATAGGCATATAAAATATACATAATGTAACCAAACACAAATATGTAATATGTATATGTAATTGTTTTCTGCGATCATTAAAAAACCATTTAATTATAATATTTTTCCCTTTCGTTCATAAATTTTTGATGTTTCTTATCATTTCCTCCAAATATTTGTTTTTTAAATTATACTTCATGCAGCACACCAAAACAATCATCGTAGCTACATACTTACATCTAAAATAGATCCTCTTCCTTTTCATGGTCACCACGTGTTTAAATTCTATATATCTAAACAAGAAATTATCGATCGTGCACAAACATTATTTTAAATAGTACATATGTATATACGAGTATGTATATAGATAATACGTGCGTTTTAGTTTCATTTCATTCTGTTTTATTAAAATATAAATCATACAAATAAGAGAAAGGATACTTTCAAACGAAAATAAAAAATAAGTTGAATTTGTTATTTTTCCGTTTGTTTCTTTTTTACTGTATACACAAATATAAAAAAATTTATATTTGCGCGCGTATTGAAAAAATATATTGAGCGAGAAATATGTATTGCGCTCATAATGTAGACCAAAATAGGGTTTGAGTATTAACTAATATTTCTACTAACAGCCGCTAGAAAATTTTTTCCATTTGTAATGACCCTAATGCTGCACCAGCACTTGTAGCACAATCCAATGAAAATGGTACTGGAATTTTTTACAAATTAATTACAAATTTGTTACACAGTTAGAAAATTTTTTACAGATCCCGTTATCTTGCAATTCGTGTGTGGGCTGGCGTTAGACAAAGCTACACCACACTTTTCGTATTTTTGTTAATATTTATTGTATCGTACTGAGGGTGGTACTGGAATTTTTTACAAATTAAATACAACTTATCGGCATAGTTCAACCCCAAAAAAACTACCCCTAAGGGGTGCAATTCTTCAAAAATCATATTTTTCTTTACAACATTCTTATCGCATTTCTGTTAATATATATTGTATCGTACTGGGGGTGGTACTGAAATTTTTTATAAATTAATTACAACATATTGGCATAGTTCAACCCCAAAAAACTTCCCCTAGGGGTGCAATTCTTTAAAATCCTAATTTTTGATTAAACCATGCTGTTGTCATTTCAGCTAATGTTTTTTGTATCGTACTGGGGGTGATACTGTAATTTTTAACAAACTAACTACAACATATTAGCATAGTTCAACCCCCAAAACACTCCCCCTAAGGGGTGAAATTTTTAAAAACCATATTTTTCGTCACACCACGCCCCTAAAAGTGCAGCTCTTTAAAACAATATTTTTCTGTATAGGTAAAACCACTGCAATAATTACCACTGAATTTATTACAACAGCCCACACCCACAAAAATCGATCATAATGCATCGAACTTCATTCCTTTGCAAGAAATAGGTATCCGTGAATTTATTACAACAGCCCACACCCACAAAAATCGATCATTATGCATCGAACTTCCTTCGTATGCAAGAAATAGCTATCCCTGAATTTATTACAACAGCCCACACCCACAAAAATCGATCATAATGCATCGAACTTCATTCCTATGGAAGAAATAGGTATCCCTGAATTTATTACAACAGCTCACACCCACAAAAATCGATCATAATGCATCAAACTTCCTTCCTATTCAAGAAATAGGTATCCCTCAATTTATTAATACAGCCCACACCCACAAAAATCGATCATTATGCATCGAACTTCATTCCTATGCAAGAAATAGGTATCCCTGAATTTATTACAACAGCCCACACCCACAAGAATCGATCATAATGCATTGACTTTCATTCCTATGCAAAAAATAGGTACCCCTGAATTTATTACAACAGCCCACACCCACAAGAATCGATCATAATGCATCGAACTTCATTCCTATGCAAAAAATACGTATCACCGAATTTATTACAACAGCCCACACTCACAAAAATCGATCATTATGCATCGAACTTCATTCCTATGCAAAAAATAGGTATCCCGGAATTTATTACAACAGCCCACACCCACAAAAATCGATCATTATGCATCGAACTTCATTCCTATGCAAGAAATAGGTATCCCTGAATTTATTACAACAGCCCACACCCACAAAAATCGATCATTATGCATCGAACTTCCTTCAAATGCAAGAAATAGGTATCCCTGAATTTATTACAACAGCCCACACCCACAAGAATCGATCATAATGCATCGAACTTCCTTCCTTTTTAAGAAATAGGTATCCCTGAATTTATTACAACAGCCCACACCCACAAAAATCGATCATAATGCATCGAACTTCCTTCCTTTGCAAGAAATAGGTACGAGGGTATATCAAAAAGTCTTGCAATATCATATGAAAAAAAAGAGTGAGTGAGACAACAATATATTTTTCAAAACCATTTTTTATCGCGATGAAACTTCTAGAAGAACATTTCGATGTAAATTTTACAGTTCGTTTGTTTTTGTCAATTTAGTAACATCTGTTTTGAATTTTTCTTAAAATGAATGAAATTGAATATCGCGCCGTTATAAAATTTTTCTGTAAAGATGGACGAAATGCAATTTATATATTCAACTATATATCAAAAGTTTACGGCGAATCTGCACCATCATATGCCACAGTAACAAGGTGGGTAAAATTATTCAAAAGTGGTCGGGAGTCATTAGAAGACGACAACCGCTCGGGTCAGCCAGCAGATGCCATTAGCCATGAAAACGTAATTTTGGCCGAATCTATTGTATTGGATCACCGGCGTATTTCTGTTCCGCAGTTGGCGTGGAGACTTTTTCTTTCATACGGTACCACATATACTATATTACATGACCACCTTCACATGTCGAAAGTAAGTGCGCGATGGGTTCCCCGTTTGTTGAATGCAGAACAAAAAAAAATGCGTGTTCAAACTTCAAAGGCGATTTTAGATATGTACAAAGAAGATCCAGAAAATTTCTTGGATAACATAATAACAGGCGATGAAACATGGCTTCATCACTGGGATCCGGAATCCAAATAAGAATCGATGCAATGGATTAAACGTAGTGAACCACCACCAAAGAAATTCAAAACTCAACCGTCTGCTGGTAAGGTTTTGGCAACAATTTTTTGGGATGCTGAAGGAATTTTGATAATCGATTATATGCCAACGAAAACCACAATCACAGGCATATATTACGCAGAGATTTTGCGAAAATTGAAAAAAGCGATCCGGAAAAAACGGCCAAGCAAAGTTAGGAAAAAATCTTGCTTCTTCACGACAATGCACCCGTGCACAAGGCTAATATTGCTCAAGCTGCATTAAAGGACTGCGGCTTCGTGGAAATTCCGCATCCACCGTAGAATCCAGACTTGGCACCCAGTGACTACTTTCTGTTTCCCAATTTGAAAAAAACACTAAGGGGCCGGAAATTTTCCAGTGACTATGAAGTACAGTCTGTTGTAAATGAATATTTTATGGAGCAAAATAAATCTTTTTTTTTAGAGGGTTTAGGCAAGTTAATTGATCGATGTGACAAATGTATAAACCTTAAAGGAGATTATGTCGAAAAATAAAAACATTGCTGTCTCACTCACTCTTTTTTTTCATATGATATTGCAAGACTTTTTGATTTGCCCTCGTATCCCTGAATTTATTACAACAACCCACACCCACAAAAATCAATCATTATGCATCGAACTTCATTCCTATGCAAGAAATAGGTATCCCTGAATTTATTACAACATCCCACACCCACAAAAATCGATCATAATGCATCGAACTTCATTCCTTTGCAATAAATAGGTATCCCTGAATTTATTACAACAGCCCACACCCACAAAAATCGATCATTATGCATCGAACTTCCTTCGTATGCAAGAAATAGGTATCCCTGAATTTATTACAACAGCCCACACCCACAAAAATCGACCATAATGCATCGAACTTCATTCCTATGCAAGAAATAGGTATCCCTGAATTTAATACAACAACCCACACCCAAAAAAAATCGATCATAATGCCCCGTACTTCATTCCCATGCAAGAAATAGGTATCCCTGAATTTATTACAACAGCCCACACCCACAAAAATCGATCATTATGCATCGAACTTCATTCCTATGCAAGAAATAGGTATCCCTGAATTTATTACAACAGCCCACACCCACAAGAATCGATCATAATGCATTGACTTTCATTCCTATGCAAAAAATAGGTACCCCTGAATTTATTACAACAGCCCACACCCACAAGAATCGATCATAATGCATCGAACTTCATTCCTATGCAAAAAATACGTATCACCGAATTTATTACAACAGCCCACACTCACAAAAATCGATCATTATGCATCGAACTTCATTCCTATGCAAAAAATAGGTATCCGGAATTTATTACAACAGCCCACACCCACAAAAATCGATCATTATGCATCGAACTTCATTCCTATGCAAGAAATAGGTATCCCTGAATTTATTACAACATCCCACACCCACAAAAATCGATCATAATGCATCGAACTTCATTCCTTTGCAATAAATAGGTATCCCTGAATTTATTACAACAGCCCACACCGACAAAAATCGATCATAATGCATCGAACTTCCTTCCTATGCCAAAAATAGGTATCCCTGAATTTATTACAACAGCCCACACCCACAAGAATCGATCATAATGCATCGAACTTCATTCCTATGCAAGAAATAGGTATCCCCGAATTTATTACAACAGCCCACACCCACAAAAATCGATCATAATGCATCGAACTTCCTTCCTTTGCAAGAAATAGTTACCCCTGAATTTATTACAACAACCCACACCCACAAAAATCGATCATATTGCATCGAACTTCATTCCTATTCAAGAAATAGGTATCCCTCAATTTATTACAACAGCCCACACCCACAAAAATCGATCATAATGCATCGTACTTCATTCCTTTGCAAGAAATAGGTATCCCTGAATTTATTACAACAGCCAACACCCACAAAAATCGATCATTATGCATCGAACTTCATTCCTATGCAAAAAATAGGTATCCCTGAATTTATTACAACAGCCCACACCCACAAAAATCGATCATAATGCATCGAACTTCATTCCTATGGAAGAAATAGGTATCCCTGAATTTATAACAACAGCCCACACCCACAAAAAACGATCATAATGCATCAAACTTCCTTCCTATTCAAGAAATAGGTATCCCTCAATTTATTAATACAGCCCAAGAAATAGGTATCCCTGAATTTATTACAACATCCCACACCCACAAAAATCGATTATTATGCATCGAACTTCCTTCCTATGCCAAAAATAGGTATCCCTGAATTTATTACAACAGCCCACACCCACAAATATCGATCATAATGCATCGAACTTCATTCCTATGCAAGAAATAGGTATCCGTGAATTTATTACAACAGCCCACACCCACAAAAATCGATCATTATGCATCGAACTTCCTTCGTATGCAAGAAATAGCTATCCCTGAATTTATTACAACAGCCCACACCCACAAAAATCGATCATAATGCATCGAACTTCATTCCTATGGAAGAAATAGGTATCCCTGAATTTATTACAACAGCTCACACCCACAAAAATCGATCATAATGCATCAAACTTCCTTCCTATTCAAGAAATAGGTATCCCTCAATTTATTAATACAGCCCACACCCACAAAAATCGATCATATTGCATCGAACTTCATTCCTATGCAAGAAATAGGTATCCCTAAATTTATTACAGCAGCCCAGACTCACAAAAATCGATCATAATGCATCGGACTTCCTTCCTATGCAAGAAATAGGTATCCCTGAATTTATTACAACAGCCCACATCCACAAAAATCGATCATTATGCATTTACTTATAATTCAGTAATATATTCAGGGATACCTATTTCTTGAATAGGAAGGAAGTTCGATGCATAATGATCGATTTTTGTGGGTGTGGGCTGTTGTAATAAATTCAGGGATACCTATTTTTGGCATAGGAAGGAAGTTCGATGCATAATAATCGATTTTTGTGGGTGTGGGATGTTGTAATAAATTCAGGGATACCTATTTCTTGGGCTGTATTAATAAATTGAGGGATACCTATTTCTTGAATAGGAAGGAAGTTTGATGCATTATGATCGTTTTTTGTGGGTGTGGGCTGTTGTTATAAATTCAGGGATACCTATTTCTTCCATAGGAATGAAGTTCGATGCATTATGATCGATTTTTGTGGGTGTGGGCTGTTGTAATAAATTCAGGGATACCTATTTTTTGCATAGGAATGAAGTTCGATGCATAATGATCGATTTTTGTGGGTGTTGGCTGTTGTAATAAATTCAGGGATACCTATTTCTTGCAAAGGAATGAAGTACGATGCATTATGATCGATTTTTGTGGGTGTGGGCTGTTGTAATAAATTCAGGGATACCTATTTCTTGCATAGGAATGAAGTTCGATGCTTTATGATCGATTTTTGTGGGTGTTGGATGTTGTAATAAATTCAGGGATACCTATTTCTTGCATAGGAATGAAGTTCGATGCATTATGATCGATTTTTGTGGGTGTGGGCTGTTGTAATAAATTCAGGGATACCTATTTTTGGCATAGGAAGGAAGTTCGATGCATAATGATCGATTTTTGTGGATGTGGGCTGTTGTAATAAATTCAGGGATACCTATTTATTGCATAGGAAGGAAGTTCGATGCAATATGATCGATTTTTGTGAGTGTGGGCTGTTGTAATAAATTCAGGGATACCTATTTCTTGCATAGGAATGAAGTTCGATGCATTATGATCGATTTTTGTGGGTGTGGGCTGTTGTAATAAATTCAGGGATACCTATTTTTGGCATAGGAAGGAAGTTCGATGCATAATAATCGATTTTTGTGGGTGTGGGATGTTGTAATAAATTCAGGGATACCTATTTCTTGCATAGAAATGAAGTTCGATGCATTATGATCGATTTTTGTGGGTGTGGGCTGTTGTAATAAATTCAGGGATACCTATTTTTTGCATAGAAATGAAGTTCGATGCATTATGATCGATTTTTGTGGGTGTGGGCTGTTGTAATAAATTGAGGGATACCTATTTCTTGAATAGGAATGAAGTTCGATGCAATATGATCGATTTTTGTGGGTGTGGGCTGTTGTAATAAATTCAGGGGTAACTATTTCTTGCAAAGGAAGGAAGTTCGATGCATTATGATCGATTTTTGTGGGTGTGGGCTGTTGTAATAAATTCGGGGATACGTATTTCTTGCATAGGAATGAAGTTCGATGCATTATGATCGATTCTTGTGGGTGTGGGCTGTTGTAATAAATTCGGGGGTACCTATTTTTTGCATTGGAATGAAAGTCAATGCATAATGATCGATTTTTGTGGGTGTGGGCTGTTGTAATAAATTCAGGGATACCTATTTTTGGCATAGGAATGAAGTTCGATGCATTATGATCGATTTTTGTGGGTGTGGGCTGTTGTAATAAATTCAGGGATACCTATTTCTTGCATAGGAATGAAGTTCGATGCATTATGATCAATTTTTGTGGGTGTGGGCTGTTGTAATAAATTCAGGGATACCTATTTCTTGCATACGAAGGAAGTTCGATGCATAATGATCGATGTTTTTGGGTGTGGGCTGTTGTAATAAATTCAGGGATACCTATTTCTTGAATAGGAAGGAAGTTTGATGCATTATGATCGATTTTTGTGAGTTTGGGCTGCTGTAATAAATTCAGGGATACCTATTTCTTGCAAAGGAATGAAGTTCGATGCATTATGATCGATTTTTGTGGGTGTGGGCTGTTGTAATAAATTGAGGGATACCTATTTCTTGAATAGAAAGGAAGTTCGATGCATTATGATCGATTTTTGTGGGTGTGGGCTGTTGTAATAAATTCAGGGATACCTATTTATTGCAAAGGAATGAAGTTCGATGCATTATGATCGATTTTTGTGGGTGTGGGCTGTTGTAATAAATTCAGGGATACCTATTTCTTGCATAGGAATGAAGTTCGATGCTTTATGATCGATTTTTGTGGGTGTTGGATGTTGTAATAAATTCAGGGATACCTATTTCTTGCATAGGAATGAAGTTCGATGCATTATTATCGATTTTTGTGGGTGTGGGCTGTTGTAATAAATTCAGGGATACCTATTTCTTGCATGGGAATGAAGTACGGTGCATTATGATCGATTTTTTTTGGGTGTGGGTTGTTGTATTAAATTCAGGGATACCTATTTCTTGCATAGGAATGAAGTTCGATGCATTATGGTCGATTTTTGTGGGTGTGGGCTGTTGTAATAAATTCAGGGATACCTATTTCTTGCATACGAAGGAAGTTCGATGCATAATGATCGATTTTTGTGGGTGTGGGCTGTTGTAATAAATTCAGGGATACCTATTTATTGCAAAGGAATGAAGTTCGATGCATTATGATCGATTTTTGTGGGTGTGGGCTGTTGTAATAAATTCAGTGGTAATTATTGCAGTGGTTTTACCTATACAGAAAAATATTGTTTTAAAGAGCTGCACTTTTAGGGGCGTGGTGTGACGAAAAATATGGTTTTTAAAAATTTCACCCCTTAGGGGGAGTGTTTTGGGGGTTGAACTATGCTAATATGTTGTAGTTAGTTTGTTAAAAATTACAGTATCACCCCCAGTACGATACAAAAAACATTAGCTGAAATGACAACAGCATGGTTTAATCAAAAATTAGGATTTTAAAGAATTGCACCCCTAGGGGAAGTTTTTTGGGGTTGAACTATGCCAATATGTTGTAATTAATTTATAAAAAATTTCAGTACCACCCCCAGTACGATACAATATATATTAACAGAAATGCGATAAGAATGTTGTAAAGAAAAATATGATTTTTGAAGAATTGCACCCCTTAGGGGTAGTTTTTTTGGGGTTGAACTATGCCGATAAGTTGTAATTAATTTGTAAAAAATTCCAGTACCACCCTCAGTACGATACAATAAATATTAACAAAAATACGAAAAGTGTGGTGTAGCTTTGTCTAACGCCAGCCCACACACGAATTGCAAGATAACGGGATCTGTAAAAAATTGTCTAACTGTGTAACAAATTTGTAATTAATTTGTAAAAAATTCCAGTACTATTTTCATTGGATTGTGCTACAAGTGCTGGTGCAGCATTAGGGTCACCCATTTGTAACGACATCGAGAATTTGATTTAAACATAAATTTTCCATTGGTTTAGCAGTCTTATTATAATTTGTCTATGGTTTAGGATACTCACACCAGAGATAAGGAGAATAAGGAGATAAATTATTGTGAATAATTGCATGAATTTACAAAATTCACTGATAAAAGCGACAATCATGTGTGAGAAAAATTAGAAGTAAAACTGGTAACCCATTACCATACATGCCATCTATTAGAAAATAGATAATTTTTTTTTTATATATTATCCAGCTACCCAAAATTTTTCAGCTATTCGTATTTTATTTTCTTATTTTTTTTTCTAATAGTTTGTTACGTATGCAATTTGATTCCATAATGTTAAGTACATATTGGTTTTGTTGTTCTTTTTCTTTATTACCGTACATATATGGAAATGTGACAAAATGATGAGTAATATATGTATGTATACTACTAGTTTTGTTGTTTTTATTACGTTTTGATATTATATAGGAAAGAAAAAATGTATGTGTGAGGACGTAGACTTATGTTTTTTTGTTGCTTTCATATTTTTAGGAATAGTGTCGATCGCGCTTATTATGTGCCGTTTGTGTGTACGTAAGAATGTACATATGCGAAAATGTATTTTGATATTATATCGTTTACGTTGTCATAGCCATTTAATTTGTATTTACTTCATAATGATGATTTGATTATGGGATTTTGGAATTAATTCGCGATATTTGAGATGGATGAGGTTGTGAATATCACAACAAGTTACGAGTAATCGAGTCTAGCCCTCTTGCTTTAAAGTTTATGAAATAAAATACAGTTTGAAAGTTGTAAATTTTATTTATTAATGTACTATTTTCCTTGCAATACTATATTCACCAGTTTGGGTTGCGGACATTTTCGTAGTTAAATCTAATTAATTTTTTAGAAAACAAAAAACAACTAAATCATATTCTAACAGCCTAACACAGAAAAATATAAAAAAATTACACGACAGCAAACGAAATATAGCGAAAGTTGGAAAAATTTACCTTTGTTAGGTTGAGAGACAGAGTAAAAACTACATGTTTCTGAGATTCGGGCACCACATAGTTATAATAAATTTTATACGAATACTCAGTGCCATACTGCCATTGCCATTCCAATATATGGAGTATGCATGCATGCCGGCCTATAAAACGTAAACACATAAAAACACGCTGATACAACTGCGATGGAAGTTCATTATAGATGGTTTGTTTTTACTTTATTTATTCTATCTCGTAAATTTTCCGAGAATAGGGAGTTGATACTAAAGTTAAAAGTAAGTGACGATTTTTTTGAAAATAAATATTTTTAAGAATAATATTCTCTGGTAATTTTTGTATTGAAAAAATCAATCTCAATTTACAAATATTTACATGAAACTTTTTCCTCAGCAGGCCAGAAGAAAACGATCTATAGATAAATGCTACGTAAAATTTTCTTAATTCCCTGTTACCAGGGAATTGCCAGAACAGAGCCACTAAGCGTGAACTTTGTTTCTTTTTAATTTTGATAAATTGTTTCAAGCCTTAAATTTAAGATGTCTTTAATTTAACGATCGTTGTATAACATTTAGAGCAAAGTTTGTGTGTATGTATGAAGAGAACGGCATAGATAAGATTTGGAGTGCAATTAGGGACAGTCCAGCAATACAAAAAATACAGCCTTATTTGATAGTTCGGAACACACCGGCTACTCTAAGAGCAAATGTCCGATGTACTTTAGCCATTTAGCGATCGTTCAATTGCAATGTGTCGGCCTTCTCAGGTAAAGAGGCAAGAGCTTCTCAGAGTAAAATTGATTTGGTTACACCCACCAATAGTAGTCGCCGGCATTATTACTTCCCGCCTATATTTAGCATCATTCTTTGCTCGCGTTGATTATTGATCGTGGTTGTTCTCCACTCTTTATTACTTGCATATGTGACGTGTTCTTCGTCGTATTATTTTTCAGGGAGATCTCTTACTCTTTTCACTGGCATCTAAAGTATATCGATGATAATCTTTTAAGCAAAAATATTAGGTGATAAGCAGACAGGGTATCGGGTGGTTTCATCAGTTTCGGAATTAGTATTAAGTTTTTTAATTAACCGGATATTTGCGAAAACTGACTACTGAAGGCATTAACTATACACGTCAACGAAAATTAATATTCTAGCATGGACTACCACTTTAAAGACAATTTTCATTCATAAATCGGACGTAGTGGTTTGTTATTCTTAATTATGCAAGTAGACATAAGTAGTTCTTCTACAGTATTTGGTGCAGTCACTTCCAAAATAGCTTCCAGTTTGACGTTCTTCTGTTGTGGACATAAAGTTATAAAAAGTCTCTACTTGCTTTCACAATGGGTTTAGGCGCTCTCCTTGTTTCCCGCCTTCCCCTAAAGCTGTGTTGCTAACAATAAGAAAAGGGCTTTTAAGCCAAGAGATGTTACCGGTGGTACTCGTACATAACAACTAAAGATATAAATGCAGCCCACTTTAGCTCTTACAAAGTAAGCCATGGGGTCCGTCTGACTTCTCTTGAAAAGCCCATTTCCCGAAACGTCAGAATGCAGCTCTGTTTGTAGTATCCTTCATCTACTCTCAGGTATCATACAAGTTTTGATATTGTCTTCTTATCTTACTGCATATTGTTATCTTACTGCATTCTAAATGATTCTTATCCTTGGCATTCTGTCCCCAGTGATTAAAACCATGTAAATCTTAAGCATGCTGAAGAGCAATTTTATGTTAGTTTGATGGATTCAATTAAGTGACCGTACCTTAGATATTTGAAGTATCTATAAGCGGTTTTCTCTTGTTCGATAGATTTTTTGTTTTAGAACAATTACCACTTTTTACTTTAGTCTGCCAAAAAATAAAAATAAAATTAAACAGAAATTATACGTGAATTGTTCCCGAGAACCTAAGAACCAGAATGTGTCACAGAAATACAATTTATTTTTTCCGTTCAGATTTTATCAATTTAAAATACTAATTAAGTAATTAATAAATTGTCCTTGAATCTACGAATGTTCACGTTAAAAATTCATCTAGTTTATTCAGACCGTGCAGTCCATTTATTTCAGCTAGGCCATCAGCAATTGTGTTCATCAATAATCGTACAATCTATTCAGTTCATAATACACCACCCACTCTATAGTCCATACAGTCTACTCACTCCAATTCATTCTAATTTAGTTCACCCAGACTATTTACACTTCTTCCATTTCATTTATACTTTTAAGTTCATTCAGTTTAGCATTTCATGCATACAGTAAATGCAGTAACATAGGGAAATCAAACTAAATTTAAATTTGTTAAGTATAAAGGCGACTTTCTTCTAGTTCCTATCAAACATCAGATTCAATAAAAATAATTATCTGAAGCTGTTTAATGAAATAATATTTTTATATTCTTGCTTTCTAAATACCCGACTATAGTTATAAATAGGGCCCTATTATGATATTTTATAAATGACGGAGTTTTTTGGTATCAAAACAAATCGATCCTATCTATATACATATCTATATATATAAAACAAAGTCGGGTTAGTTACACCATTTATAACTGAAGAACGGTTGGACCGATTTTTATGATCTATGTTTTGTTGGATTTGTCTTTGTTCCGAATAGCATAATAACTATTAAAACATCGGAAAAATTCACCAAAAAAATGTATCAAGAAAATTCATTTTCTCATACATTTAGTATGGAATGGCTTTTATGATGATATCTAGAGAATGGATTCACTGATTTCGATGATTTTTTTATTTTCAACCAAAAATATTTTGGTTTTTTTAAAAATGACAGATAGAATGATGACATTGGAATTATCAGAAATATATTTTGTTTTCATTTTTTAGCTCGAACGAAAAATTTAATTTGATTGTCTGTGGTTAAACGATCCATCTACCGAAGATTTCTCTAAACAATTGCTGACTATCGGTAATGGCCGTGTTCCGGTCGACGAATCGAACGGATTGATTTCGTTTCCTTAGAACTTTTGCAATTTTGTCACATCGAAGGATGAGCTCATCAACAAAGTGTTCCCGAACATCATTACTAACCACAAAAATCACAATTGGGTGAGTGAACGAGTAATTCTTGCGGCAAAGAACAAAGATGTGGATCACTTAAATTTCACAATTCAAAATCTAATCGTCGGTCCACTTCATTCCTTCAAATCTATCGAGTGTGTGGTGACAAACAAAGACGAAGCAACCAACTATCCAATTGAATTTTTAAACTTATTGGATCTGGCTGGTTTGCCTCCGCACAATTTACAACTGAAACTTGGTGCGGTAATCATCATGCTATGAAACCTGAATCAACCAAAACTATGTAACGGGACGCGTTGGGTTTTGAGAAAACTCAAGAAAAATTCAAAGGTGAGGAAGTTCTCATTCCGAGAATTCCGATGATCCCAACCGATATGCCATTCGAGTTTAAACGATCAATCCTTGAGTGTTTGTGGCCTGAATCTAGAAAATGAATGTTTATCTCACGGTCAATTGTACGTAGTATGTTCACGTGTCGGCAAACCATCCGCTTTGTTCGTTCTCGCAACTGACAAATAAAACAAAAAATGACGTATATCACATAATGCTTTACTGTAGGGAATCGACCCTATTGCAACCCACCCGCAAATAGTTTAAAAGAAAGTAGTGCAACAAAGCTACGCGAATCATTTCGATTCAATTCAATAAAACGAAAGCCTTGCTGCCACGTGAATTACATTCATTTCAATGTAATTAAAATATATTTCATTTTGATTGAATTTATTTGATTTGGAGTATTCATTTTATCCGCCCCGGAGGTTTTGGGTTCGATTCCCGGTAGTGACAAGGAAAAAATTGCATGGCTGGTTTAGGATCAATGAATAAATCACTCATTATCTGAAATGAAAATATGATTATGAAACCTCATTTGATGCGGCCAAATCTCTTGATGGGATATAGTGCTAGAGGGAGAGAGAAATTCATTTTATCTTAATAAAAATCTCAATTTAATTAAGCTATAATAACTTTAAACTACATTTATTGATTAGGCGGTACGAAGTTCGCCGGGTCAGCTAGTAATAAATAGATAAAAAAGTGCAATGCTGAACTAGTTTTACGTCATCGACGGTATTCGCCTAAGAATAATTTTATAAACCAAAAATGTCTAGTTCATAAACCAGTTCAAAGTTGATTTTGTTTATATCCGTTTTTAAAATAAACACTCGTAAGGGCAAGATAAAATTGGTTCGAGCCATGCTTTCTCAGTTCTAAAATTAAATAATCTACATATTTATTATCCCTACTATCAACATCCACGGATTAACAAATTATCACTTATTAATAATACGAATAAAACACAAATAATAATTACTAACTTCTTTTTAATGGAATCTCTCATATCATTGTATTCAACATCTGCATGCAGCATGTGCAAATCGTCGAAAACAAAAATCGTCGTGTTTGTAACCAACTTTTCCTCACATTTATTATAATTTTTTATATTGTTATTTTGGTGTTCTGTAGTTTTGACTATTTGAAAATAGATGGTGCACTCATGGGTTACAGAAACAAGCTTTAATAAAATATTGCATTACTTAAAGTGGCGTTAGTATCGCGGATCACGCAATTGTTCGCAATGATTTATCTCCTTATTCTAATTTCTGCTCACACACATTTGAGTCTAAAATTTCAGAAAGTGTTCCAAAAATTAAAAGTGTCTAGAACATCACGTAAACGTGATTATTACTGTGCTGGTGGCTATTTTGTTTATCAACATGCATTTAACTTCAGCCCGTAGGACAATCCTGAGAAAAAATAATCAATATTCAAAATCACTTTTCCTGAGGTTTTAATAGTCACCGGCGTCAAAATGGTAATTTCCATCTTGATGTCTACTTTTATCAGTGATATCTCGTGAATAGCTTATGCGATGTACCCCATGTGACCTATAAGCTAGGGGTCAGGTTCAGCGCTTTGATTATTTTCGTATACTTGTATATATCGTTTGAAAGGTCTCATTGACAGTTTGTTAATACATTTGAATGGTATGTACTTTGTGTCGTGAGAGGATTTAAAAAATACCTTCTAGAAATTCATTTTGATTGAGCCTCTAACGGAAGGACAGTATTTCCCATCCCAAGGCGACCATTCCGTTTTTCAAGCTAATGCGCTAATATTCTAATTCCTCATTAATTTACACGCGAAAGTATTCGTACACCTTGAACAAGTTTAAACTGAAAAGGTGGGGTTCCTAGGTTAAGCAGTTCAGAAGAGAGGATTGAAAGTTAACTTGAATAAGGTGTAGGTCATTCTCAAAATTCCAATAATATGCTACAAATCAGACGGTTGTTTAGTTTAACGGGATTGCATCGCCGTTCTATTAGCAGTTTGTCCACGTTGTCGTCTTCCATCACTTATCTTCTGAAAAAAGTAAAGTAGTTTGATGCTTGGAGTACCCGTATTAATACTCATGGCTCGGAATTTTGAGATTCGATTTAATATTATTGCGTTGCTTGCTCGCTAAAGAGAAAACAACAAAATATTACATTTCAAATAATAACTTCGGAATGTATCTTAGACCACAGTCTTCTTGTTATAATTACATATGTCAAATGATTTTAACGAAATTATAAATAAAATTCGCAACAGTTAAAAAAAATTATATAACATAACGTTTTCCGCCCTGAGTCACCTTTCCTTCACACCTGTACCTAATTACCTTAACCGCACCTATTTATTTAATTAAATACAACCCCTGTGACTCTATTATTATTGTTATTACAAAATATATACAACACAATTATTATTGTTACATAGAAAAACTGAAAAACTTTTTCCATCTCTAACTTTGGTTGTTTATTTTCCTTGTGCTAATTTTCCTATAATTTTCATTTTTGATAAGAAAGCATAAAACCCTGAAATTAGACAAAACAAAAGGCAACACAAAAAAGCTTATTATTTTCATAAAAACTTTATTTCCGTAAAACTTTTCTCTCCTCTTAGTATTTTTGTTATCCTATGCCAAATACGAGAATACCGAAAAACGAAAACACAATTACTATACAGAAGGAGGAAGAGCTGTTTTGTGCTTAGAACAGCCACACCATCAACCCCAACAAATAATTGTTTTTTATAGAGAAATATAAAAGTTCATGTCAAGAGATTAAATTGTTAATAATTATATGATGTGTTCTTAACATACAAAATATCTACGAGCAGCTTTAACTCAAATTTTGAGAAAAATTGGCAAACCCAACATAAATTTATATTTTTGTTGCATGTTTTTGAAAAGCGCACATTATCTAGAATAAAAAGCTCTAAATAGCTCATTAAACGGAAACAGTATGGGAGATTTGAATTATTTTTGTTCTCGGAATAAAGTTTTTATAAATCATGTTGTGTGTGTGCTACAGTTTATGTTTCTGTCATGTTTCTTTATCGATGGGTGGGAATCAAATATTATTATGCTGGTGATTTTGTAACAGTTTATAACATTAAATTAGTTAGATAATTAGTGTAGAAAATTAATTTTATATTAAATCCGCACTTACTAACATAACAAACTGATCTATTTTATTACGCTACATTTGATTAATCGCCACGGCATTTTGTTCATCCCAGAATATAGCTATGAGCCCAGGATTTCTACCATCCTAGGAAATAACTATTAAAACATTAAACTATTATCCCAGAAAATAATTATAGCATCCCACAATTGAAATAAATGATTATAATAAAAATAACAAATTTAAATAAATTAACTTTACAAAGTATTAAGTGAATGAACCCAAATAAAAGAAATTAATTAAATAAAACATGAGCATTAAATTAACAAAAACAAATATTTGAAAGCTAAATTTGTACAAAATAAAATTTATTTTAACTTTGTAGCATCGTGCAGCTAAACGAGTTTTTCGTGTCTCCTGATTAGCCAATGCTGTTCTGCTAGATTACCGAAAAAATAAAGGAAAACTAATAACGTAATAAATTTTAGCAATTTCTAAGCGCTGTGTAACTGTCATTCCATGATGATTTGCAAACCAATACTGAACACAAATGTCACTCTTGAAGATTTGAAGTAGATTCTTGATTTGATTAAATCGATAATTTAAAAAACAATTACCCTTTTTAATTTTTCAATATCACAGCAAAATTGAAAAATAATGGAAGTTGCCACTTCCGGTACACGGATTTCCTCCGAATTTCGCAAAGCTCCCCCAATTATATTAGCAAAGATTTAAGTATGATGTTTAATTCCGTATAGTTAATCCGCCTGGATGTTGTACACGGCGCATTTTAATTAAATTTTTTTTGTTATCAAAACTCGTCATTTCTGGTAAAATTTAAGAAATGATTTGAAATTAGTTTGTTTGAAATCTATTCTAATATCTTTTTGTTTTGATCCTCTTTAAAAATGAAAAGGCTCCTTTGATAGCTGGGACCGATACCGGTGAACCGATGCCGGACAAAAATTACTTAAAACTCGCAATTTATGAAAAAAGCTTTAATATGAAGTTTCATCCCGATCAATCAGTTCGTATGGGTTGAACAGAATTTTGGTTGAAAAACAATTTTTTTTTGTCGAAAATCGTCTTTCCGGTTAAACTTTGGAGAACAAGTATGGACCAGTATTGTTGCAAAATTAATTTACAATCTTATATATTTATGGTCTTTTTTTGTAAATTATCTATACATTTCAAAATATTTGCAAAAAAATGAAAAAGCTTAAGGATAAACTTTCATCCTGATTAATGAATCTTTCTGGTCTGTACAAGGGTGAAAATTTTAGTAAAACTGATCTGGGTAGATATTGTTGCAAAATTAAGTTACAATCTTATTGGTTTTTTATCGTTTTTTCATAAACGCACAAGTCTTTTTAGAATAATAAAAAAAAAACATTGAGATCTCACAATTTATGGGAAAAGCTTAATTCTGAAGTTCACCCGGATCAGTCAAACCGTCTGGACATGCCAAGGGACATTTAGTTCGCATGGAACCACACAAGCACGCACGCAGAAAAGGAACTACTACATATAAGGAAATGTAAAATTGTACAGAATTAAAAGAAATTTTTTTAAAACGCGCTCGCTGCACCGCGCTCGATTCACCCAATACCACGATGCATCCATCCGTGCTCACTATACCGGTTCTTTTTAAATCGTCAAGTGAGGGTGTTTTTTGGATAAAGTACGTCAATCATTAAGAAGGGTTGATTTTATGTGAGTTTAGTATGTACGAACGGCAATTCAAAATCCCGGTTTTCAAAATCCCGATTTTTAAATTCCCGCTTTTCAAAATCCTGCTTTTCATTTTTCCGCTTTCAAAATCCTGATTATTAAAAGCACACTTTTTTAATTTTTTTTTTGTGGGTTGTATACAAAATCTTTCCAATCATTAAAATCTCGAATTTTGAAATAATGAATTTCAAAATATCGAAATTTTAAAAAATCGAACTCAAAACATCGAAAGTGGTCTCTAATTATTATACTTTTGTAAAATTATTTGTGGCGTCGCAAATAATTTTACACAATTATATTAAATATTTGGGAGTCGAGATGCAAATATTTAAGGTAATAAACATTATTTATTCCAAAATTCTGTTGAAGAATTTGTTGAAGAACCGTAATGTTGAACACGTATATTATACAATGAAAACTGTTGGACACTCACGGTACCGTAAAAAATGACCAACTTATAAAGGTGTCCAACTTGAAAAGGTTTTACGCGAAAATCAAAATTAACAGCTTTACGGCGTCCACGCAATAAATTTTTTACTGAAGATTAATTAAAAATGCAAGGCAAAATCGTCCAACTTAGCTAGTTGACCTACTTAAAAAGGTGTCCAACTTAACAGATTTGACTGTACTTTTTTATTATTTTTTTAATGTACAATTTTCTGTAATTTTTTTGTATTCACATTATATTTTTTTTGCGATGCTGTACATATTTAATCATATTTAACAGAAATTATAAACAAATTCTGGGCTGAGATGATAATGCAGTTTTAGTGTTGCCTGTTGACATTTTTTTTTTTATTTTTCTGGGATGAAATCTTGGGCTAACTTCACATACATCATGAAGTCACTGTAAAAACAACGTCTCCTCCTTTGCCATTGTCAATAAGGATTTTTAATATTATCACTTAAAACAGAATTCATTGTGACATGTAAATGTTCACCCTAGTCTAATTGTACAGTAACTTTATTATAAATGTAATATACTGCTAAAAAAGTTTCAAGAATCAAGAATTATCAAAATTTTCTCCCATTAAAAATTTATATGTGCTTAACAGTTTTCCAACAACAAAAATGCTGAAAGCTTCAAAAACATGTATATAGCAACTCGTATAAATTTATTGTTCAATGAATTTAATATTAATAAATAAATAAATATTGATATGAAATAATGGCAGAATTGAACAACAAAAAAACCGAGGGGAGAATTAATTTATGTTCATTTCATTAAATTTTGGAAAATTTATTTGCTTTCCCGATATAATTTTTTTTTGCAGTTCGGTGTTGCTGCTGCTGCATAATGTAAACTACTGTAATGCTTGAGAGCAATTATGATAAAATCTGTATGAGGGTTGGATTTTGTATATCGATATATTTTTTGTTGGCTTGTTTAACTTAATTTGCTGAAAATGGTATTTAATTCTCGTTCTATTTAAAGCTTTCGATACATCATATCTGGAGTGTGTGTGCATTGGTAATGCTACAAACCAAACAAAGGCATTTGTATTACATTTTTAAATACATAAACTTTTTTCGATCAACTGTATATTGGATACATGTATATAGAAAAGTCCTGACAAAAGGGAAAATATTAAAAATTCAGTATTGTTATAATAAAATAATGGTTTTAATTTACATTTTCTATGTTTACCATTATATGTCTTCAATTCAAAAATATCAAAATTAATTATTAATAAATGTATTGTTATAAAATCCATAAATTATGTTCTTTATATAGGATTACGAAGACGTCTTGTCTTAATACATATTTCAAACCATGTTACTAATTCATAATAGTATTTTATATAGAAATGGGATTGGATGTATACTATATATCAAAATATAAATCAATATTATGTACCTCCCAACTCCCACATTACAAAATTACATGACAACGATATGTTCGCTACGATTTTTATATCATCCATTAAATTTAACATTGCGATGTGTTTGTTGGTATCGAACCACTAAATGTCAAATTATGTACATCTATATAGATACGAGTACAAAATTGCCATAAAATTGAACATCAACACTGTGCGAATATGCGAATATGTGTCATTTAGTGAAAATTATTTATTATTCCAAATAATTGATTTAACAAATTTGATGTAAAATTCATTTATGTATCTACCAACATCATATCGTCATCAATTTTTGGTAATTTTGTGTACTCGTACATATGAATATTGAATACACTACGAGTACTTCATTATGATTATTATTATACGTCAATCGGATTAAATTATCTAGAGGCCCGGGGCTACAAATAAAACTCGAATTTACTGCTCGTTCGAGCGCGGGAAAACCACAAATTTAATTTAAAATTTAATCGAAATGCGAGGTGTGACAAGATGTAAGATAAATTACATAAATGATTATGAAATTGATGCAATTTTTTGTTAAAATATAATTGCAAACAAAATTTTACTATACGATATTCACAACGGAAGCGGTTCAAAATCTCGTAAATCAAAACCCCGAAAAATATAAATTAATTTCCTGTAATTAAGACAATAGAAGGCGTATGTATATAGATTTTGGATCAAAGCTTTAACCGATATGGCGTTTAATCGGTAAATAAATATATAATGTTTTGTTTTGGACATTTTACGACACGGTTAATTGATCGCGAAAATTAGTGCCAAGGTTTACAGCAAAAACGAAAACTTTGAGTCATGGTTTCTTTATACTAGGCTTTTAAATTTTGTCAAACTCTAATCACAAGATGAAAAATGATATTTTTTATTAAAGAGTAGTAGGTCTGATCTTGAGATTAGGGTTTAGTGACTTTGGTTTAATTTACCCCAATGCTATTTTAAAAACAACAAATAATTATTTTGGATGTAACAAAAAAGACGCTCTCTTAGAACGGATGTGAAGTTTTTAACAAAATAGCAAAATTAACAAAAAATAAAATTTGATATAGTATTAACACAAAAAAAATCAGTCGGTAAAAGCAAAGTTAACAATGACAACAGACGAATTTACTTTAATTAAAATCTATTATCAAAATTTAAATTAAAACGAAACAAATCAAAAAATACAATTAAAAATATTTATATAGAGAAGTAGAACAATTTACTAATGTCAATAAATTATAGTATGCAATATTTAAGATTCAATTAAATATTAACACATTAAGCTCTTTGAAAAAATTGGTCTCATCAAAAAAGTACGAGATTTTTCGGCCAAATCGCAGGGATACTGCCGAGTTGTGATTAGTATCAAATAATTGCACAAGAGGTACCAGGAACCGATTGCGATAGATCCACATTTTGGGTAAAATCGTGTAAGTGGTTTTCTGGTAATCCCCGGGATTATTTTTAATTTTTTTGCTCAGTTCAAGCGGTTTAATTGAAAATTCCGGAAGGAGTGTCTTGAGTACCAAAAACCGATTGCGATAGATATTTCCCTAAACCCATGTATAACAAGTCGTCTGATGAGTTCGAGTTTATTTTTCATTTTTTTCTCCGCTCAAACGAGTTTAATGAAAATTAGCTGGAAGGTTGTTTTAGAGTACCAGGAACCGATTGTGATAGATCATTATTTCGGGAAATTCAATCATTATTCCCAGGTTTTAACCAATTGGAAAATCTCATAGTGTATAGTTGAGACGTATTTTATTTCACAAGTCTTCTGCCATCATTTGATACTAGTCACTACTCGGTAGAATCTCTGTCATCTGGCCAACAATATAAGATCTTGAAACACGAAAATCGTCATCCATAGAATTTTAAATATTGCAAACTAAAATTTATGCACATTAGTAAATCATTCTTCTTCCTTATGTAAAGATTTTTAATTGAATATTTTTGAATCGCTTCAATTTAATTTAACTTTTGATAATAGATTTTAATTATAGTAAATTCATCTGGTGTCAGGTTTCCATTGTTAACATTGCTTTTACCGACTGTTGGTTTTTGTTAATTTATAAATTTTATTTTTTGTTAATTTTGTTATTTTTTTAAAAACTTCACAGCCGTCCTCAAGATCGTTATGTTTAAGGGTCATGTATAATTTTTTTAAATAATATAATGTTGGGTATATTGAATCTTTTTGTAATGTATATTTGCACTTAACCAACGATTGTTAAGTGCAAACATACATTAACAAAAAATTCATTTATAATTTTGAAGAAATTTTTAAAAATTACAAGTCTCGATTGGTATGTTAATTCCAACTGAAGTAAATTTTTATTGATGTAAAATGACCACGTCATTTTCCATCACCAAACAGCGCAACAAACGAGACAACTTTCCATTTGCTACGTTATTTCGAATATATTTTTATTGAAAATTACAATCAACCCTAAACAGGTGGGTTTGTGCAAATTATGAGGAAGACCTAAAGGAAAATTTTATGTTTTAGGTGTTACATAAATTGAATTCAGTATATTGGGAATCAAAAGCAACACTGACTACTACAATAAATTCAATTATTTCTACTACACACATTTTAGAATATCAGCCTCGAAAAATATGACATTTTTACTCTCAGCCCAGCCAAAACTATCACGACACAAACATTTTTCGGGGCTTAGAGTAATAAAGTTACATTTTCATGATAATATTAAAGCAGAAAAATTTTCGGGGCCAAGACAAATAAATGATATTAACTATTTACCCATCTCCGATTATGTTTTTAAGAAATTTTTCGTGATCTATTTTATGATCGAACTTTAGTCTTGTGATTCAAAGAAATTTTTTTAGAATTTTCTATGGAGTGGAGTTTAGACTAGTGGGTAATATCGGGTGATAGAGAAATATTTAGCGTATTTGAAATAATTTTTTGTATGTTTATTATTCGAAACTATTCGTCACAAATATTAAGGAATTTAACGAAAAATCCGAAGATGAACTAAACGGTTTTGCCACACAACTGCAAATAAAACATTTTCTGAATAAAAAAAAATAGGACAAAAAGCCATATTGCAATAGCACAAGGAAACACTCGTTTGCTTTGTAATGTCAATTTAATAGTAACCTCATTTTATAAAAATACTTGCGCTTTTGATGGAATTATTCAATGTATTGCCAACATACGTTTCGTCTCATTTTTTTTGTATTAAAAAAAGTAATTGCGAATGTAATGTTACCCACACAATAGATTTCTTTTTTAAAAAGAATTCCTCTTGTGTAGAGGAATTTTTCTGCGAAACTTGCAGGATGACATTCTAAATCTAGAAAAAAGAAAAATTCTAAAAAAATCACCGAGATTACTTTAAATCTTCCTTCATCATCAGAAATAAGCCACTAGTCCGATCAACGAATATTTGCTGAGTTTGATAGATTATATATTCGAATACTAAACTCGAGTAATTCATTTTAATTATGTTTCCTCTTTTGGTAATAAATTGTACCCAAATGCTCAAACTAAACCAAATGTTCTCTTGATAGTATATCTAAAAGTGTATAATATTGCCCTATGCAACTATCTAAGTTTTCGGGGATAGAAATTTGGGCTATCTTCACATAGGTCATTTATCAACCATTAATTCTCTATAAAGTTTTTAAATTATAACAAATCACAAGTGAGCTTTTAAAAATACTTTTATCATTTCTGTCGAGTAACTGCTAATTTTTTTATATTATTTGTCGTATTTAATCGATTTTACCCCTGTTTCATACAAGCAGACAAAAGGCGGCGCAGGATGAAGAATCAAGTTCCAGGTGGTACTTTCATGAGTCAATATTGCAGGGATCACAGGGTTTACACTTCCCGCGCTCTGTTTATGCGGAAAAGCAAATTGACGAATAGCTCGTAGTAATGAAAATTGGGAATCTCCAAGTGTGACCATTAATGCGTATTAATTGGTTTGAATAACAGCGTACCTGTGTTCTTTTAGATGACGAGGATGGTGACAACATAGTTCAGCGAATTTCAACCGCAACTTGAATTGACAGACCAATATTACAAAGATAGGCAAACTGTATGGAAAACTAAACATAAAATATTAACGAAAGGCGTCTAAACGGTTTATTCATGCCACGAACACTGACCCCAGATCACTCGGAAGAATCCAACCAAAACGACACGGAAAACAAGGATGCATCATTCGACAAACCTACTCACACATCCGAGACATCAAAATCCGAATTTCAAAATGCTGAATTTCAGCAAAATCAACTGCCAAAATTCACCCAACAATTAAAACCACAAGACGTTCTACTGCAAAGCAACAACCAAGATAATTGGTTTTACCTATAAAACATAATGAATGACATTCTATTACCGATCGTCAGAACGGTAACATTATTTCAACAGTACAGACGTAAATAAATAAATCTTCGTGGTTAATATAATTTAAAAATAAATCTATTAAGTATCAGCCGATACAGTATCAATAAACCAACAGTGATAAGTCCGCATAAAATTAGATTAAAAAATACATTTGATAATAAAGGACAGTTATGCGATCTTAAAAGTGCTCTCATTTAAAAATCAAAAAATAAAATAGTGTTACGGTGACACCTAGAATAGAATAGAATAAGTTAGTTTCATTAATTGTTCAATTACATTTATAATTTATACTCAACATTTAGGCGTATTTCTATACTAACATATTTGCTGCGCATTTAGGATTATTCTAGAAACAAATATTTTGGTATATAAAGGCGCGCGTTGACGTGGAATGCTGAGTATTATTTTAAACGTGATACAGTGAAGGTTAAATAGAAAGATTATTAAAGTGATTATTAAAGCGATTATTAAAGTGATAATTAAAAAGTGTGTTATAAGTGTAATAATTAATTGTGAATTTCGTGTTGTATAATAAATTGTGTGAGTTAAAAATTTGAAGCAGTGTATTTATTCACAATCCAGTGATTCGAACCTTGATTGACAAGGCAAAATCGTAACAATTGGTGACAGCGGTGGGATTGTGAATAATAAGATTAATGATTCTCTACGAATTAAAGCTTGCGCAATTAAAGGAGCAACTGAAGCAGCGAGGTTTGGCTAGTGAAGGCACAAAAGCTAGTTTGGTGGAGCGACTACGTGAGGCCATGGAGAAGGACGGTTTAAATCCAGATGTGTATGATTTCGAGGAGGACAACACGGATGAGATCAGTGTGGACAAGAAAGAAAAGGAAGAACAAACGATGGTTGGAACAACACAAATCTCATCCGGAAGTTTCGATTTATCGCAGTTGATGGCTGCTATGAATATGATGGGACAACAGTTGAAGCAACAAGGAGCGGACATTAAACATCAAATGAAATTGTCGAACCAGGACATGAAACAGCAGATGGAGCAACAAGGGGCGGACATTAAACAATCGAACCACGAAATAAAACAGCAAATGTTACAAGTGCAAGTTGGCCAAAAGAAAATGGACGAGAGGTTTATGGAGTTATCTTCTACACTACACGGTAAAGTGGAAAAACTGCAAACAGAAGTACACGCAGAAATTCAAAATGTTAAAGGGACGGTTCAACAAATTTTGAATTGGTTGAACAAGATTTTAAACGTCTCGAGAAGGAGCTCAAAGATGTCAAGGCGAATGGAACGACACAACAAGTGATCCAGACGGTTAATGCAGTTAAGATAAAACCACCAACATTTGATGGAACAACATCCTTCAGTATTTTTAAGTTCCAATTCGAAACGGCCATTAAGCAAAATCAATGGAATGAAGAACAACGTGTTGGATCGTTAATTGTGGCTCTTAAAGGCGAAGCGGCAGAAACACTACAAATCATTCCCGAGCAGGAACGGAACATTTATACGGGAATCATGAAGGCGTTAGATCGGAAATACGGAAGTGACCACAAACGAGAAATCTATCGCATGGAATTGAAGGGTCGATACCAAAGAGGAGGAGAATCGCTACAGGAATTTTAATCGGCAATTGAGCGGCTCGCGCATTTAGCCCATTCAAATATGTCGGCCGATTACATGGAGCGAATTAAAATAGATGCGTTTATTGACGGTATTCGAGATCCTGAGACGCGCAGAGCGGTGATGTTGTCACCTAAGGCAACTTTCACGGAAACCATCGCTTGTGCGTTAACAAACGAAACTGCGCAAACCATCATCAAACCAGCAATGAAAATTCGTCGAGTGGAGATTGATTCCAGGATAGACACCGAGCGGGCTACGCCAAGGTTCAGAGATGGAAGTAGCAGGATTAAATGCTGGGTATGTGATAGAATGGGTCACATCTCACGAGACTGTTGTGAGATTAAGAAGAAACGAGCAAGGTCGCCATCTCCTATGAAGCGCAGATCAAACGAGGAGTAGATAGAATCCAGGAAGGCGGGTCAGACGACAGCGGCGTCGTTAAACTAAAAAGAGTCAGTTTGCAGGGGCAGAAGCTGACTCCCATAACCGATTGCCTCACAACCTCCATCCATGTTTCGAGAATAGCAAGGAACGGTGACAGCTTAACAATTGAAGCCGATATTGATGGGAAGAAATGCATGATCACGCTGGATACGGGAGCAACTCATACGATTGTTCGTGAGGATATTATCGATGAAATTATGGAACCAGCTAATGGCATTAAATTACGAACGGCGACTGGAGAAAATTCAGCAATAAAAGGGAAAAAGGTCGTAAAAATAAGGATTGGACGATATCACTTTCAACACGAGGTGCTGGTTGCAGATATTGTAGACGAAGTTATCTTGGGAATGGACTTCATGAGAACGAATGGCTTCGTGGTGGATGTTGGACGGGGTGTTTTAACCTACAATAATATCGAGTTGCCACTTCACGTTAGCGCCGTTATAGGAGAAACGACCAGGCAAATTATAATGGATTATCGGGAGAAGCTGCCACCAAATTCGGAGACAATAGTATGGGCAAAATTGGAAGGAGATTCTGGGTCACCCAGGTTGTGGGTTGTGGAAGCCAATGAAGCGGAAAGCGGAACCAGAGAAATTATGATCGGAAAAGTTCTGGTGAAACCAGACTGCGATAATAGAGTACCAATTAGGACTCTAAATCTCTCGGATAAGACGAAAACCATCAAGAAAGGGACAATAATTGGAAAATGCGAAGAAATATCGGCGATTGTGAAGTGCGAGCAGAAAAATCCGATTAAGACGGCTAACTCGCAAGTGCAGAAAGAGATTATAGATCAACTTATGGAGAAATGGACCGAAGATCTTACCATGGAACAGAAAAATTTGGCAAAACAATTGCTCGAGTGGTACATGCCAATATTCTGCAGTACATCGGACAATAATGGGAGAACCACAATGGTAAAACATCGAATAGATACAGGAGCAGAAATGCCGATTCGCCAACCACCCAGGAGATTACCATTGGCAAAGCAAGGAGAAGTGAATCGAATTGTAAAAGATATGCAAGCAGCAGGGGTAATCGAAACATCAAGCAGTCCATGGAGCTCACCAGTGGTGTTAGTCGAGAAAAAGGATGGTAGCATGAGATTCTGCGTGGATTATCGAAAATTAAATGCTGTGACGAAAAAGGATAGTTACCCATTGCCAAGGATCGATGACACGTTAGACACATTATCGGGTGCTCGAATATTTTCGACATTAGATCTGCAAAGCGGCTATTGGCAAGTGGAAGTCCAGGAGGAAGATCGCGAGAAAACGGCATTCAGTGTGGGTAACGGATTATGGCAATTTAACGTTATGCCATTCGGATTATGTAACGCCCCTGCGACTTTTGAACGGCTAATGGAGCGCGTGCTAAAGGGATTACATTGGAGGACGTGCCTCGTATATTTGGACGACATCATCGTTATGGGCAAGGATTTCGACGAGCATTTAAGGAATTTGGCAGAGGTTTTGGATCGGATACAAGCCGCCGGATTGAAGCTAAGCCCAAATAAATGCAAACTATTTAGAACGGAAGTAAAATATTTGGGTCATAAGGTAACAACCAATGGAATCCATACCGATGAAGACAAGATCGCAGCAGTGAAGGAATGGCCACGACCTAAAAACTTACATGAATTACGGAGCTTCCTTGGATTGTGTACCTATTATAGACGATTCGTGCCAGGATTCGCCAATATTGCAAAGAGTTTACACGAGTTAACCAGGAAGAACAAGGCATTCGAATGGAAGGATGATCAGGAAGAGGCATTCGTGGAACTAAGACGACGATTATGCGAAGCACCAATCCTCGCATACCCAATACCCAACGTTAAATTCATTTTGGACACCGATGCAAGTAATGATGGTATAGGAGGAGTATTATCACAGGCAACAAATGGTGAGGAGCGAGTTATTGCATATTATTCCAAGATGTTATCAAAACCGGAACGGAATTATTGTGTAACACGGAAAGAGTTGTTGGCTATAGTGGAATGTGTTAAGCACTTCCATAAGTACCTCTATGGCCAAAAATTTCTTCTACGGACGGATCATGGAGCTTTGCGCTGGTTGTTACAATTCAAAAATCCAGAGGGACAAGTGGCACGTTGGATCGAACGTTTGCAAAGCTACGATTTCCAAATTGAACATCGGAAGGGAACCGCACATGGAAATGCCGACGCATTATCAAGAAGGCCATGTCCCGTGGAATGCAAGCATTGTGGGCGTGTGGAGGGTAAGGAAAAGATCATCGATATTCGACTTATGCAAGTGCTACCTGATGAGGAATGGACTGATGAAATGATCAAGAAGGAGCAATTACGGGATGCTGACCTATCATTCATCATGGAACATAAGGAAAAGGAACACCGCCCCACATGGAGTGAGATAGCTGACAAAACTCCCATTGTAAAAGCTTATTGGGCTCAATGGGATAGCCTCCACATAGAAAATGGATGTTTAAAACGAAAGTGGGAAAGCACGGACGGTAAAGTAAAACAATTGTTAGTAGTGGTGCCAAAAGATCGGATAGCGGAAATCCTCAAGGAGTATCATGGAGGAGCAAGTGGAGGTCACCTAGGGATTAATAAAACATTAGCCAAAATTCGCCAACGTTTCTACTGGTCCGGATGTAGACAGTCAGTAGTAGAATGGTGTCGAAGATGTGACCAATGTGCAGCAGTAAAGGGACCAGCACGAAAAAACCGTGGAACCATGAAACAATATAATGTTGGGGCACCATTTGAGAGAATTGCAATGGACGTGGCGGGGCCATTTCCAACCACCGAGAGCGGAAATAAATATGTGCTAGTAATAATGGATTATTTTAGCAAATGGCCGAAAGTGTACCCCATACCCAATCAGGAGACAACTACAATAGCTGATGCAGTGGTCATCAATTGGATTAGCAGATTTGGTGTACCTATGGAAATTCACACGGATCAAGGAAGGAATTTCGAATCGGTGGTATTTCAGGAGATATGTCAGATGCTTGGAATCAATAAAACAAGAACGACGCCTTTACACCCACAATCGGACGGTATGGTGGAAAGATTCAATGGTACATTGGAGGAATATCTAGCAAAAGTTGTGGAAAGGAACCAACGCAACTGGGATCGACATATACCAATGTTCCTGATGGCCTACCGATCAGCGGTACATGACACAACAGGAGTGACACCAGCTAAAACCATATTTGGGAACAATCTGCGATTACCAGGAGATTTAAAGTTTGGGGCTGTTCCATCAGCAGCTCTATGCGGACAGGATTACGTCGACCGGATGAAAGAGGAACTCAATGAAATACATCAATTTGTACGGGAGAAAATTCGGATAACAAGTGATCGAATGAAAGCTCGATATGACATACGAGCAAACAATCAAGGCTTCGAGGAAGGGCAATTGGTATGGCTTCACAACCCGCAACGGCAGAAGGGATTATCACCGAAGTTGCAACCCACATGGGAAGGCTCTTACACTGTCATTAAAAGGTTGAACGACGTGGTTTATCGCATACAGAAAGGACGGAAAGGTAAACCAAAGGTGGTGCATTTGGAGCGTTTGGCGCTCTACAGAGGAGGTGATCTGGATCCTGTTCGGGACGAACAGGCTTAGGTGGGGGGTAGTGTTACGGTGACACCTAGAATAGAATAGAATAAGTTAATTTCATTAATTGTTCAATTACATTTATAATTTATAAACAACATTTAGGCGTCATTTCTATACTAACATATTTGCTGCGCATTTAGGATTATTCTGGAAACAAATATTTTGGTATATAAAGGCGCGCGTTGACGTGTATTGCTGAGTATTATTTTAAACGTGATACAGTGAAGGTTAAATAGAAAGATTATTAAAGTGATTATTAAAGCGATTATTAAAGTGATAATTAAAAAGTGTGTTATAATTATAATAATTAATTGTGAAAATTGTGTTGTATAATAAATTGTGTTGTGTAAATAAAATTGTGTGAGTTAAAATTGAAGCAGTGTATTTATTCACAATCCAGTGATTTGAACCTTGATTGACAAGGCAAAATCGTAACAATACATTCAACGAATTAGTTGATGACGATGGTGACGGTATCGAGTTTAACTTTAATAAACAATACAAAAACAAAATTGTGAAAGTGATTATATCACCCATTAATATTCAAAATACAACAAATGATAAAACTAAGGTTATCCTTAACCACTTTAATATCAAAAACTTCTATCAAGAACATTTCACATACAGATCCCCATCTGATAAGTTACTTAAAGTAATTTTAAACGGTTTACCTAAAGGCACCAACTCTGATGAAATTAAACAATGCCTCACTGATAATGATTACACATCAAGGGCTATTAAAATTCAGGACATCCTTGAAGTTACCGAGTTAAATCCAAAAAAAAAGTCTTTTGCAAAATGGACTATACTTACTAAAGTTTAATGCTAATAATAAAGTTTAAAATATTACAAAGTACACACTCCTAGAAGAACAACTCCCACACAATGCCGCAGATGTGGTATGTATGGCCATGGAACTTCATATTGCAATAAAAGTTTACAATGTTTAAAATGCGGAGAACATCACGAAACGTCAAATTGTACAGTACCAGAAGCTAACCATAAATGCTGTCTTTTCAGCTGAAATCATGCAGCAAATTCACCTGATTGTCCGACGAGTATGTACTCATCCAGAAAACTGTTAAAATTAGGAAACATTTAAGTGTAAACACCAACAAAATAAGAGACTCGTCAAATCAACGTCCTCCAAACGTCTCTAACACCGATAAATTCCGACGCTATCGCCGCCACGTTAAACCCAAATGCACCACATGTAGAGTTCAACGTTCAATCAGCAACATCATATATAGAATATCTAACTTCATTTAGTTCCAAATTTATTATTGGAGACGATTTAAATGCCAAACATCCTCTTTGGAACTGTTTCAAAAATAATAGAGCTGGTTCCTATTCTCTACAACCTAGTACAAGTTGATAAACTTACAGTGCATTTTGATAATTCCCGAACCCACTACAATCACAACTCCAAATACGGTTCCACTCTTGACATAGCCCTTACTAACTGCCCTCAATTTCTAGATAATATGAAATCTATCCAAGATTTAAGCTCTGACCACCTCCCGGTTCTTTTTCAGTTGAACTCAAATTCCCAAAACTTTAATATTCGAAGAAGGCTAAATTACTCTGCAACAAATTGGAAACATTATAAAATTATCAGGCATTCAAAATAATCATAGTACTTCTTTATTTTCTCAACAAATAGTTTCAGAAGTTGAAAATTGTAAAAAGTCCCACACAGAGCACCCCCTCCCCTCCCCTAGATAATTTGATCATCCAAAAGAAATTAAAATCCTTTAAATCTTCAGGTGAAGACACTAGTAATGGTGGGTTAATCAAAAATCTTCCCAGAAGATGTATTATTTTCAAAATATACATACATATTTAACGCTTGTTTAAAATACTCATATTTTTCCAAGTTTTGGAAAACCGCAAAAGTAATACTAATTTTAAAGCCAGGGAAGGACAAATCGGAATTATCTAGTTACCAACCAATAAGCTTGTTAAATATCCTAGGAAAAATTTTCGAAATAATTAAAAAGCGTCTTGATAAATTTATTAATATTAATAACAACCTGCCCGATCAACAGTTCAGTTTTCACCACGAGTTCTCTACACAACATCAAGCCCTCAGAAAACACAAACATGTTAAAACGGCATTTAACCGGAAACAATCTACGGGCCTTATCCTTTTTGATATAGAAAAGCCGTTTGATCGAGCTTGGCACAACGGTCTAATTTACAAGTTGATTCAAATAACACTCCCGATTTATCTAATAAAACTTAATAATTACTATGTTAAAGACAGAGAATTTTTTGTTTGTGCATCGCGCGAAAAATCCGCCAAATTCATTTAGGAGTTCCTCAAGGTTCCGTGCTCTCTCCGACACTTTATGATTTGTTCACAGCTGTTATCGCATCTGTGTTCACTAATGTTAAATTTGTCCAATACGCCGATAACACCGCCATTTATGCATCGTCCATAGAACCAACTACTATTATCATTTCACTACAATCAAATATAAATTTATTCTTTGATTGCTGCACCAAATGAACCATCAAACTAAACCCACCAAAAACAAAAGCAATTTTCTTTACTCGTGGACGAGCGGCAAGGCACTTCCCTAGTGGAAAAAATCAAATATTTATACCAAAAAATTATACTGAGGAATACCAAAATCAATTTATTTTTGTATAAATGATTAATTTAAATACAAAATATACTTTAAATTGGTTAAAGTTTAATAAATTTCTAAACCAAAATGCTACTTAAATTCTCAAAAATTATACAAATTTAAGTATGAATTTTGTCTAAACAAATATTTAAATTAAGTCAAAATTAAACATAAATCTACATAAAATATGATTTTAAATATTATACACATATAAGTGTTAATTTTAACCTAAAATTAACTCTTAAATTGATATTTTAAACTAAATTAAGTATATTTGGGATAAATACTTAATACGTTAGTTTATTAGTTTAATAATGGATAAATATTTTATACAAATTTAAGAATGATTTTTGTTACAAATATTTAAATTTAGTCAAAATTAAACATAAATTTTAAAAATTCTTTTAAGCGAATTATTGGAATCGAAAATTGTATATTACACATTTTAAAAAAATAATTTTAATCATCACTTTTCATCCTGTACGAGAGGTGAAATTCCCGCAAAAAGGAAAATTTCCCACGAACTGGCAACACTGATGCGCAATCAATACTATCGTGCTGAAAAAATATATTTAGTAGTAATCATATTTCACGGTCTTTTGTATGTTGGTGTGCTGGTGTAGTTTGCACCAAATGAAATAAACCAAATTAAGTTTATTTTAAGTTTAATTGTGTATTTAAATATATTGATTTATATTGTTACGAATTAAACTCTACATAGTTATTGCTTTGGTGGTGCAGTGGTTAAGGTGTACATCGCCAAGTGTTTATTAACGCAAAAGTAGCCGGTTCGAGTCCAGTCGGAGTCCAAAATTTATTCTAATTAGACAACGATGTTATCGGATCAAGTATTCACTACACTGATTGAAAGTTGACTGAAAATACTAGAATTAACAATGGCGTGAAATAATCAATAGAGAGGAACTGATGACGTGGCATGTCAGCAAATCCAACCAACCTGTTTGACCGTATTTTGGTCAAATCACAAATTTGATAGTTGACAATTACTTAATATGTTTTTCGCTTGCTGCTGGTCAGGGCTGGACAGAAACACGTTGACTGTTGTGTAAGAACTAATATTTATTCCATAATTCATTTGATTTATATACAAAAAAGATCATTTATAAAACTATTGATTATGCAAAAAATGTAAAATTAAATGTAAATGCCCTAGTCAATGTGAAAACCGATATACATATTCCGTGTCATCAGTATTAACGGATGTATAAGTATATGGAAAAATTGATATATTCAAAGTCATAATTTGATATAAGTGTTGTTGTTATAACATTCTCCCCGGCCAAGATGTGAAGATTATCTAGCTTTATACCAGAGCCTCTAGAGGAGTGACTCTGGTTGGTTTATTTTTGGTTGCATCAATTCTCCTTTTGATTGCCACGAAGACTATGAGTATGAGTACGAGCGCAAGGAGCCCATACGTGAGTGCATAGTGGTGCACGTGGTGATGAGATAAGCTTTGTCCTGTATTCATCGTTACTGCCCTTATTCTTTGCTGTAGTTCTTCAATTCCTTGTACCTTTGACAAGTCTTGAAAGTGATGGGAGTAACCTTGTGGTTGCTTGGTCATTTCTGTTGAGAGATTAAATGTTGGTAGTATTGAGGAGTATACTTTGTGATAGTACGATTGCTTCGCTGGTATGCTTATGGTTCTTCCCTTCAGTGTACAACCAGAGCCTAAGCTTAGAATTCCGCTTCTTGATATCTTTGTAGAAAATGGCTCTTGTTGACAAACGATACTGATCGTACGCTCAGCTGGTACTGAATAAAGCCATCTGTAATCTCTTAGTTGGATCCATGTATCGGGCATGTTGTTCGTCTTCCGTTCGACCACCTCGCATTTGTTATTCACTTTTTCTTGTGGTAGCAGGAGCAGCTCACATAAAACATCATCTTCTTGATTCTGATGCATAGTCTGGGTTAGCTGGCATATGCTAAAGTCGTTGGTGCTGATACAGTTTTGCCATTCAGAAGTTGTCATTGAAGAATATGTGTGCCGATGCAAATCTGTCACGAGAAGTTCTATTTGTGGCCGTATAAATATAGATGGACTGTTGGGGGTAGGCAGCGGTATGGGCTTATATATTTGGTATATTTCCTTATATACTAATGGCAGCTTCACCTCAAATATCAAATATTTGCCTTGCAGCCTTGTCTTGGCTGTCATTAGCTGGTATAGTACCAATATGTCATCTGTGTCATCGATATTGGGAAGCATTAGTTCAGGTGGTAGATTTCTCGTCATAAAATCTATTTCTGTTTTCAGTTGTTGTGTCGTTAAAAGCCTCGTAGTAATGACTCTATTGTGCGTATCCAATACTGCTTCTATCAGTGTATCTTGAATCTCCTTGAATGCAATCATGCGTAACATTGTATGTATTGATAGAGTTAGAAAGTTGCTTTTTTCATCGTTGCTCTCCAACGCCTCTTCTAACTGATTCTTGAACACAAGCCAATGCTTGTTGACATCTTCTTGTCTATTTTTGAAGACGTTTATAGTCGCATCTATGATTGACGTTTGATTCTTTAATAATGCCGTGAAATGGTTGTTGTTCATCTTGAGTTTTTCTATTTCTTCCTCATAACGTACCGCGGCCCTGTCATCTAGCACCCCAAATAACTCATTGGCTATATTTCCTCCTAAGTTAAAAAGTCCACGTTTGCTTCTTCCAAAACTCACCTTATGGTGGTGAAGCAATTCATCCTTGTGCTCCATTTCTTGTAAAGATTGCTCGAACGATGGTTCTATTAGTCCACATGTATTTTCTCTTGATCTTTTAGCGATACTCGAGTTTGTGAAGCTGTCGTCAGGATATGAACAATATTTAGCTATTCTGTCTATGGAACGCTTATAGGCAGCCAGTTCTGCATAATAGCTGGTTAGATTATAATACACTATTATGTTCCAATCGTTGTTTGTAAGTTTGAGCTCACCAATGGATTCAAAATAGATACCTGGTTGATTTTCGAACGTTGTGATATTGTATGGTAGTGCGCTCGAATTGCAAAAACTAAACGTAATTAGTAATATGAGTAGTGGTGCATAGATCTTCTTGGTAACCCTGGCAACTCGAGACCTGCCAACCTTGTGTTGTCCTACCTTGTTGTCGTCTACTGTTACATCTTCATCTGATTTGCTTGTTGGATCTTGATTATCCTCAGTTAAAAGGAGACCTATCTTTGTAATCGGTCTCTTGAAGATGGTGTTTTTTGCACCCTTTATTGATACCACTCTGGTTAGACCATCTGACCCTGGATGAGTATCTGTTATCCTTCCCATTGCCCATTTTGTAGGTGGAAGTTGTTCATCCTTTATTAGAACTAGCTGACCAATTCTGTAGTTTGTTTTTGGTTCTTTCCATTTGTACCTTTGTTGTAGACTGTTCAAGTAATCCTTAGACCATATTTTCCAATCCTTGAGTCATCTTTGAAAGTAGAATCCACCACTGTTTTGGGCTTATGTTGGTTTTATCTGACTCAGGGGGTGAAATCAGTGGTCTCCCGATTAAAAAATGTCAAGGTGTCAAAGCATCAAAATCATCTAAATCACTTGACAGTGAAAGAATCGGTCTGGAATTTAAACATGCTTCAATTTGTGATAATACCGTGCTGAACTCCTCGTAGGTCAGTGTTGTTTCACCGATCACTTTCTTTAAGTGGCATTTCGTTGATTTGACTCCAGATTCCCAAATGCCTCCGAAGTGGGGACTACCGGGCGGGATGAAATGCAAGTTTGTTCCATAGTTAGCTGCTTCCTGAGCTGCGTTGTTGTTTGCTTGTTGTATAGCCACCTGTAGCTCCTTACTTAGTGCGATCCGAGCTCCAACGAAGTTGGTACCGTTATCACTGTATATGTTTAAAGGCGTTCCCCTTCTTGAAGTAAATCTTCTAAATGCTGCCAGGAATGCTGCTGTTGTTAGCTCACTCACCAGTTCCAAGTGAATTGCTTTCGTAGAGAAACAAATGAACATTGCGACATATCCCTTGTAGGACTTGTTTCCTCTTCCTTTGGATACACGAATTGCAAATGGACCCGCGTAGTTAATGCCGGTATAAGAAAATGGGGCAGAAGGAGTGACTCTAGCTTCCGGTAACATACCCATTAACTGTTCTGATGCTGCTCTTCTGAATCGAAAGCATTTTACACAATTGTGGATTGTTGTGCGTACTAGACGTTTACCATCCAAAATCCAATATTTTGAACGTATTTGTGCTAGAGTTGCTTGTACGCCTCCGTGTAGTACAAGATGGTGTGCTTCAATTGTGATTAGGTTTGAGTAAATATGATTTTTTGGTAGAATTAGCTGATGCTTTTGATCATACTTAAGTTGAGATTTTTGTAATCTACCGCCGACCCCCAGCAAACCATTTTCGTCCATGAATGGATTTAGTGATGATAGTTTGCTGTTTTTTCTGGCTTTACTCGTTGATTTGAGGAGTTTAATATCTGCGGCGAATTCCGAATCTTGTATTGTTTTTATGATTACATTGTGTGATCTGGTTAGTTCATCTACTGTTAGAAAACTGGGTATCTCTCCAGGAACTTGACGTATTCGATTTTTAATGATAGTAATAAATCTGTAGCAGTACGCTATAGTTCTTTTGATTTTAAGAGCCGATGAAAATCGTGAAAAGTCTATGAACTCTGGTTGAGGAGGTGCGTTGATAAATAAGCAATTTGTTTTTAGTTTCTCATTGGCTGCTTCTTCAGTTGGTTCAAGCGCTAATGGATAATTTGAGTTTTTTAACCAGCTTGGTCCTTCCCACCAAAGTTTATAGTTGCGCAAGTTTTGTGCGTTCATGCCACGTGAAGCTACATCTGCGGGGTTATAACTGGATTTTACATAATACCACTGACTTGGTTGCATAAGCGACTGAATTTCCGCTATTCTGTTACCCACAAAAGTTTTGTATTTACTGGAATCGCCTTTTATCCATCCTAGCGTGTTCCAAATCCATGGCATCTTGAACTGTTTTTAATAACTTTGCCAATAGTACGGCACCGCATAATTCCAACCTTGGTAACGATATTCTGTTTTTTATATGAGCGACCTTGGTCTTTGCTGCTATTAGATACACGACCGGTGTGCTTTGGGAATTTATTGTCTTGTAGTATACCACTGCTGCAAATGCCTTCTCTGATGCATCGCTGAATCCATGTAGCTCACTTTCGCCTTGTTGCCTTTGTTCTATCCATCTGTTTATGGTAATATTTTCAATTGCATTCAAACCTTCTTTGAATTTACTCCATTGTTGTTGTAGTTCAATACTTAGAGTATCATCCCATCCAACACCACTTATCCATAGTTTCTGCATTAATAATTTTGCTTCTATGATGATGGGTGCAAACCATCCTAATGGATCGAATAGTTTGGCTACTTTTGCCAATATGCTCCTTTTTGTTGGTTCTTTTATATTTTCAGACAATGATATTTTAACCCAAAATTGTCGAAAACTGGGTTCCAGGTTATTCCGAGCGTCTTAATTGTTTCATCGATGTTTATGGAGCATAGCCCATCTTCGCGAGCGTTTCTAGGTAGATGTGTTGTCAATTCTCTTTTGTTACTTGCCCATTTTCTTAGATTTAAACCTCCAGCCTTCAGCAATTGTATGAGTTGTGATTGGGCTTCTAATGCTTCTTCTAATGTATCAGCTCCTGAAAGCAAATCATCAACATAGAAATCTTTTAACGTTATTTTTGACGCGATTGGGTAGTTTTTTATTTCATCATGTGCTAGTTAACATAAGACTTTAGTGGCTAAATATGTTGCTGACGTGGTCCCATATGTTACTGTTTTAAGTTTAAACGTTTTGATTTCTTCTTTTGGTGATTCTCTCCACAAGAGCCGTTGATAGTTTTGATCTTCTTCATTGATTATGATCTGGCGGAACATCTTCTCTATGTCGGCTTTGATGATGAATTTATGTTTTCTCCATCGCATTAGAATTGATATTAGATCCTGTTGTAACGTTGGACCGTTTAGCATTAAGTCATTCAATGATGCACCGGATGTTGTTTTTGCCGAACCATCGAACACGACTCTAAGCTTTGTAGTCGTGCTATCTGATTTCAACATTGCGTGATGTGGTAGATAATATGCTACAGTTGAGTCTTCCTCATCTTTTAGCATCTCCATTTGACCAAGTTGTTCATATTCACGCATAAAGCCTGTATAGCTTTTTCTGAGATTTGGTTCTCTTGACAACCTTCTTTCGACTTGAAGGAACCTTGCTATTGCCATGCGTTTAGAATCTCCCAAATGTATAGCTGGATCCTTTTGAAATGGGATACGTAATTCGTAGCGCCCATTGTTCAGTCGCCTGTGCGTGTCACGAAAGAATTCTTCACACTCCTTCTCTGGCTTTGTGTGAATGCGTGGGGGATGCATTTCTTCTAACTCCCAAAATTTGTTTAGTTGTTCATCTATCTCAGCCGATGAGACGTGTGAGTTGTATTTTAGCTCTGTTGTCTTGTTGGGTGTAGATATTCTTCCTAAAATTACCCATCCGAATTCCGTGACCTGTGCTGCTGGTTCGTTTTTATTTCCTTTGATGCACTGTGGCTTCTAGATATGCGTGTAATAATCTGCACCCAGTAGTATATCAATCGGTGCGGGAATGTTGTAGTTCGGATCGGCCAATAGCAGCTCATTCAAATGTTCCCATTTTTTAGACATAAACGGTTTTTCTGGCAGATTTTTGCTTATTTTGGTTAGTACTAGAGCTTCAATTTCTATTGAAAATGTTGACGGACATCTTGGTTGTAGGTTGATATTTACAATACTATTGACTCTGCCAGCAACTTGTCCGCCTACACCATGGACCTCTGCACTGATTTTACGACCTAATAGATTTAAACGTTGTTTGGCTTCTGTTGTTATAAATGATGTTTGTGAGCCGGTGTCGATCAGCAATCTTAAAAGCTACTCCCTTCCATCAAACCTTGTGGTTTTGACAAGAGCGGTTGCTAAAAGTGTTGTCTCATGCGTTTTCATCGCACTGTTGGTTGAAATGCTTCTTGAAGTTGTAGTTGTAGACTTCTTTGTATGAAGTAGACTGTGGTGCTTGCCATTGCATTCTTTACATCTTGATTGAATATAACATTGTTGAAAATTGTGTCCAGTGGCTAGGCACCTTCTGCATAGATCATGTAAGTTGACAAGCTGTATTCGTTCTATGTGACTCATTTTGTTAAACTTGTGACAGCATTCTAAATTATGATTTCCTGACGGTTGATTGATGCACGATTGATTTTTTACTATTGTTGCACTGAGTGCTTGTTGTTTATGGCGAATGCTATCGTTTGCCGGCGTTAGTTTTGGTAGTCGTAAGGTTTCTAGCAGTTGATATCGCTGTTCCAGAAACTTGAGAAGTCCGTTGGTAGATTGAATCTCCTTTGGATTTTCTAATGACATCTCATATGATTTAAGAGTCTCGTTGTCAAGTTTTTTTGTTAGAAATGGAACTAGCCAGGCACTCCAGGTCGCAATGTCGACCCCTAAATTCTTTATTGCATGTAAATTTTCCCTGACAGTGTCATACAATATTCTAATTGCAGATGCTGCTTCTTGTTGAATATTGTGTAGGACAAAAATAGCGTTAATATGGTTGTTTACTAGCAACCTTTTGTTTTGATATTTGTTGCCTAGTATTTCCATAGCGCTTTTATAATTGTCTCCTATTGGCTGCAAATGTTGGATGATTTTGCTCGCTGCTCCCTCCAAATGTGTTTTGAGATACATGATTTTGTGTGTATCTGTTAGACTGTCGTTTTGATCTACCAATTTTGAGAACAGTTCATGGAACCCAACCCAATCTTGATAGTTCCCATTGAACTTTGGTATCTCAATTTCCTTTACCCTGTAATTTTTTGATTGCTGATTGTTGGTGTGTGTTTCACTTGTTTCAAGCGTCTTATGTACCGCTTGTTGTAGCTTAGCAGTACATTCTTCTGCACGGCTGCTAATCTCGAAGTAAATGTTGTTTTTAAAATAGTCTTGTTGTTCTAAGTCTTCTTCAGTTGTCTCTAGCAGTATTTCTTCGTGCAACTCATCTATTTTTTCCATCGTCGTATTTAGTTGTTTACTTTTTTGTCTCAGGTATTCAGCTTCTTTTCTGGTGTTTATGAGGCCGTATGCTTGAATGATGATGTTCTCCAAGTGATTTATTTTTATTAACTGCTTTCTGAGCAGCCTTTCCTTGGGATCATCGCTGTTAGCTTGAATCATCGGGATTACCAACTTGGATGCAACTTTTTGTTGTGCCGTAGTTGTGCTGGCTGTATGAGTGCTTTCGATATCCAACTCATTCAGTTCTGCTAGCTCAGTTGTTGTTGCTATCGGCAGTTTTTCAATTGCGTTGTCATCTGCTACTTTTGTAATTGGAGTTGTTGCAGCAGTTTCCAGCTTATAGTTGATCTCAGCTGTTATAGTATCACAAGCACGTTTTATATGTTTGCGTTCTTCTATGTAAGGCAAGTTGTCTATGCCTTCGTAGTTAATTAATAACTTGTCGTTGTCTTTATATCTTGTGTAGATATCCGCGACTTCTTCTCTTCTTTTTTCCAGGTGGGCCTTTGTTTTCCGGGCAGCTGGATCCTTTCTTATATTTGAGATTAGTCTTTGTATCTGTTCGCCCAGATCACTTTGTTGTTTTAATAATTTCTCCATAATACATTTTTGTTATTGTTGTTGTTGTGGAGCGTTTCACCTAGCGTGATTCTTTTTCCTCGAAGGACCAATGTTTGACCGTATTTTGGTCAAATCACAAATTTGATAGTTGACAATTACTTAATATGTTTTTCGCTTGCTGCTGGTCAGGGCTGGACAGAAACAGGTTGACCGTTGTGTAAGACCTAATATTTATTCCATAATTCATTTGATTTATATACAAAAAAGATCATTTATAAAACTATTGATTATGCAAAAAATGTAAAATTAAATGTAAATGCCCTAGTCAATGTGAAAACCGATATACATATTCCGTGTCATCCATCAGTATTAACGGATGTATATGTATACGTAAAAATTGATATATTCAATGTCATAATTTGATATAAGTGTTGTTGTTATAACACAACCACATAGAAAAATGATTTAAAATTGTAATACGCATACATCGGCAGTCACAATGAATGGAATATTTTCATTATATTCTAATTCTATCTCAAGTATAATTTTTATTTAAATTTAAAACTATACTAAAATTATATTGCCATAACCCACTAAAATTATACTTAAAAAATTCTTAATTTGGTTGTTTTTTTATCATAATTAACACCTTAAATGCACATATATTGGTATAATTTTTATAACACAAAATATATAAAAATTATACTTTTAGTAAGATAATGTTCGAAAGTATAATTTGTGTTTAATTTTAAAAATTATACTAAAATCATATTGCCATAACCTACTAAAATTATACAAAAATTATTATTAAATTGCTATGAAATCGTAAGTTTATTTTTAGTATAAAAAATTTCAATTTTTCCACTAGGGTTACCAATTAATCTTAATCTACTAGCTGATAACACTCCAGTCCCTTGATATAATAAAATCAAATATCTTGACATATGGTTTGACACAAAAACTACCTTCAAAGAACATATAGATTACATAGTTGAATACTCTCAAAAATTAATTAGTACACTCTACACTGTATCACCTTTTATGACGCAACTCCAAGCTCAATGAGAAAATCAAACTACTGATATTTAAAAAGGATAATCTGAGCTATAATAACATACGATAGCCAAATCTGGAAACATGCCGCTTATATGAACAAAAAACGACTGAAATTTTGTTCAAAAAATCATAAGAAACCTCCCAAGAAACATATCCAATAAGTATTTTACCTCAGAATGTAAACTTGAGTCCATATCCGAATTTATAACTTGTTTAGATTCAAAATTCTCTAGGTCACTTCTACTTTCAGAAAATGTTATGATTAGAAATCTAATTTCTTAACAATTTTAGTATATATTTTTAGTTCAAGGGTTTAGTAATAATTAGTTTTAAGTCATTACAATTAAGATTTTTAGTACACACGTCGTATTATGCACCTTATTTTAGAATAAATAAAGTATGCTTTCATAGCTGTAACACAACCAATTCACATTTGCGTATGTTGTCAGTAAAACCATACAACCGAAGTATGTCAACGCTTAAAGAACATGACCACTTCAGAAAGAAATCAAATCGTCATGTTGCACAATTTGTTAGAATTTCAAACGACATTCAGACAACAACTCAATTTGCCAAGAAAAGGGGTCGTAGCCAAAATGTCCGAAATTTCAGCATCAAAGGAACGATCGCACCAACAGACATAATGATGATTTATATCTGCTAATGTAACAAAGCTGTTTAATCGAGTGATTGGGGTACTGTAAAAGCCGGTGTGGTTTTAAAATGGTGTGACGAACACAAATGGTGTTGAATGCTTCGTTTGTCTATTGCCGAAGTACGCCTGAATGGCGACGACAAAGTTTGATCTGACGTTTTTCGAGTGTTCGAGTGTACACTTTAGATCCAAAATTACTCACGGGTGAATAAACCTTTTTAACTAAACTTAAATAATTACATACGCGTTTGGTTTATAGACAAGCAATAATTTCCCATATGACTGTAGGGCTAAATAATGGTCACATATTGGCCGTACTTCCATTTCAATTTCAAGTTGATTTCAAGTCGATTACAGTACTGCTTTTCCGAGTTAGGCAACCAGATATTATCATAGTGAGATCCATGATCACCTCGCAAAATCTTTATAGGCTGTGTGCTATACTTAAGGTAAATCGTTTACTACGGTTTCGTTCTATGGCTGAAAAGTCAATTTTAGGCAATTTTTTCGGTAAATTCAATCATTTTTCAAAAATTATGTGGCAAACTAATCGAAAAATCCGTTCTAAAACCGGTTTTTACCGTAGTAATCGATTTACCGTAAGTTTGGCACACAGCCCAAAGGCAACTTGTGTCGTATAAATAGTAAATCGCACAGCATGCCATCAAAAGCTTTGGGCCAATAGTTGGGTAAATCGTTTACTATGGTAAAAAACGGATTTAGAACCGATTTTTCAATCAGTTTGCCAAAGAGTGTTTGAAAAATAAATTAATTTACCGACGAATTTACCTAAATTTGACTTTAACCCGACTTTTGGCCCGCAGCCTTTAGAGATCCTATTATAAGTAATTTTTTCGGTAAAGTCAATTAATTTTCAAAAACTTTATGACAAACTGATCGAAAAATATGTTCTAAAACCGATTCTTACCTAATAAACGATTTACTCGACTATTGATTGGTATTCATTCATTGTAATTTTGCAGCTCGTTGTATAACCTTTGTCAGTTTTGAATTAAAATCAAATTGAGATCAATAGCTGGTAGAACATTTTAACATATTTTATTGCACTGGCCAGGACAAGTTTTCAAAGATTCAGGACTAAATTCAAATCGAACTCATTTCGAGAAGCTGAAAATATGTACCGTACGTAAATACGTATGTCTGGCAACCCTATAGTTATTATTCTGTCATATGCAAATTTGGAACCATTTGAGTGAGAATGACATTTTAGGCAAAAAATGAAAAATAATTGTCTACTTACTTTCATCTAATTTTTGTAATTTCTAACCAGTTCTACAACTAAGAAGTGTATAAATTCGACTGTATTATTAAATTAAAGATTTTTAGCTTTTTTATATACAAACATTATTTACTATGACATTCACAATCTTTGCAACTTTTCGAACCAGTAAAAAAGGCCATTTACTCAATATATTGCCATCTATAATGGCATCTTTTTTTGCTGGCTAGAAAAATCGCAAACATTGTGAATGCGATAGTAAATAATATTTGTCTATAAAAAAGTCGAAAATTTTTAAATTAAACTAACCAGTTGTAAAAACCGAGCAGACAGAATAAAAAATATTTAAAAATCAAATTCAAAATTTATCCAATAAACCATTTTATCACCCAATTGCAGAATTAGAATTTCCCATACATTAAACAAACCTAATTCCGCATTTTTAAGCTCGATAAAATTTTTCACACACACACACACAGGCACAAAAAATATATCTAATATGTTATACAAATTAAATCAAATCCATTCATCAGCATTTTAAATTGGTTGGTAATTTTTGGTACCCAAACAAAAATATTTACCAACAATATTTTCGGGGACTGGTAAAACAGAGATATCGACAAAAAAAAATATTAAAATGTTAAGCTTTTGTAATCACATCCAAAATAAATATATCCCGATGTATGATGATTGTGCCTCGTCGCAATTTAATATGTGCTGTGTTGTATTATGAATAAACATATATGGTATGTGGAGCTACAGAGAGATATTATATTTATAGAACCAAAGTCAAACACAAAAACCGAAAATTAATAATAAATGAAATATTATGGAAATATAAAAATAAAATAAAAAATCTGGAAAATGGAAAATTTTTGGCTCTGCCACAATTTTTTTTAACCCCCGTTCATGCCAATAAATTAATACCACTGACAACAACAACAGTGCCAACGATAAAAAATAATATTATTTTGACTTTTGAAGCAGAATAAAATATTTGGATGGGATTTTTTTTTAGATCGTCCTGCCATTTTTATCAATTCAAGCTTTTTATGGCTTATTTTTGTTTTGATTGGTCAAACATATTTTGTTTGCTTTGATGTTCAATGTTAGCTTTGTACTCGTACTATGCCAAATATGTTTGCTCATTCCTGCTGTCGAAGCTAATTTCTTCAATTTAAATTTTTATTTATGCTTAATGTTGCTTTTTATGCATGTAATTCGTATGTAAATGTTATATTGTATTGTAAATATGTGCGGTGGTTTGATTCAAACTAAAAATTCAAATCTAATTTTTGTAGGATATTGATTAATGGCGCTAAAATAAAATTTTTATTACACGTGTGTGTGGTTTGTCTGTATGTATTTGCAGTGATATCAAAGTATTAGAAGATTAATTAAATTCGCAAAAATTAATTGGAAATTTGAGGTTGTTTCGACTAAATCGTTTCTGGTTTATAATTTTGGGGGTACGGTGAAGTGATTTATTACAAAAATACCAAACAACTCAACGATTTTAGTAAACTAGTAATTATACTTTAAATCAACCCTAGTTTATTTATTCTTGTATTTGGTTTACATAAAAAATTAGTTTTTTAATAATTCAAATTACTCAAATATAATTTTTATCAAAAATTCAAAAACTATCATAAGTTTGATTTAAACAATTTTTGTTCGAATTATCTCATAAATTTGTATTGCTAATATTTAATTTATAGTTTATCTTGTGAATATGAATTAGAATAGATATGAATATATAATTTATTTATAGAACAGACAAAAATACGTTCTACACATATTCAAAAATTAACGTAGTATTTTCCGAAAATATGGAAAAATGGAAATGAAATGATAAACAATATGTCCATCCATCTGTCGATCTATTTCAACTAGAAAAGTTTAACCAAGAAAAATTTTAATTAATGCCTGTACAAAAAATTCCATGCAAATAGTTTATAGCATTGAAGTAATTTTTAAAAATGCTCGAGGGTCCTGTTATAATCTTTAATATCGTTTTTTGCTGACAAGAATCTCAGAATCTCAGACATACCATGAAGTAAATCCTACTGCACCCTAAACCTATTGATTTGCCAATCCTATGCCTCCTTCGATATCTACATTTCAAATTAAACAAAATGAAAAACAAAATCAGATTAACAACCTTGGATATAATTTTATTGATCGAAAAATCCGTCTCTACTGTTATAAATGTATCAAGGCACGCCGGCACAAAAAGGATTTTCGTTTAATTTCTTTTACAGATGGATTTTTCATACCCCCTCCATAAAACACAAGTGAAACAAAAAAAAATGCTCAAAAGGAAAAGATCTTACGAAGGAATAAAATAATTAACTTAATGATTAACTTTTATTATTTCTATTACTTCGCCGCGCGCCTTCTTACAGCATAATTTTTCATTCCTTCTGTCTTGTAATTTCAAATTACATCTTAATTAATTGGAAGTTAATAAAAAAAAAGGAAAAACAATTTTTTTTAAAGAATTTTTTCTGGCATTTTTACCATTTTTTCATTATCTGATGTTGCTGTCATTTTTTTTCTTGTGTGTTTTTGCTACTTTGAAGAATTTTGTTTTCTTTATCATCGTTTAAACAAGATTTTTAATTTAAAATTTTCAGAAAAAGGGATATTGAATTAGGCAAATACTTGTGTACTTTCTTAATGAACAGTTTATTAAAATTTTCTTGTTGCTATGTACGAGTAAAACAATCTTGTGAACGAGATGGCTTAATTAAAATTTTGTAAGGATTACGACGGGTTGAGCTGAGTTTATAAGTGTGTTTTTAAAATATATGTGCGAATGGAAATTTTCTCTATTTGTTAAAATATTATTATTATTATTTTAAAATTGTTCGATCTTTTCAATATTTAAAAGCAAATTGCGCATTTCCCCCTTTATACTTTTTGGCAGCTTGTGAACAAAATATGGTGTCGTGTATTATAAAATCTTCTAAATTTTTCGCAATTGCATCGCACACCAATAAAATTATTTTGATCTTTTATATCGTATACATGAGTATCTCGACTGTGGAAGCTATCGTTTCATGTAATAAAAACGTTTTCAATACTCGCAAAATCCCAAAATCGCTTATTAAAATGATTATAGTAAACTGTTTCCTGTTCAGCATTTGGACCTCGACTGCTCATGGTAGATCGGCATAACCAAGGCCTATCTGGCTTTACCATCATTCAATTTTACAGAAAGGCAAGTTTTGAAAATAAACCGTTATATAAAAATGATTGACAGATTACTTCACCACATCTGTTCATGTCTTGAATCGTGCGATGAATATTTTGAAGAATGAAAGCTATATTCGTTCGAACGTGAATGAGTTGAATACTCGAAATTGACAAAGCGCTCAGTTGTTCCGCCACAATCAAAGTGCATCGAGTAAGCGTAATCGGAATGTGTCAAACAAAAATGATGACGATCAAAGCATAATCACAACTAGCGTAGATTTTTTAATATCGAAAATGAGAGAAATAATAACAGTCTAGTCGATCTCAAAAAGGTGATGGCCGAAGTCAATCCAATATAATAATGTCAGTTCGGTGCATGCCATCGAAAATTTTAACAATTTCCATTCAAAATTTTGAAAACTTGTTCAATCGGAGTTGAAACTTTGATCCAACAGGAAGTCTTCGTTTGAGGAAGTCTGTTCGAGTGATAAGGTGGTCGAGTCTGAGCAGGAAAAACCACTGGTATTGTATAAAGTTGTAGGTTTGGAATCTAATGGTAATATTCGGGTGCTATCGCGAGATAAATCGGGCATTAATATGAAATATTTGAACGTTCAAATGGAATTGCCACTACTTATGACTGCAGCCGATGGAGCAAATGTTTTGGGAATGATCTGGTTCGATGTATTCGTTTTTCAAATTCAGAAGCGAAGAAAGAGTATTTGTATTCTATTTCGTGCAATTGGGAAACTTGAGTCGATGATCTGTGTAAAAAGTCCTGAGCATTTTCGAACCTGGTTTGAGTCACTGTAATCAATTCAAAACCTACATATAGTAACCTTGAAACATGAAGCTATACCGAAATGTTTCAAAGCGTAAGACAATTTTCCGTTTGTTTGGTCAAGAGGGCCAGACATTTTTTTGTCAAATAAATAAGTTCACTGAGAAAGCATCTCAGGTTGTCCACTACCAGTATGTAACTGTCCACCCTTGTTAGTGACAAATGCTTCAAGTCACGAAGGTGACTTTTGTGAGTTTTCATATTAAGAGTGCGCGCTCTTGTCTTACTCTTCGTATTGAACTCCTTCAAGAAAGGTACAGTGGTGAGTTCTATTCGTTAGACTGCTTAATAAAGATGCGTGTTGTGTTAATATGATTGGTGCAACTTCGCTCAGGAACAGGATTGAAGTCAGCTTATTCTTATTTTTATCTAGATTGTTGGTGGAATCCTATCTAGGTAGGCTATCACTAATAACTTTATGCTTGTGTTGAGGAGAAAAATCCCACCAATTTTTGCATTCCCTCAGACCTTTCTTGGGAAACGTTATATTCAAACATTCCTTCCATTTTCGCGGTATTCTCTCGGAATTCCACACATCTATTATTTCCGATATTAAAGCTCTTGCAGTTGCTGATATATCTCCTTTAATTCTGTCAACTGGTACGTTGTAAGTTACGAATGAACAGATTAATTAAAATATTGTCCATCGCTGCATACGACTTATTCACACCTCTCAGACAATTTTTGAATCCCATCTCGGAAAAACGTTCCGCCTTTTGAGGCGATCCACGTTTGAAGCCAATTTTCAATTTCTTCGAAAGAAGTGAACCGGTGACCTGCCAAATCGTGTTGCATCCGTCGGAACAACTAGTAATCAGAAGAAGGAAGGTCCGGAGAATACAGCGGGTGTGGTAAAATATTCCAATTCAGCGTTTCCAAATTTTTTTTACGACTTTTGTAACGTGAGGCCGAGCGTTTTCATGCAGAAACATAACTTTATCATGCCTTACCTCATATTCCGGTCTTCTCATATAATGCACGGCTCAAACGAATTAATCGAATTTTGTACCGCTCCCCTGTAATGGAATCGCCAGGTTATAGCAGCTGGCAGTGCACATCGCCTCCTTGGTTCCACCAGATACACAGCATAATCTTCGAACCGTATGTTGGTCTTTCGTGTTGATATTGAGGTCGCTGGCAACGTAGAGCTGGGCAAAGCGTAGTATATTTTTTTATGGCTATCGTAGAAGATCCACTTCTCGTGACCAATCACTATCCGATGTAAAAAACCCTTCCTTGTTTGCCTTTGAAGCAGCTGCTAAAAAGAAAAAAGTCGCCTTACCACGTCTCTTGGTTTCAATTGAGTTGGATCTTCATCGAGAAATTCCTTTAATTCATCGTCTACGAATTTTTTGGCTGTCCTAAGCGAGGCTTATCTTCAACATTGAAATCATCATTTTTGAAGCGTCGAAACCATTCTCTGCGAGATTTATCGGTTGAAGCATTGTCACCGTAGACTTCCACAAACACTCGATGTGCTTCAGGTGCACTTTTTTTAAATTAAAACAAAAAATTAATACTTCCCCCAAATGCTGTATAGTTATCACAAAAACAAAATCCGGCATTCAACACCATAAAAAACACAGTTTGTATGAAGCTCAAAGCAATACAAACTGAATGTTAATGGCAGTTGTCTAATCTGTCTGAAACAACAGAAATCAGCTGTTACTATAAAACAATTATGCTAGTCAGAGCCTCTTTTTGAAAACGAGCCGAATTAATTTGGAGTCCCAATATTAGCGCCAGCTGTTAATTCGAAGACTGATGATCAACATCCTTTACTACAAATGAATCACGATTTCAGGGAATGACCGATAATGGCCACCCAAATTCGAGTAAAAATAAAACCAGTAAACCTATAGATGTTCTAAAATCGTAGAAAAAAATAAAAGTCGAACATTGTTAGCACCAGGTGGTTTTATAGTTAGGTTTCTGAATGGCCAACGTATACTAGCTAGATTTGATTCACGATCTCCAATAGTAGACGTAACGGCCATCGTAATTTGAGTAAAAATTTCATAAGAACACATATATATGATACTCGGCAGTAAAAAATTTGAAGTGGACATTGTTAGCACTAGCTGACTTTAGCAAAGTGACTCCTTACTTCTGTTAGGTGACTATCACTTGAATCATGATTTCCAACAATGGCCTGGCTATCAACTATCAATAAGAACAACTCAAAACTTCATATAAAAAAAACAGAAATCATACATTATTGGGACTAGGTTGGTACTTGGTTGGTAGACACATGATTGAATGGCCAACATACACTAGGGAGCAATTGAAAGTTGACGACAGCATTTTGTGAATCTATAGTCAAATTGTCCATTCATAATAATATTGTTCCATTCATATTCTAAATGTTGTGTTTATTTATTATTTCATAAATTTATAACATTTTTAATTAAAGAAAAGTTCACTTTGAAAATATCACTTTGACTATCTGCAAATACAAGGAGCAAATGTAAGTTTACACTATAGTGCAAAATTTAGTTTACGATGGAAAAATGTCCTTAATTCGGAATTAAACACAAAATATTGGGTACGAACATAAGTTTAGGTTAGAAATTTGTTGTTCCATCTTTGTTTTGTCTCACTGCTCCTAAAGGTTGTGGCATACTTAGCACTAGATTTTGTAGAACTTCGATTGGTTTTTTCCCATTGTTCCTGAAGTGCCGGCCGTTTTTCTTAATTCTAGCACTCAGTGAAATTTTAGAGTATAATATTGACCACAGGTGTTCTACCGAATTCATATCTGGTGACTTGGGTGGCCAATCTAGCGTTTCAATGCAACTTTCAGTAAAATAATTTTTAGCAATCCGAGATTTATGCGTAGGGTCATTATCTTGCTAGAAATAATGACCCTACTAAGTGCCATGGAATTTTGTCCAACTCTCTTCTTGTACCTAGTTAATCCTCAACAAACTGTAGTTATTAAATATTACGCCGCCCTCATATTTAACACATCTGAAAGTATTATATGTTTTAATACCACGGTCGACCCTGCTTTGCTAAACGAGCCAAGAAATGATACCGTATGATCAATCTGTTGAAGATAACGTTTCACAATCAGAAAATTAAAATTAATAAAAAAAAATTTAACTTTTACATATTTTATTTCAATCCATTTCAGATATCGCGCCTTGTACAAATATCGCCCACAAAATAATGACGAACTCGAACTAAACGAAGGAGATCTCATATTTGTGCTAGAAAAATGCGATGACGGTTGGTTTGTAGGTACATCACAACGGACCGGCTATTTTGGCACCTTCCCAGGAAACTATGTAGAAAGATTATAAAAAAAAAAAAAATTAAAACCTAAAATTTATAGAAAAAAGAAAATTTATTATTTTTGTTGTTTTTATTTTATTTTCTGTTTAATTAATTTTTTAATTTATATTATTTATAATGAAAAATTAAATAAAATTGATTGATTCGTTATATTGTTTTTTGTTTTAAATAAAAATACTCTCAAATAATTTAAATAAATAAATAATTATAAAACATTTTTGATTATTATTATATTATTTTTTGTGTTGCGTGATTTTTAAGCACAATTTTTATTGTTTACATTACAAATTTATAATTATTTATTTATTTAATTTAAATAGAAAAGCCTTATTATTTTTGTTATTAAAAATCAATCAATTTTATTTATTTTTACCAAAAGTTAAAGCATAAAAATCAAAGATTTTATTTAAAAAAAAAATTATATAAAAACAAATTTCATTGCCAATTAATAAATTATTTTAAAATTAAATATAATATATAAACAAAAAAAATAAAGCACTAATTATTTATAGTTTTTATTGTGTGAATTTAAATAAATCACCATTATTAATTTTGTTGTCATAATAATTATTAAATATTTTATTAAACAAGTACACACAAGTTTTAATTTACAAAAATTTGCAAAATAACAAAATTAAAAAAATTAAATGAAGTGTTAAACTACTAGTCATTAATTTTCCAAAAAATAAAAATTAAAATATATACATTAAATAATTAAATTAAAAAATATTAATTATTTTTTCATTTAATTCTTTATATTAACTGTTATAATTTTTTTTGTTTCACTAACCCCCAAAATTACAATTTTTTTTCAGAGTAAAATAATCAAATTGATTAAATTTAAATCAAACAATTTTACTAACATTTTATTATTAATTACAAAAATTGAAAGAGAATAATAATAAAAAAAATTTAAAATTTTATTTTTTATTTTATTTTGATTGAGTAGCCGAACACTTGTGCGACTCACTGTAATTCGATTGAATTGCACATTCGTAATCAACAAAATTGATCAATACTCACTTTCATTTATTGAAAGCGACCATTTTAGTTCAAGAAGATAATGTATAAAAATTAACATTTTCTAATATTGTGGAATTATATACATAAATAAGCAAAATAATTAATGATTTAATTAGCAAGGTATTGTAACTATGAATATCTAATAAAATTATAGAATATGTTATTTAACCACTGTCATTTTAAACTAAAATATTACTAAAATATGTACATTATTAAACTTTTGACGTAAAATGCAAATTTTAAAATTGAAAAATAATTTAAATCATTAATTCTTAATAATAATTAATTAAATTACAATAAATATGTAATTTAGATTAACAATTCTAAATATGTATAGGTAGTTGTTTGTGGTTTAAAACATAATTTCGGATGTGACTTACAAAAATCTAATGTAGTGCCTATCTTTGTTTATTATTTACTATTTAGTTGAAAATATTATATATTTTAATAATAACAAATTAATTAATAAAACACTAAGCAATAATTAATAAATTAACGTAGTGATGTATTTTAAAATAATTGTTTACAAAATTTCATATGGTTTGTATCTTTTATGTGAACTCGAAAAATTATACCATTTGGATGTATCGTACTAATCAACATTTAGGGAAAATAAAATGTACAGTAAACGAGGTATGTATATGTGTCGATAACTGTACGAATCTAATATTTAGAATTATTTTACAATTATTTATAAGAAATATGAACGAATAACGTTGTAAAAGTAATTTTTGATTTAAATTGTTGCTCGATCAATAAAAACACAAACACTAGGGACAACATTTTATTGTAAAATTTTGTTTTAGGTTACTTAAAAGAAGCGTTAGCGTTAATAGGTAAGAGTGACAGCATATAATTAATTTCATTGGCTCTATGAAAGTAATTAATATTATCTATTCCCGAGTTCAACGGGTTTTGGTTTTGAAATTACAACGTGGTATGGTAAATAAGTTCACCATTTGCCCCAATTAGCAAAATTTATAATCATTAAAACCGAAAAATCATAAAATCGAAAACTGGAGACACCAATTTTAAACGTTGTACTTTGAGATGACATTTTGCATTAAACTCCGCGGTGAAATTCACATTCAAAGATGTTAAACAACCGATTAACGTATTTAGTTGAGACGATAATTATTTGATCAACAAATTCCATGTGGCTGGGTATGGAAAACGTCATATAAGAGAAACGGCGGGTACGACTTAAGAAGAACAACAAAACATTGTACTCGTGGGAGAAACTAAAATAGTTTTAATCAAGTAAAGTAGGTGGAAAATGTTTTAATCGGTATTTTGTATGAGTTTCGCGAACTGGTAGTATTGAGCATATCGGAAAGTAGAATTAATCGTATATTACGGGTAACATTAAGATAACATCGAATGTGGAGTGCTCAAGTTGTGCTCATAAAATAAGAGAAAATCCTTCGCCACAATTCAAGGATTTGAAAGATTACTGTGTTTAATAGAGCTGGTTCGAACCAAAGGAAGATTTGACGCTAATGAGCGTAGAGATAGAGATCATTATAATACTGTAATACTGTACTATAATTATTACTATAATAATCTTTGGGAAAGATTTGATCAACTAAACCGTGACGAAAAATAACATTTTTGACATCCAAAGAGGCACGCTAGATTTAAATTTGTAATATGTCATATGTAATATGTCATTTAAATATGACCACAATTCTCAGTGATGCCAGACCAATTTCAGAGAGTCCGGGACAATTATCGCCGCTAGAATCCAATATTGTTCGGCAGCAGATAGATGATTGGAAAAAGAAGCAGTTGTTCATTCGAGTGCATCAAACTACGAAGTCCTATTATTGTACGAAAAGCATGAGTGGAAAGAGCTTGTATTGACTTTCAAAAATTAAATAAGGTGATGAATAAAGATAGGTCATTGACGACCAATTTACCCAACTACAAGGTTTTTTATAATATTATAAATAAATATATAACGAGGCCACAAATGAAGGCCACGTGGTGTGTCATCAACGGAAAATAGTCATTCGCGCCGAGTAACTCTCAGAATGGTGATAACAAAATGATTTGTGTTACCCTGTGGTTATGCATAAGACACACATTTAAAAGAATATAAAACTCTTTGTTTATCTTGACATAAGCTTAACAGATAACAGTGTGATAACATTGCCCGAAGAAAATAAAAGAAATAAAATGTTTTTTTTCTGACTTTAATTTTCATAAGTAATAATAATGATAATGGTGATCATTTATTATAAATGGTATAAAAATGAAAACATTTTCTGAGAATACTCTTGAGCTTGTAGCGGGTATTTTCTTTCACTATAAGAAACTCCGCACAAATATTCTCAACGGACAAAACTCCGTTCACATAATTCTTTATAAACGGACAATTCTCCATGTAAAGAATTATTCCAAATAATATACAACAATCTTGTATATACAAATAATGTACATAACAACTGGTACATACATAATCGTACAACAACACTTGTACAAACGAAATTTATTTATATAGGATACACCGAAATATTTTGGTGCAGTTAAACTGGAAGCAAAACCAGTTTTGAATATTTTTGTATTTCGGTTTAGCTAAGAGAAAATTACTACTATTTGAGCAACATGGAGCACCATCATCACTCACCATCAACAGAAACAAATAAAATTATTTTCATAATAAAATTTTATTATTAATTTCAATAATTAAATTAAAATTTTGTTCTTATTTATTATTATTATAATTAACAAGTGCTCCGAAACATAATACGTTATAACTTGAAGAAAAACTTTGTTAGTACAAAAACTAACACGAGCGGACGAACCCGTAGTTAACGTGATCCTAGACTTTAGTTATTCTTATAACAAAACCCAGTGCCTAACTTCGATTACTCCAACAATTATTGATCGATCTAGTTAAATTCTTCAATTTAACCTAAAATAAAGAGAAGGTATTAAATAATATTGGTAACTTACATTTTAACATAAATTATTAAATTAAACTGAATAATACTGTTTAATATACAGTTGTGCGTGGGGGGGGGGAGGGCTCAGAGAAATACATATTTAAAAATCCGTTCATTCGCATATATAATGGTTCTTCTCACAAAAGCACTGCCATTGGTGTGAAGAAAGAACTTTGGTTATATTTTAGCAAAACTCGAACTTAATAACCTAACAAAAATGCTATTTGAATTTTTGACTTATAGATGGCTAATGCGTAAGAATCATAACAATCAGTTTCAAACAAATGAGACTATTGATTTGAAAAAATCAGTCTTCTCATCAGGTCACGACGACTGACGTTGTATTATTACATTGATTTTCTATATATATAGAGCAATACCATGTAGTTGTACTACTAGCGAATTACTGCGTTGCGTACGAAATTTGATTCTTACACATTTCCATCTGTACAAAATTGAAAGCACTCTCAATCAATTCATATAATTTTTGATGATAACCGAATTAATTAAATTAAAAACCGAATTAATAACATTAATTACCGCGCGTGTTAAATATTTCAATTTTGAACACATACCCAAAACATGCAAATTATGCGCATTCATAGAGCACCGGTCATTTACTTGTACTACATCTACTACATCTTACAACAACAATTGCATTTACCAAGTATGAGCAAAAAAAACATAAAGAAGGTTGTAATCAATTCCATAAACATTCTTACGTTTAATGAACTGTAGTTCAAAAAGAATTCTAGTAAGAATTAATATGCCTTTAATCAAAAATCAATACATAAAAAATATGAAAAGCTGGCATGACGTTTCTATTAATGAAATATCATTGGAGATATTATCTCCGAGATCATGCTGATATAGAAGTTTGGGGTATCATTGGGATCGGTTGTTAACGGAATTACATAAAATCCCGTTACAAGTATTCAAAATTTAAAGGTTAAAGATTGCAATTACGATTATAAATTAAGATATGTAGAGGTAGGGATATCCTTGAAATTTGTAAGTTTGTGATATTCGATGAGTTGGTTACCAAACAAATTGCTCCTCTCATCGGAACGATTCTCTTGTAAGGAAAAATGGGAAATGGCCTGAATCGTTTTGACCTCTTCAACGACATACGAGTACTATCATTTTTAAGCACATACCCAAAATTATTAAACGGCCACTAATATTTGCTTTTAGTTTTCTATAAAAACAAATATTCCAACCATTTTCTCTTCCAAAGATTATCATTACAGAAACGACAAGCATCGAAAGTGAGTTGGAGCTAATTAGATTAAAAGTTGTCTACTCATGAGGTTACAAGGACCAAACTGCAAAGTTCAACGCTTGCTTTTTACCTTGTACGATTTAAATTTAGTACCAACGACGAAATTGACCTAACCCCCTTTTTTATAGCGAGTTCTGTTAATTTATCCAGTAGTACGTTTACGTATAAACTGCCAGTCTTCTTTTCGTCAATTTTGACGGGCTTTCCCACTCCTGATTTAGAGAAACACCCCCAAACTATGATAGAACCATCTCTATGTTTCACGGTTTTTTTAATGTAGTCATCCTGCATCAGACTCGATTTCTCGTTTTCGGAGTTTTCAATTCGAACTTGGATTCGTCACTCCAAATTATTTGGTTCCAATATTCGGGTGGACTGGTTTCATGAGCCTTTGCAAAATTATTATTAACAGCGCTAATTAATGAACGTTTCTTTTCAAAATAGTTATTTCGACCAGACTCTTTTAAACTTCGTCACACTTTCCATAACGGAACATCTAGTTCTGTATCTTCTTTAAGCATTCTCGCAGATATACTAGGATTCCTCCTTGCTTTGCTTCAAGGTATAATCGTCGATCGTATTTTTATTATTAAGTTGTTTTTTCTCTAAGTGATACCTATATACCTAGATTACAATTGTTTCATTCATAAAAAAACAACAAAATACTTAATTACACATGCTCACATTATACCAGAATCATCCAGTCTACTTTCATCCTCGCAGATATAGGTTTTATCTTCATCGGCGAATTTCTCAACCTCCTTGATTATCCGTTCGATATCAAAACCCGACTCAAACGATTTTGTTCGAAAGTAATCACAATATTTTCTCGGTTTATGTTTTCCTTATCTTCGGCAGAGGTTTGTTTAATAAAAATCCAATATACCCAATCCGATCATAAGAAATGAAATGTTTAAGAAATGACCGAGCTCTGTCCCTGGTGCCTATATTCTAGAACTTCTTCCAAAACTCACTTTAGAATCCCATTTCGAATTTAGAATTCCACCAAGACATGGTCGAGTTTAATAAAATTTCATGAACCAAAGACACAATATTTTATTTAAAACAGTTTTTAGAAAAATGACGTCACTCGAACCAATGGTGTACGATCCCGAAACCGGTCAATTTTTTCACGTTGCCGAGTTGACCGTCGCCGAGTTGTCCGTCGCCGGGTTGTCCATCGCCGAGTTGACCGTCGCCAAATTGTCCGTTGCCGGGTTGTCCGTCGCCGAGTTGGCCGTCACCAAGTTGACCGTCGCCGAGGTGTCGCGTACTGGGATTATTCAGGCATTAAGGCCCATTAAATTGTCATATTTAGTTTAATTTTGAGCGCCTAACCATTCAATAAATTTACAAGATACTGAACTATTGAAATCTAATCAAATTACATCCTCGTAGCCCAATCAGAATTTCTTCACAATTCGTGGGTTAGAGTTAAGAGGCATTAAAACTTACTAAATGGTCTTAGTGGTATCAATGCGGAATTAGATTAACCTTGAGAGCTCAACCATTCGAAATTTTGTAACATTACACCCCAGTAGCCTATCAAAATTTCTTTATAATTAAGCTAGAATTGACTGAAGCCGGACTCAGGATTTTTTGGTATATCAAATGGCAGTAGTGGTATCAATGCGGATTTAGGTTAATTAGAGTGCTGAGCTATTCATACACAGAAATTGAACTTTGTTTCAAATTACACCCTCGTAAACCTATCAGAATTTCTTCACAACTGGAATAAAGTTAACAGATATTACAGTCTCTCAAGGCTAACCCAGAGCGCCCAACCATTCCATGATTCTCCAAACTATCGAAATTTTATTAAATAACATCCCCGTAGCCCCGTTAGAATTTCTTCACAAATAGGCTATACTTAACAGGCATTAAGATCTACCAAATTTTCATAGTGACATCAATGCAGATTTAGGTTAACTAGAGCGCCAGATCATTCAATGAATTTTCAAAAAATTAATTAACAATCGGAGTTTTATCAAAGCCCGTGTAGCTCCATCAACATGTTTACACAATAGGGCTAGAGTTAACAGCCATTAATGCCTATGAAATGGTCATAGTGGCATCAATATGGTGTTGGGCTTACCAAGGTCTATCAACTACTGATTGTGGCATCAATGCGGATTTAGGTAAACCTACAGCGCCGGACTAGAGAATTTGCAAGAAGTTGAACGATCAATTAAATAAATTAAATTGATTGAAAATCAATCCCCCGCAGCCCCATCAGAATTTCTTCACAATTGGGCTAAATTTAGCAGATATTACGGCCCAGAGACACAGAGTAAGAGAGAGAGAGAGAGAGAGAGAGAGAGAGAAGATTTTACTAAATGGTATCAATAATAAAAGATTACTCGTGTAAAGACTACTAACACTTTATTGACTCAGCCAACTATAGCGTTACAACAATCGAGCGTCTATACGCCTTAAAGAATTCAGGTATTTGAATCGAAACATAGCTTTGATTTATTATCTTCATATTTTTAAAACAATTGAGCAACGAGTCACGACGCTTATATGGAAACCCTCTAGAAAGCCCAAGCACATCTGCAACTCAACCAATTGGCATTTGCGTATATGCTGTCAGTAAAACCATAATCCCGAAGCATGTCATTGTTTCAAAAACATGAAAAATTATAAAAGAAGTCAAATTTTTAAGTAGCACAGTTTGTGTAAAAATTTTCGAAATAAAAGCCATATCAGGTCTTGAAGGAGCTTTTGAAGTGAAAGGAAGGTCTTGAACAACGGTACACTAGAGGCGATCACTAAAGCGCTTCCAAGTGTAGACGTGAACGTATCTTTTCGAATTTGTAGATAGTTCAAATGCTAGCACTTTGGATCATGTTTGCTAATCTACGTGGTTCCTCTCTTTTGCTTATAGGTCTGTGAGTAGAGAGACACTACCTGGTATGCTATTACCTTCTAAGGAGGCGATGAAAGCACTCTCAACATTCTTATTCATTGAGGAGTAACAATTGTGTGTTTGCTTGAAAATCCAAATATAGGTCTAAGTTGGTCCTTTCTAAACCTTCAATCTTAAAACATTATCATCTAAACCTTTACACATAAATCTAAGTATTCCGGCCTCATATTTTCGAAAATACGTAAAAAGTGAAGGAACACTTGGATTTGTGGATGGTGATATATCTCATATGTTGTTAACGTTTAGTCAATTTGCAAATGAAAATCGTATTATACTTATTGTGCTTGTACCATTTTCTAACCTCCTGTAACCAATGGATGTTGGTTGTCTTCCTTTTACGCCCATCTCCATGTAATGTTTCAACATTTCCTTCTCGTTAATATTTATCTACAATTTGTTTTGCACCTTGCTTCGAAATGTTGAATTTTAAGGCTAATTCACAGAAAGTAGATCCATTTTTACGATCCTTCACAATTAATTTGTTGTCTTCAATTCAAAATATAGATTTTTTATTTGTATTTAACATAATATATATATACGTCAACTTTATTATGCACCGTAAAAAACAAAGCAATTGGGGTAGCAAGTGGTGTTAGTTAGGTGACTCAATGAGCAACTTCACGTACTAACTAGACTTGAATCACGATTCTGGGGAATGTAATGTCCATTTAAATTTTAGTAACAGTATTATAAGTGCACGTAGAAGATCAAAATTCACAGCAAAAACCTTAAGTTGAACATTATTTGTACCAAGTGATTTTAGTTAGATTCGGTGGATTTAGTTAAAGAGTAAATGATCAGATTTTTTGCAACAAATTCTTCTATACGTGTACTTTTAATATTTTTACTCAAATCTATATGGAATTATCGATATTCCCGAAGAACATGATTGAGGTCTAGCTAGTATATGAAGTTGCCATTGAGTCACCTAACTAAAATCACCTCTAGTACTAAAAATACAGAATTTCGGGGTTTTTGCTACGAATATTGATGTATAGATGCGATATTTATACAAAATTGTATGACCATTAACATGAATAGTATACATGAAGTGATTCATTGAGTCACCTAACAAAAACGTCCTAGTGGTAATAAAGCATGAATTAGGATTTATTGATACGAATTTTGTTCTTTTAGGTGTACTGATGTTCTTATAATTCCAATTTGTAGGGCTATTTGGGCCACTCCTGGATATCGTGATTTAGGTCCTGCGAGAAATGAAGTTGATCCTCATTCAAACATAACATCTATGGAAAGTCTGGAATAAGTCACATCATCCGCGCAGAAAAACGTCAGAAGATTCTATGAAACTAAAACAATGAACTGATATCTAAAAAGTCAATTCTTAATTTTTTTTTATAGTTAAATATCCATACGTGTACAAATACGCCTCTGCCTTTATAATTTACTACGTGTATTGTGCTTTTTTTTGCTTGTGATACAACGTAGAGATTGGAGTAATTTTACTTTCTGTTATGAATTAAAAAAAAAAAGCTTTTCTGTGTTACACTGCAAATAAATTAGAAAAGTTAATTTTTTGTTGCTGATGTAGCGCAGAACAACATAATGCCGTTTACATGTATTTATTGTTGTTGTAGATTCCTTTTTCAATTCCTTAAGGGTATTTCAATTTATTTATACAATTTCAACTTTGATCCATCATATCTTAAAGGATTGTGTTCGTTGTTCGCTCCTCGTTCTCTCGCACTCTCTATACATAACGTTACATAATATCTAGTATTATTCGTACATATGAATGAAAGAAAATAAAATTCCGTTATAAAAATCGCATAAAAACCGCCTAAGACGATATGAAATTTTTATGTAGGTTTATGTGTTTTGGCGTTTGTAACAGCAACGGCAACAACAACAACGACGTACAAGAAAATTTTTTACATAGATTTTATTTGGATACATAACATAGCGCACAAGATGTTTGAGCAGGGGTTCAAAAAGCCTTGTTATTTACTATATATATACTGACATCAATATAAATAATAATATATGCATGTTTGATGGATTAATAAAGAAGTTTATGGTGATTTATGGATAAATGAGATCTGGCGTATACGAGTTTGATTATCTGAATACGCACAGAGACATAAAAATCAGTATATGATTGAATTCGATCTAAATTGTAACAGATATATGATTTACGCATGCTGTATGAATCTAATAAAAAGCCGTATTACGTATTTATGACCAGTGTTTAGAACATTGGCGTCAAAATTATATATTTATTGATTTTAATAAAAATATGAATCTAAAATTTCGCAATTTTATGCGATACTAAAGAAAAACTCAGTTTGAGGTAATGAGATTTAAGGATATGTATGAACAAAAAAATATGTTTCACTTTTAATATTGAGATTTCAAATAAAGAGTTTGTTTAGACGTTAGCTATCTTCCGGATTTAAGTTCATAAAAAACGCATTGCTAAAAATAAAAGTTCTGAAAGCAGGAAAACACTCTTTTTAACATTTGTGAATTAACGTTCACATAAATAGCCATTTAGGTGACCGCTTAGGAATAATAAGAAGAAAGTGAAGAATGGAATGGGATAAAAGCAACCTCGGCATACCAGTATGCCTTCCTCAGCAGTGCTGGGAGTTGGCTAGGATTCAATGAACCAATAATTCGTTAATCTGAAATTAAAAATGATTACAGAACCGAATACTAGAAGAAATTTTAGAAACAGGCAAATACAAATATCGACCCTCAGATATCGTACATCGACACGAATTGGAAATTGGAACATCTGAACTAAGTAACAGAATCATAAAGGCGCTAATACAATAAAAGAAAGTAATGAATCTTTACAAAATACAAATTGTCAGCCGCAGTGCTGAGAGTTGGAAAAACAGTGGAGAAGTAAACAAAAACGAAGGATATTACCAGATTCACCGGAGGATTCTTTTAATAAAAAAATATAATAATTAATCTCATAATTAGAACTTTTATAGTTAAATAAAATACATTTCTTTTTAAATCTTTGAATAATTCTTAACACTAATCTTTTGATTTTAAATAAAGCTTATTAAACATTATAATGGTGAATTATGTTCAATTATTAGTGATGTTCAAAAGTACAGGACCTTATGTGATTAAAAATAGAATATGTACATACAATCAAAATATATAGGAGTGAATATGTTGTAGCCAACACCCGACTTTCCACACAGTGCTGTGTGTGCTGTCCAGGTGGACAAACTCGAACACTGCACGTCCTTGTGATAAATGACATATACAAAACATTAAAAAAGTCCTAATCGACCGCTCTCCTTTCTCCGAGGGGTTTAAATTAGGGACAATTTTATGCAAAATCGATATTGGTGATCACAAACATTCAGATTTCTTGCACCAAATTAAAAGCAACTCCCTCGTTGCATTCAAACAGCATTGATCCCGCGACTAGAAAACTTAGAAGAGGATCTCGCTGAAGCTCACAAATTCCACGATATCATTGGTACTTGAAACTTCTCCTTCAAAGCAACCACCATCACCAGGCCAGTTCATTTCAACAAAATAATCAAAAAGCGCCAAATTACCAATTTCCACACAACTGATGTTGGTATCGCGCAACATTTGGCAATACTGCATCAAATTGCATTCAATCATGCACGTTTGTTACACAAAAAATTGATCTACAAATGTGAATCAAATCATTTTTCTGATTGATATACCTGCTCTGCTCTAAGCATATTATCGTATCACAATTATTATTGTTACGGAACAAATCGCAATTTCGATTTAGTTCTGGCAGCAGCAAATAGTACCAGAATAAACAGGTATGGTACACAATTGCTCAACACCAGCGCAGATTACCTAACAAAATCTTTAAAATAACAAATTAATTGAACCATCCTCTAAGCTCTCAATCAACGCAACATCAGCACGCGTTGATACACCATCACCATTGCATTATACAATTAACAATGGCTATGGAACACTGTTAATGAATTCTCTTCTTTAACAGTTTCACCAAACTACAACACCCCGGTAATACGCAATGTAGTACACCACATTGTGAATAATGGCCATTTACCATTTGCAGGCAGAACTATAAGGAATCTGTCGACCTTCATTTTCACCCATATCATGTTCATTACACATAATGAAGAAGAAGGACAATGACTGGGGACCATGTATGGGGACACAATTCCTGACCGTTATTCTATCCTCACATTAAAAATTTCTCCATGCAATTACATGGTTGATCGATTTCGCAACAACCTATCTCGTCAAATAGCATGTCATCTAATTCCAATTGCTCCTGATGAGATACATAAAACCGAAATTACTACACCATTTGCTTTAATCAAATTATCCCGAATGCCATTTGAACTCAGAAGTACTGCACGAACCTCTAGCGTTTCATCAACCAAATCGTAAGAGGTCACTATTTCGTTTTTATTTGCATTTGGAACAAGTTATCTTGACTTTCTCAGTCACAAAATTACTTCTAATGGTATTCTACCATTGCAATTAACGATTTTTCACCACCACAAAATGTTAAACAAATTTAACAATTCATCGGTATGGTAAACTAGTACCACCGACTTATTCCAAAACTGCTGAGAGATACTTGCCTCAATTCACACACAAATAGCAACTGTTTTCAAGAAACCGAAAACGCCTCAAACATTTTTTTGACCTGAAGGATGTCAAAACGTATTCCTTCAGCTCAGGATCAACTGATCATGACACAAAATATAACCACTGATGCATCTAGCACAGCAATAGGCGCAGTTTTAAAAAAATTAAACCAAAATACTGACAATCGCTGGCAATCTCTTCCAAGCAATAAAACATTTTCGATAATTTGTTGAAAATCGAGAATTCTCCATATTCGCACCGACCACAAACCGCTTACTAGACCAATTTCCTCTAAAACGGAACACAACCCAAGGCAAACACACCACTTAGGTTGTGTCTCCCAATTTACGAAAAACATTCAACATATATAATAAACTTCACAAACTACAAAGCTCACAAGTTCCATAAATCGGCAATCTTTCAAATGGAAATTAGATACATTTTCAATAATCGACTTGACAATGTACTGTGAAATATCTACAATTGCTTCGGCAGCAAACGCCTTTACATTCCGGAGTCACCACGTTGAACTATTTTCCACTACTGTTCGATTCGAAAACTCATCACTTTAAGAAATGTTTGGCCCAGTATGAATAAAAATGTAGCCATGTGGCCGAAATCTTGTTTATTCTGCCAAAAATGGGAACGTTCAAATTACCTCACGAAAATTTTCAGATTCCATCAAGCTGAGGGTGCATTTCGTATTTCCAAGGAAGTCGATGCCAACAACAGGTGCGACGCCAGATAAAATTTCTTAGTCACGTTAAGTAACTAGAATTAATTCTCCCAAAACGATCACATCACCAAACAATTTACTACACGTTCGGCCATTGAAACGTAAGTGAAGTTATCCCACGATTCTATATCAGAAAATAAAAAAAAATCATCAGGCAACACTAAACAATAAAAGGAATGCATTTGCTTTTGAGTAAAGTTAGCTCATCCCGGAATTTATCAAAAATCAATTTAAACACAAAATTTAAATTCGGTTGTTTTTAATATTGCAAATTTTAGCGATGCAACCGTTATATCTAAAGAACATGTAAAAGTACTTGGCAAGTTAAAGGTATAACCTAGTCGGATAAGGGCCATGTGGTTTTTAAATAGTCACACGCAGGACTTACTTTAAGAAAAGTTAGACAAAATTCGTTCCTTAGCAACTTTGCGAATTTGGGACCTGGGCCAGATATTATATCCATACAACTCGGATTTGTCGCATTTGTCGAATTGAGGCTCATCACACTCCTGCCATTCTTTTACAAAAATTGAAAAAATTTGATCCTTGGGAACTTTGCGAAATTGGGCCCTGGGAGGGGGGGGGGGGGGGGGGAATTTCGGTGGAAAAATCGGTGGAAATTTTCGTAATCAGAGTACAATTTGCTTTATATTACTAAAATTTTTCGCTGGCTACTTTTATCATTTTTACTAATTTGTATGCAAGTTTTCTATTTTTTATTTACCTACTAAGCAAATAATTCCGTATCGATTTACCCAGTCGGAATTTTTTCCTTAGTAGGGGAAAAAATATGTTTCTTTAATTTAGAAAAAGATAAACAATTTAAAAAAACAGATTAAAGTAGCCGTCGAAAAATTTTAGTAATATAAAGAATGGCATAGCAAATTGTATTCCGATTACGAAAATTTCTACAAATTTCATAAATAGAGACCCTGGGCGTGATATATCCATACAACTCGTATTTGAACTAAAATTACATTTAAATTTAAAACGTAAAAAGAATAAATTTGTCGGATAGAGGCTCGTCATAGTCTCGCCATTCTTTTATAAAGTTTAAAAAAATTAATTCCTTGGCAACTTTGCAAATTTGAGCCCTGGGCTAGATATATTCATACATACGACCCAGGGTCCAATTTCGCGAAGTTGCCACCGAACTATTATTTTCTTATCGTGTCGAATGTAATTTTAGTTCGTTCAAATACATGTTTTTTAGATATAACGGTTACATGGCTAAAATTTGTAAAATTTAAAACAAACGAATTTAATTTTTGTATTTAACGTAGATTTTGATAAATTCCGGACTGGACTAACTTTACAATTTCTGTTTATTTTGAATCAAATTAAACAAATTCTGGGCTGAGCTAACTTCACAGAAGGGCAATGGGGTTTTTATTGATTAGTGTTGCATGATGATTTTTTTTTTATTTTCTAGGATAGAATCGTGGGATAACCTCAAATACGTGTCATTGAAACATTTTTCGGAAAACCACTAAATGTATGCAGTCAACTCATTGAGCATCATTTCTTGCGTTTTCATTTTAACTTCACTTGGCAACATTTATCTTGATTTCGTTTCGTTCTTTCATTTCAGATGACACCAGAAGTAGTGACTGGCGTTAGCAGTTCTCATTTCTTTCGAAAAGAAGAAGTGTTGCTAAATGTGTTCATAGGGAAGAGAAAAAAACACACAGGAATTCGCAGGAACGCCGTATATCAACAGCACTCAAAAACTGTGTGTGTTTGCTTTCATTGCGTTTCAGAGACTAAGCAGGTGCATTCGTACCGTAGTTTATGCATTAATTAATTTAATAAGAAATAAAACGTAAAAATAAAAGATGTTGCGTTGTCTACTTTCCACGTTTTTTTAATATGTTTACCTGTACAACTGGTTAAAAATACATGAAAATGTATACGAAAGTGACTATACAGACATGTGCCTATTACGGAGGATTAGCACGGTTAAATAAGCCAAAACCAACCGCAGATCACACGTTAACATTAGAGAATTTCTTGAAACTGTTTTTGTATCTTGAATGGGCCAAGCATGATTTAAAAATATTAGTATCATCTATGACTATGTGCCTATTGCGGGTAGCCGCTCATTGTATGACCTGGGGCCGTCCGTATTCTAGAAATCGGTGCAAATTTCTCCCAATCGGAATAAAATTTGCATTGAAATTCTCTAAATTATACAAATTTTTCGCCGGCTACTGTAACCATTTTTTTCAAATTTCTTTGCAAGTTTACTGTCCCCCCACTAATGAACAATTTACATGTTCCAATTTTTTCCAACAAATTTTTTACTATTTTGCAGTATATGCTGCATGCATATAAAAAAAGTTATTAGTTAAAAAGAGTCAGCAATATTTAAACCAGAATTGTGATACTATAATTTTGTTGTATATCCAATAAATTTTGACAGTTAAAACAGCTTGCGTTTAAATTATATAACGAACAAAATCGAATTACAAAATTCGAATTTTAAATTACTTACTTGATGTTTATTTGAAATTTTTCTTTTATTTTTTTCATTTTAGTGCTATCACTTTGGACGGCAGTCCAAACGAGTGACGAAAGCACCTACTGTGCTGGAAGTCGAACGAAGTATATATACAGCAAGTTTCGAACTTTTTCCCTTTGAGGCCGCCAGGGTCATGTTATATACCATTGGAAAAGTCTTGTAAAATAAACACAAATAATATATAAAAACATAAATTTCTTCCAACATTGAGTGGAGATATGACCTTCCGAAAATTGCCCCAAAAAATTAGTTTTTCGGGTTAACTGCCCCAAAAAGTGCCCCAATTATGATTGTAGGCCTCAACTAGCAAATTATGATTGTAGGCCTCAATACCAATTCAACGACACCTCAAACGTCGTAAACGGATGATTTTAACCAAAGTTATGACATTTTTAAATTTTTCTATGACGTCGCCATTTAATCTTGCTTTGGTATATATGTTTGTTTGTCCGTACCTCTTTCATTTGATCTCATATTTTCAGGGTTTGTAGTACTTGAAAAAATAAGCAACTTTTGTTCTACAACTTTTTGATTTGACTGCCATGTTGGCCGCGGCCAGCCTCTGAACGGCCATTTTTGGCCATTTTGTCACGCCCACAGCGCTGAACCTATTCGACATACCTTAGACATATGCATATCGTTGGAAAGGTATTGACGCAAGCTATCAAATAGCATAAAAAAAATTCAAAAAATTAGGGTGGAGGGTCATTTTGGCCAAAAAACTGAAAAATGCGAAATCGGCCGGCCACATTCGGCCAAATTGCTAAAAAATGAGCCCAAGACTTTTGGTTCATATTTTCAGGATTATTAGCCACAAACCTCACCTACAATATGACATCAACCGTTTGTCCCAGAAAACTCGTATGTTTTAGATATTGGCCTCCATAACTTAAAAGCCACCCTAATTTTTTGCAAAATTTCATTTTTTGGCTCAAATGCACCCTAATATCGGTCCGTTGCGGTTCATAATGATAGTGAATCAACGTATTACACTGAAACAAATATAAATACATCATATTATTATCATTGCTAAGAGAATTTTTACCAGTGACCCTGTTTTCATAACAAAAAAAATTAAAAAATTGATATGATCGAAAAAATCACTAAAAACATTGAACATTTCACAGTCTCGTTGCATTAAATCGATACTTTTTTAATCTTTAAGATGATTTCTTTAAAAAAAAGATCTTATCTCCCCTCCCATCGCAATTTTTGTTTCCAACTAACACATTAAAATAAGAATTTTTTATTGTATTGTTTAAGGAATCAAAAATGAATGGTAGCTGCATGCGGTTAGTGACAAAACAGCAAGAAACATGCAAAAAAAATTGTTGAATTACTCAATCGAATTTCTACCAAAAACACATGCATCTGATCTAAATTTTTACTACTCTGTAACATGCACTAAAAACTAAACTACAAATGTTCAGCCGATAGCCTACGAGAATTGGGTGTGTAATAAGATTACACCCGGCATGACCTGTTTGTGGCATGTGGTAAAGGATTCTGAAATAATATCTACTAAAATACTACAAAATGAAGATTGAAAAAATGCATGCAAAATAAAGAAATAGAATCGTCTACCACACACCAGAAACAGTACACCAGATCGTAGGCTATCGTCCTGAACATAATGAAAAAATACATATCTGAACCTAATGATGAGACCTGATCCTACTACTTTTCAACATGGGTAGTGCGGTGTAGGGTGGTGCGGGTGAGATGGGTTTTAAGTGTTTAAATTAGATAGTGGGTCGGGAAGGTAGTAATGTTTAGGAGGCATGATTTGCGATTGATTGGGGTCGGTTGGGCTGGGTGTAGATGGAGTTAGGTGGGTGTGGGTGGATATGGGTGTTTGTGATATTTGAAATACACATACCACACTGCATAGAACCTCTTTTTCTTAGACACGGAATAATAATTCTGATAATACTATATAGGCAACAAAAATGCTTATAAAGTTCGGTTCCGAACCTTTCCCGTCTTTTTTATTTCATTTATGTTTGTGTTAGTGTGATTTCACTGAAAATTTGTTTCAGTCGCAATTAAAACCAGTATCATAGGTAAACGGGGAAAGAATAGAAGAAAGTTATAATTTCTGTGAGATCAAGTGTGGAATAGAGCATTGTGCCTCATACACAGACGCACGCCACTGGAGTGACGAATATCGAGAGAAGAAAAACGAATCATGCACACTCCGTAACATACTAGCCGACAGCTGTGTGAAAGTATGCGTAATTCGTTCTTCGCCTCTGGCTATTCGTAATTTCAATGCCGCGCGTCTGTGTAAGAAGTCGTATTCATACGTCGGATAAAAATCTCAGATTTTTCTATCCCAGATTTTTTTTCAACTTTTTGTATGAAAATAGCGTGTCTGTTGTATAATTTACGTGATGTAATTGGTTAAAACGATGGAATAGAAAACTCCCGGATTTTTATCTGTCGTATGAATACGACTTAAGCCACAATAACACGTAGCGGCCAATTGTGTGCTATCGAGTGTGTGTGAACTGTTTTGACTGACAAACAATAAAACGAATCGCAATTCAATTCATTTTCAATTTGCCGTGCCAAAATCATTGATATCAAATAAAAAACCTCTTAACGAGGTAAATGTTCGAGTAACGAAAGCCGAATGCAATTCACAAAATTTCTGATATCAAATTTGTGCCGAAAAAAACAATTGCATTCGATTTGTCAACGATTTTTCGGAATGTTAGTGCATTCGGCGCGTTTGTTTATATTTTTCTTTCTAGCTGTCAAAAACAACAACTTGCCAACGATTTTTCGGAATGTTCAACAACAACGCGCTGAATGCACTAACATTCCGAAAAATCGTTGACAAATCGAATGCAATTGTTTTTTTCGGCACAAATTTGATATCAGAAATTTTGTGAATTGAATTCGGCTTTCGTCACTCGAACATTTACCTCGTTAAGAGGTTTTTTATTTTAAATATACTACTAGGAACTACACTTCACTAATGTGTATGTTACTAGATTTTTGGTAGTTAACATTTCAATTAAAATTTGATAATGTAAAACCGGAATTCTAGTATAAATTTTTTTTTTGCATTTTTTAATCGGAATTCTTGTATGTATAATTATGAAATATACTGTTTTTTCTAATAAAACTAGGGCAGTTTCAGTTATTTTTTTAACTGAAACTTTTGTAATAGAATTATACTTTCCACTTTTTTAGCTAATTTCTGGTAACCAGGAGTTGTGCTTCTTATTGATACTGCAGTTAAAGTATCAGAATTTTTATTCTCCAGTAAAATCAATATTTTTGCAACAGGAATTCTATTAAAATTACTACAGAAATCAATTTTTTAACCTGATTAATATGTGATGTTGATTGTCTTGTAAAATTCCAATAATTTTACCAATTTTCTAGTAAAACCATGAGATTTCTAATATGTTTCTAATTGATATTCTATTAATATTGCAAGACAATACCAATTTTAAAACTGATTCTGCTAAGTAATTTTAATTGGAACCTATTTGTTTTAGTATTGGTAAATCGGGAATATCTGGTACATTCAGAATAAATTTTCCATTAAGCACATTACGTAAAATTCCAGTTAGAAATTGATTTATCTAAGAATCATAATTTATCTATCACTATAAAACACTAAGAGGTATGTCATTCTTGTTCGAAAATTGATTGGTCCATTTGAACTACAACGACGGACCAACGGGGAAGTCTATCTAACTTTTCTACAAAACGACTGGGATGAATTACTTGATGATGTTTCTCAACAAACACGTAGAAATATGTGGCTGCAGTATGATTGAGCTCGCCCTCACTATGTACAAGTAGTGAGAAAACATCTGAACGTAAATTATCCAAGCCGATGGATTGGAAGTGAAAAGTCCATTGCATGTCCATCGCGGTTTTCTGATCTAAACACTTTATAGTTTTTTCTGTGGGGTTATTATATAAAGAGCTGGTTTATGAAAAATAAAACCAGACTGATCAGGCAGGAGATACGGTAACGTATAATCGAAACGTCGAATATTACTAAAAGTAACGAAACGTCGACACTTCGAAAACTTATTATAATAAAATATTTTATTTATTTTGTTTTATTTCTGACAAAATATCGATTTTGGAAATCGAAATTTTGGTAAATGTATTTTTTAATAAGAACAACTTACTTTGTGAAAGAAATTAGTAAAAAATCATTCTGTTGTGATAGCCCGGTGTGTGATACCATTTTAAAATCTGCATTAGTGTCGCACATTTTTTTGATTTGAACTTTCTGTAGTAGATTGTTTTCCCGCACGCGTCACTTAAACATCAAAAAATAAAAAATAAATTCAAAACAAAAACACTATACAAAATCATTGTTTTTATTTAACAGAAGATAATGCAGCTTATAAAAATTGTTTTATTGAAAAAGCACACCCTCTAAGATCTTATTAAAAAACAAAGTTAAACAAAAGAACTCTTGATTTTGTTAAAATTATTTTTTTGAGGTGTGCGCATGCGACTTACCTAAAAAATTTTAAAAAGTGGAATAACTTTTACCACAATCCAGTAATTTTACAGTAACCTTACCAGAGTTTTGCTGAATTTCAGGTAGAATAAACAAAATCGATGTAAAAAAAACATTCACTAGAATTCTCATAAAATTCTACTAAACGATTAAATTTAGCTGGAATACTACTAGAATTCAGGTGAATATTATTGTTATAAGAGAAGTGAGGGAGGTACAAATTTTATTGGAATTCTGAGAACACTCCAGTATATTTTGAAGTTCACTAGATTTTTACTGGAATTCTAGTAATGTAAGGTGTTATAGCGAATTTTACAATTTTAATTGTACATTTAATAGAATTCCCGTAAAATTTAATAGAAATCTTATTTCATTCAAAAAAAAAATTTGGCTGGATTAGATTGTACTAGAATTTTGCAAGGATTCATGTAGATTAAACTTTTAATGGAATTCTAGTAACAAAAATAACGTGATTTCTGTTGAAATTAACTAGGCACTCTATTTTGGAACCAAACCAAAATGATCTGGTAATTTCCTTGTATTTTTTTAACAGATAGCCTAGAGTACCAACTAGTGTACTTGTACTACAGTCCTTGTAAAGTGCAGAACTAGAAACTAACTAGAACTTATTAAAATTCTGGTTTTGATTTTATTTAGACTGGAAATCTAGTGCATAGATTTACTAGAAAGCAAAGTTTTCCTTTTTTTTCCTAAAATTTTACTGAATTTTAACTGGAATCCGTAAAACCAGACAATCCAGTGTTCCTTTTGGAGATTTTGTATTTATCGTGTATATTTTATGATAACACTTCCAGTTTTACGCCAACATTTGCTCAAGTTAAAAAGAAAAAATCTAATTTTATTTTATTGGAATTTGTTTCGTTCTCCTCTCGCAAACGAAAATCGTTATACACTTAACCATTCATTTTTAACTGGAAAAATAATTGGAACATGTAAATCATCCACAAGGAAATAATTTCGAATTGATTTACTCGGTCGGAATTTTTCCCTTAATAGGGGGAAAAATTATGTTTCTTAATTTAAAAAAAGAAAAGAAATTTAACCGTTTGAGTCCCAAGCAGCGCGACGCGCTGTTGAGGTTTTATGTCGAGAAAATCGAGCACATTTCGAACATTGTCGACTGAGGGTGCGGTACCGATTGTCGAAGTCGTGTGCTTAGATTTACTGAAAAAAGTAACACAGTCACAAAGCTCCTTTTAATGTAAATATTGCATTTTACAATAGGTTTGTCTCAATAGATTGTCTTTTCGTACTCATTTAGAGAAGGCGCGGTTGCGCTGTTTGGGATTCTTTGACAGACAGCCGTGACGTAATTTTTGTCTTCTTTGATCACGTTAATGCCAACAGAACTTCGTCAAATTGTGTGTACCTTAGATGGAGCCAAATGACCTAAAAATTTTATTATCATTTAATATTATCATTCCGGTCTAGAAATCACCAGAGCTTATAGTGATTTCTAGACCGGAAGTATTCAAATTTTGTCGTTCAAGATTAAGTTCAACGCATGACCTGGCGTTGTTTTTGTCTTATTTTACCCTGTTAATGCAAAGAAATTTCTTGAAACTGTTTCTACATCTTGAAGAGACCTAAAACTATTAGTCTGATCTATGACAAAAGCTTACATTGGTTTCTGGAGCACAAATCTTGAAATTTTGTTATTCATCGTGTGGCCTAGGTTGTTATTTATGTTATTTGATGCTTTTCATAAATGGACCAAGCATTAATAAGGGAAAATTCCTCGTTCGAGCAGTTTTCAAACAATGTCATTGTAGATCAGTTTTATTTAATGCGTGTGAAATGTCAAAACCAAAATTGAAAAGAAATGTATTTTCTCTTTGATATTGTTGAAGTTTGCTGTTGGAAGTTTGTGTCTGCTGTGCTGTTGTACGAGCATTGGTATAATGCTGCTATATAGATTAGATCATGTAGCTGTGATGCCTTAGTTAAACAATCGAACCGGCGTCAGTCCCCACACACTATCTATTCATTTATAACGAATTGTTTAAAATTTAGCCGAGTTCAAAACGAATAGCGTAACGATTGAACGGAATTTCATACTTTATTCGTTTAATACCTTAAACACTGGAGAACTTGAAAGTTTAAAGCACATAATTCTTATTGCTTGGATTTAAGTTCTAATTTTAAATATTATACTTTCAGGATTCATACACCAGGCATATGAGCAATATAAATCAATAATAAATATAATAAAAAGTTGTTTTTAATACTCAAACTATAAATAAGCCCTTGGGCCTGTTTGTGACCAACCTTTCGATATTTTAGCGAAATTTGCAAATAATTGATTGAAACACGCACATCAATCAAAAAATCGTCCAACCTATAATTTTATACTCGATTCCACATTTATACTCTATTCATTTTTAAATTGGATACTAAACGAATATAAAATTATGAACAAAAAAAACAACCAACCCCGTAGGGTGATTAAATTAAAATCCTAAAAATCATTATATTTAATGTATTTCCAAATCGCTTAATCATCACAAAAAGTGTATTATGTGCGCTGCCTTCGCTCTTTTATGGGTGAATAATATCAGAGTAGTGCTTTTCCACACTGATACTGTTATGATTAGTACATGTTATACATACATATTATTGTTCGTGGTGTTTTTCGGGGAAATTTTATTATTTAAGGGTGAATCAAATTAATTTCCGCTTATTTTAAATGTAATTTTCAAATTTCCTCGCTTTTTTTTTTGTTGGGCGAAATTTTTTATGGCATGATTTTTATTCATGATATCACTAATTGTGTAAACATAACCCAGATATTTAATTTAGCACACGGCATTTACATAGAATTACCAGGAGTTTGTTCTTTATATTAAATTTATGTGAACTTTGAACAAAATTACTGTATGGCCAATGATTCCACATTTCATGCACCAATTATTTTCGTAGCGAGCTGCGTATAAGAAAACGGGGTAAACATCTTTAAGTGTTTACATATTGCAAACATAAAACACCCACGATTAATTTTTATGCAAACTGTTCGTACGTAAATAAAAGTTTTTGTTTAATTAAATAATTTATCTGGCTTTGTTTTGTATTAACACTATATTTATACTGACAACTATTTTCATTAAATCTGTAAAATCACATACATACACATTACACACATATTGAGGCATATTAACATAAATATGTGTATTTTGCGAAGAAACAAAATCAAAAAGTTTGATTGTTGGCAAGCTTCATCATATACGAGTATAAAGTTCAACAGAGTAAGCAAATTAAAAGCCAAAAAACATATATGTATGAGATCTTATATGATGGAAAAATAACAATAAAAAGTTAAAACAAATTAAAGTTTATCTTGTAAATAAGCTTTTGTTGGTATTAAATATACAGAAACAACACTATATTGTACGATTATCAAAATATAATTTAATTACTTTCTAAGCAACTGTGTACTATAAAACAACAGCAATTGTAATAAAAACATTTATAATTAATTTTTTTATTGTTGGGACTTTTTTTCGGCTAGTATACAGGCGAAAAACTAGGTCCAGCGATGTGCGTTTACGAGTATGGTCTCCATGATCGTGAATAGATTGGCGTTGAAAATGTAGACAATTAGTAAACAATATGCGTGTCAAATACTTTATTCCCCCCAAAAAATAAAATCCCTAATTTGTTGCATGTAACAAATCATGCACAAAAATCTCAAAAATATAACAATTGATTTGACATAGAAATAAATGATAGATTTTCAGCGTGTCATTTGTTTCATTAGTATTGTATGTCCCGTGTGGAGATGCCGAACTAACATCGTGGTGCGTCCCCAGGTGGCGGATAGGGGAATGCTCTTTAACCGGTTTGCCGGAGGGTAGGTGGGAAATAAAATACCATCCGCGGACCAAATCTGGCTAGGGGAAGGAACCCCAATAATAAACAAATCATTAAGGCAATGAGTGTACAACAAAACGAAATGTATACCCCAGGTGGTACGTCAACTTTACAGTTGGCCAATCCACACACGCACGAGGCAGGCTCAACGTATTCTGGGGTGAGCCAACCATTGCGTAACCCACTTATACCAAGCACAAGTATCTCTAGATCAGAAACTGGACAAATGCTTTCCACTACTCAGCAGGAGAATGAAAATGCTGAAATTAGGGAGAACGGTAACCAAGAAAATCACCACGATGTCGCTAGAGAAAACTATGATTTAAAAAAATCGATAGAAAACTTAATGAAAATCAATTAACAGCTTTTCAAAGAAGTCCAACATCTTAAAGAAGAAATTGCTGTAATCAAAAATGATAATCAAGCCAAAGAAAATACTGTAGCTATCTATGAAACAGATGAAGATGAATTGGCATATGAAACGAGTTTTATACGAAGGCAAATTAAAACTAAACGTCAAAACAACAAAAGAAAAGCAGAATCTTCTCCTGAAGTGGAAAAATCCACACAGAGCGTCAAAAAACCACAACCCCAACGACCTGAACGGTCATCTACGGACATAGTGAAGGTACATAAGAACGTATCATTGATACCGAAAGAGAGACCACTGCAACCGGTTAATACATCCAATGTAACTAACCAAGGGGAAATGCAGGAAAATCAAACAATACATAAAGAGATACCACCTCCACCCAATTAACATACTTAATGTTAGTGAATACGAAACAATTAAAAAAATAGTGAAGTTAGCTCCAAACGATAAATATAAAGTCACTGCACTAAATAATAACGTTTGGAAAGTGAATGCACTTGACTCAGAAACCTACAGAATGTTATCAAATGCAATCACCGCTCAAAACATCGAAACAAAGCTGAGCAACTAATTAAAGTCATGGCCGGAGGGCTACATCATATATGCCCCAACGAAGAAATAATTGAGGAACTTCGCCAGAAAGGATTCAAAATTCTAAACGCTGTAAAAATATTAAAGAGAAAGATTACTATATAAAAGCAAACGGTGAACGAGAAACAACCAAAGTTGGCCTCCCACTTTTCATGCTAACATTTGAAAACGCTGAGAGCATTGATAGGGTATATGGAATCAAAGCAATCCTTAATATGAAAGTTAAGATTGAAGCATTAAAAAAGAACCCTAGTAGAATGCCACAATGTTACAATTGTCAAGCGTATAACCACACACGCAAATACTGTAATAGGGAGCCCAGATGCGTAAAGTGCGCTGGGAAACATCTAACAAAAGAATGCAATAACAGTAAGAACAAACCAATGAAATGCATACACTGTGGTAATCATCACCCAGCAAATTACAGTGGCTGCGAAGTAGCGAAAGGGCTGCAAAGAATGAGAGACAACAAGAGAAATCAAACAAGTCAGAGTTCTCAATCTAAGATGCAATCCTACTCAAAACAAAACCCCCTTAATAGCGGCAAAGTAAGAGAATGAATATCATAGGAACAAATGGCTAAGCAGAACGAAAATATCAGGAACGCTCCGAGTCAGGAAACCCATGTCCTGCAAGAAATACTTCAAAAGCTAAACTCTATCAATTTGCATCTGGCTGGGCAGGACCAAAGACTAGAATCTATGGGCGAGCTACTGAAACAACAAGAACAGAGACTAGGAACACTGGAAAATACATCGATGAGCCAAGATAGAAGAATAACGGAGGCGTCAAGTCAAACTAGATAAGTTATTGACTACCTTCATTCTAGTCCATACAAACTTAGCAAGAAAAAATAATGACACACTATTTAAGAATTGCTACCTGGAATGCAAATGGGCTAGCGCAACGCATTTCAGAATTAGAAGTATTTTTAAACACACAAAAAATTGATATATGCCTAATCTCAGAAAGTCATTTTACCAGAACCTCGTATGCCAAAATACGTGGATACCAGTGCTATCAAGCTCTACATCCAGCAGAAAGAGCTAGAGGCGGGACAACAATCTTTATTAAGGATAATATAAAACACCACGAAGAATTAAAAATAGAGGAGAAAGCTGTGCAAGTAGCTACTGTATCTATTGAAACCAAAAATAACAAGAGGTATAGTATATCAGCAATCTACCGTCCACCCAGATACAACTAAAAAAAAGAAGACTATATCAAACTTCTTAAATCGCTTGGCAATAATTTTATTATTGGAGGTGACTTGAATGCGAAACACATATTCTGGGGATCAAGCAGAACTAGTCCCAAAGGAAGGGAGCTATTTGAAGCAGGCAGGACATTTAAATGTGAGTTTCACTCAAGTAGAAAGCCAACCTACTGGCCTACGGACCCAAATAAAATTCCCGACCTTCTGGATTTCTATATATCAAGAGATATCTCCGAAAACTACTTAGCAGTTGAAAATGAAGAAGGGATATCGTCAGACCATTCTCCAGTTTTAATGAAATAAGTGACACGGTAATAAGGAAGGCAAGCCCCCCAAGACTAACAAACAACAAAACCAACTGGAATACTTTCGACAGCTAGTCGAAGAAAGCATCAACCTACAGGTGCAGATCTCGAATGCTTATACGATAGAAGAAGAACTAGAAAACCTCATTGAAAGTGTGCAAAAAGTGGCTTGGGAAAGTACTCCTGATCAGCCAGAAATATTACAAAAAAGCATATACTATCCAGTTGAAGTGAGAGAGTTGGTTAACGAAAAAATAAGAGCTCGTAAGACTTGGCAGGGAACTAGAGCCCCTGAAGACAAAACAATCCTAAACAACTTGTGCAAAAAACTTAAACTACTTATAAACGAGATTAAGAATGAGTCAGTTGCAAGCTTCCTAAATAATCTGACAGGTAAATTTGACACAAACTCTTCCCTGTGGAAAGCCACCAAAGGTTTAAAACGGCCTAAACTGCAAGTGCCACCCATTAGAATGGTTGATGGAACCTGGGCTCGCAGCGAAAAACAAAAAGCTGATCTGTTTGCCGAACACCTAGAAAATACCTTCAAACCACCAACTGGACAAGCGGATAATGAATATCTAACACCTATAAGCAAAGTAGACGAGGCATCTGTGCCTATTTCTTTGTTAACAACAACATCAAAAATTTTCGAGAGACTGTTTCTCAAGAGATTAAATCCAATTATAGAGAGTAGAAATCTTATACCTGAACATCAATTTGGGTTTCGAGAAGGGCACTCAACGATAGAACAGGTACATAGGATTACTGATACAATTGAGGAGGCGCTGGAGAAAAAGGAAGTATGCTCAGCAATATTCTTAGACGTAGCCCAAGCATTTGATAAGGTTTGGCACCGTGGTCTAGAATTTAAGCTCCAACGAGATTTGCCAAAACAACATTCTGAATTGCTAAAGTCTTACATCAACGACCGTTACTTCCGGGTGAGACAGGAAGGGAAATACTCTAAACTGAAGAAAATATTGGCAGGGGTTCCACAAGGCAGTGTTCTAGGTCCCGTTTTATACCTCCTGTATACAAATGATCTACCAAACATAGAAGAAGCTAGAATAGGAACGTTTGCTGATGACACAACTATTATGACCACCGATGCTAGTATAGTTGAGTCCACGAAAAAACTTCAAAATGCTATTGATATAATAAATAACTGCACAAAACAATGGAGAATACCACTTAACGAATCGAAATCAACACACATCAACTTTACAAATAGGAAATTAGAATATATTCTGATTAGACTGAATTCACAACAAATACCATATTCTGACAATGCTAAGTACCTCGGCATGACGCTAGACTCTAAACTCAGGTGGAAAGCGCATGTTAAAAAGAAAAGGAAAGAACTGAATTAAAATTCAGAAAAATGCACTGGCTTATTGGAAGAAACTCCGAACTGACAACGCACAACAAACTGCTGTTATATAAACAAATCCTAAAACCTATCTGGACGTATGGTATTCAGCTTTGGGGCTGAGCAAGGAAAACTACAGTGAAGATCATTCAAACATTTCAAAATAAAGTACTACGTAGCATTGTGAATGCTCCTTGGTACATTAGAAACGACAATCTCCATCGAGACTTAAACATGGAAAACGTCAGCGATGAAATACAAAAATTTGCAAGGGGTCATGTACTGCGACTGCAGCAGCATGACAAGGAGGAGCTACGGAACCTACTGGATCGCGCCAATGGACGCATAAAAAGAACAAAACCTTTAGAATTAGTGGTTCCTTGAGCCGCTTAAATCAAAGGACTGCAGAGCTGGGATGAACTGATAGGTCTCATCCCACAAGAGTGGACTACTTAACTTATAAAACAATTGCTAGATAATCTATATGATTAGTTGTAATGTTATGCAGAAATAAAGATATCTTAAAAAAAAAAAAAAAAAAAAAAAGTATTGTATGTGTATGTTGGATATATAAATAACGGATCAAATACACTAAGCCTATCTATAGTATTAAAAGAGTAATAATTGTATATTTATCTGTAAATTTTTTCTCGAAAACGGCAGTATAATTTTCTCTCAAAATTGGCATACTACCATTTTCCGGTGTGGAAAAACGATCTAGATAGGTCACGACTTTGGGAAAATTCGTTTAGGGCCTTAATTTTGAAAAAAAAACATTTTTCATATGAACGACGTTACAAATACTTAGAATAGTTGAATGTCAGTGCTAAATATTTTAAAAAGCACACTACAGCCCGTAGGGCTAAATACTCGATACGCTTTAGCAAGCAAATTAGCAAGTTGCGAGCTGAAAATGACGTTTTCACGTACTCGATCTTTTTTGCGTTTACTTTGCAAGCAAGAACATCAAAAATGTTGCGACCGAAATTTTATTCTCGCAATAGAGAAAAATAACAAATATTTTAGTGATTGACAGATTGCATAAGTCGTTTCCGCAAAAAATAAATAAATTAAAATTAAAAACGTCACCAAGCGTTATTTTACAAATAAAAAATAGCAATATTTAAAAAATACTAATTTTTTACATATAAAAATTTGTGTAAAATAAAAATCGAGCCATGGAATAACAAATATAATCATAAATAGGTTATATACAAAACGTGTACCGAGAACTTTCTTCAAATAACGTTTAAAGAAGAACTTATGGAAGTGATATTTATTATACGTAGAAGACGTCGAATACCTAAGAAAATCTTTAAAGACTGAGGAAATCCATTCGAATGCGATGACGAAATCTTTTTTAAACGCTATCGCTTTACAAAAGAAGCAGCACGATTTATTACCAATGTACTAAGCAACGAGCTTCAAAGAAGCAGTACTAGGAGTAAAGCAATTCCACCGTATTTAATAGTATAACTGTTAACATTAAAATAACTACAGGATAAAATTAATATTAATCTTTATAATTTTATAGGTACTTACTAGGCTAAATATACTGGGATCTGGAAGCTTCCAATTTGTGACTGGTGAGATGAGTTAGCCAACCATCAGCCAACCATCAGCAGAATATTTAAAGATTTTTTGAACGCCAGAGGATGTTGATAATACAAAACTAGAATTTTATAAAAAATTCGGGTTTCCAAATGTCGTTGGCTGTATTGACGGTACCCACATCCCGATCAATAAGCCGCATTTGCGAGATGCTTGTTCATTTTATAATCGGAAAGTGTGTTATTCAATAAATGTGCAAGGGGTAAGTTACTTATCTACTTCTTATGTGAAAATGGAAGAAAATTGACTTGTTTTAATTATTTTGTAGGTATGTAATGCAGAATATTCTTTTACTGATATCGTTGTGCGTTGGCCAGAATCAACACACGAATCACATATATTTTAGAATAGTGGTCTTTACGGATTCTTGAATTTCCTGAAAATTCCTGGCTTCTAGGCGATAACGGGTACATGTTATTACATTGTTTAATGACCCCCATTATCCATCCAACGACAAGGATTGAGATTCAATACAACAGCTCTCATAAGTCAACGGGAAAAATTATAGAACAGTCGTTTGGAGTGTTAAAAAGCAGATTCCGAATTATATGCAAAACTGGCGGTTTTCTGTGTTAAGGGCTCGAGAAATGCGTCCAAATAATTACAGCGTGCTTTATTTTACATAATATAGCAAAATTAAAAAATGTGCCAAATGTAGATCCTGATATTACATGATCCATTTGAATCTGATTTGGAACATATGGTTGGGTTCGATGAAAGTTTGACTTCCAAAACTAGTGGAAATATCATACGACCAACTTTGGTGAATTATAATTTCTGAATATTCGAAGTTAGGTTACACAACATACACGTACAATAATATTGTCTTTAATTTAAACTATTCAGTCTCTGACATTTTTGGTCCTTTTTTCTTAATAATAAAAAATAACTAAAAAATAATCCATTTGTTTTTCTTAGATAACTAGTTGATAATTATTATTTGGCTGCACCTAATTTATCTATAATGGTCCGAAGTAATTCATTTCTTAATTTAGATTCTTCTAATAGGTTTTTTTGAATTAAATAGTTTTGCTTTGGTATAAAAAGCATTTGGCGATCAAAATCATCAACTGTGTTATTACGGCGACTCCTGGCCCTGGATCGGGAATGTGTCTCCGTTTGAATTATAGACGATGTTTCAATTTGAATTTGTGTTTCTAGCTGAAGCACATTTTCCGATTGCTCCGGTGATTGAAGATCTAGTGACTCGTCTATTTCGATATTGATAGGTACATTTTTAAGTACATTTACCTACAGCATTAAAAGAGTCTACATAATAATTAAATCCATACATAGTATTACGTCCCGCCAATTGAACGATTAATTTCTCGTGTGGCTTTAATTGTTGTGGCGGAGCACAACCTGTCCCTTTCTGGTGAATTTTTATTTGTGTCAACCTTTTTTTGGTTCTACTTTTGAGGTCGCCGAATTTTGTACGAAGTACCTCACCACTCCTTGGTATCATTGCCGTTGCAGAAAACTCGTTGGCAACCTCTTCCAATGCCTTTGACAAAGCCTCACCAAATAAATTAGAATGGCCTAAAATAAAATAAAACTATTTAATTATCACAAAATTATTTTTTTAACATACATTAAAATATATGCCATTTTTTAATGAGCGCTGTCTTTCAAGTATTTTTAAGAAGTTCAAAATTGCATTGTCAGTAAAATTTGGTTTTGTTTTTCTAATTGTTGTCGTCGATGTCCACATTAATTTGTTTGTTTTTAACTTAGATTTATTAATATTTAATTAATTAATTTTATTAAAACTTTATAAAATTAAGAAATTTTATGAAATCACATTTTAAAATCACGTTAATGTTGAGGTTATGTTTTAATTGTTATTGTGTCAAAATAAATACAGCATTATGCTGAATAAAAGTAATATGGCGGATTTGCTAGTAGGGTCTAGTATGCCAGTTTTAGTAAATTAATAATTTGATAGCAATTGCAAATCCGCCATATTTAATATTCGCAACTTGCTAGCTTGCGAGACATACGAGTATCTACCCGTACAATTTTATTTAATTGTTGATTGTATAGGACAATTTGTCGGTAAATATGCAAAAAGGTTTGAATCCCATTTTATATCAAAGTTATTCTCCGCAGATTCAAAATTGTTGGTCTCCGAAAGGTGGTCAAAATCTTGCTTATATGAAAATCAAGGTCTGTCATATTAAAATAAAAATTTTATTATAAAAAGATATGAAGACAAAATATTTCTTGCACCAAATTTGATGTTTAGTTTTTCATCGGAAATTATTGTATTAAAAACCAAAAATAATAAATATTGTGAAATAAAAATAAATAATAACTTGCCAAGTATGATGCACAACAAAATCAACGGTTAGAAGACATGCGACCACAAACATCTTCGACGGCAACGAGCTATTGCACAGAATAAAGTGCGAACCTACAAAGATGCCGTAAACACGCCAGCGTTAATTACAATACATTGGGACCCTTCAACATTGTATGATGTACTAACTGGGGAGTCCTCCATTACCCCGAAGAAAGAGTAGCAAGTAAAGGTTACTCATTTGGAGATTGCTGCTTGCATGGTCGAATTGTGGTGCCACCTCCACAGTTTACAAATGAATTGTTTTGCCTTTTTTTACGACGTCACTTCCTCACTAATGAGTTCCAAAAAACAAATCCGAAACTTAAACTCATGTTTCGCTTTAGCTTCTTCAACGTAATCGATGATCGAACCATCAATAGTCGTAACATTTTTAGCTTCAAAGCAGCTGTACAAGTTAACCACAAAATTAATATGGCGGCACATCCGACACAAACCACTCAAAGTGATTTCGAACCACCTTCATATGACCAAATATACTTTTTAGATTCCGATGATGCTGGTGACGAACGCCTTGTACATCCTGATGCGAGAAGTGGAGGACAACGTGCTGAGGAACTGAGACTACATCCTCCAAATGTGCAGCTAATTTTTACAGTGCCAGATGGTGTGGATTATATACGATTCATCCCTCATGCATGTAATGAAGTTTGCGTTGTTCTTACGTTTAATGCCGATCAAAGTTTCCCGTCAAATGAAATGGTTGTAAAACAACGTGTCAAGTCAATCCTTGACCGGAACATCAGGATATACCGTGGATATGCCACTTCGAATACCTTATGCAAGTCGTCCACACCTAACACGACTTGAACTCGCGCAATATCGTATAGCTTTTCGACCCGAACACGCCAAAAGCCTTTCTTTGCAAACTAATTTAACAGTAGTTTTCAACGCTTTATATTTTGGTGGACAACATTTTCAACAATATCTCGTCGATACTTTCATTCGAGTTGAACGTGATCGCATCCAATGGATCAAATTTAATCAAAACACTATTTTAGCCGATCAGTACGCAGGTGTTACCCGACTTATCAACGACTTAGCTGCGAAACAGAATGCAGTTGTTGGTGAAAAAATAATACTACTATCAACATTCACCGGATCAACGCGTTACTATTGTTTGTCGTCTTGGATCGCCAGATTTCTCCATTACCATGACTTGTAATCCCGATTGGCCAGAAATTAAAGAAGCAGTGCGTATTATATCGATAATGGAGTTATCATACAGCCGCTCAAGATCGTCCCGATCTCGTCGATCGAATTGCGAAACAAAAATTTGATGGAATTATGAAGGATTTGGATAAAAAACAGATATTTGGAAAGGTGGCCGCATAATTGTACAATTGAATTTCAAAAACGTGGACTACCACATATGCATTTGCTGTTGATCATGAATCCTGAAGATCGAATCCAATCCAGAAGTAATTGGTGATCTAATTTCAGCTAAAATTCCAATTAAAGTGGATGGTTCATAATCCGTGCGGAGTGGAGTTAAATCCAGATGATACATGTATGGTCAATAAAAATGGAAAATTGCAGGAAAACCAAAGTATCGTCCCTAAATTGGATCAAAATAATCGAGAAGAATTTTCAAATGAACTTGCAGTATATCAAAAAAATAAGAATAATCGCCGAGTTACACGAGATAATCGTTATGTGGCAACATATAAAATATTATATATAAATACATCTACAGAGGACACGATTTCGAAAATCAACGGAGTTATATTTATAATGGAGCAGACACCTATGTGAAAGGTCGCTGCATTACACCACCTGAAGCATAGTGGCGATTATTTGGCCACGAAATCCAAAGAAAGAGTCATATCGTTCAGCGCTTGAATATTCATTTACGTGGTCAATATCGAATGTTAGATATTGACCAAGCCCAAGAAGATCAGGTAGATATTGGACAAAAAAGTTCTATGTTAGAAACGTATTTTCCCCATAACGTTTGCCCTTGAGATTTATGCACGTTCATCGCAAACGCTGATGTCGTTGTATTGTACATCTGGAGAGAAGTACTTGCAAATGGAAGCATTCTGGTCGAATTAAAATATTCGGGCATTTGCCAATAGTAGAAATAATTCTGGTTTGTTTGCATTTGATTCAACGCCTATGTTAAATCAAATGCAAACAAACCAGAATTATTTCTACTATTGGCAAATGCCCGAACATTTTAATTCAACCAGAATGCTTCCATTTGCGAGTACTTCTCTCCAGATGTACAATACAACGACATCAGCGTTTGCGATGAACGTGCATAAATCTCAAGGGCAAACGTTCGAGTTTGTTGGTGTTGACCTTTGTACACCTGTCTTTAATCACGGTATGTTGTACGAAGCATTTTCCCGTGTTAAACGACAAAATAGTTTGAAAGTTCTGTTTCCACCTGAAAATGAACGTTGCTCGTATAATGTTGTGTGGAAAGAAGCATTGAACGCTCCTGTTGAAACTTCTGTTAAGTCTTGATAGTGACAGCGACGACGGTTACCTCGGCAAAATCGATTTTTATATCTCAGCCGAATAAAATAAAAAGAAATTAAAGTTGTTTTGCGAAGGAGATTAAAAACTGTCTTTCTTTTTACCGAGCGATGCTCGGCCCTTGGTACTTTATTAGAATATGAAATACTAAACTATAAAAAGTAGGCAAGTGAATATGCAAATAAGTTTAAAAAATGTCATCTTCTAAGAGACTCAAACACGAGATTTATTGCAACAAATTTCAATTGACAAATTTTTTCAACAAATTTCAAAAGATTGACATGTTGGTAGGTTTTATCGAACGCCTTAACGGGACAAATGAATCGAACGATTCCTGGGGTCAGCGATATAAATAACGAGTCTAACGAGACCAAATTTTCACAGTGGTTAAAGTTTTTTGAATTTGGATCGGGAGGTACCGGGTTCGAATCCCGATAAGGACAGGATGCAAAGTATAATTTCATTAACAGATTTCGATCTGTGGCGAAATGCAACACATATATGACCCCTTGTTGGTGAGCAAAACCCATGGGCCGAACCATCTTCCTTGCCGATATAGGCTGGCATGGAGCTTGCAATGTGCGGATGGTCTTAAATCGGTCCTATAGCAGTACGTCCTCGAGTTGGCTGAGTAAGGCGTAAAGTAAGGACGTAAAAAGCTCAACCACGAAAGAGCAGGGTGAGCCTTGAACCCCAAAACAGATTGCATTGTAAGTAAATTAAAAAATTAAAAAATAAAAAGTTACTCACATCGAATATTGAATTCGTATGAACCACGAAATAAAGCAATTCCTCGGAGTCAGCGATATTATCGGATTCATCAAATCCAATCGAATGAGATCGCTCGGCCACGTTACAAGGTCTCCACAACAACCAGCCGAAGTGCGTCGTAGAGGAAGACCCCGACTACGCTGCCGCGACGACGTCGAACAAGATCTTCATATACTAGGATGTCGAAACTGGAGGACGAGAGCGATGGACCGAGAATGATGGAGCACCATAGTGCGGGCGGCAAAATCCGTTTATGGTATGTGAAGCTAGAGAGAGAGAGAGAGAGAGAGAGAGAGAGAGAGAGGGAGAGAGAGAGCGAGACTGATTCGTTTGTCCCATTAAGAGAACGTATCACGAGCTTTCCATAAAATCTACCTTATGTCAATTTTTTAAAATTTGTTGAATAGACTTGTTCATTGTAATTTGTTGCAACAATCTCTTTGTCAAAGACCTGTTATCATATCGCCGACCCTAGGAATCTTTCGATTCATTTGTCCCGTTAAGAAACCATAGATGAACATTTCAGAAAACCTACCCATTTATCAATCTTTTGAAATTTGTTGAACATATATTTTAATTGAAACTTGTTGCAAAAACCTATTGATTGTGCAACGTTTATTGAATGCAGCAAATTTGGGATTTCTTTTTGGGACATAATTCAGTTGCGTTAAACACTGTAGAATATTATTTCGGTTGAGTTATTTTGATCCACGAAAAATTTCAATTCTATCTGTTTACGCATTATCAACAAGTTCTAAAATTTCATAAAATCACATCTTAGAGGGTGTTCCATCTGTTAGATTTTTTTATTACAAAAAACACGCAAAATGTATGTTAAAAATTCAAACTTTTTTCTGAAAATGAAAATTGGCGTTATGTATGCAATACAACGTCGTTTATGTGACTACCACAGCTCCTGTTTCAAACCTGCAGTTCAATGGCCATATTTTCAGCTCGAATCTTGTTCTTAAGATCTAGAATTGTTTATAGACCAGTGGCTATACACTTTTCTTTTCAAAAAACCTAAAAGAAAATAATCCAACGGTCTCAAATCGCATAATCTTGGTGGCCAATTGACTTAAGAATTTGGTTTCCAATAAATCGTGTGTATTTGGAAACACGCGTCACCCTTGTTGAAACCAAACACCATCTAAATAAATTTCATTCATTTTGGCCACAAAATTGTATTTAAATTGTTACGAACGATGCCTAGAAGAGACACTTGGCTCTTAACTAACATTTTCACTTTATTGATATTGATATTAATATTGATATTGATATTGATATTGATATTGATATTGATATTGATATTGATATTGATATTGATATTGATATTGATATTGATATTGATATTGATATTGATATTGATATTGATATTGATATTGATATTGATATTGATATTGATATTGATATTGATATTGATATTGATATTGATATTGATATTGATATTGATATTGATATTGATATTGATATTGATATTGATATTGATATTGATATTGATATTGATATTGATATTGATATTGATATTGATATTGATATTGATATTGATATTGATATTGATATTGATATTGATATTGATATTGATATTGATATTGATATTGATATTGATATTGATATTGATATTGATATTGATATTGATATTGATATTGATATTGATATTGATATTGATATTGATATTGATATTGATATTGATATTGATATTGATATTGATATTGATATTGATATTGATATTGATATTGATATTGATATTGATATAGATATTGATATTGATATTGATATTGATATTGATATTGATATTGATATTGATATTGATATTGATATTGATATTGATATTGATATTGATATTGATATTGATATTGATATTGATATTGATATTGATATTGATATTGATATTGATATTGATATTGATATTGATATTGATATTGATATTGATATTGATATTGATATTGATATTGATATTGATATTGATATTGATATTGATATTGATATTGATATTGATATTGATATTGATATTGATATTGATATTGATATTGATATTGATATTGATATTGATATTGATATTGATATTGATATTGATATTGATATTGATATTGATATTGATATTGATATTGATATTGATATTGATATTGATATTGAAATTGATATTGGTATGTAAACGTATGTAAACGAGTTTTCCCCGTTTGTACAAATTGATTTGAAAAAGGACTACAGACGGACGAACATCAAACAGGCATACAACCTTAATATAATGTAAGTAAATATATAAAAGCTTAAAGTGCGATTTACATAAATCACTCATTTAGAGTTTGTCGAAATTGATCTCTTGAAATTACGGACCTAATGAGGACTATTTATTGCTGATGGGGAGACTAAAAATCATAGAATTGGCTTGGACATTAAATGTATCTTTCCTTAATGATTTTACCAAACCGTGAAATTTTTTAACATAGAAGTAAATTGTTTTTGGTATGAAATTTTTTCTGTGATAAGCGTTCCAATTTAAGTGTTTTCCCTCTCAAATCGCTTAACTAGACGTAATATGTATTCGTATATTGTATATTGCTAGATTTGACACAATTTTTTCCAATTTCGAAGCTCATCATCATGAAAATCCATCAGTTGTATGATTTTGCTATATATTTAAGTCTAAGTATAAATATATTTGTAGCCTTGATTGACATAAAACAGAAAAAATTTTAATTTATGATAAAAATATATGAATCCCATGCTCCATTCTGTGCGTCAAAATGATTATATCGACATTTTACGATATAAATTCGAATGACATATAATAAAATATATTATTTCGATGCTGAAGCATTAAAATGTGCCTATAAATATCACATTTTATTTTTATATATCAACTCCCACATGTATGTTACGCCAAGAATACAAAAACCATTTTAATAAACTGAAGTATATCTTAGATACATGTGTCGTCATAAAATGTTAAATGAAAAGTTTTTTATAGTTTTGTATTATTATGTGCCTATGCTCGGAAAAGTCCATTAAATTTTTTCGCATTTTGATATGCACCGTTAAAAATCACTTCACAATTGAATATATCTTGAACAATAGTTGCTGCCGTTTTGTATATAAATCAAAGTAACACTATAAGATGACGATAAGATGTAATGATTTTTCTTATATATGAAGACGATAACCGCAACAAAGAAATTATTTTTTCGGTTTGACCCCAATACAAAACCCTCTTATGCACAATAGACAAAAACAACAATACGAATTTAAATCAAGATAAGGAAATGATTCGGTTTTAATTAAATAAAAAGGAAGAACCCGGAAAATAGTCTGTTGTATATGTGTGTGTATGTGTTATCAATATTGGCCAAATCAATTTCCTTAAGAAATATGCATTAATTCTTCTTTGTATTCTTCATTTATATTTTTCAATTAAATTTAATTTTATTCCATTTTATGAATATTTTTATTATTATTACGATTTTTTTGGGAAAGATCTGATTGAATTTTCTTCGTATTCATAATATTTTCTTTTTCGCCTCAAATGTTTTTTTCCCGATAAAATCGTGCGATAGCAACAATATTAATGATAAGAAAGAAAATATAATGATAATTGAAGTAATAATGTTATGGTTTGATGAAAATATGAAAATTTTCTTTTATAATTTAGGGGATATTTTTGCTAAGGATGGAAATTTTATTTTTGTTGTACAGAGATAAGATCAATTTTCAATTGTTTTATGTTACATGGTAACAAGAAAATATGAGGGGAAAACAACAAAATAAAATAAGGAATTTGTATATAAGAAAGAAAAGCTTTATTATGCTTTTAAAGAAATCATCTTATAGAATATTTAATCTTATGATTGGGTGGTTGAAAAGATAATCGAACGGCCATCTCTTTCATTGACTACAGTTTAATTAGAAAAAATATCCACTTGATTGCAATTGGTACATTTTGGTAAGCTGTTTAGATTCTTATACCAAGCAAAAGGCAGTCGTGCCGAAATTTTGTAGAATAGGGACACTTAGCGAAATCCAATTATTGTTTCTTGTATATTCTAGTTCTATTAACTAGCACTCAGTTTAAACAATAAAACTAAAACAAGTGCCCGTTACCCATACTAAACAATTGTCCTTGACAAATTCTTGCTGATTACTATCCAGAATTGTTGTCCTCCATTTTAGTGGTATGATATTTATAAAAAAATGGAAAGGTGAATATGTTGTGGCCAACATCTTTAGCCAACTTTTTTTTACCACGAATAAATACATAGATTTCAAAAAATATTCGGAAAAAATTCAACTTTTCCGGACTTTCGTTAAACTTTCTTGTATTATCGAAAAACCATTGTCTCTGTTTAAATTTCAAAAAACCAACAATATTATTGGTTGGAAATGTAATGTATAAGTTTATTTTAATCTTTTAATTCTTTGCCGTGTTTTGTAAGTGATAAAGTTTTCAGCATCATTGCAAAAATTGAAACATTTCCTATTAAAGCTGTACCAAATTTTGCAAGAACCTCCCTTATATGGAAAAAGTTTTAGGTTAATATAAAAAGTAATATTATTTGCTTAAGTGGGTATATTGATTTTGTAAAGGTACTTAGACATATTTAAAGACACGACTAATTATTTTGTCAATATCTACTCAAACTTTTAGAAATGCCACGTGAACAAAAAAGCTAAAATTAGTAGTTACTTGGAATGTAATCTTTCGAATAGGGAAATTGGAACAAGACTCAATAGATCGCATGGTTTAATTGACAGTTATGTTCGCCTAGGTGAAAACTATGGACAGAAAAAAGCTCTGGGTGCAAATCAATGTTAACCAAATAAATGCTTCACATTTTATTTTACTTGCTCTAACCATATACATATTTTTTGTTTTGTTGATTTGCAGGTCGCCCTGAAAAGCTGTCAAACTGACAAGATGATTTGTTCCAGGACTATAATGTTACGACTCAAAACGCAGATGTCATTTGAATATGATAATATCAGCTGTATTAATCGTTGATAAACTGATGGATGACTTATTCTAAAGAGAAATTAAAAATTATTTGTCCAATATGATCACCTTTCCATACTCCTCCTCCGCTTTCAGAATTCTGCAAATCAATGTAGTTCGAGATCAGGGGCAACCATTGTTAGGAATATTGCGAGCTGTTAAAAATAGCATAAGTTGGTGGCTACAACAAGTAAGACGTATTGTATAATCTCAATTTTCAAAAAAATTTGATTTGTCCTCTTTTACGAAAGTATTATAAAATTCTAATGTTCTTCACGGTACAACAAGTTAAAGTAAATTTGTGTGTTTTGGGACCCATTTTAATTCACTGCAAGTAATCTGGGCAACTACTGCAATCGTCCATTTCAAGAAGTGGTTTATGATTATATAATGTTTATTGATTTAAACAATTATTCGTACTGGACCTAGACCACTAGAACTATACTCGGACCAATGTAGAAAGTCCATGTACAGATATTTAACAAGACCCTGGAAGAACATCTACGGAAAAAGTGAACCAAGAGAGTTAAAATCGATGTATGCTCTTGTTCCTAGCTAGTGGAAAGTCCTTTACAATGGGCTATTTTCTGGAAGTTCTGGTTAACGGACGTTAATCAACTGTATATAGGCTACTCTGATTTTGTTACAAGTGGTAAATTTCGAAGTCGTTCATTACAAATTGTTACTTATCCCTTGACTAGAAATTTCACAATTCTGTTGTCACTATTTCAAGTCAATCTAAGTTTATGCTATACATTGTGGGACTAATATTTTATAGATTAGAAGCAAACCATAAAAAAGTTCAATTAAGTGATACTATTACTACATCATTAGAATAATAAAACTTCTTGTGTAAAAATCATTTGATCGCCTTAAGGCTAATATTTTTCCGACTTTTATTACATTTTATGAGAAAACGGTATCCTCTTCTCACTGAAAATACATTATTAACTGAAAACAACATTAAAATGTATATAAATTTGAAAAACATGAAAAAGGAAAGTTCAAAGTTGAAAATATAAAATAATAACGAACCCGATTTTCGGTTAATCAATCAGAAACATAAATAATTTTACTAATGTATCCTTTTTCCAACAAAAAAAAACAACAAACGTAATAAAATATCCTGTAATTTAATAATTTTTGTTGGTGTTGTAATTTAACGTAAACATACAAATAAAAATAAATAGAAAATATTCCCCAAATATCCCAAATTCGATAAACACCATCCAACCCCACACTAACCGAGATTCTATTTTTTTTTTTGATGACTAAACAAATTTCGTCTTGTGAACAAGAAGTAAAAAATGTTCATCTTGTACACAATATTTGAAGTCTTGCCGAAAATCAAAAGACTAATGGTGTTTTTATTTTGCTCCAGGGAGATATTTACAAATACACCAAAACCCAAGAAAATGAATTGAAAATCTTTAGGAAAATATTTTTGTGACAAATTTTTTGTTTTGTTAGATTTTTCTTGCGTCTGTTCAAGACTCGCCCGTCTATATAGTGAGACAACACGAAATAATCATAAAACCGAGGGGTGTGAAAAAGGCGCAGAGAGAATATAGTAAAAAACCAACGAAAAGAGTGATTTTCCGGAAATGGGAACAATAGAAACACAAAATCATAAAGATAAGAAATGGAAATTCATTAAAATTTGGAATTTTTTTGTCTATTTGAACATTTGTGAGGGATTTTTGTATTTTTAAATTTTGTGAATACCATTCTTTTGGGATGAGCTGGGACAGGCACAAACAAAAGCCGGCGGCTAAATGAGAATGACGAAATCAAATTTTATTCGGATAATAGAAATGAAAATCAAAATTGTTTATCGTTAATTTCAATAGCATATCTTAGCAGGACACTCATATCTGCCTTAAAAGTATTTTGCTGGTTTACATAGCTCACATATATAAACGTCAGATAAAGCCAAATATTAATGGATCAAAACTGTTCCATATGGTCTTCTTGACAAATAAATAATTTTATGGGCTTCCGTCGATGGTGGCGCAAATACGAATAAATGAGTTAGTCCTAAGCATTGGTAAAATAAATCGATTTTGATCATATTTGGTGCAATATTGACTTCGTTGTATTCCATATTGCTGTTAGATAAAGATGATAATCAAATGCGAGTGCATTGACATGGCACAACTATTAGTATCTTTGGGGTCGAGAAACCTTTAAGTGTTGAATTAGGAAACGATAATGCGAACATATTGTCCCTCTCTTTTCAAGACAACATGTACTCTACTATAGCTAACCGGTGGAAAAAAGAAATGAAGGTATGTAAATGGAGCAGAAACAAAGGGATCAGATCTTTATCACGATGTCGCACTAGCACAATACAAACTTAGGATTAAGGGCATAACTGGTACCTAATGAAGGAAAAACGAAGCCTATCAGACGACTCAAGCCCTAAACACCAATTTAAACGGGATAAAAATCATATTATCTATTGGAATTATATTGTATAGCTAGCAATTAAGGATGAAAATTTTCCCAAAGACTTCGCTTAAATAACTTAAATGCTACCAGTTCAAACCCACATCATTAATTTTATAGCGGAGGATCTCACGAACGGACAATGCAAATCCACACTTTCTGGACTGCAGAATGAAAAATGGTTAACCACAACGGTTCTTACGTTAAAGCAAAATGGGGCACTGTAAAAAAAAATTATACGGCAAGATAAAATCCTGCGCAGCATATTTTGTTCACCTACCTGCTATACTGCAGAAACAAGACAAATGAAATAATAGTCTGTTGCCTAATGGTCCAAAACAAGCAGCTATTGAACGCAAGGTATGGAAGACACCCTTAAAATGGTATTTACAATTAATCCTCTCTACTGTAATAATACCAAATTTATGATATCGTTAAAGACGTCAAGTAAAAGGCAAATTGGTTTCGTGGGTCGGTAGACTTCCGGTTAGAGAAGGAACAGGGAAGGTGCAACATCTCTTAAAAAAACAGAAAAGATCGGCAAATTTTGTAAGGCCGGTAAAAACCCCGAACAAATCAGCACCATAGAAGCGACATCAAGTAAGTTTTTATGAATTCTTACCACCAGCAAACTAGACCAGGCCCCTGTGGTCTTAAAAACAGGATGGCACAGCATAGACATAGCCCCGAAAAAAAAATAGAAAAATTGGTAGGGTGAATATGGTGCGTGGTCTACACACCCGACTTTCTTTTACGACAAATGTCCATAAAATTGGAATACACCACACTTAATTTCTTTAGCGAAAAATTTAAACTTCCGAATTTATGAAAGAAATTGTTTTGTTTAACCAAAAATTATTATTCCTTGTAAAATTTCAGAAAGCTCACAAATTTAACCTTTGTTGAAAATTTAATTTTTATTTCAGGAATTGAAAGAGTTCCCACGGAAGCTGCCACTTCTAGTATACACTTATATCTACCAGATTTCACAGGGATCTCCCAATTTATATGGAAAAACCTTTAGTATGAAGGTTTTGTCTGAATACTCAATCCCAAGAACTAGAGATGCCAAATTTTGGTGTAATACATTTTTTGTTTTTATCGAAAATCGAATTTTTCGTTTTTATCGTTTTATCGCAAATGTTATACTATAGATGTTATCTGTTCTTCAAGTTGTGATGGGCTCAATAAGAGTGGGTGTAAAATGTTTAGATGTGCATTGTGAATAACCTCTAATAATGCTTCGTGCACGACTAGTTCAAGGGATGTCATCAAAATAGTTAATACTTGTTGTTCCGTTACACGTGTGTTATTTATGCTTTTGTCTAGGTGCTGCAACCTCCTCTGAATGTTATTAAATGCCTGTACTGTGGCATTTTGGCTGTGCTTGAATAGTTTTACATAGTTATCAATCATTGAGGTTTGAGTCTTTATTAGCAGTAATAAATGATCTTCATTGGTTTCTATAGTTTGAAAATGTCCTTCATATTGATCTGCTTCTCTCTGTGTTAATATTTCAAACATGTCACCTAATACTAATCCTATAGTGTCATCAATCCTCCGCTTTGCTCTAGTTACTTCTTTATTGGATGACATCAGTAATTGATTGCCTTCATCTATTCTACTCATTTCAGATCGTAATTGCTGGATTACCAGTTCGGCTATTAAGCGGTATGCTTGAGTTGTTTCTTCCCAATACGCATTTAAATTATATCGCACAACCAAACTCTATCTCATGGCAACTAGCTCCATCTTACTGATTTCCTCAAGATAAATGCCAGTAAAATATTTGAAGTTCTCAATCTGCATCGGTTCTTTAGCGCTGCTAGTGGAAAAACAGATACTCGTCAAGGCTAATAATGCCAGATGGAGCTTGATTCTCCCTTTTGCATGTATTCCTGGTTGGCGTCGAACTGGGTGGTTGATCTTCGACGTTGCTAGTTTGCATCTGGAGTCTCATTTGCGTTAATTATTTGTTGTGACCAACACCAAGCCATCTGGAAAGCCAAGAATCTTTTGTATCTAAATGCCAACGTGATCTTAGCGTGAAGTATCATTATTACTTTCTGGTACTACCTTTATTGGTCCGCCTATATTAGAAAATGCGCAGGTGTTAAAGATTCTAAGTTTTCCAGGATGATCGTACAAGGTAGTTAATGGTCGAGAGTTTAAGAATGCCTCTATTTGAGCCGTTAATGTTGTTGCTTCTTCAAATGTCAATGCAGTCTCACCTATAACTCTTCATGTGAGTCTGTACTGACTTTACCCCTGCCTCCCATTTGCCACCAAAGTGTGGTGCAGCTGGTGGTATGAAGTGCCAGGTTATTCCATCTTGTTGAAATAACCTTGCAATTTCTCGTTCAGCGTTGCAATTTTCTTGCGTTGTTGTTTCAGTACTCGTTCCGCACCAACAATAGAATAGATTTCTCTACACAACCCCCTGCGAGATGTGAACCTGCGGTAAGCTGCTATAAATGCATCTGTTGTTAATCCGCTGACTACTTCTACAGGCAGACAAATACCGCAATGTATCCTTTGTACGTGGTTTGACCTCTTCCTATCTTGTTCCTCAGTTGAATCGGCCCAGCATAATCAATACCCACCTTGCTGAATGGCCGTGATGGACTTACTCTGCAGCATGGTAAATCAACCATTAGCTGGATGAGGGTTGCTTGTTTAAATCTGATACATATAACACAATTCTGTATAATGTGACGTGACAGATTTCTACCATTAATTATCCAAAATTTATTGCGAACATTTCCCAATGTAAGTTGTATGCCCCCATAAAGTGTTGTAGTAGTATGAGCATCTTCAATTATTCGCTTGCTGATTGAGCTTTCATTCGGTAAGATAATTGGTTGCTTTTGATTCATTGGTAGTTGCGAATATTGTAAACGTCCGTGTAATCTTAATATAACATCCTTGCTGATCACTGGATATAACGCAGATATAGTTTGGATTTTTTATTTAATAAAATCCTACTCATCAAATTCTTTACGGAAGTGTCGGTGTTGTTCAATCCTAATTATCTGGACTTCTGCGAGTTTCAGTTCTGGTACTGTCACTTCTTTCGACTGTTGCCGTTGTTTATGAAAATGCATGTTTATGAACATTTGACTGTACACCAATATACGCTTCAACTTATGAATGTTTGAAATTTTATCAATTAATTCATGTAGCGTGTTTGCTTTAGATTCAGCGGTTATTGTAAGACAAGTGATATCATCTGCGCTGTCCTGGTTATGTTCAGTTTGTGTTTGCAGACCCTTGTACGAACGTGTAGATAACCATGCATCAGAATTTTCCTGCAAAAATGTTGGTCTCGTCTACCAGATCGAGCTCTTGTTGCTAAATCAGCTGGGTTTATGCTTGTTGGTACGTAATTCCATTGTAGCTGAGGTAAATTACCTTTAATCTGAGATACCCGATTGGCTACAAAGGTTTCTAACTTCATGATATCAGCTCTTATCCAGCGTAAAACTTAACATCAATACATCCTGGATGTTCATGGTATTTTTATCGTATCTTAGAATCCTATAGATAACAGATGCGCTCCGTTTAGTTCCAGCTTCGGAATTGTTAGTTTTGTTTTGATTGGAGCAACTCTAGTTTTTGCTACTAGCAAACTTGTAACTTGCTCGAACGTATTTGTGGTTCTTAAATAAACCACCAATGCATATGGTTGTTGCGAAGCATCTGCAAATCCAAGTAACTGTGATTTTTGCGTTGACGTTGTTTTAAACCATCTTGGAACCTTTATTTTGCCTAATTCATCTAATTCGATCTTATACTTTTTCCATTTTTCTTCAATTGCGTCTGGTAGCTTGTCACCCCACTGCGTACCAGCTCTCCAAGTTTTTTTGCATTAACAGCTATGCTAGTATCGTTATTGGTGATAACCAGCCGACAGGATCAAATAATTTTGAAGAATCGAACAACAGTATAGACGTTTCGCTGGTTCTTTCGTTGAAAAATTCAGCCTGGTAGTGTTTTTATTATGTGGTTGATTTTTAAACTAATCATTGCTTTTGCTCGCAGGTGCTCAGGAACGTTAATCATGACTTCAGCTGAATTCGACGCCCATTTATGGAATGGAAATCCTCCGCTCCGTGCAAATCTTGCCATCTGTTGTTGAATGGTTTCATCCACGTCAAAATCTCTTTCCATATGATCTTGGCAGCTGTCGGATAGTTGTTCTTTTCATATTCTGCCAATTGCATTAATGTTCTTACAGCAAGAAACGTCGCTGCCCTTGTTCCATAGGTAACCGTTCTTAGTTTGTATTCTCCTATTGGTTGTGATGGATTTTTTCGCCACAATATGCATTGTAAGTTCTGAGTTGAGGTAGGTTTTTGTTTTCCTCTCTGGACCATCCTTCTTATAATTACTACAAATTTTATCAATCTGAGTTGCAAGCTCTTCATGATTGAATGCAAGCGTTTCCATTTTGGAATTTTGGCAGTTCTCGTTCGCCAGTTGATTAATTTTTGCGCGTTACTTGTTGTAATGTAGAATACGCGTTTGTTTTCGCCTTATAAATAGCAAAGGGCAGCAGAAAAATGTAAAATGTTGCCGTAGCATACTTTCCTTCCTCACCTAAACCTAACGAGCTTCCTCAATTATGGAAAAGTTCCTTACCAAACATTTCTCATAGTGTGCTGCACAAATTCATACTACACACAAATTCATACTACATAAAAGGTGCGCCACTTTTTCAATACTATTTATCAAATAACATTCTGATAAATAACACTGGGAGCGCCATGTATTTAATAATTGCCCTACGGCAACAGGTATCTGGTTTAGACATGGGTATAACCAACTTGATATTATTGACAGACGTGTACAGATCGGAGGCGTCACTAACGGAAGACCTGTGTATGAAATCTTATATCGAAACTCCTCAAGGAATAGAATTTTTATTACACGAAAAAAAAAAACTGGTTACAATGAAGAAAAAACTGAATGATTCAAGAAAAATGAGCACTTGATTTTCAGCTAAGATAACTATTTCATAATGCAAACTTTCAATTTCTTCATTTGATGTTTCTATTTAAATATTGAAATAATATTGTTTTTATTGTTGAAAGAAATTCAATTTCTTAAAGCAAGAAAATATAATTTTGTAGAGCAAATCGCTTCTCTTAGTTTTTAATATCTATTTCTTCATTAAAGATAACAAATTCTTATTTTAAGGTGACCGTATCTCAAAATACAATAAAGTGAGGCTTGTATTAAGAAATTTTTCATATAATTATATGATCTACATTTTTTTAGTTAAGAGTCATTTTCTTATAATTAAAATGCAATTTCTGCCAGAAAACATTTTTTTTCGTGATAGAAGAACCCATTTATAAATTGTAGAGAAGGACTTGCTTAAATACAAACGTCTTTCTTGGAAAAGCTTTAGAATTTCTATATTGCAGAAAGTAACTTCTGAAAGCTTTAAAAGTATTTCTTGTTTCCAGCTATTTTTCCTGTTTATTGGAGCAACATTAAATATAATTTCCAAAATAATAACAATAGAATTTTATTATATATTTTTTATTTTAATTTATTATAAGAAATATAAAATTCGATTTAATATTAATTAGCTATGTCATACAAATTATAATAATAAATACAATAATAAAATACAAATTTAATTAAATAGAAGACATAATTGGCTTCAATATTTTTACGCTATGATTTATCAAGAAAACTTTACAACTAGTTTTTACAATATCAACAATAATGAAAAGTTTAATATTTTGATAGCTTAACTCACACACATTTTAACATGCAGCAACAAATAAACGTCAGTAGGTTTTGAAAAAATGAACATTTAAATTAACAGCTAAACATTAGTTTTTGGTTTATCGTCGTACCTGTAATTTCTGCAATAATGAATTTATTTTTATTTTTTTGCATTAAGATTACTATTTTTAAATTTATTTTTCAATTAGCCGATCTTCCGGAGCTTACATTAGTGGTTTCTATGCTTGTTGCATAAAAAGCCTGCTGGCTTTTACCTGCTCTATAATACAATTCCTGAAAATAAGACAATAATTAGCAATGATTTTTATATATAACTCATTGTTAGTTACCTTCTTTTCTCCAGGAATAAATGCTAGATATCACTAGCAATTGTTCTTAATAAATCAGCTGATACAGGGTTTTTGACCAATATATCCTCAACTGTAGATACTAGTAGATAGCGGGTCCTTCCGTCGAGCTGTAGTAGAGTTGCTGCATTAAAATGTTTAAGATTTTAAACCCTTTGGTTGAGTCGAGAAACTGTTCAAAGCTGCTGATTATATTTGTCCACTTGATGGAGAAGAAAGGGCTGGTTTATGCTGTGTCCTGTCCAGTCATACAACGATGAATTTGCAGAACCAGTTACTGTTGCTATTTAAATTTAGTATTTTCGTCAGCAATTTCTCTGATTAAAAAAAATTAAATAAAACGTTTTAGAGTTATGCACAAATTTTCGTTTATGCACAAATTACACACACAAAACACACAAAAGAGAGCGATCAATTGTTAATTTAAATTATAAATATATTTAATATATATATATATATATATATATATATATATATATATATATATATATATATACAGGGTTATCCAATTCGAGGTTGATAAAGTAGAAATCTGTATACCGACATCTGTCAAAGATGCCATTTAAGAATATGGAGCATTTGAGAATATACTGCCATTTAAGAATATGGAGCATTTAACAATCGACCAACGCGTTAAAATTATTAAATCTTATTATAAGATTTTTCGAACAAAATTTTCTTCAGTGATGAAGCTCATTTTTCGCTTGGTGGATACGTTAATAAGCAAAACTGTAGAATTTGGGGCTCAGAAAATCCACAATTGATTGTAGAGAAGCCATTACACCCGGAAAAAGTCACTGTTTGGTGCGCATTGTGGTCTGGTGGTGTGATTGGGCCGTATTTTTTTGAGAACAGCCATGGACGAACCGTTACCGTCAATTCTGAGCGCTATGGCCGCATGTTAACCGATTATTTTTTTACGAAAATCGAAGATTATGATCTTGACGATATGTGGTTCCAGCAGGATGGAGCAACCAGTCACGTAACACGAGCAAATCGAGATCTTTTGCAAGAGAAATTTCCTGGACGTTTGATTTCGCGATTGGCTGATGTCAATTGGCCTCCAAGATCCTGTGATTTAACGTCTTTGGATTTCTTTTTGTGGGGCTACGCGAAAGATCGTGTTTACGCAAACAATCCTAAAACTCTTGACGAATTGAAAACTAATATTCGTAAGGTAATGGCCGAAATACCGCCCGAAATGTGCCGAAAACTCATCAAAAATTACCTCAAAAGAATCAAGGCTTGTAAGAAGTCCCGTGGAGGACATTTGAATGATATCTTGTTTAACTAAAAATGGCAAGGATCAATCTGTAAAATGAAATAAAAATTACAATACATTCCGAATATTTTGTGTGTTTTTTTTAAGTTTACTTTATCAACCTCGAATTGGATAACCCTGTATATATATATATATATATATATATATATATATATATATATATATATACCCAAGTAGCAAAATGAAACCAAAGTTTCAGAAAAACCAGAATCTAGGTTGCATTTAAGAATTTATGTAACTAGTATTTTTGAACCTGTTCTAACATGTCTTTAATTTCGAATAATTTAAACGTCTCTGGACGAGTTTTATGAAACCATTTTGACACCAGCAAAAGTTTTTAAATGGTTTCCAAATATCCAAAAATTTACTGGTTATTTTGAAACCATTCGTAGACGGTTTTATTTTGGAACAATTGCAACGTATTTTAAACGGGTTATAAAAACCCTTTTGTAACTTTCAATATTGACTAAAATACCGTATTATTGTTTCTAATAATTTTCTTCTATTTAAGTATTTTTACCACTGGAATTTATATTGGTTTACCAACTTCTAAAATAATTCGCTAAGTCATTATGTATTTATTTTATTTATAAGCATAAAGAATATACTGTTTGGTATGTTTCGAGTCGGACAAAACCGTCAGATAAACATGATAAATGATGAATCTTATAAAAAGATTTGTCAAGTCACTTGGTAAATTCACCTCGAATTGGAAAACCAATCTGACTAAACAATTTTTTAAACAATTTTATCGGAATTAATGATTTTAAGTTTTTATAAAATCAGTTAAAACCCGCTTTTGATTAGAAAGTTTGTAATTAAAACTGAAATTAATCCATTTAAAAGTGATTTTCAGCCTTTTACAAACCGCGCGCGTTAACAGATTTTTTTCGGTTTTTTATTACGGTGTTTTTGAAACCAAGAAGTTTATCACGGCTTCAAAGAAACTTAAAAGTAGTTTTCATACAAATATTTGAAATCATTTAAAACCGTTTCAAAAAATCTGGGGTTTTTTAAAAACTGTTTATAAACGGTTCCTCATTAGTAAAAATAAAACGAGATGGTATCAGAAACCGCGGCCAAAAGCAGTATCTGCTAAGGCTTCGTAACGTGTCAGAAACGTGTCTGAAACCATTTAAAAAACTGTTTGGTTTTAAAACCAAAGTTTCGTATTGGTTATAAATCCTAATTGAAACCAAAAATTGCTACTTGGGTATATATCAAATGTTTCTCAAATGTTTTATCGTTTTCTTGATTTAAAAATTATAGAGTGTACATTGAAAAATCCTTTTCTATAATTAAAAGTATTCTCTCAGCATGAGACATACATATTAAACCAAGAAATATTATGTTGAAGTTTAAAAAATTACTTTTTTGTGATAAGAAAGACTTTTCTTGAAGTAACATAGCAAATTGTATTGAAATTATTGAAATTTCTATCTTCATTAAAGAAAACTTGGAATGAGTAAAGATTCATTATTTCTTCAATCAAGATAACTTTTTTGAAATTCTAGAATTCATTAGTTTATCAGAAAGAGAAATAATTTTTTTATTATCAAGAAACGTTTTCAATTTTAAAATGTTGTATTTTAATAAAATTTATGTTTTTGTTTTAAGAAAATATTAAATTTCTCGTTTTAAGAAAAGGAAAGATTAAATTAAAAGTATTTCTCTTCAAACTAAATTTTTTCTCTTATTATAAAGAATTTATAGCAACGATAAATACAAGAAAAATAATTCTCAAGATGGAATTTAATGTTAAAACTTCAGTCAAGAAATAATTCTCTTCGTAAGAAAACTATTTTTATAACTAGAAAAACTGGTATGAACATAGAAATTTGGTTTTTAAATTAAGCAAACATATTTTTTATTAAATAAAGAAAAATATTTCTTTAAGGTAGTAAGCTTATTTTTTTCCGTGTACGAACATTTAGACACATCAAGTGAAAGATCTATATCAACAGACTCGAATATAATGACCTTGAGGCCAATAGAAGAGAAGCTCATAAACTGTCAGCCAAGCAAACAAGTGACTGGACTGCCTACCGGATTTCTTTCAATAGATAAAACAGTAAATAATATTGATGATAATAGTTGTTGTCATCAGGTCATTGACCTAGATATCCTTGCCGATTGTACTTGATGTTTCTGGAACTTCGTGTCTTCCCTCTCAATGAGCACTTGTTGATATATTTTTTCCAAATCTCCAACCAGGGTGCTATCCTAATCGCAGTAGAATTTTCAGTAAGCCTGGTCGCACGGTAGGTCCGGTCCAATCATAAATTTCTCGTTCAAAGAAATATATATTTTTTTTCATGAATTCCAAATACTATTTTTGAAATTGTGCGCAACTCGAAATTTGCTTTCCATGGCCAATAACCTGGATAGCGCTCTGTGGTAAGTTTGACTCAGATTTTTCTCTTTGGCGTTTTCTTCAAATGAGAGTCTTCTCACCCGTGAATTTCCACCCGTATGTTTTGCCATGTGTAACTGGTAACCAACACAACACGTGGCTCATTTTTAAATTGCCTCCGCTCTTGTTTATCACAATTTTTGATAAACACCAGGAACAATATGACGAGTATTCCCAAACGAAAATAAAAAAGCGACACGACGAATGGCCCCTTCCACATTTGTAGTCTTGCAACAATTATTTTCCTCTTTACCTTCAAACTAAATTTGAGGTGAGGTTTTTGTGTTGTTAAATTTTTGACAAATATTTCGCTATTCAGTGGGCTTATGCATCTTCCAGGTTCACATTAATTACGAACTACAGTCTAACATGAACAAGCATGATTGTTAAGCTGATATCGAAAAATTAAGTCTAAAATAATGGATATCTTTCGATATCTCAATCAATAAATCAAACGACCTCGCTTTCATCTTTTTCACTGTGTGGTCCATTTAAGATAATCCCTACAACCTAACTTAACCTAACCTAGCTTTGTGTTGTGCTAGATTGTTTTAAATGAACAATATTTGGTTTAACTGTGTTTTTAAAAAATTATTTAATTTATTTGAATTCGGTTTTGTCGACTATTAGTACGCAGCTTAAAAATACAGAACAGAAATAAACATCCAAAATTTCATATCAAAAGTTACGTAGTAAGTAAAGTAAAATTATTTGAAAGTTTTAACAACTATTTATTTGTTTATAAATTTTGTTGGCAGTTCTGCGACACGGGTGTCACGAGCATGAAGTTTCTGGCAACTTTCTGGCAAACCTTATAAATCCTATTAAACTTCTAACAAACGCTATAAATGTAAATAAATCCTGACAAATGCAAATTAACTCATGATGCATTATAATATTAAAATTTAATTTGCAGAAGCTCTTAAGACCATATTCTGAATTGAATTGCAAATAAAAATAATCTAATTAATCGAAACTATCAAAAACTAATTTATTATCAATATCGTGTAAAAAATTATAACGGTAAGTTAAAAATATGATGAATGATTATAGCATTAAACAACGAATTAGTAATGCCATTTAGGAAAGTTTACACAAACAGCCACCATATACAAATCAACCAGAAGGGTCTAGGTAAACAAAAAAACACTTAAGGTTTTGGAAATATAGAGAAGGAGAGTGGCCACGTGGCTTGGAAAAAGTCAGATATTGCTTAACATGACGTCATTAACAGCTTATTAATTGCCATTTATGAAAGTTTACACAAATAGCCACCATATACAAATTAACCAGAAGGGTCTAGGTAAACAAAAAAACACTTTAGGTTTTGGAAATATAGAGAAGGGGAGCGACCACGTGGCTTCGAAAAAGTCAGATATTGCTTAACATGACGTCACTAACAGCTTATTAATTACCATTTAGGAAAGTTTACACAAACAGCCACCATATACAAATTAACCAGAAGGGTCTAGGCAAACAAAAAAACACTTTAGGTTTTAAGAATATAGAGAAGGGGAGCGATCACGTGGCTTCGAAAAAGTCAGATATTGCTTAACATGACGTCATTAACAGCTTATTAATTACCATTTAGGAAAGTTTACACAAACAGCCACCATATACAAATTAACCAGAAGGGTCTAGGTAAACAAAAAAACACTTTAGGTTTTGGAAATATAGAGAAGGGGAGCGACCACGTGGCTTCGAAAAAGTCAGATATTGCTTAACATGACGTCACTAACAGCTTATTAATTACCATTTATGAAAGTTTACACAAACAGCCACCATATACAAATCAACCAGAAGGGTCTAGGTAAACAAAAAAACACTTTAGGTTTTGGAAATATAGAGAAGGGGAGCGACCACGTGGCTTCGAAAAAGTCAGATATTGCTTAACATGACGTCACTAACAGCTTATTAATTACCATTTAGGAAAGTTTACACAAACAGCCACCATATACAAATTAACCAGAAGGGTCTAGATAAACAAAAAAACACTTTAGGTTTTGGAAATATAGAGGAGGGGAGCGACCACGTGGCTTCAAAAAAGTCAGATATTGCTTAACATGACGTCACTAACAGCTTATTAATTACCATTTAGGAAAGTTTACACAAACAGCCACCATATACAAATTAACCAGAAGAGTCTAGGCAAACAAAAAAACACTTTAGGTTTTGGAAATATAGAGAAGGGGAGCGGCCACGTGGCTTCGAAAAAGTCAGATATTGCTTAACATGACGTCACTAACAGCTTATTAATTGCCATTTATGAAAGTTTACACAAATAGCCATCATATACAAATCAACCAGAAGGGTCTAGGTAAACAAAAAAACACTTTAGGTTTTGGAAATATAGAGAAGGGGAGCGACCACGTGGCTTCGAAAAAGTCAGATATTGCTTAACATGACGTCATTAACAGCTTATTAATTGCCATTTATGAAAGTTTACACAAATAGCCACCATATACAAATTAACCAGAAGGGTCTAGGCAAACAAAAAAACACTTTAGGTTTTGGAAATATAGAGAAGGGGAGCGGTCCAGTCAACCGAATAATCCAGTCAACCGAAGTAGAGTATTTAACATTATTAAAAAAAATCTGTTTGCAAATCTAAAAATAAAATTGCTCTACCATCAACAGAATCAATACAAGATAACGTTGTGAAAACGGTTGCCGTGGCTTCAAATTATAATAATGATTCGCGTGTTAGACAAATCATACCCAAAATAGTATGCGAGGAATTGAATAATGATTTTAAGCTGGAAGTTTCAAACGAAAATTTTTCACTTTCCGTTTTCGAAAATCGATCACAAAATGAAATTATCGGAAATGTTATAGATTTGAATAATTATAATACTGTACCACAAACTGAATTTGTTTATATTGAAGATATAAATATTCCGTCGTCTCAGAATAAATTAATTCAATGGAGAAATCGCGGTACAACATTAGTTAATTTGAAAACCTTTAACACAGACCACGACACGATTCGAACAGAAATCAGACGATCAATGGACCTAATAAGATGTACGTGCGTCTTGTCCTTTAGCACCATTAACCATAACAGATGCTTAAGAAATATAACAGCTTATGCGTTCTGTAAATATAGCCAACACAATCAAAAATATAAATTCGTCGTTCGAGATTCGATTATGGAATATTTTACAAATGGAGAGGATTTACTTGAACATGGCGAATTAAAATAGTTTTGTCAATTGCGAGGAAAACGGCGGGTAGAAAAACAGGATGAGCTGATAAAATTAACCGCCTACAATAGTTTATTAAACTCCTATTCTAATTTAGACCACGATTTATTGATCCAAGGTAATACTCAAAATTTCGTAAATATTGCAAACCTCCGTAAAGCAAGATCTGAAAGACTGATAATGAATGATTTGGTTTCGGACTGCGAAATTATGGATGCTATCTATAGATTTGCTCGTGAACCAGAGGATGATCCATATATTTATTCAGCTAAAGATCCTTTAGCAATTATATTAATGCGACCAGAAAATTTGTTGCTACTGAATCATGAGGGTGGTAAGGTTTTGTATTTAGACGCCACCGGAAGCGTCATAAGAACGCCTAAATGCTGTAAAAAGCACAAAAACTATAAAAAGATTTTTATTATGCATGTGTGGTCAAAGTAAACGAAATTACTATTCCTGTAGTAGAATATATTACAGTTACTCATAATGTGTCGGCTATAAGTTCGTTTTTATCTGATTTTCGTTTAGAGATCGCCAAAACTACCCCTAAAATACCAATGCCTTTGTACTTCGTAACCGACTGGTCTTGGGTGTTTATTTTATCTATTTCAAATTTAAATAATATGTCAATAAGCGATTATTTGGAATATGTGTATGATTCATTAGATAATCAAAAGGCACTAAAAAAGCCTATTAGCGTTTTCATTTGTAGTAGCCATTTCATTGCTATTATAGTTAGACAAATTAACAAAAAAATTCCTGATTGTCCCAAACATGTACGGGAATGTTTTTTAACGTTTGTTAATTTGTTGATGGATTGCAGTGAATTGGGAGAAGCCGATAACATTTTCAAAATTATGTGTTCTATATTCTGTTCACAGCGAAAAAATCGAGAGTTTAAATTGGCTTATTCAAAATTTGTTGATCTGGTGTGTATTATGTACGGAGATAAAAAAATCATTGTTCCGGAAAATAAGATAGAGGCAAAATCAGATGTATTAGAGGAAGAAATCCCTGAATCTAACCAAAGTGAATGTTTTTATTTAAGATATTTACGAATATTTGAATGTTGCTTAGCACAATCGGATGACGATTGTATTGACACTAACGATTTTTGTAATCCGGAGTTCATAAAATTTTTTATTAAAAAATATTTGACATATTTCCCATTGTGGGGTTCAATTTATTTGAAAACAATAGATCTTACAGCAAAGCGAGTAAATAACGGCACCATAGAAAATTGGTTTCGCAAATTAAAATATGAGTTTATGGAAAATAGTCATATGAAAGTTGGCCGGTTTATTGACCTTTTGAGAGACAAAACAAAACTGTGCGCAAAATCTATTTATTTTGCTCCATTATTAAAAACTAGAAAGCGAAAAAATGAAACTATTTCTGTCATTGAGCCCCACACAAAGAGTCCGAAAATAAGCCTTGTTTCGCCAATATCTTCTCCGAAATCTAGTTCTTTCAATTGTGAACTAAAAACGAATATTTTTGAAATGACGGAAGAATGGAAAAAGAAGTCCAATAAAAAATCTCCTAAATATTCAGGTATACGTGCATGCAATCGATATTTAAAACAGGGCCCCCGAATACTTTTTAATAAGTATAATTCTTTTTATGATCCTTCTAGTCGAGAGCTTCTAGAAAATTATGTGCTAAACAATGTCGGGTACTATAATAATATGACCGACTGCCATTTAAATATTTTTCATTTCAAATTCGATAATTGGACTAGCCTGTTGACAAATGAATGTTTCAAATCATTATCGGAAAATAATTATTTGACCGGGGATGTGTTACGAGTATGTATTTGCTTGATTTTGCAGAATTCGAACGCGATTTGCCTTGATACGTTCGCTGTTTATCAAATTTTTAATCCAAATGTACCCTATAAAATTAAAGAAGATGCCTCTCAGTTTGAGTTAAACATTCCGGTTGGAACGGAATTTATATTTCTACCAGTCTGTATCAATTCAAACCACTGGATTTTAATATATATTGATATAGAAAAGCAAAAAATTATTACCTACGACCCACTAGCTCCATCCAAAATTCTAAAAAGTAGTGCGGTATTTGTACAAAATTATTTGGACCAAGTTGCTTTTAAACGGAATATGACACCTACTAAATTTGAAGTGACCGCGAATTGTTTATTCTTCCCAACACAGCATGATTCATATAATTGTGGAGTTCTTTTAATATATGCTGCCGATATGTTGATAAACCGTAAATTTATAAAGGAAATTCACCAACGCAACAATGACGAATATATAAATTCCTTGCAAAAATACAGATATAGTTTGCAACAACTAATTATTCAAAAATCTTTAACTGTTAGAGATAATTGTTTACAGTGTTTCGTACCAATTATTGAAACTTTAGCAGACGACTATTTCAATATATGCAATATATGTGAAAGAAAATTTCACTTTAGCTGTGACGAGTATTTAAGCCTACAAGACAGTCAATGTAAGTTTTGCATTACATTTTTCACGCCATAAATAAAACAATTATTTAACATATACTTCTGGTTAGTGTCAGCTGGGGACGACACTTAATCAACAAATACATAATTTGTAACAAACCAATTCGAAAACTATCACGGGATTCCCCTAACCGCTTTACTATCACAGCCTTGACGTGGCAAAGCGGCTTAAGCATAGCAAAAAATATATAATTAAATCGACTCTACTCCAAAGCTATCAACCAATGTGATTAAAACCTGAAAAACCTTACTACACGGCAAAAAAACCAGCTGTTAGTGACCTCATTTTAAGCAATATCTGACTTTTTCGAAGCCACGTGGCCGCTCCCCGTCTCTATATTTCCAAAACTTAAAGTGTTTTTTTGTTTGCCTAGACCCTTCTGGTTAATTTGTATATGGTGGCTGTTTTTGTAAACTTTTCTAAATGGTAATTAATAAGCTGTTAGTGACGTCATGTTAAGCAATATCTGACTTTTTCGAAGCCACGTGGTCGCTCCCCTTCTCTATATTTCCAAAACCTAAAGTGTTTTTTTGTTTGCCTAGACCCTTCTGGTTAATTTGTATATGGTCGCTGTTTGTGTAAACTTTCCTAAATGGTAATTAATAAGCTGTTAGTGACGTCATGTTAAGCAATATCTGACTTTTTCGAAGCCACGTGGCCGCTCCCCTTCTCTATATTTCCAAAACCTAAAGTGTTTTTTTGTTTACCTAGACCCTTCTGGTTGATTTGTATATGGTGGCTGTTTGTGTAAACTTTCCTAAATGGCATTACTAATTCGTTGTTTAATGCTATAATCATTCATCATATTTTTACCTTACCGTTATAATTTTTTACACGATATTGATAATAAATTAGTTTTTGATAGTTTCGATTAATTAGATTATTTTTATTTGCAATTCAATTCAGAATATGGTCTAAAGAGCTTCTGCAAATTAAATTTTAATATTATAATGCATCATGAGTTAATTTGCATTTGTCAGGATTTATTTACATTTATAACGTTTGTTAGAAGTTTAATAGGATTTATAAGGTTTGCCAGAAAGTTGCCAGAAACTTCATGCTCGTGTGTCATAGTTGTGTTAATTTACATCAACTGTCGTAAACAGATGATGAAAAATCCATTTTGCACTGTGCCTCTAAGAGGACTCGAATTACATATTTGTCCTATTTAAGTCTAACAGCTATTAAATTTGTTAGCATTAAACTAGAATTACAAGATTTTGAAATGCACAATTTTAAGGCCATTATCAAATATAGCTGCGTCATAAAAGCAATAAATTAGTAATAACCCAGGAAAAGAAAAAAATGAAGAACTATTTTATCTCGATAATAAACTTCTGTTCTTTATTTTTAATCACTATACCGATTTGTATGTTAATTTATCAATTAACTTGTTTTAGCATTGCGTTAAGCACAGTGTAAAATGAGATCATCACGATTTCGCATATCAAATTAATAAGTTCAGTTTATAATTAGCAGCTTCACTATTAAGATCTTTGATGTCTTATTCGATTGCATTAATTTTATTAAACACGATCATCTCAGTTACAACAGATCCACATTTTTTCGATCAAAATAAACAAATACATCGTGATTTATTTTTGGGTGATGGTTGCACGATAGTGCATAGTGATGGTGTAGTGAACGGAATATGTTTATCAATTGTGAAGTGTCCAACAGTTTTGACTAACGTAAAAAATAAATGGTACAATCACACGGTATGTGGATATGATGGTAGTGTGCCAAATGTCTGCTGCCCAAATGATACGAAACAAGTAAAAAATTTAAAAAAATTAAATTTACTTAACAATTTGAACTGCACAGTTGTTAATACAAAAGCAGCCGGTGTCATTAAATTTTTGTCTGAATGTCGAGAACTAAATCAACATTTTGATAATGGAACAAGCCATACAAATTTGTTATGTAGTGAAGAAATCTGTTCAGATCTGGTTTGTTGTCCGGTTGTTAGACACAAAACGCGAATAAAACCTGTTTGTTGGAATGTTGATCATCCTGCTGATACGTTGGAATTACGGTTAATGCTAAATAAAGAATGCACTGTGAATGAGTTAAATATTACGGGAATTCTGCAAAGAAAATGTGCCTACGTAGACCGACATCCACATTTAGCGACTTTATTAAAAGGGCAGTGTAATGATGATTTATGTGACTCCTGGTATTGTTGCCCGATCGAACAAAACGATATCGTTTACTGTACGCCGTACACGATTTCGCCATCAATCGCAATACTGGCTGGACCGAAATGCATTGATTCAAAATCTGGCCGTACAGGCACATGCAAGAATAATTGCGGCGACGGCAAATATCTCCAAAAAGATGGAACTTTATCATTGGATAAGTGTGGGCAATATTGTTGTTCAAACTACTATTGCTGTCCAGACGAGGATGAAAATAATGATGAACTCGTTAATTCATCAATTTCAGTGCAATGTAGGTAGTTTATTGTAAATATTTTAAATATATAAAATTTTAAGGATTAATATTTTATTATAGCGTGCCGCACATACACGAACTATTTGCAGAAGGAAATAATTGGGATTAAATGGGACTCATTGGAAAATTGCTCGTGGGCCTTAGCTTCACCTGCAGGAGGAATTGAGGCGATACCTGGCGAATTTCCACACATGGTGAGCAAAATAAATTCATAAATCACATGTTGAATAACATTTTATTCAATGTATTGCAGGCCGCACTCGGCTATAAATTAGACCATCAAATATTTTGGAAATGTGGCGGATCGTTGATCAGTGATCAATATCTTTTGACCGCAGCTCATTGTATAATAAATAAAATTGGTCCAGTAAAGAAGGTACGACTGGGAGCAATAAACCTGTTAAATGACGGGGCGACACGAGATTGCCCAGAAGAATACGATGTGATTAAGCAAATTGCCCATCCCATGTACAGTCCCTTACTTGCGTATAACGATATCGGTTTAATTCAAATCGACGGAATAGTAAAATTCAATTTTAACATTCGACCAATATGTTTACCATCTAGTCCGGATATTCCTGAAAGCTTTACGTCTATGGGGTGGGGTGCTACAGGGCCAGTTGAAGATCAAACTGTAAAATTGTTAAAAGTAGATCAAATATTGTATTCATACGAAAAATGTTCTGAATTTTACGAAATTAATTTCGGACGCAAGATTAAAAAAGGAATTTTTAATGAGACACAGATTTGCGCTGGATCGAGGAATAGTATTCAAAGTACTTGTGATGTGAGTTTTATATTTCACTTTGATGCTCGTTTATATACTTACTCGTAAATGTTCAATTTACAGGGGGATTCAGGTGGTCCACTTCTAAACGAGCATCCAACTAATCGACGCTTATTTGAAATTTTTGGAATTGTTTCGTTTGGAGTGACATGTGGTTTTCCTAATTCGCCCGGAATATACACAAAGGTCTTTCCATTTGTAAAATGGATTGAGAAAACGGTTTGGGGTACCTAATGTCTAAATATTGTAATTTTTTCGAAGATAAACTAATCAATTTATTATCTGTGGAAATACATGTAGAATAAAAAAAATATCGTTGTATAGAAATTGTAGAGGAGATCAAATGTGCAGATTAGCTGAAATGTGCAAAGAGCCTAAGAATTGCATTCTTAATCACTCATTTCGTCTAATAAAAATCGAATATCATCTGTATCAAAGATCATTGACTCGCTACCTCAAACATCATATTCGTTTTCAATACCTTCAACAGCAAAAGCTATATAAACAACAATTGTATCGCCAACAGAAGTATCACTAAACTCTCATCTTACTCATGAACAGCCATGTCAGTCAGCATCTTATGAAATAAAAGCTGCAGAACCCAACAATGGGTTTTTATCAGTAGAATTGCAAATTCTGTGATGAAAGAAAGATTCGAGGACTACTGTGGCGCTATTCTAGCTTTTCCTGAGAATATGGAATTGGGAAAAATATTTTCATAGCATTTTTGTCTAAATTGTATTTTTCATAGGTAGCAATCCTTCTATAATTGGTTCCACCTTCACTTTATTAAACGCGCCCTCGATATCGAGAAACACCACCAACGAGAATTTTTGGCAGTCCAGTGACTTCTCAGTTCCCCGAACCAAGGATGACAGAGATATTGATCTTAAGTACATAGGATTGCTGTGCGAGCTTCTACCCGCTTTCAGGATGAAGATCATCAAAGACTCCCTCCATTTCATCGGGATGTACCCCATTTTCAGACAACATTTGAAGGTAACTACCAGGTAGCGAAGCAAAGCCTCCAAATTCTTCTAAATTTCTGCTGGTACAATCCCATCCGGGCCAGCTGACTTAAAGGGCTTAAACCCTTTAATAGCCCATTATATCTTCCGTATATTCATAAGATCCTCTATGCGTAACAGTTGAAACCCGCAGTCATTCCTAGACCCGCGGTCATCCAATGGCCTCACAGTTGACACTTCCTCACTTCCAAGGAGGTGAGTTTTCATCAAAAGATCAAGAGTCTTTTCATTAGACACCGTCCATTAGCCATCCGGTTTTATCAGATAGCCTGGAACAGCTGGATTGATAGAGAGAATTTTCCTTAAGCGCGCGGTTTCAGAGACCCCTTCCATTCTATCACAGAAGCGCCTCCAGGATTTTCTTTGCATCTTCCTTGATTCCCTTTTGTATACTATGAAGCATTCCTTATGGAAGTCCAAGTCTTGACTATTTCTAGATCTTTTTGCTCTAATAAAAGCAGACCCACAGACTTTCCGGCACTCCGTAAGTACCGGGCTCCACCAAATAGGTTTTCGCTTCCTCCTTCGGCTTTGTTAAAGGGCAGGCTACTCTCATAGAGGTTTTACAAGCCCTAGTCATAGTGTCCACCATTGAATCCAGTTCACTACCCGTGTCGGGGAGTCCTGGAACTGTAGATGGAACGACTCCCTAATACCTTATATACTGGTTCTCCTGGGATTTCTAAACACGTATTTGTAATTTGAAGATTAGTCTTAAACGTTAAGTAACGATGGTCGTAGAAGGAATGCTCCTTCGCCACCCTCCATTCCCTGGTTATTAGTGAAATAAATTCAGAGACCAGAGTATCATCCAGAACCTCCTGTCTATTACTAATAATAAAGGTGGGGGACCTATATTGCTAATAACGAGGTTAGTTCTTAAAAGAAATTCAAAAAGTAACTCACCCCTATCATTGACGTCCGAGCTGACCCAAATGGTATAATGTGTGTTCGCCTCACACCCCAGGACAGCTCCCACCTTCCTCCTTTCCGCGTCACTGACAAGTACCCCCAGTATATCTGGCGATATTGGCTTCTTCTGGGCCAAGTATGCGGCTTCAAGCCAGAATCTTCTCCCCTCTGTCTCTATGCAGACCTCACTTATGTCCCTTTTGCAATACTGTGGAAGAAGATAGATAAACATTTATATTATTTCCCACCAGTAAAATAGGGTGTACCTATTCGCTCGCAGACCACAGATCTTATTATTTTTGATCCAAGGTTCTTGGATCAAAGCTATTTCCTCCTCTGACTTAGCAGAGACAGCCTTGGTATGATGTAAGTTTATAATTTACACAAACCTGATCATTGTTAACGGAATTCACTTACCTTGTTACAACATCCGTGCCACGTCTATTAATTGGACCCGACGGGGTCGACGGTATCCCCGTCTCACTCCCCTCGCAGTCCCTAAACTTAAAGAGCTCTACGTCTTCTCCTTCAGAGTCCGATGTGTCCCCCTTCTCACAGCCAACAAATAGTCAGTGGCAGAGTTTCCTAACTGTGTCTCCTCTAGAGAAATTCCACTCGTCATGCTTCTTCATCCAGGCTGGACCTCTTCCTCCCCTTTTTTGGGCTGTGCAGTACTCATTTTTTACTTCGACCTCGTCCTTTCTAAACACCTTGAGTGTAATAGAGCTGAAGCCGAAGTTTATAACCCATTTGGTTTTTGATAGAGGAGCCAGGGATTTCTTGTGGATCACCATAATGGTCTGGTCTGTAAATTCAGTAGTGTAGTTAGGCCCCATTTGCTTCACAACCTGCCAGTTTCCTGTCGGAAGATCGTATTGCAAACTTGCATAATCCTCAGGGATTCATCCAAGTTTGCCGGCTTCGTGGGAATTCAGACAATTTCTTTAGGTCTGCTCGGTATTTCCTCCTAGGGAACTGTTCTGAGCTTGGCTCCTGGCCATACTTCGAATACCTCCCCTACCGCCTTCTTGTACAAGCAGACCGATCACTGATCTGAGCACGCGGTCAGTTTCGGTCGTCACATCCCGCGTCTCTACAAATTGGCGGTAGTCCCAGATATTTTCCAAGGACTCTATGAAAAACTAGGTTAAGTGCCTTAAACAACAAGCTCTATTTTTCTCCGATGATGCTCCCAACTTCATGGCTCTGGTCCACGACGGCTAGCACTAAACCCTTCAAAACATCCCTGAAATTCTTAAACCCCTTTTTCGACTATCCTTCCTGAAGCTTGGTCCGTTTCCTCTCGGCATGCAAATCTCCATGCTTCTTCTCTTTAGACCTCTGTCTTTTAGATGCAAGATACTCCTTTTGCCCTTTTTTCATATCGGCAAAACGATTCTTCGCCCACTTAACCGATTGCCTCCGCTCCTCCGTCTATTGCTCCTGCGGGACTGTAGCCAGTCTGTCCAAGACACAGAAGGCCGAACGCCCAGCCCTGTATCTCCAAACCGAAGGAGCAACAGCCTTCTTATGAAGAACCTCGAAACCAGTCTTAGCCACATCGATGGCTGGAGTCCTAGACCCCTCCGTCTTCCTCAGCATTTAGGATGTGCTGGCCTCTTCTTTGTTTTTATTTTCAGATTCCATATTTGGTATCGGAGAAATGATGGTCCGCTCGTGCAGAGATCCATATACACGGGTAAGGCTATAAGAATTCACAAGTAAATTGCAAAGTGATACTAATATTATCAGTACCTGGACGAAGAGGTGGCGAATAAAACTTAACAAAAATGTCTACTAGATACTAATAAAACTGAACTCTCAGCAAATTCTCTATGCAAACACGGCAAAATATCAAAGCATGGCTCTAGACGCGAAACTAAAATGGAAAGAGTATCTAAAAAAAGAAGAGTTAAACATAAAATTCAGAAAGGTGGATTGGCTCTTAGGAAGGAATTCTGCCCTTAATCTACATAATAAATTGCTACTACACCAGCGAATCCTAAAACCTGTGTGGACTTCCGGTATTCAGCTCTAGGGCAGTACGAAGAAAACCAATGTCAATGTCATCCAGTCATTCCAAAGCAAAGTCCTACGTGGAATAGTTATTGCACCGTGGTACATAAGAAATGACAACCATTGAGATCTGCAGATGGATTTCGACAGTGAAGAAATAAGCAAACACGAAAGAAAACACATGAGATACGTCGTATGTTGAAATTGCAAAGGTTTCTAGCCAAAGGGCTACAACCGTTGCAACTAAAACAAATATAAAACAGACTTAATTACATTTGAGCAGGATGAACTGTTTACAAAAAAAAAACGCTTCCTTTATAAGACATTGGAAAGCAAGAATGTGCTACTTATTATAGAAACTGTTAAACAATTAGGAGAGTTCAAAGATTCAACAGAGAGAAACCCTCATTAGAAACCCAAACAGTCAGAAAGAATATGCGACGGACTCACAAGAGTTGAATATGGAAATCAGCTGGCCGTTCATAAAGGGTTATCCAATTCGAGGTTGATAAAGTAGAAATCTGTATACCGACATCTGTCAAAGATAAACGTCAAGTACGCTGTCATTTATTTAGTTGACATTCTGCCATTTAAGAATATGGAGCATTTAACAATCGACCAACGCATTAAAATTATTAAATCTGCTGATGCTGATTTTTCGAACAAAATTTTCTTCAGTGATGAAGCTCATTTTTCGCTTGGTGGATACGTTAATAAGCAAAACTGTAGAATTTGGGGCTCAGAAAATCCACAATTGATTGTAGAGAAGCCATTACACCCGGAAAAAGTCACTGTTTGGTGCGCATTGTGGTCTGGTGGTGTGATTGGGCCGTATTTTTTTGAGAACAACCATGGACGAACCGTTACCGTCAATTCTGAGCGCTATGGCCGCATGTTAACCGATTATTTTTTTACGAAAATCGAAGATTATGATCTTGACGATATGTGGTTCCAGCAGGATGGAGCAACCAGTCACGTAACACGAGCAAATCGAGATCTTTTGCAAGAGAAATTTCCTGGACGTTTGATTTCGCGATTGGCTGATGTCAATTGGCCTCCAAGATCCTGTGATTTAACGCCTTTGGATTTCTTTTTGTGGGGCTACGCAAAAGATCGTGTTTACGCAAACAATCCTCAAACTCTTGACGAATTGAAAACTAATATTCGTAAGGTAATGGCCGAGATACCGCCCGAAATGTGCCGAAAAGTCATTGAAAATTACCTCAAAAGAATCAAGGCCTGTAAGAAGTCCCGTGGAGGACATTTGAATGATATCTTGTTTAACTAAAAATGGCAAGGATCAATCTGTAAAATAAAATAAAAATTACAATACATTCCGAATATTTTGTGTGTTTTTTTTAAGTTTACTTTATCAAGCTTGAATTGGATAACCCTTTAGATATAAACGAGTAATAAACCGAAAATCATCAAATCATTAATTGTGTCTACTGTTATTACAATATTTTGGTAGACCCATATGTGAACTCAACTTTTGCTCACCTAATTAAAATTCGAATGGAGCTCGCAATCTAAAGCGACATTCGTGTGAATAACGGAATTTCTTAGAAAATTTTACTCAAAGAAAATTCATATCTCAAAATTTTCAGAAATCGGCAAAAAGTGACAAACTGTAATATTTTGATAGACCGACCCATATATATATATTACGCTTTTGCTAAACTAATTAAAATTTCTATTAGAATTTCTATGAAGAACGAAGGCGCAAGTTTAGTGCACATATGGGTCTACCAAAATATTATAGTGGCAAATTTGCTGATCGGAAAAAATTTTGAGACATGAATTCTCGATTACTAATATTATTATTATTATTATTATTCTCTTTATTTAGAAAAAAAACAGGTTACATACATTAATACAAATCGTAAACTATTTCTAATAAAGTTAGAGCTCCTAATAGGTTTTTAGAACCTGTGGGGGAGCAAGAAAGAAAAAAATCATGAAATTTAGGTTGCCAAAAGTGTACAAATAAAAATAATAAATTAAAAACTATCATAAAAGAATAAATAAATAATACATACAATAAAATTAAAATTCCAGCTCATATTTAGTGAATACAATACAAAAAAGAAAAATTAGAAGTAGGTTTCAATGTTGTCTATATTAATCAGCCAATGTCGAATCATTTTATCAAAATAGTGTTTGCGGCCAATCGGAATGGATTTCAACTCTATTGGTAATTTGTGAAACCAATACAATCCCATATAAAAGTAAGACCTTCTGGACCTTTCATTATTACAACGTAAACCGGCAAAGTTGTTCGGATTCCTTAAAGTATACGTGTGATGAATACGACTATGGAAACTGGAACTCCGAACAAAAAACATCTTTAATACCTTATAAACATAGAGATATCTTAAAGGTAATAATTTCAAATCTCGAAATAAGGGAATTGTTGGAGTTGTTAAAGGCCGACAATAAATCAATTTAATAATCCGTTTTTGTGAAATGTATAGGTCCTCTATATTGGAAAAATAAATCCCACCCCAGCTTGATATACCATACATAATAATAGATTCAACTAGTGCATGATATAGAACTCGCAGTGTTGACGGTGGGCATAATTGCTTCAGATGGTAGAATTTATAAGCCGCAGTAATAACATTTTTTCTGACAATGGTGAGATGAGAATTCCATTTCAACTGCGAATCGATGGTAACTCCTAAGTACTTAAACTCATTTACGAGGGAAATTTCAAAGCACTGCGATGAATATGAGTGTCCAGAGCAAAATGGAACATGATACAAAACCTTAGAATTGGGAGATGCGGCCTGACCAAAAAACATTACTCTGGATTTATTACTAAGAGCCAGGTGATGCTAGTAAAACCAATTACCAAGATTCACTAAGTCTGTGCAAACTAGGTTCTGTAATTCCGAAGGGTTTGCTGAAGTGTAACTTAATGCTAAATCGTCCGCAAATGCAGTGGTGTGCCCCAGAAGATCGATGTCCAATATAGAATTTATGTAGATTAAGAATAGAATAGGTCCTAGAACTGATCCCTGCGGAACGCCGCCATTTAAGTAACCAGGTTCACTAAATTTATCAGTTATTTTAACAGTTTGGCTACGATTGTTGAAATAACTAACAAACCAGTCAAAAACTTTACCTCTGATACCTATATTTAATAATTTGTTTGCAAGAACCTCGTGATCCACCGTGTCTAACGCTTTTGCAATGTCTAAAAATAACGAAGCGGATTTTTGCGAATTGTTGAAAGCCGAGTAAACATAACTGAGGTGATGTAGTAGTGCTTCTTCAGAGGATCTTCCTGCTAGGAAACCAAATTGACTACGGCTAAAAAAATTGATTTTCTCCAGATAACCGAGCAATCTACGTTTTATTATTTTCTCAAATAGTTTGGAGAAGGAACTTAGCAACGAAATAGGTCGATAATTATTTAGTAATAGCACATCACCTTTCTTATGAATTGGAATTACAAGGGCTGATTTGAAAACATCTGGAAATACACCACTTTCTAGGCTGAAATTGAAGAGGTAAGCTAAAACATCTACTAGATACCACACGCAATTTTTTAAGATTAGGTTGTCGATTCCGTCAATTCCACAAGAGTGTTTATTTTTCAAACTACTAATATCTTTTATAATCTCTCTGGCGCTAATCGAATCAAACACACAAGACATACTTGGTGAACTGGTCGAGCCTAAAACATATCTGCTATAGCCTGGAGAATTAGGCGAAAAGTTAGTGTTGTTCAAATTATTTGTTATCTCCGATGGAACGTTGAGAAAATAAGTATTGAATTCATTACTTATATATTGATAATTTGAAATAAGAACATCAGATTGGTATTTGTAAATTTTGGTGATTCGGTTTTTGTCTTTATTTGTTCCCAAAACTTCATCAATAGCCTTCCATGTGAGTTTAGCACTATTTTTAACATACTCAAATTTCTTCTTGTAAAATGAATTTTTGACAAATTTAATTCTAGCATTTACTTCCTTGGAGAGTTTCTTGACAAATTTTTCCAAACGTGCATTAGTGGGATTATGGTGTAATTTTCTAGAGAATTTTTTTAATTTATGAATCTTCAAAAGGAGATAAGAATTCATCCACGGTTTCAGTTTTTTTAATGTAGGGGCAGAAGATTCGACCTTAGATTCACGAATGTGCGATTTCAGAATAAATAAGAACCTATCAAAAGCGATATTGCAGTTATTCTCACCATAAACAGTCGCCCAACTTTCAGATTGTAGTCGAGCATTCAGACGGCTATAGTCAACTCTCGAAAAATTAGCAGCTACACTATTTTGAAGCACAGGGATCTGAGATGCAAAAATGTTTAGCTTTATTAAGTTGTGGTCAGATTTTCTACGAAATTAAGCTCTTCATAAGAATGTCGTTTTAGATATGCAAGTTCCATTTAAATTTTAATCGGGTTACCAAAAGAAGAACACGCCTATAATTGGTCTGTCTCAGTATTATAGTGGCAAATTTGCCATCAGTGAAAATTTTGAGATATGAATTTTCGAACAGTCAAATTTTCTAAGAAATTCCGTTCTTCATAATTAGGACACACATATGTGTCTATAAAAATGTTATAGTGGCAAGTTGGCCGATCGGTGAAAATGTTTAGAAATTAATTTTCTTAAATCAAATAATTTTGACATAATAAATATTAGAGGTAGGGCTTAGGGCCGTTATTTAATTACTTTTGGTTGTTTTTAGTTAGTATTATGAGACTTTTACCTGAATGCTGTGAAAATGAACGTGTTCAATTTTTTTAAAGTTTTCGGGCAGATCCTATATAATTTTTCATTTTCAAACAGGTCGTTAAAGTTATACATAAAAGTCAATTTTTTAATATTAACTAAATTTGTTTTCTAGCGACGTCATTCAAAAAACAAAATTAACTTAACATAACTGTTGAGGTTTACCTCGTTTTCATACGCTACACCTATTTCATATTTAAGATTTTCAATTTTTTATTAAACAACAAAGCATAAAAACCTATATACCAGGTAAAAATGTTTTGTGCATAAATCACAATTATTCAAACAGTAATTTCAAATTAAATTTAACTTTGCAACACACCTACCTAGCTACCTACCTACATATTTGTGTGATATATAATTTTCCATTGTTCCTCGCTTTCCCTGCACCGTTTTCAATGAAAATCTCATATACATGTGTGTTACATCAAAGAAGCATACATAACATATTATTCAAATATAATTTCTTATATTTATCATGAATTTGCCTAGGTAAACGGGAATACACGAAACAAAGAGAAAATCCAATAATGAATAAAGAAAATCTACAAGGTGCTGGTAATTACCGCGCGTAACGAGTTCATTTCTACGTACATGAAAGCGATTATAGCGCGACGGATTTGTCATTGTGACGCGCACCGCATGTGTGTAGATGATTTACAATAAAATAGATTTCATTCTAAAAACTTGATCGTCTTGTGCTTTTATATATAAGTTCGTTCTTGGAAAAAACTTTTTGCAGCTTTTCGCTGTTTTCACACAATGGAATATAAATTCTACGTGATTTGATTTAAATTTAAATGTTTTTGTAGAAAGCAAAGCGCGACGCGTGGGGTATATGGCAAAACGAAAAAGAAAAAAAATGCCCGAAGAAATAAAAAACAGACGAAAATCAAATAAAAGCTCCGTGAAAATTGTATAATTTATTTCTATTTGAATTTTTTCTTCTGCTAGTCAGAGTGTGTGTGGCTTTACGTGTAAGTGTGTATATATTAAGCCCACACAAAGTATTATTATTATACACGAGTGCCGAAACTAAAAAGCAATAAACGACGATGTTCATTGTAAGTATCTACATACATAATACATTTGCAAAAAAAAAAATCGTAAATCGACAAAATGAATTCGAATGTAAACGGGAAAATTTATTATTTGCCATTTTCTCAGATCATCGCAGAACGAGAATCGAGCGCACGCGGGTGATAAATGAAAATGTATTACGTACGTTTGAACTTCTTAATCGAAAATACATTTTTGGTGCTTCAGCTACGTATAAACGATTGTGTATTGTGAAAATCAATTTCACAATTTTCTTTTACAGGTATAAAGGATATATACGCTGTTAACAGGAAAATGTTTCTTTTTTTTCAATTTCGATGTTTTTTATTCGAGATTACAAAAGTTACAAAGATTAAAAGGTACATTTGTTGGTGAATGGATTTTTCGATTTTTTTTTGTATTTAAGTTTGTTTTTAGCGATAAGAAGTTTTTTGTTCACACACACACAAGCACACAGGTAAGAAGGATTATTTTCAAATTACAGGCAATTTGCGATCAGAATAAATACTTGGGTGTAAGTATGTCGATTTTGAGAGATTTATGGGGTACCTAAATATTTAAATGGTGTTTCTCTACTGGAAAGTAAATATTTAAGCGTTATGAACAATTTATGGTGTTATTTGTTATTCAGCCACATCTTCGGAGAGTCTAGTAGAAAAAACACGATCGTCGTGGGGAGGGGAGGGTTTGTCAGTCAAAATCCATTGTTCTGCAATAATGTTGAATTCCAAATTTTCCTGATACCTTATTGATCGCCGTCACGTTCATCATTTTGCAAGTTCTCACATCAGTATTTAGAAATTTATTTCACATACATTGTAGATCTTCGCACTTTACATTAAATAGCAAATCATATCGCAATAGATAATTACTTTTAAGACGTCGAAATATAATTTTGTTAAAAGACACATTCGTCAAAAATGTAATTTCACTTTTCAATTACATCGTAGAAAATATAAAAACGACAGGAAATATGCAAAATATTATGACCTTACAACAAATAAATTTGAATACCTCAATCCAAGCAAAAGTGGTTGTAGAAACCCATCCGATATTGAAGAAGATTCTGGTATTGAGCCTCGGTTGATAATCTTCTTGCACCATTCTTTTTTCCATGTCATTCCTGGTTTTCCTACTTTCCTCTTCTCTTGTGGATTAAAATCGTATATGCTATTAGTGACTGCTAAGATGGCCGAATCATCCAAAAACGTCGCTATGTTAGTCTCCTCTATCGTTGGCAGGTCCGAGGTGTATAGAACATATAAAGTTGGTCCAAGAACGGTACCTCTTGATGTATTCGCCATCTAATTTAACACGAAAGTGTCGGTTAGATATGTAAGGTCTTAGAGTTTCATAAAACTGCTTTGGCAAGTCCCTTTGTAATATATATTCCAAGCCTTTATGCCGTACTCTGTCAAAGGCCTGTGCTACATCCAAGAAGACGCTTGAACATACTTTCTTATTTTCAAGTACATTTTCAATTATGGTTGTAATTCTGTGTACTTGTTCTATTATTGAATGGTCTGGTTGTCTGAAGTCAAATTGATGTGAAGGAATAAGATTTGTGTCGTCTATTATTGGTTTGAGTCTCTTTAGGAGTAGTTTCTTGAATATTTTTGAAATCATTGGGAGTAAGGTTTGTTTGGTTTAGGTATCATAAATACTTATGCCATTTTCCGCTGATTTTGAACGTGTTTAAGTTGGAAGACTGGGTTTATTATTTGGAGTAGTTTACGTAGTCAATTTTTAGAAAGAGCTTTTACTATGCTGGAGATTTCTTTGCATTTAAAAAAAATTAATGCAAATTTTTTTTAATATTTTTTTAGTTTAGAAATTTTCAAATTATTGATTATGTCTTGCATATTACGTATAACTAAATTTTTGATTTTATTTATTTATTTATTATTTATTTTAATTTGTTTTTCATTTTATTTCTACATACTTTTATACTAGTTAAAATACATTATACATATGTATGTCTTATTTTTTATTTCACCTTTACTAAAATAAATAAGATTGTAAAATTTAACTAATTTAAAAAAAAAATTATTTTAATTTATTCTCCAAAATAATGATCTTAACCCTTTCGCTACGGATCTATAATTTCCAGTCAATCTAAATTTTTTATGCTATATGTTGATCTACTATCTATCTGATCATAATCACTTTAACACATTTTGGGGGGAACCTCATGCTATAGGTAGAGGGGGTATGGTATATATTTGAACCAATAGTATTTTTATGTGGTACACTATTGTACCAGGAGTTCTGTAAGTATAGGTATAGAAAACTCATAATAATCACCAGTTAACCCTACCTATACCATGAGGTATGACCAAATGTATTAAAGTGATTATGTTCAGATTAATTGAGTGGAAATAATAAGTCCGTAACGATAGGGTTTTAATTTAAAAAAAAGTGTTTGTTGTCTCCATCAAGTTTGGTTCTAAACTGAATTGCACGAAGAGAAAAAAATGTGACAATTCTCGTAAATTACCGTTACATTTTCGATATAGAATGGAGTGGTACATTGCTATAATGTCATTTAGAGCAAGCAGTTGATTGATTGATTGATTGGAATGTGCGACCAAACCTAAGTAAGATTCCCGGTTGACGCCGGGCCCATCCGGACACTCTTTTACATTTAACAAGATGGAAGGATAGGAAAGGTTAGTTAATTATAATGGAAATTGACCCGGTTTCAGACACCTAAGTAGTCAATAGTTAGTAAATTATTAGTTGAAATGTAATATAAGACGGTTAGCACGAGACAACACAATTATTTTTTATTATTTTGGATATAATCAGCATCCTAAAAAAAATTGATTATTATAATTAAAATTTATAATTAGTTAAGTTGCAGTAAATTTCCTGAAATAAAATGTCATTATTATTCGTTAGAGAATCATTATTTTGTACGATACACCTAAATTATTCTTGAATAGAATAAATGTAATGCAATGTAATGATTGTTATAACTAAATTAATTATAACTCGATTGTCGTAAAACAAATAAAATAAAATAAATCAAATCCAAATATTGTTGTATCAAACGGATGGATCCGCTCTTCAACGGATAACCCTACAATCCCTAACAAACCAATATGTTTATTAATAAAAATAAAAATGAAACAAAGACATCTGGTTTCAAAAATAGTCAATCTGGAATCTATAAGGAGTATTTATTCCTCGACGCTTACAAAATAATAAAGCTGCAAATAATAAAAATGTAGTCATTACGGCTTCAAAATTCTTCTGTAATCAAAAATGTTCATTAGAACTAAATAAATTAGCTTAATCAGGAACTGCAATGAATAATATAGTATTAATAATAAACACCTGATAAAGGGGTACCGAACTAAAAAAGTTCGAATCAAGAAAGTTCTCCAAAAATGAAGCAAAAAAGTTGATTTTTGTATGAACACCAGCGACTTATTTTAATTCATGTTTTTAACTTAAAATTATGAATTGAAAAAGCGATTTAGAAAAAGGAGAAAACTCAGAAATGAATTAACAACGGCTTATACTATTTCATTTTTAAAACACGTACCCTAACTCACCTTCAAAATTAATTAAAAAAGGCACATTCTATTTAAAATTTAAATTTAAATTCCAAAAAATTTTCATTAATGAAAATAATACTTGCATGGATTTACATTGATTAGTTATAAAGTATAAATATAAATAAAAAAGGCTTATATTATTTCATTCCTAAAACATTTATTGGAGCGGCGTGAGCCTGGCGTAATACCGTATGCGTAATTGAATTTATACGCGAACACACAAATATTAAATATTATAAGATATTGTAAAGTTTAAATAAAAGATTACAAAATTATATTGTTATACAAATTAGTATTATTAGTTATTAGCTTTAACATTTATTTTGCGAAAAAAGTCCTTTATATATGTATCAAAATATGTTTAGTTTTATTATACATATAAATATTATTATTTAAGTATAAAACAAAGATTTTATCAATAATTATTTTTATTATTATAAAATAAAGGTTCCTCACCTGACAAGTCTCAAATCCCAATAGAAAGAATTATTATCTTATAAAATAGCAGCTAAACAATTGAGCAACAAAATTTAGCAAAAAAAACATATTGAGAACTTGTCATTATTATGAATTAAATTATTGTGAACCTGTCATACATATTAAGGCAATTTCACATATAACTAGTAACTACATCAATTGACCTCGTTCTGACGTGAATAATAATAATCCCAAATATTTGACAAGAACAACAAAAGGTAAATAAGAATATAAATCGATTTTCAATTTGTTAATTAATTTCTTTTTACTTTTAGGAATTCTTAACATACTGCCCCCAAAAAGGAATTAATTAATTCATATAGAGAATAATCATTGTAAGTTTTTAAGATAGTAATAAATTTATAGATCGTAATGAAATAGAGTGTTACGTGTTGTTTAATTAATCCACGGGAATTGGATAAATATTAGCCAAAGGCTATCGAAGCTCTGCGCTCATCGTTTTGATTGTAATCACTCGAGTAAGTTGTCCCATGGCCCGCCCGATGGTGGTACATTAACTTTTTTGATAACAGCGAGCTGAAAAATGGCAGGTTGCTTTTGTATAATAGCTCCTTTGTGGCGTTGTAATGATGTTAGATGCACGCGTTGCTGGATGTTTTGCCATCTACGTAGTCGTGACTCAGGTAAGTTGATGAGCTTTCGTTCCGGAATTGAAGTTAAAGGCTCCCCGACTAAATAGTGGCCTGGCGTTAGTGGATCGCACACAGTAGCGTCTTCACTTAATGGCCACAGAAGTTTGGAATTCACTACACCGTCAATTGGTACAAAAACAGTACTCATCCCATCGAAGTTTAGTGTAGTGGACATGATCAAATGCTGCTTTGTTGATTCAATGTTGGCCTCCCAGAGGCCTCCTACGTGTGGAGCAGGATTAAATTTATGTTTTAATTTGTTCTGTGTGAGAAATAGAGAAATAGTATTAATATGGCTTTGATTTTCGTATAGTTGATAAAGTTCGTCTAGATATCGTCGACTTCCAACCAGATTGCTTCCATTGTCACTAATTATTTCTGTAGGGGCCTCCCTCCTCGCTATAACTCGCCTTAATGCTGCGATGTAAGCTTCTGTCGTCATATCGCTAACCAGTTCAATGTGTACTGCCTTCACCGCGAAGCATATAAATAGTACGATATATCCTTTTACTATCTTCTTTCTGCCGCGATTATTGTCAGCTTTGATGTATACCGGACCAGCTAGATCGACACCAGTTGTCAGGAACGGTCTTCCAGAAGACACCCTTGATCGTGGCAGATTGCCCATCTGTTGTGTACAGGTTACTGAATTTTGACGGAAGCATACCATACATTTGCTAATATAATTTTTGACCATGTTTTGAGCGCCTAATATCCAAAATCGTTGACGGAGCAAACTCAACAATAAAGTGGGTCCTGGATATTTCTCGTGATATTCTGCAATATAATTTAAACTTATTATATGATTTTTGGGCAGAATTAGGGGATGTTTAGTGTCAAAAGGACATGATGACTCTTCTAAGCGCCCACCAACACGAATTAACCCACATTCGTCTAAAAATGGAGCTAACGAACGTATCGCACGATTTTTTAGTGGGTGGTCCGATTTAACTGCTTCGATTTCTTCTCGAAAGGTAGAGATTTTTGCCCATTTTATGAGTAATCGATCAGCGGCTTGCATTTCGTCTAATGTAAGCGGTCCAATCCCTATGGTTAATGAGTCTAATTCTGGTGAAGCCGACTTGGTTGCCCTTCTTAACTCGTAATGACATCTGAAAATATAGCTCACGATTTTTTTTATTTTTGATAATGATAAGAATTTTACAAATAGTTCATTAATAAAATCAAAATTTAACTGTCTATGAAAAATGTCTATAGTCCGAATTCGTTTTTCTACATCACATAACACTTCACTTTCACACAGCTGTCCATCATGAGTTGATAAGGAAGACCAGGTATCGCGATGTAGTTGTAGCCAATGTGGCCCATGCCACCGTAATTTGTTGTTGAGGTTTTGTTGAAGTTTTGTACCGGTTAGCAGATTGTCGTTTAAAGACTGGCCGGAACTTGATTTTGTTGAAGCGTTGAATGCAACACTCAATTTGATAGGTGTACTTGACATTTTTGTGTCCGAATGATGAGACCGGTAGTGTTTGAAGCTCCACTGGATGTTGATTTCAGAAGCTGGAACTCTCTCCATATAACTCAATCGAAAATATTTTGACGTGAAATTTGAATGTGCGGTTTTAACAGATTCGTCTCGTTGGAATTTTCCTTTCGACGAAAATAATCGTGTTATAACTGCGTTGAATGAATTTCGTACAGGCGAATTTCGGAATGGCAAACATGCTACATATCTGCCTGCCGAATCGCGACTATGATTTGCCGAGAAAATAGTTTCACCTCGTTTATCTTCTGGAGGTAGTTGAGGTAAGCTGTTGGTATCCTCCAATTGCCAAGATTTTTTGAGGATTGAATGTAGATCCGTATGATGGCAAAGCAGGTGATTACTATTAACCCTCGATTCTTGGTCATTTTGCTGCTCGTAGAATTGCCAACATAGTATCCAACCAAATATTGTAAGCTGGACGATTGGATGGTTATCCGAAATAATACGGTCGCTATACAATATTTTGAAGAAAACATCAGCACCAATTATAAGCTCGATTTGACAAGGATGGTTGAATTGTTGATCCGCTAGTTGTAAGCTTTGGATGTAAGTCCATTTCCTTATCTCGACTTCTCCCGATGGCAGATTAGACGTAAGTCTGTTGAGAATTAAAGCAGAAACCGAAATGGTGTTTTCTGCGTTATATCGGGAAACCAGTTGTAACTGTACTGCCCCCTTTGTTGTATCGGGTTTCACCCTGGTTAGACCGTAGACGGATATACAGGAATGTGTTCTGGATAGTCGTAAACGTTGAACACAGTTTTCGTTTATAAACGTAGATTGAGAGCCAGAATCTAGCCGAGTTCTTGCGACTTGCAGTTTGCCGGTGGCATCTTTTATGTAGATCAATGCTGTAGGTAACAACGTATGCATTTGATTACTTGAATTAGAGAACAGATTTTGAGAATATTGTTTTGTTTTGTTTGTCAGGTGAGAATACGAATTAGGCTTAGTCGTGTTCGTAACAAGCGCGTGATTGCTTTCGATTGATATATCGTTGATTGCGATATTGGCAGCAGTGGTATACTGTTGAGTAGAAGTATGATTATGGAGCAGTGTGTGATGCGGCTGAGCACAGATTGAACATTTATAACTCGAGGGACATTCCCTTTCACCATGATCATTGCGTAAACAATTCATACAGAGCCTGTGGCTAGCAATTAATTCCATTCTTCCTTTGTGATCAAGCGCTTGGAACCGGAAACATCTGTGAAGAAAATGTCGAGATTTACACATCGGACATGATATTGCTAAAGACGATGCATGCGAAGACGTGGATTGTCGATTGTTATTAAATGGTGCAGCTTTAACGAATTCTTGCGTTTGAGATGGTATTGGTTGGCACGCTTCCAGAATGTTACACCTCTTCACTATTGACCTTAAACCTCGAATTACTTCGTCCGCGGCTTCAGTTAATCCTCTCAGCGTTTTGCTTCCTTTGCTGATGGTACCCTCATTCATAAACCTGCTAATTAGAGCTTGTATTAAGATTTTAGGCTTGTTGTATATTTCACTTAACTTTTCCCAGGCACTAGGATAATTTGCATTGGTTACCGGAATATTCACGAGAAGTTGGTGCGCCGGACCTTTCAAAACACTCATCAACAATTTAAATTTTTGCACATTAGACAATTTATCATTATTATGTATTGAAGACAAATATAGGTCTCTAAAAGTCATCCAACATTCGTATTTACCATCGAAAGGGTCGATTGTAATGCGTGGTGACCGTAAATCAACTGTTTGTGCCCTCGAGAAATCAGTAAAGCCGTCGAAAAATGATCGCTGCTGTTGAATCAACTGGTCGATGCTTGACTTTAGCCTAAGTGTTTGATCGTTTGTTGAGCCAGTAGCAGACTCGTTCCGAGATCTTATGTATCGAGCTAGCAAGACTTTAGTTTCAAAAAATTTATCATGAAAAGTGTCAGCATCAGATTCACCTCCATTTATCGAGATTTCGTCATTGACCTGATTGAAATCGTCCCAAAGTTTATCAAGCTTTTCTAAACGCACCTCCATTTGCTCAACAAAAACTGATTGATCAATTTTATCGACCCATTTCCGAATATTAGTTAGAATACCCTTTAAGTTACCACGCTTTTGGGTTAAGCCGCCAAGATCCGCCATTTGCACTACACAGAAAATTTTTCAGAATACACTTTTAGAGGGCGAAACTCGTGCACAAAATTCGTAGCAATCTATACAGAACACAAAATCACTATATGACGAGCCTAATAATTGTCTATAATATTATTAAATTTTTGTTTTTATCACAATTGTTAACCACTAATTCACTATAGCACTTTCCGGATAGCACGATGTTTTGGCGTAAGCCTGGCGAAATACCGAATATGTAGCACTATCCGGCTCGAAGGACCATGGAGCGGCGTGAGCCTGGCGTAATACCGTATGCGTAATTGAATTTATACGCGAACACACAAATATTAAATATTATAAGATATTGTAAAGTTTAAATAAAAGATTACAAAATTATATTGTTATACAAATTAGTATTATTAGTTATTAGCTTTAACATTTATTTTGCGAAAAAAGTCCTTTATATATGTATGTATCAAAATATGTTTAGTTTTATTATACATATGAATATTATTATTTAAGTATAAAACAAAGATTTTATCAATAATTATTTTTATTATTATAAAATAAAGGTTCCTCACCTGACAAGTCTCAAATCCCAATAGAAAGAATTATTATCTTATAAAATAGCAGCTAAACAATTGAGCAACAAAATTAAGCAAAAAAAACATATTGAGAACTTGTCATTATTATGAATTAAATTATTGTGAACCTGTCATACATATTAAGGCAATTTCACATATAACTAGTAACTACATCAATTGACCTCGTTCTGACGTGAATAATAATAATCCCAAATATTTGACAAGAACAACAAAAGGTAAATAAGAATATAAATCGATTTTCAATTTGTTAATTAATTTCTTTTTACTTTTAGGAATTCTTAACATTTATATTAATTCATTTTAAAAATGAATCAAGAAATGCCCCGCCCAAATTCACCTTATCGAACTCTTTCATTTCTTCTTCAACTCCGATTTTAATTCATCCCCAAAGCGAATCAAAAACACTTATTTTAATTAAAAAAAAAACCCTTCAATTCGGACCCCCTTAATTCATGCAGCCCCTGATAAACCTTGATAATTCTAAATTGCTCATCAAATAAAACATAATAAATATGTATAACAATTTAATACTCAAACGATTTGTTGTCTCCATCGAGTTTGGTACTAAACTGAATTGCACGAAGAGAAAAAAATGTGACAATTCTCGTAAATTACCGTTACATTTTCGATATAGAATGGAGTGGTACATTGCTATAATGTCATTTAGAGCAAGCAGTGTAGTTTTAAACATCTAGTGGTACAAATGTGTACCATTCCGTATCGAGCCAAAATAATGGTCTTGAGCGATTTTCATCCCCTTCATTTGTTTTGTTTCTGTTTTCTTCAATTGTTATCGATAATATAATTTTAATCTATTATTGTGAAATTTTTTATTTTTATATCCCATTTGAATGCATGTATTTTCGTCCGACATAATGCATCGAGCTTATTATTTGTGGCTTCGTTTTTCATTAGAACTTCATCTCCTATCTTAAAACTTGTATAATTAAGGTTTCTATCATAAAGTTGTTTCGTTTTTTCTTTATTCTGAACCAAATTGTTTTAAGCAATTTTCCAAGAATTCTGTAAACGAACTTTCCTTGTGTATAATTGTCTTAGTTATAAATTGGTTCTGGTTATCTAGTCAATGAATTTGGAATTGATGGTTTATTACCGCATAAGAGTTGGAATGGCATATAATTTGTAGACGTGTGAAGTGCTGAATTATAAGCGATCCCAATTCAATTTCGCAGATACTTCCCTATTATTTTGTGTGACCTTTCAAGACCTCCATTGCTTTGTGGATGATAAGAAGTACAATTAAATTTTTTTATTTTTAGAATTTTACATAATTCTTTGAAAATATTGCTCATGAAATTTTGGCCTTGATCAGTTAATATAGATCAGGGACATCCGAAAGTACAAATAAAATTTTCCGCAAAGGCTTTGGCCACTATTGAAGTTTCTTGATTTTTAATGGGAATCGCACATGAAAACTTAGTTAAGTCATCTTAAATAAGATGTTGTTAGTGTTGCTGATGTTGAGGTTTTTTTTTAGGGAGCTTCTGAATTCGACCATGTTTATTATGTTGACAATTACGGCAAAATTTAATACAATTTTTGATGCGATTCAACATTTTTGGAAACTCATAGTAACTTCTAATTCTGTTAAATGTTCTGACTATTCCTTGGTGACCTCCCAAAGTAGTAACATGAAAATCTTTTATAATTTGACTTATATCTTCCTCGTTTTCTAACTGTATTCGTTTATTGGAATTATTATTTGAAAGATAAGTTTATTATTTGGAATTATTTGGTAAATGTGTATCTTTTATTATTGGTTGCATTATTGGAAATATGATTTTCAGTCGAGTCAGAAAATGATGCTGAATTTAAGCTAGTAATATTGTTTGGTCATTGAATTTTAAGATAATTATCTGAAGTTTGTTTATTATTAGTATCCGTAAGATTTTGTCGAGCACGAGTAACAAAACGAAATTTTCTGCGCTTGAAATTCCAAGATCCGCGAAAGTGTATCAGCAAGAGAAATTGTATGCTTTTGTTTATATTGAATCTTAAAATTAAATTCCTCCAATTTCCTTGCAAATGCGATTAGATGGTCCTCCGAATTAATAATCTGCGGTAAAACAGCTCCGCTCCGATCGCTACATTGGATGCGTCGGTCGTAACATAAACTCGTTTGGAAAAATCGTGATATTGTAATATAGGTGAGAAAAAGTATTTTTTTAAAGTGGTAAATGCTCCTATCGATTTTCAAATTTTAAATTTTTAAAATAACGCGTTTTGTACCATTTCGTGTTATGGAATATTACGTTTTGAATATCGTGTTTCGAACCGTATCGCGTTTTAAAATATCGCGTTTTGATAATTCGCGTTTTAAAATGTAGCGTTTCAAATGAGACCCAAATGAAATATAAGTTTACATAATAGTAATATTTATTTTATATTTTAAAAAATATCTTAAGAAAAATTATTTTATGATTTCATTTTTTCAAATCTTCTGAAAACAGAACCAAATGAGTCGGAATCGCGCGCGCAAATTTGTCAGATACGCGCAGACATGTTGAAGTGCGCAGACATGTTGAGGCTATTTTTATAGGCATCTTTTGAATTCGACCATGTTTATTATGTTGGCACTTACTGCAAGATTTAATAAAATTTTTGATGCGACTTAACATTTTTCGAAATTCATAGTAACTTCTAATTCTGTAAAATGTTCTGACTATTCCTTGGTGACCCCCGAAGGAGTAACATGGAAAGCTTTTATAATTTGACCTCGTTTTCTAACTGTATTCGTTTATTCAAATTATTATTTGAAAGATTAGGTTTCAAATTTGAATCTGAATGTGTAATAGAATTACTTGATATTATGGAAATATGATCTTCAGTCGAGTCAGAAAATAATGCTGAATTTAAGCTAGCATAACATTGTTTGGTGATTGATTTTAAAATATTTATTTGAAGTTTGTTTATTTTTAGTATGCGTAAGCTTTTATCGAGCACGAGTAATGACATTAATGAAATTTTCTTCGCTTGGAATTTCGATCCGCGAAAGTGCATCAGCAAGAAAAAGTTTATTCCCGGGTTTATATTGAATCTTAAAATCAAATTCCTCCAATTCAATTCGCCATCTAACTAATATTGGATTTGGAGTGGGAGTTGAAACTAAGTATGAAAGTGGTTTACGGTCGGTTACGATAAAAAATATTCTTTCATAATCATAAGGGCGAAATCGTTTTATATCTGCCCATTTGATAGCAGGGAGTTCTCTTTTACTCGAAGGATAATTTCTTCCAGATTGGGTTAACACTCGACTCGCAAATGCGCTTGAATGTTCCTCCGATTTAATAATCTGTGACAAAACAACTCCGATTGCTACATTAGATGCATCAAGTAAGGTCAAGTAATTTTTTAAAGTGGTAAATGCTTCATCTGCGAATGCACGCCATTGAAAAATTTTAGGCTTACCTCTTTTCAGAGCTATGAGAGGTTCAACTATATCAGCGTAATTATTAATGAATGATCTATGATATCCAGTCAATCCGACGAAAGACTCTAAACTTGATTTATTTGTTGGAATTCGATTCAATTGCTTCTACTGGAGTTTCGGATCTGGTTTAATACCTTCATTTGTTATTAAATGACTATTTAGTTGATCTCGCGTCGAAGAAAATTGAATTTTTTAGGGTGAAGTTTAAAATTAAATTTGCGAAAACATTGGAGAATTTTAATTAGTTTTTCATTATGATTTGTTAGATAATATCCATAAATGACAACTTCGTCCAGATAAACAAAACATTTATAACTATTTAAACCGGTCAAAACATGGTTCATTAACCTCTCCAACGTACTTGGCTCTCCTTTCAAGCCAAAAGGCATTTTAGTGAACTGAAAATAACCTGTGTCAGTGCTAAAGGCTGTCTTTTCTTTGTCAATTGGATCTATAACATGACCTGATGATATCCGTTTGCTAGGTCTAAAATAGTATAATAATTTGTATTACATAGTTGCTCTAAGATTTAATTAATATTAAGTAGTGGAAAAACATTTTTAATTGTGATTTCGTTTAGTTTCGTTTTTTAACATTTCTGGAATTAAAAATCTTTTGTTGGGAGGGCAGGCTTATGTCTGCCCCCGTACCAATTAAACAATAGGAATTATTGTTCGAACAGTTATTTAAGTTTAATTTGAATTATTTGGAATTGGTATTATTGCTTAAACTAGAAACATTAAAACCGTTTGATAAGACTTCTGAATTATAAGAGAATTTAGGTTATTACTGTTTAACACGAATTTATTGATGTTGCTGAACTTGAAAGGCTGTGCTTGCTTCCTTGAATCCTACTTGGTTTCCCTATGCTATTGGATGATTAATAAAAGTTTAACATTAGAATCCAATTGTTGTTTAAGAGGCTCAGTATATTTTTTTTTTATAACATTCAATTTTGATTCTGGTATGCAATAGCTACATGATACATCATTTTAATGTAAGTTCGAATTAGTGTGGTATATTTTTGATTAAAAGTGTTTGTGGGTGTTTTGTGGATGATAAAGTGAACACAAATAGTGAAATCCCTATTTTGTTGATTTGAACTCCTTGTTCGGTTTTGATTTTTTCTTTCTTAATGATGTTCACAGCATTTTTTATTTGATAATTCTTTTGCTTGAGATCCTCAATAATTATCTTTTTTGCGCAGGTTGGCTATAGCTTTGATTGGTCGATCATTTTTATTTTCATAGTTAAACCACGCGACATGAGAATAATAAGGTTCTATCTCTCATTTTTGAAAAAAATGAAGTATATATGTATAACCACTAAAATGAGGTCTGTCTCTCTCTCTCTCTCTCTCTTTCTCTCTCTCTCTCAATCTCTATCTCTCTCTCTTTCTCTCAATCTCTATCTCTCTCTCTTTCTTTCTCCCTCTCTGGCACTATATACCATCAAGAGATTTGGCCGCCTAAAATGAGGTTTCATAATCATAATTTCATTTCGGATAATGAGTGATTAATTCATTGGTCCTAAACCAGCCGTGAAATTTTTCTTGGTCACCACCGGGAATCGAACCCGAGACCTCCGGTTGCTGGAGCAAGCATGCGGACCACTTTGCAGCCGGGGCGGCAACTAAAATGAGGTCGCTCTTTTCAAAGTTGTTGTCTGATTTGAAATATTTTCAATAACAAGCGGAATAGTCATATAACAAAGTTCTAAGTAATGCAAATTTTTCATCAAATTTATGGAAAAACATTCTACAAATAAAACGTACAGTAGAACCTTTTTTGTCAAGAATATTTTATTTTGTTTTCCTTCATTAACTCGATACAACTTTGTTATGTTTTTAATGATGATACACCTTTTTTATTCCAAGAATACAACAAAAATACATAGTAAACTTCAAATGTTCGCGCGATTTTCATTACGTTTAATCAGTGATATCAAAAAAATGTGATATAAATTTTTTTTAATTTTTAATTGTTTTAGTTGCTTTTAGCTATTTTTAAATTGTGTTTAAGGTAGAAAATAGTATAAAATGTATGTCTTGATTTAAAAAGTCTACAATGAAGACATACATTTATAAAAATAAATAAATAATTTCATAAAGAATGTCTCTAGTTTCGTCAAACCAAGAGGATATTCAATTGTTAATGGAAGTTGAGATACCTCAGGGCTCAAGTGATTTTATTATTGATGATCCCGAAATTATTTCAATATTAGAAACTCAATCTGGCGAAATACTATTCTGAACTATTATTAGTAACGAGCAAGACCCAAGTGTGAACAATGAACATGAATTGTCAAGCTCAAGCTGTGAATCGGTATGAATACATCAGCATTTTTATGAAATAATGACATTAAGTGTATATTGGTTTTTTAATTATAAATGCTTACGAGAAAACGTATTAGAAAATCGGATAATAGGAAAATTAACCAACGGCGGAAAGATTTTCAGGCCGGTAAGGAATTCGTTAACCACAGAGGTGCCATGCGTCCTAAACGGGAAATAAAGATTTTGAAAGATTGCAAGAAAGCATGCAAGTTGTAGTGTGTAAATAACGTCAGTGAAGCCGAACGATCAGAAATATTTAAAAATTATTATTCCTTAGATAAGTCTGAGAAATATAGGTAAAAACATTGCGTCTACCACCCAGCGAATCACGACAAAAAGAAAATCCAAAAAAGATCATTCTTCGCGAAGATCTTACTCATTTTTTTATTATTTTAATATTTACGGCAATCGCGTTCCGGCATGCAAAAAATTGTATTTAGGGACACTGAGTATTTCCCAAAAGCCTATCTACACCGTCCATCAAAAGATCAATTCTTCGGACACAATATCGAATAGTGCAAAAGAAACAACTAGCTCGAGAAAAATTTCTAAGGACCGGCTAGATACAGTTCTTCAACAAATTGCAAGCTTGAATCTCATTATTGCCGAGAGAAAACAAAAAAAAAATGTTTGGACAGTAATTTAAACGTAACAAAGATGTTCGACTTGTATGTAACAAGATGCGATGAATTGGAAATTGAGCCAGTCAAGGAGAGCTTTTACAGAAACATTTTTAATACTAAATTCAACCTTGACATTTTTAAGCCGAAATCAGACCGATGTAACGTTTGCGAGCTCCATAAAATCGATTCATCTCGGATAAATAAAAATGTTTTTGAATAGCACGAAAAGGTAAAATCTACAATAAGAAATTTAGAAGCCACAGATAAAAAATCGGATATTCCCATACTCTGCTTCGACATGCAGAAAGTCATCACATGTCCCAAAAGTAATATTGATTCATCATATTATCTATCAAAACTGAACATCTATAATCGACTGCTCATTTATCCACCACCAAGACTATATATTGTGCAATATGGAATGAGGCAGCTATGCATGCTGTATAAGATAGCAGAAAATTTCCAGCAGAAAAAATGCGTTTTGCTATTCACCGCTAGAGGCATCACTATCACAAAAATGAAATTTTTTCTGCTGATATTTTTTTACACCAGCAGAAAATTTTCGATATTTTTATGCAAATTAAAAATTCTCAGCAGAAAGTTTTATGAAAAATCAGAGAATTTATGAAAAAGAAGAGAAAATGTACGTTTAAACGTTTTGAAGCGATGAAAGTTAATTTTCTTTAAAAAACGATTTGCGTATGTATAGCACTCTCAAAACATAATTAAATTATCATAATCATAATTATGCAAACACAGGGCAACATCAAATAAATGGCCATCGTTGAAAGTACTCCATACATTTTTTAAGTCATTTTAATGTGAAATGTTTTCAGTTTTTTAACAAAAGTGTTAGAAAAACCCCCCTGTAACTACCCTGGGTTGTATGTTTTTATGGTAGCTGAGATCATATTCTATATACATGAGTAACATAAGATTCACACCTGGCGTCAGTAGCCGTCCATACATTTTTGAAGTCATTTTAATGTGAAATGTTTTCAGTTTTTTAACAAAAGTGTTAGAAAAACCCCCCTGTAACTACCCTGGGTGTATATTTTTATGGTAGATGAGATCATATTCTATATACATGAGTAACATCAGATTCACACCTGGCGTCAGTAGCCTTCCATACATTTTTGAAGTCATTTTAATGTGAAATGTTTTCAGTTTTTTAACAAAAGTGTTAGAAAAACCCCCCTGTAACTACCCTGGGTGTATGTTTTTATGGTAGCTGAGATCATGATCTATATACATGAGCAACATAAGATTCAAGGTAGTTGCAAGAGGTTTTTCTAACACTTTTGTTAAAAAACTGAAAACATTTCACATTAAAATGAATTCAAAAATGTGTTAAAGGCTACTGACGCCTGGTGTGAATCTTATGTTGCTCATGTATATAGATCATGATCTCAGCTACCATAAAAACATACACCCAGGGTAGTTACATTGGGTTTTCCTAACACTTTTGTTAAAAAACTAACAACATTTCACATTAAAATGACTTCAAAAATGTATGGAAGGCTACTGACGCCAAATGTGAATCTTATGTTGCTCATGTATATAGATCATGATCTCAGCTACCATAAAAACATACACCCAGGGTAGTTACAGGGGGGTTTTTCTAACACTTTTGTTAAAAAACTGAAAACATTTCACATTAAAATGACTTCAAAAATGTATGGAAGGCTACTGACGCCAGGTGTGAATCTGATGTTACTCATGTATATAGAATATGATTACATCTACCATAAAAACATACACCCAGGGTAGTTACAGGGGGGTTTTTCTAACACTTTTGTTAAAAAACTGAAAACATTTCACATTAAAATGACTTCAAAAATGTATGGACGGCTACTGACGCCAGGTGTGAATCTTATGTTACTCATGTATATAGAATATGATCTCAGCTACCATAAAAACATACACCCAGGGTAGTTACAGGGGGGTTTTTCTAACACTTTTGTTAAAAAACTGAAAACATTTCACATTAAAATGACTTCAAAAATGTATGGAAGGCTACTGACGCCAGGTGTGAATCTTATGTTGCTCGTGTATATATAACATGATCTCAGCTACCATAAAAACATACACCCAGGGTAGTTACAGGGGGGTTTTTCTAACACTTTTGTTAAAAAACTGAAAACATTTCACATTAAAATGACTTCAAAAATGTATGGACGGCTACTGACGCCAGGTGTGAATCTTATGTTGCTCATGTATATAGATTATATTTTCAGCTACGTTACTCATGTATGTAGAATATGATCTCATCTATCATAAAAACATACACCCAGGGTAGTTACAGGGGGGTTGTACTAACACTTTTGTTAAAAAACTGAAAACATTTCACATTAAAATGACTTCAAAAATGTATGGACGGCTACTGACGCCAGGTGTGAATCTTATGTTACTCATGTATATAGAATATGATCTCAGCTACCATAAAAACATACACCCAGGGTAGTTACAGGGGGGTTTTTCTAACACTTTTGTTAAAAAACTGAAAACATTTCACATTAAAATGACTTCAAAAATGTATGGAAGGCTACTGACGCCAGGTGTGAATCTGATGTTACTCATGTATATAGAATATGATTACATCTACCATAAAAACATACACCCAGGGTAGTTACAGGGGGGTTTTTCTAACACTTTTGTTAAAAAACTGAAAACATTTCACATTAAAATGACTTCAAAAATGTATGGACGGCTACTGACGCCAGGTGTGAATCTTATGTTACTCATGTATATAGAATATGATCTCAGCTACCATAAAAACATACACCCAGGGTAGTTACAGGGGGGTTTTTCTAACACTTTTGTTAAAAAACTGAAAACATTTCACATTAAAATGAATTCAAAAATGTATGGAAGGCTACTGACGCCAAATGTGAATCTTATGTTGCTCATGTATATAGATCATGATCTCAGCTACCATAAAAACATACACCCAGGGTAGTTACAGGGGGGTTTTTCTAACACTTTTGTTAAAAAACTGAAAACATTTCACATTAAAATTACTTCAAAAATGTATGGACGGCTTTTGACGCCAAGTGTGAATCTTATGTTGCTCATGTTTATAGAATATGATCTCAGCTACCATAAAAACATACACCCAGGGTAGTTACAGGGGGGTTTTTCTAACACTTTTGTTAAAAAACTGAAAACAATTCACATTAAAATGACTTAAAAAATGTATGGAGTACTTTCAACGATGGCCATTTATTTGATGTTGCCCCGTGTTTGCATAATTATGATTATGATAATTTAATTATGTTTTGAGAGTGCTATACATACGCAAATCGTTTTGTAAAGAAAATTAACTTTCATCGCTTCAAAACGTTTAAACGTACATTTTCTCTTCTTTTTCATAAATTCTCTGATTTTTCATAAAACTTTCTGCTGAGAATTTCTAATTTGCATAAAAATATCAAAAATTTTCTGCTGCTGTTAAAAAATATCAGCAGAAAAAATTTAATTTTTGTGATAGTGATGCCTCTAGCGCTGAATAGCAAAACGCATTTTTTCTGCTGGAAATTTTCTGCTATCTTATACAGCATCAGCTATGCGGCGTACCGGCAATGATATCTCATCGGCCTTATATAAAATCTTGGAGCGCGTCTTTAGTGACAACGATATTATGCAATTGATCACATGAAGCGACTCTTGTGTTCCGCACATGTCGTACGCTATAGCACATTTTTTAAAAATGCATCCACAAATCTCCTCAATCGAAATGAGATATTCTTTGCCTGGCCACTCCTGCATTCAAGAAATAGATCACGCAGGATCAATCGGAAAAAACCCTATATTATTATTCAATTGAGCCCTCGTGATTTCAAAAATTTTTAATTACCTTCTAAAAATTTCAATTATAAGGCTGTTCCATTTGCTAAATTGAGAATTCTTGGGTTTGATTAGGCATCGTTAGGCATAATTCAACATATTTGTTGAACAATTACCAGGAAGTGTCTATAAGACAAACAGTAAAGTCGAGTAGAGTAAGCAGCCAGCTCCCAAAAAAATCGCAGATTGTTTGGTATGATCCACCAGTAAGCTCGACGAAAAAACCCATTCCCGTCAACAAAATACTTGACATACAAAAAATGTTATAGTTCATGGGGAGTCAAGATTTAGAATTTTATAAAACCTTCTTAAAAATTTAGAAATTAAGTGCGTCTTTAAAATATTGTATATCTGAGTCCTATGAAATAGACTATTTATTTTTTTAAATTCGATAAACGAGGCGAAAGGACTGAAAGAAATTATCTGTGTTATATATATTTTAAAAGGAATTGTTTATTTTTAATTTTTGTATGATTTAATTGCATTCGATGTACCACTGAACTACTTTTTTTTCATACCGATGTACTGATTTTTATTTAAAATTTACAATTTCTATGATATGATATGGCACATACACCCCATTTTTCAAATTTCTTCTTGATATAACTGAGTTGTATGCGATCAGTTAGAACCTTATTCAATTTGTTATTTAAAACAATAATTCACTAAAAGGTTGTATCTGAAAAATTAGTTTGCTGATTTATCAAACAAATAATTAAAAAATAGAATTAAGTGAATGCAAATAAGAAAATTTATGTATTAAGGAAGTAAAAAGTTCTATAACATTTATAAAAAATATTTACAAAAATAAGTAAACAGGATAAGTCAATCTTTGACTGTTGATTTCTCAAAACAAAGAGTAACGAACATAGAACTATGTTACTCTGAGGTCGCGATTGGTGTCCCTCGGAATTAAGCTTTGAAGCCAAAGCTCTAAAGGTTTCAGAGTCTACAACATTAATTTTCCAAATGCCCTTGTTTAGAGATATGAGTTTGTACTTGATTGTATAGTGGAGAAATTTGATATCCCGAAGACATTTATTGGTGGGGGCTTCATTTCTCTTTTGGTTAAGCTGGTTGTTGTTCTAAAGCTAGTTGTTTTTTGATGATGAACTGGATTCTGGAATCCTCTTTTGAAGTTGATGGTAAAGTTTCTGCCATTTCTGACGAGTGTTGAGCTTTCCTCATCTTTAATTCCGGTTCAACGTCCAATTTGTTTCTCTTTCTAACTATTCTTCATCCGTATATAATGGATTAATGTCTACATCGATTGCAGGGCTGGGTGTCGTCTCAAGTGCTGCACGAGTTTCAACTGCATTTTTGAGTTCTTCATTCTCTTTCTTTGAAATTGTCTTTCAATTAAGTTGTAAATTCCTTCATTTCTTAGTTGTTTGTGGAGCTGACGCCCGTGACCCCCGTGATAAGGACGTGGCTATCTTGGTTTTACCTAGGTGTACAGAGAGATAGCCGAAGCCCTTTGAGTACCATAGGCTGAGGGGCTAATCCGTGGAAACTGATGTCCCATCTGAACATTTGAGCTAACTGATATTTTAATAGATCAAAATCAATGCTATTTCGTATGCAAAGGATAGAAAAATTGATGATTTTCGGAACATTTACAATCATATATTATCACCTATCACCTGAAATCAACTTTTAATATTTTTTCAATTTGACGTAAATAATAGGTGAATTCACATTTAAAAATTGTTTATAAGACTTACGTGATGATTCACACTATTTTAATGCACTTTTTTCTGCGTGTGTAACCAGGTCCACACTGTAAATTTTTTCCATTTTTATTGATTTAAATTTATTTTAACTTTTCCTAAATGATTTTCTGTAGATAAAAAAGAGAATCATAAATTTACCATAATAAAACACTTTGCAAATTATTGTGCCATTACTTTCATATTTCCACTTTATACCTTAATACAAACATAATACATATACGCACGCAAGAAATATAGGTTGGGTACAATTTTTCATAACTAAAAAATATTGTTGAAAAATTGTCATCACTAAAGTTTGATCATTATACAACATAATCAACTTACCTTTTTTAAAGCCAAATATGATTTCAAAACTTTTATTATACACAAACACAGTCACAGAGAAACGATAATGCCAAATCTCAAGGGCTTTTAAAAAGCACAGAACAGTAAATTTTACCATCAAAATATCATCCTATATCAAACCACTCTATATATTATACCCAACCCCCAAGCAACCATTAGTACCAAACTGAAAATTTTTTGATTTACTTCTCTCTAAACGCAATCCTTTTCCTTTTTTTATGACTTAGCTACTATATTTTTATTTTTTTGTGTGTCGTGTTGTGATGTATAACAAGATAAAATGTAAAAGCTATCTATACCAATATTAAATTTCTAAAATATCCTTAGAGATGTTTAAGTTATAAAATAATCCATTTTTATACCATCATCATTGGAAAACTATAAAACAAGAAAAAAAAATGGAAAATCATTGGAAGAGAAAATCTATATATCACTTGATTTTGTATTTGTTTCTGCAATTTATGTGCTCCATTCATTGTAGAAGCGCACTCTATTGAATACGATAACAGGCAAACAGCGTACAAAATATAATAGATTCTGAAGGATGTGAAAATGTATACCCCTTTGCTTTACACACACACACGCCAAACAATACGCGGTAAATATGGCGCGCATCCAAATCGAACCAAAACAATATAAGAGTTCAATCCCATTACACAACAAACAATAAACAACAATATATTATGTTATTTTCAATTTATATGGATCATAAATTTTCCAGATTATACATTTTCATTTCTACATACAATACATCATTTATTCATCTTATATACAGAAATCGTGTAGTCGATAATAAGATGAAAATATATCGAGAATACAAAAAGAAATCTATTTTATACTTTTGTATTGTTGCAAAAACACGGTGTATGGTATTTCTTCCCGTATATTGTTGCAACAATGCAGTTTAGGTACTCGTGCACTGCGATTTGAAAAAAGATATACATAACACACAAAAAAAAATAAGTTGTGCTTTGTTCAAACTTTCACTGCAAGCTTTTTTTTATTTACTATTGAGTTTATATGTTTCAAATTGAATTTGAACGGAGGGACGTGACTGAAGAAACATTAAGTGATTGCAAATCGATTCATGCGGTAAAATTGTATTTTATTTCGTTTTGGAAAATACAATTAAGGTTTAAATTTAATAAGTTTCAAAATAAGAAGAACAAGCACATTTTTTTTTATTTTAAAGTATTAAATGCCAATAAAATATTTAATTGCTCGTGTTCATAGAAAGCTCTCGGTTTAAATTAAATAATATTTTTTTGGAATTTAACGGAAATATATCGGAAATAACTTTATAACCGTGACCATATTCTGTACATAAAACAGCTTTTAAACTTTATTATGCAGGGCTGGACTCAGTGCGGTTAAATAATGATAATCTATATACACTAGCTGACCTGTGACTGAATAATCAGTCACGTGAATACATTTTATTCAATTTTTGGTTAAGAAATGATTTAGAAGATTTTTGAAGATGTAAATTTGATGCACAAATTTAAAGTTTTGGCGGCAGCCAAAACTTTTCAAAGATAGCTCGCTTTTTTAAAACAATTTCAATCCAGTCTTATTTGTATCCGCTACTTTAAATTTGAACCGCGCCCCTACAATTTAACAACTTTGAAATTGAATCGGCGCGCCAACTGTTTTGCACCTTTGAATCAAACTCACGCGCCAACCGTTTTGCAATTTATGATTTGAATAGCGCACCAACAGTTTTGCAACTTTGAATTTGAATCGCGTGCCACTAATTTGAACAAAAAAAATTTGCTTTTCGGTCGTCGCATAAAATTCTCAAATGTTGCAAGATTTCACGCACACAGAATCTTTTAAATTTTCTGAAACCAATTGAGGTTCCCGTTGTTACAGGCTGGCTACTGCCAACCTGCAGATTATCACTAAGCGCATGCAGAGGCCTCCACGGTGTTTTTTGCCGGCTACGTTCTCAGGGAGAAGTGCGAAGGGTCGTGGGGTTTGAGGCATGCATGGCTCCTGGCTTACACCGTGATCATACAGATAATTTAAAAAAAATGAAACGCAAATAATAATATAAACTGGAGTTCCGCCGAAATTCGTCGGCCGGAACCTGAGGAACGAACAACTCAAAATTATAAATGGGAGAGAGGTGCCTTGGTGCGCGCATCCATTCGAATTCAAACAGGGCAAAGCCCCGGTTACGAAATTGGATGCGGGCACCAAGGGACCGCAAACACTACACCGACACAGAGGGAGTCGCCGCTCCCATCATACCACACCCGAAAATTTAGTAATTCATTTTATTTTAAGGAAAGAAACCAAACAAACGAACAGAAACAACTTCCCCCTCCACCCGCACCAGATGACAACGAGAGAGAGAGAGAAAACAATGCGTACCGAGCGCGCACCCGCTGTGCGGCGCTCGATTACAAAATTTCAAATTTAAATTTAACAAAAAAAAAAAAAATTTAAGAAAATAATAAAAAATTAAAAATAAAAAAAATTGTACCTTAACTAAAAACACCTTGTTGCGGCCTTGCGCGACCGTCATTGTTGCGGGGCCTCTCCCCGATAAAAATTGGGTTGCGGCCTTGGTGCCGTTGCGTTGCGGCAGACCACCGATAAAAATACAATAGCCGGTTGGCCACCGTAATGTTGCGGGGCCTCTCCCCGATACCAATAAAACAAATAACACGAGGGGCCGGTTGGCCACCCGTACCGTTGCGGCTTGATGCCGATAACTATTTTGGCCTCGCCTGGCCGCCAAAATACGTTGGGCGTTGGCTCGCCGAAACACCGTTATTAGAAGAAGTGGTCTCAACTAACCACCTGTAATCGTAGATAAATTTTGTTGGACATCCTTCACCAAGAACCGTAAAAATAATGGGCGCCTCCCGACAACGCGGCACCCGTTAATACCAGATGGCCCAAAAAATTACCAATTCAATCATTTCTACCGTGCTCATAAAAGTGCACATAAAAAAAAGCACACACAAGAACTATTTATTTTTTTTTTGTTTTATTTATAAATTTTTTCTCGTTTTGATATTTCACCTTTCACGTTTTATTTATACAAAAATCTCTTAAATATAACTATTATATATACGGTAATTACAATATTCTACAGCGTCATTACCTAATTATCAATTAAATTTAAATTTCTGTTTCTTTATATTTTTAATTGAAAGAAAATGGCGTGAATAAAACTCAAAAAATACGACGCACTTCAAAAACTACACGCTTTTTTACTTCACTCTAACAAACTGGACTTTAATATTTTTTCTCAAAATTCCAATCAAAACTTTTTATATCACCCAAAAATCAAAACTCGAATGACAAAAACCAAAAAAAAACATTCGAGCGTCGCACAGCTCGTAAAACGTTTTAGAAGAAAATGCATTTCTCTTCTCTGTCTCTCCTTTATACCAAATTTTCGTTGGTACAAAAGAGAGAAATACAAGAAAAAAAACATTTTTTTCAAAACGTTTTACTTTGCACACACTCGATGCGCATTGTTCTCTCTTTCTCTCCCATTTTCGTTCCGTTGCCAACATAACAGAAGAAAACACACAAGAATCCATCCACCAAGAAACCACGTTTAGACAGCGAAAACCCGGACGCAAGAAACCATGGAGAATAGAAACACACAAATTTACAAAAGTCTTGTTAAGACAACACAGTCGTAACACCATTTCGGGTTCTTCCCGGTGGATTTTTTCCAATTTTTCAAGCCTACGCACAGCGCATTATTTATGTCGACTTACCCTGAAAAACCTTACGGTTCGGACCATGTTTAGGGGTCATTTTGGGGTTGATACCACGTTTAAACCAGTAGTATAAAAGTTTGTATCAAAAAAGTTATAGTATTGTACGTATCTAAAAAGTATTGGTACTCAATCCAGATTTTTTTTGTGTTATAAATTGTAACTGTTTTCGTGAAATGATATTGAAAACATTAAAATATTTAATTTTATTACATATTTCAAGTGAAATATTTAAAATCACGTAAAATTTAGTTTTTTTTTTCTATTTAAATTATTACAACTGAATACAATTCATCTAGTAATTTTTCTTTCTTAATTTAGTCACTTGTGAATGAGAAGAGGCCCATTGGCCAGCTCCATTTATAGGTTATTTACTGAAGTAGTCTTTGCTCTGGTGTCCTTAATCCATTAAATCAATTGGTTTCGTTCTCTGCAATCGTCTTACTGCATGTGAAGTGTCCAAAATACCACGAAGCTCTTCATTTACGTGTTGATAGATACGTTGCCCATGAATTACTGCAATTTTTTTTATTTCTTCTTGAACTGTCGGGATATTTAGGTCGCTATGAAGGTCATCATTCCTATGTACCACGGAGCGTTAACTATACGACGTAGCACTTTGTTTTGAAAAGTTTGTATTATTTTGGTGTTGGTTTTCTTTGTACAGCCCTAGAGCTGTATTCCGTAAGTCCATACAGGCTTTAGCACCTGTTGATACAATAGCAATTTATTTTCGGTTGACAATTCCGAATTTTTCCCCGAGAAGCCAATACATTTTGCGATATTTGATATCAAGCTCATCTTTCTTCTTTTTAACGTGCTCTTTCCATCTGAGCCTGGTATCTAAGGCCATCTCTAGATATTTAGCATTATTTGCATACGGAATCTGCAGACCGTTAATGATTACAGGTTCGTAACTGACTTTTAGATTAGTGAAATTCATATGCGTGGATTTCGATTCACTGAGCCCGATACGCCACATTTTTGTCCATTTTATGATTTTGTCACATGCTTCTTGGAGTTTCGTTGTCAATTCCACGATAGTGTCTCCTACTGAGAGAACTGCAGTGTCATCAGCAAATGTTGCAATGGTAACATCGTTTAATAGAGGTAAATTTCTGATGTAGAGCAGATAAAGAATAGGTCCCAAAACACTACCCTGCGGGACTCCTGCCGAAATCTTTTTTAGCTCGGAATATTCATCTTCATATTTTACCCTAAAGTGGCGATTCTCTATGTATGATTTTAAAATCATATAATATTGTTTTTGTAAATCTCTATGTAGTTTGAAGAGTAAACCTCTGCGCCACACCTTATCGAAGGCCTGCGCCACATCTAAGAAGATACTAGAACAGACCTTTTTCCTTTCTAATGTATTCTCAATGACATCTGTAAGCCTATGAACCTGCTCAATAGTTGAGTGTTTCTCTCTGAAACCAAACTGATATTCTGGGATAAGGTTTCTTTGTTCTATGGTTTTTTTCAATCTTTTGAGCAACAGCCTCTCAAACAATTTCGCTAGTGTTGGTAGAAGTGAAATTGGCCGGTAGGATTTTCTATCATTCGGTGGCTTGCCCGGTTTCGGAATCATTATTACTTCTGCTACTTTCCACTGCATTGGCACATGCTTTTTCCTGAGAATCGCATTGATTATGTGCAGTAATTTACGGGTACCTTTTTCAGGCAGCTCCTTTATTATTTGCCCTGTTATCAGATCATAACCAGTGGCTTTCTTTGCTTTTATGTTCTTAATTTCAGCTTTTAGTTCTTTCAAAGTTACAGGCCTGATATCTTTGAAATCAGATATTCTGGGCGTATCAGCAGTGTTTTCGTCATTGGTCTGCTGACCTAGAGGCTGAAATGTTTCTTCAAGATGTTCAGCAAACAGGTCAGCTTTATCTTTCGCACTTCTAGCCCACTTCCCATCGTGTGTTTTGATTGGGGGCATCTGCGTAAAAGTTAGTGATAAATATACAAATAAATAAAAATACATAATACAAACATACGAATTTGTTATCTTTAAAAAATCAAAATGGCGATGGACAAAACCGACCGGAAAAAAACAAGAGGGTTAAAATGGAATGATTTCGAGATAAAAGAAATGCTGCAAGTGGCTGTGAATTTAAACGTAAGTGTGAAAGTTTAGTTTATATATGAATATATTTAGCAGACAATAAATAAAATTAGAACCAACTTTTTGAATCTCACAGAATGAGTTCATGCGCAATTTACAAAAAAATAAATACAAAATTTCCATCGAAGGCGGTTGACCAAATAAAATTAAAATTTGAATCGTTGCGGCGAAATTATACAGGCCAAACGTCACAAAAGCGGTGCGGCCGGTAAAATTGAGACAATTTACGATGAAGAGATGGCAATACTATGGGGTAAAAGAAAGAAGTTTACAGTGCCACAAAACCACGGGCTAGATGTGGCAATGATGCACGTAGATCCAGACATCATTATTGACGCGTTAAGTGATGAGAGTAAAAAAATTTAATTTTAATTAAAACCCGTCTGCAACATTTTTAGCTGAACCAACGACAACTCAGTCACATCGACCATCGACAGCTCAATCCACACCATAAATAGAAAAAAGAAAACTCAAACCAAGTTGATTAAAGAATTTAAAGAGGAGCAAGAAAAAATATTGAACGAATTCAAGAAAATGAATCAGGAGGAAGAAAAAAGATCGGACAGACGATGCAACATGTTTTTGATCGAATTAAGGGCAATAAGAGCTGCTATCAATAATGCTAGTCCTCAAGCATACACCCAATACTACCATCCATTTCTTGTTCCTGCACCCACTTTATTGCCATCTGTTGATGAAGCCTCAAGCTCATATAAGTATGAAATACTGTGCCAAGAAATTGCTGATGATGGCGAACTGTAAATCGTTAACAATTATCTAGAATTTTATAAATTAATTTATTGAATGAAGTCTGTATGTGATAAATGAAAATAAAAAATTGTTTTGAATATACTTATAATAAATATGTTTTAATATTTAATTATTTTCTATTAGTTTCAATTTGTTTTCGAAGCGGAAGCCCGTCCGTAATGGCCCGAAGTGTATTTCTGATAACTTCTCCTTGGATGTTAGTATTGCTTAACTGTTTGGTCCTATCCTGAACGCTTGTTTGTTCTAATGAAATGTCGTCGTCTTCGTCAATGAACTTATCTGCCAGTGGATTTTTCTTGCTTTGTGTAAGGTTGTGAAGCATGCAATATACAATTACGACCTGTGAAATTCAAAATTTAATAATGTAATATTGTCAAAGTAAGGCATAAATGTGACCAACTCAAAATCGCGTGCCAAATTTAAATGTAATTTTAGTTCAAATATGAGTTTTCTAGGTATTACGGTTGCACTGCTAAATTTGCAAAATTTTTAATGGAATGAATTTATTTTTTGTATTTAATGTCATTTCTCATAACTTCGGGCTAGTCACATAAGAGCAAGTGGGGGTTTTTTTTTATTGATTAGCCTAATGAATTCTTTTTTTGTGGGAGAAGAATCGTGGGATAACTTTGCATGTATGTTAATATTTAATTGTTTTGTAAACACAATTAAAAAAGTAACTGATATTATATGGAATTTAATAAAAATGTTAAATTTCTTTTGTCAATATAGAACATGGAAAAGAAATTTTATATATTTTCGTTGTGGTAGAAATTTGATTTGGTTTTGTTCAATCAAGTGACGCCAAAAAAATCAAGGGACGCTGTGATGCCAAAAACAGCATCAGACTCTTTCTACAAAAAAAAATACTTAAACGCCAATTTGTCATTAGTACGGAGAGGTTAAATTTACGAAAAAATTGCGAATGCCAAAAATCTATGAACATTAAACAAAAAAATGATTTTTGGTCAAAAGAACAATGAAACGTCAATTCTTTTGCTGTACATCAAAAATACTACGATTTTCCGCGTCAAAAGAACATAACATTTAGTTTCGACATATAATGTAGTCTATATATTTTTCGCGGTGTACGATTTTTCCGAGCGAATCGGTGCTCCAGGGGCTTCAATAAAAATCTGGATGTAATGTTAAAAAATTTTAATTTTTAAAGGTATACGCTCCCATTTCCAGAAATCAAAAAAGAATGCAAACAGAAAACCAACCAGTGCACCATGGACTACATATATTGAGCAAATCGTTGAGACACTTTTGCGGTTCTAGAAAAAAAAAACCTTAACCAGGTATCGAATCGATATATTCTGCCTTAAAAGCCTCTTCTACTTAGGGAACATAAATAAATTTCACAAAATAGTTTGTGAGTAAATTCTGCCCATAATCACACAAAATAAATACTCGGAGTTAGTAAAATTGTTACAACATCAGTGAATTAATAAAAGATTTTCCACTCCTGCCATGTATAATAAACCAGTTTCGATGTCTTACGATTTTTACTGGTCGTACAAAAATTTTAATTCGAAACGTAATTAAATTTAGCTTAAATATAAATTTTCTAATCTCCCTTATCGAATAAAATATTTTCAGCATAATATATTCGAACATCTATAAAATGCTAATACAAATCGATAATCTAGAAAAATATAGCGAAATGTAACATAAATATAGATGAGCTGAAAATACGAATCCCGATTATTTCGATTGCGATTTCAAAATAAATAAATATATAATTTAATGTTCAAGCTCATTAGTATTTAGAAATCGTAAAATATTCAGATAAAAATTGGATTTTCATTTTGTTTTTGCTTGATATAAATAGTTAATTAGGCGCTTTAAACAAGAAATAAACTTACCATCTTGATGTTATGTCTAGAACATTTAATTAACGGCTCCAACCGATTGTGATCACATAGATATTGGGAAAAGTACCTTCTTTTATCTAGAAATAAAAGTATATCGTGAATTTCGGTTTTCGCCGCCTGTCCACCCAAACAAATTTGGATCACAGCAAAAAGCGCGCACATGAAAATTTATTAACAAATCGTTTTTTCATTTTCAAACAGATGTTTTGATACCAAAACGAATATTCTTCTCAGCTTTTCTTACTCAACGAACAACATAAAAAAAATTATTTTTCAAAGCTTGTAAAATTTATCTAGAACATAATCTTTACACCAGGTGTAATTCTAAGTAAATATGTATATAAAAAAAATAATCTTGTGTAAAATAAGTAACAACAACAACAACAACTACAAAATTTGTTTCCAGCTCTATCTATTTTACTATAATTATTAAAGGAGTATAAAATGCTGTTGTATAGTCGAAGAAGAAGATGATTATGTTTAAAGCTTTTTAACCCTTTGAGAGCTTTACATTATATATAGGGTAAATATATACAATGTTCTATATATAAATAATTTAAATCTTAAAGTCTTCTTTTCGTTCATTATTCTTGCCTACCTTATGTGTACTTCAATCATACCTCATATAAACTTTTATATATTCTTGTCTTTTGGTTGGCGTATCTACTATTGTATTGAAGGATGAAGTAAGACTTATAAGAACATAACGGTAGTGTATATATATGGTATATCACGTATATATATATATATATATACTGCTGAAGACAATAGATATTTATTTTTATATTAACAACATGTTGAAGTTTTGACGTTTATAGTAGTTTACACAAGAAATGAATAACTATTTTTAATACCAGCTTGGGTTTTTGTTGTTGCTGCTTTTTGTAAGGATTATTAATGTATGTATAATATATAACAACTCTTCTTGTTGCTACTTTATGTATACTTTTATTATACTCGTACCCTATTAATATTCATATTCTGTTGGATACATAATCAATATCTAATCTACAAGAAAATTTAAATTTAACAGTGGTATTCTTATGATGTAAGGATAATATCGGTTTGTATAGAGCGTAAAAGTAATCATTACATTCTTTCCAATTACTCTATAAGTACCGATATTTTTTACATTATTGGCTTTATTAAATCAGAATTGCGCGTCTGTGAGACTAATCTGGCTAGGAGAAGGAAGCCCGAACAATAAACGAACCATGGCAGATCAGGAGAAAAATTGCAAGGATTAGGGTGCCCAGTACCGGCGACTTCCGAAAGTGAGCGAGTGGGCTTCCAGCCGTCAATATCCAGCAACCGCTATGGTCTAGTAGTGGAAAGCTTAGTTACTACAGCAGATAGAAGTATAAGTCCCCCATCTCCATTAGAATTCAAACACTCTCCAACATTTGCGCGAAGACAATGAAATGACAACAAAATTAGCCTCGCTTGAGCGCCAGAATAATAAACTGTGGCGTTCCACCTTCAAGATTTAAATCAGAATTTACTTATCTTATCATGTTACTCGACTTTTACATTATCAAAGAAATTTTTGTTGTTTGGTGAATAAATTTGGTGAACAATTGAACAATGTACTTTGGACGCGATAGCAGCGCAAAACAATATAGCGGATATAAAAGGAAATTTTCGTGAAAAATAAAATATAATCGTATTCTCCAATTAAATCAATATTAAATAATTTGAATAATAATAAATAATAAACTTAATAAAAATATAACAAATAAAATATAGTGGTAAATTATTCGGCATGAGAAGTCCCTATCAGGATCCTGAATAAACAGCTTTACCAGCTATATAACTAAGGACAATGTGCCAGTAATATGAGTTTGAATGGGGAAAATACCAAGATATTATAATAAATACACTACACCTAAGTGTTATAGCCTTGCCAATCTATATTGTAAACGCGGCCATTCAAATATCCAAAATTTTAAAGTTAATTCGATTTTTGACAAAAAATTGTTTTACAACAAAAAATCGGACCCTCTACAGTCCAGACGGATTGATTGCTCAGGATGAAACTTCCTAATTAAGCCTGTACTATAAACTGGGATTCCTTAGTGATGCTAGGCCGAAATTGGTAAAGCAGAATTCACGACTTTCACAGGAGCTTTTAAGTATTTTGAAAATATTTTGAAGTTTCTATTATTTGTGAGAAAAACGACTATGAACTAAAAAAATTTAAATTAAATTTACAGCAACATCTGTTCAGATCAGTTTTTCAAAAGTTAAGCGGAAGAATTTTTCGGCAAAAATTTGGCCCAAGGAGATTGTTTGTTCGGCATGAAACTTCATACTTGAGCTTTTTCCATAAGTTTTAATGTCCCAGTGACTTTTGGCCAAGTGGCAGCTTTATCGGTTTTTAAATATTTTGCATAGTATTTAACATTTACGACAAAAAATATGAAAAACAAGAAAATTGTAATTTAAATTTCTAACTAAAATAGTTCAGATCATTTTTTATTTCACCAAAACATTCTTTCATAAACTTATTTCATTAATTGGGAGATCATTGCGAAATTCCATGGGAACTCTTTAATTTTTGCAGTTATGTTGAAAATGTACCATTTACTAAAAATTACAATGAATTGGAAGATTCAAATTACTCCGGTAAGTTTAATATTCTAGAGAGCCTCATTCTTATTACACATTTGAAAAGATTGAACCTATAGTTTTTATATAATACTGTAATCGTCATTATGTTCGGACGACGAAATAATTGAACCAACAGCTTTTTCTTGTATGTTTTAGCTATTTTAGTACAGTTTCAGAAAATAAGCGACGAACCGTAGCAATATGTCTTGCTAGTCGGCACTCAATGTTGAAGTATCGAATCTAGCGTAAAGATTTGCATTCTGCGAACTTCTTACTCCCTGCTTCTAGAAATCAAATCTTTTAATCCTGCTCTTATGGACTATTGATAGCATTAACTTCAAACCGGAAACTGTGACAAATATAAAGGCACGCAAGAAGCCCTTACGAAGAACTTAATTTACTTTATGAACAAAATAAAATGTTTAATGTAGTTCATATATTTTGGTTGATGAAAATACTTATATCTTCGTTTTAAGGTTTGGTCATTGACCGACGATTCGATATAAGTTCTTTCATTTTACTGAAAACTCTTTCAGACGTTACTATATCGCTGGGGCACTACGAATTTTTTCCTGAAGTGCTAAAAATTCTGAAAAGACTCAAATCCATTCCATTCTGTTCACCTTGAAATGGTTCTATTATAATCATCGTAATAAATCTAGGAGTCACAAGCATAAGATATTTAGGTTCCAAATACCTCCCAACCCAATATAACATCGGAATAATGTGAGAATCTGCATTTCCGCGTTCCAGATATAGTCGCAGTACAATAATATGGTCCACATTCTCGGTACGCTTTCTGCTTTTGTCGGCAATCCGTTGTTCTATAAACCCAAATAGAAATTTAGAATTATGGACGATTAAGGTTCATTTTCAAGGTCATTTTGTGCTGGTGCTGCCTCTTGCCCTCCTTCGTTATCTCATTCTAAAGTAGTTTGACATCGACTTTCGTGTTTTCTTGTGCCCGAAAAGTCCGGATACCGTTCGCTCTTCATACGAAAAGAGGCGAGAGTTCACATATAATGTTTATTAGGATTATAATACCCTTCAACATTGTAGGTTGTAAAACGGAAATTTTAGTATGTATTCCAAAAACAAGAAGTATAAATAAAAACATTGTATCATAACATAGTTCGTTAAGATTTTTTTGGTAGTTTAATGGAATTTATTTTGTCGACACAATATCATCCAACGCCAGTGTCTTTTCAACGGAACGATCGTTATTGATTTGTTTCTAAGAATATTTTTATCATAAAAAATACACTGTTCCACCGAGTTGCAACTGGTTTTATTTCTACAATCTTGCTCACAATATAAGCCACTTTTTAGCTATAAATGCAAATCTACTGTCTGTTGTATGGTTACTTTTAAAGATATATGTTGACAAATCAGCGATGCGAATAATAAAACTAGTGGCATGTTCCGGTATAAAAGCTTTGTTAGCGCGAGAATCTATTCTTTGATAATAGTTGTAATTTTGAACTGAAGATGAAATTTAGATTTTTTCGAAATTGACGTTCAAAATAAAATTCTTATATTCTTATATTGTCACTATAATTAATTATTAAATTTCATTGAGGCGCGTTCATTGAAAATAAAAATAATAATTTTATCATAATCATGAGTAACAAATACAATTGATTCGCGCCCTTTAAAAAAATTCATAATCCCACAACACAGTTCATCAAAATAAAAATATTGATAATATAAAGGGTTTTCCGGTAAGAAGTTTCATTTTGAATAGCCTGCTATTTGGGCTGCTGTCAATTTTGAAGCTGTCATCTTTTGACATTTGACAAGTTTAAACTACGCCATTACTAAAAATGGTATACGATACACACTTCAACAACGTATTGAAATTGTTAAAATTCACTTCAAAAATGGTGGAAATTTGGCAGTCACACACAGTTCGCAAAACTAAAGCACTTTTGGGTCGTCGTGAAGCACCTTCTCAGTCGGCAATAGTGAAACTGGTGGACAATTTTGAGCTGTTGGGACAAGTTAGTGATGTTAAGAATCGAAACCGTGTGTCTCGCTCAAGAACAACTGATAATGTTGTTGCTGCAGTTCGTAGTGTTGACAAACACCCAGGTTTGTCGATTCCTCATCGATTTTTGGAATTAGGCATTCCATAAACGATATTGCACCGTATTTTTCATAAAGACTTAGGTCTTAAGCTTTTTCAAGTTCAGTTAACACAAGAAATCAAGCCGGTCGATCACCATAAACGTCGTATCTTTGCTGATTGAGTCCTTCAAATGCATCAAAATGATCCGAATTTTCATCGAAAAATCATCTTCAGTGATGAGGCTCATTTTCACCTCGGAGGCTACGTCAATGAGCAGAATTGTCTTATTTGGGGCTCAGAAAATCCAAGAATGATTGTTGAAAACTTCTCCATCCTCAACGTGTCACTATTTGGTACGGTTTTTGGGCTGGCGGTGAGATTGGACCTTTCTTATTCGAAAATGAGGCTGGTGCAACTGTTACGGTGAATGGATTGCCTACCGAGCTCTGATTAATGATTTTTATGGCCAGAATTGGAAGATATTGATGTGGGCGACGTTTATTTTCAGCAAGACGGCGCTACGTACCACCGTTGATTGAATACATTAAGATATTACTACTCGGATTTTTGCCGCTACGTTTGGTTAATGTCTCTACTACTCACATATAAATAGAGGCATTCTTGGTTTTTTCTTTCTAGCAACATAAAAACCGAACAAATTAATTGCTGCTGTTTTCTCCCATATAAAAACTGCATTTTTTTTTTTTTTTTTTTTTTTTTTTTTTTTTAAAAAGAAAGTATTAATCATCCAATGGATTTAATGTCCTTTTAAGGTCAATTAATACTCCCCTTTTCATTCACGCACTCACCCACCCATTCACCTACTCACACATTTTTACAGTATACCACCTGCACGTTGCAAGCTCCATGTCAACCTGCACATTGACATGGACGGTGGGTCGGCGCTGAGTTCTGCACTCCAACAGAGGGTCTAAGTTGTGTTTATTATCATCACCGATCGTAATCGATGAAGAAAATTCGCTTTACATCCTGCCTCTGATGGGATTCGAACCCAGTACCTCCCGGTCCAAGTGCCGAAGCTTTAACCACTGCGCCACTTGCACGGTAAATTGTATTGTGTATCATTTGTATTGTGTATCAACTTTTTATTACATAAAAAAATATCATTTTGAAATGTTACGACTGCTATTTCACTTACTCTTACATACAATTGTACCATCAGTAACAAAATAAATTAATGGTTGAACGGAGTAACCTTAGTTTTAATTTGTTTCGAAAAATATCAACAACAAAAAAATAATAACAAACAAATTGTGTCGCAGCGCAGTGCAAATAAAAAAATTTCCATCGCCATATCTGTAAAATCTGTAAAAACGTCATGAACAACCTCCACTCACATGGTTGGAATACGACTGAAAAAATGAAATCAGAATGAAGACATAAATACAATTTCATTGTTTTTGTCTATTTATTTTTGTCATATATGTATATTTCATATATTCAGTTGAGAGAGAGGGAAATACATTTGATTCAATTTTTTTTTTTAATTTTGTTAAAATATTTAGTGGTGTGGGTAAAAATAAATTAAAAATATGTTTTGCTTCTTTCTAGCTGCTTTGAATTAATTGGGTCTATCTTTGTTCTTCTTAAACCTACATGAAGTGAGTTGTGTTCTTCTTTTACAATGTGTAAGAAGCAACAAAAAAATAAAAATTGTTGTTGTAATTCGCAGTAGTATTATCTTAAGTCATAATTAATCAATGGTACCACACTAGCAACGAAACAATCGCAATTTTGCAAGAAAAGTTTCCTGACCACAAGTTATTTCTCGAAGAGGTGATCACAATTGGCAATCGAGATCTTGTGATTTAACACCCTTAGACTTTTTTCTTTGGATCCACGTAAAAGATAAGGTCTATGTCAATGCTCCACAACCGATTCAAGACCTTCAAGGTGGAATTCGTGAAGTTATCGAGAACATACAGCCGCAAATGTGGGAATTGGTCATGGAAAATTTCATGAAAAGGATATGGTACTGCAAGCGTAGCCGTGGCGGCCATTTGGCTGATATCGTTTTAAAATGTAAATGGCATACCTTTCTCTTTACAATGAAATAAATATTCATTGATTTCTCTTTAAAAATACTCTCTTAAATTCTCTTAAAATTTTCTCAAGTTATTGACGAATTTATGCACGTCGTGTCCAGCGTTTTAAACCGTTTATAGGAAAAATATTCCTAATTTAATTTTGTTTTTGAAAAAATTTACAATAACTGTTTACCATAGTATGCCAGAAAAAAAAATTGAAAAGCACTATGAAAATATTTTTCCTAATTCCTTCCTATGGGAAAACCAAAATCGAGCTGCTGCTCGAGACTGTTCAGGGCGCGGCTGGTTACTAAGATCGAAGTAAACATTTCTAAAACGTACCAATAGTACCAATAATTAAGGCGGTGATACATGTACAGTATTTGCCTTTAAGGCATACAAATTATGCGCGCTGATTGGTTAAAAATCGGCCATCTTGAATCGCCTTATAGGCTAAAATTTTAAATTGAACATTTCTCAATTTTGTATAATGCAAATTTTTTGTATAATGCAAAATCTGTACATGTATCACCACCTTTACAAAGCATTTTTTTCTAGTTGGAATTCGTATAGAATATGCAGTGCTTTTGCAGTGCTTTTATAGTCAAATTTTTATAATCAATTTGATCCGATTTATGATGTTTGATATGGTGGCGGTTAACAGAAATAATTATTATTGTGGTAAAATTAATTTTCTGGATAATTACTTTAATATTGCGGAAATATTATCCAGTAAAATACACCTTGAAAAGGTAAGAGGCTGGTAAACTTTCGATTGAAAGACATTTATCATTGGTTTTTCACCTAGCAAAGACACAATCTAAACATTATCGATACTATTTTTATTGTCGGGAAACTTTCTGCTAATATTAATAAGGTGTAAAGTATTTATTTGACTTCAAAAGTGGTAATTGAGATTTGGAAATTTGATGAATTGGTCTGTAACACAACTTATTTTGTGCAGAATGAACAAATGGACAATCTAAAGTACAATTCATATTTGGTACCCAAGAAAGGGAAAGCCATAGAACAATGTTGATTATAAAATCCGGTTAGTACGTTCTACTTTATAAACATACTAACGTTAAGACCCTGGTTACACGTTTTGAACGACATTTTAGCTAACCACGGTCTACATGTGAGAAGCGTAATAATTCAAAAAACGACATTTTCCTATCTTGCATGCTAAACACAGTTTATTGTTCATAATTTATGTTTAAACCATTTGAAGTTGAAAGAACCATGCGATTTTGATATTCTGTATAGAAAACCCGGCTACCGTTATTCATCTAAAAACTAAGTTAATTTTAAAATACAAAACTTGTATTGTCTTTGGTATATATTTTATTCTTAACGATATTTTCTATTACAAGTAGTCACAACCGAATTTTTTTTCTTTTTTTCCTTTTTATTGTGGTTTGTGCCCAAAAAGTTTTTCTTTTGTATATGAAAAATATATTTTCATGGTTGGTTGTCATAAAAATAAAATTTTATTTGTCTGTCGCTCTGTACATACGAAATTTCTGTTTTGTATCGTTATGTACGAGTACATGCATGGGGTATTCATTCATTTTATTTATGATAAATGATAGACATAAAACGGGCAGATACGACGGCTGTGTATTTATGTATGGCTATACACAGCTGACAGTATGGTTCGGTTTTTGACTTTTGTTATATTTATTTTCATTGTGATATGAATATTTAACTTTTTAATTTTTATCCAAACGTATATATATATATATATATATAGTTATATAGTATGTACATATAAATGGATCGCAACTCTTCTTCAAATATATATGTAATGACGAAATTTAATAAATATTTATATTCTGGTGTACTGTAGATAACCCCCTGGCATAGCTACAAACAAGTAACCGAACATATAAGCAACCATATATAACATTATACAGCACTGACGTATTCAAATTCAATCATTATATGAACACCAAAAGCGTACTCAGGGACCTGAATAACCACAATAAAAACAGCATAAAACAATTTGCCTAATAATCTGTGTAAATTATTCTGTATATAGGAACCTAATAATATTAATTGAAACAGAAAGGATTAACACACAAAAGGAAAACACATAAAACCCAAACCCTACCATCTCTTATTACTTCCTCTATACCACTTTTCTCTGGATTACAAACAATCAAGTTTGAAAATTTTAATCAAACGAAAATCACAAATCTTAGTTTTCCATTTTTATGGAATAAAATAAATTTTAATTTCGACCTCCCCCCCGATTCCCACGCTCCTTCAATCGAAATTAAGGCGTCAATTTGATGTTTTTTTTTCTTTAATAAGTCTTAGTAAAGGTTTTATTAAAATTACTACTCGTGCTGCTGCTATTCCAGTGCTTTATATTATACTTTTTATAAAGCTAAAGAAGTTTGTTAAATCAGCGCTGTGCAAACTACTTATAATCTAAGTACCGTTACATTAAATTGATAGCAAGGAATATATAAATGTCTATTTGTTGACGTGTCGTCTTTTGTTTTCGTATTTGTTGACGCATTTACTACTTACACAGTCCGTTAACCGTTGTTGATGTTGTATTTTATCTTCGGTTTCCTTAGGCTGTCGTTTGCTATTTTAGCCGATCGATTAGGTGACTGGTAAATGATTTATGATTCTTAGAACAATCGTTTGATTAAGATACCAAAAGATATCCGACTGTTTCAAACCGATGATTTGTATCTTAAAGTGTCGATCGTAGTTTGTTGTAGCGATATCGATGGATGTTCGTCGGTGGGGACATTTATTCTCCGGTATTGTTTAGATATTTGAAGAGCCATGTGGTGACGATCGAGAATGATTTCATGATAGTGTAGACTTGTACGAAATGGCTTTGATTATTTTGATTTTCTTGGAATAACGGAGACACGGAGCTTTGTTTGAAGTTTAAAGACGCTGAGTTGGAGGCGTTTCAAGAAATAAGATTGAAGCCAAACTCAAGAGGAGCTCGCTCAAACTGTGGTGGTGACCCAATAAGCGAACCAAAAAAAATTCAAGATCATGTGCATAATTCAAAAAGAAGGAAATTCCAGAGTTAAAAAAAAGAGTTAAAAAAGGAAGAGTTATTGCATCAAATCGTGACGGGGTACGAAATGTGGTTCCACTACGACAACTCAAAGTCCAGAAAAACGTGGGTTAAGCCCGGCCATGCATCAACTTCAACCGTTAAACCGAATATTCATATGGCATGAAGCTAATACTCTGCATCTGGTGGGCACAGTTCGATATCAAGCTCCGAACTAGTTCAAGCTCAAATGCTCACAATATGCCAAATAACATGACAAAATGATCTTTCAGCACGATAACGCTCGGCCACATGTTGCAAGAATCGTCAAAGAAATTTTGGAGGCGTTACAATGGGAACCCTATATTATTTCTCAATAATATAGGTTCTAATTTAAATTTGCAACAATATCAGCTTTGATCATTTTTCAAATATTAAACGGAAATGACGTTAATTGACAAAGAAATGTTTTTAACTAAAATGTAGCCCTGTGCAGCTCAGATGTATTGATTGATTTACCTAATGAAATTTCACACTTAAGCTTTTTCTTCAAATTGGGAAATCTTAGTGGAATTGGGAATGGATTCCTAGAGCCTTTTTGGGATTTGCAAAATATTTTGAAAATTACGTACACGAATTCGACTTCTAAAAATGGTTCACCAGAAGTGGCACTTTCCGTAGGAACTTCATTAATCAATTAATTGATCGGAAAAAATTAATTGATCGGAATTTTGCTCCAAAAATTTTGGAAATCGCATTGATATTTAGCCACCAAAATTGGTTTACCACAAGTGGCACTTTCCGTAGGAACTTAATTAATCAATTAATTGATCGGAATAAATTAATTGATCGGAATTTTGCTCCAAAAGTTTTGGAAACCGCATTGGCATTTGGTGACCAAAATTGGTTTACCACAAGTGGCACTTTCCGTAGGAACTTAATTAATCAATTAATTGATCGGAATTAATTAATTAATCGGAATTTTGCTCCAAAAATTTTGGAAATCGCATTAGTATTTGACCACCAAAATTGGTTCACCAGAAGTGGCACTTTCCGTAGGAACTTAATTAATCAATTAATTGATCGGAATAAATTAATTGATCGGAATTTTACTCCAAAAGTTTTGGAAACCGCATTGGCATTTGGTGACCAAAATTGGTTTACCACAAGTGGCACTTTCCGTAGGAACTTAATTAATCAATTAATTGATCGGAAAAAATTAATTGATCGGAATTTTGCTCAGAAATTTTGGAAATCGCAATCTGGTGAACCAATTTTGGTGGTCAAATCTATTTGACCACCAAAATTGGTTCACCAGAAGTGGCACTTTCCGTAGGAACTTAATTAATCAATTAATTGATCGGAATAAATTAATTGATAGGAATATTGCTCCAAAAATTTTGAAAATCGCATTGGTATTTGGCCCCCAAAATTTGTTCACCAGAAGTGGCACTTTCCGTAGGAACTTAATTAATCAATTAATTGATCTGAATAAATTAATTGATAGGAATACTGCTCCAAAAATTTTGAAAATCGCATTGGTATTTGGCCTCCAAAATTTGTTCACCAGAAGTGGTACTTTCCGTAGGAACTTAATTAATCAATTAATTGATCGGAAAAAATTAATTGGACAGAATTTTGCTCCAAAAATTTTGGAAATCGCATTGATATTTGTCCACCAAAATTGGTTTACCACAAGTGGCACTTTCCGTAGGAACTTAATTAATCAATTAATTGATCGAAATTTTGCTCTAAAAGTTTTGGAAACCGCATTGGTATTTTTCCACTAAAATTGGTTCACCAGAAGTGGCACTTTCCGTAGGAACTTAACTAATCAATTAATTGATCGGAAAAAATTAATTGATCAGAATTTTGCTCCAAAAATTTTGGAAATCGCATTGATATTTGGCCACCAAAATTGGTTTACCACAAGTAGCACTTTCCGAAGGAACTTAATTAATCAATTAATTGATCGGAATAAATTAATTGATCGGAATTTTGCTCCAAATGCGTCAAAAAACACCTAAGCAGTGAAAAAACATGCTATCGGATCATTATTAAAAACAAAAAACCCATTCGTACCCCGAGATCACCAAAATGGAAAAGTTTCTTGCTCATCAGTAGTAATTTGACAAAAATTCTTCAATCTGAAGGTACATTTTATGAGACCAAGAGAAAAAACTGTAAGGGGATCAGGAAGACAACGCACAGAACAGACCGGAAAATTATTTAATTGGCCTTAGAAAAACCCAGAGCAACAACGAGCGAGCTACAAATGCACTTTAGTGAAGATGGGATAAAGATATCAGCGAAGACATTGGGACGAAAGCCATACGAAAATAATTTGAAATATAGGCGTCCAGCAAAAAAACCCAAACTCACTGAAAAAATGCTGAAAAACGTCTTATTTGGGCTAAACTTCATACCAGACGACTGGTAGAAGTTAAATCGAATGTTTAAGCACTCATTATATATTTTCAAAAATTAAACAAAAAAATCCCAAATTAAAGAGGTTTTTAAAATTTATTGGTTATGTTTAGTGACGAATGCGAGCTTGAAGCCGTTATAGAATCGGCCCAGTTCGTCAGAAGGAGACAAGGAGAGAGGTTTAGGGAGAACTGCGTAGTCAGGAACATAAAACATCCACCATCAGTAATGATAAGGAGCTGCATTAGTGGAGATGGACCTGGATCAATATACTTCGTAGAGGAAACTATGAGAAAAGAACAATATAAAAAGGCAATTCTCCGGAATGCGCAACTCTAGAGAACTGCTGGTCCTGACTTAAGTCCAACGTATATAAAACCCCAATCCTACAGTGCTCACCAAAAAAAAATATTGAAAAAAATGCATAGCTGAAAGAATAAAAGCTTTCATTAAAAATTAAGGTAGTTTAATCAAATTTTAATTGTGTTCCAATTGATATATACTCAAAATTATTTAATTTCAAAGAATTAAGACATTAAAAAAAAAATCTTGTTTTTATTTATACATATTTTGATAAATACTGAAGTATTTCACTATAATAATAGCGTCCATAATTCAATGGACAGGGAGTGTAAATCAACTATAGCACAAGAAGAACAATGCATTGTGCACCAACTGGATTTGCAGCCGGAACCAATATTAAGCCAACCGGGCTTATTTGAAACCAGCTGAAACCAGATTATCCAGCAAGAATGATTTTAAGATTTCAATATGAGCTGTTTGCGCTTAAGATATAAATGGCAGTTAAAACCCTAAGTATGTTTCGGCTAACATTTTTAAGGTCCCGACTGAGAGGTTTCTGGTTTAATATTGGTTCCGCCTGAAAAAGCAAATAGCACAAAAAAATAGAAAATCGCAGGTATTTTACAATGATGTACAATTGTTCTTACTTAAATCTCATCACAGTCATCTAAAAGACAAAGCGCTCGTTGAAGGCGCAAATGATTGTGCTACGTGCACCATGATTTGTTTCGGCTTCATATGAAAAGTCATGTATGGTGAGTGGACAATACAATGTGCTATTTGTGTAATAGAAGGTTTTCTCTCTCTCTCTCTCTCTCTGGCACTTTATCCCATCAATTGATTTGGCAGCCCTAAATAAGGTTTCATAATCATATTTTCATTTCGGATAATGAGTGGTTAATTCATTCTTCCTGATCCAAGCAGCCGTCAAAATTGTTTTATTGTCACCACCGGGAATCGAACCCGGGACCTCTGGTAGCTGGAGCAAGCATGCTTACCTCTTTGCCACTGAAGCAGCGAGAAGTAAGAAGTTAGCTTCTGCTTGTTAGTGCACAATACCTAATGCACAAATCATTGTGCTACTTGTACCATAGTTGTTATGGTTTCAGCCGGAATAGTTCTGGCTTGATTTTTATTTGGTTCCGGCTGGCTCCATGGTGTTCCAACTGACATTGTATTAGTCCCTACTGAGATTTTATGGTTCCGGCTGAAAGTTTGTATGTTGCACAATCATTCAAAGGTCATTGAGTAAGCTTCTAATGGCTCCGTCTGATAAAAATTTGGTTCCCGTTACCTTAAATGATCTCGGCCCGGTTACTATTGATTCCGGGTGAAAAATTTGATAGTATTAACATGGTTCCGGCTAGCTGCATATAGTTCTGATTGACATTGTTTTGGCTCGGGCTTAAGGCTTATTTATTGCACAACATCTTAAGTTTATACTGGTCATTGTGCAAGCTTATAATGGTTCCCGACACATCTGTGGTTCTGACTTGAATTTAAATTGCTCTGCGTAGATGAATATTTGTTCTTAAAATGATTCCAGTTGATAAAACTGTGGTTCCGGCTCGTTTAATATCTATTATTGAGTATAAGCCGAATTGGGCCGAAATCGATTAATGAACCACTCGCTATATTCAGCATGGCCAAACTCAAGCGCTAGAATGAAAGTAACTTGACCAGATTACTGAATTTCGTTTTTTTTTAATTTTTGTTATGTTTTGTCTTAACGCGCTTTGGTTCGAGAACTAAAGTTTGTGTAAGACGGCAGTCAAAATCAAATTTCCTTATTTTTATTTCCTATACTTCGTCTTCCGCCTTCGTTGGGTATTTTCTATACTTTTGCCATAAATTTACATTACAAAGCTTTTGTATTTTCTAATATAATGGAAAACAACAGAAACATTTGGAAAATCATGTTTTTGGATGTTTGTTTTACGAAAAGCTTTTTTAAATCTTGAGAAAATATATAATATGTATGTAAAAATAAAACTTTTGAATTGTACGAAATAAAAAGAACACAAATTTTTCTTCTTTCTGTGGTTGGTTAAACTTTTGGTATATTAGAAAAAAAATAGGCATTTAGCATAATTACAAGATTTTAAATGTTTTGAGTTTTGTTTGCGTGAAAAACTTTCACAGTTTTAATTTATGAAACAATACCAAACAAAACTTATAATTAGGGACACATTTTCAAAAACATATTTAAATAACAATAGTAATTAAATAGTTTTTAGCAAGATCATAATTAATTTTTATTGATCAGTTGCTAGCAAATATATCGCCATGAGGCCAATTCAATAAGTTGTGTCTTTCTTTGGTTTCTTTCTGGTTATTTTTAAATCGATAGCTAAGTTGATGACAAAATCGCAGCTGCTTTAAAAATCAAACGATTTTATTGGGTACGAGTATTTAAAGATGAATGGACCGAAAATATGTATTATAGTACCAACACTGTCTTCCGTTTATCATGAAATCGCGAATACACCGCACTTTAATTGTAAGTAGAAAAATAAATTTTAACTGAAAATTTTAAAACGAAACTTTTTTTACAAAACTTATCATTTCCGCTTAAATTTCAGAAAACTAACAGAGACTACTTCTTTAGAAAATTGTGTATTTATTCTCATTTGTTTTTGTTTCTTTAAAGTCAACCATCAGAAAAAATACGTCTCTTATCAATTGTTCTTTATGTAAATTGCAGGACCTATTTGTAAACACAGTTGATTCATCTTATGCGATGCGGATGAAAAATTGACCAGCCCGTCAAGGCTCCAGTAGCCAGGAAGGAGGCATGATAGTAAGATTTGGAAACGCTGTTTCGTTTATCAAAAATTAGTGGAATTTAGACGTTTTGCTTCTCTACTAGGGTCGATTAACGCTATAGTTGTTAACTCTGTATGAGAAGCCGACCGGAGAGGAAGAATTAAACTTCAACAAAATACATTTCAAAGAAAGGGTGATCATAAAGAGGTGTTGATCAAATCAAGAAAATATTTCCCATTTTGGGCAATCGAATTCGTGTAGTTTTGTGCAATATTGGAAAGCATTTAAATGATATATATGAAATCGAGGAGGATGTATGCGACGGAAGCACGGTACAAAAAATCATTCACTAACCGTTTTTGCAGTTTATTGTCCACCACGATATAACCTAAAGATAGATGTTTTTATCAAATTCCTAAAAGTTTAGGAAAAGAGTTTATAGTTAAAGGAGACTTCAATGCAAAAGATTCTAATTAGGGATCAAGATTAGTTTCCACTGGAGGTGTAAAGCTCCTCGGAGTAATTACAAAATGTTGTTGTAATTACCATCTCTACAGGAAAACCAACCACGGCGACAACCACTTGTAATTCTGCCAGTGAGTGTAGTACTAAATAATGTCCAATTGACACATGCCAAATCAGCAAAACACCTAGGTAAGAATCAAGATACTAAACTGTGATGGTAGGTGCATATCATTAAAAACTGTGCTCAACCTCAAACAGGAGAAAATTAATTGACTTTTAAGAAGGAAATCTCAATTGCTTCAACACATAATAAACTGATGTTGCATATGAAGATATTATAGCACATATGGATGTATGGCATTCAGCTTTAGGGTTGTACTAAAGCGAGAAACCTGAACATCAAACAAAGATTCTTAAACAAAATACTGAGATGCTCCACAATCACCAAAACGTCGAAACCAGCGAGAGGGTGAAAACCGTTTGAGTTTGCTTCATCGCCAGCGCAAGGCAGAACCAACACTAGATACAATTTAGGCGAACCAATGAGGCATCCTAAACATGTAACAAATGTAGGTTAGGTGACTTTTGACTTGACTCTCGACTTGACCCTGGACCTGACTCTTGACTTGAATCTTGACCTGAATCAAGACGACTCTTGATTTAGCTCTTGACTTGACATTTAACTTTACTTTTGACTTTACTTGACTCTTGATCAGACATTTTGACTTGACTCTTGACTTTCCTCTGAACTTAACTCTAAACTTGACTCTGAACGTGATTATTTACGTGACTTTTGACTTGATAATTGACGGGACTCTTGATTTGACCTTTGACTTGACTCTTGACCTAACTTTTGACTTTAATTGGCATTCGACTTGACTTGACTCTCAACTTGACCAGGCCCATGACTTGACTCGACTTAATCCCTGACAACTGAACTCAATCATGGCTTGAAGACTTAACTCTTGACTTGACTCTAGAATTTATTCTTGACATAAATCTTAATTTAACCCTTGAACTTCACTTGCCTCATGATTTGACTTTTAAATTTAAAAGGCTTCAGTGACTTGCCTGTTGATATTACTCTTTGTTGACTTAGCTCTTGATTTGGCCCTTTAGATAAAAGCCAAGTTAAAAGGTAAATACGTACACACAAATCAAAATCAAATATTAAAGCAAAAGTAACATGGGCATCATTTAAATTTAGTTGAATCTAGAGATGTGCAAACTTGGTTTATTTAGAGACAATGTGACATCCATTTCAAATTATATATTTTGATAACAACTGAACATTTTTTATTAGAATAAATCAACCAACCCAAGACAAGAACCTTAATTATTTATAAACCAACTAACCACATTTAAACTAAACTTAGCACCCCATATGATTTTACATTAAATATCGTAAAATTTTCATTTCAAAATGCGAGTTAGCTATTATATGAACAGAATAGCGAAAAGATTCAGTATTTGGTATGGGATTAAACAAATTCGATTCAAAATTGGAAAAACGTTCTTTGATACGAAAAAATTTGTACGACTATATCGGAAGAATGAAAACTAAGTACATACTCGTAGAGAACATGCATGTCTGTCGCTGTCATGACGAGAAAAAGCTTAACATGAATAAAGATTTTATGACTTCATCTTATAAATAGAATATGTTAGTGTATTCGTCACAAAGAAAAGATTTTCTTGCTGCTCATGTTTTAATATTGCTTGACGAAGACGTCTCAAAGAATGGGGAGGCACAAAAAATCGGAAAAAATATTCCTTGGTACATAAAAAAACAAGGGTATTGAACCGAAATTTGTATCTCATATTTATGTAAATTATTTAGGAAGTTGGTTTATATGGTGAGCTATTGCTTTATTTAATTATGCACTCTATTTTGATTGTAGTCCGTTAGAGTGAAATGCAATGGAAATAGTATGGTGATTTTTTACGCTTAGGGGAGATTTAGAATCTCGCATTTAATTTTAAAATGAAATTCGTTGAAGCCAAAATTGGTATGTTCTTGCCAAAAACTTTCGAAGTTTATAAATATCGTATTCGCGTCTTCCGAAGAAAAAAGTTATTTACGAACCGAAATAGCAACGTAAATAGTAGATTTTTCAATCGCCGCAGTGACAAAAAGTAATTTTCAAAAACTATTTGTGTGTGTGTGCATGGAGGCTAAATGTTTGTGTACTTTCAACAGACTAGACGGTTTGTCCGATCGGGATGAAGCAAAACACTTAATTTGTTTCATTTATTCGGATATCTCAAAGATTTTTGGCCAAAATCGGTACACCGGAAGTAGAAGCTTCCAAAGGAGCTGTTTCATTTTTTGTAAATATTTAGAAAAATATAACGTTTACAAGAAAAACAACAAGATTCTAAGCTATAACTTTTCAAGAATACCGACACAGAACATTTGTACAAAAATTTTCCGCAAAATGACGATTTTTAACAAAAACTTGTTTCTCAACAAAAAATCGGGGGTGTACAGCCCGGACGGATTGATTGATCGGAATGATACTTCATACTTAGGCTTTTCCATAGATTTCGAGAACCCAGTGAATTTTGGCCGAAATAGGTCAATAGGAAGTGACAGCTTCCATTAGAGCTTTTTCGTTTTCCACCGGAAGGGACAGCAAAAAACCTGTTTTCATTAAAAAAGTGATTTTCATTCAAAATGATCTCAAACTTTACAGGGAATGGTGAGTTTTGATAATAAAAATTAAAACGGACATCTCTACAGACCAGGCAGATTGACTATCCGGAGTAAAACTTCATACAAAAGCTTTTGTCATAATTTGGGAGATCCATAGAAAATGTGGTCTGGACAAGGAAGAAGTTCGTGCTGACTAACGATTTAAACCAAAGCAGCAGTGGGCAGAAATTTTTCATCAACTTGTTTTAAAAGATTTAATATTATTAGCAGTGCGCCAACAAGTACAATAAGTCGTCTTAATGCTGACAAGTGATCCTTTGATGTGCCACAGTTAATAATCCGAATTTATTGCTGGTGACGATGGTCTTGCAGATCTTTGCTATACCGGCTTATAACTGGCATCGTAGAAAAGTTTTGCGAGCCTTTCACATGGAAGAACAGGGTAACCATTTCTAAAAGATAATAATCTTCGCGAAATCTGCGTGGACAGAGACATACTGTTAGCATTAACTAACGTGTTTCATACCCCAAAAAACGGTTGGAAAAGGAAAGCAACAAAGTAACCTTTGTCCTGAGCAGACTAATGTTAAATATGGGTAATCCATCGGGGCTACAATATCCGTTACTAACTCGGTTAGAGCTTAATATGACCTCTATTTGGACCAGTTCCGTTAATATTTCTTACAAACAAACGCTTAAAACCTTTAAGTGCATATTTATTTAAAAATTCCTGAAGTCTCTCTGGTCTCTTAACTGTAACACAAATGATCAAAATTAAGGGCAGCTCAACCTCCTATTGATTGGTTGGTTCAGCCTCAAGCTGTTAGTCAACAATATAGATATAAATTCAAGGAATGGTAGATGGTTTGGTAGATTATCACAGTTCACAATAACGATCGAATACATTAGGGGAATTACAAATTTAGTAGCAGATGTTCTGAATTGCTATTTCCTAAATAATGAAGACATTAGACTCAAAAGGGAAGCGGTATACGGCGTTAATCTGAAGGTGGATATTAGGCTATGAGAAATCATTTGAAAAATTTATTAGATACAACTCGTGGCTTTCTCCAACGAATAAGAGAAAGAGAATATTGTACGTTCCACAGGATTTAATATATTACGTTTTCCGAGATGCACATGAAGTATCACTGGTCGTCATTCATAGCTTCAGAAAATCCTTATCACCGCAATTTTTATCAAAATCGGTCAAATTGAAAAAAAAAATAAAAAAGGGACTGGGTGTTCACCAAAGACCCACTAAATGGATTTTCCCGAAATTAACATCCTACGAAATCGATTCCTCGAATTTGATTCCATGACGTTCCCTTCACCATTTTTTTTCAAAATCGTGCGAGCCAAATATAATTGTTGTGGAAGAAAATGTGAAAACAGGACCTAGTTCATACGTTAATTAGATAGCAATTGTCACAAATCAATATTCTTAATCATAGGTTTCAGTAGTTGACACTTAGGCCAATTTTTGACCCATTGTGATACCACGCATTCACGCCACATCATTAACCCATTCACCTATTCACACAGCTACAGTATACAGTTGGCGCTAAATTCTGCACTCCAGCAGAGGGTCTTAGTTGTGTTTATTAACATCACCGATTGTAATCGATGATGAAAATTTCGTTTTGCATCTAGCCTCTGATGAGGTTGAACCCAGTACCTCCCGGTCCAAGTGCCGAAGCTTTAACCACTACACCACTTGTCCGGTTTTCTTAATCATAACAACCAACATTTTTAAAAGTCTCCACCATACAATGAACCCGTAACGCAAAAAACGGGACATGGTGCAACATGCCGCAATAAGATGGAACTAAAAGCCAGGTATCTAATTAAAGAAAAGTAGAAGACCCAACGCGGAGCAACATGATGCATCATCACGGAACATGCAACATCCTGTGACATAGCGAAACATAGTGGAGCATCACACAATATCACTCAACAATATGCAACACAAATCAATGGTGCAATATAGCGCTGCAACGCAACATGTTGAACCATCATGCAACGGTCCATCTGAAAGACTAATAAACGAATTATTTAGAAATCGCAACTCTAAACTTTAAGCAACATGGTGCAACGTCACGCAACAAAGTGCAATATCAATATGACGCAAAGGTGTGCAACATCTTATGACATATCGCAACATCTCACTATATGGTGCAATACAACGCAACATGAATCACTCAGCAAAATGGTGCGACATTATGGAACATATAACGGTGCAACATGGTACAACATTATGGAACACATAACGCAAGATGACGCAATAATCCAAAACCCCACATCATGGTGCAAATAGCCGTACATCACAAAATGTTGCAACATCATGCAACGGCCCATCTGAAGGACTAATAAATAAATTACATATTTATAAATCGGAAATTTGTATAATCGTGTCCTTGCATTCGAAAACTAAGTCCCCTCAAATTTTATCAAATACGTTCAAGCCAAATAAAACATTTAATGAAGGGACCTTACATGAGATTTAAAGCAACATAATGCAACATCACGCAACAAAGGGCAATATTAATATGACGCAAAATGGTGCAAAATCTTATTCAACACAACGCACCATGTTGCAAAATGATGAAATACCATACAACATGGTGCAACATCATGCAACATGGTGAACATGCAAACCCATTCGAAGGATTTCTAAATTTAATAATTATCCAAAAATCAGAACTCCTTTTAAACGTTTCATTTCATTCGAAAACCCTACCCCTCCAAAATCAAAATCATTCAAGCCAAATTAAACCGACCAAATGAAACAGCTGTGGTTAAAGCTTTGACGTTTGGATCGGGAGGCATACCGGGTTCGAATCCCGATATAAAGGAAGGATGCAAAAGGAAATGTTCATTAACAGATTGCGATCTGTGATTAAAAGAAACACAACTACGACCCCCTATCCCACATGGGCGGACCCATCTTCCATGTTCAATAATATAGGCTAATTAATCAATGCCTTGCTGGTCAAAAATACTGTTGATATTGCTAATAAACCATTATCTGTAGTAGTAGCTGAGACAGTGTCCAATCCCATTAGCTAGCAACTTCGCTAGGACTAACACAAGAAGTCATGGGTATTGGTATACAGATGAACCCGATTAGGACTGTACCTTTACCGAACAAAAATTTTTTATATATTAGTCGTTTTGATCCATATGTCACTCCTGATCGAATTGTGGAGGAGATTTGTGACAAACTGCAGGACTGTTCAGCGGAGGACGTTGAATGTAAATTATTACTATCCAAGGATCGTGTTATCGATAACTCACTAACATTCATCTCATTTAAAATCGGATTGAAGGAAAACCATTACAATATGCTCAATAATTCTGAGGCTTGGCCAGTTGGGGTAATTCGGCCATTTAACAACAATCCACGTGTGGCAAAAAATGTGGGTAACAACTGCGGAACAAATCCCCAGCCTTATTCATTCTTAAATATATATTACCACAATTCGAGCGGCATTCGAACTCAGTCTAAGTCTCTATATCTGTCAATCTTGGAGGAGAAGTACGACGTTATTTGCATCACGGATACGTGGTTTGCTGCCCACTACAGAACCGTGGAGTATTTTTCACAAACTTATGCAGTTTATCGGAGAGACAGATATCTACAGCAGGATACTTATGCCGTGGGGGTGTTATTTTGTCATTCAAGCGTTGCGGTTTATGATATGTTTTTGGACACCGTGAAACTTAATATTACTGCACTTCTTCAACCAGAAGGCCCGCTTATTTTTCTTTGGAGATTTTAACTTGCCAGGTATTGTATGGGAGTATGTGGATAACTATTTAGCTCTCATAAACATGAACGAAAATGTGGAAAAGTTCATATCTGAAATATTTTCGTTCGGACTGAAACAATGTATCAATGTTAAGAATTGCAGTAACAACGTGATAGACCTAGCCTTTGTGCCAATTGATCATGAGATGACTGTCACAACCAGTGATGATTTAGTTGAATCTTCAAGTATTTATTATTTGCCGTTGAATATTTCAGTCAGCGAAATAATTGAAAATAATACCAACTCTGTCATCTATAACTTTAAAATGGGCGATTATGTTTCTTTAAGTGCATTTCTTGGTTTTTATAATTGGTCTTCATTTTATAATTGTAATAATATAGACGATATGTTAAATGAATTTTATAAAATTGTTCAATTGGACATTGAAACATTCATTCTTAGATTGGTTGTTTCAGGCGCCAAGAAGGAACCGTGGTATAACAATGAATTGATAAATTTAAAAAATAGAAAGGATAAGGCTCATAAACTTTATAAACTATCTCCGAATACAGTAAATTACAACTCATTTAAGGTCTTACGTGAAAAGTATATATTTCTTAACCGATTTCCTTACAGTAATTATGTTTTGGAGGTGGAATCACAAATTAAATCGAAACCAAATCACTTTTGGCATTTTGTTAACTATAAAAGAAAAGCTGATGGTTACCCTCCCACAATGTATTTGAAATACCGATTCTGTGATAACATTCTAAATAAGGTTAATTTGTTTGCTGATTTCTTTGAGAGCATTTATAATCCAGATTCAGGTTCTAATTTCTGCAGCTTGAATAATGTCACGAGTAATAAGAAATTTTCAAAGTTTCGTTTGGAAATTGATACAATCTTATCGGAATTGTCAAACCTTGACATTAACCATAGTGCCGGCTCTGATTCGATACCGCCTTTATTTTTAAAATTGACCGGTAAAGCAATTGCCGCCCCGGTGTGTTTTCTATTTAATAGAAGTCTAAGAGAGGGTTATTTCCCTACTCTTTGGAAGCGATCGGTTATTAAACCTATTTTCAAATCCGGAGCAGGGAGTGTATCGGCCCCAAAACAGATGGCATGGATTAAAACAATCGATTAGTGTCACCCGAAAGCCCCATAGAATTTTATTATTTTTTTTTTTTTAAATAAACGATACGAAGCCATGGTTTAAAAAAAAGTTTTTGAAATGGTGCTGCTTTTTTCTGCGACTTTCTGATACCATCTCATTTTAATTTGCTTAAAAAAAATTCATGTTTTTTAACCCTCGTCCGGCGGCATAATTTTACAACGCTAAGAGGCGGCAGACGTACAATTGTACTTTCATATATTTTATATGAAAATCGTGACTGTAGACATAATTTTTGTAAATAGATAATATTTGGAATTTCCACATTATTAAAATGTAGAGATCTCATAAAGCTTTAACTCTCTCCGGCTTCTACAAGAAGACTTATTAGTATTTAAAAACAGAAAAGGTACAATTGTAGACGAGGGTTAAAACGATTTTTAAAGAGTTGTAACTTTTGTATTAAAACTACTTTAAGTTTTTTTTATGTAGTGATAAAACGCTGTTATTCTTGGTTGTAAACTTGTTTAACAAGGCTTGTAAAAAACGAAAAACCACAAATAAATTAAATTAACCTCAGTAACAAACTATCTAACCAAGATGGGGTATTAGTTTAATAGAAAATTAAAATCAAAATAATCTATAAATTAAAAAAAAAAAATATTTAATGTCTTTCTTAACAACTTTGGTGTTTTTACTTCGAGGTGACATTACCAAGTGACTTGACATCTTTTATTAAAAGATTTGTCATTCGACATGTCATGCTTATCAGAAGGTGTTGTCCAAAATCTAAAAATTTAGCGAATATTTTTGTGCTTATAAACAAAATGAATCCTTACTGACTTAGCGAATTATTTTATAAATTGTTAAACCGTCAAAAATTCCAATGGTAAAAAATACCTAACTAGAAATAAATTGTTGGGAATAATAATACAAATTTTAAATTAATATTAAAAGTTACAAAACGGCTTTTATAACCGTTTTTGGCGAGATTTAAAATAACTAGTCAATTTTGGGGTACTTGGAAAGCATTTAAACGTTTACTATAGTGTTAAAAGGTTTTTATAAAACTCGTTCAGAAACGTTTATATTCTTCGAAATTAAATACATGGTGAACTCTTTCACAAACACTAGTTACTTAAACTCTTAAATTGAACACCTTGTCAAAGTTAGCCGAAAGTGAAAAAATCGTCGATGGTTATCGCTGGAAAAATTTTTCCCGTCAAGTTTTATGTTGAGAGTCCGGAAAAATTGGGAGGAGTGAAATACACATGCAAATTTCAAAAATTTGTAAAAAGTTAACGTTTAAAGTGTATTCAAACGGGACATTTTGCAGACATACACTTTAAAAGTTTAGTTTAAATCATTAACTCATTGGCAATTCATTAACTATAAGAAAAAATCAGATGGATATCCTATTCCATATTTATGATGAAGTTAGGCGATCATTGTTCTGGTGACCCGAAAACCATTGCTGGCTTTTCCGCAAATTTTTTAATAGCTCCCACTCCAATAACGATATCGAGCCTGATACGGCATATTTCAAAACTGTGGTACGACGCATCAACAAGTTAAAGGTGATTTTTCCGCTGGCCCCGATGGATTGCCTTCTATCGTTATAATAAACTATGTTGGTAAAACTTAGCGCAGACAAGGCTCTTCCAAAAGTCGATCTCCTACGGAATATTTCCATCAATATGGAAAGACTCTTTTATAATTCCAACCCATAAGAAGGAATGTAAATCAGACGTCTATAACTATAGGTCTATTACAAAGCTGCCCTATATCCCCCAGTTATTCGAGACTATTGTGTACGATTCCTTTTACTTTCAATGTAAACCATTGTTTTCAATGAATCAGCATGGCTTCCTTAGAGGACGATCTAGGTATTCAAACGAGACCTTTTCCAGACATAACACTTTAAACGTTAAGTTTTTATAAATTTTTGAAGTTTGCCCAAACATATCATATTCACATGAAATTACGAAATTAATGTCGGCATTTAAATTTTATTTGTTTCTTATGATACATTGGTTTTCGGCTGATTTTGTAGGTCAGTTACTTTCAGCTGGGATATTCATTATAATATACTACTGAAGCTACCAGAAAATTAAGCATCAAAAACTTCATTCTTTATCGACATATTGAGAGGGAAATCCATGATAATGTGAAAACTGCGTTATCGACATTTCAACAGATGAACTTAATTATAATGTAATGATTGCATTATCGACATGTAGGGGGAAAATTACTAGAGAACTGCATTACCGACAAAATTATAGAGGGAAACGAAAACTAGAATTTTTTATAAATAAATAAACTAAATATTTTAACAAATTTTAAAATCATATACAAATCGGTTCTGCGACATATGTATTATGTATATTGAGCAAAGATACCTAATTAATTAACAGCTTCCAAGTAAATATAATGATAATTAAAAATTTTGTATAATTAAAATTTATAACGTGTCTACGAGAATCCACAAAGCTCACATAGTTCATTTGTCGTGTAAGCGGGATATATTATTAGACTCGAGCCTACAAATAGAATATCTCGCTTACACGACAAATGAATAGTGCGGGCTACACAAATTTTTTAATGTGGATCATTTCATGAGAAAAAGAGATTTCAGACATTGTTGAGGATTTTCGGAAATCTATCTATGGTGCCACATAAACTTTGTGCTGAAACTTCCCACAGATATTCTGTTTGTAAGCCCAAGCCTAATAATATATCCCGGTTACACGGTAAATAAGTATTGCGGGCTACAGAAATTTTTGAATGTGGATCATTTCATGAGAAAAAGAGATTTGAGACATTGTTAAGGATTTTTGGAAATCTAACTATGATCTCACACAAAATTTGGCCTGAATCTTTACATGGATGGTTATTGCATACTACGGCCTGAAATTTTAAGTTGTAGTACGCTTACATGACAAAAGAATTACGTTAAATTCGCGAATGTTCACATACAATATTTTCATATATAATATATTTGAAATTTAATAGACATAATAAATTTAACATAAATTTAATAGACATAATAGACATATAACCTTAACAATTTATTAGTACATTTTAATTTATATGCACATTTAAATAAATTTTTATAATTTTAACGATTCGATTTAATTATTTATTTTTAAACATTTTGTTAAATAATTATTTTATTTTCCCTAAAAGGTCGATAATGCAGATCTCGGCTGAATTTTCTGCTAAATACATATTTTTAAAACTTTCAGCTTATGTAGTCGAGACACTATCTGCATTATCGATTTTTTCACTTTTGGCTTGCAACTTTCGGCTAACTTTAACAGTATAAATTGAACCTCGCTTCCTGTTTTTCTGAAACTTTGGTTTCATTTTGCTACTTGGGTAGAGGTCAATCGAAATCAATACCTGGCATTGTAAACCGCTTATTATCGCAATTTTTATTGAATGGCCACTGAACAAATTTTCCGAAAATTATAACCCTTCAAAATTAATTTTTATGAAAATCGTGCGAGATGAAAGAAAAATAAGAAAGGGACCCGGGTTTCAACGTTCCACTTTCTGAACGAATTTTCTCGATATCTTGACCAATCGCAATCGATTCCAGGTAAATGAAAACCACTCTTTACCAATTTTTAATAAAATCGTGGGAATAAAAAAAAATCTAAAACGGAACATGAGCCCCACCGCATGACCATCTAAACAATTCCCACAAGCGCAAACCTAATATGCAATGCTGACGGAATTCCGTTTATATTCGCGTTCAAAAACCACACTCTTTCTATGGAAAGAACCATGTTAAGCACATGGAAAACCGTACTACTCGCCAAAGAAAAGTGTCACAAAAATTCCAGTGTGGGTGTGAATCCCGACTAAAACGTGAAAAATCAAATTGGAAAGAAAATGAAATTTCGTCGGAAACTCGGGATTTTTCCATACACTTTTCTATACTGATTCCCTATGAATCCCTTTGATATTTTGTAGTCCGGAATTTACAATGGAATTAAGGGAAGTAATTAATTCCTAATATTCAAAAAATCTCAGGAAAAAAAGAACACGAGTGCCTCCGGAGGATCCCCTAACTGAATTTTATTGAAACCAAGACCAATCGCTAAAAAATTGAATAATAAATTTCCCAAAATAATTAAAATTAGTTGAAACAGCCAATAGCAAAATATTGACGCATATGGTCAACAAGAACATCATTCAATACAGTATGGCCGAATCGTCATAAATTTTATTAGGTTAGGATCTCGACTAAATGTCAGATGGTCCCTATTGTTATTATTATTATTTTAGTTAGATGGCGTTTTAAACATTAAGAGCAACATATAAAGAATGTTATTTTGTCATATAGATGGCGTGTTGGGACATGGAAACGGATCGAGAAGTAGGTCGATTTTTGGAGTTCATAAAAAAAGCATTTAAATAAAAAGATAAGCTGTAGTCATCTTGCTGTCATCGAAAACAATGGGAATGAATATAAGCTCAGTTCGCTCCCCATATAATCCACATCACTCAATTATATATTTTTTTTATTATTCGTATAAAATATTTTTTTTTGTGATGCTGCCAAATTCATCTTACGTCTTGTCTTGTCGTGATCAAAATCAAACAATAGAAATTGGAACGGGAAAAAGGAAAAGAGAAAATTTCCCGAAAACAAAACAAATTTTCTTATTAAACTTTCATTTTCTACTTTGCTTTATGATTGTTGTTATGCTCATATGATTTAACCGAAATATATATATGTGAGTGTTCTATATATAGAAAAAAACGAAGAATATATGAGGTGGAGTAAAAAAAACTCCCCATATACTGTAAAAAGTTTATAGAATAATACATACCGAGGAAAAATCACTCAATTTTATAAAATTCTCCCGCGCGTTATATTTTCATTTCCACAACCAAAAAAAAAATATGTTCTATATACGTACAGATATTGACATGTTAAAACATACACAGAAAGACAGCCGAAGCAGCAACAGCAATGCCAACCCAAATGAAAATCAAATACACACAAGTCGGAAAATAAAACAAAAACAAAATATAATGTAGTCGTACCGAGTATAACTATATAGAGACAGAAACGGCAAAGTGCTTTTTTTTTGTGAAATGTGTAGTATTGCGGTTGATAACTCAAAAATTGGAAAAATGACATCAACCAAGTATAAAGCAACAACAATAATACATTTGTTGTAACATATATTTTGTTGGTACATTGTATATCGTGTGCGCGCGTACATAGAAATAAATTAGGATGATATCGGAAAATGGGGAAAATCAGTTTTTCCTTATGTGGAATTTATTTCAAATGCGCATGCCACATTCCTTGTGTATACAATAATAATATTACATCAATTTTCAGTACTCGGCTGGAAATGTCATTTTCATTTTTCAGTCATATGCGTGATTTTCATTCGATAAGTTCTCTTACACGAGTTCGTATTTACGATTAACGCGCACGTAACAAAATTTTCATGTGAAAATTATCTACATATAAAGATACCGCAGTCATTATTAGGTGTAATGTAATTTTTTTCGTGTTTTGTGCTTTTAGAAAAATAAACATGTTGTTTTGTATGCGCGTATATGTTTATGTGTTTATCATACGTATGTGATCTGCTTTAAGCAGAAGTGCGAAAAAAATAAAAATTCTGAATATAAAAAAGGAAATAAAAAATAAGAAATTCTATTGTGTACGTGATACAATCTATATACACCCCTGATTCTATTGCCAAAAATATACTTTCATAACCCGGATACCAAAATAAAAAAAAAGAAAATTTGTATATCTAATTTTCCTTTATAGAGAGTATAGCCATACGTATGTACGTACGTATATTGTGAGTGCAAAGATTTGTCCAAACAAGTCAAATAATAAAGTAGTAATATATAATAGTAATAATAGTAGTAGTGATATAATAAGAATATTGTTTAGTGTGTTTAGAATACAAATGACACAGTTTGGATACAAATTAAAGGAAATCTCTTGCCATTTGCCGAACAACCTAGCCAGCAACAAAGAATAAGGTTTGACTCAAAATTTGTTACTTTTATTATGATTATGATATTTAAGGCTCGGTACTTTCAATTTCCTACCACTCTAACATACAACACAGCATAGAGAAAATCTTTAATTTAATTTACGAATATTTTTTTTGTTCCGTTTTATGGGTTTTTCCGTTATTTATATTTTAGGAAATTTCTATTTCCACGAATCTATCGTATGTGGGAAGTGTTGACATAAGAAGTTGATTTCCATTTTATGCTCTCGCTTTTTTCGGTTCTGTTCGTTCAACTCAATTATTGATGTGGTGTGCTAGGTGATTTTTTTTGGTTGCTCCTGTGTTCACAAAAGTAAATAATTTATGGTGATTTGATTTAATTTTTATGTATGTATGTGTGTCTTAAAGATGATGGATTGATTCGATTTCTCATAATTTTGAAAGAAAAAATTTTTTTTTGTGTGAATAATCGTGCATGTTCGCCGCGATATTGATTAATAATCATAAGCATGAATTTCATGTTTTACGGGAGTGATGATTAATGAATAAGCTCTCCGTCTAAAAATAATACTCGTATGTCCTATCTAAGGACATGGAATGTAATGTCAGTGTTGTGCGTCTACATTTCCGAATTGTCTTCATGTTGGTGTTGAAAATAGCGTAGAAAATTGATTTTTGAGTAGACAATGTCGAGAATAGATAGGGTATGTCGACAATTCGGAGACAGTGATAATCACTGCCTTTTTGTTATTTTTTCTATTGTTTTTCTGTACGAAGCCTTCATCTTTTATAGTTTTCCAGTTTAAATTGAGGTTGCGATTTCATTTTCGTTCGTGGAATAAAATTAAATTATTTTATAAATCCAGCATTTGTTTAGCGTATCCTCCTAGCTCCCGCAGCTTTCATATCAGACGATTATACGATCCTGTCACATTTGTAGTATCGATTCTATATTATGGCGGCGATGCAATCCTTCTGAAAGGAATCCGATAAATGGGAGATTATTCTAAGATTTCTTTCTGTGTCCAGCAGGCTTTATAGAAAATAATTTTCATTCTGGTTGAAATCGAGTTAGTTTTGAAACGAGATCAAATAAAATGTCCGTATGCAATGTACTTTGCAGAGCGTTATGGTTTAAAACAAATTCGCTCTGTCAAATGAGCCGTCTGTCATGAACATTTTTGAAACGAATACTTCCTTTCTGATTTTAATGACAGTTTGAAGTTCATTGAATGTAATAGAAATGTGGTGCACAGATATGGCGGCCACAAGTAGTATGTGCCAACTGTTTTATGTGGTTTTTCCAGAGAAAAATTATCTGATAACATCCATTATGTTAATTGATTATCAATCGATGTTTTTTCCAAACTTTTTACCACTGGAGTTATCTGTCTTCAAATAAGAAGCGAATAGCAAAGACACACAAGACAAACACAAACTCATCAATAAAGTCAAGCAATCATTGATTGGGTTGGAAAAATTTGAGTGAACCCCAGCATGTCTTAATTCCTTACTCAGAAACTCCATAAAAAAAAGAAATAAAACTTTACAAAATCGAAATTTCCGGACTCAGTCAAGTGAAAGCTGTGGTGAAATAACACAATCGAAAGAAAAACTACTTGTTTTTCTCTGATCGCAATGAATAAGGCATCACTATATGAACAATTAAGCAAAGATGGCGGGTACTCTATAGTAGAAAGAAACCAGTAGCAGAATAATCATAGAATCGTAAAAGAATTCCATTCAAAAATACGAAACACAAACCATTAAGATCATCAGTGATATGCCCCTACAAAAGACGGAGATGAAACTACCAATTATGTCTATGTCCTTTTGTGACCATGATCAACACCAAGCCCCACATAGATCAAGGACAAACAACATATACACACACAGATTTCAATGCAAAAATTGGATCAGGAATAAAACTGACCTGATACCATCAGTGGATGTAAATAAGCAATACAGGGACCTCTGTGCGTAATAATAATGAAGAACGCGACTCATCGACTGCTGCGTCAAAAACCAGTTATTCATAGGAAGCACTAAAATTTCCACACAAAGAAATTTCCACCCACAAATATGCACATGTACTATGGCCGAACAATGAACAATCATATTAGTTGATCAACAAGAAATTTCTCACCTCATTACAAGATGTCATCATTCAAAATTAAATCTGCTGCAAAACTCATCAAGACAAAGAAATAACATTGAAAGATTATTAAAACGTGACAAGAAAAACATTTTGCGAAGCGCTCAAGCTCAAAAAGCAGAAATCAGTGTAGAGTAAGTGATAACAAAATACGGAGCTGAAACGCCAATACGAAGATACGCCACGAAAAATCAAGATAATGGCATTGAGTGACCGTGGGCAACAACACACAACGAAAACATTCTAAAGGCAACAGAAAAAGCTGCAGCAATATAAATCAAGGCGTACGAAATGCGTACGACAGGCAACTAGAAATAACACCGATATCCTCTACCAAGAAGAGATGCGTGCAAATATTAACAACACAGATGAAGCACAATTGAAGAGGTGTAAAGAGTTACCACAACAACATCAACAACGAAATAGAAATATTCTAATTACAAACTGGTACTAGTAACGAAACTGTTCACATAAATTCACCAACGGAGCGGGAAGTGCAGCAAAATGGGAAGTTAGCGGTGTCATTGCCTAAATGAAGAATAATAAGACAAGGAACGAACAATAGACAAGCTGAGATATTCAAAAAATATACAGTGCTGTGCAAAAAAAATTGGGCAAACATATTTTATTGCAAATTGGAGTCTTTTTTTGATAAAATTACAAAACTTTTGAACGCAATTGGCTTATTGTTTCATTTTAAAGACATGTATGACGTAGTTTTATGCCTACCGTTCTTGGCCGACATTAGGGTGCAGATGTCTTATTGCGTGTATTTTTTTTTGTTTGAGTATAAATAGTGCATATTTTGTAAGATTAAGTTATTCTGTTAGTGATTCTAGTCAAATAAAGAATAAAGTGCAATTTTAGTTAAAAAAAAATGGGAAAAGTTAGTGAGCAGTGTAAAAGCAATATGTTGATTAGGGCGCGAGAAAATTTAACCACGCGTGAATTAGCAGAAAGATTAAACATTCCTACAAGTACTGCCGCGTGGAATATTAAAAAATTGCGAGAGATGGGCAGTACACAGACAAAGAAAGGCTCTGGAAATCCCAGAAAGACAACACCAGTGGAAGAACGTTTCATAATATTACAATGTCGTCGGAACCATTTTAAAACTTCATCGGACATAAGACGGGATGTTGAGCGAGCAACAGAAAAAGAAATTTCAGCCAGTTTAGTGAGAAAAAGACTTGTTGAAGCTCGTTTGAGAGCACTTAAACCAGTCCAGAAGCCTGAGTTCACATTACTAGTGAAAAAACAACTTTTGCTATGGACTCAGGAGCATGTTTCTTAGACCCCAGAGATGTGGAATGATGCGATTTTCCTCGATGAATCAAAATTCAAGCTGTATGTTGGAGATTGAAGAATTCTAGTAAGAAGAAAACAGGGCGAGAGGCTTGGCAAAGAATGTCTGTTAAGACTTCCACCGAAAAAGGAAGGAATTATGGTCTGGGAATGCTTTTGTGGAAATGAAACCGGTCGATTGTGCTTCCATAGTTCCACCATTACAGCAGCTGTTCATCAGCAGGTCCTACACAACGAATTTGAGCCTTCTGTTTTAAAGCTTTTTGGCGAGACTTGCAAATTTATTTTTCAACAGGACAACGTTCCGTGCCATACCGTCTGTTTACACGAGACATACATAGTTCACAGGCCATTAAATTTATCCATTAAAGTAATTCCTAAATGTTGATCATTCTGGTTACACAAGCACAACATTTGTGTGGTTGGTACCATTGGTGCTGGGTTTTTGTTTTTGATTTTCGGTTTTTTTTGGCGTGAACATTGTATTTCAAGTTAGATTCAATTTTGATTTGGTGTGCGCAACACAACTTAAAAAAAATATCTAATTAAAAATATAATGTAATGTGTATATTGTAAATGAAACCATCTAATTATAAATGTAATGAGAAATTTATAAATATAGTGAAAAGTGTATAATATTCAACCAATATAATTCTACGGTACAAATATAATTATACCGTAAACAAATAAAAATTAAATCAAACTTATTCAACTAAAATTTGTGTGTTTAAATTGCGCTACACAGACATCGCAACAAACATAAGGTTTGTCTATTTGGTCCTTCGAGCCGGATGGCTAAAACTACTTAAAGCAAATTACTAATAAGGAATTAACGGAGCGTTCCGGTACAAACGTCTGAAATCAAGGACGTTTTAGTCATCAGTTTTACAACATTGCTGTTCGAGCCATCGCATCACATATAATACAGTACAGTGATTAAATGCAATAACCAACCAAATGTGGTTATCCATCGAACCATCAAACATTTTAGGATTGCATTCCATAAATACTATTTGTGAAAGCAAACAAATTAACATAAATCTACATGGTGTCCCGCTGTTATACTCGTATGAATCGATACATAAATTAATCGATTTGTTTTATCGGGAACTCTGTATAAATTATTCATCGCGTATATCAGTATATAATATGATTCGAAAAATTGATAAACTGGTTGATTGAAAATTACACCAGGAATATTAACAGCTTCGTTATATAAAAATTAACTTCAACAAGCGGAATACCATTTGCATTATATAACGGTATGTCCTGATAGCAGTAGCAATAAATCGCCTGTGTCAAAATAAGCTGATTGTGATCGTCGGTTAAATTGAACAAATTTCAATATTAAGCTGCCATTTTCAAATAGTGTGTTTATGGTTTATGGTGCAGCTAACACCAGTTTATTCAACGGAAATTTTAGTAAGCGGTTTATCAGTCAAGGTTATAATAAATTTCATCGTTTTGGCGTGGTCTTATCAACCGACCTTCATCTTCGATCATCTTTCCATTTGTTTCGTTAGTTAAAACGATATAAAAGCATCGATACAATTGCGACTACCATATTTAAGTCGACATTTTGTAATATAGCGTCGAATAATACCAAAGGCAGATCTTGGGAGGACAAATGAATTCAATGTGAACGAGAAGCAACGAACAAGATCATAGCAACCAGTTACTTAGAAGCAGCGAGCGTATCGGCTTATGTAAGTTTAATTTAATTTTAATTTTAAATAATTGTTCTTTATATAAAATATTATTGGTTAAGGGAAAAGTTAATCAATTGAAATCAAAGTCGAATCTATACAGTCCGCATAGGTCATATTAGGTTAGATATATGATAAATGTCAATTGCGGCTTATAGCATTTGATAGTATTGTTAGTGTTCATTCTTCAATCATTTCTGTTTAATTTGCGTGCGTGAGATTCACTATTAATAATTTAAAGTAAAAATTGAATGAATTTGTGTTGATTTCGATAACATAATGTCACTTACAAAACCTGAGATTGAGCTTTTAGAAACGCTTAAAAAACAACGAAGTGCATATAAAGGTCAGTTAACGTTATTCAAGAACAAATACAATGACGTAACCACAATGTCGATGGGCGCTTGTGAATCTGTACTGCATAGGGTACGTAATATTTATAATAAATATACTGAGATTCAGTCCAAAATTGAAGTTCTTGAAGTGTCTGCAATCACTGATAGAGAAGCGTTCGAAGATGATTATGGTGAATTTGAAAGTAAAATTTTGAATGCCATTCACGAAAATAAAAAACCAGATCCTAACGTATCACTTCAAGGTAGTCCGAGAATAGATATTACACCGGTTGCGGCTGCCTCACTGCTAATAGAAATGAGAATGCCTGAAATTAAATTACCTTCGTTCAGTGGAAATGAGATCGATTGGCTTCGATTTCGCGACATTTTTGAGGAACTTGTTCATAATAGAAATATCGATAGTTCAATAAAATTTCAGTAACTTATTTCACACGTTTGTGGCGGTAAAGCTTATTCTTTGATCGAAGGAATACCGGTAACAGCTGCAAATTACAATATAGCATGGACAACTATTTATAATAAATACAATAATGAAATAGCTATACAACGAATGTATTTAAAGCAATTGTATGACATTGAACCAACGGTATCTAATTCATCTGAATCATTGCAAGAATTTATTGATCAAGCCGTTAGAAATTATAACTCGTTGAAGGCCCTTCAAGTTCCAGTGGAAAGTTGGAGTCTAATCTTAATCCATCATCTTTCAGAAAAGTTAGATAACGCTACTAGAGCAGAAGTTATTAAAGGTTCCAATGATAAATCGGTTCTCAATTTTGATACTCTAATAAAAATTCTTCAAAGTCGTGTTCGAGTACTAAAAGCGTTAAAACCTTTGACTTCTTCCAGTGTGCAGCCAAAGTTACCGTCGAATCAATTCCGTAAACGTAGCACCCCTTCAACATTAATGTCTAGTATACAGTCTTGTAGTTACTGCCATGGTACTCATCCGATCGTAAATTGCCCAGACTTTTGTGACTCGAAACTAACACCTCAAATGAGATGCCAGTTCATCAAAAACAAACGAATATGTACTAACTGTTTATCAGCATCACATAATGTACGTAACTGTACCAATAATGGTTGTAATAAATGTTCATTAAGACATCATCCTTTATTACATTTTGTATTCGATCGTCAAATTCAACCTGTAATAAATTCCGAGAAATTAATTAGTTCTGCTAATGTGGGTAGAGCTCAATCCGAAAGCATAACTAATACGGATCCACCCCAAGATAAAATTGATCAGCCTTCACAGTCTTCACCTGATCAACAGGTTATGCTAGGAACTTTAAATGATCCAACAATACCTAACAGAAACCTGATTCACAGTATCAATTCAGCAAACTCAACTTCATCGAATTATCAAATTATGTTGGGAACTGCAGTGGTGAAGGCAGTTGCTAGTAATGGATCACACATATTTGGTAGAGTGCTACTCGACAGTGGTTCACATCTAAACTTCATCACAGATAAAATGTGTCGTCTGTTGAAATTAAAAATGCACCCAACTTCAAAACAAGTATCTGGGATGGGAAACAAGATAACCTCGCTCAGTCACAAAGTGTATTTATCTTTAGAATCTCGATTTTCTGATTACAAGTTAAATATAAAGTGCTACGTAATACCAAAAATTACAGGCAATTTACCTTTGTTACCTGTTAACTTTGAAACAAGTTTAGTACCATCCTATATAAAACTTGCGGATCCCCGGTTCAACATTCCGGATCGGATCGATATCTTAATTGGGGCTGAATTTTACTACGAGTTGTTCACAGGTTAATCATTTAAATTATCAGAGGAACTTCCATCATTTTATGATAGTGTATACGGTTATGTTATCAGCGGTAAACTAAATGCACATCAATCTTCAAGTACCTCAATTCCTTGTCAAACTTCACTTTGTTCTGTTGAATTACTTGAATCACAAGTGAAGAAATTTTGGGAATTGGAAAATATTGTGCTCAAGAACAACTATTCAGCCGAAGAGAAACTTTGTGAAGAGCACTTCGTGAAAAACCACAAAAGACAAAGCTCAGGGAGATATTCGGTTGCCATTCCACTTAATTCAAAAATAATAGAACTTGGTTGTTCAAATGAAAGTGCCCGTAGACAATTTTTCAAAACCGAAATTCGGTTATTAAGAAACCCAGTGATCCATGAACAGTACAAGAATTTCATGGATGAATTTATTCAGCGTAATCATATGGAATTATTTCCCGATACAAAAGTTGTTGAGAGCCAATGTGGTAAAACTTACTATCTGCCACATCACTGCGTTACAAAAGATACAAGTACGACCACTAAATTGCGCGTAGTTTTTAACACATCAAGTAAATCATCTTCTCAACTATTATTAAACGATTGCATGATGGTCGGTCCTGTGGTTCAATCAGATTTATTTTCAATCGTTCTTCGGTTCCGGAAATACAAAATTGCATTTTCAGCTGACATAGCGAAAATGTACCGCCAGATTATGATCCATAAGAACCAGCAAGACCTTCAGCGTGTTTGGTGGCGCAAATCTCAGTTTGAACCACTACAATGTTATAAGCTTCGCACTGTAACGTACGGTACTGCAAGCGCCCCCTACTTAGCTACTAGAACGTTAAATCAGTTAGCTAATGACGAACCAGCATTTTCCAGAGCATCCAAAGTTTTGACAGAGGACTGCTATGTCGATGATGTGCTAACTGGTACTGATAATATTGAAGACGCACTAAAATTGAAACAAGATTTGATAAGTTTGTTAAAACGAGGGGGATTCGACCTTCGAAAATTTTCATCAAATGTGCCCGAACTTGCAGGCGAAGATTCAATTAACCATTTGTCTTTAATATTGGGAATTTTATGGAATACAGAAACAGACAATTTCGAAATGTCGTTTGCAAAATTGGATTTGAACAAGAAGAGTGACACAAAAAGGAAAATTTTATCTGAGATTTGTCAATTATTCGATCCACTGGGCTTATGTGCACCATTAATTTTGACTGCCAAATTGTTTATGCAGAGACTTTGGACCGTACCTGAGCTTAAGTGGGATGATCAACTTCCAAGCAAATTCGTAAAGCCATGGAGTGAGTTCAAAGAACAATTAGTGCAACTCAACCAAATTTCGATACCTCGTTGTACTATAAACTATCCATATACCTCATTAGAATTACATGGGTTTGGTGATGCTAGTGAAGCCGGTTTTGGGTGTGTATTTTATATTAGAAGTACAGGTCATAACGGAATACATAAAACTAGTTTGGTTTGTTCTAAAACCCGAGTGGCTCCATTGAAGAAACAAACCATTCCTAGGCTTGAACTCTGTGCGGTATTGTTATTATCTCAAATGAGTCATAAATTGATAGATATACTTAAGATAACCTTTGATTTTATTTATTTGTGGTCAGATTCCGAAGTTACGTTGCTTCGAATAAGGTCGGAACCGCACAGATATGCCACTTTTGTTGCCAATAGAATTTCTCAAATCCAAGAATTAACCTCAGTGAGTAGTTGGCATTATATTCAAACTTCGCTAAATCCAGCGGATCACGCTTCTCGGGGATTATATCCAAAGGATTTCTTTAACTCGCATATCTGGTGGAATGGACCGGACTTTCTATGTAAGGATAAAGGGGAATGGCCTCAGAGTGAAAACAAAACATTAAGCTCAGAGCTTATTAATCTTGATCTTCGAAAAATTACTCAAGCGTGCATGGCCACTATGACATGTGACGTTGATTAACAAATTTTCTTCGTATAAGAAATTAATAAATGTCACTGCTTATCTTTTCCGTTTTTACAACAATTGTAAGATAAAACGTTCTGAATGTCGAAAAATTGGTGAACTTAGCGCAAATGAAATGGCAATGTCTCTTAAAGTCATTATAAGAATAGTACAATCACAAGAATTTGCGGACGATATTAAAGCTCTTAAAACCAACAAAGTTGTGAGTAATAAAAGCTTCTTAAAATCATTGTCCCGTTTCTGGATTCCGATGAACTTCTTCGGGTTGGAGGCCGACTTAAAAATGCTGACATGATGCTAGATCAGAAATACCCAATTTTACTCACGTCGAAGCATTTTTTTTCGACTTTGCTAGTTCGCGATGCACATAACAGGCTTTTACATGCTGGCCCTCAAACATTGCTCTACAGTTTAAGGTCAAATTATTGGATTATTTCTGGTAGAGGGCTATGTAAAAAAATATGTAGTGAATGTGTTCGATGTGTTCATATAAGACCGAAGTTAACTAAGCAAATCATGGGTGACCTCCCCAGGGATCGAGTTCAATCTAGCAGACCATTTTCTGTTGTCGGCGTTGATTTCTGCGGTCCATTTGTTACAAAACATTTTGTTAGATCGAAAACGCAAATTAAAATTTACATCTGCGTATTCATTTGCTTCGCCGTCAAGGCGGTTCTTCTTGAGGTTGTCCAAGACTTGTCTACTCAAGCCTTCATTGCATGTTTTCGTCGGTTTATATCTCCCCGGGGCATGTGTTCAAAAGTTTACTCCGATAATGCTACAAATTTTGTAGGCGCACGATCAGAGCTAAAAGAGTTGAGGGAATTTTTCTTGTCCAAATCCTGTCAAACGGAACTATTAAAATTCTGTGCATGTCGCAACATGGAATGGTTAACCATACCACCCCGTTCTCCACATTTTAGAGGGTTATGGGAAGCTGCGGTTAAAAGTGCAAAATATCATTTAAGACGAGCAGTTGGAACACAATGTTTAACGATAGACGAATTCAATACATTAGTGGTTCAGATAGAGGCTTGTTTAAATTCACGACCTCTAACACCTATGTCAAACAATCCTCTTGATACGGTGGCACTGTCTCCTGGTCATTTTTTGATTGGTACTCCAATTACTTCTTTCCCTGAACCCAACTTATTGGATCTATCGTCGAGCTGACTTTCAAGATATCAACTGTTACAACAGATATTACAACAATTCTGGAAGAGATGGCAAACTGAATATCTTTCGGAATTGCAAAATCGTTATAAGTGGAACAAGCCATCGATAAACGTAAAAGTTGGAGATTTAGTAATCTTACACGATGAGAATCTTCCTCCCATGTATTGGCCGTTAGGGAGGGTAACTGAATTGCATTATGGTTCTGATGGGCGCGTTCGTGTTGTTACAGTAAAAACTGCACAATCCATATTTAAACGAGCGATAACTAAAATTAGTCGTTTGCCAGTCGAAACTTGAAAAATGAACAACACAATAATTTTAGGTAATAATAATTTTAGTTTTATAAGAATAATTAAATTTGTTTGTAATATCGTTTATAAGAATAAATATACTGTTAACTAAAATGTTTGTAATTCTAGTTTTAGATTTATTTAAATAAGTTAGCTAGCTTTTCTTTGAAATGTATTATTTCAAGGTCGCGGGAATGTTTACGCGAGACATACATAGTTCACAGCCCATTAAATTTATCCATTAAAGTAATTCCTAAATGTTGATCATTCTGGTTACACAAGCACAACATTTGTGTGGTTGGTACCATTGGTGCTGGGTTTTTGTTTTTGATTTTCGGTTTTTTTGGCTTGAACATTGTATTTCAAGTTAGATTCAATTTTGATTTGGTGTGCGCAACACAACTTAAAAAAAATATTTAATTAAAAATATAATGTAATGTGTATATTGTAAATGAAACCATCTAATTATAAATGTAATGAGAAATTTATAAATATAGTGAAAAGTGTATAGTATTCAACCAATATAATTCTACGGTACAAATATAATTATACCGTAAACAAATAAAAATTAAATCAAACTTATACAACTAAAATGACCCCCTGTCGGTGTGCAAAACCCATGGGCCGACCCATCTTCCATGCCGGTATAGGCTTGCAATGTGCAGATGGTCTTAAATCGGTCCTATAGCCGTACGTCCTCGAGTTGGCCGCAAGGCGTAAAGTAAGGACGTTAAAAGCATAACCGCGGAAGAGCAGGGTGAGCCTTGAGCCCCAAAACAGATCGCATAGTTAATAATAAAAAAATAAAAAAAAAAAAAAAATAATAAAATTTGTGTGTTTAAATTGCGCTACACAGACATCGCAACAAACATAAGGTTTGTCTACCGTCAAAGTTGTGAGTCATTAAATTTGAATTGTAGATAAAAGGATTGGCTTTCAGATAAACATAAATAATTTATTAAAAATTTGTTTTTTTCTTATCTCTTCATTTAAAGGTAAAAAAGTACTTCGAAGAAAGAAGTATCGATGTGTTGAGCTGGCCCCCGTATAGTCCAGACTTAAATCCCATTGAAAATATTTGATCTAAAATGAAGCTAAAAGTAGCAAGAAAGCGCCCAGATCGATTTAAGCTTTAAAAAGTTTGTTGATGACGATTTGGGAATTCATACTTCCTACGAGACTTTGAAAAATTTATCAAATTCAATGAATCGGAGGTATATCGCTGTAATAAAAGCAAATGGCGGTCCACTAAAACTTTAATATTAAAGATAGAACTTCTATAAATCAATAAAAAATAAAAAAAAAATTAAAAAATAAGTGTTTAATTTATTTCATTACTTTAACTTCAATCACCGTATTTTGAATATTATGGCATTTTTCGGAGTTTTTCCCCTAAATTGCAGGTAATTTTTTTTTTCTAAAAATTACGTCATACATGTATTTAAAATGAAACAATAAGCCAATTGCGATCAAAAGTTTTGTAATTTTAGCAAAAAAATAATCCAATTTGCAATAAAATATGTTTGCCCAATTTTTTTTTGCGCAGCACTGTATATCGACAATTGCAAGAGCTCTAACACCGGTAATAACAGAAGTGTGAAATTCCAGTAGGATAACGCAGAAACAGAAAAAGGCTTGACTATAACGATTATAAAGAAAGGTGACCGAGGAGAATGCAAAAATTGCCAGGATTTTATCTCTCCTTCCACATAATCTAAAGATAATCGGCAAGTTACTGCACTTCCTTTACACCAAATATGTCGATAGCTAGGCCCTATTTACAACAGATTGTTAATCGTGTAAACAATTTAAAAAAAATTTTAATTTCGCACTTTAACCGTAACATCTAACCATAACATATACATAATGTGCAGAAAAAGGGTACTGCATAGTTACCGGTAATTTCGCATATATCTTAAAAATGAAAGTTTAAAATGAATTACTTTCTGATTGCAACTAGGAGAAATTAGAGCTACTAACAGGGCTTTGAAACAGTAGTTGAACATTTTTTCATTTAAAAACATACTTCTTGCTTGGTTTACGAATAACCTCAATATTGGTGACCAGTACTTCGTGTTGATAAATAGTATCACGAATTTTTATTTTCACTACTTTCTTACCTAAAGGATGAATGCGTTGTGGCCAAGTCGCTATACAGCCCGTTGACTGGTTGCGCATTTCCGCTGATGAGATCCTTTCGAAGAATCGTGTGTGTTGCTTCATAGTGTCTATAGTAATCACATAAATTTTCCAGTCAACGTCACCTGTTATTGTCAAGCAGTCATCATTACGTGATAACCTGGAGAAATAAGGATGGAGGTTATGAAACAATCAGTTGTGGTAGCCACCATTGGCCAGTTTAAGCTTTTTCGTTGGAGTTTAACGGCCCTTTACTTGGGTCCTCGTTCTTTGTTATTGCATTGTCTGCATTTGATTTCCGCTGCATTAGAGAATGCGTCCTACCCCACTTTCGATGATATCTCAGCTAGATGTGACCCAACTTGTCACATGTACATCCCAACAAGTAGTCCTACTGTCACAAAATTTGGATGTCGCCTGCCAGATATACCTCTCGTTTGATCATGGCTTGTGGAGTTTCGTTAATTAAAAGACAACAATGGTTTCAGCGAAAGTAGCTTCCGGTGACAAAATCTCAGCTCTTCGTGTCCCTGGATCCTGACAGCCGCCAATAAAATAATCCGTTCTGCTTCTCCATAGGAACGGCGAACATATTTGAGTACACTAGATGTATTAGTTCCCGATCTCTGATGGGTACTCTTGAAAAACTTGTCCGACCTAAATAGTGTCCGCGATATAGTTCTCGCGTGTAGCCACTTGTAACTGGTGTGATCATTTTTGAAAATTTGATGGCAATGCTTCGGATGCGCCTCCTTTAACAGTTATTATTAATTCTGCAACAGGACTCACTTCATTCCGTGCATTTCGGTTGACAGTCGTTTCAAACTGGAATTTGAAAATCCCAGAAGAAGTCGTTCTTATCGAGTATACTGCTTGATCTCAATGCGATAATGTTCCATTTGCTTCAGGACAGAGAAGATCTTTCTCGAGTCATTGAAATTTATAGGCTGTACCTTCTGTTCAACCTCTTGGACATTCGACTGCACCAATTGAACTTCTTTTGAAATCCTTAACACCCATCTTATCATATTCCCAATCACAACCGTTGTCACCGATTGTTATGAATTTGCCCTGTCAAATCCGGTTCGTATCACTGGATTGTAAATACAGTAATAAGTTAAATGATTTACAACAACAATTCTCGCAATTACACCTCTTCCGAAATATTGCAGAAATTACTGAAAATAATCATAGAAAAATTTCTGAATATTGACTGAATATTTTCATCGCTACGGGACTATTCCGGAAATATTGCCGTAATATATTTTCAACTATTATTTTACCAACTCTAAAATATAACAACAAATAATTTCCACAATTATTTATTAATTAATTTACTTTTCACAATTTCTAATAAATCACATAACTTTTTTTCACTTTTAAAAACCTGTAATAATTTTTCGTGTACCGAATCTCCTGAATGACTTATTCTAATGTTCATTCACCCGTATTTGTATACCGCGTTGAATATTCTGTAAAGCAGTGATCCAATTCATCATCGTTTACCAGAAGACCCCGTGCAGCTGCAGTTTCTTTAACGGTTTTGCTAATAAAACCATTGAATGTTCGTACAAATTCGAAGTGGAACTTCGAATATGTAGCAAACGCAGCCGGAGGAAAAAATGCTCCTCATCTCTCAAACTTATACTGTATACATTCGTGCAACAACCTTCTCTCCACCTCTTTGACGAAGTTTCCATTTACCGCAGCGTACGTAAACGTAATGGTGTGGAATGTTAGTATATAGAAAATGACGTGCATTCATTGAAGTTGAGCTGAAACCATGACTCAAGCTTCGTTCGGCCAGTTTGTGTTGCAAGCAACGCTTCATCTTCATTAACTGCTTTGAATGTAAGTATTTGTTGATTCGGAAGGTGCACAAGAAGAACCATCACGGCATGAGACCGATCATGCATTTTCGACTCGAGAAGTCTCCACATAGCTTCTGGAGCACTGAAATATCGAGCATCGATGAAGTTGCTGATTTAATTATATCGAAGCTGCTGCGGACCTTCAGAAGTAATTATCATGTTGGCACAATCATATCCCTTAAATATATATTTCTAGATTGATTGATTGATTGATTGATTGATTGGACTGTAGAACCAAGTGCTAGCCAAGAGTCCCGGATAACGCCGGGCCTATTCCTACAGCCTGTTTACACATAACAATAGGAAGGATAGGAAAGGTTTTTTTTTTTTTTTTTTTTTTTTTTTTTTTTTTTGGGACGGAACGATCCGGTTGCAGACACCTAGCGATCGTACGGCACAACACAATTCTAATCTACTTCTAATCTACTAGGAAGGATAAAGGCTTAATAGGTTTAATGGATAACGATGGTATTGCTTTGATCTTCAACAATTGCCTCACTAAATCAGCAACCTGAGAAAAAATAATATTATTTCACGTGCATCTGGAAATTTCCTGTAATATAATTCTACATTAATACTTTTCAGCTATCTAAACAAAATTGATTAATTAGATCAGACCGGTTCCAAATACCTAGGTGAAGCCAATAATTAATAACATAATGAAAGCACAATTCTAATCTACACAACCAGCAATTAATATTTCAAAGAAATATTACTTCATAACATCTAAAGATTCCTGAAATTAATTCTTAATTAATCTACCCTACCGGTTTCCTAAATAATATAAATATTTATTAATCCTCTACAACTCCATAACTTACAATAAAATTTCCTGAATTCATAGTTATTTGAATTATATTAATAATAAATTGAATTATATTAACAATTAATATTAAATTATTAATAATTTCTCTAAAACCATTAGCATTTAATAAATTCACTGCAAACTGGCCGTTAAAATAACTCAGTAAACATATATTAATTATTAAACCTGAAAACAAACTGTATGCTTATTACTGACTACTTAATTTATTTAATATATGCAACCTTGTTACTTACACTTCACGGTTCAAGTTATTAAGAAACATAAAAACAAGATACTAAAACATGATTATAACGCGCAAAATGAGAAGAAAAAAAAAAGTTACACATGCACAGTTGATTTTCAATATTGAAGTTAAAGTTGAAAATATAATAAAATTAAAATTAAAATATGATATAATTAACATATAATACAATATTGTATAAAAATAAAATAAAATAAATAAAATCTCACTATCCATTCAAAAAATTTACTCAAAAAAAACTTGACTGTTCAGGAAATTATATTTCCCTGAAAAAACCAGTGGAAACTTGTAGTAAATTAATTTTGAACAAAAATAAAAAAAAAAAAAAAAAATTGAATGGATAGTTCGAAATACAATCCACAAGTTATAAACTCATAACTAAACTGTCAATTATATTGATAATAAAACTAATCTAAAATCCTTATATTTACTTCTGTCTAACTTATAATAACTTATTATAACTAAATACTAAATTTAAATAGTTATTAACCCGGTCGCCTTCCGAAATATTTCCTGTAAATTAACTTAAGATTAATGACTACCATTTCACTTTACAATATTCGAAAGTGTAGCCAACAAAACTGCTTCCAAAACACCAATGTCCTACAATTTAAATTTGTTAGTAAATTGAGATGCATAGATACTATTAATTCCGGAATCCTTTCCTAAATCCGGATTAAATTAATTTTATTATTCCAATCCATTTTTAAAACATTATCACACCCGAATATTTGTCATTAATCAGCCAGCACACATCATAAATTAGCTTAACTACTTTACCAAGTATAAGTATACTTTCTATCATACAATAACATATTATAAACTTAATTCTAAATTTAATTTAATTTAAAAACTAGCATTAATATAATAGTGGTCGTTTGCTACAACCCAACATCAACCTGGAGGAGATTTGTAGATAAAGTACACAACCTGGAATACTAATAATATAATTATTCAACATTCATATTAGATAATAGAGATTAAGAATAAGATTAAATTAGCTGACTTCCATTTTATTTGTATAATAATGTTTATTATAAATATTGTATATGAACTGTAATGTGATTAATCTAAACTATAATTATTTTAAAATTTCATTAGTATTAACAATGATTAAATATTATTCTAAACCAAGGTAAATAGCCTTATTTGTTATGAGGCTTAAAAGACTCAGCTTCCACTTCCATCTATATCTGAGCCTCCAGATTATTTTATTATAAATATAAAATTATAGTTAATGAGTTAAATAATAGATGACCCTTTTTAATTAGTGGAAATTTTTCATCAATTTACCGTAATTATCTTACTCTAAAATTCTAATTCCGCCCAGCTAAATTGACGATAAACTTTAACAAAAACATCCACAACATTTAGCAATAATTAACAACTATACCATATTCCCGCCGCCACTGTGTAAATTGATCACACATATTGCATCACTCGTTAACCCCCCCCCCCCCCTCAGTTCTCCACATTATAGAGAAGAAGTGTACCCCCTGTCAAATCGCTAAAAATGTAAATACAGGAAATAGAGATGCCCATCGCAATCTCATCATCACCCAAGCAAGATTCACATAACAAGCCGACGAAACTGAACAAATCCACATAAAACGTGCTACAAGCTACATGCAAGGTTATGAACATCAGCAATACCATGCGAAACAAAATAAAACATTACCATCATGAACCGAAAAACAATTAACATTATACAGACAAGATATAATAGCGTTCGCAGTCGAAAAGCATGCGTTAATTTTCCATTCAGCCATGCTACACACGGTTTCGTAAGACCGGCTTCACCTTCCTTTCTTTCCCCTTTTACCCACAAAATCCGTTTTTACTGCGACATTAAATTTTAAAAATTAGAAACCAACAACAAAATCCATCACGACTTAATTTGAAACCAGAAGCTGAAATCGTGTGTAGCTTGGCTGATTAAAACAACAAAAAATCCAGCTCACGGAATTACACACGCGTATTGTAAAACATCTGCACACACAAGCACAAAACGTAAATATGTATACAACAAATATATAATTATGTAACAATGATGTAAAATAAATAATAATTATTATCCCATATGTTCCTTCGCACACCCATACATAGGACACAGCTAAACGCATATACGTATAACATGCTATATCAGAACCAAACACAATTACATTCTATAGAATATAATTGCGATCGGCTTCGAGTTATATATCGCAAAACCACATTTTCGGTGGTTATTGAAATGCATTTCCCGCGCGCCAAACACCTCCAATACTAATATCCATATAAAATATAATATATGACTACGAGTAAATAAGTACACAAAACGAAAGATAGTATTTAAAATTACCAAAAGCAGAAAACAAACGAAAAATTCTCGTCGATCACCAAACATGCATACTCTCTTCCAAAAACAACAACAAAAATTGTTAGCTAGTCTAGTAGTCTACAAAAACAGCAGAATTGAAAAAAACCCTTTCTCGCGCAAACTATATTCGGTCGGATAACAACCCATAACATGAGAATAATTCTACTCTAAACCTTCATGGGTTATAAATATGTATTTATATGTGTACTTAAAAGTAAAATTTATTTAGGGAAAAGTTATGTATTATGTAATTTAGTATGTAAAACAATGAAAAACACTTATCTTTCCATCCTTTGCAATCAAAAAGTCCTACATACACATTGAAAATTTGCATTACAATGCGTGATGCATTCAAACAACGGTATCAAAATACATACATATAAACGAAAATTGTTATGTACATATCCTACACCATTGCAAGCGCACAACACACAAATTAATACAAATATGCAATATGTAACATTTTTCACTTATTAACTACTTTTAAAACACACAAATTATTATTAATATTATTATTATTATTTATATATTCAGATATTATTAATTAATTATTTAATTTTGACATATTTAAATTAATTACTTATTTATATAGAGGAGAGACAAAAACACGTCTTTCCTCTACGACGTTCAATCGCCCGCCTCACCTTAAATATATATTTCTAGATGTATACTTAATTGCCTTAAGCGATGTGCAAACCTCGACGTTAGATAAGGATTATACCTCAGACTTCATCTTGAATTCCACTGCGCAACGGTACAGCGGATATTCATTGACATTTAGGTAAAGTTTGTAAAATGAATGGTTTTGGAAATTTTTTCAAACAGTGGCCATCTACTATGCATGGAGCGTTAGGATAATTAATGCTGCATTTTCCATGCATCATGCAACCAATTACTATTTCATGAAATCGCGGGCTTTCTGCTATGTCAGAAATCTCAGCACAAACAAACTGATCGAATCGTTCAGATGTTGGAAAATTTTCTTCAGCTCGCAGTGCAACCAGAATGTAAGCATATGGTAAACCGCGCTTTTAAAACTCGATGGCGTAGAGAAAAGCTTTACATTGACCAAAGATACCATGCACTGTGAGATCGTCCATCAGCACCTTTAGCTTCAGTTTAAACACGCAAGCTACTTAATCAGGATGATAGATTATCTGCCCGCCTGGTCGCAAGTTATTTTTGATTTCAGACCAGTTTGGATTAGCAGGGAATGTAGTGAACAGATCAGGAGCACCCTTTTTTGCAAAAATTGACATTGTGTCATTGTACCGTTCTCACATGTTCCGCGGAGATCCTTCAAAACTTGATGGTAGAATGACAGAAACTCCTGCAGCGATGTTTGCGTTGTTTGCCAAGTTTGCTATATGATCTGCAAGTTCTTGTTGTGTTGGCTTCAACTTATAGGTAAGAGTCAACCAACCACTGCTGCGTGAGCTTTACTGCGCTCATAATGGGATTGAATAGTCACGAATTGCTTTTTGTGCTAGTTTGTATTGTAGCATAGTAGCATAGGGTTTTAATAAAGCAAACTCATGGCAAACTCACATAGCGTCACGCAGGCTGGCAGGCGCATTCAAGTTGGGCTCTTTGTCATTGAAAACCATAATAGTGAATTTTGAATGATGAATTTAACCAAATTTGAAGCTTTAAGCTTTAATATAACAGAATCTTTAGTATAGAAGAAGCTTTAATATAACAGAAGCTTTAATATAACAGAATATATGATGTAGTGGAATATGAATCGGCGAATAGTTGGTTCTCATTGGAATCAGTTTCTTATGTAGTAGTGCTATAGATTTTCTTCAATTACAGATTCGTTGATACATTTTACTCCCATCTCACGTGGAAATACAATTTTATTACATTAACGGTTTATCTTAAAATCCTTACAATTATTATCGGATTAATTAATCCACAAACAACTTAATATGTGACACGTCTAATGACATTTTTCCGTGCTAGATTAACATTAAAATTATGAAAATGTATTTTATATTACCGTTCCCAGTATACAGTTCCCTCCCGCAACACAATGACACGAAGAAAAGGTGTTACAATAATATTATAAAAATGTAATTATTAACATTTTTATCATATATCACTCTTGATATGTCTTGTCAAATTTTAACAACACACACACACACATTGACAGGAGTGGAAACGGAAAAGTGATATGATCTCTGGTGCCGCTTACATACGAGTAGGTATAACAAGTTAACAGCAGCAACAACAAAACATATAATAAAAATCGAACTAGGTACATATATAGGAAAATGGAAAACACTTAACCATATCACGTGTACCATATAAATTATCATTGTACACCAAACAAACAAGGTGTTATTGTGTATTATATGCGCATACCCAAACTGTTCCATATATTATACGAAAATTATAAAACGCAAGAGATGAGAAATGATTTGAAATGCTCGAAGCGTATAGACGTCGCTGGAATAATAAATAAAAGTCGAAACATGCCAAACTCACACACACACACAGATACACACACACAAACAAAAAAGTTTATTCTGCAACAGATGTGTGATATGCGTATAACGAATATAGGTCGTACCCGTATGTGGCGTAAATGAAAAACCATGTCCTTATCATCATCACTGTGATAATACGAAAATTATTGATACAGACAGGAATAATATGGCTCACATGAAGTAATGATCCTTTAATGCTTTTTTTTTTAATGCGTCACTGCAACGTCTCTCCCTTCCAGGAGCCTTGGGAACCTGGCTAAGATTTAGTGTACCAATCACACATGTATCCGAAGAAAATAACTCGATTATGTAACCTCATTAATGAGGCAGCCAAATCCATCTACGGGATGTGGCGACAGTAAAATAAAAAAAATATCAGTAGATAAATTAGCATACGCCGAGTAGCGAAACTCCAAGTATCGATGCAACCAACTTCGTATAAATCATTCGTCAGGAAATCCGGAAAATAAGAGCTTCGATAATTCGTCAGAAAATTCTTATGCATCCACAATTGTTCTATAGAAATTAATAATTTCAGTTCTACTATAATCAAAATCGAGTTTCGAAGGCTGCATAAAATGTCGGTATCTAGTCTCCTTTCATGGCTGTACGAGGGTAAATCTAGTTATAAAAGAAATTTCGGAAGTGATTTTCGAAACGAATACTGTGTACATGTGTAATGTCAAGTTTAAAATCGGTTTTATGAGCTACACAGGTGGCATAATGATATGGTGACACGTCAAAGTTATATACAATCAATTTGTTTATCCCACTGTAAATCCAGCTTCGAAGCTTAGACGGTTGATTTAGACGATCGTCTAAATATTGCATATGAGTATGAAGAAAACCTGATTAAGTTCACTATTTACCATTTACAAGTATTTTTAAATCAAACTACTGTTTCCAATTAACACCACTTATTATTTTCCTGCTACTCACTTTCGCTTTCACTTTCTCGTATTTATATACTGCGCTGAATATTAGAGATATTTCGCGAATTTTCGGTTTTGTTGCACATTAGTTCTGATATAATGTGTAATACTACAAAACTGTTATAAAACTATCTCTAATGCTACAACTTAAACTAAGATGTCACTAATCTAACGAAGAAATGTCGTTAATTTTCAAAACTTTAAAATATTTCGTTGAATAAACGTCCCACAGGGAAACTTTCGAACTTCAAAATGTAATTTTTGCATACCGATTAAGCCAAATTTGTGCTAACTAGTGCTCACAGAAAAAATTTAGTGCTAGTCCAGGAGCCGAAAAAAGGGGACTGAAAATAAAAATTTCGCCTGAAAGACGAAACAAATAAAACCCAATTTCTAGAAAAAGACCAGAAATAATTTAAGCCTAATTTTAAAACTTTCTGAAGACGGCCATACTGACGAAATTTGTGGTTATCATAGAAATATGATTTTCATAAATTTTCATTCATAAATTGAGGAAAAACAAATTAGCCCCTAAAAGATACTATATTAATCAAACAAAATACAGAGGATACCGTTCAATAGAGAGTCCGTTAAATCCGAATGGAAAGTTTTAAATTTAATCGACTAGGTATAGATTTTGCACTTGTTCTGGAATATGGCCACCTTGAACAGAACTCGTTTATCTCTTAACCGATTATGAAGGGATTTTGTTTGTTGGATGGCAATGAGATTCATATACAGTTTTGAGAAGAAGTTCTGGAATATGGCCATCTGAGAAAGAACTCAGGCATTTTTTAGCTGATTATGTTGGGATTGGGTGTGTTGGATGGAAATGGGATTCTTAAACGATTTTTGGAAGAAGTCCTTCGATATGACCTCCTACGATAGAAATTGGGCATTGTGGATGAAATGAGAAAACCAAATATTTTTTGGAAAAAGTTCTGGAATAGGGCCATATTAATTATGCGCTCTTGTATTGCAGATACCTCAGAAGTGTAAATTTTCGCTTGGTTCTAAAGGCTCCGAAGATTTCATGATCTTAAAAGACAGCATATTCCATGTTCCCCCATGCCTGATAATAATATACTCTCTGAATTGCTTGTTCTTGGGTTTTATAATAAATTATTTCTATTTTTTAATTTGTTGTTCAACAAAAATACAGTAAACCCTCGATTTAACGGACAATTTTTTTATTTTCCATTTTTCGGTTATCGATTATGATGGGATTGAGTATGTTGGATGGAAATTTGATTATTAAATGATTTTTAAAAGAAGTTCTGGAATATGCCAACCTGGGACGGAACTCGTTCAATTCTTAACCGAATGTTCAATTCTTCAATCGTTCAATTCTTTATGGAAATGAGATTTTTAAATGATTTTTGGAAGAAGTTCTGGAATATGGTCAGCTAGAACAGGATTCGGTCATTTCTTAACCGATTATGATGGGATTGGGTATGTTGAATGGAAAAGGAACTCTTAAATGATTTGTTTAAGAAATTCTGGAGTATCGCCACGAAACTCGGTAATTTAAACAAGGGCGGAACTCGATAACTAGCAGACGTTTTTCTTGAAGTAAGCGGCGCGTAATGCTAACATGTTTCTGGTAAGACAGGATGCCTTAACATCTATCATCAGTACGTAACCTTTCACAAAGGGTTTGGATAAATTTATATTATTCTTATCAACAACGACCTCGAGAACTGTTCACGAGAACATGGAATACATGGCTAAATTCCAGAATTTTTCCCAAAAATTATTTGGTAATCTCATTTCATCCACAAAGCCTAATTTCTATCGTAGGAGGTCATATCAAAGGATTTCTTTCAAAAATCGTTTAAAAATCCCATTTCCATCCAACATACCCAATTCCAACATAATAGGTTAAGAAATTTAAGAGTCCCGTTCCAGGTGGCCATATTCCAGAACTTCTTCCAAAAATCATTTAAGAATACCATTTCAATCCAACACGCCCAATCCCAACATGATCAGCTAAAAAATGCCTGAGTTCTTTCTCAGATGGCCATATTCCAGAACTTCTTCTAAAAACTGTTTATGAATCTCATTGCCATCCAACAAACAAAATCCCTTCATAATCGGTTAAGAGATAAACGAGTTCTGTTCAAGGTGGCCATATTCTAGAACAAGTGCAAAATCTATACCTAGTCGATAAAATTTAAAACTTTCCATTCGGATTTATCGGACATTCGGATTTAACGGACTCCCTAATTAGTCCGTTAAATCTAGCGTCTACTGTATTATTGAACGGTATCCTCTGTATTTTGTTTGTTAATATAGTATCTTTTAGGGGCTAGTTTGTTTTTCCTCAATTCATGAATGAAAATTTATGAAAATCATATTTCTATGATAACCACAAATTTCGTCAGTGTAGCCGCCTATGGAAAGTTTTACAATTAGGCTCCTGGACTACCAATAATTTTTTCCCGTGAGTACTAATTAGCACAAATTGGGCTGAATCGGTATGCAAAGTTTCTTTCTGAAGTTCAAAAATTTCCCTGCTGCAATTACTCACAACCATCAAACCAATAAGCTTTTACTACGTAAACGAAAGTAAAAGATGATTAACATCATTCAGCTATGGGCACACTGAAGTATCGGAAAATCAACGGTGAACCCCGCCGATTGACAATGAGTCGAATTCTGTTTGTCAACCAATTTCTTGAAACGATCAGCTACCGAAGAGAATTGAAAGGGAAATGTACCATTAGTGGAGTAACGAGAAAAGAAATATATTATTTTATATGATCTTTTAACCCGCATTGAAAAGAACTTTGAACTTCCTAAATACACTCGCACATTTATATAAACATGTTAAGCTACCCACCCTCCCATCATATAACAAATATGCCTAATTAAATATTAATCCCATGAATTGAAAAATACAAATTCTAATAAATTTGAAAAACAAAATTAAAATCCTTTTCATTCACGATTAATGAATGTCATTTTAAACATACACATGAAGAAGAGAGAACATTTCAAGTCTGCACACCCCAAAGGCATAAAATTCTTCTAAATAATGTAAGCACATAAAATATCTTCATTACATCGCAGCAAATTTTCTAATTTCAGTTTATTTATTTTTTGTATTTTTAATTCTAGAATTCAAATTCAATTTGTTTCTTGTTATAAATTTAATTATTTCTTATCCACACATGTGAAAGCTGAAATTATACACACACACACACACAAATATATTTTTTTAATTAAAATTGTAAACTTTTTGATTAAAAAAAATTACTTCGTTTCTTTTTTGAAGTCTTATCTGAGAGAAAAGTTGCAAAATAAACACATAAAAGCTGGTTTTTGTGATATTAAAGCTTGGATTTGATACTTTATATATTCACAAACGTTGTTGCTCTGGGTGTGTGTATATACATGTATGCTCATATATGATGTGTGTTTATAAAATAACATTCATCATCAGACTTTATATCGTTTGTATACAACATGAGTAACAAAGTGATCATCATCCAAGTTTCCGTTTTGGTAAACATTTATTTCTTGTGATGTGTTCAAATTGCATTTAACGATGAGCTTCTATATTTTCGAGGGGAAAATACAATAATTAGACGAGAGAAAATTTTTAATGGTCAATTCAAGTCTGGCAGAATATTCGAATTTTGTCCAGACGTTTTTCTTATTTTTACAGTAGAAAAGCTTGAAAATTGGAATGGGCATCATACATTTTCCATATAATATATTGTTTTGTTTTGTATATATGTAGCTTGTTCGTTGCAGGATATACATACTATATACAATGTAACTTAACAACGCGATGGTCTAGTGAGTATTTGGCAATAGAATAATTGTCTACTATGTGTACAAAATTTTATTGTGATTGTTGTAATGCCAGAATTCAAAAAGTTCATTTCATTAAACTTGCACCGACTAAATTAGAACACAATTTATTTTTAATATATTTATTAGTTAGTTTTATCATGTAGTTAAATAGTTATTTTTCTCAGAATATTGCACTCGTTCCCAATTATTTTATTATTTTTTTATCCCAATTTGCATAAAAGCTAAAACAAAAATGTTCACCTCAACCATTAAATCTAAATACAGAAATACCATAGCTCTACTTAAGCAAACTACCACTACTATTTGCCCATTTTCACGAGCACAAAAATCGAAGGCCACCTTAATAAACTGGAAACAATGAAAATAAAAACTTTAAACCAAATTTGAATCTTCATCAAACAAAAATTGTAAAACCATAATCCTGCAACATTCGGTTGGATTTCTGTTGCAAACCTTCGGAATCTTTCAATTTCGCGAGTAATGTTATAAAATTAACGATTCATTTCTTTTACTTACTTCTACGCAATAAAATAAAATTTAGTAAACATGAAAAAACATCACCTCGAAATTTTTGCATATTAATAGAGCCATCTATGATTTTGAAGAGCCGTAATATTAAAAGGAGAGCTTTCAGTAGAGGGGATGCTTTTATTGAATTACTATAAGAAACCGTGGTAATTGTAAAATTTTTGAACATGAATTTTTGAATAAAAAATTAAACAAATCATCTAAATTTTAATTTTATATTTTTAATAAACTATTCAAAGAACACATATTTGAAAATCAGCAATTATAATGTAGTATTTATTTGGTAAATTTAAACTAAAGCGGAACATAAATTTATTAATTTTCTATAAAAATGAGCTTTCCGTTTAGTTGTGTAGGTTTATAAAGTAAGATAATAAAGGGTGCTGCCGCGGATTCCTCTAACATCCAATTTAAAATTTAGTTTTATAAAAATTTAACTTATTTGGTAAATTCTGGTCACATGCACATCAGAATTTTTGAGATGAACGATGCACTTAATAGCAATCTTAATATTCCTCATTTATAACAAAATTAAAGAGAAAACGTGAGCTGAAACGAAATTTTATGAATCACCATGTAGAAACAATAATATTATTCATATAATAAAATTTTTACATCAAAATCTATTATTATTTCTGTATACAAAAAATCAACGTTGTCATGGTTTTCTTAATTAAATATTATTACAAAACAGAACAAAACGTAAAAAACTTCAATTTTATCCGATTGCAAAACCAAGCTTTCTGTAATTTGAAAATCCGTTTACAGATGTCTCTGTAATAAATTTACTTGAAATTACAGAAAAGCGTAAATTAATTAAATAACTATTTACGAAAATAAACTATTATTATTGTAAGTTAAGCGCGAAATCTTTAATATAATAATTTAACATAATTAATAAAACTCAAAACAATTATAATTTTTCTTTATAAAACGGTTGGCATAAATAAAGCTTTTATCGCAAAATATTTATCATCGTAGTTGCTGCGCGCTGAAAAACAATAATAGAAAAATGTCACATTTTTTCCAAATTTTTTCTTTTCTTATTTCAATTCGCTCGTATTCGGTTATTTTCAGTTCCAGGAGAATTCAATAATCTATTGAATCAGTGCTGACATGTTCTACCATCACATTTTCGATACTTTATCGAAGATTATGTCTCGCTTCTTGAGAATAAAATGTGACACTATTTCACATTTTATATCGTTTACCAGGTTGCTAGATTGAAAAATTGTGATATTCTACTCTATTTGTATCACGAAATAATTTGTTTTCGATACTTGAACGAAATTAGAGAAAGACAATTTGTTCGCATTTGTACTAGTAGGTTGTGATCGCAATAGAAAAAAAATAATTCATAAATGAAACAGTGGACCATTTTAGTTTAGGAAAACGAGAAATAAATTTCGATAAAGTATCGAAAATGTGATGGTAGAACATGTCAGCACAGGCAGTATACATAATAAATTGTTAAATTTTAGTTAACAAACGTTTAGGTTTTAATATTTAGCTTTAATTTATACTCAGCGACATCTTTTGATTGGTTTATTAATTGCGAAAAGCTCTATATTATAATGTTTATTTTATGAAGCTCCGGTTTATTTATACTACAGGATGAAACGGTATAGCCTGCAAATTTGTTGCAATGAAATTTTTAACAAATAACGAAAAAACAGTTTTCGAAGTTTGTTCATCAACAATGTTGTAATAGAATCCAGAACACAATAACCCCCGTATTACAAAGCTACTCAAAAAGCATTTTTTAACGAACGTTTTTTTGAGAAAGAAATGCTGAAATTTTTGATGGAACACTCTATACTAATTTTTTACATACACATATAAACAACTTCTTTTTTCTACAATAAAAAAAAAATTTGTGGTAGATTAATTTAAATATTTTTGCGTTAATTCGACATAATTTGACTCAATTTTAAAATATGCTTTTCCTGAATAACCATTCAAATTAAAAATTGAAATGAAGCATTAATGTTTTTATAAACAAAAAAGCTTATAAAAAAATATTAAAATACATTGATTCGTATGAAAAAGAACAAAAATCTTCCCCTCTATAGAAAGCTCATGGAAAAAAATGGCGGAATGTTACGGCTCCTATATTTAGGAGGCTCTGATATTAATCGTTTCGCCGAAGGCAAAAACTACTTTAGTTTTTAAAAAAAATTCAGTGTGCATATGTGGCGCCGTGGACACTAAATGTCTGTTGGTTCTCTACAGCCCAGACAGGTTGAATGGAAGTTTATAATTAAGCTTTTATCATAAATTGGAAGGGTAATCCTCTATAGGAGCTTTTTCGAACTTAAAAAATATTTTGAAAAGTTTATTATTTTCGAGAAAAACGATTATAAACTACAAGATTCTAAATTAAATTTGCAAGAATACCGGTCCAAATCATTTTTGACGTTTTTTGACTCAAAACGCCCATACGGGTTGATTGAATAGAATGAAGCATCATACTTAAGCTTTTTTCCTAATTGAGAGATCATAGTGAATTTTGGTCAAAATCTGTCCAATATAAAAGTGACAGTTTTCATATAAGCCTTTTAGTTTTTTTTACAATTATTTCGAAATAATTGTAAAAAAAACTAAAAAGCTCATATGGAAGCTGTCACTTTTATATTGGACAGACTTTGACCAAAATTTTCTGAATAAATTTTGAAACAATATCGGCCTAGATAATTTTTCTAATTTCTGTAAACCACAGATGAACTAATTAATCGGGATGAAACTTCATATTTAAGCTTTCTCTATAAATTGGAAGATGAGACCGTTGAACCGTTTTAGCAGACAGCTTCAATATGAGCTTTTACATATTTGCATGGATTTTGAAAGGTTTATCATTTACGAGAAAAACAACTATGAAATAAACGATTCTTAATTAGATCGGTCCAGAACAGTTTTCCAAAATTTAAGAGAAAATAACGAATTTCTAAATATCATTAGAAGTCACTCATCGCAGTCACGAATGAACAATTTAATGGATTTGTGTGTAATTAATTTCAAACTGCAAATTTAGACGAGGTTAGATATGTTGACGTTCGTAAGTATATTATTGATCTCCTCCTGGAGCCGCGAAAAGCTTTGAACTGTACTTCTCTCCTATAGAAGTTACATTTTGATGTTAACCGTGGCACACTTCAAGAAAGTGTCCTTGGGTCTCTATTTTTTCTGGTAAACATAAATGATATCTACAATATTTGTAGACGATTTTGTCAGGCCATGTGGCCTATTTTAGTAAAACGAAATGTATAAACCTCCTTTTCCAAATCTATTATACTGTGACGTGGTATCACTCCAAGAAGCAAATTGAACTATTGAACGTGTGGATAGTTTTAAATATCTTGGAGTAATTTTTAGCTTACTTATGGCTTGGAATTATCAGATCAATCAATATGTTTGCGTTTGAGCTATCTGCCATAAAGCTATCTGCCGTGAAACCAAAGTAAAACGCGTGCAACAGGAAATCTTTATTTAAATCTTTTTATAGTTTACCGGTTTTTGTAAATGTTAAATCATCTTCATTGCAAAAATTGAAAAGCTCTCATAAGAGGCAGCTTCAACCACTTACCACGTTTCCGTAATTCAGATGCATAATTTTCAAAATAATTGAAAACGTTAAAGCTCCTATGGAAGCTTCCACTTCCAGTAAACCGATGCCGGCTAAAAATAACTAGGGTTTCTCTCAGTTTATGGAAAAAGCTTAAGAATGAAATTGAATGAGCTCTTATGAACGCTTCCTAAGCGATCTTTTAATTTATAGAAAAAACTTAAGTAGCTTCATCCCGATAATCTTCCGCAATTGTAAAAGTGAATTTGAAATCTGCAAAAATCTTAAGGTCACCATTTTTCATGATTACAATACTACATACTCTATACATACGTAAAAAAAAAGTGAAATTAATATTTCTAGTCTGTCCCGTATGCGTTCCTATACCATTCAACCGATTATGCGGAAACTTTGATGAGTTGTTGTGCCCACATCCGCCGTGACTCGTTTTATACTGTGACGTTTTATACTTCACGGGAAATAGTTTGGGAAAGGAGTTGTATGCAATTAGTGAAATGTTTGAATCCGAGGGGTCAAGAGGACCCTTTTTATAAGTTACCGCATCTCTCATTCAGTTTTGATTGTTTTGGCACCCTTTCTCATACAATTTTTCCCCAAAACATTCAGTTTGTTCGAATGGGTTCAGCCGCTCAACCGACCTTTTTAAAATTTTTATCATGTATAAGTAGTATGTCTTAGGCCAACCTTAAGAGCCAGGAGGGCGTTGGTCTTAGGACTTCTGTTTTCTAAAATGTATTTTTTATTTTTCTAAATTTTCTATTTATCAGCTCAAATTTTGATCGGAGCAAAACTTCATTCACTTACCCTCTTCTATAATTTAGAAAACCTAAGTGATTTTTGGCTTAAATTGGTCCACCGGAAGTGGCTGCTACCGCAGCAGCTTCTACGTTGTTTGCAATTATTTTGAATTGTATATTGTCACGATCACGCCTATTGGTTTGACCGGCTAGTGACATCAAGGTTTAAGTAGTAGCATTAGAATTAGTTTCTTGACAACTTTGTGATATTGCAAATTATAATACCAGGATAGCCTAGAATGTTCGATCGTCGTATAAATACGAGTGTAACGAACACAATGATTGTGTCATTTGGGAGATTCGGTAGTGTTGTTAAGTTGAAATAGTGATGTGTGAAAATTATTTTTTGTTATGCGTTAGTGTTGGTGAAATAAGACTGGGAAAATTATTGTCAGAATATTTCAGGAATATTCCAGTGGTAAAGTATTCCGATAGTTGTTTTAGTGTGTGAGAAATTATTTCCGGTATTTTCGCGAATATTTCGGAAACGGTGTGTGATAGGTGTAATTACAAGAATTAGTGTAGTGCTTTAATTCTGTAACAATATTCACAAATACATGATCCGGGATTAGGAATATTAGAAGATAGGATTTACCGGTTATGGAGTTAAAACTCTATTTACCAATAGGTGGTAGCAAAAATTAATTAACATTGCTACTACGTGAGGCCATGAAGAACCAAGGATTAGATCCCCGGATAACTATTAGTTTTCGATATGATGCAATTTTTGGCTGAAATTTGCTCAACAAACTCAAAAATTTGATCAGCAAACAAATCATTAATTTGACCAACAACACCAACATTTCGGTTTTAAATTTGATGAACTAAGTAAAAAACGAGGCAACAAATGCAACCACATTTGAAACAAGTGGATTTTTTTGTGGCGACCCATAAAAGATAAGGTTTATCTATCAAAACCGATAACAGTCCATCAATTGAAGGCACACATTAGAAAACACATCATTCAACTTAATACTTTACATACACCCCCCCCCCCCCCCCCACTCTCCCCGCCCTCTCGCCCTACCTTCATACTACATTTTGGTTTGTCCGTTTTCTGTATTGTCCTAGCGCACTTTTTAATAGTCATTAGCGAACGCGACGCATATTGGAAATTGAAGTCGTTTGAACTCGAACGCCACTATAGATATCGGAATGTAGAGATTATTTATCAATTTTTGAACTACTTTATCCAGCTTCAGAAAACGCCGATTCCAAACTATCCAGCTTAAATACTTCACGTGGACATCATGGAAATGAAAAACGACGAATTTCTATTGTGTGTGGAGAAGTTCTCAAAATTCGCAAAATTATCAAAGCGTTGCATTTCTTCACGGTACCAAAACGTACGAAATCGTAATGGACAACGAATCGTAATAGACAACGAGCGAAGCCTAAGTCCAATCATCATAGACTACCGCCAAACCTGGGGAGTCAAAGTCTATTTAACACCTTCACAACTAAGTGAGGTACACGGGACTATCGAAAGAGTCCATTTAACAGTGACTGAAATCTTAAGGCACAAACAGAATGAACACAAGGATTTAACGATGGTGGAGTTTATCAACATAGCAGTAGGTCGCTATAATAAGCACATGAGCAGCACAATTTGTAAAAGCAAAAATCATCAAAACTAATTTACTAGACAAAATGGAAATTAATCGCTTAGTATCGGCGGTAGAAACACTTCTATACTCTAATAAAATGGACACGATTGAATATGCAGAACCAACGATAATAATCAAAAACTCTAAAATTCTATACATTATATCAAGACGCAAAACTAGATCAACGATAGACAAAAATTACCAAATACACCTATAGATGTTAACTAAATTCTACTCAACCAGAACTAGATATTTGGAATTGTTCAGAAAATCAAACTATTCCACGACACACATTTTCACAAGACCACTGCATTAACTAGCTCATAAAGGGTGCCAATGCGATAATCGATTCTGGTATGTTTTTGTAATTTGCGGTTTAATCATCATGGTATTTATAAATAGATTAAGAGCAAAACGCCGGAGAAAGATGATGCAAATTTAACCAAACGAAATCCCCAGCAGTTAATCAGGGATGCAATTTCAACCTGTTAGATTAAACCTGTGAGCCTTGGGACGTGAAATTTAAAGGTGGGAGGATTTAACAACAGTACCATCTCATGATGGCTAACGTAAGCAACATGTTGGCGTAAAGGCTAATATTGGGCGCTTTCAGGTCCGCCAACTGTTGGCATTAATGAAATCATCGCCAAGTTGACTTGAAAATTTCATATAGTTCAAAATTTCTATAACGTTGGCCGTGATTTTACTCAACATGTTGCAAACTGTTGAGTGACCTGAAAGCGCCCATTGTTTATTTCAAAAATGAAAGTAAATCTCTTTTGTACTTCAAGCCGTATAAAATGGCTTCATGTCACTGTTGCTTATGGTGTCGCTAATATTTCTTTCCTCTTAGTAGAGGTCTCCGTTTATGATTCCTTATTGGTGACAAATTAAACAAATCTTCGTTTGAGGACGGCATTTGTGATGGTGGTAAATTATTTGAACTAACGTTGAGTATTTGGTCTCATATTTGAATCTATGACAATTCCCCGCTTCCAACTATTTCGACGATCTTCATTTACCATCACTTCCAGATCTGCCATTTTGATTGGATGACAGGGCTCGTGCCATTTTGTTCGTTTGGTAAGTGTTGGCAGATATTCGGTTAGCCAACGTTGTCAGAATTTATCAGCAACCATTTGTGATATTCGCCGTGTTTTTTTAAGGAAAAGATCGCGATCAAAAAACTGTCCAGGAGAAGGAAGTCCATTTCGTGATACGATTAAAAAATGGTTAATGGTCGAGCATTTATAATGTTTTCTATCTTGGTTAGAATCATACATATGCATTTGTCACATCTTTCGTATCAAGGCCCCGGCGACAACTAATAAAGGGAGCTATTTCGAGTTACGTTATGACCTTGTGAAATATTACTTATATCTCGCTCGTATCTTTCCCATTGAGTAAATCGAATTAGGTTCGTTAGGCCTCCAACAATTCGTCGGAGCATATAATGGCCCGGTTAATCGATCAAGTTCCTTCAATTTCGCCCTGATGTTTTTGATGTGCCGCAATACATACCAGTATCAGTATAGTGTCTGTGACCAGTTCTCTTCAGATTGAAATAAAAATTGTGATCCTGTGAAATATCAACCTTTTGATGTTATTCTGCTTGAACCTTTCCATTTTGTTACTTCGTCTGCTACATTCTACTTTGTTGAAACCGATTGCCACTCTCTGATGAATCCAGTATCTCTGCGATATACAGTGTAACGTACGTTTTGTACTTTCAATAATCCGCTCGAATCCAACCAATGACTATAGTTTAATTAACCCAAAGCATCCATTACTCTTTTTATACAGCCACCGCTGTATATCCCTTTCCCATAAAATCTGCAAAAATATCGTGGGATTTCGACTTTTTCTATTTCCGGCAGCAATTTTATCCATATCATTATATTCCTGGTTCAAAATTTTTTCGTCCCAATTTATTTTTGAACGGCATATTTCCTATACATCAATATCGTAGGGTAAGACCAAAAAATTGAAAATTAGACCCATCGGATTGAACATTGGCCCCAATAGTATTTCTTGAATGATTCAATGATGGTTAATTAAATAACGAAATCAATCTTGGGTGATGTCCCACCACATTTCTAATGCTTTTCCTGGATCGAGCCTCAATGGAAAATCTTTTCGTTTCACTTTTCCTGACTCATTCAAATCTGTCACAACCTTTGTAGAAACCATGTCCAAACCATGTGAAAAACCATGTCCAGCCTTAGAATGTGCAACTTTGGAACCAATCATATACGTAGTGGTTTTTAGTATTGCATTCGTTCCCGCTAAATATTGTTGCGCATGCTCAATGGCATTTATATTTTTTACGTATTGTGCTGATGACGCTGAACAAGACCATCCAAATCTCATTGCATGCATAACATACATTATGCGGTACCTCATCGTTTGCGTGCGTACCACTTTGCCACATATTCCAGCAGCTGTTTTTCCATGTTTTGCCTCACGTTTGGATTTATTGTCGCCCCTAAACATGTAAGTCTTTTCAAAGCCATCGAATAAGAGTCTGGAATATCGAATAAGAGTCTCATTTCGAAATAATCTTCTTTATGAATAGTAATGTTCTCAACTAGTATTCAAGATCATGTTTTCATTAGCTTTCATGGGAAATTAATTGAAATTAAAACCATTGCTTGTTTCATGAAAATGCTCTAGTTGATAAGTGAAAAGGAATTGAAAAGTTTGTTGTAAAGTACCTGCAGCTAACCCGTGGCGAGCTGCAGCTATCGGGGGGGTCACAGGTGGTGGATTGTGAACGGCCTATCGATAGGTAGGTTAGCGGTGAATTAAATAAGCCGTCCCCAACCGCAGCTCTGCTGGAAGGAGAGTCTCAGAGAACGGGGGAGTGGTTAACCTCTGTTCACTAAATTCTGAGTGCCTATGATACCCAGTAGGGAAAGGCGAATTGATGGCGCCATAAAACCATCGACCACAACCACGGTGAACTGAGCGTCACGTCTCCCTGCGCTCTCGAGCCTTCAGGTAGTGAGTAGGGAACCCTATAAACGGTAATCCCCTGAATGAAATGGGTCCTATTTGTTTGGGATATCCATATAGATGGGTGAATGAGTGAGTGGATGTTGGGGGGCGGGGGCGTGGAAGGCGGGGTACTCGGTGAGCCAATGGGCTGGATTAAGGTGTTATGCGACCCGTGCTGATGATCGACTAGACTGGGGGCCCATTTAACAAAGCCCAGTCGTGAACGGAGCCCTCTGGATACCTGGCAACCTCCAGTTGTATTTAGCCTTACCTGCGTATACGGATCTCTGCGCAGGTGGACGTATTTCTCCGATACTCGTGGGAATATATGGAAGATTTAAAAAATAATAAAAATAAGGGGACCGGTACCCACCAAAAACCGGGAAGTACTATAGAGGGGAGTAACTCTAACCAACAAGGTGGGGCTCCCTCAACTGAGGCAAGGGTAAGCAACACCATGACATCGAAGCCAGGTGGAAGCGGAACTGCCAAACAGAACAGTGGGGGACCGAGAGAGATCCCTCCATCAAAACGACGGTACAGAGAAAGACGGTCGGCATTTAGAGTACTGGAGAAACTGGCTGCGACCCCTGAGGGGCAGCTTACAGTTGCGCAGAAGGAATCTGTAGCATGGGCTAAGAAAACTGTCGGCTGCGATAGCTCGGAGAGGATCCTTATGTCTAAAAGACAGAGGTCCCAGGATGAGCTTGAAGCAGAAGACAGTAAGCGGGCCAAAGTGCAAGCAGACATGACGTCGGGTGCTCCTAAGGAGCAGAAACTGAAATTATTCAGTGAAATCCTGAAGGAGCACGTGCTGGTGCTAGCCGTCATTGACAAAGGTCAGGAAGATGGGAGCATCACGTCGGAAAAGTGGAGGGTAGTGTATAATGCACTAAACTCCATTTTCTTGAGGATCCTTAGAGAAAATCCGGGATCCCCCCCGTCCTGCAGAGATGCGGGATGGCACCAAGGGCGCGTTAAGCTAACTGCGTGCTCAGACCAGAGATCGGTCGATCTCTATAAAAGAGCAGTGACCGAGGTAGGCGAGGTGTGGCCGGGCGCGAGGCTGGAAGCAGTCAGCAGAGGGGAAATCCCGAGCAGGCCGCGAGCACGCGTCTGGTTACCAACCGAGCCGGATAAGCCAGAGGAGGTCATTGAGATTATCCGGGCCAGTAATCCCGATCTTCCAACGGAAGGATGGAGGATTGTGAAGCAGGAGGAGGCTAAGGTGGGCTTTAGATTGGCAATCATGCTGATCAATAAGGAATCCTTGGTTTCCCTTGCTAGATCTAAGGGAGTAATCAACTTCGGTTTCGGGTCGATCACTCTTAAAGTTTATAGGAAAGACGAGGTCGATAAGGGCGCGGAAGACCAGCCTGGGGGCGACGTAGAACGGACCCGGCAGGAAACGGTCAAGCGGGCTGAGGCCGACCAGAATAGCCGTTCCGATATTTCGGACGAAGTGAAGTTGGTGATGGGAGGCAGCCTCCTCTCTCTGAAGTCCGATGTGGGCAACCCGTCGAACACACGACGAGAGGGGGTTTGCGACCAAACCAACGAGCCAAATGACACTATCCTGATGCAGGAAGTGCATGAAGTGGTGAGTAAGGTAGATTACAATGGTTAGCATTGTACAAATAAACCTGCACCACACGAAGGCTGCCTCGGCAGCCCTCGTGCTCAGACTGACTAAGTCAGATGAGGACTTGGTGTTAATCCAAGAACCTTGGATTAATAATAACAGGATCTGTGGCCTCGGAATGAAAGGGTATAAATTATTATACTCAAGCAACTCTGAAAAGATCAGATCGTGTATCTTAGCGAAAAATAATTTGAATATTTTTCTTCTTCCACAATTTAGTAGCGGGGACGTTACGGCGGTGAGCGCTGAGGTAGGCTGTGAAAAACTATGGCTAGCCTCAGCCTACATGGATCGCGAGAAGGAGGTTCCACCGGACAACCTGGGGGAACTGATCCGGGAAGCAGGTCAGAAAAAGGTAGGTGTGATACTTGGATGTGATGCAAACGCGCATCACACAATCTGGGGAAGCACAGACATTAATGAAAGGGGTGAGTTATTTTTTGATTACTTATTAAATACTAACCTTGTAGTTTGCAATATTGGGTGTGAACCAACATTCATTGTTAGAAATCGACAGGAGGTTCTAGATGTAACCTGTGCGTCAGAAACAATTTTTGATATGATCAGTGGGTGGAGAGTGGCGAAAGAGCACTCATTCTCTGATCACCGATATATTACATATAACCTCAACATCAAACCTGTTGCCCGGAAAGCCTTCAGGAATCCCAGAAGGACAAACTGGAACAAATATGGGGAGGTGTTGAAGGAATTATTGCCGCTGGAGGTTCCTGGACTTCCGGCGACAGTAGAGGAATTAGATGGCATGGTTGATATTGTCACAAAGGCATGCAATCTTTCATTTAATGCTGCGTGCCCCCTAATAAAGGCTAGGGGCAGGCAGAAACCGATATGGTGGACCACGGGGTTGGGAACCTATCGGAGAGCGTGTAGGACAGCCTTTAATAAGGCTAAGAACACCAGGGAAAATCGAGATTGGGATTCCTATAAGGAAGACCTGAGAACATACAAAAAAGAGTTGAGGAGGGCACAAAGGGGGTCTTGGAGACTCTTCTGTTGTAGAATGGAGGAGGTCTCCGAGACTTCTCGCCTAAGGAAAATTCTATCTACTAACCCAACCAGTCCTAGTTACTTAATTAGGCCGGACGGGTTATGGACAGCTTCAAGTGCGGAATCATTGGAGCTTCTCATTGAGACCCATTTTCCGGGAAGCATTGATGACTCGATGGAGCCTGGAGCTCATCGAGGAACACCTTTAACGAATGTGGATGGCATCGTGGACAGGAAACGAATCCTGTGGGCACTGAACGGTTTTAAGCCTTATAAATCGGCGGGCCCGGATCGGATTATACCAGCAGAGATCCAAAGGAACTCTGCGGTCATCCTCCCCTGGCTGGAGGTTATCTTCAGGGGATGTCTGCAATTGGTCTATATTCCCAGGAAATGGACGGAGGTCAGAGTGGTTTTTATCCCGAAATCGGGAAAAAGCTCACAGGCTTATCCAAAGGACCTGAGGCCTATAACTCTATCATCCTTTCTGTTGAAAACCTTGGAAAGATTGATAGACGTACTTATTCGAACAAAAGTTGATCCGAGGAATTGGGCAATGTCTCAGCATGCGTACTGTAAGGGAAAGTCGGTGGACACAGCTCTGCACGATCTAGTACGCATGATTGAGAAGACAATTTACTCGCAAGAGTTCTGTATGGTAGCATTTCTCGACATTGAGGGTGCCTTTAATAATGTAAAAACGGAGGCGATCATGGAAGGATTGTCATTTTTGAAGGTGGATTATCCTATAAGTAGGTTGATAAATCAGATGCTGGTAAGCAGGATTATTATCTCGGAACTAGGAGAGTCCACCATTAGAAGGCGGGTGGTTAGAGGAACTCCGCAGGGAGGAGTGATGTCCCCCTTTCTTTGGAGTGCAGTGGTGAATGGATTGCTGTTGGAACTGGAGAAAGAGGGGATGGGGGTTGTAGCGTATGCAGATGATGTAGCGATAGCTGTCTCAGGCAAATATCTGGATACGATTAGGGATGTTATGCAGAATGCACTCCTGATCGTTACGAAATGGGCCGGCAAATGCGGATTAGGGATCAACCCGTCCAAGACAGAGCTGGTACTATTTACTAAGAAATATAAAATTCCGGTAGTTAGCCCTCCTACTGTGAACGGCATTAGACTGGCTTTTGCTGACAGAGCGAGATTTTTGGGCATAATCTTGGACAGTAAGCTCAGCTGGAAGCCTAACATTGTAGAAAGGGTGAATAAGGCTAATGTAGCCATTTACTCGTGTAGAAACGCAATAGGGAAGAAATGGGGTTTGAAACCAGAGCTGGTACACTGGCTCTATACCGCAGTGGTAAGGCCTGTGCTGATGTACGGGGTGGGCGTGTGGTGGCCAGCTCTGGAAAAGGTAACCTACATAAGGATGTTGGAGAAGGTGCAAAGAACGGCCTGTATGCTTATAAGCGGGGCGCTTAGGACAACACCTACACGCGCTTTAGAGGTTATGTTCCACCTTATTCCAATCGAATTTTTTGGTAAGCAGATGGCAGCCAATGTGGCTACAAGGCTCTCGGCTGTCTCTCAGTGGAAGTGTCTTCAGGTGGGACACTCGACAATAGTTAGATCACTAAGGGAAGAACTGGTGAATCTAGATTATATTAAACCAACGTTGTGCTTTGATATAGGTTTCCGGATCATCTGTCCTTCTAGGGAATCCTGGAGGAATGGATCAATACGGGAAAACGAGGCACTGACATTTTTCACGGACGGCTCTAAGCTAGACGGCAAAGTAGGAGCTGGAGTCTTCTGTGAGAAGCTCAATGTTAATATTTCTGTTCGTCTCCCTGACTACTGCAGCGTGTACCAGGCTGAAGTGGTGGCGATAGGGGAAGTCGTGACATGGTTGAAGCATAACGTGGTATCTGTTAGGGATATCGCGATTTATGTGGACAGTCAAGCGGCACTCAGGTCACTAGAGGCGGTTTCTCTGAAGTCACGGGTGGCGCTGGATTGCCGCTCATCTCTTAATGAGATGAGCGAGTATTTCAGTATCCAGATGATCTGGGTCCCTGGTCACTCGGACGTCACGGGAAACTGCAGGGCAGACGAACTAGCTAGGCACGGTACGACTCTCCAGATGCAACCGGAAAGGGCAGGTCTGGGGAGGCCTATAGCAGCGCTCAAATTGACGCTCAGTAAAAAGGCAATCGCCTTAACAGATGAGAGGTGGACCAACACTCTCACGTGCAGGGTAGCAAAACAGGTTTGGCCAAAACTGGACCTGCGGCGCTCCAAGGCACTTGTATCCCTGGGAAAACGAGATTTAGGATTGGTCGTAGGGATACTAACAGGACACTGCCTTTTTGGGGAACATGCGAGGAGGCTGGGTCTAGAGACGAATGACTTTTGTAGAAGTTGTATGGACGAAGAGGAGGAAGAGACGCTAGTTCACTTCCTATGCTCATGTCCGGCACTATCATACAAAAGACGTAAGTACTTGGGTGTGTACAACATGGACAGCCTTTCTGAACTCGCGGACTGTAGGGTGCGAGATATTTTACGCTACATCAGTAGCTCTGGTTGGTTTCAGCGGGAGTAAGGGGAGATTGGATCCTGTGGTATCACAATGGGCCATTAATGGCCTAAGTGTGCGATAGCAGCCACTCTAACCTAACCTAACCTAACCTGCAGCTAAAGCCGTATCTCTGCTACACCACAACTCACTTAACTAATACTCTTTCATTCTGAGACCGCGGATTCTAATCTTGTTTACCCGTGGCTGTCAGAATAGAACTAAACTAGCCTCACAATTTGTCAATCTGGGAAGGAATTAGTCGTGTTCAGTCTACAAAGAACAGCGGCCATCATCTATTTCTACCAGACAAATTTAGTTTCATCTATGTAATAATTTTACTTTTCTCTAGGTACTTCTACCTAGTTGATTACGTGAGATGCTGAATACGGTAATAAACACTACATTTTAGATCAGATCGTAACAAAGTTAAAACTGCAAATGCATTTTCCATTTCTATACTCGTGGAGAGTCCAACCCCAACAACACAGAAATAGTTTATCGTAATTAAAATATTTTCTATTTCCCAGAACAATTTAATTTGACTGCTACTTCCCACAGGCATGCGGTAGAATTTTTTACTTTACACAACTACATAAAATACATAGTAAGAGTGATTTATGTATCACCCAAAACGATACGAAACAAGCCAGAGCCATCCATTAAAAAATATATTGCACCATTTCCAATTTATTTCAATTAAAATAAAAAAAAAAATAGTAGGAAAACATTACGAAATGGTAAATTTCCATAACCACCACTCCTTTTCATTGTATTCTAAATATATACCATTTTGTTGTTGCTATTGTTGTGAATCTCATAAATATTCTAGTTTTAACCCTTTCGGACTTAATTATACGAAATAAAATTATAAAATGTTTTATGTTCCTGTATACAATATGTGATGATATCAGATCGTAAAATCATTACATTTTATATTTTGCTCGTAATGCTCCCTATCAAGACAAAATTAACATAACAACATAAAACATAATATCAATGTACATATAACATAATTAAAACGGTCATCGCATGTTTATACGTCATTAACACACACTCGCAGTACGTTCCAATTTGTGAAATCAAATGAGATTTTAACCGAATAGTTTTATACATTGGAAAAATGATTCACCCACTTAACCGAAAATATTAATTCGAAACGGTAATTTCGAAAATGTCTATTAAAAAAACAAATTCGATAAATTTATCCGACAGAAGAAAATGTCGACATGAAAACAACACAACAACATCCTATTTAGATAACATTATCGGTATTAAAATATCACCCCCCGCCCAATGTGCGTTCAACGACCACTGTGCATATTATTTTATGGGAGAAAAGTCGTCGTCTTAAAACTTATTTTCTTTGAAATAATTTTATTTAAAAAAAAAAAAAAAATGTTATCTCCTATTGAATTATAAGGGTAGCTTTAATAACTATAAATAAGGGATTTTCCGTTACAGCCGATATAATGGGGTGAGCGATAATAAAATCGATTGTACCCAAGATATAAACGACTTTTTTTGCATTTCGCCATAAAATTTTCGAAGGGTAGCGCATATTTATAGATGCAATTGATTGTAAAATCTAAAACTATTTACGGGATTCGAGAACGGATACACCAAATTTAATTTCGATTCAGAACGTACATAAACGATTTAAGTACTCTCAGTTGGGTACAATAATATACAGCGGTGGTGGTGGTTATGTACGAGCATCTAGAGATAAAATATATTAGGAAATGGTATTAGATAATTTATAGAACCAAACACACACACACACACACACACTCACATACACAACAGAACAAAAACAAAAAAATGATGACAAATTTTTTTGTAGATTTGGTAATTTAGATAAAAGCTTTTTATGTTTTGAACTCCAAACTTTTCAAATTTTCCTTCATCTACTTGTTTTCTCCGTATATGCCGTGTATACGTGTATACTCAAAGGATGTTGTTGATTTCCACCACATGAAAATTTCAAACGTGGAAATAATATATACATATAGTTTGTCGGAAAAATTTATTCGATCAACCGTTTATTGAATTACAAATTGATTAATCGAGTTACGGTTCATGACGAAAGGGGTTCTTTGTAACGTTACGGAATAAAAAAACTTCTGGAGCATGAGGTTTGATTGTTTAGCCCTTTTTTTCGTGTTGTAGATACAATAAATCAATTTTATATTTACTTAAGGTGATTGAATTGTTTTACATGGTAATTTGTTTGGGAAAACTTTTTAATTTGATTGCAAAAAATTTTGCGAATGCTAAATTTGCAATATCGTGAGTGTTTTTTCAGAGTTACTTATTGCTCAAATCAATTTAGACCAACCATCATTAAATATACAAAAAAATTATTGTAATTTGAAATCTTACCAAATGATAAACTAGGGGAAGAATTAAGAAAAAACAATCAATTTTAAGTTGCGTGAGCAATAAGCAAAGTATTAAAGAACGATGTCGCATAAACCTAATTTTCCCGACTCAATTCTCAAGTTCATATCGTATGAGAAATTAAAATCCTGAAAAGTGATTGAAATCCAAATAAAAGTTTGTCAGTTTCCAAAGTCTCGAAGCGAATGTTTAAAATTTTATAAAGACTGTCATCGTCTGAGGATCAGTCAGATTCAAATTAAGCTTTTACGTATTCGACACGTAGCGGACAAATTTGAACTGAACGAGCTATGCCAATTTGAAAATACCCGTGAGTTTTGTTATTACGAGTTTTCATTAGAAGGATAGCTGATTTAATTTAATTTTTATTTTCTCCACTAGCTGGGTTTTCCAACTTTTACTATCGTCAATATGCACGTCTCTTAAGCTAGCAGAACCCATACAGCAGAACATTACAAGATAGTATGGATAATTAAAAGCTATTTAAATGCCGCATTAAAAATGTTTAGGCTACATCCCCTCCAACTAACGCGGGTTCTGCTAGCTTTAGGAAAAGTTAGCAGAACCCATATCAAAAAATGATTTAAAAACAATTGGAAAATTAAAGGTTAATTTTAGGCTAATTAAATGTCCTATTTAAATTTTTATATTCTGCTCGATCTAAGAAATGCAAAAGGCTTTATCACTTCAAAGGTAGCAGAACTCAAAAGGAAAATAGGACGAAACCCGAATTTAGAACTCAAAACAAGATCTATTGATAAACAAATAATTTTAGGCTCACTATGGGCTAATCAAATGCTCCATTAAAAAATGCCATCCTCCACCTGTCTTTGACTAGATTTCAGGTCATTTAATGTAAAGTCAGCAGAACCCAAATCGAAAATCGCATTTGATTAGCCCATATGGGCCAAAAATTATTTGTTTATAAATAGACCTTGTTTTGCGCTCTAATTTCGGTTTTGTTCCGATTTTCGATTTGGGTTCTGCTAGCTTTGAAATGAAAAAGCCTTATACATTTTCTAGATCGAGCAGAATAAAAAAATTTAAATAGGGCTGTTAATTAGCCTAAAATTAATCTTTAATTTTCCAATTGTTTTAAAATCATTTTTTGTAAAAGGTTCTGCTAACTTTTTCTAAATCTAGCAGAACCCGCAGTTGGAGGGGTTGGAGCCCAAAATTTTCAAATGCGGCATTTAATTAGCTTATAATTATTCATACTATCTTGTAATGTTCTGTTGTATAGGTTCTGCTAGCTTAAGGGACGTCAATATGCGGTTCATGCAATATATAAAAAGACTTTCTATGGTATTTAGATAAATTGTGGCAGTTTAAATAAATTTTCATAGATTTCGATTTATTTTCATTTTGATTTAATTATTTCGTGTGACATTACATTGGGATTGATCTGTGTCGTTTACAGTGCAATCCATCTGTTTTAGTTCATTCAAATAATGCCTCGCACAAGATAAAACTTAGGTCGTCGTACTCTCAGTACGACGAGTTGTTGCAAATGAAACTGAGGAAGAACGGACATCAGCGAACGAGGGCAGCCACTCAATCAATCTGCCAGATAATTTTGCAGTCCACATCAGGCAAATCATCATCGGGTCTTAGTTTGAATTGAGTATCAGTGTCGGTAGTAGTCATAGTTTGAATAGAGAGCGTTTCGGAGCTACTCTTCAAAACAAATTATGGTCACGGTGGAGAAAATACAGACATGATTAGCAAGGAATAGTCTGGAGTGAGAATCCGAACCAACCATTACGGGAATACAACTTGACTACCGTTACATATGTCATATTAGGGGCTGCTTTCTTGGGAATAAAAACATTACATCAGCTAGCAATGGAGGTGAAAGCCATTCATTGAACGTCGATGACGTTCTACCTCTGGTGCTGAACACCTATGAGATGCACTACTTATACAAGGACAGGTAATCACATTTTGGCCTGAGCAAGTGGTCTTTAACATCCAAAATTGTTGCATTTATACAAGGATTAAACAAATTAATTGGAAACTTTGAGTTGGCAGAGGTTGGATTTATTAAAATTTCTTCAGATTTAAAATAATCGAAATATCATCAGAAACTGAACTTACATAGAGAAAACTATAGCCTCGGAAGTTGCAAGACAATTCGGTTCAATGGGGTGGCGCTCTCCAATTACCACAGCAAAATGAGTAAAAATGCACGACGAATGCCTTAATCTCTCTAAACAAAATCCCTGTTTACACGGCTTTTAAGATGCATCAGAAATGGTATATGCAGTTATCATCTGCAGTCAAATTAAATTGTCAAATGAAACAGTCGGCACACGCTCAAACCCAAGGTAGTACCTACTCGAATTAAGCATACTTTACAAAGTCTGGAATTTCTGCAGCAGAGTGCCTCTTGTATCACGATTAATTAATCAATTGGTCAAAATATGCAGAAGTGCAACCGGCAGATATTTATACGTATGTACAGATTCTACCATTTTTTTGGTTTGACTATGGAAAAACCAGCAACTAAATGCAAAATACTAGTATCTAATAATACCCATCAGAAACTCAATACACCTCTAAAATCGGGGGATGGAAACACAAGCCTGAACACAAAAAATTTAGTAATATGAAACAATGCTTGAACGGACCTAAAATAATTAAGAAATTCGTAATAAATGGCACCATCTTGATGTTTAAAACGAGTATTGATCTAAAATGGGCCACAACTATTCTTCACGTGCTCATTAAGGGCGCCGCTGACATCGCTACATCGCCGCTCCTCTTATTAATATCCATGATCAGTAAAAATCATGCATGTGCCGATGAAATTCGAGCAATAAAACTTAAGACAGCATTAATCACAATCCTAAGAGGAGCCTAATTTGCTTACAAAATATCAACTTTGAGGAAGCAACAATCACTTAAAAAAGAGCACTATCGCCTCACTGAATCCGTTCTTGGACAAAAACAACCTTATAATGGTAGAAGGGAGACTCAAAAATATGGATCCCTCATTCGGAGAAAGGCATCCTCTAATTATATTTACTAATTGGGCACATACGTTCACGCTTCATGGCACCAATGCATGAACATTAGCATTATCCGGAAAACTTTTTTCTAAAAATGCATTGTCTGTTTCCGGGGTGTGTAACGAAATCCAGGTTTTCAAAATCCCAGTTTTCAAAATCCCGGTTTTGTATAAAAAAAAATCCCAATTTTTAGGAAATCCCGGTTTGAATTTTTAAAATTTGACATATACAAAAATGGGACTCTTAAATGATTTTTTGACAAATTTCAAAAATGAGAATGCATTTTTTAACCGATTTAGTTAAAATTCGACATGTGGGTCCGAAATGGGATTCAAAAAATGCGTTTTTGATAAAGTTCTGGAATGAGGCGGATACGGATGAAACCTGGCCATTTCTAACCGATTATGTCGAAAATCGACATGTGGGCTCTAAATGGGATTTTTAATAAAGTTCTAGAATATTGCCATTAGGGATGGCACTAGGCCATTTCTTAATCGATTATGTTGAAACTTTTCACGTGCATAGAAATGGGATTGAAAATGTTGCAAGCACAAAATCTTGCATAACAAAATGGTGCAATTATTTTAGTTTTTAGAAGTTGTCATTAATAGATTCTATATAATCCACTCCTACGTGCGGCACACAGTGCGAGATGTTTACCGCCTCTGGCTTCGCAGCCTTGGTTTTTCTAGTAAATTTTTGGGCATGATATCTTATTGTTATGTTAACATATTATAATGTCCGGCCGGCCCGAATTAATAAAAAATATTTTTTTCAAAATCAAGAATTTAAGACTAGATGAAAAGAAACCCGGAATTTTGAAAACCAGGATTTTGAAAACCGAGATTTGTAATGCTACTAGCACTTCCGGAAAAAATGGCGCCATGAATAATTTATCTCAGCTGCAACCCCTGAATAAGTGAAAGATTACCCACCGACAAGTAACGGTGGGTGGTAAAAAAAGTCAATATTTTCCACTCTTAGAGAAGAAATTAAACGTCCTACTACAAAATTGTGTACTCTGCCACCTTTAGAAGACGAAACTGAGAATCCATCAAGCAAGTTATAGATGCATGAGTTAAAATATTCAGGAGGCTCTCAGGTTGCTTACCAGATCATGTAACAATATGCAATCGATACGTTGTGATATCGTTTAGCAACAATTTAAACTGCTACGTCTTCATTTTTCATCTTGTCTCAGCAAGAAGCAGAAAATTACGAACAGCACGTTTAATCGAGCAGAATGAGCAACATCTCCTATATAGTTGGCAAACGATCAAACACCCATTATATATAGATAATACCATAAGCCTGTGCAAAATAATAATTATACCATAACTCATCTGAAGAAACTAAAAGAACAGCAAGTGCGGATTTTGAATTAAAGCATCTTCAGGAATACAATACAAACTGGCATTCTTCAGCTGCTCGTGGTCATATTGAAATCTATGCAAGACACACAATAAAATATTACCCAGCACAATACCTTTATCAGTCTCTGTTAAATCGATAATGACTTCAAGACCAAATAAATCAAATCAGGGATCTATCTCAACCGTAATATTATTATATGGGTTCGCGTCCCATTAATGAGGATGCATTTCTACCAACTGCTAGCGCACTTCTTCACACTTCGGTAATACCATCATCACCGGGAGAATTATGTACCATTCAATGAAGAAACTTTAACCAGTGCCACATCTCCCCCATTTAAACAAAGCATTCAACTGTAGCTCAATGTGAGATAACATGCTTTTACGAAACCATAACATATGAACACGAATTTTAACATGAATTTTAGTTGCATCGATTGCGACCTTACACCAATCAATCAGTGGATTCCGGTACATGGAGTACATGAAACAAACAAATGGTTTTATGTCACTAAATCAAAATCATCAAAGGTTGCCTTTGATTGGACATGTTATACCACTTGGCATTTGCTCTTTTGGGAGAGAAGTGACTAAAATCAATATATCGGTAACAGCCAATATGAGTCAGATAGAGCGGTTTTTGTGCGGATACACCATTTCCTTCGTGTTCAATTATAGACTGAGAACGAATAAGAAGATAATAGAGGAGTATGCGCCGCCAAGCGGTAGGGACCGTAACAGGTTTGAACCTAATACTTTCAACACTATTTGCCGTAGGCACTTGGCGAAACACACTTACACTTAATAAACGCATTTTATTAAACACTTGTTTTTGTTTCGAAAAATATTAAATTTTTGAATATTTTCATTAATTTTTTTTTATGTACTTGATCGATTTCGACTTGTTAGGTCATCATCCTGAGTATCAACTGATTTGTAAAATTTATATATATATTAGAAAAAAAGGCAAAAAAGAAATAAAAGCAGGAGAGACAAAAAATTAGCAAAACAAATTAATCTATTGAGCGTCCGACCCATCAGTTGTTTATACGGAAAAATCAACAATAAAAAAGGAGTATAGTAGGTTAGCAATACTTCGAATTTTGTTGTTCAGCCGATGACTAATCGCTTACCTGCTATCCTCCTCCCGTTTTTTATTATTAATTTTTCCGTATAAACAACAGATGGTTGGGACGATCAACAGATTAATTTGTATTGCCTATATTTTGTCCTTTCTTCTACTATATATAACTAAATTTTTCCTGTTACAAATCAGAATCATGATGACCTAAAAAGTTCAAATCAATCGAGTAATTTTTTAAAAAAATTTAATTCAAATATTCAAAAATCTAATTTTTTACAAAATAAAAAACAAGTGTTTACAAACTGTATTTGCTAAATTTTTTAACCTGGCTAATCATATCGAACTAGGACTAGCAGTACAAAATAAGAACGACGCAATGGGAATCGAATATATGCTCAGCCTGAGCGCCATTCATACAAACAAATACGGCCACAACAATAATGATCATATAGAAAAAAGAAAATTGGTCTGCGTCGGACCAGACGGTGGAAGTTATACTTATTTGGCCATTTGCACACGCCCACTCACACACACAGACAGATAGGATATGTAAATGAAATATAAGACATTTTCATAATCATTCTTTCATCTTGGTTATTTTCTGGTTGCTCATTAGAAATCGTATTATATTCCAAGAAAGGCACAATCGGTTTATGATCCAAATATTGCAAAAACCTTAGCGTAGTCTTATTTCTCAATCAGAAAGTTCAGTACGGTGAGCAAAATGTGAAAGTCAAATCTATGATCGAACATCCAAATATTGCCCAAAACCTTAGCGTAGTCTCATTTCTCGATCAGAAAGTTCAGTACGCTGAGCAAAATGTGAAACTGAAATCTGTGATCGAAAAAAAATATTGTTCAGAACTTTACCGAAGTCTCAAATCTCAATCAGAAAGTTTAGTGCCCTGAGTAAAATTTAAAATCTGTGATTGAACGTTCAAATATTGTTCAAAAACTTGAATATTATAACCGCACAATTATACATTTCTGATTGTTGATTAATTTCTATTTTCACTTTCATTTTATAAGAGAAGGAGTACTCACTGTTTTGCGTGATGGACACTGTGGATGAAATTGTTTTTTTTTTGTTTACGTTACACCACGTGCGGAGCAAGAATCCCCGAATTGTAGCACAGATTCGTTGATGAAAATACGATTATCAAATCAATATAGAAAACAAATCATTCAAAGACGATCAATAAATAATCATGAAAAAATATTTTAAAAACGACCAAAAACTACAAATCAAAGTAAATCAAACAATGAAAATGAAAAACACAATGACGCACATTAACGAAAAATTTCTGCATGCGTATGGAAAATTTTTCTTGTTTTGTGATGTCGTTGTGTTTGTTTTGTTTCCTTCATTCGAATTTTTTTTTATACATACATACAAAATCGAGACAAGTAAAAATAAGCCTACTGCCTATACAAAAACGGACAATACAATTGTCTTACTTTTTAGCGTGACGCGGTTTCTCGACCAGCACCCCATCCCAAAAGTCTCCAACGGGCGCAAAGAAGTATAACTTCAATAATGAAAGAGCCTAATGATTGCAAAAAGGGTAGTTTCCAATGATGACGTACAAGAACATGAACAGATCAATTTTTTCCAAGTCTTTGCTCCGTCAACATTTTTTATAATTTTTTGAGATTGAGGAAATACACTGTTGTAGTTGCTTTGTTGTGTAATCTGATGAGAAGTTTCAAACATTACGAAAAAATCGAAAACGAAAGCATAAATGTCTGCTGAAGCTAGTACTAGATCTACATTGGATGATATTAACGCGAAACTGGACAACATCTGCGCTACTCGCAGCTTGAAAATCGATAGTCTTTCAGCTCAAGTGGCAAGTTCAACATTAGCATGCAACACCAAAATCTGTGAATTGGAAAATAAAATAGTCGGTGTTAATTCCCAATTGTCAGCTGATATGGATTTTATCAGGAAACAAACCGAATTAATTGTTAGTGGTATAACTTACAATGATGGTGAAAACCAATTTGAGATTTTTGCTAATCTTTCGAGCAACTTCGGTTACGTTCAAGATGGCAGTAATAGTAGAGGTGGCACTGTAGCGGTCAGCTTATTGCCGGAGGTGGAGATTTATCGACTTAAATCATTTGAGAATGATCAACGCCCACCCTTAATCGTAATTAGGTTTGAATCCTTAATGAAAAAAGACATTTATTTCCGCAGGTATTTGCGAGGATGTAAAACCTTAAAAGTTAGCAGTATTTCGAATTTTACGGGTGAAGGCCACATCTTTAATGTCCATAAAGTCCATAAGCTTGCACTGGCTATGAAGAAGACTAAGTAAGTAAGCGGCGTCAAGATTATTCATGGTCACGTAGCAATCAAATCGAACGATGGTGATCAACAAAATGTCTACTATTCTACTAATGAACTGGAAGGAGCACTAAATCCATAATGTTTTTTTATTTATGCTATTTTGTTTTGAATCGGTTTCCGGGAGTCGTAAGACCACTCAATTATTATATATTTAAATTTTTTATTTGTTTTTTCTTTTTTTTCCTAGAACGTCAACATTGGATATGAGAAATGAAAATGTGGTACTAAAGTCCTGTTTTAACCTATTTCATCCCAAATGGATGAAAACGACCATTGCCAGAATTTATTATACGCCAGTGTTCCCAGACCTTTTTGTCTTGTCGGATAATTTTAGTTCCGAATATTTTGGTTGATTCGAGTTTGCAGAATCAGAAAATGCAAACATTTTTGTACCGAGTTTTACAAACCTTTTTGTATCGTTTGGGTTAAAAGTAGTTATGGGATGAAATAGATTAATTCACGATTATCTAAATTTAATTTTGCGCACTTGAACTCTGGTAGCTTACAGTCTAACTTTGTGGAATTCAGAAACGTAGTGAAAGATGTATCATTACATCTATAATTGCTGTGTCGGAGACATGGCTTAAAGATATACATAAAGACGTTCATGTTCACTTTGATAGGTATAATATAGGAGAGATAGGATTGATCCGCATGGTAGACGTAGCGGTGGTGTAGCACTTTATGTACGCAATTCTATCAAATAAAGGGTTATCCAATTCAAGCTTGATAAAGTAAACTTAAAAAAAACACACAAAATATTCGGAATGTATTGTAATTTTTACTTCATTTTACAGATTGATCCTTGCCATTTTTAGTTAAACAAGATATCATTCAAATGTCCTCCACGGGACTTCTTACAGGCCTTAATTCTTTTGAGGTAATTTTCAATGACTTTTCGGCACATTTCGGGCGGTATCTCGGCCATTACCATACGAATATTAGTTTTCAATTCGTCAAGAGTTTGAGGATTGTTTGCGTAAACACGATCTTTCGCGTAGCCCCACAAAAAGAAATCCAAATGCGTTAAATCACAGGATCTTGGAGGCCAATTGACATCAGCCAATCGCGAAATCAAACGTCCAGGAAATTTATCTTGCAAAAGATCTCGATTTGCTCGTGTTACGTGACTGGTTGCTCCATCCTGCTGGAACCACATATCGTCAAGATCATAATCTTCGATTTTCGTAAAAAAATAATCGGTTAACATGCGGCCATAGCGCTCAGAATTGACGGTAACGGTTCGTCCATGGTTGTTCTCAAAAAAATACGGCCCAATCACACCACCAGACCACAATGCGCACCAAACACTTTTTCCGGGTGTAATGGCTTCTCTACAATCAATTGTGAATTTTCTGAGCCCCAAATTCTACAGTTTTGCTTATTAACGTATCCACCAAGCGAAAAATGAGCTTCATCAGCAGATTTAATAATTTTAACGCGTTGGTCGATTGTTAAATGCTCCATATTCTTAAATGGCAGAATGTCAACTAAATAAATGACAGCGTACTTGACGTTTATCTTTGACAGAGGTCGGTATACAGATTTCTACTTTATCAACCTCGAATTGGATAACCCTGTATAAGGTAGTTAAGAAAAATGCTCTTGGATCAAGTTTTGATTGTCTGTTCTTGGAAATTAGTTACAGACGAAATTACACATTGTTAGTGGGGGTCCTTTATTGTCCACCTAGGGTTAAATTCCTTAATAAAATTTAAAAAAAAATTAGGGGGACCTGTCTAATAGGTAAACACCTGCTGTAAGGGAATTAAAGGATTTCATATCATCAATTGGTTTGGGAATTGCCTCGCATGATCCTCCAAATTTTATTAATACTGCTGCTACTTGTTTGGATTTATTGCTACTGAATAACCGATCGAAATATTTCTTTACTCAAATTTCCGTCCCGGGGTTATTTACCACCCACGATATGATATATCGTGCCTTTAATTTCGATTTGGATGTTTCTAGTTGCATCAGTTTTTGTTTTCGACGAACTACAAACTATATTGGCCAGAACAAATTGATTGCAGAGGCTAATCGACTTGACTGGGAACGGATTTTTTCTATTCCAGAAATTGATGACAAATTGGAGTATTTTATTTCATTGCTTGTAAAGCTTCTGGATAGTTTGGCTCCCCTGCGTAGAGTCGATCGGAAGCCGTCTGATGATGTGTCCGTGCTCTATGATTCTATCCTAAACCTTCGGAATATTAGGGACTTCTTACACGCAGTTTGGAAATCCGAGTTTATCGTAACAGGGTTAACGCAATTTGATCAGGTCGGCAAAATTTCGGCACTGTGATTTTCAAAAGTTTGGTCTCTCTAAAAATAAGCAAGCGGTTTCAACCGATGGAATTCTCTACGTATTTTGCTGCAAGTTTTCAAGAGCCGCCTCTTAATTTGCAGGATTTTGATAACATTGGCTCTCATTCTGTCAATCCATTTTATTTTAGTAATGTAACGGACATTGAGGTATACGAAGCAGTCTCTGGCATTCAGTCTGATTCATTGGATGCTATTGGTATACCTATTTCTTTTGTGCGCTTAATTCTTCAAATATCTTGCTCACATAATCAACATAAATAATCAACACCGCATTAACTAAATCAATTTTTCCTAAAGCGTGGAAGTTGGCTTATTTATTGCCATTGGTAAGATTTCTAGGCCTGTTGAACTGCATGATTGAACTGCATGTATATTTCCTTGTTTATCGAAGGTCTTAGAGACGGTCACGAAGAATCAGTTCTAACTCATATTGATAAATTCATAATACAACAACTGCTCTCACCAAAATCATTGATGATTTGAGCTCATATGTTGCAAACGGGATGGTGTCTTTGTTGGTTCTTCTTGATTTCTCTATGGGGTTTGATTCTGTTGATCATGGTATCTTACTGGATAAATTGTTTACGCAGTTTAATTTTTCCAGACCCTCAATCCGGCTGGTGGCATCTTATCTAACAGATCGGTACCAAATTGTCAAATTAAATGAGAAACTCTCCAAGCCTTCTCGCCTAATATTTGGCATTCCACAGCACTTCTATCTTAGGTCCTATATCATTTTGTACGTTCTGTTATCTCCAGGTATTCGCGGTTGGTCCTTAACTGTGATTTATCTGATTATCTGAACTTTACTATACAGTCTTATTTTTGTATAAAATAATCATTTATCGTAACCCTTTTTATATTTTGATATAGTAAAGTTTTCCAGATCTGCCCGGCTGTTCAATATTCATCTGTCTTTGGAATTCCCTTAATCCTAATTTGCAATCCATTGTCAGATTGAATCAATTCAAGCAGGCATGTTTTGCCTATTTCTCGTCTCTAAATTGATAAATCGTGTTGTATTGAATATTTTGTTCATTTTATTAGCAGTAATTGTTAATTCTGTACTAAAACAAGAAAAATTTAAGTTTAAGAAAGGGAACCAAAAAAAAATAACTTAGTTTAAATTTATATATTTATAGTTTTTTTGTATTATCATTTTTACATAAGAAAATTGTCGTTAGCTGTAAGGAGACTTGTAAAAAGGCTATGCCTTACATGTAAATTATTTAATAAAACAAAAAAAAAAATTGACATTTAGGTTGTTAAATTTGTAAAGCTCAAGTTCTTGCAGTAACCAAAGCGTTAATAACAAATTTCTTTGTTCCAAATATTCTGAAACTTTAAAGATGATTTAAACAAAGAAGGACAATACTTTTGCTAGGACAAAATTCGTCGAAAGAAAATATTTCATCCATTCTGCGCGCCTCAACCACTCCGCATGGTAATAATATACTAAAAAAGCCAAAAGAACAGCACAAACTTTGGATATCTCTTTATTATATGAGCACGTGACATAAGCCCTCTTCCTATAAAACATAATTAATGTGAAATGATAAAAACTTGAAACCAAATTTATTTTTTGTTAATCTGTTGTTGTTATTATTTCCGTGAAGTGCAAAATTTTTATACAACACATTATACAGTACGCTCCCCCTTAATAAAAAAAAACTTATTTTTGGTATTCAAGAATTTTTGTAAATAAATCACGATAAACAAAGTACGAAAGAACAACAAAAAAAGCTTCTAACATGTACTTTAATATTGTGTATCTCCTTCCGCAACCTCTAAATCTTATGCATGAACTTTAAATGGAAAGAAAAGCAAACCAAACCAAAACCATGATATCAAAAAAAAAAAAAAAACTTGAATTGCGTTTGATCTCGCACCGAAAACTTGAGGGTATGGTATAGTACACACATACATCAAAATCTAAATTACTTGCGAAAATTCTCGCACGCCGACTTTCCATTCAACCTACATATTCCCGTCGTGTATACCCCAACATAACAATTGTGTACAGCGAAACAAGTTCAAAAATTATACTTTAACCACATTCTTAAAGTTGGCGTTGTTCAACTTTAACGGATTTTTTTTTGTCTTGCCTTGTAAATTAAATTAATTGAAACTTTTTATTTTTTCGTTGCTGTGTTGAGTTGTTTCAGTTTTTGTTTCTTAGTGCGCGAGATGAAAATGGGAAATGGAATAACAAAATAAAAAATGTACAAGAATTGTATCCAAATAAAAAAGAAAAAAATGTTTTTAAATAAAAGCTGCAAAAATTTCCCGTTTTTTTTTGTTGTGTTTCGGTTCCTTCTTATAATGCTGTTATCACGAAAAATACAACAACAACAACGATAAATGGAAAAGTTAAGAAATGTTTTTAAAAAATAAAATTCATAATAATAATAATAAAAAATTAAAATTATACATAATTTTCTTGTTGTTGTTGGAATTTTTCTTCATTTTCCGATTATGGTAGAACAGTTTTTCTAAATATTATAAATAAGGCGGGAGCAGAAAACATAACAGTCATTCATCTATTATGCAAATTCTGAAGTGAAACGAACAACTTTTTTGATTCAAAAATATTTAAAAAAAAAAAACTGTTGGGAGCATAAAAACAACAAATTGCGCTGGATAGACGGATTGGATCTGAAAAATTTGCACAAAAACATTTTTGTGTTCAAAAAATGGCAAAGTAATGCAGTTTTACTTTATGTCGTTGTGTATTTACTTGTTTATACATAAACCAGAAACATGGCGATGAAAGGATTATAATGTATATTAACAGCAGAAAGGAGGTTTTGTGAGAGATACTCAGTTTTTTTTTAGATTTTATGAAAATTGTTGTGAGTTCATTAATGTTGAAAGCAAGTTGTGTGAAGTTAGTTTATTATATTGACCCAATTGTGAACAATAGCAACGCGATGTATGATTATCGATTTTAAAAAACAGATTCTTTTAAATTTAGATTGGTCAAATATGTAAGTTATGCGAGGTTTGTTATTTACAGACTTTTCAAGTGAAGAAATTGGTCTTTACATCAGCTGAGACTACCAAGATGTTAGAAGTTTGGTGTCGAACAAGTGAAACATTCAATTCTTTTAATTAAAAAATTCAGTCGTCTCGTCAGACTGCACTGACCAAACTACAACAATTTGTTTTATATTTTTTTTACTATGCCAGGTAAGCCCTGTGGCTGCCCCTGGAGTTCTAGATCCCAAGTTAGGTATTATTACGGAGGAAGAAGTTGTAGAGCGTAACATTCTTTTAACAAATCACGCTTGGATACGCCGGCTCTATTTAGAAATTGGAAGAGTATATTTGAGCGAGAGTTTCTTATCAAGAACCACTCCCAAGTATTTCACTTGAGATTTTAGCTCCAGAACGATTACTTCAAAGAGAATGTGTTCTGCTTTAGGAGCTTTGAAAAACTAGTATTCTGAAGGTATTCTGAAGCGATTGTCTACCGTCCAGACCGTTTGGAGGTTTTAACAGTATTTTTAAGTTTCATAAGAGTTTGGGTGGTGCAGTGCTCGGCGCGAAATCCGAACTGTTTCTTAGGAATATAGAGTTTCATTGACAGATGAAATCTCTTAAGAATGACTATTTTCGTTTTAATTCGGTTATAGGCGGCTTACCTTGTTTAAGTATAGGGACTAATTTGCCGATTTTCCAGCAATCTTGCTTCTTTTTCAAGTATAGGTTTCACTTCTCTCTTTTTATTAAGATGCTACAATTGTCGGAAATTTCTGCCGCACTGATTGACCGGCTAACTGGTGGTGGCCGCAATAAATCTACGGTTGCTGTAAAATTCACAAATTGGGTAAAGGGAGGATCTTTTGTACTTCATTCTGTGAATGGACTGTCTCGAAGTGGGACGCAACGTGTTCTACGATCTGGTGTGAGTCAATGATTAGATGTGGATGATGAGCGATCTGGCTGATCTGATTGTCTGCTTTACCGTTGAGTTCTCGGACCTCATTAAATATTTCAGCGGAGTTACTAGGTTTTCTTTTCAGTCTATTTTTGAAAACTTTGTTCTTTGGTTGGTGAAACCAGAACCAGAATTTCGATAGGATTTTACCATGAATCGGGATATCTGTAGTTAGGTCGGTTCATGCGGTTTCGTTTTTTAAGGAGACGTTGCATTTCGGATGGGAGTTCAGCTTTGTCTGTGCCTTTGAGATTGACATTATTATTATTATTTTTTTTTTGATGCAGCGCTGGATCGTTTTTGAACAGTTTAAAGCGCATGCTTTTATCTGGTTAGTAGTGGTCATGGGATTATAATTTGAAAGATTTTGCTAAAGAATAATTTTGAAATATTTGTGGGTGGCTACACAATTCTGTTTGAAATTTTCACAGCGCCAATGCATACTAAAATTTGTTTTGGCTCATTTATTCACTTGCAAAAAACTGAAATTTTCACAGTTAATGTAAATTAAAATTTTATTGAGCAATGTCCTGAGAGCGTCGCAGTTATTTTGACATTTTCTTCAGAATATTTGTACTTTGGTCACTGGCCATAGAATCGATATTTAATCTTTTTAATCATTAAACTTCCAGTAAGTTTGTAATCTACTTTAATGGGCTTTACATTAACATATATTTTCTTCACCTTTTGTTTTAAAATTTAACTATTTACATACACTTTTAATACAAATATCTGTCGTAGTTGTGTAGAAGTATCGAAAATTTTGACAATCGCGCACTCTTGATACTTATTAGAAATTATCGATGAGAAGAATTAGCTAGAAACGTTTTTGCGAAAGAAATTAATTCTGTATTCTGTAATACTTATTTGAAGTATAACAAAACCTTTACAAATGTCATTGTTTTGATCGTTCAGTTTGGTTCAACTTGAAAATAAAAAAAAGCAAATTTTTAATGTGTAGAATTTCTTTAAACGAGACTAATATAAAGAAGTAGGAAAATGTGTAAAATGAAATGTAACAAAGCAACCAGGGAAATTACAAGCAACCTGCCAGACCACCAAAAACGTTACGATCTCGAATGTCTTAATGCAAATGAGACAGGTGTTTTAAAAGATGAAGCAATTCCAAATAGCTCTACCTTGTAAGCATCTACAACTGAAGTAAATATTTAAATCGTCAAAACTTTTAAGATTGTGATAGTCAACTGTAAATAGAATTAGAAAGAGCGTTGTTCTATAGATTTTTAACATTTTACTTTCGTAAGGATTTAAATCATTTGTGAATTAGCTTGATAAAAGGTACAAACTTTAAGTTATTTAAGTTATGTGAAATTAATAAAATTGTAATAAACAGAGAAACGTGAAATGCAGTTTAAAATAACCTATCCAGAAACCGCTCCGCACAACATTCATCCTGCGGGCGAAAACATATGCATTTCACAAGATCCTACGTTCAAACAAACAAACGAATACTTTTCACATGACACATCAAAGAAGAATCTATGCAGAACGAGTTATATCAATTTTCAACATCAAAAATAAAAACTATCTCTAAATCGCCATTGACACCAAACCATAGCCAAACAACACAAAAGGAGATCCAGAAAATCATCATTATCAATTTTTCAACAGTAGGACATATTAAAATTGTCAAATGTACATAATTTTAAAATCAAAATAACGTCATATCAACTTCAACCAAAAATAATAAAATGGAAACAGAACCATCGCCAACATAACGTGCATTCTTACCAAAACCGAACTTCGACACACCAAAATCCTACAAAATGAACCAGCTACAAATATTAAAGTGCATCGCTCTTATTCCAGAGTTCAGCGGAGCTGATACAAATGACAGGCCAATTGAACTCAATCGTTTTTTGACCATTGCAGACAGTATTTATGAAACACTTATCAACATAGAAAAGCAATTATTCGACAAATTAATAAAACTCCGTTTAACAGAAGAAGCCTTCTCGAGAATTTATCACAGAGAGATACACGACTATCCAACGTTGCGAAAAACGCTTATTGATATTTATTTACCAAAATATTCTTTAATAGAACTGGAACGAAAATTTTTGGAAACGACACAAAATTATGGAGAGACAACCAGAAATTATGGGTATAGAATTTATGATGCACTCGATCACTATAAGGCCAGTTTTAAAAGCAAATACGGATATATAGACGAGATTTACAACAAACATCTAGAATTACAAGCTGTGGAAACATTCAAACGAGGACTATACAAAACCATAATCCAAAATAAAATAATAACTAGCAAAGCTGAAAGTATCACCGAAATTATAAACGAAACAGAAGAAATTGAGCATATGTTTAACTCGATCATAGGCATACCAACAACACAGCTAAATGAGTCATCAGTACACGCCCTACCAGCGATCGAAAGTCAACAACCTTATCCAAGATCATACCAAATCAGATGTAACTACTGTCAAAAACTTAATCATACTTGGGACATTTGCCGTACAAGAATAAATACAGAGAGAAAATACCAAATATACCAACAACCGCCGTATACCTGGAACCATTTTAGCAGCCCTGCTATACCAGAGCAACGGCGAAATTACAACGAAACACCAAATTTTAACCAACACTCAAACTTACAATTAAACAAATTTCAAATAAACTCCAACAGTTACTTTACAACACACCCTTTATCAAAACCTAACTAATTGATTTAGTTATTTTCTAGTCAAACAAAAATTATAATTACGCATATTAAATTAAATTTAAGATCATTTTGTTTAAAGAGGAGAAATAATTTTTTAAATTTTAAATTTAAGATTACATAGACCATAGTAAAAATAAATCACAAAACAACTTCATTTCTATGCAACTTTTGCGACGTAACGTAATTCTACTTAATATTTAAAACTACTTAATTTTTTCATATCATACAAAAAATATTTTCAATACAATTCAAATCAAAATAAAACATTGAAAACCTTAACCTTTAACAATTTCGAAATGTAACATTTTAATAGCAATGTCAATGTACATAAGCAAAAACATCATACAAAAGAAATTATATGTATGTAAATTATAAGTAATCTAGGTTAAAATTGAGCTATATTAGAAGACACCCAAACAATCCATAAGAACATTTAAATGAACCGTATTTCGATATACTATTAACCATATTCCAAAGAAAAATCTTCTTCTAGAAGATTTTTTCTCTCAAACGGGGAGGAATGTTGTGTAATATACCGGAAAAGACGATTCATTTATTTATTTTCCGTATTGTTAGTAGTTCAATTTTAACAAATTAAACACATTTGCGTACAAGAAATGAAAATGCAAGCTTGAACCTCGAAAAATGCACATTTGTTTTCCGTAGTGCTTGTATAACATTTTCATTTCCTCGAAATTTTAGTATATGTGGTTCTTCATTATAGTTTTAAGATATAGTTACAGTTTTGTTATAAATTAGACAGTTATAGTTATAAGTCATACAGTTATAAATTAGATGGTAATATGACTATTTAACTAACTATTTAGTCATAAGCATGCTTATTTTTTGAAAACAAAATAAAATTGGGAAAAATTTTCCCTGCCACTTTCGCTATGGAAATATTATTACCAATTTATAAAAATTTACATTATACTTTTTTCCTCAGTAGGTCAGAAAAAAATAATTTTAACAGAAATTATATAAAAATGCAATCCCCAGTTCCATATTCCCAGGGAATTACCAGAATAGTGTTGTGCGGAGTGGTTTCGGGATAGGTTATTTTAAACTGCATTTCACGTTTCTCTGTTTATTACAATTTTATTAATTTCACATAACTTAAATTTACACTTAAAATAATTTTTTGATGATTACTGCAGTAAGTTTTGGCGCACTCTTCTTATTACTATACACAACCCCTAGTTGCCAATCTAATTGTGTAGTATCAAGGCACAATTAATGCTTGGTATTATTTTACAGGCTTCCGTCAGTTCCGTATGAATCACATTTATTTGTTTTATTTCTTCCCAATAGTTCGCGAGTTGGTAACCGATTATTAAATTCCATTCCTTCGCAATTACTTCTACGTGGCCTTGAAAGTGAGGCCTTAATTAATGCCACAAACCTCATTTATTTTGCTTTCCTTTCTTTCATGCTTCTTGTCACTCTTCTGGTTGTTGTTATTTTCACATCCCTATCGAATATACGATGTCATCGATTGGCAAAGGGCATACATTTTTTATCGAATGTTTTGTAGTATACCATTCTTATATTTTACGGATATCACTCTGACATTACCGTCATCACTTGTGGATGAACCTCCACAACTGTTCCCATTGGTCATGTACTGGAGTAAAAATCTTTGTTTTTTATTAGTACAATTTGATCCTTGGAAATATTTGGTTGTAATTGTTGCCATTTGTATCGTTGTTGAAGCGAGTTCAAATAGTCCGTTTGCCAGTGCTTTCAGAAATGCTGTTTCTGCAAATGGGGACTGTTAGCAATGATCTCCCAATTAAAAAGTGTGCAGGTGTCAAAATAAAAATTTATCTTCACTGGAAATTATGCATAACACTATGGTGGGAGGCTGCGAGTTCGAGCATGCCTCTATTTAACTACAAAGAGTTGGCAATTCCGCAAATTTTAAATGTGTATTGAATATGACTCTTTTTAGGTGATATTTTGCCAATGTAACTTCCGCTTCCCTCAAACCATCAAAATGTGGTGTTCCAGGCGGTATAAAATGCCAATTTGTACCTTGGTACGCCGATTCTTCTATTAGTTGGGCTTGGAGTAGTTTTTTGAATAGCCCATTTATTTTTCGGTTGGCTCCAACGAAGGTTGTAAAGTTTTCTGAATATATGTGTGTATAAACGCCTCTTTGTGATGAGAATCTTCGGTATGCGGCAATAAATGCTGCTGTTGTTTCATCGGCCACACATAGATGGCTAATATATCCCTTATAGGTTTGTTTTGATCTATCTTTCGACATTTTAATAGAGTTAGGTCCCGCATAGTCTACTCCAGCAATCTCAAAAGGCATTGACGCCGTTACTCGTTCTCCAGGTAATTATCTTGCCGATTTGAGTTGGACGTTAGGAGTTGGATAAGCTGTGTTCTTTCATGTACGTTTAATGCTTTGAAATTGCAAATTGACTTAGTTTATAATTTCCATCGCAGAGTCGACAATTAGTTCTAATAGTATTCTCCTTATTGATGTATAAGTTCTTAACAATTGTATGCTGCGTTGCACGTACTTCATAAGGTTTGTTGTTTGTGGTGAATTTTTTATGTGTTTCCAGTGATAGAAACCATTGTTCCAAAAATCGGAAAAAATCCTACAGATCCTCCATCTTTCTGGGATATTCTAATTGCATTTCGTACAGTTTGCCTTTTTCAGAATCAACCTTGTTTAGTATGATATGAGTTATGAACAAATCCCAGGTAGATGTATCGAATCCTAATTCTTTTAATATAGTTAGAACTTCCTTTATTGCATCATGCAATAATTTTAGGGATTCTCCTGAATCATGGGACAGCTTAGGTAATCTTAGGAAGATGGCTAATTGCTTGTGAGCAAGTAGCGTTTTATTTTCGTACCTGTCATTTAGCAGCTGATTAATTTTCGTGAACAATTTGACAATACAAATTTTGGAAATTTGACTACAAATAGTCATCATAGAACTTTGGTAACTCTAATAGTGGTAGTCTCATACTGCATTTCATTGTTTGTTCTTGATGAAATGATGTGTTTGTTTTGGTTTCATCTTTCGTGTTTGCTAAAACTTCCTGTATTTTTGGCGTTACATCTTTATATGCTCTCCTTGTTTTTAAATAATAATCGGATCCAGTTTCCCAATTGCCTCATTTTTAATAGATTTTACGAAAATCTCGTCATGAAGGTTTGTGATTTTATCCATTAAAATACGCCACTCCTCGTTCGTGGCTCCAGAGTTTCCGAGTTGTCTCTTTTATAATTTGTCCAGAGTCTCTCAATTTGTTCTACTATTTCTGCTTGGCTTCGAATTTATTCCATTCTGATATAATTCATATTAACGTTAATTCACTCTGACCACTTTAAATTATTGCGTCTGTTTTTATGACAGTAAATCTTTTTAAACAACGTAAAATCTGTTTTTATGATTTCAATTACATGTACACTTGCACGCGGCTGTTCTTTAAGCAATTTAGTTCACTTTGTTTCTATTTTTATATAGTTTGTTCTAACACTTTAGTTTTTTATGCTCGAAGAAGTAAAAGAATGTTGGAGAACGCAAAAAACTTACTCTAACATTCTTTTACTCACATATTATTCCGGCATTAGCAGCCCCCATCAGTGGTCCACTCGGAATAAAGGGAAACTAATTTTCTAGTTCACGCAGAGGCTGAACTAATAGTGGTCTCTATTACCGCACAAAAACGAGTTTGACTGTATTTAGTATGCTCGACACACGCACACACATAGATTTTTTAAAAGTACTTCTTTTGACGTCTGCTCGTTCTGCTTAAATTTTCTAAAATTGATCTGAAACGATCAACATCAGCGTTATCAGTTTTATTTACAATCTTTTAGTTCACAGTCATCTTAATCAATCAATTTGTATGGACCATTTGTATTTTTACTAAAATTCATTTTTTAAGAAAATTTGTCAATTCCAATTAGATTTTTAAAAGCTGATCTGGACCGGTATTATTGGAAAATTAATTTAAAATAAGTAAGTTCATAACCGTTTTCTCGAAAATGATATACTTTTCAAAATACATACAAGACACGAAGAAGCTCTTATGGAAGCTGTCACTTTCGTTGGACTGATTTCGGTCAAAATCAACTGAGATCTCCCAATTTGTAGAAAAAGCTTAGGTATAAAGTTTCATCCTTATCAATCTCATCTGGGCTGTAAAGATCCGATTTTTTCTTAAAAAACAGTTTGTTTGTCAAAAATCGTCATTTCCGCTTAAATTTTGAAAAAATGATCTAGAACCGCATTGTTTCGAAATTAATTTACAATCTTTTAGTTCATCATAATTTTTCTTGTAAATGATAAACTTTTCAAAATATTTGCAAAAAACGAAGAAGCTCCTGTGGAAGCTGCTACTTGCGGTAGTCCGATTTCGATTAAAAAATATTGGGTTTTCCCAATTTATGAAAAAAGTATATATTGAAGTTTCACTCCGTTCAACAAACCATCTTGGCTGTAGCCAAGACACAGAAATTAAATCTTCATGCACATAGGTACATGTATTTAACTATGTAATAGAACGTAAGAGGATCTGCAATCTTAATATTTGGTTGGAAGTGAACGTCATCCGTCGCCACGGATTCCACGGCTATATGTATGTTTGTGTGTTACACTGCTAAATCAAAATCTAATAAGAAATATTAAGATTCTAATAGGAAGTTAGAGTGATAGTTTCGCAGTTTAAGTATTTGTAGTCAAGGTTATTTCTGTTTTCGGGGAACTGTCGCGCTTTGTCAATTGCTTTTCAGTAATTATAATATATCAGTTGATTCGTTTTTGTTGATCTGTTGTTTTTTGGAGTATCCTGTTTAAAAGATTAGTCGCAGTCCAGTACCCCGTAAAAATAATTCACAACGAGGTGAGAATCATGATCTGAATAAATACATGGTTCTTTTATAGAAAAACATCACGTCTTATGGTTTTCCGAACATAATACAAAAAATAAATATGACAGTAAATAAAAATATATAATTTACATCTAATTAAATTTTATGTTATCACAATTTATTTTTATATCTATATGAATATGAAAAATATGTTACATTTTTCATACCCCTGGTGAATACACAAAATATTATCCAAAAAATTATATAACTTTAACATCATTATTAATTAATTAATAAATCAAGGTAAACAACAAAAACAACAACAACAAAAATTAGGACACAAAATCTACGAGGGTATATCAAAAAGTCTTGCAATATCATATGAAAAAAAAGGGTGAGTGAGACAACAATATATTTTTCAAAACCATTTTTTGTCGCGATGAAACTTCTAGAAGAACATTTCGATGTAAATTTTACAGTTCGTTCGTTTTTGTCAATTTAGTAACACGTGTTTTGAATTTTTCTTAAAACGAATGAAATTGAATATCGCACCGTTATTAAATTTTTCTGTAAAGATGGACGAAATGCAATTTATATATTCAACTTTATGTCAAAAGTTTACGGCGAATCTGCACCATCATATGCCACAGTAACAAGGTGGGTAAAATTATTCAAAAGTGATCGGGAGTCATTAGAAGACGTCAACCGCTCGGGTCGGCCAGCAGATGCTATTAGCCATGAAAACGTAATTTTGGCCGAATCTATTGTATTGGAGGACCGGCGTATTTCTGTTCCGCAGTTAGCGTGGAGACTTTCTCTTTCATACGGTACCACATATACTATATTACATGACCACCTTCACATGTCGAAAGTAAGTGCGCGATGGGTTCCCCGTTTGTTGAATGCAGAATAAAAAAAAATCGTGTTCAAACTTCAAAGGCGATTTTAGATATATACAAAGAAGATTCAGAAAATTTCTTTGATAACATAATAACAGGCGATGAAACATGGCTTCATCACTGGGATCCGGAATCCAAACAAGAATCGATGCAATGGATTAAACGTAGTGAACCACCACCAAAGAAATTCAAAACTCAACCGTCTGCTGGTAAGGTTTTGGCAACAATTTTTTGGGGTGCTGAAGTAATTTTGATAATCTATTATATGCCACCGAAAACCACAATCACAGGCATATATTACGCAGCGGTTTTGCGAAAATTTAAAAAAGCGATCCGGGAAAAACGGCCAAGGAAAGTTAGGAAAAAAATCTTGCTTCTTCACGACAATGCACCAGTGCACAAGCCTAATATTGCTCAAGCTGCATTAAAGGACTGCGGCTTCGTGGAAATTCCGTATCCACCGTACAGTCCAGACTTGGCACCCAGTGACTACTTTCTGTTTCCCAATTTGAAAAAAACACTAAGGGGCCGGAAATTTTCCAGTGACTATGAAGTACAGTCTGTTGTAAATGAATATTTTATGGAGCAAAAGAAATCTTTTTTTTTAGAGGGTTTAGGCAAGTTAATTGATCGATGTGACAAATGTATAAACCTTAAAGGAGATTATGTCGAAAAATAAAAATATTGCTGTCTCACTCACTCTTTTTTTTCATATGATATTGCAAGACTTTTTGATTTGCCCTCGTATATGTAGGGAAAATAAATTAGAAAAAAAAAATAACGGAAAAAAGTTTTTCCTACTCCTGTATCCCTAGCCTGCCTGCTACACCATTTGTTGCCTTGATATGGTGCGGTGGTACCAAACCAATATTTCATTTCTAACTTAATAGAAAATTTATATCACATTTATCATGTTGTGAATGACATCATATATACAAAGCATAAAGAAAACGAGACGAAAACGAATCGAGGAAAACTCAAGAAAAAAAAAGGAAAAACTTTTGTTTATTTATATAGAAAAATATTTTCACCGCAAAAGAAAATTTATTGTGTTGTCATTGTATATAATATATACGTATATATATATTTGTGTGTGTGTTTACTATAACTTCTTATAAAATATCATCTATATACTATTACCTAGGTTCCATTTAGTTGATTGTAGTACATTAGCACACTTGTAAACTGATATGATTTATACATTTTCAAGTTTTATGTGTATTTTGAATCGATTCCATTTGTACAATTCGATTGGAAATGCATCAAAGTTTTTTTAGTACAGGGGCGATAATTCACCATTCATCCGCCGTTTAATTAAAATTGCCATATTGAAACCAATTTTCCATATACAAATAAAATTATAGCCGTTTTCTCGATTTGATTTACTAATTTCCGTGGAAAGAGAGAGAGAGAGAGAGATATAGTGAAATGGATAAATTCTAAATATAATACATAATGTATACGTTTGATCTAAAATTGATATAAACGTATATTATCTTTCACTTACATAAATCAAGTATATAAACATTTTTATGTATACATAAATCTAATTTAGATCAAACTTAATTTAATTAATTTGAACTGCTGGAATGGAAAATCCAAGTGTTGTTTCCGTTTTTTTTGGTATATTTTAGATATTTGAAACTTGAGATATACTGATACAAAAAATTCTAGAAAATTTTCGGATTGCTGGACTTTCGATGGATGGAAATGGGAAAATGGGAATTTATTGGAACAAGTTCTAAGAGGACTAAATTGGAAAATGTGCCTGGATTATTTGGATGGCATCATTATGTTAGACTGCACATTTGATGAAGACGTCAACAATCTTAAACAAGTACTACTGTAATGAAATGCAGATTGTTCAGGGAAGGAGTTAACGTCATATTATTTTGAGCAATGATGTGTGAACGGGTCCAAAGAAATTGGTATCTGTATTATGGATTGGTCTGTACTAAAGGAAGCTAAACTTTGCTGGTGTTTCACAAAGCCTACATTGCCTTGCGGGAAGAATTCAGCCATTTGAATGGAACATAGAGGATCAAAAAGAATTTGAAGAATTTAAAGAAGAAATTGTGCAGCGCTCCTATTTTGGTGTATTCGCAGGCTGGTAGGATATTCATTTTGGATACAGATGCTAGCTACTCAAGGATAAGTGCAGTGTTGTCACACAAGCGAGAGAGCAAATAGCGAGTTGTCGCATAATATAGCGGAACCCTCTTTAAAACAAACAAGATTATTGTGTAACATACGCAGAACTGTTGGCTGTGGTGGACAATGTTAAATAATTCTACAAATATTTGAAGTGGTTGATGGAGTTTAAAGACCCCATAGCCAGCACTTTCAAGACTGAACAGAGACAAGGTATGTGAAAACAATGGAAAAATGAATTATCAAGAAAACCCTATGCAGTTCAGGGTATAAGCAAAGTCTGAGCTGTTCTACAGTTTGCGCCGAATCCAGTTTGAATCAGAACATGATTGGGGTTATCAACATTTGAACGAATTCTAGGAGGTCTTTGAGTCAATTGGGCTAGTAAGGAAATGGCTGGTAGAAGGTAGGGGATTGGGAATCAATAAAATCTAGATAAACTTAAAACCAGATAAGACACCGGCTTTATTGGGTCAATTACCGCAAGAGAATTGAAGACTCGTGAAAATAGTGTGAAGTTTGTGCTGCGAGTAAGGGGCCGCAAACTCGAGCAAAAGGAAAAATGTAGCAATACAATATTGGAGCACCATTTGAACGAATAGCAATGGGCATCGCCGGCCCGTTTCCAAAAACATCAGATGGTAATCGTTATTCCTGCAAGTGGGTGGAAGCCTATCCGATCAGGATAAAAGCAATTTTGTATACGATAGCGGAAATTTTCCAGAGGAAAATAAGAGATTACGCTACTCGCCACAAGTGGCAGCACTATCACAAAAATATTTTTTGTTGTTTTAATACCAATGGAAGTTTGTTATTCATTTTATATTTCTTTTTCACAAAATAAAACATCACAAGGGAATAAAAAATGAAATGTAATCCTTAAAATGGCAAACTGATTGCGATCTCCGAAGTAAAGGAATTCGGTATATGAAATCTTGAGATTTAATAATATTCCGTCTTTCCGCCATTTTTGACGTATTACGATGGAATTTGGAAAGAAGTATTGATCAGGAATTTTAATGGCCAGTTTGATTGAACTGGCCATTTCATAACCAGTTCTCATGAAAGATATCTGTACATTTTACACGACAAAAAAAAATTTTAAACTGGAGGAAACTCCGCTATTTTTTAATTAAATTTTTTAAAATTTGCTTCGCATACCGGGACAATTCGGAAAAATTTATGAATTAGAATTTTTACTAGAATTTTATGATTATCTGCGGCCATTTAAGTTATTTTCAGTTTTTCAGTATTCCAAAAACCGCAAAACTCTTCCAGAAGCATACGCATCTTACCTGGAAATTCAAAATCTAAACTTCAGAGACATACCAATCCTTATAAGAAATTTTAACAATTCGGTGACTGCATCCATAAACCAAATTCTGCCAAAGTTACGATACAATTCACAAAGGAATCCGAACATGGTGTGTAATATTCAACATCAAAACGATCCGCACATGGCATACCACGTTCAATATCAAAAAAAAAATTAGTTCCGGCCAAAACAAGGAATCTGAAACAACCAGTGCTGACAAGACAAGTACAATCGATCATTCATCAAAATAACTAAGTGTTCTTCAAATGGAAAACTCAATCTGTTACCAGAAACCAGGCAAAAACTCCAGGAAGTTGTATCAGCATATAATGCACTATTCGGACTTGTGAACAATATGGAAACAATCACCCCTGAAATAAGAGCTGAAATAAAAACAACAACGGAGCAACAAATGTCCACAAAGTCATACTTGCATCCATATATACCATATGAGAAAAGTAGTGGATAAACAAATCGGTTAAATCTTAGCGGGTGGAATAGTAAAACCTTCTAACGGCCCGTATAACTCACCGATTTGGATAGTTCAAAATAAAACTGACGCTTCACAAACAAAGAATTATAGAATGGTGATAGACCTGAAAAGACTAAACGCAGTCGTTTAGGACACATATCCAATTCCTGATATATCTAACACAATTGCAAATCTCGGAGATTCAAAATTTTTTACCACCATTGAATTTACTTCAGGACTCCATCAAAAAAAGATGAAAGAAACTGACATACCCAAGACTTCGTTTTCAACGATGAATGGGTGGTACTAATTCTTACGACTTCCGTTTGGCCCAAAAACCGTTTCAACCATATTCCAGAGTATGATAAACGAAAAAAGAACTTAACGGCGAGTTATGCTACGTATATATCGACGATAAACTAATCGGGAACGAATATCAGAAGAGTCTGCGAAATTTAAAAAGGTCAATTTACGGGTGAACCTTGATTAAACGGAATTCTTGAAAACACAAACGGAATTTCTTGGATTCTGCTTATTTAGAACCAGGATATTAAGCCGGACCCCAGAAAACTCATTGATATTTGAAACATCAAAATCACGACCATCTGAAGGATATAAAATTATATGGGAACGTGATTTTTCCTGTTTCTGGATTTGTAGGTATACAGTGCCCTAGAGCGCTCAAAATGTACAATCCAATAGTAGTTGGCCACAACTTGTGGTATCTAATGCAACCTTTGTGGATTTTCATGGGAGAACAGCTTTAAGTCATTTCTGTTGTATGATTGCTCTCTGAGCAGTTCTCTCCCGAATGTTGGATTAATTGACCTATTCGGCTTTTGTTTGAACGCGTGCTGTTATGTCGTGGCGATCAGTAGGAGATTGCTCCGGAGGTAGTAACTCTTATATTTCATCCCATGCTGGATTACATGTAAATGTAATGAAAAAGATCACGACTATATTTCTGCAGAAACGTAATAGTGTATTGCGCATATTCGAGCATAGCATCTATGAGTATCAGCAATTTTTTTAGAATATGACATTCTTCTCCAACCATGACAATTGCAACCTCATCAAATGTTGACGCGTTATATCGTCTAACATACTCAATTGCTGGTGTTTGATCAGCACGAATAACAAATCTGATGGCATGAGATCAATCGCATTTTTGAACATCCGAACTAAATTACTGTAATCTTGTAACATTTTTACAACGACTCAACAACGCGCCTTCTGACTCATTCAATTGGTCATTTTGATCACCCATGAAATAGTTTTGGAGAAGGCTTCCGTTTTAAATTTATCAATTTTTCCGATTTGAACGAATTAACATGAGGTATTAGTAACCTACGTGGTACGTAGGGTAGGCGGTTTATCGCGTAAAGGATCACAATCGTTAAATAAGGAAAAACCTAAAAATTGCCATATGCCACCTCTGCTACTATACCGCGTGCAATAAAATAAATTAAATAACACAAATCTACATATAAATACCATAACACACAAAAAAAATTCAGCAGATTTCAGCAAATTCTCAAATTTTAATTCAAGATTGGTTTTTGTAAGAGCGCGCACACAGTCCAAACTGCCGGAAAATTTTTGTTTTTTTAATCGCAGACATAAAAACAAAATCATTATGCTATTTAAGCGATTTAAATTCTCTTTCCTTCCTCGTGCCGTCTTCTGAATAGCTCGATGAACACATTACACACCATTCTCCATCGTTATACTATTTTCAGAGCATCTTGGATACGGAAAACCCTACAACAACAACAACAACAGTTATACAAAAAACGAAAATTAATTGAAATACATTTCATGTTCTTCTCTAATTTTCTTAAGCATTTTCGTTTTATTCCAGTTGATTTTCTTTTAAATTCCGTTAAGTGTATTTATGCTGTATGTGTGTGTGTATATAAATTTTCCACTCATTGGATGAATGTTCCGAATGGAAAAAATATTTTGTGTATACATCACCGGTTGTGGATGGAAGGCTTGGATTTCGTTCGGATACATACCTTTAACATAAATTAATGGTATATAATTATCTGCATAGTTTGAAGATTTTTTTTGTTGTTGTTTATTTTATTGTTTCAAATTGTTGGAATTACATCTTTCCCCCCCAGATTCGAGATCCTCCTATGCATGTTGTATCGAAATAGGGAAACTTGTATAACAATACTAACTCTAGACATTCCATTTGATTTATGTGTTGTTGCTCGCAATGTTTTCTATACTCGTTCGGAGAAATTGGACTAACATTTTTTGTTTTCTTATTTTCTTATTTCAGATTCGTTTCAATTTAGATTTGATAATGGATGCAGAATTAAATGTAAGTACAAGACATTTAGATAAATTCTTATTCTTTTTTATATAGTATAATATTGTAACAATTAAATTGAATGAATCTACGAATGTTTTGTACAGTCGTTTTGTGTCCTATGGGCAAAGTATGATTTGTAGCGAAGGAGTAGTTTTTAAATTAAATAAAAGCCCGAACATCATGTAGAATATTTATCATCATTATGTTGAGTAATCGTCTTTTTGTTGCTTAACTTTATGTATACGAGTATAAGAATTTTAAATGGGCTGGTCGAGCGATAATGATGTTCTTAATATTTCAATTTTGGTCAGTATGATGTATTCGCAACATTCGCCTAGGGTTATAAATCAAACAACTAATGAATTTTAATAGGTTCCTGGGGATGGTGCGGGTAAACAAGTTTCCTTCATTAATGGTTTCTTCAAAGTTAAAATAGAAATTATTAATGTTATTTTATTTATACAATTTCATGTTATTTATATAAATATATTAAGGAGTTATTTTTCAGCCTCAAAAACAGGAAATTATACCAAATTATGTTGTAGGTCGAACTCTCTTTTATTTTGAAGGCTGAATCTTGGGGGCAATATCCTTTCTTACTGTGTGTTGTGTATTAAATAGCTAGCAGGTATGTTTGCTTAGCTATGTCTAAATGTTTAATTTGCTTTTTGTTAGATTTCACCGGAAGAAAACCTTCTTAATTTTTTAACCAACCTGAAATAAACGCGCTATAATTTAATTCTAATATAGTGTTACGATCTCGCCTATTGGGTCCACGAGACGTTACGAAAATTGCTGGATTAAGGTATAGAACTTAACTATTATCTTTTATGCGAGATTGGTGGCATGCTTTAATAATATAGAATTAATAAACAGTTTAGTGTGTAGCAGATTATAAAAGTCTGGAACAGAACATCAAGGTGAAAGTGGAATATTCGGTTGATTCATAAAAACGAGTGCAACAATCACAATCGGACAGTCTCAGTTGGACATTTGGGAGATTTGGTACGCGAAATATTAAAAGCAAAAGTTAAAGCGGGAAAATATGGTATAAAAGTGGTGTTAAGGCTACATGGTACTGAGAAAATAAATTTCTTTTTTGGTATCGATATTAGATCACCCTAAATGTATGCAACTGGTTTGTTTCTTTAATAAATTTGTGTGTCAGAATTTTGTATAATCTGCGTACTAAACTTTACTTATATTGTTTGTAAACTTAATTAATAATTTTTTTATTTTTCATTATTGCTGATCTAAACCTTGCAAATTACAATAAACCAGCTGACACTACAAACGTTTTCCTTAGCTTAGCTTCATGAATATTCAATATGAACTGGAATAAATAATAAAAAAAAAATATTTCAAAAACATAGTGTTTATTGTAAGGCTTTTGACAATTGGCCATTTGAAAAACACGAAATTTCAAGATTAATGCCACAAACACTTAACGACCGCCCTTGTCATTTATTTATCGGCATTGCAAATGCAAGCCGCACTGGAAACTGTAACCGGTTAAAGTCGAAAAGCATGTCGTTGGGAACTATAGGGATCCGTGGAATCGAAACGCGTTCTCCTTGTACTTCCCTTTCAAAACTTTGGCCTTGCTGAAGTTGTTCATTAATTTCTTCACCGTAAGCCGTTAGCCGGGTACCATTACAAGGACGTGATTAGTTTATGTTTCGAAACATAATGATCACCGATCCGACTTTAATTGCCTATAAAGCGAATTTAAAATTTGCATTGGATAGTTGGCAAAATCAACTTGGTTAGTAACGGAATCAACCGATTTATATATCATCAATTCGCCGGCTATCTTATTTTGAATCTGAAAATTCCAATATAACACGTTTGCTCAACCAAACATGATTTTTGAAAAATTGAGTAATATGTGGTCCACATCGATGAGTTCGGTCTTTGATTCAATAAAGTGACAAAAATTTTCAAGGAGTCTAATGTATCCAGACGATGTTTCAACAGGAATTTTGTCATTACCAATTTCGCGCAAATGTTTGGAAAAATTTCTCCACATCGCTCGTTCTGCAATTCAACTCGCATGTTGATATTTAATTTTTGACATATTTCCATATAATGGACGGTCGTGGAAACATGGTAATGTTTGTCGAAAATCACCTGCCAATAGAATCATCGCACTACCAAAACGGTTTCGGGTGATTCATAAATCTTGCATTGTGGTCTAATGTCTCCAAAGATTTTTTATGTGACTTTGGCTATCGCAGAATTCCTCGAAAGCTTGCAAGTTGGAGTTTCATTAGCTTGCATGTTCAACGACAACTTGAGTGCCGAATTAGGTGTTCGACCTCCTTCCTACAACGTAGCTGCAATACCTGATGAAGCAAAAACGATACTAAAAACGTTTTACCAGTTCCACCGGGAGCATCTAAGAAAAAAATTCTGCCAATTTTACAATCACTACTTTCATGAGCGTATCGTAGTTATATTTTTGTTGCAGATTTAAAAGAGGAACGTTTCTTTTAATCCATTGTTAAACAATTAAACTCTACAATTGAACTTCGGTCATATGATCTTTATATTTGTTTCATAAATCAATCGGTGTTGAAGGGAAACATGTAGACAAAATTTTAGAAAACAATGTTCGTACTTGTTTAGCATTTGATGAAATCACAGCATCTTCGAGAGTGTGGTCCCAATGAGTGTCATTCTCTAGCAATTCCAAACGTTGAAAGGCTTTTCTATATGTGCCCGAATGATGTTGGGCCACGAAAATTGACTAACGATAAACATAAATAAAAACACTCGTCTTGGCAGGGATGGACTATGTAAAGACGTCCTAGTACATCGATGGATAATACTTGTGGGTAACCTGGAACTGCGGCTGTCCTTGTTTCGGTCGTTGTGTAATGTCTTTGGTGATTGATTCCAGGTATAATATCCTGATATTTCGGAGTAAAACAGCGTTCGGACAAAGTCATCATTCTGGCACATTTGTTGTGGCAATCAATGCGGCGTGATTGGCCAGAAAATAATTCTTGTGGAATTTGTGTCCACTGTGTATTACACGTGAACGTGATAAACAAATATATATGACCCTAATGCTGCACCAGCACTTGTAGCACAATCCAATGAAAATGGTACTGGAATTTTTTACAAATTGTAAAAAACAACCATACAAATGGTACATAGGCTGCGGGCCAATAGTTGGGTAAATCGTTTACTATGTTAAAAACCGGACTTAGAACAGATTTTTCGATATCAGTTTGCCATAGAGTTTTTGAAAAATAAATGAATTTACCGAAAAATTTACTTATGTCGATTTTCATTGATTTTTTTTCACTCCCAAAATGTTACTCCCATTTTTTACTCCCATTTTCTTTCAATGGAAGAAAAATGTACCACTGTTTTACTCTCTAATTTTTACTTTATTATTTATATTTGATTTTTATAATTTCACTAATCAAATTACCAACGCGCCGTATATTTTAACAAATGACCGAAAAAAATGGCGAATAGATTTATAACAACAACAAAATCGTATACTCCACCAAAAAAACCTAGAGTATAGAAAATTACCACGGGAGTAACAAAATATTACCTTCGGGGTAATATTTTTTTTCAATGAAACATTTTGGCAGTTGGAGTACCATAGGGTACCATAGGGTACTATTTTTTCTTCGATGAAAATCGACATTAAAATCGACTTTTACCCGACTATTGGCCCGCAGCCATAGTCAGCAAATTTTTTACAGGTCCCGTTTTTCTGCAATTCGTGTGTGGGCTGGTGTTAGACAAAGCTACACCACACTTTTCGTATTTTTGTTAATATTTATTGTATCATAGTGGGGGTGGTACTGGAATTTGTTACCAATTAATAACAATACATTGACATAGTTCGACCCCCAAAAAACTACCCCTAAAGGGTGCAATTCTTCAAAACCCATATTTTAGGTTAAACTGTGTTTTTGGCATTTCAGTTAATATTTCTTATATCGTACTGGGGGCGGTATTGTATTTTTTTTACAAATTAACTACAACATGTTGGCAAAGCTTCATCCCCTTCCGCAAAAGCTTCCCCTACGGGGTGCAACTTTTAAGAACCTTAATGTTCGTCTCCACCACGCCTTTTGCATTTGTATAAATTTTTGTTGTATATAGTGCTGGGGTATACTACAATCTTTTTACAATAAAATGGCATAATTTAACTTATAGAAAACTACCCCAAAAGGGAGGGAGCAACCGTTTAAAATCATTGAATCGTACTGGTTGATACAAGAAGATTTTACTAAGTAAATTACAATATATTGGAATAGCTCAATTGCCAAAAACTGTCCCTCAAAAGTGCACCTCTTTAAAACAAAAATTCTCTGTATAGGTAACCCCCTCAAATAGGTACCCACTAATTTATTACAACAGCCCACACCCACAAAAATTGATCAAAATTTAACAAACAAACTTCCGATGCAAGAAATAGGAATCCATGAATTAATTACAACTTCATTCTCAAGTTCGAATTCGATATTTATTTCCAATGACATATAGTCATCTTCCTTACACACAAATACGTCGTTTGGAACACAGAACTAATTATCCACAGCAGATCATTAAACGATGAAGCCTCAACCTGAAAAAAGGAACAAAGAATCAAGGAAATAAATAAGTTAAAGTTGTATACACCTGATAATCACAGCTAATCTGCGTACGTACTGAAAAACAATTGTTGTACCTAAAGGAAATATCCAGTTAATTTTGTTAAAATTAAACTTGCATTATATAACTAATTTGTGAGAGCAAGATTTCTATTTTTGTTAAAATTTGACAAGTCTATAAATAAGAAAAAAATATTGTAGTACAACAAAACAAACAAATAAAATTTATACTTTTTACGCTATTTGCCGTAGGCACTTGGCGAAACACACTTATACTTAATAAACACATTTTTATTAATCACTTGTTTTTTGTTTCGCAGAATTATTTTGAATAATTTTCAAAAAGTTTAAAAATCACTCGATCGATTTAGACTTGTTAGGTCATCATCAGGAGTATCTACTGATTTGTATTAGTAAAAATTTTGTTATATAGCAGAAAAAAGACAAAATATAAATAAAAGAAGGAGGGACAGAAAATAAGCAATAAAAATTAATCTACGGATCGCGCAGGTAGGCGATGAGTCATAGGTTGAGTAACAAAATTCAAGGTATATTATTGCGTACGTGAGAATAGAAAAGGGCGGGGTCTGTAATTGGTGAGAACCGGATTTCTCTCTGTTCGTTAAAGATATTTTGGTTCAGAAATATTGATTTTCTAATTTCGTAAGATTCTAAGGTATCTAAACGTCTAACACTGAGCTTAACATAATTCTTCAAATAGCAACGAATAACGATATGCAACTAGGACTATATTAAAGTTATTGAATAAAAAGCTAAAGCGTAAAACTCTAACGGGTATTTATCCACCGGATAGTCCAACGCGGGAAAATTGGCGTTGCTTAGAGTATATAGGAGAAACGAGCCAACGGATTAGCAACATCGTGGCCAATTATACCAATATTCGTTTTGCTTTTTATAATAATAACACAATAAAGAAAATGATTTTTAACAATAAACCTAGAGTTGATCGCCTTTCCAAATCTGGTGTCTATAGGATCAATTGCAATGATTGTAGTTTCTCCTATATTGGTCAGACTGGGCGCAATTTTGGATTTAAAGCTAAAGAACATTTATCTGGTTGCAATCAATCAACTTTCCATAACCATTTAACTTCAGAAAATCATACAGCTAGCTTGAACAATTTAGACATATTACATATACAACCCAAAGGCAGACGTTTAGATACCTTAGAATCTTACGAAATTAGAAAATCAATATTTCTGAACCAAAATATCTTTAACGAACAGAGAGAAATCCGGTTCTCACCAATTACAGACCCCGCCCTTTTCTATTCTCACGTACGCAATAATATACCTTGAATTTTGTTACTCAACCTATGACTCATCGCCTACCTGCGCGATCCGTAGATTAATTTTTATTGCTTATTTTCTGTCCCTCCTTCTTTTATTTATATTTTGCTTTTTTCTGCTATATAACAAAATTTTTACTAATACAAATCAGTAGATACTCCTGATGATGACCTAACAAGTCTAAATCGATCGAGTGATTTTTTAAACTTTTTGAAAATTATTCAAAATAATTTTGCGAAACAAAAAACAAGTGATTAATAAAAATGTGTTTATTAGGTATAAGTGTGTTTCGCCAAGTGCCTACGGCAAATAGCGTAAAAAGTAGACGGTGGGGAAAAATGGGCATTTAGCCCGAAATATCGATAAATAAAATTGTTAAAATTCGACAAAATGAATTTTAATTAATTTCAATAATCGCTGGCTGTAACGACATATTATATAATAAGGAGAAATTTACCTAATGATTTATCACCAGCCATTCTATATAACCAACTATTGTTAATTAGTAAAAAGTAGACTCTTAAATTGTTAAATTAAATTCTATAAGTGTTTTTTAGATACAATTCTAGGATCTGCCCATGCTGGATTAAACTTGGCCATTTCATAACAAATCTTTACAAAATTTGGTTTCCAGATTTATTTTGGGCTTAAACATAAATTTTAGGTGAAGTTCTGGTATATATGTCCATTCTACATCATTAAAGTGGATTTTGATTATGCTGGAGAGAATTCGGCTAATTTTTATTAATATTTGTGAAATTTGCGCTGAAGCTGCACGTCTATATTATAATTCTAATATGTATTTTGAACATAAGTCCATCTCTTTACAAGTAAATATAAAAATAGTTGTGCAGTGTTGCATTTGAATTTTGGATTGGTAAATTGCTAATATTTTGATATTTTTGCTATACCAAATCGTAACCGATACTTTCGGTTAATTTTTCTATCAGCTGAGACTACGTGGGAAATTTGGAGAAAATTTTTTGGTTGGGATTTTCACTATGATTTTTTAATTTTCTGCAGCCATTTCTTTTCAGTTTTTGGTTATCACAAAACCTGACACAAGCAACCAATATTTTCAGTTGCTTTTCTAATAGGCCATACTGAGACTACGAGGGAAATTTAAGGAAAAGCATCACTTTTAAAGATTTTTCCATTTAATGTACCTGCCAGTGCATGCGTATTGGCAATTGTAAATCACTTGCATGTAGTTGTATTCACGATTATCCCAAATCATCAATTCCTCTTCCTTGACGATGATTACCAGAGTTTTAGTTTTTTAGTTAAGGTCAGTATTTTCCATGATGAATATCACCGGCGTTTACAATTGCTTTCGTTATTTCCATTTTCAATGATCATTGTTTCGTGTTGGACACGAACCGTATAGAGCTTTGCGTTGGTTCTGCTAGTTTGTGGAACTTAAGTTTAATTGATGCTTTTACAATTAAACTTAAGTTTAAAATTAAAGCTCATTATAAATTAAACTGTATGTATAATATGATTTTAATAATAAATAAATTTAGAAAAGTTCGTTGTATATTCAGTAATAGCAAAAGCGCACACTTACATAAAATGTAAAATTTCTTTATAATGAGTCTGACAAGTCTGATGTTTTATTTTTTAAAATCTTCTCAAATCTGATTAAGTCACATTTATTAATAATTTTATGCTGTTCAAAATATACGTTAAATTACATTTTAATCCTAAAATCATATTACATATAAATTAGAGAGAAAATCCAAAATTATTTTTCAAAATGTTCCAGAATTAATTCCTTACAGCATATCCTTGTGCAGCATACGTTTTTGTAAAGCATATTTAATGCAAAGATGACAATTTGTGTGTGGCCCCCATATACTCGTACAAACCACATACGTATGTAGTTCTGCCGATTATAAAATTTTTAATATTTGATCAAAAATATGGTTTTAGAGACTCATAAAATTTTATTCTTCCCTCAATTTGGGGAACGTAGTATATCCTTTTGTTATATATAGACGATACCCCATTCATTTAAATTCACAATATTCACACTCTTCATTTTATTATTACTGTAAAATATAGAAATTTTCAAAAAAGGATTAAAAAGTAAATTTTTAATTTTTTTTTTTTGTTGACGTTCTTGATTGTTAAAATTATAGTAAAAATCATAATATAAAAAATTATGGTTAGATCCTTGCTGTGCCATCCAAATACCATATATATTTATACATTTAGAACAAAGGATATGTGTTACAGCAAGATAAGTTAAAATTAAATTAATTTTCAGTTTTGTAGCAAAAACTATAATAAAGCTTACTACAAACGGAACAATAAAAAAAAGGATATTCATTATAATCATTATTTTCATATTGTACACTATGTAGTTTAGGTAGGTACATCTTATACCCGTAATGACAATAGACGTATGGTGTATTACGCAAGAAGAATAGGGATTTTGTTTATAGTGTTAAACAAAAACAAAGCATAAATTGATTACATTTTTTTCATCTGTCATCGCAAGGATTAGCTGAATGGGATCATATTTTATTATTAATTTTAATATTTTTGTACTTGAATATAAGATTTTAATCCTAATTGAAATTGAGGATAGATTTTGCAGCATATTTATTTCAGAATAAGTAGAAGGAAATTTAATCATTGTCATAAAATTAATTTTGTTAAATCGAAATTTAAATTGTTTTTTTCGCCAACATCGCATTCATTGTATTAAATTATGCTTTATACATAATATGTATTGGATTAAAATTGGTTATTTTTACCACCTCTCAGTAAGTTTTTACTTTCAAACTAGCACAGATTGAATATAACATAAGACGCTTTTGCAGGGATGGCTAAGTTTCAAACATTTCAATAAAGAAAAAATAGCGCAAATTGAAATATCGAAGAAATTAGGGTAGTCTAATCACCTCGTTGCCAAGGGTGATCTGAGGGTTTCATCAGAAATTATTTAAAATATTCAATAATCTATGGTATCAAAAAGCCTTTATGAGGAAATTCAAAGCTCACTACACGCCAAAAGTGACAAATTAAACAAGAAGCGACCAGAACCAAACTATTTTGTAGCCAAATAATTGCAAAGTTGGTCAAATCACCCTATTAAAGTTAGCCGATAGTTCCCAGCCGAAAGTAAAAAAAAATCGATAATGCAGATAGTGTCTTTGCTATCTCAGCCGAAAATATAATACGAAATGTCAAATATAAATATGCATCAGCCGAAAGTTATCAGCCGACATTTTTCAGCCGACATATCTCAGCCGACATTTCTCAGCCGATATTTTTCAGCCGAAAGTATTTTTTTTTATACCAACAATATTTGTTTTCTACAAAAAAAAAAAATTCAACTGTACCGGTTAAAAATAAAACAATAAACAATATTTTTAATAGCATTATAGATTGTTTAGATAACTAATTTTCCAATAGGGAAACTTGTTTATAAATATATCGCACATACAAAATTTGAAAATTTCTAAATATTGACCATTTAAAGTGTCATGGTTGGAAATAGATTCAAATCAAAGGTCTTAGTGATGTTCACACCTGGAAAAAATTTCAGGTCAATTTCCATGTGGGGAGCTCGGGAAAACTCGATTGAATATATCGCACACACAAAATTTGAAAATTTCTAACTATTGACCATTTAAAGTGTCATGGTTGGAAATAGATTCACATCAAAGGTCTTAGTGATGTTCACATCTGGAAAAATTTTCAGGTCAATTTCCATGTGGGGAGCTCGGGAAAACTCGATTGAATATATCGCACACACAAAATGTGAAAATTTCTAAATATTGACCATTTAAAGTGTCTTAGTTGGAAATAGATTCAAATCAAAGGTCTTAGTGATGTTCACACCTGGAAAAAATTTCAGGTCAATTTCCATGTGGGGAGCTCGGGAAAACTCGATTGAATATATCGCACACACAAAATTTGAAAATTTCTAAATATTGACCATTTAAAGTGTCTTAGTTGGAAATAGATTCAAATCAAAGGTCTTAGTGATGTTCACACCTGGAAAAAATTTCAGGTCAATTTCCATGTGGGGAGCTCGGGAAAACTCGATTGAATATATCGCACACACAAAATTTGAAAATTTCTAAATATTGACCATTTAAAGTGTCTTAGTTGGAAATAGATTCAAATCAAAGGTCTTAGTGATGTTCACACGTGGAAAAAATTTCAGGTCACTTTCCATGTGAGGAGCTCGGGAAAACTCGATTGAATATATCAACTTTCGGCTGATGCATATTAATATTTGACATTTCATATTATATTTTCGGCTGAGATAGCAAAGACACTATCTGCATTATCGATTTTTGTTTTTTACTTTCGGCTGGGAAATATCGGCTAACTTTAATAGTTTGGTCAAATCAACTGTAGCTCGGGTTCTGAGGACAACAAAAAATATTAAATGCCGTTTAAAGTTTGCCCAGCAGTACATGCATTGATCAAAAGAATGGGTGATAGCGATTTTTTCTGATAAAAAAAATAATTTAGACGGATCGGACTGCTACGATCTACACCATCACATTGTCGTTCGGTCAAAGAGACATTTTGGTGGTGGGACTGTAATGTTTTGGGGAGCGTTTTTAAAAAAATTTAAGACACCCATTTGCTGGATTACTGCCAGAATCAATACAAAAAATATTGTGAGCTGCTAGACGATTTTTAAATTCCATTTATTGATGATCATATTGATATAGTGAGTTCTTATTTCTACAGAACAGCGCTGCGATCCACATTTCACGGTCATCTAAGGATTGGTTTGAGTGGAACCACGATTCAGAATCGTTAATGTGTACTGGCTGCGCTTCACAGGTGTATGCAAATATGGGAGTCAATTTTCGTCAGTAAATGATCTGAAGCAGAGTACCAAGCAATACTGCAATCAAATCAGTCCCTATGTGCTCCAAAATCTTTGGCAGTCAATATACCAAAACGAATTTTTGAAGTCATTAAGAATGGGGAGGTGGGACAGTTTATCGAAAAATGAAAATTTTAGAAATCCACTGCAATTCATAAATATTTATTTTTAATTTTTTAAATTACTTTTAATTTGGTTGAACAGCCATATCAATATCAATTCATCAACGTGCTTAAGAATTGAACATTTCACGCCGTTCTGTGAAAATGAGCATTTTAACTGAAAAATTATCTTTTCCGACGAAGCTCATTTTCACCTCGGAGACTACGTCAACGAGCAAAATTCTCGCATTTGGGGCTCAGAAAATCTACACGTAACCATAAAGCAGCCTATCGATCCACAACAAGTGACTGCGTGGTATGGATTTGGGACCGGCGGCATCATTGATCCATTTTTTTTCGAAAATGAGCAGGGAGCCGCCCTTATAGTAGAAGAAGAAGGCACGAAGCTGTAATTGGACTCCGTTGAACTTTTTGAGATGAAATTGAAGTTGTCATTGATGAGATGAGAACCCATACAATCGAAAATGTTCTGAAAAATTTAGTTAACAGAAAAGGGTACTGTAAGGCCAGCCGTGGAAGCTATTTGAATGAATTTGTATTCCATTCTTAATGGCAATGAATACTCTTTCTAATAAAAAGAACCGCTTTGAAAAATATTTATTTGTCTTTAAATTAGACCCAAATTAAATTGCAAACGTTAGATTGGCCACCCTTTATAGGTATTTGGCTGACCTGTAAGCCAACATAGCGCAATGGCTGAGTCTAACAATTATTTATTTTTAAAGCTTCTTATATGTTTTTAATTAATTTTGCTAATAATAACGTTGCTTGCATTTAGCTGTAGTCAAAGAATGGACAACTTTACTTTGGTTGGAGCGACTCTTGTCTTTCTTTGTATTGATACACCATTGAATTTTTATATCGCCTAATTTTACTTTATTTTTTAACATCTTTGTGTTGATTTTTTCTAATAAAGGTTGCAACCAAAATTGATGATTATGAAAAAAAATATTAGGGATATTTAATTTTAAATTACAACAAAAAATTCAAGAAAAGCAAAAACAATTTTAATGGTTAATACTTAGTATTACCCCTCTTTGCGTCTACAATAGTTCGCGTGCGGTTCCCCATTGACGTTATTAAGGTTTTGAAAAAAAACTTGGGGGATCATATGGCACTCTCAATCCAACGCAATCTTTAGGCCATTGATGTTATGGTATCAGCGGTCAGACCTCCTCTACGACCTTCACCATGTGCGAAAACAAGTTTTTTCCCTTCATGCGAAATGCCAGCCGGCACGATGCACGAACCGCAGCCGTACGAGATTATTATTATTATTATTATCTTTATTTCAGTTTAAATACAAAATAGTTTATACATAGAATTGATCGTATAATGAAACAAAGTAAAGCTCCTTTAGATTACAATCTGTGGTGGAGCAACAAGAAAATATTTCTTAAAACTATGTAATACAAAATCTTTAGTTGACAAAAGTTACAATATCACATATTTACTAAATATATTAAACTTACACAATATCTTAAAATTATTGATTTGTCTCTATAACTAAATATATTGTATTATTAAAAGTATTGTTCAATGTTTTCTATGGTGAGCAGCCAGGATCGAAGTTCGCGCTTAAATTTGTGTTTACGTACAGGGTTGATACCTTTTATGTCGTTTGGTAGCATGTGAAAAAAGAACGGTGCCATATAAAGATAAAATCTTCTAAATTTCTCGCTATAACAACGAACATTGGCAAATTTATTGGGGTTCCTCGTGTTGTATATAAGTACAGTGCGATTGTGAAAACTGTTACTTCGAATAAAAAATATTTTGGGGACTTGATAAATATAAAGATATCTAAATGGTAGTAAGTTTAGCTCACGAAACAATGGAACTGTTGGTGTTGTATGAGGGCGTTTGTAGATTAATTTAATAATTCTTTTTTGTGCGATATACAGGTCCTCTATGTTAGTAAAATATGTACCACCCCAACTGGATATGCCATACATTACTATTGATTCTATTAAGGCATGGTATAGTTTCCTTAGTGTAGTTCTAGGGCAGACTTTTCTAAGGTTATAAAATTTATGTATGGCCCAAATTACACTCTTCCTTGTGGTATTGATATGAGACTTCCAATTGAGTTTCGAATCCATTATTAAGCCCAAATATTTAAATTCTTGTACAGACTCAAGCACAAAACACTGAGCCGTGCATGGATTTCTATTGCATTTATACATGTGATACGTTTGTGGTTGCGCTAATCTAGTATTCTGTCGCCCAAAATATATGATTTTTGATTTATCGCTGATCATGAGACGATTATGATAAAACCATTGGCTTAAACTATGAAGATCCTTTTCAAGAACGAGACTGATGTCATAAGTAATATCAGTCGTTGACATTCCATAACTTAGGGCTAAATCATCAGCAAAAGCAGTCGGATATCCTATGAGATTAATTTCAAAAATCGAATTAAAGTAAATCAAAAATAATAACGGGCCCAAAACTGATCCTTGGGGAACGCCATATTTTACAGTGCACGGGTCACTTAAAGTTTCACCTATTCTAACAATCTGACGCCGATTTTGAAGGTAACTTCTAAACAAACCTAAAATTTTACCTCGTATACCAATATTACGTAGCTTAGTAAGCATTATTCCAGTGTCAACTGAATCAAAAGCTTTACAAATGTCAACAAATAATGCTGTAGGCTTCTGTGAACTGTTCATCGCTGTGTGTATCTGACTGAGGAAATCAATCAGTGCTTCTTCAGTGGATTTACCAGCAGTAAATCCATATTGTTTATTGTGCAAAAAATCAATTTTATCAAGATAACACACTAATCGTCGTTTTATTAGTTTCTCAAAGATTTTAGATACGGTGCTTAGTAGAGAAATCGGTCTGTAATTGTTTAATTGTAATTCATCGCCTTTTTTAAAAATTGGAATTACAATGGCTAATTTTAGAATATTTGGAAAAACCCCATTGTCTAGGCTCAGGTTTTACAAAAATTTTAAAATATCTACTAAGTACCAAGCGCAGTTTTTAACAACAAAGTTATCAATTCCGTCCGAACCTTTAGATCTTTTGTTTTTTAACTTATGAATTTCATTAAGAATTTCCGCAGTAGTTATAGGCTCAAAATAACATGATGAGACATAATTTTTTGTCATAGACCCAAAGATAAATTTGTTATGTATTTTCAGTATTTTCATTATTTACCGTACTAAATTTAGAATTTATTTCTTGAGATACGTTTATAAAAAAGTTATTAAATTCGTTGGAAATGAACTTTGAACACGTAAGGATATTTTCAGTTCGCAATTGATATATTTGAGTTATGTGCTTATTATGAGAAATACGTCTTAACACTTCATCCACTATTTTCCAAGTAGCCTTGGAATCATTAATGGATGAATCAAATTTGTTCTTGTAGAAGAGATTTTTTGCAGTACGAACATCAATTTTTACCTGTTTTGATAGATTGACTACATATTCTTCCAGTCTCTTATTGCCAGGATATCGTTCGAGCTTCCTGGAGAATTTTTTCAATTTATTCATCTTATGCAAAAGATTATTATTCATCCAAGGTTTGCGGATTTTTATTTTTGGATTTTCAGTGATGGAAGTGGATGATGACATGTGAGATCTTAGAATATTGATAAAGTTTTCAAAAGCCACATTGCAATCAGATTGGGAATACACAGAATCCCAATTTTCAAACTTTAAAAGATCATTTAGTTTAGTGTAATTAACATGTGATAAATTTGACCTATAGTTGACAGTAACTGAACTAGATGAAGATATATGGAGTTTAATCAAATTATGGTCAGAAAATTGAATAGGAAGGTTGCTAATATTAATGTTAAATATTTGTTCACTTTTGAGAAATACATGGTCTAAACAAGCTTGCATTCTAGTTGGTTCGTTTAAAAAGCTGATTAAACCATATGAAGCCAACATTGTCTGGTAACCGTACGATTCATTGATATCTAGCAGGTTTAGGTTAAGATCTCCAAGTATAGCTACGTTATCGTTTGTAAGCGTACGCAATAAAATTTCCAAATCATCACAAAAGGCATTAATTGACCCGTTATTCAATCGATAGATGCAAATGAATGACCACTTTTTCCCGGCAAGATCAAGATCTAAACGAATAATATCAGCTGTAATCCACTTGTAAACTTTGATTGAAAAATTTGCAAATTTTTCGCGTATAAAAACACCAACTCCACCAGAACGGTAACGGTCATTACAACAGGCCTTAAAATTATAGCTCGGTAAACTAAACTCACAACATTCTTTAGAATAAATCCATATTTCAGTCAAAAAAATTAAATCAGAAATTTCATTAAGGCTTGCTACATAAACACTAAACGTATCAAAATTTGCACGTAGACTTGGAATGTTTTGCACCAATATGCTAAAATTACCGTTTTGTATATTACTCATAACCATGAACAATAAAAGAAATATTCAAAAATATAGTAAACTGTAAATACAAAAACAATGATAAATTAAATTTTAGTACTGTATTTTTCGAGTAAAAATAATAGCGGGTAATGAATAGCGCGTTACGAGCAATAGCAACAAAATTAAAATAATTGTAGCAACTGATTACATAAAAATTTAAAGTCGAGTACAGCACTAATAAAGAGCACATCCGATGTTTCGAATTGATCGCGTTATTTTTCAGTGCTACAATACAGCTGTTATGCATTTGTAAACAAAGACAAGTGCGGATTGTTTTGACGAAATCATCACAAAAAATGAATAGATGTAAGTAAAATTAAATAATAAACAATGAAATTGTAATAACAAGAAAATTTGTATACCTATTAAATTATATAATTTTAGATTCCCGGATGATTCATCCACTGATGATTTTCCTCCCATTTGGATTATTTGTATGATGAAGCCGAAAAATATCATTGTGCGATTGGATTCGATGAACATCAGAAGCCGCCGACTTCCGTAGGTATATTTGCCCATAATTACAACACAAATATTTATAATTATATGTCGATTTTATTTTCTTGGCTTCACGGTATAACTGGGACTGGAAAGCTGTCAATCTGTGCATAATGAAAATGCGTTGCTCAGGATGGTTTTGCGGCAGTATTATATCCAAATCCTTAGTTGAAATTGACTTCTTTTTCTTCATATGCAGCATAATGTTATTTTTTATTTCATTAGTAGTGAATTTGACAACCAATAAATCGTGTAAAAGTGAATTAGATTTATTTTGTTTTGATGAAACTGTACTCGTATTCTTGGGAATCGCATGAATGGACACTATGACATCATAATTAATTTCCAATCCAATTTTTTTAATTGTGTTCCCAAGTAACAATGAAATTTTAGTTTAGCTTTTACAGGAATATTTTGTCACTTTTTTGGTCACAGTGACCAGGTTCTATGACTAAATAGTTAATAGCAATTAAGCATAATTTATATGTCAGGAAATCATTTTTTTGACCAAAAATATAGCTTATTTTATGATATAACTAAAAAGTATTTAGGCGGCCATTTTACTCACAAAAAATAGCAATGCAGCCACTACGACAGCCATTTGGCTTAATAGCAAATAAGTCATCGTAAAAGGTAATATGCTATATTGTTGCTAATTTGCATTGCATTTGGGCAAATTAACAAGAAAATAAAATAGCACAATAGTCACCACAGTAAAACGTTAGTATTAACAGCAAACCAGTCATCTCAAAAGATGTTATGCTATATTATTGCGTTCGTGGCAGCTAAATAGCAAAAAATGACTATGTAGCGTTGATCGAAATTAAATGGTTATTTTAGCAAATTAGCTGTTACTTGACATCAATTGCAAGTTCTATTTTAACATTTTTAATATTAGAAAATATAAATACTGACAGTACGAGATGTATAAGCGAAGAAAAGCTACTCGGCAAATTTCGTGACAAAATAGCAACTTTTATAGCATTTTTGTCATCAGAATAGCTAATTAACTATATAATGACTAGTTAGCATCCTACGTGGCCATTTTGTCATATTGTCTTTACTGCCTCTACTACAGCTACTATGCCATGCATATTTTGAAAAATTAATTGTTTAATGACAATTTTGTGGTGTTGGTAGCCAATTAGTCAGAGGAAAAAGTTATTTTGCTTTTCCTACGACGAATTTGCTAAACATGCTATTGATAATCTTTGGAGGCAAAATAGCATTTCTTCATTGCATTTTTGTCCCCAGAATAAATAATTAGCTGTAGAATAAATATTTAGCAATTCACGTGAATATTATAACGTATTGACATTATTGCTTCTGCTAAAGCTATTTTGTCATGGCTGCCATCTTTTTCTGCTATTATGCCACGGTTGCCATTTTCCCTCAATTTTGCATAGTATTTATTTTTTTAATTTTCTTCGTTTTTCGCTGTCGTTCATAGAAAAGAAATACGTTTTCATTCTATCTTTCAATTTCGTATCGATTGTATTAAAAAATTATCCTTAATTAGTCCATATTTTGGAATTTATTTAAAAAATCTATTTTCTGTATACAATAAATAAGACGTATTTCTGAGGGGCGTTATGCTTTTTAGAGCTACTTTGAAAAACTACCTTATAAAACTTTCTTCCCAACTAATTTAAGTCGACAGATGCGCGTATTTATTAGAAGGTACTTTCATTATTATTTCATTACGCATAATGCCTCTGTCATCATTAATATTTTCAACAGTGTTAAAAATGATGTAAAGTGTCAATACAAATACAAAATAACTAGATATTTTATAAAAATATGCTTTTACAAAAGTTATTTTGTAATTTTTGGAAACAATTTAATTTTTTTACAGCCACATGGTCATTTTAGATTCTTAGCCATGTAAAATGCTTAAATGCTTGTTTGACTAAATGGCTACTTGAAACGATATTATATACTAAATAAATATTTTGCCTTTCAAATGACTAATTTGCCATTAATTTTATTTTGTTTTGAATATTTCAAATACGCTATAAAACCTATTCGGCTGTGTAAATGACTTTTATACTTTATAGTAATTTTGATGAGTACACAGCATTATAGCCTAAAAATTTAGCATTTGAGAAAGCTAAAATCATTCCCCACTTTGATCAACATGACACGTTTTTGTCAGTCATATTGACGTTATCTTGACTATTTAGCATTTATAGCAATGCTAAATAACCCACAAAAACTGGTCAGTGTGACCAAATTTTGAACACAAATTGTTACTTGGGTTGATAACCACATCACGAATATCATCATGCTGACTGGGTAGGCCAATAATTGTTATACTACTAGAATTTGACTGCTGGTTTGGTTTGTCATTTTCCGCTTCAAGCAAATGAATTTTGGATGTCTGGGTACTCAGCTGCTTTTCTAGTGTATTTACTCTGGATGTAAGTTGTTCGTTATCCGATGTGAGTGATAAAACCATGGCTTTCATGTTTTCAAGGGCTATTAGTTTTTTTTTCATGCGTTGCAGAAGAATCATAACGTCGGATAATTTTGGCAAATTATTCGTTGAGTCGTAGTTTTCCTCTTCGTCGACTATTAAAGACTGGTTCGGGGTATTTGAACGACAAGCATGACATAGCCAAGTTGCAGAGCGATTTTTTATTTCCTCCACCAGTTCGTCAGAGATGTTTGCGCATTTTAAATGAAAAGTATTTCCACAAGGGCCTGCGCATTTGACGCCAGGAAATTTCGCCTTGGTAATATTCGTAGAGCATATGTTGCATGCAGACATTTTATTAAATTATTATTATTTTATTATTATTATTATTTCTTTATTATTATAAATTTGTGAACTATTTGTATTTGTTCGGCATCCTCTCACATTCAAAATGGCGATAGCTTTAATATTATCACAATATTAAATACACAATTAGTTAATAATTTATAGAACGTACACAAGATTGTTTCAGTAAAACTGATAACTCGTCTGAATAGAACTCGTCAGTGAATAGAACGGATCTCCATTGTTCGATGCTCTAATTACACGTCATTGCGAGCAAATTCGAGTCCCTGTTTGCGGTGGCGTGAAGTCAATTAGCATTTAACCGATTTAAGATACCTTCTGGATACTCCTGAGACCGCATATTGGCTCCTGTTTTCAATTGGAAAAGTACTGAATATATATAAATGATAAAGGTGTCCTTGTAAAGATAAAATACCTTTTGTACGCCCAGAGGTTTGAGTCGATTTAGTTGGTCGCGAGTGTATATCTGTTAGGAATTGTAATTCGTGAAGTTAGCACACCCGGTTAACAGATCATCTACGTAAAAATCTGTCAACATGATTTATGCTGCTACTGGATAATTATTGACTCGGCTAATAGCCAGCTGTTTAAAGCTTTTGTGGTTAAAAAACTGGCTAATGTTGTCTCATTTGCCATTGTTGAGTCAGATTTGCCGATACATTTTTTCTATGTTCGCCGTAATTTCGATTTTATGTCTTTGCCATCGTAGTAGTATATTCACTAGGTCAGCTTGTAATTTTGGACCATTCATCATGCAATCATTTAAGAATATTCCCGTTGTAGTTTTAGAGGCGGCTTTCATCTTAAAATGAAATTCTTACTATGCAGAAAACCATGGGAGCTTTTCCTAAGACTGACTAGAAATGTTGTTGAATCATGTTTTCCTCCTCAGTGTGATATTGTTGTTTATGATTGTTGGATAGTCTGCTTATATTAAAACTTCGATATTTATGTGGAAGGCTCTATCAAATTTTGGCAAGAGTTTTATATTGATTGTGTGTTTGCAAATGCCTGCCGGAGATAGAGATATTAACTTTCTTCTTTTTAAGATTGAGCAAATTAGCGGCTTTTGATTAAATTGATGTAAGTTGTGATCCAGGATCGATTAGTGCTCTTAGCAGGACATGATATCACGCGCAACTTGTGGCTTTACCTATTGCGGCTGGTAATAAAACTTGGCCCTGTCGAATTACCATTAATGTTTTAGCGTTTTTTGCTACTGTTCCGGAACTTACTAATCGTTGGTATGTCACTGTTCATGCCTTCCAGCGATTGAAATCTATTTTGCAGGAATTTGAAAACATCTTCTAGTTGTGGAATATCCCCGGGTGTTCCTATGGACGGTTCATAGAGCCTGATAGGTTATGGACCCAATTTTTTTATATTAATATAAAGCTCACGAATACTTCAAAATAAGAACCTACGTAGCCGATGTATGTTATGCAAATTTTCTTTTGCCGTATCGTGCAAGTTCATTACTGCTTCTGCTGTTTTTGTATTATATCTCAAGTGATTGGTAATTGTCATCTGATGTTGTTGGGTAACTGTTCAGTTGAGCTCCTTCTTTCTGTAAGTGTGATTTTAAATGTGTCATTTTCATGACATGTGATGTGGGACGTTTTGTGTTTCTAATTTTTCTTGCAGCTTGCAAAAATAATCTTTTTTGAAATAGTCACACGTTTTCTTGTCTTCTCCTACTTCTACTAGGACAATATTTCTACTAGGATACAGTCTGTTGATTCGCTGTTGGAAATGTTGTTGGTTTTCCACGAATAATTGATTGTTGTCAATTTTTGATAAAGCGTCGCACATGTAAAACATTTTTTTTGGAGCTTAGCATGGACAAGTAAGTAACTTTTCTCATTTACCAGAGAAATTTTAATTTAAATTTAAACTATTTTTTAAAAATTCGAATTAATGTGAATTATTTAATTGGTCAAAGAATTGTAGATCTTGGTTTTCATAAAATTAGTAACTTAAATGCTAAGTGTTTTATTTTCAAAATCCAGTTTGAATCCATTTCGAAATTCGAAGAGCAATATCATTGCAAAATTATTATGAAGAAAATATAAAGAAATTTTGATTATCATATTAAAGATATGCTATCCGTACATAATTTAATACTAACAAACAGACGGGAGAAAAATGATTATATAGATACATTCAATATTTCAAGCATATGCTAACATATACAAACACCCTCAATTTTCTCGTATGTATACAAACATTCCTGCAACTAGCTAGTAGCTATATATCCTCCCGAGTATAATCTCATTAGCAAACGTTCGATAATTTTTTATCATATTCCAACAGTGCACCTCGTTAATCCAAAAATTGTTCTTGTACTTTAAAATTATGTACATCAATCATAAATTAGCATAAATTGTATAAAATATAAAAATATATTCAAACTGAACTTATCTGTGTTTGGTATGTATGAGCATAGATCAAATATTTGCTGTAGACGAGTATGCTGCTGCTAACATACTTTCTACTCGATTCTCGAAATGAATATGAAAAAAAAAGTTTTCAAAACACATAAATCTATGAATAAATCATAAATCAACATAAAAAAAAATCCGTCTCAATATAATTATTCAACATTAATACATAATTCAAATAATTGCCATTCATACTCGTACAATAATAAATCACACAAAAGGAGAATTTCCATGTTATATATTCAAAATCGAAATTTAGAAGGATTTAGTCGTGTAGACGTTGTTGTTGCTGCAACTTTTTTTTTTTTTTTGGTACAAAATTTTAAATTCAAATAAACTCTTCATACGAATACAAACATATAAGTATAATCCTAATTCATATAAATAATCCTTTTTTTTCCTGCCATGCACATCATCGTACAAATCTCCTTTTATAAAATAATTTTTTGTTCAATAACAACTAAGTCCCATTCATGTTCAAAGTTAATAATAGGTATATACACAAAAATATAAACGAAATGTTAATAATATTTAAAATAAGGATATCAACAAATTTTATACAAATAAAAGAGAGAAAGGAGCTTTTATTTCGTTTAATCTTAAAATCAAACCACTTTAAACTTTTTCCGTACAAAATTAAATATTTAATAGGGAGGGTGAATACTTAAGACTCTAGATAAATATATTTAGGTCGTTCTCATTGTGTATAGTTAGAGAGGATTATAAACTAAAACAAAATCGAATATGATCCCATTTAGCTAATCCCGATGACAGTTGACAGACTTATAATATATTTTTGAAAATTGGGTGGTGATGTCCTACATGAAAAAATAATTTTAGATTAAAGAACTTGTCGAATAAAATGTGCTTTTCGAAATATAACGATTTTGGATTTTTATAAAGCTTGAATGCGAGCTTAGATAAATAGCATTTAGTAGCCAGATGGTCTAATAGTTAGAGATATACCTGTAGTTGAAATAAAACTACTTTTTTGGAGAAATTTGAGAGACATCAAAGGCTTCTCAAGAGGTGGAATGATAAGAGTCTAATTTTTCTTTCTAATTCTCATACAAAATTGATTACGTCTATGGTCATATGTAAAAAATTAAAGTATGTTGTGCTCAAACCATTATGAGTTTATAATAGACCAGGGGTCGTATTCTCCGATTCAATGACTAACAATGAGAATGACTAATAACTTATTGTATTTTTGTCATTCATTTCGTTTGATTTTTAAAATATTTATATTTTCGGTCCTTTAAGGTAGCTTCAATAGTAAAGAAGCAAATAAAAAAAAGTGAAATTTAAAAATTATGGTGATATACACAAACACGTTTTTGTCCATCCCTGCCAATCCTTCAAAATCTGCTAATTTTAAATTATATGGAAACAATTTCTATAACTTAATTTAAACTATATTGTATAAATAATTCTTGTAACAATTTATAAAATTTTCATATTTAAACAGCAGTCGAACGTTTGGTGGTACATTTAACAAAAATGACATTTCTGTACATATATCCCTTTTCCTGCCCGTTAACACAATTGTATGGGTACGGCAAAAGTAACATTTCAAAAATTTATTTTTGTATGTTTTTTTAACCAACTTACACATTTGTGCATTCCTTTAAAACTTATTTTCGTCCGGAAAAAACACTATAACTATACACACAATTGTGTTAGTTGTACTTCAAATTAAACGAAATATTTTATCAAAAACGCCATTACATTCTATGGTTTTTACGCACATATTTGTGTGGTTTGAACTTACATTGAGCCAATTTTTTATTTTTTTACTTTTTTTGGTTGAAAAAGGGATATAGCGTAAACACCACTTCAACTCTGTGAGCTACCTAAACCACAATAAAATCTCATTGAGAACACATCTAAGTAAACCACACCGAAATCTTGAACTCTCGAATCAAAAAACTTAGTCTCGCTAAAAATAGATGTCACTTTAAAACACAAAACCAATTTTCATGATAAATTAATCGAACACGCAAGTGCGTTACCATTTATGGGGTGGGGTGGGTACGATTCCTCAAATCCATATTTTCAAAATCTAAATTTCAAAATAAAAATTCCAAAAAAACAAACTCCAGAAACCAAAATTCCAAAATAGTCGCGCACCTTTTACATTTCCATGGGCTTAATATGGGAGGCATTGGCATAAAATGGAATTTGTTTTGGAAATTTTATTGTAATTTATAATTAAGAAATTTCACCCAGAATAACCCAAAATTTCATATCTGACTTAATATTCAGATATGAATAGATTATCTGAATCAACTGAATTGAATAGTGTGTTCGTCGTACTCTTCAGTTCATATAAAATTTAGAGGAACTGAATTATCGGTTTTTACAATTTTCGTATTTTGTGTGGTAAAAAGTACAAAGGAGTTTTAGTTAAAATTTGATCATCATTAGGCAACCATTTCCTCAGCTCAAACCCGGAACTTCACAATATGAAATTTATCTGGATGATTAGACTGCTTGCTTCATGAACTTTTTCTGATCCTGCCATCAAATCGCCTACGTACATAATCGATTTGATGTGGGCGCTGGTAACGAATACGTTACCAGCGCCCACATCAAATCGATTATGTACGTAGGCGATTTGATGGCAGGATCAGAAAAAGTTCATGAAGCAAGCAGTCTAATCATCCAGATAAATTTCATATTGTGAAGTTCCGGGTTTGAGCTGAGGAAATGGTTGCCTAATGATGATCAAATTTTAACTAAAATTACAGAACCTACGAAAAATAAGGAATTTAATTCTGTTAAGGTATTAGGGGTAAATTGGAATCTAAACACGGATTACTTCCAATTTAAAGTGGAACTCAACAAAAACCCATCAATCACCAAAAGAGGAATATTATCGGAAGCAAGTCGCTTATTCGATCCGTTAGGATGGCTTGCTCCAGTCACGATATAAGCATCAAAATATTCTTCCAAACACTATGAGCAGAAAATTTAGGTTGGGATGAATCATTGCCACAAAATTAATCCGCTAATTATCTGAAAATCCGATAAGAATTACCGAAAGTTGAAAAAATTAAAATAGATCGTTACATGTACACAACCAAAAATGCAAAAATTATTCTGCACGGTTTCTCCGACGCTTCGAAGTATGCTTATTCCGCAGCCGCCTATATTCAAGAAAAACACAACGGCCATTCAGTTATTAAATTAATCGCAGCGAAAACTAAGGTGGCACCCGTGAAGCAAATATCCATTCCACGTTTAGAAAAATGCTTTAAACGTTGAAATTACGAATATCATCGCATGGACTGATTCAACCAACGTGCCGGACTAGCTGTCCGCACATCCAACCAAATGGAACACTTTTTTTGGTAACAGGGGGCTTATTATGAACGTGATGCGAAGCGGATCGTATTTCGCATTTTCATACGATATCGCATTTTGGTATTATGAAACACCCTTTTCGGATATTAAGCCCTCTTAATCGCATGATGCGCCATATTATAAACTCAACCTGCGAATTTTTGCGAAAATAAAATTGACAAATGCAACTGCTCAATAGCAGTCGGATATCGCAATTGAGTAGTGAAACAATATTTTGTGCAGCAATAAAATGTAATTAAATGTTAATTAACATTTCCATAAAAATAATTAAAAATGTTTTTATTACACTAAAATTTTACTATTTATGTATTTTAATAATTAATAATTATTTTTTTCTCGGGAATATCCAAAGGACATGATTCGTTCCGCAGTACATTTCGTCTGATTCTCGTATGTATTATTCACATTTTATTCTTCGTCATCCTCATCACAGAAAAAATATAAAGCCACAGTATCCATATTTTTTTTTTTTTTTTTTTTATCAAATTTATATTTTTTGTTACCTCAAAAATAATTTTTAGTGAAATATTCGTACAATTAAAATCACTTTTTACAACAATTTGACAGAAAATAAATTTCCCGAATAAGGGAAATGCGATATGCGATAATGATATTTCATAATAATCTCATACGAAGCGGATCGTATTTGATAAATCGCAAGAAATGTCAAATGCGATTCGCTTCGCATAAAGTTCATAATAGGCCTCCTGAACGGAAGAGATACTTACCAATATAAGAAGGTCTCAATGAAGACACGTAGATACTCACGATAATCCAGCAGAATTTGCTTTAAGGCGTATTGAACCAGAAAAACTACAGCACTTTAGCTTATGGTGTCACGGTCCAAATTGGCTTAATAATTCGAATAATTGGCCAAAAGTCGTAGAGAAGCAATCCTGCACTTTATAAGCATCGTGAAACCAATCCTTACATGTTAAACACATCAACCCAATCAAATAGATATGTTAATTGCTAACATGTCCAGTTTTAGGAAATTGGTTCAGCTTATGTACTTCGATTTATCAATATTCAACTAAAGCATATACGAAGAGAATCAATTACCCCATACTTACTGAGATATTCAGCCATCTCCAGATTAAACATTTTCAACCAGAAATAAATTCGATTAAGACAAATAAAGAGCTACCATTTACCGATGCATCAGGTGCATTATGTGTCGAAGGAAGACTGTCAAATGCTTCCATAACATATGATGTAAAATATTTATTGATTCTGCCAGCCAACGATAAGCTAACGGAAATTATAATAAGAGAGCATCATATACGATATTTACATGCTGGACCAACTCTCATGATGGCCAAACTTCGTCAAACATATTGGATTTTACAAGCCAGAAATTTAATACGAAAAATGATCCGAAATTGTGTGAAATGCGCGAGATACAATCCAAAGGAGCTGATTCAAATTATGGGGAATCCAAATCTAAGAGTAGAACTCGTTAGACCATTTTTCAAAGTTGGAGTTGATTATGGAGGTCCTTTCCAAACAAGCTTGATTAGAGGAAGAGAGTAGAAAACATATAAAAGCTATGTTTGTATCTTTGTTTGTTTTGCCACCAAACCTGCCCAAACCGGCTCTTACATTGCCACACTTCGTAGATAAATAGCCCGCAGAGAAGTATGTAAAGAAATTCACAGCGACAACGGAACAAATTTCGTTGGGGCTCTTAACAACTTATATGAGTTTTACAAATTTTTACGACAAAATTCTAATACTTTCTCTAAATTTCCATTGAAAGACCAAATAACCTTCAAATTTATTCCACCAAGCTCATCACATTTCGGTGGACTATGGGGGGCCGCTGTCAGAAATCGTTGAAGTTAGTCCGAAATTTGTCAGCCCGAAAAAAATTGGTGCGTTTCTCGGATAAAGTATAGCTATCCCGAAAAAGTGTAAATGTAAGTAGAAAATGCAGCTCCATCCCGAATTAAAATTACATCACAATAATAATGTAATTTTGGAGTTGAAGAAAATTGAATGTAAATTTTTTATTAAAAAAAACTGTTTTCTCTATCCTTCTGTGGAAAAGCAGATCTCATTATTAAAATAAAAAATTAAGATTTAATAACTTGTAGATTGACAAGAACGTTAAGATTATAATAAACGATATAAATTCTAATCAATCGTAATTCATGATTCTAAGTAAACAAATTTTTGGTATTATATAGTGCATCTAATCAATATAGAAAACTATGTGCTAAATATTTGCCGTATTTTGATTGATTGATTGATTGATTAGAATGTACGGCCAAGACTAAGCAAGGATCCCGGATACGCCGGGCCAACCGTACACCCCTTTTACATATAACAAGATGGAGGGATAGGAAAGGTTGTTAGGTATGATAGACTTGACCCGGTTACAGACACCTAAGTAGTCAATAGTTAGTAAAGCACAAGACGGCACAATTATTTTTGTTCTTCGGGATATAAATAATCAGCAATTAACATCCTAAACAGTAATTGATTAATTAGTAAATGTCCTGAAATAAAATTTCATTATTATGAGTGATGAAATTTTATTTAATACCATTTCCTTATATCAATTTACAATAACGCGACGACAGGCCCTCCACACACCTTTATTATAGCATTTAAAAAAAATTGATAATCAATAAGGTTGGCATCTTAATGGTACGAGTAAGTTTCCTGAAATAAAATGTCATTATTATGCGTTAGAGAATCATTATTTTGTACGATATGTTTAAATTATTCTTGAATAGAATAAATGTAATGTAATGTAATGATTATTATAACTAAATTAATTATAATTTGATTGTCGTAAAACAAATAAAATAAAATAAATCAAATCCAAATATTGTAGTATCAAACGGATGGATCCCCTTTTCAACGGATAAAATTACAATCCCTAATAAACCAATATGTTTATTAATAAAAATAAAAATGAAACAAAGACATCTGGTTTCAAAAATAGCTAATCTGGAATCTATAAGGTAATATATCAATAATGAATATGTATAATTAACCCATTACAATTTATTCCCAATCAGAATTAAATAAAACTATTAAGCTAATCAGGAATCTATAAGATGACAGAATTAGTAATAAGTAGCTATTACAAAATATTCTAATTAAAGAAGTGTCATTGATCCCAAAAATACAAAAAAACATCTATGTATCAATATTTGTCTGATTATAAATTTTATTTACGCTGATTATAAATTTTATTTACCAAGCCAAAAAATAAGTCAACCCATAAATTTTCCCTCCACCGACACTTCAATGTTGCATATAGCCATAGTCATTTAATCTATTAAAATAAAACCAATTGTCGTGAGACAAATTAAATCTTAAATATACAATTAAATTAAATTAAAATAGGAAATAAAATTTCATTAGTATTAACAATGATTAAATGTTATTCTAAACCAAGGTAAATAGCCTTATTTGTTATGAGGCTTAAAAGACTCAGCTTCCACTTCCATCTATTTCTGAACCTCCAGATTCTTTTATTATATTAAATTATAGTTAATGAGTTAAATAATAGATGACTCTTTTTAATTAGTGGACATTTTTTTTCAATGTACCGTAATTATCTTACTCTAAAAGCAATGCTACACAACAATAATTCCCTTTAGCTAAATGGAAAAATGTCAATAATAGCAAAAAATCATATATATTAGCTGTTCAGGCAAAACTTATTTATCCCAAGAGTATTTATTCCTCGACGCTTACAAAATAATAAAGCTGCAAATAATAAAAATGTAGTTATTACGGCTTCAAAATTCTTCTGTAATCAAAAATGTTCATTAGAACTAAATAAATTAGCTTAATCAGGAACTGCAATGAATAATATAGTATTAATAATAAACACCTGATAAAGGGGTACCGAACTAAAAAAGTCCGAATCAAGAAAGTTCTCCAAAAATGAAGCAAAAAGGTTGATTTTTGTATGAACACCAGCGACTTATTTTAATTCATATTTTTAACTTAAAATTATGAATTAAAAAAAGCAATTTAGAAAAAGGAGAAAACTCAGAAATGAATTAACAAAGGCTTATACTATTTCATTTTTAAAAACACGTACCCTAACTCACCTTCAAAATGAATTAAAAAAGGCACATTCTATTTAAAATTTAAATTCCAAAAAATTTCATTAATGAAAATAATAGTTGCATGGATTTACATTGATTAGTTATAAAATATAAATAAAAAAGGCTTATATTATTTCATTCTATAAACATTTATATTAATTCATTTTAAAAAAGAATCGAGAAATGCCCCGCCCAAATTCGCCTTATCGAACTCTTTCATTTCTTCTTCAACTCCGATTTTAATTCATCCCCAAAGCGAATCAAAAACACTTATTTTAATTCAGAAAAAAAACCCTTCAATTCAGACCCCTTTAATTCATGCAGCCCCTGATAAACCTTGATAACTCTAAATTGCTCATCATATAAAACATAATAAATATAACAACTTATTACTCAAACGGTGAATAATTGGAGGTAGGAATTAGTAAAATTAGTTAATTTCTGAAATCAAAATGTGGAAAGAATCATTTTCATAAATTCTCTTAGTAAAATGTACCAAGAAAAATATGTAATGTAGATCCAAGAGTGCTCGCTACCCGCTTCTCTAGAATAAAAAAAACCAACACACTGCAACCCATAAAGTTATTTCCCAATCCCAATAGATGAAAACTCAGCGATAGCCCGTTAACATCAATATAAAAGAAAATTTATCGAAATACACATCCACCGTATCCTCGCCACCCCTGTGTAAATTGATCACACAAAATGAAATGAAAAAGCAAAAAATCAATGATTGAATCGTTTTTTTTTCATATAGAAAAACATTTACACTACCAAGCACAAAAAGTAAATAAAACGTAATATTTTTCGTTCGTAAACAATACAAGCACAGCCGAAAGCATATAACAAGCTTTGTATATGCATTGCAAAACCACATTTTCGGTGGTATTGAAATGTACATTATATCCCGCTATACACCTCCAATACTAATTTCCATACAAAATATAATGTACGTCGTACGAGTAAATTAATAAAAAAACAAAAGTTAGAATTCAAAAGTACCAACGAAAAACAATCGTCGCAAAAAGAACAACAAAAATTGTTATCGAGTGTAACAAAACAGAATACATAACAGAATTGAAAAACACTTTCTGGCACAAACAATACTCAAACAATACTACCACCATGAGAATACTAGTACTCTACACTTTATGAGTTATAGAATACAGTAATCATTTTATTATATACTTAAAATTTATTTGGAATAATATATGTTAATAATTAATATGTATTAAAACGTGTTGAAACAATGGAAAAAAAATGAGAAAACACTTATCTTATTCATCCTCTGGAATCATAAAAGTCCTATACATATTGAAAAATTACATACACAAAATGAGTATGATGCATTCAAACAACGGTATCAAAATACATATAAACGAAATTGTAATATACATATTCTACGCCATTGCAAGCGCATCACACACAAATTAATATAATATAACTATTCAATATGTATCTTATTACGGCTTCAAAATTCTTTAAATCACACAATATATTATTTATGTTTATGAACACTTAGATATATATTATTTAATTAATTAGTTAAGTAAAACACATTTAAACTATTTATTTTTAATTATTTAGAGGAGAGACAAAAAAACACGTCTTTCCTCTACGACGTTCAATCGCCGACCTATGTGCTAAATATTTGCCGTATGATTATAAAGCATAATTTTTTAACCCTTTCCACGAGAAATTGACAAAATAATGAATATTTCGAACTAAACTGGAATCTTAAATTCGCGTGTGCCTATACTAGAGATAATCATGTGTAGTGGCATATACGGCCAGATAGGCCTTGGTCACACCAAATTTAAGATTCCAGTTTAGTTCGAAATATTCATTATTTTGTCAATTTCTCGTGGAAAGGTGTAACACAGCACTGTCCACCACTGTGTTCCATACGAGTTGTCGTTCAACCCTGAGGTAGTTGAATTGAACACTAATACATAGTCGACTCAGCTATACCATAAAAAACGATTTACCGGTTCGGTTTGCAAATTTTGGGATGGAAAGTTTTGGGTTGCGAGAAAAAAAGTCAGTCAGTGATGTGCGTTGTAAGTAGCCAGATAATATTAAAATTAAAAAAGGCTTGAAAAATTATTATTGAATTTTGCTCGTTATAAATAATTAATAAAGTAAAACGATATAAATTGTGTATGAACATAGTTTTTTATAACTTACCAAATGATCGTGATAATTATAAAATCCAACGCATGAAATTTTCAGTTTTAATTTGATATTTTATCGATATCTCGTGCGGGGAATACGTTACACCGCTATAGTGTTATTGGTGTACGCAAAATAAAATTAAAAAAAATAGGATAAGTTACCAATGACTATGTTAGTTTATAAGATAATATACTTATCATATTGTAATTATCCAATTAAGTCAAATTGGTAATACATATATGTAATCTAAAAAAAAAACAATTTATGGTGAAACATGTGTTTTCAAGGACAATATTAAGACTGTGTTTAGTGTTTAAAACTGTGTAATGGCTTTGTAAGTCACAATAAGTCAATAAACTTAGTGATAGTGATTGTAATTTTAAAAGTTATATAAGCACCGTGAACGTAACGTGCAGTTTTTTTTCTGTTAAAATGTGTACTCTACATACATAATCTGCGAGTAGCGTTTCATTTAACACTGTGAATGTCGTAGCTACCACCCAAGTTCGAGAATTATATCGGTGCATAGAAAAAAAACGAACTGTATGCAATACCGCAATATGTTCTTAATATTCTAAATATAATAATATAATATTAATATTTATTTAAATAGAAACTGATATTGCGTTAACTAATGCAATTCATAACACCTTGTAATAATACTAAGCGAATAATAATGCATTACGTCATAATATAATAGTGAATGTGCGGTTGTTGTGAACATAAGTAGCCGACATTATTATTCTACGGATTCCTGATGCTACAAAGCAGTAATTATAAAAAAATAATAATGAATTCGTCGTTCAATCTCAACGATCAACTTTTATTGGTCAACGTCATTCAACATCCATCAGTTCATCATCTTCAACTTATACGTCGGTAAATTTTTTTTATATATTCATTTTTTAGTTGTAAATTATATATTTTTTTTATTTAAAATTTCCAATTTGACATTAATATCTAATTATACGCATGCTATCTAGTTGTATTAATATTATTTGAATATATTATATCTATAGGATAAGAGTAGGCTAGGATTAGATCAGGTATAGGTATTATTTAATTATAGTGGGTTGTCAACCTTGAATTTTCTTTTGCGAATAGTTTTTTTTGTTTTTTTCCGTAACTGATAAATTGATAATGTCAATAAATTAATTTTTTTTCGTAGGATTTTTTTTATTATATGATCCACTTTTCAATAATTATTTTGAATAAATTGTCAATGTTAAATTACGGAAATTGTAAAGCGTTCACCTATTATTATTATTATTATTATTATTATTGTGAATCATCATAAAATGAATTGGTAAACTTATAAATTGAGGCTTGGGTAAGTAACAACCAACAATGGCAGGTATAATGTTCCCCATTTCCTTTTCGTCGATTGTATTGTTCAGTCATTCCGCAATCCGATTATTTTTGTTGAACTGCAACCTTCTACATGAGACAATCCGTCCGAAATGAAGTCCCTCAACCTAGTGGTAATGAGAGTGTTGTTATTAATTGTTAATTCCGTAAATATCGTTAGCGTCCGGGTCAGATTTACAATTCAGCTTTAAACTCCTGTAAATATTTTTTTTTGTACTTTCTCATTCAGTATCATAATTATCTAATTATGTCAAAATCTGTTCTTTAATTTTACCTCATAAAGTCTTTACTTATCTCGATTTCCTTTTCTACAGAAGCGGTCTCGCAAGACTTATGTATCCCTTGAAAACCCCACCCCATACTCCTGAGCAGTAGCCGCGCTTAAAACGACCGCTCAAGGGCAATGCATTCGTAAGTTGATTTCTGATGGCGAAATGATGTTCTACGTGCCCATCATCATATAATTGATGGGAAATACTATACATCCCTCACAATTTCGTTACAAAGGGTTAAAAAATTATGTTTTATGGTCATGATATGGACCAGCTGTTATCATGGTATCTTAGTGTGACCATGGCCTATCCGTTCTTGGCGAAAAGATGTTCTATATCTTTAGAAGAAAATCTCTTAAAAAGTTTACTGTGAGGAAATAATAATTCGTTTGTAAATTTTACGAGACTCACGTATGAGCAATTTAATGAAATATTGGCAATAGTAAGTACTTCCTACCTCCTTTACATAATAAACTAAAAATACATACATACATACATGTACCATTACAAAAATGTACATTATAGTAGTGTTGCTTTCGCTAATCCGCTTAGCTTAGCTAAGAAATGTGAAAGCAACAACTTTTGGCTTTAATTTTTTAATGCGTTTTATTTTTTCTATGTTGGTTCATTTTATTAATATTTATTTTATTTTTTTTATTTTATGAAATAGAACAAATTAAATTCGGTATTTTGCCATCAAATTACAAATTTCAAAATTATTCTACAAGATAAATTTTTCGAGGAAAATAGAAAAAAATAACGCCTTGCGGTAAACCCCATAACCATAAAATGATTTTATTTCCCCTAATCCTAAAAAAAAATTTCTTAACATTCTAAAACAATCGGCTTTAATACAATGCAATTGTTGTTGTAATCTTTTGAAAGCAACACAGCTTATATTTTAGGTTGAACCTGATATACAAAAACAAGACACATTTTTTCGTCAAGCAGTGAGTGCTCGAGTTCGTCTAGCCATAACCCTTAGGTATATCGCAACTAGAGATTCGTACCACTCATTGGAGTACCTGTCGCGGGTTTCACGGAAAACCATTTCTCGGTTTATTCCCGAAGTTCTACCGTCTTTATATGTACGTTTACAGCCAAAATATTTAAATGTATGTATACAGATCGATAGCATATAATTACATGTGCCACTTAAAAACGTTTAATTTTATTCATGCTTAATAAAACGCAATTCTGTTTTAGATGGATATCACAAAAGAGGGATGGCAGGAAATTGTCAAAGATTTCTGGAATATCTGGAATTTTTCTCATACACTTGGTGCCATTGGCGGAAAACATACTCGAATACTTCAACCTCCTAATTCTGGATCCAATTTTTTTAATTTTAAAGGCTTTCACAGCATCATACTATTGGCCATTGTCGATGCTCAATGTCGATTTTTGTTTATAGATGTAGGGGCAAATGGAAGAGCATCTGACAATACAGTGTACGAAAATACAAATTTATTTAAAAATTTAAATAAATTAAATATTCCAGAAAAAAAGTTATTTAGAAGGTGAAACTATGCCGGTACATAATTTTTTTATAGCAGACGATGCTTTTAAACTTGATAAGCATATGATGAAGCCGTATACTAGATGTTCAACATTGGCAATAAAGCAAAAAATATTCAATTATAGACTATCCCGTGCCAGATTAACTGTAGAATGCGCCTTTGGTCGGCTTGCATCTCGGTTTCGCATTTTGCATCGACCACTGAACCTTAAAATCGATACAATTGATTTAATAGTAAAAGTCTGCTGCGTGCTTCACAACTATTTAACTAAACCAACAGAAACAACTCTGAATTGTGATGAGATACAGATAGATAGTGGCAGATCAACCTAGCAATTCTACCGGATTACTACATACAATGAGGGACACAATTGCCAATTTTTGTGTTGGAAACGGTGACTTACCAATTCAATGGCAGACAATTAAATAAAATAAAAATAAACGTAACTTATTCAATATTTCCCAAAGATTCATCATTCCAATTCTCAGAATTTATATATCCCGATTTGTGCCTTGCATTGTTTTCGAATCTACCACTGGTAATTATAATTACCAATATAAAGTCATTTGCATATTTATAAAAAATAAAATTTATTCAAATTCAAGAACCGTTACATTCGTTACATTCGTTACATATTTCATAAATTAAAATCACAGTAGGCAATTCATTAGTAAAAATTATAAAATAATAAAACATAAATCAAAATAATAAAATTCGCTTAAATTTCGCCAAGGTATTCGATAATATAGTTTTCATCAATTAGACAAGCGTCATTCGCAACAGTTTGAATTAAATCGGGTGGGTCATATTTATATCCTAACTTTACATCTTCCAAGATCTTAATACGTTTTTCTGGAATTGATTTCTTTGATGGTGGAGGCTTTACATTTAATTTAGAAATGTACATACTATATGAAGCGAAAGATGCTGATGTGATGGTTGAACTGGGTGGTATTGTTGCAATATCAGAATCGTTTAGATAATCAATTAAGATTTCTGAATTTTGTGGAAACAGACTGTGCTGGTCATCATCGTTGATGGCATTACTTTTCGGTTGAGAAGAACTTTGGTGGCAATATATATTTGGTTAATGGTGTAGGGTTAGTAGGTGTTTTTTCAACGTAAACTTTTTTTGAAATTAAAAGTGGTGAGGAAGTGACGGTAGCCTCATCATCGATGAATTTTTAAAAATATGAGTGGATTTAGATTTACCAGGGTTGTTGCTATTTCTATTGTAGATATTTGGTTTATTGGATTCAATTGAAGTAGGAGGTGGTGTCATTATACATAGGTCATCAGAAAAATCGGTGGAATGTTCTAAATTATTTGAAATAATCTGGATGTGTTGTAGGTTTCCGTTGATATCTGTAGCTTTCTGGTACTGCAAGAGTTTGGTTTACTTTTTACAAGTCGAATAATCTTGTTACTGACCAACGTTTGTATTTCTTGCATGGCAGTAAAACTTTTAGCAACATCTAATTTATGTAATTCTTCCAATTGAATGGAAACTGTTGAACAAAACGTCTCAAAAATCGTGGATTTTGTATTAGGTCCAGCCATAATTGAAGATATTGCTTCTTCGTACTTGTCTTTTTCTGTTTTTTATTTCTATTAAAAGGCGGCAATTCTTCACATTTTTTTTTTTGCAACAGCTTTTTCAGCAACATCAAATTCCATCTAAATTTAAAATACACAGTATTAATTACAAGAATTAAAATTTAATAAAAGCAACTTACTTCGCTATAATCAGTTTCGGTTATCTCCTCAGATTGAAAACTACTTGTTGTTTTTCTTAAGACAATCACTTCATCCAGGAACTTTAGTTCCTCAAATAAAAACCATTTTGGGTCCTCTCCATTATAGGCACTGCCCGATTTCAAAATTTTTCACAAACACTCATTTTTTCTATATAAATCGATTAATTTAACTGTACTTTCCGTCGAAAAGAGTGAAATTAAATATTATTAAATAATTTCATATAAATGGGTATTGCCAATACGTCTTTACTCTAAAATGAATATTTATAATTAGCAAACCTAACCTCAAAACTTGACATTTCGTAATAATTTCATAATAATTTATCGTGAAATAGCCTCCTAATAATTTGCTGATAGTGTCAAAATTTGTATAACATACTCACACATACACTGACAAATTTGATATCACGATAGAAATATCAGTGGATTTACATAGTGTAGACGCCGGGTGAGTCTTTTTTTACATGAAATTTTCGCACGGCATACTTCAAGAAAATAAAAATTAACATACAAAAATAGACCCAATAAGTTTAATTTTTTGCCGTCAGATCTACAAACAGTTCTGTCGTGCTAAAATTTCATGGAAAAAAGACTCAATGAGCTTATTTTTAATGCGCAAGATACCACATTCCCAACTTTAACAGTTATCAAAATAGCATATACGCAAAATAATTAGTAAAATAAAATTAAAACTTCTTTCTTACATCAACAAGCAAAGCAGCAACATCAAATTTATAAATAATATTAATACTAATAGTGTACCTTCAAGGGTACTCACAATGTGCCATAATTGGCCTAAGTGTGCGATAGCAACCTCGGAAACCTAGTGTACCTTCAATTTGTGTCAAATTTTTGTTTTGTTCGTGGAACCCACAACCTGTTGGCACAAACCATAATTATGAACTAAAAGATTCGAAAATAAATTTGCAATAATATTGGGTCAAGTTATTTTTTTTTAAATTAAACCAAAAGTGTAGATTTATAACAAAAAAACTGTTTTACATCAAAAAATATTTACCCTAGTACCGCCCAGGCGGATTAATTGATCGGGATGAAACTTCATATTTACGCTTTTTTTAAATTGTTCGTTGTTATGAGTATCAGCATTGTCTTGTAACATTCGCTGTCTAAATAATGTTTTAATCTTGGTCCTTTTTTCACGTTTTGTTTTATCTCAAACGATTCTGATGTTGTCTGGTGCGGTCCCAGTTTCTTTATTTAATTTTTATTTTCGCACAGTAAAATTTTAATAGAAATTGGTGAAGATAATGCCAAGGAATCAAATGCTAGCAATCAATTTCGAAGGTTGAGGAGAATTCGTTTGGGATTTGCAGTGATAAGAATTTTCTAATGCCAGGGATGGTTTGCGATGGATCCTGATTTTAAGAAAACTCATTTAAGGGTTTTCGGGTCGAATAACTTTTAATAAAAATGGATGGGGTGAGTTTTCGAGTGCAAAGAATTGATTGCAATGAGTTTTTGATTCAGGAAAATTTATTTAGAGGGTTCTCAAATGTGATCCGGGTCCTTATTAAAAAAGAATATCGGCTCGAACGATTAAAAATAATAAAACTTGAGAAAGGATATTTAATTGCAATGGATCATGATTTTGGGAAATGTATATAGATGTTTAGCTGCTATGTTGCGTCTTACTCCACAATATGTCCACTATGTGCTACTATAAGATAGTATTCCAAAATAAGTTCCCGATTATTGAAAAATGAGTAATTGGATGGAACAAAATCCTTTCTCAAACGATTACGCGGGTACTGTAAATTGGATAGAACTATAGAACTGGTAACAAAGTAATAGTAAGTACAGCGATCATAAAGCTTTTTGATAACAACATTTTTGCAGATTTACCATTCGCTATACTGCTGAAGTTCGAACAAGTTGCTTCGACGTGGTGTCCCTCTGTCTGAGTCCTCTCTACATCCCAGAAAGATTTTCTGATTTGGGTAAAATTTCATATTTTAACTTTTTCATAAATGGGGATTTACCCAATTGTGGACTTTGTGTTTTTAAATTCCGGGATTTTGATAATGCGACCATAAATCAATTCGCGAACATAGAATTGACTATGCAATCATTACGACTTTAAAGTTACAACTAACAATGTCAAATGTTATTTTTTTATAGAAGGCATTTTGGTTGTGGTAACGTGGTTCGTTCGGAAATCTTGTGGAGCGCTTATGGAAATTCGTAACTCGAACTCGTTATATTTACATAATCGACCTAATTTGTACATAATTGAATAATAACAAAACACCTTAACCTACATATCTCTATATATCATTGAATTCATTACCCTTATTATTACGTTTGTAGGTAAAGTTATTTGACATACTTAACTAGAAATTCAACCAACGAAAAATTGTATATTTTCATAACAAAGGCACCAGAAAAAAACCTTGAGCTTCCACCCATTAGAATAATTAAAAAAACGTGTATGCTACATTCCAGCAGCATATCGTTATGAAACAAAACAGCCACCCACAAAACAGCCGCTAACGCTCTTATCATAGAGAAAATATTATTTTATAAACAACAAAAAAAGTATGTATTTACCTTAACATACGTACACACACACACATACCGAGATAATTAAAAGGAAAAATTTGTATATGTATACTTGGGAAAATAATGTTAAGCGGAAAATTCACTATATACGAGTATAATGTAACTACCTGCTTTTAGTACTCATCCGCGGAGTAACATGAAGGTTGGAGTTTGAATTATCCTCGTTTTGAACTAGTTAGTTGTTTTTTGTGCTCCTACTCCCTGTATTTTTGTGAATGGGAACACTGAACATAAAATACAAAAATCCTTCAACCATTGTTATCATTAATGTTCGAAATAATTAAAACAAAAGACTTTTGTGTATGTTTTATGTTTAATTTTTTGTTGCTGGCACAACACAATACACATTTTCACAATTATACATAGGAAAATGGTTAATTAATTTAATTTAACACATTCATATGTTAGTCTATATACGAATGTAAAAGAAAATCATTTTTCTTTTTGTTAAGGATGTACATGAATATTTATATGTCTGTTATTATTTTGTAGGTATTTTTATATAGTAATGGGATGCTGTTAAAATTAACGATTTAGATAAATTCATTTGCATGAGTAATGTAGCTATAGTTTTGATGGGTATAGGGAGTTAAGTCCAACAGAACAAGTAATCACAAAGTAAATCCATTTCTCTCCGCCACCAACTCAACCTGACCAAAACGTTATTGTGTGCAATCACAAATCGTCACGTGAGTACTAATTTGTCCTATACACCATTTGCAAAATTTTACAGGAATCGAAATTTAAGTATAAATAAAAAAACGTATACCTTCCAAACGAAATTATTATAGTTTCTTAATTTTAATTTAGAAAAACGAAGCCCTTGCTGATGTTGGAGAGTGGAAAATTTTTTGAAATGAAAATGGCAAAAATGGATATAGGCAAAAATGGATATGTATATAGGATACAGGACACAAAATAAAAGACGAAACCAGATCTCTAGGAAATTTACTATAAAATTCATTTATTACAAAAAAAAAAAAATATAAATTTAAAATAAAAATTATCACAAAAATGCATACCTATTGCTTATACAAATAAATAATTCACACCCCTATTATGGTTTTCGCATTTTACATTCCCGGCGAATGCAACTCACATTTTTGGTATTACGATATTCACCTAAACGGGCTGAACTGTCAAAATGATTCGCCATCTTTTTGTAGGCGAATCTTATAAAATTGGTTTTCTGTTTTCATTTCACAGTCAAAATCAAACAATGGAGGTTTACGTGTAAGTAATTATATTTTTATAACATGAAGAAAACAACAAATCCCAGCCAATTTTCGAAATTAACGGAAGAGATGGAGAAAAATACCAATATTGCAAGGGGAATTCCCAGCTTTGGGAAAGTAGACAATTCGTAATCCTATTTTGGAACGATTTGACCGTAATTATTGCTTGCATTACCGATAAACGGTAAATCGATTTACCGGTTTTACCGTCCAAATTCTTTACAAAATTACTCGTAAAAAATCAAATATTTACCGATAAATTGCAGTTAAACAATTTTATAAAAAATGAAACAAATAGTTAAATTTTTTTTTTCAACTTTATAATAGTTTTAAGATTATGTAATAAATCATGCATTAACCCTAATGTGAGTAACGTGGGTACCCGGGTACCCTTTGCAATTTTAGACGTCTATTTTTGTACATTTTACTTCCAATAAAACTTTAAATTTTATGAGAACTTCTAGTTCAATTGGTAGATTACGATCATATTTAAAATTGAGAAATGTTACAACTTGGACGAACGTAGTGCTAATATAGAAATTTAATAAACTTTCTAGTAGTGTGTTTCCGTAATCGTGATATAATAATATATTTTTATTGTTTTCTATGTGGATATTTTGAGCAAAAAATAAAAACTAGTACATATTCACCTGTTTGATGAATAAGGAATCAGAGGTATGCATTTTAATTTTCTTAGATACGAATAAGATAACAGAAAATAGATTTTAATTAACCAATCTATATACATACTTTTAACAGATATTGAGATCGCATGATTTTATTATTTTAATAAGATTTTTTTATATATTTAAACTTAGATCGGCATGGCAAGTTCAAACTCTTCTAAACAAGATATTAAAAAAACATTATGGGAATACTTTCTGCGACAAGGAAAAGATATGGCAAAATGTAAGGAATGTAATAAAGTTTTAAAAGCTGTTGGAGGTTCTAGCAGTGGACTTCATTACCATCTTAAGAGCCAACACCATGTTAATTTGTTAAAAGAAGATGAGCCAGTTCCTTCTACATCATTCAGTCAAACTAAAACACAGTCGGCTACTACTTCAGGACTAATTAAAAACTATTTTAAGAGTTCAATTGGTGATTCACTACCGGCTGTAATTTCCAGAATGGTAGCCAAAGATGGTCTACCATTCGTACAATTTTGCACCTCTTATGATTTAAAGAAGTTATTAACCGCCAAAGGATATTCCGTCCCAAAATCGTCAAATTCAATAAGAAATATTGTAATGGTTTACGGAGAAAAAATTCGTGATGAAATTCGTAAACAAATTGGAAGCCAGATAGAAAATGGTGACAGTTGTAGCCTCACACTCGACGAATGGACGTCAATTAAAAACCGCCGATACATGAATATAAATCTTAATAGTCAAACAAAATTTTGGAATTTGGGACTCACACAGCTACATGGAAATATGCCTGCAAAGAAGTGCGTTGAAATTCTAGAAAACAAATCGCAAGAATTTGGAATCAACTTTAGTAACGTTGTTGCAATAACAACAGATGGTGCAGCAGTAATGAAAAGGATGGGTTCAAGTTTAAATACTCATCATCAGTTATGTTTTGCGCATGCTATCCAACTGGCGGTGATTACAGTTTTGTACAAGAAACATGAGGTGTTATTTGAATTAGAAAATGAAGCTACTTATTCTGAAGGCGATGAAGAAGACGAGAGTGATCATGATTTTTCTGAGGGTTTAAGCATAATAATAACAGATGGTTCGCAAGTTCAATATGATATATCCCATAACGACTTATATCCGGTTATCAATAAAATACGACGAGTAGTAAAGATATTTCGGCGTTCACCCACCAAAAACGACAATATACTTCAAAAGCACGTCATAAATGAATTTGGAAAGTAAATGGCTCTAATTCTGGATAGCAAAACCCGCTGGAATAGCTTATTGGCTATGCTGGAACGGTTCTTCAAATTAAAATTGCTGCTGTTCGAAAAAGTTTGATAGACTTAAATATCGACATCAGCTTTTCAGAACTGAATTAAACCTGATTAATGAAATTATAAAGGCACTGGAACCTGTCAAATTGGCAGTAGAATAGTTAAGCTCATCAGTGCCGACATGTTCTACCATCACATTTTCGATACTTTATCGAAGATTATGTCTCGCTTTCCTAAACTAAAATGGACAACTGTTTCATTTATGAATTATTTCTTTCCTATTGCTATCACAACCTACTAGTACAAATGCGAACAAATTGTCTTTCTCTAATTTCGTTCAAGAATCGAAAACAAATTTTTTCGTGATAGAAATGGAGTAGAATATCACAATTTTTCAATCTAGCAACCTGGGGGCCTATTATGAAATATTTCCGATTTCGTAAAATTCGATCCGCCGCGATAATTCGTATTATGAAATTTTTTTGCTTTCGTAAAATTCGAAAATCGTAAATCCGCCCTATTATGAATTAACAAAAAAAAAACCAAATCGTATTTTACGAAAATCAAATGTCAAAATTCGACTACTCAATAGGTGACGAATATCGTATTTACGAAAACATACGTGTATACTTATTATTTTTGTATTAAAATAAAATACTTTAATTATTTTTTAAAACTATTATTTTATAAAAATTGACTAGTTTAATTTATTACAATTTATTTGAAACTTTATTATTGTGGTTTTTGTAGGTCAATTACCAATGGTCGCCAATTTGACTTTTAATTTTTTTTTGTGCAAAAAATGTTGGCATAGTCAAACATTTGTGGAGTGAAATTACAAACGAATTAAATTCCGACTGAATGCCGACTGCCCATCTGAAAAATCTGTTGATGGTTGAAATTTTAGCTAAAACCACAAAAACATCAAACTTCATGGTCTTAAATTGTACGATCAAAAAAAGTTTCATAATAGGAATATTCGCGGCGGATCGACTTTACGATCTCGTATTTTACGAAATCGAAAAAAATTTCATAATAGCCCTCCTGGTAAATGATATAAAATGTGAAATAGTGTCACATTTCATTCTAAAGAGGCGAGACATATACCCCAATTACCATAGTCGCATCACGTCATATTTTGTGACTATAGTCACATCGCTTACTTTTTCTATTCTTATAGTCGCAACTTACGCCTATTGTCGTTTTATACGACTATTGTCACATCGTTTTCTTATGTGACTGTGAAATGGAGGGTCGTAAAACATGAACAAAACTATTTAATACAATACACATTTTTATTTATGAATTTTTTTTGTAATACCATTTATTTTGTAATTCATTTTACGAATATTTTACTGCATAAGATAAATTTATCATTCTAATTTCTAATTTCATTCTAATTTCTCTCCCATTGAAAATTTGGATGGCCCAAATCACAAACTCTCAATTTTTAATTACAATAAAAAATTACAATTTTTTTACGTGGTAGATATTTTGCCTTCACCATAAATTATTGTACGGATTCTAGAAATTAATTTAATCATTAAATAATTTTACCTATTCTCACTTTGCGTGCATTTACAATAAAATATTCGTAAATATTTTGATTTTTGACATCAAATGGCATGTCAAATTTAGGGAAATTATTAGTGCTGCCCGATTTTTCTGTTGTAGTATGCGTGTCGTTTAAAATGACTGTGAGAATGGCAAATTTCAAGTGAAGTGACACGACTATAGTCACTTCACATGAAGTGATGCGACTATGGTAATTGCGGTAATAATCTTCGATAAAGTATCGAAAATGTGATGGTAGAACATGTTAGCACAGATTTTACTTTATTAAGTGCAGATGTCACACTTAAATTCATGCTAGATGAATTATCTGAACAGAATTCATCACTTAGTAAGGAATTCCAGCGTGAATTAATAATTAGAATAAAAGAGCGAAGAACCAATTATTCCGATGTATTCCAGTTTCTACAAAATCCAATGGATTATGGCAGGACAACTGATAATAGAAATTATGGTTTATTTAATTTACTAAGTAAAACTTTTAACGTTTAAGTACGAAAATTGCAGATTGTAATATTGCTGACAGTGACGCTGATTCATCTGATGATCCAGACATACTTTCCGAACCACAACCGGTCACGATGAAAGAAAGATTACAACTCGCCATTCAGAAGAAACAAGAAATAAATTTTAATGATGGGAGCGCGCCAATTAATACCAAAAAGTCCTTAGAGAAAATAATAAATGAAAAACTCGGTAAATTTGCAACCCCTAACCGTAATGTTGAATAGCTTGGGGCCTCCTATAAAATAATGTACCAGTCAGAGTAAACGGATTACATTGGTCCCTTAATGATTTTCGCATCGTGCCGCATTCACGCGGGAGGCGGTAATCGATCTATTAACTCCTTTAACAGTAATGGATTGTTCATGACTCTGTTGAACTTTCGTAGCTGCTTATGAACATTGGCCATTCCGACGGTTGCCCGCTGAAATGAGGAAGTTCCTTGGAAACTACATGTCTTGCGACTAGCTGATCAGACCTTAACATGGGTATCGTTGCGAAATTTGGTACAGGGAGTTGTGCCCCACCGATAAACGCTGCTGGTTGAGTATAAGGCGGCTGGTTCGTGTTGTTCAAACTCACCGGAATGGCGCCACGGCCATCTGGGACTGATGTCCGTCTATTTGAAGTGGATGGCCTATTTGACGTCGCTCGGGGTACCAATTGTTGTAGATATGCCGATTGACCGCTTTTCGATATCGATACGTTTGCCATTTGGTTGGTAACGGGCATTTCAACAAATGTTATCAATGCAGCCATATCTGCAGCTTGAGGTGGAACTTGTTTAATTACTGGCTTTGGTGTTGCTCAGCCTACCATTCGCATGGTTCGACTTAGGCTCATCGTCTTGATCAGATTCTGATTCATCGTCAATTTTCTGCTCGAGGATTTCAAAATTCTTGTTTATATATGTTTCCCTTTCCTTACGGCTGATCTCTTGTAGCTTGCGAATTTCCTCCAACTTCTGAAGTACCATGTTACCTCTTGCTTGATGATTTTGTGAATCGCCCACTTACGGATATATTTGTGTTCTTATTTTTGCTCGACGTCTTTGACATAGGATTGGTGTTTATGGTATTTCCAGCAATAGACGTGCTTGAGCACATGCTACAAACCCAATCGACATTCTGGATTGCCTGCATTATACCAGCACATACAAAATGAAACCACTTATCCCACTTGTCACACTGCACCATTTCGTCGGTGTCAACACGTTCGTACATACTGCAGTTCGATTCTGTGTAATCAATTAGCCCGTGTTGTGACGATCGAACTGTTTTAAAAGGTTTACCGAAATCGTTCACGCCATCCACTGTGTATGTCGATTTATAATACGCTGAAATTCAAGAGTGGTTTTATTTTCAATCAAACAAACCCAATCCGGGAAAAAATTCAAAATAATTTGTAGATTTTTGCGAGATGGCGCAATAAGGATGAGATGTTTGGGTAATTTCTCTTCGAGTGGTAGCAGAACGTAGTTTATCGCAATTTATGGATCGACGCTTCTTGTGACGTTTCTGGTCCAATCAAACACTATTTGTCAACTTGAATATTTAGTATTCGCACTACAAATTACTATTTTTCTTTTATTCAATCTTTTTTAAATTTTTTTTTTTCATTATTTTTTGTGTCTCGACTCTTCGATTCTAAAACATAATTTTTTCTTTTCACTTCTTTCCTTTTTTTGTATTTTTTCGCGTATCACGAACGCAGCCAAACAGCCTACTTGATTTAACCTTCTGCAACATGTTTATTGTATTAAAATATTATTGTCTATTGTATATAATTAAAAAAAAATCCCATGGCCTCATTTGCATTACTTGTATTTTGACGTTTACGTACTGCATTGCTCTTAAATGTCGAATTGGCGAAAAAGGAGTAGTAGCTGATATTTTTTAAGTGTCTTTCAAAAAATTTCAATAATGCTAAATTTGTGATCTTATTTCTATTTTGCGGGACACATGAACCCGACCATAAAATCATTGTAGTGATCTGTGGATTATCATTTACGATTGCCTTTAGTATTTTCATAAGCGCGCTGGCTATATCATTGCCGGTCCGGCCACTTTGGCTTTCATACCATGTTGAGCAATAAGTAATTTTGTTTAAATGACAATACCCACATAAATTGTAAGAAATTAATTTTTTTTTTTTGTAAAAAAAAATTTAGATATTTCCTTTCGGCAATGTAAAAACATTTTCCAAATCATCGTCAATATTTTGTCAGAATTTTTCCGAGCCTTTGCCTTTTCATTTGATTGTCGGTGCTCGTTAATTGGCTTGATTGTTTTTCGGTTGGATCGGAAATATTTTGAAATTTGCTGTACAGACAGATCATAAATATTTTTCCTCGGAACAAAAAAGATAAATTATATTCAGTGTTGAATACTTTTTTATAAATTTGGTATTTCAGTTCATCGGATCCAATGGATTCTTTATACAAGTTGTACATTTTTTGTATAGATAATCCTGCCTCGAGATACTGTCCTTGAGATCCAGCTCTTAAATAGTGCAAATCCATACACGGAAAACTCTCTATATGTTTCATGACTTGATTCAAAAGAGTTTTACAAATTAATTTTGTGACATGTTTTCTTCTAATTGATAGAATAATGAAATAATAAATTGTCCTTTGTGAAATGGATAAATTGGTCCAAAAAAGGATCGGCAAACTCGTAATTGTTGTTTTCCATGCTGAAATCTGTATTGAAAAGAATTTTGTTTTCTTAAATTTGTTGCATAGCTGTTCGTTTTCTTTTTGCCGGCTTAACAATTACGTGTTTGCATAAAAATCCTTTTTTCTCATCCTTTAGAATCCAAAAATTACTTTGAATTGATTTGCGTTTCTCGGACATGTTTTGTTACACAAACTTTGTCGAAATGATTTACCTGCTACAACATTCCCTTTACTGTTGATATACTCTTTTCCGAATTGCCGTTTCTTTCCCAAAGCGCCACGCTTCCTCTCAGATTTGTTGCGTAACTTTTTCCGTGACGGTGTTCCCTTTCTAATAACTAGGAATAAGCAACGTATTTTCATTCGATATTTGTAAAATATCAGGTTCTGAAGAGTTCTGAAGAGTCCTAATCCGACACTTTTATAGAACGGGCTGTGGAATCGTTTGAGTATTAAAATATTGAGTAATTTAATGAATTTCAGAATTTAAAATTTAATTTCGCAGCTTGGACGCATAGAAGTTTCATGAAACTTATCCTGTATGAAGATGTTAGTGTGCCGCATCTAGAAACCGTTCGTCCTAACACGACACTTTTATAGAATGGGATGTGTAAGCGGATATGTAGAATAAGTTTGATTTATTTAATAATTTTTTTATTATATCCTATGATTTCTGTCGCCCCATTAATAAAATGTTAGTACTTTATTTATTATGTAGTTGCTTTAGTTTTTACGGAATGGGTGTAATTTCCGGGCTGATAGTGGTCGGATGGTGAACTTTCGGTGTAGTGATAGCTCGCCTAACTTTATTTTCTGGGATGATAGTTTTCTCACATTATAATTTTTCCTGGGATGAAATATTCTGGGATGGTAAAATTTCTGGGCTGATAGTAATATCCTGGAATGGAAAACTGTCGTGATAGTTTAGTGTTGCCATCGTCGTTTTACGGAATGAATCCTGGGCAAACTTTATATACATGCTGTCTTTTCAATTTGGTGAAGCGACATACAGAATTCCGATAACGATGGAGTGTTGCCTCCGTTTGTGTTATGTATGCGTTGCCATCGGTAATTGTCAAATCCACATGAAATTTCGCCAAAATGTTGATCCGATTTTATAAATGATACTATCAATACATCATGAGTATTTTTCCTCTGTTCGCGAGTAAAGAGAAAAATGACAGATGATAAGAAAATCATTTCGATTAGTTTTTTTTTTTTCGACTACTCAATAGGTGACGAATATCGTATTTACGAAAACATACGTGTATACTTATTATTTTTGTATTAAAATAAAATACTTTAATTATTTTTTAAAACTATTATTTTATAAAAATTGACTAGTTTAATTTATTACAATTTATTTGAAACTTTATTATTGTGGTTTTTGTAGGTCAATTACCAATGGTCGCCAATTTGACTTTTAATTTTTTTTTGTGCAAAAAATGTTGGCATAGTCAAACATTTGTGGAGTGAAATTACAAACGAATTAAATTCCGACTGAATGCCGACTGCCCATCTGAAAAATCTGTTGATGGTTGAAATTTTAGCTAAAACCACAAAAACATCAAACTTCATGGTCTTAAATTGTACGATCAAAAAAAGTTTCATAATAGGAATATTCGCGGCGGATCGACTTTACGATCTCGTATTTTACGAAATCGAAAAAAATTTCATAATAGCCCTCCTGGTAAATGATATAAAATGTGAAATAGTGTCACATTTCATTCTAAAGAGGCGAGACATATACCCCAATTACCATAGTCGCATCACGTCATATTTTGTGACTATAGTCACATCGCTTACTTTTTCTATTCTTATAGTCGCAACTTACGCCTATTGTCGTTTTATACGACTATTGTCACATCGTTTTCTTATGTGACTGTGAAATGGAGGGTCGTAAAACATGAACAAAACTATTTAATACAATACACATTTTTATTTATGAATTTTTTTTGTAATACCATTTATTTTGTAATTCATTTTACGAATATTTTACTGCATAAGATAAATTTATCATTCTAATTTCTAATTTCATTCTAATTTCTCTCCCATTGAAAATTTGGATGGCCCAAATCACAAACTCTCAATTTTTAATTACAATAAAAAATTACAATTTTTTTACGTGGTAGATATTTTGCCTTCACCATAAATTATTGTACGGATTCTAGAAATTAATTTAATCATTAAATAATTTTACCTATTCTCACTTTGCGTGCATTTACAATAAAATATTCGTAAATATTTTGATTTTTGACATCAAATGGCATGTCAAATTTAGGGAAATTATTAGTGCTGCCCGATTTTTCTGTTGTAGTATGCGTGTCGTTTAAAATGACTGTGAGAATGGCAAATTTCAAGTGAAGTGACACGACTATAGTCACTTCACATGAAGTGATGCGACTATGGTAATTGCGGTAATAATCTTCGATAAAGTATCGAAAATGTGATGGTAGAACATGTTAGCACAGATTTTACTTTATTAAGTGCAGATGTCACACTTAAATTCATGCTAGATGAATTATCTGAACAGAATTCATCACTTAGTAAGGAATTCCAGCGTGAATTAATAATTAGAATAAAAGAGCGAAGAACCAATTATTCCGATGTATTCCAGTTTCTACAAAATCCAATGGATTATGGCAGGACAACTGATAATAGAAATTATGGTTTATTTAATTTACTAAGTAAAACTTTTAACGTTTAAGTACGAAAATTGCAGATTGTAATATTGCTGACAGTGACGCTGATTCATCTGATGATCCAGACATACTTTCCGAACCACAACCGGTCACGATGAAAGAAAGATTACAACTCGCCATTCAGAAGAAACAAGAAATAAATTTTAATGATGGGAGCGCGCCAATTAATACCAAAAAGTCCTTAGAGAAAATAATAAATGAAAAACTCGGTAAATTTGCAACCCCTAACCGTAATGTTGAATAGCTTGGGGCCTCCTATAAAATAATGTACCAGTCAGAGTAAACGGATTACATTGGTCCCTTAATGATTTTCGCATCGTGCCGCATTCACGCGGGAGGCGGTAATCGATCTATTAACTCCTTTAACAGTAATGGATTGTTCATGACTCTGTTGAACTTTCGTAGCTGCTTATGAACATTGGCCATTCCGACGGTTGCCCGCTGAAATGAGGAAGTTCCTTGGAAACTACATGTCTTGCGACTAGCTGATCAGACCTTAACATGGGTATCGTTGCGAAATTTGGTACAGGGAGTTGTGCCCCACCGATAAACGCTGCTGGTTGAGTATAAGGCGGCTGGTTCGTGTTGTTCAAACTCACCGGAATGGCGCCACGGCCATCTGGGACTGATGTCCGTCTATTTGAAGTGGATGGCCTATTTGACGTCGCTCGGGGTACCAATTGTTGTAGATATGCCGATTGACCGCTTTTCGATATCGATACGTTTGCCATTTGGTTGGTAACGGGCATTTCAACAAATGTTATCAATGCAGCCATATCTGCAGCTTGAGGTGGAACTTGTTTAATTACTGGCTTTGGTGTTGCTCAGCCTACCATTCGCATGGTTCGACTTAGGCTCATCGTCTTGATCAGATTCTGATTCATCGTCAATTTTCTGCTCGAGGATTTCAAAATTCTTGTTTATATATGTTTCCCTTTCCTTACGGCTGATCTCTTGTAGCTTGCGAATTTCCTCCAACTTCTGAAGTACCATGTTACCTCTTGCTTGATGATTTTGTGAATCGCCCACTTACGGATATATTTGTGTTCTTATTTTTGCTCGACGTCTTTGACATAGGATTGGTGTTTATGGTATTTCCAGCAATAGACGTGCTTGAGCACATGCTACAAACCCAATCGACATTCTGGATTGCCTGCATTATACCAGCACATACAAAATGAAACCACTTATCCCACTTGTCACACTGCACCATTTCGTCGGTGTCAACACGTTCGTACATACTGCAGTTCGATTCTGTGTAATCAATTAGCCCGTGTTGTGACGATCGAACTGTTTTAAAAGGTTTACCGAAATCGTTCACGCCATCCACTGTGTATGTCGATTTATAATACGCTGAAATTCAAGAGTGGTTTTATTTTCAATCAAACAAACCCAATCCGGGAAAAAATTCAAAATAATTTGTAGATTTTTGCGAGATGGCGCAATAAGGATGAGATGTTTGGGTAATTTCTCTTCGAGTGGTAGCAGAACGTAGTTTATCGCAATTTATGGATCGACGCTTCTTGTGACGTTTCTGGTCCAATCAAACACTATTTGTCAACTTGAATATTTAGTATTCGCACTACAAATTACTATTTTTCTTTTATTCAATCTTTTTTAAATTTTTTTTTTTCATTATTTTTTGTGTCTCGACTCTTCGATTCTAAAACATAATTTTTTCTTTTCACTTCTTTCCTTTTTTTGTATTTTTTCGCGTATCACGAACGCAGCCAAACAGCCTACTTGATTTAACCTTCTGCAACATGTTTATTGTATTAAAATATTATTGTCTATTGTATATAATTAAAAAAAAATCCCATGGCCTCATTTGCATTACTTGTATTTTGACGTTTACGTACTGCATTGCTCTTAAATGTCGAATTGGCGAAAAAGGAGTAGTAGCTGATATTTTTTAAGTGTCTTTCAAAAAATTTCAATAATGCTAAATTTGTGATCTTATTTCTATTTTGCGGGACACATGAACCCGACCATAAAATCATTGTAGTGATCTGTGGATTATCATTTACGATTGCCTTTAGTATTTTCATAAGCGCGCTGGCTATATCATTGCCGGTCCGGCCACTTTGGCTTTCATACCATGTTGAGCAATAAGTAATTTTGTTTAAATGACAATACCCACATAAATTGTAAGAAATTAATTTTTTTTTTTTGTAAAAAAAAATTTAGATATTTCCTTTCGGCAATGTAAAAACATTTTCCAAATCATCGTCAATATTTTGTCAGAATTTTTCCGAGCCTTTGCCTTTTCATTTGATTGTCGGTGCTCGTTAATTGGCTTGATTGTTTTTCGGTTGGATCGGAAATATTTTGAAATTTGCTGTACAGACAGATCATAAATATTTTTCCTCGGAACAAAAAAGATAAATTATATTCAGTGTTGAATACTTTTTTATAAATTTGGTATTTCAGTTCATCGGATCCAATGGATTCTTTATACAAGTTGTACATTTTTTGTATAGATAATCCTGCCTCGAGATACTGTCCTTGAGATCCAGCTCTTAAATAGTGCAAATCCATACACGGAAAACTCTCTATATGTTTCATGACTTGATTCAAAAGAGTTTTACAAATTAATTTTGTGACATGTTTTCTTCTAATTGATAGAATAATGAAATAATAAATTGTCCTTTGTGAAATGGATAAATTGGTCCAAAAAAGGATCGGCAAACTCGTAATTGTTGTTTTCCATGCTGAAATCTGTATTGAAAAGAATTTTGTTTTCTTAAATTTGTTGCATAGCTGTTCGTTTTCTTTTTGCCGGCTTAACAATTACGTGTTTGCATAAAAATCCTTTTTTCTCATCCTTTAGAATCCAAAAATTACTTTGAATTGATTTGCGTTTCTCGGACATGTTTTGTTACACAAACTTTGTCGAAATGATTTACCTGCTACAACATTCCCTTTACTGTTGATATACTCTTTTCCGAATTGCCGTTTCTTTCCCAAAGCGCCACGCTTCCTCTCAGATTTGTTGCGTAACTTTTTCCGTGACGGTGTTCCCTTTCTAATAACTAGGAATAAGCAACGTATTTTCATTCGATATTTGTAAAATATCAGGTTCTGAAGAGTTCTGAAGAGTCCTAATCCGACACTTTTATAGAACGGGCTGTGGAATCGTTTGAGTATTAAAATATTGAGTAATTTAATGAATTTCAGAATTTAAAATTTAATTTCGCAGCTTGGACGCATAGAAGTTTCATGAAACTTATCCTGTATGAAGATGTTAGTGTGCCGCATCTAGAAACCGTTCGTCCTAACACGACACTTTTATAGAATGGGATGTGTAAGCGGATATGTAGAATAAGTTTGATTTATTTAATAATTTTTTTATTATATCCTATGATTTCTGTCGCCCCATTAATAAAATGTTAGTACTTTATTTATTATGTAGTTGCTTTAGTTTTTACGGAATGGGTGTAATTTCCGGGCTGATAGTGGTCGGATGGTGAACTTTCGGTGTAGTGATAGCTCGCCTAACTTTATTTTCTGGGATGATAGTTTTCTCACATTATAATTTTTCCTGGGATGAAATATTCTGGGATGGTAAAATTTCTGGGCTGATAGTAATATCCTGGAATGGAAAACTGTCGTGATAGTTTAGTGTTGCCATCGTCGTTTTACGGAATGAATCCTGGGCAAACTTTATATACATGCTGTCTTTTCAATTTGGTGAAGCGACATACAGAATTCCGATAACGATGGAGTGTTGCCTCCGTTTGTGTTATGTATGCGTTGCCATCGGTAATTGTCAAATCCACATGAAATTTCGCCAAAATGTTGATCCGATTTTATAAATGATACTATCAATACATCATGAGTATTTTTCCTCTGTTCGCGAGTAAAGAGAAAAATGACAGATGATAAGAAAATCATTTCGATTAGTTTTTTTTTTTTTTTGTGAATTTTTCATTTATAGTTATAAAAGTTGAATTATTATTTTTAAGAAATTTAATATTCCTCAGTTTAATTGTACATTTATCTATATTTGTATGTGTTATTTATAGAAATAATATTGAGAACCAAAAGTTTAATAAATTATAAAGTGGATTGACTGTGGAAATATGAATCATAATGAAATCAGAGAAAAAGATGGCGTCTGTGAATTACTGATAAACTAAAGTGCTATAGAAATAAAAACCTGCTCAGTTTTAGTGAATGAATAAATACAATGTACACACGTCACAAATTTACTGTATTTTGGATATGTTTTAAATCTACAAACAAGCAAAATTAAAATAGGAGACACGTAAATCCGAGTAGATACGCCTTTATACAATTCTGATCAGTTTTTATTTTACTTTATATTATATTTCACGTAAATAAATAAAATATACACAATGCATTTGGAAATACTTCTTGAAAATCCTAACCCAACCAATGCTGATATTTTCACAGCTATTAAACAATTATCTATATCAGTATCACAAATTCATGTTAGCCTTTAAGAATCTGTGAATAGTATTATCACCGACAATAAAAATACAAAAAAACGTGTGGATAAAATAGAAAATGGTGTGCAAAGACACAATACAGCTATTCAAACGCTTCAAGCTGAAGTTAATTATTTGAGGCAAAGGGAATTACAGCACGATGCAGTGATAACTGGCTTACCACCAGCGGTTCCCTCAGCTGAAGATATGGTAGCCAAATTAGACACGTTATATCATTTTGGGGTTGAGAATGTGTTTTCATCTTTTTTACAACAAACCAAAAACCAGCGTCAAGTACGTAGTGGAGTAAAATCATCCGTTTATGTCACCATTAAGTTCAAAAAACACGAATCGAAAAATATCCTACTTAAAAATGCTAAAGATAAGGGTATTCTGGAATCAAATATATCCCGATTTATGCAACAAATAAGGAGAATATAATCCACATCAGTGAAAAAGTAACTGCCGTAAATGGAGAAATATTGAAACAGCTTAGGAACCTTAAGAGAAATAACAAACTCAAATACTGTTGGATTACGAATGGAAAAATTTATATTCGAGTGAAAGAAAACGATTCCGCTATTCTTATTCGCTCTTTGGATCAAATTAAATCAATAATTAAATAGACGATTTAACTGTCATGTTGTAGTTACATTTACAAACCTATTTTTTCTGATGGTCAACACAACTGTATATTGCTCAACACTTTTGAATTACAAATACATATCGTAAAGTTTATTATAATAAATATATTTATTATTATCTTTTTCTTGCTTAGTATTCTTATTTTAATTTTTATTTTATTTATTTTTTCTTATTTTTTTATATCTATTTAACTTTAGAATATGAATATCAATGTGAATCGGAACGGCAACGGTAATTATGATGATAACAGCAACAAGCATTTCACAGACCTTAATGATTTCAACTCTGAACTAAAACTTTCTAGTCAGAAAGGGATGAATATTTTATATTTCAACATAAATCGCTTTATGAACAAATTGTCTAAACTGGAAGAATTTTTAAGCACATTGAACTTTCAAATTGAAGTATGTATATTGACTGAAACTTTTTTGTACCAAAGTGAAGTGAAATTTTTTAACCTTGATGGTTTTGACTCATTTCATGTAACTCGTGAAGGACGAGGTGGTGGTGGGATTAGTATATTTGCTGCTAAATATCTGAGATGTGAATTGTTAGAAGCTTCAGATTTAATGGAGAACAATTTTTGATTATTAAGAGTAGGCTAGTTAATATTAACATAATTGGAATCTATAGACCGCCGCATACCTCCTTATCCCAATTTTTAGATTATTTAAATCAAAAACTAGAAAAATATAAAACATCACTAATTTTTGGAGACTTTAATATTAATCTTTTGAATACATCTGATTCGGAAGTTTATAGTTACCAATCCGTTTTAACAGCAAATGGTTTTGAAATCGTAAATAAAATAGAATCCAAATATGCCACTCGTGTCTCAAATCAAATTAGAACACTAATAGATCATGTTTTAACTTCTAGTAAGTATACGTTTCTAATTCTTTATGGTGATTTACATATTAGTGACCATAAATTCATCCTTACAAAGTGTTTTGTTCCTATTAGAAATAAAGAAATAATACTAACAAAAGTTATAATTGATCATTTTGCCACTCAAGAGTTTATATCAAATCTAGATTACCATGAAATAAATTGTCAAGAATTATATTACGCAAAAAATAAAACAAAGTGAATTTAAAAAGCCTTGGTTTACCAATAATTTAAAAAATAAAATTAAAATTAGGGATAAATATTACAAACTTAAAAAGAAATACGCTTTAAATGGATTTTAGAAGAGAGATTTAATACTTTGAAATTAGAAATTCGAAAAGAAATATTTTATAGAAAGAAGCAATATTATGCTACGCAATTTAACCATAGTATAGGTAATCCTAAAAAAGCATGGACTCTTTTTCGTGAATTAATATCAAATAAATCTTTCAAACATACCTGAAGAATTTCAACTCCAAACTAACGGCATTATCGAAAATAATAGGTTAGCAGTTGCTGAGAAATTTAATGAGCATTTCAACGTAGCTGGTAAAAGAATTATCGAGTGTTTCACTAATGTTCAATATGACATTGGTTTACTACAGTATAATACCAAGTATGATTTGAATAATTTTTATATAGTAAATGAGGAGGAAATTTCCAAAATAATCTCTGGTTTGAAATCAGATGCAGCTGCTGGATGGGATAATATATCGGCCAGTCTTGTTCAATCGATAAAAACACGTGTATCTAAGGCAATTGCAACAGCAGTAAATGAATCATTTGAAACATGCAGGTTTCCAAATGAGTTTAAGAAAGCAAAAAATATCCCCTTTTATAAATCAGGAAGTAGACTGAACCCTAATAACTATCGGCCCATTTCGATCTTACCATTTTTTCTAAAATTTCTGAAACGGTTATAAAAAACCAGCTTGTAACTCATTTGGAAAAGAACAAGTTAATTGCCTCGAAGCAATTTGGATTTTTGAGAAAGAGTAGCACTCTCTCTGCAACTTTAAATCTATATGAAAACATTTTTAATAATATTAAGAGAAAACAAGTTACTACTGCTCTTTTTCTCGATTTGAGAAAAGCTTTGGACTGCATGGATTATACAATACTTTTTAAGAAATTGAAGTTTATGGGAATAAAACACAAAAGCTTGTCACTGTTGAAAAGCTACTTGACTGACAGAACTGATTTTACTAAAATTGAGGATCAATCTTCCAGTTGTCGAATTCTAGAATGTGGAGTTCCCCAGGGATCCATTCTGGGTCCCTTACTATTCCTCTGCTATATGAATAACATTTTCAAACTTACCCTAATTGGTAAATTACAGCTTTATGCAGATGATGGAGCTTTGGTATATGGAACTAAAAATATTTCAATGTTAAGACCTGCTATAAAATCTGACCTTAAAATTCTACAAAGCTAGTTTTCAATGAACAAACTACAGATAAATTATGAGAAATCGAACTTCAACATATTTCATATACGACACAAACCAATGGATTACGATTTACTCTGTGAACTTAATATAGCTGATAATAAATTAATTGAAAGAGTCGATAAGTTTTGCTATTTAGGGCTATACATCAATTCGCAACTCAATTGGCACAAGCATACAAACCATATTCAAGCCAAAATTGCTCCGATAATATGTGTGTTTCGGCGTGTGGGAAAATACTTACCTAAAGAAATGTTATTTAACCTATCACTCACATCTATTGTATCTTATTACTATATGGGGAGCTACGACGCCAACTGAGGTAGAAAAATTGCAAGTTTTACAAAATCAGGCTATCAAGGCTTTCAAAGGACTAAAATCACTAACACCCACAATTTTACTATACTCCGATAATATGTTGCCTGTATCTAAGCTAATTGACTATGAGTATTTAATTATAGTGTATAAAATGACTTATAATTTAATAAAGTTCAATAATGACCTTATAACAAACTACAGTGTGACCAACAGGCAAACTCGTTTTAGTGCCACTATCGCGTTTCTCCTTACACAACAAATATTGCCCAAAGTAGTATATTTTATAAAGATATTAAACTTTTCAATAACTTGCTAGAAAACCTAAAAATAACTCCTATAAATATTTTTAAGAAAGAAATCAAAAAGCTTTTATTTGGTCAGATTGTTCATGAATATAATTTATCACATAATATGTAATTATCACATAATATATAATCTTTATATACTTTTGCTTCCACTACGGGGAATGTTTGTTGTTGGGATGTCTTGAATTGCTGTGCTGTTTTCCTATTTACATTTTAAGATTGATTATAATAAAGAAATAGTTAGGTTAGGTTAGGTTAGGTTAGAGTGGCTGCTATCGCACACTTAGGCCAATAATGGCCCATTGTGATACCACAGGATCCAATCTCCCCTTACTCCCGCTGAAACCAACCAGAGCTACTGATGTAGCGTAAAATATCTCGCACCCTACAGTCCGTGAGTTCAGAAAGGCTGTCCATGTTGTACACACCCAAGTACTTACGTCTTTTGTATGATAGTGCCGGACATGAGCATAGGAAGTGAACTAGCGTCTCTTCCTCCTCTTCGTCCATACAACTTCTACAAAAGTCATTCGTCTCTAGACCCAGCCTTCTCGCATGTTCCCCAAAAAGGCAGTGTCCTGTTAGTATCCCTACGACCAATCCTAAATCTCGTTTTCCCAGGGATACAAGTGCCTTGGAGCGCCGCAGGTCCAGTTTTGGCCAAACCTGTTTTGCTACCCTGCACGTGAGAGTGTTGGTCCACCTCTCATCTGTTAAGGCGATTGCCTTTTTACTGAGCGTCAATTTGAGCGCTGCTATAGGCCTCCCCAGACCTGCCCTTTCCGGTTGCATCTGGAGAGTCGTACCGTACCTAGCTAGTTCGTCTGCCCTGCAGTTTCCCGTGACGTCCGAGTGACCAGGGACCCAGATCATCTGGATACTGAAATACTCGCTCATCTCATTAAGAGATGATCGGCAATCCAGCGCCACCCGTGACTTCAGAGAAACCGCCTCTAGTGACCTGAGTGCCGCTTGACTGTCCACATAAATCGCGATATCCCTAACAGATACCACGTTATGCTTCAACCATGTCACGACTTCCCCTATCGCCACCACTTCAGCCTGGTACACGCTGCAGTAGTCAGGGAGACGAACAGAAATATTAACATTGAGCTTCTCACAGAAGACTCCAGCTCCTACTTTGCCGTCTAGCTTAGAGCCGTCCGTGAAAAATGTCAGTGCCTCGTTTTCCCGTATTGATCCATTCCTCCAGGATTCCCTAGAAGGACAGATGATCCGGAAACCTATATCGAAGCACAACGTTGGTTTAATATAATCTAGATTCACCAGTTCTTCCCTTAGTGATCTAACTATCGTCGAGTGTCCCACCTGAAGAGACTTCCACTGAGAGACAGCCGAGAGCCTTGTTGCCACATTGGCTGCCATCTGCTTACCAAAAAACTCGATTGGAATAAGGTGGAACATAACCTCTAAAGCGCGTGTAGGTGTTGTCCTAAGCGCCCCGCTTATAAGCATACAGGCCGTTCTTTGTACCTTCTCCAACATCCTTATGTAGGTTACCTTTTCCAGAGCTGGCCACCACACGCCCACCCCGTACATCAGCACAGGCCTTACCACTGCGGTATAGAGCCAGTGTACCAGCTCTGGTTTCAAACCCCATTTCTTCCCCATTGCGTTTCTACACGAGTAAATGGCTACATTAGCCTTATTCACCCTTTCTACAATGTTAGGCTTCCAGCTGAGCTTACTGTCCAAGATTATGCCCAAAAATCTCGCTCTGTCAGCAAAAGCCAGTCTAATGCCGTTCACAGTAGGAGGGCTAACTACCGGAATTTTATATTTCTTAGTAAATAGTACCAGCTCTGTCTTGGACGGGTTGATCCCTAATCCACATTTCCCGGCCCATTTCGTAACGATCAGGAGTGCATTCTGCATAACATCCCTAATCGTATCCAGATATTTGCCTGAGAAAGCTATCGCTACATCATCTGCATACGCTACAACCCCCATCCCCTCTTTCTCCAGTTCCAACAGCAATCCATTCACCTGCACTCCAAAGAAAGGGGGACATCACTCCTCCCTGCGGAGTTCCTCTAACCACCCGCCTTCTAATGGTGGACTCTCCCAGTTCCGAGATAATAATCCTGCTTACCAGCATCTGATTTATCAACCTACTTATAGGATAATCCACCTTCAAAAATGACAATCCTTCCATGATCGCCTCCGTTTTAACATTATTAAAGGCACCCTCAATGTCGAGAAATGCTACCATACAGAACTCTTGCGAGTAAATTGTCTTCTCAATCATGCGTACTAGATCGTGCAGAGCTGTGTCCACCGACTTTCCCTTACAGTACGCATGCTGAGACATTGCCCAATTCCTCGAATCAACTTTTGTTCGAATAAGTACGTCTATCAATCTTTCCAAGGTTTTCAACAGAAAGGATGATAGAGTTATAGGCCGCAGGTCCTTTGGATAAGCCTGTGAGCTTTTTCCCGATTTCGGGATAAAAACCACTCTGACCTCCGTCCATTTCCTGGGAATATAGACCAATTGCAGACATCCCCTGAAGATAACCTCCAGCCAGGGGAGGATGACCGCAGAGTTCCTTTGGATCTCTGCTGGTATAATCCGATCCGGGCCCGCCGATTTATAAGGCTTAAAACCGTTCAGTGCCCACAGGATTCGTTTCCTGTCCACGATGCCATCCACATCTGTTAAAGGTGTTCCTCGATGAGCTCCAGGCTCCATCGAGTCATCAATGCTTCCCGGAAAATGGGTCTCAATGAGAAGCTCCAATGATTCCGCACTTGAAGCTGTCCATAACCCGTCCGGCCTAATTAAGTAACTAGGACTGGTTGGGTTAGTAGATAGAATTTTCCTTAGGCGAGAAGTCTCGGAGACCTCCTCCATTCTACAACAGAAGAGTCTCCAAGACCCCCTTTGTGCCCATCTCAACTCTTTTTTGTATTTTCTCAGGTCTTCCTTATAGGAATCCCAATCTCGATTTTCCCTGGTGTTCTTAGCCTTATTAAAGGCTGTCCTACACGCTCTCCGATAGGTTCCCAACCCCGTGGTCCACCATGTCGGTTTCTGCCTGCCCCTAGGCTTTATTAGGGGGCACGCAGCATTAAATGAAAGATTGCATGCCTTTGTGACAATATCAACCATGCCATCTAATTCCTCTACTGTCGCCGGAAGTCCAGGAACCTCCAGCGGCAATAGTTCCTTCAACACCTCCCCATATTTGTTCCAGTTTGTCCTTCTGGGATTCCTGAAGGCTTTCCGGGCAACAGGTTTGATGTTGAGGTTATATGTAATATATCGGTGATCAGAGAATGAGTGCTCTTTCGCCACTCTCCACCCACTGATCATATCAAAAATTGTTTCTGACGCACAGGTTACATCTAGAACCTCCTGTCGATTTCTAACAATGAATGTTGGTTCACATCCAATATTGCAAACTACAAGGTTAGTATTTAATAAGTAATCAAAAAATAACTCACCCCTTTCATTAATGTCTGTGCTTCCCCAGATTGTGTGATGCGCGTTTGCATCACATCCAAGTATCACACCTACCTTTTTCTGACCTGCTTCCCGGATCAGTTCCCCCAGGTTATCCGGTGGAACCTCCTTCTCGCGATCTATGTAGGCTGAAGCTAGCCATAGTTTTTCACAGCCTACCTCAGCGCTCACCGCCGTAACGTCCCCGCTACTAAATTGTGGAAGAAGAAAAATATTCAAATTATTTTTCGCTAAGATACACGATCTGATCTTTTCAGAGTTGCTTGAGTATAATAATTTATACCCTTTCATTCCAAGGCCACAGATCCTGTTATTATTAATCCAAGGTTCTTGGATTAACACCAAGTCCTCATCTGACTTAGTCAGTCTGAGCACGAGAGCTGCCGAGGCAGCCTTCGTGTGGTGCAGGTTTATTTGTACAATGCTAACCATTGTAATCTACCTTACTCACCACTTCATGCACTCCCTGCATCAGGATAGTATCATTTGGCTCGTTGGTTTGGTCGCAAACCCCCTCTCGTCGTGTGTTCGACGGGTTGCCCCCATCGGACTTCAGAGAGAGAAGGCTGCCTCCCATCACCAACTTCACTTCGTCCGAAATATCGGAACGGCTACTCTGGTCGGCCTCAGCCCGCTTGACCGTTTCCTGCCGGGTCCGTTCTACGTCGCCCCCAGGCTGGTCTTCCGCGCCCTTATCGACCTCGTCTTTCCTATAAACTTTAAGAGTGATCGACCCGAAACCGAAGTTGATCACTCCCTTAGATCTAGCAAGGGAAACCAAGGATTCCTTATTGATCAGCATGATTGCCAATCTAAAGCCCCCCTTGGCCTCCTCCTGCTTCACAATCCTCCATCCTTCCGTTGGAAGATCGGGATTACTGGCCCGGATAATCTCAATGATCTCCTCTGGCTTATCCGGCTCGGTTGGTAACCAGACGCGTGCTCGCGGCCTGCTCGGGATTTCCCCTCTGCTGACTGCTTCCAGCCTCGCGCCCAGCCACACCTCGCCTACCTCGGTCACTGCCCTTTTATAGAGATCGACCGATCTCTGGTCTGAGCACGCAGTTAGCTTTACGCGCCCTTGGTGCCATCCCGCATCTCTGCAGGACGGGGGGGATCCCGGATTTTCTCTAAGGATCCTCAAGAAAATGGAGTTTAGTGCATTATACACTACCCTCCACTTTTCCGACGTGATGCTCCCATCTTCCTGACCTTTGTCAATGACGGCTAGCACTAGCACGTGCTCCTTCAGGATTTCACTGAATAATTTCAGTTTCTGCTCCTTAGGAGCACCCGACGTCATGTCTGCTTGCACTTTGGCCCGCTTACTGCCTTCTGCTTCAAGCTCATCCTGGGACCTCTGTCTTTTAGACACAAGGACCCTCTCCGAGCTATCGCAGCCGACAGTTTTCTTAGCCCATGCTACAGATTCCTTCTGCGCAACTGTAAGCTGCCCTTCAGAGGTCGCAGCCAGTTTCTCCAGAACTCTAAATGCCGACCGTCTTTCTCTGTACCGTCGTTTTGATGGAGGGATCTCTCTGGATCCCCCACTGTTCTGTTTGGCGGTTCCGCTTCCACCTGGCTTCGATGTCATGGTGTTGCTTACCCTTGCCTCAGTTGAGGGAGCCCCACCTTTCTGGTTAGAGTTACTCCCCTCTATAGTACTTTCCGGTTTTTGGTGGGTACCGGTCCCCTTATTTTTATTATTTTTTAAATCTTTCATTTATTCCCACGAGTATCGGAGAAATACGTCCACCTGCGCAGAGATCCGTATACGCAGGTAAGGCTAAATACAACTGGAGGTCGCCAGGTATCCAGAGGGCTCCGTTCACGACTGGGCTTTGTTAAATGGGCCCCCAGTCTAGTCGATCATCAGCACGGGTCGCATAACACCTTAATCCAGCCCATTGGCTCACCGAGTACCCTGCCTTCCACGCCCCCGCCCCCCCCAACATCCACTCACTCATTCACCCATCTATATGGATATCCCAAACAAATGGGACCCATTTCATTCAGGGGATTACCGTTTATAGGGTTCCCTACTCACTACCTGGAGGCTCGAGAGCGCAGGGAGACGTGACGCTCAGTTCACCGTGGTTGTGGTCGATGGTTTTATGGCGCCATCAGTTCGCCTTTCCCTACTGGGTATCATAGGCACTCAGAATTTAGTGAACAGAGGTTAACCACTACCCCGTTCTCTGAGACTCTCCTTCCAGTAGAGCTGCGGTTGGGGACGGCTTATTTAATTCACCGCTAACCTACCTATCGATAGGCCGTTCACAATCCACCACCTGTGACCCCCCCCCGATAGCTGCAGCTCGCCACGGGAAAGAAATAGTTAGAATTATATAATACTAGAGTAAAATAGAATACTTACTTGTGAGTTTTTTTTTAATATCTAAACGAAATAATATTTTCTTGTATATATTTTTTAAGAAAATAAATTTTAAAAAAAAAAAAAAAAAAAAATTACTTTTAGATTTTTTTTACTAGGAATTAAATTAAACTATTTAATAAATTAACTTAACACTTTATTAATTTAAATGGTATTTGAAATTTATTAGGATGATCGGATGCAGTTTCACTTGCGGAGTTCAAATCCGTTATGATTTCTGCTCGAAGTGCCCCATTTTATGTTCACTTGTTAGTGACATTCACCGTACCAGGCCAATAATCATATCGTTGGTTCATATTATTTGATTTCTGCGATTTCGCGAAGGACGGATTTATTTTTTAACTTTCTTCCTTGTTTATTTATTTACTCATTGGCATAACAATTTTGTTAAAGGAAAAGCGCATATGGAAGCATTATAAATGAACAACAAGAATAAATACTTACATTAGGCATAAAAACTGCAGAATTTTTCAAAAAATATATCCACTCCATGCTAATACCGTCCGTATTGAGCTCAAGCTCATTTGTTACAGAGAATACTGCAATAAGTGAATACTTACAGATATCATACAAAAATAGTACTACATGTATTGCGTCATTCAACACGCTTTAAAAGAATTAAGCGACGCTGAAATACCCCTAACATAATAGGATGTATTTAAAGATCTGCACAGGTTTATAGGGAGAAGTAAACGTAAATTTGAAGAATATGACCTACTGAACAATAACTTATTAAATAAATAGGGAAGTTGCTTCGTTCTGAGAAGCTTAAAAATAAAAAGACATACACGAAATTCATAAAAATCAATCAAGCAGCGATAGTACCGTGGGATATTCTAAAACCCGATCGAAAACGACTAGAACAAACTAACGCTATCGATATGAGATAGAATTTGGTTCCTTACTGCCAATTCAAATGTCTTGACAGAGAACTTAAAATGCTACTAGGGTGGAAATGGGAAAGCATTAGGGCTAATTTTCCAAAAACGATATTTGGAAAACGACCCGAAATAGACCTCAAAATCTCTTGCATTATCCAAGGGGGTGATCTAGGTCTAAAATAAACAGTAGTGAGAGGAACGCAATTACTAAATATATAATTAATAGAGGTCAAATAGTCAATTTGATCGGAAGAAGCACTAAGAGAAAAAATATTGTCTCAAAAAACAGAGCCACAAGTTGATGAAAGGTGAGATTCATCAATTTAAAAAAAAATCCTTATAAAGCTGAAACTTTTAGGTTTAGGTAGTAAAGAGTAATAATAAACAGAAAAAACAAGATCATGATGAGATCCAATACGAAGAGACAATTGATTGAAAAAAGAAATGGAATTATAAGCAGAAGCGACAACGTTATGAATGAATGAATAAGAACCACCACGTGCGGTAGCGTGAGAGTAAGTGGGCGCTACAGTATTATAAACCGAAAGGTTAATGTTATTTTAGAAATTTAAATAGCTACGAGAAGACAAAGCCTCTTGAGAAATATCAAAATTAAAATCAGCCGAAATGAAAACCTCATCATACCGATAGGAAAAATGAAAAATAACTAAAAAGACACTCAATGTCTAAAAGGGTCTAATTTTTCAATGTCGAGCATATAACCTCTTGTTCGTTTTAGGTGACATTTTGAAGACATTTAAAAAAAGAAGTTCAATGTCAGAAAAAAGCCTCTGAGAAATCGAGGGGGTACCGATACAATATTGCATTTAATATGCTCGTTAACATATATGCATACCCCACCATAATTTACCGGTGGATTAGCCTTTCCCCACTAGACTAAATTATAGCCACTACAGGCCAATGCAGAACTGGAAATTGTGGACGGTAAAAATGTTTCCGATAAACAAAAATAATATCAAATGGGACTCCATTAAAAGTATGACGAAGTTCGTCAATATTAAAAATAAGACTCTGAACATTCAAACTAACTACATTAAACCTGTTGGATTTAGTCCGAAGCATAGATTTTAATAGAACGGAGGGCAAAGACTACTCGGTGGGCATCACGAGTAGTGGCGCACTTCAACAACAATACTTACATGCAACAATTAAATAAATACTATCCTCTTCAAAGGTAGGTAAACGTCAAATGTAAAATTTGCAAAAATATTTTCTGTAAACCAGAAGAAACTTCCTTCGCAAGGACCAATTTTATAGATACCAAGGTGACAAAATCTAGGTGTCATTTGAAACCAAATTCCGGCGGGGAAATCCGCAAAATCAAAATATTTGAAGATGAAGGTTTTAGTTAATATAATAGATTTTTTAATGATTGTGGTATTTGGTTTTAAACAGTTGTCAATAATGGCAGAACGGTTACAACATCCTCGACGTGCTTTTTGAAATGGTAAGGTGAAAGAGCTCCTATTGTGATAATATTGACTAAAAATTGTATTGGAGTATTGTAGTATTTATATGTCCTGTTCAATGTCGTCGACCCATTCGTGACATTGGTGCTAGATCCAGGGCCTGTGTTTAGTTTCGATTTTGCAAACGGAACACGTGTTTGATGGCTTTAATGCTATTTCATTTTCCGCAAGTATTAGCGAATATAATAATCAAATTACCTAACTGAAAATTGCTATAAACTTTTTAGATTTATTTCATTAACAAACATTTGGTCCTACGGCCACCTACGGCATATAGGAGCAACACAAAAAAATTTACCCATATTGCAGGGTAATAATAATTGATAAATCTCCCCCAAGAAAAGGCAACTACAGAAAATGATTTGAAACCTTTACACAAGGAGTTGTACAATAAAACCTCTTATACGAGAAGAATAACATGTTATTCTTTCTTCGTTAGGAACCAAAAGCACTCTTGACTAGATCATTATAAAAGAGAAACAAATTAAATTGTTTTGTTAAAACAACTTTTTGTAGGATTTATAACTTTTCTACAAAAAATAAATAAATTTGTTATCCAATTAAATAAGCTTTCGTGTATTCTGTTTTCTGCGCTTTTAACATCACAAAAAATAACTTAAAAAAAAGTACTCATTAGATACTTGAGCTTGATGTTTTGAGTAGGTACAGGGAGACTTCGTACTATACTAATGTTTTTTAAAAGCACGATTTTTTAATTTCCCCATAATCCGACGTTTAAGCTTATTTTTTAAAATTACGTTTCAATAAGGTTTTATTATTAGATGGTAAATGGTAATGTAAATAGTGAGACGATGTTCGCAAACTTTCTAGAAAATGGTTATTGAGACTGTGCTGCCCGAAGTATATCTGTACAACAAAATAAATAATGTCCTACGAATTAAAATGACTTTTTTTACGGTGTAGTTTATTATTTGATTACGACAATTTAAGGGATATTTTTTTATGCTTCCTTCATCCTTATCATAATATAAGAATAAAATTTTATTCACTTCATAAAACTCATTTGATTAAATACGACATACTACACAAAAGAATTTGTACGTCGTATAGCTGGCAGAGGATAAATATTTAAAGGACGATTTAATCCTCCGTTGTGAAGTTGTTTTATTGCATTTTGTCATAAAAATGAGAACGAGCAAAATTTACTAATTTTGGTTTCAATTCTCTATGACTATACGCCAGAAGCTATTCACGATTAGTAAAGTTGGGCATACGACATTTATTCCAGAACTGAAACCCCGAACATTTCTATTTGTGTTTTAGTTGATTCAAATAATTGAAATTCCTTTATTTCCAAAAAACATCTTTAAGTGCTTTCAATGCATACATCGTGTTATACCATGAACTTTTGTATCAATAATGATGTTTTATAAGAAATAATAATAATAATTCATAACCACCACCAATCACTCCTTCTTGACCGCGCGCGGGGAGTCACCCCGAAAGAAGTCGGGAGCAGTTAAATCGGGTGGCCGTGGAGGTCAATCCATATCACCAGATTTCGAAATTAACTGGCTATATAGTTTATGAGTTCAGTTGTAAGCTGAGTGTCGTGTTGTTTACTTTGTGACATATTTGTATTAACGTCAGAAAATATTTGGTCAAAATTGTTAAAAAAAATATCTCTTTCATAATCACATCTTAATTGTCAATAAATTTTAAAGTGTTTGAATATTATTTGTTACGACCAAAGCTACTGAGTGCTTAGGTTTAGAATTATTTGCAATTGCAAAAGAACTTGAAATATGATCAACACTCGAGCACAATAAGCTCAGTTTCTTCTCCATGTTGAAAATACGGTTGCAATTAACGTTGAACCCTACATTTCAAAATCCTCCAAACAATGAGTAATTGCATCCATTCCAAGTCATTCGGTAAATTAAGAAGATTTTGAGCAGAAGTAACTATGGTACATGTATACCGATGCATTGTTCATCTTTGTGAAATATATGCTTGTTCACCCGGAACCCTAAAATTTTAGCCGAAACCTAATAAAGCCAGCCGGATCCATACGCATCGCAACTAGCTATGGCACAAGACGATAATGCATTGTGCATCATTCTGCACTATATGATTTTTCAGCCAGCCGGAACCTTATAATTCTAACCGGAACCTTATAAAGCCCATACCCCATACAGTTAATCTAACTAGGGCGCAAGAAGCACCATGAATTGTTCAATATTGTATACTACGCAACTTTTTAGCCGGAACGTTATAATTCCTGCAGAAACCTAATAAAGCCAACCGCAACGTGATTATGCGATTTTTCAGCCGGAATCTTATAAAACCAGCCGAAACCGTATGCTCTAAGCCAAACTAACTATGACACAAAAGCACAATCGGTTGTGTATCATTCTGTACTATACAATTGTTCACCTTTATGAAGATAGCCAAATTTTCTATCCCCGAAAATCGAAAAAGTTGCTTATGGCAATACTATACATTTTTATGTATACTATTGCGACATTTAATTATTAATTATAGCAATAAATCTAAATTTGGCAATTATTCCAAGAAAGTTTTGAAATGTTTGCAAATTTTTTTTTTACTTAGTTTGATACTTGAAAAATTGTATAAATTGTGGAAAAGCGGGAGTTTGGGGGTAGGTCCCCCATCTTTTAAGGTATACAACGAATTAAAATTACAAAAAAAATATTTTGTAAATACTGATAGTTGAATTTTTTAACATTTGTGTGATCTGTGTCTGCAAGGTTGACAAAGCAATTAATATTAATAAAAATAAAAAAAAATATTACCTACAAAATAAAAAAGTGAAAAATTTTCCCCTCCTAAAAACTGATAGGAAACAATCCTGTATTTACAAATTTATACTCCTTACCTGATTTTCTCGATATATACGTAAAGTAAAATTACGCCAAATCAAAAATTGCGAAAATCAAAAATTACTTTAAATATTTATTCCTTCTTCACCAAAACGCAATATTTTTACTCTCACCACAGAAAAATGTTTGTGTCATGATAGTTTTAGCTGTCATGACAGTAAATTTTCGGGGCTGACAGTAAAAATGTCGTGATTTTTTGGGCTGAGAGTAAAAAAGAGTGTGATGATAGCAATAATTAGTGTTGCCATCGCATTTTTCGGGGATGGAATTTGGGCTATCTTCACATACATAAAGACAGCGCCAGCAACGAAGTTTATTTGCAGAAAAATTAATACACGACAGTTTAATGTGAACAAACTATTCGTACATGAAAATTGTCGTAATAAAATAATTCTTGCATAATCTTAATCGTACGGAATAAATTTCAGTTAGCATTGCATTTAGAGTGCGCTATTTGCTCGTTTTCGAAGAAAAATGGCCCCGTGATGTCTTTTGACCATATTCCACACCAAACAATCACTCGTTTTGAGTGTATTATCTTCTCAATTATTGTGGATTTTTTGTGCTATAAATTGACCAATTTTGCTTATTCACATAACCGCCGAGGTGAAAATGAGCTTCGCCGGAAAAGATGATTTTTTGGTGAAAAATTTTCATCTTCTTCCAACCGAGAATTGGTCCATTCAGCGAAGTGAAAATGCAATGGATTATGGACTTGATTGGACTTTGTAGGCTTTGTGGGAGTTATGAGTGGCGAAATGAACGCTAGTTCAAAAGCGAGCCATGAAGATGTCGCACACTTTACATCAAAATACATTTATACGTATATGGCTTTTGTAATCAAATAGGTTTCCTCACTGTTTTAGTTTTAACCTAAAAATTAAAAATTAAATTTGTATTTCACCGAAAATTTCAATTTCGATACTAAATTAACCTATCATTTTCAACATACCTACTAATAAAATTAGTCGAAATGGTCCAGCCGAAAAATGTTCATAATGCTGATATAAAAATCCACAGGGAATTACATCCGATAAATGAAGATAAGGCAGATTCACATAAATAGCCGGTCGGAAAATGTCGATAAAGCAGATACATATTTATCAGGTTTATGTTTATTTTCTTCCATTATCAAACAATATTCAAAATCAATTTTTCAATAGCTACTCATCAAAATTAAAATACAAAATTATTTTATTACTGTTCGGTAAAATTCCTTTTCTAATTTGTATCGTACATGCAAAACATGAAAAATTCTAAAAATTAAAAGTTTAAAGTATTATGGCTGTAAAGTAGTCCAAAAATGAAAGGTCCTAGTGATAGTTATCTATGGAAAATTTTCGGGACACTGTTTAAGTGAAAAGAAAAATTCACTAAAATTAGAAATTCAACGTTGCAAACATGAAAGTTAATCTGAAATTTTTTCCAGCGATATCCATCACGATTTGGACCACTATGAAAAGCAGTTCAAATGAAATACTTTGGTGATGGTTACCGCTGGAAAAAAATTCAAATCAGTTTTCATGTGGAGAGCCTGTCATAAATACAAAATTTGAAAATTTCTCGAGATTATTCGTTTATAGTGTCATTGCTGGAAAGAAATTCACATGAAAGATCTTGGTAATGGTTACCTCTGGAAAAAATTTCAAGTCACATTTTATGTGAGATGTTCCAACTGGAATAGGTCTTCTCATGGTTTTTGATTTAACTTTGAGTGTGGCGACTCTTGTGCGAATCCATCAGTTCCAGGATGTTTTGCAACGGCTCTTGCTAAAAGGTACTTGGACGGTGGAAGTTTTTCCTCCTTTAATATCGTTTTTGTACGCAACTTAAGTAAAATAAGTGTGTTATCATCATTAGTAATAAATTATCATGTGATAAGATTGCACTATTTAAAAAAAAACGGTGCGCTTCAACAATATAAAACGAATTATAAATTTAAATAACATTAAAATTTAAGTCAAAATTTAATAAAGTTTACTGTGTTAATGTAAAGTTGCCAATCATTAAAAGTGTTGTTGGATCCGCAAATTCATAATAGGGGGAAGACTCGCAAGGCCGCTTGCTTAACAGAAAATCTACAAAAGCAGGTGGATTGCCCTTGGTGGTTAATACAAACCATTTGATAAAATCACTAACACCACCATAGCTATCAAACAAAGTCAAATAATAAATCATCCAAAGGTAACATGAAATAAAGACAGATCTGAAACATTGATGAAACCGATACAACAGTTGTAGGACATCGAACTAACGAACGAGTACTCCAATCACGTGGCCCAATCTAAAGCAGGTGACTTTTCATAAGCCGCACTAATAATTCCGTCCTTTATACGTTGTAAACTATACGTCCACTATACAAGTTGCAAATTATTTAATTGCCAAGCGAAATATGGTTACTAGATTTATTTTGCCATGCAAATTCTCACAACTTTTTTATATTTAAATTTATTTTGCAATTGTAGAGTAGAAATCTACGAAAAAGACTGCTACGCATTTTCCGAGGTCGCAGGATTTTTATGTATTTCTACTTAACAATCGCAAAAAAAAATTAAATTTAAAAAAGTTGTGAGAATTTGCATGGCAAAATAAATCAAGTAACCATATTTCTGATCGCAAATAATTAATTTGCGACCGGATAGAGGATATACCAAATCCAGCTTCAGATGAATTTCGTAGCCAAACTCAAAACTGATTTTATTCGAGGGAAATGCTTGGATTAAACAATCAAATTAAAACATTAGTGCGTATTAAATTTTGCGATAAGAATCTTGCAATCGAATATCGGATACAGATATCTCCGGTTCTACATACTCTGCCAATATTCGACATTACCTATACGCACAAACATGTACACAGTTCCGAAACGCGTAGACGCACATCACTGCGTTTAAAGTTTAAAAAAAATTAGCTACGGCAGAGATTCAGGAGCATTGGATACGCACTTGGTATTCTTATACAAGAAGGAAAAATCATTTACTCTAAAAAGCGCGTAGCAAGTTCATTGACATCACAACACTCCAAACAAACCACTTCATAAACAAACTCTAGATAATGGGTCCCTTATATAAATGTCACCTGGTGCTTGCATACGATATCTGTGTATATATAGGAAGGGATACAAAGGATTCCCATACACAATACTATAGTGAATTGTTTGTTCCTCACCCTCATATCTTATAAATCCTGATTGATGTTCACTCTACACATATGTACGTACATAAACAAACACTTCATGTTAAGAGATCGTAATCCTTAACATACAAGGATTACGCAAAATTAATTGCAATGTTCGTTGTTGTTGCTGTGCTATTTAATTCCGCACTTACGTATAGAAAACATGGCATGATGTATTAATTATTATTGTAGCATTATTTTAAGCTCAATTTACTTTAATCCATAATTTTCACACTTTGCGTATTTTCCATTTCCTTTTCACGTATATAAATTTTTGTTTTTGGTTTGCTACAAAAAATACCAAACTTGTTTTCTTTATGCTTAAAATAGTACAATCGAGTAGTTTGAGGTGTTTCATTGTATGAGGTGATCATTATGTATATAGATGGAGACGTAAAAATAAGGAAACTTTTTTTTTTTTGCTACGTGTCATGATTTAAATTTTTCCCATTTTTCCCCAAATATCAATAATAATACATTAATATAATAACCAAATCACAGCACAGATTGTTGAAAATAGAAAATACACAAACAACAGCAATAATTTGTTGGCTTGTGTGTTTCGATCGATCAATACACTAATGTACACCTAGTAGCTATAAATAGGAGATGGAAAATAGGAAAAATATTTTTTGGGTGTGTGTGCGGCGTGTGTTTATTATACTACTAGGTACTCTACTGTGCAATAAATTACATATTTTGCATTATGTATTTTTACTTTTTTAATTTAAATAAAGTTTGCTGTTATTTACCATTTACATATATTTACATACGTATATACATATAGAGTCACATTCATTCAACTTTCACAATATAAATAAACGGCAATGGCAACACCACTTGGGGAACACGACAAATGGAAATTATTACTATTTTTCGTTATTGTTTATGAAAAATTTTGAGAGTGACAAATTTGGTTTATAGCAAAATGGTTTTATTGCATATTTTTACAATTTTCTCGATTATTAATGATCATAATTTGAAAAATTTTGAATAAATTTTCAAATTTTTATCGTAAAAACTCTCAAAAGTGTAATAATAACAAGATGATTGAATATATTTATGGATAAATTGGGTTCGGAGAAATTTTATGGGAATTATGGGTGTGCAAATTGATTCCGGTGGGATGGGAATTAGTTACGATTATCGCACAGTTATCAGAGTGCAAGCTTTCTGTTTGTTTTGCCATTCGTGCTACCTTAGTTGATAAATTTCATCTTGAATTAATTTAACTCATTTTCTGGCTACTCGTATGGCATAATTAAGTGCTACTTTCTTTAAAACGTAATCAAGCAACTAACATGTACAAAAGATACTTTTGTATAACAAATCAAGTATAAGAAAGTATAATTTATTTTAAGATAATAATAATTCGTTTTATTGTTAAAAGGAGAAACGTAAAGTTTATTACAACTTAATGCTGCTGATCAGTGATTAAATTTTACAATTTATAAATCAAATATGTTTTAAAAAACATTTTTAGTAAATATGTGAAATGGGTTAGACTTAAGCCACCGCCAAAGCCAACCTAATTACACACTAAACTACTTTATTATATCTATACTAAGCCGAATCAAAAGTTCCAACTTTATATAAAAAACAACCTATGACAAACTCAAAAAAAACTTAAACCTCTTTAAAAAAAAATACAAAAAAAAAACTCTTCACGCAAAAAAAAAAACACTGGCCCAAGCGTTGGTCTATATTTTTTTCTAAACTACCTCGCCGACTTCCAAAAACTTACCGCCTTCACCAAAAAAAACCAAAACACGGTACGTTTCTTTTTTCATCAATAATTTGATTGAGAGCGGGATTTTAGTACAAAGAAAAAATAAAGAAACCCCTCTCATAATCGATTAAAGTAATTTTAGATGATAAAACTCCAAAAATCATCAATACCGTGCGAGTGATATAATTTTTGCATTATCGTTAAATTGCACACAACAACAAATACAACATTTTCAATTTCTGCATCGGTTCTTATCGATAATGCAGATTTCATCGATAAAGAAGAACAACTTGAATATTCAACCGAAAATGTCGGCAATACAGATTTAAAAATAACAACTGAATGCAACAGTCACGTTTAGCTGATGAAAAGTTTGTATATTAAGATTCTCACAGATGAAAGCCGATTTGACTGAACTAATTTGATGTTTGAACTGGGTTTCATGAGGTTATACTGGTGAAATTTCCTTTTTCCGTTGTTGCTTAGAGTTTTAGACGGTAAAATTTTTTGCCATTCGAGATTTTGCCAAATAACCAGTGTCTGTACGACTTTGGAAACTGTGTAAAATATGACTATAGATTTAGATTTAAATTCTAAGTTTGGGCTGGGATATGGGTAAAATTTTGATTTTCCCCATGTTTTGTCGATGTTTTGTCGATCGAGGATTTTTCAGACAAATACCGGTCTGACTTTGCCTATTCCATGACCTACGATCCTACGAAGATTTTGGTTATAGGTTTTGGGTGTAAGGTTGAAGCGGGAAAATTTTGATGATCATTCGAGATGTTGGCGGATAGACAGACACCAATCAGACTGTGTCAATTTGATAGCTCATTCGACCATAGATAGATTTCGATTTATGTCTGGGGTAGGTCTGATGAAGTTATATAGGACTGAAAAATTTATTTTTCCCATGTTCAGTCGGTAAAGTCAATTCGAGATTTTGTCAGATAAAGGCACCAGTCTTACTATGTCAATTCGATGGTCCATGACCATAGTAGATTTTGAGTATAGTTTTGGGGTTAGTCTGATGAGGCTGGAAGGGTGAAATTTTTTATGTTTGGTAACACATTTAGGGGACTAGTATTGGGTTCATGTTACATGCTGCGCTAAATACAATTATGTTAAATGTTGCGTTAAATTGTTTCGTTAATTACGTGACATTTTAACGTAAAATATTAAACAGAAAAACCTCGATTTAACCGACTAATTGCGAGGAGTCCATTAAATCCGAATGTTTTTAAATTTAATCTATTCGATCGAATTTAATCTAAGACGGAACTCGCACATTTCTTAACCGATTATGTTGGGATTGGTTATGTTGGATCCTCGGACGGAACTCGGTAATAAGCAGGCGTCTTTCTGCAAGCCAGCGGCTTAGCATCTATCAATAGTAACTGACCCACTCATGTAACTAGTGGGTTCACCGGTAGGCCAACTACCTACTCTCACAAAAAATTTCGTTTTGAACCCTACACAAAGGGCTCGGATAAATTTACAATATTCTTATCTTCTTACATGGAATATGATGTTTTCTTAGACCTTGAGATTTCCAGAACCTTTCGAATCAAGTGAAAATTTATAACTTTGAGGTATTTGCAATACAAAATCATAAATGGCCTGAGAGTTAATTCCATAAAACAACCAATAATTACCCTCTTCACTACAGTAATAATCAGAAAAGGGGAACATTTTGATTCGGTTTCTCATCCTCTGGTGATTACACAGATTATCATGTTATAATCCCACATTTATACAACGTGCCGAATTCTTCTAGAAATCATTAATGAATCTCATTTGCATTAAACAATTTCAATCCCATCGTCATTGCCAATGGTTAAAAACTGCCTGAGTTCCGTCCAAGGTGGCCATATTCCAGAATTTCTTCCAAAAATCGTTTTCAGAATCCTATTTCCATCCAACATGTCGTTAAATCGAGCGTCCGTTAAATTGGGGTTCATTAAATCGAGAGTTTACTGTATATCGCTAAAAACAATTTCAAATTTTTCCATCGCCTCCAAAATCACACTCCCAAAATGCACGAACTCCGCAAAAGGAACTGCAGTATTTGGATAACAATCGACTTCTTGTAATTAGCGATGACATACGTGATTTTTTATTTTTGACCTTATATGCTTTACCAAGCATATTTGCAGTTCATGTGGAGCTTGACCGCCGGTCGTTTTTTTCTCCCAGGTTTTGTCGATAAAACCGTTCATAATTCTATAAAGTCGTTCGTCATTCGAAATTTTGCCGAATAGACCTACATATGTTAATTCTGTAGCCCATGACCATAGGTAGATTTTGATTATGGGTTCGGGCTGTCTGATGTGGTTATATGAGTAAAATTTTGGGTTTCCCCTTCTTCGTTCAATGAGATCGTCCAACATTCCAGATTGTGTCAAATAGACAAAAATCTGACTATGCCGATTCGATAGCCCATGACTGTATTAGATTTTTATTATAGGTTTGGGGTGGGTCTGCTGACGTTATAGGGGTGATATTTTTATTTTCACCATGTTTTTCCCATATAATAATGGATCGATTGATGAGGTTATGGTTAAATTTCACCCCTATAACCTCATCAAACCCACACCTAACCTATAGCAAAATAAAAAAACAAAATAAATCTACCTATCATCATGGGCTATCAATTAGGCATATTCAAATTGGTGTCTATCTGGTAACATCCCTAAAAATGACGATCGATTTTATTGACAAGAGAAGATGAAAATAAAAATTTCATCCATATTACCCCATCAGATACACCCCTAACATTTAATCAAAATCTGCCGATGGTCACGGGCCATCATAGTCAGATTGGTTTCTATTTTGTTAGAATCTCGAAAGATGGACGAATTTATGTTCAGTTTTAACAAATTTTTGAAAGTTGACAATAAATTAATATCGGTTAAAGATACATATGCTTTCGGTTGATTTTGTAAGCTAGTCGCTTTCGGCTAGGATATTTCAATTCAATATATAAATTTCAGCTTTCGGTTGAAGTAGTCAAGACACTATCTGCATTATCATTTTTCACATTTGGCTGGCAAGTTTTGGCTAACTTTAACAAGATACAGAAAAGCTTATAAATAAGGTTATGGACTAGCATGCCAAAATAGTAAGGGATATACTTGAAGTTACAGTACATAAAGGTATAACGCTTCTGAAATAGCAGTACCGCCTTTTTAACAATTTAATTGGGAAAGAAGCAGTTGTTGTGGACAAATAGAGCAACATTTTGAAGCATACCATGTGTTAAAGGACCTTCAACGCCCTTCAGTTTTTAGAGTCGTGGATAGGAAGGCATACATAAATTTAAAAACTTTTCGGATCAGGAAAATTAGGAGCTATCTAACGGAACAATTTCGAATCGAATACACATGAGCTAGCTGCGTATTGTAAATTTGTTAAAACCGTAAATTTGTTAAAAAGAAGGCCAAAGATACTCCGAGTGGGTGACTGAGCCAAGATCGATTACATGTGACTGCGAATTTACTTGGCACAAAAAACGGCTGTGAACAATCATTTGTAGAAGAAGCGGCCAGAGGTGCCATCATCATAAGCGCTCAGCACGATTCAGTAAGAACGACCGCCCTTCAGAAACCAAACCCAACTCTTGCGCATTTTAATACAATACTCGAAATGTTCGCAATCTAAGTTTTACACTCGAAAGTCTTATGCAGATTGCGGAATTGAGCACAAAAGTGAATTTTGATATTGTAAACAAGCTGAGTGATACAAAAGTGGCACGATTGGATCCATACAAACTGTATGGCAATTTAGTGATAAGAATCAAGGTCGACTAGGTTGTTTTATGGAGGTGCATAATTACTATTAAGAGGTCTACTTCCTGCAAAAATCCAGTTCAATGACGCCAACGTACTTTTGCAATATTTTAATTCTCATCGTACAGAGGAGTTTTTATTATTAACTTGTTTGAAATTTCATTCAGAAGGTACACGGAGGATTTTTTTTTGATAAAAATTGATGAAGGCGGATTTTCAGGCCTAGATTTCGAGAAAATTTTATTAGAGGATCATCGCCGTCCACCAAATTTATAAAAGTTGGTGAGGGATGGTTTACCAGTGACAGCCTCTTGTGAGGCCCGACTCCCTTCTTTAATGTTTTCTCGCCTTGCACGATATTTAATAGTAATTGGTGGTGACGCGTTTTCGTGCACCAAAAATCTGATTTCGTGAAAATTCATTTAGGTGGCATACGCTGGAGGACGAGGGTTTAACATTTTCTTTTATCATTTTATTTGTCTTGGAAAATTTTTATAAAATTTAGTGGGACATGATTTTCGAAATCAAGGGAACGATTACAAGGAGTTCTGATTGCTGGAAAATTCATTTAGGATTTCCCGGATAGCTGTCATTTTGCACCGCACAATGTTGCATGACGTTTTGCATTGTTGCACTACGTCGGGGAATGTTGCATCATGTTTGGTTATATTGCACCTTGCTACTACTATATGTTGCATCTTGTTGAGCGATGTAGTGTGATGTTCCACTTGTGGCGTCATATTGGCTTGGGGCTTTATTCTAACATTTCGTTTAGCTTGAACGGTCTTGAAAAAAAATTGATACCGACATGGATTTCAAATGCAAGGAAATGATTACAAGGAGTTGTGATTCCTGGATAATTCATTTAGTGGTCCTCCGAATGGGTCATCATGATGCATCATATTGTACCTCGTTGCATGATGTTGCACTGTGTTGCGCCATGTTTCACCATGATGTATAATGTTGCACCATATTGCGTGTTGTTGCTCTATGTTTCGTTATATTTCGCCATGTTGTAGAATGTTGCACCATGTTGCGTGATGTTGCACTACGTGGCTTAATGTTGCATCATGTTGTTGGACGTTGCTAGATATGATACCATCTCGCATAATGTGTACCATGTTGCATGATGTTGCATTATGTTAAGAGATTTTGCACTATGTTGCAACGTGTGGGGGTCTTGATTTCTCATTAATAAGATATCTGGCATTACGTTCCATCACATATCGGAATTTTCCACCATGTTATGTTAGTTGCGCTACGGTCACTTGTATGGTGACACTAAACGTGCCTTCTAGAGAAAACTGATTGTTATGAGTAACAATATTAATTTATGTACTACCCAATTGGTCCATTTTCCGGTCTCTTAATTTATTTTTTCTGCTAGAAGCCATCGAAATCAATTTCTAACATTTGATTCCTTACCATTCCTTTCACCAATTTTTGCGGTTTTCTAATGCCAGGAATTTAGGTTTTTTGTCGGGTCGAACGATTGTTAAAGAAAAGGATGAGATGGCTAGTGGGTCGGTTTCAAATGAGACCTGGGACAATATTAAAAAAAACAGCTCACTAAATTACTCCAATTGATCATTATTTTGGTAAATTTGTAAAGAAGTTCGTCTTGTTCTACAATAGAAGAACTATGCCACCTCAATAGAAGAAGCTGGAACTCAGCATAATGAAGAAAATGACAATCTATTTAAATGAACGTTAACCATTTTACCGTTGGAACACAACTTTCTATGTATGTTAAACACAGGAATGGGTTCCAAAATGGGTTCCAAAATGAGTTCCGGATGTGATTTTGAAAAATGAACAAATTGGATGGAACGAAGACCTCTTTCAAACGAATAGTATGAAACTCGGTTGGTACTATGAAAATATCCAAATTGATGGAAACAAAAGAGCGAGTTATTTAAATTGAATAGAACTAAGCCGTTGCTTAACCAAGTGTGACAAGTATAGTGATCATGAAGTAGTAAGTATAGTACCGTTTGCTATATTTCCGAAACCCGAAAGAAATTAAAATGTAGTTTCGAGGTGATGTCTATCTGTTACTATCAAATTTACAGAATTGGATGAAACTTCATACTTAAAATTTGTTTATCAATTGGGAAGTCCCAATGAAATTTGACAGAGACTGGTCCATTGGAAATGAGCTGTTTTGCCTTTTGGCATTTTTTGCAAATTCTTCAAACATACGTAAGCATTAACAAAATTGTATTGATCGAAAACATTTTCTGAATATTATACTTATAAGTATAATATTCATCGCACCCTTTGCATGTATATTCAGTACCCCCGCTCTGGGTCGGAACTATATTTAATTAACAGAAGCAAACGAGCTCGCAAATACAGCATCATATATCAATACACTGGTCATCAATACGGTGTACAAATAACAAAAGGTGTTTTTTGTGTTCTGCTTCGAAAAACATAAAAATAATTTAATTAAAACACAAAACAATTGTTTTATGTTAAAAATTAAAAACAACATAAAATTTTCACGAAACACATATAATTTTATTGATTTTCATAACAACTACAACAACAACAACAATAACTTCAACAAAAAATTGTATTTGTTTAAATAAATAGCCAACAACATTTTATTATTATTGCATATTGTGTGTAGTGTGCACGACGTTAAAAACTTGTGGCGAATTCGTTTTATTTTTAATTTTTGTTAGCAATTATTATTATTGTTCCATTCAATTGTTGAACAGCGAAAAAAATTCGTGTAAAATAATTTTTTGGGTGTGAGCCGCGCCACCCTTTATTTGATATTATATATTAACGCAGTCGGGGATGCCTGTATATGTATGCAGTGTATGTTATTTCAAGCCAATTATTCAAATTACCAATATGCTGATTTTTATGCTAAATTTTATTCAAGCTCTGGTGTACGGTTTGAATATATGGTAATGCAATAATAAAAGTCCACAAAAAGCACAGACACATAAAAGTGATTCATGATAGCGAAGTAGCGATTGCCTTAATTTTCCTTAATGGCCCTGTAATAAAATTTGAATTTGTATAATTTTTGTATCTGTTGATGATTCGTCTTATCTTATAAAGTGTATGTAGATACCACTGTACATTATGCAGACTGTGATTATGACTGATGATGACGCAACGATGGAAAAATTTTATAAATAGATTTTTATTAGATAAAATTATGGTCGTTATGGTTTTTGTTTTTTTTTAATTCTGGATAATAAAATTTTACGGTTTTCACCGCGATAATATTTAATATTTTTTTATTTGGTACACGGAAGGTAACCAGAAGCCGCAGCAGAAGCTATAAAGTCGTAACGTAAACCTGTGATATTCTGAAAAAAAAAATTTCATTAAAGTAATTATTTTAGTCCGTGATTGACGATGTTATAAAATTTATGAGTGTAGCTCGTAAAACTGCCATTCACAAAACAAATTATTTTACAATCGATAAAATTTTATTATTAGAAACTATAACTATTTTCAGTATCATCCATAAACCATATATGAGAACAAAGCTGAAAAATGGTTTAAATCTGTAATACAGTTGGGGAATTGTTTGATGAGTTCTGCGAAATTATGATCAGTTTTTACACAACAAGCATACTGGATGATTACAATAAGTTAATGTCGCAAAAGTTGATTAGAAAATTGACTTGATGTGTACAATTATATCAGCATTTAGGCGTCAGAATACACTGAAAATATAATTTATGGCCGAATGAATTTTTGATGTACAAAATTTTCTAATTTTTAAGTTTACTGAGAAAAAATTGATTAGAAATGTGGATAATTGCCATTTTAGTTGTGAACAAATATATTTTGCCGTGAAAATTCATAAAATTTTGAAGTTTATTAAAAACAAACTAAAAGATTGATGGAGAAGACAAATAAATTACTTAAACCGAGCAATTGAACAAGGCCAACAACCATTCATTCCTGATCGACAAAGGTGCCAATAAAAATTTCGTTAAACCCGAATTGGGTAAAAACTTTCAAAATCCCGAATTTTAAAATCCCGACTCTCAAAATCTCGACTTTCAAAATTATAACTTATAAAATCCCGATTTTCAAAATCCCGACTTTGCTGAAACCTTAAAAATTATTAAAAATATTAAATATTAAATTTTATTTTTTTATAGCTAAAAAATCAAAATTTAATATTTAATATTTTTATAATTACCTACTAGAGTAGGTGCTATTAATAGATTCTATATAATTCGCTCCTACGTGCGGCATACAGTGCGACATGTTTTCTGACCCCAGCTCCTACGACCCCCGAAGTTCAAATCTAAAACCCCTCGGAGAGGGAGTGAGAATTATCGAAGCCGTTGGCCTCTACAATTATTGCATTTCAAAATGCAGGCCCGCGGGCACCCTCATAAAAAAATTTAAAAAATCGGATTTTTGAAAATTGGGCTTTTGAAAATCGATTTTGAAAGTCGGGAGTTTGAAAGTCGGGATTTGGAAATTTGGTTTTGATTTCGGAATTTTGAAATTCGGGAAAACGAGCCCAGCCCAAAACAACACTATATTCTCCAACACAAATTTCTACTGTAATTCACTAGGTTCACTGTTCACTATAATTCACTTTCACTGTTCACTACTTTTTCACACTGTTTACTTTTTAACTTGCACCGTAAACTTACAACTGTGTCTTTGTCCCAAATTGCTCGCGCTTATATACTTGTCTATGGCTGTTCGAGATTATTCGTTTTATTGCATCTAGCGATGCATGTGTGTTGCAATTTTAAATCACATACTGGTGGTTATTCCAAATCAGTATTTCCCATGATAATTATCGCCGCTGTTCACATTTTCTTTCGTTATCATCATATTCCTCTCCACTTGGAGTGCCATTCTAATAACTAATTCTCAATCAATATTGAGAAATTAAAACTAAAATGGAAAATCAAATTCGACTGCCAATCTCGTTTGGCATTTCTCATTTCATCAGCTGGTGCTGGAAATTTTATCCACTCATTTGTTTTTCACATATAGAGCAGCACATTCGCCAAATAACTTTGCATACAGTAGTTCTATGAATACCTATGTTTTCACCAACTCTAACTTGAAACTCGGAGTCCCTAACTTATTTTAGAAATGTTTTCATTTTTGCTAAATTAAGAATAGAAGCACTACGAGTTTCACGAGTTAACCACATTTTCCAATTCAAAGCGATATAACTATTTAAAATTTTCACCAGTATCACCAAAACCCAAAAACTATATTTTTTTTCTCGCGAGCTTGAATATTTATAAACATTGTAACTGGATGACCTGGGTCAGTTGTACCGTTAACCCGCGTATACAACGGCCATCTTACAAAAAATGTCCATGTGTGTGCCACAAATTATTTTTTTTCTAATTGAACTAGAATGAATCTACACAAATAAAGAAGCTTAAATAATTCTAAAAACATCACTGCGCGTTTTTATCACCCCATCAGACTATAATCCGCTCCCACATCATTGCGGTGCTTAACCCATCGTTATAAAAAAGTATGTTTTGATATGCGATTGCGTTGGGTGTGGAAATTGTAAAATAAATTTTCACTATATCACTTACATTCGTTATAAATTATAATACAATGCAATTCGGGATTATCTTTAAATATTAACGGCTAAAATGAAAATTAATATACAACAATTAGATACTTAATTTTTGGTTCACCAATTAATGTCCCGGTTGTAGAATAATAGTCCGTGGATGAAAATCTTCGTTCGATGCCCTGCTTCAATGCGGATGAACTGAGAATTTCCAGGAGCCACCATTCAGCTGTTAAACATCTGATTCGGCATTCGATTCGGCATATGATTATTTTTTTTTAAATTCCCAAACTCGACTATCCCACCCAAAAATTCGTCTCCCAATTCATCATTTCGCGCGCATCTCATTCACGAATACTTTGATCAAGCCACCGTCAACCATGCTGTTTTCGTGTGTGTATTTGATAATTTTTATGTATTTACTAACCCATCTCAATTATTAATCAACAGAAAATCCCGGTTGTATGAGTTCAATCTTTATTGTTTGCGACCATTCTCTGTATGTAAGAAGAAATTATATCCACCATAAATGAAACCTAGCCAACACTTAGGCGCAATGGATTTCTATTACAGGTGGCCTTTGTTGAACGTTTTACCGCCGATCATTACAAAATATCGTTACAACATATTTGAAATTCTTTAAATTTTCTTTATAAATCGTGTTTATAAATTTAGCGTGTTTCATAGCGCATTTGACACATTTGACATTTCTGCACTCTAAAATGTAAATTTCGTATATGAGTGAATGAAACACTTATAAGTATTTTTTTATTCACACCAAAAACAGTGTTCACTTAAACAAGCTCACTCCACTCAAGAGAACTCACTCAGAGTGAACACTCAGTTATTATTGGCTCCCCCTACTATGTATTCTTTTATTCTCACTGCCGTCAAATCTTACACAAAATTGAGCAATGTTCAATTTTTAATTTTTGTCGTACGATAAAAAAATAAGGCCGAACTTTAACCAATTAGGGCGATTATTATTTATGTCTGTCAGACAAAATTTCTAAATGAACCATTACCTTAATTCAATGACAAAGTGATTGACTGCCAAAACTTTTGTTTAGTTTGTTTTTCAAAAAACAATAAAAAATGTCACAATATACCGGTGGATTTCAAGTAAAGGATATCAAGAAAATTCACGGGTGTACCTTCCTAGTTGAACCAAAATGTAAGATTAATCGGATTCGTTCCAGCAAAATTAAAGAGACAGTAAATAGATCCGAAATCGACATACTGCAGTACTTATCTGTTTTAGAAAATGAGCTTTTCGTCCTAGTGGTACTAGGAAGCGAATAATGACAAAAAAATTATTCTTTTAACCAAACCTAGCTTGAAAATATTAGCGGAATATTCCAAATGGTTAGGAAGGACACGTTTTATGCGGTTCCACATATTATGTCTCAATATTTCAACATCCATGGGACTCACTTCCAAAGTACTAAAATATTTTTATGAACTTCATCGGAGTATCAGGGATGCCTGTTTCAATTTGCTCAGATTATATGGCGCCTAATACAAAAAAATGAAGTTTCTGCTAAATACTGAAAAAGTGTAGCTTTGTGTGGCGTTTAGTCTCCAAAAAGCCTTCCTTTTGTTTTTCAGCTAAATGTTATTGTAGAGAAGCACAATACTGAACTTTACAATATTATAGGACGCCTAAGATGTGAAGGAATTTATTGTTTAAAAATCAAATATAGACAAAATTGATGCCGATGATCGATTTCGTAAGAAGAAACTGAACATTTAAAAAAGTTCAAACGAGTGATTGAAATACGAGTTTCGACACGCAAAAGAATTGCTCACAGTAATCATTTTCTTCATTAACTCACTTTGTTAAATGATAAAAATTTTGAAATTTTAAGTATAAAATTTTGTGGAACTTCCGATACTTTCATTTTTATAAGTTACAACTAACTGGTAAATAGAATTTCTTTAATTTCTTTGTTTCGAAAATTTGGAATTTATTTTTTAATTTTTTTGGTTTTTTTATTTTTGGATTTTTTTTTATCTGGGAGTAAAAATATAAGATTTTCTCAAAACTATGATCTGACTAACCAAAAATTAGAGACCAAGAATTTGATTCTTTTTAAATTGATATCTCGAAATCAAGGATTTTCTTACGATCCGCGATTTTGAGTTCACGCGGATTTTGATTTATGGGATTTTAAATTTCAGAATTTCGAGGCTAATCCAGAACTTATTTATCAATTTAATTGATTTATTATTGAATTCTAATTTTAATATATTAATTAAATAATATTACAAATATTGATGAAGTTTTAATTAGTAATATTGATCTTCTCGTTGTCCGTTTTTTCTCGTAATCGTACGGAACTGGGGAAAAGTGCGACATAGAAGTTTTAATCGGAACGAAAAATATTTTAGAAATATTAACATTAGTTTAGTGGATGTGCGGCGATTAATAAATGCAAAGATTTCTTCCAATTAATTCGATTTGCACTACTAAGGTAAAAAAAATTTGTTTAGTTCTCACTTCAGGAATGGTTTTGTTTAGATTCCTCTAAAATCGCCTTAACAAAAAAAGTTCTATAACAAAAATCCTATATGCTGCTATTTTTGTCAAACTTGCAAAATATATTTTTATAGTAATAAAAATAAAACTTTAATAGTTTTTAAAAATAAAATTATTATCCACACACATACACAGAAAAAAAAAGTATAACTTTGTAAACACTCAACTATATACATAGTTTTTGTTATTTTCCTGACTGTAATAAATAATTTTTTAATTTTATAAAACTTTTTTTTTTATTGTTGTAACAACTATAATTATTATTATTTTAGATTTTATGTTGTTTTTTTATTTTAATTGTCAACCCAACCCAAACTATGTTCAAACAAAATAAAATAATTAAACAATTTATCTCGGTACAACAACAATACACGATAAATAAAAAATATGAACTTTTGGTTTTTTTTTATTTTAGTTATAACAATTAAAAATAAAAATTGTTGAAATTAAATCAAAATTTATAAAATTATTTTTGTTCTCAGTTTAAAACATAATTATTTTGTTATAACTAAAAAAAAAATATTTTTTAATAAAACTAAAAGCTCGGAATTTTATATAAAGGGAGGGATGTTTAGTGTACAGTACACAAGGATACCAAAAAAAATTAAATTGGATTTAATTTTAATTATAGCGACTTTATAAATTGTTACGACCGACCATTTAAAATAGTTTGGAGTTTTTGATTTTTTTTAAAGCATTATAGCAAAAAAGCTCGAAATTAATTTTTTTGTGCCGTCGTATAAACAAATTGGTTCAATTGTTGATCCCCCCGCTTATCCTGGAAAAATCGGAAACAAAAATTCGCTTTAAAATCAATATGCTATAGATAAAATACTAGAAATGAAATTTTATTTTGTATAATTGTATCAAACCATTAAAATTGACGTATTGAATATATAAAAGCTTTTCGAACTTTGCCATAATGGATTTATTTGAAATTCAAATGGTATTTTTTTGTGAAACCTAATCTCGCAACATTGCGATAAATGTAATTTATTTCGTTAAATCAATTCGTTACGCTTTTTTCTAATTAAATGGCAAATCCTTAATTTTGTAACAAATTAAAAGTTTAATTTCGTATTCAATGCAATTCAATTATAAAAAGTATCCTTTATATCATTATCTGCCATAATTTATTGTAAAATCGTTTTAAGTGTATCTTTCAATTTCGTTTTGCAACTTTGACTAAATTAAAATCAATTTTGGGAAAAATTTATTATGTTGTCAGTTCTAGCGAAACATTTTGAAAAGAAGCTTAAACGTAACTCATCATTCAATGGAAGACGAATGTTAGTTAATTAGATTAAATTTTCAGATTCCATAAAGGTTATCCTGAAGGATATAATTATCTCTTTGGGAGCTTTTGAAACTGAAATTATATTTAAAGAAAATAAAAAGTCGATAATGCAGGCTTATTATAGTTCTGGCTGATATACGTCACTTAAACTTATCATGCAACAAATTTTTTCAATTTTTGGGGGCAAGGTGTAATACTCTTCAATCTTGTAGTGCGATTACGAGGTAAATAAATATAAAAGCACATCATACAACACCAGGAAATAAATGGTGTCCTTTATTACGGAGGCGTGTGTATAACGCTTAGGCCTACGTCGGAAATACTCAAATCTATCCATCGACGGTCTAGCTTCGTATGCAGCTGGAAACACGAGGGGAAAAACCAATGGACTAATTAAATTACGTGTAATACCACATTAGACTATTAATATTATAACACACATAATAGATAAGATCTCTTCACCTTTACCGGCAACATTATTAATGACCTGAACTATAGATAATTATTTAATTATGTAACATCAAATCAAGCATGATGGGAACTGATAAAATGTTTGGTAAATCACCAAACTATCAAAAAGATTACTCACATTTTATGGTAGAATACATTTAACTAGGCCAAATGCAAAACAACAACTTCAAAACTACAACATCCGTATCATTAAACGAGAGTTTACATGTCGGGCGATGCTTCAACCTTATCTGACAACGAATTTAATGCGATTTCGTGGAAATTGAATAAGATTTGATGCTGATTTGAATACTGGTACATCATGCAAATGCCAAAAATCAATTAATTTCATGGCAAAATGATCCACAAAATAAACTATCTCCAAATAGATGCATGTCGATTACGTATGGAACGACATATATAGTACACAGTTTCTAGCTAGCCGTACGGTGTAGAATGTGGTTAGAACTTATCAAAATAAATTTCCCGAGACAAATCCGAAAGAATTGTTACCGAGAATTTCCGAAAGAGTGGAAATCGAACTCTCAGTTATTTCTAGAATGTGTAGCGCTGGCTAATCCAGAAGATGGATTATGATAGATTTGACCAATTGTTGTGTGGTTCAAAATATTGATGCAACAATTATGGCTAATCAAAACCGACTGGACTGAAGAAGCGCCTAGTCATATAATTAGTGTTATCGAAAATGTGTTATTATTATTTAAATGAGGAAATATTAAAACCCTTGTAGGTGGTAGGGCACTGTGATGGTTAAGGTGTGTCGCGGCAGATATACGTTATTTACTGGTACATAGTGTATATTATGTACATATACATATCACGTTATCACGATAGGTAGCACTTATAAAGTTAGATTGTAACACTGCACTTTCACCATAAGAGTTACGTTATTACCCTACTGCACCGTATCATTTATCTGACTCCAATTTGTATAATGAAATAGATAAACGCACAACAAATTTATTTTTTGCTTTTATTTTTAATATATATATAAATATGGATTGATTAATAAACTAATTTTATGCATAGATTTAATACAATTAGTTTATGATTTATATTTTTATTTTTAATACTTTTATTAATTACAATTACGAAGTTTATTCTGAGATGTGCCCAGAAGTACCGCCAATATTTTTCTAAAATAATTTTCATTCCAAAATTCTAAAAACCGATTTTTAATACAATTATAAAATCGGTTAACGTATCATCATCATCGTACACATATAAACCAAAATTTAATAGAAGAGCAATACAATACTAACTCATTACTACGATAGAAAACGAAACAAGTATTTTACCGATGATTGCATTACAAATTGCACAAATCATCTTTCCTCTCAATACGCAAATAATTAGATATGTACTCGTAGAATATCGTTCGATTAAAATCATTTGCTATTTGCTAATCATCATTACCATAATTTAGGGTGCAACTGGGGATGCTTGGTATCATACTATTTTACGCGACGTTTATAGTGTGATGAACGTGATCACTATACCCTATAGGGTTAAACCAAGCAGCTAATTGTCCAAAAAACAAAAACCAATCCACCGAAGTAAAGCAATCGTAGTGCTAATGGAAACAGCACAATATGAATTTGGCAACCAATTATTAGCCGAATTAAAAAAAAGTGACCTATGTTGTTCGAGCTGGCAGAGTACCTAAATACCACAAAGAGAGCTACAGCAATTGGAATTAGCAGGTTGAGTTTTCACCGCAAAATTATTAATTAAAACTTCAGAAGAATTACGTTGAAAACAACATTAAAGTAGTATTAAAGTGTATTTAGGTCGGAATAGTTACAAAGAGCCGAATGTCGAAGGACCGAATGTCGAAAGGCCGAATGTCGAAGGGCCGAATGTCGAAGGGTCAAATGTGTCGAAGAGCCGAATGTGTCGAAGGGTCGAATGTCGAAGGGCCTAATGTTGAAGGGCCGAATGTCGAAGGGCCGAATGTGTCGAAGGGCCGAATGTATGAAAGGGCCGAATGTCAAAGGGCCGAATGTCGAAGGGCCGAATATGTCGAAGGGCCGAATGTGTCGAAGGGCCGAATGTACCAAAGGGCCGAATGTCGAAGGGCCGAATGTCGAAGGGCCGAAAGTCAAAGGGCTAAATGTCGAAGGGCCAAATGTCCAAGGGCCGAATGTGTCGAAGGGGCGAAGGTGTCGAAGGGTCGAATGTCGAAGGGCCGAATGTCGAAGGGCCGAATGTCGAAGATCCGAAAGTGTCGAAGGGACGAAGCATAAAAAAATTTCTTATGAATTTATGTATTTTACTATTTTTCATCTTTGGATATTTATGAAATTGCATATATCCAGTCAGCGATACATTTTGGTGAAGAAAAATTTTGTCACGCGCCACCAGAGGCATTCGGCCCTATGTGTCAGATAATGGGTATATGGTATAGGCATATGGTACAAAAAATAAAATAACAATTAAATTAAATGATTATATTAAATAAAAAAAATTAAAAAAAATATATATCTAAAAAAAAAAATCAAAATAATTCGGCCCTTCGACCCATTCGGCTGTTGTGTGATAAGGACGATGGAAAAATTGTAGATGACGCCAAAACATCGTCCTAATCACACAAAAACCTAAAAATTTAAACAAAAAATATACCCCAAATTAAAGACCACAATAAAACCAAAATAGAACATCTAAAAAAGAAAAGGTATAGATCGCAATAAAACCTAAATTAAATTTATGCAAAATATTTTTTATACATAGAAAAAAGATCTTTAGAAAATAGGTCGAATGAGAGCCTTCAACAAAACCGTATATAAGCTCAAAAAAATTCAATATTAATTCATTCGTTTATATATTCTTCTACAATTCTGTCATTCATTCGTTTATTTCATTCTTTCACAATCTTATCATTTAGTAGTAGTCAAAAATTAATTCTGTTATTATTAAATTTTAAATTAAAAAAAAAAATAAAAATAAATTAAAAATTAATTAAACCTTTTAACAGTTAATACGAGGATTTTTACATAAAGGGTAAGTATATTATTATTTAAATACGAGTTTACACTCACCGGACTATACTTTTAAGTTCGTATACCCAAGCCAAGGGTAGTGAGTTGAAGTAAACATAAACACAACCTACATAACTCTTACTAGCAAAGGTGTTAAATCACCATAAGCTCAACGGGAAACGGACACTGACCACAATCAATAGAATAATTTTTATAACAGTCATTTTCATGACTATTGACCTTTGACATTAATTCCTCCTTAAACATCAAAATTCATATAACATAAACATAAATTGTAAAACATTTCAATAATAAATATAGAAAACATCAATTTAAACATAAATTATAAAACACGGCCCTTCGACATTCGTTTTTTTGACATTCGGCCCTTTGAAATTCGGCCCTTCGACATTCGGCCATTCGATATTCGGCCCTTTGACACCTTTAGGTCACTAGACCCCTTTATCGATCCTGATAGTATGCTACGTGGTGGTAAAATATACAGCGATGTGTTGAATCATTCTTTTTATTGTAATAAAATTAAAATTGAAACTTTCCATGAAAAAATGCGAATAATTTGCAAGTTCAAGGACTTACTATGAAAGATCTAGCCGGTGATCCCCCTTCTGATATTGATTTTGTTTTTATTTATGAGTTTTACATTTATTGAAATTTATTTACCTGATAACATTACTTGAAATATTTTTTTCTTTGTTGAGTTGGAAGACGAAGAGTTTTGATTATTGAAGATCTACGAATAAGCGAATGAAAAATGTTGCGAAAAATATAGTTTTGATGAGAAAAAACAGTTCATATAGTATGTGAAGACTAGGTAGGTTACCTGATTCATTTGGCATTACTCGCAGGAAGTACCACGAGGAGGTATGAATCTTGGTCTTAGCTTCCCTATTTAATTTTCCCTCTTCTTCCCCCTTTCTCTTACATACTCCGTTTTCACTTTTTTCTTACTTCTCTTTGCACTCTCACCATTCTTTCCCCGTTCCCTTTCTTGCGATAAAATAAATATAATATTTCTCTTGCTTTTTCACATTTTTCTGGTGCAACTATAGCAAACTAGAAAATTTTCCATTACATTTTCAAAACACATAAACAATTTTCTAGTGTTGAAAATGATGATTTTTCTATTCTCATTTTTCTCAAAAAATGTCGGTATTTGTATATTGCTTTTAAATATTTCACACGTTTGCCGTCTTCTGCCTTCTTCCACAATTACTGAAGATTATTATAATAGTATGCCGCTTTTTTCACTAATTCTTGATCAATCTTACTTAGATTTAATGTATCGTGTTCATCATGATCACAATCCAATGATTTACGTTTTTATGAATTGAAATATAAATTATTCGTTTTCCTTTGCACAATTCAATAAGTTCGTTGTCGTTTAACGATAAATTTTCGGATTTGTCAGTACAGGCTGCTATTACTTGGTACTGGTCAAGACAATAATCCGTATTTTGATTCGTAAGGGCCGAGCAAAATTTGAATCCAGGATATCAAAGCAATCCCCAAGTTTTGTCGTCTTCTCAAAATACACTAAAATTTTCTCTCGAAAAAATGGTTATAAATTTACTCGGAATCTACCGGAACATTTAGATTTTTTTCTAGAAATCTTACCCCATATTTCCTCTACATGAACGTTACTAGGATCCTCCAGCCTCCTCCATTTGTTTCGCAATTGGTGTCGATTTTTTGGGTGTACTCGTAGATTCCCGTAATTCTGACCTGTTTTGAATTAATGATTTCTAGAGTATTTCGTAGAAGCACAATTAATACATTTTATGAAACCGTTTATAATAAGAAGAGAAAGTATAAGTATTTTTGAGCCTTACTTTGCTTGAATTGTGAACAACAAATCGTACACAAAATTTGAAAGAGTTCATCGATATCTAATAAATTGTTACTGTCTAAAATTAAAAAGAACATAACCATGATTAAATCGCTTAGCTCGCATTTGTCAGTAATTTTATAAAAATAAAATATATACACAAGTCATATCAATAGACACGTGATCTCAGTTAAAAGCTCGTAGCTTTTTCGGTAATATGGCACAATTATAAAATGCCACTACCAGGACTTTAGATGTTGCTCGATCAATCGTTTTCTGAAAATCTACGAAAAACTTTGTTCTGTCTCTTGCATCAGTGGGATGCTATTAAAATTGGTGTATTATCGCATTTTGCCCTATCTGGAGATCACAAATCCTAGATAGGAGGATGAAATTGGCCCAGTAAAAGTAAAACTCAATATCTAAAAATAAAACCAATATCAGAGGAGAGATCACCAGCTAGATTTTTCATAGTAAATCCCTAAACTTCCAAATTATTCGCATTTTAATAATTTGATCGGTGTTTTTTTTGCATTTTGCTTTATTTGAATATTAAGGAAACTGAATTGATAAAATACTTATTAGAGTTTTATTATACAATTTATTTATTTGCCTCATATTTATAGAGAATATTGATTACATTAATTTAAATGTTATTAGGTTTTTAGTTTTATTTGTGCACCTGAATGTCTACATATAAATATGTTTTACTATAACCTATACAACACAAGAAAAGCTAGTACAAATTAGGACAAACTTCAAACCCCTTTCTTTTTTTCGATTATCGCTTTTTATATTTAAAAATAAGCGTTTTTCAGTTTTCATTTTTATGTTAAACCGAACCATTCGTTCTGTATAAAATGGAGACTAAAACAACAAGCTTTGAGTATCGTGATTCAAGAAATTATCGCATATTATTGTAATGACTGTGTCGAATCAGATTACCTCAGTAAAAAATTGCTCTTAAAAGCTCACATGACATAATCCAAAAAATGTCTAATTATAATTTTTATTTATTTATTTTCAGGTAAGTCGACACCACTATCTCCAAACACAACCTACAAAGTTAAAGTATGTACATAATATCATATATAGTAGATAAACCCGTAAAACATTTAATGACACGCATATTCTTGGTGTAGAAATCCCTAACTATCATTATTATTATACCCACCCATCAACAATCAGGATCTAACATCTAAACTAAATAACCCTTACAATTTTAATTTTCATTTCAAATTTTTATTACATGCTCACACAACACCATTTATAGCAACATATAACACAACAACAGCAAAAATTGTAGGATAAGATACTTTTATGTTAACTATAAACTTATGTATATTATGTAACACAAAATGAGCAGACCTTAATCATATACAACAACAAAAAATTATGATAAGATCACAACACACAGCACCAAACCTAATCAAGTGTAGCATTCATTGTGAATTTTATTCATCCTTTCACAATAACATCAACAACAAAAACTATTTAGATATCAATCTTTAATCTACTCGTTCTCTTGGTTAACATTTTTTTGTCGATACATTATAATAAAAAAAAGCTCTACTTCTATCTTTACGAGTAGAAACTTTTATACATAACTAAATACATACTAGAGATTAATATTCTACTGAATATGTAGAATATAAAAATGGCAGCTTTATATTTATGGCAGGGAAATGGGTAGCTGCTGAACGGTTGATAATAATAAAAAAAACACTATCTTAGATGTTTTCCTCGATGCTATCAATATAAAATTTTATAGGGTCATCAAATCATGTATATAAAAGCATTCGAACATACTGAAAAGTGTTTGTAGCATTTAATCGAAATATTTACGCTTATATTCTAAAAACTTGTTTTGATCACACGATTGTGATAATAAACTAAACTTAGTTTTACTGGGTGTTATTTTATCTTAATTTGAATCGCATAAACAAGAAAGTTTCTTCAAAAAAACATGACAAAACTTTGGGATACGTGTACCAGAAAAGTTAGAGATTAATGTAAAAAATAGCATTGCAATAAGACACAATTCACAAATGTAAATGTAAAGGAATGCCCGCATTATGCAATATGCATCGCATTTCCCAAACATTAAGTAATTTTGCCTAGATGGCAGCATAATAATGTTAAGATATTTACAGTTTACCTCAGCTTTACGCAGGGGGTAGCTACTAAAGGAGGGATCAATCGAAAGAAAACACAAAAAAAACAAGTTCGAAGATATACTACTGAAGTTAGCAGAAAATTGGGCATAAAAACTGTATTATCGACATTTCGGACGAAGTTTCAGCAGGAAAACTATTTCATTGAGAGGAAATTCATAATTATATGACAACTGCATTAACGACATTTCAGCCGAAATTTTTATCGATATATTGAAATGGTCATTGCGATATATTGAAATGGTGCTAGCCGTCATTGACAAAGGTCAGGAAGATGGGAGCATCACGTCGGAAAAATGGAGGGCAGTGTATAATGCACTAAACTCCATTTTCTTGAGGATCCTTAGAGAAAATCCGGGATCCCCCCCGTCCTGCAGAGATGCGGGATGGCACCAAGGGCGCGTTAAGCTAACTGCGTGCTCAGACCAGAGATCGGTCGATCTCTATAAAAGAGCAGTGACCGAGGTAGGCGAGGTGTGGCCGGGCGCGAGGCTGGAAGCAGTCAGCAGATCGGAAATCCCGAGCAGGCCGCGAGCACGCGTCTGGTTACCAACCGAGCCGGATAAGCCAGAGGAGGTCATTGAGATTATCCGGGCCAGTAATCCCGATCTTCCAACGGAAGGATGGAGGATTGTGAAGCAGGAGGAGGCTAAGGTGGGCTTTAGATTGGCAATCATGCTGATCAATAAGGAATCCTTGGTTTCCCTTGCTAGATCTAAGGGAGTAATCAACTTCGGTTTCGGGTCGATCACTCTTAAAGTTTATAGGAAAGACGAGGTCGATAAGGGCGCGGAAGACCAGCCTGAGGGCGACGTAGAACGGACCCGGCAGGAAACGGTCAAGCGGGCTGAGGCCGACCAGAATAGCCGTTCCGATATTTCGGACGAAGTGAAGTTGGTGATGGGAGGCAGCCTCCTCTCTCTGAAGTCCGATGTGGGCAACCCGTCGAACACACGACGAGAGGGGGTTTGCGACCAAACCAACGAGCCAAATGACACTATCCTGATGCAGGAAGTGCATGAAGTGGTGAGTAAGGTAGATTACAATGGTTAGCATTGTACAAATAAACCTGCACCACACGAAGGCTGCCTCGGCAGCCCTCGTGCTCAGACTGACTAAGTCAGATGAGGACTTGGTGTTAATCCAAGAACCTTGGATTAATAATAACAGGATCTGTGGCCTCGGAATGAAAGGGTATAAATTATTATACTCAAGCAACTCTGAAAAGATCAGATCGTGTATCTTAGCGAAAAATAATTTGAATATTTTTCTTCTTCCACAATTTAGTAGCGGGGACGTTACGGCGGTGAGCGCTGAGGTAGGCTGTGAAAAACTATGGCTAGCCTCAGCCTACATGGATCGCGAGAAGGGGGTTCCACCGGACAACCTGGGGGAACTGATCCGGGAAGCAGGTCAGAAAAAGGTAGGTGTGATACTTGGATGTGATGCAAACGCGCATCACACAATCTGGGGAAGCACAGACATTAATGAAAGGGGTGAGTTATTTTTTGATTATTTATTAAATACTAACCTTGTAGTTTGCAATATTGGGTGTGAACCAACATTCATTGTTAGAAATCGACAGGAGGTTCTAGATCTAACCTGTGCGTCAGAAACAATTTTTGATATGATCAGTGGGTGGAGAGTGGCGAAAGAGCACTCATTCTCTGATCACCGATATATTACATATAACCTCAACATCAAACCTGTTGCCCGGAAAGCCTTCAGGAATCCCAGAAGGACAAATTGGAACAAATATGGGGAGGTGTTGAAGGAACTATTGCCGCTGGAGGTTCCTGGACTTCCGGCGACAGTAGAGGAATTAGATGGCATGGTTGATATTGTCACAAAGGCATGCAATCTTTCATTTAATGCTGCGTGCCCCCTAATAAAGCCTAGGGGCAGGCAGAAACCGATATGGTGGACCACGGGGTTGGGAACCTATCGGAGAGCGTGTAGGACAGCCTTTAATAAGGCTAAGAACACCAAGGAAAATCGAGATTGGGATTCCTATAAGGAAGACCTGAGAAAATACAAAAAAGAGTTGAGGAGGGCACAAAGGGGGTCTTGGAGACTCTTCTGTTGTAGAATGGAGGAGGTCTCCGAGACTTCTCGCCTAAGGAAAATTCTATCTACTAACCCAACCAGTCCTAGTTACTTAATTAGGCCGGACGGGTTATGGACAGCTTCAAGTGCGGAATCATTGGAGCTTCTCATTGAGACCCATTTTCCGGGAAGCATTGATGACTCGATGGAGCCTGGAGCTCATCGAGGAACACCTTTAACGAATGTGGATGGCATCGTGGACAGGAAACGAATCCTGTGGGCACTGAACGGTTTTAAGCCTTATAAATCGGCGGGCCCGGATCGGATTATACCAGCAGAGATCCAAAGGAACTCGGCGGTAATCCTCCCCTGGCTGGAGGTTATCTTCAGGGGATGTCTGCAATTGGTCTATATTCCCAGGAAATGGACGGAGGTCAGAGTGGTTTTTATCCCGAAATCGGGAAAAAGCTCACAGGCTTATCCAAAGGACCTGAGGCCTATAACTCTATCATCCTTTCTGTTGAAAACCTTGGAAAGATTGATAGACGTACTTATTCGAACAAAAGTTGATCCGAGGAATTGGGCAATGTCTCAGCATGCGTACTGTAAGGGAAAGTCGGTGGACACAGCTCTGCACGATCTAGTACGCATGATTGAGAAGACAATTTACTCGCAAGAGTTCTGTATGGTAGCATTTCTCGACATTGAGGGTGCCTTTAATAATGTAAAAACAGAGGCGATCATGGAAGGATTGTCATTTTTGAAGGTGGATTATCCTATAAGTAGGTTGATAAATCAGATGCTGGTAAGCAGGATTATTATCTCGGAACTAGGAGAGTCCACCATTAGAAGGCGGGTGGTTAGAGGAACTCCGCAGGGAGGAGTGATGTCCCCCTTTCTTTGGAGTGCAGTGGTGAATGGATTGCTGTTGGAACTGGAGAAAGAGGGGATGGGGGTTGTAGCGTATGCAGATGATGTAGCGATAGCTGTCTCAGGCAAATATCTGGATACGATTAGGGATGTTATGCAGAATGCACTCCTGATCGTTACGAAATGGGCCGGCAAATGCGGATTAGGGATCAACCCGTCCAAGACAGAGCTGGTACTATTTACTAAGAAATATAAAATTCCGGTAGTTAGCCCTCCTACTGTGAACGGCATTAGACTGGCTTTTGCTGACAGAGCGAGATTTTTGGGCATAATCTTGGACAGTAAGCTCAGCTGGAAGCCTAACATTGTAGAAAGGGTGAATAAGGCTAATGTAGCCATTTACTCGTGTAGAAACGCAATAGGGAAGAAATGGGGTTTGAAACCAGAGCTGGTACACTGGCTCTATACCGCAGTGGTAAGGCCTGTGCTGATGTACGGGGTGGGCGTGTGGTGGCCAGCTCTGGAAAAGGTAACCTACATAAGGATGTTGGAGAAGGTGCAAAGAACGGCCTGTATGCTTATAAGCGGGGCGCTTAGGACAACACCTACACGCGCTTTAGAGGTTATGTTCCACCTTATTCCAATCGAATTTTTTTGGTAAACAGATGGCAGCCAATGTGGCTACAAGGCTCTCGGCTGTCTCTCAGTGGAAGTCTCTTCAGGTGGGACACTCGACGATAGTTAGATCACTAAGGGAAGAACTGGTGAATCTAGATTATATTAAACCAACGTTGTGCTTTGATATAGGTTTCCGGGTCATCTGTCCTTCTAGGGAATCCTGGAGGAATGGATCAATACGGGAAAACGAGGCACTGACATTTTTCACGGACGGCTCTAAGCTAGACGGCAAAGTAGGAGCCGGAGTCTTCTGTGAGAAGCTCAATGTTAATATTTCTGTTCGTCTCCCTGACTACTGCAGCGTGTACCAGGCTGAAGTGGTGGCGATAGGGGAAGTCGTGACATGGTTGAAGCATAACGTGGTATCTGTTAGGGATATCGCGATTTATGTGGACAGTCAAGCGGCACTCAGGTCACTAGAGGCGGTTTCTCTGAAGTCACGGGTGGCGCTGGATTGCCGCTCATCTCTTAATGAGATGAGCGAGTATTTCAGTATCCAGATGATCTGGGTCCCTGGTCACTCGGACGTCACGGGAAACTGCAGGGCAGACGAACTAGCTAGGTACGGTACGACTCTCCAGATGCAACCGGAAAGGGCAGGTCTGGGGAGGCCTATAGCAGCGCTCAAATTGACGCTCAGTAAAAAGGCAATCGCCTTAACAGATGAGAGGTGGACCAACACTCTCACGTGCAGGGTAGCAAAACAGGTTTGGCCAAAACTGGACCTGCGGCGCTCCAAGGCACTTGTATCCCTGGGAAAACGAGATTTAGGATTGGTCGTAGGGATACTAACAGGACACTGCCTTTTTGGGGAACATGCGAGAAGGCTGGGTCTAGAGACGAATGACTTTTGTAGAAGTTGTATGGACGAAGAGGAGGAAGAGACGCTAGTTCACTTCCTATGCTCATGTCCGGCACTATCATACAAAAGACGTAAGTACTTGGGTGTGTACAACATGGACAGCCTTTCTGAACTCGCGGACTGTAGGGTGCGAGATATTTTACGCTACATTAGTAGCTCTGGTTGGTTTCAGCGGGAGTAAGGGGAGATTGGATCCTGTGGTATCACAATGGGCCATTATTGGCCTAAGTGTGCGATAGCAGCCACTCTAACCTAACCTAACCTAACCTTGAAATGGTCGCAATTATAATATAAACACTTCATTGTCAAAAATTCGGATGAAATGTCATCAGGATACTGCATTGCCGACAAATTTATAGAAGGAAACGAATACTAGAAGATTTTTTTACATAAATAAACTAAATAGTTTAACAAATTTTAAAATCATATACAAATCGGTTCTGCGACATATGTATTATGTATATTCGGTTAAGCTACCTAATTAATACTTCTAAGTATAACGATAATTATAAATTTTATATAATTAAAATTTATAACGTGTCTACGAGAATCCGCGAAGCTCATATAGTTCATTTGTCATGTAAGCGGGATATATTATTAGGCTCGGGTCTACAAATAGAATACCTGTGCAAAGTTTGAGGCCAAACTTTATGTGGGATCATAGTTAAATTTCCGAAAATCCTACACCATGTCTGAAATCTCTTTTTCTCATGAAATGATCTACATTCAAAAATTTTTGTAGCTCGCATTGTTCATTTGTCGTGTCCTAATAACAGTGCGAGCTACTTACATCACATAAGAATTACTTATACAATATTTCATATACAATATTTCCATTTATAATATATTTGAAATTTAATAGACATAATATCATAGCCTTATGAATTTACAAATACATTTTAATTTATATACACATTTAAATAAATTTATATAATTTTGTCAATTCGATTTACTTATTTATTTTTAAACATTTTGTTAGATAATTATTTTATTTTTCCCCTTAAAATTTGTCGGTAATACAGATTACGGCTGAATTTTCTGCTAACTTCAGTAAGGTTACGAAGATACTGTTATACAGAATTCTTTAGGAAAAAAATGATCAAAAAAAATTGATCATGATCAAAAAATTTTGATCAGAAATACCTGATCATGTTCTTTGGGAGCAAATAATTGATTTTTTTTTGATCAGTCATCAAATTTTGAAATCCTAATTTTTTGGAGGATTTGTTTTGTGATCAAAAAAAAGAAAAACGTCAGTGTCAGAACAAAGAAACAAAAAAACGCGCCATTTTCATTATCGGCATTATAATTTGGTGTTTATATTTTTTCGTGCGCTATAAGTGTTTAATTAAACAAAATATTATAAATAATATAAATTTTTTTGTAATTTAAAGTGAATTTGGTGTAATTAACAGTGTTTTTCTTTTTACGTGTAAAACATTTTTTGTTGTTTGTTTTGATTTCCCTTTAAACAAATGTAAACAAATCATTTTTCTTTTTTCGTGTTCTTTGGAGCAAAAAATAATTGATCTCTTTTCATTTTTCCCAAAGAATTTGATGTTAAAGTTAGTCGAAAGTTTCTAGCCGATAGATAGTGCAGATAATGTCTTTGCTATCCCAGCGGAAAGATGGTAATGCAGATATAGTGCTTGCTTTCCCAGCCGAAAAAATATTGTATAACCGAAATTACTCGATTGCTATCACCCCTAAATAACCAGAATACAGCAAAAATCAGTCATGAACTATATAATTTTACCAAATTGGTGCAACCCCTACGGCATGTAAATAAAAATAATTTTATAAATTTTCCAAGCTAAATTAATAAAACATTCTGTATTTTTTAAGTTATCCTCTTTACCATTGACCCTTCTATGTTTATTAGATAGAACGTATATCTACAATAAACCCTCAAGAAATTTGGTGCAAGTCTGAATAGGATAGCGAGGCATAATTTGGTATCTTGTACTATAAAACGCAACATTTTTGAAATTAAATTAATAAAAAGTTCTGTAACTTTTGCGTAACCAACTTCTCCATCGATCCTACTATTTTTATTAGATAGATCATAATTCTAGGTAAACCCACAAGGCCTGAAAGTGATAGAGGGGTGTAATTTGGTATCTTGTAGTAGAAAATCCGATACTTTTTAATGTTCTGTATCATTTTTTAACCTGATTCCCCATCTTTATTAGAGGTTTACCTAGGATTATGATCTATCTAATAAACATAAAAGGATCGATGGGAAAGTGTGCTACGAAAAAGTTACGGAACATTTTGTTAATTTAGTTTCAAAAATTTCGGATTTTATAGTACAAGTTACCAAATTACACCCCCCCCCCCCCCCGCGCTCTATCCCCATCCCCTTTAGACTTGCACCAAACTTCTTGTGGGCTTATGGATGATATGGAACTAGGTATATCAAGTAATGTATATCTTTTGGCAATAAATTATTTTTTGAATGAAATAGCAAAGACACTATCTGCATTATCATCTTTCGGCTTGAAAGTTACTGCAAACTTTAATAGGGTAGTTCAAAGTTTATTTCACAGCTTTAATATTTATTTTTATTATCTGAAAATAATCAATTAAAGTTTCATTTACTGGTAAGGTTTAAATTACAGTTTTATGCCATGTCGAAAAGCACACTTCTGAAAAGTTTCGCCCAAATTGTAACACGCAAAACGAGAACAACATGTACGTCTGTTTTCGTTATTATGTAACACGTCACTATTTTGTCATGAATAAGCAAATAAAAAAAAACAAAATACATATTTGGTGTCACAGAACTATTTTTACTAAATCTACAAACTAATCCCAATGATTTGGAGTTAGATGATGTTAGAAATAGATTAATGTTTAAAAAAATCAAAATAAATGGCCAAACCTAAAAGAAAAATGTGCTAAAAAATTAGAAAACTCACTGCAAAATTGAAAAAGGCAAAGAATTTTTGTTGTCACTGCGTATATGCACACAGCCAAGTAGAAGGCAAAAAACAAAAATATGGTTTGTATGTATGCAGGCCCAAAAAACGTAAACACGAAAAAACTTTCATACAAATGCTATGGAAATTCTTCTTTGACTTGATTTATTTATATCTCGTAAAGGTGGCAGAAAAATAAATTTTCAATCTGCTGAGTTGAGAGAACGAGGCAAAGAAACAAAAACAGGAAGAAAAAATAAAAAAACCTTTAAACTTTCGCTTCGATAAAATAATTGCGACTTAAAATATTTTGACATTTTTAAAATCTACCTGCCCCCAGTTATTATATTAAGGAGCGTTGAATTAGCGTTTTATCACCATTTTAGCTAGGCGGTGAAGTGCAATGAATGAAAAAAGTGCTAGATGAACGAAATGGTTTAGGTCATAATTTTACCCATTTTTGAGCACTCTTCCTCCACAAATATTTGCATTAAATACCAAAACTTTCAAGGTAGAGAACAATTTTAAAAATCTTCGTAAATCGCCTACCCATTGACTTAGGTTAAAAAAATGTTCTAAAATCTTGGTTCAGTTAAATGAGATAAATGAGTGGTACCTTTTAAATTAAATAAAAAGTTTGTAAAAGACCTCTGCTTTGATTTTGTTGTCTGATCATTTGGATTCCAGTTTATATGAAATAGACAAAATAAAATAAAAAAAGGTAAAAAATTAATCTTTACTGCATTGGTGTCAGGTGTCTGAAAATATTTCACAGTGATTATTCTGCATGCTGTATTCTCAATGTTGTGTTGTTGACCCTTTTGAGCTTATTTCAACATACGAGTATTCCCTATAGTTTGTTTATAAACCAAATAACTCCTATAGCTACAGCCTTCCAAAATAAAATGCGAATCATCTTATAATGGTGAATATGATGAACGTTCTCGTGGTGGAGAATAACTCAATTCATATAATAAGTTCAATTCATTATGTGGTGTGGTTTTATTGTTCCTGTGCTACATCGACATTTAGTCCATTATTGCGTTTTAGGGTCGCTTCCTCACCGTTTAGTTGATTGGAGTGTTAATAATCGGTGATATTTCTCATAAAAAGTGTACAGGCTGGAATACTTAACATCGATTCACATCCTCTCTTGTTAGTAATGCAAAGTATTCAAACCGATCGCCCATTGCTACAAGGACCTTGTGTCCGGTAGGTTGGTGTGAGTATGGATAGATGTAGGATTTTTTGATGACATCGTAGAGCACATGAAGTAGGCCTTTGTTATGTATGTATCTTGGAGGTTCTATACTACTAATTATTTCAAAGATACTTATTCGCGCTGATCGTACTCGAACTTTGTACGTTCTATATTCTTGTAGTTGAAGTATTTCGTGCCGTTTGCGATGTTGATCCTTGTTCAAGTTGTGTATCGATTTCGGGTAAGGTTCGTGTTATGTTTTACTAAGTTGATAGTGTTGTCTGGCACTCATGTTTTTCAGCCTATCGTTGGATGAGGACTTCGAACATGTCCTCTAACACGAGGCTCACTATTAAATATTTGTGTTGCCATAAAATTTGTGTTGCTGTAGTATAACATTGCAATTTAAACCGGACAGCTCCCTACAAGTTTTTCTTGTCTATGTCGTTGTTGTCTCGTTGATGGGTTTCGTCTATAATAATTCTATTGGTCACAAATATTTTGAATCGGTATTTCTCTCCTCTGACCCAATATAGTGTAATGGTTGAATCAGGCATATTTTGTCATGCAAGGTTGCATCGAAATCCAATATTATTTCATTTAATGAAATCCGGACTCTTTCACAATAAATTATTGTTAGCGAGAGTTAAATGGTTTGGTACGAGTATGTTACGACACTCTGTCAGCAGGATTCTCATTTGACTTTACAAAATACAATATAGTTGTTGGTAGGTTACACCACTGCAGCATATGCATGGTTATAGGCTACCTGTGACAGTTCTAATTTGTAACTTATAACCATCTTGCCTCTGGCTATTATATTTGCCGGTTATTCTTTTATTTGTTATTTATTTTACACCTTTGGGTGGACTATGCTTTATTTGTATGTTGTTGCTTGACTTTAGACTGCTTCAATATTATCGTAGGGACAATGTAGACACAAATTTTATCAAATTAGGTATGCCTTTCAATTGTCCACAAGATCAACCTTGCCCATCCATAAATGGTTTTATCAAAATCCTTAAAGCCATGTGTAGAGCATTAAAATTTTTGTAAAGCGAGTTAAATTAAATTATAAAAAAACTTTCACACAATTTCTATGATGAACTCCGTGAATGTTCATTAGAAGACCGATTTTGAACACCAATTTTTAGTTTTGCTAAACCTGCAGCATTAATTTGATTTTAAATTGATAATTTTAATTTTATTGAATTTCAAAGGAGCAATTTACAAAAATATTTCAGTTATTCGGTTCATTTCGGTTATCAAATTTTAAATTCGGTTGTGAGGTTATCAAAATGGTACCTCAGAATCCCAGACTAGACTCACCGTTAAAATAATTTGCAGGTATTTAAGGAAAACGTTTCAAAGTCATATCCAAGCTGATGCAATAAGCTCTTCACATTGTGGGGACATCGTATGTTAAAAGGAGCATTCATTTTTTTTTGTTTTAGTCCATACCATCTGTTTTGGGGCCGAAACACTCCCTGCTTAAAATTTCCCTTTGTATCCTGCCCCTATCGGGATTAGAACCCGGTACCTCCCGATCCAAACGTCAAAATTTAACCACTGTACCATTTGGTCGGTGAGCCTCCATATTAATCCGTCTAAAATTCACTTAGTGGTTTTTACTAATCGTAGAAACTTGGGTGGCCTTACGGGTTTGACTAGAATAGCTACTTCCCTAAATATTGTATTTTATTTATAAGTCGATTGTACTACTAATTGGCCGATAGTTAATCGGGAATGCACAATTAACAATTTAATACTTGTAACGGACGGCTTCGAAATTTAACCCTTGCAACAAAACAGAAAGGCTAGAGTTGTAGAGCGGCCGTTAACAGAATCTCCTGTTAGTTTTACTTAGTGGGTACAGCACATTGCCGGCTAGATAACAGTCCGTTGGGGGGGGATCTTTCCACTAACTACAGGAGCTAGAAAGTGCTGTATACAAAGCTTATGACATGAGTGTCATTTGAGAGATTTTTCACAATATTTTTATCACACAATGTTTATCACAATTAGGATTTGTTGGCACTGTTTAGTGATCATAGATCGCGTGACCACTATTTCTACACCCACCCTACCGTTTTGTAGCACCATTAAAATGGTGTACCCTTCGTGTGGTTAAACTTAAATCATTATACCGATATTTGTTTTAAAAACTCATAACAAAAATACGAATCCCAGCAAAACACATGATCACTTATAGCAAAAATAAAATGTTTATATAAAAAAAATTAATGGATGAATAATAATATTTAGGGATTTCCTTTCAATCAACGCATAATATAAATTTTATTAACCAATCAAAATAAATAGATATGTGAATTAATTAATAATTTGATAAATATATATATATAAATAAATAAATTATATAAATAATATAATAAATTATAAGTTGTATATAGTATATGTATATAGTTGGTATATTAAATAAATAAATATGATCAAATATAGTTTCATAAATAAATTGGTTAATATATTAATATAATAAGATTAAATAGATAAATAAATAAATATAATATAATATAATTAATAACTATAGAGTTTTACGCATGCATAATAAAGAGGAGAATTTAGAACCATGGTCCAAGCAATGATACATAATTTAAGCGAATTCATATTTTTCTAACTAGTAATCTTACAATAACAATGAATATTTATTATAGCAGTGTCGATCCATAAGTTTTATAAAAATAATTGATCGATCGATTTTGTTGTTGTTTAACAATCTAACTTTAACGTTTTTTTTTCTTTTCTTTTGATGACAATAAAACTGTTGTCACATAGGCACATGCAATATGACCTTGTCAAGATGGTATTTATAGCGTACCCTTGCAAATAAATATACCGCGGAATTTCACCAGTATAATCTTAAAAACGCTTACCGGTATGTTTTAACTGAGCTTGGCTTCAATCCCGTAAACTGTGTTTAGGAAACCGAATGTTTCTCGAATCGAATTCACGGTTTCTATATAATCACGGAAAAACGAAAAGCTGTTAGTACTCAATGCATATAATGAACCGTAAATATAATTGCGAAATCTTAATCACATTGAACGCCAAGAGTTACACGAATAATCATATTTATATAAAAAAAAAAATGTTTACCTTCAGAATAAAGCTTATGTATATTCAAAATAATATTATCCAAACGTGTTCAGCTAAACGGTTTTAGTTTTCCGTATAAACAACCGGTCTTAGTTTTCCGTATAAATCCGGCGTTAATCACTAATTGCCACTATACGATAACACAAAAGTTAATTCTCTTGGTTATTTGAACCATTCACAAAATTATTATTTTATAGTTTACCTTTTTTACCCAATTTTATTTAATTTAAAGTACTATTCCACGGCGGCGGTCACTATACTAATGGTTTAATAAAGACCGTAAGGCTCATCCGTAACCATCAAACAAAATTCATATATTTACATACACAAATACAAAGAAAGAGTTGAATCGGAAGTCAAATTAATCAACAACATAATCGTGCAATACTTAAACGATAAAGATGAAGTGTACATCAATCCTATCGTGCGATGATTGAAAGTTTGGTACATTTTAGTACGGTGCGTCAGTAAACATATCATTAAATGTATTTTGCATGAACTGATCGTGCGTCATGTTAAATTTCGAAAATAAGCTAATGTAACAGCTTGGACTGTTACATACTCTGCAAATTATCGCACGTATTGCTGCTTTTTGACTTCGACTCCACTTATTGCTAAGGAATTGTTTCCCTTCCTCAGGTAGAATTACTTGTTTAGCTTGTTCTGCTTCTTGTTTTATTTCCTGTAATATTTCTCAAAGCACTCGCTAAGTCTTCAGAAAAAAAAAAACTTCAATCGTTTATATAGTGCAAACCCCACTGGCAGCCCTGTGTGTTACCAAAACAAATATAACAGAAGGATTAGTATCTCACTGTGAATACACCTTGTAAACCACACCAAAATCCCTAACTCTCGAATTAAAAAACTTAGACTGTGTGCGTGAGAGTGATTTTTTATAGTGTAGTAACTACTCATTAATTTAGATTAGTCGGCAATTTAGTCGAATAAGTCACCCTCGAGCACACAGTCTTAGCCACGCTAAAAATAAATGTTACTTTAAAACAAAACCAATTTTCATGATAAATTAATCGATAAGGCATGTGCGTTACCATTTATGGGGTGGAGTAGGTACGATTCACCAAACCCAGAATTTCAAAATCTAAATTCCAAACTAAAACTTTCAAAATAGGCGCTCGCTTTTCATATTTCCATGGGCATAATATGGCATGCATCCCATGGGCATAAAATGGAATTTGTTTTGGAAATTTTATTGGAATTTATAATTAAGAAATTACACCCAGGATAAACCAAAATTTCATATCTGAATCAACTGAATTTAACAGTGTGTTCGATTCGTACTCTTCAGTTCATATAAAATTTAGATCAACTGAATTATCGGTTTTTACAATTTTTGGTGTTTTGTGTGGTGTGGAGTGTTCTGTCTGGTGTGGAAAAATAGTGAATAATAAACTAATTTTGAAATCGAACACGGCTATATTTTTCAATTTGCAAGTCCTTGATTAAAAATTACAACCTAAATCCGACTTTAATACAAATTAAATAAGCGTTGAGTTGAGCCGATGAGTGGAGTGTTCATTGTCACTCATCTCAAAGTTATGGAGGCTAGTATAAATGAATAGAATATAAAAAGTATGAATTTGTCGGATTAACATGGACTCTCCACCTGCTATTGCTATCTAGTTATGCTAGAAAATTTCGATCAAATGGCAAGTGGAGACACGCAATAATATTTATATGCTATCTGCATGCTATGAATACATGCTATGTCGGCATAACTCGATAGCATGTTTATAGCATGCATATTTTGACGTTTTAATATGGCGATATATTAATATTCAATTTCAGTATTGCGTCTACTAAATTTTTTCGCTTTCATACTGGTAATACATATATATTTTAATAAATAAAAAATAAATATCCAAATAAATTTTAAAAAATTATATTAATAAAATTATATAAATATTTTATAAATATTTTTATAAATAATAATATTATATATATTATATAGTGTTCTGTGGTAATTAACATCATGTTCACTTCTTTTAATCAGGAACGGGTTTACCCAAAATTTAGGTGCTCTTCGTTTTCTTCTGGTTTCATTTTCTTGGAGTTCTTTTAAAACTTTTATGCCAAGCGCAATTTTTATTTTTTTCTGTACTGACATTTTATGTAGTTATTCAAATGTAAACGTTCAAATGTATAAACGTCAAATTATAGCAAGTTTACCACACCAGACTCCATCTTGGCAAATTTTGATAGAAAGAGAAAGTAGATTGCGATAGCATTCAGATAGCAGGTGGAGAAGCCGTGTAAGGCTTTGTGGTTCTGAGAACGTCACACTCTTGCATTACTTTAAGAAAAGTGAGAAAAATATTGTTCTGTGGCAACTTTGCGAAATTGGAGTGTGGCGATCTCAGAGCCGCATAATCTTAATCCGACAAATTTATACTTTTAACGTGCTAAGTACCTTTATCATGTCTAATGTAATTTTATTTCGTATAAATACGTCATGTTCTATTGATATAACGTTTACCTGGCTAAAATTCTCATAATTTAAAAGTAACCACTTTTATTTTTGTTTTTAACGTGATTTTTAATAAATTCTGTGCCGGGGTAACCGCACACAAGAACAAATAGGATTTGTATTGATTAGAGTAGCCTAATGATTTTTTTTATTTGCTGGGATAGAATCGTGGGATAACTTCACATACGTCAATAAGACTTAAAGAACAAAATACCATAAGACCACAACATGATACAACAGTAAGACCATACGACGAAAAGACCACAAGAACATAAGACCATAAGGCCATAAGACCATAAGATCATAAGACCATAAAACCATAAGACCATAAAACCATAAAACCATAAGACCATAAAACCAAAAATCATAAGACCATAAGACCAAAAAACCAGAAGGCCATAAGACAATAAAACCATAAGACCATAAGACCAGAAGACCATAAAACCATAAGACAATAAGACTTAAGAACAAAATACCATAAGACCATAAGATGATAAGACCTTAAGACCATACGACGAAAAGACCTTGTGGACCAGATCACCAGAGACTATAAGATCAAAAGACCATAAGAAGACCATACGACCATAAGACCAAAAGACCATAAGACCGAAGCAAATAAGACCATTAGAAATAAGACCATAAAACCATAAAATCGTAAGACCAAAAAACCAGCAAACCATAAAACCATACGACCATAAGACTATAAGACAATATGACTTAAAAACAAAATACCATAAGAACATAAGATGATAAAACCATAAGACCATACGACGAAAAGGCCACAAGAACATAAGACCATAACACCATAAGACCATAAGATCAAAAGACCATAAGAAGACCAAACGACCATAAGACCAAACGACCATAAGACCAAAAGACCATAAGACCGAAGCACAAAAGACCATTAGAAATAAGATCACCAGAACAAAAGACCATAAGACCATAAGATCATAATATTATAAGACCATTAAGACATATGACAAAAAAAATTGAAAACAGACTCTCAAAGACCATACGACGAAAAGACCACAAGACCATTAGACCATATGATCAAAAGACCATAAGAAGACCATACGACCATAAAACCAAAAGACCATAAGACCGAAGCACATAAGACCATTAGAAATAAGACCATAAAACCATAAAATCATAAGACCAAAAAACCAGAAAACCATAAAACCATACGACCATAAGACAATAAGACTTAAAAACAAAATACCATAAGAACATAAGATGATAAAACCATAAGACCATACGACGAAAAGGCCATATGAACATAAGACCATGTAACAGGCTGGCTACTGCCAACCTGCAGATTTTCACTAAGCGCATGCAGAGGCCTCCACGGTGATATTTTGCCGGCTACGTTCTCAGCGAGAAGTGCGAAGGGTCGTGGGGTTTAAGGCATGCATGGCTCCTGGCCTACACCGTGATTAACAGAAATTTAATTGAAAATAAAACGCAAATAATAAAAATAACCGAGTTCCGCCGAAATTCGTCGGCCGGAACTTGAGGAACGAACAGCAGATAATCAAAATAAATAATAAAATAATAATAACGGTAGAGGTGCCTTGGTGCGCGCATCCATTCGAATTCAAACAGGGCAAAGCCCCGGTTACGAAACTGGATGCGGGCACCAAGGGACCGCAAACACTACACCGACACAGAGGGAGTCTCCGCTCCCATCATACACAATCGAAAATTTAGTAATTCATTTTATTTTAAGAAAAAGAAACAAAAAACGAAGAGAAACAACTTCCCCCTCCACCCGCACCAGGAGAGAACGAGTGAGAGAGAGAGAGCAATGCGCATCGAGCGTGCACCCGCTGTGCGGCACTCGATTACAAAAATATAAATATTTAAATTTAATAAAAAAATTTAAGAGATAAATATATAAAAAGAAAATGTAAAAATAAAAAGCAAAAAAAAAAAAAATATATAAAAAAAATCGTACCTTAATTAAATAAAAAAAATAAAAAAAATGTTGCGGCCTTGAGCCGTCATACCACAGGTGACCTTGCCCACACCCGGACCGTTGCGGTGCCTTTCACCGATACCAAACAAACAGCGAATAGCCGGTTGGCTACCCGTTATTGCGACCTAGTGCGGTCGGGCGTTGCGGGGCCTCTCCCCGATACCAAAAAATTAAGTCGGGCAACCGGTTGGTCGGCTACCCGTTCGTTGCGGCAGACCACCGATAACCAAAAAACACACAAATGGCCGGCTGGCCACCCGTGTCGTTGCGTGGCCTCTCCCCGATAAAATAAAACCACGAATAGTGAATGGTCTCCACAGGAAATCCGTAAAAATTTGCAGCACTCGTTGATTAACCGTACCCTTTGAAAATACGGCACAAGAAAATAACGTGGTACCTATAGGTTATGCGCCACACGTTGAAACGTGATAATCGTAAATACTTGCGTCACCCGATATACTATGGAACCCGTTATGATACAGTACCAGTAAATTCGATGAACACAATACAGCACTCGTTAAACCGTGCCCGCTCGGCAGTAGATAATCAATAATTTCAACTATTATCTTCTATGATAGATATTTAAATGCACTTATATAATTTGCCAATAATACGTTTCGTAATTAACAACAACAAATTGACGAATTCCAAAATCGATTTTTCTAATACCACAATATAAACTTCTTCATCACTCACAAAATATATTATTATTAAAATATACCTATATTTAAGTAAAAATAAAACTCAAAGTACTTGTGATTAACAACAATATTATATAAACTATAACAATTTTATTTTTATTTCGGTGAATTTTAGTTTTTCCAATTTTACATACGTTAGATTAACAACTAGAACGACTCTACTTTATCATAAAAACAAAAGGCGACTCATTCAAAATCACAACTTTAAAGCTCAAAAATCAAAACTCGAATGACATGTTAGCAAAAAAATGCTTGCGCCGCACAAACGACGCGCAAATCATTCAAGAAGAATATCTCTTCTTCTCTGTTTCTCCTTTGCATCAATTCAATGGATGCAAAAGAGACGCATATAAGAAAAACATTCTCATGGAATGTTTTGCTTTACACACCACACTCGATACACATTGTTCTCTCTCTCTCGTCGTTCTTCTCACCTCTGCGCCACCACACGATGAGGTACAAAACAAAACGTCGCGAGTGCGTTCAGCACACATTTAACAGACAACTAAGAAAGCGAAGACAACAACCGAGGTGAATAAAATAGCACAAAAATCGTAGTTGCGACCACACAGTCGTAACAACCATAACACCATAAGACCACAAGATCAAAAGACCATAAGAAGACCAAACGACCATAAGACCAAAAGACCATAAGACCCAAGCACAAAAGACCATTAGAAATAAGATCACCAGAACATAAGACCATAAGATAATAAGATTATAAGACCATAAGGACAAATGACAAAAAAAACAGCAAACCATAACACTGTATGGATACATCTGACCCAGGGCCCAATTTCGCAAAGTTGCCAAAGAACAATTTTTTGTGTTTTCAAATTCTCATAATTTAAAAGTAACGACTTTTATTTTTGTTTTTAACGTGATTTTTAATAAATTCTGGGCTGGGCTAACTTCACACAAGAGCAAATATGGTTTGTATTGATTAGCGTTGCCTGATGATTTTTTTTTTATTTTCTGGGATAGAATCATAGGATAACTTCACATACGTAAGTCATAACTAGATACCTGCTTGTACTCAAACTAAACCAAAAATATATAACTATGGATATTTTATATGATATTTATATCCATGATAGTCTTTAGGTAGACTACCTTTATTATTTTAAATAAATATTTGGCATACAAGTATTTTTAAATACAATTATTTTTTTATTTACAATTTATCATTAACTATTAATATCAACACAAAGAACTCGGAAACTTATTAATTTTCCTCTGATGGGGAAAAAAAACAATTTGCCCTTTATATACCAAATGGATTGTTTTTTTATATGTGAACTGATTTTTCAAAAGAAAAACTAGTTCCACAAAAATACTTGAAATTTAGAAAAGTAGATGTCACTAACTCAAAATTCAAATCTATGTAATGTCCAGACTATCACAATTGTTATAAAATTGATTTCTAAATTTGAATCTAAGGCTGCGTGCCAAACTTAAGGTAAATCGTTTACTACGATAAAAATCGGATTTATAACAGATTTTTCGATCAGTGTGCCATAGAGTTTTTGAAAAATAATTGAATTTACCGAAAAATTTACTTAAAACTGACTTTTACCTTAAATTTGGCACGCAACCTAACTATTTGTAATAAATTTGAATTTAGGAATTGATATTGACAGCCACATAACCACCCCTGTCTAGCAGTTAATTAAAAAAATATGAAAACAATAAATTTATTTTACCGGAACCGCACAAGCAAAACACCATAAAATTATAAACTGAAAAATTTATTTCCACCATGGCGTAAACACAAAAACAAATAAAAGCCAGACATTTCCGTTCTAAATTAGTATGAATCACTGTGTGTGTACACAAAAACCCCCGCGACTATAATTGAATTAACACCATTTAGTAGTAAAATGCGCCTAAATAAATTTAGAAAATAAAATTCACATCGAAGCACAATAACAACAATAAATTAATCAAATTATGATTGTAAACAAAAATCCAAAACTGGAAAACATGGAAATTTTATTTAAATTCGTTCGGTTGGAGGTTTTATTTAGCCAATTACTAAAATCCCCTCCGCAACCATGCGGATGAAAAATTAAACAATGTGGAGTTTATTTGTTGAAAGCGAATTTTCATTTCCTACGATATAAAAATATAAGTAGGGGAACCATAATTTCCGTGAGGTTCACAACTAAAACTGCCTGTTAGGATTAATGAAATAATTAGTAATTAAATACATAATTTCCGTATGAAATCTGCATATAAAAAATAAAAACAAGTTTAATTATAAGCTTTCGCAAGGTATTTCAGACAATGCAGTAACCCTCCCGAACAAAGTTAGCCAAATAAACAAAAAATACGATTTGTATTTTCATTAAACGATTTTTTTCTGTCGTCTCCGTCTTAAGAAAATATACACAATGAGGCCAAAAAAACGTCGCACAACCCGGGCTACGACAACCTCACGCACCAGGAATGTTAATAGAAAGGGACCGATCGCAAAGCGTAAAGTCAGCAGAAATGTTCCAGTACCGCCGGCTCGACGGGTTGTGAAAAATGACTGGCCCAAAACAACAAAGAAAACCAAGGCAGCCATTGTGCGGCGTTCTAAGCGAATAGCAAACCGTAATAATTTAAATGATTCGGATTCGGCATCAAATTCTGGTTTGTCCAGTGGCTCCGTCTCAATAACCGATGTGACTGTTACGATAATTTCGAATGTAGCTGATACTATAGAAGAGATTGTTGATGATGTGGATGATGACAATGAGAAGGTTAAGGCATCCGTTAAATCAGAAATTGTGACTGCGGATAATAATGTTGAAATGCCGTAGTGGCGGTTGCGAGACAAAATGACGGGAATTTGAGCGGTCTCCATCATCATTATAGGTCCACAAACAGCATTGTGAATATTTTGTTTTTTTATTGTGTCTCAATATATTTTGTAAGTGTTATATGACAATAAATTATTTTAGACTAACCAACACTCAAAACAGATTTATTTTCTCTTACAAGTTTCATTGGATTCAATCGACATGGTAGCGGTTTTCAGTTTTAAAAAGTAAAATTAGGACCAAAATGTTTACCTTTAATGAAATAAGTGAACGAAACTATTTATGGGTAGTCCCATTATAAATTTTTTATTCCTTGCGACACTACATTCGGTTGTGTTAGACTAAATATTGAGTTGAACAAGTTACAGTAGCGCGTCACAATGCTGGGCCGTTTATTTTCGTATAAGTATTCCACCGACGATGTTATCGTTTCGATACTATCGGCTATACAAAGTTGTTTTCTCGCAATCCAAGGACATAGTTTTCGTTTAATCATCTGTTTAAGCAAGAAATAATATTGATGGCAAATAGAGGTCGCAACATACATACTACAAACGGTTCAATTACCTTCAATAGATTTTTAATGGATCTTCGATTGCGATGTCTTCGCCTATGTGAAACCATTTTCCATTTTATTTATTGCGGAATATTCGGCAACTAATATTTCTATGCACATCAAATTTGAAGCTTGATTCCAAAAATTTTTCTTTTGTTTTATCGAATCAGTTGCTGTGATTTCATTTGGCTCGAATAATTATTCATCATTCAAAACAAGAAATTGTCAACAGAATTGTGGAGCCTAATTGTAGATAAAATGTATTAGGCTACTGACTATCGGCGTATGAAACTTAACTTTTACCTAGGGCTAAATCTGTAAGTAGCTTTGCCTTTTATGGAGTTATTTGAGAACTTTAAAATTTATTTATTATCTTTAAGGGGACACCTAGCGAATTATTTTCATCAATAATTTTACCAACCAAATACTTTGCCATTTAGATCGGAAGGTATTGGTTTCGAAGCCCAATAAGAGCAAGATGCAAAGGTGATTTTATTTTATTTGATTACGATCGGTGATGTAAATTAAATTAACGCAACTATGACCCATTGTCAGAGTGCAGAATTCACGAGTCCAGACTTGTAAAAGTACGTCTTCGATCGGTAACGTAACCACTTACCGCGTAAAGAAACCGCCATGAGAATTGGAGTGCTAAAAACGAATATCTCCAAATTTTATCTTGATTTGAAAAATTCATGAAAATTTTTATGAGTAAAGCAATTGAGTGAGTTATACAAATCACTTGATGACGATTCTAAGGGATTATGGTCTCAAGAGACCGCAGATCAGGAGTTTCGTCGAAGTGATGAATTAGATTTGATAAGATTATCTCTAAGACGAGGTTCCAGCTCAAGTCTCACGCCACCACTAATCAAAAGTCATGTTGTTGTAGATGGTATCACATGCTCTGTAATCTGATGGTCATGTGATATATCAATGTCCAATGTTCAACGGAATAGAGATCGACAAGTTCTTCTGGTCACTCACTACATTGTCGAGCACTTTTTGGTTCTGGTTCGAAAGTAAACTTCAATACTGAACCACACTTTCAACGTCTGGGAGCTACCACTACAAAATGGCATTACATTTGGCATTAGAAAAGGGATTGTTAACATCAACATCAAGCCGATTTCTTCAAAATAATCAGTGAAGGCATACGTTCCCCATATGGATGTTGAAAATTTACATTTGGATCGCCAATTATCGTTAGCTCTTGATGTTGATCAATTTTTTAACAAACAAGGTGGTGCAAAGGAATGTTTAATAACTTTTCTAGAGATTTTTTTTTTGACTTATACGTGAAAATGATATCTCGCAGTGATGGCCATTTTCTGCTTCGTACATTCGCTCTCTTTCTAACACATTTCCTAACTGTTCTCAATATTTCAGGTGTTATGGTCATAATTTCATTTCAAATGTTGTTTTTAATTCTGGCATGGTCGCTGGTTTATACCCCTATTATGGTTTTCGCCTCGCCGAACGATTCACGGTGAATCTTAAATCCGTGTGAGTTGGGTTTTCGTATTATGGTTTTCGCCTTTATTTTGGCGAGTGCACATCTAGTAACACTAGCCGAATAATAATTTTTATAACAATTTTTTTTGACGTTTGTGGTTTTTTGTCAATAATTGTGTTGTTGTAATCATATATGATTCAGATTTCGTGTTTATAAATTACGTTTTTTTTTCAATTAATCTAAAATCAGTTTAAAATTATGTTATCCGTTCTATCTTTTTCTAATAAACCAGATGAAAATATTAACATGGCACAGATGCGAAAATCGTTAAGGGACCAATGTCATCCGTTTATTCTGCCTGGTACATTATTTTATAAGAGGCCCAAGTTATTCAACATTTCGGTCAAATCCTTCCAAAACAGGATTACGAATTGTCTATTTTTTTAAAGCTGGGAATTCCCATTGCAATATCGGTATTTTTGTCCATCTCCCGTTTATTTCGAAAATTGGCTGGGATTTGTTGTTTTCTACATGTTATAAAAATATATTTACTTACACGTGAACCTCCATTGTTTGATTTTGACTGAGAAATGAAAACAGAAAACCAATTTTATAAGATTCGCCTACAAAAAGATGGCGAATCATTTTGACAGTTCAGCTCGTTTAGGTGAATATCATAATCCAAAAATGTGAGTTGGATTCGCCGGGAATGTCAAATGCGAAAACCATAATACCAAATTGTATATTTGACGAGTTGGATTCGCCGGGAATGTAAAATGCGAAAACCTATTAAGCTATTATTGTTGTACAGTCTTTCTTTCAAATAAGCCCAAAGAAAACGGCGGCCAATTGAAATTGCTACTTTCCGAAGTTATTCGCTCGATAATGATGTACAGTTTTGCTTGTTTACGAAGCCATTAACCATAATTGAAAATAGGCTTCATCTCTAATTATTAAATTGTGAATAAAATCGGGATTTTCTTCAACTTGTGCTCGCAGGAAGATGGCAAAATCAAGCCGTTCTTGATAATCTGTCGGCCTTAATTCTTGCACAACCTGAGTTTTATATATGAACATTCTTAATGTGGCCTAAACTCTGTCAGAAAATTCGCGATAGTCCCAGTTGTGTAAAACGTCTCCTTGTCGTCGTTTCTAGACTATATTCTGCGCATTTTCTAGCAAACGTTGAATATTTCATATGCGCGTGCGATATATCGTCTTCCGAAACCTGTTGTGTATTGTTCCATTATAAATTTCCCAAGTCTCTTTACAAAGTTTTAAAAAAAACACACAATTGAAAAAGGGTATTAAACATTCACACTATAACGGTCTTTTTGTGCCACCCTGCACTAATCAACAGCATGATATTCTTCAAAACATCATTTTTGGATAAGTTGCGTAGCAGGTAAAATTTTAGATAGACCAACGAATAACAAAGGTTCCATTTTATGTGCCACAAGCACCTTGGACGAGTGTAATATCAAATTTACAGTGCTTTTAGGAACTGTACAAGGAAATTGGGCTGTTCTGCGCACATTTGATGCATGAATATTTGTATTTGGACCACATACAAGAAATTCCACGAGCCATGGTCAAAGATGATGGATTCTTTTTACCACACCACGAAGTTGTTAAGAAAAACAGCTTAATACCGAAAGTTCGAGCGTGGACTAAGCAATTGTCTAGCAGCTTTGAACCTACTGTGCAATCCTCGCTATATTCTATAAATCTGCGGTTTTGAGAACGTCGCGTAATAGTTTCAGCTGAAATTGAAAAAATGTATTGGCAAATTCGTATTCATGACAATGAGTTCCAAAAAATTGTTTGGAGGGATCAACCTACCTAATGAACAATCTAATCGAATTGCAGCTGAGACCAACGAAAGAGATATACATAGAATATCACATCGACAGAAGAACTATGTACATATTTGCTATCGGCCAAAAAACAAGGTTTTGAAGCTTCTTTTAAGCAGCAGAACCTTCCTAGTTTAGATTTGTTTAGTGTAATGTTACTGATGGAGTTAATGAACCAGATCAAAAGGGAAACACAAGCAAATGTACAAGATGTTGCCTTTTCGACTGATTCTACAAATGTTTTCAACCTCACAACTCACCCTCGACGCTGGCCTTTATTCGTTGCTAACCGGACGTCCCACTTTCTATATCCAACTCTTCCAGCGTTATGTTGGCTCCGGCAACAAATAGATTATGCTACTAGTAGTAATTCCATAGCAGTTACTTCACACAACAAATGTAGAATATGACATCTTTGAAAGTTTAATATCCGAATGTTAATTATTTCATAAATTACAAAAAATAATAGCGTATTGCAACGAGTAGTCAAACCTAACGCTTTACTCCTGACCAGAGAAGAATTGAATGAAGCACTGTCTAAATTTGCAAATTTGGTGTTCGTCACGCCACCAGGAATCATATCAACCAGAACCATATCAGCCGGAACCATACCAACTCAAACTACTCGAATTCGAACTACTGCCTAACATCAACAATCAAAGCCATCTCTAGTAGAGCCATTTTGTTCTCAGTGTGACTGATATGGAGGAAGGTGATGCAGCGGTTACAACGTTCCAACAAAATATTCTAATCGTACATATCGCAAATGTAACATCTCGCCATCTCAACGCAATTAGTGGCATAACTCTAAATCGCCACCTGGTTGTTTTACCGCGTGTAACGGGTATACAACATAAAATGTGGCTCGTTTTCAAATCGCCACTGTCTTAAATAATCAAAAATCATTATTCCTTCCTAAATGTCAGAAAACGAACTACGTCAACCCTCGTTGAAAATTTAATCTGTAAATTTATTTGAATCGTTTAATTCTTTGGCGATTGAACATCGTTTTAAACTTTCCAACATCATCGCAAAAATTTAAAAAGTTACCTTGAAAGCGACCACTTCCGGTACACAGATTTCTATTAAATTTTGCAAGGACCTCCCAGTTAACGAAAAAATATTAAGTATGAAATTTGATTACAATATTCGGAATCCGCCAGGACTTCAGAGATGCCGAATTTTGGTGTAATTCAGTTATTTTTATCAAAACTCGACATTTCCGGTAAAATTTAAAAAATGATCTGTTCCTATTCCTTTTCACAAATGTTAAATACTTTTCAAAATATTTACAATCAACTAAAAAGCGCATACGGAAGCTGCCATTTCCGGTGGCCAGATACGGTTAAAAATCTTTGGCACCTCCTAATTTGTGGAAAAATGAATTACGTTTCATCTGGAATGGGCCGAATTTCTGTTGAAAAACAGTTTATGTATAAAATTGTCATTTCCGCTTAAATAAATTTTGAAAAAAAACTGAGTTGGAATTTTTTTGATTCTTAGCCGTTTTTGTATGGTAAACCATATACTTTTCAAAATATTTATTTAAAAAGGAAAAATATGTATCTTATGGAAGCTGGTGGACCGATTTCTACCAAAAATCACTGGGGTCTTCCAATTCGTAGAGAAAGTTACCGTCTGGGCAGAGATTCTTTAAAAACTATATTTTTTACTTCGCTGATATAGCGAATGGTAAATCTGCAGAAATCTCCAAGTTACTACGTAAAAGACACTAAAACACAAAATATAAAACTGCTGTGCAAACCGTTTGTCAGTAAGACTCAGGTCAGAAAAATAAAATAAAAATTAATTGCCTGACAAAAATCCTATGCAATCTGATTTTTTTTACCGTGTAAATGTATAATCTCACACAACTAACACTAACCCATGTTGTCATGGCTCTCTATATAGTGGCAATGCTCTCAAGTTGAAAAAAAAAACTGGAGGACAAACAAAATTTATGAAATGATTTTGTACAGTGAACGAAGTAATATTGAGAATTACTGATAGTTGCAATGCAATATATTTTTTAAAATCAAAATAGGTTAGTTACAATTTGGAATTGGAACTGATGAATGATACCGCGAAACTGGTCTTCCAGACACGAAATAGTTTTCTGTAATTAATTATCACGTAAATGAATGTAAATAGTTTTTATTTAATAATTTTTAATCAGATTTTTTACTTAATATAAAATTCTGAAAGTTTTTTATTAATAAATTTAAAAAATCATATATAATTTTAACAGTGTTACAAAATTCGGGCATTCGATATAGATTTGTACCCAATTTTGCAAATAAAACACTCAGCGATTTAAGTTACAAACTTTATTGTCCAACATCTTTCTGCAGCAATTCACTAATTTCACTCGTTTACTGCTCAATAATTCACTTTTACTGTTCACTACTTTTTGCTCTTTGTATTTTTTTGAATTGCACTGTTCGTTGGTTACTTAGAGCAGAATCTACTTAAATATAAGTCCTGCCAATTACACACATATAAAATAAACAATAACTAAGTAAATATGTATTGGAAATTTTTTTTTCCATAGTAATTTTTTTTAAATAACTAAACATATATGTGTTGGTGCAGAAACAAAAAAACTAGCAAAAAAAATTCAAATTTACGTTGCATTGTTAGTGTAACCAACACACTATTTGTTAGTTTTCTTTAAATAGGTATTTGTCAATGAAAGGAGTGAGCAGGATTTATATTTAAGTAGATTCTGCTTAGAGTCTACACTATGCAAATTCACTGATCTTTTTTATCAGGGTATCAATGTATGTGTGAGTATTCTCTATAAATGTTGACATTATCAGCAAATTATCAGGAGGCTATTTCACGATAATTATTACGAAATGTCATCCTTTTGAGAATATGTCTCATCATTATAAATTTAATTTTCAGTGTGAAGTGATTTATATCCAATATAAATCTAGTCTTCTACGATAATTTTTTCCTGTGTAAAAGTTATCACTTTTACACATTGCACTTTATCCTGGTTTTTAGAGAATTGGTGCACAGGGAGGAGAACCACAGAAAATACAATCCATAAGCTGCAGCCCTTCCAGAGAGCAGAACCTGAGTGTCGATTTTGTATCAAAATTGACAGCGCGAAGTGAGCAAACCGGAAAAACGTAGTAGTGGTTATCTTATTAATATTGGTTTGCTTGAGCGCATGCGCGTCTTTTTGTTTATATATTTTTTTAACTGATGTGTCAAATGCGGTTTCGTATTGGTAAATAAATCAATTTACATGGTAAACAATCGGTTCCACTGGTCAAAAGCAAGCAAATAGAAGAGGTGAGGTAGACGTCATCATCATAAATACTCTAGCGGTTCAACCGGAATTTTTTATTTTGCTACTTACCTTTGTAAAATTGACAAACAAAATGCACAGACACATGAGAGAAAAAATACAATACAAATATGAAATTGTATATTATACTGTGTATATGTGCATAAAATTATTGTTCACCTCGCCAGGTCGCGCTCTAATTTTTGGTACAAAATCGTCACTCTGGTTGCAATAATTGGGGAAAACAGGAACATAGGTAATATGTGTTGAAAGCCTGACCGCAAAAAACTAATAAACAGACAAGCAATCCCAGATAGAATATTTTTAAAAATAAACGAAAATATTAAAATTGTGAACTATGATGATCGATCAAAATCTTCCACAGTGATAAATAAGTCTATTTGATAAGAAATGGTGCGCAAAAATTATTTTCTCTTTATTGTCAGGTATAATATTGGCAGGAGAAACAAAGTACTGAATTTTTGAGCAACAGATCATTGAATCCAGCCTGAAAGTACTTTCTGCACTTTTATCAACTCCACCAATATTTCAGACACAAAAGCGAATTTCAAGGCTAGATATTTTAAATCTGATGGGACGCAAGTTTAAGTAATGCATTCGCAATTCACATTTAACAACAGTTAAAACCATTTCGTTGAATAACCAGCAACATCATCAGGAACTACTGCAAACTTTTATGTGGATGTGTGTGCTGTTGTAGACCCGCAATGATTGGTTGGTATTTAAACGTTCTTATTGCTTCATGTTAATCGTAGAACATTGGACTGAAAAGAGTGACGTTAAGTAAGTCCTAAGTAATTTACGTCAAAATCTATTTTATTTATAGCAGTTTGCTAAATTTATAATAATAATTATGTACACACTTGAAAGTTCTTATTAAATTTAGTTTAGCTAGACATCTAGAGAGGTCACTTGATTGATCAATTAATTTAAAGCTCATAATGTAATTAGTAATTTTATTTAAATTAACGTGACAATGAATATAAAAATTAATTAATTATATATGGCTTTGGGCCATATATAATTAATTAATTTTTATATTTTTGTTTTTACATATTTATTACTTTTATTACATTATTTATGTCAAATATCAATGTTTAATTACAAAAATAATGAAAATTTTTATATTTAAATGTGCTTAAATCTACCTAAAATATTACAGGAAAACTTAACAATAACACTACACACAAAAAAATAAGCGGTGTTAATAGATTTTTTATCCTAATGGCTAGTTTATTTTTATCCAATCGGATAATTATTTTAAAATCTAACACCGCATCATCGGATAAATATTTAAGTTTATCCGATGGGATAACTATTTTTGAAAATAAAATTTGTTACCTCTTTTGGTGTTAAGGAATTTTTAACCGTTTGTGAATATGTTTTATATTACAAGGGAAACCCCGAAAAACTCAGGTAAACTCCCTTTGGATAAAATTTAATCCTTTTATGGTGTTTTTTGTAAAAAAAAATTTCAAGGATTAACGATTTTAAATATTACATTTCAGTGTTTATTTGAATTTTGTGGATATCACTTCACAATTTCATTACATTTTTGTAAATTTAACATAAAAAGTTATAGTACTGTATATTAAATTTGTGAAATGTGGAAATATTCATGTGAAATCATCATTGTTAAGAATCTATTAAAATGGTAAACAAATAAATTAATGAAAAAAATGTGTGAATGACAAATTAATTCCAATTTTTGTTCTTTTAATCTATTTAGAATTTGATGACAATCTCAGTGTGCTGCATGTATTGAAACATCTTTGAGATACTAAGAGAAAAAAAAATGTATGAACGACTGACGTAAACCTACAGCCATATTCATTTTTAGTGTTTGAAAAAGTAAGTGTCCTAGTAATTCATATTTATAAATTAAAACGTCAAATAAAATAATAACATATATTTTCAGAATGGAACAAATATAACAGATGTAATTACGCAGCCACACCTGATTCTTCGAGGTCCATCAAAAAATCTAGTTTTGTCGTACAGCATTATTATCGATAGTAAGGAAATTCCGCTATCATTGATTTTATAACCATTAATGTCTTTACAACGTTATTCAAGGCATTTTACCAAATTGTAAACCATATTTTATTTACAAAAATAAAATAAAAAGAATTATAAAATTAAAATTTATGTTATTTACTTATTTCTCAAATTCCCAATTTGGGTCTTTTAAATGTCCAAGAGGATATTTCTAAAAGATAAAAGAGGTGTTACGAAGTTCATCAAATCGGTGTTAATATAATAATTATTTTAATGGATATAATTTATAAACAAATTCGGTGTAAAATTTTTATCCAATAGTATTTTTTGTCATTTTTATGATAACATCCGATTGGATTCAATTTATATATATCCGATCGGTGGGACACTATGTAACACCGATTCGGTGTTGTGGTGACCTTTTATTTTTTTGTGTGTACTAATAACTTCTGTTTGATCAGCGATTGCTACTTAGAGGAGAAATTTGGTGATTTTCCTATATGTATAATCCTACTGTGCTAGCAGCCAAAATAATTAACCAAGCCAAACTAAAATTTTTGACTAGGCTAGATATTTTAGAATGCCTCCTTATCCTCATGCCTCCGACAACAACAATTGTAACGGAAAGTTTTTTAGTAATCGTTCAATCGTTTAGACCAAATTACTAGCCTTTGTATCCAATTCAATAGACCAAAAATTTTAATGTAAATGTCTCCTTAAAGCGGATGCCCAATATTAAGAATTTTCGCATTTTGTAGTGCCACCGTATGCGCTGCCTTATTTCCGCGGTTAAATATTACATTCTTTACGAATAATAATGGCTTCTTGATGTGCTCTTCTTATCTCGTAACGTGGTTTTATTATAACAGGTTCATATACTATCTTATTTGGTGTCCATCACGCCAGCCGCCAAACAACAACCGGAGCCAAACAGTTATGGCAGAAGCAGCACGATGCATTGTACATCATTGTGCACTATATAATTTTTCAGCCGTAACCTTATAAATCTAGAAATACATGATTTTTTGGAGAAAAAAACCTTATAAATTCAACCGCAACCATACGCTATACAGCCAAACTAAGTATGGTACAAGTACCACGATGCATTGTGCATCATTGTGCACTAAATAATTTTTCAGCCGAAACCTTATAAATCAAGCAATATCTGATTTTTCAGCCGGAACCTTATAATTCCAACCGGAACCTAATAAAGCCAGCCAGAACCATACTAAAGACAAACTAACTATGGAACAAGTAGCACCATGTACTGTGCAAAATCCTGGGATTTTGATCCTCTATTATCCGTGATTTTTTTACGCCCTGAGTTACTTGTTTATTCGGACTTTCGATTGATTAACCGGAATTTTTGTTGGTCCCATAGCGCTGGATTTTTGGCAAATGTTTACAATTCCTCGACCTGCATTGGTAAATTATCTGCGGAGATTTATAACAATCGTAATAAATTGCTAAATGAAATTTTTTGCCGAGAACGTTTTATCAAATCGGGCAACTATAGCTGAAATGAACGGGTTACTTTCATTGATTGCAAATCTTTAATTAGGGGATATTTCGCAGATCTATACATTTTCAACAATGATGTTACTTCCGCAGTGTCAATATTGAAAGAATTTGTTATAAATGTAGAAATAAACTCGAAAGAAAGTTGCCATTGCTTTCAACAGACATTAATGAACTGGATTTGAGAAACGTGAGCCACTCACTAAAGATAAATATTCGCGTATCGTACTGTAGTGGCTAAGCCACATAACGAAATCGCTCAATTTAGGATGTAAATTGTTCAATTTGCGAGGTGTAATTGAGTACGACAGTTTAAATGAGCATTTCACTGCACATGCACTTAGGAACGGTGGCATATGGAAAACTTCCGACATTTGCAATAGGTCAAGATTAACACCAACAATTCACGAAAAATGTTTACCCACATGTGGTTCTATATACAAGAACCCAAACCAAACAAAGTTCTTCTCTAAACAATATCAATAAATTATTAGAAAATAAAATGTTATTTCCGGACTTTTTTCAAATGTTATTTAAACTTTTTATTTAATTAATAATGTGTCCAAATAATTCCACTTAAAATTTTAGGTAGTTCACAATGACCGTCAACCATGCTTACTCTTTATTGCTCCAAATGGTTCACACCGACTTCATATGGTTGCAGCGGGTCTTGCTGGTTCTGGTTGGGTTGGCATTGTAGTGCATAACGTTTTGATCGTTTCGAAAAAATCCTCTATTCCACTATTTATGTAAACATTTTGTTTCGACTGGATCTTTATGGTTCTGGATGGCACTATAGTTTGACTGTAAAAACATATAGTGTGCAACACAACTCATTGTCCTTCTTGGACCTAAATAGTTTGGCTGAAAAGAATATGGTTGGTGAAGAGGATATGGGTTTATTAAACTCTGGATGGATTAATAACGTTCTGGCTGAAAAAACAATTAGTGCTCAAGGATGTACAATACATCGTGCTTCTTATGCCATAGTTGGTTTGGCGTTTGTATGGTTCTGGCTAGCTTTAACAGGTTTCGGATAGAATTGTAAGGTTCCGGTTGAAAAATAATAGAGTGCACAATGCATCGTGCTACTTGTGCCATAGTCTGTTTGGCTATAAAATGGTTTTGTCTGGCTTAATCAGGTTCTGGGCAGAATTATAAGGTTCCGGCTGAAAAAATATCTAGTGCACAATGATCCATGCACAATGATCCACATAGCATCGTGTTACTTGTACCATAGCTGGTTTGGCTGTAATATGATTCTTACTAGCTCAAACAGGTTCTGGCCGGAATTATAAGATTTTGTGCCATAGTTAATTTGGCTGTAGGTTTCGGCTGAAATTATAGGTTTTTTTTCTGAAAAAACGTATATTTACGGATTTATAAGGTTTCGACTAAAAAAATATGTAGTGTTCAATGATGCACAATGAATCATGCTACTTGCACTATAGCTGGTTTGGCTGTAATTTGGTTCTGGCTGGCTTTATCAGGTTTTAACCGGAATTATGAGGTTCCGGTTGAAAAATGATACAGAAAAATGATACAGCACAATGATGCATCGTGCTACTAGTGCCATAGATGTTTGATTCTGATCCAGCTGGCGTGACGGACACCTTATTTGACTTCTCGATAGGATAGCAAGATAGTTCCCTAATATTTACCTATAGACAGCATCGTATGGTAAAATAAAGAGAAAATTATGAGCAAATTGAATTTTAATAACATTTCCGAAGTTGCCGACGTTGTCTACATTGTCGGCATCAGCGACGCAAAAAATCGCTATGTAATCTACGTAAAATAGGTGACAACCGCGTAGATTACATTGCGTAATACACCTCGCCCATCCCGATTACATTGCTTCGTTATCTCCATATTCCTATCTGATAGTAATTGGTGGTTTTTATCTTAACCACACGACCACCAAATGATTTTGTTTGGAGCATACTAAAACTTTATACTCCAAAATTTGATTGACATTTGTGCTTGCTCGAAATGGTCTTGCCTCTGCAGAAGTTTAATGTCAAATTTGGGTGTATACGGTTTGCGCACAAGCAATACTATTTCGAGCGGAATTGTCGATTAGTATTTTTTTTGTTTTATAGAAAAGTCAGATCTTTTTTACTTTACTTGTATCGTAACCACCAGCGTAAATTCAATCAAATCAACCAAAAATAAAAATTATAAAAAAAATATAAAATTAATAAATTGAAGTTTTGGTGTAAAGTGGAAAACCGATTTTAAACAGTTCTAAGTGGTGATTGACGAACCAGCCAGTTCACAACCGTGCCGTATCCGGTACATTTTTTGGTCCTTCGAGCCGGATGGTCGGCACAAAAATTTCGTCCTTCAACCAAAGCGTGGGTCCACCATTTTGAAAATTCAGATTCCGTGAATAGTCGTACGCTTATATTTAAAATTGTCGTGTATTATACAAAAATTGTGGGATTGTGAGTTTATCGGTTTCAATGGAGGCTCTTAAAAGACGTCGGTCCGTTTTGAAAGGTCAAATGACCAAAATCGTAACCTTTGCGGATTCGATCGAAGCCTCCACCAAAATGGAGCAAATCAAAGCTCGGGTAGACAAAATTCACGAGTTGTGGTCCGAGTTTGTAAAAGTGGAAGATAAAATGTTTGAATTGGATTCGGATGCACCCTCGTTGTCAGAGGAATTCGACGACAACTATTACCACGCAGTCGCTCAACTCACCGCCGCACTTCGGCATTTTCACACTGCAACGGTTCCACTGAATATCTCGAGAACAGTTGGTGAGAACACGGGTCAATTTCATGCGGGGTCACACGAGACTAAACTACCACGTATGAATATACCAGTTTTCGATGGCAATTTCCAAGAATGGCAAAGCTTCTTCGATTTGTTCAATAGTGCGGTACATGAAAAGGTATCACTAACCGCAGCTCAAAAACTGCAGTATTTGAAGGGTCTGTTAAAGGGTGAACCACTAGGATTGATCAAACACCTCAATGTAACGGATGCGAATTACGTCGAGGCTTATCAAATATTAATCAAACGATACGATAAAAAAAAGTTGACCATCAATCGCTATATTGAAACCTTTTTTAAACAACCTTCGATTACACGGGTGAACGCGTCGACGATACGACATCTGGCCGATACAGCGGAAGAAGTGATCCGAGGACTGAAAGCAATTGGTCCCCCAGGAGAAGTTCGAGACCCTTGGTTAATTTATATTATTGTCAGTAAACTGGACGATGATAGCCGACAGTTTTGGCAACACGAGTCAGCGAAAATCGAGTACCCTACCTTCCAAAACCTGATGGATTGTCTACAAATTCGAGCCGACACGTTAGAAGGCATCCGAGAAACAGTGAACAAGCCAATTGTCCGCATGCCGAGTCTACGAAATGCACATACCACGTTCACCACAAATTTAAATTGTCCGTTGTGTGACGTTGAGCATCTGTTGTACCAATGTTCTAAATTCCGAAATATGAACGTGCTGGAGAGGCGAAATTTTATAAACGAGAAAATGCGATGCTATAACTGTCTGAGCGATTCTCATACCGTTCGAACCTGCAAATCCAAACGGTCGTGCCAGATCTGTCGTAAACGTCATAACAGTTTGCTGCACGTGGCCAATCCGATAAATCCACAATCCGTACCACGACCACCAACCACACCGGTCGTTAATACAGTACAAATAACTCCTAACTCGTCAAATCCTGAATCAACATCAACACATGCTTCAATCGACAGAACACCGACCACGCAATTAAAGCCAATCAACACGAACACGTCTCCAATCAACATAATACCAGCTTCACACCTAATCTCAATTACCACCATGAAAACACCATCAATCAACACACATCATACCATACCGTTAAACCATAAATCGTCATCCAATCAACCAACCTTCCACTCGCTACTACCGACAGCGATGGTACACGTCACCGATGCACGTGGACTTATGCAACCATGCCGGATACTCCTCGATTCCGGCTCACAGGCATTCTTCGTCACAGAAGCTTGTGTTAACCATTTGGCCTTACCCCGATACAAGGCAAACATCACGATAAAGGGTGTTGGCTCATCGACCGCGGGATCCACAAACGGATTTTATGCGCGAATATTCAAGGCTAGCTCACATGGAACGTATTGATCCCAACGAATCATCCCACAAACCAACACCCTCATATTACATGCCGCATCATGCAGTTGTGAAGCAATCCAGTACCACTACGAAGGTCAGGGTAGTCTTCGATGCTTCGGCGAAATCTACGACAAATGTGTCGCTAAACGACAACCTAATGGTAGGGCCTACCGTCCAAGACAGCTTGTTCGCGATTCTCGTTCGTTTTCGGAAGCATGTTATCGTATTCACCAGCGACATTGAAAAGATGTACCGCCAGATATTGATCGATAGGGAAGACGCGGACTACCAACGAATCGTGTGGCGAGCATCTCCAGACACACCAATCGAGGATTACCGGCTGTTGACCGTAACCTATGGTACAGCCTCAGCACCGTACTTGGCCACTAAAACTTTAACCACAATAGCCGATACCAATTCTACCACGTTTCCGAGAGCGTCGAAAGTAATCAGACAAGACATATACATCGACGATTTAATGTCAGGGGCCAATAACGAGACCGAAGCTGCAGCACTCCAAGCTCAGATTATTCAATTATTACAGGACGCAGGATTTCATTTACGAAAATGGACCTCAAATAGCCCATTAGTGCTTCAAAATGTACCTCAGAATAGCCAAGAAGTCTCACCAATCGAAATCTCCGAGGGATCGCGGTCAATTAAATTGCTAGGCCTGGAATGGCGTCCAACGACTGACTCGTTTCACTTTAAAGTTTTGTCCACTGGAGTAATGGCAAAGACGAAGCGCGAGTTACTATCTGAGGCGTCTAAAATTTTTGACCCGCTGGGATGGTTGTCACCATCCATAATTATGGTTAAAATTTTATTTCAATCTTTGTGGCTACTAGATTTACATTGGGACGATCCATTGCCAACCAGTATTTCGAAGAAATGGCACGAGCTTCGGCAAGAGTTAAACCATATAGATGCAATTTCAATTCCACGATGGTTAAGTACTGCGAGTGAACCGTTCGAATTACACGGATTTTCTGATTCCTCCGAGTTCGCTTATGCAGCTGTAATATATAGTAGAACCAAAGCCGAAGATGGGACCTTCCGGACCAATATCGTTTGTGCAAAAACTCGAGTAGCACCAATTAAGCACCTTTCGATTCCACGTTTGGAACTGTGCGCTGCCTTACTGCTAACCAGGCTGATGAAAACAGTGATCGAGTCATTGCAAGTCGAAAATATTGAGGTCTTCTACTGGACCGATTCAACAAATGTATTGTGGTGGTTATCCTCTCTTCCAAGATGTTGGAAAAGCTATGTAGCAAATCGAACGGCAGAAATCCTAGAATCCACATCACGAGTCAATTGGCGCTATGTACCGACCACCGAAAACCCGGCTGATTGCGCCTCGCGCGGCATTATACCATCTAAGCTACAAAACTTCGGCCTGTGGTGGAAAGGACCCGAGTGGTTGCAGCGAGATCAAGAGTTTTGGCCGAATCAGGAAAAGTTATGTCAACCAAATCACCGCACCAACGAAGAACGGCCAATAACGACGCAGGGCCTAAGTACCATTACAACCAACAACCTCCTGGAAAACTTAGCACCGAGATATTCAACATTCACCAAGCTCGTACGAATCATTGCGCGATTGTATCAGTTTCTCAATAATATTCGAAAGGCTAGAGAAAAGGAACCCAAATCGACGATATTATCGGTCAACGAATATGAGCGATCGACCAATGTTATTCTCAAATGGGTACAGCAGAATGGTTTGGCTACGGAATGGTCCTGCATTAAAAACCAGAAATCGTTACCAAAGAATAGTAAATTACTGGCCTTGAATCCATTTATAGATGAGCATGGAATTTTACGAGTTGGTAGTCGCATTAAACATGCAAACATCGAGTATAGCGCTCTGTTTCCGACCATATTACCCGCGAACCACATTATTACCGATCTGATCATCAGTGACACCCATACCAAATATCTGCACGCAGCACAATCATTGATGGTGGCCACATTAAGGCAACGATATTGGATCCTCAATTGTAAAAATTTGGTTCGACAACACATTCATCGTTGTGTCCAATGTACGCGATACAAGCCTGAAAGACTGAATCAACTGATGGGAGATTTGTCACCTGCACGAGTGAATCTAAAATATGTCTTTAACCAAACGGGGGTTGATTACGCTGGGCCTATTACACTTCGGTCGATGGTAGGCCGGCGGTCCAAATTGCATAAAGGATACGTTGCCATTTTCGTATGTATGAGCAGCAAGGCCGTCCATATCGAGCTGGTCAGTGATTTATCCACCAGCGCCTTTTTGGCGGCGCTGCAACGATTCATGTCCAGGAGAGGACTATGCTCAGATATGTATAGTGACAATGGCACCAATTTTGTCGGTGCTAGAAACCAATTGCATGAAATCCATTGCCTTAACCGATCAAAACAACATAATAATCATATTTCAAACTTTTTATTAGATTACCAAACAAGATGGCACTTCTCACCACCATCTGGGCCCAATTTCGGCGGGCTATATGAATCAGCGGTGAAGTCAATGAAGTACCATTTACGACGAGTCGTGGGCAATACCGTATTGAACTTTGAGGAAATGACGACACTATTGACGCAAATCGAAGGCATTTTAAATTCTCGTCCGCTCTGTTCGTTACCAGCGAGTGCAGACGATATCGATATGCCATATATATATGCATATATACCAGCTCATTTTATAATCGGGCACTCCATGGCGTTACCACCCGATCAAGATCATACCACGACGAAACAAAATGTATTGACACGCTGGCAGCACATCCAATATATGATGCAGCATTTCTGGAAGCGTTTTCGACACGAATATTTAACCACTTTGCACAATCGTTCCAAGTGGCAACACAAACATACGAATTTAAAACCAGGTGACATAGTGTTGTTGCGTGATGATAATACACCGCCAGCCCAGTGGCCATTAGGCAAAATCCAACAAATACATCCGGGACAAGATGGACTAGTACGAGTAGCTTCCATCCAGGCAAAGGCTGGAATATTCAAACGGCCCATAACCAAATTGGTGCTGCTACCAGTTTCTTGAACTTTCGGTTCAACGTCGGCGGTATGTTTGGAGCATACTAAAACTTTATACTCCAAAATTTGATTGACATTTGTGCTTGCTCGAAATGGTCTTGCCTCTGCAGAAGTTTAATGTCAAATTTGGGTGTATACGGTTTGCGCACAAGCAATACTATTTCGAGCGGAATTGTCGATTAGTATTTTTTTTGTTTTATAGAAAAGTCAGATCTTTTTTACTTTACTTGTATCGTAACCACCAGCGTAAATTCAATCAAATCAACCAAAAATAAAAATTATAAAAAAAATATAAAATTAATAAATTGACGTTTTGGTGTAAAGTGGAAAACCGATTTTAAACAGTTCTAAGTGGTGATTGACGAACCAGCCAGTTCACAACCGTGCCGTATCCGGTACAGATGTACTTGTGCAGAGTAGAATTCGTAACAATACTTTAGTGTTTTAATTATTAAAAATATATATTATAATATTATATAGTTCTTAAACTTATATATTATCATAATTATTGGAAAGCTCTCTTTCCATTACGGCTCCCCGACGATTGAGCACATTTAAATATAATTTCAAAATATTCATTTTTCTACTTTTATTCAAATTATATAGATTTAAAACTTTCCTTTCTAATCGTTCGTTTATATAGTACATATATATAATTTTCAAAAAAAAAATCAATTTCCGTCAAGTTTTATGAAAAATTACAAAAATATTTAAATATTTATTCAAACCCTCATTATTTTGGTTGCAACTTTTGAATACGAACTCAACAGTTCATAATACAGACTCAATATCGTACACACCCATTGAAATATACAAAAAGTCTATCATTATTATAATTTTAATTTCCCATCGTTTTATCAAACAAAACACAAAAAAAAAATTTGTTTGAAAAGTCAAAACGTTGTTTCACCCCTCCCTACCACCACCACCATCGTCATCATCATCCTCATCAATATTATCATCATTGGCATCATTCCATTTGAATAAACTAAATTGTTTATTTTCAAATTTTATATATCGACTTTTCTTTCGATTATTATTATTATAGTGTGTGTGTGTTTTCATGTTCCCATAAGAAGCACTAACACATGCACAATAAATGCTTCCCCATTCTCCATTGGCATGTATACATGTAACACCCCTTAAAGAAAACGAAATCCAAAATTCATATATAAAAGCTTATTATAAAGTTATTTGTTTCAAAAGTTCTCCTTTCATTTTTTTTTTAAAAGTTCATTTATAACTTTATTTGTATCTGGAAAATCATGTTATAATTTTTAAACAAATAAAATTATAAGCATACACATATACATAAATCACGTGCATTTACCATAGGTGTGATTTTTTTCCAAAACTCCCATCGACTGGATATTACATAAATACCGCACACAACAATTAATGTTACCATGCATGAATATTAAATAGTATAGAGCTAGCTAATTGCTTGGCAGCATGATACTGTACAGAGACGACTAAAAGTTACCAAACACAACAAAATACTACATAAACCATGCATACAAAGCTTTTAATTAAATTTTGTCACGAAATCTTAAAAAATTCGTTTACATTATACCGAAATCGATTGTGTTGTTGGTAAAATATGTAAATTGAAAACAAACTACCAAGCTATACATTTATATACAAAACGATGGCTTACTGTCATTTCCCATTTTTCACATAACAACAATTTTCAATATATATAAAACGTTATCGTGGATATCAACCAGAAAGTAAAGCACACACACACATACACACAAAAAAATAGAAACGCGCGTTCCGTATGGAATCAATAATTAAAATATAAAAATAAAAAAAATCTATCAGCATGGGATTTTTAGTATTTCTGCACAGCACAAGCACACTTGGGGGAGGAATACAGTAAAAGCTCTGTTCTGTGTGTGTATGGCGTGTGACATTTTAGCCTTTTTCAGACGCATACACTCACATAGTTAAAACATATTTCAAATCAACAATAAAAATGAAATATGGTTTGGATAAAAATCTATGTATTGCCGCCATTAAGCTTCATGCTGTCACATTTGACACGATAATTTGTGATGAAAATTCCCTTGCAAAAGTGTTAAACAAAACAAATTAATCATGTAAGATTGCGAGAAATTGATAATAATAAATTGACGTATTTAACGAAATATTTTAAGGGGGTGCACCCCTTATTTGTCTTATTAAAAATGTGGGAAAAATTAATCCAAACATACTATCATTTCGTACCAGGTCATTTCTTTCCGTTTTAGAATTATAGTTGTTGGGATACTTTTGCCCATATTTAGGTAACAACTTCTGGTCATGATAGTTTTTCTCCTTTAGTACAGTATTCCAACACTTTCTATGAACCTGTCTTTTAACATGATCCTGCCCAATTTAGTGATATTTTCATATTCTATCGATTTCAAATACCTTTCGCTCAGATCAAATTGCATCTGGTTCATAGTAAGCATTTTATTAATTCTCCTTAGGGCCATCTCAAGATCGTACAACTCGTCCATCAAATGAATCTGCCATATTCTCAAGAGTCACATCAGAATGAAGCAATTATACTAGGTGATTTTTTTAAGCTGAAGCTCTCAAATATCTCGGAAAATAAGCACTTTACAAAAAAAAAGTCTATTATCAAAATTTAATCATTCCGGGGGGAGGGGGGAGGGGGGAAAAGCGAAGACAAACAATAGTGCTAAAGTTAGTATCCCTCCTTCAATTCTTGTAGGGGTTCTATCATGAATCGAAAAAATGTTTCAAAGAAATCCTGCAATAAAAAATAGGGGTTCCTAATTTAATTTCAAAGTTACCACCACCCCACCTACAAGAAGGGAAGGAGGGGTACTAATTTTAGCACTAATGTATGAGCACGTTCCCTCCCCCCACCCTTCCCGGAATGTAATTTTGAAAATGGATTTTTGTTCCGTAGAGTGCTTATTTTCCGAGATATATTTTAGCTTTTGAAGCCTAACAGCTCCTAAAATAATTTTTGATCACTGATTACTAATTATGTTTGCATATAATGCATGCAACACTAATGATTATGGCTATCTCTTAAAACTAAAACGCTCATCGTAAATACTAAAATTTAGAAGAAATGAAAATATTATACAACCATTACGAAAAACCAATGTACATTTTCCGAGGATGCAAGGTTGAGTTTATTTTCGAACAATTTAGTGACCTTACTTAACAATGCGGAAAACAAATAAATGGATCAAATTTTTCCGGAATATTACGCAACATTCCTCCCCCTTTGAGAGAAGTACAATCTTCTGGAAGAAGAGATGTCTAGTTGCACGTCTAATTACTACAGAAATTTATAATTGGGTTAATGAGAGTGACGTTTTCAACAATAAAGCAAAATAAGCATGTATTAGAAATCACACTGTTAAAATATTTCTTATAAGATTTTTGAGTGAATTTCATAAAATTTAAAATATAATAATTTTTAATAAATTAATCATTCTAATATCATGACGCGAATGCATATTGGATGTTTTTTCAGGAAAACTCTCGCCTTGCTCAAAGTTGTTTTTTAGGTAAGAGTATTATCGGCTCCTTTTGATTTTGAGTGCATTTAAGCCTTGTAAATAATAAGACATCATCTTCCCAACGGTTCTCCATATGATTTTTACGTAAATCTCATTTAGTCTCACAAAACAGAACATCACAGAGGTTGCACCACAATGCCAATGTATACGAATAATTAATACGGGTTTGGCCAATCAAACAATGATTATACCGTTTCATTATTACTTAATTTTTGAGTGAATCTTATGTAGATCACTAACTAGGAGTCTCAAAGATTACACAAAAATGAAATCATAAAGAAGTAGTTCTTTATGGCCAATCAGTTCGTACTTTGTTTGCTAGGCTGGACCCGTAAAAGTTACTTGCAAAATGATTGCAATTTGGAGCAACCTCTCTCTAACTAAAAATTAAATGGAGCTCTTGAGAGTTTTGTTCAAAAAAATCGCACTGAGCAAGTCTATGAAACGGTACAATCGCTATTAGATTAGCTAAACCCGTATGAGTTATTTCAATATGGTGGCATTGTGGTGCAGCCTCCGTTATATCAGGTTATTGTGAGAATAAATGAGATTCATTCAAAAAAAAAGGAACCGATGAGAAGTTCGCTCAAAAAATGTACCGAGCAAATCGACATTAGAATAGTTTTTTATCTCATTCTTTATTCTGATATGGAAAATGTCCCAAGTATGGAAAAAATTTGACACTATTTATAATATAGTACGAACATTAACTAAAAAAATTAGAATTGATAAAAACATAAAGTGAATAAGTCGTTCTCATTTTATATGAAGCTTAATATTCCCGCACCAGTTGTGGGTTTGTTAAGCTTCCACCAATCAACGAAAATCTAAGTAGAAAGTAGTTTTACAAATTACTAGTAATTCTACTAAATTTACATGGTCCTTCGAGCCATTCGAATTTGAATCAGCGCATATATTTATAAATCGCGTCTGTCTAGGCCAAAACACAGACAGAGTCCAAATAAGCGGCTTAACAACAAAGTTTAAAACAAATTTGCAGCATCAGTGAAACCATGAACTCCCTACATAAATCGGAAAGTGTCATGACCAAGAGTTATTACGGCTAGTGGTTAATGTGCAACGGGGTAATGGTTGGCCTAAGACGAGGTCTTAGTACGATCAAAGACAGAAGGACATCATACTTGTATATACTGCCTTGAATATATAGACATCAACAATTACATTACACAGCTGCCCTGCAACCCGCCAAAGATAATACTATCATTAACTGTTATACTAAAGGAGGACATCGAATAACGAGATGTGATAATCAGGTGAAATCCTCTGAAAACATTAGAACAGGATAATCCAATTCATTCCAACACCCCATCATTCACAACGTCATCATACAAAAACAACGAGAGTAACCCAACCACAAACTCCAGTCAAAACAAACAACGAGTTTAAAGGGAGCACCAGCTTAATTCATCGGGAGCTGACTTGAATTAACGCGAAATTTGGAATACTCGGAAGAATATCTCAAAATAAAAATCGGTCAGATAAAATCTTCACGATTTCAAAGAAGTCGATCAATTACAAAAAAGTATTCATGGAAGTCGATGAGGAAGATACTTCACTGAAGACTACTACGGGACCCTACAAGATAAGGTAGAGACACCAGTAATCAAATTATAACAGAAGATCAACTGGGAGAAGGTCGATCCAACAGCCAAATCATCATTAAATCTGCTAAAGGTAGACATACCAACGTTTTTCTCTGAGCCCAAAAACTGGCATGAATTTATATACATATTTACAAGGCTCATCCATCAATATAGTCAACTGTCGAACATGCTAAACATGACCAGCTAGATAAAAGTCACTTATCAACCATTGAAGACAACTTGTATGAGAGAAAATGGGAAATCCTACAGGCCAGATATAACAACGAGCGTCTGTTAGCATCATCATACTTCAACGCCATCTAGCATCCAGTATCAGAACACTACACCATACTGTCGTGGAAATGTTCCACAACATCATAAACCTGAAGTTAGAGAATCCATTTGAAGCCTTCATCATACACCTCGCGATGAAAAAGGTGAATGCAAATACATAGGAGAGATACGAAAACAAGCTTGTCCGAGGACAAAAACGGGGCATCCCGAAAATTATGCGCAACGCAATTTAACACAATCATAAAAGTGCGACAAACAATTGTTCGAAATGAATTCAGAGAAGAATAATTGTAATTCAAACAATTTTACACGGAAAAAAGTCTACACTGAACAATTCATCGAAAAATCAAATTTTGACTTTAAAAACAAAAATGCGTATTATTTTATTCAAAAACGAACAAATGTGTAATTTTTATAAAAAGTTTGATATTAGGATTGTATCTTAATAGTTTTTCGATAGTACAAGTAATTTTTCCGCGAAAATTTGCAATTTTTCTAGGAAAATTTTGAATTTTTTGAAATTTTTTTTTTTACTTAATTCAAAATAAAATTTCACACTTGAAGAATTGTATAAATTCTGGAAAAGCGGGGGTTTGGGGGCGGCAGCCCCCATCCTCTAAGGTATACAATGAATTAAAATTACACTAAAATTTTTTTTTTATATTTTCCATGAATTTTTTAACATTTGTGGCACTATCAGAAGAAGCGATAAGAGTGAGAAAAAACACTTTGATCTATGTATGCAAGGTTGACGAAGCAATTATTATTAATAAAAATAAAATAAAAAATATTGAAAAAGTGAAAAAATTTCCGAAAAATCGAAAAACTGATAGTAACTTTGCAGAGGAAAATTTTGTTTCGATGAATTGTGTTTTGCAAAATTGTTTTCACGCACATTTGGTTATTGTAAAATTATAGTTTTCATATTTGTTTTTCGATGAATTGTTTATAACATAATTGTTTGTCGCAGTATATTCGGGGAATCCAAAAACGGAACCAGACCAAACCAGCATGCCACGGAAAAGTATCAACAATAAGAACCTCAGCAAATCAGTGGAGGAGAATGCAATGTGAACAACTGCAGGTATTGTGGGGAACTACATCATTCTCTCAAAGATTGCATCCATTTTCAAAACATTTCCAACAGCGAAGAATTTATTTTATGAATTGTGTCGAAATTTGGATGAACTGTCTCCCACATAGTCCAAAGATATCGTGCGACGAGAAACCCGTTTGCACCAGCTGTAGTAATCAGCATCACCATAGTTGTTGCCTTGCTGCCGGCTGCTTCGTATACGTCAAATACGTACCAATGACAAGAAAATAACGAAACGTCAATTCTTGTCAAAAAGTAAAAAATCTTTGAACCTTTGGGGTGGCTGACACCATTAATCATGTTAATCATGTTATAAAATAATGTATCAAAGGCTATGGAGTCTCGATCTGGTCAGAGACTAGGAACTACCAGCAGAAACAGCTAAACACTGGGATGAACTCAAGCTCGAGCTGAATGCCGCTCGACAAATTAAAATAAAAGCACCATCAATGGGCAAAGCACAATCCATCTGTTGACTGAGAAAACCAAGGTAGCACCGGTAAAATCAAAACTGACGATCCTGTTGAGTCGGTTAGTTCAACAAGCAAAAAAGAGCCTAGAGGTTTACATAAGTGCAACTAAGGTTATGGTCCGATTCCATGATTGATGTCCTAGATTCATCACCTTAGAAGTCAATTCTCACACATCGAGTAGCAGAGTGTCAACAAAATAGCAACATCCAGACATGTACAGTGCCATTCAGAACATAATCCATCTAATTTCGCTTATCGCAATGTGACCTCAAAGTAATTAGCAGAACTTCAGAGCTCGTTTTTGCAGCACGAACCTCAAATCTAAAAGTAGAGAATCTGGAGTCTCCAATTCAGACCTTATAATCAATAAGCAATCATCCCTCAGGTCTCTCAATTCAGTAAGTTGGCGAACTGAACGAAGGGGACTAATCGACCAGCAAGAGTGGGACTTAGCTTTGTCATAGTTAGTAGTAGCGGTTCAACAGGTGAAATTTTTCAGATTAACATGCGCAACTGAAACAAGGTAAACCAATCAACAAACGGAGCAGAATGATTTCGCTCAACACATTCCTCGACAAAGACAACATAATTCGGGTCGGTGGAAGGTTGAAAAACTCGTCCCCGCCCTAAGACGTACAACATTCCGCCATCCTACCGTGTAAGCCGTTCACCGCAAGTTAGTATTGGATTAGGAATATAAAGAAGCGTTGCACGGGGGCAACGCGTTAACCACAGAAAAAAATAAATATAAACAGAAGTAAAGCTGCATACAAAATTTTTACGCATATTTTCATAGTAAAATATGGGGTCACGCTCCGGTTTTATGTTGACCAAATTTAAAATTACCGTTATAATCTAAACGAAAAAAAAATGAAACAAAAATAATAGGAAAGTTAAAGAAACACTTAATGTATATTCGAAGAGTTGGACATTCTAACAAGGAAGGGGCGCGAAGTGTCCCTCTCCGATTTCGCTGAAATTTGAATATGTGAAAGTAGACTAAAATAAGGGATACGTATTTTTTTTATCGGCGGAAAAACACTCTGAGGGGGTGAAACACCCCTCGGAAGTTGGGTTTAAAAAACGGACTTTTGATAATTTCGCCTAGAAAAATCAGTGAAATTTCGAAGAAACTTATTTAGGAATGTGTATTTTAATGAGCTAAATAATATACTATTTTTTGAAAAAAATTCGGAACAATCCAGGGGGTGAAACACCCCCTAACAGGGGTAAAAGAATCAACTAATTGATGTAAAATTCTTACATTAACGCGGATAAATCTGAAAAAAATATATGTTACTTAATAAGAGAAATCAAGGTTGACATGCTCGAGGATTTTTTGAAACTACTCCCCGTATGGGGTAAACTACCCCTACCCTGAATCTTTGAATTATGGAAAGGAGAAAAAAAATTTCTCGACGCAAGTTTCTAATTACCCTTATAAATGGTTAATACTAACCTATCTCATTAATATTAATAATTTTTAGGGTTAGAAACATCCCCTAATCGGCGTATAAATTTGAAAAATTACGAAATATTCAGAAAAAAGTTCAAAATCTTCTGGAAAAAATCTAGAAAAATTGTATAATGTTGCGTTTTTAACAATACCCTTGGTTTGTCCCAGAATATATCGTAATGCCCCTACCTCTACTGACAGGAAGTTAACCACCCCTTTAGCGAAACGTTGAATTTTATTTATCAACAACAATGACCTTCAGAGTTTGAGGCCCCTCCCCCTCACTCCCCCATGGTGGGTGAAAGTAGAAAAAATTCCGAAAATATATTTGAAACGTTCTGAAAAACGTTCGGTTTTGGTTTATAAGAAGTGACTTTTTATTTTCAAGGAATTTTCGGAACCTCTCCTCTGTAGCGAGTTAATTACCCCTTTAGTGAGTCCTTGAAGTACTCTAGTCTATGTGAAAATAACATTAGTGAGAATTAGAACAATTGCGAAAGTATATGGAATATCGTCTCAGTATGAAAAAAATTTCGTGAAAAATTACATTATTCGCCGAAGCAGTCTCAGAATTTCTCGCAGCACGTTTCATTAATGATGGCAAAAAAAGCTTTAAATTCTCATTCATATATAGCCCAGCCAATTTGGATATAGGCAAATGACGTTTCTCCGTAGTTGTGAAAGAAAACAATAATTTTGATAACTTTTCAAAAATAGATTAGTATTCGTGTAGATAAAATTTTCTAATGAAAACAAATTAATAAAAATATACATTCTATTTTCATTAGGAGAGATAATCATTTGTGTCGAGCGACAATCTGATGAATAAGAATTCTATAAATAAGGTAAGACAGAATAGAAACGGCGAACGTCACTTTCTATATCCACAAGAGCCTACCCTGCCTTCCACTCTTCCAGGCAGTTAATCAACGCTTTTGATTGAACGAGGGTCATATCTCGTTAATAAAATAGTAAAATATATATACACCGGCAGAAATTACATCGTTCGTACATATCCTCAGTGCTCGGTTCTAAATAAAATATTAGCTAGAATTATTCAATAATAACATTTTGAAAACGTGTTTACAAAAATGATGGTCAATCCCTTAAATGTAGTAAATCTATTACTTCTTACTTTTCAATCATTGAAAATACCAGAGACTCCGGTAAATAATAATGAAATAGAATTGAAGAATCAAATTGAACATATATTATTTGATGCGATGAACGAGTTCAATAATGTTGAGATTAGCACTGATGAAACCTTGGACTTCCAAGAACCTTTTAAAGACGTGGACCCACAGATAGTTGAAGATGAAGTGATGCATACATTGTCTTCCCCACCTCACGTTCCTACAGATGAATGTGTATCAGATGAAGGAGATTTGTCTTTCGACTATAAAACTCGTGCTGTCAATTACTGGAGGAGTGGTAAAAAAAAGAATTTAAGTGTACAAAGTGTTCAACAAAAATTCAAAAAAGTTAAATCAGTAAGACAGTTGAGACGTTGGGCCCATTATTTGAATAAAGGTGGTACCTTCCGAGAAAAAATTGCTCAAATTTGTGAATTCACGCTAGAAAATTTTAAATCAGCTTGGGATGCTGGTCTCATAATTCATGATAAAGATTTGCGTAGATGGGCTTTGCAAGCCAAACGAGAATTAGGTTTCGAAGACAATAGATTCAGGGCTTCAAGAAAGTGGTTAACTAAATTTAAGAGTGCCCACAGAATAGTGTCAAGGAAAATTAACAAATTTGTTACCAAAAAAACATTGGAAAATGTCCAGCACTTACAAGAGTTGACGGATACTTTCATTAAAGATGTTAGGAAAGATATAGAAAAGATTGGATTAAAAAATGTTTATAATTCAGATCAAAGCGGATTTCAATTAGAGATGCACACTGGCAGAACTTTGGCTGTTGAAGGGGAAGAAAAAGTGGAATATCTTGTACAATCCATCCCATCAACAACTCATTGTTATACAATACAACCACTGATATCAGCGGAAGGAAAACTTTTCTCTCCCTTATTTCTGGTTTTAAAGTAAAAAAGTGGAGAATTTGGACTCACTGTTGAAGCAAATTTACTTAGACCAGAGAATGTTTATGTATTGGCTTCAGCTTCGGGATTACAATATTTATTGCAAAAATATAATTCAAATACATTTTATTTGAAGGACTTTTTAAAATATGGCTGGAAAAAATATGTTTACCAGTTGTGGGAAAGAAATCTGTACTGTTACTCGATTCTTGGAGTGGCCATTGTTCTGACATCGAAAAAGATTTTACGGATAAAGAAGTAGATATAAAAAAAAAAAATCCTGGAGGAACTACAGGGAAAATTCAACCTCTTGACGTTCATGGATTTCGTATATGGAAAAATTTCGTTCTTTAACTTACATTTAAGGAATAACATCATCAAATTGCAATCATTAGTACACAATCAACGGTCTTCCCCCCGCTACATCGATCTTTTTAAATATTCTTGGTATAAAAGCGGATATATCGATGGGAGGCCAGACGAGTTCGAAAATCCCGTTTCTTTCAGCTTCGGGGATTCTTGTGAAACAAATTGTGAAATAGAAGGATGTAAAATTGAAGCAATAATTCGCTGCGGTTGGTGTAAGAAGTCACTATGTTTCAAGCATTTTTTTGATGATTATCATTACTGCAAAAGATATGATGAGTGAAAAATAATATGTAATAGCTTTAACTAGACCTAAATTGAAATTTGAATAATAATTTTACTCTCAGATAAGTATATACAGTAGAGCCAAGATTATCGCAATTAATATATTCGAATTTTATTAAATCACAAAGCAATAATTGGGATAGCATTCAATACATATTTGCGTGGAATTAAACTTTATTGTACATTATAGGAGGAATTTTCCTTATCGTGGTTCCGTCAAATTATAATTGTTTTTTTGGCGGAATTAATCGGATAACCGGTCGTTCTATAACCGACATTCCTTTAATCAAGGTTCTACTGTACTCATGCGTTATTACATGTTTTCATAATTCAGACTATCCCATTTACTGGATATTAAACGATTGTAGTTGACGTATAATATTATTCATATTTTATTGTAATAAAAACCGTTGGCAAGTGAAACCTAGTATGAATAATATTTTGTTATTCACCATACTAAATGTAAATATAAATATGCTCATAATCAGCTGAAGATATAAATCGATATGTACCAAGCCTGGTCAAAGATATGAACATATCCAAAATGTTCGGATAATTTTTTAAAATTTGATCCTTGATGGAAGATGTTTTGAATCCCTAAAAATCGTTAACAGTAATAAGAAATAATAATGGAAGGAGGCAGGGAAAAAACATCTGGATAGAAAAAAATCTCCCTCACACTCACTACTGAGGTTCCGAAAATTCCTTGAGAATAAAAAGTCACTTCTTATAAACCAAAACCGTACGTTTTTTCAGAACGTTTCAAATATATTTTCAGAATTTTTTCTACTTTCACCCACCATGGGGGAGGGGCCTCAAACTCTGAAGGTCATTGTTGTTGATAAGGAATGATAGTAATAATAATGTTCAAGGAGAATAAAAGATTTCTTGCCGGAACAAATGTTTTCCATTCGAAAAATTCAACGTTTCGCTAAAGGGGTGGTTAACTTCCTGTCAGTAGAGGTAGGGGCATTACGATATATTCTGGGACAAATCAAGGGTATTGTTAAAAACGCAACATTATACAACTTTTCTAGATTTTTTCCAGAAGACGTTGAACTTTTTTCTGAATATTTCGTAATTTTTCAAATTTATACGCCGATTAGGGGATGTTTCGAACCCTAAAAATTATTAATATTAATGAGATAGGTTAGTATTAACCATTTATAAGGGTAATAAGAAACTTGCGTCGAGAAAAAAATGTTCTCCTTTACATAATTCAAAGATTCAGGGTAGGGGTAGTTTACCCCATACGGGGGGGTAGTTTCAAAAAATCCTCGAACACGTCAACCTCTATTTCTCTTATTAAGTAACATATATTTTTTTCAGATTTTTCCGCGTTAATGTAAGAATTTTAAATCAATTAGTTGATTTTTTTTACCCCTGTTAGGGGGTGTTTCACCCCCTGGATTGTTCCGAATTTTTTTCAAAAAATAGTATATTATTTAGCTCATTAAAATACACATTCCTAAATAAGTTTCTTCGAAATTTCACTGATTTTTCTAGGCGAAATTATCAAAAGTCCGTTAAACGAGTTTGTATTTTGGGGTTACAATCTAAAAAAGTTGTTTCAAAATTTTGTATGCAGCTTTACCTCTGTTTATATTACTTTTCTCTATGGCGTTAACTTTGGTCTTCATCCGGAAAAAATTCTGGATCACCAGAGTAGTCGAAGATGTCAAACATAATAACCACCAATCTACGGCCCTGCCATCGACTCAAAGTTACAACCTCAGAACAACTAATGGGAAATCTGCCAATACATTTGCATATTTACCTGTTCAGGCTTCAGATATGTCAACAAAGTGATTTATTTATAAGGGCATTTAGACGATTCATCGCTCGTCGGGGTAATGATGCATACATGTACCGCGATAAAGGCACTAACTTCTTTGGAGCGCAAAACCTACTACAACCGCTTACGTGGAATTTCTTTACACCAGCATAAGCACATTTAGGTGAACTGTGGGAGAAAGAGGTTAAATTTATAAAAACCCGCTTAAAAAATGCATAGGCGATACCAAGCTCAACTTTGAAGAGATAACAACTTCATTTTATCAAATAGCAGTGTGTCTGAATTCAAGGCCACTTGGCCCGCTATCTGAGGATTCCGAATCGCTAGTACCACCAGAACATGCGTACCCAATTTTGTCAAAATTAGGTATCACATTATTTACATTGTCTGCAGCTACGTCCCAAGTGGCAACAACCAACTACAAATCTGAAAGTTGGAGGTATCGTTTTGTTGCATTTTGTTGTGATGTAAACTCAGCCGAATTGTACATAGAACTGAACACCGGCAGCGATGGGCAGACCAGGGTAGTAACGCTCAAAACAGCGGTAAATTTGAACATCAAAAGATTCATAAGCAAGAGGTGGCACCTTTGCTCTGCCAAGAGCCACTGAAAGAAGATGAAACTCAAGAAGAACGTCTAGCAAAAGGACATTCATCAACGACTCCAAAGAGAAGGCAACAACCGAGTCGAAAGACGAAACAAGCCTCAAGTACAAATTAAGTTATTCGCAATACTTGCCTATTACTGAGTATATCAGGTGCGCAACTAAATTTCCGGGTTTCACACATAGATGGTGCTAGCGGCACATCTAGTTGTCATTTATGTCAGAAGGTTTTTTTTTATTATTATCCCTGCAATGTGTTCTGGGGCCAAGGCTCTCCTAAAATTTTTCGCGGTTCGCTTTTCCTGTTCAGCCAATTCGAGGATGTACGGCGATAGGTCCGATTTTATCACATTGCTCATTGCAAGTTGGGTTGGCCCATGAGTTTTGCATTCCGACAAGGGGTCACACTTATGTTCGATTTCATCAAATCCTTCTCCTATCGGGATTCGAACTAGATATCTCCCGATCCAAACGACAAAGCTTTAACTACTGTGCCGTTTGGACACGGTAATGCATGATTTGCTCAAAATTTAGATAATTTTTACAAAAATCGTAAAAGCTCAACCGATTTCGCCCAAAATTCACTAAAATCTTCCAATACGCGGAAAAACCTTAAGTAAATTGAATATTAAAGGTAAATTAAATAGCGCACCAAGTTGTAAACATAATAAAAAATATTAGCCTTAAATTACTGTCCTAGGGCAAACCGGATGCCGTAATAAAAAGAGTGGAAGTTGAGGATCTGAAGAATACTCTACTCAGATGGAAACCTTATTAAATATTCTACTGAGGTCTGTCCATGACAACATCAACCTCGTTTCCAGCCTTCTTGGTGTTAAGAGTAAGTGACCGATTGCAATGGAAGCACGATTATCTCGAAAAGCTTGGGAATGCATGACAGTTTTGCAATTAACCTATATAGGTAGAAATATTCGATTTCCACCCTTTCTTAAAAAGGACAGTAAGCGGTTGCGCCACACTACCAATCATTATTTGGGTAAATTGATAGTAATTCATACGGGCCGAACGAGAAATCGTCTTTTAAGGCTGTGTGCCAAACATAAGGTAAATCGACTACTATGGTAAATCCCCTTTTTAGGACTTATTTTTCCATCAGTTTGCAGTTTGAATTTACCGAAAAATGTACCTAAAATTGATTTTTACCTTAAGTTCGGCACACAGCCTAAGGAGTTTATTTTCCCAATCACCGTCTTTTAATTGATGTGGATATAGAAATAAGGGATCACAACAGCCATATAGTTTAGGTTAGGTTCAAATTGCTGCTAGAAAAAGCAAGATTAAAAAACTTATCTTGCATATTAGCAATAATTCTCACACTATTAGAGCATTGGTCACAATACTTTAACCGCTTGGGAGATTTACCCGAGCGTGACTCGGGAGCGTAGTTCGATTGTTTTTTTTATTTACCCGAGTCTTGCTCGGGTACAGCTTATTTTGTGACTTGAAAAAAATTGAAAAAAATAAAACATTACTTGGTAATTCTAAAGAAATGTAAAAAAACTTGACAATTTACGGACACACTTTCTCGAAAAAGCCGTAACTTAAGTGGTTAATAGTGTTGGATATCCATCATACTTGATTTAAAGATTAACAAACTGCGAAAAACAATTAGGGTTAGCATTGAGATTGGCTTGCATGAGGCGATCTCATTAGAAAAGGGTAATAAATTCTTTGTATGCAATCTCAAAAATCAGAGTAATCATGATCGAGAATTTATAAATTAAGGCAAACTTTGATTCTGAGGTTATAGAGCATTGCGTAGTTCAGCATTGTACCAGGGAGTCGATGATAACACATTTTAGAAGGAGACATAAGACATACGGTGTTCTCTCTCTGTCCCTCTCTTGCTCTCTCTCTCTGTCTCTCTCTCTCGCTTTCTCTCTCTCTCTCTCTCTCGCGCGCATTTTACCGTCATTATAAGTCAAAGTCCAGCCCCTAGAAACTAGGTCGTAATCGTGCTTTATAAAGTGAGAGCTCGCATGTCTGCGAAAGATGTTTAGATCTTATTACTAATCCGAATGAACTAATATGAAGTTTTTGAATTTGCCATAGAGATGCTCCTGGATGTTGAAAAGGATTTTGTTTTGCTGGTTCACTTCCAAAGAAACTCTTCTTGAGTACAACGATCGAGCGGTATGAGACTGATCTTGATATCGCTAGGTCTTCGGTCAAGAAGCCGAAGAATTTGGCCTGAACAGCAGGGGTGCGAATGAATCTCCTTGTCGAAATCCAGATTTCAAAGCTTCCAGTATCGCAGACAGATATTTTCCTCATTCCGAAACCACAAATTCTTGATCGTATTGTTTCTGGATTAAATACTTTTAATTTCCCCACTTACAACAACAAAAACCATATGTTCTTCAATTAGAAAATTTATTTTGGGAAATCGCTTTTCCTTTTTTGGGATCCCATCTAATAACTTGTGAGGTTCCAGAATCGTACGGTGACGGCTTTTCAGTTGAAATTTAAAAAGGAACAGTAGTTATGGGACTTCAAAGTCGTAATATGAATTTACATAAACCATAAGTTGTGTTAAATTATAACATTTATTTGTCGTAACCGTTTTAAATAGTATCTTGGTGCGCAATATTCAAAAATAACAAGATAAATTTTCGTTTACAGGTTTACAAATTATCTTATTGCTTAGAGTATTAGGACACAGTTCTGGTGATCATATGTACGTCCACCACATTTCGCAAAGATCTCCCGATTTATAAAACAAAAATTTATTTCGAATAGTCAATTCACCTGTTCTGCACAGGTGCCGCATTTTGGTGAAATAAAGCTTTTCTAACGAAACTCGTCATATCCAGTAAAATTTGAAATATGATTGAACTAATTTTGTTTGAAATTTAATTCACAATCTTTTTATTTAATACGTTTTTTAGAATAAGATATAAATTGTTCAACATATTTACAAAAGAACGACGCTCCTATCGAAGCTGTCACTTCCAGGAGGCCGTTTTTGACCAAAAATCACTGAAATCTCCCTATTTATGGAAAAAGTTTAAATATTAAGTTACAAATCGATCACTGAATCCATCTGAGCTGTAAAGAGGATACAGGCATTTAATTAAAAAACCTGAGGTGAAAAATTTCCATGATTGCAATACAGAAAAAGAGTTTTTGTATAAAATCGACCTTTTCCCTTAAATTTTGGATAAATGAGTAGAACCGATATTGTAGCAAATTTAACTTAGTCGACTTTCTCAAAGTTGAGATACTTTTCAAAATATTTGCAAAAAATGAAAAAGCTCTTATGGAAACTGCCACTTCCGATGAAACGATTTCGACCATAAGTTACTGAGATCTCTAAATTAATGAAAAATGCGTATGTATCAAGTTTCATCCCGATCAGGAAAACTGTCCTTAGGTTGTAGAGAGGGCAAAGACATTTAGGCTGCATGTAACCAGGCACAGATACACGCACATATACATACACAGAGATTTTTCAATATCTGTCTTTTTTTGCTCCGTCGATATAGTGAATGATAAATCAGTCAAATTATTGATGTAGACGACATCAGAGAGAAATTTGACAGGATCTGAATTACTGTTAAACAGTCATAATTGTGTGATCTTCATGTCCTTCTTGCCCATATATATGCAGAATTTTTCCCATATATTCCCGACTGGAATTTCACAAAAAACTAATTTATTCTGATATGTCTTTGATTCCAAACGTCACACTTGGTATTACAAAATATCAAGATTTGATTAAATCTCCTATCCTCCAATGTGTACTTTGGAATTTATCAGGGTATCTGCGCCATCTCGTACCAACTGTCAATGGTTTTTGGTTTTACATTGGTGACCTCATCTCCTTCCCAACATGCATTCATGGTAAGATTCAATCAAAACTTACTTACAAACCGACGTGAAATCAATGTTGAAATATATTTCATGATACGATACAGAACGGAACTTAAAGAAAACCTTCACATATATAATTCCAAGAAATTAAACAAAGTAAAATTTCGTTTGCTCCTGAAAAAACAACCGAGGATAATGTAAAGAATAAAAAACAAAAGTAAATTTTCCATTTCTACAATTTTCCCTTCGTTCCGTATATACATATGCTATTGTTTTTTTCCTTAAGTGTTTTTCCGAGTTTCCTGTTTATGCTGTATTTCGTATTTATTTAGGTCAGGCAAATAATACATAAACGAGATGATGTGTTCGAATTAATTTATATATAAACTATTTATTTTCCATTGAATTATGTACCAGAAAAAAAAACAAATCCCGAAAATTTAATTTCCTCGCCCTCGACGTCGTTATTGACGTCGTTATATTTACATATATACATACATATATGACGAAGGGGGGTAAGAACTTTTATTATTTTTAACCAGGTTTTTCCTACTTTGCATTGTTTTCTCTTTGTTGTTCGATTTTTTCTACTGTGTAACCGAATATGAACATAAGAGAAGGGTTAGTAGGTATAAAAAATAATGTTGTGCTTTTAGGGTACGTATGTATTTGAAAAGGTTGTTGAATCGAAATCTTATATACTGTACAAAGTTTATAGCAAAATCATGACTTTATGCTACATTTTTAAAACTCAATATGACATATTACTTTGCGCTATACAAGGGTTATATCCTTGTATAAAAATTTTATGACATTTAAATTCCTTTTCTATGCGAGAAAAAAGCTTTTATAACAAAACATTTTTTGTGCTTTTAATTACAGGTATAACAACAACATGTGCCTTACGTAGCGATAACTGAATTAGCTGGCATCCCTGTTTATACCAATTAAATGTATTACACACGAAACTACTTCAAAAAATATGGATCGTACAAAACGGCCGCAAGATGTTAATGAAGCACTCTCGTCGATGTTATGGACGCCGTACAATCGTACCCCCTCGATTTCATCGGATGATAGTGAAAGTGCAACACCAATAAATCATAATAATTTGTTGGCGTCACAATACCATCGGCCGATTTGTGCCCCAAGTATACGACCGTTAATACCGAGGAGCACGGCCACTGGTGGTAAACCATCATGTTACATTGAACAAACATCGGCTCGATTTTGTAATTCATTTTTAGTTCCTGTAAATAATGTTCCTCCATATTTTATGAAGCAGTACAGTACAAATGCGGCCGATAATCGTATGGTACATTCGTTTACGGATAATTTTTTACCATTTCATGTAAGTATTTTTTGAATTTTAAGCTTAATTTATTTTTCACTATTTCCAAAATTATAGTATTTATAAATTGCCCATAGAATAATTAAATTTTTAACTAACCCTGATAAATCATTAAACAAAGTACTATGTTGTTTTCTCTAGTGTACCAAATGTTTCAGCAAAATAAATTGACCCCATTGTAATGTATTTAAGTCTGTATTTGATTAGCCCCAAATCATCGATAATGCAGATCTCGCAAAGCTACTGAACCGATAGTGTAGATAATTCAGACTACAACCCAAACAAATGCGATATCGACAGCACCTTACTGAGCAGTTAGCAAAAAATTCAACCGAAATCTGCATTATCAACCAATTTTAATTTATCAACAAATTAAAATGCGTCAGTAAATTCGTGATGTTGTGTTATTTTGCCTATTAAATTTCTACTTATGTATTAGAAAATTCGCGTAATTTGTTTGATATGTAGGTAGGTCGATTTTGATTATCAATTATTATCATTACCATTATCATTAATAATGCGTCCAGCTTTTAATTTAATTGACTATGATACTACAAAAATTATCTCCTGATTTTTGGGGCAGCTATTCACTGTCAATGCCGCAACTCAAATGCATTGCTCCCTATATCTCAAACATCAACCTAGCATCATCAGAATTTTGTGCTACTATCTGATACAAAATATGTCGATAATACAGATTTCCTCGGCTAAAATTATTGTTTAACTTCAGTAGCATGAGCAATATATTTTTCGGCTATATAATATTTTTTCGGCTGGGATAGCAAAGACACTATCTGCATTACCACGCTTTGCCCAATTTCAACAGCCTTTTGGTCCATTTCAGATTACGTCATTCCAAAATAGCTTTTACCTGAAGCGGTTGTAAAAAAGTTTGTAGAAAAATCCTGTGATTCTGCGCTATTGCACTATTGGAGTGTACAATGGTAAACTACGCATAAAATGGCTAAGAATTTCAATTGTAAATTCCTGATTGTTAAACTGATTATGTGGCTTAAATGTCACGCCGTTGCACCGTTTTTAACTGTGATTGAATTTTCGATTTCAGATCTATGTAGAATTTAGGTTTCTCGAATAATGCTGTTCGATCGCTGCTGATTGAAGTGTCTTCGTGCGTGCAAGTGAATCTAGGCAGCCCAATATTTTGTAACAATTATGCTGGAGATATACTCGACGTTACTCAGAAGCTTCGAAATGTCAAAAACGCGTTTACGAGTCTATCCAAGATAAACTCAATATATGAATTTACGTTTTTGACATTTATTTAACTTTTGACTTTGTTTTTATTTCTTTCAGTTTTTGTGAAATAATAAAAATTTTAAATATTAAAGGTGAGTAGTTGAAAGAAGAACGTGCAGTTGATTTTTCAAAATTCCAAAATGGTAACAAAAATAAAAAAATAATTTTTTAATTATTTCATAAAATTTCTGTAAGATGTCACTTTAGTACTAAACAACAACAGGAAGTTAAAGTTAAATCAACTTTTTCTGTATCACGTCTGAATCGCGTCGAGTATAATTGCTTTAGTATAAATTCTCATAGTTTAACTTTTTCTTTTTATTTAGTCACGTCGGTCGCGTTGAAAATATCTCAAGGGTTAGGTTTGTTTCGTTCAGAATCTTTCATATGTGAAAATCTTTCATAACTTGTTGTGGTCCCGGATGACATTGTTATTACCAACACCTCTGTAGGTTAGATGGTACCACCGGCACCTTCTGCTCACATACCTCTTCATCAAGACGATCGTCCTTGCATATAGAGCCAACGCACATATTGCCAACGCCCTCTTTACCCAGCATTTCCTTAGTGATCATTTCAGCGTTCGTCCTCGCCTCTTGAATTTTAGCCACATATGGTCTAGCCCTTTCCACTTAGTATCACTATAGCTATCTCAAATTTCTGGCCGTTTGTGCACCTCTTCCCCTGTCGATACTGATTGAATACAAAACCTCGAATGTTTTCTTTCTGCATTTTTTAATTACTTATACATATTTTCAATTTTATTCAATAACTTTTAACCCTTGATGTCGTTAGAAATTAGTGCTTCCCACTAGGCTCTCCTGCTGTGTCGGCCGACCCAGGCGCCTGGATTTCTGCTTCATTCGGACTCATCTCGTCGCTCTGATGCTCGTATGTTATCTTTAGTTCCGAATTGCCATAGAACCACTTCTTCATGGTATCTGCACCAGTTGAAATGGTTCGTGGATCCGCCGCATTGTCAATTTTTTCACTTTGTAACGATCACCTCTTTTGACCCTAATTACGCGATATGAACCCAAAAATGTTGGTATTAGTTGCGAACTGGGGATGGATTGGATTTGTTTTATGGCGACAATGTCACCCACATCATAAACCGTGGCTACTTTACGTCGTTTGTTGAATGTTCGTTGGTTTTCGGCCGCCGTGACTTAACGTTTCGTTAATTGACGATCCTCAACTCGTTCATCACAAACATTCTGCGCTACCTCTTGCTCCACCGCGTCCTTCACACGTAAGTCTTCCGGTGCCCCCATTATTATTCCCATTAATAGCTCGAGAGGAGTCATTATAATCGATCTTTGGTAAGAATTATTCAAGTAACGTGAAGTAACGCTCAGCTTGGTAAGGGCTGGTATAATAATTCGGTTCAGTCGTTCGACTTGTCCGTTACCAGATGACATGCCCATGAATGCTCGATTCCCTTACCCTTACAGTTGTGGACGAAGTTTGCTAATGTAAAACATGTTCCTCGATCAGATATTATATATGCCGGATTTCCAAACACCACTATTGAAGTTCCAACTTTTTGATTACCTCTTGTGGGGTTGTCGTCTTCGACGGATAAAGCCACAGGAATTTCGAAAAACCGTCAATTACTTAGAGAAAATACTCGTATTGCTTTTTTTCTCTTTGCCAAATAACCCATATGATCAAGGCGGTATGTTTTCAAGGGTGCGTCGCCTTTCGGAATTGGATTTACTAGACTCTCCTTCTTTCCCATTTTTCGATCGCTAAGAATGCACGTTTCACAATTGTTTACACACAATTTAACTTTAACCTCCAGCTCGGGAATATAAAATTTCCGCCACACCAATTAGCTCACTTTTCGGATTCCAAAATGTCCTTGATCGTGATAATTTCGTATCAAATCTCTTTGCATTGCCCTAGGATCTACTACTACTTGCACTCCTAAGTCTATCTTAAATAAATGATTATGATTAATTACAAAATCAAGATACGTACCTGACTCCAGTAGCTTGAAAATTGGTTGAAGATTGACGTCCTCCTTTTGTACCGCCTAGACTGTAGCTACCAAATCATTTTCAATGACCAAGACTGGATTGCGACTTAAAGAGTCGACATATCACATACGATTTCCCGGTCGATGTTCCAGTTTAAAGTCAAACTCTTGCAATTGCAGTGCCCATCCAGCAATCCTGGATGTCAATTTTTGTTTCTAAATCGTTGCGTTAAAAGCAGCGCAATCTGTCACTATCGTAAACTTCAGTTCCATTAAACACACGTGGAATTTTTGTAAAGCTCGTACAATCGCTAGAACTTCCAACTCATAACTAAAATACAATATAGCTCCTCGTACTTCGTGTTCTTTTTACTATAGTAGAATACGGGATGTAATTTGGAGTCCTCACTCAACTTCTGCACGAGAATTGCACCAAGTCCAACTTTAAACGCGTTATGTATGTAGTTCAGTCTCGGCCACCTCCGAAAAAATTATTAACACTGGCCTACTGATTACCGCCTGTTTCAACTGCTCGAACGCATCTTTATGGATTTTTTGAAACCAAAACCAAACATCTTTGCGAAGAAGATCACTTAAAGGTTTAGCTTTGAGCACTTAATTTTCCACGAACCGTCGGAAATATCCAGTCAGACCGAGGAAACTTTAGATTTGTTTCATTGTTTTCGGTTCGGGAAACTTAGTGATTTATAAAGCTTTCCTTATCGATGGTTTTATCCGACCGTTTTTATTCTACGTGGCTGCGTATGAATTGGCGCTTTTCCCATTTTATTTGTAGGCCGTTCTCTTCCGTAATGGCAAATGACTCTTTCAGTGGCAATAAAGCCTCCATCTCATCCTAGGCCGGTATAACTAGATCATCCACATCGACGCAAACGATTTTTCGTCGCACCAAATCTTTAAACACGTCATTTATGAATTTTTGGCGTGCCGCGGGTGAGTTACACAAACCAAACGGTGCTTTTATAAACTCATAGTGACCGAAAGGAGTCACAAAAGGAGTGTATTTAATTGAATCAACAGCGACTGGTATATGAAAAAAAACATTTCGCAAATCTAGGGTTGAGAAAACAGAAGCCCCCTGCAGTTGATCTATTTGATCGTCTATCAGTGGCTTAGCGAATGCGGAATTATCGTTCTTATAATATCTTCGGTTAACCATTCATCGAATTGTTGACGCACGATGTCAGTTTCTAAAGGCGAGAGTCTGCTAGGCCAGGCCTTCTGATCCGCCGTCAACACCACGCACTATGGATACCGCCTACCCAAGTTCTTACATACTAGTAAATGGCTCACTATGAGTTGTGATTCTGTATTTGGTTGAACATCCAAAATCCCGAGTATAGCTCGTTTATTTGTTCTTGAGCTGTGGTAATATCACTGTTGAATTTTTCATCATCAATGATCTGGCTCAGCTGATTCTTCTTCTGTGCTATTTAGTCGCCACCGCCCTATCATTTGAACCAAATTTTTCTCGATGTTCTCGATGATCATTTTAATTTCTTTAATTTCTTGATACATTTGGTCAAATGATTTATATAGGTTCGAATTTGTTCTGTCAAATCTGGTTCGTATTACTGGATTGTGATTACCGTTATAGAATTTTATAGTTACAACACCGATTCTCTTAATTTATAACACTTTCGAAATATTTACGAAGATCTTACGCCACTACTGGAATATTCCCGAAAAATTCCAGAAATATTCCCACACAAATTTTCCTAAAATCCACACCAACACTAAAACACCACAACAAATAATTTCCACAACTATTCATTAACTAACTATTTGCCAACAACAAATATTTAACAAAATCACACCACTATTTCGATTTCGCGTACCGAATCTCCCGGACAACTGACTGACTGGCTTTGTTCGTTGTACCAGTACTGGATTTTTACCGAAGTAGTACTCTCGACGGTTCTGTTCTAGACTACTATAATCTGCAATACCACAAAATTGTTATGAAACTATCTCTAGTGCTACTACTTAAACCTAGATGTCACTAATCTCACAAAAAAATGTGATTAATTTTCCAAATTGTAAATAAACATTTTTCTGTATAAATGTATTGCTTCGCTAAATAATTTGCCCATTAAACCAATAAGCGAGATCATAACAGTATTATATCGCTTTAAGGAGGGCAGACAAAGATAATTAATAGGTGAACAAAATATGAAAAACGTATGACGTTACCCACGCTTGTATAAATCCACATGTGTTGGGGCTAACCTCACATACCTAAAAAAAATATGAAACATGTTCTAAATCTCATTGGCACTTTCCTATTCGATAAATTTATTTGACATTTATAACTAAATTATAGATGATTTTGATAATTTGATATTGACAATAAAATCAAATTCTGGCAGTAATAAAGAAAATCGACAATTTAAGCTGAAGACCATTCAAAAACATAACAGAAATTGTCAAATGATTTTTGATTAAAATTTACCTTGCTTCAATTTATAAAATTACAAAATGGATTTTTCTAAATAGGATTTGTGTCATGGTTTCTGACAAAAAATCATATACCTTCTAAATTGATATACAAGAGATGTTGGCTTAAAAATATACATGAGTGAAGCAAATGTACATACAAAAAACACTTGAATTGCATTATAAGAAATATATAGAGTGATAGAATCACCTTGGTACATTTAGAAAATTGGCAAAGAAATGTCAATACACATGGTGATGTGGTATGTATGCTTAAAGAGTACAATAAAAGTAACCAGGTCAGACAATAAAATCCAATCCAATTTTAGAAATATACTCGTAGTCGTATACTATCAGATACCAAAAATAATGGTTCTAAATTTAATGTATATATAGTATGTCCAATGCACATTAATACACATCACCGAATCGAATTGCTTATCAATAAATTTTATCTTTCATTTCTAGATTGAAAATAGTGAACACATTTATTATCAAGAGCAACAGCAGCACCCACCACAACACCAACAACATCAATTTGAGCAAATAAATCGATTCTCAAATGATTTTACAGTTTACGATACATCAACAGGAGGATCATCATCAACAACGACATCACCGGATAATTCCTTTTATTTAACAACCATGTCACCACCGCTTAATCCAAATGATGTTATAAGATTACCGAATGATGAAAATCCAATTGATAATGATAATGGTGGTGTTAGTGAGGGAAATGAAATACAAAAAGTCGATTCGGACATCAATGAAGATGAGGATGACCCAGATGATGACAATGGTGACTACGGTGATGTCCATCGATACCAACAACCAAACGAAAATAACTCTAGTTTAGTTTATGTTCAATCACATCATTCGGATTATTCACCCACAAATAATTATCACGATAATACCAATAGTAATAGTAATAGTAACAACAACAATAATAATAGTAGTAGTATAAATAATGAATGTACCAATTCGTCATCGACATCCAGGTCGCATATAAATGTTAATGTTAATTATTATCGTACAGTGCCTGTTAAAATAATTACCCAAAATTATAATGAAAATGAAATTTGTGAAAATAATTGCAATAATATTCCAAATAATAATATTATTAATAATAACATTAATAGTAATAATAGTGAAAACATCGAGAATCGTAATGATATCAGTAATTTGGTTTTACAAAAAAAAATTCACATCACCCAAACGAATCATCATCATAATCTACATCATCGCAATTTTACGCAAAATGAATTTGATGTGATACACAGCCATTGGATACCAGCTGGTTATCATCATAATTTGTCAGTTGTAAATCATCCGTTTGTATTGTCGCCAATGGTTTCGACAATATCGATGATGCCTGCACTCTCAGTTCCTGTTCATAGGTAAGTACCAAAAAAACTATTTTTTTAGGGGGGTGGGGAGATTAAATTTAAACATGATACAAAGACGTGTCTACTTAGCCATTAAGATTACGCGAGATAATACGGGCGCAATGCGTCAACTCTTTTATTTTTCCGATTTTCATTCCTTTATGATCGAAGCCAGCGAAAAATTCATTAAAACCACTTGAAACCTTCTCAATTGTTCTCGCCGTAACCTTGTTACAGCAGCCATGAAGGGCCAAATGTGAATTTAAGACTCAAATTTGGTCTAGAGATTGATCGGTGCAGATTCTATTGGTATTCGCATCTCACCGACTCTAATGATACAGTTGGATTTCTCGGATGGTCTAAGTCTGGTGTATCAATTTTAAAAATTTATACAAATAGATTTAACTAATTTTATACATGGCTGCCAGTACACACATGTAACTTCCTTATTCATAAGATCGAGTATCTATTTTAACAACTATAGCCTTCCCTACGGAAAGCCTATATGCAAGGATACAAATTTTTTTATTAAATTTAAATCAATCAAACTGATCGACTTTGTACCTAAGAACTTCGTCCCAACCGAAAAATAAATAAAACATCCCACAGTGCCAATATAATGTATCCGTATCCTAATCCAAAATTCAAACGCTTAAAGTAAAATAGAAACTTTGTTGGTATTTATTCATTTCTTCCAAAAATTCTAAATAATAATAAGAAAAAAGGAAAATGTTAGTCTAGATTTACATATTTATTTTTATTAATATCGACCCAAGAAAATCGAAAGCTTTCCGCCCCAAAAATATCCATTATAAACCTACTGTACAGATCGAAGCCGAACAAATAATAAACAACAACAAAAAAGAAAATCCAAGTAGACGTTAAAGGGATGGAAGGCGGAAATAAAATTGGGTTAAACTTGAACCCATCGTATATACACATAAAATATAGATTGGAAATGAAAATCTCTTCGGGGAAATTCCTTTTTTTTGTTTGTGCGGTAGACTCGTGTGTTGTTGCTGCTCTCTATTCATCCCGATAAAATTTTTTTTTTTTGTGTTTTGCTTCTTATATACACTCGTTCGTTATTTGGAAAAATACTTTAGTCTCTATTTATCTTGTTGTTGTTGTTCCAACTCTAGCCTTTTAAATGAAATCTTCAGAATTACTTATCTTCAATGATGACGATATATTCAGAAGACAAGAAAAAAGCTCTACAAAACTTGAACTCTTTAAAGTTTTATTCACTTTTTTTGCTCGCATTATCCCAGTATATATCCTTATACTTATTATGTAGCAAAGAATAAAATATTCAAACTAATTAAAATCTTAAAAAAGAATAATGAGAAATGGAAGTGGCATAATCATGAAAATATCCCAATTCAATGTGATCGGTTGATGAATGGTTGCGCGCAATATTAAAATAAAGCTATGTTTGTTTATTTAGTGTTTTGAATGTTGTGTCCGTCTTAAAAGTTTAATTAACCCTTTAGAGTCGTTTTTTTTAATATTTTAGAATAAATTTATGCGGGGACTTAAAATTGACAAAATCATCAATTCCCCGTTCCCTCAAAATTACAATTCACATCTTTAACTAACAAGAATCGAAATGAATTTTAAACATCTAACAGTTTTTGTTGTTTAGTCAGATTTATAACAGAGAAAGTATGTAATTATGACCTAAAACACAATTTTTTGTTCATAGATAGGAGTATCTACCAGTTCATTTGATCTGAGAATCATTAGAGTTTAGAATAAAGAATAGATAAAATATATTATTGTTTTATTTTGAAATTCCTTATAAGAGAATAAAATAAGAGAAAAGCCGTTAAAACATTTTTTTATTACAACATTACATTAGGAAAAATCTGGAATTACCTGCTTGTAGCAACACATCGTCATTAAGCAATTGCTAAGAACACTAAACGCAAATGCGAAGTTCTTTACAAAGTCGTCAAATTCTAGAAATTCTTGAAATGCTCGAAATTCTTGAAAATCCAGAAATTATTGCAATTCCTAAAATTTTTAAAATTCTTGAAATTCTTATAAATTATTAAAATATTTACATTCTTAAAATTCTTGAAATTGAAATTATTCAAATTATTTAATTATAATTCTTGCAATTTCTAAAATATACATAAATTTTCTTGAATTCCCGATAGTTTAGGAGCTTAATATTTTTGGAATTCTATCATTTCATTTAACATACATATATTGAAAATTTTTATATTCTTAAAATTTTTTAAATTTCAGAAATCTTTCGAAATTTTTCAAATTCCAGAAGTTCTTGAAATTTTTCAAATTCTTTACAATCCAAATGTTCTTGAAATTCGTCATATTCTTGCAATACTTAAAAGTGTGGAAATTTCCCACAAAGATTAAAAATTCTTGAAATTAAAATTCATGGAAATCTTGAAATTCTCTGAATTTTTAAAAATGTAAAAATTCTTAACATTTTGTTGATATTTTTCTTAAAGTTCCTGAAATTCTAGAAATTTTTCAAATACAAATTTTAAATTTTTCAAATACAAATTTTAAATTTTCAAAATTCTAATTAGTCGAAATCTAAATTCATGAAATTCTTGGAATCATTTGATTTTTTTCTTAGAATTCATGAAATTCTTGATAGTTCTTGAAGTTCCTAGTATCCTTCAAATTCTTACAAATTCTAAAAATTTGTAAATTTTTAAAATCCTCTTGAAATTCTAGGAATCTTTCAGTTTTTGAAATTCTAAATATTCGTAATATTCATGAAATTCTTAAAAATCTTTAAATTCTAACAATTTTTCAAATAATTTAAATTCTTAAATTCTAATTCTTGAGGCTCATTAAATTACTAAAAATCCTAAAACTCAAGAAATTTTTAATAATTTTGAAGCTCTTGTAATTAGAGTTAATAAGATTTGTTGGAGTTCCTGAAATTCTTCAATTCTTAGAAATTTTTCAAATTCTAATTCTAAGAAAACTTTTCAAATGTTTGATACTCTTTAAATTCTTGAAATGATTGAAAATCTTGGAATTATTGAAATTCTTAAAACACTTGTAATCCTTCTTGAAATTTTTATAAATTATTAATATATTTACATTCTTGAAATTCTTTAAATGTTTGAAATTATTCAAATTATTAAAATTCTTTGATTTCTCAAAATTCTTGCAATTCCTAAAATATACATAAATTCTTTGAATTCCCGATATTTTAAGAGCTTGAAATTTTCTGAATTTTCTGATTCCCTTTAAGATAAATAGAAATTTTGATACTCTTGAAATATTTAAAATATCAGAAATCCTTAAATTTTTCAAATTCCAGAAATTTTTGAAATTTTTCAAATTCTTTAAATTCTTAATATTCTTGAAATTCTTAAAACTGGTGAAAACGTTGAAATTCTACAAAAATTAGAAATTCTTATAATTATAATTCTTGGAAATCTTGAAATGCTTTAAATTCTTAATTTTCTTGAAACTCTTTGAATTCTTGGAGTTCTTGAAATGCTCTGAATTCTTGAAATCCTTAAAATTTTCTTGCAATCCTTAAAGTTCCTAGAGTTCTAGAAATTCTAGAAATTTTTCAAATATTTAAAATTTTTAAAATTCTAATTCATCGAAATCTAAATTTATGAAATTCTTTGAATCATTTGATTTTTTCTTAAAATTCATGAAATTCTTGATATTACGTGATAATTCTTGAAGATTCCAGTTTCCTAGATATTCTTCAAAATTTTCGAAATTTGTAAATTTTAAAAATCCTTGTACCTCTAGGAAATTTTAGAAATCTTTCAGTTTTTGAAATTCTCAATATTTGTAATATTTTTATATCCCTTTACCGGCCTGCCCACACAATTGTGTGGGTATGACATAAAAATCATGTCAAAAATTTATTTTTGGTTGTGTTTTGAGCCAACTTACACATTTGTGTGTTCATTTCAAACTTATTTTCGTCCGAAAAAACCCCTTTAACTAAAATACACAAAACTGTGTTGGTTGTACGTCAAATCAAGCGAAATTTTTTAACAAAAACATCATTACATACTATGTTCTTTTACTCACATATTTGTGTGGTTTGTACTTCAATTGAGCGATATTTTTTTTCTTGGTCGGCAAAGGGATATTCATGAAGTTTCTAAAAATATTGAAATTCTAACAATTTTTCAAATAATTTAAATTCTTAAATTTTAATTCATGAGGCTCTTGAAATTAATAAAATTCCTAAAACTCAAGAAATTTTTAATAATTCTAACACTCTTGTAATTAGAGTTAATAAAATTTTTCGATTTCTTGGAGTTCCTGAAATTCTTCAATTCTTAAAAATTCTTCAAATATTTTAAATTCTTAAAATTTTAATTCTAGAAAAACTTATCAAATGTGTGATACTCTTTATATTCTTGAAATCATTGAAAATCTTGGAATTCTTGAAAATCTTAAAACTCTTGTAATCCTTCTTGAAATTCTTATAAATTATTAATATATATATTCTTAAAATTCTTTAAATGCTTGAAATTATTCAAATTTTTGAAATTCTTGAAATTTTAATTATTGAAATTCTTTGATTTCACAAAATTCTTGCAATTTCTAAAATATACATAAATTCTTTGAATTCCCGATATTTTAAGAGCTCGAGGTTTTAGAATTCTCTCATTCCTTTTAACATAAATTGAAAATTTTGATACTCTTCAAATGTTTTAAATTTCAGAAATCGTTCAATTTTTCAAATTCCAGAAATTTTTGAAATTTTTTAAGTTCTTAGTATTATTGAAATTCTTAAAAGTGTTGAAATCGTTGAAATTCTCCAAAGATTAAAAATTCTAAAAATTATAATTCTTGGAAATCCTGAAATGCTTTAAATTCTAAATTTTCTAGAAACTCTTTTAATTCTTGGAATTATTGAAATTCTCTGAATTCTTGAAATTCTTAAAATTTTCTAGATATTCTTAAAGTTCTTAGAATTCTGGAAATTCTAGAAATTTTTCAAATATTTAAAATTTTTAAAATTCTAATTCATCGAAATCTAAATTTATGAAATTCTTTGAATCATTTGATTTTTTCTTAAAATTCATGAATTTCTTGATATTTCGTGATAATTCATGAAGTTTCCAGTTCCCTTGAAATTCTTACAAATTCTAGAAATTTGTAAATTTTTAAAATTCTTGTAATTCTTGAAATTTTAGGAATTCTTCAGCTTTTGAAATTCTCAATATTCGCAATATTCTAAAATTCATGAAATTTCTAAAAATCTTGAAGTTCTAATGATTTTTCAGATAATTAAAATTCTTAAATTCTAATTCATGAGGCTCTTGAAATTACTAAAATTCCTAGACTCAGGAAATTTTTAATAATTTTGACGCTCTTGTAATTAGAGTTAGTAAAAAATTTTGAAAAAAATTCAAAATTTTTTTTTGAATTTTTGTTCTTGAAGTTCCAGAAATTCTTCAATTCTTTAAAATTCTTCAAATATTTGAAATTCTTAAGTTTTTAATTCTAGGAACTTTTCAAATTTTCAAATCAATCTTTAAAATTTTGAGATTCGTTGGTTCAAACAATTGAAACTATATCGGCCCAATCAATTTAAGCTTAATGATCTGAATAAACAATAAATTAATGTCTTATTTTTAAGTTCCTGAGGTCTACTACAAGTTTGTTTTTAGCGCATCGATATTGTCTTAGACTTATCAATTATAACCAATTGTAACATTCGTCTATATGATAAAACCCGACTAAAACCATTAAAATCTTTAATGCTACGATGCACTGAATTAAGAAGCTATTAGAAAAATTTAGAAAAAAATAGTATTAAAAATTCTTTAAATTCTTGAAGTTCAGAATTTAAAGAGATACTCTGGAAAATTTACAAATACGTCAAATACGTGAAATTGCCAAAATTCTTAAAAATCCAGAAATTCTTCAAATCTTGAGAAGCACGAAATTTTTTATGTTTCTAAATACTAATTATTGAAACACTTTAAATTCTGGAAATTATTGAAGTTTATTGAATTATTAAAATACTTGACACTCCTCGAGTTCTCGATTGGAGCAATAAAATTCTTTGAATATAAGAAATATTCAAACTTCATATTTTAGGAGCTATTCAAATTCCTTATGTTCTTAGAATAAAAGAGTTCCAAGACTCTCATAATTCTTAAATAAGTTTTTTGAAAATCATAAAATTCTTAAAATTTAAGAAATTTTTGAAATTCTTTAAAATCTTGAAAATCTTTAAATTCTTTAAATTCTTTAGGTTCTTTAAATTCTTTAAGTTCTTTAAATTATTTAAATCCTTTAAATTCTTTAAAATCTTGAAATTCTTTTTTTTTTTTTTTTTTTTTTTTTTTATTGGTAACTATGCGATCTGTTTTGGGGCTCAAGGCTCACCCTTCTCTTCCGCGGTTATGCTTTTTACGTCCTTACTTTACGCCTTCCGGCCAACTCGAGGACGTACGGCTATAGGACCGATTTAAGACCATCTGCACATTGCAAGCTCCATGCCAGCCTATACCTGCATGGAAGATGGGTCGGCCCGTGGGTTTTGCACACCGACAGGGGGTCATAGATGTGTTACATTTCACCACAGATCGAAATCTGTTGATGAAATTTCACTTTGCATCCTGCCCCTATCGGGATTCGAACCCGGTACCTCCCGATCCAAACGCCAAAGCTTTAACCACTGTGCCATTTGGTCGGCAAATTGAAATTCTTGAAATTCTTGAAACTTTCGAAATTCTTTAAATTTATGAAATTCTAGATATTCTTGAAATGTTTCTGGAATTCTCAATATTTTCGGAACTATTGAAAGTTGTTCATGAAAATCTCGAAATTCCTATAAAAAAGTTATTTCAAAAATATTTTCAAATTAAACTAATGAAATTGATGTCTTAAAATTTTTTAAATTCATACACATTTTTGAAATTCATAAAATTCTTGACAATTTTGAGCAATTAGGAATATTAAGAGTCCTAAAAAACTTGGAATTTTCGAAATTCATCAAATATTTTAAATTTTAAAACAAATTGTTCTTGAAAATCATGAAATGCATCAAGATCTAGAAATTGTTGAAATTCTAGAAATTTTTGAAAGTCTTCAAGATCTTGAAAATCTTAAATACTTTAAAAATTATCATAGTTTTAAAAAAATTTAAATTGTACTATTACAATTAATTTCTTAAAGTACTTCAAAGTCATGAAATAAAAATAAAATTCTGGAAATTCCTGGAATTCGTTAAATTCTTCATTTCTTAAAATTCTTGAAATTTTGAAATTCATTAAATCTAGGTTATCTTTCATTTCAAATCTTTCTAATTTCAAATCTTTCGAAAGTTTTGATTTTCTTTGATTTCTGGAAATTCTTTACATTCTTTAAATTATAAAAATCCTAGAAATTCTTTAAGTTGTTGAAATTCATGAAACACTGGAAATTTATTTATTTTAGATATAAATCATTTAAATAAATTTTTAAATTTTTCTTATTCTCAAAATCCTTGAAACTATGAAATTCTTGAAATCCTTCGATTTTTGATAATCTGTAAATTCTTGAAATTTTTACAAAATTTTAAAATTATAAAATCCTTGAAGGTCCTAATATTTTTAAAATTTAAAAATTCTTCAAATTCTATAAATTCTTTTTGATTCTTAAAATCCTAATTCTTGGAAATCTTGAAATTATTAAAATTTTCAATTCAAATTCTTTGAATTCTAGGTGTTCTTAGATCTATTGAAATTTCTTGCATTCTTAAAATTTTGAAAATCTTGAAATGATTGCAATTTTTGATATTCTTGCAGGTCTTAAAATTGTTTAAAATGTTCTTAAGTGAAATTTTTAAAGTTTACGAAATTGTTTAAATTCTTATCAAAGAGTTATCAAATTCTTTGAATTTTTGAAATTCTTATAATTTTCAAATACCTTTAAAATTAATTAAATCGTGTATTATAAAATAAAGCAAATAAACTGTAAAAATGTTAATAGAATTTTGAAAAATTTTTGAAAAGCACTACAACTTATCGAGTACTAAGCTATTGACGAACCTGGACCTTAGCGCAAAGCATACAAAAACATTGTGCTCATGAACTTTTATTTTGTTTATTGAGTAAACAGATTCAGATATAGTTGATAAAGACTTCAATTACTTTGGTATGTTGGAAACACATTACATAAATTCACGAAATTTACATTAAAAACCGTCCCTCCTAAATCCAATGTTCAAAAAAAAATATAAAATCAATTTTCCAATTACGTTTTACAACAAATTTTTTCAATTATGGATTTTTAAGGATGTTCCACTTATATCCGATCTAACAGTCTATCCGTACAATGTATAAAGAGGCACACCCACAAAAAACAGAAAACATAAATTTCCACGAAAATTCGTCGAAATATAGTTGGTATGATTGACTCAGCCTTGATGATGTAAAATCTTTTTGTGGTACAAATCAATATTCCAGGAATGGCTTGTATATAATATAAAGAGGACCATGCAAAATATTATTTTTCCAATCTATTGTCTCCACGCTGACTGCGGTACAGTGATGAGAAAGTATATTGTAGACTGTCAAATTGCTTCCTAAAAAAATGTGTAATCAATATTGATTGATAAGGGTTTGTCTGGCTGTCTTTTATATCGTTTCAGATATCAACGAATATGATGCTGTCATTTTCCCGGTTACTCGGTGGATGGGGAAATTGGAATTTTGTTTTGCTTCGCGCTCTCAATATCTGTTGATTGACAGTAATATAATAAAACACAATTCTGGCATTATCCATGTTTTTGTTTATCCGTGTTTGATATATCTGTTTAGATTTATCTTAATTAATTTAAAAAAAATCCATTATTCTAAGTGAAAAATCATGTACAATCATTCTGATAGACTTCAAAATTTTTTGACTAGATTATCGTCCGCCTGATATTGGTGTAATCACTAGTGATTTGTTATCGATGTCAGTATATACCGGTGCAAAATAACGATAAATTTGATTAGATGTATTTTTTAGCTTTCAAATTAATTAGTACCAAAACGAATACCAATAGATAATCGATTTTTGAGCCAGGAGGCTGATTTTACATTTAAGAGAATAATTAACAAACCATCTGGCTTTGCATAATAGCCTAATTCAGACTATTTTCAATGGAGTACTTGTTCTAGTTGATAAATGAAACACATTTCATAGGAAACATTTTTCTTTCAGTTATCAAGAGTTTATGCAAATAAAATATCGAGAAAGAGCATCGGTACCATGATTCTGTAACCTTTTTCGTGGTCGATTGTGAAATTTTAAGCATTGAGCTTCAGACTCATCCTCGTGAAGCAGACACTGAGGTCACAAGCTATTTGAGGCTGGAGTGTTCTGTTATTACTACGAAGGCGAATCCTTCAATATATAACCCAAATTTGTTTCAACCAAATATTCGATCATCATCCGAGTACATATTGAAATAATTCCGTGCCATTTCCTTTGGTACTAGCATTACAACAAATTGCAGCGAATTTCGTATAATCGAGGTTGGTGTGTAATGGTGCGTTAGTCGGATGAAATTTAACGTACGTTTAGATGAAATTTAAGTACGCCTAGAGCGGTTTGGGCATCCTATCGTTTAAAGAAGGGAATTAAATTGAAATAAACACTTGAATTTAATTTCACTTTTCTAAAGATCCGTAATTGGGCGAGTTATGGTCACAGTTGAGGATAAAGCGCTGATACCGCACCCTATCATATCTAACAGGCGAATTGTTTGATTGAGGTTGCCACTGAAAATTTAAAGAGTGCTTCAATTTTGTCAGGATCTTCATTAGGCCGTTTTTCCCAAAAATGCAACCCAGTTATTTGAGTGCCCGCATCTTAAACCGAGACTTCTCATCGTTAATCGTTAGTCCTGCTTCATTTTTTAACTAAGTCGACACTAGCCTCAATAAAATGAAAAGCTCCCCAACTGTGACCGATATAATCATTAAATCAACCAAGTAGACGAAAATACGGTCATCGCACTCATGAGGTATTGCTTTCGCCATCAAGTGTACGTGATTTGAGAGTAGTAACATAATCCGGCAACGGAGAAACAAGTATTGTCACGAGTATTTTTCTCGAACGAAATCTGCCGGAAGGCGTCTTTTGCGAGATCAATTTCGGTGGTGTATCTAGTTTCTGTTACCTTCTTCACCATCAATAATAGGAACAACGATTTTTTTCGTTATGAATTTATCTTGCGCGAGTTCAGACAAACTCACACTTTTCCATTAGGCTTTGTACAAGAACTATTGCCCCCATATCAGCATCCGATATAATTCATCATAGTTCAGGTTTTGAATCACAAGAGATACTGGATAATGGTGCAGTTTAACTGGCGCATTACCACATACGTAATAACTTGGAATAACGGTCATAACCCATGTCAAGACCAACAATTTTGTCAGTAGGTAGTCTTTGGACAAACAAGAAAATATTTGACATCGAATTCATCATCCGAATTTTATAGCAAGAAGTGAAACAAAATTTTTTCATCGTCAATTTAAAAATAAAAACTTTAAATTGTGAACTTATTTTATTAAAAGTTATTCAAAAAATTCAAAACCAGAAAGGCAAAAATAGAGGTGGCAAATGTTTCAAAACTATCATTCATTCGATGGTACGTGTCCCATTTTGATTTTTATAAAAACACTCGCAGGTGACAGTACAATCAAACGTTTCGATTTAAAATGGCAATTTATGGCAAATTCAATAATTACGATAAATAAACAAAAAACTAACAAAAAATCTAATTATTTATTGTTTCGGTCCACCCCACCATGGAATTCCCCATAAATAGCCGCACATAATATGTTCATATTCATGTCAAAATTGGAACTTTTGTGTATCGTATGTACAATATATCCGACTAATGCCACGACTTTCCTTTTTCCAGACGTTGAAGCACAGTGTGTTTCAAAATATTCTTCTTCGGTATTAAATATAATTGGTGGAATATCAATTTCTTCAATTGTATTGATACCGTTAAATATTTTGTAGCATGTATCATCGTCCAATGTATTGATGATAAGAAGCATCAGTTTCTTCAAGTGGGATAGCACCGTCTGATATTTGGGCAATATCATTACATTTAGTAGCTGTTTGGTAGATTTTGTCTTCATTACGTTCAGTATAAGGTTGGTCTGCTACACATGATGGAAGAAAATCTGCATCTCTAAAAATATGGTCATTTAAAGGTTGAAATCTAACTACACTGCAGCCTTTGGTAATCGATTCAAATAAGAAGGCTCGTAATAGAGCTACTAAACCACGGATAGAATTATTGTCATACACTTGCCGGGATTATTTCTGTACCAAGCATCTTGAACCACCCTCATGAATTTTTTAAACGGCACACTGAAGGCACACCTACAGGCTGAAACCGATGCACATAAGGGTTTTAAGTAGTGTTTAGTCCCAAAAATGTCTAGAGCCTAGAAAAATGCACCAAATTGAGTATTTTTTTTTAAATACTCTTTATGAGATTCTCAAAAGATCCCTCATGAGTATTTTGTCTGAAAATTTTTTGTATGCATAGAAATCAGTACATACTAAGATATGTATTTTATTTATTTATTTTTTACAGATATTTGTTTAAAAACATCACTTTTTTTCTTATCCCTTATTTTTTTCTAAAATTTGGTACACATTGTTTCTTGCGGTCGCTACGTTCAAATATGGAGTTAGATTTTCGATATTGACAGTTGACAGCTGTCAATTAGCAGTCAAATCACTTTCACTTGTTATAAATCTTGAATTTATTCTCATTTAGTACGTTTCTTGGGTCTGAGTATGTACTGATTTCTATGCATACAAAAAAATTTCAGACAAAATACTCATGAGGGATCTTTTAAGAATCTCATAAAGAGTATTTTTAAAAAAAATACTCAAGTTGGTGCATTTTTCTAGGCTCTAGACATTTTTGGGACTAAATACTACTTAAAACCCTTATGTGCGATGTAAGCAAGGTGGTAGGAAAGATATATAGAATATCACGGCGTTATCCTTATATTAATGATTTTAATCGTTAAATGAGACTCCATTCTAACGATAATAAAACGGGGTTCGTAATTGTTTTTCGTACATGTGAAATTAAATGCTCCATCCAGTTATAAGATACATTGGCAGTTATGAACCCCAAACTATTTCCTCTACCAATACTGCGACGGGTACATCTCTAATAAAATGTGGATGGAATGTATTTCTTGGGAAAATAAACATAGAAGAAATAAAATGGCCGCCAGAACTTAACATAACATTATTGTTTTATTAAAGCTAGTTGATCTAGCAAGGTTGGTAGCTTTGGGAGTTCTGATGAAAAGAATTGAGGTTTTCTTTAGAAAAATTGTCAGCAATTTTATTTGTGTGCTAAGTCGGTCATTAGTTCAGCCGTTTGTGTGGGAGAGAAAATTTGGCAACTTAGTTGGTGTTCAACAGTATTTAAATGTCCCTTTTCTGATTTTTTCACATATATCTACCGGGAAAGAGTCTCATACGGAAAATGGTTTGATACCGAACGTAGGGACTCCCAGCTTTTAACCCGTTCGATTGCTTCGGTAACTTGTGTAAGCGATGAGTTTCCTTTCATATGTTCTGATGTTACATAGAGGAAAATTGATTTAGGTACCTAAATATCTTAAATTACCTCTATGTTGACATGATGAAATAGTCGTTGTTCATAACTTCTAGCAAATTTCGTTATTTCGGTTTTCATGGATTCTATGCCCGGATCTTTGTGGATGTCGCTATTTCTGAAAAATCATGGTGCGTTGACGATATTTCGACGACTTTATTTTGGAATCGTTGGTTAATATCCATGTTGCTTTGCTTGGTACATCCCCACCATAGCTGTATACCATAAGTTCAGACAGGCTTCACAATACTTGCATAGAAAGCAGAAGCTTATTAGAGATTGATATAGGTGAGAGTTTCTTCCCAGTAATCAATACATTTTATTGTGTTTTAATCCCAGTTCAAATAAAAATCCTCCTCTTATTTGCTTAATCTCAAAATATTCATCTTCTTGATAAAGCCTGAAATATTTTTCCGTTAAATACAATTCCAATAATATGCTATACTGTTTAGGTAGGATTAGTTTAAGTTTGTAGATTGAACATTCGTGCCAAACTTTGTCAAACGCCTGCACTACATTAAGGAATACTGCGGAACAAATTTTTTTCTCTTCTGAAGTTTTCTCAATGATATTGGTTATTCTATGCACTTGATCAATAGTTGAGCTCCCACTGCGAAAATCAAATTGGTGATTCGGGATTAGGTTATTTTTTCATTTGTTTGAGTCTTTTTAATAGTAACTTTTAAAAGAATTTAGTCATTATTGGCAGCAATGATTAAGGCCTATGTATGATGTTATTAGATGTGGCGGTTTTTCTGGTTTGGGAATCATGATCACCTCCGCCACTCTGTAAAGTTTTGGCACATATTTTAATGTGAATGCAGCGTTTATAATATTAGTTAACTTTACTGTACCTTTTCTCGTTAGCTGCTTTATTATTTGTCCGGTAATCAGCTAAAACGTTGGTGCTTTCTTTAAGTCTAAATGGTTTTTAATTTCGTTTGTTACTTCAGTAGGCGATGTAGCTGTCGATATCTGCGAGAATTTGTATTATGTTTTCACTCAATGTTTCTCGTAATTGACATTCATGAGGTTGAAATATATTTTTATGATGATTAGAAAATGCTTCAGTTTTTTCTTTGTTTTCCTTGCCCGCACGTTCCATCCATTTTCCTGATAGGATGAATCGGCATTATTGGCGTTTTCAGAGTTTTAGTTGCTTTCCAGAGCGAATAATCCGAATCATTTTTTAGTTTCTGCATTTCTCTTGTTAATTGTTGAGTAAGCTTATTGAAGCCGTTTTTTGTCTTGTGGAGCTCTTGTTCGGTGCCACTTTTTTCTTTCTACTGTGGTCTTAATTTTTTCTTTTTGATACTTTGCTTCTTTTAAATATATTTTTTTTTTATGATGACTGCACTTCCTCCCCTGGGTGAATTATTGGGATGCGTAGACGCACATATTCTCAATGTTGAGAACTGCTTGTAGTTCTTGTTGATGCCGGAGCAGACTATTAGCATTCCTCCTAATGCGCTATCTTCCAATTTTTGTAGCTTCTGACTGCTTTAGTTCTTAATTGGAGACCAAATGGTTGTCTTGTTTTGTCTGCCTATCGTATCGATTTGCCTAAACATACATTTGAGTTTTATTCATCCTTTGAATTTTAATTTTCTGAATTTCCTTTGCAATAATACGTCCTCGACAATTAGCAAGATGGTCTTGCCCACAGTGTACACACTTTAGATGAACTGCGGATTGTCATATTCCCTAGTTAGGTTAGCCACAATATTTTTGCATATGTCCATATGCTTGACATCTTTTGCATTGCGGAATTATTTTAGAGTTTCTAAGTGGTTGCATTTCCACTTTGCAACCCAATAAACTAGTGATCTTCTAGATTTTAGTTATATATTTTCATCACAGCTGAATGCTAGTACAAACACGTCTAGCTTATTTTTATTTCTCCAGCTACTTCTGTTCATTACGCTGATTATTTTAAATTGTTTTGATGATAATTCATCTGTAATTCGTAAGTTGATGGCGAGAGAGTGAAGTTGATTAAATGTTACTGAAAATAATTAAATTCTGTAATTTCATTTGAATTAATTTTATACAATATTAGTTCGTCATAATTGCAATTGATAATTAATTTTAGCATTCTTGTTATATTACATAAATGCATAATTATATTTTTGGTGTATGTGGTGCAATGAAAAAAGCGGTTTTTAAGAACTGTTAAATTATCATGTATTCATTTGTCAATAACATTACGAATTATACAATTCGATTTGCAGTGTTAGTTAATTTATAACTCATTCTGTCTTTTAGTGGCTATAACTCATATCGTTGTTTACATAAATTTATAATACTAAGTGATTTTGTGACAAGAGAAGTTATTCCGGAGTCTTTCTACTGCTGCCTTGTGTTTTGTTTGGTAAGGTACGCAACGCATAGTATTGTTTTGTGGTATCGTCCAATAACTGTGCTTCTACTATTCAACAATATACATCAGTGATTTACACACACGATCTTATTTACCTACCATTATGCCGTTAGAAGACATTACATCTTAAAATCAATGAGCCGTCAACTTCAGACATCATGCAGGCTATCTCAAAGTTAGTGGAAACTAGTATCTCTAACCACAAAGAATTAACAACAAAAATTATTGATACTAAAAAAGTACTTGAGTTATCTGTTAGCGAGATTAAAGGCGAAATAAATAAAATTCACTCAAGAATTGATGGCATTGAGAACAAAGTGGATGCCAACGATACTTGCATTGCTAACTTGCAGTCTCAGATTAATTTTCTTCAGCAAACCGGTTTGAAATGTGATATAATGGTATCTGGATTTCCCGTTAATATAAATGATAAAGATGAAGTTCTAATAAAGCTAAACTGTGTGTATAACTTTGGATTGGACAATATTGAATCGGCATATAAGAAATCAACGAAAACCCTACGTAGCGGCCGCAGGGGCAGAGGAGTTTACAACCAGTTTTACATAAAATTCAAAAATATTGAATCTAAAGAGCATGTTATGCTTCAAGTTCGCGCCAATGGTCCGCTAAAATTAAAGCAGCTTTACCCTACGTCATCGAACGGTGAACAAACAATAAACCTGCATGACAAGCTTACACCTACCAACACCAATATTATGAAACAGCTTCTAGGTTTAAAAAAGAACAATATTATCAAATTCTGCTGGTTTCGTCACAATAACATTTATATTAAAATTAAAGATGATTCACAACCGAAAATCATATGGAATATAAACGACATTGACAAAATTAAATAGTGATACAGTGGAAGTTCTTTGTCATATCATGGATTGCTTCAAAATATTATACGGGTATCTTTTTCAATACTAAAACTAATTATTTTTATTTTTAATTGCACGTTATATTACCTATCATAATTATATTTGTATCTATTTTTTAAAATACTTTAAGCTAATTTCTTATCAAATAAGCTACAGAAAGTTCTACATATTTATCTAGTAGATTTCGCTAAAATTTGTGAAAATAATGTTAATTTTTTTTTTTTACCATATATTATAATAATTATGTGGTTTAATTTAATGAACTATAATTAATGTTTACCTAGACTTACTAGCTAATTGAAAATAATCAGTTTTCCAATTTACTTTGTATTATTAACTGTATATTTATTTTACATATTTCATTTGAATTATATAAATACATAATCATTTTAATTAATATTTTCATTAACACTTTATTTTTATTTTGTTAATATAGCAAATCATAATAGTAATTTTATTAACAGTAATGATAGCAACATCAACAGACATTTTTTAAATCTTTCTACTTTTGATACTGAAACTAACAACATATTAGCATTAAATATCTTTTACCTCAATATCAATAGACTTATAAATAAACTTAGCGAGCTCGAAATTTTATTATCTTCCCTTAACCAAAAAATAGATGTTATTGTACTCGCTGAAACCTTTTTACATGAATCTGAAATTAAATATTTCAACTTAAATAATTACAATGCTTATCATAACACGCGAGATACTAGAACTGGTGGAGGTATTGTAATTTTTGTCCATCGCGATCTTGATTTTGTTTTAGTAAATTCCAAAAATTTTCTGGAAAATCAAAGTTTGGTTATTTACTCCAAAATCTTAAATTTGTATATAACTGGTATTTATAAACCACCGCACGGTCGGCGATCGATCGTCGTACGAGAAAGACGTGTTTTTGTCTTTCTCTGTATAGAAAATTAAAACTTAAATTTTTTTCTGTTTTAAATAAATAAATAAATAATATGTTATATATAAAAGTTTTTAATTAAATTAAATATATAATATAAAGTGTTAATAAATAAATATTAGTAAATTAAAACGTGAATTAACGTGAAAATATCTAAATTATTATAACTAATTATTTTATTATTTGTGTGACGCACTGACGCAGCAGTGGTGAACGCTTCACAATAAGCTAAGTGTTTTTTATGTTTCATATTTTTTATTTATACTTTGTTCAATTTATATTTTGTTTAATTTTTACTTTTTTATAAAAAATTTATATACATTTTAATTTTATTAATATAAATATTTTTTAATATGCGCATTTTAATATGTGTCGTATGGTTTATGATTGTGTGTGTGTGTATGGATATATGTACGTACATTCACGCAGTTTAGTTTAAAGTCAAATAAGACAAAAAGCATGAAAATAAAAATACTCTTCAGTTGCTTATCATTCATTTTCCGTTCATTTTTAAATGAATTTTTTATGCTAATTTCTCTTCGCTCTTGAATAGTAAAATGAATTTTCAGAAATATTATTCAGTAAAAAACGAAGTGTCTAGTGAGCGAATAATGAGAAACTAAAAAGGTTGATCTTATTTTTTGTGTTAGTGAACGGGATCTATTGCTATTTTTGTTTTACTTTTCTATTCTAATAAGAAAGCGAAAATTCATTGTAGTACTGATTGGATAAAATGTATTGTTGCCTGTATTGAACGATCGAATAGATGATACATATCATTTCTTTTTACTTTATTCTTGATAAGTGAATGGTAATGCTTGGTTCACGTGTGCTATCAGGGAATGATTCGCGAATCAAGCCAATCTTTGAGCGTAATTATTTCGCATTATTACTCATAATTTGTTTTTTTTATTATGTTGGATGCTTCCGATCAAAATTTTCCCAAAGTTAAAATAATTTCATCTCAGGCGGGGAAATTTGTATATGTTTTCAATGATTTAATTTTCCTTTGATTCGCGAATCGTTTTTTGATCGCATGCGTGAACCATTAAACAGAATATTTTTTGTTCCTTTACATTATTCTTGTTGATCAGTTTTACAAATAATGCATTAATTCCGTGGAAGGATTTGCTGACAGTAATTTTTTTTTACTGATAATACGCAAACAAAAAACTTTAAATTTCATAAGAGTGACAAAGAACAGAAATATTTTTTATTTCATTTTATAGTAAAATTTTATGGTTTTACATTTTCGCATAACCTACAAATTTCTTAAAATTTTTAATTTGTACATTATTTTCGTACAATTCGATTTTTTTTTTATATATTTTAATTTTAATATCCTATACCGCAAAAAACCTCTAACGTTAACAAATTTCAACACAAAAAAAAACAAATCGACATCTGAGTATAAAAATGGCGGGCGACTTATTTGTACGAGCGTGAGAAAAATTTCTTATCTTTACATACATTTTTTGTACATGTGTGAAAAATATTGCCATAAAAAATACTCCAATTTACATTTTTTATGGTAGTATTATGGCAGTAAACTACCAACATCATAACTATTCTCTCAATAAACTTTTACTGACAACATGTTTTGTTTCGTACACAACCAGTAAAATCTATATTTTTTTCTCGCTTTTATTTTTGGTGACAGCAGATTTTTTCCATGGAATAGGGACATGACACTGTTCGATCGGTGTAGAGTGAACAATACATTTTGACGAGCGACTTTTTTAAACCCTGATATATGCGTATGTGTGGATTTGTGTGCATATGCATGTGTGTATGTTTATGCGTGTGTGTGTAGGTTCATATTTATTTATACTTATGTATTTGTTTAGTTTGTATATTTATATAATATGATTGATAAACTTTTACCTTTTTATAATCATTTTAATATTTTAAAATTAATTTGATATATTATCATATTAATATACTTTAATGTATAAATGTTTATGATTAATTCTTTTAATTTGTAATATGTATATATATGTGTATGTATGTGTATATATATATATATATATATATATATATATATATATATATATGTATATATGTATATATATATATGTATATGTATATATATATATATATATATATATATAGATGTGTGTATTTAATATGTATGTATGTATATATGTATGGGTATGTGTATGAGTATGTGTATGTATGTATGTGTGTGTATGTGTATGTATGAATGTGTGTGTGTGTATGTGTATCTATGTGTATGTGTATGTGTATGTAGAGGAGAGGAGTGAGCAGGACTTATATTTAGGTGGATTCTGGTATAATATATAAATATTCATGACTTTTTTGTAGATTGATTTAAAGGGATGAGAAATCATATGTGTTCCGGCATGGCAAAGGGAAAATGGTTTTAATCTTTTATTTCCATTTGTAATGACAATTAAATCTTTGATGTGATATCCTTCGGCCTTTTAATGTTGACTGTTTTTTTTAGATTGCTTACTGCTTGCACTATTTTATCTAAAAGAAGTTTTGGCTCAATAATATTTCTCGAAACAGGTTCGTCTTTGCATGGGAATGATATATACGAATATCGATTGATTTGAGTTCTAAATCCTAATCAACGACCTGCTCATGCACCAATTATGTAAAAAGCCTTCCGCGTGGTTCTATCCTCCGTTCGTGCCATCACCTCACATAAATCATGGTCGTTTTTGTTTGATTGAGACGGTATACTGCGGAAGATGCATAAAATCATTTTTGGGCATAATTCTAGAAAATCGCAATTCTAGCAATTAGCATTAATTTGGGATAGGCTTAGTTCGGCTGGGTCATCTGTCAACGGGTTGTCTTGACGGGTAAATGGAGGAATAGGAAAATTCTTTGGCCGATTATTTTCGGATTTATTTTGTTGAAAAATCCAGTAATTCACCCGGAATTTATGTTGAAATCCCGATTCAGCTCAACATATCAGATTCGCACATGATTAGTTAAAACATTGCTTAGCACGGCTGAACTCCAGAACTTCTCTAAAACCCATTTTTAAATTCACATTTAATTCTGCTTACCTGATTTGACAATAATTGGTCGGGATATGGCCAAGTTCTATTTAGAATGATCGAATTTTAGAACTTTATCAAAAAGAAACATTAAAATCCCAATACAAGTTGATCCTAATTTATTAGAATCCTAGCCCAGCTCTACAATCTGAACTGGAAAATTTCGGTTGGAAACGGCCTATTTCATTCATTATAGCTGAATCCGAAAATTTCGTCAAATTCGGCTTTGCACCCCGAATTTGATCATCATTTGTTTTGAGTTGGCTTAGTTCCATTGAACATGCTAGAGTGCCAATCCAATTCTGCGTACCATATTTAACAGTTATTGGTTGAGGAATAGTTAAGTTCCATTTAGCATGATATAAATATACTGTGCACTATAATTATACTTGGTAATTAATCGAATATTTTCTTCTTTGGTGAACAAATTAATAAAATATTTGAAATTTTTGCGAATTAAATTAAATTTGTTTGAAATATCCTATCCGGTAGTTAATCTGGCATTGAATAATATTGATATTTTTCCGGGAACCATTGCCTTTGGGATGCCTTACATATGAAATTTTTTGTTTTTTGTTTTTTTATATTTTTTTATTTTTATTATTTTTTCGATTTAAGGGTTAAATACTAATGAATTTTAGACTAAGTTTGATATAATTTAAATAATTATGGTTTCAGGAAATCCTATTGTAAGTCGTGGAATTGCAGGAGGATTAAATTAATAAATGTTTATATTATTTAGGAAGCCGGAAAATATTAGTTTAGAATTAAATTTCAGGAAATTAACAGACGTGAAATAATATTTCTTTGAAATATTAATTGTTAATTGTGTAGATTAGAATGGTGTTGTCATTGCATTAATAACTATCGACTTTATTTAGGGGTCTGCAACTGGGCCGATTTAATCAATTAAATTTTGCATTAATTTACAATTACATTTTAAGAAATTTCCAGATGCACGTGAAATAATAACATTTTTTCCTAGGTTGCTGATTTAAAGAAGCAATTATTGATGACCAATACCATCAATATCCATTTAACCTATTAAACCTTTATCCTTCCCCAAGTAGATTAGTTTTGTGCTGTCTTTGTGTTACTAACTATCGGCTATACCTAGGTGTCTGTAACCGGGCCGATTCTGTCCCACTTAACTAACCTATCCAATCCTTCGGTTTTGTTATATGTAAAAAAGAGTGTACGGTGGGCCCGGCGTCACCCGGGAGCTCCTGTGTAAGAACTTGGTCGTGCATTCAGAATCAATCAATCAATCAATCAACTGGTATTTATAAACCACCGCACACATGTCGTCAACAATTTCTGTCTTTCCTGGATAACATTATGTCTACTTATAATAATCAAATTATTCTGGGTGACTTTAATCTGAATATTTTATCCAGATCAGAAGTACAAATATCCGATTACAATTCCATATTACTTTTAAATAACTTCTTTATTATAAACAAAATACACGAATTGTATGCTACTCGTGTCAGTGATTCAACAAAGACAATAATCGATCATCTATTATCCAAATTTAAGGAAACATTTTTTGTATTATACGGCGATACCAGTCTAAGTGACCATCGTTATATGATAGTCAAATTTGTTATAGCAAAAAAGTCTGCCAATTTTACTGAAACTAGGAATATTATTAATTATAATAATGTACATTCAGATATTGTCAGCAAATTTTCAGAATCACATCCGCCTGATTTTATGGCATTATGGGGTATATCCTCCACCCAGTCGCAAATTAAATATTTGCGATCAGAAATATAGTTACTAGATTTATTTTTCCATGCCAATTGCCACATATTTTTTAAATTTAAATTTGTTTTGCGATTTTAAAGTAGAAATACATGAAAAGACTGCGACCTCGGAAAATGCGTAGCAGTCTTTTCGTGTATTTCTACTTTAAAATCGCAAAAAAAAATTAATTTTAAAAAATATGTGGCAATTGGCATGGCAAAATAAATCTAGTAACTATATTTCTGATCGCAAATATTTAATTTGCGACCGGATGGAGGATATACCCCTATATTCAAGTATTGAAATTATCTAAAATTCGGGATAAATACTATAAACTGCGTAAAGCTTACCCGCAAAATTCTTACTTTTTAGAAACTTTTACACGTCTAAACAAGGAATTTAAAAAACATGTCAACAATACAAAAAAATCTTATTATACGGGTAAGCTAAATGCTAACATTGCAAATCCTAAGCAAATGTGGAAATTATTTAATGAAATATTGACCAATGATCCTTTATCCCTTAGGCGTAACAATAATAAAAGCAATTATATTGAACTTAGAATTAATGATATTGTCATAGTTGATCAATCAATTGTTGCTAATGAATTTAATAAATTTTTTGCCACTATTGGAACAATAATTTCTAATCCATCATCCAGTCAATATGATCTTGAGCCACACATTATTACGAGAGAACTCTCAGTTATTGACCCAATTAATATTAATGATTTCAATTTTATAATAAGCAAGCTTAAAAATGATTCATCTCCTGGCTATGATAATACTACAAGTAGGATTGTGAAAGATTTGGTTAAAATTATTTCTCCTTCATTACTAGTATATTTAAATTCTTGGATAAATGATGGGATTTTTCCTACATTTCTTAAAATTGCTCGTGTTTCTCCAATCCATAAATCAGACGATCCTTTTGCAATTAACAACTATAGGCCAATTTCCATCCTGCCTGTTTTTTCCAAAATCTTTGAACGGATAATTCACTCAACATTGATAGATCATTTAAACTTCAATAAACTTATAAACTGTAAGCAGTTTGGGTTTACTAAAAATTGTAGCACAGTTTCTGCTGCATTGCACCTTATTGAAGGAATTTATGAGTCGTTAGAAAACAAAACCGCTACATCTTGTCTATTCCTTGATCTTAGAAAAGCGTTTGATTGCGTGAACCATTCGATATTAAAAAACAAGCTAATTAATTCTGGTATTACAGGCCATGCACTGGAACTGCTCTGCAGCTACCTGAGTGATAGGAAACAAACTGTTCGTGTCGGAAATTATGAATCATCTACTCTCAACGTGTCGGTTGGTGTTCCACAAGGGTCCATTCTAGGCCCTACATTGTTTTTGGTTTATGTTAATGATATTTTCAACTTAAACTTAAAAGAAAAGATCCAACTATTTGCGGACGATGCTGCATTTTTATATAGTTCTTCGTCATTTGAGCAGCTTCAACATGACATGGAAAGTGATATGATCATAATTAGCCGATGGCTGGAAAATAATAGATTGGTATTAAATGTTTCCAAATCTAACTTTCTTATATTTTATTTAAAGCACAAACCTCCTCTAATATTTAATGAGATTAATTTTCAAAATGAATCAATTAAACGTGTCGCCTGCGTCCGATATCTTGGGTTGTTAATTAATTCTCAATTATCCTGGATAAATCATATTAGCGGAGTTAAACAGAAAATATCGCCTATTGTTGGAGTCTTAAGACGAGTTGGACGATTTATACCTGATTCTCTTAAATACAATATTTATTATAGTTATATTCACTCTCATCTATCATATTTAATACAAATTTGGGGTTCCTCAAGCGACACTCATTTAAATGATTTACAAATTTTACAAAACAAGGCCTTCAAAGCATTAAGAAACTTGCCTCTATTAACATCAACTAATATTCTTTATAATAATAAAATTCTTCCAATTCCTTCCATGATTGACTATCAGTACATCATTACAATTTATAAGATTAGACATGGGCTTTTGAAGTACATATATATGTATATGTATGTGTATGTACATGTGTATATATATATTATTCTCTTGTTTAAAATTAAAAATTATAGAATATTTTCCTGTATGAAAATTGTAATATTTTTTCCTTGGAAAATCAAAATAATAAAAAAAAAAAAAAAAAAAAAATTGTTCTGGGCTATATTCATGATGCAGGTTTCTTGACGAATGACTCTGATTGACCTTTCTTGTTTATTTTCATACGTATGAAAGATAAATGAACCTTCGCTCAAAGTTTTCACTACGTTTCTAAGATGCACCTCCGCTATTTACGTTGATGCTTATTTTAATTTAATTCATCAATTTAGTGATAAGCGAATCTTCTGAAACATTCGCCTTAATTATATCATACAACGCGTGGTAATTTTTAACATCATCTACTACGATATGTTTTGATCCAATGTTTGTAGTTTTTGTGGTGGTGATGGTGTATCATTTAACCTTCCCTTTTTATTTTTTCTAGACTCAGCACGAATCCATTCTGTTTCTTTAGCAAAGTCTCTCTCGTCGGTTTGGTATACAACGTTTTTATTAACATTAGAATTAGTGTTTTTGTTCTTACCATTGGAGATTCGGTTTGACATTTACCATTGTTGACAGTAAATTTGGTATTCTGGTTCTGCTTAGCTTGGGTTTTATGCTGCTTTAATTACATCATGTCTCTTAAAGTTCGTCAATTTTTAGTTGTAGATTGAGAATAATAATGCTTTGCTGATTTTTCTCATCAGTTACTTTTTGCCATTGTTTAACTTTCAAGAACCAGACGTTTCACTAAAATTATATGAGGTTGTTATACCTGCTTGTTGGGATGTCGTTGTAAAGATTTTCAAATGAGAAACTATAAGTTTTATCAGGCGATCTAGCAACTCTTCCTCGCCTTTGGAACGGGCTGCCTATTATTTCCATATTCTTGTTGTTTTGTGTATGCGGGGATCGGCCCTCCCCAGAATCCTCAGATAGTGGATTGCCCAATGTTTTTCACTTGGGCAGAGGAGTTGGAATTTAGTCCACGTATGTCCCTACCCTATTGCTGTAGACCCTACCCTATTGAACCGCACACTAACACCCAACGAACTTAATGAACGAGTTTTACTCTAAAAATCTATTGTGACCAATCCGTTTAGAAATTAAATCTTTCTCATTTAAAAGCTTAAACCTACAGAAATCTTTCGATTATAGAGACATTTTGGTACAAACTCTACGATATCTTGTTATTGGCCGTTACAAGTATTCTACTCAGACTCCATGGGTGCACTGAACAATTTCTAGTACTTTCACAATTTTTGGGCTGCTTTATGTCATTTTTAATTTATAACTTCACTTTAGTCACTGGATTGCTACTATACCCTGTACGAAACATATGCTCCTTAAATTGTAAATGCATCATTTGTTTAAAACAAACGAACTTCTTATAGTATAAGACAATTGAATAAATTTGGGTCCGTGGGCCATCTGTAGTCCTTCTTTCATTTGTAAATAAAACACACATTTTGGGATGAAGAGTAAAAAATGTTTATTGATAACGAAAGGTGGTGCCATTTATGTATGAAAAACAATATCGTTCACATATGCCCACCAAGGCTTTGTCTAGAGGCCTGCATCCGAACATCAAAATGTTCAATAAACTCGGATCAATGATCTTAATTTCAGCTCGAATGTCGTTTTTAAGTTGTTGAATTGTTTGTGGACGAATTGCATACACCTTAACTTTCTAATAACCCCACAAAAAATAATCAACTGGTGTTAAATCCTGGCGTCATGGTGGCGAAGGTACTCCACAATTTTTTGAAATTATGCGATCAGCAAATTTTGTTGACAATAAATGTATTATTACACTCAATTCATTCAATTTGGGCCGCAGAAAACCAGCATGTTGTGATAACGTTCCCCATTCTCTATAACGGTTTTTTCCTGTTTGTTTTCAAAGAAAAACAGCTCAATGATGCCACTAGCCCATAAACCACACCAAACAGTGACGCTTGGAGAATGAACTTCTACTTCGTGAATAACATAACAGGATTCTCCGTTCATCGCTAAAGATGATTTTTGATGAAAAACCTTCATTTCGTTCAAGCATCCAATTAACAAAACGATGAAGTTTTCAATAGTCTGGTAGCTTCAATTTTTGATTTAGTTGAACTTTGCAGGGATGAAAATGAAGATCAACATGCAAAATGTCGTAATGTGGTTTGTGAAATGTTCAGTTCTTGTGAAAGATGACGATGACTAGTTGATGTGCTGGGTTCATTACGAACACTTTCACTAACAACTGCCACTGCATCAGGAGTACGAACTGGATGTACATCTTGATACAGTCTACGATCTTCCACTGGACCAATTTCTTCAAAACGATCAATAGTTTTGCCAATTGCACGCTCAGTAGGATGTCCATGTCGACCAAAACTCTCACGATTTTTCCGAAATGTTGTTGTTTTTGCACGATTATTTTCATAATAAATTTCGACCCTCCATGATGGAATTTTTTAGACTTAAGTACTACAATTCATCGATTGAAAAAATGATCAACAAATGGCCCACCCTGTAAATCTCCGCTTCCTATAATTTTTAAAATATCGAGAATCCTGATGATTACTGAGACCTTTCAATTTGAATAAAATGCTAAATTATATATTCTCGTCTTGATCAAGGAAGTTCAGCCATAATATTGTGCACACTTAAACACACATCCTGATTGAAATCTTTCCATAAAATATTTACATAAATCCCATATTTCTTTTTGCTGTGGAAAAAATAGTTAAATTATTTCGACACCCAATCAACATTGAGATCATTTTATAATACATTTTATGTTAAATAAAACAATGTAATATGTTAATGCTGGCAATATAATATTTTTACGAGTCTTTTATTGTGGATGGACAAAGATAAAAGGAAATTGTTTTTAGGCCCTTCAGTAACCTACATCTGCGTTATTCGCGCTACGCGATTTTTATACGTATTGTTTTAAACAACGCTGCGCTCTTTAATATTAATCCACCATTTGTGTTATCTTAATTAATTCGCTAAGCCATTAACATAATAAAATCTCCCAGACGACGCGCAGTTACCATAAATATTATAGGGAACAATATGAAGCAAAAGTTGGCTGTACATATTTTATTCGCATAAAAATGGTAATAATGAAAATCCGTAAATGCAAGGGCGCGGGAGGAACAACTGAAATGACCATCGCCTCATTGTCTATGTAAAGCTCGCGAGCACAAAACCAAAAAGTCTATTCTCTAGTTTTTTATTTAACAATTAAACATTTTTATTGTTGTAATGTTCAGCATTTTTTATATGTTCTAGGTACATAATATATAACTCGTAGATATTGTTCCACGCGCACATAAAAAATTGTTCAAATTTCGATTGTACAATGTACATACATCGTATACTGCTGCTGCTACACAATCCGCATCTATAATAATATATAATTTTTTCCATTTTTCCACCCTCATACAATAACAAAAAAAAAACAAACGAACAAAAAAATTTCCGCTTTTCACTTTTTATTTTTATCTACACGAGAATTGCGTTTTCATTTGGAAATGTATAGAAAATAGCGATAGGTATACGTATATAGGATTTCACAGGTACCTACCTAGCTATTGTGTAATAATATCTGGTTTTGATTATTTCGATGTTTTGTGTTGAAAATCGGAATGCGGGTGGTTCAGAATTGATATTTCGATAGAGGAAAATTTTGAATTAAAATAAAATTCGATAATTTCACGTGCAGGCATTTAAAAATAGACGTCTTTGCTAAATAAGCACTTCCAGTTTACCGATATATTATCTATTACACACGCTGATTGTTTGGTGTTTAAAATCATAGTACGATTATCCACCGACTGGAATGTTTAACAGATGAAATTTATAACAAAAACTCCTTCTTACTTGTTGTTCACTGCTTACCGATGGTGGTATCATGCTAACTGATAACTTTAGCAATTTTCTTAAAGATTTGTCTTGGAGCACAATAATAATTTGTTAACAAATGTTAACGATATATATATTATAGTCATGGAAGCAGAAGATCTGTCGTTTTAACTGTAGTCAAAGTTAAAGTTAGTTAGACATTCTCTCTCAATACACGTACGTAGACTTTTAACTAAATCAGTGTTTTAGCAGATAATAAATTACGCTAGACTTCGTTAGGCAACGACTTAATTTTTTTATAAAAATCCATTTTACAGAGCTTTGTTCAAGTAAACTTGGATATTATCAAATCAGTACCGTGCTCCATTCCAATTAATTGAGTGATAGCTCCATCCAATTTACTCATTTTCCTGAGACTGGCAATTTTCCACAGACATATCCAGAACTTATATTAAATTCCCATTCTCATGAGACTTCTAAGCATTAAGAAACAATTTCGCCTCTACTCTGCGAAGGAACCCTAAACGAATATTCTCGAAATCAGAACAAACTCATCACTCTATCACCACTCTAATTTTCGCAGCTATGGTGATGAGCTCCAGCGCGTGTGCTTCGCACATCCTTTTTGTTTGCATGCTTCGCATTTTTGGGTTACCGTATTTGCTGCTAGATGGCCACCGGTACCCGCGAACATTGATTTTCCATTGATTTTACAAATATAAATAGGTATTTTACCAAATATAGTTGTCCAATAATTCTCTAGAACAGTGAGTACCTGATGTGAAATATAATCCGTTCGGCTTGGCATGGTATCTAGAATGTATAATAAAAATTTTAAAATCGGTTGCATGTTGTGGTTGGCAATGCAAGTCTTCAATTGAAAGCGTCTTTGGCCAAATTTGCTTGACAGGGATATTAATTCAACAATTCTCTGAAAAAATGGGTGCCGGATGTGAAATCCAGAAAACTTGATTTGGCATGCTATTTAGAATTTAACCTCAATTTTCCGTCCTTTTTTGCGAATGGCGTTATTAATACAAGATTTTACATCCGGCGTTTAATGTTCTGAAGTGACTCATGCCGTTACTCATTTAAAGGGGAACAGTATTAACCTGCTTAGACACACAAATATTCCACTATATTTTGGACATTCATCTCGTTTGGAATTATAATTAACTTTATTGCAGTTTATAATAGGGCAACCCGAAAATTATGCGCAACACAATTTAATACAATCACAAAAGTACGACAAACAATTGGTAGAAGTGAATTCAGAGAAGAAGAATTGTACTACAAACAATTCTACACAGAAACAATTGTACACAGAACAATTCATCGAAAATTTAAATATGCGAAAGAAAGAAACAATTCATCGAAAAGACTCGTAATGCATATTAAAAAATATTGATCAATTTTCTCTAATTGTTCAATTTTGTGATATACGGAAAATAAACCACGACAACTTCAGGTAAAAAAAAATTGTATCGATATTACGCAGAATTTGAAGCGAATTATTGTGATGAGGAGCATCATTTATTTAAATCAAATTGTAATTGTTATAATAATTCGAACATCGCGGGCAAATAGTGTGTTGGATTTGAGTTTAATTTTGAAAATCTGAATCTAAAACTTATTACACACTAAATTTCGCAAAAAATTGAAAACCTGTGTTTCTATAAATTCAAATTATCTGGCACGCAATGGTTCGATCACTCATTTTTAAAAAATCAGTGTAAATTCCAAGTAATTCACATAAATTTGTAAATCCAGTTTGATCCGGCGAATTTAAATCACTTGGATCGGCTTATCACTCACAACAACCGTTTTTCAACGATATTACTGTGTATTGTTACATGTCGAAGTTGCCAGTTTAGAAGAAAACTTTAAGAATTTCGCATTTGAAAATGTCCATACACGCTGTCAAATTTAATAACTGGAAGTGGTTTGATTAGGAGTAATAATCTTCGTAAGGCGTGAGGGCTCGGAAATGCCATTCTATTCTATAAGACTTGCTTGTGAATGGTCCGTACACCTCTTCAATTTAATAACAAAACTTCCTTTAACCTTCCTCAGTTCAATTTTAATAATATTAAGGTTCTCCTTGTGCGAATTCCAAACCAGAGCCTTTATACTAATTTTAGTTTTATTGTTGGTTTTTCTACCTCTATTTTCGTAGGTCTCAAGTTCCACTGGTTATATACGCTTTTAACAGCCAGATCTTGTAGTAACGATGCTTATCTCTAGACAAGTCACCATTATATTGCCGTCAGTATATCGAGTAGAAGGTAGGACTAAAAGTTTTTAAATTACTTTTCAGAAGAATGCTAGATCTAATATTGCCGGGATTACCTGAGAATATAATTCAATACCCGTTCGCTCTAAGGTCATAATTTATGTTAATTTTTAGTAGCGGTTATTGTATAAGAACTATGTTTTCTATAGAGTTTGCTAGTTTGAGAGGAAGAACTACCAACACCGCTTTGTTGTGGTTCAGGATGATCTAAATTAACTGTAGCATGTTTCAGTCAAAAATTGGTTTCCAATTTCTTCAGTTTGGCCTCTTGTATCATTTTACACTCCATCCTTTCAATGTAACCCACGAGTTATTGTTAAATTTTAGTTAAATTAGTAACACCTATTTGGAAGAGAGGTTAGCGATTGGTTATTAATATTCAGAGGGAAAAATAAATAGTATTTTTTGTTTCCCCTGTATGACGGTTTTCTACTTGTCTGAAGATGAAGATCGCTTGGTTAAATAATGCGCTGGATTTTATCCAAATTTGACTGTGTTGAAAAACAAAAACTATTGATTTAATTGAAATTTTCTCATTGCTACCAAAGCAAGCTTTGCACTTTGAACTTTTACGGCAATTGGGGCTTATAAAGAAAATGGTTATTTGCTTGGGAAATATATTGTTCAAGCGTATTTGTCGATTTTGGAGCATCACTTGGCGAGAATATTCATATCTCAGTTGCTACCCAAGAAATCGTCAAGCGGCTTTCTGTTCTAGATAGAGAAAGAGTTATTGCATATCTATGTTAAATAACAAATTTATGTGAATTACCTGGAATTTACACTGATTTTTTAATAATAAAATTTTTTGCGACATTTAGTGTGTAATAAGTTTTAGATTCAGATTTTCAGATTTTGCTTCTGAAGAAATGGCATTTTATCCCATAATCAGCTAATTTTTTGCAAGCTTTTTTGAGTTTTCACATTTTTTCCATCATGATTTACCTTGATTCAAATAAATTATACACCTCAACTTAATAATCTTTTTCAAAATCTACTCAACATCGATATAATTTTATTTTGATGAATAATTGTAAAATCTTCATTTAGGAAATCTTATATTAGTACTGATTTTCAACAGGAACTTTTAGGTGAAAAATTTTGTTTCGATGAATTGTGTTTTCGATGAATTGTTTTTTCCAAAATTGTTTTCACGCACATTTGGTTATTGTAAAATTGTAGTTTTCATATTTGTTTTTCGATGAATTGTTTGTCGCATAATTGATTATCGCAGAATTTTCGGGGAATCCTATTATAGTAGTTATGTATTTTTTAATGCATTACTTGACCTAACGGTTACTCTGATTTGCAATGCCATGTTCTCTCAGAAAATAAAATTGTTACAAAGATTAATTATCAAAATATTCGCCACTACTACATACGGTGTTTTGCTATTTATCAGGTAGATAATGAATACCTTCGCGACGGAAACTTGGTAGTTTGGAAGCAAAACAGTCATCGAGCAATTTTTACACATCTTTGAATTTCGTGTACCGCTCGTCTTTCAAATATGATGACATCAATATGAATAAGTGATAATCAGAGGGAACCAAGTTTGAGAATACACCGCGACCGCTTCCTGTAAAACTTCCCAGCCTAAGGAGAAGATGAGTTCCTGGGTTGATTTTGCTGCATGAATTCCTCCAAAGCATCACTTAATTTGATCAATTGGGCCTAGTAACGTTCAGCTGTATCAGTTCACTCAGGTTCAAGAAGTTTATAGTAAATGACGCCTTTCCAATCCCACCAGACGCACAGTACACTTTCTTTGCATGAATATTCTTTTTTGCAGCTGATGGTGATAGATCGACCCATGGTTTTCTGTGTTTAGGATATAATATGTCAAGATCGCCATGTAATATGTCATGTAATATGTAAAAATCGCCATATAATAGATTTGGTTTTAGTGTATTGAGGTTTGAATTGCTAGAGATATTTATATGTGGAGAAGAGTGGCCTGCGCTTCTGAAGCTGTTAACAATAAGTTAACGCATCAACTAAAGCAGCGTATTTGGCCCTCACCGTGCTCCTTACCTTATTGTTGCAACTTTTATATGCAACTTCTGTTTTCAGTAAGGCGGTAAAATTGAGAGACAATTGATTGCGAGGTTAAACTCAGCTTGTACAATTTATTTCTGATTTGATTTTACAAATTTTGGTCTTTATATACCAAATTATACAGCTAATCATACACAAAATATTTAATTAGTTTATTGCCTATTCTGCATAAAGAATACGTTCAACTTCGATTTATAATTTTACTTTACTCATCAATTTTCATCATTTAATTGTTTTGAAATACGATAAAAATATATAACGCATTCTTTATGTATGAATGGTAATGAACTTCACAATTTGCTTATGTTTACATTTTTGTTTATGTTTACATTTTTCTTACTACGATATTTACGATATTTATTTGTAAAATAAAACGAATGGAATGTAATGTTATCTCATTACAGGATTATCGTACAAAATCCACTTTTCATCACCCGTAATGATTTTGTGCAAAAAATACTTTCTTGTTTGTTTCATAATTTTTTGTCAGATATTTTTATCCATATGACCTAAAAATTCTCTCTTGTGTACCGAAAAAGCAAATTCATGCAGAGGTCAACTCTTCGGTTTTTGTTTTCCTCGGTCAGTTTATGAGGAACCAGGAAAATACAGAAGGAAGGAAAATGGGTTTTTCTTCCTTCTGTATTTTTCCCATTGCATGCAATCGAAGTAGTATTGCTTGGTGAGTAACTGTTCTGCAAGCTCTTTCTGAGTTTGACACACATTATCATCCAGTAAAATTTTAAGTTTTTCGTCAAATTGTTTTACTATGCACCTGGACGTGGATCGTTCTCAAGAATAAATTGCCATCATTCTTGCCAACCACGTTTTCACTATTGAATGACTCACAGAGTATTCCCTCAAAGGCGAACTAATCAATTTCGTAGTTTGAGTACCACTTTTTTTTCGTTTCAAAACAGAATAGAATGCAATGACGTAAATGCTGCTTATAATGCTGACATCCATCTCTTAAAATAGATGCACACGACAGCTTGTAAATGACTAAAACTTATGTCATAACAACAGCAATGACTAAGCTACATATATTCAAAATGGCGGGCGATTTGGATTCGTTCAAGTATATTTTAATGCAACCAACTTTAGGGCCGAGTTTCTACTTCCACACCTAATATCTGAACTCAACAACTTTAGTAAAAGTATAATTGAATGACAAAATGATAAAACTTTGTCTTTTTTGTTTTTAACTAAAATTCCACCTCGTACCCGTAGATTTTTTATTTTCACGAATTCGTATTCCAAAACACTAATTGAAGTCGACATTACAAGGGTTGACATTACAAGTGTCAACATTCCCCATGAAATGTAATGTCACTACTGATTTGGTACTACGAGCATTCTTGTTTGGATCCGTCGAACATACAGTATCTGGCCAAATTAATATGAACTTTTTAAAAATTACTATTAAGCGGAAATTTAGTTGAAATAGCACGTTTTTTAACCTTAATTTATTAAAATGGATTTATTAATCTTTGTACACTCAGAGAAAAAAGTTGTTGAAATAACAATTTTCATATGCAAAATCAATAAGAAACATAGGTTGTTTTTGGCCAATAAACGAAGTTATTGCCGTAACAATTTTATAGTTATTGATTTTACTACCTTTAAATCGACACAATAATTGTTATATCAATAAGTATTTAGTTCCGTTCAATAACTTGACGTTTTAAATTGGACGTTCTTTAGTTATTATTCCAAAAAATTAAATTAGTAATTTGTACAAAAAGCGTAATAATCATAATAAAGGATATTCTAGATAATATGGGGGTGATGGTACCTACCCTGATAGGGTGAGGTTGAGCTTGAGGTGAGGTTACCAAGACGTTGGAAGGTTGGAACGCATTTTGAATATATAAAATATAAACTATATATGTTCAACACCATCTTGAATGGGGGCATTTACCTATAGAGGGTGCGAGGCTCGTGTAGAGACTATAATCTTCTAAAAATAAATCTCTACAGAGTCGTGTTGCTGATATTGCGGCACTAATTTGGTGGATGGATTTTACCAGTACCACCAAGTTAGTGCCGCAATATCAGCAACACGACCTCTAGAATTCAATGTTTCCATTAGTGCGAAACCAAGCAATGGAAGCTTAGAAAAAATAATAGAATAACAATGCGATAAATGGCATTTCAATGTTATTACCCAGTCAAACTTAATGTTCATGTAAGAAGCCGAATTTCTCCTTCGTAAAATTTTAGCTGTCACTTATTAAAATAATAGTGCGCGCTATTTCTCGCTCGAAAATAAGAAATACTTAAAAATACGATTTGTTGTTGTGTTTTATACACAGCAAAAGAAGATAAATTTGTGATGCGGGGACTGGAAGCCATATTTATTTTGTGTACATTTGTTTGTTTACTATTTTATTTATTAAATAAAATTAATTTAATATTTTTTCGTATTATGTGATTAATTTTAATAATGTGCGATAAAGTAAAAATGGTGTTTTAGTGAATTTTGTTAAAAATTAATTTGTTAATAGTATGATATTATAGTCGTATTGTAAACGCTATATTACTACTATAATATTTTAATTTTGTTTAGTTTATTTCCTTTTTTCATTGTGATGTAAAAGCATCTCGTGTATGTGTACATTTTCAAATACGAAATTTATATATAAAAATATATAACAACATGAACAAATATGAAATTTCTCTAAAAGACATTTCACAATATAAAACAGCTGTTTGTAAACCAACAGCTGTTACTTAAAATTATTATTTTTGGCTGGTTCGAATGTTAAAAAAAAAGAAAAACAATTGGTTAAAATTCGTTAAAATTCGTATTTTTTATTTTCTTATTCCTCACTAGTTGAGGCTTAATGGAAACACTGAATTCTTTACATTAAAAATTCGGTCGTCTCATCAGACTGTGACCAAACTACAAAAATATTGAAAATTTTTGAACTTACATATAAAGTATAAGCACAGAATATAGAGTACAAACAGAAGGGACATAACCCGATTTTTCTATGGAAAAATTTCGACCGTTTTTTTTATCCTTGATTTGTATGGAAAAGGGTAGAATATAGTAGTGAAAAAAATTGTGCACTGAACTTTTTTACATTCAATAAGGGTAGAGTCAAATATTTTTTTGGTCCACTTAGTAGCGTATATATATACTTTATAATATATGGTATAAGTATAATGCTTTAGCGAATTTTAATGATTAACGAGAACAGTCACGTTGTAAATGTAATAACTTTAGTTATTGAATTAATAATTTAATCAAGTCGTAATGTTTATTTTAACAACGAACATTGTCCGATCAATAAATTTAGTAAGTTTAGACTTGATAACTAATACATTGTCATCACAATAAGTGTATTTATTAGTAAAACTATTTTATTTTATTGATAGAATACATGTTTTTGTTAAACTTAAAACTAAGTTATTCATTAAACAATTTTATTGCTGATTTTCGAAAAATACGATTCAATAAGTCAAAGTTATTGAATTAAAAACTTTTTTTTTTCTGGGTGACTATAAAAAAACAACAAAAAAAGTCAACCGGGTAATATTTCGTCCACCTCCCTATATTTTTAAGCAAAACTCTCAGCAAAACGCAAAGCGTTTCCTCTTACTAAACTTTATAGAATTCGTCCGACCACAATTCGTACATGGAACACGCTACACGCAGAAGAAGAAGTGGCTCATTGACGAAGGTATTTTGTATTTTGACTATTATATAAAAACAATTCATGTATTCATGAATTATACATCATTGAATTCGCCATATGCAATTTAGAAAAGGCTAAACAGCAAAACTCCAAAAGCGGGTTTAATTTAAAAAAAAACAGAAACTCCATTATGTAAACCATAATTTGTTATGAATTTTCACTGTAAAACCTCTCTCTCTCTCTCTCTCTCTCTAGCATTTACATCCCATGAAGGGATTTTGCCGCCCGCACTATGGTCCTCCATCCTTCTCGGTCCATCGCTCTCGTCCTCCAATTTCGACATCCTAATACGAGTAGGTCTTGTTCGACGTCGTCACGCCAGCGCAGTCGGGGTCTTCCTCTACGACGTACTCCGGCTGGTTGTTGATGGAACACTTTGTAAACCATTCGTTGTTGTGGCGATCTTGCAACGTGGCCGAGCCATCTCACTCGATTAGATTTGATGAAGCCGATAATATCGCTACCTCCGAGAAGTTGCTTTATTTCGTGGTTCATGCGAATCCGATATTCATTGTTCGCAACTTTAATAGGACCAAAAATTGAACGGATGACCTTCCTTTCGAAGGTAGATAATAATCTACAGTCGTTAGAGGTCATGGTCCAGCTCTCGCTTCCGAAAGTCAGCACAGGTCTTATCAGTGCTTTATAAAGTGCGAGCTTGCACGACTGCGATAGGTGTTTAGATCGCAATAATCTTGATTGCGCGTAGAAAACTCGTTGTCCGGCAGCGATTCGGGCTTTTATTTCTGCCTGACATGCAGATGATGATGATGTTATAAGTGACCCGAGGTATTTAAAATTTTTGACGCTATCAAAATTATGGTCGCCAATTTCGAGATTTGCCATAGAGATGTTCCTGGGTGTTTTTAAAAATTTCGTTTTGGTACTGTAAAACCAGAAGTACGAAAATACAGGCTCTTCTCAAAGTTGTAACTAAAAACGTTAAAACTCGATTTTTTCTCTTCTCGAAATCTGGTAGTTTAATTTCCGTTGTTTTGATCTCTGGGATTTTCATTTTCGAAATTTTGAATTCTAGAATGTCGAGGGCAATCCAGCTGCAACTAATGAAGGTCTGTTGTATGTTTAGTGATTAGTGTGGCTTCCGTGGGTCACAGCTATAAACAAATACTTAATAAACCGAGAAGTGGTAGCGTTAATTGGTTTTTAACTTAGAGTTTATTCGTTTACTACTCGTGACTTATAAGAACTTTTATATATTTATTTTAAAATTTTATGTTAACAGCTGAATTAATACACCTCTCTCTCTCTCTCTGGCACTATATCCCATCAAGGGATTTGGCCGCCTCATATGAGGTTTCATAATCATTTTTTCATTTCGGATAATGAGTGATTAATTCATTGATCCTAAACCAGCCGTGAAATTTTTTCCTTTTCACCACCGGGAATCGAACCCGGGACCTCCGGTCGCTGGAGCAAGCATGCTAACCAATTTGCCACCAGGGCGGCAAATTAATACACCTGTCGCCTATAATTTGTTTCGATGAGTTCATCCAAATAAGTATCCCGAGAAACAAGTTCAAAACCACGTCATTCCTGTTTCCAAGAATTTGTTCCACTAGTAGATCATAAATTCTCCGCTAACCAACCAAGTAAATTATAAATTTTGCTGGCTCTCTCGCTTTTTTCTCTCTTTTTTTCTCTCTCGCGATCTCTCTCTCTCTCTCTCGCGATCTCTCTCTCGCGATCTCTCTCTTGCGATCTCTCTCGCGATCTCTCTCTCTCTCGCAATCTCTCTCGCGATCTCTCTCTCTCGATCTCTCTCTTCGATCTCTCTCTCTCTCTCTCTCTCTCTCTTTCTCTGGCTTTCACATCCCATGAAGTGATTTCGCCGCCCTGTAGCAAGTCCGGTTCGTGTAAACTAGAAATTCTTGTGGCACGGATGCAAAAAATGTAAAGTTATACTATCTCAAACTTCTTATCATTCTGTGCAATCGGTTTAAGAACATCTGAATTCTATTATCTTACAATTTATGGGTTGATCGATTTTGATTATTACGATTAAATTTATTAACCTTCATCAACTTTAAACTTAGTTAGGTTAGGGCTGTTCTCGCAAAATATTCGTTCGATCACCATTTAAACTTGGTGGTGCAACGTCACAACGCATTAGTATTATTGCTAGTATTCCATATACAGATGTGGCCAAATTATTATCACATTTAGGTATTTGGAAGATTATTGCTTTAAAAAATTTATTTTTCAAATAAAAGTTAAAAAAATTTATGATAACTATATTTATTAATACTTAATGAACATTCCTTTAGCATTTTTTTATAATTTTATCCTACGGGGCATTTCACTTATTGCATTTTTCGGTTTGGTGAGTAGATCGGCGTCATTTTCCTAGCCTTCTTTCATCGCTTCGATCAATTCTGATTGAGTGCGCGGGCACTTCTCTGCTACTTTTTCTTTAAGAATATCCCAGATATGTTCGATGAGATTCATATCTGGCCTATTCGCTGGCCAATCAAGAATTTGGAAGCCGTTAGTCCTTAAATATTCGGTGACTTTTTTGCCGTATGGCATGGAGCCTGGTCATTCATAAAAACTCCGTCTACATTGAATTTTTCATTCATAGTCGTTGCCAGTTGTGATTGCATAACAGTTAAATATTGTTTCGCGTTCAATATCCCGTTTACTATGAAACGTCGAACATCATATGCTTAAGTCGAACGTTCCAAGGTTGCGATGGTTTGGCAACCCTGACATAGCTTTTGCTGAACAAACACAATAACAAATTAATTAGGCGGGAAATTCATATTGTAAATATGTGTAGGTGAAATAACTGGATGGTCCCGTAGGAAATATTTTGGTGGGAAGTTAGTGTACTGAAAAAAATATGCAAAAGATTTTTTTTCGATGAGCAGTCAGTCAATCTTTGATTTTGATGCGGGGGAGTCGTGAAATAAATTTAGAGTACTTAAGTTTGGTTTTTCAAAGTGGCAAGTGAATGAAAAATTCTTTTGGAAAAAGTTAGTGTTTTGGAGTGCATGTTAGTTACATAGTGGGCTATGTTCTAAAATATATTTAAAATAAAACTAAGCAGTGATATTAAGAATTAAAAAAAAAGCCCAATGTGACAAAACAAAAATCTTCCAGTTATATAGTGAATAATAAGTTAAATGTTAAAGTTAGTATTAAGCTAAAAATAAACAAAAAAGGAGTGGCCCTATAAAATAGTAAAACTCTTAGCATGTCCAAAAATAAAAACTAAAAGTCAAATAATATAATACTTATAAAAACATAATTACATAATATAAAAGTAAAACCAAGACTCTCAACATTTCATAAATATTTAAATAATAAACACCCTAATACAAATAAATACAAAGGTGAAAAATCTACGTAGTTGTTGGTGTCAAAAGAATTGGCAAACGTTAAATAAACCTGGTGTTAAAAACCAAAAACTGTGTCCAGTGTTAGTGAACCAACGGATCATACGTAATAAATAAATCGGTGCAGTTACAGTGACACATTATCTTGTACACCTATATAGATAAACCATAAGTTATCAACTTATTCAATGAAATAATCGTACGAGTAATTAATAATAAAAGTGTATAAAAGGCACCAACATAATCTTAAAAAGTATGAATAATAAACGTAAGCGGCTAATAACATGTTATATAAACAACATTGTATATGACATGCCAACATGAATTACGAATAATACTGTAAGCCTTCGTTCACCGTGGGACATACGACGCGGCGCGGCCATATTAATTTAAGTATTTTTTTTTTGTTAAACTATTTTTTTTATATTTACATTTATTAAATTTTTATATATTATAATATTTTAAAATTCATATATACATATAAACTAAAAACAACCGAAATTTCAGGAATTATATAAAATTGTAAATAGATCATTTTCGGTTATTTTTAGTGAATTTTAGATTTTAAGAGTAGTGTTAGTTTACTAATGACGTCATACATCATAAGCAGGAGTTAGCTAATTAGCAATTTTTTTTTGTTATTTCACATTTTGTGGGTATGGGTATTTCACGATTTTTCAATAAATTAATTAAGTTTATTCAGAATCTCTTTCTTATTTTGATTTAAAAAGGTTTCATTCATTCGCTCATTTCTTTTTATAATTTTGATTTTGTGAGATGAGACGCTAAGGGCGTAATCCGAGGATGAGGGGGTAAGTGTTGATTAATATGTTTCGGTAAGTTGGTTCATTTCTAGTTATCCTACCTACTTCCTATTCCTTATATTGTCTTTTCTATATACATATTAGTGGTCTACCAGCATCCGTTGAACTTCGACAAACCCCACCCCAACCCCTGAGCTATAGCTGGCAAATCATGACCACGTCGGAGAAAACGCTCTCAATGGATGATTAATAAATTCAGTAAAGTGACGCATTTTATTTTGGAAAGGGAATTTAATCCTACACCACTAATGCACCCAATCAGTCACGTTACAACTACATAAAGTGGGAAGAGTCTTTTGATGATATTGCTGGCCAAACCATGACTCTAACTAGTTATTTGATATGCTGTTGGACAGAGGAAGGTGATTATTCTTCTCCTTTTGATCTACGAACGGTCCAGGACTCTGCTAATGTCAAAGTCATCATAGTTTCGTCACTGAATACAAAGTAATCAAGAAATAAAAAAGATAAAGTTGAAAAAAACATTTATTGAAAAGTGTAACTTTAAAATATTATTAAAAGAAGGACTTTTATTGTTTGTACCTTTTCCCAGCCCTCTCGAAACTATGTAAAATTTCCATTTGCCCATATTTTTCTTTGTTGTATAATCCTAACATTTAACCTTTGCTTCTTGCTAGGTCGTCTTGCACATAGCCCATATTGAAAAAGTCTCCGTCTCACTGTTCTCCCAAATATTTCCGCATCAACGTTACGCAATGTACCCCTCAGAGACTTACTGGATAACATTTGATCTTCCTTAGCTTTCCGCATGAAAAATCTGTCCTGCCTGACTGTTGTTTTAGGATTGCCACCACATTTTCCTCTTCTTCTGGGACTTGTTGAAGACTGAGATGTTGATTTTTGCGAAAATTTGCTGACGAATGATCGGCTCACTCCTTTTTTTGGGCTATTTGCGCATGCGTATACTGGCTTACTTCCAAATACGTCGAAATTGTGGCTCTGGTTACAGCACTGATGTCCTTTACCCATAATGAATTTCACTAATATTACTAAAACCACTTTCACTTTCACTTTTCAAAGTCATAAACGAGCCTGAAATTCTTCAATAAAATACTACTTCTTAAATACTACCTAGTTGTCATAAAATCAAAACAATTCAGAGGTCAAACTGATTAACACGACAATAAATACTCGGAATTCATATTTTGTCGAAAAGGGTTCACAGGTATTAATGACTCATAAAAGGCGTATTTTCTGGGTATATTAAATTTTTATTGCTCGAATTTCTTGGGTTGGTCGATATCTACCATAAAAAATCATATTAACCTGAATTTCGTATGAGGTGATAATAATTTGGCCACATCTGTACATGCGACAATCCACTCAAGATTTCAAATTCAGTTCAGAGGCTGATTCTGTACACAGTATTATGGTGGGCAGAGTCGTTTTATTCAAAATTGGAAAACTGAAGGTAAGTGGTTTACAATGTTGATCACATGCCTTACGTTATAGCCGCCTTCAATTTATTTTTTCCAATTCCTCTAATATACTGAATTATTTTCTCGACCTGCTCCGAAAATAAAGCGACAAGAATTAAGTACTTTTATCAATGTATTACGGTCAGGACAAACCCCTACCAAAAAAATATTATTGAATTGATTTGTCGCAACTCCTAATTCTTCATGAACTGATTGATGTGAATTAAATATCTCGGGAAATACAATACCATGTTCTCCAACAGTTTCCATCAAGGAACCCAGGGTACTCTGGGATAAAAAGAAGGCTAAAATGTTGGATTCTACAGTAGAAAGGTTCTAAAGCAAACCTAAGACGGCTACAACAGAAACGAGTATTAGACCTACTAATCAAAGCGATTGGGAGTAGAGAACTATTTACGGAAGAACATCTATCATAATAAAATTTATAAAATACAGTTAGAGCACCAACATTTTTGTTTCCTTAGTTCAATCGAAGAGGTACACATAGGAACTTGAATTCAAGAAAATTTCTTTGATAAACATTACTAAAAAGCGGTCTCCTAATACCAAGAATAGATAGCGATGAGTCTTGATTTCGAAAAAAAATTGATAAAGGGCACTCCAGTAGAGCCTGATTTCTTTGAAAATTTCTGAAAGTGGGTCTCCTGATACCAGGAATCGATTGCGCTGTGTCATGATTTCCAGTAAAGCCGTTTAGAAGGCGTTCCGCTGCTAGCCTGATTTATTATTTTAAATTTATTTGTAATCCTTTGAATAGTTGAGAGAACGTTTACGGATAGCAGAAATCGATTGCGATTGTTCTGGTTTCAGTGGGACTCAGTTCCACTTTGTAAATTTTCATTTCGTAGCTCAAGCGTCTTTTATGAAAATTACTGGTAAGGGGGTCTTCGAGTATCAGGAATCAATTGTAATGGGTCCTGATTTCGGGAAAATTTAGGGGTCCTCGTGGGGCTCGAGTTCCGTTTGCAAATATTTTCCCCCCAAATTATTTGATCTCAGTCGATGACAGGGGATTTTCTAGTGTCAGGGATCGGTTGCATTGAGTGCGGATTTGAGTACGTTTGTTTACGAGATCCCCAGTGGGACTCGGGTTTTTTTGTTTATACTCAAAAAATATTGATAAAAATTGATGGTTGAAGTGATGTTATTATGTTAATGTTGCGTAACGTTGCAACAGGTTGTTGCGTCGTGTTGCGAGCTTTGTTTTGTGTTAATTAAATGTCTAGCTTTATATTGCACCACGTTGCATCTTGGTGCACCACCTTTATTGTTATTAATTTGTAGCACTCCAAATTATAAATTTACTTTTCATATTTTCATGGAACGCGACTTTGCCCCGGCTTCACGGTAGGCCTCAAGTCCTTTAATTTCAATTTTTCGGGTCGCATGATTTTGATAAAAATTGCTCAATTAGCAGAAAATCGATTGTACGATTCATTTGTCAGGAATCAATTGCGATCGGTCCAGATTTGGGGAAAATTCGTTGAGAGTCGAACGGTGGGCTCTAAATCTCTTTCTTTTCTAATAATAATTTCATAATAATTAGTGAAAAAGGGTTTTGACTGCTGGAAGTCGATTACGATGGATACGTAATTCGGAAAAATCAGTTGAGACAGTCGTCTTTTCAGGCTCGGGTCCCTTTCTTCATTTTTTTTGGCTCGCACGATTTTTGTAAAAATTGCTGAAGGATTAGGTGTTTTAACTTCCTCTAATGGAGTTTACTCCATCGGATAAAAACCTCCCAAAAGCTCCCAAATGTATTCAAACATTGACTTGGCCTTATGGAGATTGCACATACAAAAACATATATTCTTTCCATGAGAGATTGCTAAACATTTGTAAGCTTAACATTTTAAGTAAAGGAGACCTGTCAATTATACAACATAGTGTTGTACTACTTTCTGGGAGAAACATAAGAATTAACTTTGCTATAAGGTTAAAATCTGGTAAACTCTCTAGCTGGACATTGCTTCCTCTTGGGTTGATAAACACAATGGAAGCCAATAGCGTTGTGATGCCAGCAAATCAAATTGTCAGTAGATCATTAAAGTAAATAAAAATCTCATAGGCAACAAGGACGATCCCGGTCGTAAAAAAAAAAAATCAACCGGACCCCACCGAAAAACCGTCTAAATGTATTTTCCCCAAATTACCACCCATTCTTAGTATTTGAAATTCCTACGTTGAAAAAGTTGTGAAGAATAAATTTTGCTAAAGCACTTTACAAATCAAAATGACCATTAGGGCGCTGCAAGCATTTACAATTACATCATTAATAACTTTTTCATAACTAATAAAAGTCTTCGAAAACCAACACTTTTGTATCACCAATTTAGTTCACCAATCACTTATACCAAGGAAGAATTATTAAACACCCAACATGAAATCCCAAATTCATTTTCGTAAAACAAGGCAAGCATATCAGACCGATGGTTATTAGACCTAACAAAATATAGCTGTAAAAATAAAATGAAAGCTTTATTCGGCTCTGGTTTATTTTAGAAAGCTTTTTTTTAATTAGATAGTATATTTTGAGAAAAAATTATGTACGGTTGAAGCAGATTCAATTTCAAATGTTTTATAATGTACGAATGTAAACATCCTCGTACATAATTTTTTGTAATTTAATTTTCATTTTTATAAAAGTTCAAGAGAAAAATAAATTTTATATGTATAGAACTACTTCGTACAACGTGTTGCACATTACACAAACCATACGGTCATTTTCAAATATCTGGCTACTCCTCTAATCAAATCATCCTCTTACCTCTTTTTGACAAAATAAATCAACAACATTTTGTTTACATCTGATCACGACGAGGAATGCTCCGGTAATCTCAAGGGTCAACTGTCAACATCAGGTGGTAAAATGAATTGGTATTCAGGGCCAATTGTCATAATTTAATATAGAAATTGAATTTATTCAATTTTTACAAAATTCCTGCAATCTAATTTACTAAGTGTTCTTATGGCTGCAAAACCTTCCCCAAATTTAATTTACAATAATATTATTTTTGAACTAGAGTTAGCAACAAAAACTGCAGAACAACATTATTTTTATATAAAAAATAAATTATTTAAATTATTTCAGTTTTCGAAAAAAGCAAAAAAAAAAAAATATGGAAAATGTTTTTTTTTCCTTTGAACCAAAAATATGTTGTGTTGCTTTTCAGTCCACAAAAAACTTGTATGTTATGGGGGTTTAAGAGTTCATTGGAATGGTAAATTAGATTTGGTTTTGCAAGTTTTTCATTTTTATTGCATATATTGTTGGTATACGTACATATTATATACGAGATGGTATAGAGATACACATTTTGAAAATTGGAATTCCCATTCGGATAAATATGTAGTCTCGGTATAGTAAGTAGTTAATGTAAATACAACAATAGATTTTTAAGGATTTCGACAAAACATAAACGTTTCGAAATTAGTCTACATATAAAATTGGCATTTTTTGTTGTTGAAAAAAAAACATATCATTTGTGCTAAGTAGTTGAGCTGAAAGTAAATTTTTGGTAAAAACATCTATACCATACATTTAGCAACTCCTTAATGAGAAGAAAGCTTTTTCGTACAGGTAGAACTCGATTAACGGAAATTTAAGACTTGAGCCCAACAGGCTAATTAAAAAATATTGATAAACCCATTAAAATGTTAATTTTATATTAAATTGCTTAGTGCGTGGTTTCGCCACCAAATCTATATCTATCTATATCTATAAAAATGGTGCAAAAAATGTATGTGCGCGCATCAGTTGAGAACGGCTGAACCGATTTGGCTCAATGTTTTCTGTTATGTTCGCAATTACCAGGGGATGGTTCTTACGAAAGAAATTTTTAAAAAAATCCACCGAAAAAGTCGGAAAACCCGAAAAATCGAATAAAAAACTATTTTCATATGAATTATGTGTGTGTATTTTTTATGAGACAGGTGGTGTAGTGGTTAAAGCTTCGGCGCTTGGATTGTAAGGTACTGAATTCGAATCCCACCGGAGTCTGCATACCAATTAGTGTTTTGTTTTTTATCCAATTTTTTTATTTTATCTATTAATTTTCTCTATCTTCTATATATTATATAAAACTCAATTGCCGTGCGGTACTATCGCAAAAACTCGAGAACGATTAGACCGATTTGGATGCGATTCTTTGTTTGCTTTGTTCGTATCAATACAGTGGTGGTTTACGTAAAAATAAAATAAAATCTTTTTTTTTTATATGAATTTTGTGTGTACATTTTGTATGTTATAGGTGGTACAGTAGTTAAAGCTTCGGGACTGGCCCTGGGGGTACTGGATTCAAATCCCATGAGAGGATGCCTACTTTTTTTGCTTTATTCGTCTCAATACAGTGGCAGCTTTGGAAAAAAGAAAATTCGGAAAACCGCAAAGATATATCCGGAAACTCGGAAAAATCGAAGAAAATTCTGAAAAGTCAAAAAAAATCGGCAAATAGAAAATTGCTTTTTGTATAGGAATTTTGTATGGAAATACACTTAACACCACCAATGAAAATTGTATTTCGACAATGATCATCCGTTTATATAGCCACTTCAAATTATTTTCAATAGATGGCATTGGTGGCGGACTACTATAAATATAAGTTGTGTAGAATTTTGGCAATCTATGTACAAAATTAAAATCATAATTGTCTACATTATAGCATATATGTCAAATAATTGTAAAAAAAATAAAATATAAATTCTTCTTGCATCAACCATCAAAGTAGTAACATCAAAAATTATTAATAATAAAATTATTATATTTATTGTACCTTCATTTTGTGCCAAGTTTGTTTTTTATCGTGGAACCCACAACCTGTTGGCTCAAACATTACCATTATTACAATAATATAAAGTTCGGTGTGATTTTACGATCATAATAATTGTTTCCATAAACTTATTGGTGTGTGACAAGTGCTGTTATCTAATTGGATTGCGGGATTGAGATTGATTCGATCGAAAAGTTCATTTTTGTGGATTAATGACTTCAAAGTAAATTAGTCAAATGAATCATTGTAATTCTTAAGAGTTGAGTTTTGATTAAAATGCCGGCTAAGACGATCGAGCCTAGGTTGCCCAATTCACAAAGAAAGCACGGTGTATGTGAGAATAAAACATGAGAGCAACGCGAAGAATTAAATGAACTGAGACGTGCTTATATCGGACAAGTTCGCGCTGCACAAACAAATCGACGAAGAAGTGCGGTGGACATCGACTTGAATTGCGCTGCTTTAATTTATGACTGTACAATCGCCTACAAAAATCGTCGCTGCGTTGATATTTGCGCATTGTCTGCCGTGTGCCGTCATTGTCAAGCATTGTTGTTCAAAATAGAAACGCTAGGGCTATGCTGTGCCGATGGTAAAGTTAAATTGCCGGTTTTCACTTCACCACCGGAGCCATTGCGTACTTATCTCTATGGAGATACGACGTTATCCAGACATTTTCTCACATACACGCAACAAAACAATCAATGCTTTAACATGACGTCATTTGGAACCGATGTTGTTGTCCGTCAACCCGGCTACGAGTTCATCATTTCGATAACGTGGAACGATTGTACTCATCATATTCAAAATTGTCCTCTACGAGTATTTTATAGATTCAAGGTCAAATTTATGATCAAAGCGGAGTGTTGATGCCACCAGCAAATGAAGAACCCAAGTTTCTTCAAATTTATTTGGTTGGAAATTCCGAATTAGAATTGAATCATCTTGCGCTTTTCAATGCGTCCAAACGACGGATAATCGGAGAACTCCAATGTCTTTTTCATGAACACAATGCGTTGGTTCGTTTGTTTAAAACTGCTTTAGAGACAATGTCTTCCGATGACCTCAAAGTAATCATCAGAGTAGACAAAAGACCAACCGGAGGCCATGTTCGTCAGTACAATGCTCCCACTATTGATGAAGTCACAGTTGTGGTTGTTGGTGAAAATGTGGAGTCCCGCGATATTGTGATCAAGCGGCGTGATGACGGACATGTGCAGCGAGTATATGAAACTCATCGGTCATATGATCCACTTCAATATCCATTGATGTTTTGTCATGGACAAGGTGGCTACCACTTCCAGATAAAGATTGTCAATCTGCTGACCGGTTAGTTATTGAGCTGTCGATCATACTTGCATTGGTATAAAAATAATATATTCATTTTGCAGGTGAAGAAACGGATAAGAAGGTCAGTTCAATGCAGTTTTACACTTATCGTAGTACATTCATCTGCGCGATGCCATCGTTTTGGACTGAGATGCAACCAACGTCGGTCCCAATTGGATAATCATCACGTTCACATGCAATTCGAAATGGTCTGAAATTACTGGTAATTTACTGCCAGGACAAACATCCAGCGTTCGCCACGACATCACCGTACGTGTGTTTAAACAAAAACTCAGGACGCTGGATGGATTTCATCGTTAAGCAGATGGTTTTTGGACAGCCACGTTGTTGGATGTACTCAGTAGAATGACAGAAGCGTGGTTTACCACATGCACACATTCTGCTGTGGTTAATTGAGAAAATCAGACCAGACCAAATAGATTCAAACATCAGCGCTGAAATACTAGATTCAGAAACTGACCCGAAGTTGTTCGCGGTAGTCGCAACAAACATGATGCACGGTACGTGCGGAGATCACAATCCAGATTCACCATCCAGATTACACAATTAGTGGGAACGACGGTTATCCAAAATATCGGCGTCGCTCATCCGAAGATGGTGGCAGAACGTTGACGGTGAAAGGGAAAAATGTGTTGGTCGATAATCGCTGGGCCGTTCCGTATTGCAAGCTTCTATTGAAAACATTCGCAACACACTGCAATGTTGAGTACTGTAACTCTATTAAGTCCATTAAATATGTCTGCAAATACGTGAACAAAGGTAGTGACCTCGTAGTGTTCGGCATTGCTGCTCCGGATGCAAATGACGAAGTGTCAAGATTCCAGTTGGGCCGTTATGTCAGTTGCAACGAAGCGATTTGGCGTATTTTCTCATTTGCATTACACGAACGTCATCCCACTGTTCAACATTTGTGGGTGCACTTGGAGAATGGACAACGTGTCTATTTCACGGAAGCTAATGCAGCAAAACAAGCAGAACGACCACCAGCTTCAATACTCACTAATTTCTTCGAAATTTGCCAAAGCAATCCATTCGCACAAACATTGCTTGTATTCGACTGATGCGCTTGGCCGTGTGTACACCGTGCATCCACGACAAGACGAATGCTTCTATCTTTGTTTGCTTATGTTCCATGTTCGTGGTCCTACTTCGTTCAAATCTCTTCGTACTATAGATGGTGTGTTGTGCACCACTTATCGAGAAGCTTGCCAACGTCTGAATTTGCTGGAAAACTACTCACATTGGGAATCAACACTTGCCGATGCCACTGTTTCTGCACCGGCATATCAAATTCGTGCATTGTTCGCGATCATCATAGCGGCGTGTCATTCATCGAACGCATTGGAATTGTGGAACAAATACAAGGACGAGATGGCTGACGACATTTTGCATCGAGTTCGCATTACAACATCAAGTAATGAGCTTGAAATGAACGACGAGATACGCAACGAAGCTTTGATCATGATCGAAGACATGTGCGTGCTTATGTGCGGCAGCTATTTGTCGAAATTGGACATGCCAGCACCAATTCGATGCACGATGCATTTAATCGTGAATTGCAACGAGAGCAAGTGTACGATACAGATTCAATGAGCCAAATAGTAGGAACAAATGTTCTTCTTTTGAATGTTCAGCAAAAGAACGTGTACGATGCATTGATGAACGCAGTTGATGAAGGAAACGGCGGAATATTCTTCCTCGATGCTCCCGGTGGAACAGGCCCTTTCTGATTTCATTGCTTTTGGCCAAAATTCGCTCGAGATCTGAAATAGCGTTAGCCGTTGCATCATCGGGAATTGCAGCCACATTGCTTGCCGATGAATATCCACACGAATGACAAGCCAGTGAGCTCAATTGCCAAAAACTCGGCGATGGCCATTTGGCATATAAATGATCATTGGAAGCATTCAATCGAACGATGAAAGATTTACGAAGTGACTCAAGGCATTTTGGGGGAGCGATGATTCTGCTGGCCGGCGATTTACGTCAAACGCTACCTGTCATTCCGAGATCAACAGCTGCAGATGAACTCAACGCGTGAAATCGTCAAGATTGTGTCGCTATGTGAAGAAGTTGCAGTTGACCACGAACATGAGAGTCGCGTTACAGAACGACTCATCAACTGCTGATTTTTCAAAACAACTGTTGGCGCTTGGCAATGGTCAAATTGCTGTTGATGTTTTGACCGGATCGATTTCGTTTCCTTTGAATTGTTGCATGGTCACGACGTCGAAGGAAGAGCTTATCACGAAAGTGTTTCCGGACATCTGCCGAAATTATACGGCTCTGAACTACTTGATTCAAAACCAAATCGCTGGGGAAATACGTTGTTACAAATCCGTTGACTGTGTTACCATTCAAGACGAAGCAACCAACTATATCCAACTGAGTTTTTGAATGCGTTTGATTTGCCGGGAATACCGCCGCATAACTTAATGCTCAAGGTAGGATCTGTTATAATCATGCAGCGTAATCTGAACCATCCGAGATTGTGTAACGGAACGCGATTGGCTGTAAAGAAACTGATGAACAATGTTGTGATTCAAGCGACGATCATCAGTGGCAAATTCAAAGGAGAGGATATTCTAATTCCGAGACTTCCTCTGATTCCAACTGACATTCCGTTCGATTTCAAGCGCATTCAGTTCCCCGTTCGTTTGGCATTCGCTATGACAATTAACAAATCGCAAGGTCAATCGTTGGGAATGTGGGAAATAAATCTGGGGTTTCCGTGTTTTTCTCATGGTCAGTTGTACGTCACGTGTTCGAGAGTTGGCAAACCATCATAGTTGTTCATTTACGCAGAAAGTAATTTGGGGCGGAACGAGGTCCGCCGGGTCAGCTAGTTTTATATAGAATATACATTCTATATATACCGGGTTAGTTTTTTAAGCTGAAACTTTGAAATATCTCTGAAAATAAGCCCTCTACGATAAAAATGACCATGATCAAAATTAAATCATTCTGGAGGGGAAAAAATTAGAACCCCCGCCCCTGTTTGTAAGGGGGGTGGGAGGCAACTTAGAAACTAACATAGGAACCCCTATTTTTTATTACAGATTCGGATTCTACGACTAAAAGTACGTAGGATTTCATTGAAAAAGTTTTTTCGATTCAAGATAGATGGCGCTGTAATAGGCGATATTAAATTTTTTTCGATTTCTCCTACTGAGAACATTATGCATACGTTTCTGCAATATGTTTGCATTAAAATTAACACGTTTTCAATGTAAATACTTGAAATTAGTTTTAAACAAATTGTATTTCTTAAATTTAAAAAAAAAATACTTTTAGTGTAACCCAAAAACAACGACGTGGACATCATCTTTTAATTAAATTAAGTGCTCAAAATGATGGCCTTCGGCTTCAATGCACTTATTAATCCGCATTTAAAATGAATGTACACAACTTAGAAGCGTGTATGCTGGAATTTCGGCACAAGCATTTCTTATTCGCTCAATCATATTCTCGTGCTACCGACGAATAGTGTGCTGGACATGCATCATGTTGAAACCACATGTTCTGTCGCAAATCTAAGCTCAAGATTTCAAATAATGTTGGCAGTTCATTTTCCAAAATGCCTCGGTACATTTGATCATTCAAGATGCCTTCAATAATATGGGGGCCGATGAGTTGGTTGCCAATTATTCCACACCACACGTTGACAGTCCAAGGGCGCTGATGTTCAACTTCGGAGAAATCGAAAAAATTTAATATCACCTATTACAGCGCCTCTATCATGAATCGAACAAAATGTTTCAAGGAAATCCTATATGTACTTTTAGCCGTAGAATCCGAATCTGCAATAAAAAATAGGGGTTCTTATCTTAGCTTCCAAGTTGCCCCTCACCTCCCTTACAAACAGGGGCGGGGGTCCTAATTTTAGCACTAATGTATTTTCCCTCCACAACGATTTAATTTTGACAATGGTCATTTTATCGTAGAGAGCTTATTTTCCGAGATATTTGAAAGTTTCAGCTTAAAAAACTCACCCGGTATATATATACAGGGTGTCCCAAAAGTGGAGGGCCAAACGAAGCAGGGTGATAGAGAAGATCTTTTCCAACAAAAAAAGCCAAATAAATTTTTTTCGATTTGTTGATGGTTAAAAAGTTTTTTTCCCACCAGAGTTAATTAAATATAAGTAAAAATTTTGTTTGAAACGAAATGGCTTCACAAAACCATGGTTTTAATTTGATTAAAGATATCAAAGTTAACAAAATTGACTTTATTTGAGAGGCACACGTTCCAAGATCATATTGAAAAAGTAAGATAAACAAAAGAACTGTCAGCTTTTTTTAAATTAATTTTTTAGTGCATACGTATACGATTTCACCAAAAAACACTTAAAGTGGAATAACTTTTTAACCATCAACAAATCGAAAAAAAATTATTTGGCTTTTTTTGTTGGAAAAGATGCCCTCTATCACCCTGCTTCGTTTGGCCCTCCACTTTTGAGACACCCCGTATAAATCCTATCCGAGTTCATTTTCGTGAACTTGCCGCGGAACGAATTTTTCCTTACATTGCCCCTAATTTTCTGTTTTTATATGGATCTCAGAATTTTACAGCTTTTTGATATTTTAAATTCTAATTTTTTAATTGTGTGAAAAACAAATCGGATAGAATGCTGGGGTAACTTCATATTTGTCTCCTGTGGGACATAGGTCAATTTAGAAATTGCCAAATTCTGAATTGTTCAAGTTGTACAAAAATTAGGACGTCGTAACATGTTGTGGGCGTCAATGCCTCCATTTCTGCAGTATTTGTTTGGCTACTGGTACTACACTATAGATATTGCTAAACTCATCACATATATGAATCCAATAACGATCGTAATAACGATTTCGACATCATTGACCATATTCATAATTTTCCTTCTTACAACTGGCATGGCAATTTACTTTTTCCGACACTTTTTATCTAAAATATAAAACGAGAGGCGTTTACTTCAAATTTTCAAGCTATCTTATATAAAATCATATTTCGTGTCCAAAAAATCGGTAATTAAATTTTTAACACCAAACAACAAAATAAATCCGAATATTAGATAATTTATCCATCTGTTAAATATTTTATTGTTTATCTTAAATAATTACTTATACATTTGGAAAACTAAGCACAAACACTTTTTTTTATTCGTTTTGACATTTGGATAAGGGTATTGTCTTAATTCTGACACCGGAAAGAATAATTACCTGTGTGCACACCAGCCAGCCATTCTACTGCTATTTGTAATTCCGTAAAATAAATTAATTCCAAATTTTGTTATTTTTCTTTATCACAAATGACAAGACATAATTATTTTACGTATATAAGGGTTATTTACTCGTTTATGCTCGTACAACAGCAAAGGGATGGTAATTAATTATATTATACGTCGGATCGTTCGTGGAGAGGGCGTACAGCAATAAATTCGAAATAATTAATGTTCTGATTTAATTTCACTTGACTTTAGATATTTTCTTGAATCATTTCTACGTAATTTCATTTAAGATTTAATGTAATGCTCGCACAGTGAAATGAAATCATGATAATTTAATTATTACAATTCATCAGTTTATAGTTTTTCGGGAAAATAGAAATTTAGTTTGTTTTTTTGTGATCTGCACTAAACTCGGATAGACTAAGTTAAACACTAGACTTTTTACCGTTTTTGTTTTCCTTTTTTCTAAAAACAGCAACATGAGTGAAAATGGAAAACTGTATATTAAAAGAAAACACAAAAAATAAAATTTTGAAGACGAAAGTTAAAATGCATTATTTCACGTACACGGAAAAAGCTCTTTATCTCTATAGATAGACAACGTTGTATAGTTATATAGATGCATTTTAAACATATTTTCATCCCATTTTCGACGGTGGTCTTGTTTGTTTTCCCAAACCAAGTATATATCATGGAAAATGCCGTAAATAAAAAATTCACTTACCAACTATACTAAATTTCATGACTTTGTGGAGTATACGAATGAGTTACCGCATATACCGTATAAATTGCATGCACTGTCGAAAAACGGTCGGAAATAGAATTATAAGCGGAATATACGGAAAATTTTCTAAAAGCACAAACAAAATGTTAGGTTCCATTTACCTGTGTGTAGGTATATCGAAACATAAAACAACTTTAACTTAATTTAAGGAAATTTTTCCGACTAATATACCTACCTGTTTTCCGAGTTTTCTTCTATTTTTATATTTGTTATTGCTTTCAACAAGACGTATTCGTATTAACTATTAAGAGAAGGAAATTTAATTTTTCTGCCTAAAATTGGGTTAATTAAAAAATATGTAGGTAAAATTTGGTAATAGTAATTCTCTACTCTTAGCATTTCACATGAAACTGAGATTCTGAAACCTCAATTGCAATAATATGTAAATCGTGTTTCCTAATCAAAAACAAATCAAATCTTTATTTCAATTAACGTGTTGTTCAAATTATCATACAAATTGATTGCACCAATGGGTTCAGCGTGAAATTGTTTGGTCATAAAATTTGTTGAGTTTAATTGCAATTCACACGTTTTCGCTTGCAACATGATTTCCCCTTTAAAATTCGAACGATGCTGAACTACTTTGGGAATGGAAATCAAGGATGTACCGTGAGATTCTAGAATTTGTGTTTTTTCGACATTTGTGGTGTTCATGGTTCGTGTTTTCCTGGGATTGTTGACTGTTAACGTTATATTGATGAATTTTATTAGATGCGTTCCGTTGAGTCTCTCAGTATCATTCTCTCTACGGATATCGGCATCAAATTGGTTAAGCAAGAGTGTTTGTTTGATTATATCTGGAAGGGTGGCTTTTGGGCAAGTTTGGTACAGATTGAAAAGAAATTAATATTTGTTAACATTATTATTCTCTAGAAATTTATTTGGTTTTTGATTATTTCAAAATCCTCGTGATCTGGATAATGAAATCTAGAGATCGTTTAGCTTTATGGGTTTTCAGGCTATTTAATAGAAACTGCAATTGTGTGAGTTTGTGTTTTAAGTATAAGGATGCAAATCGCGTTCTATCGTAATTTGTTCGTTCAATTCTATAAAATTTTGATAGTTGTCAGCCGGTAATATACTTCTTCCGGTTTCTTACCTGTGGTAGAATGAATTGAATGTATAACTTAATTTTTACAAATTTTTCAGCAAATTTATTTTATATAAAAAATAGACCACAACGAATTTAATCTTGAAAATGTTGCTCATCGTTTATATGGCCCTCGCGCCATCTCTCAATGCCGTCGTGAAAGAAACTTGTAGGCTTTGACGTGATAAATTCATCGGTGAATTTACGCACACCGTCCAGCGTTTTAAAATATTTATCCACTAAGCAGTGCTGCATTGACCGGGACAATTGGTAGGTGAATAGAGCCAAGACTGGCCCAGTAAATGGCTTTCTCTGATCAAGTACTTCGCTCAGTTTTTAATAAATAATCGGCTGTAGCGTTTTGCAGTCACCGCCTGACCAGTTTCCAGGAGTTAAAGCACACCCTTCATGTCCCACCAGATACGCACGAGAACCTTCTTTAAGTGGATGTTCTGTTTCGGCGTCTATGTACTGAGTTGGCCGAGATATATCCACGACTGTTTTGCGTTTGGGTTTCTCGAAAATATAATTTTCATCACCCGTCACAATTTGTCCAAAAGAAGTCTTTTTTTTGTTACCGCGCAAGCAGTGAAAGGCACGTGTTCATATGTTAACCTAGGTTGTGTTTGGTCAACACTTATGGGACCCACCTTCCAAGTTTTTGTATTTTCCTTTCCCACGCTTGGAAATAACTGTTTGGTTGGCTCCTATCTGAGCTGCAACTAAATATTGCATCTTCAAACTTTCGAGGCAGTCCAGGAAACGTCGAAATCACCACTTTTAAAACGAAGAATACTACAAAAGAACTCTCATATTTTAGAAGCATTTTTTCATTGTTGGAATTCGTATAGCATGCAATGCCGAATGTGTGATTTACCAGTTGCCATCGTAAACTCTACTATTCTGAGAGGTTATGTAACTCACGTAGACTTATGGCTTTCGGTGTTTTGAAACCTTGCGTCCGATCCTGTAAAAACCACAAAATGCCGTGAAAATATTCCTATTTTAAATACAATTTTAAGCTCGAAGAAAAAATCTGTAATAAAATTAAATCATGCATCTAATACAGTCAATCACAAAAGTCTTCATACACAATTTTTCAGAAACATTTTTTTTTTTTTGGAGCCATATCTTGGTTATTTTTCGCCAAATTTTTCTCTGTCTATCGGATCCGAATATATATTGAATTAACTTTCGTCAGTGAAAAGCACTTTGCTCCAAAATTCAGTGACTCCATTAATGTATTTTTTTTGTTTTTGCAAATTTAAGCCTTTTCTGTTTATTGGCACTGTTCCATTAAACCCTTCGTTTCATAAAATTCGACGAACTGTTTCGAAATGAACATCCTTACCAGTGCTTCCGAATCACAACCGATATTTTTGAAGCACTAATCCTCGGATTGGTTGCCACTTTTTTAATTATGCTTCCAACATTCCGTGCGTTAAGTTTTTTAGGATGCCCAGATCGTTGTTTAATTTGAATACTTCCTCTGTTATCAAAATTTCGCACTATTCTTATGGATGCTTACTCGATTTTTACTAATAATTTAGATATTTCATTATAACTTTTTTACTGTTTTAGTTGCTTACCGTAGCTTTATTATTTCGTATTTTGATTGACACTTCCGTTCGACGCGCCAAAGACGAAAAATATTTCTCACTCAAAACGAATGCAAAGTGAATACTGAATGTGTCGATAGACGTGCCTGGGTATTTATATAAAAAAAGATAACGATACTTTGCAATAATTCTAGAATAAATAGAAACGTGCAATTGTATGTAGACTTTTGTGACTGACTGTAGATTTCTCGAGAAGCTCGTCAAATGTTGTTTCAAACCCGTCTGCGTTAAGATATGAAATTATTTCAGGTACAGTCTTATTTTGAGGCAATCAAAAATCCCTTCATAAAAATTTTCAATTTGCAAATATTTCTAGCAGTGCGATTTTTCAATAATGTTCAGCTCAGTGGCTAGTAAATAATTTCTAGGTCTACGTAATGACTTCTGTATATACATCAGTCCAATTACCGAAGTCGTATCATGTCCTTCTAAGTGACTATAGTCGCGTGACCTTGATTTTTGTATTACCGAAGTCGTCCACTACGACCAAATTCGCATGAGGTGACAACAGCCATCTAATTTTTTCAAGTGACAAGAATATTTGTATGCATCGTCAATATGAAACATTTTTTCAAAGAATTTAATAGTAAAGAATGAGTGTAAGCAACTGTCAAGTGTCACAAATTCGGAGGGTAAAAGAGAAAGCATCTAAATCAACGGGATTACAAAAACAAAAAAAGCCTTAAGAACCCCACGTCAACAACCAAAATTGTTTTCTTAATTTTTTCTGATTTATAACTTAAATTAAGGATAAATTTACCACAAATCACTAGCTTGTTAACACAATTTACATTTTATTGTATATAAACACTTGGTAAACTTACTGATGGTAAGATATTCCTTTCTGTATTTTCTTAGGCGTATTATGGCATTTTTTCACAATACACTTCATTTTACATAAAAGTCTGTAATTTTTATTATCAAATAACGCACCACTACATAATAGTCCAGGGAAGTTAGGAAAAATAGCGGAAATTTTTAGGGACAGCAGATATCGAGATGCATTTTTCTGCATTGTGTTCAAGAAGGCTAAAGGGAAAAAAGGCTATATCGTCTGGTTTAAGCGGCATTTTTTGAAAAAAGCCTTCTGGGCCGGAAAATGCATTTTCCAATTTTATTTCCAAATTGCATTTTCCAAGTAATGACTTGCACTATTATAGGAACGACTGGAAACTCGGAAAAATTGCTCGGTAATCGTTACTTCGGGGTTTTCGGTGCTGCCGAACTCAATTCTGGCATGAGAATTACACGGGGGTGCACGGGGGTGGCTCTGTGGAAGTGCGCGGGGGGCGAATTGGGGGAGAAATGGCAGCGTGCATGAAAACCACTCAAAACTCGTTACTCAGGGGTTTTCGGGGATGCTTAAGTCGGGGGTGGCTCTTCGGGGTTGTCTGGGGGTAATTGGGGTGGGGGGTTAAATGGCAGCGTCCATGAAAATCACTCCAAAATCGTTACTTGGGGGTTTTCGGGGATGCCGAATTCAATTCTGGCATTACACTTCCCCGGGGTCGCTCGGGGGTGGCTCTGTGGGAAATGGTAAAGGAGAAAGTGAAAAATCAAAAATTATGAAAATAATACTTTATTTAAATATAAAATATGAATATAGTACTTTCTTCTCCACTCAAACACCAAAAAAAGGTTCAAAATTCAAGAAACTTGATTACTGTAGCACTGTATTTACATACAACGAAAAAGCAACGTGGTCCTAAACGACAGATGCAATACTGATGCCACACAGACGCCGAATTCGACATCCCGAAAACCCCCGAGTCACGAGTTTGGAGCGATTTTCATGCATGTTGCCCTTTCTCCCCCCAATTCACCACCAGAAGCATTTTCCAGCCCAGAAGGCATTTTTCAAAAAATGCCTAAACGAGACGATATAGACTTTTTTCCTGGAGCCTTCTTGAACACAATGCAGAAAACCGCATCTCGATATCTGCTGTCACTAAAAATTTCCGCTATTCCAGTCGATTTTGATCTAAATGCCATGGACTTATTTTAATGTATTTTAATTAATAATTTTAAAAATGTATAATTTATAATTTTACTGTGCAAAATTAAAACGTCACATCATACAAAAACAACAACTGGTTTGGCGGGTTCTTATTTTGAGATATGAGTAAGCCATACGCATTTTTATATAACCATCCTGCTCTAGCTTGTGATAGATGAAATAGCAAATTTTATATGGGTAAAATCTTCACACCCGTTCTACAGTTTTAAATTCTTTACATTTTTTTTTTTAAATTTTGTATAAAATGTTTTATTCCAAAGTTTTTTTTTTCTAATTCAGTAGGGGAGGAGTTCAAATCGATCCATGTACGGCCCTAAAAACATTTTGCATTAATTACGAAAAAAATGTCAATGATCGAAAAACTGTCTTTACCGCTATTTGCGATTATACTTTAACGTGCAAAAGGAGGAAAATTGTGTTTGAAAGAACTATAAACCCTAATAAATTTTTGTACTAAGAATAATTAAAGTTGTACATCAAAGCAAAACAGCCACCCGAATAGGGGAAAAATATCTAAAGGGTAGCTCTATACAGTAGATTTAAAGGATACAAAATATCAGGGTGCGTCTAAAGATGAGAAAACACAAAAAAATATGGCTGCACCTCAGTAATTTTTTGTTTAAAGGTGAAAATGCCATTTCCGAAACATTTGAAAAGACCTTGTATAATAAACAAGTGCAACAACAATCACAATACACACAAAACAGTTTCTTTGTGTTTGTTGGGTTAGAAATAGAGTGTAATGGGTTGAAAATATGTTGTCGGGTAGGTTGACCAAAATCTGATTTAATGCTTGGTTCACGTATGCGATCAAAAAATGATTCGCGAATCAAAGGAAAATTAAATCATTGAAAACATATCCGAATTTCCCCGCCAGAGATGAAATAATTTTTTACTTTGGGAAAATTTTGATCGGAAGCATCCAAAATAATAAAAAAAAAATAACAAATTATGAGTAATAATGCGAAATAATTACGCTCAAAGATTGCCTTGATTCGCGAATCATTTTTTGATCGCATACGTGCACCAAGCATAAGAATGTATGCTGGTTTATTCTGTCAAATATAGCTGATTTTTCTTGAGAATTTTTATTGAATTTTAAGGCGAGTGTTTCTGAATTTTTCAAAGTAAGCGAAAATTCAGCAAACTCATACACATATAGACCACCCGTTATATTTTCCTTTCTGGGATAAATTCCAAATTTTTTCCGGTATCATCATGTACTTCATATGTCAGATTGTCCACTTTTTTTATATTTAATTCCTTTAACCGATTTTGGGGCTAGTTTGGCTGAAAAGTGTTTGGTGTAGTCCATTGAAAAGTTTTATTTTTAGGTAACATATCTGTAAGTATACATCGAGGTGAGGTTACCGAGACGTTGGAAGGTTGGTTTCCAACCAATAAAATATTGAATTTTTTTTAATTAACAAATTTGGTTGTCTCAGACCGTCGTCTCATTAATTTAAAAAATCCATTGTTTCATTAGTTCGAAACCAAGCTTCCAACGGCTTGGTAACCTGATCTCGATGTAAAATTAATATCTGGCTATCACCCAGAATAACCTTATATTTCATATTTGTAAGTGGGGCTGCTCCCCGATTTAATCGGTATTGGAACGGTCCAAGTCGATCTGGATAAAGAACCCTGTATTAAAGACTACCATGCCCATAAATACCCGGTAAATAAGCAGATTCTTGGGTATGGCAGATTACTCATGGAGGTGATCTGAAATAACGTCCATCAATCGGCAAATACCTTGCGCAGTATTACAGAGCCCGAAAGCGTACAATGAACAACGTCTTATCCCTGGACTCTTCATCTAGGTAATCTGCCAGAACGCGTTTTTCAAACTGTAACTAGAAATATATCAGTTTGATCGAGCCGTCGTAGGAACTCGTCGATGATTTCTAAAGAATAAGCGTCCTTACCCGCTCTTTTTAAAAATTTAGACATCTTCTTGCAATTTAACCAGAGTTTCGATTTGGAATAGACGCGGCAAATCCGGAATATTTGAATTTATTTATTTGCTTTAAACATCATATGTCAGATCTCAGCAGCACAATTTGAACTTTAGTATCCTCTGGACAGAACCTGCCAACAGTTACAGTATAGTTCTTTGAAATCGGTTCTTTGAAATCGGGATTTTTGTTTAAATTTATTCTCCATTAATTAAAAACGTTGCCTTGCCACAAGTGAATCAGTGGGTGGTAGTTTCACAAAAAAATTATAAATATTAATAAATATTAAATGCTCCTAGTTGTTTATAGAAACCGCTCCTCTGAATAATTTTCCTCCTCAGCATAGTCCCTTACTCTTGCAACGTTTTTCCAATTTAGAAAACGTTGTATCGTAAGATTACTATATCTACCACCCACCAAACCTAGGTTTTTTTTCTCAATAAGACGTGGCGATAGCTCAATTTGTTACTTTCTGCTTATCGAGAAGAAAACCGACGATTAGTAAGAGATCAATGTTGCCATGCTTCAAATTCCTCTTTGAAAGTCATTAATGTTTTTTCCCCCATAGAATTCCCCATAATACTTATTGTTTTCAGATCTGATAAGCGTTTAGGTTGTCGCAGTTCGATTTCGGCATAATGACAACTCCTTCGTATGTATAATAAAGAGGGGAAAATGCTTCATTAAAACCAATAATCAAGAACCGAATGATCGATTAAATTCGACAGTATTTACTCACGCGCTTACGAGTATGCACATTATACCCATCAATCAAAAAATGCCGAAATATAATTGAAATGTTCATCTCAATTACCTTTACAATCATAATGAGTAGAAAAAAATCAAACTGTATATAAATCCACTTCACATCTCGAAAAAAGGTAAAAATTTAAAATTCCAAAAAGTAATTAAATAGTTAGTTGCCATTGTTGTTGGTTTTAATATCATTACAAATTTCACAATGATAAATTTTCCATGCCTATGTATATACCAAAAATTATTACGAATAACGCCAAATTATAATGAATTAAATTTGGAAAAATAAACTTAATGAAAAATTCAATGGAAATGAAATATAATACGAGTAACAAAATAAAAAGCACAAGTAGAAAATATTCCGCGCGCACTTTTTCTTTGCTCGTTCCCAGAAATTGAATAATCCAATTTTCTATATTTTTTGAATTAAAGTTTGTAAAATTGATCGAAATTGAAAAATAAAATTTGTTGGATATATAAAGGCGGTGTGCAATGTAGTGGGAAATGTAGTTGTAACAGGGTTGAGTTTTCTTTATAAAATTTCTATATATTCGTATGAATGTAGTGCCATCAAACTATAAAAAATATGAAAAATTCATCAATTTCACGTATTGATAATTTCGATACGATAATTGATCATTTTACGCATCAACGCCATCTGCATGCGAGCATCGATTTCAGAAGTTCTGAAATATATCAAATTAAAGTTGTATCATTGAGGGTTCTAATTAATCGTGTTATCTATCTTATATTCTAAAAATGTAAAGATAGTTGGTTTATGCGTTGAATATTCAAGCTAAACGGACAAAATTTTTACCGAGATTTACAGACTGGAGTCTTGAGTGATAAGGGCAGCTCGTTTTGATTCGGGGCGGCTTGAAATCCCCGATTGATTGATTAGAGTGTATGGCCAAGGATTAAGTAGGATCTAACGTGTATCGTTAACCAACTAATTTATAATAAACACCACATATAATAATTAATTTAAATTTCAATTAAAAAAAATTGAAAAAATTGCAGAGCGTAATTACAATCGCCGGACCATAATTTTTGAGGTTAAGTGTTCTGTATAAAATGTTTCGCCTGTAACTTCGAAATTTGAAACAGCCACAAACAAAAACCAAATTTTGGGTATACGACAAGATCAAGCTTTATGATTTTTCTTTCCTAAACAGAATCCAAATATCAGCTACTCCATCTACTCCTACAGGAGAACCAATCTAACCACAATAAAAAAACATATTCAAAACTGTTAATCCAAACTAACAAATTAGATTTTCGATGATCTACCCATCCAAAACATCAAGTAGCTTCTCGCCCCAAAAAAAACGCTTTTAATTTTACCATTTCAAAGTAGTCGATCTTGGATAAGATACATTGTTTGTTTCTAAGAAAAAGTAGAGAAAATATGAAACATCAACGTACGAACTAGACAAAAAATATTATTTCAATTCAACTAGATTGAACTTATCTTATTCCGCACTTATTTCCGTGATTTGGTTTTTTTGTCAATCGCTGGAGATTCCTTCTGTGTACATTGGTTTGTTGATAAACAGCATTCTCCTTTGTTGTTTAACTTTTGCCTTGTTGATGAGGGAAATGACAACCGAGCGTATGACAACATGGTTATGATGCTGAGATCGATGGCAACATCTTGCTGATGTCCGTTGAAGATTTATTGGAGTGGTTCAATAGACAAAATTATTGTGTTATATTTGTTATTCGGGTTTTATGAATTCGTTTTCCGGATGTGGTTTTCCGGTTTTTATCTCTTGCAGGCGTGCCTTTTGCGAACTTTGGTTTATTTTTCGCCTTGATAGAGATTGTTTTTCCGGTTCAAACGTTTATGGCTCTTCCCTCTGTCAAACGGAAGTCGTAAAACTTCTTAGCTTGTGATTCATCCATCGTTTTGTCGACAACCCATATTGGTGAATTATATCGTCTCTTAGATGGTCTAAAGGCGTTGCCACATTACAATTTCTACGAACGTTTTCTGAAAACGTTTTTTTCATGCACGAAGAAATTATTGCATATATTTTATTTAAATCAAAGAGATATAACGTAAAATAACTTTATTTATTAGCCAAAATAATAAATTTACAATTATTAAACAATTTTAATTGAAAAATAGTAATTTTTCTATTTTGCCGTTCCTAGAAACGTTTTTTTTTCTGAATGGTATAATTTTCCCCGTACTATTCTTTGAAACGGATTCCGAACTCACCTAAAAGTTTTGAACGTTTTTTTTCTACGTTGTAAATCTAACCTCACATCGTTGATTTTTGACAATACAAACAATTTTATATTATCGGTTAATCAGTGTTTTCAAAAATTAAAAACTGAATTATTTTTATAAATATTTTTTTTATTTATTTAAATCATATTGTATTGAAATTCTACATCTCCGCGTCTACTCATAATATCAGTCAAAACAAAAAACACTAAATTGTTGTTGTAAAATTCGTACGAATTTTTTTTTTTTGAATGTGGCGAGGCAAAGCAAATTTACGCACGAATCGCACGTAGTTAGATGTAATGTGGCATCGCTTTAATGATTAAATCCGTTAGCAGCTGATTTATTTGTTTCTTAACTTTTTGCCTCATATTGTAAGGATATGGGCGAAGACTTTGCGTATAGTGGTTCTGCGGTAGATGTCTTAATTTCAGCCCTTAAACCCTTACCACATACACATCTAATTACAGACGATTCGATCGTAAATTTATTTTGCCTCGCCACATACAAAAAAAAATACAGACGATTTTTATAATAATAATTCTTTATATTTTGAGCTGAATCTTTATACCGCCATTTCTATTCATTTTAAAATTAAATAAGTTTACCATACCATATTCATGATGAGCTTTTAATAAAAATATTAAATTAATTAAAAAATAAATTTTTCTTTGAAATTTTTGACATTGTTTTGAAGTAAATCAAAGGAAAACACGACAGAGAAAAAAATCGTTTAAAATTTTATGATGAGTTCGGAAATCGTTTTTAGATTTTTGTGCGTTCGTTCACGTGTAAAATTATACCATTCAGAGCAAAAATCGTTTCTAGAAACGGCTAAATAGAAAAATGATTATTTTGCAATTAAAATTATTAAATAATTGCAATTTTATTATTTTGGCTATATTAGTTTAAGATATTTTACATATTATCTTATTAACTTAAATCAAAAATATGCTGTAAATTATTATGCCAAATCTGTTTTTAGAAGTCGTCCGTAGATATGTATATGTGGCATGGCTTTTAAAGCGTTGCCACATACACATCTAATAACAGACGATTCGTGCGTAAATTAATTTTGCCTCGCCACATACCGAAAAAAAAAATACAGACGATTTTTACAACTACAATTCTTTATATTTTGTTTTGAGCTGAATGTTTATACCGCCATTTCTATTCATTTTATTAAAATATTAAATTAATGAAAAATATTTATTAAAATATTAAATTAATGAAAATTCATTTTTTGACATTTGTTGAAGTTCACAGACAACAGAGAAAAAAAATCGTTTAAAATTTTTTGATAAGTTCGGAAATCGTTTTAGATTTTTGTGCGTTCGTTCACGTGTAAAATTATACCATTCAGAGAAAAAATAGTTTCTAGGAACGGGTAAATAGAAAATTGATAATTTTTCAATTAAAATTATTAAAAAATTCTAAATTTATTATTTTAGCTACTAACTTGAGATATTTTACATATTATCTCATTGATTTGAGTCAAAAATATGCTCTAATTAATTCGTAAATGTTTTTAGATGTCGTCCGTAGAAATGTATATGTGGCATCGCCTTTACTCGTGTGTCCGACTATTATATTGTTTATGGACCAAGAAACATTTTGAATTTTGATATCATAAAAGCCCAAAACAGAACAAGAGCGAAGGCGTCGAGCGAAATCACCTATCGTATTACAAAACACCGAAAACATACAATACAAACACAACCTTCAAAGCTGGCGACTACGATTTTTTCGTTAAAATAAATTTAAAGTTTATTTCTATTTTCATCGCCGACGAAACAATACTGCCAACTGTTTTTTATATATGTAAACATAAGTTGGTAACGCTCCAACGTCATATGCCAAAAATCTAAAAGCCATGCCACATACACATATCTGCGAACGACTTCTTAAAACAGATTTGGCATTTATGAATTATTTACAGCATATTTTTGATCTAAATTAATGAGATAACATGTAAAGTATACCAAATTAGTCGACAAAATAATAAATTTGCAATTACATTTTAATAATTTTAATTGAAAAATAATCATTTTTATATTAAGCCGTTTCTAGAAACGATTTTTGCTCTGAATGGTATAATTTTACACTTGAACGAATGCCAAACATCTAAAACCGAATTCCGAACTCATCGATAAATTTTAAACGATTTTTTTCTCTGTTGTGTTTTTAAAAGCGTTGCCACATACACATCTAATAACAGACGATTCGAGCGTAAATTTATTTTGCCTCGCCACATACCAAAAAAAATACACACGATTTTTACACCAACAATTCTTTATATTTTGTTTTCAGCTGTATGTTTATACCGCCATTTCTATCCAAAGTGCATATATTTATATAAGTGTATATATTTATATTACATAATATATATTTTGTTTTGGAATTTTTTGACATTTGTTGAAGTTCACAGACAACAGAGAAAAAAATCGTTTAAAATTTTTTGATGAGTTCGGAAATCGTTTTAGATTTTTGTGCGTTCGTTCACGTGTAAAATTATACCATTCAGAGAAAAAATCGTTTCTAGGAACGGGTAAATAGAAAATTGATAATTTTTCAATTAAAATTATTAAATAATTCCAAATTTATTATTTTAGCTACTAACTTCAGTTATTTTACATATTATCTCATTGATCTGAGTCAAAAATATGCTCTAATTAATTCGTAAATGCGAAATCTGTTTTCAGATGTCGTCCGTAGAAATGTGTATGTGGCATCACCTTTAAGATCACTTCGTTGAGTTTTGATTTTTGAAAACAAAATATAAAGAATTGTTGTTGTAAAAATCGTCTAAAAATAAATTTACGCACGAATCGTCTGTAATTAGATGTGTATGTGGCATCGCTTTTACTTGGAGTTGGTCTTTTGTTTCCGATGGCTGTCTCGGATTTCTGGATGTTGTTGACTGGCCATGATGATTTCTCGTGCAATGGAATTTTTATATTCGGGGTTATTTTAACATATTGAATTTTCTATCAATTATTGCTTCAAGTTCTTTCAAAGAGTCGTCTCCTATTAACCCAGATAATACGAAGAACTCAATAATTTTGTTGATACCGACACTTTTGAAAACTTGTCCTCGAATTTTTTTGTTTATGTCTGGCCCCTGCCGATCTTATTTTGAATTACATTGCTCCGGTATCTATTTGGAATTTCACACACTCCCGTTTATTAACTTGTATTCTATGTATGACACGCTAGAGGGCCTTGTACCAAAAAATTTACTACCGTGTCATCTTCTGTGTATTGATCGTCAATAAGCGATTCATATTCCGTTTTATCGTTGGTTAGTTGGTTGTAATATTCTTCTTCGGGTTGTGTTTCGATATGGTTGGCCCTTTAGTGTTTGCGTGGGTCGGTAAGATGTGAATGTTCCCGTTTTCCACTTTGGTTCTCATGTTTGGTTCGCCAGTGTATGTAATTTACTTGTTTTGTCTGCATTGATCTGACAATCTACAATGGTTTTGGCAGCTTCGGATAACTTGGTCGTGGTGGTGGAAAAATGTTTTGATTTGAATACCATATGACACTCGGTAAATTCCGCGTGATGTGATCGCTACTATTTCAATATTACAGTGGATCCAGCTACTTGGTTAAAGGGAATTGCTGTGACGTATTATGAGTCCGTGCCAAAATGGCCGTACGAAATTGGGAAGGTTTGCGCATTGGTGTATTATCAAAGTTTGGTCGTCGTCGTACCGCAACTGATATTCATTTAATGCTATGCTCGTGTAAAAATAAATTCAACGAAACGTTTATAAGGTAATGTATAGATTAAGCTGATATTCATGCAATCGCTGGTGGGTGGGACGCGTGGGTCGAAAGTATTTGATAGATTAAAAACTCCTAAGATCTTTACTAAAATATAACAAAAGAATGTAACATTCTTTGGTCACGATATTTCTCAGCATGGAATAGAAGTAGGAGAAGAGAAGACCACTGATACGAAGAATACTCCCACCCCAAAAAATATCCACGAAGCTCGAAGTTTTATAAAAATTGCCAGCTATTTTAGGAAGTAGACCGTGTTTTTCAACGATAGCAGAGCCACTAACACATTTGAGACTATCAAGTAAAACTTTGTGTTCGTAATGTGCTCCAGCGTGGCTGGAGTATTATTGCAATATGGAGGAAGACAACTGTTTATATCCAGAATCGTAATTTAGCCTTCAAACATCGAACTTGGAAAAAAATATCACAGTTTTGAGCATCATGTGGATGCCATAAGTAGAAGGCCGATTCTACCGTCTTCAGATATTTTACCGGCATCTCCCGACATGGTTTATGTAAATTTTATAGAAGACAATTGACTTGTAGCTTTACAGGATTCGTCGAACAATTTTAGCTGAATGTCATGGTTGAAGAGGGCATTTCAGTGTTGATAAAACTATAAATGTTTTTCAGAATACTACTGGTTTCCACGAACGTTCCATATAATTAAAAAGTATATTTCATCGTATATGGAATGTATCTACCACAAAGATAAAGGTGGAAAGAAAAAAAAATTAACTTCGTTCCATCGAAACGGTACAAGTACCCCTCACTCCTCGCATCCTAACTATTTACATTTTGATGAGACTCAATGTCACGGCAACACCACGAGCCAATGGTCAAGTGGACCGTTCCAACAGAATGATATTAAGTGCATTACGAGCAATGGTCTAATATGTAGGATCTACAATGACCGAATAATTCAATGGTTAGTTCCGGTCAAGTTTTTTGGGGTAAAACTTGCGTTGGAGATGTATCAAACAACGCATGGAAATGGTGCTACGGAGATTAATTAACCAAAGCTACGTGAAGAAGTGTCTACTCGTATAAAGAAAACCCAGAAGCAGCAAACGATTCGATTTGATCAAAAATATAAAGCACCGGAGGAATTCCAGGAAGGAAATTTAATAATTGTATCCCGAGAGCCAGTTTCAACTGGTGAAAGTAAGTTAATTCAATGATATTTTCGAGGTTCTTACACCGTTACAAAAATATTACAACATCCAGAACCTGGTAGAAGATATTCAACGGAGTTTTTGCATCGGATAGTATGAAAAAAGTCCGGATAGGATGGCCAAATGTAAACAAAAACCGTATAACGTTTGAATTAATTTGTAATTGTATGTAGTAGCCATCTGTGTATCGGATTAAGTATTATTTGAGCGCCACTGTGAATTAACTATTATTGTAGTGTAAAACAGAAGAGTTTGAACAGCTTTGACATCATTACCGTTAAAATAAGTTGTAATAAAAAGAAAATATTTTAAAAATTTGTGTTTTAATTCGTCGCAAATTCGCATTTTACATTTCGTTAAACCTCTAAATCTAAAGTACTTTGTACGAACCTTAGTGACATATACAGTTCAGAAACGAAACTGCCGTTTCGTATTTTACATCCACTGAGTATTCTCAGTGGAAGCGTGAACGTTTACAAATGAAATATTAAAATGGCACCCGTGAAATCTGAGTAAGCAAACACAATTATTGAAAGGTGTGAAATCAGCTATGAAAGTACGATATCGGTTGTTTATTAGAAAACCAACATTAAATTCGTGTTTACTGGTAACGTTGCTTTGACGAAGTGCATATCCAAGGCGATTATAATTGACGATGTTATGCGTCTTCTGTTGGGGCATAACTCAGAATGACGGTTGTATTTCGTATTTTTGAATGGAATCTTGCCTAATTATACTGCTATTAACTGGTTTCCATTCCATTAGTGCCTTCTATGCTATAGCTGTTATTTATATGCCTATGAATTGTTCGTATGTCATCTTGTCCAGAGAATATCAGCTAATTTTCTTCGCTTGTATTTATTTCAACGCTGTCTTTCCATGTCATTTCATTGAGACCAAAAATTTCGATATTATAACGGTACTTGTTCTGATCATGTTGCAAATTCAGATACGTATTCGTGTACGATAGAAATAGCCGAGAGTCGATGTTTGTCGGGTTGTATTGTTTCTTCTAGTGTTCGTTTCTGTAATTATTTTAGATTTAAGGTTAATGAATGATTTGGCCCATTGAATCCTAGCTAGCTCCCAAGGCTGCTGAGTAAAACATACTGCTTCAAAGCGTGAACCTATTTTTAGGAACAGCCGGCACAAGTTATAGTAGTTTCCCATACATGTCCTGCTATACTTTGTTACCTAAAATGAAACTTAGTGATTTTATTCTTTAAATAATTTCTATTTTAGGACTTATATTCGTTTACTTACGTTGCGCCTTGCGGGGCGGGGTAGTGATGACCGAATTCTAATTTACATTTTTGTCTTATTTTTTCCATTTCAGACCTCCGTCAGAGATATCAAGCAAAGGTTGCTGCGGCCGATGGTTTGCTGGCCCTCCACTTCGTGCCCTAATCGCTGTTGTAGCATTAGGGGGACTAGCGTGTGCAATTGGTGGTGCAGCCGTTGGTATTACAGGACTTTCGGGACCGCCAGCATCGCATTTAACAGCTGCCTTATTAATGATTGGTAACTAGCGCGCATCGACCAATTTTATTCGTCATATTCCATAAATATTGTTTTATCGTCACAGGTGTAGGAGTAATTCTAGTCACGGTTAGTGGTGCAGCTTGGCACATGACATCACCCAGTATGCAAACATGTTTTGGTGGTTTGGGATTCACGGCCCCGCACGATTTAAATTTAAACAACATCCATCATCACAACGACGCGGTATTGCAGTATTCAGAATTCCAACATCGTTCGCCACCACCATCGTATCATGCCAGTATGCAGGAGTATCGATTACGGCTGCTGTTGCTTGAGCGGGATCGGGACCGACTGCCTAGCATCAACACAACCACAAACCGAGAAATTTCACCTCCACCGGCCTATAATTATACGACAACAACGATCGACGCCGATTGTAATTATCAGACGACGGACTATATGAAAAATGATCTGTTTCCCAGTTGAATTAGGCATGGAACCAATATTTTACTAGGAAATTTGTATATCAAAGATTAAATAAAATTTGTGTAGCGTAATAAGGAATAATTTTATTATGTTTTAAGAAAATAAAAATACAAAAGTATTCTGTGATTTGTTGTAAATTTAGAAAATTTCAGGGAGAGATTATAGAGCACTTCATTTGGAGCCGTTTATCATAAAATCAATTATTACATTAATTTAGATTCAAATTAAGGTATTTTTTGTGGTGTATTCGGCAACTGGTCCAATGTACTCCAATCGATTTCATCAAAATCAATTACGATACGCTTCACTTTTGGCGTAAACTGTGTGTACCCAATGCCACATGCGTCCAACATCCGCCTAGATGCAATTGTCGATGCTTTCGATGCGTGCTTATCCGACATATAAATAATTTCCTTAATACCCGATTGTATTATTACTTTTGTGCATTCATTGCACGGAAACAATGCAACGTACATTGTACATCCGCGAACATCGGCCGAATTCTTATTTAGAATTGCATTTACCTCTGCGTGCACCACATACATGTGCTTTGTGTCCAATTTATCAGCGGCCGATTTACCCCACGGGAATTTATCATCTGCACATCCGACTGGAAATCCATTGTATCCTATACCAACAATTTTTCGCTCTGAGTTCACAATTACCGCCCCAACTTGAGTGCATGGATCTTTACTACGTTTGGCCGCAAGGAATGCAGTTGCCATAAAATAATCACACCATTCCAAATAATTTGTACGCTTTTCCGATAGAATCTGCTTCACGTCATTATTTTCACTAGATTCCATTCGAGTTTAATCTGATTTGCATTACTTTTATTTTAATATTTATTTATTTTTAAAATTGCCGGACGCGAGCTAAATTTATTTATAAATGTTTTGACGTTTAAATTAATAGTCGATATTACAGTTTCGAAATAATATTTTTAGTACATATTTCTCTTCACTACAAAATATCGTGGGCCATCTATCAAAACATATATACAACTAAATAAAGGTTTGTATCTTGGCACTATTTTAGTACATCTAGTCAAAGAATATAGACTAATAAGAAAACTACTTAAGTACGAAAATAAATAAAACAGAAACAGCGCCAGTTTATTTTGCAGACACTAATAAAATTATACATTGCGAAAATCCTCCATTGCATGCCATTAAGTTAAATGTTAGTTAGAACCTTCCTTCGAGACACATACTAAATCTTAAATCAAACTTTCTATTTATTATTCTGAAAACAGTACTCAATTCGACTTGCCAAATAAAAACGTTCAGCATTAAGATTTGTCTCAAATTTTCTAAGATTTTAAAAGTATTTTTTGGATGTTCGGGTTCCCAATGAAAGTTGAACGTTTGTGGTGTATCATTCATGTTAAGATATCTTTAAAATAAATATATTAAGTTTTATTATTGGTTATTACTTTGTTTTTTATAAATAAATATTTTACCTCAATTTTGTTGTTGTTGATTTGTTATGTCACGTTTAGTATTTAAGAAATGTCAATTTATGACATTTCTGAAAGGTATAATGAGTACGTTTTGTTAAAAATATAATTAGTATAATTGTTATAACTGGTATACAGTTTGGTCTAGTTGAAACACTGAATCATAGAGACCTTAGTCAGGTTGTATACCAGTTAAATTGTATATAAGGTTTTGTTTTGAATTTTTCACGATAGAGTAATTTAAGAATTGTTCAAGAAATTATTATAGAGCTTTGTAAAAATTTGTTATAAAAAGCTAAGACACAATTTTACGAATAGGAAATTTTATTTATTGTCAGTGAATTATATTTATAAATGTTAATAAAAATATGTATAATTAAATTATATTGTTAAATGTATGTGAAATTAATTTATACGCTGCTGCCATACTATATTCAGTTGCAGGAGGACTGAATATAGATTCAATATATTAAAATATAAATATATATATTTATGCAACGTACAACGTATTATGTACAACTCCTAAACGTTTACGAACGAAATGTTAGAATGTCGCCCGTGCAACCTGAGTTGATATTTGTAACGAATAGAACATATTAGCGCTCGTTGCAACTTTATTATATGCGAAACAGAAGTTTGACTCCTCAATTGTATTCTATAAAAACGTATAGGTTCAAATAAAGTTTTACACAACAAACGGGAATCTTCTGCCACTCAGTTGTTAAATTAACGAGTCAGATGATTTAGAAGAATTCTAAGACAGTGATGTTATACAATGTATTCGAAGTTGATGTTGCAGATCACACTGCTCTCATAAAGGTCAAACCTAGAATGTTAATATTCTTCAGTACAGTGCACACAATGAAGTTATAAACGTCCAATTTAAAATCTTCCCACAAAACAATTTAGGATAGCGAACTATCAGCAGCAAAGCTCCAACAATTTACAAAGACTAGCCTGAGACTCGCCATTGTGTTAATCGCTACCGCATTTTTCTACCGACCTGAATATTCCAGATTGTCCGAGAACCATCACAACTAATCTGGTCCGAATCCCTCCCAAGTAACCAATGGACACGGAGTTGATGCCGTCCAAACCACTATGAAATCCGGATGGGGGTTCATTTGGCCATTCATTCAGTACTTGGCAATGATGAATTGGAATTAAACTCGTCTTCAGTTGAGCAATTATTTGGAAAAATTTACGTGGACAAATATGTGTTTAAATTTACATATCTTAGATTTCACCTCATTCTGCAAATTAGAAATACGCAGAACGTTGTGATGCAGTTGAAAGTTTCTAACGATACCAAACCATCGGATATCATTCCTGCTATTGGAGATTTCAATCCACCTTATATCTAATGGACACTATGTGGCGACAGCACATGGCTCATTCTCGCGCATTAAGTTCGTTAAAGGCATTAAATAAGAATAATCTAGTTTGCAAAATAATCAGTCAAGAATAATCAGTTTTCGATACGCCATAACAAATTAAAAATAATTTAATTTTAAATATGTATAAATATTTGTAAACATATAAATAATGTGTTCTGTACGGGTCCCATTTGAGACGCGATATTTTAAAACGCGAATTATCAAAACGCGATGTTTCAAAACGCGATATTTCAAAACGCGGTACGGTACAAAACGCGATATGGTACAAAACGCGATATTTTTAAAATTTAAAAAGTCGATTTGAGTGGGAAAACAGGACCGGGTTATATCGGTATCGGGTTTCGGGACTATAGGCCCGGTTTTGAAATATCGCGTTTTGTATCATATCGCGTTTAGTAACATATCTCGTTTTGTCATATCTTGTTTCGAAATATCGCGTTTTGAAATATCCCGTTTCGAGCGGATCCCGCTCTGTACCTAGCACGTCCATAAATTGTGTGTGTAACGGCAAAAGAATCATGTCAAAAATGTATTTTTGTATATTTTTTGAACCCACTTACACATTTGTGCATTTCTTTCAAACTTATTTTCGTCCGAAAAAAGACTATAACTATACATACAATTGTGTTGGTTGTACATCAAATCAAGCGAAATATTTTATCAAAAACGCAATTACATACTATGGTTTTCCACCCACACATTTGTGTGGTTTGGACTTAAATTGAGCAAACATTTTTTGGTTCAAAAAGGGATATTCGAGAATCGTCATCGAATTTGACAGTTTCGATTTAAAATAAAATGCACTTTGATTAGAGCGGCGAATTCATTACATATTGATGTACAGTGGCGGAAAGTCTATAGTTTGTGAATAATATTTTTTAGAACACTGTTTCTTGTTCCCTAAGCATTATCTGGACCATTAATTACCAACGACCGTCGACTTAAAATCTGGTATCAATCTTCAACAGGAACCTGTTGACCGATACTACTTTACAATACTCCGATATATAGGTTTGGTATATCGTTTGAAAGGTATTCGATAGACGTTGACAAAACAACCTTAGTTCAAAAATCCTCCGATTTGGCGCTGTTGGTAAATTATTTGTTTATTATAGAGTACATACTTGTCGGATATCGTTGGACAGTTCTTGAAGAAAGCCACAAATTTAGTTGAAGTACACAAGTACTCAAAACAACCATCGTGGCACTGGAAGCAGCTACATTTCGCTGATTTTAAAATATTTTTATCGTTTGAATGCAACTAATTAACAATTTGGCTACCAGCAGTTTACTTCACAAATCCACCGCTTAGCGCTGATGATAAATTAAGTTAGGGTTTTTAAATTAGAACTCATATATATATACTTACTCATATATATTTTTTACAAGTGTATAATTTTTCAGAGATACGAGTGGAAATTGATATTCACTAAAGCACCGAGTTTTCGCTAAGTTCTACAGTGTTCTATAAAAATTTAAGAAATTAGAAAACAAAATGTCCGCAATTTGATTCTAAACATTTTTTTCCTCGTGCTACAAAATAAAGATTAACTTCTTCTTTAATACTTTGTCTCGTATTTTCTGCACTGGTAGGCCGATAATAAAACAGGTTAAATCTGGTGATCGTGATGGAATAGAAGTAGGGTCGCTTCTTCCAATCCATTTATTCGGTAACATTAAATTTCTTCTTGTTGAGATAAAGGTTTAGCATTTTTTATAAAGTCAACCTGTAATTGCTACCAAATTTCAGGTAAATCAAAACTTTTATATATCACGAAAAAACTTAAAATTGGTCTGATTTTACGATAACGAAAAACAATGCTGATCGAATGTTGAAAGCATTCGTACCATAGTTATTTTGTGACCAATTCTATTCTTGGAGTTTGTCAATTATCGAACCGAAGTTCTGATTATCTTGTGAGGTTTCAGCTCTTAGCACTTTATAATCAAAGTTCAGAATAATTAAACTTTTTTTTTCGAGAGGAACTCGCCTTTGTTATATTTTGTTCGCCATAAGTTAAACAACAGAATATTTGGAACTTGGTGTATACACGGAGTGACAAACATTCTATCAATTGTTCACAATACACAATAACCCGATTTTACATCCGGTTCAAAAATATCAACGGTCAACGTCCAGCATCGATTAATACGACATATACAGGTGATACTGTCGAATGCCAAGGTAAAGCACGAGAAGATAGCAATTTAATTTATCCTTCAATGCAATTTCGTCAGAAACCAGAAAAAAGAGATTAAGTCGAATGCCAGCTCCTCAACAGCGCTCATTAAAATTCAAGATCTTGGCGGATAGCAAATATGTAGAGTTTTATAGGATTCCAGTGGCAGAGATGTCTTTCATATTGGAAGCATACAGACTTTCGTTATTACAAAATAACGCTAAGATAAGCACCCAAAAGGACTACCCAAAACAATTACGTAGATCAATCTAAAAAAAAATCATCCACGAAATGAGGGTTGCTCCAAGTCCAGCAAATATTACTCGCATAGATGTTTTGATCGTATTTAATAAATTCTTGTCCCAACAATCTGAGCAAAACAAAGTTTTAGCGCAGAGGAGCAAATTAAGTTGGATACTTTCCGGAACATTTAACGCCAACCAATTTACGTTCTATATCGGGGTACGGAATATACATAACAACTTCAAACGAGGTCAAACAACTTACATGTGTGGCTAAAAAAACTTGTTGGCTAACTGATCGATAATAACGAGATACCATATTTTCATATGGACAGCCAAAGTGCAATCCTACTGTACGTTTCATCTGACGATCAATTGGTAGATATTTTCTCCAAGGGTTTACGCAAGAGGAGATTGGTAATACTTTGTCAAAATATAGATTTACACGGGTTTTAATAGTGGGGAAACATTCGTTCAAGATATAAATTTTATTAAAAATTTATAATTAAAACGTTTCACTACAAATTTAAAACATGTAATTTTTACAAATTATAACCTTCGGCTTTTTTTATCGATACGAATCTCTTATTCCGTAAACAGTACACAGCTAATACCAGCTTCATCTAACATTAATTTCCCTGCCTCATACTCCAACAGACGGTTCGTTTCCAAATGAACGACTTTTTGAATTTTCTTTTGAATTATCAATTTGGCACACTCATTGCATGGTGGAGCGGTTTGGTACAGGATGCAACCTTTAACATCACCATTTGCCTTAATGATCGCATTGGCTTCAGCATGCACCTCATAATCAGATTCTTCCGGAACTATATTACGTATGGAGTTATTAAACTGGCAATATATATTTGATCCACTGCTTATGATGGCATTCCATTCTGGATTTACAATACAAGCACCACCTGTTGACCTGGTATTACTCAGGTGTCGTAATTGTTTGGCGATTTCCATATATGCGAAATCAAGTCGGTGTCCCATTTTACTGTGAAGAACGTTATTTTATATTTAGTTAAATATTTTACTTCCACTTAGATTAGATAAGTACCTGTGCGAACTCGTTGCTATATCAAACTAATGTGACAATTATAAATGAAAATTCTAATAATTGACAATAAAATTTATCGCTAAGTATCGCGATTGCATTGTTTCTACAATTTTCTGTATTATACAGTGACAGAAATAATTGGTTTTAATTTTATTATTGTGTTTCTTAGATTTATGACGATCGAATGCGAATAAGGTTGGTAGTAATCAAACTGGGTCATGCCATGACTATAGCCACTTGGTTATCAAATTGAAAACAAACCACGGTAACGGTCACACGATAACTCCTGGATATTATGAAATTACCAATTAATTTTATAATGTTTTGGCTAATTATATATTTTATATGTGTGGCGCCCTCATCATATACAAAATACAGAATTTAATTTTGTTATGGTGGTACTACTAAGGTTGTTATTTTGGTAACTCTACAGCGAAAGGTAGATTGCTGCATAAGTTGCAACAAACGGATACTGCACAATCATTAAGAAGATACATGATTTTTGAATATCCCTTTAGTGATTTACTAACACAATTGTGCGGGTAGGGCAAAAGTACCATGTCAAAAATTTATTTTTGTATGTGTTTTCAACCAACTTACACATTTGTGAATGCCTTTTTAACTTATTTTTATCCGAAAAAAACACTATATCTATACGCACAATTGTGTTGGTTGTACTTCAAATGAAGCGAATTTTTTTATCAACAACGCCATTACATACTATGGTTTTTTACTCACACGTTTGTGTCGGTTGGACTAAAATTAAGCCAATTTTTTTGTTTTCTTGGTTGAAAAAGGGATATAAGAGAATACCGCCAGTTGAAAAATGTGTAGAACTTATCCTATTATAGGAACTGGCAGAAAGGAAACGACATGAAACACGCCTTCGGAAAATATGCACAAACACCCAGGAATTTAGAGGAGCTACCGAGATATTCAGTCTATACCTAAAATAGGATCGCCAATGCAGAAATGGTTAATGAGAGAATTGATAATGAGGAAGTTGGTTGTATTTGAAAAAGACAGCATGTATGAGGAGATGTAAGAATAGGTGGTGTCGAGTGTAGAGGAGACGCGAGGATTGTTAACAAGGATAAGGCTTGACGCGTCAAGATGAGGTGGCAAAAGGGAAGTTGGATTTGTTGGCGGTATTTTCAAGAGCTCGATAAATATTAGTAAATTATTCAGAGATTATTTCCGATATATTCAGGAATATTCTGGAAGCGAAATTTTGATTTAATTCAAGACAACAAATTTAAAAAAAAAATTTAAATCACCGAAAATTGAATAGATGACGTATGACATAATATTATGAGCAAGTGAATTTGTAAATTATTGTATAACAATAATTCTTTACGATTCCGTCGCAAATGAAAAACTAAAATAAAATTATTTCCATCACTGTAGGTAAGAGGATTTGTATAAATAAAGAATATGAAAAGGTACTTTAATATAAATTTAATTTTTATTTGTAACAATCACAAAGTTTTATTTTAGCCAACAACAAGTGTGCACACTTTCGTGCTAATCTAATACGAAGTGAAAGTTATCTAAGGAAATAAAATTGTAAATAAACTAGTTTGAATTGGATTTTGAGTTGCACAACGGAATGGCTATGCATAGAGATTCCGTATACATGGAGGTTGCCTTAATTTTACGCAGCCTTAGTGGCGATCCAAAGACTCAGGTTGGGGCTTGTATCGTTGATCCAAACGATAATGTTATCGTGAGCAGTGGAACTAATAATCATCCGGATGGATGTAAATTTACATGGAGAAAAGGCGATGGACTGGACGATAAACTTTTGTATGTGGTACACGCCGAAGTCAACGCTATGGCGAAGGCAAATCGTGACATTACGGGCTGTACTATGTACCAAACCCTTTCACCGTGCAAGGAATGTGCTAAACTGATAATTCAAGCAAAAATTGGGAAGGTTGTCTATTTGAATGATAAACCAAAAAGTGAAAAATATCGCATTGGACTGAGCATGTTAGCTAACGCAGGCATTGAGTGTGTAAAATACGAGTAATGTTGTACTTTAATATTTCATTGCACTTTGTAATAATTTATCTATGATGTAATTCTGATCAAACAATTTCCTCGTTTTTTTTACTTTGTATTATTTATCAATAAATAATCAAAGATGGATTTATTGATAAATAATACAAAGTAAAATGGAAACTATATACCGGCCGTGCTTGTGATTGTTAACGATAATAAAAAAAAGTGCTCAAGATTGAAACAGTTGTTGAAACCTTATTTTAAAATTGATTTACACTATCAATATATTGTTTTATTGTTTGTGAATTGAAATCTGTCCGATAGTATACTCGATAAAATTTGCGAACTTAACGTTAAGTGTGTAATGAGTGACACTGGAATGTGAACAGAAAATCGTATTATTTCCCTGCCTATAAATATATTTCCCAAAAAATTGTTGCTGGGTCATTTTATTTAAAATTGTGGGAATTAGAGTCGATGGACACGACAACATACTTTGCCTAACCATATCTGCGGCTACAAGTTAAATCCGCTTAAGTGGATTTTACTTACTTTTCAGTAAAGCATTATGAAAGCTTAATTTAAGATAACAAAAGTTGCTTTAGTTGTTTTCATCAATATTTGCAAAAGGTAAACCATAATAAGAAATAAGCTGAAAACAAACAGTAAGTGATTGTTCCAAACAACGTTTTTAAAATTCCTGAATCTTAAAATTTCTGATACAAAATAAAATAAAAACTATATTATTCAACAAATGGACTAGGAGCTACGGGATTCGAATCCCTTCAGAGGCTGGAAGCAAAGCGAATTTTCGTCATCGATTACGATCGGTGATGTTAATAAACACAATAAACACCCTCTGCTGGAGTGCCGAATTCAGCGTCAAAGGACCTTAAATCCACTTAAAAATAAATCATTTATTATGATTTCCACAAACAATTACTTTTAAACTTCATAGCACAAATAATTATAATAAATTTTAAAACATTTGCTACATTATTATGGTGTGAAAAGGCGTAGTTTAAGCGAAATTCAAATCTTTTATTTTAACAGTATTTACTCCTCTGCAGCGTAAATTTAACTTTTTGAATGGCTGATCATCATCCAATGTCGTTTTATACGCAAGGGCTTCAAAATTTTCTGTCGCGTATCTTAGCCATTTGATGTTACGCCAATTGAACTTTTCACTATCCTCTGGGTTATATTTCTCCACATAAACTTGCTTTTAATCGCAGCAGTCAAGTCATAAAAGTATTGTTGGTCCATTTCAATTACATTAAACATTTTGAACCATTCTCGCTGATGATGAATATCAACGTTACTTTTCTTCTTTTTTCGTTCTATAACAGAATGAACCGTATCGCATTCCATGCGATTATGGCCTGTTATTAGGAACTTGTGGTTAATAGTAGAAATGTTTTCACTGCTCTCCAAAAAAAAAAATCATAAACATAGCGCTAAGAAAATAATTGTTATTCTGCCCTACGCAATTGTCACTATAGAAAGTAACGAATTTTACTTCTTGGGATAGTTGAGATAAATGTCTGCTCTGTGGCTTTATATCCTATTTCAGCCTCCGTGTGATGTGTTGATTGTTCCAACTTCAACGCATCATTTTTATTTTCATCCCTCGATATGTCAATTTTAGCTTTCAAGGTACAACAGTAATTACACGTATCGGTTTTTGGCGCTTTAAATTGAATGTCCATTTCTAGATAAAAAAGATCCGAATTAAAAAATTTATTAAAAAATCTTGAATTGCATAAACCTTACCTTTAAATATATCTGCAAATTTGGAGGCACTTACAAGTTTTTCATATTTTGAACTATACAATCCGTACATTTTGCTCAAAGTTAAGTCGGCGTGAAAATATTTTTTTACCGTATCCCTTCTTGTATAGTAGCTTTCACAAGCCGGAAAGCTATCTATATGAGTTTTAACTTCATTTATCTTCTCCAATGAAGCTTCATTTTTGGGCTCTGCATTACCCCAATGATCCACAAATGACATTTATGGTGAATTTAGTTTTTTCTTGACAGCGCCTTTTTAAAATCATTCCGTTTCACCAAAGCACCATCGAAAGCATTTCTGACATATCACAACCAATTTTTTGTCTAATTCGAGATGATAATAGACTGAGTGGTTACGATTTCTTGGAGCAGTCGTACTTTTCAACATTCTTTGAGACTTTTTGCCTTTTAGTTTTAGAAGGCCAGAGATAAAGGGAATTCGCTGGTTATATGAGCCTAAAGCTCAATATTGGTCAAAAAATAATTTTTGTTTTTCGAGCGAAATTTTGGTTTGACAGATCGGCATTTTTGAAGAGGTTTACAAATTCTCTCCGGATATTTTTTTCCCAGTTTTTGTTTCGTGCGGTTTCCCTCGATTACGTTGATTCGAATGACGTTTGGATTTCATTTTCCTTGACTATTGATTTGACTATATCACTAGGACCTAAAAAGTAAAGCATTTATTTGAACCTTATACTTACACATAATCACTCATTAAATATTGTTTCTAAACATGGATAAATACCTGCTTGTTGAGAATTACTCCCACTTGGCTTGGACCCTGCCAATTTCATTTCCATGGTTTTTTAGAAGGGGTAATAATAATTGACCAGGGAACAATAATTTGTTTTCACTAAAGATTTAATATAGCAAACAAATAGTTTACGCAAAACCACCTAAGTGTCATAGGGTGTTTAAAATATCTATTTCGAATTTAATAATATTAAATCTGAAATAATCGCCTAACTCGACGTATTTTTAAAGATTCTAAAGTAGATTTTTATAACTTAAGCGATTATCCCAAAATTGTTGTTACATAAATTTATTTTTCGCTTATCTCGACTTAAGAGATTTTGCCTTGTAACCACTGATATATTCTTATGTAAATAGCACTACCGTATTGCTTCATAAGTCGCTTTCACAGGCACATACTCCACTTTCTATTCTTCAAAATTCATTCTTCAGTAACAAACTTCAATAACTGTGTAGCACTAATTAATTTTTTGAAAGCAGAGAAATTAATTTCAAGCAAGTTTTTTAAATGGGACCGTTATTGGCTTAATAATTGTAACAATACATTATCAAAAATGAAAACATTGTTGGTGATTTCCACGAAATGCTGAGACTGTTATCTGAATTGGTTGTAGATTAGATAATAACAAATTATAAAGAATGTATACGGTTGGTAATCTAATCTAATAGTAAACTTTGGCATTTCACAAGACCATTTGGTAAATTTTGAATTTCACTTCGATAGTGAATTATGATGCATTTTGAGGTACGATCAACGACACATGTTGAGAATACAACATGACAAGTAGACTAAAGCATGTAGACAAGTCCGCGTAGACAAAGACATATAGACAAAACCGCGTAGACAAAGACATGTAGACAAAGCCACGTAGACAAATGCATGTAGAGAACGCGAAGAGAAAGCTGCGTTGACAAAGCCACATAGACAAAGACAAGTAGACAAATCCGCGTATACTAAGACATGTGGACTATAGACTAATCCGTGTAGGCAAAGACATGTAGACAAATCCACCGAGACAAAGGTATAGACAAAGCCACGTAGACAAAAACATGTAGACAAAACCGCAAAGATAAAACGGTGTAGATAAAGACATGTAGACAATTCCACGTAGACAAATACATGTAGACAAATACATGTAAACAAATACATGTAGCCAAATACATGTAGACAAATCCGAGTAAATATACCCGCGTTGACAAAGCTGTGTAGACAAAGCTGCATAGACAGAGCCGTGTCGACAAATCCGTGTTGACAAAAACCACGTAGACCAATCTGTGTAGAGTAAGGCATGTAGACTGTAGACAAAGTCCGGGTAGACAAAGACATGTAGGGAAAATCACGTAGACAAATACATGAAGACAAAGACGCGTAAACAAATGCGCGTAGACAAAGAGGCGTAGATATGTGCGAGATATGAATGGGTAGGGTCGCGGTAAATCTTAACAAAAAATAATTTCCACTCCGCTTGTATGAGGTTGTTTTCTCGTGTTTACGTTATTTCGAACTGCATCCATGCAAAGCATATGTTTTATTTGCCTTCTGGTTGGTCGTACTTTCAGACATTAACTAATTTCAGTAATATTCCTTTATCCATATGGATATTCAGCTTCTGTGTAATAAATTATTATATTTGTTAGACAAATCCATGTAGACAATGCGTAGACAAAACCACGTACACAAATCTACGTTGACAAAGCCGCGTAGACAAAGACGCGTAGACAAAGACATGTTAACAAGTCCACGTAAAGATATGTGGACCACTGACGTAGCGACGAAGCGTAAACAAAACCACTTAGAAAAGGACGCGTAGATAAATCATTATAGATGAAGACATGTAGATAAAACCACGTAGACAAATACATGTAGAAAAATCCACGTAGAAAAATCCACGTAGAAAAATATATGTACACAAGATAAGTAGACAAAGCCACGTAGACAAATCCATGTAGACAAAGGCATATAGACAAATCAGTGTCGACAAAATCGTGTAGACAAAGCCACGTAGACAAATACATGTAGTCAAACCCGCGTAGACAAACCCGTATACACAAAACAACGTAGACAAATCCGCGGAGACAAAGACATGTACACTAAGCCATGTAGACTAGCCATGTAACACTAAGCCATGTAGCCAAAACCACGTAGACAAATACATGTAGATAAATCCGTGTAGATAAAGACGCGTAGACAAATCCGAGGAGACAATCACATTTCAGCCTGCTGTAGCTGACTTAACAGAAATACTGAATTTGAGGAAACATACTTTGTGCTCCTTATGGACATTCAAAACCGAATACAAATATGTGATCAAATTTAGCACAAAGGAGATAACCAAAATTTTCAACATACGAGTCCAAATATTAAATTCTTCGCATCATCTAAAACTCCCTTAGAAGTCATTAAAGCTCAAGCAGCCAAATTTCCACAAATATAAGTACCAATTTCCAATGGTTATCCTGCCCAATGGCTTAATTTTAAAGATACGTATGTGGTGGTTATCCACACTAATAACAGTATTTCAACTATAGTCAAATTTATCTATCTTCTTGACAAACATAAAGGTGACGCACGAGAAACAGTTGGTCACATCACTTTAACCGTAGCTGGTTAAGACCGAGCATGGGCCTACCTAACTCAAACTATGACAATGCACGAATCATTGTCGATGTACACGTTGACGCACTATGTAATCTTGCTCAAATTAATCGTGATAATGCACATAATCTGTGAATACTTTCCAATGCCTGTCGTAATCACATTTCATCTCTAGAAGCGTGCGGACTGGAGATTACTGTATTAGGTGAACAGGTTCACATTCATCAGGCTGGATAATAGGTGGGAAGTCGACTCAATTAATGGTAACCAACAAAATTTTTATACACAGACTAATTCTGAACTCTCAGACGATTCATTTCCGATGAAGAAAGGCAATGTGAGGAAATATTTAGAAAAACTCACGCCCAAACGGAATCTGGTAGATATATAGTTCCACTCCCTATACGCAACACTTGGTGATTCTAAATCGACTGCTTGGAGACGGTTTCAGTATTTAGAAAATAAATTAAACTCCGCAACGCCGTTCTTAAACAGGGATATACGGAATTCATTAATGAATATCTAAATTTAGGCCATATGAAAGAAATCACTAAAACAATAAACTCAAATACATACTTTCTACCACATCACGCAATTCTAAGACCATCCAGTGCAATCAGATTTATTTACTATTATTGTATTAAGCTTCAGAAAATACCGTTTTGCTTTTTCCGCTGACATTTCAAAAATGTATAGGCAAATATTAATCAATCCTAAACAGACAAATCTGTAGACAATTCTCTGGCGTGCTAGTAATACTGATTCAATAAAAGCATTTGAGTTACTCACTGTAACTTATGGTACATCATCAGAGCCGTATCTGGCTACTCGCGTTTTAGCACAATTGGCTGAAAATGAACGAACTACATGAATGGTCTACATAAATGGTCTGGAAATAATGAACAACTGTTGGACAACATACCTATAGAAAATCGTGAAAAACTTAAAAAGAACGAATTTAATGGATCAGAATTTATTAAAACATTAGGCCTAGGTACTCTGGAGACCAGAAGAAGATATTTTTATATTTGAGATTCCCTCATGCATCATTCGTTCGATACTCGTATGTCGCAAGATCTAGAATTCAAATCGATCATATCTGCTACTTTAACGACCATAAAAAACTTGCCGTTCGATTTGATAACAAAATTCAGTTCAATTAAAAAATTTGTTCGAATTACCTCTTGTTGCTTACGGTTTATTAATAACATTAACAAGAACAGTAAATTAAGACAATTAAATCCGTTCCTCGATAAAGATTCTTTGTTAAGAGTAGGTGGCCGTTTATCAAAATCAGAATTATCATACGATATAAAACATCAGATACTTTTACCTAATAAGTGTAATTTCACGTTATTAGTTTTTAGACACGAACATGAACAAAATTTTCATGCAGGACCTCCACTGTCGCTACCTTTAGTACGACAAAAATACTGGGTAACTAATAGGAAATCGATTGCTGTAAAAATCATACGAAATTGCGTAATATGTGTCAAAGCAAAACCTATTCAATTACAACAAATTATGGGTGATCTACCATCAGAAAGGATTACGCCATCTCGTCCTTTTAGTACAACTGGAGTTGACTTCTGTGATCCATTTTTGATTAAAAACAAATATCTAAGAAAGTGCAATGCTTCAAAGGTTTTCGTTGCTGCATTTGTTTATTTCTCAACTAAAGCGATGCACTAAGACATTGTCAGTGATCTTTCGTCAGAAAGTTTTATTGCATACCTCAAACGATTTATTTCTCGAAGAAGTAAAGTTAAAATACTTTACTCCGATAAAGCCAAAACATTCATTGGCGCTGATAATGAATTAAAGAAACGACTTACGGAATTCAACAAACTTTTACAAGGCGATGTTCTTTTAAATTTTTACTGCAATGAAGGAATAGATTGGAAATTTATACCGCCTCGTGCACCTAACTTTGGCGGACTGTATAGGAATCCGGAGTGAAATCGTTTAAGACCCACTTAAAACGCGTAACTTCTGGACAGCATTATACGTACGAAGAGTTCTATACCCTCATAGTCCAAATTGAAGGAATTTTAAATTCTCGGCCTTTATCGATAATGTCATCTGATCCTAACGATCCAATGCCTCTCACTCCTGGCCACTTCCTAACAGGAAGTGCTTTTATAGCTATTGTTGAGCCACTTTCGGACAATTCTCAATCAGCACTAAATAAATGAAAGAAAATAACACAAGCCGTCCAACTTTAACAACTTTATATTGTATAGTTTCACATTCGCTAAGAAGAGGTATGTAGATAAATAATATCGACAATAAAAGAAATTTGTTTTCTGAGTACCAAGCAGCCGTAAATAAAAAGATTAAATAGGTTTAACGATATTCCAACAAAATGAAAATTTAAAGGAATATGACAAACTGAAAATGCTCATGAAAGAATCAGAAGAAATGGTTCTGTAGCAACTCAATTATTCGCAAAATAAATGATTCTACACGCTTTGACGAATACGACACATAATACGCGACATACAGCCGTGCGACACACAATTATCCGAAATTAATTAATCGGCATAAATATCAACTTGCATAAATTGACCGCGTACGAGCGCATGCAAAATAGGCCGTACGATATTCTGGCGTTGATATACACAATGTTGATAACTTAAAACAAAACGAAACAAATAAAGCAAAAAATCTCTTCCATTCGATCTATCATTCAGTAAACAACAACGCGCGTTAAAAATAAAAATTCATTTTCTAATTTAAAAAATTTAATTTAATAAATTACGTGGGTGAAAACATAAATTAATAATACTTGTATAAATAATACTACACAATAAATAATTATGGTTAATAAATAAAAACGAACACATGCATATTTTACAGTTCTATTTCATTAAGAAAGTAATAAAAAGCCATTGTCGAATTTTTGTTTTGATGCAATGATTTTTAATTCTTGAGTTTTTTCTATTTGTCTGCTCTCTTGTGCAGCATTCGGCTGCTGGAATATACTCTCTAGGTGAATAGCGATGGCTTCTGCTTCGTGTAAAGAATGATATTGATTTATCCATTCAACCATAGCCACATCCCAGGGCTGGTGGGACCTGGATATGATTGAATGGACAAATCATTCTTTATTTGTTTATTTGTTGCTTGATGAATCACACTGGCAGGCCTGGGGGTTTATCTAGTTTTTTTTTTCAATTTTTACAATTAGTTCATGGTGCAATTTATGCTGTTCCTTCCATGCGGTCACACAAATTTGTACTAACCCCAGCAGCTGTTACTTAATGTTGTAGATAAAACGTAGGTACGTATTCTTTTTTTTCTCTCCATATTGGCTGGTCTAGATTATTTAGTTAATTTTTAACTTTATGCATCCATGTATGCTGCCATTTCGTCTTAACTTTTCCCTCTTCTGCAACTAGGTTCAATTCCAATTTGTTTTGGGTAATTTGATTTCGCATATACTCGTATTATTCCATTCTGTTTGTTGTAGGTGACCTTTTCAACTTTTTTATACAGTTGTTCCATATTTTTAAAGGTACATAAAATTGTATAACTTAGACAAGTTGCAATACTACGATATAAAGTGGGTTACGAATCCATATCAACTCAGATTCAGAGCCACTCCAAATATTTTGCACTGGACCAACAACATGATTCTCATCATTCGTGTAGTGACTTTTCTGCAGAAAACAAACGAGCGGCTTTAGCAGATTGCAGCAATTTATGTCTAATCATTTGTTGAGTTGAAAATTTTTCTGACCCACGATTTAAGATAGCTACTTTGGGTAAACGCATCTATATACTACACCACACCATTTTATTAGCCAAACAACCCCTTTCTCGGTCAAACTTCTAAGTACTGTCCGCTAAAGCGGGTTTTCAGACACTCGGATGTGCATTTCTTCAGCATTAAAGCCATCATTCAAGACACAAGCCACGCAGGTGACAACCAGACTAATTTTACATCAACTTTAGCAACCAGAACGAGCCCATACGCTCAATTAGTGATATTTGTCTCCCTGAAGCTTTCGTACCACCTTCGATTATGTACCAGACTCTTCTACCCTATATGCATAACCATCAGTCGCCAGCAATCAGCGTTACCCCAATGGCTTTGGGCGGCACTTGTCTTGATCTCACATTCGCCAGGAACATCGCCACTAAGCACTGCTCCTCATATCGTACTATCCCCCAATCATTTACATTAACCGTTTACATTGCATGCCGCCGATGGCGGTGATGCTAGTACAGTAAACCCTCGATTTAACGGACTTCAATTTAACGGACACTCGATTTAAAGGATATTTTTTTCTCCATTTTTCGGTTATCGATTATGATGGGATTGGATATGTTGGATGGAAATGGGATTCTTAAACGATTTTTGGAAGTAATTCTAAAATATGGCCATCTGGGACGGAACTCATTCATTTCTTAGCCGATTATGTTGGGATTAGGTATGTTGGATTGAAATGGGATGCTTAAATGATTTTTGGAAGATGTTCTGGAATTAAGCCACCTTTAACGGAATTCAAACAACAAACCGAATATGATGGGATTTTGTTTGGAAGCTGGATGGAAATGGGATTCTTAAATGATTTTGGTTGATTCTTAAATGATCATAATCGGTTAAGAATTGATCGAGTTCCGTCCCAGATGGCCAAATTCCAGAAATTATTTCAATAATAATTTATGAATATCTTTTTCATCCAGCTTACCCAATCTCAACATAATCGGTTAAGAAATGAATGAGTTCCGTCCTAGATGGCCATATTCTAGAAATTCTTCCAAAAACTATTTATGAATTTCATTTTCATCCAACAAACAAAATCCTATCATAATCGGTTAAGAATTGATCGAGTTCCGTTCCAGGTGGCTTAATTCCAGAACATCTTCCAAAAATCATTTAAGCATCCCATTTCAATCCAACATACCTAATCCCAACATAATCGGCTAAGAAATGAATGAGTTCCGTCCCAGATGGCCCTTTTCCAGAACTTCTTCCAAAAACTGTTTATGAATCTCATTTCCATCCAACAAACAAAATACCTTCATAATCGGTTAAGAGATAACGAGTTTTGCCCTAGGTGGCCATATTCCAGAACAAGTGCAAAATCTATAGTCGATTAAATTTAAAAACATTCGGATTTAACGGACATTCGTATTTAACGAACTCCCCAATTAGTCCGTTAAATCGAGGTAATAAATAAATCGATCAGTACATTATGACGCAGAATACCTACGATCGTGTAGACAACATTATTTATATTTATAAATTATAAAATTATCTTAATTAAATGAAATGGTACGAAAATACTCTTTACACACTGTATTGTAAAGTGCCATCTACACAGTAGCATTAACAATCATAAACCGAAAAAAATTCGAAGTCGACAATGCAGATTTGACCCGAAACTCATTTGACAGGCGCACAATGACGTCATAAATAAAACCAAAATACAATAATAATAAATAGAATACCCCCAGATTTCAATATGGCGACGATTGTCAAACATCATCTTTTATTCGTGTGCTAACATTTTCATTGTTTTTTTATTTTATATTTAAAAAAAAGTAAATTTAAGTTATAATTAATCAAATACAAAAGTGGACTAATTTAATATAAAATTGTTTGTGAAAAATTAATCTAAAAACCAAAAATTTATGTAATTATAAAAAAAAAATATCGAATTTTGTTCCATCTCTGTCTCACCCTCGAGCGAGTGTAGTGCGCTGCTTTTCAAATACACAACACACACACAGCGAATGAGCAGAGATCCAAAATGATTGGAACAAGTTCGTCGTTCGTGTTTTCTATGGTGTATGATGAGTTTTAAGTGGAAAAAAATGTTTTAATGGAGAAAATTCTGATTTATTCAATCAACATAATTTTATGCAATTAGTAATTAATTAATCAAGTAGAAAAATAAGGAAAATTTGTGTTTATCAAAGTGAAAAAAAAAGTCAAAATAAAAATCAAATCGTGTATAATTTTATTGTTGTGTTGTGTGTGAGTGATATATTTTTTGTGTAGTGGTGAACAAAAAATTAAAAAAAATTAAAAATGGCAACGGATAAAATCAAAGTGGCTGTACGTGTAAGGCCTTTCAATCGACGAGGTAAACACAATTTTAATATTATTCCCATTTTTCATGGAAAACAAATCATATTTATTTCCTACAAATATAATACTGTTGTTATTTTTCTGTTACGCGATAATCCAATTTAGCAAAATTTCTGTGAAACCTGCCTTTGTGTTGTTGCACATAGCGTTTGTGTATGTATGAATGAATGAATTTTATTTAAATAGGCGAGGGTGCATGTGTGTTCAGCAATTTTTTTTTTGCAATCCGTCATTTCATGTATCGATATTTTATTTTTTGTTTTCTCTTTTTCCTTCGCCTCTCCTCAATTCGAATATAATTTTTATCGTCATTTTGGCGATGTGATTTGACGTTTGTTGTTATTGTTTGTGTTTTTGGGAATGAATCTTGGCAGCTATAAGGGATTGCGATAGCTGCATATCTAGTTCAATAACTTATTTGGGAAAAATTCTAGAAAAATGTTTAGGTACTTAATGAGCATTTAATATTTTTAAGAATATGATGGTCTTTGCTAATTAACTTTCTAGTCATTGTAAACTGAATTAACTGATTATGCACCGCCTCTGTTTTGTGTGTGGTATGCAAATATTTGGAACTGGGATGCTTTAATATAGCGGGAAAGTTGTACATGAAAAACAGGAAGGATGAAAATACCACTTTACTTTCTCGACACAATTGGTACATATGCAGAATTGATATTATTTTCGGTTGAACTAATTACAGTCAGTTTTTACATTTTTTCAACGTAAAAGTTTCAAGGGGTTAACCGCGTATTGCGATTATAAACTGGTTTTAATTAAGTATTCGGATTAGAACATTTCATAGTACCCAATAGGGCAATGATGTGTGGACCCAATTTTTGAACTATTTTCGATTCGGAATATACTTACGATAAAAAATTACACAGTTGGCATTTGGATCATCTCATTACTACTGCATCAGTGACTTTGGACGCTTGAGTTCTTTACATGATTCGAGAAAGGTATCGTTCTTTACCGTCTTAATTTTTCATTTCGTTGTTCATCGCTCTAAAAATAAATATAAAAATAAATTATACTCAAAATTAAGTAAGCGTCCTGGTAATGGTGGATTGTGTGTGAAATATCAAACTTTAAAAATAGTGGAGGCCTCAGCAAAACTGGGGGAAAAGGCTTCTTTACTAGATTGCACTATCAAGAAAACTTAAGTACAGTTTCTCAGACGAAACTAGGTCCAAATAAGCAACGAGTGGTGGCTCACCTGTTCCATACGTTCCTTGTAAATATTCCAGCTCAACTTTTATATAGTATAGGCCTTCTGGAATGCTCATCTTACGATACGCATAGAATAAAATTGTCAAACTAATTCGAGTCATCTACATTTTGCTTAGAACTGATGGATTTGTGCAAGATTTTTGCTATACAAGTATGTAGTTGTTGACATTGATAGCAATGGAATCTGATCACGGACTTCACGTTTTATTTATTGACATCACAATAGTTTTCGGTATGATAAACTATGAATTGCTTTTGGGTAATCTATAAGTATATGGCTGCTTTTCGAAGTTCGCTTCTTGTATTAAAGAAATCCTATTTCTCGAAACATCGCCAGGCTGTTCCACGTGACATACTTTAATCCGTCAGGGTTTGTTTCTGATTTATATTAATTCTCTATTTAATATTGAATTTTCTTCCTCAAATCAACTCGATGGATCCTCCAACATGATCACTGTCCACCCTACAAATTATTCATTAACTAGCCGCTATTAGATGTAAGTATCTTCAGATTGGTAATGCATTCAGTTTCAACAACCTAGGCATTACAGTATATTTTATATTATAAGCTACTACTTGTGTATATTTTATATAGGCTTTTCTTGTTGTCTAGTGATTTTTTCTAGGGAAAAGTATTGTTAACATTTTTTTTAATTCAGTGCTCCCAAAATTTATCATGCTGTGCCTTGGGATTTAAAAACGCGTTAACTACTTAAGTACTTCAGATTAATTTTTCTAAAAAACCGGATGTTCTCATTTGGACCTTATATTATCTCTAAAAAAAGCCAGATATAACAGCAATCGGAAGTAATAGCTCAATTATCATTACATTGAATTATACGAGAAAAACCTCCTGGCAAGATGGACTGACTAATAAGTAATTCATAAAAATAAGTAAGTTTGTTACAAACTTTGACACAGTCGCAACAGTTAGTGTTTTTAGCAATGAAATTTGCTAGGACTTCTATTTTTTATTTATTTATTTACAATGCAATCTGTTTTGAGGCACAAGGCTCATCCTGCTCTTTCGTAGTTATGCTTTTTACGTCATTACTATACGCCAACTCGAGGACGTACGGCTATAGGACCGATTTAAGACCATCTGCACATTACAAGCTCTATCATGCCAGCCTATACTGGCATGGAAGATGGTTCGGCCCATGGATTTTGCACACCGACAGGGTGTCATAGATGTGTTACATTTCACCACAGATCGTAATCTGTTGATTAAATTTCACTTTGCATCCCCCGATCGGGATTCGAATCCGGTACCTCCCGATCCGAACACTAAAGCTTTAGCCACTCTGCCGTTTGGTTGGTGACTCTTCTTCGATAACAGCTGATGTTGCGGTAAATATATCATTTGAAGAAATCATATCGGATTTGATTCCTTTTTTTTTTTTTTGTTGAACACTTTAACTATAACATGCTGGTCGTTTACTGTATTACCGCTATACTTCACGGTATACAATATGTATATATGTTTTAAGTACAAAGTAAATATCATAAAATATAGAATCATTTTATGATAATTGTTACAAAAAAAACTATAAAAGCTAAGAATTTTATCAATTCCCCAGTCGCATTGATTCATTGGAGTCAAACTTTAGACTTAAGCTTGTCCATAAAGTTAGGGGTCCTAGAACCGGCAGCGTCCACAGGGTTTTTTTGTGGTTTGCAAATATTTTGAAAGTATAGCATTCACATGAAAAACGAATAAGAACAAACTGATTGTAAAATAAATTAGCGACAAAATTGGATCACTTCATTTTTTCGAAATGTAAGCGGATATAACGATTATTGATAAACAAGATGATTTTTCCATAATATTGGAACGCTCGGTATTGCTTTATATATCCTATCCAGTATTCTAAATGTTAGCAATAAACTTCTGCTAACTGGAACTCGATTGTGCAACAGGACATTTTAACTACAAAATGCGATATAATTTCTTACTTTTACAGTTTATTTCTAAAACTTTAAGTCATTTCTTATCGTTTGATTCATTAGAGAAGTACTAAAGCAATTACATAGTACCTCAATGGGTAGTAAATTTTACGTGCTTGGGAAAACCTATAAAATATAATTTATTTTTATATGTTAGAGAAAAACTATAAAGCTAAAATTTTTATTACAATTTCTAGGTGAACTGTGATCTACCTCGCACCAAATAACCTGCAATTCTGTTGATTTCAACAGGTTTTATTTTAATCTTACCTAGAAATTTATTTCTAATTACGAGCGGCTCCATGTTGCTAAACGTACCAAAATGCAGTCAGTTCATTTACTGTACTTACTGTATTTTGTTTGTTAGGATTGCCCCGATTGGTAAAATATTTTTTCACGCATCTCCGTTGACTCCTTCATTTGTCAATTTTATTGCGTTTCCAATTAACAATCAAATCATTCATATTAACAATTAAACAGTCTCTCCGCTAACGATAAGATGGCCAACGCATAGCGTTCAGTTTATATCAGCATGTAAAAACGGTGAAATTTAAATTGTTCTAATTCTAATAAATAAATATTGAATAATGAAGTTTTGAATATTTAATGTACTTTAAAATTATTCAATATTTTTATATTACACAAATTTCAAAAGTAAATTTCCTGAAACATGCCTATTTTTAATGCTTCCTGTTGTTATATATTGGCAGGTAGTTTGAGAGTTTTATCACGATGGCATTTTTGGACTGGTTGTTTGATAGCCCTCGTCCAGCCTTATTTTGCGCATAAGATGGACACCCTGAATATAATTCACTGAATAACTAAGTACTTCAATATTCGAATTGGAAAAGGGCATCCTTGATTCTAATATCTCTAAACAAATCATACAATTTAACGAAAATGTGATTAATATTTATTTGTTTTGAGACATCACAGTTATTAAGGAACTGTGGAATAAAGTTTTGAACATAAAATTTTCTAACTAGTGTTTTCCATAATGCCAGAACTTTTGGCGTGATCCGATAGACTTTTCACCAATATAATACTCCGATTCTTATAGACATCATTAAAATGTCTACCCTTAACCAAAACATTGACCATTTAACATGGCCATCGTAATCACCGGATTTAATTACGACACTATGATTCAATGCCGCCTCACCGAGGTTCTAATATTTGCAAATTTTAAATAAAAATCATTGCCATTGAGGAAAGATTTGTGTTTACAGTTCGCTTAGTGTCCCTGTTCTGATGATTTAGTTAAATATGCAATTAGATATGTACAGTCGTTTTTCGAATTCATAGCAGTTTGTCGAAATATTTAAGTATTTTAATTAGCAATTCCGGATATTTCGTTTATAATCAAAAATTGTATATTACTAAAATGTGAAGCACTCGAAAATGCAGTTAAAAATTTCACTAAAATTATGTATTACCAAATTAGAACAAACATTTATATAAATTAATAATTTGTTCGAAATCCTTTATTTTCTATAACTGCGGCTAAGCACGGCCATGTCTCGAAAAGTAGTCACATTAAACTGACCCGCACTAACTGGGATTTTAAGGTTTATGTGCACAATTTTAATTCAAAATCACAACCACGAATGTGATTCAGCACCTAGCTCGGATTTTTTTAAACTATTGAGAGGTGGGTACGTAGATATCTTCATAATAGAAGTCGTGCAGCCAAGAACACAAATGACTAAGACAGATGTTTGTTTCGATGAGATAGTTTTCCCACTTTCTTGCCATTTAATTGGAGTTTAGGTAGGAGCTAAATACCTTCCACTTAAGTTCATTTTTGGGATGATCTGCGAATTAATCCATTATATATGCGCAAGCGTCTGGGATTGGCATGATATTCTGCATGAATACGAATAGCCCAGCTGGAGATACTATTCTTGCGCTCGGTATTAACAGCACAATATTCGACTGAAATATTTGTTTATCTGAGAGTCTTTCTCTCGACAAGTCTTCGCAAACACCAACCTCAATACTTAGTCCTCTTTTTAAGTTATTGACACAAACGCAATGACACCTATGGTTCTAAAATTCATTTTTTTATCAGTCGTATTGTTATATCCTCCCACTCATCTTGAAACCACAAACCAACAAATTAACAGTCTTTAGTTCTATGTGATTCAGTGTGGTCTTATGACTTGTTTTGGCGAACGTGGTTGGAAATGTGGCCCTCGCCATTAGACATTCTGATAAATTACCTCATCGATTTTGTAGCAGATAGGTTTATTAATCTTTATTAACATACGCATAAAATTACAGTACACCACCTGCACATTGCAAGCTCCATGTCAACCTATACTCTCACATGGACGGTGGGTCGGCGCCGAATTCCGCACTCCGACAGAGGATCTTAGTTGTGATTATTAACATCATCAATCGTAATCGGTGAGGAAAATTTGATTTGAATCCAGCCTCTGGTGGGATTCGAACGTAGTACCTCCCGGACTAAGTGCTGAAGCTTTAACCACTGCACCACTTATCCCTTTAAAACTAAAAGAAATCATCGATGAGATAAAAATAGTGTTAGATGAACATGCACTTTCAAATGCAACAGTTTATAGTTGGGTAAATGAATTTAAGGAGAAGGCCAAAAGAGGGAACAACACAAGAAATGGTCGAAAAAGATACCTTCGTATAAAGATGCGCGAGATTACTGACATTGTAAACATCAAATATGAACGTGTACATAACATCATTGAAAACAACAGTCAAAACAATGGGTAGAAGTTGGTTCAAGTGCTCCAAAGAGGGCAAAAGTTATTGCATCGACTGGTAAGGTTGCGGCCACTGTCTTTTGGGATGCACAACGCATAATATTCATCGACCTTCTTGAGAAGAGTAAAATCATCAGTCCATCACAGGTGGATATTAAGCACTTTGAATGAAAAATTAAGGAAAATCGGCTATAAATGATGTAGGAGAAAAAGTTCTCTTCCTTCACGACAAAGCACCATCACAATATTCATCATGGAAAATTCAGCAACAGTTGTATGAATTGTGCTTCGAATTGCTTCCCCATCCATCATATTCACATGATCTAGCTCCTTGTGATTTCTCCTATTTCTAAACATGAAGAAATGACTCGGTGGAAAAAGGTTTGGGTCAAATGATGAAACAATAGCTGAAACAAACGTCCGTTCATCATCAAAAAAGGAAGAAAGGATGTACGCCCACGTTTAAATTCGTTGAACCAATCTCACGGTTGTCATATTTGGTGAAGGGCCCTCATAGGCCTCGGTTTTATTCCTTCGCATGTTTTCCATCCAAAAATAAATAGCGAATTACGGATCGATATTGCTTTTTTTCCATTTTATTGAGGAACACGAAACTAGTGATACTACTGGCTGCCAAATAAAAAATAATCTGTGAACTCGATTGAAATTTAGTAACTATGGTGTCGTTTGATAAACGACAGTACACGATGGTATAGTTAACTTCCGTCAACAACGCCATCTCTTTTCAAACACGGGTACTTATTGATCGACCATCGTAATATTTAAATTACTTCTGTTCTTAATTGATTTTTTCGTAATATGCTGACTTTTTAAAATATTTACAAAAATCGGTAAAGTCCCTATGCGGAGCTGCCTCTTCCGGCACACCATTTTCCGCTAAATTTCTTTAAAATTTTATAAAAATATGGAAATAGCTTAGTGCTCGAAATTTGGTAACAAAGCAATTTTTATCCAAAAATCGCCATTTCCGCTTACATTTTGGAAAGATGGTATGACCAGTTTTGTTTAAGTGGAATTTCTGGAAAAGGGTTAAGCATGAAATTTCAGCAAACCTGTTTGGGCCGTAGGGGCCAAATTTTAGTAAAAAAGCAGTTTTTTCAAAAACCGTAATTTCCCTTCTGAGTAAATTTAATTTAGAATTCTCTTTCTTAATCGAGTATTTCATAAATGCTTGACTTTTCAAAATTATATAAAATAAGAAAAAAACTCCTTTTTACCACTTCCGGTTCACCGATTTTTAACAACAATTTAATCCTGATCAAGAAATTTATTTGGTCTGTAGACAGGGCAAATTTTAACAGTTTTTGGCAAAAATTATTTCCACTTAAATTTTTGAGCTGCATCAATTTTGTTGTCAATTTAATTTATATTCCTTTTGTCTTTAATCATTTTTTCGGAACTGCTATACTTATAAGTACTTACATAGTTTTTAAAGCACTACTTCTTTTCGCCAAATTTCACTGAGACCTCCCATTTTAAGAAAAAAAGGTTACTTATGTATGAAGTTTCATCCTAAACGGTAAATCTGCAAAAAATCTGGAAGTATTTATAGATTAAAATAAAACTATAGTACATTTTTGATCATTGAATTGCTCACTGGCTTGGCAGGGTCGATATGTTTTTTGTAGTCCATTAAGTATTATCCATCATTTAAACTTCAAATTTGCTAAAATGGTGGGCTTTTACCTTGGTCATCTTTGCTCAAAGAAGTATAAATTCAACGAATTGTTTACCTCTGACGTAATGGCTATCATCTAACATCTAAGCAATTCCATTTAATATGATAGGTGTAAATCTAAAACAAATTCGGATTGTGTAATTTATGTGTTGTTTTAAAGATCGAAAGAGTTAGTTTGATAAGTTTGTTAGTTTTATAAATATTTATGTTCTTAACAAGTTTTTAACCCATTAAATTATGATTACAGATATGATTATGATTACACAGATACTAACTACTACTCGTAATATCATAACGTTGATATCAAATTACGAGTGATAACACTCAAACTTATACGAATAAAATTCCTTTACAAATGTAAAATGTTATCAGATTTACAATAAAGTGAAAAATTTGCGTTATTATACAATTCTGAAATTGAAGCCGACAAATTTTATAACATATTCCAAGAATTTTCTGTTGACATTGGTAGAAATATAACTGTTTAGCATACTTATATATATATATACGTATACGGCTGTGTGTCTGCCTATGTGCTTCTGTGTGATAGATTCAATTTTTTTTTGTTGCTATTTTAGGAGGTTTTGTAGACTTGATGATACACCAAACCTACATATATATGCCTATTTAATCGATATTTGAGTACACTATATGAAAGAAGCTTTTATTAATAGAAATTTGTTGTTTTGGTAGTCATAAAATCTCTACAGGCAAATCTTGTCAGATGAAAAATATGGAATTATTTGCTATAATAAATCAGTCTTTAATGAAACATTTCATAATATTCGATTTCTGTAATCACATTATGATTATACTAATATGCATAGTTTCGTGATTTACTTGGTTTAAAAACGAGATAATTATAAAGTTTCTAGTTTGTTAGTAGTTTTCCCATGGATATAAGTATATTTATTTTTTCCTTTGAAGTTTGATATAAATTGCACCACATAGGTATCTTAATCAACAAGGATGTTGTTTTAATTAATGCACATAAGTAAGCAAAAGAATATAAAAAATGTTTATGAATTTGGGTTAAAGTTATTTTTACTACGTAAATGTAGCTCGTCTATTGGGATTTAATAAATTGGACGTTGCACAAATTACACCGTATAAATTAAATGAAGTGCTATATGAAAACTTACTCAACCCATCCAAGTAACTCAATTGGTACATTAAGTATGTATTAAAATAGGAATACGAATTTTGGAATTTTCGCTTAACTATCTGTAGTCCTATTCTGGTTTTCCCGAGGAATTGGGGAAAATATCTTGCTGTAATTAAAAATTGCACTCCCGTTGTATCTCTCGTTCCCAAATGTATATTCTGGCAGGCAGGGAATGATTTGTTCGGGATTTTTTTTTTTCACTATGTTTGTAACATGTGGTTTTGCATTGTGCTGAAAAATTAATTTGTTGTGTCTATTCACCCAATCTGCTCGTATTTCTTCTATAACTCGTTCAAACGTATTAGTTGTCGACGGTAGACATCGCACAATTGATATTTTCACCTGATTTCAGCAGTTCATAATACACCTCCCTTTCAATGAATATCCCACTTTGGTTGCGATGGACCAGATTCACCAGGATTCATCCAAGGTTTTTTGCATTTGGGATTCTCATAATAAATCCATTTTTTTCTACAGTAACTATATTTCCAGCAAAAAACCTTGTCTTTGTTGTATTTATAGCAGTATTTCATGAGTGTACTACGAAATCCAGGTTTTCAAAATCCCGATTTCAAAATCGAGGTTTTCAAAATCCTTGGTTTTCTTTCCTTCTAGTTCTAAAGTTTTAATTTTGAAAAAAATATTTTTTATTAATTCGGGCCGGCCGGATTAATAATATTTTAACATAAAAATAAGATATCTTGCCCAAAAATTTACTAGAAAAAAACAAAGCTGCACAGTCAGAGACGGGAGTCTGTTTCGAGGAGTCGGTGCTATTTTATCGGAGTTGGAGTCGGAAACACTGAACTTCGTTTTTTTTGTAAAATTATAACAACAGTGCTATATGCTGCTCTAGAATTAGTCGAATTCTTAGTTTTTGATGGTTTTCGAAAATTGAAATTGTAATTCCAATTTATTGAAAAATAAAAAACGAGAATAACAAAACTAAAACAGTAAAACCCTTTAGAGGGGCTTTAGATTTGAACTTCGGAAACGTAGGAGCCGGGATTAGTAAACATGTCGCACTGCGTGCCGCACGTATAGGAGCGGATTATATAGAATCTATTAATGACACCTACTACTGTTAAGATATGGCCAAATTCCATTCCTATTAGCCTTTTTCTAGAACTGTATCACAAACTCATTTTTGAATTTTGTCAAAAAATCATTTAAGAGTCCCATTTTCCCATATATCAAATTTTAATAATTCAAACCAGGATTTTCTAAAAATCGGGATTTTTTTATACAAAACCGGGATTTTGAAAACCAGGATTTTGAAAACCAGGATTTTGAAACCCGGGATTTCGTTACACACCCGTATTTCATAGATGGTTTTTCTACGTTCGAGGTCTCTTTCTTTTTATTCATGTGGAACCCAGTTGCTAGCTCTTTGAACCATTCCGATTATTTGTAATCGTTTCCAACAGTTGATCGATTAACATTTAATGTGTGACAAGTATTTTCAGCCATCGTTTTCAATTCAGCATCTTCAAATTTTTTGGGTGGTGTTTTTTCGCGCTCGATGGAGTTTCCGCTGTACTTTTCATTGCAATAAAACTTCCCGTAAATGATGTTTACTTGGAATAAAATTCGACATTTTCAAGGAGTTAAAAATACTAGTTGTTTACACTTCAACCAAATGTCGCTGACATCAAGTACTGTAGAATATCAATATTGCCCATTTATAGTACATGTAAGATGTACTAGTAACGATACCCATTGGAAAAGGGTGGAGTGATATTCACGCACTCAATACATAAAAATCCGATTTTTATATTTACATAAATTGAGCTTTTTTATTATCAGGCTGACGCCTTAAACTTTCATAGTTCGATATTCCACGCAATCCAATCTTGAGAACTCACTTTTTGGTTCCAAGTGATTCCTCACCCCTAAGCTCTACTGCTGAACAATTTCGGGTGCTTGTTTCTTCTAAGCGTCCATTTATGCGTCCATACCTGTCGAATTGCGCCAAGGCCATGCTCATAGATATCTTCTAACATTTTTTAGGGTCTTTAATGAAGATCAGTCTGAACCTCCTTGAAAACATATCTTTAGTACCTTAATGGGCCCACTAATCTAAGACGAAACCTTAAAGCGGAGATTCGGAATAATTTGCTTAGCAGCTTTGGTAGGAAGTAAGAAGTGTGCTTTACATTCTTATTCCGATGTCAATCTGAGTTGTCTGGATCCTGAATAACAGCTTAATTGTTTTCGGTCCCGAGCTTGAAGGTCCATAATACGAAGCTCAACACTTTTTCAAGAGGGTCTATTGGTTGGGAATGTTGCTCTGGATGAGCATCTCGAACTGTCATGGAGTTGCAAACCTCTTGCAAGTTTTGTTCGGGCCCATTCTAGTTCATCAATTGCCCTATCTTGATGATTAACGTCGATGTTATTTCCAATATTTTTCCATGATATTACCCTCCATTTGGAATGTCGTTCTAAAATCCAATTTCCAATCATTGCAGGAATACTTGATCTGGTAAGTCGATGCATGTCACTAATTGGCTGGTACATCTTAACCTCTCTATCGTTCTGCATAACTTTTCGTCCATCTCTCAAGTTTTCTTTTATTCGATACACATCTTCGGTGATCCTCTTAACAATTCCGTATGGTCCTTTCTAATCTCTTTTATATTTCTTGCGATATTACTTTTTCTACGGTTTGATGTTTGTGCAGTCTCCGTCGTAGTTCGGCTAGGTTGCATTTTCGACCACGTATACTATTTCATTATCACATCGTTTTTACTCATCTCTCTGGACGGTCTCCACTATTGGCTCTTCTTGTCCCTAATCCTTTCTCAGTCTCGTCATCTTCGAGCACTTCTCCATCTTAACTCCAACGCCTTCTGGATCGCCTCTCTTTAGTGCTCGACTTCACCGCTGGACTTACCCTCATCAAACAAACTAGAATCTAGCGCTAGGCCTTCCCCAAGGCTCTACTCCACTCAGTAAGCCAATTCGTTTTTTCCGACCACTTGCCATTCCTATTTTCTCGCAGTCTCTGACTTGTTGATCTTGGACTAAGCATTTGCATCTGGTTTTGGTAATTTCTTGAACACTTTGTGGTTTTCTCTGCTCTTCTCGTCAATTTTCTTGTTGCGTTCATCGGGAATCAGGTTTCCCCATAAAACGATTTCCCGCCGCTACCAACAATCTCGAACGAAGTGACCACGTACCTGAAGCATCTCATTATACTTTTTATGTCAATTGGCTCTAAACTAACCTTGCTCTGGCTGGCTCGAATTCTAAAGCCAAAGCCAATACTTCAATGATGGTTTTACCCCTAGTAAGTATAGGCAGCCAAATGAAGTTTCACATGGTCATCCTTTATAGCACTGATAACTCGACCACTGTTGTTCCGTTCAACACATCTGCAGGTGAATTATCGTAACCTTGACGCGGCAATGACGTTACCTTTCTTTCTAGGTCTTACAGACTCTCCCCACGTTATCGCCTCTTGCTCTAGTGTTGAATATTGCATAATTCTCGTGCCTATATCTTAGTTGTTCCATCTAAATGCTAACTCTCTCATAACTCCGTTTTGTTGCGGATACAATTTGCAAGACATTTACTGCTTTCCCTCGAAGAGCTAAAATGAGTGCATTGAGCTATCCTCCTGCGTCCCAACAATTGCGTTCTACTGCCGCTTAGAATTGCACTTTGAAATTCTCAAATATGATTGCGCCATCGAATGTTGGAGGCTTTAAAATTCCTTTTCTAGCCTCCGGTAGCTGGTTCTGTTGAAACCGTTTTAATTAGCCGGTAATCTCTAATAGTTTGCAAGGTATTAGTTTCAACCCGGACTTCGACTTGCTTTCTTGCTTAATCTCAATTTCCATCTCCTTTAAACCATCGTCCACTTCTTTCTCAAGGTTCTTCAGCTCTCGTTTAAGCTCTTGCATTTTAAGCTCCTGTGTTTGCCGAATTTGGTCGAGTTTTTCGTTCTGCTCGTTTTGCTCTTTTCGCAGGTCAGCCAGCTGACTACCATGTTCAGCTCGTAGTCTGCCAATTGAGCGTTTTGTTCTTTCAGTAGTTCGGTCAATTGACCACCTTACTGGTATTATTTGGTGCTTTAGTGCTCATTCATTGCTTTCAGTTGAAGCAAGAGTGGTTTCATTACGTCTACCTTTGTCGAAGGATGTGTGTTGTTGCCTAGTTTACACGGGTGTACTGGTATCTCTGACAATTAGTTGTATTCGTGAATATTCTACGTCATCAATCCCCCCCAGTAATTGACATGATGACTATCTATCGCTGCCGTTATATCACCTCATATTCCCCTCTACTTGGAATGTCAATCTAAAATACAATTTCCTATCAGTATTGGAGGAATACATGATCTGGTAACATCGATGCATGTTAAGAATAATAATCCCTCAATGATATATCATAAATAGTTATTATTAGGTATGCTAGTAGAAACTCGACTCTGAAGCTGGTTGCATTAAAATATAGGGTGTCACAATAACCGGTTCAGATTTGACATATCGGTTATTTTAGCTCTGGCAACACTAATGTCATTCTTTCTTTGACAGAAACTCAGTATATCATTTCTAGTTGACGAAATGAGTCGCTTAACGCTTCAATATCGATTCGCTGTGTGGGCCAGGGACAAACTCGAAATTGGTGAGGATTTTGCTCAAAAAATCATCTTTTCGGACGAGTCGCATTTTCATCTCGGAGGGTCCGTAAACAAACAAAATTGTCGCATTTGGGGATCGAAAAATCCACAAGGATATGTGGAGAAGCCAATGCATCCATTGCGTGTTACTGTTTGGTGCGGCTTGTTTCGTGGCGGCATTATTGGGCCGTATTTCTTCGAAGATGAGGCTGTTGAGACCGTTATGGTCAACGGAATGAACTACCGTAACATGTTAACCTCTTTTTTGTGGCCATAACGTGGAGAAATTGGTTTGGACGACCTTTGGTTCCAGCAAAATGGTGCGCCAGGCCACACATCGGGCATTACAATAGCTAAACTGGAGCGCCGTGAAGGACAAGTGTTATACGGCAATCCGCAAATAATTGAGCAAATGGCAAAAGACCATAGATGGTAATGGCGAATATTTCGATAATTAATCGTTGTTACAATTATATTTTCAATAAAGTTGAATTTGACCAAAAAGAGCTGAGTTTCTACTTGCACACCTAATATTATTATTTTAAAATTAAAATTCATCTAATTTTGTTACAAACTGTTTTCTAATCTTATCCCCCCGCACCCATTTATTAATACATTCGGATTTACTATTTACCCAAATTCAAGACGTCGTTAGTTAATTTTGTTATCAATGCCGGTTTTTTATCTTTGTACTTACTTTTTGTTAATGTTTGCATTTCATTAATTCAATTTTAATAATAAATCAAATATGTAAGTCTTTTAACGTAAAGAAAGCACAAAAATAAAAAATCGATTCCTATTTTGAAAGAAAATCGTGTAAGTATACAGTGTGTCACCCAATTATATTGTTTATTAGAGTTTCGAGAGTTAATATTCGATCAACTGGTGTAATGATTTTCTTGAGTTTTATTTTCGGTGATAATGGTGGTGGTGGGCTTGGTGGCAGACAAGCTGTCTAAGGAGAATAAATTATAATTATTGTATAAAAAGGCCATTAAAATAAGCTTAGAGAAATGTTTTATGTGTGTGTATGTGTAATGTGTATATAACAATATTTTGGAATATATATGGGCGGTGTATGAATCATTTAAGCATAAATTTGAAATCCTTTCTATTTTTTTGTTAAGTATTTATTCAATCCAAACGTATATATATAAGTAAATATGGTTGCATGTTTCGTAATTACCAACTAGCATGCAAATGTGAAAATTTACCAATATATGTAGTAAGCAAATATGATGCGCCGACATGTGTCATACTTATTTGCTGTAATATGCAAATCCGTTATCGAAGTTGCTCTATGGTTGAGTGATCCAGTGTACACTGTACATTATTAGCTTTTTTCAATTGGAATTCAAATAGTTTTTTTTTTGCGTTCAAGTTCGATAAGATTACTGTTCCCATTTATACAAGTATTAGTTCGATTTGTTGTCTATTTTTATTTATATAAAATGAGTAATTTTATACTACTGTAGTACATGACGCTAAAGTCGCTAATTAGCTTAGATTTTACACATGACACTGTAATATAATATCGATTTTGTATGACAGTGATGTGGTTTAATAAACTTACTCATTGAAATTTTTATTTTTGATATTGGAAATTTCTTTTGAAAGGCATTCAAAATTAATCGATGATATCTAAAAATAGTTTCAATATTTGTATGGCGAACGGTATAATCTGGGCGATGAATACGAGGGCTGCCTTTTATATTTCGGGATTAGAGAACAAAAACAAATATTAATCATCGAAAATCGCTTTATTGTTTTTCAAAATATTCCCCTTGAAGATCTATGCACTTTTGCATGCGTTTGAACCAATTGTCGAAGCACTTTTTCCACTCTGATTGAGGTATCTCCAAAACATGCATTCTGAACGCAGCAACCGCTTCTTCAGGTGTCGAAAAACGTTGACCTCTCAGTTTGTTTTTTACGTACGGGAATAAAAAGAAGTCATTTGGTGACAAGTCAGGACTATACGGCGGATGACTCATCAAATCGATGTTTTGAGTGTTCAAAAATGCAGTTGTTTGAGCCGATGTGTGAGAGCTCGCATTTTCGTGGTAAAGAGTGATCCGTCTTCGGCAGTTGATTTTCCTGATTTCTTGGAAGACAACTGGCAAACAAATGGTTGTGTACCACTCAGAATTGACTGTTCTGCGTTGTTCTAGTGGTACCTTCTAATGGTAGTGAAACACCCATACAGTCGACTGCTGTTTACTTTCGGGCTCATACGCGTAAATCCACGATTCATAACCTGTCACTATGTCATAGGCGTGTTTTGAAGCACCGTCCCACTAATGCCTATAAGGTTGTCTCAATCTCACGATAGGTCACATGACGATCTTGCAATATCAGTTCGCGTACGAGTGAACTACGACCTCGATTGAATTCACCATACCATCGATAAACATGGTGCTTGATGGAGCTTCATCGCCAAAAATTGAATTGAATTAAGTTCATCCATGCACTCTTGCTGCCTTAATCCACGTCGAAATTTGTAAAAAATAATCGCACGAAAATGTTCACGATTTAATTCCATTTTTTCGCCGAGATGTTGAGTTAATGAGTACTGTAAACAACACAAATAGCGCTCGAATGTCAAAACGTTCTGAGTACGTATAATCTCAAAAATGTCAAACTTTACGATAGAGCTGTCAGTTGCCAGATTGCAACACTAGGGTTGTCCAATCCCGAAATATAAAAGGCAACCCTCGTATTATTAACCTTTTCGTTGTTATAAAATGGATGTGTCTCAGTCTGTATGTTTACGTGAGTCTCTCTCTCTCTTCACGATTAGTCTGCGAAGCTCTTAACTGTTCATTCAAATAAGAACTAATCTATATAGAAGACCATTCGTTCTATAAATATATTTACAATGGAAAAGAAGTCGTCTATATCTACGGCGAGTTATAACCAGGATCTCCCGAAATACGCCGATCGACCTACACACGTTTTACATTTGACAAAATCGAGAGTTAGTAACACAATGACATGTTAGTAACACAATTGTAAACTACAGAATGTATATAAATAATTTGACTGAGCAAATACTGGGCAACTGATACGTAATAAGTATTTTGCAATTGCTTCCACAGGAAAACATATCTTGCTAAAAAAACCTGAAATTAATTTTTATTAAAGTGCACCAACCGAGAACAATTCTAGTTTCTTAACAAGCTAATTCTCATTCATTAAAATTTTCATTAATTCCAAAAAGTTATTTTTACTAACTACTAAAATTAAATCTCCAAAGCTTATATCTAAAATATATATAGTAACTATTTACAAAATATTGATTAGTTGATTGGGATAGTACACGACTAAACTAACTAGGCAAGATCTTCGGATAGCTCGGTTTCACCATGTATCCTTTTTACATTTAATAAAACCTAACGATATGAAAGGAATGTTAGTTATGCCATACTTGGCTCGGTTACTAATAAGTAATAATTAATAAATGAATGATTAATGGGAATACTATACTTAATAATTTGAACTTATTTTATAATTAGAATTAAGAAAAACAACTACTCCGGAATCTGTAAGATGATAGATTTAAAAATGAGAAGTATACACGTTCACACACATATTACATCTCTAGAATCCTTAATACTTACCTAAATAATTATTATAAAAAAATGTTTGGGTCGACCTGTTAATTAAATAACTAAATGAACCATCTTAGCAAGTACTACAATCTTCAATCATTCTATCTAATCATCACTTCTATCTAAATCATAAACATATCAATTTATAATCTTTAGAAACTGAAAATTAGATTAAACTTAAGAAATGCCATAGATCTGAAAGACAACAATCTAAAGTTCCAGAAATCAAATTAACATTGAAATTTAAGTACGAGAGCAGTTTGATAAGTCAGTGGCGTTTTGAATTTCCCGCGCAGTAACTTTAAATGCAACACAGGTCTCGTCAACTGCCATCTATTAATAGGCTATTGCCAAATTTTGAGCAAGCTGCGTCATTTAGTTTGTGTTTTCCCGAAACCAAGGAAAGGCTTGATAAATACTATATGGACTCTGCACCATTAATTTTAATGGTCAAGAAGTGGTTTTTTGAGTTCCGTTCGGTCACACGAACGTTTAGGTCGCCCACAAGAGGTTGTCACGCCGGAAATAAATCGATAAAATCCATGGAATGATATTGGACGATCCGAGAATGAAAGTGCGTGAGGTAGCTGAGGCTGGAGGCATCTCAACTGATCGGGTACCTCATATTTTACATGTATATTTGGCGAAGAAAAAAGTGCTGTTCCACGAGACAATGCACAAGTGCACATCTGTGTAGTCACCATGGCAAAAATCCATAAATTGGGCTACGAACTGCTACCCCATCCAGCATTTTCTCCATATTTAGCCCCTTGCGATTATTTCCTGTTTCCAAACGTGAAGAAATGACTGGCCGAGAAAAGATTTGGGTCTGAACAAACTGAAACAAACGCGTATTTTGTGGGCCTTGAAAAATCCTATTATGTATATGGAAGGAATAAAAAAAATTGGAAAAACGCTGGGCTAAATGTATCTTAAAGAAGGCTATGTTGAGAAATAAAACACTTTTTGCCGAAAAAAATAAATTTTATTCAAAAAGTCACTGACTTATCAAACTGCCCCCGTATTATTTATTATTTAAGGACTCGAACACTACTGAAAAACAATATAATTAAATACTTTAAACTAAGTAAGTAAGTATTAAGTCATAATAATTCGAAGTAGATCTAAAATAGATCTAAAATCAGGGCGATGATTACTATTATATTTTATTATACCGGGTGTTTCTTTTAAACTGAGACGATCAAATATCTCGAAAAATAGCCACTTTACGGAAAAAATTTCCATAATCAAAATTTAATCATACCGCGGGGGAAATACATTAGTGTAGAAAAAATAGTCCCCCATTCCCCGCTTTGTAGGTGGGCCGGGGGTAACTTTTAAACTAAGATATGAAGCCATATTTTTTATTGCAGATATTTAGATAATTTTTTCAATTTCTTCTTCTTAGAACACACGCATTCGATTCTGCAATACGTTTGAAATAAAAAACATCACGTTTTCATTGGAAATACTCGAAATTCGTCATCAAAACAATTTATTCAGTTTTGTAAATCACATTTAACGTTTGTGTTATTTCTTATCTTCATGTTTTTCGTAATTGCAAAATAAACGATAAAATACTTTAGAATGGAGCGTTTAACTGTGCCAGAGAAAATTGAAATGGTTTTGGTTTATAGAGAAGCTGGCAGAAATCTTGAAAATGCTGTTGCTATTTACGCTCAACGTTTTCCGGATAGGATTCGTTCACGTGCTTCATTTGGCCGTACTATCAAACAATTTATTACTGATGGAAATGTTCAACCGAAAAAGAGGACCCGTAGAGCAACAGTCACTGGAGAAAATAATGAAATTGGTGTATTGGCAGCAGTGGCTCATAATCCTCATGTTAGTACACGAGAAATAGTTCGCGATTCCGGATTGTCCCTCACCAGTGTTTGGAGAATTTTAAAACGGCACAAGTATCATTCATATCATGTGTCTTTACTCCAAGATCTTCATGGCACTGATATCCAAAATCGGGTAACTTTTTGTCAATGGGCACGTGAACAAATACAACAAAACCCTAATGTTTTTCGTTGCGTAATGTTCTCTGACGAATCGTCTTTTACAAACCATGGAACTGTTAATCGACACAACATGCATTATTGGAGTGTTACAAATCCGCACTGGCTTCGTCAAGTTGGACAGCAGCGTCCTTGGACTGTCAACGTGTGGTGTGGAATAATTGGCAACAAACTCATAGGCCCCCACATTATTGAAGGCATCTTGAATGGTCAAATGTAGCGAAACTTTTTGGAAAATGAACTGCCAATATTACTTGAAAATTTGAGCTTAGAAGTGAGACGGAACATGTGGTTTCAACATGATGGATGTCCTGCACACTATTCGGTGGTGGCACGTGAAATATTTGATCGTGATTTCAATGGTCGCTGGATCGGTAGAGCTGGTCCGATAAATTGGCGCGCCAGATCAGCAGATCTTAAATCGCCAGATTTCTTTTTGTGGGACTATCTCAAAGACAAAGTTTACAAACAAGAACCAACAACACGTGAGAACATGATTGAGCCAATCAGAAATGCGTGTGCTGAAATTCAACCAAACACACTTCTCAGTTGTGTACATTCATTTGAAATGCGTATTAAAAAGTGCATTGAAGTCGCAGGCCATCATTTTGAACACTTATTTTAAGCTAAAATTATTTTATTCACCTGCCATTTACATTAATAAATTGTTTTGATGACGGATTTCGAGTATTTCCAATGAAAACGTGATGTTTTTTATTTCAAACGTATTGCAGAATCGAATGCGTGTGTTCTAAGAAGAAGAAATTGAAAAAATTGAATTTCGTCGATTACAACGCCATCTATCATGAATCGAAAAAATTGTTTCAAGGAAATCATACGTACTTTTAGTCGTAGAATCCGTATCTGCAATAAAAAATATGGCTTCCTATCTTAGTTTAAAAGTTACCCCCGCCCCACCTACAAAGCGAGGGGTGGGGGACTGTTTTTTGCACTAATGTCTTCCCCCGCGGTATGATTAAATTTTGATTATGGACATTTTTTCCGTAGAGTGGCTATTTTTCGAGATATTTGATCGTCTCAGTTTAAAAGAAATACCCGGTATATATTGGGTGTGTGAATAGAACTCCGCCTCTTATTAAAATAAAACACATTTGCATGTTCAGAAAATAAAAAAAATTATTTATTGAAAGTATGTTCCATCTGTACCTACAAGTTACCTCCATATTTCTCTGAAGAAATTCTGGTCTTTGGAGGCGATCCAATCAAAAAGCCAATTTTCGATCTCCGCGCGAGAACTGAATCGCTGTTCAGAAAGAGACGACTGCATCAACCGGAATAAGTAGTAATCTAAAGCAGCTATGTCTGGTAAATATAAATATGGCGGGTTGGGTAGAACTTCCCAGTCCTTTTAAATAATTTTTCACTGGTGCAGAAAAATTAATTTGTTGTGTCTATTCACCCATTCCGGTCGTTTTTCCTCTATAGCTCGCTCCAAATTTATTAGTTATCGTCAGTAGACATCACCATTGATAGTTTCGCCTGATTCCAGCAATTCATAATATACCACACCTTTTTGAACCCATCCGATACAGAGTATAACGTTATTGCAATGAATATGTCGCTTTGGTTGCGATTGACCAGCTTCACCCAATTTTTTGCGTTTGGGATTCTCATAACATTTTTCATCTCGAGTAAAAATTCGATGCGAAAAACCTTTTTTTTGTTGTCTTTGAAGTTCGAAGTGTTTTTCTTTTAACTGATGTGGAACCCAGTTCTTAGCTTTTTGGACCATTCCGATTGTTTGTAAACTTTTTGTGCCAGTTGATCGATCTACAGCCACTTCTGACTGTGTTTGAGAAGAATTTTCAGCCAATAACGTTTCCAATTCAGCATCCTCAATTTTTTGGGTGGTTTTTCACGCTCTTGGTTTTCAATGCTAAAATCGTCATTTTTAAAATTTTCGAAACCATTCCTTGCACGTTGTATTCGACGGAGCATACTCACCGTAATTTTCCACAAGCAAGCGATAAGTTTCCGCTTAACTTTTTTTGCACAAAAATAATGTAATAAAACTTCTCGCAAATTATCATTACTAACTATGCATTTACCGCCTCGAACTCGCAAGGTCGATATCCCAAAAACAACCTACAAATAACAACAAACGAACAAATAAACATGCCAGCCTCAAAACTCCTATTGCATTATTCTGTATCAAGCAGCAACTAGACTCGAACCACTAAACTACATAGTCTACTTTATAATGTTTTGGTTGCCAGCACTTACTTTCTAAGGAATTATATTAAAAAAAAAAACATGGAAATCAAATGACAGAACTACGGTCAATTTGGTCAACCACGTCCTTATGTACAAACAACATTTATGAAATATTAAATAGATCAAGACCAAACGTTGATATCAATTACCAAGTTATCCGGTTTCATTCGATGGCCAACTTCGTGACGATCGTATTTGTAAAGATAATCTTTAGCGACGCATTAGCGTATACATTAGTTTGAAAATTATATAGAGCAAAAAATAGCTAGTTGAACGAAGATTTCTTTATTCCCATGAAGCGAGCAGAATTATTTCTTCTTTTAAATTTTAGTAAACAAAAAACTGATGAGGAGGCATTCCCCCTCTTCAATTGTATGACGAAACATAATAAGCCACCTTTTGAAGATGCAATTTGTTACGAAAGTTGATACGAGCCCATAACATTAACAGTAAAAGAGAAGGCATTCCTAAAACAGACCATAGAGTCATCACTAGCGAAAGGAACCATTTGGGAGGCCGTGATTGTCCATTTGGTGTCATGTTATATGTCGTCATTTTAGTGGGAACTGAATTATTTTTAAAAATATTTGCCGTGTTTCATGACACCCATTGAACCGGTTCAGTACCAATTTTATAAAACGAGCATGATCCATATTTTAATTTGGAAACCTAATAAATGCTCCAGCGTTGTTTCTTGAAACATAAACTGAACCGGATCAGAAAACACTGCTATTGTTGTGGCCGCCAAAGCGGAACAAACAAAATAATTATTTACTATTTACTTTCGGGATAGATAGAAACTGTTTAGTGTACCAGAAATTACACTTTAAATAACATTTTATGAACTATGAACGTAGGTGAAGAAGAACGCTTAAGAGACACCTGTTAAGCGCTTCTTTTTCAACCAATTACGCTTACATAAGATAGTAAAAGCGTAAATACTTAAGTACACTTGAACCTCGATTATCCGGGATGATTGGGACTTTCCGCATAATCAAAAATCCCGGTTAATCGAATTATTTTTATTAGAACTTAAAAAGATCCCGGTTAATCAGATGAAATTCCGATTAACCAAGAGACTAAAATATCCCGGATAATCCCGGTTAATCGAGTTTCGTGGATTATTGGATCCCGGATAATCGAAATTCAAATGTACAAGAAATAAATCCGAATTTAGCGGCTCTAAAGTTGAGATGCATATCGGGGCGAAGCTCCTTGCTAGAAAAACACATAAATGACCTTTTTTTAGTTTTAAACATTTTTTTGATTTTAACGCTAGTATATTTTCCTTAGTTTGGTTTTTTTAGTTACAATAAGTAGAAACCCGATCTCTAATAAATAATGCGGCCATTACTCTTCTACGCAAATTAATTTTTGTTTAATCAGATTTCCTCAGCTTAGTCTCAAATCGCTACCAAAAGTGAACGAGACTAATATCGTAAACACAAACAAACTAGATAATCGAGTTTATCGTTAGAGAAGCGTCTTTTCAATTGTAAGTATAAAATTTCAAAATCTAAGTTAAACAGTATATCATTTACACGAAAAACGATTATGAACTAAACGATTGTAAATTAATTTAGCAACAATATCGGTCCAGATAATTTTCACCAAATTTAAGCGGAAATGAAGTTTTTTGACAGATTTTCAACAAAAACTTGGCTCCTATAATAATACAGCCCAGAAGGTTTGATTGATCAGTATGTAACTTCATACTTGAGCTTTTTCCATAAGTTGGCCGAGTTCAGTGATTTTTAACCGAAATCGATCCCCGGAAGTGTCAACTTTCAAAATAACTTTTCTTTTTTTGCAAATATTTTCGAGAATGTATTTACGAGAATGTCGACCATGAAAAGAGTTTAATTAAATTTTGCAATAATATCAGTTCAGATCAGTTTCCCAAAATTTAAGCGGAAATTACAATTTTCGGAATATGAAACAAATACGACACAAAGCGATTTATGAATGTTATATAAATTCAAAGTTACTCATCGATTTTCACTAAATAATTGTTTTATTAAGATAATAATTAAATGAAAAATAAATAACAATAATTAAGTACAAGAATTATTTTAAAACTAAAAAAAAATAAAATCAAAATCATTAAACTTTTTATTTAAAAGAAAATCTGTAAAAAATAGGAAATTTCAATATGTAAAACTAGTCTCAATTCTGTCTTATGAGTGGAAAATTCTGTTATTCTGTTTAAGTAAACTCTCTCTATGTAATTAGTTGATTGGCAGATTCATTAAACACTGGCGATCCTTAGACTCAACCAACTTTTTGCATATCCGAACCGGTATTTGTATGCGGATCTAACCCCATCCCACAATTCGTTCTTTTTCGTGTATATTAATGGCATTTCTGACTATTATTATTAAACAAGTTTTCGATCGGCTTTAGTTCGGGTTGGCCACTCCATAATCTCTAAACAACGTTTTCACTATATTCGAGATGTGCTTGGAGAGTTGTTATCTTATTGAAAAACTTCCTTTACCGCGAAAACAACTTTAAATTACCCCTACTGCCTTAATTGATCCACCATCATGCTTGAAGGTTTTATTCGTGTATTTTGATAGCAAACTTATGTTCGGTGGCGACCGTACATATAATATCGGCCATTAAAACCAACAAGATTTTTCTTTGTTGCATCAGAGCATAACATCTTTTGGACTTTGCGAATATTATTTGCCAAGTGTTTTATACAAATTTGATCCTAGATTACACGTTCTGTTTTTTATAAGAGTGAAACGTGTTAAGCGGCACAGATATCTAAGTTATTTTCTACTAACATTCTTCTAACAGTTACATACATTGGAAATATCCAGGTTTAGAATTTTTTTAAGATAATTTTACCGGAAATTATGGGTTTTGATAAAAAAGACTTTATTTCACAAAAATTTGGCATCTCGATAGTGCATCACAGACTATTCGGATTAAAACTTCATACTTAAGCTTTTTCCAAAATTAGGGGATCCTTATAAATTTTATGTTTCAGAAGTTGCAACTTTTATATTAGCTTTCTCAATTTTTGCGATGATGTTGAAAAGTATAGCATTTACAAAAACGGCCAAGAATTAAAAGATTCAATTAAATTTAAAGACTAATGGTCAAAAACGGTTGACCTAGTTGGTTTTCTGAATTTTAAGCAGAAATAAGGTTTTTGCCGCCCCGGTGGCAAAGTGGTCAGCGTGCTTGCTCCAACGACCGGAAGTCCCAGGTTCGATTCCGGTGGTGACAAGGAAAAAATTTCACGGCTGGTTTAGAATCAATGAATTAATCATTCATTATCCGAAATGAAAATATGATTATGAAACCTCATTTGAGGCTCCCTTGATGGGATATAGTGCCAGAGTGAGAGAGAAAGGTTTTTTGACTATGCAAGACGGATTTTACCTAAAGTCCGATACATTTAATTTTTTGGTTTAGAAATCAAGTTACCACATTCATGGTAATAGAAGGTCGAGTCTTGGCCACAACATATTTACTCCATATTTTTGCTTTGCTTTCGATAACCGTACCGAAGAGCATTTTTTAGATATAAAAGTATATGTATAGTAATAGTGGACATTTTTATATTTTTTCTATATCACCGAAGTCTGAAAAAGTGGTTTTTCAGGTGGTTTTGTCTGTTGGTCTGTGTCTTATCTACATCCCAGAGGGATTGACTGATTTGGATGAAACTTCATACTCCATAAATTGGGGGGTCCCAGTGAAATGTGGTTGAAATCAGCCCATCGGAAGGAGTAGCTTCCATAGAAGCTTTTAGAAGAATAGAAGAACGAACAGATTCTAAATTAATTTGCAACAAAACTGGTTCAGATAATTTTTCCAAAAAAGCTTTTTAGCTTCATATACTTAAGTACTTAAGAAGACTTTTGGTAAATTGGCGGATCGTAAGAAATTTGGAGGAAGTCGATGTGACAACACATGCCATATTATTTTTTAGAATCGACTAACCAGAAGATGTATCGCATTTTTTCTCCTTAGCTAAAGAAACAAAAAATAAAGCACGACGCGACATAAAATATGAACCCAATAGAAAAATGGTGTATAGAATTTTCACATGTGAGGTTCATGAGAATTGAATGCTGGGAATCATAAAATTCTTTAGTTCGCGATTTACTTACATTCATGTAAAAGGAAGTTCTTCACAACTCCATTTTTTAAATTAATTCTTGCACTATCCTTCCGTTTTAATATTGCACTTAATCGTGCCGGACAAAATACCAATTGATCGATATACGCAAGCAGATGAAAATTTCCCCATTAGTATGAGTCACCTTTGATGATTGTGAAATTAATCGTATGTCACGGTTTTCTCTTAACAATTATTTTTTATTTCCGGTATCCTTATCTATTTTGCACTGATATTTTTTTTTAACAAAAATTCCTTACGGACTAGTTTGTTTTACGGGCCCTCTTATTTTTAGCCAATACAATATCCTTTAGTCCCACAAGCAAATAAACACTTTCAAAAGTGTCGTAAAATTTGGATATTTTTTTTAAAAGTTTTCCATTGCTATAAAATAAAAATGTATGTACATACTTAGCCAAATAAATTGAAATATAGATTTTTTTTTATTTTTCAGTTTATTTCCACGAAACTTTTCCAAACTTCGATATAATTTTCTATTAAGGTCAATAAAACTATATCCATATACCATGTACAACAAAAATTGTTGTTGTTACAATAATAATAATTACGTATTATTATTATTTGAATCAATAAAAATACCTAAAATTCTTCTACTTATAAAAACAAATTTTCCAATTTTCCTACATTTTTTATTGATTTATATTTATATATACCATTGAAATTGAATAAAAATTTAATTAACATTTTCGTGTGAACGATTGTAAATTAAAAATATATAACGATTTTATGTAGAAAATGTGATGTAGTTGTATATCTAGGACACACCTATACCCCTATATAAGTTATTTTTGTTATAAAAAGGAAATAGTGTACAGCCCTGATATATGATAAGCTAAATCAAATAGTACGTCAACATATTTATGTTTTATAATGTTTGCATGTCATTTATGCAATTTGAATGAGAACATGGTTATATAGAAAAACTTTAGGTAGGTGTCACTTGTTTCATGTAAATGGTTGGTTATATTATAATATTAAAGTTAAATTTCCGCTCTTCAAACTATCTATATACTTATACTTATTAGTGGTAAAACAAGTTTTTGTTTGAAAGTACCTGATTTCATATAACTGGAGAGCAATCTTATGTGATTTTTTATTGGTTAGATATTATAAAATAGAAAAGAAAATCCATAAAATGAGATTAGTCAAAAATAAGTAAACAAATGGACCATAACATGCTGGGCAGTACAACTTAAGCTGTTTTGCTCTGAAGATACGATTTTTATGTTTAATTAATTGTCAATATTTTTATCCGAAAAACGTATATAACATTGCTCGGGTTGCCTTTTATAAATCGGGATTGGGTAATCGTAGTGCTGTCATCTGGTAACTGACGTCTAAAGTTTGACATTTTATACGGTAAGTATATTTACTCAAGGTTTTTTTTTACACTGCCGTTTTTTTTTGTTATAGTGCAATGTAGAACGGTCAATTCTGAATGGACAACATTTGAATCTGAATGGACCAATTTTGAATCGCATCGTGTCCTATGCGATTCAAAATTGGGATGCATAATGTTGACGGCTGCAGTTTCGAATATCTTGAACATTTGTGCCAATTCTTTTATTTTATGCGATCATTTTTTGTGAGGTCCCATATGGTCAATACTATCGCGGGAATTATATCTTCTAAAGATTCCCTTATTTTTCCCTTCCCCACCTTATTTGAATAACCGGTAATAAATTATGGTTTTACCAGCCAAATGCCACTCAAACTTCGCCATGTCATTTTTATGTAAGAAACCTCATGAAGGTCGGCCTAAGTATTCGACCGACGATATAAATGTGGTCTTCTTGAATTAAAGTCTAAAATTGACGTAGAAGCGACCACCTGAACTACACAACGAAATCTTTCAAACTAGTTCCACAAATTTTGAATGATAATAAAACAGGCAACTCGAGAAATGGTTAATATTTATAAAATTGAAACAGGCACTGAATCTTTGTTCTTTGCTTAGGAGCGTTCTTTATTAAATTAAATTTGTTGTTGAACCTAATCTAAAAATTAAATTTCAATGTGTCTACTCATATATTTTTTCTTTACCAGTCGGACCTACCTAATAGAAAAACCCGCATTTGCATACCAAACAATCCCTGGCCCTCTAACAACAATTTTCTGAGTTATTAAGGATATAAATACCTACTTTTTGAGGGACTTAATAAAGATAGGGTAACAGTCTTAAATCGCATCGGACCATCTTGTAACTATATTCATGTTAAACTATCATCCTGTCCTTCTAAAAATCAGTATGTGCTATTTCGCTACAGTGTAAACAACATATTTTTGTGTTCTAACCATTTCAACCTTCCTTTGTGCCAACAAAACACGATTTGCGGGAAGCGCTTCTATTTTGTATCAATTTGAAGAAAATTGCAGCTGGTAGACATCGATTGCTATGTGAAGTAAAGGGGAACATACTCCATCAATAAAAACATGTGAAGTTTGAAGACGCTGAGTTGAGGTGTTATTGAATCATGATTCGTGCCAAACTCAAGAGGAACTCGCTGAAAACACGAGACATTTTTTCGACGCGGAATCCGTATGCTGCATGAAAAATGGGAAAAATCTTAGATATCGATGGATCAATAAAACTCATTGAATTAATTTCTCTGAATAAAGCTTCGAAGTTAAAGAAAAAAACCTCAAGCCAAATTGATACCCACCCCCAATAGTTTTCATATTTTTTTTTGGTAATTATGAGTAACCTGTTTTTATTACAATATTTAACATGTTTACCTACTGCCACCATAGGAAAAAAAATGTATTAGAAAAATGTGGATCAATAAATAAATGGCATTTACTGAGGCGTCATGGTATAGACATATTCCTTTCAATCAAGTGCCGAACAACTATTTTACTTTAAAAACATATGTATGTGACCCACTGGTGATGCACGACGCGTCTCAATGAAAGTGACGCGTGTCCCATCGGATGGTCATATGGCAGTAAAAAATCATATGCTTGTGACCCATCCGGTGGTGCATGCGGTGTCATAATGAAAGTAACGCGTGTCCCACCCAGTAAACGTGCTAAAATTACAATATTTAAAAACAAACAAAACTCGGCACGAAATTATGGATTATGAATTTAACTTTATTATTGCGAAAGAATTTGAGTCTTGTTGCGTTGCATATTCCGATCAAGCTTCCACAACTTCTCCAAGTTTGAACTTAACCCTCTAAACCGTGAAAAATGTTCGTCAGGGTGATATTTAAAATTTCGATTTTGTATGTTTTTGCTTTTACACTGCAATGACGATTTACGTGCGTTCTCATCTGAGATTGCTGTGCAATTATTTGCAATCGATTTTAATTATTTTCACATGTACAGAATACAATGAAAAATTTTACATGTCGGTATACAAATTTATTAACTTCATCATTTACTAAATGAAACCAAAAATTTTACGAAACCGTATAAGGCATTTTCAACCCTGCAATAAACACAGCGGGGTAGATACTCGATCGGCTAGCAAGCAAGCAATTTGCAAGCCGAAATCCTGGCTACTCAATCAATTTCACCGAGGATATTTGAATTTCAAAATATGTTTTTCAAAAAATTTTGTTTTTTTTTTGCGATTGCACAGTAAATTTTGCGGTTTAAAAAAATGAACAGCAAATTTTTGTGTTGTTTTACTGTGCAATTGCAAAAATAAACAAAAATTTTATAAAAAATATAATTTGAAACTCAAATTTTCTTGGTATAATTGATTGAGTAGTCAGGATTTCGGCTAGCAAATTGCTTGCTTGCTAGCCGATCGAGTATCTACCCCAGCAACTTGTTTATATTTATATCATTTTCTGTGACAGCAAAATATTGATCCCGGATCAATAATATGACGTTATTTTTGATCCAACATGGCTTCTTTGTTTACATTTTTTGTCTTTTATTTTTTGATCCCAGATCAATCCAAAACATTTGTGGGATTTTTATGACGTTTACTCACACAATGTCACAATATGTGTGAGTAAACGTCGAAAAAAATACAACAAATTTTTTGGATTTTTTAATTGATCCGGGATCAAAAAATAAAAAGACAAAAAATGTAAACAAAGAAGCCATGTTGGATCAAAAATGACGTCATATTATTGATCCGGGATCAATATTTTTCTGTCACAGAAAACGATATTAGAAAACGAACATTTGTATGTTATGTCAAAACTTTGATATTAAATGGCGGGAAGATGATTTGTAATAGCAAACATCCTTATTTTATAATTATGATTTCATTTTTGATACAGAAAAAATATTTTAAAACGATTAAATCTTGCCCCCAGAATTTTATAAATATTTTTAAAAGTGTAATTTATTGCTCCGTTGATTTCTTTTGTAGTTCTTAATTTTGCTACATAGCGTTATTTGAAAACTTTTTTCTGTCCTGTTTTGTGATATAAATCTCTTATCAAATAGTTTTCAAAACGTCACAATCATTCATCATGGGAACCTATGGTTATCCAAGGATGAAAATTGTTTCAAATTATCCGCATTTCTGCAGTCGAGCGCAAATGAATCGGATCATCCTCTATAAACGATTTTTAACATGTTAAAGGCACAACTCTGGGATTAATAACCTTTTCTTTTTCGATCGAAACAGGACTGCTGGCAGTAACATTCGCCGAACATTTTAGCACGAAACCGCTATTGTATGGTGACTACTAAAGTGCCAACTAATGTTGGATTACTCAGTTACGGCATATGTGAAGGCCTCAAGCTAATTATATTCCATATCTCTAGATTTTAATAGATATTAATGCGTTTACATAGTAAATAAGCTTTTAATTGATTAATTGTTAATAAATTAAATTAGTCATGTCGAAAATCCGAGTATAAAGTAGGGTTGTTTACCTACAAATACAGACATAAAAAATACAAACATTAACGATCACCACACCATCACGCATGAGCCCCATTTTTCCACCGTACACAAAACATTAATTTATTCATATAAATAAACGTAAACTTTATTTCTACTCACTAACTTTTTTTGGATCTTATTAATTAAATCACTAAAATTGGAATAAATTTTGTGGGTTAAAAACTCAAAATTTATGTGGTACAAAATTTACCAGGCATATTAACTCGATAATAAATAGTTTTTGAGTTAAAAATTTCTCTAATTTATTAATTTTCATTCTACCGTTGTTGCCGTGATTTTAATCATAACATCATAATCGCTTTGTATTATTTTATTGTTGTTGGTTTACGGTTCAAACAATATGAATCATCCGCGCGCGATTTTTATATTTCTGGCGGTGATTATGCAACAGGTCTCTCATATTTTATATATATGTACACAGTGTATACACATTACACACAAACACCAATAAAATGGATTAATCATTTCTAAAATTAATAAAATATTGGGGAAATGATAAACGTGTATGAATATAGAAATAGGTGTTTGCTGGTATGGCGGCGGTATGTTCGTTGTTGGTATTAAGAAAAAATCGATAGACTAAAAGAACAAAAGGTAGCAACAATTTGTTTGCTTAATTAATGGTGAAATTATACGACTGAGAAATTATAATTTTGTAGACCTGCAATTTGCTAGGTCATTGATCAATTGTATACAAAAAGGATTTAATGTGGAAGAAAATTAATAAGACTCGGGAACAATAATAAATCTAGTGAAGATGGTATGTTATAGGAGATTTGCCAAAAACAAAAAAATTCGGTTATTTACTGTGTCACAACAGTGTATTTGGTATTCGAAAAATATTTTTGGCAAACATTTATTTTCACCTATTATGTACACAGAAAGTTTATTGAACTGCATTTGAACACAAACGTTTGTAGAATAAAATATTGTAGTATAGCAGCTATTCATTGGTGCATTTAGTTTATTTGACAGCGTCTGAGTAAAGATATGTGTAATAAGCGAATTTTGGTTTTGTGCTTAACGTCTCAACCCGACAAAAATTTTCAGCTATGCCATTTCCACACTCCATAAAACTCAATCTAAATTCAGTCGAGCGGTACGTAGAATCAGTAAGCCATCGCATTTTGAAATAGATAGAGGCCATTTAATTTCGACAAAATACTTCTATATCCGTCCGTATCTTTGCATGCCTCATTTTGGTCCTTTTTTATATCTGGAAATATTAGTAAATTAATGATGTCATAGATGAATGCTACTCAATTTCGAAAAAGACACCCATATCTATGTAGATGGTGTGTAGCAAAATGTTTAGAATTCGCGCCTCATAATTTTCCTTTATAGAGTTTTTCTTACTAATAATGAATATATAAAAAGGGCCAATATTAGTTACTATGGCCATCAACATAAATGGCACAGTGGTTAAAGCTTTGGCGTTTGGATCGGGAGACATCGCGTTCGTATCCCGATAGGGGCAGGATGCAAAAGGGATTTTTCATCATTTGATTATGCTCGGTGATGGAAATGAACACAACTAAGTAAAAATAAAAAAATAAAATATTAAGGACAAAACCGTAACTACTATGGGTTGAAAATCTGAAAATGGACGCGAACATATATAAATAACATATAACACGTTAAAAACACCCAGTCGCAACTTTTTGCTGGTCACCACCAGGAATCGAACCCGGGACCCCCGAATAACAGAGCCAAGCACTCTACTTATTAAGCTATCGAGGGCGACTAAGTAGTTAGTTCCATACTCGAGTTGAAATTTTTTTAACTTTGTGTTTGTTTTAATACATGCAGTACGATACTGTAACAAAACCTTTCAAGATCGTATAGAATTTTCACCACAGGTGAACTCTCAGAACGTCGTTTCGTTTTCAGAATTGTTTTATATACTCACTCATTGCTCTTGCGCGGTCATTTTGAGCGCGGCTTTAGCTCAGGAGTTTAGGGGTGGGTGTTGTAAGGGTTGAACGAGTCTTGCTAGACCGCTGGGTTAAAAGGCAACAAAAAATAAAAGAAAACAACGGAAGAAAACTATTAATGCGGGTGACAAATTCTGACCGAAGTAAAATTTGGCCATTATCTCAGAAGGAAATTGACGGTATGTAAGGGAACGGATAATTATGACGGAATGGAATCATAAAACCAAAATATTAATTAGGTGTAGCCGATAATTTACATACAAAAATTGAATTAAATGAACATTGCACTACCTACCTGGGTCTCACCGATACTTATTTAATATCTCATATTATTTAACGAAAAAAAATCATTTAAATTCATTTCCGACCTGGAAAATTAACATAATGTAATATTTTATTCAATCGTTAATCGATATCAAATGAATTTAAAAAAAAAATAAAATTTTAAACTATAAATGTACACAATTCCAAAAATAAAAATTCGCCTATAAATCTAACTACCCAGCTAAACTTAATTTAGACCCACTCTAATCTTAAATATAATTTTAATTAAATAATCAAAAAAAAATTTAACGTGAACTTTTAATTATGTGAATTATTAAAAATAGCACAAAGAAAATGAAAATAATTTTATAATAATAAAAATAAGAATGAAAAAAAACGTTACTTGCTCGATGACGTAGAAAATGTAGATCGCTTGATGTATGTTGAATGATGACTGCAAGAATCCGATTCAACGTTGATCTTGAACAATATTCACGAATATTCGACGGTTGATTAATCTTGACGAAGGTGTGTTCAATCGATAATTAGATTGAATCAATATCGAAGATGTAATTTCCACTTGGTCACTTTTTATTATAGGTTTATTGATTATAATTGGATATTATGAATTGATAATTAGTTTAATTAATTTAGTTTAGTTTATTATTTTGGTTTATTATCATAGTTTTATAACAGTGTTCATTGGTTAAAAATAGTATAACTTAAGTATGGTTTAAACGGTGATAACTTTACGTTTAAAATTTGTCAGGTAAACGTTTTGGGTTTTGAAGTAAAAGAAAATCACTGTATCCGTTGATAGAGGTTTACTCTTCGTGTCCATTACAGTAATTTTTCACGTCACTTGAATTTAGGTTATTTCGAATCTATGAACTTTTGCTTCAATTTGCACTAATTTATCAACTAAAAGCTTATTAGCGCACAAACATTACACATTGTTAACACTTATTAGTGTAAGAAATTGTTTTTCGATTTATTCTCAACACAATTTTAGTCTTTGAGTAGCGTAAAAAAATCGAATCACCTTAACGGTCACTTAATTTCGACCTTAGGACCACGTTTTGTTAAGCTGGTTTTCTCGTTTTTTGTAAATGATTTTATTTATCAATTTCCAGCAATACACTTAGCGTATTAAGATTTAAATTTAAAACTAAATATTAAGCACATATAAAAGTTCAATTATAAATTAAATATCAAAGTCTTATAATTGGATTTGTGTATTTACAAAAAAAAATACGTAGCTTTTACGTAACCCGAATACAATACATGATTTAATTAACTGGTCAGGACATCGATAAAAAATGATCGAATAAAATTTATTATATTTAATATAGTCCAACTATTAGATTATTAGACTGATAAAGCATATGATCGTTTAACTAATTATTATACACATAATTTCTTCAATGTGCAAACACAAAACTTTTAAGATAAGTTATCACAACCGATTCATATCAATCTTAATTGTTACACGATCCAAACGATTTTAGATTTACCAACTGACTGACTATATATCGCGAAAAAAACCCAAATATTTAGAAGACACACCTACCGATGTACCAAAATATATTTGTAGTAGTATCTTTCGATAATCGATTAACGATTACTAACGACTGGAGTGGTATTCTATTGCTATTGTAACGCAGTGGTGGACAACGCTTCGTTACAATACCATGTTATTTTTCCGATCTAACTCTCGATTTCATTTACGCAATCTAAATGTAGTGTTATGTCAACAAATCAACCTAAAAGAAAAAATGGTTATCTGGATAGTTCACGGGAAATCATGACCGTTTCTTACTTACTGCTGGTACTAAATATCTTGATGGGATTTGACTGCCCCAACAATATGTATCCAGATAAACCGGTCTAAAAGAAGCGGGCACCAGTTACGATGCTCGAGTAAGTTCAGGGTGTTTTTCAAACAAAATGAACTTGCCACCTATCAAAATCGATGCCAGTTCGGGGCTAAAAATGAAAAACTCAAGATCTTTCTATTTATGCTTACTTGGAAGAGTCTTTTCAAGTGCTACTGAGACACAGCAAATGCAAACACAACGGGCCGATATTACCACTTCCAGACATACTTACCAGAAATATTTGAAAAATTGATGCCTTTTGACTGAAATCTATGAAGAAAGATGTTTAATTCCACCACATAAATTTGGGTTGACTGACAACCACTCTGCTGTTGAACAACTTCACAAAAAAACGGATATTATTAAAGATGTACTTAAGAATAAGAAGATATGCTCCAGTAATTTCTTAGATGTAGCGCGTTTGACAAAGTTTGGCACCAAGAGCTTGGATTTAAACTACATCAAGAGCTTCGTAAGCAATTTCACCAAATTATTAAATTCTTCTTCGCAGATCGACACTTTCGAATACTCTGACTTTAAGAGAATATCAGCACTAAGTGTACGACTAAGTTGCGTACTTGGACTTATACTATTCGTCCGATATACGAGAGATTTGCCGAATATTAGCAGCATATTTTATATTTTCCTAAACTTATCACAAAAAATTCATTTAAAAGTCTGCAAAATTTGGAAATGAATTTTTCGTGATAAGTTTAAGGAAAATATAAAATACGAGTTTGTTGATTAAGTCAACCTTACCACTTTTAACTTTTGACCACAGATATGTTATATCGGAAGTAAGTTGAAAATACCAAAATGTGATTTCGAATAAAGTATTCTCATTGCAAATTCGACGCTGATTCCGAATCTGTAATAAGTTTTACGCTACGTTCATTACTTAATAAGCAAACTTCAAAATGCAGTTACACAGTGAGTAACTGGACTAAAAAATGGCGAATTCTATTAAATAAAACAAAATTATTACCTGTCAACCTTACAAAGCAATCATGTAAACTAGATTCCCGTAGAACATAATTCGGAATAGGTACGAAGGGCCGAATGTCGAAGGGCCGAATGTCGAAGGGCCGGATGTGTCGAAGGGCCGAATGTGTCGAAGAGCCGAATGTGTCGAAGGGCCGAATGTCGAAGGGCCGAATGTGTAGAAGGGCCGAATGTCGAAGGGCCGAATGTGTCGAAGGTCCGAATGTGTCGAAGGGCCGAATTTTTTTTGTTTTTAGAAATATAATTTTTTAAATTTGTTGTTTTATAACAAAATAAAGTATTTTAAGAATATTAGAGTATTTTTATATTTTTCATATTTTTTTTTATAGAATATTTTGTATTTTTTTTTTTAATTAAACATAAATGAATTTCTTATGAATTTATGTATTTTAATATTTTTCATCTTTGAGTATTTATGAAATTCCACGTATTCGGTCAGCGATACATTTTGGTGAAGGAAAATTTTGTCATGCGCCACCAGAGACATGGTACAAAAAATAAAAAAATAATTAAATTAAATAATTAAATTAAATGAAAAAATAAAAAAAATATATCTCTAAAAACAAAAAAAAAATCAAAAAAAATTCGGCCCTTCGACCCATTCTGCCCTTCGACACATTCGGCCCTTCGACACATTCGGCCCTTCGACATTCGGCCCTTCGACATTCGGTCCTTCGACATTCGGCCCTTCGACACATTCGGACCTTCGACACATTCGGCCCTTCGACACATTCGGCCCTTCGACACATTCGGCCCTTCGACATTCGGCCCTTCGACAATCGGCCCTTCGACACATTCGGCCCTTCGACACATTCGGCCCTTTGAAATTCGGCCCTTCGACATTCGGCCCTTTGATATCATACCCATAATTCCACATGCAAATATAGCCAAATATCTCGGTGTAACCCTCGATGCCAAACTATGATCGAAAACACACATTAAAAGAAAAAAGAGAGTTAAATATCAAATAAAGGAAAAGGTGGGGTCATGGATACAAATTCTGAGCTCATAATACATCACAAATTGCTTTTGTACCGGCAAATCCTTGAATCAGTAGAGACCCTGGTACCGAACTTTGGGATTGTGCCAAGAATTTCAATGCACAATTGATACAATGCTTTGAAAACAAAGAGCTGCGTGGAATTGACAATGCTCCTTTGTACATTAGGATCGACAACTTTCAAATAGGAACTCTGGATAAAAATGGAATACGTCACCGAGGAAATAGAAAAAATAAAAATGAAACACGTATAGTGATTATCTCGGCATGCACATTTAAATTTGCGTGTGTGAGATGCGTTTCACAGGCAGAAACCGTTGAAGCTGGGCGGTTCTAATTTATTTATGTAGCGCGAACATCCCGTAGAATGATTTAGCCGCCTCATATTTGCGGTTATATAATTTGTTAATTTCGAATTAATATGCGTTATTGGTCCGTTGAATCCTGCCCACCTTCCTGAGCTGCTGAATGTCACAACAATTATTATAACAGAGGTAACCAATAGATATTTTTCGTCAACCTATAGAAACTTATTTAACCCTTTGAGGAATTATTTTTTAGGTTGCACATAGTGGTTTGGAGGGATAAATAATAATATAAAAATTAATTGGATAATTGGATAAATAATAGAATATAAATAATTAATTGGATAAATAATAGAATATAAATAAACAAATTTAATTAAATTTTTTTTATTTTTTACCGTTATTACAAAAATGGGGAACCACTAAGCGAGAAAAATCAAAAAAATGAAATAATATTTATAAACTTTATAATATTCATTATTTCTGGTGAAACTTTAGGAAACAGTTCCTCTCATCCGTAAGGCACAATCCAACAGTGCACGCCTTGCAGTGCCATCTTGACCGATGAGGTTTCGCTTTCGTGCTACAATTGGCCCATCTTACATTTGTGCCATTCACAGGTAAATGCGCCGCCTTGTCGGTTCGTTTTTCCAACGGAACATAAACTTTGAATTTATTGATTGGCTTGTCATTGCTAGTTCTTCTTCCTCTTTGTGATCCTGTTTGTTTAGCTCCTAACAATCCTTCTACGACCGCTAACTTGAACTCCTTCAACGACAATTCGGTACCGTCGGTTCTAGTTTTATAAATAATAAACGCATTTACAACCGTTAGATCTAAAAAATGAAAAAATATTCGATGCCACCATTTTTTCGATTTTCTATCTAATTCGTAACGCGACTTTAACATATCGGATAAGGAAACATAGCCTATTATAATCTTGTACTAATTTTAGACATTTCACGTCTACTTTGCTCCCGTCTTTTTGTTTTCTTTGAACTTCTCGTCTTCCGGGCTATGAAAATTGCTCAGAAATAATATAGGTTTTCGTTTTTTATTAACCCACTTTACTGCCAGTACACCATCTTTGCTTACTTTCCAATCATAATCGCCTCTTTGATTTTTATTGTTTACTGTAAAATCATTTGGAATGTCTTTTTGGCCTTGTCGAGCAGTTCCACATGCATAGATTCCATCGTCCAATAAATCTTGTAATAATTGAACCGAATTGAAATAGTTATCAAAATATATTTCGTGATGTTTTCGAGCTAATTCTTTTATGACTCTTGCTCCCAATTGTTTTTCTTTTGACTTTTCAATTTTTCCTGTATAGATTTGGAACTGTGTCACTAATGCATTTTCATCCGCACGAACCCAAACTTGATAACCGCGTTTGATTGGTTTCATGGGCATATATTGTCGCAAACTGCTTCTAATTTTGAATTTTATCATCGATTCGTCGATTGACTGGCATTTAGTTGGTTAATAATATGATCGATAATAGGCTTTATATGTTTGAGATAATCTATTCAGGAGGGGCCGAATTTTATAAAGATTATCAAATGTAGGGTCCCCAGTTTTAGGTTGTCGCAGATTATCATTTAAGTGAAGGTGACTGAGAAACCATCTGAAGCGATCACGTGACATAATTGTTGATATTAAACTGTCCCGAAGTGACATTCTTGAAGACCAACAATCTCGGTAACTTGGTATGTATATTTGACGCCCATAAGTAAATTTATGGTTAAAAACGATTATAATTCATCGTCTGTAGTAGCAAATTAAATGATGCCATGCTGTTGCATAGCGTATAACTGTTTCAAAAACAATTTTCTCTAATAAGCTTTGAGGGAATTTTATTTTGTAAAAATGTGTATTATTATATAAAAAAATTTATAAATATTATAAACCAATATTATAATTATTTTAACAAAACAACATCACAATTTATTAGTATAAAATTTTCTTTTTTACAACAAATAATTAAAAATAATTAAAAAATTTAAAATTTTTAAAAAATTATGAAGACCGGTTTCGGAAGTTCTTCCATCGTCGGTTCATTATACTACTCATTATACTACTGAACCGACGATGGAAGAACTTCCGAAACCGGTCTTCATAATTTTTTAAAAATTTTAAATTTTTTAATTATTTTTAATTATTTGTTGTAAAAAAGAAAGTTTTATACTAATAAATTGTGATGTTGTTTTGTTAAAATAATTATAATATTAGTTTATAATATTTATATATTTTTTTATATAATAACACACATTTTTATAAAATAAAATTATATTCAACAAAAAGCCACGGACAATATAAAAATAGATTATGTTCATTTATATGGTACTTTGAGGGAATAGTAGAAGAAACATATCCACCGGATATTCTAAGCTGTTGAACGTTGGCAAATTATCGGGAATATTTAGTCCTACGTGTTATTCAAACGGGCGTATTAGCGTACTGGTTTTAACATCTTTCGTCCATTCAACTTTCTTGCGTAAAAATTTTGACAAGGGAAGATCGTCATCACTATCCCAATCACTACTATCTTCAGCATGAGCTAATCTTGGAAATACTTCAACAGAAACAAAGTTCTATCCCGTATCATATTCAGGATTCATATTTAATTCCATCTCGTCTTCACTCTCCGAGCTGGACAGTTCGGATCCTGCGGATGGAATTTCATCTAATGGGCAATAAGCATCCTCACTAGTAAAGCGCTCCAAATCAATTATTTTATTCATTTTCGACCTAAGAACAATTTTTTTTATTAGATATTATGACAGTAACACAAAACATGAAATCCCCAAACCAGCAACCCAATGCCTGGTGGTAACATTATGGAACCACCAAGTAAAAACCGAAATAACAGCAAATTAAAAAATATAGGTTCATTTACTTCCACTAAAAATCGATAATTATTAATTTTACCAAACAATATAATGTAGTACTTACCCCAAAAAGAGCAATTTACAACACTTTTAATTTTAATGAAATCAGTGGTTCTGACATTCTAAGCGCAACAAACTAACTGCACTCTAAAAAAAATCTGGAGAGAAACACACACAAAAAAATACGAATTCAAACATTTCACGTTCTTTTATACTCATTTATTTGTTTTATATTCTTTTCGCACGTGTCTTTTACTGTAGAGCGCCTGCGCCGCTTAGAAAAAAAAATCGTTATAGGTGGTTCCACTGTGGAACCACTGAGCGTGAAAGGGTTATGATAGATATATTACTAGATGTTCTCGGAATAGTTGTAATATTGAAAATTTAGTTCTCACATCTCTATAACTGAAAACTTTTAGAACAATTTATAAATATTTTTAATTAACAGTTTTACGATGAGTTTATTTATTATCACAAACAAATTACAACGAATTAAATAATAATTCACGTAGCTAATCCATAATCTAAATCAACAAGCTTCGACAAGGCTTCCCTGCTAAAGCTATCTTCATCATTCCATAAAATACTAACATTTGTGAAATGTTTCCAATTTTCGATTGCCGATATTTTTAAATTCAAAATACTTAGAAAAGGTATGGTACGCACCCTCTAGTTCCTTCCACTATATTATGGTTCCTTTTTCAAGCTTTAATCAAATTTTACAGAAACTTTATTGGTTAAAGTTGGTGTAATATAGCTTGTATCTGATTTTTGGTAATATCTGTTGATGGCTGTCATCTTATCGTGTCATATGCCGATATAACATCATATTGCGTCATTGCACTACGTGGACGACCTAAAAATAGTAAAATAAAGTATACTTAGTAATCATGGAAATTTTTGACCTAAAGATTTTTGCAAATTCGCTGTATCGCCAAAGTCCGAAAAAGTGGTCTCCAAAAGGTTCTCTGTGTTTGTGTGGTGCCGTGCAGACTAAATATATCTGTCCTCTGTAAATCTTAGATTGATTGACTGATCCGTGTGAAACTTAAGCTTCTTCCATAAATTGCCAGATCTCAGCGATTTTTGGCCGAAATTAGTTCACTAGAAGTGGCGGGTACTATAGAGCTTATACCTTTTTTGCAAATATTTTGAAAATTATATAGCTATAGCATTTACGAATAAAACGAGTAAAATCGATAAGATTGAAATTTAATTTCAAACAAAATTCAAAACTCAAATGACGAGTTTCGATCAAATAAAAATTTATTTCACTTTCGCCAAAATTCGACGCGTCTGAAAACTTTATACTAAGCTACGTTCACAGTATTGTTTTCGTCGTTGTTTTCGATGTTGTTTTCAGATTGTAATATGTTGTTGTTGCATTTCCCATATAAAACAGTTATCGTTTCCATATTAAAAATATTTGCTACGTACATTGACAGTGTACCGAAAACAACGGCGAAAACAACCAAATATGTATGCCGTAGTAATTTTTTGTTGTTTTCGTAAATAATTTATCGATATTTATATTTTAGTTTTTAATTTTTTTTTTTGTTAATATTAATATTTGGAATTGAAATTGATATTAATAAGTTAAATTGGTTTTAATATATATATTTAATAGTTTTTTGTTGTTTTTAAAAATTAAATTGAAAACTTATCGATACGATACATCGATATATTTTTTAACTCACCAGCATTTTTTTTTTGACAAGTTGTACAAAACAAACAGAAAACCAATAATGGCCTATAAAGAGTTCGAAATTGAATATTTAAATAAATAAAAACGATCAGTTTACATATCAAAAAAGAAAATTTAATATTTTTTTGTTGGATCACGATAAGTTCAAAACAACATCGAAAACAATACTGTGAATGTAGGTAGGCTTATGGTACATTTACATGGATTGTTTTCGTCGATGTTTTGGTATATCGTGAAGCAACAACAACATTTTAATATTTTTTTTAAAGTGATCGTTTTTGATTTTAATATTTTGAAAACATTTTGTGTCAACTTTTACCTTTAATTTTGTTAATATGTATACATAAATGTATAATGTGTATATTTTACTGGCTTGAGATATAATTGATTTTAAGTGGAAACCCCGAAGCGCACAAAAAAGGTACTTGACACCAAATGCGGTGGACTGCGAAAATATTAATACAGCAGAGATCTTTGGAGGCAGTTGGAGATCACGTTTCGATATGTTACCGCAAATTGCAAGGCAAGATAATAAATTATACATTATTCGTCTGAACTCTGAAGTAAAATATAAATTATATATTTAATTAATTAAAAATTTGAATATAGGAGGTTACAATGCAACTGCATCAGCTACTGAAAATAGAGACACTTTGGCCGAAATTTTCATGACGGATGGCTCAATTCCTTGGCAGTGGTCAATGGTAGGTTAGCATGACTGATTTCTGTTAAAAGAAATCTGTGAGAGTAATCAAGTCTGCTGTGGTGCCAAGAGTGGAATAAAAATTAAATTGCTCTTGTTTATATGTTTATACATAATTTATTCATTATTCCTGGACTTCTCTCTTCAATGGGAAGGCAATAATTAAATAAAGGTGGGCGATCGAACACTTACGTTATTAATGTCTCATCAAAATCGTCTTTTTCTTCGGCATTCAACAATAGATCTCGAGTTGTTTTTTCTGCTTCATTTTTTTTAGGTTTTTCTACGACAAGGTTTCTACTTGGAGATACTTGATTTGAACAATCCACTATATTAAAATTTTCTTCCTCCACAGAATTATAATATTCTTGTGTTGATAAATCATTTAAATATTCCGCTTCGTATTCGAACAATTCGTCATCGTATAAAATTAAGTTAAGATTAAATTTAATTCCCGCAAGAAAACAAAACTTCGCTAGGTATCAAAATTATGACAGTTCTATGTATGTACATGAAATTAATATTTATTTGTCGATAAGTTTTATGAAAACAACATCGAAAACAACCAAAAATATGTCAACCCGGTATATTTTCGTTGTTTTGAATGTTGTTTTCAGTACTAATCTCACTATATTTAATTAAACCACTGTATAATATTGGTGGATAACTTGAGTTTATGTCCATACTAACGATAAGTTTTTGTATGGAATTGGATAATGTCTTTGTTAATATCGTGACGAAAAACACCAACAAAAACCAAAATCTGAAAACAACATCGAGAACAATCACGAAAACAATCCATGTAAATGCTACTACATTAAGCTCTTTCCATTAATTAGGAGCCCTTGCGAAATGTGCAACTTTTCAATTTTTTGAATTTTGTTTAAAAGTAAAGCGTCTACAAAAAAGGACAAACATTTAAAAGATTCTAATAATAACCTTGCAGGTTTTCTGATATTTAAATGGGAATAATAATTTTTGATTATACAAGACGGATTTTACCAAAATTCCGGTAAGTAAATTTTTTCGTTTTCACAATCAAGTGTGGTGTGATCGAGATCTATGTACATTAGTAGTAAAAGAAAGAAGGGTGTTGGCCACAACATATTAAGCCCACAACAAGTGATTCTGTAAATTTTAAGACTTGCTTGCGAAGCACCCCTCAAGCAATATTATAACAAAAGGAGACGATTGAGGATGAACATTATCCTATTGAAATTCGAATTTATCATTGTATTTATTAATTTTTCCAAAATATTTGAAAATCGCTAGATAATTAATCATTGATAGATATTCAAGTGAATTCATTAGCTAAATTGGATTCGATTTGTTTTGCATTAAGTTAATTCGATTTTCGGTCGGTACCAGTTTTTTCGTTTTTACATAATTATCCCCAATTAAATTGATTATAAAACAATGAAGGAAATATTAATCTTCTGAAAACTATGTTGTCGGTTCGATACCTAAACACCAAAACTCGACGATTGAACAAAAATATTATTTACCCCAATGGAATAATTCCCTTGAGTTTTCACGCAAATAAAATTGATTAGAAAAGCAAAATAGATTTTCTTTTGTTTATGAAAAATCTCACTAAAAAAATAATTCAATTTAATCTCTGTTTTTCATGTTTCACACAACATACTTATTACTGATATACCATACCCATATGAATATAATGAAAACCTTAACCTGAATCTTGACCCAATTATGTCTCATTGTTATATTATTATATTTGATATTATGTAGTTTGTGACAAACTATCGCTCATTCGCGTAATATAGTATATAGAATATGTATGTACTTCCAACCCTTAGTAAAGTTTTATTGAAATTGATTTTTATGGTGGTCGTTGCTGTTGTTGTTGCTGTTTTGAAAATTGATGCTTTTCGTCTTTACCAAATATATCTTTACAGACTTATAAATTTTCTATGAAGTGTATCGTCATTGTTCATTTCAAAAATTATAGTTGTGACGTTTAATACATTAGAGAAAATTTATTTTTGGTATAAGAAACAAATAGAAAATCTGTGATTATATGAATGTAACATACGAGTATATATGCACGAGTATATACAAATATCGATGAAAAAGGGTCAAGTGTAAGTAGCTACATGATGATGAAATGTGCGTGCCAAAAATTACATTTGTGTTTTGTTTACCCATAATCGGCCTGAAATAGAATTAAATTTTAGATATACATGTGTATTCAGCACCTTAGTAGGATGTACGAGTATTGATTTTGGATATTCTGAAAATATTTGACATGACAGTTGTTTATTCAATCAATCTTAAATATATATATATATTTTTTAAATGTAAGTATACATGAGGAGGAATATAGCGTTTAAACTGTTGTTCTGATGTATCATTTTCGTTTTGGCCGAAAAGATCAATTATGTTGTTGGACAAATATATACGATTAGTAAAATATGTATATAAAGTTAGCCCAGGATTCATCCCGTAAAACGACGATGGCAACACTAAACTATCACGACAGTTTTCCATCCCAGGATATTACTATCAGCCCAGAAATTTTACCATCCCAGAATATTTCATCCCAGGAAAAATTTTAATGAGAGAAAATATCATCCCAGAAAATAGAGTTAGGCGAGCTATCACTACAGCGAAAGTTCACTATCCGATCACTATCAGCCCGAAAATTACACCCATTGTGTAAAAACTATAGCAACCATATAATAACTAAAGTACTAATATTATATTAATGGGACGACAGAAATCATAGAATTCAATAAAAAAATTATTAAATATAACGAACTAATTCTACATATCTACTTGAACATCCCACTCTATAAAAGTGTCGGATTAAGACGAATGCTTTTTAGATGTGGCACATTAACATCGTCATACAGGATAAGTTTCATAAAACTAAAACCAAACTAACTGCTAAACCGATCCCACCGCCCGTTCTATAAAAGTGTCGGATAAGCACGAAAGTCTGTAGATGCGGCACACTAACATCTTTATACAGGATAAGTTTCATGGAACTTCTTTGCGTCCAAGCTGCGCAATTAAATTTTAAATTCTCAAAATCATTAAATTACTCAATATTTTAATACTCAATCGCTTCCACAGCCCGTTCTTTAAAAGTGTCGGATTGGGACGAGTAGTTTTTAGATGCGGCATACTAACATCTTTATAAAGGATAAGTTTCGTGGAACTTCTATGCGTTCAAGCTGCGCAATTAAATTTTAAATTCTCAAAATCATTAAATTACTCAATATTTTAATACTCAATCGCTTCCACAGCCCGTTCTATAAAAGTGTCGGATTAGGACGAGTAGTTTTTAGATGCGGCATACTAACATCTTTATAAAGGATAAGTTTCGTGGAACTTCTATGCGTTCAAGCTGCGCAATTAAATTTTAAATTCTCAAAATCTTTAAATTACTCAATATTTTAATACTCAATCGCTTCCACAGCCCGTTCTATAAAAGTGTCGGATTAGGACGAGTGTTTTTAAGATGCGGCATACTAACATCTTTATACAGGATAAGTTTCGTGGAACTTCTATGCGTCCAAGCTGCGCAATTAAATTTTAAATTCTCAAAATCATTAAATTACTCAATATTTTAATACTCAATCGCTTCCACAGCCCGTTCTATAAAAGTGTCGGATAAGGACGAGTGTTTTTTAGATGCGGCATACTAACATCTTTATACAGGATAAGTTTCATGGAACTTCTATGCGTCCAAGCTGCGCAATTAAATTTTAAATTCTCAAAATCATTAAATTACTCAATATTTTAATACTCAATCGCTTCCACAACCCGTTCTATAAAAGTGTCGGATTAGGACGAGTAGTTTTTAGATGCGGCATACTAACATCTTTATAAAGGATAAGTTTCGTGGAACTTCTATGCGTTCAAGCTGCGCAATTAAATTTTAAATTCTCAAAATCATTAAATTATTCAATATTTTAATACTCAATCGCTTCCACAGCCCGTTCTATAAAAGTGTCGGATTAGGACGAGTAGTTTTTAGATGCGGCATACTAACATCTTTATAAAGGATAAGTTTCGTGGAACTTCTATGCGTTCAAGCTGCGCAATTAAATTTTAAATTCTCAAAATCAATAAATTACTCAATATTTTAATACTCAATCGCTTCCACAGCCCGTTCTTTAAAAGTGTCGGATTAGGACGAGTGTTTTTTAGATGCGGCACACTAACATCTTCATACAGGATAAGTTTCATGGAACTTCTATGCGTCCAAGCTGCGCAATTAAATTTTAAATTCTCAAAATCATTAAATTACTCAATATTTTAATACTCAATCGCTTCCACAACCCGTTCTATAAAAGTGTCGGATTAGGACGAGTAGTTTTTAGATGCGGCATACTAACATCTTTATAAAGGATAAGTTTCGTGGAACTTCTATGCGTTCAAGCTGCGCAATTCAATTTTAAATTCTCAAAATCATTAAATTACTCAATATTTTAATACTCAATCGCTTCCACAGCCTTTTCTATAAAAGTGTCGGATTAGGACGAGTAGTTTTTAGATGCGGCATACTAACATCTTTATAAAGGATAAGTTTCGTGGAACTTCTATGCGTTCAAGCTGCGCAATTAAATTTTAAATTCTCAAAATCAATAAATTACTCAATATTTTAATACTCAATCGCTTCCACAGCCCGTTCTATAAAAGTGTCGGATTAGGACGAGTGTTTTTTAGATGCGGCACACTAACATCTTTATACAGGATAAGTTTCATGGAACTTCTATGCGTCCAAGCTGCGCAATTAAACTTTAAATTCTCAAAATCATTAAATTACTCAATATTTTAATACTCAATCGCTTCCACAACCCGTTCTATAAAATTGTCGGATAAGGACGAGTAGTTTTTAGATGCGGCATACTAACATCTTTATACAGGATAAGTTTCATGAAACTTCTATGCGTCCAAGCTGCGCAATTAAATTTTAAATTCTCAAAATCATTAAATTACTCAATATTTTAATACTCAATCGCTTCCACAGCCTTTTCTATAAAAGTGTCGGATTAGGACGAGTAGTTTTTAGATGCGGCATACTAACATCTTTATACATGATAAGTTTCATGGAACTTCTATGCGTCCAAGCTGCGCAATTAAATTTTAAATTCTCAAAATCATTAAATTACTCAATATTTTAATACTCAATCGCTTCCACAACCCGTTCTATAAAAGTGTCGGATTAGGACGAGTGTTTTTTAGATGCGGCATACTAACATCTTTATACAGGATGAGTTTCATGGAACTTCTATGCGTCCAAGCTGCGCAATTAAATTTTAAATTCTCAAAATCATTAAATTACTCAATATTTTAATACTCAATCGCTTCCACAGCCTTTTCTATAAAAGTGTCGGATTAGGACGAGTAGTTTTTAGATGCGGCATACTAACATCTTTATACATGATAAGTTTCATGGAACTTCTATGCGTCCAAGCTGCGCAATTAAATTTTAAATTCTCAAAATCATTAAATTACTCAATATTTTAATACTCAATCGCTTCCACAACCCGTTCTATAAAAGTGTCGGATTAGGACGAGTGTTTTTTAGATGCGGCATACTAACATCTTTATACAGGATGAGTTTCATGGAACTTCTATGCGTCCAAGCTGCGCAATTAAATTTTAAATTCTCAAAATCATTAAATTACTCAATATTTTAATACTCAATCGCTTCCACAGCCTTTTCTATAAAAGTGTCGGATTAGGACGAGTAGTTTTTAGATGCGGCATACTAACATCTTTATACATGATAAGTTTCATGGAACTTCTATGCGTCCAAGCTGCGCAATTAAATTTTAAATTCTCAAAATCATTAAATTACTCAATATTTTAATACTCAATCGCTTCCACAGCCTTTTCTATAAAAGTGTCGGATTAGGACGAGTAGTTTTTAGATGCGGCATACTAACATCTTTATACAGGATAAGTTTCATGAAACTTCTATGCGTCCAAGCTGCGCAATTAAATTTTAAATTCTCAAAATCATTAAATTACTCAATATTTTAATACTCAATCGCTTCCACAGCCTTTTCTATAAAAGTGTCGGATTAGGACGAGTAGTTTTTAGATGCGGCATACTAACATCTTTATACATGATAAGTTTCATGGAACTTCTATGCGTCCAAGCTGCGCAATTAAATTTTAAATTCTCAAAATCATTAAATTACTCAATATTTTAATACTCAATCGCTTCCACAACCCGTTCTATAAAAGTGTCGGATTAGGACGAGTGTTTTTTAGATGCGGCATACTAACATCTTTATACAGGATGAGTTTCATGGAACTTCTATGCGTCCAAGCTGCGCAATTAAATTTTAAATTCTCAAAATCATTAAATTACTTTATTTTAATACTCAATCGCTTCCACAGCCCGTTCTATAAAAGTGTCGGATTAGGACTAGTATTTTTTAGATGCGGCATACTAACATCTTTATACAGAATAAGTTTCGTGGAACTTCTATGCGTCCAAGCTGCGCAATTGAATTTTAAATTCTCAAAATCATTAAATTTCTCAATATTTTAATACTCATTCGCTTTTACAGCAAGTAAGATTTTGACGAGTTTGCAGAATCTCCTAGTAAATGACTCATTTCCAATCCCACCAGACACAGAGTAATATTTTTTCCTCATGAATTTTCATTTTTGTAACTGATGTTGATGGGTGGCCTGGATCAACCCATTGTTTTCTGCGTTTAGGATTACCGTATAAAATCCACTAGTCTTCACCCGTAATGATTGTTTCTTTTGTCATTTGATGAGCAAGATAGTTTCCTGCCTTCTGTATTTTCCTACCATTGCATGCAATCGAAGTGATATTGCTTGGTGAGTAACTACTAGCTCCTTAGTGATCTGCAAGCTCTTTTTGAGTTTGATGCGGGTTTTTATCCAGTAAAACTTTAAGTTATTCGTCTTCAAATTGTTTAACTGCACCTGGACGTGGATCGTCCTCAAGACCAAAATTGCCATCACAAAGTTTTACAAACTACTTTTTTACTGTTGAATGACTCACAGAATGTTCACTCAATGACGAGTTAATCAATTCCATAGCAAGCTTATCGATATTCATCTCCTAAAATTGTTGCACACGGAATGACGAATTATAAATGAGTGAAACTTTTGTCATAAAAGAAGATATGAGTAAGCTACATATATCCAAAATGGCGAATAATTTCAAAAGAACTTAAGTATATTTTAATACCACCAACTTTAGAGCCGAGCGTCTACTTGCACACGTAAGATTGGGATGTGAAAATAGAAGTTTTATAAAACTTATTCTAAATGAAGACCATAGTGTGCCGCATCTAAAAACACTCGTCCTATTCCGACACTTTTATAGAACGGGCTGTGGAAGCGATTGAGTATTAAAATATTGAGTAATTTAATGATTTTGAGAATTTGAAATTTAATTGCGCAGCTTGGACGCATAGAAGTTCCATGAAACTTATCCTGTATAAAGATGTTAGTATGCCGCATCTAAAAAACACTCGTCCTAATCCGACACTTTTATAGAACGGGCTGTGGTAGCGATTGAGTATTAAAATATTGAGTAATTTAATGATTTTGAGAATTTAAAATTTAATTGCGAAGCTTGGACGCATAGAAGTTCCATGAAACTTATCCTGTATAAAGATGTTAGTATGCCGCATCTAAAAAACACTCGTTCTAATCCGACACTTTTATAGAACGGTCTGTGGAAGCGATTGAGTATTAAAATATTGAGTAATTTAATGATTTTGAGAATTTAAAATTTAATTGCGCAGCTTGAACGCATAGAAGTTTCATGAAACTTATCCTGTATAAAGATGTTAGTATGCCGCATCTAAAAAACACTCGTCCTAATCCGACACTTTTATAGAACGGGCTGTGGAAGCGATTGAGTATTAAAATATTGAGTAATTTAATGATTTTGAGAATTTAAAATTTAATTGCGCAGCTTGGACGCATAGAAGTTCCATGAAACTTATCCTGTATAAAGATGTTAGTATGCCGCATCTAAAAAATACTCGTCCTAATCCGACACTTTTATAGAACGGGCTGTGGAAGCGATTGAGTATTAAAATATTGAGTAATTTAATGATTTTGAGAATTTAAAATTTAATTGCGCAGCTTGGACGAATAGAAGTTCCATGAAACTTATCCTGTATAAAGATGTTAGTATGCCGCATCTAAAAAACACTCGTCCTAATCCGACACTTTTATAGAACGGGTTGTGGAAGCGATTGAGTATTAAAATATTGAGTAATTTAATGATTTTGAGAATTTAAAATTTAATTGCGCAGCTTGGACGCATAGAAGTTCCATGAAACTTATCCTGTATAAAGATGTTAGTATGCCGCATCTAAAAAACACTCGTCCTAATCCGACACTTTTATAAAACGGACTGTGGAAGCGATTGAGTATTAAAATATTGAGTAATTTAATGATTTTGAGAATTTAAAATTTAATTGCGAAGCTTGGACGCATAGAAGTTCCATGAAACTTATCATGTATAAAGATGTTAGTATGCCGCATCTAAAAAACACTCGTTCTAATCCGACACTTTTATAGAACGGGCTGTGGAAGCGATTGAGTATTAAAATATTGAGTAATTTAATGATTTTGATAATTTAAAATACAATTGCGCAGCTTGGACGCATAGAAGTTCCATGAAACTTATCCTGTATAAAGATGTTAGTATGACGCATCTAAAAAACACTAGTCCTAATCCGACACTTTTATAGAACGGGCTGTGGAAGCGATTGAGTATTAAAATATTGAGTAATTTAATGATTTTGAGAATTTAAAATTTAATTGCGCAGCTTGGACGCATAGAAGTTCCATGAAACTTATCCTGTATAAAGATGTTAGTATGACGCATCTAAAAAACACTCGTTCTAATCCGACACTTTTATAGAACGGGCTGTGGAAGCGATTGAGTATTAAAATATTGAGTAATTTAATGATTTTGAGAATTTAAAATTTAATTGCGCAGCTTGGACGCATAGAAGTTCCATGAAACTTATCCTTTATAAAGATGTTAGTATGCCGCATCTAAAAAACACTCGTCCTAATCCGACACTTTTATAGAACGGGTTGTGGATGTTAGTATGCCGCATCTAAAAAACACTCGTCCTAATCCGACACTTTTATAAAACGGACTGTGGAAGCGATTGAGTATTAAAATATTGAGTAATTTAATGATTTTGAGAATTTAAAATTTAATTGCGAAGCTTGGACGCATAGAAGTTCCATGAAACTTATCATGTATAAAGATGTTAGTATGCCGCATCTAAAAAACACTCGTTCTAATCCGACACTTTTATAGAACGGGCTGTGGAAGCGATTGAGTATTAAAATATTGAGTAATTTAATGATTTTGATAATTTAAAATTTAATTGCGCAGCTTGGACGCATAGAAGTTCCATGAAACTTATCCTGTATAAAGATGTTAGTATGACGCATCTAAAAAACACTAGTCCTAATCCGACACTTTTATAGAACGGGCTGTGGAAGCGATTGAGTATTAAAATATTGAGTAATTTAATGATTTTGAGAATTTAAAATTTAATTGCGCAGCTTGGACGAATAGAAGTTCCATGAAACTTATCCTTTATAAAGATGTTAGTATGCCGCATCTAAAAAACACTCGTCCTAATCCGACACTTTTATAGAACGGGTTGTGGAAGCGATTGAGTATTAAAATATTGAGTAATTTAATGATTTTGAGAATTTAAAATTTAATTGCGCAGCTTGGACGCATAGAAGTTCCATGAAACTTATCCTGTATAAAGATGTTAGTATGCCGCATCTAAAAAACACTCGTCCTAATCCGACACTTTTATAAAACGGACTGTGGAAGCGATTGAGTATTAAAATATTGAGTAATTTTATGATTTTGAGAATTTAAAATTTAATTGCGAAGCTTGGACGCATAGAAGTTCCATGAAACTTATCATGTATAAAGATGTTAGTATGCCGCATCTAAAAAACACTCGTTCTAATCCGACACTTTTATAGAACGGGCTGTGGAAGCGATTGAGTATTAAAATATTGAGTAATTTAATGATTTTGAGAATTTAAAATTTAATTGCGCAGCTTCGACGCATAGAAGTTCCATGAAACTTATCCTGTATAAAGATGTTAGTATGACGCATCTAAAAAACACTAGTCCTAATCCGACACTTTTATAGAACGGGCTGTGGAAGCGATTGAGTATTAAAATATTGAGTAATTTAATGATTTTGAGAATTTAAAATTTAATTGCGCACCTTGGACGCATAGAAGTTCCATGAAACTTATCCTGTATAAAGATGTTAGTATGCCGCATCTAAAAAACACTCTTCCTAATCCGACACATTTATAGAACAGGCTGTGGAAGCGATTGAGTATTAAAATATTGAGTAATTTAATGATTTTGAGAATTTAAAATTTAATTGCGCAGCTTGGACGAATAGAAGTTCCATGAAACTTATCCTGTATAAAGATGTTAGTATGCCGCATCTAAAAAACACTCGTCCTAATCCGACACTTTTATAGAACGGGTTGTGGAAGCGATTGAGTATTAAAATATTGAGTAATTTAATGATTTTGAGAATTTAAAATTTAATTGCGCAGCTTGGACGCATAGAAGTTCCATGAAACTTATCCTGTATAAAGATGTTAGTATGCCGCATCTAAAAAACACTCGTCCTAATCCGACACTTTTATAAAACGGACTGTGGAAGCGATTGAGTATTAAAATATTGAGTAATTTAATGATTTTGAGAATTTAAAATTTAATTGCGAAGCTTGGACGCATAGAAGTTCCATGAAACTTATCATGTATAAAGATGTTAGTATGCCGCATCTAAAAAACACTCGTTCTAATCCGACACTTTTATAGAACGGGCTGTGGAAGCGATTGAGTATTAAAATATTGAGTAATTTAATGATTTTGATAATTTAAAATTTAATTGCGCAGCTTGGACGCATAGAAGTTCCATGAAACTTATCCTGTATAAAGATGTTAGTATGCCGCATCTAAAAAACACTAGTCCTAATCCGACACTTTTATAGAACGGGCTGTGGAAGCGATTGAGTATTAAAATATTGAGTAATTTAATGATTTTGAGAATTTAAAATTTAATTGCGCAGCTTGGACGCATAGAAGTTCCATAAAACTTATCCTGTATAAAGATGTTAGTATGCCGCATCTAAAAAACACTCGTCCTAATCCGACACTTTTATAAAACGGACTGTGGAAGCGATTGAGTATTAAAATATTGAGTAATTTAATGATTTTGAGAATTTAAAATTTAATTGCGAAGCTTGGACGCATAGAAGTTCCATGAAACTTATCATGTATAAAGATGTTAGTATGCCGCATCTAAAAAACACTCGTTCTAATCCGACACTTTTATAGAACGGGCTGTGGAAGCGATTGAGTATTAAAATATTGAGTAATTTAATGATTTTGAGAATTTAAAATTTAATTGCGCAGCTTGGACGCATAGAAGTTCCATGAAACTTATCCTGTATAAAGATGTTAGTATGACGCATCTAAAAAACACTAGTCCTAATCCGACACTTTTATAGAACGGGCTGTGGAAGCGATTGAGTATTAAAATATTGAGTAATTTAATGATTTTGAGAATTTAAAATTTAATTGCGCACCTTGGACGCATAGAAGTTCCATGAAACTTATCCTGTATAAAGATGTTAGTATGCCGCATCTAAAAAACACTCTTCCTAATCCGACACATTTATAGAACAGGCTGTGGAAGCGATTGAGTATTAAAATATTGAGTAATTTAATGATTTTGAGAATTTAAAATTTAATTGCGCAGCTTGGACGCATAGAAGTTCCATGAAACTTATCCTGTATGAAGATGTTAGTGTGCCGCATCTAAAAAAACACTCGTCCTAATCCGACACTTTTATAGAACGGGCTGTGGAAGCGATTGAGTATTAAAATATTGAGTAATTTATTGATTTTCGGAACTTTATATCCCTTTCGCTACCCGGTTACACAATTTTGTGGGTACGGAAAAAGTACTATGTCAAAAATTTATTTTTGTATGTTTTTTGAACCAACATACACATTTGTGCATTCCTTTCATACTTATTTTCGTCCAAAAAATACACTGTAACTAGACACACAATTGTGTGGGTTATACTTCAAATCAAGCGAAATTTTTTATCAAAAACGCCATTACATACTATGTTTTTTTACTCACACATTTGTTTGGTTTGGTCTTAAATAGAGGTAATTTTTTTTTTTTTTTGTTTGAAAAAGGGATATTTAATTACGTCACTTAGACCAACAAACTTTTGCCGAAATTATTTTAGTCAAATATTTTGGTTTATTTTAAACTTCTTTTGTTATGTCGTGATAGCATAATATATATATAACATAATATCATGATAGTTTAGTTAGTATTGCCTCAAGCGTATATTTGATTTTTATGGGATGAAAGTCTGGGATAACTTTTTTTACGTTAGTAAAATGTATTTGTGTTTCGTTAAAAGATAGCTAGCTAATATTTTTCTTTCGTGATGTACGTACATATATGTATAACAAGATGTTTACAATCAATTTTCTTAAAATAAATATTTAGAATTTATTTAATTTTGTTTATTCAATTTAAAGAGCATCAATATGGATTAGATATTTAGAGGTGGATAACCTTATGTTAAGTTTAGTAGGAACGGGTTTTCCTCACTAAATAATACTTAATCTAGTTGTGCATCAACTTCCTCTGGCTTACTTATTCAGATTTAAAATTCTAGATTCTAAGTCTATGAATTCTTTTTTTATTGTTCTCGCTTTAGGATTTTCAAATGCTTACCGCCCTTTGTTTTTAATAAAGAATATGAAGAACTGATGTTGTTCCAGAAGAGAAATGTTAGGTTGCTTAATAATGAATTTTGACATTTATAAATATTTCTATTTTATTTATGTTTGTGTAATAGTATTTTCATTATTCACTCTCTCGAAAATCATAATTTCCGTTACGCATATAGAATATAAGGTCATTTACTTACTATAAAAATGTTTTTCGTTTGAGAAGGAAGTTCCAAGAATGGCATGTAGTATAATTATAAAGGGAAAGAGTAAATATTAAAAAATTTATTAATTTATAAAGGAGATTTAATAAAAAAACGTTTGTTGGTTCGAGCCGGTTTGCAACACTGATGTGATCTAGTATCACCATAAAGCGATTTAAACTGCTGCAACACATAAATATCAGCCGTGTTTTATTATTCAAGCACTATTCAACGATGCGATGGAAAATTTCTACTGAAACTGCAGCTATCATTCACTGGTGTCGCTACAAATAAAAAAACATAAAAAAATGTACTTTAAATTCATGCAGTCAAATGACAGTACAACTTTTTTGATTTTTGTTGTTTGCCATTTGTTTATTTTTTCTTGATTTTCTTCAAAAATACACAGAAACGACCTTTTACTAAAAAACTAAACAATTTCTTATAAAGTTTTTTTTGAAACTACAAAACAATACAAAATTGACATTACGCCAAAATTTGTACACGAGAATGAAGTTTGCTTTGATTTAAGGATTATACAAAACAAAGGCCTTTTCAAATTTCCCTTTGAAATGGAAAGCGGTTCCCGATAGCGGCGCGCGATAAATAGATAGAGCAAAATATTTTTGTGTCGATTTTTAACTAAAAAGTTGGATGAAAAATCATAGTTTAGAGTTAAATAAATTAATTACATATATGCAAAAATAGCTCGCTAAATATAAGTTTTGACATATAAAATTAGGTGCTCCGGATAAATTTATCGAACGCTAATAAAAAAATACGGTAATAGTAGCATGAAGTCTACACATGTGAAAAATCAGTAATATTCTTTAATCTAAAATAAAATAAGATAGCAAAATATAAACTCAGTAAAAACAGAACGTAGGGTACGACTAAGTGAGTAAATGATTCGGCTCGGTTCAAATTCGAACATATTCAGACTTGGTGTTCAGCAAAAAATGCAATTGAATTATGTAAGTATTGATAAGTTTCATGAACTGAAATAGTTTTTTAGACCCTGACGAGACTTTAATAGCTATTGTTTTGGAGAAGAACCAAGGCTTCTGTTTTTTTGTCGCTAATTGGTTACTTTTTGGGCCTGGAATCTTCTAATAGCGAAAGCGTCACATATGAGCAATATTTGTTCGGTTGTTTTCTTCTAAATATTCTGTCTAGATGTCCGATGTTGTTCTTGTAACTAAAAAAACCTTTTTGTTTGTTTCATTCCAAGCGAGGTTTCCGCGCCAAGATAAGTTTATTTTCCTTCCGTAGTTCTTTTAAAAAGCCGTATTAGCTCCATGACAGATAACAATAGAAGACCTGGCGCATTTTGCATTTTGCTAAATGTATGTAGAATTTGAGTCTTGTCCAACTATCCCCGCTCCGGTGCTCGTTTTAATTGTTGATCCTTCAGTGTACCAGATATTGATGGCAGAGAATGGATGATATAATGATCTCAACTTGGTCGCGTTCGGGAATCGACCGAAAAATTTCTCTCAGCTCTCATTATTTTTATCTGAAGTCTGTTTGTCTGATTTTTGTCTGATCTGACAATCTTAGGATTATAACATTTGTTTTTTTTGTCGTTTGACAGTCCTATTACTGGCCATGCTGGTGATTTGCATATAAATGTGAACCTCAAGCGGCAGTGGGACAGGTTTTAATAGCTTCTGTGTGATTTAGACTGATTTGCCTATGAAGTTTATTTAGTGTTGTGTAAGTTTGTGTTTGCTGGCCACTAACACCGCGCACGAAGTTGTACTTTACGATATATACGAGTATTTACCGAACATAATCCACACCAATCGCAATTGAGGTACTTAATGTGAATGTGACAAATATTTTCGTTTTTTTCACAATTCAAGTTTTAAATAGAAACTATCACGAGAAATAAAGTACGGTTTGAAACAGGGCGCAAACGATTTTGTTTGAGTTGTCATTAAGATCAAGGCTGATGTTCGTAATGAGAGTATTTTTGAAGCAGGGGAATATATAGTTGATCAGTGTAGCCACAGAAAAAGTGAGAGTGTTCTTCTTGGGGCAACCCTATTTGCTGCGATATTTATTGTTTCGAAACCGAAGGAGTCCTGAATCTCCCTGCTCTTCAACATGTTAATATTCCATCCTAGGATGGAGGATTGATGGCCCTTTTCGCTTAAATTATTTCGAAATTGATGCTGTCAAAAGCCTTGTAGGGTAAAGCTGTCTCTGTTGATTTTTCAGTCTGATATGCGTGTTGATAAGCAGGGTAACGTCGGGGTGTATTGGATCTGACATAACCTGGGGATGGATGTTGTAACATCATTTTTTTCGATACTATCGAAATTTACCTCTTTCAAATTAAATTTATCGTTTTTCAATTTTTCAATCACGTTGCTTCTATTGCGATCTCTACCTATTCGAATAAAACATTATGTCGTTCTCCTCTTATTGTATCATTTACTTATTTTAAGATTGATATTTTATCGAAAAACAAAAAGTAAATAAACAGTGCGTTCGCAATATAGAAAGTGAAACGACAACGAGTGAGACGAAAAAGGATATAATATTCGATAAATATCGAAAAAGTAATGTTACAACATCCCACCCCTGATTGAATAAAAAAATTAATTTGTACTTGTTAAATTCCTCTTTGACTTTTTGTTTGCTCAGAACTATACAGTCGGGGACGTGACCTGTCACTGATATAGTATCAGTCTCCTAGGCTAGGCCGTCCAGTCATTTGTTCGCTTAGTCCTATGATAAACATAGGGTGTAATTATGTTTTCTATAAAATGATAATTTACAGATTGTAATTAAAGAAAATACTTATCTTTTGGGAAACTTAAATTTTGTTGAGGAATTCTAAATAAAATTAAGTACATAGTCATTTTAATTAATTTTACTAGAATTTTCATATTTGAACTAAATAAAAATGATTTTGTAATTATTAAAATAGCTTTAGTTGATAGGCACGTTTCCTAATACGCCAACGAAATTATTTAGTCTGCATTTTGTAGTGCATTTTTGGCAATCACGTTTTTGTTTTTTTTTGTTTATTAACTTTGCAATTTGTCCTGGGGCCGAAGCACTTCCAAATCTTTCGCGGTTCGCTTTTAACGTCCTACACCTTAGCCGTACCCAGCGTACAGATATAGGCCGGATAGTTGTGTTCATTCACCGATCGGGATCAGATATTGAAAATTTTCGCCGGTGACACTAAAAATTTGAAAAAAATAAATATTTTATTGTTTTGTAATTTTCTATATAATTCTCTTTCTTCTATTGAGAGAATAAGGCGGTGAAACTGAAACTCGAAAAACTGGTAACAGAAATTAAAAAACACAAAACCTTCCGCTTCGATAAAATAATTGCGGCTAAATATTTTTTGTACTGTTAATTTCATTTTTAAAATCTATCCCCCACTTGGTTTTTGTATGATGAATCGGCGACATAGTGTTTCGTCGCCATTTTACCTAAGGGGGCCCTTAGTAATAGCTTTAGTAAGAGAAGGTCCTTATTAAAAATCTTATCTGATATAGATGCCCAAATATCTTGGACAATCCAACATTAATCATTTACCGCTTTATTAATTGTTTGTTTCGTTGTAAATACACAAGAGGTGAATGTTTTTCAAATTGTTTCCAGTGATGCAACTTTGTATCATGTTTCAATTTGAATTATAATTTTTATTTCCATTTTATATTCCAGCATTGCAACTATGCTATATATAGGAAAATAAGTTTTATATATAGGATTCCAAAATATGCAAAAATTATTCATTGAACTCGATAAAGTCAAATCTAATCCAATCTGAAGAAATTGCGGTTAAATCTCGGGAAATAAATTGATTTATGGAAAACATATTAAGAGAAAGTCGGCAAGGCGTTGCTATCCTTAAACATTTGTCTCCCTTGTTTTATAGATTAATGTTCCTATCTTCTTTGGAATTTCAAGAAACCTTCCATTTGTGGTCCAAGGCTGCCATCATTCTGCGCCATTTTAGATGAGTTTGAGTTGGTTGATTCTAAATTGCCTATCTTTCCTCGACAGTATCTACTACTTTCCATTCCATAGCACCTTGTTTTAAACCAGCAAGTGATGGAATTTTGGCTCATTCGGGTTGTAGCTGCGGCAGGTAAATGAAGAATATTTGGGGTTTATCTTATTCCGTTTAGATCGGGTTTTAAGAGTAGCGTTATTCGATTCTCTAACCATTTATTTGGGCAATCCTGTCATTGATCTTAACAAAGGTTTCCGGGTTTACGGAACGTCGTTTTTTTGTAGTCCCTGTTGTCTTCTTACCATCAAATTCTTAATTTGTCAGTTTATCTCTGATGGAGATTGTGGTAGATGTGGAAATGTTGCCTTCGCATATTCGCAGTCATATCATAATCCTTAGATCGAGACAGATCTCGAAGGTAGCGCTTATGGAGTCCTTATTGTCCGGAATTGGTGAGTTTAGAGGAGCAGTCCACATTGATTTTATTTTTAATACCATCATCTCAGTAAGTTTGCTAAGGAGAGATGGTCCGATCCGATACTCCAGACCCTTTTGATGTGGTAGACCGCTTGAAAACGTAGTGTTGCTTTCGCAAATCCGCTTAGCTTAGCTAAGAAATATGAAAGCAACAACTTTTGGCTTTAATTTTTTAATGCGTTTTAATTTTTCTGTGTTGGTTCATTTTCTTAATATTTATTTTAGTTTTTTTTATTTTATGAAATAGAACAAATTAAATTCGGTATTTTGCTATCAAATAACAAATGCTAAATTATTCTACAAGATCAATTTTTCGAGAAAAAATTACGCCTTGCGGTAAACACCATAACCATAAAATGATTTTATTTCCCCTAATCCTAAAATTTTTTTTCTTAACATTCTAAAACAATCGGCTTGAATACAATGCAATTGTTGTTGTAATCTTTTGAAAGCAACACAGCTGAAGAGTGCTAAGTATAAGGAGTTCCTTACTAGCTACCAAAATGTATTCTTGGTCATTTATAATATATCTCGGCACACGTGTTTCACCTTCGACTGAATATTGTTTTATCGAGGCTGTCTTCTATAGGTCCGCATTTTGCTAGATAGGAGCACTTTAGGTGTGGCCTTATATGCGCATAAAAGATTAAAACCCAGTACGTCCAGGTTTCTTGAATTACGTGC